>CM053149.1:22334312-27134312 GCA_028571685.1 Heterohyrax brucei | reverse complement strand
AAGATGCAGCAGTCTCTTTCAGAGAAGTTTTACAGCCTTGGAAACCCTATAGGGCATTTCTAATCTGTCCGCACTAGGGTTGCTACTAGTTGGAATTTTGCTTGATGGCAATGAGTTTGGTTTGGTGTTTTCGGCCCTAACTTTGGAAACTTGGTGGCACAGTGGTTAAAGTGCTCACCTACTAACCAAAAAGTCAGTGGTTCAAATCCACCAGCCATTCTATGGGAGAAAGGTATGGCAGTCTGCTTCTGTCAAGATGTACAGCCTTAGACATCTGATGGGCAGTTCTCCTATGGCCTACAGGGATACTATGAATCAAGAGTTGACTTGAAGACAGTGGCTGTGAATTTTTATTAAAAGTGAGCCACTAAGTCTGACCATATGCAAAGTGAGGGAGGTTCGACTCCACCTCTTGAAGGAAGGAAAGCATGTTGAAGAATTCACGCAACTGTGTTAGCTGTAGTCAAGTTAAACCTGGACTCATGGTGACCCCGTGGAGGCAGAGCAGAACTGCTCCATAAGGTTTTCTTGGCTGTAATCTTTATGGAAGCAGATTGCCAGGCCTTGCTTCCATGGAGCTGTTGGGTGGGTTTGAACTGCCAACTTTAATGTTAGCAGATGATTGCAAACTGCTTGTGCCACCCAGCCTCCTAAAGAATTCATAGACAGACTTTAAAACCCCCAGATTCCTCTCCCCTCACACAGAAATTAGCTGGAGTTAGAGCCTGAGAAAAGAGATGAGGTCTTTCACTCTCAAAGGAGTGCATAGTTCTCAGAGAAAGGGGAAACCAAACTGAAGCCCTTAGGGACCAAGTCCGGAGCTACACTCCTCATGGAAGGCCTGAGAGCCTCGGGTAGAAATGGCCCGTTGCCCTATCTCTTCAGGCCCCAGCACATGGCCGAGCTGCCAGAAACACCCAATATATGGGAGTTTTCTGCTCTGTGCAACGGGGAAATCTAATTTCTTCTAGTCCAAACTTGTCTAACCTGTAGACTCTCCTCCCTCTTGGGGAGTATTCTGACTGCCTGGGACCAATTCTGATCGTGAGGGAGATGCCTAAGGTACAGCAGCATTTCTGAACACCAGACTACCATGTTGTGCCTACAACTAGGTTAAGGAGTGGACCAACCAGACAGGACACCAGTTCACTAAGTATCCAGAGAGTAAGAACATTTTTACTAGAACTCATCTCAGAAAAAGGGCAGAATGTAGTTGGAGAATACTCTGCTCTTCCTTTGATGCTATTTCTTTGAAGGGCATGCTTGAGTAATGCTTTAATTATCTACTCTTAGATAGTAAATGTCCCTAAAACTTCGTGGCTGCAACAACAATGATCTATTATTTTTAACGATTGTATGGACTGGCTGGTCAGTTCCTCTGCAAGTCTTTCTTGCGTGCACTCACCTGGCCTAAGAGAGATGACTGAACTGGAAGGTCCAAGATGGCTTCACCCGCGTGTCCCCCATTTGGCGCCGGCTTTTGGCAGGGGCACCTGGGTTCACCTCCATGTAGTCTCTCATTCTCCAAAGGGCTAGACTGGCTTATTTAGTTGTTGACTCAGGGAACTGGACCAGGAAGGCAAAAGAGGAATGTGTAGTGCCTCTTAAGGACTTAACTAAGAAATCAAATAACAGCACCTCTGTCACTATTTGTCTAAGGACGTCACAGAGCTAGCTTACATTCAAGAATGAGGATATAAGATTTCATTCATAAAGGAGCCCACATATCAGGATGGGAGGAATTTGTGGCTGTTTTGTTTCACTCTACAAAAAACGGGGGATGCCTTCTAAGGAGATTCCTGGATGGTACAAATAGCTGCTAACTAAAAGTCAGTAACTCTGTAGAAGAAGGCCAGTAGCTTCCATAAGGTCACAGCCATTGGAAACTCTGTGGAGCTCAGTCCCACCCTGATACATGTGGGCTCACCATGTGTTGGAATTAACTTGACGGCATCAAGTTTTAAGGAAAGAGAGTCTTAGAAAGCCAGGACTATGGAGTCAGAGCTGAATTGCTTGGGGACAATAAATGTGACACTGAGCCTACCTTCAGCATCCTTTCTATGACCTCAAGACCTCACCTTTCAACTGAACACATGTTTAAAGGCTTCTCATTTGAAAGGGTGCTAAGTTAGCCTTTGTGTTGTCCTCTCTGCCTGCTTTCCCATGTTCCACAGTTAACCACAAAAACTCTGCAGTAGCCATGAAATGTAGAACACCTAAATGATCACAAAAGCCTCTGGTAACCCAAGGTTCTCCCTCTGGAAGGGACTACAGGTGTTTCTCTTCCTGAGAGGTAATGACCACTTGACCTAACTGAGTAACAGTGGAGCAGATCACTGGAGGGATCTGAAAATGTTCTGTAGGATTTGCTGATGGATCAAATGTGGGGATCAGACAAAGAGCAAAGTCCAAAATGATACTGGATTTTGAACCTTAAGCCAGTGGATGAATGGTGGTACCATTTTATGACATAGGAAACACTAGATGAAGAGTTTGGTTTTGGATGTTTTAAAATACCTATTAGACATTCAAGTGGAGGTGTCAAATAAAGACTAAAGTTGCACATGTGAAATAGGGATTAACCAGCTACTTGTTATGTTGTCAGATGTTGGTGAGTCACCTCTGACTCATGGTGACCCCGTGCATAATGTGGTGAATCACTGCCCAGTCTTGTGGCATCCCCGTGACCCCGTGACCAGTGTGGATCAGACCGCTGTGATCCACAGGGTTTTGATTGGCTGATCTTGGAGAGCGTATCACCAGGCCTTCCTGGTCGGTCTGAGTCTGAAAGCTCTGCTAAAACCTGTTCAGCATCATAGCAACAGGTGAACCTCCAGTGACAGTTGGTGGCTGTGCGCAAGGTGTATGGTCCAAGAATCAAAGCGTGACCTCCCACAGGGAAGGAGAAAATTCTACCCCTGAACCAATGCCCCTGTAACAGCTGGTAGATGGGGCTGAAATCATGAGACTGGATCTCACTGTCGAAAGGAAGATCCACTCATTCAGCAAATATACCTTCAACACTTACATATTCTACTGGTCATTATGCCGAATTTTCTGGATCTACTGAGGGAAGAAACAAACACTGGCCTAGCACAAGTGTATGATCTTTTGGGAGACTCAGATATTAATCAGTTATTAGAGTAATGTGGGATAAGTATTATGAGCACCTGTATTAGGGAGTTATGACCTAGTGGAGACTCCTAAGCTGAGCCATGAGTGATAATTTTCTTTTAATTAGGTGAAGCGGGAAGGGAAAATTATTCTAGTGAGTAGGAAGAGCATGTCCTGTGGAAGGGGAGCTGTAAGGGAGAGGTGAAAAGTCATTTGGGTTCTATTTTGGTTACAACCCAACAGATGGAGGGTCAGCTTCACGGGAGAGAAGCAGGTGGGATTCCGACCACCCAGGACCTCACAGGCCATAGAAATATGAACTGTTTCTTCTTATCCTAAAAGCAATGGGAAATCACCAAAGGGTTTCAAGCATGGGGTGCAGGTTGCCAGAACCTTCCCTAAGTTTCTGAGGTGAGACCTAAATTATCTTCATTTCCAGCAAACACCCCAGGAGGGTACTATCACAAGCAGGTAGTCCTCCGCTCCCAACTTGAACAAGCACTGGGATACCCTGATTCTTCAGAGAGTCAGTAAGCATCCAGCAAGACTTGCACACAGAAAAAAAACATGCCTCAGAAAGGGAGGTCTGTGGGTTCTATCAAGGCCAGATGGTACCTGATTAAAATAGAACCCAATTCAAAGAGAGGAACAAGCTGCTTGGCAAAGACAGAAGGCAAGGAACTCCGTTAGCCTGCTAACTGTGCGTGCTGCTGAAACAGCTGGGCCTTCTGTGGTTCCTTCCTGGTCCTGCGGATGAACCCCAGAGAGGCTTTTCAGTGGCCAGATTTCAAAACTGCAAGTCTAGGAAGCTGATGGACTATAGATAGCAAAAGCGGTGTTTGGGTAACATTATCTGCAGACTTGGGGGAATCTTTGTTCATGCTCCTTTTCCAATTTTTGGTATTGGTACAAATCTCAGTGCATGCAATCTTTTGCCTTTAGTGAGCTAATCTGCAGACAGCTGTCATTGTGGCTCCTGGGGGCAGTGGTGGTTCAGTAGAAGAATTCTCATGTTCCATGCAGGAGACCCGGGTTCAGTTCCTGGCCAATATGCCTCATCTGCCAGTGGAGGCTTGTGTATATCTGTGATGCTGAACAGATTTTAGCAGAACTTCCAAACTGAAACAAACAAAAGCCTTGGCAATCTACTTCTGAAAATCAGTAAAATTCCTGTAGATTGCAACTGAACAAATTGCACCTATTGGGTGGCATTTCTCTCTGTTGTACATGCATGAGTTCCCCACTAGCTGGGAGCTAACACAGAAGCCACTAACAACAACATCTCTGTAGCTCCGCCAAGTCCCCAGGCCTCCACACGACTTGTATGTTGTGTTTCTGAATGAAAAACAGCGAACAGAGACAATAATCAGCAATTATGAAGTCAGTCCCTCTAAAATTTGAAGAATTTATTAAATAACAAAGGCTACCTAAAAGACATAAAAATAGGAAGTTGTTTTTAAGGCCTTTTGTGGGTCTCATGAGAACCTAGGCAGGTGATAGTGTTCTGAACTAGCATAGAAGCTTAGGCTGGGTTCTCTAGAGAAGCAAAACTTGTACAGCAAACAGAGGGAGATTTGTGTCAAGGAAATGGCTCACACAGTTGTAGGGGCTGGAAAGTCCCAAGCCCATGGGTCAGGCTAGAAGTTTCTCCTGATTCACATAGCTGCCCGGGCTGGAGAATCCAAGATCAGAAGGTCAGACAGAAGGCCTCTGGTTCACAGGCTGTGGAGGCTGAAGAATCACAAGACGGACAGGTACGGTGGCAGGTAAAGTGTTGGTTCAAGTTCCAGGAAACAGAGGTCACGAGAACAGGAGCCAGCTGCAGGATCCAGAGTGAACAAAAGCCTGCAAGCCTTGCCATGAAGTCCACCTATACTGGATGCAGGCCGCACCCCCAGGGAAACTACCTTCAACAGCATGACGTCCTTCTCCAGACACTGATCACTCCTGATAACGTGAACAAAGTATGTGAGATGAGGTCTTGCCCTCCTTCTAAGCAGCACTGTGGCTGTGCTTCTTCTAAGACAGATTCGTTCTTTCTTCTGACAGTCCCTGGTATGTTCTGTATTCTTCACCAACACCGTAATTCAAAGGCATCAGTTCTTTGGTTTTTACTCACGGCTCACCTTAGGGATGCATATGATATCATGGCTTGAGTCAGGTACTGTGTAAATAAACAGCTGTGCTTCTTTAGTGGAAAAGGACCCACTGGTTTTATCATGTTCTCAAAAGGGTCCCTGACCCAAATAAACCTGAAGACTGCCAACCCAGAAAGGATATGAATGGGAGATTTGTAGAAGGTATTCAAATGTACAATAAGTGTAAAAACATACTAAGCTTCTCTGATAGGGAAATGCAAGGGAAAGAAATAGTGTCTATTGCACTAAAAGAAATACCATGAGTGGATGGTTTTAACAAAGAGTTTATTTATTCTTATGCAGGCCAGTGGGCTAAAAGTCCAAATTCAGGGTTTCTGCCCTGGGGGAAGGCTTTCTCTGCTGGCTCTGGAGGAAGGTCCTTGTTGTCAGTCTTCCCCTGGACTGAGAACTTCTAATGTGCAGGGACCCCAGGTCCTTTCCAAAAGATGCACTGTGCTCCCGGCACTGCTTCTTGGTGATACGAGGTCCTCAGCTCTCTGCTTCCTTCCTTTTTCTTTTATCTCAGAGGGTAGAAGGGTAAAATGTGGTGTAAGCCACAATCCAGGGAAGCTCTCCTTACACTGGAGCAGGGAGACGACCTTAGCCAAGTGCTAAGTGCCGTCGAGTTGGATCTGACCTTAGGAAGGGTTATAGCCCTGCCCTAATCCACTTTAACGTAATCCAATCTATTAACCATCCCACTGCCATCAAGTCGTGTCCTACTCATAGAGACCCTGTAGGTCAGGGTAGAACTGCCCCATAGAGTTTCTAAGGCGAGCCTGGTAGATTTGAACTGCCAACCTTTTGGTTAGCAGACATAGTACTTAACCCACTACACCACCAGGGTTTCCATCTATTAACCATAGGCAGAGTTTAGGATTTACAACATAGGAAAATTACAAAACGGAAGACAATCACAAAATACTGGGAATCATGGACCAGCCAAATTGTTACACACGTTTTTAGAGGGACACAGTTCAACGCATGACAGTGCGACAGTGATGTGCCCGGTATATGTAACTCCCAGAGTTGATTACTTTTTAATGAAACAGTCTTTCTTTCCACTACAAAGCATTTTTAGTATTAATCGGTAATAATTACTATGAAACATTGTCAGTAAAATGGTAAAATAATGATCAGAAAAAATCCTAACAGTAAACTATTGAATTCTGCATGTATAATTATTATCTGGCATGTATAATTATGACTAAAATAAAGAAGAAATTAATATCATAGCATGATAAAATACAAACTTAATATTTTAAATTAATTTTTTTAAAAAGAAAATGCCTTGTTATCTCCTGTGTCGAGTTCCTAGGGCAGTTGTGACAAAGCATCACAAACTAGATGGCTTGTAAGAGCAGAGATTTATTGTCTCAGTTCTGGCAACTGGGAATCTGAATTGGGGGTTAGGTCGTGCTGATGCTTTCTGAGGATTCTGAAGGAAACTCTGTGCCACGCCTCTCCCTTGCCCTCTGGTGACAGTCCTTGGTGTTCTGTGACTTACGCTGCTTTGCTTCTTTCTCTGCGTCCGTCTTCATGTGGCCATCGTCCCTCTGTGTGCCTGTTCATGTGTGTTCTTTTACAAAGACCCTACACCTGTTGGATCGGGGCTCACCCTAACCCAGTATGACACTGTGTTAACTGATAGCATCTTCAAAGATTGTATTTCCAAAAAAGATAGTATTCCCTGATATTAAGGGTTTGGACTTGAACTTAATCTTTGGGGGGCACATTTAACCTGTAACATGCGCGTAGTGGTCAATCTCAGTGAACTAACACTGTAGTTTTTGTTCTTGGGACTTAATTTCTGCAGATGTCGAAATTTTCACAGTGCTGTGAAATAGAACATGTAGATTTGTCTATCTTTTGTCACAAAGAGCAATTTTTATTAATTTTCACTTTGTAGGTTCTCTCTTACGAAGCAAGTTAGACAAATCATTGGGAAAAGTCTCAGACACAAAGATAACTTTCACAGAGATTTGTAAAAATCCCATTTTTACAGTAAATTCCAAAAATGGCAATATTGCCCACATTTTATTTCTTCAGAATTGATCTCAGTGATTTTCAAGCATCTTTGCAGTTGAAGTAGTTCTACTAATATCTGCTTGCCCAAAAATTCACTGTAAATTTCTATTCTATTTGGTAAAGACTTTGGAAGTGTTTTTCTGCAAAAATTAGAGAAAATGGCAAGATGCATACACTGGCACTGTCTTAGTCATCTGGTGCTGCTGTAGCAGAAATACCACAAGTGGATGGATTTAAAAAGATAAATTTTGTTTTGTCACAGTCCAGTAGGCTGCAAGTCCACTTTTCGGGTGTCAGCTCCAGGGGAAAGCTTTCTCTGCTGGCTCTGGAGGAAGGGCTTTGTCATCGTTCCTCCCCTGGACTGGGCGCTTCTGATGCACAGGGACCCTGGGTGCCCTCTAAAGGATGCTCTCAGCTCCTTGAACTACTTCTTGGTGGTAGCTTCCCTTTCCTTTATATCCCAGGAGATGGCCTCAAGGGACAATAGTCTTACACCTGGAGTCCTGGCCCATGAACACAACTGTCCCCATCCTCCCTCATTAACATCACAGAGGCAGCATTTACAGCGTATATATAATAACTTCACACAATCCCAGGAATCAGGGCCTAGTCAAATGGCTACACATCTTTTACTTTAGGGTGGGGGGCACAGTTCAATCCGTGACAGGCATTACTGGGTCCATCATTTTAGCACAAGTGTCTGGTTCTTGATGGAGATGATCAAGGTATTTAGGCATTACCTGGTAAAGGAGAGGATCATCAATAGAAAGGAGAATCCTTAACGAGATAGACTGACACAGTGGCTGCAACAGTGGGCTCAGCGAGATGGACTGACACACAGTGGGCTCAAACACAGCAGTAGTGCTGAGGACGGCAGACGACCAGGCAGGGTTTTGTCCTGTTGTACCCAGGTCGCTATGAGTTGGAACTGACTTGATGACACCCAACAGCAACAACATTCGAGTTTTGTCCTTTTGATTTCTTCGGGTAATACAAGACCAGCATCTGTTGTTATTTTTCCGGGCAATCATCTTCAAAACGTGACTCTATTTTCTATGAGATATCTATTTCCTTACCTTTTCGTTGTTGTGGCATTGTTGATGGCCTTCTCCGCAACTGCTGTATGCTGATCTTTTGGGACCAATTTTAAAGCTCAATACTTCAGAGCATATTGCTCAAGGCTGATTGTGGCTGTTTGAAAATATTTTGTTTTTGTCTGTTTCATCTCAGAAAAGAGACATCGCACCCAGGTATCATGGCTTATTTGAATCTCTTCTTTTACCACAGGCTGAAAAAGTATAGAGGACCATGGGGGTCGGGGACACAAACTGCACCTGAGGTGAACTAGAATTATCCTGAACTGTTCGAAATTTACCCTTGAGATAAGACATGTGTTTTTGCATCAGTGTCTTTGAGGCCAACTGTGTAATGGGGATTTGAAGTGTACGTACGTATCACTGAAACACAACAGTAACCACAATTGCTTCAAATTTAAACCAAGACCAGATTTTTGAGGGGAGGGGTATTATATTACTGACATTGTTTCAGATGGCCAACATGGGGTAATAATAAAAAGCAGATTGCTACTTGGGCTTTTTATTGTTTTTAGTGGTCTCTGTAGGCAGGGCATCCCTTTGCTGCTGGTGTCTGGGTGACCTCTCTCACCTCCTGTCTGCGTTACTTAGTGCTGCCTTAACAAGAATGCCACAAGGCAGTGACTTTAAAGACTGGAAATTTGTTTTCTTACCTTTTTTTTAAGCTAAAAGTACAACCAGAGTGCTCCTTGGCAGTAAAGATGGTATGAATGCATTTTATATACTTTGGACATGTTGTCAGGAGGGACCAGTCCCTGGAGAAGGACATCATGCTTGGCAGAGTGGAGAGTCAGCGAAAAAAAGGAAGACCCTCGATGAGACGGACTGGCACAGTGGCTGCGACAGTGGGCTTAAGCATAAAAATGACTGTGGACATGGCACAAGACCGGGCAGTGTTTCCTTCTGTTGTCCATTGGAACCAACTCACTGGCATCTAACAGCATCAGCAAAAATCCAAAACAGGGTCCTGGCCGTGTCCAGACTTCCTTGTGGGTAGTCCAAGCATTGCTTGGGTCCTCAGTTTATAGACAATCCTTACATGGCATCTGCACCTCTTGGCCGTGCTTGCTCACGTGTCCCTGTGAGCACACAACAGTGTGCTCTTTGTATAACTCTGCAGTGATTCCATTTAGGACCCACGCTGTACTGGCATGCCCTCCACGGAAGTAGCAAGTTTCTTTACGGTAGATGGCATTACAGTGGCTGACTATATTACACTGGGTTAGATTACATTCGCAGGCATAAGGGTGACGTTCCAACAGGTATTTTGCAGGGAGGGGTGCACAATTCAGTTTATAACACCACCCCACCCTTGCTATGCCGCTGTACAAAGATACGACTTTTTTAATTCTGAAAACATTCAAAAGTGTGGAAACATCCAGTAATGGCCAAGAGTTAGGGGATCTTGGGAGGGTAATGGAAACCCTGGTGGCATAGTGGTTAAGTGCTACAGCTGCTAACCAAAAGATTGGCGGTTCGAATCTGCCAGGTGCTCCTTAGAAACGCTATGGGGCAGTTCTGCTCTGTCTGTGGAGTCACCATGAGTCGGAATTGACTCTATGGCAGTGAGTTGTGAGGATAGTGGAAACCCTGTGGATGTAGTGGTTAAGTGCTATGGCTGCTAACCAAAGAGTCAGCAGTTCAAATCCCTCAGGCACTCTTTGGAAACTCTATGGGGCAGTTGTACTCTGTGCTGTAGCATTGCTATGAGTCAGAATCGACTTTACAGCAGTGGGCAGGCTTGGGAGGATAGTAAAAGGAGAAAGAAGAGGGGAGAACATAATCACACTTTACTTGAGATTATTCTACCCTTTGGGAAAATAATCTGGCAATGCTATTGAAATTAAACAAACACATACCTTTGATCCAACAATCTGTCACCTCTGAATCAGTTCTGCAGGAATAAAGGACCGGCTCACAAGGACTTGTGGACCGTGATATTTATTGGGCATTGCTTCTGGTAGAAAGAAAGGGAAAGAAGCTGAACGCATGTTAATAAACGAATTTGAAAATATCACTGTATGTCTGAATGATGGAATTTCACATAGCTACTAAATAAGTAAATTCTCTAATACGTGACTTGGAAGAATTTCTGCAATGTTCTTTAAGTAACGTAAAGCGAGAGGGCTAAAGATGTGTATCAACAACAATGAGGCCCCATACATGTGAATTTGTGACTTTACGTGATTATAAAAGCTTGGAGGTAAATGAGAAAGAATTCATATATGCCAGGCTTAACACAGAGAAGACAGGAGAAAGGGCAAAGTAAGAAAAAAGTGAAAGAGAAAAGAGGTGGAAAATACCATTCCATTTATAAAAAATTACATACATGTGTCTGCACATAACCAGAGAGAGCTGTGAAAAAAGGGGGTCACCAGACTATCCAGTTCTGCCTACTAGAACTTTCTGCAGTGATGTAGGTCTTCTCATAACATTAGCCACTAGGCACATATGGACTACTGAGCACTTGAAATGCGATTAGTGCCATAGAGGAATGCGGTCTTGGCTGTTTTCAACTTTAATTCATTTAAGTAGTCAAATAAGGCTATATACAGCTGTAGACCACACATCTGTACAAGCAGCAGAGTTGCAGTTAATTGTACTTACTTTCTTTTATTCATTTATGGGTTTTTTTATGTTTCCGTGATGAAGAGTAATTAGTTATATAATCAAGCAAAAAAGTTGTAGAGAAGTATGTGCCATGATTCAGAGCTCAGACTTAGATGCAGACCACTTAATTCAAATCCTAGTCTTGCTACTTCATTGCTTATAATTTGGGGCAATTTACTTAAACTCAAGCTACTTTTCCTCACTGTGCCTCAGTTTTCTTATGGGATAATCATGAGGATGACATGAATTTATGCATGTAGAGTACTTTGACCAACTCCTGGCAAAATGGCAAGTGTCTGATAAGTGTCATTATTAGAATAGTTTGCCAAGGTTCTTGTTGAGTGCCACTGAGTCTATTCCAGCTTACAGTGACCACATGTGACAGGGTAGAACTGCCCTGATAGTCTTCTGAGCTGTGATCTTTAGGAGAGCAAAGCACCAGGTCTTACTCCCAAAGAGCCACTGAGTAGGTGAGATCACCAACCCTGCAATTATTAGCCAGACACTTAACCATTGTGCCACCAGAGGCCTTTTGCAAGTAATACAAGTAATTAGTAAAAGTTGTCAAGGCAACCCCGGAGGTGTAGTGATTAAGTGCTCCATCTGCTAACCAAAAGGTCAGCATTTCACGTCTACCAGGTGCTCCTTGGAAACTGTGGGGCAGTTGTACTCTGACCTATAGGGTCACTGTGAGTTGAAATCAACTCAACGGCAGTGGCTTTGGCTTTTGGTCACGGTTCTGAGTTGTGTGTAATGAGGAACTTATTAGATATTGGCGAGCTCACAAAAATATTAGGAGAGCTGGAGAAAATCTCATGGCCCAGAGGCAGACCCCAAGTGATGTCTCACTACTGCCTCTAGTGAGAAAATCATTGATGCTGCTACATATTGCCTGAAAGCAAGTCCTTCTTCAAGCTTTTCCCATGATGGCACTCCTAAAGATGATATTTGCATAATACCTAGGTTCCGACTCAACAGCACTTGGCTGGCTGGCTAGGTTACTATAGACCCTAAGGTGTCTGGCTGTGGGACTTCAGCCTTCTGCTGTCCTAGGCCTCACCCTACTAGCCTGAGCACTGAGAGTACCAGCAGTGCCATCCATCCAGGTCTTGTCCGTGTCTCAACTGGTGTACAGGACACTCTTTGGGAAGTTCTGGCTTCAGCCAAGAGGCAGATTGTGTTTGATAAAACAAAGTATACTTACAAGCAATTTTCCAGGAATGGATCTGTTAAAACACTGGTCAAGTCAGAAAAGGAAAATCTCATGAGGGTGAAGAGTGGAGTAGACAAGCCGTCCATCAAGAAGATGACATCAAGTGAGCTGCCGATTCACATGGTTTACTTGCTAATAAAGAGGAAAGAACGACTGCTGCCACGCAATTACACAGATGAATCTCAAAACTGTCATGCTGAGTGAGAGAAGCTAGGCAGAAAGAGAACACACAGCCTGATTCCATTTACATGAAGTTCTGGAACAGGCAAAACTAACCGATGAGGTAAGAGTGGGGACTGACTGGGAAAGTTAGAGGTGGTGTTCTTTACGGGGAAGTGGGTCCTACAGGTATCTGCATTTGCTGCTTACTTCTTGGTTAGTGCCATGCATGCTGAAGTGTCAGGGATGAAGTACTTATTGCTTTCCATGACTTTGAAATGCTTCCAAGTGTAACAGAATGCTGGGCAGTTCAAGGAGTAGACAGATGGATAGAGCTGATGGAGCAAATCAATGAAAAGTCAACAGGAGAATCTAGGTGGTGGGTATCTGCTCAATGATGCAATTCTTTTAATCTTTTTCTGTTTGAAAATTTTTATAATAAAATGTTGGGGAAACCATTATGAATTATGATCATGAAATAATAATGTGAAAAACTCATAAAACATTTCCTGTATTCAGAGTAGGGAGCTGCTTGTGCCTGACAGAACTTAGAGTGGGAAAGGATTTAAGAGAGCTGTTCTAGCAACTTCATTTAAAAGGTGAGAAAACGGAGTGGGGGTGCTGACAGGTTAAGAGACTTGACCTAGAATATGCAGCCAGCTGGGGGCAGGCCAGGCCTAGAGCTTCAAAACTAGGTGTTCTTTTAAATTTTGTCACTAGGAAGGGCTTGGGTCTCAGACTGCAGCACTGATAGCAAATGCATTTAAGAATCTTGGACCTTTCTTTCTGAATTTTTTTTTTTTGTATGTGTGTGTTTGTGAAACAATACATAGCAAAATATATACCAGTTCAATAATTTCTGTGGGTATAATTCATTGACATTGATTACATTTTTCAAGTTACACAGGTATTTTCATTATCCTGTTCCCAGTTATTCTACCACCATTAAGATAAACTCACTGCCCCATGAGCTTTTCATCTAACTTTTGAAGTTGTTGATTTGCTCTCCTGTAGATAATTCTTTTGAAGAACTGGAGCTTTATTTTTTATGGAATAAGGTATTTCTGCAAATGATAATCCTTGCTGTCTACACAAGCAATTAGTTCAGACACTACTTTTTAACATTTGTAGACACCAGGGTTAAGAGAAAAAATGAAATGGTACTTTATTTTAAGCAGCTTAATTAAAGTCTTTAGTTAGTTCATCTGTTTATTGCTTTATTCTAACGTGTTTTTGCACCGAACAACTGCTTTGGCAGCATATAGAGAAAAATAGTTATTAGTTACTATAATCATGTCCACTGCACAAAGCCGTAAGGACTCAGACCTTCAACCCGTGCTTCCTGGGAGCCAAAGCTGCACACCAGCATCCATCAGAGACAGGCAACATCAGAGTAAAATATCCATGTGAATCATCAAGAGCTATTATTAAACTCTTTTCAAAGTTTCTGAGTCACACAGATTTAACTTAGGTTTAATTGGAAGAGAAACAGAGGAAAGTGCTGGTCCTTGGCTGTTGTTCTTGCACTGTCCAGTCCAGCTCATCTTGGGCCAGAAGAGTGGGGTCTCGGGTATTTCTACTTCTGATGGCTCTTTTCAGTGAAGATGGTGTGTAGGGAATGTGTTTACATCTTCTCGGTTCT
Organism: Heterohyrax brucei; assembly: GCA_028571685.1. Classification (NCBI taxonomy): domain Eukaryota; kingdom Metazoa; phylum Chordata; class Mammalia; order Hyracoidea; family Procaviidae; genus Heterohyrax; species Heterohyrax brucei. The sequence continues at coordinate 27,120,314 of CM053149.1, read as the reverse complement.
GTCAGGAAGGAACTAGTGTGTGCTGCTGGCTCCCTGCCCCCCTCCAGTCGACCCTAGAAAAGCTAGAGCAAGAGATACAAGCCAGATACAACATCCCGAACTGTGAGAGCTCCTGGGGAGTCACAGGAGCCCATGTTGGGAGATGGAGGGCTGCAGGCTGGGGCAGGTGGCTGGGGAGGGAGGGGTGGCCGCTGGCTGGGCTGAGGAAGCTCCCTGTGCTCTGCTCTTACCTCGCCACTCTGTGGCCTCAAATGGGTCTTTGCTTGCCCCTTTGCCACTGAAAGCAGCAGCCTAGCACAGGAGGCCAGCGTCTCAGGGTAGATGAAGGGGCTGCAGAAGACTAGCTGGGGGAAGAGTTGACAAGAACAAGGCTCACCTGCTGGCGTCAAGCGTTTCCTCACTCACTGTTCCTCGATGGCTCTTCATAGACGGTAGATTCTCACTTATGAGACAGCTGCCCACCCACGATTCTCACCTGACCACAGGTAAGCAGACCTAGTTTTTCTACAGCATTGATATGATGAGTCTAGAGGTGCTGGAGTTTGAGTTTCGTGGTGTAGGATCTCCTGCGATTCTGCAAGAGCCTACTGCAGTGGTATCTGAAAGTGAGAAACTATGGAACTGTTCCAGCTGGGGAGGGAAAAAGGGGATGTCCCTGTCAGCCTAAACCAAACAGACCTGTTGACACTGAGTCAGATCTGATTCATAGCAACCCTGCTGGACAGAACAGAAATGCCTCTTAGGGTTTCCAAGGAATGACTGGTAGACTTGAATTGTCGATCTGTTGGTTAGCGGCGACCTTTTAACTACATGACCACCAGGGAGCCACTGACCCTGTACAAAGAAAATGCAAACTCATTACCACTGAGTCAATTCTGACTTGTAGTGACTCTGTAGACAAGCAGAACTGCCCTATAGAGTTCCCAAGGAGATCTTGGCAGTTAACTGCCAACCTCCTCGTTAACAACCATAGCATTTAACCACTACACCAAACTGTCCTATAGCACTTCCAAGGCTGTCAGTATTTATCCACAACTGGTGGATTCTAACTGCTGACCTTTCAGTTAGCAGCCGAGTTCTTAACCACTGCAGCACCGGGGCTCCTTGCTCTCATTCTACACAAGAGTAAACCTTGGTGGTGGAGGTGACTGAGGCAGTCATTCCCCAGCTTCTAGGTGTGCTGGAGGCTGACACTTACCTGAGGCCCCTCTGGGGAGTTGCCACGGCTGGAGAGAGCTGCCTAGCCCAAAGTCACAACCCTATATCCAATGACTGGCTAACGTGAGGGGCCCAGGCGCTGGCCTCCCCGCCCCTGTGAAGACAGGTCTAACTCTAGATTCCCCGTAGTCTTGTTCTCTGTTGACGTCGCACTGCAGTTTAATGTTTCTCTGAGCTCCACAGGTGCTTACCAGCATTTCTTGACAAATTTCCTGCTCGCAAATCTGACTCGGTCTGCTGTCCTGAAAACTAGGCCTGTGACACTGTTTACATCCAAACATCCATCCCTGGCCCATCGGACACCCCAAGGCCTGTGTGTCCAGATGCTGCTGGGGAGGTGGCCCAGGCAGGGCCCTGCCACCTTCACTGAAGCCAAAACAGTGGGGCAGCAGAGTATCTTGGATGAGAGGAATAAAGGCAAGTTACTATTGCCCTCAAGAATTGGAGTTTTTGAATTATATTCTAGGGCAGGTAATATTTGGGAGGGGAGAAGCAGTGGTTCAAGGGTGGAATTCTCACTTTCTACGTGGGAGGCCTGGATTCGATTCCCAGCTAGTACACCTGGTGCGCAGACATTACTTGTCTATCATTGGAGGCTCTGTGTTGATATGATGCTAAATGAGTTTCAGTGGAACTTCCAGACTAAGGCAGACTAGGAAGAAAGGCCTAGCGGTCTACTTCCTGAATCAGCCAGTGAAAGCCTGTGGATCGTAATGATTCATTCCTGTGGTACATGGAACTGTCATAAGTCGGGGACTAACAACACCATTAGGTTGTTAGGGGGAGAGACCCTGAGGTCACTGAGTGGTTGAATGGAAAAGATATTTACGTTGAAAGTTGAAGGCATCAAGTCACAGAAAACAGAACTGTTTCTCACTAAAGTCTGAGCCCCTCAAGGACAGGGACTTTTGTCTTATTTTGTTCACTCTTGTATCTCCAGCACATAAAACAGGGCTTTGTGTATAGGAAGTGCCTAGTAAATACTTGGAAACTGTGGTGGCATCGTGGATGAGTGGTATGTCTGTTAACCAAAAAGTTGGCCGTTGGAATCTGCCAAGCACTCCTTGGAAACGCTGTGGAGCAGTTCTGCTCGGTTCTATACAGTATCTGTGAGTCAGACTCAACCTGACAGCAGAGGATTCTTTTTGGTTAGTAAATATTTATTAAGTGAATAAACACAGAGTTTGGCAGGAAAGAGGTGAGAAGAGAAGGAGGCAAAGGTAAGAGCAAAATGAAAAATGCAACTTCATTCAACTCCTAGAGGGGCAGCAAGGCAGTGAAATTCAGTGGGTAGATCATGGACTGTGACTGCAGGCAGACGTGAGTTCAAATCGTGGTTTTGCTACTTACTAGCACTGTGATGGTTGGAAAATCATTTAGCTTCTCCAAGCAGCAGTTTTTTCCATCTGTAGAGGAAAATTACTCTGTAGATGACATATTGGTATACAGCAGACACGCAGTTCTCTGTGCCAAAGTGAGCGCATTTGGTACACACACACACACACACACACACACACACACACACACACTTATACAATCCCAAGGGAGTCTAGGGATTCTGTTGTTCATAAAAAGTGCTTCCCCAGGAGGGAGTTTGGTGCCTTGTCAGTTGCAAGGAAGGAACAGTTTCACATGTTTTTCACCACATCAAGCCATGTGAAACTGCTCACTACAGGTTAGTAAGTAAGCACAAGGTCGGCTTGTGCTTACCTTGCTTACTGGGTCATCTACCCATCAAGGATTGCAAATTTGCACAGGGGCTTTTATTCAGTAGCGACATGCCGTAGGGTCAATGCCACCCATACCTTGAAGCAGAATCTGTGATGAATGGGAAAAAAGGTAGCATCGTTCACTGCAAATTTTAGTAAGTAAGCACAAGCAAGCCCCATGCTTACCTTGCTTATTGAGTAATCCACCCCTGGTCAATTGTAGAAGGCTTTCAAAATAACAAGAATCAGTACAAAATGTTGTGACCAATCAGAGCTTACAAAATAAACTTACAAGGCTGCACTGGACTATTAATATGAGACCTAACCATATTAATAATTTCATAGTCTCTTAAGCAAATAAATGTTTCAAAATAGTCTTCGGAGAACAGTCCTGTTTATAAGTGATTTTTTTTTTTAATTGACCATTTGAGACATCGCTTCTGAAGCTTGAATGTTTAGCCCTGACTCACATCGGGACTTTGGGCCACATGGAGGAGAGGGCATTTACTCTCTCATATCTGCCCCAGCATTCTCCACGGCAGAAGCTGTCGGTGTAATACTGGCTACAGGCATCTGGTTACCATGGCGTCTAGCTGCAAATCTAACTTCTGTCTTTTACTAAATATGAGGTAGCAGGGGACAGGTGGCCAAGGAGAGTCAATCTTTTCACAAGCACCCTCAATGCCAGAGAATTGTTTGCAGTCAGGTAGAACAATACAAGTTTCCTCTGTGCTCCTTTAGGCTTTGACAGAGATAATTAGGTGTTTTCATTCAGATATGGTGTTCTGCCTTCCACGGTACCGGTATTGTCAGCTGGATACTGAGGTTCTCTTCCCTCCCTCGTTGAACAAACCAAAACCCAAAACAGGTGCCACTGAGTCAGTTTTGACTTACATGTTGCAGAGTAGAGCTATTCTCCACAGGATTTCTGATGGCTGTGATCTTTCAGAAGTAGATTGCGAGGCTTTTCTCCCGAGGTGCCTCTAGGTGGGTAATAGACATGAAATCAGAATAGAGTTGACCCTACCTAATCCTATTTCCAAGAAGCTCTGGTAGTGAAGTGGGTAAACTGATTGACTGCTTGCCAAAAGGCTGATGGTTCGAAACCACCAGAAGCTCCAGGGGATAGGGATGTCGTAGTTTGTTCCTGTAAAGATTTAGGGCCTTGGAAACCCTGTGGGGTCACTGAGTCAGAATCAACTGGATGGCAGTGGGTCTGGGTTTTGGTAGTCTTGTTCCCCTTGGTACAGTGATTGAGTTAGGTCACCCAGGCCTAAGCTCATGGCCTTCCTGTGAGCACAAGGGTTGGTTCAGGGCTGACTGCAGCCTAAAGATGGAGCTTTCTTGGTACATAAAGCAGAGTGAGAGAACGAAACTAAGTCCTGGAGCCCTTGGATCAAATAATCTTGAAACCTACATACCTGTGTGCTTTCCAGGAACATGAGCTGAAAAAGTCTGAATGAGGTGTTCTGCCACTTACGACAAAAACTGTCACATAAGCAAACATGTTTTCCCTCCATCTTTGAAGTGAATCTGAGTCCTGAATTTGTAATTTGTTTGCACATGAGTGCTGCATTTGAGCTATGAAGTCCCCGTCATTCTGGCTGCCTCCTTGGATGGTCATTAAGCAGCCAAGGCTCTACAAGCCATGCAGAACTAGAAATGGTCCCAGCAATTACCTAATTGGCCAGGACCAACAAGGCAATCCAAATAGGCAAAGCAGTTTTTGAGGCTGAGCGCCAATAGCCACTATAAGGCCAACCTCAGCATAAAGAAAGAGCAGACAGCTTTGGTTTAGGAAATTGAGAGAACAGTTTATCAGTGAATTTGCCTGCCCTATTCTACCCAACAAGGAACCTTGGTGGTTCAGTAGTTATGCACTCAGCTGCTATTGGAAAGTTCGGCCATTCAAACCTATCAGTTGCTCCATGGGAGAAAGATATGACAGTCTGCTTCCTTAAAGATTACAGCCTTGGAAACCCTATGAAGCAGTACTACTCTGCCCTACCGGGTCACTATGAGTTAGAACCAACTCATTTGCAGTAGGTTTGGTTTTGGGGTATGCTACCTGACAAGGTCCTTGGGGTATACAAGCATTTTGCAACAGGCTGCTAACCTAATGGTTGGAGGTTTGAACCCATCCAGCAGCTCTATGGATGAAAGGCCTAGTGATCTGCTTCTGTGAAGATTACCCATACCAGTTGCCGTCAAGTGGATCCCAACTCATGACAACCCTATAGGACAGGGTGGAACTGCTCCAAAGGGTTTCTGAGAAGCAGCTGGTAGATTCAAACTACTGCCCTTTTTGGTTAGCAACCAAGCTCTTAACCATGGTGCCACCAGGGATCCCTATAAAGATCATAGCTAAGAAAACCCTATGGACAGGTTTCTTTTCCACTCTGCAGTACATGACATCAGCAATGAATATTCTACCAGACAGTCTTGTTTGGCCTTATGTAATTAGTAAGCAACATTTACTTATGAGTGTCCCTGAAATAAAGACAACACATAGGTTTCCCTCTCCTGTAAAAAAATTCACTGAGAACCATCCACTTGCTCAGTCAAATACAAATATAAAGGCAAAACATTTCTAAAAACTTTAAAGATCTGTTTTTAGCCCAGAATGTTCTGGCTGGGAATAAAAAGACTGTAGACCACAGGCTGAGTGGGGAAGTTTCTGGTTGTATTGAAGGACATGTGAAAAACTCATCTTTTATCTAATGGGCTTGGTTACTGGTTAAATGTAAAGAAGTAACACTTGCTATAAATAATGTAGAGTATGGGACCTCTGGTCGGCATGGTGCCCTAGACAGAAGCACCATGTTGTCCCTCACAGCAGAGACCTGAAAAACTAAGAAAGAGAAACATCAATCATGGAACCTGAAGTGTCAAGTAAAGAGATAATGATCTCAGCCAAATAATGAACGGAATACGAAACTGACAGAGAACAGATAGTGAGAAAAGATAGGAGAAGAAGTCCACTATCAGCTAACCCAGCACAGATTCACCATCTTGGACTCCTGTTGCACACTGGTAGACAGGGAGCACAGTAAAGCAGATTCACAGAAATCCCAGCAAAAGGAAAAGTATCCAGTAACCAGTAATACACACTTTCCCACCCCACATCTTCTCCCCACTGCTCTTCCTCTTACGCCTCTTGATTGGCTGTGGTGGCTTTGACAGCTGGCAAGGGCAGCATCCATGCTGCTTGAGTTCTTCCCACCCACGTCATAGACCAGCAGATGAGAAATATGCCTTCAGGAGCCCCCAGGCAGACACAGGTCATCCAGTAACCAGAAATATATGCTTTTCTAATCTTACCCTTTGCACCTCATTCTCCACCCTCAGCTTCCTCTGCAATCTCTTGGCCTGGCCACTTGGATTTGCACCCCCAACACTGGCCACCTGCCTAAGTGCCATTTGTCTGTAGTTGGTGTTGCTTTTATCCATTTGTTTGGGTTTCCTTTGGGCCTCCCACCACCTTCCCCTCTTTTCTCTCAAATGCCTGGCTCCATGTGCCATCTTAGCATCTTTTTGAAAGGCTGCAAAGCATCACTCAGCTGGGGAACTACTCCCCTGGCCTGTGACATCATGTTGGTGAAGTACTCTGGTTTTTGTTAGTTTGTTTTGGCTTGCTTTGTTTTCTTCTGTTTCACTTTGTTTTGTGTATTTTCTTTTGGTGGCTTGGGAATTCCTGCCAGCCAGACTGTGCTGCATGGCTTAGGATTCATGTTCCTAGTCTGCCCACCTGTGTCATTGGGATCCCTGGGGCCACTTCTTTTTTTCTTTCTCCCCACCCCCCTTTTTTTCTTTTTTACTTTCTGTCTTTCTTCATTTCCCAGTTCTTATGTCTCCATACTTATCTTCTTTTTCCATCTCCTGAGTACCTGACACTGTGTGACATGTATACCCCCTCTAGTCAGGCTGTACCATGCAGCCTGGTAAAAACTTCCACTCTTTGCAGCAGCACTGATGGGACCTCTAGAGGCCTTTACTTTAGTTTTTTTTTTTTCCCCTCCAATTTTTTAACTTGTTATTTTTTTCTTTGTTCAGCATCTTTGTTTTCCTTTTTGTTTTTCTCCATTTCTTAGTTTCATATCTCTCTACTCCAACGTCAAGCTCACTTAACACATTTTTTTATTTATTTTTGTTTTTCACCTGTTTCTCTCTCTTCTCTTCCATACTCATCATAGTTCCACACATCACAACCTCCCTGTCCCTTTCCACTGACCTGTATTGCATGTTGAACATCACATCCCTAAGCAGCACAGGCACAGCCTACTGGAACCTTCCCAGCACTGATTTCTGGCTCACCCTGTCAGCCCCAGTATGTGCCACAAACAATCTATCCCAGTCCCTCCCCTTCAGCTGGACCTGCCCTGATGCACCATAGCTGAGAAACCGACCCTGCCCATTGGACAAGGAGGTGAAAAGTGTTGTGACCACAGATCAGCAAACAACAAAGAATGCAGTCTGCCTTCTCTGACATAACCAAATAAAACAAAAAGGCAAGAGAAAACAAACAGATCCACAATCAGTAAATGAAGAGAATAACTACTGAATGCCCCAAGGGCAGTAGACAATATCAAAACATATTTTAAAAATAGAACAGGATGATTCTGGTAGGTATCCAAAATAAAGCACCAGATTCTTTTCCAGAAGAAGAAAAGATATCAGAATTACCTGACAGGAAATTCAGATCATTAATATTTAGAGCTATTCAAGAGTTGAAGCAAAAAAGCAGCCAAAAAAAATGAGGGAAGAAGAGGCAGATCATGAAAGAATTCATGAAAATAATACAGGAACAAAATACCAAAATAAATTCACAACTACAAATGATACAAAAACAACAATCAGAAATCCAGAAGATAAACAAGATTTCAGAAATGGACAGTGTCATAAAAGGTCTGAGGAGCAGGTTTGAAAGGATAGAACACAGTATCAGTGAAAATTCAAGATAAACAGTTGGATATATCTCTGTTTCAGGAAAACTCAGTAAAGAATAATGAAGACGCCTGAGAAATATGTGGTAGACAATCAAAGGCAAAATTTTGCAAGTGATTTGCATTCCAGAATAAGGGGTGAAAACAGAAAACACAAAGAGAACTGGAATAGCTGCTGACAGAAAACTTCCCTAATATCACTAAAGATGAAAAACTGACCATTCAAGAAGCTGAGTGAACCCCAAATAGGATAGACCCTAAAAAGAAAATCACCAAGGCATATTGTAATTTCATTCACTAAGACCAAAAACTAAAACCAGAAAAAAATCCTGATAGCAGTTCATCAACAACAAAAAGTCACATACAGAGGGGAAACAATAAGATTACACGCTGATTATTTGGCAGAAACCATGCACGCAAGAAGACAATGGGATGATACATATAAAACCTTGAAAGAAACAAATTGCAAACAACGAATGATATATCTTGCAAAACTTTCATTCAGATATGATGGTGAAGTTAGGGTGTATCTACATAAACAGGAATTAAGGGAATATCTAAAAACCAAATGAAACTTACAGGAATTGTTAAAGCAGGTACTTTGGTCTAAGAACAAACAACATTAGACCATAGACTGAATCTAGAACATAAGATTGTACCAGCCAGATACCAGCCTAGGAAATGAACTGTCAAGGATTATTCAAAGAGTAAAGAATTACAACAGGAAACAAAAGAGATTAATCTGTAAATGACAGCAATGTCAGAATAATAAAAGTAGGGGGAAGCAGGGTAGGTATAGAACTTTCTAATGGAGTGGAAAGAAAAGTGATATTAAATAATAAAAGACTGGTCACAAGCTAGGTAAATTTCTAGGTAATCACAGTTACAAAAAACTGAAGAAAAAGTGTTAACAAAACTACTCATCAGAATAAAGAAGGCCAACATAAAGTCTCAGTAAAAACAAAATCTACAGAAACAAAAGCAGTGAAAAAGAAATCCACAGATTAAAGGAATTCAGCACAGGAGAGTAAAAGGAACAAAAAATGTCAGTGCCACAAAAGAAAACACTACAAAATAACAGCAGTAAGTGCATACCCATCAAAAATTACACTGAATGTAAATGTCCTAAATGCACTCATGGTGAGATGGTGTCATAGATTGAATTATGTCCTTCTAAAAATGTGTGTAACATTTTGGCTGGGTCATGATTCCTGGTATTGGGTGATGTTCCTGTGTGCTATAAACCCTGCCTCTATGATGTTAAGGAGGAAGGATGGGTGGCAGTTGTGTTGGTGAGGCAGGACTCAATGTGTAAGGCTATATTGTGCCTTGGAGCAATCTCTTTAGCTATAAAAGAAAGAAGGTAGCAGAGAGATTTGGGGACTTTATACCACTAAGAAACAGTGCTAGGAGCAGAGCACATCCTCTGAAAAGAACCTGAGGTTGTTGTACCTCAGAACCTCCCAGTCTAGGGGGTGACTGACAACAAAGACCTTTCAGAGCCAACAGAGAAAGCCTTCCCCTAAAGCACCTTGAATTTTGACTTGTAGCCTACTTGACTGTGACAGAATAAAATTTTTCTTTTTAAAGCTATCCACTTGTGGTATTTCTGTTATAGCAGCACTAGATGACTAAGACAGATGGACAGTGACAGAATGAATTAACAAAAAAAAAAACCAAGAGTCATCAATATGTCATTTATAAGAGACATATCTTAGAAGCAAACATGTAAGTTTATTAAAAACCAAAGGATGGGAAAAATACATCATGCAAACTTGCTGCCAAAAAAAAAGCGGGAATGGCAATATTAATTTCAGATAAAATAGACTTTAAACCAAAATCCACTATAAAAGATAAAGAAGGGCACTATAGAATGATTAGAAGTATAATCCCATCATGAAGACTTAACCATAATAAACATCTGTGCACCTAATGATAGGGCTTCAAAACATATAAAACAAACTCTAACATCACTGAAAAGAAGTATTCAGCAGAGAACAGGATACAAGGTAAATGTACAGAAATCAATTGAATTCATATGCACCAATAAAGAGAACAAAGAAAAGGTAATTAGGAAAACAATTCCATTTATAATAGTCTCTTCAAAAAAAAAAAAAAAGCTTAGGAATAAGTCTAACATGAGATGTAAAAGACCTATACAAAGAAAACTACAAAAGAGAAATGGATCGTTCTCCAATAATAGTAGGAAACTTCAACTACCACATTTGATAAAGGACTGAACATCTAAGAAGAAACACAACAAAGATACAGAACAGCTAGATGGCACAGTCAGCCAACTTGACCTCATAGACATATGTAGAGCATTGTTCCCAACAGGTGAAAAGTACATGTTCTTTTCCAACATATATGGAACATTCTCCAGAAAAGACAACATCTTAGCCACAGGACAACCCTCAACAAAATCCAAAACACTGAGACAATACAAAGTATCTCCTCTGGCCACAAAGCCATCAAAGTAGACATTAATAACAGGAAGAACAAGGAAAAAAAAAAATCAAATACATGGAAATTGAACCACACCCTGCTTTACAAAACACTGGATGATAGAAGAAATCAAAAATGGAAGCAAACATTCCCAGAATTGAATGAGAATGAAAACACATCATATGTAACCTTTGAAAAACAGCAAAGGCAGTCCTCAGAGATCAATATATAGCAATAGATACATACATCAAAAAAGAAGAAAAGAATAAAACCAAAACATTAGTTGCACAATTAAAACAAATAGGAGAATAGCAAAAGAAGCCCACAGCCACCAGAAAAAAAGAAATAATTAAGATCAGAAAATAAATAAACAAAATAGAAAACAACAACAACAACAAAAATAGAAAGAATTAATAAAACTAAAAGTTAATTCTTTGAAAGGATCAACAAAATTGACACTGGCCAAAGTGACTAAAGAAAACCAGGAGAAGGCTCAAATGACCTAAGGAAGAAATGACATGGAAGACATTACAAAAGACCAACTTAAATAAAAAGGATTATAACAGAGTATTATGAAAAAATATAACAAATTTGAAAAGCTAGAGGAAATGGATAAATTTCAGAAAACACACTACCTACCTAAACTAACACAAAATGATGTTGAAAATTTTAACAAACCCATATCAAGGGAGAAGATTGAAAAGGTAATTAAAAACTCCCAACAAAAAGAAGAAAAGAAAAAAAACCCTGGCCCAGATGGCTTCACTGGAGAATTTTGCCAAACATTTAGAGAAGAGCTGTGCCAGTACTATTAGAACTATTTCACAATAAAGAAAAGGAAGGGATACTTGGAATTTATTTTATGAAGCCAGCATAACCCTGATACCAAAACCAAGCAAAAACACCGCAAAGAAAACCACTACAGACCAGTCTGGCTCATGAATATAGATGCAAAAATTATCAACATAATACTAGCCAATAGAATTCAGTGCCAAATCAAAAAAATAATGCAGCACAACCAAATAGGATTCATACCAGGTATCTATGGATGGTTCAACACTAGAAAACCAATGAATGTAGTCCACTGTATAAATGAAAGAAAAGAATCACATGGTCATTTCAGTTAACACCCATTCCTAATGACCACTATCAAAAAAATAGGTACAAAAGGGAACTTTCTCAACACAATAAAGGGTATCTACACAAAACCAGTGGCTGACATCATTCTTAATAGACAGAGTCTGGCTCTGGTATAACAACTACACTGACCAATGGAACAGAATTGAGAATCCAGACATAAATTTATCCACCTATGGTCACCTGATCTTCAGTGAGGCCCAAAGTCCATCAGATGATAAATAGGTGGTCTTTTCAGCAAATGATACTGGCAAAACTAATATCCATCTGCAAAATGTGAAATAGGACCCACACCTCACACCAATTACTAAAACTTTCAAAAATGCATCAAATACTTAAATATAAAACCCCAAACCATGAAGTTCATGGAAAAAAAATATGATAAAGAAGCCCTAATACATGGCATTAACAGGATATAGACCATAACCAACAACACACAAACTCTGGAAGATAAGCTAGGTAATGGAGACTTGCTACAAATTAGCACCTATGTTCTTCAAAAGAGTAAAAAGAGAACCTATAGACTGGGGGAAAAGAATTTGGCTATAATAAGTCAAAGACCCAGTCTCTAAAATATGCAAGAAAATCCAATACTTCTGCAACAAAAGCGCAAATAATCCAGTTAAAAAATGGGCAAAGGAAACGAGCAGACACTCCACCAAAGAAGACATTAGGGTGACCAACAGACACAGAAGAAAATGCTCAAGTTCATTAGCAAATAATTGAAATGCAAATCAAAACCACAATGAAATACCATTTTGCACTGGCATAAATCACTACAACAGGAAATAAGAAATGTTGGAGAGGCGAGGGAAGATCAGAATTCTTCCACACTGCTTGTGGGAATGCAAAATGGTAGACCGATTTTGGGAAACAATATGGTGCTTCCTTAGAAAGTTAGATATAGAAATACCATATGATCCAGCAATCCCACTCCTAAGAATGTGTCCTAGAGAAGTAAGGGTTGTTGCTTGAGTAGAAACATGCACTCCCATGTTCACTGAAGCACTGTTCACAATAGCAAAAAGTTAGAAACAATCTAGAAGCCCATTAACAGATGAATAGATAAACTGTGGCACAGACACAAAATATTATACAGCAATAAAGAATAATGGTGAATCTATAAACCATCTCTCATAAGATCAAGGAAACTGGAGGGCATTGTATTGAGTGAAATAAGTTAATGACAAAAGGACAAACATTGTGTAAGACCACTAATGTAAAAACTCATGAAAAAGGTTTTTGCATTAAAAGAAACAACCCTTGTTACCAGGAAGAGCAAGGTGGGGATGGCAAAACACTAAATAGACAATAGATTTGTGTTAACTTTGGCAATGGGTAAAACAGTACACAATATTGGAGAAGCCAGCACAGTCTTCACAAGGGAAGGTCATGGACATATCCAAACTCCCTGAGGGACTGAATTGTTGGGCTGAGGGTTGTGGGGACCATGGTCTTAGGAAACATCTAGCTCAACTGGCATAACATAGTTTATAAAGAAAATGTTTTACATTCTGCTTTAGTGAATAGCAGCCAGGGTCTTAAAAGCCTGTGAGCAGCCGTCTAGGATACTCCACTGGTCTTACTCCTTTGGGAGCAAGGAAGAATGAAGAAAACTAAAGAAACAAGGGACAGATTAGTCCAAAGGATGGACAAAGGACCGTGTTTACAACAGCCTCCAGCAGACCGAATCCAGTACAACTAGATGGTGCCCAGCTACCACCTCTAACGGCTCCGACAGAATCACAACAGAAGGTCCTGAACAGAGCTGGAACAAAATAGAGAATAAAGTTCTCACTGAGAAAGAAAGACCACACTTGCTGGCCTGACAGAGATGGAAGAAATCCGGAGAGTATTGGCCCACTGAAAACCTTTCGACTCAGCAGTGAACTCACTTCTGAGATTCACCCTTCAGTCAAAGATTGGATAGCCCCATAAAAACAAGACTAAAGGGTCATGTCAGCCCAGGGGCAAGGACTAGAAGGCAGGAGGGCACTGGAAAGCTGGTAGTAGGGAACCTGAGGCTGGAAGGGAGAGTGTTGGCCTGTTGTGGGGTTGTTAACCAGTGTCATAAAACAATACGTGTACTGTTTAATGAGAAACTAGTATGTTCTCTAAACCTTTATCGAAAGTGCAAAAATAAATAAAAAGAAACTGCTACTACTAATATAATGAATGGGGTAAATTGAAGAAATGATCTCAGTTCTTTGCCTCTTTGTGTCCATTACATTCTTCATGATCTGACTTTGCAGTTCATCACACTAAGAGGCAGAGTAAATTTTACTGTCCCCTGATTTTTTTTAAGCTTCTAGTTATGATCCTTAACCCAGTTCAGATGAATATATAAAAGATCTACATAATTTAGACTAGCAAATAATTTATGTAATAGGAAATGTTTAAAGCTTCTTCTGTGGCATGACAATGCTTAAGTAAAATTATATGTTCTTATCTCCATGCGTATATATTTTTACTAAGTTGCCAAAGCTTTTGCGCCAAATTATATCTTGCAATTCTTTTTCTGGCTCATGAATTTTATGGTAACTGTTTACTTCCTTCTGTGCTTTCTGTTTTGCAAGTACTTCTTTAATGATCATGAGTATGTGTGTGCCTATGTACGTGCACTTCAGAATAGCAATTTATAAAAAAGGAATCTTTTCAGCAACACTTTTTTGTGTATAATTTGGAGTTTTGGTGGTTAGAGCAAAACTTGAAATCCTTGAAATTTATTTGTCCAATAAAGTGGTTATTTCACATGAGCTAAACTTTGGGTTTTATGCTCAGAAATTATGTTGAGTCACAAAATTATTACTGGCTCATTTAGGATGCTTTTACACATAAGTAAACATAAAACCTGACTCCAAATGGCTTAATCAGTGTGTGAATTTATTGGTTTGAATGTTAGTATTTTAGGATGAGACTCACAGTTGTTTTAAGTAGGCCTTAAAATCAAAGGCCTGATGTTTTTACTTTTTTTTCCTCTGCTATTAACTCCATACTGAAACTGTGGTTACAGGGTGATTGAATAAAGCATCAGAGCCCAAAATAAGCACTCATCTAGGAAAAAAGTGAAAATCTCCCATCTAAAATTGGAACAAAGTCACTTTGCTGCTTGGCTTACCTGCTTAACCTGGAACCTATCCGTGTTGTTGCCCCCTTGTTGTTTGCCCCCTGACTTTGGGTCCAGCCATGTGACTTGCTTTGGCCATTGGAATATTAGCAGGGGTGATGTGCCCAAAGGCTGGGGCCTAAAGGGAGTTACTGTCTAATTCCTTCTAACTCCTGGCAACTCCAAATGTGTTAGATTAGAACTGTGCTCCATAGGGTTTCTTAGTGACAGATTTTGGTATTGGTCATTCTGAACTGGACAGTCACATGGCCTACTATGCTGGGAATGGCAACCTGAATAGGAAGTAGATCACCAGGCCTTTCTTCTGAGGCACCTCAGGGTGGACTCCAATCTACAACCTTTTGGTTGGCAGATGAGCTTGTTAACTGCTGCACCACCTAGGGACTTCAAAGCTAGAAAAGCACTTGTGTGACTGCACCCTGTGCTTCTATCTGTGGTGGTCACAAGAAGAACACCCTATGCTACCCTGCTGTTCCCAAGAGGGGAATGAGAAATACATCAAGTAGAGTCACCCCCAGCTGGGTCCAGCCTAGGACAGAGAACTCAAGGCTGGCTGCAGACAGCTGATCTAAATAAGTGCTCTTGTTGTTCACTGCTGAGATTGGTTATTATGTAGATTATTGTGGTAGCTGTTAATTACCAGACTGTTAATCAATTGTTACCTAATGGGAATCAGGGTGCCCTATACCTCCTTCTGAACATGACCTCCCCCTAGCAATGTCTATCCCTGCCCATCCCCCATGCATCTGTCAGCTTGTTGTAATGTGGGGGCTTTCACATTCCCATGATGCTGGAAGCTATGCCACGATATGCAAAGACCAGCATGGTCACCCATGACAGATAGGTTTTAGCCAAGACTAAGACAGACTAGGAAGAAGGACCTGGTTGTCTACATCTAAAAAGAATTAGCCAGTGATAACCTTATACATAGCAGCAGAACAGTGTCTGATACAGTGCCAAAAATGAGTTCCTCAAGTTAGAAGGCATTCAAAAGATGACTGGGGAAGAGCTGCCTCCTCAAAATAGAGTGGATCTTAAAGATGCAAATGGAGTCATGTTTTCAGGACCTTCATTTGTTGAAGTGGCATGACTCCAGATGAGAAGAAACAGCTGCAAACATCCATTAATAATCCAAACATGGATTGCAGCAGATATAAGTCTAGGAAAATTGGGAATCATCAAAAAAGGAAACAGAATACATAAACATCAGTATCTTACACATTGGTGAGCTGAAATGGACTGGTTGTTGGTCATTTTGAATTGGAAAATCATATGGTTTACTGTGTTGGGAATGACAATTTGAAGAGGAATGACATTGTACGCATCTTCAAAAAAGGACATTTTAAGATCTTTCCTGAAGTACAGTGCTTTCAGTGGTAGAGTACAAATACACCTACAAGGAAGACCACTTAATACAACTGTCACTCAAACTTATGCATCAACCACTAAGGCTGAAGATGTAGAAATTGAAGATCTTTATCAACTTATGCAGTCTGAACTTGATCAAACATACAACTAAGATGCACTGATAATTATAGGTGATTGGAATGTGAAAGTTGGATAAAAAGAAGAACTGATAGTTGAAAAGTGTGGCCTTGGTGACAGAAATGATGTCAGAGATTGCCTCATAGAATTCTGCATGACCAACAACTTCGTTGCAAATACCTTTTTTTCAATAATATAAACAGTGACTATGTACATGGACATTGCGAGATTTTAGAATACACAGCCAAGCCAAGTGCCGTCGAGAATCACAATAACTGTGTCTGTGGATAGAGACATTGGAGAAATGAAATATCATCAGCCAGAACAAGGACAAAGGCCAGCTTCAGAACAGACAGTCAATTGCTCCTATACAAGTTCAAGTTGAAGGTGAAGAACATTGGAACAAGTTTCTGAGAGCCAAAGTATGGTATTGAGTATATCTCACCTCAACTTAGAGACCATCTATGGACTAGATATGCTGCATTGTGTACCAATGACTGCAGACTAGATGCTTTAGAGAAGGACATCAAGGGCATCATATGTGAAGAAAGCCAGAGGTCATTAAACAGACAGGAAATAAAGAAAAGACAAAAAGGGATGTCAGAAAAGATTCAGAATTGCTCTTGAGTGCTGAGTAGCTAACAAAACCAGAAGAAAAAATGACATAAAAGAGGTGAATTCTTCAAGGGGCAGCTTGAGAAGATGAAGTATTATAATAACACAGCCAAAGAGATGGGCATGGAAAACCAAAAGAGAAAAATATGCTCAGCATTTCTCAAGCTGAAAGAACTGAAGAAAAAAATTCAGGCCTCTAAAAGGATTCTATAAGGAATATATAAAATGAGACAGGAAGCATCAAAAGAAGATGGAAGGAATACACAGAGTTGCTGTGCCACAATTTCAGGAGGTAGCACGTGATCAAGAACTGATAGTGCTGAAGGAAGAAGTCCAAACTGCACTCCAGACACTGGTGAAAAACAAGCCTCCGGAAATTGACAGAATACCAGTTGTGACTTTTCAACAAACAGATGCAGTGCTGGTGATGCTCATCTATGCTAAGAAATTTGAAAGATAGCCACTGCCAGCTTGACTGGAAGAGATCTATATTTATGCCAATTTTCAAAAAAGGTAATCCAATCTGATGTGGAAATAATTGAACAATATCATTAATATCACACACAAGTAAAATTTTGTTGAAGATCATTCAAAAATCACTATAGCAGTACATCAACTGCCAGTATTTCAAGCCAGATCCAAACAAGAGGTGTATTTTAGTCATCTACTGCTGTTACGATAGAAATGCCACAAGTGGATGGATGGCTTTAACAAAGAGAAGCTAAATCTCTCACAGTCTACTAGGCCAAAAGTCCTTTTTACGGTATGAGTTCCAGGAGAAGACTTTTTCTCTTTCCACTCAGTCTCCACCTGGTCTAAGAGCTTCTCTGTGCAGGAATCTCAGGTCCAAAGAATTTACTCTGCTCCTGGCACTGCTGTCATGGTAGTTTGAATTCCCCCCTCATCTCTCCACTAGCTTCTCCAAAGAGACTGGATTAAGACTGTCTGATATTATAGATCTCATCAATGTAACTGCTGCCAATCCATCTCATTAACATCATGATGACAGGATTTACAACAGGTAGGGAAATGACATCAGAAGACAAAACAGAAGACAGTCATAGGATACTGAGAATAATGACACAGCCAAGTTGACATGTATTTTGGTGGTACACAATTCAATCTATGACCGCTTAGAACCAGAGATATCGTTGCTGATGTCAGATGGTTCCTTGCTAAAAGCAGAGAAGACCAGAAAGAGGTTTACTATGTTTTGTTGACTATGTGAAGACATTTGACTATGTGGATCATAATAAATTATAGATAACATTGAAAAGAATGGGGATTCCGCAACACCTAATTGTACTCATGAGAAACCTGTACCTAGATCAAGAGATAGTTGTTCAAACAGAATAAGGGGATACATGAGGCTTAAAATCAGGAAAGGTCAGCACTAGGGTTGTATCTTTTCCCCATGCTTAGTCAATCTATATGCTGAGCTAAGACCCTGAGAAGCTGGACTGTATGAAGAAGAATGTAGAATCAAGACTGGAAGAAGTCTGATTAACAATCAGTGATGTGCAAATAACATAGCCTTGCTTACTGAAAGCAGAGAACTTGAAGCACTTACTGATGAAGATCAAAAGATACAGCCTTCAGTATGGATTATACCTCGACACAAAGAAAATAAAAATCCTCATGACTGGACCAGTAAGTAGCATCATGATAGAGAAAAGATTAAAATTGTCAAGGATTTTATTTTACTTGGATTCATAAACAAAACTTGTGGAAGCAGCAGTCAGGAAATCAAAAGATGCATTGCACTGGGAAATCTACTGCCAAAGACCTCTTGAAAGCGTCAAAAAGCAAAGACGTCGCCTTGCAGACTAAGGTGGGCCTCATCCAAGCCATAGTGTTTTCAGTCATCTCATATGCATCTGAAAGCTGGATCATGAATAAGGAAGACCCAAGAAGAATTGACACCTTTGATTTGTAGTGTTGGCAAAGAATATGGACTGCCAGACAAATAAACACAAATCTGTCTGGGAAGAAGTACAGCCAGAATGCTCCTCAGAAGCACAGATGGTGAGACTACATCTCACATACTTCAGATGTGTCATCAGGAAGGATCCATTCCCAGAAAAGGACGTGATACTCGGTAAGGTAAAGGGTCATCAAAAAAGAAGAATATCCTCAATAAGATGCATTGAATTCTTCTTATGAATTATCCATCAGTGGCTGCAACAATGGGCTGATGCACAATAACAGTTGTGAGAATGGCTCTGGACTGGGCAGTGTTTCGTTCCATCTTACACAGTGTCACGACTCAGAACTGCCTGGACAGCACCTAACAACACAACAGCAGTCTCTATTCCTGATTTTTACCTTTGAAGCTTTACGCTTTTTCCCCTCTTCAGAATATTTCCAGCTCTTTCTTCATGCGTTGATATAAATGAAGACATCCTACATACAGTTCCAAGAGAAATGTGGCCTACCTGAAATTTTTAGCAAAGACTCGATGGCACTTGGCTTTTGTCACATAATTAGTATAAATATGTGTACTCTTGGGCCCAGCTGGCCCACAACTACCAGCATATGACAAACTGTCACCAGCTTCGTGGTAACCAACCTGAAGCAATGGTTTGCAAATTTAATTACCTCGAAACAGCATCATGAACCTCAAGCAATATAACCCTCTCAACTCACCAGAGTTGCCTTAAAAAACTGTACAGCCCATGTGTAAGGATATTTATTTTGATATCAGGCACTATTTTTATTTTTTATTTATTGTGATTGAGTGAAAGTGTACAATTCAGTATATATTTGCATGCCCACCTATGTGCAGCTCCTGCTGCTCTCCCTGCCTGGTGACAGCACATTCCTCCTATTCATTCTATATATGTCACATCCTCCTAACAATCTCCAGTCCCCTCTTCTTCACCCTCTTCATCCCTTTCAGTAAGATGCCAGGGGGATGACACCGTATAGATGCATAGAACCATAAAGTGCTTACATGATATGATCACTCTGTCCCCGAGTCCAATCCATTCCTGTTTGAATAGCTGACCTCAGTAATGATTTATGGACAGGAGCAGCATCAGGACCAGGGGCTACACTCCCAGGGGAATCCTAAGGCCCCTGGACCATCAATTGCAGTCTTTTAGTGGAGTCCTCAGGGTGCACTCGTTTTTATTCTCATGTTGCCAGTGAGACTCAACTTCATCAGCCCCATCATGGCTATCTCTGATGGTGGCTGGGCACCACCTGGTTCCTCTGGTCACATGTTGATGTAGTCACCCACTCATGTGTCTCTCTCTGTCCTCTCAGTTCTCTTTCCACCATGTCATTTTGGTCCCTGGTGATCATCTGTTCCTGTTGAGTTGGGACCATTTGGTGTACCTCACATGGCAGCTTGCTAGCTTTTAAGATCCCAGACAGATATCAGGCACTATTTTAAAAAGAACACATGGATGCTGTAGCTGTGTGATTTTAAAAGTCGTAAAGACTTTCCACTAAGGGGGTGAATTAGAAAATTTTAGGCATCAGTAAGCAGATGGAAGAGTACTTGAGAGTGTCTAGGGACCAGTAAGACTTGGTCACATTATTGCCGCAGAGGTTGGTTTTGACTTCCAAATCTCAACATGTATCTTGAGTGGGTTCTTCTGTACTGTACCCATCATATGGTGACTAGGAAGTGTGATGTTGCCATGGTAATAAGTTGCTGAGCGGCCCTGTAAGTTTTACTTCATTACACTGTGGATTAAGAATTAATAAATGTTTGATTAGATGGAATGATGGGAACTTACTTTGCATTATTAGAAAGCTCAAGAAGGGCTATTAAGATTGAATTGTGTCCCCCCAAAATGTGTGTCAACTTGACTAGACCATGATTCCCAGTATTGTGTGATTACCTAACATTTTGTCATCTGATACAATTTTCCTGTGTCCTAAATCCTTCTTCTATGATGTTAACGAGGTGGAATTAGCAGCAGTTACGTTAATGAGGCAGGACCAGACCTACAAGACTAGGTTGTATCTTAAATCAGTTGTTTTTAAGATATAGAAGAAAAAAGCAAGGGGAGACACAGGGGGACCCTCATACTACCAAGAAGGCGGATCTGGGAGCTCAGCTCATCTTTTGTATCTGGGGTTCCTGAGCCAGGAAGCTTGTTTGAATGAAGGAGCACATAAAATGAATGAAGAAAAACTGATGACAAGGACCTGTCTCCAGAGATGACAGAGAGAGACAGCATCCCCTGGAGCTGGTGTCCTGGATTCGGACTTCTAGCCGTTAGACTGTGAGAGAATAAATCTCTGTGAAAGCCATTTGCTTGTGGTATTTGTGTCGCAGCAGCACCAGCTAATGAAGACAGAGGTCTTTGAGGTTATTTATCCAATCCCTCCACGTGTTTTGCACTCACTGGTTCAAGCGAATATTTATGGAACACCTATTATGAGCCTGGGAAACCCTGGTGGCCTAGTGAGTTAACTGCTATGTCTGCTAACCAAAAGGCTGGCAGTTGAAACCTGCCAGGCACTCCTTGGAAACTCTGTGGGGCAGTTCTACTCTGACCTCTAGGGTCACCATGAGTCAGATGCAACTCAACAGCAGTGGGTTTTGTGGGTTTCTGTGGTTTGTTTTTGGTTGTTGTGATCCAGGCAGAGAGCTAGATAATGGAAGATGCAGAGCACCCAGCTTTCTTTCCTAGAGATGTTCGCTTTGTGATCCTTCCCAGAAGATGGGAAACTGTGCCTAGTGAGATTAAATACATTGCCCAAAGTCACATGACCACTGGACTTGTGGAAGAAGCTTGAACACTAGTCCAGTGTTCTTTTTCACACTGTGAACAAATTCTCTGGAGAAGGGTTAATATGAGTTAATATTCAAAATGAGTTTCTACAAGCTGTTTTACTTCTGTAAGACGTAAGAGTTTTGAGGAAGTATTTATTCAGTAAGTACTTTACTGAGTATTATTGAGTGTATTTTATAAGGCAACATATCGGGTGCTAAGGAAATAAAGTCATAATCCGATTGGGCCAAAAGTAGCTAAAGGAAGGATCCTGGGCAGTGGGGTCTGTGGCATGCTCCCATTGCTATGGTGGCCCAGAGGCAGGGCTACCTCAGATGGCATTCAGCAAAAGCTGCCCTAACCGGGTGACGAAGGACAAGTAGGTGCTGGCCAGGCACAGAGCAAGTGGGATTCTCCAGGAATGGACTAGCCGTTAGCTGCGTGTAATGCAATTAATATGTCACTAAAAAAGAGGATCCATTTGTCCTTGACAGTTCCCAAGAGCAGGTGCCTGATATCTATGACAACCCTATGTCTAATTTCAAACATTTTGCTCCTTTGTCCACAAAAGTTGGAGACATGTTGACAAACTGCAGATCCTGGTTTGAGAAATGGAATAGTGGAGCCAGTATTCGAAGAGATCTTAAAGTCCAAGTGGAGTTCCGTCAAGTACAAGGGGTGCATGTGGTTAATGTGCTCAGATGCTAACTGAAAGGTTGGCTGCTCAAATCCACCCACAGGCACCTCCCAAGAAAAGCCTGGTGATGTGCTTCCAAAAAATCAGCCCTTGGGAACCCTGTTGTTGTTATTAGGTTCTATCAGGTCGGTTCTGACTCATAGCGACCTTATGCACAACAGAGCGAAACACCACCCGGCCCTGCACAATGCCCACATTTGTTTTTCTGCTTCAGCCCATCATTGTGGCCACTGTGTCAGTCCAGCTTGTTGAGGTTTTCCTCTTTCTCCCTGACCCTCCACTCTACCAAGCATGATGTCCTTCTCTAGGGACCAATCACTCCTGCCAACATGTCTAAAGTCTGTAAGAGGCGAGCACTCCAGTTCTGCTTTTCCAGATTAGATCTGTTTCTTCTTTTGGCAGTCCATAGAACATTCAGTATTCTTCTCTAACATCACAATTCCAATGCATCAGTTCTTCTTCTGTCTTCCTTATTCATTGTCCAGCTTTTGCATGCATATGATGCAATTGAAAATACCATGGCTTGGGTCAGGTGCATGTTAGTCTTCAAGGTGACATCTTCTCAGTACTTTAAAGAGGTCCTTTACAGCAGATTTTTCCAATGCAGTATGTCTTTTGATTTCTTGACTGCTGCTTCCATGGGTGTTTACTGTGGAACCCAGTAAGATGAAATCCTTAACAACCTCAATCTTTTCTCCATTTATCGCAATGTTGCTTACTGGTCCAGTTGTGAGGATTTTCATTTTCTTGATGTTGAGGTACAATCCATACTGAAGGCTGTGGTCTTTGATCTTCATCAGTAAGTGTTTCAAATCCTTTTCACTTCCGGCAGACAGGGTTGTGTTGTCTGCATAACACAGGTTGTTAATAAGTTTTCCTCCAATCCTGATGCCTTATTCTTCTTCATAGAGTCCAGCTCCTCGAATTATTTTCTTGGCATCTGATTGAAAAGGTATAGAGAAAGGAAACAACACTGACACATACCTTTCCTGCAGTGTCCCCTGTTCTATTAGCACAACTACTTCTCAGTACAACTGAAAACCCTGTAGAGCAGAATTCTACTCTGACACGCATGGGGTTGTCATGAATCAAAGTTGACTGTACAGCATGTTTAGAGTACAAGGTTCTGGTGGCTTTGTACTTTAAGGGTTGAAAGTGGCTAAATTATTCCATCCCAAAACATTTGTTCCAATTACAAACCCAAATACATTATTAACTCCTTCTGCAAGCAATAGATCTACTAACGGTTTGATTCTGCCTCTGTCAGTTGTTGCCCAGGCAACATCCTTTAGCCTGATGCCTCTTTACAAATTTCCAAGTCAACGTATAATTCTCCGCCTATGCTTGGCTTGGACTTTGCAGGCTCGCTGAGGACCCTTGAGGCTGATTAGGTACTCTTCCAAGCCTTATACTTCTGAAAATATTTTTCCTGGTTCATGCTAAGGGGCCTTCCACCCAATATCCTGCCCCAGCTTATGCTAACACTGCCTTCAGCCACAGCGTTGCTTGTCTGCCTGTAGCTTACACTGCTACTTTCAACACTTAGACCTGTCCTTACACTGTCAGGTGCCTCTGGAGGTGACAGCACAGCATCCATGTCATTAGCATTTCTGACTCCACACTGGTTAGTGAATAAATTGTGTTGCCCTGAAATATGTGCTGGAATCCTAAGCTCTACAGCTGTGGATATAATTTTATGTATAAGTAGGGTTTCTTTGTTTTGTTAATGAGGCCATATTAGTATAAGGTGTGTCCTAAACCTAAGCACTTCTGAGTTATAAAAAGAGCAGATTAGACACAGAGACAGATACAAATGCAGGAAGGCAGATGCCATGTGGAGACCACCAAGGACTGGAGAAATGCCGGGGCTACAGAAGCTGAAAGAGACCAGGATCTTACCTCACAGATGACACAGAGAGACAGACTTCCCCTAGAGCTGGTGCCCCAAATTAGGACAGCTAGCCTTCTAACTGTAAGCAAGTAGATTTCTGTTCTTTAAAATCGCTAACTTGTGGTGTTGCTGTAACAGCTGGGCTAGGTAACTAAGATAACATCTCTTAGACATCACTGCTTGGGTGTATGCTGCAAATGACTGTTTGTACAGAGTATCGTTAGATGGCGCACCTAGAAGGTGTGATCATGCAAGACCACTGCATCGTCTGGCTTTTGTACAGAGAGGTAAACCTGGTAGGTACATAGCTGGGCTCCTGTGCATTATTTGGAAGTTGTATTTCTTGCACTGATTCCATGTTTCTGCAAATGCTGCATTTTCAGGTGTTGTACATTGCATCCACCTGTCAAGAGATCTAGAAGGCAATGGAGAGAGTCCAGAGGGACAAGGGGGTCCCACATAATCACACTCAGAGTGCAGAGAGACATATATGATCTGTAATGTGTTAAAATCCACATTTCATAGCAATATTTAAAAAATGCTCCTTGATTTGGTGTGCCTGCCATTAATGAAAACACATGGTATTAACAAAAATCTCAGAGTGCAAACTAATTGGGTTGTGAAAGGGTTTTAAGATGCTTCCAAGATAAAAGTGAGCCATATCTTCTTCTGAATTCCGTCTGCTCTAAGATGCTATTGACTGTAATGTGTTATTATTCTATGTACGCATTAGAAAGAAAAATGTTTCCTGTTAAGCTATCCCACAGTGTTTTCACATCATTTATAACTTTTGTCTACAGATTTTCGTCTAAAAAGGCTTTTAAACTTACTCCAAAGCATAGATTATTTATCATAGGTCATGCTTGTGCATGCACAGGACAGAAAATTTAAGCAAAATAAATTTTTGTATTCCCCAAACTTCTGTACAATGTCCAGCTCTTTTGAATCATTTTCCAGCTTTGAGTTATTGGTGTCTTTTCTACAAAGCATCATCACTTGGCCATCAAGAGCTGTGTTGTGGCAACATTTTGTATAAGAACTCTCCACATTAGTCTCTGATATTTCCTTCCAGGCTGCTGGTGTCCACTCCAGAAGTTTTAAATCATGTGCAGGAAATGATAGCTATGTCAAGACCACCACTTGGTACAATGTCCTTGAGGCTCTTGCAAGCTGTTCTACATATCAGTAGGAAAATTTCTTTTTATTGCTGTGTAGTATTGCAAAGGATGGATACACTGGAGTTTCTTTAAAAATTGGCCTGTTCAAGTCTATGTCAGACCAACGCTTGATCTCCATAATCTACAAGATACTACAAAATATCAATAAGAAGAAGATAAATCATCCAATTAAGTGATGGGAAAAGGAGATGGACAGACATTTCTCTAAAGAGGAGATCCAGGCAGCCAAAAAACACACGTGGACATGTTCATGATCTTTAGTTATTAAAGAAATTCAAATCAAGACTACAATGAGATACCATCTCACCCCAACAAGGTTGGCCGTGATCCAAAAAAAACAAAACAACAAATGCTGGAGAGGCTGTGGAGAAAGTGGAACCCTCCTACACTGTTGGTGGGGTTGCAAAATGGTCCAGCCTCTTTGGAAAGCAATCTGGCTCTTCCTTAAAAAAATGGATATAGATATACCATTTGACCCAGTAATTCCACTACTTGGAATATATCCTACAGAATCAAGGCCTTTCACACCAGTGGACACATGCACAAGAATGTTTATTGCAGCATAATCCATGATAGCAAAAAGATGGAATCAACCCAGATGCCCAACAACAGAGGAATGGATAGGTAAACTATGGTAAATATACTCAGTGGAGCACTATGCAATGATAAAGAATAATGATGATTCCAGGAAATATCTCATAAGTTGATTTCAACTGGAAGACATTATGTTGAGTAAAAGTATTCAGCGACAAAAGGACAAATATTGTATGAGACCCCTACGATAAGATCTCAAAAACAGACTTATGTATAGAAGAAAAGACTCTTTGATGGCTGCAAGGGAGGGGAGGGAGGGAGGGCAAGGGGGAAGGATTTAGTTTAGATAGTTGGTAGAAATCTGGTTGAGTGAAATCAGTGATAGCACACATTAGAAGCAAGAACAACATTAAGTGGACTTCAGCATAACTTGAATACTCCTTCCATCTTAACCCAATATTACAAGGACAGAATAGCTGGGGCAGGGGGCAGGAGACCATGTTCTTAGGTGAAATCAAGGCCAATTGGCACAGCTAGCATTTTGCTAAGAGGGCTCACTGCATCCCACATTGGTGAGTGATGTCTGGGGTCTTAAAAGCTGCCAAGCCGCCATCCGAGGGCACAGCAAATGGTCCCAACTCAGCAGGAACAGATGTTGACCGAGGACCAAAACCCAGAAGATAGAGAGACCCACATGAGTGGGTGCCTGCATATACTTGGGACTGGAAGAACCGGATGGTGTCTGGTCACCACCAATGATAGCTGCGATGGAGCTCACTAAGTTGAGTCTCACTGACAACACAAGAATAAAAAGGGGTGCACCCTGAGATCTCCACTAAAAGACTGCAAATGATGGTCCAGCGGCTTCAGGGTTCCCCTGGGAGCATGGCCCCTGGCCCTGATGCTGCCCTTGCCCATAAATCATAACGAAGGTCCACTCTTCGGACATGAATGGATTGGACTTGGCGATGCAGAGTGACCATATATTGGATGCACTTTATGGTTCTGTACATCTATAGGATGTCATCCTGCTGACCTCTGGCTGGAGGAAGGAGAGTGGGTAGAGAGGAGGGGAAAGGAGACTGTTGGGAGGATGAGACATGCATGGAGCAAAGAGGAATGGTGTGCTGTCACTGGGCAGGGAGAGCAGTGGAAGCTGCATATAGGTGGGCATGTAAATTTATAAGGGAATGTACATTTTCACTCAGTCATAATAAAATAATAATAATAATAAAAATTGGCCTATTGAGGGACATTTTGCTTGTTTCCAGTTTGGGGCTATTAAAAGTAACAGATATAAGCAATGTCTCCCCCTCCCCATACCTTTAAAGCTGTGGGCAAGCAGATATTCCTTCTTTGGGAGCCAAAAAGCAGTCAGATGCTCCTGCCCACGACACTGAATTTTAGAAAGTGGCATGAAGGTACATGCTCAGAGTTCGGATCCAGTGGACTGGCAGTGAGTATTCAGTGGCGGTGATGCCAAGAGCATGTTGGTAAGTGCCCTGACCTGAAGGCATGGGTGGCAGCATTCTTCATTCACTTCCTGGAAAGACATTGGCTGGGCCTTGCCCATCCTGATTCCTGCTTAAGCATGGTTCTCCAGCTTCCCCTTAAAGCTGTGAGCTACCGAATGCTTCTCCAATAAATTATTTTCTCCATAAATATACCAAAATTGATTTTTGTGGTTTGCAACCAAGAGCTCTGATTAGTGTAAGAGGTCCATAAATATTAATCACATACAAATGAATAATTAAAAATTTGTGTAAGTGATCTGAAGAAAAAAGATGTGTGGGTGAAGCAATCCAATCTGCAAGGTCAGGGTCGCGGAATACTTCCCTTAGGAAGTAACATCAAAGATAAGAAAGACAGAGACACAGTTGGTTAGGCAAAAATGTGTATGGTGGGAGAAGGTATGAGGGGACCATGCCCTGGGAAAAGAGGAGTGAGAACTGTGTGGACGGTAAGCCTGAGATCAAATTGGTTTCCTTAGCTTTTGTGGGAGTAAGAGCAGGAAACTAGAGAAAAAGTGATTAATGTGCAGGTTAAATGGTGCGATGGAGGCCATTAAAAGAAACTCTCGCAGAAGCTACAGAACACCACGGGCAAAGCTTACGGCTAAAAACAGAGCCATGAAGGAGTATCTTGTCTACACCAGATTGTGCTACTGGAATCTTGTAATGAGGGCCTTATGAGGCAAAAGGGTACTTGGGTGGCCTAAACCGTTGGTACTTTACTTCTAACCAGAAGGCCATTGGTTCAAACCCACCCAGCAGCACCGTGGAAGAATGATCTGGCAATCTGACTGTATAAAGATGACAGCCAAGAAAATTCTATGATGCAGTTCTACTTTGTAATGCACGGTGTTATCATGTGTCTGAATAGACTTGATGGCCAGGGGATTAATTTTTGCATGGGACGATGGCGAAGTCTGGGTAACTAGCTTTCTTTTTTCACCCCACCTGTAGGTAGATGTCTGAAACCCTGGTGGTATAGTGGTTTAGTGCTACGTCCACTAACCTAAACGTCAGCAGTTCAGATCTACCAGGTGCTCCTTGGAAACTGTGTGGAGCAGTCCTACTCTGTCCTATAGGGTTGCTATTAGGCGGAATCAACTCGACGGCAGTGGGTTTGGTTTGGGTGGTAGATAACACTGTTGCTACTGTATAGCATCACTCAGGCCTCCCTTGAAGATCTGCTCCTTCCTTACCATCACCACACTTGTAGTGAGACTGCCTGTCACAGCTGTCCACTCCCGGGGCCACTGTGAGGGCAGAGGACTCAGACCTCACTAGCCGTATCACATAGTTCTAGTGAGCACAGGGAGGATCCAAGGTGAGCATATGTCTCAGACTCAGTCAGTTAGGGCTCTACTTTGATTTTTCCAGCTGAGGTTGGAGACTTTCAGATTTACCTTTAACTAGGAAAATTACCCAAGTTTTTTTTCTGGGACAGTCCTGAGTCCTTTGCTTTGTTCCTTTAAATTTTATTTGGCCTGGGTGTCTGCAACTCACAGCAAAGAGAAACTTTTATTAACTAGTCTTTTTCATATACAAAGAATACATACCTGTAAAAGATTCAGACAAAATGAAAAAGCACGAAGAAGGAAATTTCAGAGTGTTGACTTCTGTAATTTATTTCCAGTTTTATTACATTGTGGTCAGAGAATGTGATTATTTTTGAAAGGGCAAAGGAAGATGAGAGAATTTACTGAGATTTTATAAGGCCTGATATATGACTAACTTGGTAAATATTTCCTGGGTCCTTAAAGGTATATTATCAAGATCCAGTTTCAGTATGTATCTTTAAGACAAAATTACATTGCTGACCTCTGTGCCATTGTTTTTTTTACATCTGAAATATGGAGATAACAGTACCTACCTCATGTGATTGCTTCAGGCACTAAATATGTTAATACATGTAAAGAGTTTAGAATAGTTTCCGACACACAGTGATTAGGTGTCACTGAGTTGGTTCTAACTCATAGCAATGCTGTGTATAAAAACAAAACACAGCCAGCTCCTGTGCCATCCTCTCAATCATCGGGACACTTCAGCCTGTTGTTGCAACCACTGTGTCATTCTGTTTCATTGAGCGCCCTCCTCTTTTACGTTGACCCTCTACTTTACCGAGCACGATGACGTTCTTTATGGACGGCGCCTCCCGATTGCCTTCCCGGTGCTGTCAACTCTTTCTGCATGTCTTATCTTTCATTTTTTACTGTAGACTGTGTTTTCCTAGATTCCCTGAACAAATACTGCTTCTGTTAGAATACGTCTTCCGGGGTATACTCACTATTGTTTGCATACAGTGTTTGCCTTCTGGTGCGTATTATAGTATTTTTCAACAGGCCTTACGTTGTTACTTCCTGTTTAATTGGAGACAGATCTTCCTCCTTTGGCCCCCAAACACTTTGGGGTCTTATGCCTCTCTTTGTTTATCTGGTCTTTGTTTAAATCCCCAACTTGGGGTTAGTGCTAGATAACAGGGTGTTGTAAATGTACCAGTTCTCTTGTTCAACTGCCTGAAGAGGGTTGAAGGACTGGGACCACGGGTGATATGGAAACCTCCAGCCAGGAGCTGTCTCCCAGAGTGTAAAGAGAAGTATCTTTTCAAGTGTATCAGCCAGGAATGTCTATGGAGAGTAGTTGAACCCCTTGGTGGGGAGATGCAGGGAGACTGAGTTTGTGCTTTTGCACTGAATGAGCACTTTGGGGAAAAGCCTAGACACAGAAGCTCTCTCCGTTAGGGGGCGTTTGGTGGGGAACTTCCTTTTGCCTGCATGCTCTTCAATGTGCCCTTTCATAATTATTGCTTTGCAAGTGTTACACAGTGGTGCTAAGGTAGTTGTTTTGTCACTTTGACTATCTGGCCTCTAACAAACTGCCACCATCCCTGGCGGGAGCATGAATGGCCATATTTAAGCAAGGTCAGCTAGGAAGAGAGAAGGACCTGGGAAATGAGGCCATGTGGCTTGTTTCAGGGAGTTTTGTGTGGCCTTAAGTTGGCAGAGGGTTGGGATGGTCAAGGTTGGGAGTCAGCTTGGCTGGGCCATGACTCTGAGTGACTTGGCAGTTATAATGGAGCTTGATATAGTCACATGACATAATAAATTCCATGGTTAGATCTGCTATAACGTGATCATCTCCATGATGGGATCTGCTATGAGTAGCCAAGCAGTTGAAAGGAAGTTTCCTTCATTCTGTGGCCTGTATCGACTTTCTGTCAATGCTTGAAGGCTTTTGCTCTCTCTGGCTCCCGCAGCTGACTCCTGTTCATTTGACCTCCAGTTCTTAGGACTTGAATGAGCAGCTGACCTATTGATCTTGGGATTCATCAGCCTCTGTGGCCTGTGAGCCAACAGCCTGCCAGTTTACCTATCGGTCTTAGGTTTTGTTTGCCTCTGTAGCCTGTGAGTTGGAGGCCTGCTGTCTCACCTGCCAATCTTGGGTTCATCAGCCCCTAGAGCTACACAGTCAGGAGAAACCTACAGCCTGACCCACAGACTTGGGACATTCCAGCCTTTACAAACTTTGTGAACCATTTCCTTACTATAAATCTCTCTCTTTTGCATACATACAGATGCTTTACTGATTCTGCTTCTCTAGAGAACCTAAGACATTTCATACTGAAAGTGGTTATAGAGAAACAAAGGATATGTTTTCTAAATTGATACCAAATCTAGTTAAAGGTGTTGATGACTCTGTTTCGAGTAGTAAAGAGGGCACTGCCAAGTGATGGGATGACACGGTAATATTGTTGTTAGGTGCCATCGAGTCGATTCTGACTCATGGCAGCCTTATGAACAACAGAAGGAAACACTTTCTGGTCTTGCACCATGTCCACAATTGTTTTTATGCTTAAGCGCATTGTTGTGGCCACTGTGTCAGTCCATCTCGTTCAGAGTCTTGCCTCTTTTTCGCTGACCCTCCACTCTAAAAAGCATGATGTCTGTTTTAGTCAGCTAGGACTGCTCTAATAGAAATACCACAGAGTTGATGGCTTTAACAAAGGAAGGTTTATTCTTACACAGTCCGGTAGGCTACAAGTCCATATTGAGGGTGTCTGCTCCAGGGGAAGGCTTTCCCCCTTGTCGGCTCTGGAAGAGAGTCTGGTATTGCATCAATCTTTTTCCAGGGAACATCGTGGCACAGGGGCCTCAGGTCTGAAGGATGCTCTCTTCTCCCGGTGCTGCTTTCTTGATGGTACGAGATTCCCAATTCTCTGCCTGCTTCTCTTTCCTGTTATCTCTTGCAGGGTGAAAGGACTAAGGGTGGGGCAAGCCATACTCCAGGGAAACTCCCTTTACAGTGGAGCAGGGAGGTGATCTTATAAAGGGATTTACAGTCCCACCGTAATCCTTTAACGTACAGCATAGGAAAACCACAAAATGGAGGACAGTCACACGATACTGGGAATCATGGCCCAGCCACATGGCTACATATATTTTGGGGGGGATGCAAGTCAATCCACGACAGTGTCTTTCTCCAGGGACTGATTTTTCCTAACAACATGTCCAAAGTATGTAAGGTACAATCTTGCCATCTTTGCTTCCAAGGAGCACTCTGGTCGTCCTTCTTTCACATACAGGCTGCAGACTGAAGGAAACTTCTTTTCAACTGTTTGTCTACTCATAGCAGATCCCATCATGGAGATGATCACATTATATCAGATGTAACCATGGAATCTATTACATCATATGACTATATCAAACTCTACTATAACTGCCAAATCACTAAAAATCATGGCCCAGTCAAGCTGACACACAACTTTGACCATCACAACCCTCTGACAACTTCTGGTGGTCCATGGTACATTCTTCTCCAACACCACAATTCAAAGGTATCAATTCTTCTGTCTTCTTTGTTCATTGTTCAGCTTTCGCATGCATATGATGTGATTGAAAATACCCTGGCTTGGGTCAGATGCATTTTAATCTTCAAGGTGACCTCTTTACTTTTAAAAACTTTCAAGAGGTCCTTGGCAGCAGATTTTCCCAGTGCAATGCATCTTTTGATTTCTTGACTGCTGCTGCTGTGGGCATTGATTGTGGACCCAAATAAAATGAAATCCTTGACAACCTTAATCTTTTCTCTGTTTATGACAATGTTGCTTCCTGGTACAGTTGTGAGGGTTTTTGTTTTCCTGATGTTGACGTGCAATCCATACTGAAGGCTGGGGTCTTTGATCTTTATCAGTAAGAATCTCAAATCGTCTTCATTTCCAGCAAGTAAGGTGGTGTCATCTGTGTAACACAGACTGTTAATGAGTTGTCCTCCAATCTTGATGCCTCGTTCTTCTTTGTGGAATCCAGCTTCTCAGATTATTTGCTTGGCATGCAGATTAAAAAGGTATGGTGAAAAGATACAACCCTGATGCACAGCTTTCCTGACTTTAAACCATGCAGTTTCCCCTTGTTCTGTTCACATGACTTTCTCTTGATCCACATACAAATTCTTTAAGAGCACAATTAGGTATTCTAGAATTCCCATTTTCTGCAATGTTAGCCATAATTTAGTATGATCCACACAGTTGAATGCTTTTGCATAGTCGATGAAACACAAGTAAACATCATTCTGGTATTCTTTGCTTTCAGCCAAGATCCACCTGACATCAGTGATGATATCCCTGGTTCCATGTCCTCTTCTGAATTCAACTTGAATCTGAATTCAGCTTGAATTTCTGGCAGTTCCTTGTCAATGTACTGTTCCAGTCACTTTTGAATGATCTTGAGCAGAATTTTACTTGTGTGTAATATCAATGATATTGTTCAGTAATTTCCACATTCAATTGGATCACCTTTCTTTGGTATGGACATATAAATACAGATCTCTTCCAGTCAGTTGGCCAGGTAGCTGTCCTCCAAATTTCTTGGCCTAGATGAATGAGCACTTCAGCACTGCATCTGTTTGTTGAAATATCTCAATTGATATTCCATCAATTCCTGGAACTTTGTTTTTTGCCAGTACTTTCAGTGCAGCTTTGACTTCTTCCTTCAGTACCATTGGTTCCTGATTGTATGCTACCTTTTCAGATGGCTGAATACTGACTAGTTCTTTCTGGCATAATGACTCTGTGTATTCCGTCCATTTTCTTTTGATGCTTCGTGAGTCTAATAGTTTCCCAGTAGAATCCTTCACTATTGCAACTCCAGGCTTGAATGTTTTCTTCAGTTCTTCAGCTTGAGAAATGCAGAACGTGTTCTTCCCATCTGGTTTTCCATCTCCGGCTCTTTGCACATGTCATTATAATACTTTCTTTTGTCTTCTTGAGCTGTTCTTTGAAATCTTCTATTTAGGTCTTTTACTTCACCATACCTTCCTTTTGCTTCACCTGTTCAGTGTTTACGAGCAAGTTTCAGAATCTCTTCTGACATCTAGTTTGGTCTTTTCTTTCATTCCTGTCTTTTTAATGACCTCTTGCTCTTTTCAGGGATGATGTTTTTCATGTCACTCCACAATTCGTCCGGTCTTCAGTCATTTGTGGTCAACATATCAAATCTGTTCTTGAGATGGTCTTTAAACTCAGGAGGGATATACTCAAGGTCATACTTTGCCTCTTGTGGACTTGTTCTAATTTTCTTCAGTTACAATTTGAATTTGCATACAAGCAATTGATGATCTGTGCCATGGTCAGTGCCTAGTCTTGTTCTGACTGCTGATATGGAGCTTTTCCGTGATCTTTTTCCACAGATGTAGTCAATTTGGTTCCTTTATATTCCAACTGGTGTGGTCCATGTGTACAGTCACCGTTTGTGTTGGTTAAAAAAAGTATTTGCAAATTTTATCATGTAATCTCCAGCATTATTTCTATTACCAAGGCCATATTTTTCCAACTACCAATCCTTCTTCATTTCCAGCTTTTGCATTCTAGTCACCAGTAATCATCAATGCATCCTGATTGCAAGTTCAATTTCAAACTGAGGAAGCCAGTAAAAATCTTCAGCTTCTTCATCTTTGGCCTTAGTGGTTGGTGGGTAAATTTGAATAATGGTCATATTAAGTGGCTTTCCTTGTAGGCTTATGGATATTATCCTATCTCTGACAGGATTGTAATTCAGGACAGATCTTGAAATGTTCTTTTTAATGATGAATGCAGCACCTGCCTTAATTATCTAGTGCTGCTGTAACAGAAACACCACAAGTGGATGACTTTAGCAAACAAATTTATTCTCTCAAGTCTAAGAGGTTAGAAGTCCAAATTCAGTGTGCCAGCTCCAGGCGAGGGCCTTTTTTTTCTGTTAGTTCTCAATCCTTGTCCTAAATCTTTCCCTGGTATAGGAGCTTCTGAGTTCAGAGGCCCTAGGTCCAAAGGACACACACGCCTCCTGGCTCTTCATTCTTAGTGGCAGGAGATCCTCTTTTCTCCCTATTCAAAAGAGATTGACTCAAGATAAAACCTAATCTTGTAGACTAAGCCCTGCCTTATTAGCATAAGTACCTTTAACCCCACCTCATCAGCATCACAGAAGTAGGAATTACAAGGCATAAAAAAATCACACCAGATGATAAAATGGTGGACAGTCATACAATAGTGAGACTCATGGCCTAGCCAAGTTGAGACACATTTTAGGGGGATACAATTCAATCTATACTAACACCTGAATATAACTGAGCTGATTGGACCCTGTGATGGTAGTGGTCAAGTGGCAGCACTCAGCTGACAAAGACAAGTGAGTGTGGTTACCTGTAGTGGACAGCTGAGTCAAAGTAATCAGAATAGTCTAACTTGTATGGACTTACAACATTACTTAGTACTGGTGTTCGTAGGAGTGAAATAAATAAGAAGTCTACTATTTACCTGATCTGTACAAGCAGGAGATTTCTAGGTCAAGGGAAGAGAAGTCAAACTCACATTGCCAGAATAGAGTGTCATCGTCCCACAATCAATTTCCAGACTTGAGTTTAAAGACCCAAAACTTTTTGAATGAAGGGAGGCCAGGTCCTCTTGCGGAAGGATTTCACTACATTGCAGAAAATTGATATTAATCTTTCTCCCAGACTTCCCCAAAGTGAACTGTAGCCTTTTACAACAATTACAATTCATTGGGAAAAAATAAATAATCAGACTTTTAGGCTTTTAGGGGATTACTTGATACAGGCTCTCAGGGGCAATCCCCCTTTCCCTTTTCCCTGTGGAGGTGTAATCCCTTTTCCTCAGATTGAAGGTTTTTAAATAGAGTTCCCACACCTCCTGTCTTTGATCCCTCTCTGACATAGCCAAGGTCTAGCATCTGTAGCTCAAATTCAGTTGCCATTCACTAATTTAGCCACAGATTAACCTTCTTTTTTCCCATTTTTTAAAAAAAATCAGTAATTATGTTCTGCCACTATTAAAGTGCTAGAGAAAATACTGTCTTAAGACAGATTTAGTGTTTGTGCCACATTCTTGGATTACTTCTAACCTGACTTCGTTGTTGGAGTCCTGGAGGTACAGCTGCTAAACAAAAAGTTGGCAGTTCAAATCCACCAGCGGCTCCTTAAAAGCCTACGGGTCAGTTCTACTCCATCCTATAGGGTCCCAATGAGTCAAAATTGACATGTGGCAAGAGTGTGTATGTGTTTTACTCCCTTATACAAGTAAATATATTTCCACTGAAAAACAACCCAAATGACTACAATAGTGCTCTACCATCTTCCCTAATCTTCCAGTCTTTTCCTTGCGAAGAACCATGATAATCATATTGATTTACAACTCCTGAATCTTTTCAATTACACACACATACACACACATCTCCTCTGCATTTTATTTTTTAAATATAAATGATAATCATGTTGCTTTTTCTTTTAACATTTTCTAGTGCTCTTTCCTGTCTCTTTGTATAGAATAATCTCTCTCTTGCTTTTTTTTTTTTTTTTTTTTTGGTAGCTATAGGTATCCCTCCCTTGGTAGAAATTGAATGATTTACAATTTAGCTGCTTTAAACGGTCAGGCAATGGTCATAATTTTATACATCCTGTGAATCCATTCAAGCATTTTTTTCTCAGAAAGCTATATGATTTTGGAATTTAAAGTTGTTTGGGTGATACATGGATAAATTTTGTTTCAATAAACAGAAATTTTAATAGGTTAGGGAAGCGGGTTGGGGAAAATTTTCCTTTGGCTTTTCTTCTGCCATATTCTTTCTATTAAGAATATGAATGTGAGATTGAAGCTTAAAAAACTCAAGTAAAAATTCTGTAACTTTTTTAATCTGAAGATTTTTTTTTTCTTTTTTGGAATTAACAGCAACGTGTCTTCTTCCAACACAGACATTCTGTATTCATTTTTTTCTTTGCTTTTCTCTTTGTTTTTTCCATCCCCACCCCTCCCCTCCCTGGTAACCATCAAAGATTGTTTCTCTATATGTGTAAACTTTTCATGAGTTTTTATAACAGTAGTGTCAGGAAACTCCTGTGCCTCTGTGACAGACTCATTTCACTCAGCACAGTGCTCTCCAGTTGGCTTCATGTTATGAGATGACAGCAAGTTTTGCTAGCACCATCTGCTAAAAAGACTCCTTTTCTCATGTGATAGACTTGGGCCTTCAGGGAGGATCAGGTGACCACAGTTAGATGGAGTTCTGTCTGGGTTCTCAGTTCTTTCCCATTGGTCTATGTATCTCTTATTGTACTAGTACTAGGTATCTTTGTTTCTAAGAGTGTCTCTTGTAAACAGTATACTATTGTCACTTCGTAGTACTTTTCTGTGTGTGATACTAACATTTTTTTTGTTCCATTTCTTTTGGTTTGTGGATTTGTTTTTCTTTTGTTTTTGTAGATTTTGTTTTTATTGACTTTATTTTTCCTTCTTTACTTTGATGAGTAGTTTTATTAACTGTCTTTGTATTTGCCTTGCAATTTATTTACCCTTTTCTTTCTAGGTTTGAACCAGTCTATAGTTACATGTTAGCACTTTGCCTTTGATTCTATTAGAAATTTTGATATCTACAACATTTATTCCCTTCTCAGTTGTTCTGATGTTGACGTGGTTTACCTATTAACCTCTGGTTCCTTGTTGTAATTCTTTTGGCTTTGGGTAGGCCTTGAGAGTTCATTTCCTAGGTTGGGATCTGGTTGGTACAATCTTGTGTCCTAGGTTCATGCTATAGTCTGATATTGTTTGTTCTCAGATCAAACAACTCTCTTTAATAATTCTTGTAAGTTTGGTTTAGTTTTTACATGATTTCTGTTTGTCTAGAAATGTCCTAATTTCACTGTCCTGTTTGAATGAGAGTTCTTTCAAGGTTTTCATATATATCATCCCATTTCCTTCCTGCCACCATGGTTTCTGCTGAATAATCAGAGCTTAGTCTTAATGTTTCTCCCCTGTAGGTGACTTTTTGTTTTTCTCAAGCTGCTCTAAGAATTTTTTTCTGTGTCTTTGGTTTTAATGAGTGTAATTATGATATACCTTGGTGAATTTCTTTTACAGTCTATCCTATAGAGTTCACTGAGCTTCTTGGATGGTCAGCTTTTCATCTTTCTTGATATTAGGGAAGCTTTCTATCTGCAGCTCTTCAATGATCCTCTCTGTGTTTTCCTCCCTCCCGCCTCAATTCTCAAACTCTCATCATTCACAAATTTTTGCTTTGATTGTATCCCACATAATTCTCAGGGTTTCTTCATTTTTCTTTGTTCTATTTTCTGCAGTCTCCTTAAACAGAGGTTTTGGTATCCAAATGTTTATATTCAATTTTGCTAATCCTATATTCCATATTCCAAACCTGCTCTTCAGCCCTTTTATGACACTGTTCATATCTGAAATCTTTTGGATTGCTAATTGTTGTTTTTATATGATTTCTAGTTGTGACTTTATTTTGACATTTTGTGCAAGTAGCATTTTCATGAATTATTCTATGAATTTGTCTGCCTTTTCCATTAATTTGTGTATTTTCCCCCTCATTTTTGTCTGTTTTTTTACTTTAGCTTTTGTATAAAAAAACAAAAAGCAAACAAAGAAACTATTGTTGTTGAGTCAGTGCTGACTGTCTTAGTCATTTAGTGCTGCTGTAACAAAAATGCAACAAGTGGATGGTTTTAACAAAGAGAAACTTATCTCCTACAGTTAAGTAGGCTAAAAATCCAAATTCAGCATCAGCTCCAGGAGAAGGTTTTCTCTGTTGCCTCTGGAGGGAGGTCCTTGTTGTCAGTTTGCCCCTGGACTGGGGGACTTGGAGGCTCAGGGACTCTGAGTTCTTTCCAAAGGACACACTCAACTCTTCAGACTGCTTCTTGGTGGTCTGAAGTCCCCAACTCTCAGCTTGCTTCCCTTTCTTTTTGTCTCTTGTAGAATAAAACATGGAGCAAGCCACACTCCAGGCAGACTCCCTTAGTAAGTGTGAATCATGGTCCAGCCACACTGCTACACACATTCTGGGAGGGGACACAGTTTAATTCATAACATTCCACCCTTTGGTCCACACAGTATCACAGCCTTGTAACATGCAATGCATACTCACTACATCACAGCAAAAGTCTTAAGTCCAAGTTTAAAATCCAGAAATTCCTCTTCAACTGTCAAATCTAGAACACAAGTTATTTGCTTCTAAAATACAGTGGCAGGGAGAAACTGCGTAACAGGCACCAAGCAAATTAGCAGAACACATTCCATTAGATTTTAAGGCTTTGAAAATAATACTTCATTATCTGAGAATTTTACCCAGTGGCCTTGCCTTCCAGACTGTAGGTATTGGCCATGCTCACCAGATTCTGAGGGGAGCTCCCTCAACCCTAAGCTACAACTTTGCCTTCCAGGCCCAGTGAGACAGCAACTATGCTCCCTCAGCTTCAGACACACCAAGTTTCTAGCCCTTCTGAGTGGAAATTCCACCCTCAGAAACACCAGGTACCATGGCTCCATCCTTTGAAACCCCAGAGGTCCTGGCTATACCTTTTGAGACTGAGGCAGCATGGCTTCTTGTGTTCCTTGTCTCTTCAGCTTCTGCTTCCTATGACCTCTTGACCCAGGCCTCACACTTGCATCTGCCTTGCTGGGGCAAGTGTCCCAAAGCTCTGTAGCTTCACTGATAAGTGCCTGGAGGCATCCCACTAGACTAGGAAGACTCCTGCACACAGGCATTCACCATCTGCACGTTCCTTGGTGTTATCAATTCTCCTTGGTTCATTCTGAGCCTTTCATCCATTTACAGTTGCAAAACTGCTTCCACATTTCAGGTATCTGTTAGAGCAGTACCCCACTCTCTCAGTACCAAATTCCTAGTCATCTGGTACTGCTCTACCAGAAATACAAGTGGATGGTTCTATTTTCTCACTGTAAAGCAGGTTGAGAGTCCAAACTCAGGGCATCAGCTCCAGTTGAGGCTTCCTCTGTTGGCTCTGGAGGAAGGTCCTTGTTGTAAATGTTCTCCTGGACTGGGAGATTCTGAGGCACAGGGACTCTAAATCCTTTCCAAAGGACACCCTCTACTCCCCAAACTGCTTCTTGGTGGTATGAGGTCCTCAACTCCCTGCTTGATGCCCTTTTCTTTTATCTCTTGTAGGATAAAATGTGGCACAAGTCATACTCTAGGGAAACTCCCTTAGTAACAGTGTTACAGTCCCACCCTAATCCTCTTTAACACCATCCAATCTATTAACTACACGCAGAGGTTAAGATTTACAGTATAGAAAAATTATAGAATGGAGGGCAGTCACACAATACTGGGAATCATGGCCCAGCCACATTGTTACACACATTTTTTGGTGGGGGGGGACACAATTCAATCCATGATACTGACTCATAGCAACCTTACAGGACACAGGTGAGCTGATCCATGGAGTTTCCAAGGAGTGCCTGGTGGATTTGAACTGCTGACCTTTTGGTTAGTATCTGTAGCACTTAACCACTATATTGTCCAGAATTTCCAACTCTTGGATACCTCCAAATATTAGAGATTCAAATTCCCTATCAGGTAATTCTAGTGCCTTTTCTTCTACTGGAAAGTCACCTGGTGCTTTATTTTGGGCACCTACTGGAACCTTCCTGTCCTTTTTTTAAAAAACAAACAAACAAACATGTTTTGATATTGTCTGCTGTCTTTGGGTTGTTCAGTAGTTATTTTCTTTGTTTATTGACTGTAGATCTTTTTGTTTTCTCCTGATGTTTTGTTTTACTTGGTTATGTCAAAGCAGGCAGGCTGTGCATTCTTTATAGTTTGCTCATCTGTGGTCATGGTATTTTTCATCTCCATGTCCAGTAGGGAAGGCCAGCTGCTCAGCTGTGGTGAAGCAGAACAAATCTAACAGGTGATCTGTGTGCTGAGCTCTGTGTCCCTCAGGTGCTCTCGTGGACTTCCTGTCTGTTGATCTCCTATGTGGGTGGGGCAAAATCCATCAGCAGGACTCTTCACTTGCTGGCCAGCTGAGCCATTACAGCTAGCCAGGAGGTATCGGAGGTAGGAGAACAGAGGTGTATCTGCTTGTCACCAGATACATTGTCCTCCTCCAAGACCTCCCTAACTCTGCCATCCTGTTTCCCCTCTCTCTGCTGGTCTCCAACAGGCATCCAAGATAGCAAACTGGTCCTAGATTACCTGACAGGGAACTTTCGTTAGTATCTCTTCGCATTCTGTTTTCTATTTTTTAAAAAATATTGTGGTTGAGTGAAAGTATACAATTCAAATTAAATTTGCATGCCTGCCTATCTGCAGCTCCTTCTGCTCTCCTTGCATTGCGACAGCACACTCCTCCTTTTCCTTCTATATATGTTGTATCCTCTTAACAATATCCTGTCCCCTCCTCTCCACCCTCTCCTGTCCCTCCTAGTAAGAGGCTAGTAGGAGAACATCCTATACATGCATAGAGCCATGAAGTACACGCATCTTATTATAACATTGTGTCCCTGTTTTAGTCAGCTAGGCTGCTCTAACAGAAATACCACAGAGTGGATGGCTTTAACAAAGAAAGATTTATTCTTACACAGTCCGGTAGGTTGCAAGTCCATATTCAGGGTGTCCGCTCCAGGGAAAGACTTTCCCCTTGTTGGCTCTGGAGGAAAGTCTGGTATTGCATCAGTCTTTGTCCAGGGAGCGTCCTCACGCAAGAACCTCTGGTCTGAAGGACATGCTCTGCTCCCGGTGCTGCTTGCTTGATGGTAGCGAGGTTCTCAAATTGTCCTTTGTTTCTTTTTCCTTTTATTCCTTGCAAGCTAAAAGCATTAAGGGTGGGGCAAGCCATACTCCAGGGAAACTTCCCCCACAGCAGGAATTCACAGCCCCACCCTAATCCTTTAACATACAGGTTAGCAAAACCACACAATGGAGGACAGTCCCAAGATACTGGGAACCATATCCCAGCCACGTGGCTGCACACATTTTTGGGGGGACACAATTCCAACCATGACAGTCCCCATGTCCAGTCCTTTCCTGTCTGAAGAGCTGACCTCAATTTTCTGTCAGGGGCAGCAGCTGGTCTAGGGTCCATGCTCCCAGGGTAACTCCCAGGCTGCTGGACCATCAGTTGCAGTCTTTTAGTGGAGTTATGGAGGTGCACCCCTCTTTTTCCCAAGTTGCCACTGGGACTCAACATTGTGTGCCCCATCACAGCTGTCTTTGGTGGTAGCCAGGCACCATCTGATTCTC
Source organism: Heterohyrax brucei (assembly GCA_028571685.1). Taxonomy (NCBI): domain Eukaryota; kingdom Metazoa; phylum Chordata; class Mammalia; order Hyracoidea; family Procaviidae; genus Heterohyrax; species Heterohyrax brucei. The sequence continues at coordinate 27,078,548 of CM053149.1, read as the reverse complement.
CTGGTCACATGTTGATACACCAGTCACATTGGTCCTTCTGTCTCCTGGGCTCTTTTTTCATGTCTTTGTTGTTCTTGGTGATCATCTGTTCCAGCTGCGTTGAGACCATTTGGTGTACTTCAGATGGCAGCTTGCCAGCTTTTAATATCTCAGATGCCACTCACCAATACTGGGTGCAGAAGACTCTCTTACCAATAGACTAGTTATGCCAGTTGACCTTGATGTCCCCTGAAAGCATGGTCCCCAGACTCCTGCCCCTGCTACTCTATCCTTGCAACATCGGGTTAAGATTAGAAGAGTTTTCAGTTTATGTCAAAGTCCAGTTAAGTTGATCTTCTTTCTACTGCGTGCTGTCACTGCTTTCACCCAACTAAATTTCTATCGACTATATAATCCACAACCAGCCCTCTCCCTCCCTCCCCACCCTTGCAGCCATCAAAGAGTCTGTTCTTCTGTACATAAGTCTATTTTTAAGTCCTTATAGTAGGGGTCTCATACAGTATTTGTCCTTAAGTCACTGACTGATTTCACTGAGCATAATGTCTTCCAGTTGAAACCAAGTTATGAGACGTTTCCTAAAATCATCATTGTTCTTTATCATTGCATAGTGGTCCATTGAGTACATCTACCATAGTTTATTAATTTCTTATTCCATTTGGTTTTTGGCTGAGATCTCTATCTCTTCACTTGATACTTTGCATTTTGGGGTTGATATTCCTCTCTGTTTCAGTTAGCTTTCTGAGTCTTTGCTGTGGAGGGATGGCATGTTGCTTCTGTCTGCAGCACTACGTTGACAAAAAGTACATTTTTGTTTTCCTTTTTCCTACTCTTTATTTTTCCTGTTTGAGATGGACGGTTTTGAAAAAAACCTGTCTTCTGTGCAGTGGACTGAGGTTCACAGAAAGTCTCTCCCCATTGCTTCTCCACCATTCCCTTTGTATGTTTGAGCCCTGGTAACTTGCGAAAAAGGTGGCCACTCTTTCCTCACACATGTCAACCTAGAAGTACCAACTTTGTCAGAAAGTTGGTAACTGAGAAGTACGTTGGCTCAGAACAGCGTGGGATAAAGTGTTTAGCTCAACACCAGCAGCCGGCATACTCGAGGGAAAGGCACAAAATTCAAAAGTGTAAACATCTTTCTGGTTATGCTGAGAAAAGCAGAAATATGTGTTTTGGGGGAGGCAGCCTGGTCCACTCACCTTCCAAGAAACAAAATGTGCTAACAAGCAGGAAGCAAAACACATATCGGTGCTGAAATTGTCCTGGGTGCTTTGCTCCAAAGCTGTATTTTAAGTGCTACCTCATTTAACCTTCATTGCAGGAATTGCCAACCCAGTATTTCAGATACGGACAAGCAAGGCAAATGCTGGGCTGAAGGTCACCATGGTGGTCTGTGGGGTCTGAGTGGGATTAAAATGAAGCTTCTCATCTTCTTTCTACCCCAGTTTCTTGGTTTTTAACAAGGCCAAGAAAATTCTAAGTGGGTAACCACCTCCAGGTTTCCTGCTACTTCATCAAGATAGTAACAGGTGAGAGGAAGAGATACTTGAGTCTGATCTGGCACCAGCTGCCTGTGGCAATGGAGGGACTGGGACAAATGAAATGGGCTCAAACTGCGGAATAAAGATGGGCTTTTATTAAGGGTAGGTCAAGAGTCATCTCCTGACTGGGAGGGTATATGTATGGTATGACATAGGAGGATTGCAGTTCCACCTCCTGTCCTTTATCAGAGAGAGAAAAAATACGGAAAACTAACATGAATAAATATAAATAATTAAGAAAGTTGATGGCTTAACTGTCCACGAGGCCCTGAGAGACATCCCTGGGATGTTCAAACAGAGATGAGGTGTTGTAGAGGAGGTGTAAAAATGATACTGGAGGTCGGACTACATTGAATCTGAGTTTTGAATCCAGATTTGTCTAGGTCTAGATCTTGAGGGATGGGATATGTCAGTGGTGTGCATGCAACTGTGACTGTTACCTCCCTTGCAGAGCTGAAATGAAATCAATGTGAAATAAAGCAGAGAAGCAGCTGGTACAGCTGTACCCTAGGAGATGCTCACATGTCCATCCTTGCAGCCCACCTATTCTGAGAGTTTAGATATAGTTCAAGAGCTAAGGGTAGGAGACAGAAGACAGAGGAATGAGTCTCCCTAGAAATCTACCTGACCCCTAGAGCTGCTTCCCCAAAACACTGTCAAGGGGAAGGTGTTTCTCCTCCTTTGAAGTACAGTCCTGTACTTCAAGGGCCAAGAGTGCCACTGGTGCTCTCATTGCTGTGGTCTGTCCTTCCAGAACACAAGCTGCCATCCTTTATTCAAAAGTGCCACTTCTCAGAGGCTCTTCCTCCTCTTGGGGAGTCACTGGTTTTGGCCACTCTTGTACACTGAGGGTGTTCACACCTGGCTCACACCATCCTCTCCAACTTCGGTCAGTTTCCTACTTCGTCACACCACATAGCCTCTCATCCTACTCTTGGGCCTCACCATTCCTGGAAGTCATCTCCTAAAGTTCCTCCTCTGGCCAGCCATCCCAGCTCAGACCCTGGACCCTGACTTTACCTGTGATAAAGTCACAATTTCACAACTCTTCAATTTCACAAACACCTGTCTCTGGCTCAGATCTACTCTCTGTCCTGCCCATCACCATTGTGTTGTTCTACCTTATGAAGAGTTTGCATTTGCTGACCCTTCTGAAATCACCTCCTGTCTTCATTTCCCATTTTATCCAGGTGAAATTTAGACCCCCATAGTTGATCATTACAATTTCTCCTGTGCAAGTAATCTTAACTGTGTCTCTCTTTTGTCTCCCTTCCTTATATCCCAGACAAAACCCTAACTCTGCACTAAGTATCTCCATCCAATCTGCTGAACAGTAGTGGAGAAAGACATGCGTGTACCTCCCATACACACACCTGAGTGATTAGCTTCCCACTCTAAACTGACCATGCCATTCTATTTAATAGATCTGCTTTTCCATTCCAAGATGAATGACTACTTTCTTCCTTCAGAGAACTTCTTCTACCCACATCTGGCTGATGGTCTCATTCATTTCACCCCCAGAAGGTCAAACTCCATCATCATTAATTCAGCCCTAAGTCCAGTATATTCGTCTCTGTCTTCCCTATCTCCAAAACTGCTTTCAGATGCATCTTCTTTCCATTTCCACTTGCCACCAATCAAGTCCAGATTACCACCATCTCCCATGCTAGCTGTCCTGCTTCCTCTCCTAGTCACCTCCAGTCTGAGCTCCACAAAGTGGTTTTCTTGAACATACACCAGGTCCCCAGGCCCTGTACCATCTGACTCCTTATTACCATTTCAGCTTCATTGCCTCATGATTACCATATTCTAATCACACTGTTGTTGTTTTCCAGTTTCTAGGCCCAGCTGTGGTAAAGATGGCTGCCATTTCTTTGTTTCTGTTGGTCTTAAATGCTCTTCTTGTCCAACAGAATGTGACGAAAGCGACACTGCAATTTCTGACATCAGATCAGTGCCTGGCAGTTTCCACCAGGTCTCTTGGGATACTTCTTTGGGGGCCCTCAGCCACTACATAAGAAGTCCATCTACCCTGTCAAGGATTGAATTGTGTCCACCAAAACTATGTGCCAACTTGGTTAGGACATGATTTCCAGTATGTGTGGCTGTCCTCCAGTTTGTAATTTTTCTGTGTGCTATCAATCACAGTCTCTGCCTGTCGTTAAATAGGACTTGGGTGGGATCTAACACTCTTGCTCAGGTCACATTCCTGATCCAAGTTAGAGAGTTCCCCTGGGGTGTGGCCTGCACTGCATTTTATCTTACAAGAGATAAAAGGAAAGTGAAGCAAGCAGAGAAGGGCCTCATACCACCAATAAATAAGGACTAGGAGCAGAACACATCCTTTAGACCTTAGGTTCCTGCTTGGAGAAGCTCCTAGTCCAGGGGAAGGTTAACTAAAAGAACCTTCTTCCAGAACAGAGAGAAAAAGTCTTTCTCTAGAGCTGATGCCCTGAATTTGGACTTTTAGCCCACTAGCCTATGAGAAAATAAATGTCTTCACTTGTGATAGTTCTGCTACAAGACAAGACTGACACATCACCTGAAAAGACCATATTGGACAGACCAAATATAGGAGCTCTAGTCAGTAGTCCCAATTGAACCTAGCCGTCTGGCCATCACTAACAGGTGCCAGACTTGTAAGTGAAGCTGTCTTTCCAGTCTGGTCCTATTTGCCAGCTCAATACCACCAGAACTTTGCAAGGGATCTCCACTGATGTCACATGAAACGGAAGAATCACCCAGCTGAGCCCCATCCACAAAACCTCTAAATATAAAATGGTTGCCATTTTAAGCACAAAGTTTTGGGATAGTATGCCAGGATTCCTCCCTCTTCAGAGCCCTGACATGCTGTTTTAGTCATCTAGTGCTGCTGTAACAGAAATACCACAAGAGGATGGCTTTAACAAAGAGAAGTTTATTATTTCACAGTCCAGTGGGCCAGAAGGCTGAATTCAGGGCACCAGCTCCAGGGGAAGGCACTTTCTGTTGGCTCAGAGGAGCATCTCAGTACAAGAACCTCAGGCTGAAAGGATGCACTCTGCTTCTGGCACTGCTTTCTTAGGAGTATGAGGTTCGTATATTGCTCTGCTTGCCTCTCTCTTTTAGATCTTGAAAGAGACTGGTTTAAGACAAGATCCAATTTTGTAGACCTCATCTATGTAACTGCTGCTATTCCATCTTATTAAATCATAGTGACAGAATTTAAAAAACACAAGAAAATCCCATCAAATTAAAAATGGTGGACAATTATATAATACTGGGAATCATGGTCCAGCCAAACTGATACACGTATTTTTGGGGTGACATAATTCAATCCATAATAATGCTTTTCCCTGGAATGCCTGAAATGTTCTTCCCATAACTCCTGTTTACTTTCTTCTCATCATTCAGTTTAAGTGCTCTTCAAAGAGTGCCCTTCTAGATCCCTCCAACTGAAAGTAAAAATGCCAAGATATAACCTGTATTAGTCCTTTATTTCTTAAGACTCCATAAAGCAAATAATAGGCATCACTATTAAATTTTTTTTTTCACTATTAAAAATTTTAACCTAGCTTCCTTTCTAGAGCAGGGGTTGGTAAACAGTGAACTGCAGGCTGCTCACCAGCTTTTTAAAAATAAAGTTTTATTGGCACACAGCCACACGCATTCGTTTATATATTGTCTATTGCTGTTTTTGAACTACAAAGGCAGAGGTGAATGGTTGTGACAGAGGCCATGTGGCCTACAAAGTCTAAAATATTTAACATCTGAAACTTCAAGTCTGATGACTCCTGCTCAGGTCCTGGAGAACAGGGCCTATGGATCTCTTATCATTAGATCTCCAATATCTTATACTGTACATAGTACTTGGTAGTTACACAATAAGTATTTGTTGAAAGAACTGAGGGGCCATGAGGCTCAGCTACAAGCCGTCTTTCCTGGGAGGCTCTTTTGGGGAGGCCTGCCATAGGAGCTAGATCAGTTCCCTTCTGATTTCTCCAGAGTTGAAGGGATTCCAAAGATAAAAGCCCTGTGGAGAGGCACCAGGCTCATGGGTCTCAGGTCCAAGGTCAGACCAAGGAAACCATGTGAGATGGTTGACTGTGTGTCAACTTAGCCAGTCAGTGGAAAGGGAGTTTCCTTGGGTGTTCGGCCTACATCTGAATGTAAGTAAGCACACATTCTGGCTTCTTCCTGCTCAGGATCTTGCAGCTGCCTCCTGTTCATCCGACCTCTGGTTCTTAGGACTTGAGCTAATAGCCTGTCTGCCAATGTTGGGGTTCATAGATCTTCACAGCCTGAGAACAAGAGCCTTGCTCTCCAAGTTGGTCTTGGATTTGCAGTCGCTGCAGCTGTGTAAATCACAAGAAGCCTGTATCTTGATCTACTGACTTGGAACATTCCAGCCTCTATAATGACATGAGCCATTACCTTGATGTGAATCTACACATTTATACACTGCATTAGTTTTGGTTCTTTAGAGACCCAGACCAAGATGTCTGGTACTGAGAGTGGTTCTACAGAAACAAAACTGTAAAGATGAGTTTTCTAAATGGCTTCTCAAGTCTGGTTAGTCTTAAAGATGTTGATGACTCTGTTTAAAGCAACTGGTGATAAAAACATGCAAACTATCACCACCAACAGATCAGACAGTGGTGAGAGGCAAGGCCCTGGGTGAACACATGTGATATCTTTCCACAGTTTTGTCAGAATGAGAAGTATAAGGAAGCTGCTTGGTTGGTCCTACTTTCACTAGATAAATTGGTAGAAGAAAGAGATGCACTCAGGGCTTCAGAATTGAAACTCAAAGGCTGTGTAACCAACCACAAAGCTTCTACTGTGCATTGAAAGCCGTATTTCCTGTACTAACAGAGCTGATATTGCCAAAAACTAGTTTTATTGTAAGAGTGATGAATTACACTACCAACTCAATTGCTAACCTTGAAAGGTGTCTGAAGTTAAGGTAAGGGCACTGATTGGGAAGAAATGGGATCCTGAAACATGGGATGGGGACACATGGATAGATAAACAGACACTGAGCCCTTAAATTCCACTCCATCACTTCTGCCAACAGAACCACTCTCATCTGAAAAAGATGACTTCATGTTTGTCTGCTAAACCACCCTGCCCAGAAAAACCATTAGCCCCTCTATTCCCATCTAATGAGATTAGCCCTAGTCCAGCTGCTTCTAAAGAGCCCTTTCCTGAGTCACTGTAAAGGGCATTGCCTAAAGTAGATGTCTGACAATGCTGAATGTTCTCAGAACAATTTTACAGTATGGATTCTGGATCTTAGACCTGTAACTACAACTAAGTTCCAGTGAATCCCAAAAGTACAGAGTGACCCAGGGAGAGGTATGCTGCACCCAGAATTGTTTGACCTTTCTAATATGTAGAAACCTGGGAAATACATGTGGGAATGGCTAACAAGGGTATGGGATAATGGTGCAAGGAACGTACCACTGGATCAGTCTGAGTTTATTGATAGGGGATCACTAATCACAGATCCTTCATTCAGTGTTTCGGCTCCAGAAGTTGGGAAAGGATCTAATGGTTTATTTGGATGGAATGCTGAAGCTTGGATTATGCAGAGGCCTACAGTCAAGCTGAAGCACCAGACTTACTTTGATAAACTATAGAAGGTATCAAAAGGTTTAGGGAAAGTGGCATTCTAGAGTGGATTTATCAGGTCAGACCCACAGACCTAAACCTGGAATGCCCAGAAGGCACACCTTTTACCACAGCTGTGAGGAACAACTTTGTGAAGGGAGCCTCAGCTGCCTTGAAGACAGCTGTGATTGTTATTTTACGTAAATCACACTTGACAGTGGGAACTGCCCCAACTAAATTAAGACACCTAACTAAAATAGAACATGGGCACGCTACACGGTTTAAAGTCAGGGAAGGCATGCATCACGGTTGTATCCTTTCACCGTATCTATTCAAATCTGTATGCTGAGCAAATAATCTGAGAGGCTGGACTGTATGAAAAACTGTTCATCAGGACTGGAGGATGAGTAATTAACCACTAGTGTTACGCAGATGGCATGACCCTGAAGAGGACTTGAAACACTTCTGGAAGATCAAAGACCACAGTCTTCATCATGGATTAAACTTCAACATAAAGAAAACAGAAGTCCTCATAACCGGCCCACTAAGCAACATCATGATAAACAGAAAAAGGATGGAGGTTGCCAAGGATTTCATTTTACCTGGATCCACAATCAATACCCACAGAAGCAGCAGTCGAGAAATCAAAAGGCGCATTGCACTGGGCGTATCTGCTGCAAAAGACTGATTTAAAACGTTTAAAAGCACCTTGATGACTCAGGTATGTGTGATCCAAGCCATGGTATTTTCGATCACATCATATGTATGCGAAAGCTGGACAATGAATAAGGAAGACAGAAGAACTGATGCCTCTGAACTGCAGATTTGGAGAAGAATACTGAGTGTACCATGGGCTGCCAAAGAATGAAAAGATCTGTCTTGGAAGGAATACTGCTGGAGTGCTCTTTAGAGGCAATGTCTTGTTTACTTTGAACATGGTGCCAGGAGGGATCAACCCCTGGGGAAGGACTCATGCTTGGCAGAGGGTCAGCAAAGAAAAGGAAGACCCTCAGTGAGATGTACTGTCACACTGGCTGCAGCAACGGACTCAACCAGACTAATGATAACGGCCATGGTGCAAGCCTGGACGGTGATTCGTCTTCTTGTACGTAGGTTCACTGAGAGCTGGAGCTAACAACTACGATGGGGCTGACGGATCCCTGTGGTGGCAGGGGCCAAGTGGCTGTGCTCAGTCCACAGACAAGGTGGGCGTGGTCACAGTAATGGGCAGTGGAGTCAAAGCAGTAATTCATAAGGACTTAGGGCATTAGCTACTTAGCCCTGGGGTCCTTAGGAGTGAAAGAGAAAGGAAATTTACTAAATATTTAGTCCTTACAAATAGATGAATTCCTGGCAAGGTGAACAGCAGTCTAACTTGAGTGGCCAGAACACAGAGCTATGGTCCCTCAATCAATTTCCAAACTTGAGCTTTTTTAAAGACCCACAACCCGTTGAATAAAGAGGAGGCCAGGTTCCCTTGAGGAAGGACTCCAGTATACCGTCAAAAATTTATACTATTACTCTCTCTCCTTGCCTTCTTGCCCAAAGGGATCTAAGGCCTCTTAACGGTAATGACTGTTCATTGGAGGAAAGAGTTTCAGGAGAAGGAGACTGTCAAGAATTGGTTGGACCCTGTTCCATCTTTCAGGGACCCAGTTTTGGCCACTTCTCTGGCAACTGCATGAGCACCTTCCATACTACTCTGCCCTCTACCAGAGGCTGCCCTAGCAGCCCTAGACAGCAGTCATGCAGAAACACAGGAAAAGCATCTCCCCAGCAATGAAAAAACTATGGTGACAAGCCATGCCCTATCCATGCCACTTCCGGGTTAAATGGGATGAAGGTGGGAGCGTGTGTCTGGACAAAGATTCGCATTCACGTGCTCTGGGGTGTAGGAGTGGTGGGCAGAGGGGGCGCCAGGCTGTGTGTGCACATGTAAACAAATCCAGGAGGAAACAGGCTCTGAGAGTTTGTTAGGGCCCCTGTGATGATTTCCGTCCAGTGCTTTGAATTAGCAGGAGGACGGTGGGTGAAAGGGTCTCTGCTCATAATATAGTGCACACACTTGTTTTAATCTTATCACCTCCTAGGCCCATAAGAGAAAATATTCCTCTTTCCTTTCCTGCCTTGTGCCAAGGTCCTCAGAACAGGTTCCATGGGCCCATGAAAAGCTGCCTCTAGTGATGAGTTGGGATCTTAAGACCCCGGAGGAATCCAGACTCCAACAATTCCAAGTCCTGGAGGGCTTCCAGCAATTGCTCCCGTGCAGTACCAATAAAGGAATTCTCTAGGAAGGCAGGCAAGCCTCCCACACCATCCCGCAGGGTATACAGGGGCACCCGCACCAGGCCCAGCACCTGTGGAGGGAAGTAGACATGGACACTGGAAACCCAGGTAACCTACCCCCCTACCCCCACCTTGTCCCCTACCAACTATCTAGAGCAGAGGCCCTCCCTGCAGAACCCTACCAACACATGTATCTCAACGGAGCCCAATGGGCCCAGCCCTCTGCTAGCAAACATGAAATGCTAATTCTTCCCGCATCTCTCTCTGAAAACTTCAGTGGCTCCTCCCTCCAGGATGCATGCCTGTTTAAGTGGGGCACCCAGCCAGCATGCTTTGGGGACTTGGGAAAAATGCAAGCTCTTGAATCTGCGATTCCAGGAGGAGCACCTAGTGATGTGGGTTTTAATAAACCCGCCAGATGATAATAATACTTGCCAAAGGGCACCTCCATACACAGTATTTCCCTACTCACCTAGCCTTGGTGCCAAACTTCCCCTCAAAAGTACTAGGACGCATCTCCTTATTTTCAGAGGCCTGAAAATAAGGAACTAGGGTGCCATGCCGGGCCACTGTCACTGGGGAGTGGAGAGAGCCTTTTATCTTCTAGAAAGATTCCTGCAGGGACCAGTATAAAAGGGGGATGAGAGTGGAGGTGGGAGGAGAAAAATCTGGCAGGCAGAAAAGGTAGGCTGACAGCCATCTGGCCGAGAGAAGACCAAGGCCCCAAGTATACCAGAAAATTACAAGACAGGGCGAGGTCAGAGAGCGCTAACCTCCCTCCCTGTAGGGAGGCTTGGCAACAGAGGACAGTATGGGCGTGATTGCGTGTGGGAAGGGATCTCCGGGCTGGTCCCACCTCCAGCCCATGGTCCTTGGCTTGCGGTGCACCGGCCTCAACAGCTGCTAGCTGCTCGGGTGTCAGGCGCTTGGCGTAGAAATGAGCTACGACGCGCTGCCCGGACGCGGCATGAGAGCTGCGGTAATCGGTGCGCTCTACGCGGAAGGCGGCGGCAGCCTCGCCCAGCTCCTCGCGCAGCTCGCGGTTCAGCCCATCCTCCAAGCTGCCGTCCTGCGCGTCCACGAAGCCGCCGGGGAAGCCGAGGCGCCCATCGAAGCGCATCTGCATCTGAGAAAGAGGAAGCGGGGATGGACTGCGGTGACTAGGGAAGGCGCACCCCGGGTGCCAGCAGCGCCTGGCTGAGAACCTGGAGTGACCGCACGCCCCCTCCTCACCAGTACGGCGTATCGCAGCGGGATGCGGCCGAAGAGCAGCCCCTTGTCAGGCGCGTAGAGCAGCGCGTGGCACGCGTGCCGCCAGCGGGGCCCCAGTGCCAAGGCCTCGGCCAGCTCCAAGCGGCGGCTCCCGGCCATGGCCCCACGCTCGCCCCCTACGCCCGCCCCCTACGCCGTTTCCGCAGGTCCAAAGCAGGCAAGTGGGTGGGCCCCACCTTGGACCAATCCAGGCGCTCCAGGGCTGTCAGGACCAATCCCCGCTGGTTCGGGGCGGGGCGCGGCGGCTGGCTCCAGAGAGCCAGCCAATGAGGGCGGGGCTTGCAGGCCGGGAGGAAATCGACGACCGGAGGACCCTCGGGAAACCGAAAGCCGCCTGGGGCGGGGCTCCCGGGAGCCGCCAGGAGACCGGTAAATAGACGCTCACGTCACGGTCTGGCATCTGCAGGAGTTCCTGAGGCGGTCAGGGGAGCGCATGGGTTTCTGTAAGCATGCGCCAGATTCCATCAGAGACGGGTCCTGGGTTCCCAAGGAACCACATGGAGTGTTCTGGAAGCACCATTTGTTTTACTGCAGGTAGTACACGAAGCACAGGGTCTGGGGTTGGGCTTTAGAAAGGAAATAAGGCTGTTGACTTCTGAGGTGTGGCCTATTCTAGGGCAAGGGGGAATGGACCGTTGCGGTGGTTGAAATAGCTCTGCTGAGTGGTGCGGTGAAGGGCGCTCGGTGACTGACTGGATGTAGGGAGAATTGAGTTGCTTGTGCCAGAGTATCTGGCTTGGGTGGATGGCAGTGTCATGTTTTGAGATGACAGTCGTAGGACAGGGATGGCAAGAAGTAAGTTCCTGTGGGAAAGTTGGTGGCGATGGGAACCGGGCAGCTAGGCGTGGGGTGTGATGCGTAGGAAGTGAGGCATGGAAAAGTCCCAGGATAGGATGAGAGTGTCTGGGGTAGGGTGGGTGAGGAAGGAGCTGGGAGTGGAACTGTGTGGGCACAGAAAGCGGGGGCGAGGGTGGTTCTTTATTACACAAAGGCATAGAGGAAACTGCTCCTTTAGACGTCCTGCAAATCACAGTCTGTGACAGTATGTGCTAGGAAAGAATTCAAGACACCGGCTTGTGACCTTGGCAAGTCACTTAACGTCAGTTTCCCGTTTGTTAAATGGACATAATGATACCAAACCATCAGAGGTGTTGAGAGGTTTAAAGCACTTAGACCATGTCCAACAAACAAATCCGTTGCCGTAGAATTGATTCCAACTTATGATAACCCTATAGCTAGGAGCAGATTGTCCCTCGCCACAGCTGGTTGGCTAGTAGCCAGGCTTCTAACCATTGCGCCACCAGGACTCCTTGAACAGTGTCTGGCATGTAGTAAATGTAGTCATTCTTGGAGTTGAGGGTGGAGCAGAGTGTTGTGGGTTATGTTAAAGACCCCCAGGGTCGGAACTCAGCTAGGCTTATTAGAGCCTTGGCACACCCAGTGGGGTGGCGGGGGGGGGCGCAGACACCTGGATCAAAGCAATGGGGCACAATTAGCATTAGCCTGGTGGAGTTCCGTGGTACTTAGGTTAGCAGTGGTTAAACCTGGCAGCGTTTTCTTTTGTTCTGTTAGGTTGCTATGCGACAGAGCCAATATGATGGCAGCTAACAGTTAAAAAAAAACAACAAAAAACCACACATTAGAATTATATCGTAAAAAGCTGGTAAAATTTGCGCTTCTGTGGGTCCCAAACCAGACCAATTGAATCAGTCTCTGGAGGTGGCTTTAAGTATGTTTCAGGTGATTCTAATAAGCAGTCAGTGTTGAGAACCAGTTTTACTCCTTCCTCCTAACACTTGGATGGTTACTTGGTTTCTGTTCTAGGTGGGCTTCCTTTTAAGGATTTAGGGTTACCTTTCACTGTTCTGAAAACCCTGGTTAAGTGCTATGGCTGCTAACCAGAAGGTCAGCAGTTCAAATCCTCCAGGAGCTCCTTGAAAACTCGGCGCGGGGAGGCAGTTCTGCGGTGTAGAGTCGCTATGAGTCAGAATCAGCTTGACAGCAAAGGGTTTAATTTTGGGTTTTCACTTCCTGGGTAGTACAGTGGTTTGGGACAGGCTATTAACCTTAAGTTTGTTGGTTTGAACCCACCCACTGGAATAGAATCCATGATAACTGTGGGTGTTTTGTTGTTTACTTTTATGCCACGTTCCAGAGCTTCAGGCTGCTCAGTTTTTCTTCTTGGTCACCTGAGGTGGTAGATGACCAGCTATTCTAAGGCAACATGAGGAAAACCAAAAAAAAACAAATGAAACTCATTGCTGTTGAGTCGATTCTGATTCATAGCAACCCTACAGGACAGAATAGAACTGCCCCATTTAGTGTTTCCAAGAAGCACCTGGTAGATTCAAGTGGCTAACCTTTTGGGTAGCAGCTGTAGCAGTTAACCGTATGCCACCAGGATTTCTGAAGCTCTGTAAAACCAAGATAACAGCCAGTGTAGGAAACCCTTTGTTGTTGTTGTTACGTGCTGTTGAGTTGGTTCTGGCTTATAGTGCCCCTGTGCACAACACAATGAGACACTGCCTGGCCCTGCGCCATGCCCACAATTGTTTTTATGCGTAAGCCCATTATTTGAGCCACTGTGTCAATCCATCTCGTTTGAGGGTTATCCTGTTTTTTGCTGACCCTCTGCCAAGCATAATGTCCTTCTCTAGGGACTAATCCTTCTTTACAACAGGTCCAAAGTATGTAAATGCAGTCTTGGCATCTTTTCTTCCAAAGAGCACTTTGGTTGTAGTTCTTCCAGAACAGATCTGTTCTTTTAGCAGTCCATGGTACATTTAATATTCTTCTCCAACACCACAATTCAAAGGCATCACTTCTGTCTTCCTTATTCATTATCCAGCTTTTACATGCATAGGATGTGATTGAAAACACCATGGCTTGGGTCAGGCACACCTTAGTCTTCAAGGTGACATCTTTACTTTTCAACACCTTAAAGAAGTCCTTTGCATCAGATTTTCCCAGTGCAATGCATCTTTTGATTTCTTGACTGCTGTTTCCATGGGTCATTGATTGTGGAAACAAATAAAATGAAATCCTAGACAACCTCTACCCTTTCTCCATTTATCATGATGTTGCTTACTGGTCTAGTTGTGAGGAGTTTTGTTTTCTTGATGTTGAGGTACAATCCATACTGAAGGCTGGGGTCCTTCATCTCCATCAGTAAGTGTTTCAAATCCTGTCTCGAGGAATAAATGACCGGAAACCAGAGCTTTTTCAGGATGAATGAACATGAAAGCCCTAAAAACCCATCACCCCTCAACTTGACATCACTATCCAGACTGCTCTCTGCTTCTGCCAGGAAGGCCCCGAATCTGCCCCCTCACCCAGCATTCTGAGGCAGGTTACCCAGGAGATGAGGCAGGAGGTGAAAGAGCCGAGCACACCATGTGGCTGAAGAACCATTCCACGTTCATAGTCATACTCAAAAGCTGAAATAACTGAGGTCACATTGGACTAATTTATTTCAAAATTAGCAGAGAAAAGAGTTAATGCATTTACGCCTCCTTTTTTACGTGGATTATGTCATAGGGTTACCAAATAGTTGATGAGAGGAAGTTTCTGCTTATACAAATACTGCAGCTAATCAAAGAAGAACAAGAGAGACAGTCATAGTTTCACCATTGTGTAAACCTTAGAGAATTAATGAATCCTGGGGAATAATTGGAAACCTTAGTGGCCTAATAGTTAAGAGCTACAGCTGATAACTAAGAGTTCAGCACTTTGAATCCAACAGGCTCTCCTTGAAAACCCTACAGGGTAGATCTACTCTGTGTTAAAGGGCTTCTATGAGGGAATAAATAGCAGAGGCTGCTAACATCACTAAAAGGGACAGCAAGATACTGTGCATCTCTTGATGGAAGAAGACACCACCTGTGAAATATCCTTGCCTAAAAACTGAACTTGAATCGCGATCTAAGTACTAATTTATAAGAAATACTGTGGAATATCTACAGCTGTCAAGTTGATTTCAATTCATAGCAGACCCTATAGGTCAAAGTAGACCTGCCCCAGAGAGTTTCCAAGGAGCGCCTGGCAGATGTGAAATGCTGACCATTTCATGAGCAGATGTAGCAATACACTTTGAAAATAACAGAAGGAGGATGGAATGATCCGTGAAGTAGTGGATTAAGTTGGAGATGTGAGTACGAACTCATGTTTAGCTTTAATATAGATTCAAATAGTTACATGTAGAAGAACTACTTATATATATATATACACATATATATACACTGACAGTTGAGACAGCAAGAAACAAGGATACCAGTGATACCCCAGTAGCAAGAAGTATGCTTACTGCATAGATCTTGGTTTCTAATACCATTTTCTAGTAAAAGTAACCAAGATTCCTTGGAGAAATGGCTGATTCTAGCACTAGAGCAGAAGATAACCTAGACAAGTGAGTCACACACTCTGATATGAATATGTCAGAGGGACACAGGAGCCAGCTGAAAGAGCTACCAATTTCCAAAGCTGAAACAATTCGAGCAACAAAATAAAATAGTATTGGATTCCAATCCAAAGTATAAATGTCCATGCATTGATACTGATACAAGTAAAGGGTTGAATAAATAAATAATGGTTTATAAACAAATATGTGTGGAAGAACTGAAAATAGTTTATGTAGATACTCTACCTTCGAGGAGATGAATCCTAACTCCCTACTCCTTAATTGTGGGCTGTGAGTAGTGACTTCCTTGCACGAAGTACAGTATGGGGTGGAAAAAGTAACATTACAGTGGAGAAACTTGACACAGACTACCTCAGCCGGGTGATCAAGGTCAATGTCAACAAAGATAAGTCCACATTAACAGCATATATCCTTGATCTAGGGTCGCCACGGCACTTGGCTGGCATCCTTGATATAATATGGTGAAAATGGCACTTTACCTATGTGGTCATCTTGTCCAAAACACATAACCTTGGTCTAATCATGAGGAAAAACAGCACACAAACCTCAATGGAAGGGCATAAAAATATCTATCTAGTACTCCTTGGAACTGTCAAGGTCTTCAGAAGGAAAACAAACTGTGACAACCAAGAGGAGCCTAAGGAAACATAATGGCTAATGTAATGTGGTGTCCTGGATGGGATCCTAGGACAGAAAAAAGAGTTAAGGTAAAAATTAAGGAAAACTGAATAAAGTATAGCTGTTATGTAATAAAATGTGTCAATAGTGACCCATTGTTAAGGAATGCACCATATTAATGTAAGATGTTAATAGGGAGAAACTGGGTGGAGTATATGGGAACTCGATTATCTTTGCAGATTTTTTGTTTTGTAAATTTAAAACTTCTAAAAAGTAAAATTTATTTGTAAAACAGAGAACAATGCCATTGGTAAAGTCTAAACTGAAGGAAACTTTACAGGAATAGTAACCTGGTTTGTTTTATAAATGAATTACAAGAGGAAAAGAGCGGTGGAGGCAGAATCTATAAATTAAAAAGAGAGAGGAAACCTGTCAGTTGAGGCAGCTGAACTTCATTTGATCCTAAATCGAACAAATTTTAAAAGTTAGTGAGGGAAATATAAATTCAGATTGTGTATTTGTAGGAATTACTGATACACTTTTTCATGTGGTAATAGTTTTGTGGGTTTTTTTTTAACAAAGATTATCTTTTAGAGACACACTGAAATATTTATGAATGAAATATGATAAAAATCATTGAGGGGAGAGTGGGTGAGAGTATAAATAAGACTGGATATGAATTTGAGCATTTTTGAAGCTGAGTGATGGAGCCATTAAGAGCTTACTCTATTATTCTGTTTTGTGTATGTTTTGATGTTTTCCATAGTAAAAGCTAAAAATAAAAAATTCTTTTGACTTCTCCTGAAGTTAAGGTAAAAGTCACAATTTACATTTGAATAAAGCTTTGCATTTCACAAAACCCTTTCACAGACAGGATCGCTTTGGTCCTGGAGATGGGGAGAGACAAGGGTCTGGTCTCATTTTTATCTTTTTAGACAGGAAAAGACTACCACCAACATCTACATGTGCCCGATAATTTTAAATCAATCCACTTAATCCTCAGTAAGATTTTCTAGGTTCTTCCAATGCAGCCCCAGGTTGAAAACCACTGATGTGGAAGAATGTATGGAGGGGGTTAGGGGAAATGCAGTCAGCAGAGCACTGCCAGCTGGAGAGGGTTGAGTTTATCTAAAAGGACTTCTGAAAAGGCTAGGTGCTATCATTTGTTTATTTTTATTGTGCTGTAAGTGAAAGTTCAAAGCACAAGTTAAGGTCTTTGTTAACTAGTTTCTCTCCTGGTACTTGTACTTTGGTTATAGCTTGTGCTCTGTTGATGCCGTGTATTAGGGCTCATGGTGCTGTCCCTGTTTTTTTTCTTCTATGATGTTTATTGTTTTATATTTAGGCCTGCCGTAGTCCTCTGTTAGTGCTCTAATAGAAGTAACACAAGTGGATGGCTTTAAAAAGAGGAGTTTTTTAGTCACAGTCCAGTAAGTCAGAAGTCTAAATTTAAGGTGTCAGCTCAAGGGGAAGTCTTTCTCTGCTGGCACTGGAGGAAAGTCTTTGTCTTTGGTCTTCTCCTGGACTGGAAGCTTGTGAGAGGCAGGGATCCTTTCCAAAGGATGCACCCAGCTTCTGGCACTGCTTTTTGGTGGTTTGCGGTCCCCAAATGTCTTTGCTAGCTCCTGTCCTTTATATTTCAAGAGACTGCCTCAAGGCACAAAACAAGTATACACCGTGAATCTTGCTCTGTGAACGTAACTGCCACCCGTTCACCCTCATTAATGTCATAGAGGCAAGAGTTCCAACACGAAGGAACATCACAGAATGCCAGGAACCATGGCCCAGCGAAATTGCTACACAGAGTTTTTGGGGAACACATTCAATCCATGACACGGTCTTTGATCCATTTTAACTTAGTTTTTCTTTTCTTTTCTTTTTTGGCAGATGGATATCCAGTTATACCAGCACCCTTGGGTAGACACTGGCTTTTCTCCATTTAGCGGATTGGGGAACTTTATAAAAAATTAGCTGTGTGTAAAGCCAAACCTGCAGTGGCTGAGTTGATTGTGACTCTTAGCAACCGTATAGGACAGAGTAGAACTGCCCCACAGAGTTTCTAAGGAGTGTCTGGTGGATTCAGACTGACAACCTTTTAGTTTTCAGATGTAGCTCTTAACCACGGTGCCATCCAGGGTTTCCCTGCTGCTCACAGGTAGATAGATTTACATCTGGATTCTCAGTTTGGTTCCATGGGTCTGTGTATCTGCTGTACCAATACCAGACTTCTTAGTCTACCATGGCAGTGTAATAGTTTCTGAAATCAGGTAGTGGGAGGCCTCAAAGTATTTTACTTGAGTAATGCTGTTATCTGGGGCCTCTTCCCTTTCCGTACGAAGTTGATGATTTGTTTTTCAATCTCATTACAAATATTGTTGTCTTCCTGTCCTAGTGTATGGTGTGTTTATCCACTTCTATGTGTTCTTTTGGTTTCTTGCAGTAGTGTCTTTTATAGTTTTCTTTGTTTAGGTCTTTTACCTCTCTGTTAGATTTATTTGTAAGTATGTTATCTTCTTGGGAGCTATTAATGTTTTTCATTTGGTGATTTCCTTTTTGAAGTTCTTTTGTTTTTTAAACCACTGTACTACCAGAGGAACTTTTATAAATAACTACAAGGATGTATATATTTTTTTATTGTGATTGACTGACAGTGTACAATCCAGTTTAAATTTGCATGCCCACCTATCTGCAGCACCTTCTGCTCTCCTTGTCCAGTGACAGCGCACTCCTCCTTTCTGTTCTATACATACCCTCTTAACAATCTCCTGTCCCTTCCTCTCCACCCTGTCCACTGCCCTCTAGTAAGAGGCCAGTAGGACAACATCCTGTAGATGCATAGAGCCATAAAGTGCGCACACTCTATGTCTCCAAGTCCAATCCATTCCTGTCTGAAGAGTTGACCTCAGTAATGATTTATGATCAGGAGCAGCATCAGGTCTAGGGGCCATGCTCCCAGGGGGACTCCCAGGCCTTCAGACCATCAATTTTGGTCTTTTAGTGGAGTCCTGAGGGTGCACCCCTTTTTCTGCTTATGTTGCCACTTGGACTCAACATTGTGAGCCCCATTACAGCTGTCATTGGTGGTGGCTGGGCACCGTCTGGTTCTTCTGGTCACATGTAGTCAGTCACCCATTCATGTGGGTCTTGCTGTCTTCTGGGTTCTCTTTCCCCCATGTCATTTTTGTCCTTGGTGATCATCTGTTCCAGCTGTGTTGGGACCGTTTGGTGTACCTCAGATGGCAGCTTGCCAGCTTTTAAGACCTCAGATGCCACTCACCGATATTGGGTGCAGAAGACTCTCTTAGCAATAGGCTACTTATGTCAGTTGACCTCGATGTCCCCTGAGTGCATGGTTCCTGGGCCCCTGCCCCTGCTACTCTGTCCTTGTAATATTGGGTTAAGATCAGAAGACTGTTAAGGTTATGTTGAAGTCCAGTTAAATTGATCTTCTTTCTAATGTGTGCTGTCACTGATTTCACCCAACCAAATTTCTATCAACTATCTAATCTATAACCAACCCTCTCCCTCCCTCTTTCCCTTCCCTTGCAGCCATCAAAGAGTCCTTTCTTCTGTACGTGAGTTTCTTTTTAAGTCCTTAGAGTAGGGGTTTCATACAATGTTTGTCCTTGTGCCGCTGACTAATTTCACTCAACATAATGTCTTCCAATTAAAACTACATTATAAGATGCTTCCTAAAATCAACATTGTTCTATATCATTGCATAGTGTTCCACTGAGTATATATACCATAATTTATTTGTCCATTCATCTGTTGTTGGGCATCTGGGTGGATTCCATCGTTTTGCTATTGTGGACTGTGCTGCAATAAACATTTGTGTGCATGTATCTGTTTGTGTGACTGCCCTTGCTTCTGGAGGATATATTCCAAGCAGTGGGGTTACTGGGTCAAATGGTATATCTATTTCCAGCTTTTTAAGTAAGTGCCACATTGCTTTCCAAAGAGGTTGTACCATTTTGCAATCCCACCAGCAGTGTACGAGAGTTCTAATTTCTCCACAGCCTCTCCAGCATTTGTTCTTTTGTGTTTTTTGGATCATGGCCAACCTTGTTGGGGTGAGATGGTATCTCAGTGTCGTTTTGATTTGAATTTCTTTAATAGCTAATGATTGTGAGCATTTCTGCATGTGTCTTTTGGCTGCCTGGATATCCTCTCTAG
Source organism: Heterohyrax brucei (assembly GCA_028571685.1). Lineage (NCBI taxonomy): Eukaryota > Metazoa > Chordata > Mammalia > Hyracoidea > Procaviidae > Heterohyrax > Heterohyrax brucei. The sequence continues at coordinate 27,058,646 of CM053149.1, read as the reverse complement.
AGAAGTGTCTGTCCATCTCCTTTGCCCAGTGCTTAATTGGTTTATGTATCCTTTTGTTGATATTTGCAGATTTGTAGATTATGGAAATCATACATTGGTCTGACATATAGTTGCCAAATATTTTTTCCCCGTTCTGTAAGTGGTCTTTTAATTCTTTTGATGAAGTCTTTGGATGAGCAAAAGTGTTTGATTCTTAGTAGTTCTCATTTATTTATTTTCTCTTCTGTTGATCCTGCTTTGTCTGTCAGATTTTGAAGTCTGTCTGCATTGTGTAATAAAACTTTCATTGTTGATCCTATTTTTTCTTGGATGATCTTTATAGTTTCAGGTTTGATCTTTACATCTTCTATCCAGTTTGAGTTGGGTTTAGTGTAAGGTGTGAGATATGGGTCTTGTTTCAGTTTTTATGCAGATGGATATCCAATTTTGCCAGTACCATTTGTTAAAGAGACTGTTTTTCCCCCATTTTACAATCTTAGGTCTTTTGTCAAATATCAGCTGTTCATAGGAGGATGGTGACTTCTCTGGGATCTCAACTCTATTCCATTGTTCTGTACGTCTTTTTTTGTACCAGTACCAGGCTGTTTTAACTTCTGTGGCAGTGTAACAGTTTCTAAAGTCAAATAGTGAGAGGCCTCCTAGTGTGTTATTCTTCTTCAGTAGTGCTTTGCTTATCCAGGGCTTCTTCCCCTTCCAAGCAAAGTTGGTGACTTGTTTCTCCATCTCATTGAAAAATGTCACTGGAATTTGTATCGGGACTGCATTGTATATGTAGATTTTTTTTGGTTAAAATAGACATTTTCACAATGTTAAGTCTTCCTATCCATGAGCAGGATAGGTTTCTCCATTTATGTAAGTCTCTCTTAGTTTCTTGCCGTAGGGTCTTACAGTTGTCTCTGTATAGGTCTCTTATTTCTCTAGTTAGATTTATTCTTCGATATTTAATCTTCCTGGGGGCTATCGTAAGTGGTATTGATTTGGTGATTTCTTCTTTAATGATCTCGTTGGTATAAAGAAATCCTACTGATTTACTTGTGCTTGTCTTTATCCTGATATTTTGCTGAACTCTTCTGTTAGCTTGAGTAGTTTCCTTACAGATTCTTCAGGATTCTTTGCATATACAGTCATATCATCTGCAAATAGGGAGATATTTACTTCTTCTTTGCTGATGCAGATGGCCTTTATTTCTTTGTCTTGTCTAATTGTTCTGGCCAGAATTTCTAGTACAGTGTTGAATAGGAGAGGTGAGAGTGGGCATCCTTGTCTAGTTCCTGTTCTCAAGGGGAATTCTTTCAGTTTCTTTCTATCAGGATGATGTAGGTGGTTGGCTTCGTGTAGATGGCCCTTACTGAATTGAGGACTTTGCCCTCTATTCCTGTTTTGCTAAGAGTTTTTAGCATGAAGGGGTGTTGGACTTTGTCAAATGCCTTTTCTGCATCAATTGATAAGATCAAGTGATTCTTCTCTTTTGTATTATTTGTGTGGTTGATCACAGTAATTGTTTTTCTGATGTTTAGCTAGCCTTGCATCCCTGGTTTGAATCCAGCTTGGTCATGATCATTTATTTTTTTGACATGTTGTTGAATTCTCTTGGCAAGGATTTTGTTGAAGATTTTTGCATCTAATGTTTGTTATTTTTTTTGCTTTATTTGTGTGATGGATTACACTGATTGTTTTTCTAATGTTGAACCATCCTTGCATACCTGGCATGAATCCAACTTGGTTAGTCATGGGTGAATTTGTTTTTGGATATGTTGTTGAGTTCTGTTAGCTGGGATTTTGTTGAACATCTTTTGGTCTTGTTGATTCAGTTGTTTGTCTGTTCTCTGTTTCATTTATTTCTAGTCTGACTTTTACTATTTCCTTCCTTCTGGTGCGTAAGGGTCCTTTTGCTGCTTTTTTCTGCTTGTTCCAGTGGTAGGGTTAATTTTTTTTTGTTTGTGCCTTTTCTTCTTTTTGGATGTATGCATTTATTGCTACAAATTGACCTCTGAGCATTGCTTTTGTTGTATCCCAAAGTTTCCAGTAAGATATGTTCTTGTCATTTGATAATATGATTTTTTTAATTCTATCTCTAATTTCTTCCAGAATACAGTAGTTTCTGAGCATGGTGTTGTTCAGTTTTCAGGTTTTGGTTCTTTTCCTCACTTCTTTTGTTACTGAGTTCTACGTTTATGGCTTTGTGGTCAGAAAAGATGCTTTGTAGTAATTTGATGTTTTGGATTCTACAAAAGGTTGCTTTGTGGCCTAACATACTCTATTGTGGAAACTTCCATGTGTATTAGAAAATAATGTATTTGTGATTGCTGCTGGGTCGAGTTTCTGTATAGGTCTATGAGATATGTAAGTTGGTTAATTGTGGCATTTAGATCTTCTGTGTGTCTGTTGAGATTCTTTCTGGATGTTCAGTCCTTTGCTGAAGGTGGTGTGTTGAAGACTTTAATTACTATTGTAGGGCTGTCTATTTCTTTTTTCAGTGCTGCTAAAATTTGTTTTATATATTTTGGAGCTCTGCCATTAGGTTTGTAAGTATTTATTATGGTGATGTCTTCCTGCTATATTGACACTTTTACCATTATATAGTCTCCTTCCTTATCATTTGTTGTGGATTTTGGTTTAAAGTCTAGTTTATCAGAGATCAATATTGCCACTTCTGATCTTTTTTTTATTGTTTGCTTGATAAATATTTTTCCATCCTCTGCATTTTAATTTGTTTGTGTCTTTGAGTTTAAGGTGTGACTCTTGTAGGCAATACATAGATGGATTGTGCCTACATTTTAAAATCCATTCTGCCACTCACTGTCAGTTTATGTTACATTTAGTTTACTTACATTCTCTGTAATTATTGATAGGTATGAATTTAGTGTTGTCATTTTGATGATTATTTTTTGTGTGGTTTTAACAGTTTCCTTGTTCCCTTAATATTTTTTGCTGAATCATTTTTCTTTATTTTCTTTTCATCTTTTTCGTTGTTATTAATTTTGTCTTTGGTCAATATAGTTATTTTTGTTTGTATAGCAGATTTGTTTGTTCTCTTTGGATGCCTTAAAATTTGTTTTTCTAAGTTTAAAGCAATTTTTTTGTTTCTGTATTTTGCTTTAACTTCATATGAAAATTCTGTAAGTATACTATGTAATTCCTTTTTAATGTAGTTGTCTTGAGGAGAAGAGAGGTACTTTTCTGAGGAGGAAGGGTTATTTGGATCCTGCTTGGTTGGTTAAATGCTTGCACTTAACTTTCTCAGATCCAGCATCACTTCCCCTAGCTGCAGAGTCTTGTGCAGGCTTTCTGCCATTCACTTCCTCCTAACATGGTACAGACGTGTCCTGAGTACTACTGCTTGCCTCAGCCCATGTGTGTGGATGGTCTAGCCTGCAGGGTGCCAGCTAGGTCAGGTCTGGCACATCGTCACTGCTTCTCAACTGTTTGTCTCTCTCCACCTGCCTCTCAGTCTAATTCCTCAACTTTGTGTTTGTTTAGGACTCCTAGATTGTAATGTAATTGATTCACTTGTGAGTTTTCTTTTTTTTTGGGGGGGGGGTCTTTGTAGTAAGAAGAACCACAGGAAGCATCTGAGTATTCCACCATCTTGGTCCTGCCTCTATTATTATTATTTATATGACATGCATATCCCTGAAGTCACACCCAGCAGCCTTAAAGTGGCATTTGCTAGAACCCAGCCCTGTTCTAGGTTGTTTGAAGGCCCATCATCAAGAATGTCTAGTCTGTGTTATCTAAAGCCCATCAAGTGGATGAATGTCATTACAAGGACAGAAGTTTGCAGTCATTTCCAGCTTCATCTGGGGGCCTCTTCACTGAATCATCCATAAACACCTCAAACCCAACACATCTAATACTGAATTCAGTATACTTCCTTCTCTTACCCCCAATCTGCAGCTTCTGTATTTCTCAGCTGTTAAGTGGCGGACTACATTGCCTGTCACAAACTGGAAACCTGGGAGTCCTCATGGTCATCTCCTCAGGCTCTCCTCCATCCAGTGGTCCTCAGGTCTCAGTTCCTGCCCATTGTCTCCACTGTCAGTACCCTGACTGGGATCAGGGCTTCGTATTTTCCCAGCTGGACTGTACCTCCTCACTGCTGCCCTGTCCTGCCTCCAGTCTCACCCTGTTCAAACCTGCCCTCCACATAGTCCTGCGATATAAGTAAAGGCCATGCCCTGCTGATTCCTCTTCAGCTACAGGCTACAGCAGAGTAAATTCAACAGCTGACATCTGAGCTTTGCCTTCTGTGTTAGTTACCAGTTACTGACTAACAGATTATCCTCAAACTTGGTGACTTAACACAGCAATAAACATTTAGTATTGCACAGTTTCTGTGGGTCAGGAATTCAGGAATGGCCAGGGCTTTGAACCACTCTGTCCCATTGGAACCCCTACTGAGAATCTGCATTTCTAGCATGTTTCCAGGAAGTTATACTTAAGAATCATCTGGGGGTATTGTTAAAAGTAGATTCTGATCCCAGTACATCTGGGATGGAAATACATAATTCTCAGCAGGTATCCACAGGAGCAAATGGCTTAGCTGGGTGTTTCTGGCTCAAAGTCTCTCATGGTGTGTTAACTGGCCAGGACAGCAGTCAAACAGAGGCTTGACTGGGGCTGAAGAATTTTCTTCCCAGGTAGCTCACTCACATGGCTGGCAGGTTGCTGTGGGCTACTGGCAAGAAGCCTCAGTTACTTACCGCATAAATCTCTCTGTAGAGTTAGTTGCTTGAGTGTCCTTAGAACATGGTGACTAGATTCTCCCAGAATAAATGATCCAAGAAAGAGCAAGGTGGAATTCATAATGTCTTTTTATGACTTATGAGGCCCTGGTGGCGTAGCTGTTAAGTGCTGCATCTGCTAATCAAAAAGTCAGCAGTTCAGATCTGCCAGGTGCTCCTTGGAAACTCTGTGGGGCAGTTTTACTCTGCCCTGCAGGGTCGCCGTGAGTAGGAATCAACTTGATGGGAGTGGGTTTGGTTCTTTGTATGACTTAGTTTCAGAAGCCACACAGCATTATTACTTCTACAGTATTCTGTTGGTCACCTGAACCGCCCCGGCTACATTACGGGTAGGAACCAAACTAGGGCGTGAAAACCAGCAGTGAGGATCGTCAGAGGCCTTCTTGGAAGCTAGTCGGCACAGCCTTCCTCTCTGGACTTGAAATGCTCACTCACGTGTTGTGTACCATAAGCACCAAAAGGTCTCAGATATCCAGAGCCCACAGGGCTGTGTTCATCCTATGTTCCTCATGCCTGCTAGGGTTTTTAATTCTATCTGCCTAGCGAATTCTTATTTAAAATTGTGCACCAAGACATGATGCCTGATACAGAGTGAGAAACTCAATACATGTAGAGTTGGAATCCAAAGAAGCAAGCCATCTCTGTGGAAGAGGTGATCCTGGGGGATCGCCTGCACTCATACAGCATTGCCATGAAGCATGTTTGTCTTAGGTTCCTAGGGCAGCTCCAACAAAAGATGACAAAGTGAGTGGTCTTAACAGAAATGTGTTTCACAGACCAGAGATTAGGAGTCTAAATTCAGGGTGTTTTCTGTATTATGCTGGCTCTGCTTTAGGGGAGACTCCATCTTCATCTCTTCCAGCTTGTGGTAGCCCCAGGCATCTCTTGGCATTCAGTGGTTTGTAGAAATAACACACCATCTTCCCCATCTGGCTCTGTTTCTGTGTCTGATCTTCCCCTTGATAAAATACCACTGAAAAGGGTTTAGTACCTCCTTAACTGATAAATTCTCCAAAGAGAAGCTGAATTTCCAAACAAAGTCACATTCACAAGAACGGGAGGTAAGACTTCAACATATCTTTCTGAGGGACACAGTCCAATTTATACAATTTTGAAAGTCGGGAAAGACAGAGTTCAAGGGTTCACCTGGTCTGTTTCCAGCAAGAGGAGGATCGTGGTTTCTTCCGTTCTGCCTGCCCCCCAGAAAGCCACCATCTCCTTCAGTCAGGAGATAAACTTGCCTTCAGATTTGTAAAATTCATGCAAAAAAGAACAACCCCTGCCCCCCCAATTTGATAAAAGATGTTAGAGAAATGGTCTTACGTGGTGCCAGAAGGAAGGTATGTTGGTTAGTGAACAGTCACACAAATGCTGCGTAACAACCGAGTGCATACTCTGAGAGCTAGCAGCAGTGGACACTTGTCTGCCCATCACCTGCAGTGGCTCTCTTTATGTGGCTGCGGTGGCTTTGCATTACTCTCTCAGCTGGCCCTAGTGGCTTCACTCCCCAAGTTTTCTCATGTCCTCCTGTGATTGTTAGCTAGCTGAAAGTGACAACCATGCAGGAGAATGTATCCAACTACACAAGCACATTTCCAGCCCCTCAGTGCTGCTTATTAGCCGAAGCATGTTCTGTGGCCAAACTCAAAGTCAAGGGGTGGGGAAATACAGTCTTCCCACGGCGGGGGAGGAACTACGACAGTTTGTACATGGAAAGGTGAATTGGGACCAAGAAGTCAGTGTTAACAAGGCAGGAAAAAATTTACCGTATTTTGGGGCAAAAAGTTTTCCTAGCTGTTGAAAGATTGCATCCCAAACTAAACCTGTTAATCTACTTTGAAAATATTGATTGGAGACAAAAATTCAATTTTGCATCCATTTTAATGACTGTTGTCCTCTTAATAAGTTCAAAATAATGTATTTTTGTTGGACCAAAATTTGCATTTCCTCCTTAAGTTGTTGGGAAACTGAACACCCTGAAGAGCTCTGATGCAGATGCTTGTTTTGGAGTGGCAAGGGCAGGTTAATGAAATGTAAATGGGTGAGGCATTGTGCAGGAGGTGACACTGGTCCTACCCAAGTCACCTTTGGGGCTGCTTGCTTTATGGACCTCTCAGCTTGTAGCTGACTGTCACCTAACAGCTCGTTAACTGCTAGGTGAAAATGGATAGATGTGTTTCATCTTCTGAGCTGTATTTACATAGTAATGGAATCTTAGAAGTCCAAGGAAGTCATAGGGATGAATTGTGCGGTGGTGAAGGATCAGGCTGTTTGATGAGAAAGTTAACGATTCCTCCTCCCAGAGTTTGTAGCACCCAACAGCAGCCAGAGCACTTCCGCACGCTGGCCACTTCCTGGGACTCAGCTCACTGCATCATCTGATTTGTTCTTCACAGCAGTCTCCTGACATAGGAAAGAAACCAGAGAAAAGGACTGGCTCCAGATCACACAGTAAATAGCAAGATTAGGTCAGAGACCAAGTTACCTGATGGTAAGCTCAATTTCTTTTTCCTTATAAAGATGGCAGCAAAGTATTTTTTAAACATTTTTCACCATGTGTCCATCCTCAGCTGGCCTCTGTCTCTGCCTGTCTGTCACCCACCCACCCACCCCTTCCTGCTCCTCTTCATTTCTGATCTTGGTGGCTGGCCCCATTCTCTTCTGACACATTAGTGATCCCACCTTTTTGCAAGACAAATGTGTTGGTCTTTTTTTCCCCCTTGAGCCACTACTTAATTTGTCTGCCTCTTCTGTTCTTCCAAACCCACTGTGATAGCTGGATCTTTACAGTACCCCTTGAGCTTCTGCTCCAGTCTCAGCCAAAGGACATTAAATAATTAACTTCCATCCTCCCTTTTGTGTGCCTTATCTCCGCATCACCCAAAATAGCTGGTGGCATTTCCTCAGCATAAATAGGAAGCAGAAAGGTCAATTGGCATTTGTGAAATATATATATTTTTTACAAAGCAGCAGGCTAGCAGGGTCCCTTTAGTCTCATTTCTATGACTGTTTCATAACAAGCAACTTCTCAGTTCTTTTACTCCTCGGCAGATTTTCCCTGTCTTCTTTTGGCCAGTTATGAACACCCACGCCATGGCTGCCCAAAATTAAGACTCAGAATGGCTAAGGGATAAAACATTTCCCCAGTAGTAATAATACAAAGGTATTTTCTTCTAGTCATCTATTATGGATTGAATTATGTCGCCTCTAAATATGTGTTCTAAATTCTAGCCTCTATGTCTGTGGTTATAATGCCCTTTGGGGACAGGTTGTCTTTGTTATGTTAATGAGGCAGGATTAGTGGAGGGTGTATTTTGAGTCACTCTCTTGGGAGACAGAAAAGAGAATAAAGAAGTGAGCAGAGAAAAGATGGGGTAAAACAGATGCCAGGCTACACGGAGATCTCCAAGGAGCCAGGAATGAGAAGCTGAAAAGACAAGGCCCTTCCTACAGAGCTGACAGCAAAAGCCTTCCCCTGTAGCTAGCACTCGGAGTTTGGACTTCTAGACAGCAGTCTAGAAGTTGGTAAGGATACTGAATATACCACGGACTGCCAGAACAGAAAAATAACTGTTTTGGAAGAAGTACACCAGAGTGCTCCTTAGAAGGGAGGAAGGGGAGACTTCATCTCACAGACACTGGCCGTGTTGTCAGGAGGGACCAGTCAATGGAAGAGCACATCGTGTCTGGTAGAGGGTCAGTGAGAGAGGGGAAGACCTTCCGCAAGATGGACCGAGACAGTGGCTGCAGCAAGGGGCTCACGCATGGCAGCAACCGCGAGGACAGTGCAGGACTGGGCAGTGTGGTGGTGGTGTACGTAGGGTTGCTGTGAGTCAGAACCGATTCCACAGCGCGTCACAACAACCAGATGTTCTGATGCAGCTGAAGTCTAAGAGCCACTGGCCTAGGAGGCAGAGCATCACACAGGAGCACAGTGCTACCACCCCGTTCAGTATGACAGCGGGTCTCTCTGACCCTCATCAGCAGGAGGCAGAGCAGTGAAGAACCATGTCTCTATGCAGCATGTTCACCAGGACAACAGAAGACAAGCTTTGGCCTTCATTTCTCCCAGGGGCAGGAGTGAGACAGACCTGGGTGGGAGTTTCAGCTGTGCTTCACAGTCACGTGACTATGCAGGCTACCTAGCTTTCATATCCTCAGCTATAAATGGGGATAATAGTAGTAGCCACCCATGGAGCTGGTGGAAAGAGCCCATGGAGGCAGAATCTAAGTACTTCACACAATACATAGTAAATAACACGCACCAAATAACCCAAGGAAACCCTGGTGGCTTAGTGGTTAAGAGCTACATCTGCTAGCTGAAAGGTTGGCAGTTCGTATCCACTAGCTGCTCCTTTGAAACTGTGGAGCAGTTCTGCTCCATCCTGTAGGGTTGTTATGAGTCAATGGTAGTGGGTTTGGTTTGCTTATTTGTAAATAATCCCAGTGTTAGCTGCTTTTTGAGTAATTCTCATCAGGCAGATATAACATTCAACAAGGTACTTTTGGATGTGGAAAAGATAACATAGGCGATTTATTTTGTACGCACAGACAGTATATTTGTTAGGAATAAATTACAGACCTGATCTCTGATTTAGCATTTTAATCTAGGTCTTTTTATATATGTACTTCTTGCGTATTACTCATGAAAGGACACAACTGGGCCAAAAGCAGGCCAGCCAGGACAGGTGTGTTTGACTTCTGAGTAGTAGCTTGTGTCAGAGGCTAGTGTTCACTGACGTTTGCAAGCAGGCTGGCGAGTGTGTTGAGAGCGAAGGGAGTCAGGTGCTGAGCTCCTGACCCACCTGGACACAGCACAGGTCTTCTCCTAGGCCATCATCCGTGGTGGTCCAAGCCTGCTGAGACTCCTGAGGGGATTCATGGGGCAAAAGCTTCATAAGAAGCCCAAGTCATCCATAAGCTCCTCAGGATACAGACTGAAGAACACTCCAGAAATAGGCAGGCATGTTTCGTTCTTGCTGCAGGGAGTCCCTGACTGGCTCAAATGGTTAGCATGCGTGGCTGCTAACTGAAGGCGGGAGGTTTCAGTCCACCCAGAGGTGCCCTGGAAGAAAGGCCTGGTAATCTGCTTCTGAAAAATCAGCCATTGAAACCCTATGGAGCATAGTTCTACTGACACGTGACCACTCAGCAGCAACTGAAGTTGTTACGTCTCCTGACAAGAAGCTGAAGCGGTAGCTCCAGCTGTGCACTCATTTTCCACAACAGAGTCCAGCCTGTGCGGTCACTTTGTTTATTTGACTGTCTCTTGTTTTGACAGTTGCCAGATGAGGGTCTCTAGAGGGCAGAACTGTCTGTTGTTCTGATAAGCAACTGCTCTTCAAAGTAGAGGAGCTGGTCAACCTCAAAACAGTCGCTGGCCCGAGGCACCATTTTTTCTAGAGATGCCTGGATCTCTGCTTCGCTGGCATGCTGCTGCCTTGCTCTCTTGAGGTAACTGTAGACCTCCTCGAACACTTCTGCTCCCAGTTTCTGCATAGCTGATCTGTCAAACAAGTTAGAAAATATGATGAAGAATTGTGCATTAAGGCAAACTAAGAAAAATGTATTTTTAAATTGTTTATTACACAAGCAACACTGCAACAATGAGATTTGGAAAAAAAGACAAATAAGGCACAGTGTCTGCGCTGTAAACATTCAACAATAGTCAACAAATTTTTAAATGTCTAGTATGTGCTGGGACCTTTTGAAAAGCTGTGAATACGGAAGTAAACAAGTTAGGAAAACTAGTGCCTTCCTGGAACTTCCCTTCTAAGGTGGAGATAGAGAAGAAACAGATAACTGAAACCAAACCCTCTGCCACTTGAACAGATTCCAGTTCACTGAGACCCTAAAGGACAGAGTAGAACTGCCTCATAGGGCTTCTAAGGGGCATATGGTAGACTGCAACTGCCGACATCTTGGCTAGCTGAGCTCTTAACCACTGCACCACCAGGGCTGCAGAGAGATGGACGGATAATAAAGGGTCAGGAGACACTAAGTGCAATGACAGAAAATAAAGTCAGATGAGGACAGAGACTGGAGAGGGACAGGGAGATGCCTTCTGAGGAGGTATGATTTGAGCAGAGACCGCATGACGTGAGGGGAAGGAAGTCTAGGGCCTGAGATTAAAAGAGAAATCTCCAGAAGGTTAGTGTACCTGGAGTCAGGATGGAAAAAGGAACGAGCATGGTGGGAAGCAAACTCACAGAAGCAGCTCATAATAGTTTAGATGAGAAAGAGGAGGGAGAACGATTTATTTTATTAACTATGTGCCAGGCACTTAACTACATGCTTAAACGTTAAAACGGCTTTATAGGGGAAGTGCTTTTGTAAATCCAAAACTGAGGTTTAAAGATGTAATTTGGCCCAGCTCCCACCGAGGCCAGCTTTTCTTCTTTGGTACATACCTCCAGTCCCTGTCTACATGTAGACATCGTCTTTGCACTGTTACAACTGTATGGCTACATCTAGTCTGGGATTATGCTTGTTTCTCCTCTGAGTATCTTCCTCTGCGTCCCGCAAGAGTCACAAACTAGGGCTATGACGTGTTTTGTATGATCAGCATCATGTTTTATTATTTTTAAAAACTGAGTTGACATGCCAATACTTACCTCTCCTGAACACGTGCCTGTTTTCACGCTTGCTGTACCACTGTGTGAACACCTGTGGGCATGGGGCTTCTCTGTGTAGGAGAAGATTTTCCAGTACCAGACTTCTAGAAGTGAAGCTAATTACACAGGTATGTTCACTATGAAAACTCATCCGAGGACTGCCAACTAAGTTGGCCAACTCATCCTAGAAAAAGTGCTACATACGTCATTGCTGACTATCACTGTGGTCAACTTCCAAGTACTCCCCTTGGGAGGCTATGCACCAATGCCACTGCCTAGTCTACTTTTCAAAGCAATTTTGGAACTCTTTCTGGAATGGCCATCAGAGCTGTCATCATATTAACCTTGATGTTCTGAATGTCATCTTTTCAATATTTCCTTTATCGTTGTGTAAAGAAAAAAGTCATTGGGGGCCAGAGCTGGTGAGAAGGGTGGGTGTTCAAATACAGTTGTTTTTTCACTGGCTAAACACTCCTTCACAGACAACTATATAATTAAGTTTGTGAAATTGCCACCGTGTGAAATGGCCATTCCACAAAGAGTTCCAAAATTGCTATGAACGGTGGACTAGGCACTGACATTGGTACGTAGCTTCCCAAGGGGAGTACTTCAGAGGTGACCGTAGTGATACTGAGCAATAGGGTATGCGACACTTAGAACAGTTAAGTTCACAGACTTAATTGTCAGACCTCATATACACCTTTATGATTTCTGTACTTTTCTGTATATATGTTGTAGTTAATTAAAAGACAGAAGTGTTGTGGGAATTAGATTAGGTCAAAATGTATTTGTTTTGTGACTTTCACCTGAAAGAGGTATTTCTTTATTCTTCATTTTAATGGATTTAGTGAAAAGATATTCAGTGTTTTTGAATAGTTCTGACAGTGATGTTAACAATAACCTTGAAGGCATTAATCAGAGACTCTTGCATTTATTTTATAAGCTTTTATTGTGTCATGCTAGTTGATCTCTAGATCAAATACTGTTACCATCTCAAGTACACAAAGAACGGGGTGAGGTGCTGGGGCAGACAAAAGGGAGACTAAAGTAATCAATCCTGCTCTGGTTCAGAGGTCAGTGACTATAATTCATGGTACATTCATTTTTATAATACTTTAAAGCTTGCAAGGGGCTTCTGCATTCATTATCTCGAGTGACCCTTGTGAACTAGTCAATTCATTGCATTTTCATTTCCATTGTACAGATGAGAAGAAACAGGTTTCAGTTGACTTTCAGAGACTTACACACCTAGCAGGTGGTGGAGCTGGAGTTCAAACTCAGGTCTTGAACTCCGAGTGCTGAACAGAGCAGCAGCCCTGGGGCCTCATGCCTCCAGCTTGAACAGGTCCACCACCTCCTGGTAAGGAATCCTGGGCAGTAATCCCAGCCTACTGCACATCTCTAGCCATGGCAGGCACCCCGGAAATCCACGCACTCTGCTTTTCTAACATGTACCAGACCTTGGTCACTTCCTTCACTTATTGATGACTCTATCAGTAGGCTCAGTCTCTCCTGTCAACCTCCTGTCTCCATTCTTGTGACTTTGGTATTCTCAGCCTCTCTGATTTTCATTATCTCATATCCAATAATCATTTTCTCTACCTTAACCTCAGTGGCCCATTTCCATGACTAGACCGTTGACTCACCATCACCAGTGATGCTAACTAAGACTTTCGAAATTAACTCCAAGCCTTCTGCTGGTTAACTGATCACCTCTTTACATCCTCCTTCCCTACTTATTCCCATTCGTGATCGCCTTCAATCCTCTGGCCCCACCCCCGTGATAATAGCCACCCCTTTTTGTGTCCTCAGGGCCTCACTTCACACCTTCCCTCAGATTTCCTGGTCCATCCCTACAGCCACTACCTTGGAAATGCCCTTCACTCTCAGCCCTCCTCCCCTCATGCTCCTTGGCAGAGTCCCAGCTACTCAACTACTTCATGCCTGTGCCCAAACAATGGAACATTCTGGAAAAAAAACCTCCACTGTGTCAGTAGGTCTCATTTAAATTGCCCACTGCTCCTGCTGTACATCCCTGGTATGCTTGCTTCTGCTCCTCAAGATGACCATCTTATACCTTGGTTCTCCAACTTGCTAAGCCCCTAATGTAATTCTCAGCTGCGGACTTGACATAACATCACAGTGAGAAAATAGGAAACAGTCATGTAAAAATTCCTTCATCTTCCCAGTGCCCAAACTCCCCACCTGTGTGCATCAGTAGCTACACACTTAGCCTTCCCTCCGATCCCTAATGAGGGGACCATCTCATGTCCTACAAAAGCTCAAAGTTGCCCTGAGAGCTCTGGGACATGGCCTCTGTCACCATCCCAGTGACTCCCTCCTGCGGTTATCCTTGTTCTTTCTTTCATCGCCCATTTCTGCCTCTAACTAGAGCATTCCCATTGGGAGATACACATAGCCTAAAGCAAAACAAAACCAGCTGCAGCTGAGTCAGTTGCATCTCCTGTGATCCCACGTCCTCAGAGTAGAAGGGCGCTGCAGAGGCTTTTCCCAAGGGCTAAGTTTTTTCAGAAGCAGGTTACCAGGCTGTTCTTCTGAGGCACCTGTGCGTGGACTCAAACCTCCAGCCTTTTGGCCAGCAGTGGGATGCGTCAGCTGTTTGCCCAGAACTCCACACACATGCTCCAGTATATCCTGTGTTAAACGAGAAACCTGCCCTAACTTCCCCCTTCCCTTAGGCCACTTTCTCCCCAGTCCATCACTCAGATCTCAGTTCCTGACACTCCTCCTGAAAGAGGAGCACCCAGTAGCTGCTTCTCCCTGCTCACTGCGCACTGTCTCCGGCCATTCCTCTGGGACCTTTGTCCGTACTTCTTGCTGATCTTCACAAGGCCAGGTCCTCTGGTCACCTCTTTGTAGGTACCTTTTTAAAATTATGATTCTTTTCCTTTTTTGTTGTGAAATTCACATAACATAAAATTATCTACTTTAAAGTGAACAATTCAGCAGCATTTATTATACAACTAAGTCCATGGACTTAATTGTTCTAAGTGCTCCATCATTGCTGAACATAACTATAATCACCTTTGATCATAGTTATATTCCCCTCGGGAAGCTATGCACTGATGCCAGGTCCTAGTCTACCCTTCACAGCCACTTTGGAACTTTTTCTGGAATGGCCTCTGTGCATGGTGGCAAGTTTGTGAACTTAACTGTATCACTGTCTGTGAGGGAGTTTTAGCCAGTAAACAGATAACCGCATTGCAACACCCTCCCTACTCACCTGATCTGGCCTCCAGTGACTTTTTTTATGTACCCAAAGATAAATATTGAAAGGAAGATATTTTGATGACATTCAGGTCATCAAGGGTAATACGACGACAGCTCTGATGGCCATTCCAGAAAAGGAATTCCAAAATTGCTCTGAAGGGTGGACTAGGTGCTGGCATCGGTGCATAGCCACCCAAGGGGAGTATGCTGAAGGTGACTACAGTGAGCCAGCGATAGGTATGTGGCACTTTTTCTAAGGTGGTTCGCCAGCTCAGCTGGCAGTCCTCACAGTCACAACCACTTCCTCTATCTAGTTTCAAAGCATTATCATCGCCCCCAAAAGGAAACCCCAAATCCATTAAGCAGTTTCCATTTTTTCCTTCCTCTAGCCCCTGGCAACCTGCATTCAGTATCAAACTGCCTGTTCTAGATATTTCATATGAATGGAATTATGTACTCTGTGACCTGTTGTTTATGACTTCTTAGCACAGTGTTTTGGGGGTTTGTCCACATTATGGCATGCTAAGTATTACGTTTTTTTAAATAATGGCTGCGTACTTACACATCTGTGTATATACTACAATGTGTTGACTCATTCACCTGCTGGTATTTCATATACACCGTATGACAGTTCTACACAGTTGCCCGCTCTCTCCTTAAAACCCTTCCTTCTGTTTCCTTGGGGATACCAGCTTCTCCAGCATTCTTGCCTGCCACCCTGGCTGCCTGTCGGTGGCCACCTCCTGCACCTCCTCCTCGCTCTGCCTCCACATCTAAGAGTATCCCGGGACTCAGCCCCCAGCCCCGCCCTTCCCCTCTACGTGCCCTCTCTGCCTGCGTGGTCTCTACGCCTTCAACACCACTCACACACTGTATCTCCACTCCTTCACTTGCCTAGGGCTCCAGACTTGAGAGCCAACTGTGAATCAACTTGCTGTCTCTACCTCCACCACTTGGATGTCTAATGGGTCGTTCACTCATCCTCAAGATGGCCAAAAAGGAGTTCTTCATTACCACTTTCCTCCCCTAACACTATCTGTTGGTTCCATGGTATCTTTTAGTAAATGGCACCTGTATCCACCCAGTTTTGCAAGTTAGGGTGTTCTCAGTTTCTTGCTTTCCCTCACATTAATTCCTACCCATGCCAAGCCAATAAGCAAGTCTTATAATGCTCTTCAAACTATCTGTACTGAGGAAGCAGTTCTTCTTCTTTAATTCCCAGCCTGTTGTGAACTGACACAGGCCCTTAGTGACATGTAGCCTGTGTCTCATACAGTCCCTGCCACATGCAGGTCCTCAAGAAAACCTGACCATCCATACAGGGTTACCATGAGTTGGAACTGACTCACTCGCAGTTGGTTTGGCTTTTTCAAGCCTAGTCTCTGCCCTCTGTCACGAGGCCCGTGTACCTGACACATATGGATGTGACCACACTGTTAATTTGCGACAACAGTTCGTACCTCATGCAATCAGGCAACAAGTCCCTGGACTCCACTTTGAGAAACATGTTGTACATGCACCCTCCAAACCAAATCCTAAATTCACTGGCTGCTCTCTTTCTATGCTGTGGCCACCAAGGTTACACTGTCATCTGTCTCCTTGACCTTTGCAACTGTCTCTGGTTTCACTTATCACCTAATAATCCATTCTCAATATAGTATGGCCAGCTGAGCTTTTAAAATGTAAATGCCATCCTGTCACTTTTCTGCTTAAAGCCTTTAGTGGCTTTCTGTGACATCAGGGTAGCGCCCCTTCTCCGCTGTAGTGAGTCAGGTTGGACATGCGTAATCTGTCTCCGCGTTCCTGGCCGAGCAGCCCTCAGGCCCGGCTCGCTCTTCTACCCACAGTGCTCCAGCAGCACTCACCTTTTTTCTGTCTCTTAAATACAAAGCCAAAAAGCCAAAGCCAATGCCACTGAGTTGATTCTGACTCACAGTGACATGACAGGTCAGAGCAGAACTGGCCCGTAGGGCTTCCAGGGAGCACCTGCTGGATTTGAACTGCTGATCTTTGGTTAGCAGCGACAGCACTTAACTACTACGCCACCAGGATTTCCATTTCTTAAACACAACACCAGCTTGTTTCCACTGGAGGGCCTTTCCACTAGCTGCATCCTCTTCCTTGGAATGCTTTTCTCATAGATCTTTATGTGGCTGGCTCCTCAGTGCCATTCAGTTCTCAGCATAAATTTCACATTATCCCTGATCACCCAGCCTAAAGTAGCCACCCAACTGGTTTGTAGGATCACACTATTTTAGCTACTGCATAGCACACACAATTGTCTGTTATTTTCCTTCTGTGTTGTTTATAGTTTGTCTCTCCCCAACCACTTATTAAAATACAAATTCCATGAGAAAGAAATCCATAGCATAGCACAGTACCTGGCAAAGTAATAGGTAAAACCAAACCAAAAAAACCGACTGCCATAGAGTTGATTCCAACTCACAGCATAATACAAATACAAAAAACCCACTGCTGTTGAGTCAGTTCTGACTCTTAGCAACCCTACAGACAGAGTAGAATTGCTCCATAGAGTTTCCAAGAAACACCTGGTAGATTCAAACTGCTGACTTTTTGGTTAGCTGATGTAGCATTTAACTACTATGCCACCAGGGTTTCACACGGCATAACAACAGGTGCTTGGTAAATATTTGTAGAATGGAGGACTGACTCATGTAGCCGTTCTCCTAAGTAGCATGAGAAAAAACACAAAGTGATGTAAAAATTTACAGCGGGAAGAATCATGAAGTACCCCATGGCAGGAGAGAGCACCACGTAATTTTGTCCATAACAGCTGGAGGGAAGCCAGCTGGGGGCCTCCAGTGGGACATCTGTGATCAGTGTGGCAGGAGAACGAGACACGTAAGTGATGTAGTAGTCAAATTCTAAGGTTTCTTTAAGTTTTTATATTCTTCATGATATAAAGGAGGCCAAGAAGTATCCCCTGAAACCATAAATAACTAAAAGATTTCCCAACTTTCTCTACATCCAAGTTCCATGCTGAGTCACCCTCTTTTATCATCCCATTAAACCCTCTAAACCATATGGGTCAGTATTATTGTTATTCTCATTTTACAGAGAAGGAAATCGAGGCACAGAGAGGATAAGTAACTTGCCCACTGCCACACAGCTTTTAAGCGGCAGAACTGGGATTTGAAGCTGGGTAGTTTCATTCCAGGAATCACTCTCTTCAGCACTATGAGATGGATTTTGAGACACCCAAGGTGGGATGTTGGCTCTGCCCTCACTAATCACATGATCACCCACAAGTCACTTAATGTCTGAGCCTCAGATTTTTGATATTTAAGTGAAGAGATATATATATATGTATATATACACACACATATATATACAAATATGTTTTATACACTTGGCTGCTAACGAAATGGTTGGAGATGTGGGTCCGTTCATTGGTGCTTCTGAAGAAAGGGCTGGCAATCTACTTCCCAAATAAAGCTTTTAAAAACGCCATGGGGCCCAGCTCTGTTCGGACACACCTGGGGGCGCCATGAGTCACAGTTGACTCCGTGGTGGTTAGAGATGAAGATCTACATCTAGGAGCCCTGGTGGCAGAGTGGTTAAGTGCCACAGCTGCTAAGCAAAGGGTTGGTTGGTAGTTCAAATCCACCACAGCTGCTCTATGGGGCAGTTGTACTCTGTCCTGTAGGGTCAGTATGAGTTGGAATTGACCTGAGGGCATGAGTTATCTACCTCTGTATTTATAGATATACGGATCTTAGCAGAGAACCTGCCACATACTAGGCTCTTGGCTGTCCCCTTGTGCACATTAGTGGCCCTTTCCCAGTAGTGATGTGGAGCAACCCTATTTTAGTTTAATGTGAAGCCTGAAGCAGTTGTGTAGTTTTACTTCTGGTTAAGACACTGTCTTAGATATTTTTATTTTCTGCTGCTGAATCTGTCTTTAAAAAATGACACAAGGGGGACAGGGCCACTGTGGGAGTAGAAAAGAACGTGATTTTATAGAAATAACCATAAAAACCTAGTTTGGCAGGAAGCATTAAGAGAGCACGTGGCTTGTTCTTCAGGCATAGTTTAAGAAAACCCTGAAATGACTTGATAGAATGCCAGAAGCCCCTGTACATCAGATATGTATGAGTCACTGCAGGGACAGAGTGGTGCAGTGGATTTTCTTGAAAGCTGCTGTTTCAGCAATCGTTTGGGGCTAATACGCATCAGGAATCTTTATTTGGATGGGTTTTATTCCCTTGTCCTCATGTCTAATATTTCAAGTGGCTGTCTCTGAATCTGCTGGGCAAACACCAAACTGCTTTCTCTATAGAAGTAGCAGGCTGTGCTGGTGGAGATGGGTGATAGCAGCACTCCCCCCTTGCTCCCCGTCCAGGTGGGACATGTGACTTTCAGGGCCTTTCTGTAAATGCAGCTTCCCTCACCCTTTTCCATCGTGGGCAGGAGACTCTTGAGGGCAGTGATTGACTGGCCACCTGTTAAAACTAACCATGCCTAACAGAGTTATGTGGGAGCTAACCACCCTACATTGTTGAAAACCTCAATGAATATAAGATGGACTGAACCTGCTAACCAAAAAACATACCTAAAACATAGGACATAGGAAAGCTGTCAAGAAATGAATTTTAAAAAATAATCTGCTGGGATAGAATAGCCAAAAGAAATCAGGGGTAGCCATGTTAATATGAGGCAAAATAGATTTCAAGAAAAAATGAAAAGTAGTATTAGGACAAAAAAAGAGTTTTTAGATACGAAAACAGTTCCATTTATGAGGAAGAAAGAAAACATCTGAATTAGTATGTGTCTAACAAAACAGACTCAAAATACTGCACTACAGGGAGCAGCTGCCGCGTACACCTCACAGTGCTTCCACACAACTTGCTCACCAAAAGTAGGGATGACTAGAGGCACTTAGTGATGAAGATCGAGGACCACAGCCTTCAGTATGGCTTATACCTCAACACAAAGCAAACACACATCCTCACAACCAGACTGATAAGCAGTATCATGATAAAAGGAGAAAAGACTGAAGTTGTCAAGGATTTCATTTTACTTGGATCCACAATTAACACCCACAGAAGCAGCAGTCAGTAAATTCAGTGACACTGCCTTGGGGACATTTGCTGTGAAAGACCTCTTTGAAGTGCTGAAAAGCAAAGAGGCCAGTCAGGACTAAAGTGTGTGTGACCCCAGCCATGATGTTTTCAGTCTCCTGATGTGCCGACTCGACGGCACTTGGCTGGCACATGCCTTCAAAAGCTGGACACTGAAAAAGGAAGAAGAAAGAATGGCAAGACTTTGTCCTGCTTACTTTGGACCTGCTATCAGGATGGACCGATCCCTGCAGAAGGACATCATCCTTGGTAATGGGTCACTGTTAAAGACGAAGACCCTTAACAAGATGGACTCACACAGTGGCTGCAACACTGCCTCAGATGTACAACAGTTGTGTGATGGTGCCGGACAGGGTAACATTTCATTCTGTAATACGGAAGGTTGCTGTGAGGTATATGGAAGGTCGCTGTGAGTTGGAGGTGACTTGATGGTACCACGCTACAACAACAAAGCAATTATCTACACCTGCTCAGTTACTGATAGATTAAGGATTCAAAAACTTAATGATACAGAAGACACCAACGACACACTTAACAGGCTTAGGAGAATGCATGCAGAGCCCTACCACTTCTCTGACAGGTAGGGAACACACATTTTTCCCAGGCTGTCATGCAATGTCTACAAAAACTGACAATGTATTAGACAACAATTCAAGCCTCAGCACACTTCCAAGTAATTGGTTTCATACAAAATCTAGCCTTTATACCACATGTCTACATGGTTTAAGTCTAAAAACATATTCTCAAAAATTATGGATGAAAGAAGAAATCAGTGATGCCATAAACAAACTCATTTTAGGCCAACAGAGAAGTGACAGGGGCTTCAGCTCTGTAATACGGCGGTGCAAATTTATTCTGACACTTGGGAAACATGATGCAGTGTTTCTGCAATAATGTACTCAAATATTTTAGGATTCATAAAATAGAAAATTCCATTTAAGGAAACTCTTGCTGTTATCTGAGATTTAAGAAGGGAGGTCAGTGTTCTTTGTTCTGTTCAAATTGCAGAAGGGGTTCCAATTGTCTTTCATCAGAGGAAGTGGGAGGGGAGACACATACATAGACAGAACTATCTATTAGGTTGCTACTCAAATTAAGAAAAAACTTGTTTAAATAAAAAGAACTTAGGTTTTCATTCTTTCCCATCCATTTCTCCCTGTGATCCACTTCCTTTCCTAGTTCAAGAATCAAAAGTCCTAGAACGTTTTGTAGGGATTCCGCTAAGAAGCCCTAGTTGCGCCCTTGCTGAATGACCAGCTACTCCGTGAAAAGTTGGTTCTGTCCTCCCAGCAGCTGGGCAGTAGCAGAGACCCAGCTATCTGCGTCAGTCAAGACTGTTGTTATTTAGCATGTTATAACCACGTGTTGGGTCAACTGAGTGAGAATGTACATTCCCGTATAAATTTACATCCCCACCTATGTGCAGCTTCCACTGCTCTCCCTGCCCGGTGACAGCACACTGTTCCTCTCTGCTCCATACATGTCTCATCCTCCCAACAGCCTCCTTTCCCCTCCTCTCCACTCACTCCCCTTACTCCAGCCAGACGTCGGCAGGATGATATCCTATAGATGCACAGAACCATAAAGTGCATCCAATATATGGTCACTCTCCATCGCCAAGTCCAATCCATTCGTGTCCAGAGAGTGGATCTTTGTTATGATTTAAGGGCAAGGGCAGCATCAGGGCCAGGGGCCATGCTCCCAGGGGAACCCCGAAGCCGTTGGACCATCAATTGCAGTCTTTTAGGGGATCTCAGGGTGCACCCCTTTTTATTCTTGTGTTGCCAGTGAGACTCAACTTAGTGAGCTTCATCGCAGCTATCACTGGTGGTGGCCGGGCACCCTCCAGTTCTTCTGGTCCCAAGTCGATGTAGGCACCCGCTCATGTGAATCTCTCTATCTTCTGGGTTGTCTTTACCCCAGGTCATTTTGGTCCTCAGTGAGCATCCGTTTCTGCTGAGTTAGGACCATTTGCTGTGCCCTCGGATGGCAGCTTGGCAGCTTTTAAGACCCCAGACGCCACTCACCAATGTGGGGTGCAGAGAGCCCTCTTAGCAAAACACTAGTTGTGCCAATTGGCCTCGATTTTGCCTAAGAGCATGGTCCCCTGCCCCCTGTCCCCTGCCCCCTGCTCCAGCTACTCTGTCCTTGCGATATTGGGTTAAGATGGAAGAAGTATTCAAGTTATGCTGAAGTCCACTTAATATTGTTCTTGTTTCTAATGTGTGCTATCACCGATTTCACCCAACCAGATTTCTAGCAACTATCTAAACCCTCCCACCCTCGCCCTCCTTCCCTCCCCTCCCTTGCAGCCATCAAAGAGTCTTTTCTTGTATACACAAGTCTGTTTTTGAGATCTTATCGTCAATGGCTGGTTTTTTGAAAGTTGATTGCCAGGACTCTCTTTTGAGGTGCCTCTGGCTGGGCTCAAGATCCAGTCTTAGCAGTCAAGGGTTAACATGGTTTAACACCACCCAGGGACTTCTTGGGGTGCACAGTGTTCCCTTTTCTTGAGGCACTGTTAGAGAGTCTGACCTAGACCAGTTCAAGAAGGTTCTCAGGGTGCAAAAAAAATGCCCTGGAAGTTACAAAAGTGACTTGTCATTTCAAGTGCTGAGTTCATGATTCTTCCACACAGCTCTGCCCCTCTGTACTGTGAGAAAGAAGGGGGCCTCCTGGCGGAAGGAAGCACCTCGTGAGGCAGCTTTCCAGAGGCTCAAGGAAAGAGTGTCCTGTTCCAGGGATTTTCCTCATGCCACTTGTCACACTGTACGGAATTCTAGCATAGAAGCATACAGACATAAAGCTATGGGGATTTCTCTGCAAAGCAGCTAACGGTAGGCCCAGGGGCTGCTGAGCTGAGCATGCCGGGAGGGGGACTGAAGGCCCATCAGAAACTCGAGTGCCAGCTGTGCTTCTGCCTCAGACTCCCTGGGTGCTGTCGGGTGACAGAGTTTCACCGTTAGGGCCTCTCAGTCACTTCATCTGCAATTTAGATGAGATGACCTCTGAGGCTTCCTCCCACTCTAAAGGTTCAAACTCTAAGTGCAAGCCCAGGAATTGCTTTTGGTGATCAATAAATATTGACTGAAAGAGTGGGTGCAGGATTCAAAAGCCGGTAGAAAAATGAGACTGTGAATCATGAATTTCAGGCTTTAATAGGATCCAAAGAAGAAAAGTCCTCTTAAGAGCTATCACTTACGTAATGACTGCTCGAGGGAGAAAAGAGATAGGAAGGGAACCCATCCTGTCGTCACTGTTTCAGTGTTCTTTTAAGTACTAGAAACTATGCTAGGTTTTTGTTTTTGTGAAAGTTCATCTTCTGTTTTAAAAAAAATGAGAAAAAAGTTTTTCAGTTAGTAAAATTTGCCTTTTTTGCATTTACTGTTGGAGGAGTCTGACAAACGAGCACCACAACTGAGACCCACAGTGCCTCCACGTATCAGAGACTCCCTCCCATCTTTTCTCAGTCAACTCCTTCCCCAACACCTGGTTCCCTCTAGCTTAGCTTTTCCCAGAATGTCAGGTAAATTACATTATTCAGAATGTTATTTTTAAAGATTTATTTATTTTACTTGACATAATATCTTTGAGATTTGTCGGAGTTCCTGTCATCAGTGGTCTGTTCTTTTTACTTGCTGAGTAGTATTAGATGGGTATCAGATTTTTTTTTTAAATAAGTTGACCAATAGTTGGATTGTTTTCAGGTTTTTTAAGATTATGCATAAAGTTATTATAATTAGTCATGAACAAATTTTTATATGCACATAGATTTTCCTTTTCTTTGGATAAATTTGCTACGAGTGGGATTTGCTGGGTTTTATGGTATCTTGGGCATCTAGTGCCGCTATAATAGACATACTGAAAGTGGATGGTTTTAACAAAGAGAAATCTTTTCTCTTGCAGTCTAGTAGGCTACAAGTCCAAATTCAGAAAGTCAGCCCCAGGGGAAGACTTTCTGTGTCAGCTCTGGAGGAACGTCCTTGTCATCAGTTTTCTCATGGTCTAGGAGCTTCTCCATGGAGGAATCCGGGTCTAGAGGATGCGCTCTGTTCCCAGTGTAGCATCTTGGTGGTATGAGGTCCCCATGGCTATCTCCTCACTTCTCTTTTGTGTCAAAGAGATTGGCTTAAGACACTATCTGATCTTGCACATCTCCTCAGTGTAATTGCCACTAACCCACTGCATTGCACCATAGTGATAGGATTTACAACACACAGGAAAGTCACATCTGATGATAAAATGGCAGACAACCATACAATACTGCAAATCATGACTTAGCCAAGTTGACAAATATTTTGGGAGGACACAGTTCAATCCATGACATACAGTAAGTGTGTATTTATTAACTTGTTAAGAAAAGGACAAACTGTTTTCCAAAGTGGTTGCTCCATTTGGTATTTCCACCAGCATTGTATGAAAGTTCTAGTTGCTCTTCCTTCATGAAATTAAGCTGTTTACTCTTAGATTGATCTCTAAGCTCAGCTGTAACATCTATGAATTCTCCTTCAGAATGTGTTTGGAGTTGTTGCTAATAGTTTAATACATACACGGAAGGTCATTATCATGTAATATTATCAAGTCTCCAGATTTGCAGCTTTTTAAAAATAGTATTTCAGATGAAGGTTTGCAGAGCAAACTAGTTACTTAGTAAACAGTTAACACCCATATTGTGACATTGGTTGCCAAGCCCACAGTGTGTCAGCACGTCCCCTTTCTTGATGTTGGGTTCCCCATGACCAGTTTTTGTGTCCCTTTCTGCCTTCTCATCCTTGCCTCTGGGCTGGTGTGCACATTTAGTCTCATTTTGTTTTATGGGACTGTCTAATCTTTGCCTGAAGGATGAATCTCTTGAGTAACTCAGTACTGAGTTAAAAGGGCGTCCAAGGGTTTCTTGGGGGGGTTTCAGTCTCTGTCACACCAAAAGGCTGGACTAAATAGACTTTTTTTTCTGTGTTTTTCTCCAGCTTCATGTAGTACTCTGTACTGTAGTCCCTGTCAGAGCACTTGGCGGTGGTAGATGCGTGCTGTCTTGTTGTGCTGGACTTAATCTGGTGGAAGCTGCGGCAGCTGTGGCCCATTAGTCTTTGGACTGATCTTTGCCTTGTGTCTTTGGTTTTCTTCAGCTGCCCTTGCTCCACATGAGGTGGGGCCAGTGGAGTATCTCAGATGGCTGCTTACCAACTTTTAATACGCCAGATGCTGCTCACCAAAGATACAGAACATTTTCTTTATAAATGTTATACCATTTGCACTGGATGTCCCAGAGACCCTGGTTCCAGGCCTCAACCCAGTGATGTGGTTCCTCAGGGAATATGGACGTGACCTTGCCTTGGTCAAGTTCTCCTGGCTTCGGCAATACTGTGTGTTGTCTTCCCCTTCACCAAAGTTACCACTGATCCATTGTCTGTTGAGTGTTTTTCCCTCCCCATCCCTCTCTTCCCTTGTAACCATGAAAGATTGTTGCTTTTTGTGTGTAAACAGTTTCATAATTTTTATAATGGTGGTTTCATACAATATTTATCCTTTTATGACTGCCTTAGGTCACTCATCATAATGCCCTCCGGATTTATCCATGTTGTGAGATGTTTCACAGATTCATCATTGTTCCTCATTATTGCATAATTGTCCACAGTGTGTCTATAACTACAGTTCATTAATCCATTCATCCGTTGATGAGTACTTAATGTTTCCATCTTTTTGCTGTTGTGAAAAATACTGCAATGAACATGGCTGTATATATGTCTATTTATGCGACAGCTGTTATTTCTTTAGACTATATTCCTAGGAACAGAATTACTGGATTGTACGGTATTTCTAGTTTTTTAAGGAAGTATTGTATTGTTTCCTAAAATGGTTGTACCATTTTGTATCCCACAAGCTGTGCATAAGAGTTCCATTCTCTAACATTTGTTACCCTCTGTTTTTTTTTAATTCATGCCAGTAATGTTGGGGTGAGACAGTATCTCATTTTGGCTTTGATTTGCATTTCACTGATGGCTAATGATTTTGAACATTTCCTGGTGAGTATGCTAGCCACTGTAATACCTTCCTGGGTGAAGTGTTCATTCATTTCCTTTGTCCATCTTTTAATTGGATTGTCTTTTTGCAGTAAGAGTGTTGGATTTTCCTGTCGATTTTAGAGATTAGACCTTTGTTGGATTTGTCATAGCCAATTTTTTCCCCAGTCTGTGAGTTCTCTTTTTACTCTTGCTGGTCTTCTGATGAGCATAAGTGTTTAGTTTTTAGAAGAACCCAGTTATTTAGTTTCTGTACTAGTGTTCGTGTATTATTATGGTTTGTATCCTGTTTATGCCATGTTATCAGGGCCTTAGCATTGACTTTATTTTTTCTTCTGTGATCGTTACAGTTTTTAGTTTTATATTTAGGTCCTCAATCAATTTTGAATTAGTTTTTGTGTATGTTGTGAGGTATTGGTCCTGTTTCATTTTTTAAAAGATGGACATCCAGGTTTGCCAGTGCCATTTATTTTTTAAAAAATGTCTTTTTCTCATTTGGTGAACACTGTGCCCTCATCCAAGATCAGGAGACTATAGGTGGATGGATTTACTTCTGGGTTCTTAATTCTTTTCCATTGGTCAATGTGTCTGTCATACTAGTACCAGGCTGTTTTGACTACTATAGCTGCATGGTAGGTTCTGAAGTCAGGTAGTGTCAGTCCTCTGACTTCATTCGTCAGTAGTGGTTTACTTATCTGGGGCCTCTTACCATATAAACCTATGATTTGTTTTTCCATCCTTTTAAAGAATGCTCTTGAATCAGGACTGCATTGCATTTGTAAATTGTTTTAGGCAGAATTGACTTCTTCCAAATTTGAGTCTACCTATCCATGAGCATGACACGTTTTTCTATTTATGGACATCTCTTTTTTTTTGCAGTAGTGTTTTCTAGTTTTCACTGTAGGTCTTTTAGATCCCTGGTTTTCTTTTTTCCTAAGGATTTAATTTTTTAGGGGTCCTTATACATAGTATGAAAACTCTTATGGTATAGTGGTTAAGTGCTACAGCTGCTAAGCAAAAGGTTGGCAATTCAGATACACCAGGTGTTCTTGGAAACTCTATGGGGAAGTTTCACTCTGTCTTATAGGGTCTCTATGAGTTGGAATCAACTTAGTTTTTTTCTTGAAGGTATACATGGTATTGCTTTCCTCATTTCTTTCATAGTTTTCTTTATTGGTGTATAGGAATTCAAATGATTTTGTATGTTTATCTTGTATCCTGTTGTTCTGATGAATCTTTTAATTCCAGCAGTTTTCTTGTGGAGTCTTTAGATTCTTTATGTATAGTATTATATCTTTGGCAAAAGGGGCAATTTTACTTAGTCCTTACCAACTTGGATGCCCTTTATTTTTCTTGCTTTATTGCTCTAGCTAGAACTTCTAGCACAATGCTAAATAGGAGTGGCAGTAAAAGGCATCTTTGCCTTGTTTGTGTCATCAGTGGGAATGTTTTCAGCCTCTCTCCATTAAGAATGATGTTGGTTGTTGGTTTTGTATAGATGCCCTTTATTGTGTTGAGAAATGTGTGCTGGAGTTTTCAAATGCCTTTTCTGTGTCAGTAGAGATGTTGATGTGATTCTTTTATTTATATGGTGGATTACATATATTGATTTTCTAATTTGATGATGAATGAATCTGTATGAATCCCATTTGGTTGTGGTGTATTCTTTTTTTTGATATGTTGATGAATTCTGCTGGCTAGAATGTTGTTGAGTATTTTTGTCTCTGCATTCATGAGAGATGCTCACTTGTAATTTTCTTTTTTTGTGATATCTTTGCCTAGTTCTGGTATCACAGTTACAGTGGCTTCATAGAATGAACCTGGAAGTATCCTGTCCTTACCTGTGTTCTGAAATAGTCTGAGTAGTGTGGGGCAAGCTCTTCTCTGAATATTTGGTAGAGTTCTCCATTGAAGCCATCTTGACCAAATATATTAAGTTTTTCAGGGCCTCTGTTATGGATTGAATTGTGCCCTCTCCCAAAATATGTGTTAAAATCCTAACTCTGGACATATGTGGATGTAATCCCATTGGGGCATAGGTTTTCTTTGTTATGTTAATGAGACCATTTCATTATAGGGCGTCTTTTAAGTCAATCACTTTTGTGATATAAAGGGAGCATGTTAGGTACAGAAGTAAAGGCAAATGAGGGAAGATTGATGCCATGTAGAGATTTCTAAGGAACCAAGAAACAGAAGTTGAGAAGAGCTGACACAGAGAGAAAGTGTCCCCCTAGGACTGGTGCCCTGAATTTGGACTTCTAGCCTCCAAGCTGTGAGAAAATAACTGTTTGTTAAAGCCACCTACTTGTACTATTTCTGTTATAGCAGCACTAGATAATTAGAACAAGAAAGTATTTATTAATAAAGTGGTTGTAGATGAATCTGCCTTCAAACATGCATCTGCTGAACACCAGTTTCTAGTGCTCTCCTTCACACTAAGAGTTCTGTTAGCTGTGTGTACAGTGAAGAGCTGCACACAGTACAAATACAGGAAAAACTGACTTCATAACTTGCAAACCGTGCAGGGTTTTGCATAGTGATGAAGGTCATGTTGGAATTGTGCTGTCCTTAATTAAGTAAAGGTTTCATCATTACACCAGGTAACTGTTAAAGAACTGGAAAACCAACAATAATGACACCAGAGTGGTGCTTCAAACAGGATGACACATTCTAGAGGACTGAGAGCAGCCGTTGAAAAAAAACTAATAAAGTACTCTAATATTTTGTTTCTAAAAGAACTCTCTCTAGGATTGTATTCTGCGTACTCTTTCCTGTCTCCCTTAATTTTGGAATACTCCAGGGCTCTTTTCCCAGATCTCTCCTCTATCCACATTCACTCCCAAGGTGGCTTATCCAGTCTCACGGCTTTAAATGACACCTGGAAGTGAATGGCTTCCAAATACACCTCTTCAGCACGGACTTTTCTCTCATAAATATTCAGTTGCCTACCTACTTGACATTTCTACTTGATGTCCAGTACACATCTTGTGCTTATTGTCTTAGTTAACTAGTGCTGCTATAACAGAAATGCCCCAAGTGGGTGGCTTCACCAGAAATTTATTGTTTCACAACTTAGAGGGCTAGAAGTCTGAATTCAGGGCGCTGGCTCCAGAGGAAGGCTTTCTGTGTTGGTTCTGGGGGAAGGTCCTTATCTCTTCAGCTTCTATTCTTTGGCTCCTTGGTGACCTTCATGTTACATGGCATCTGCATTCCCCAACCTGCTTCCACTCTATGCCTAAGCTATTTTATTAAGGTTTGTGGAGGAAATTAGTTTCTCCTTAAACAATATACATATTGGTTATTACCCTGTGACATGTCAACATCTCTCCTTCTTGACCTTGCCTTCCCCATTTCCATTTACCCAGCTTTCCTGTCCCCTCCTGTTAGTCTCATATACAGAGGTGAACTGTGTATATTAGTGTTTGTTTTATAGGCTGTCTCATCTTTGGCTGAAGGTGAACCTCACGAGTGACTTTAGTACTGAGTTAAAATGGTGTCTGAGGGCCATACTTTGGGGTTTTTCCAGTCCATGAGAGATCACTAAGTCTGGTCTGTTTTTGTGAATCTGAATTTTGTTCTACATTTTTCTCCAGCTCTGATTTTCTCCATTCTTCCTTACTCCGGACAGGATGGCTAATCTGTTTGTTCTGTATCTTGAAAGAGTCTGACTCAAAACACTCCCTATACCAGTACTGCCTTATTAACACAACAAAGAAAACCTATTCTGAATGGGCTTATAACCTCAGGTTTATGGTTTAGGATTTTCAATACTTATTTTAGGGGTACAGAATTTAATCCATAACAGCTATCATATCTAAAATAAAATTCCTCTTCTTCTCCCCAAAAGATCCTAACACTGTAGCCTTCCTTAACTTCCATTATAGTCAGCTTTTGCCTTTCAGTTGCTCAGGCCAGAACCCTTGAAGTCATTCATGATTCTTCTCTTTCTCTCATACACAGAAGAGTTAATAAATCCCCTCGGTTCCATTCTGGAGATACATCCATGATCTCAACACTTTTCACAGTTTCTACCACTACTAACTACCCTGGTCCAAGCTACCACAATTTCTTACCAGGATTGCTTCAGTAGCCTTACAGTGGCTCTCCCACTTCTGCCTTCACTTTGCTATGGTCTACTGTCAATTGAGCAGCCAGAGTGAGTCAGGTTGCATTAGTCCTCTGTTCACAAACCTCTGCTGGGCTTCCTGTCTCACACAGACTGAAACCAGGGCCTTTCCAGTGGTCTACAATGTCTTGAGTGATCTACGGCCCCCAATACCTCTCCACACGTACCTCCTACCTCTCTGTCCTTACTCACTCTATCCAAGGCACACTGGTCCTGTGCTCTTCTTTGCACATGCAGGCACATCCTACCCCAGGGCTTTTGCAGTTGCTATTCTCTTTGACTGAAGTGCTCTTTCCCCAGACAGTGGTATTTCCCACTCCTTCACCTCCTTCAAGTCTTTGTTCTCTTGGAATCTTCTCAGACAGACTCACCTGACCCCCTATTTAAAGTAGTTACCCCAATTCTTGCATTTTCCATCTATCTTCCCTGCTTTTATATTTTCTTCTTAGCACTTGTTATTTTCCTTAATATTTTATTATTAATTATCCCACTAGAATATAAGGACTGTGAGAGCAAGGATTATTTTCGCCCATATACCTGGTACATAACCCAAGCTACTCATTGCTTTGAGTTGATTCGTACTCATAGACAGAGTAGAACTGCCCCAAAGAGTTTTCAAGGAGTGCCTGGCACATACCAAAAACCAAACTCATTGCTCCTGAGTCGATTTCAACTCATAGTGACCCTTACTGCATAGCAGAACTGCCATGCACAGTTTCCAAGGAGCACCTGGGGGATTTGAACTGCTGCCTTTATAGTTAGCAGATGTAGCACTTAACCATGATGCCACCAGGGTTTCTGCCTGGCACATAGTAAGTAAATAATAAATAAATAAATACTTGTTGGACAAATGAATAGATACCCTGAAAGTCAAATGGGAAAGAAATATGGTCGTGTCACATGATTTTACGTCTAAAATCTATGCATCCTAGTGTTTGTCTCTTGGTGGTGCCAACAGTTAATACTCTTGGCTACTAACTGAAAGGTTGAAGGTTCAAGTTCTCCCAGAGGCACCTCAGAATAAAGGTCTGGCAATCTGTTTCCCAAAAAGTCACTAAAAACCCTATGTGCACAGTTCTACTCTGGTGCCATATGTCGGAAATGACAGCAAGTGTTTTTTAAGTGCTCATGCTAAGAATAACCACACAATCAACTTATAATCTAACAATCTATTTTGTAAAGATGTTGTCAGGTCCCATCAAGTTGGTTCCGACTCACAGCCACCCTGTGTACGACAGACTGAAACACTGCCTATTCCAATGCCGTCTTCACAGCTCTTTTATGCGTGAGCCCACTGCTGCAGCCAGTGTGTCAGTCCATCTCACTGAGGGTCTTCCTGTTGTTCACTGACCCTCAGATTTACCAAGCATGACGTCCTCCAGGCATTGGTCCCTCCTGATAACATGGCCATAGTATGCACGACATAGTCTCATCATCTTTGCTTGTAAGGCGAATTCTTTCTGTACTTCTTCCAAGACAGATTTATTCTTTTGGCAGTCCATGGTGTACTCATCATTCTTCTTCCCCAATGCCGTAGTTCAAATGTGTTGGTTCTTCTTCTGTCCTCCTTGTTCATCATTCACCTTTCACATGCATGTGAGGAGACTGAAAACAACTATGGCTTGGGTCAGTCACATCTTAGTCTTCACGGTGACATCTTTGCTTCTAAATACTTTAAAGAGATCTTTTGTAACACATTTGCCCATTGCAGAGCATCAGTTTATTTCCTGACTGCTGTTCCCATGGGTGTTGATTATGGATCCAAGTAAAATGAAATCCTTGACAACCTCAATCCTTTCTCCATTTATGATGATGTTGCTTACCGGTCCAGTTGTGAGGACTTTTGTTTTCTTTATGTTGAGGTGTAATCCATACTGAAAGCTGTGACTTGGATCATCAATAAGTGCTTCATGTCCTCTTCACTTTTAGCAAGGAAGGTTGTTATCTGCATAATGCAGGTTGTTAATGAGGCTCCCTCCAGTGCTGATGCCCTGTTCTGCATACATCCAGATTCTGGGATTATTTGCTCAGCATACAGATCAAATAAATAAGGTGAAACCACTTTTTTTTTTTTTTAAAAAATATAGATTGTTTCTTCCCACTCAAAAAAACTTAAGGGATCATTTTTATTCAAAGATGTTTTTAATAGGGCACATAAGCCAATTCATTTAACAATCGGGACAAAAATACCATAATAAATACTGAAAATTAACTTCAAGTTTATCTCGAGAAACAACTATAAATCATAAAAATGATCCTATATTTTGCAAAAAAAATTTTAAATTTTTTTTTAAAAAAAGGTGCAGCCCTGATGCACATCTTTCTGGACTTTCAATCACACAGTACCCCTTTGTTTTTTTGGTTGCTTCTTTATCTAGGTGCAAGTTCCTCATAAGCACAATTAAGTGCTCTGGAAGTACTGTTCTTCAAAATGTTATCCATAATCTGTTATAATTCACATAGCTGCATGCCTTTGCAGAGTCAGTAAAACATAGGTAAACATCTTTCTGGTGCTCTCTGCTTTCAGCCACGATCCATCTGACATCACCAGTGATGTCCCTGGTCCCCCCCTCCCCCATTTTCTTCTGAATCCAGCCTGAATTTCTGGTAGGTCCCTGTTGATATACTGCTGCAGCTGCTTTTGAATGACCTTCAGCAAAACTGTATTTGTGTGTGATATTAATGATATTGTTCAATGTTTTTGCAAAATATAGGATCATTTTTATGATTTATAGTTGTTTCTCGAGATAAACTTGAAGTTAATTTTCAGTATTTATTATGGTATTTTTGTCCCAATTGTTAAATGAATTGGCTTATGTGCCCTATTAAAAACATCTTTGAATAAAAATGATCCCTTAAGTTTTTTTGAGTGGGAAGAAACAATCTATATTTTAAAAAAAAAGTTTACAGGGAAAAAAACTGTGTTCTAGCCCTTCTTCTTTCATGCTCAGCACACCCAAGCCATCTGGATACCAACTGAAATCCGCCCAAAGCTGCCGGAGGTCCCCACGGTGCACATGAGGCCTTCCAGCACGATGACTCCAGAGACCCTTAGATCCTTGGAGGGAGTCAGCAGCTGAGGCCATGGTGTTCGGCAGATGCCACTGTCTGTCGGGTGAGTTAAATAAGGCAGAGAGCAGCAGCTGAGGAGATTTTAGCCTTCTGTTCTAAACAATATTTTAACTTCACAGCAGAAAATGTTTAACACATTCCCACCTCCTAGAAAAACAATAAGCAATTTTTCCTCAGGGAGCGGCAGGACAAATGAGATTTCCTCCAGTTCTGATGGGTCCTCAAGTCTAAACGTTCCCTTAGCCCTAACCATTTAGAAAAACAAACAGAAAAGTGCTTTCCCTTTTTCCTGGAGTGCATTTGCATTGAAAACAGTTTCTCTGTTCAGTAGAAGCTTCCCAATCACGGTTACCTATTTTTTTATTTACACGTTTCCAAATGAGTTAACCACGTAAGGAGCAGAAACTAAAAGCAAAGGACTTGGGCTTCGTTTTAGGTCCATTCTCCACTAGGCTTTCAAGCCCTTGGGGACAGGAACTTTTTTTAAAGTCATTTTTACATACCACACAATGCTAGCACAAAACAGCACCTCTCTTTCCTTCAGCACACTTTTAAGGAGCACTTAGCAAAATAAAACCAAATCTACTGCCGTCAAGTTGATTCTGACTCACAGCAACCCTCTAGGACAGCAGAGAACTGCCTCATAGAGTTTCCAGGGAGCAGCTGTTGGATTTAAGCCACCAGCATTTTGGTCAGCAGCCAAGGTCTTAACCACTGCCCCAACAAGGAGCACTGAGGTTCTGTCGGCTGCTGGGGATGCAGCTAAGCCAGACAGCCATGGCTTCTAACTCACAGCAATCCTATGCGACAGAGCGGAACTGCTGTCTTTTCAGTGAGCAGTTAAGCGCTTTAATCTCTGTGCTCCTTAATGGGAAGGCAAGAGATACTAAATAAGTAAACAAAGTAATTTCATATTCAATGCTATACAGAAAATAAAAGAGAAAACAGGAGCGCATAGGGTGCAAGGCTGCCAAGAGGGTTTAGACTCAGCAAGAATAGACACGGTTAAGATACTTTCAAAGGATTTGCCACAGACCCCCTTTACACCGTTAAGTCCTGTAATTTGAACCTGCTCGTCCACATTCTTGACTGACCCACATGCAGGGAAGCTAGACCTGCATCTGACATCAGTGGGAATTGGAACAAGAGTATAAATGGAGGCCACGTACGTCTAAATAATTACAAGTTGCACATCAAGCTAAAAAGTTATTTTTTCAAGCTAACAAATTCTTAAATAAAATACGTTCTATCTTACCTTGACAGATTTATCAAGAACTGGAAAACTGGTCTGAATTCAGGATTCTAGGACTCCTCAGAGCTCTGTATCAGAATATGGCAATGAGTGAGCTGGCCCACAGACCTCTGATCTCCAGCAAATTCACACCTTTCTTACCAGCCTGGCTCCATCTCCTATTGTGAAGAGTTTCTTGCATACACACGAAACCTTCAGTGCACGTGTCCAAGAGTCACCCATATTTTTCGGCACCCTGTGA
The DNA here is from genome assembly GCA_028571685.1 of Heterohyrax brucei. NCBI lineage: Eukaryota > Metazoa > Chordata > Mammalia > Hyracoidea > Procaviidae > Heterohyrax > Heterohyrax brucei. The sequence goes on along the minus strand of CM053149.1, from coordinate 27,024,243 downwards.
TCACTCTTTCGGCCCAAACCAAACCCACTGCTGTTGAGTCCATTCTGACTCAGAGCAACCCTATGGGTAGAACTGCCCCAGAGTTTCCAAGGAGTACCTGGCAGATTTGAACTCATGCCTTTTTTGGTTTGCAGTCATAGCACTTAATCACTTTGCCTCTTGAGCTCAGGTAGACAAGTCTCTTTGGCTCTCAGGACCTTGTGCTCTCTGGGGAGGGATACAGCTAGAGGATGGCTACAGTAGCACCCTCCACAGAATGGGGCCCAGAGACACCCTCCTGGCCAAGCCAAAGACTGGTGCAGGAGAAGAGGCTGCTTTCACTAATGTAATTAATGAAGGCTTCTTTGGGTGGTAGGATGGGAGCAGGTTATATTCACTTATTAATCTGTAGTGTATGATGTCACATGAGTGTCACTACATCTAAGCCTGGGTTACTTCCTTAATCATCTCCAAAACTGTAAGTATGGTATGTGGGTTCTGTGTGGCTCTTGCAATCAATTACTGGACCCAGCAGAGAGCTAAACAGTACTGTGCACGGGACTCTTGGTGTCAGAATTAATAAAGATGGCCGAGAAGAGAAGGCTTGTCTAGTCTCCACCTCATGGATAACAGCTTGTATTGTTGGTTTGGGTTCTCCTTCCCCCTTGTGGAGGTGGTGGAGGTCAGACACTGCCCCCAAGCCATTTTTACAGTTGGTGTCAGCTGTGGGATTCACTGTGTTGACTCCAGATTCATGAAAGTGTGGGGACTTTGTAAGAGGAAGGGGATCAGGACGTGAAAGTTTAGATTCTAGGATTGTTGTTTTGGTATACTGAAAAACAGGTGTGACTCCGCATGACAGATTAGTAAGTCAGCCTGGGCCTACCTTGTTTATTGGGTAATCTGCTCCATGTGAATGGAGACTAAAGCCAACCATGTTAGAATGTGGGAGAAGAGCATTCCCAACAGAAGGAACACAAGTTGGAAGAAGAAAAGACTAGGGTGTTCGAGGCCTGCTTAAGAAAGGTAAGTAATGAGGTGAAGGGTTGAGCAAGGGCAGACCTTGGAGGTCGTAACTTTCCTTAGGGAGCCATCAAAGCGCTGAAATGAACTGAGTCCTGGTATGACTGGTCACACTGGCTGTATGTGATGTGGATGGCTGCTGCCGTGCCAAGGGCAAACAGGCCCAAGGATCAAAGTGCCTCATTTATTTGCCTTTACATGAGGATCCTTGTGACTAATTCTTCCTAAAATTTTACTGCCAAGAAAAACTTAATTCTCTCACCCAACTAGTTTCTGTGACTCCTAGAGCTTCTCTTGTCCTGGTCACCCAGGAGCTCTGAGCTGGATTCGGTCCTTCTTTGCAGAGCAGACTGCTCGTATCTCAGTGTGGCATTCAGTCTCCATTTCAGACCTCACTGCTCGGATATTCCCATAACCCTCAAGGCAGTGCCAATTATAAGGAAATGATAATAGCAGTCACACACATAATTAGTTTTAGATCAAGAGACCAGTATCTGACTTGTAGTTTTCTCAGCAGTGTGTTCTGAAATTTTTCGTTAGTTTTGGCTTGTTTATTTTTGGTATAATTGCTGGGCAGGTAGCAAAAATATTTTTAATTCACTTTAACCTTTGTTACTGAGAAATGGCAGTTCACTGAGGTTCTGTTTCTAATCTTAAAATCTCATGTATGCAGAGCCTTTTCATGTTGCTCACAACATGACCACGTGGATGTTACAAGGCACACGAGAAGGTTATGAGCATGATACAGCAGACAGACACATACAGAAGTCCCAGTTTAAGAAATCAAGCATAAGCAAATACATTTGAAGCTGTAGCTCTTCTCCCAGATTGTATCTCCCCCGTGTCCCCAGCAGTATCCTGAATCTGGTGTTTATTATCTCATTCATTTTAAAACATACTTTGTGTCTATACTATATATATATGGAAATCGTGCTGGCATAGTGGGTTAAGTGCTGTGTCTGCTAACCAAAAGGTCAGCAGTTGAAATCCACCAAGCACTCTTTGGAAACTCTATGGGGCAGTTCTACCCTGACCTCTAGGGTAGCTATGAGTCAGACCCAACTTGACGGCCGTGGGTTTTTTGGGTATGCTATATATGTAGGTATGTATCCTGAAAAACTGTAATGCCGTGTGTGTTCACACTTTAGGTAAGCAGTATTACATTTAATGATGCTGAACAAAAAGTACAAGGAAAAAATTGATACTCATTGCCTCTGATTCTGCAGCTCATTGATTTTCACTGCTGTGTGGCATGCCACCACTGTTTCTGTAGTCATTCTCCTGCTGACGTCATTTCAGGTGGTTCCCCCCACTCCCTCCTTTTACTAATAAAGCTGCTGTGAAACATTCTTTCTTGCATCTCCTTGAAATTATCGCATGTCAAACTACAGGACATAAACAAACACAGAAAACTGAGTTTTTCAGAGGCAGGTTCTGTATTACGTCATTGTTTTTAGATTTACCATCACTCATTTTTGATCTTTCATAATAGCTGTAAGATGGGTATTTAAAATAAGAGCACATTCCAGAGAGGAATGATTTTTAAAAATCAGTGGTACAGAATCGTTTTTTAAAAGGCCTGTAAGGTACCCAAGAACTCATCTAATCTAATGCCTTCATTTTACAGACATGGAAAGTGGTGCTCAGAATGGGGAAGGGTGCCCAGTGGTGAGCACTGGGCTTCAGAAACCAGGTGGGCCCTACAGTGGGTGATGGGCAAACGAATGAGCCTCAGATACACCCTGCTGCTTTCTCTTCTGTTCTCTTAGCCCCGCTCATATTGGATTATGACCCAGCCTATTCCAATATGACCTCTTATTAACTGGTAACACCTTCCAAGACCATATTTATCGATAATGTCACATTCACACGTACATGTTCACATTCACAGACTTCAACATATCTTTCCGGGAGACACAATCCCTAACATGTTGTCTTGGATAAGAGTGAATTTATAAAGCTGCCTTTAATTTTCTGAGATTCACCTCTCAAGGCCAGACTGTCATCAGGTCTAACCTCACGAACTGCCTGTAACTGGAATGATCAGGTGTCTCAGATTACCAGCGACCATCCCCATATATGCCTGAGGTAGGAGTACAACCACCCACCCATGGCACCCTGTTCCCTTCTCCAGAGTGTCCTGGCTTGAACAATAAATGACATAGTCACCACACATGGTGTACAATTCACAGACCAGAGGTCCTCCAAACACAGAAGACTTCTTTAGGCTTTAGAACTAGGGCAGTGAAAACACTTGGAGCCAGCCAGCCAAGTGCCGACCAGTCGGATCCGAAGAGGCCCTAATTCTGCAGAGGTTTCCCAGGTCCAGTGGGTGGACTGAGAGTGACAACTACAAGCTCAGTGGCAGGATCTGTGGTGTGCGCTTCCAGGCACAGGACAGGTGGAGGCGGACGAAACAGGTCACCTCGTTTCCTCCTCCCTAGAAAGTCTAAGATTCTGTCCACAGAGAACGCTAGTGATGGGTGTGTTGGATCCTTTTTGTGAGTGGGAACAAGGTCACTGAAGGGAAGACCAGGTCTCTTGACATTCAGTGCTTGGTATATGACCCTCAGGATCAGACTGCTGATGCAGAGGACCCAAAGACTCCAGAATAAGTTCTGCTGCAACCTTGCCACTCAAAGGGTGAGTACTGTCAACAGCATCACATCACATAGGAGCTGGTTAGAAACGCTGATCCCGGCTCCTACCCCAGGCCTACAAAGTAAGAATCCACAGCTTAACAAGACCCGTTGACACAGACTTTAGAGTTTGAGAAGCCTGGCTGATGCTGAGGAGTCTACTGTGAGTAACAAGACCCTGCTGACCCCGTGAGTTTCCAAAAAACAGCTGGTGGATTCACACTGCCAAGCAGCGAACCTCTCAAACTACCATGCAACCAGTGCTGACTTAGCTTGTAGCAGAATTCTGATGCTTTTTTAGGTGCAATCCAGCTGTCCTCGCTCTAAGGCATCATTTCTCGTACCAGTTTTACTACTGAATTACTAAGGTTGCTTTTTTATCTCTGGTGCGCAGATACTCAAGCATTGATCAGGCCGGTATCTGCCTTCAGAGCAGCTCTGACTCCAAGTCACCCCATATGTTTCAGAGTCGAAATGTGTTTCATAGGGCTTGAACCCCAAGTCAAGTGCATTAACCATTTGTACCACTCTGGGACTGCAATTAGGCCACAGCCCTGTTTTTCTTGACAGAACTACAACGACCTTGTTTGTGTTGGAGATTATGGATTAATCTCTTTGGTAATTTGCTGGATCTGCTTGCCCATGTTTGCTCCTGACTCTTAATTGTGTATCAGCTAGAAGCCCCTTGGCTTAAATAAGCAGGAAACATCTTTTGATTCAGGTCAGGCAATACTGTCATTCTAACTTTATCTTACTAATGATCTGATTGGTAAGTGACAACCAAGCATAAACTTATGCTAATAAATTTTCTTTGTACCTGCAGCAGGTATTACAGAAATCACTTGGTATAAAATAAAGTTTTGGTGAGGTCAAATGTATGCGCACTCTTGGGATACACTAAGGAAGAAACAGAAAATTAAATTGCAAGTTTTATGCTGAACTGTATGAAACTGCTACTTTTGTAAGTTAAAAAAACAAAAAGTCAAATAATATTGGCAATTTTCCAAAGTTAAACCTAATCAGAATGCTTCGGTTTAGAACTTAAAATTTATATTGTTGTCACTGAGAACATACATAGAAAATACACAGTTCAGCAGCTTCTACATCCTTTAGTGAAACTGGTTACATTCTTTGAGTTGTGTATCTACTCTCATCTTCCTTGTTTTTCAAAGTGACAAATTCACTGCCTCCTAAGGTTCCTATTTAATTTTCTGAATTGCTGTTTTCAAAATAATCACATATAGATAGATCTTAAAAGAGTATAATGCCTCAAGGTAGCCATTTTTTAAATAGTTCAACTCAACTATTACTTGGTTTTAAGATTTTAGGGGGGAAAAAAGATTGTAGGGGATATTTTGGTTTAAGGTTTCAGCATTATCTCAGCAACAGTTTCATCCAGCCTTCATGGTTTCAGAAGCCTGTAGTCCATGAGAATTTAAAATTCTGTTCTGTATTTTCCCCATCTTAGCCTGGGTGCTTGAGTGAAGCAAAACCAGTAAAGTGTATAAATACATATACAGAAAGATTTGTATCAAGGAAGCGCAGTTGTTGAGGCTGGAATGTCTGCAGTCTATGGATCAGGACAGAGGCTTCTCTTGATTTATGTAGCAGCAGCAGCAGGGCTGGCAAAACTACAGTTGGCAGGCTGGAAAGCAGGGCTCTTGTTCACATTTCTTAAGATTTATGAATCCCAACAGGCAAGATCACAAGTCTTCTGTTTCTGTAGTTAGAGGTGCTGGTGAACCTAAGACTGACAGGTAAAGTGCTAGCTCAAGTCTCAAGAACCTGAGGTCAGATGAACAGGAGGTGGCTGCAGGATCCAGAATAAGCAAAAGCCTGAACATCTACTTATATGTGGCTACAGGCCACAAACCCAAGGAATCTCCCTTTCAACCTACTGGTTACTTACAGCACATCCCATCATGGGGGTAATCACATACAAACACTGAAACTCACAGCCCAGCCACGCTGACACACAATCTTAACTATCAACTCCCCCCTTTGAATAAGATTCTTCTATAGACTCTCTGATCAGAATGCTCCATAATGGTAGCCAGGTACATTCCAGTTCTTCCAGTCTCACGGCAAAGGAGGTAAGTTATTTAAGGAGGCAGTTAGGCACACATTCCATATCCTCTGCTTATTTCTACCTCTCCTTCCTCTCTTGCTCCAGGTGTACAGAGAACAATTATTGAAACTTGCATGGCTGCCTGAAAGCTTTAAAGCCCTCAAGAATTAAACATTGAACTAGATGCCAGAAGAGAGGTACTAAGCAAGTTATTAGGCCAATTAACTGGAATGTCCCATGAAACCATAACCCTAAACCACCAAACAAAGAAACCAAATCCCATGAGGATTTTGGTTGTACATAAGCAGCCTCAGCAACTTTTTTTCCACCTAAACATGTCTATCACATAGCTTTCACCAATTTAAGTTTTTATTGGTAGCCGTTACAATAGTCAGCTGTACAATCCTACCCTGAATCAACATGATATCTCCATCACTCTAAAGTTTCTCTTTCTGTTTCCCTCTTGCCTCTGGTAACCACTAAAATAAACTTTGTTCTCCATATATATTTGTCTTCTTGTTTTTTATATAAGTGAAGTCATACAGTATTTGCTGTTTTGTGACTGACACACCGCGGTGTAAGGTCTTCCAGCACTACCCATACTGTAGCGTACATTAAGACCTCATTTCTCCTGTTGGCCGAGAGTATGCCACTGTGCATCTGTACCACAGTTTGTTTATCCATTCATCTGTTGATGTGCATTTAGGTTGACTGTACCTTTTGGCTATAGTGAATAGTGCTGCAGTGAACACTGGTGTACAAGTCTCTGAATCTCTGCTTTCAAGTCTTTTGGGTATATACACCTAGGAGTGGAATTACTGGGTCACATGGTAGTTCTATTTTTAGGTTTTCTTTTTTTTTTTTTTTTAGTTGGGGGGTAGCTGTGCCATTTTACATTTGTATCAGTAATGGATAAGGGTTCTGACATCCCCATATCCTTGCTAACATTTGTTATTTATTTGTTCATTTTTATCTTGGCTGTCCTGAGAAACCGGTTGCTGATGAGTCAATTCCAACTCATAGTGAGCACATAGGACAGAGTAGAAGTGCCCCATGTGTTTTCCAGGGAACAGCTAATAGATGTGAACTTTGACCTTCAGTTAGCACGCAAATGCTTCACCACTACCAGGTCTCCTTGGCCACACTCATGGTAGTGAAACAGTATCTCACTGTGGTTTTGGTTTGCGTCTGTTATGGCTAATGATGTTGAGCATCTTTTCACATGTTTGGCAGCCATGTGAATGTCCTCCTTGGTGAAATGTCTGTTCAAGTCCAGTTTAAAATTTCTTGACCTATGACATACTAAGACAATAAAAAATACTATTTGTTGAGGCTGAATTTTTTTTTAAGTTGTGGGCAATGGTTTTAAAGGCTAGATAACCCCTTTTTATTCAAGAAGCCAGAAAGAAATGGGGTATTACAAGGCTAAGTTTGCTTATAAATTTGGGATGAGTATATGGGTCCTTGAAAAAGGCTTAACATCTTCTGAATCTGTGAAAGAAATATATAAATAGTACCAGATCTTAAAACCACAAAGTAGGATAGATTTCTCATGTTACAGTCTGGAATAAACACTTAATATTTGAACTCTGACAGGAGGTAAGATTGCTCCCTTAGAACCCACCATTAAGTTAACACTACATTTTAGTGGGAATGTTGGGACAAGAAGATTCAAGGCTAAGTATAAGGAACTAATCTGTTGCTTTCCTTACACAAACAGATACATGCACATGAATGTTGACTGCAGCAGCCCACAATAGCAAAAAGATGGAATCAACCTAGATGCCCAACAACAGATGAACGGATAAACAAACTATGGTATATATATTGAAAGGAACGCTATGCAATGATAAAGAACAGTGACAATTTCAGGAAGCATCTCATAACCTGGTTTCAACTGGAAGACGTTATGTTTAGTGAAATCAGTCAGCGGCACATGGACAAATACTGTATGAGACCCCTACTGCCAAATGAGACCTCTACCATAAAGACTTAAAAACAGACTCATGTACAAGAGCAAAGCCTCTTTGATGGCTGTGAGGGGAGGAGAGGGAAGGGAGAGGGTTTGTTATAGATTAGATAAGCCAGCCAAGTGCTGTTGAGTCGGATCCGACTCATAGATTAGATAGTTGATAGAAATTTGGTTGGGTGAAATCAGTGACAGCACACATTAGAAAGAAGATCAATTTAATTGGACCTCAGCATAACCGAAAAACTCTTTCAATCTTAACCCAATATTGCGAGGACAGAGTAGCAGGGGTGGGTGTCTCAGGACGATGCTCTCAGGGGACTTCGAGGCCAACTGGCATAACTAGCCTGGGAGAGTCTTCTACACTCCATATTGGTGAGCAGCATCTGGGGCCTTAAAAGCTGGCAAGCTGGCATCTGAGGTATACCAAATGGTCCCAACTCAGCTGGGACGGATGATCATCAAGGACAACAACATCATGAGGGAAAAACAGCCCAGAAGATAGAAAGACCCATGTGAATGGGTGACTCTATCAACATGTGACCAGAAGAACCAGACAGTGCCCAGCTGCCATCAATGACAGCCATGATGGGGCTCACAATGTTGAGTCCCAGTGGTGCACCCTAAGGTGCACCCTAAGTCCTGGGGTTGTACCCTAAGAATGCCACTAAAAGACCGCAACTGCGGGTCCAAAGGTCTGGGAGTTCCCCTGGGAGCATGGTCCCGAGACTTGATGTTGCCCCTGACCATAGATCATTACCAGGGTCAACTTTTGGGATAGGAATGGATTGGACTCAGGGACAGAGAGCGAACAGATCGTATGTGCGCTTTACGGTTCTATGCATCTATAGCATGTCATTCTACTGGCCTGTTACTAAAGGGGAATGGAGAGAGTGGAGAAGCAGGGACAGGAGATTGTTAAGAAGATATGACATGTATGGAACGGAAAGGAAGAGTGTGCTGTCACAGACCAAAGAGAACAGAGGGAACTGCATGCAAATGTGAATTGTATTGTGAACTTTAACTCAATCACAATAAAAATAGAAAAAAATCTTGAAAAAAAATTATCACAATTCTACCCTGTTGTTGTTGTGTCAGTGAGTCACTTCCAATGCACAGTGACCCTATGCACAGCAGAACAAAACAACGCACAGTTCTGTGGCTTCCTCATGATCATTGTTATGCTTGAGCCCACTGTTGCAGCCATTGTGTCAATCCATCTTATTGAGGATCTCCCTCTTTTTCACTGACCCTCCAATTTACCAAATGGGACTAGTTCCTCCTGATAACAGGAGCAAAGGATGTGAGATGAAGGAAGTCTCAACCATCCTTGTTTCTTTGAAGCATTCTGGCTGTACTTCTTCCTTCTTTTGGTAGTCCATGGCGTATTCAATATTCCTTGTCAACACCATAAGTCAAAGTTATCAATTCTTCTTCAGTCTTCTTTATTCTTTGTCCAGCTTTTCCATACATATAGCGGTGACTGAAAACACCATGGCTTTGGTCAAGCACACGTCTTCAAGGAGATATCTTTGCTTTTCAACACTTAAATCTTTTGAAGCAGATCTGTCCAACACAATACATCTTGACTGCTGCTTCCATGGGTGCCGACTGTGGATACAAGAAAAACGGAAGCCCCCCAAACTTCAATCTTTTCTCTGTTTATCATGATGTTGCTTATTGGTCGAGGGGGGGGGGTTCTGCTTTCTTTATGCCAAGGTATAATCTATACTGAAGGCTGTAAATGCTTCAAGGAGAAAGACTCCTTAACAACCTGCATTTATGTAGATGATGCAACCTTGCCTGCTAAAAGTGAAGAGGATTTGAATTTTACCATCAGCATGCTGTATTTCTGTGGCACTCTTGGCATAATTCTTTAACAACCTGAATCATGTCACCGTATAATGTGTTTAAGTGTCTGTTTCCCCCATGCTTGCCAGGGGCCATACTTTGAGTAGCAAGGCAGGAACCACAACTTGCTCATAGTGGTGTGCCTAGTGCCTTCGAGGGACTTTGGTACATTATGTGCATTAACATTTTATCTCAAAATTTAAAAGTTCATTGAATGATCAATTTTAATATCCAATTTACATTAGCAAAACTTGAAAACACTACATTAAAATCTTTGTTCATTACTGTCATGGTTGGAATTGTGTCCCCCCAAAAATGTGTGCAGCCACGTGGCTGGGATATGGTTCCCAGTATCTTGGAAATGTCCTCCATTGTGTGGTTTTGCTAACTGTGTGTTAAAGGATTAGGGTGGGGCTGTAAATTCCTGCTGTAGGGGGAGTTTCCCTGGAGTATGGCTTGCCCCACCCTTAATGCTTTTAGCTTCCAAGGAATAAAAGGAAAAAGAACCAAGGACAATTTGAGAACCTCGCTACCATCAAGCAAGCAGCACCGGGAGCAGAGCGTGTCGTTCAGACCAGAGGTTCTTGTGTTAGGACGCTCCCTGGACAAAAACTGATGCAATACCCGACTTTCCTCCAGAGCCGACAAGGGGAAAGTCTTTCCCTGGAGCGGACACCCTGAATATGGACTTGCAACCTACCGGACTGTGTAAGAATAAATCTTTCTTTGTTAAAGCCATCCACTCTGTGGTACTTCTGTTAGAGCAGCCCTAGCTGACTAAAACAATTACAGAAAGTGGTTTGGTGATACGCATCATGAATCATATCCTATGAACAAGAAAAAGGTCACATCTGTGAACCAGTAATTACAAAATATCTTAGGACAGAGTAAAAAAATTAATGTAAAAACTGTTTATGTCAACATTACAAATGAGTTGGGAAAACTGGAACCAACCTAAAGACCAAACAGTAGGATGTTATAGAGAAATTAATGATGCTTTCAAATATTTAAGAACATTGAGAAATGCTTGAGATAAGTGGGAAAAACAAAACAAAACACTAATGTTCCTTTTAAAAATAATATTTTGGAAATGATACAATGCTTCCTTAAAGGACTAGAAATAAAAATATCAAGTGATTACACAATTCCACACCTAGGAAGATATCCATGAGAAACAAACAAGAGCCATCACACAAATAGACATATGTATACCCTGTTCACTGTGACACTGTTCACAACAGTAAAAAGATGGAAACAACGTAAGTGCCCAACAGATGAGTGCCTCAACCTATTGTATGTAAATGGAATGCTACACAACAATGAAGAGCAATGGTGAATCTCTGAAGCATCTCACAACATTAATGAATCTGGAGGGCATTATGCTGAGTGAAATAAGTAAATCACCAAAGAACAAATATTGTATGAGACCACTATTGTAAAAACTCATGAAAAGTTTTATACACAAAAACAATCTTTGATGGTTAAGAGGGAGGGGAGGGGAGAGGAGGGCCAAACATTAAGTAGGCGATAGATCAGTGGTAACTTCAGTGACATGTAAGACATTACAAGCATAACTTGTTCAAAGCAAGGTCATGGAAACTTTTAGACATATCTGAAGTCCCTGAGGGACCAAATTACTGGGTTGAGGGCTGTGGGGACCATGGTCCCAGAGGACATCCAGCTCAACCGGCACAACATAGTTTATAAAGAAATAGTCTACATTCTACTTTTGCGGGTAGCATCTGGGGTTTTAAAGGCTTATGTGGCCATTTGAGATACTCCGCTGGTCTCCCTTCTTCTGGAGCATAGAAGAATGAGAACCACCAAAGGCGCAGGGAAAGATTAGTCCAAAAGGCTAACGGACAACCCTAACACTGTCTCCCCAGACAGTCCAGCACAACCGCATGGTACTGGCTACTACCACCAACTCTTCTCACAGGGATCACAATAGAGGGCCCCAGTCAGAACTGGCTGGAGAAAAACGTACAACAGAATTCTGATGAAAGGAAGGGAAAGAAGGGAAGGAAGGAAAGTGAGTGGAGGAGGAGGGGAGAGGGAGAAAAAGAGACAGAGACAGAGAAAGCGAGGAAGTGAGGAGGGAAGGGAGGAAGGAAAGTAGGAGGGAAGGAGGGAAGAAATTGGTAAGAATATGGGAAATTGGAAGCCTTATCTATCGCTGATGGGAATGCAAAATGGTACAGTCATTATGGAAAACAGAATGGTGGTTCCTTAAAAAACTAACGATAGAATAATCTAGCAATTCCAGTCTTAGATAATGTAGCCAAATGACGTGAAAGCAGAGACTCAGAGACTAGCACATCCATGTTTACCGCAGCACTATTGATAATAGCCCCAAAGTGGAAACTAGCTAAATTCCTTTTAAAAGATGAATGGATAAACACAATGTGGTACATACACACAATGAAATACTGCTGAGCTAGTAGAAGAAACAAAGTCTGGAAACATACTATACAGTACAGATTGAGCTTGAAGACGTTATGCTGAGTGAAATAAGTCAATTACGAAAACACAAACATTTTACACTCTTACTTAAAAACACAAGAAAAGTTACCTGACCTTACAACATACTACACTGCCACAGTGGTCAAAACAGCCTGGTACTGGTACGAGAACAGACAGATTGATCAATGGAACAGAACTGAGACCCCAGAGATGACACCATCTGCCTATGAACAGTTGATATTCGACAAAGGCCCTAAGACATTAAACTGGGGTAAAAACAGTATCTTCAACAAATGGTGCTGGCAAAATTGGTTATCCATCTGCAATAAACTGAATCAAGATCCGTATCTTACACCTTATACAAAAACCAACTCCAACTGGATAAAAGACCTAAATATCAAACCTAAAACGATAAAGCTCATCCAAGAAAAGGTAGGAACAACAATGGAAGTTTTAATACACAATATGAACAATGGAAGTTTTAATACACAATGAGGACAGACTCCAAAATCTGTCAAAGAAACCTTAATCAACAGAAGAGAAAGTAGATAAATGGGAACTATTAAGAATCAAACACTTTTGCTCATCCAAAGACTTTATTAATAGAATTAAAAGAACACCCACAGAGTGGGAAAAAATATTTGGCAACTCTATGTCAGATCGACGCCTGATCTCCATAATCTATAAGATACTACAAAATATCAAGAAGAAGAAGATAAACCATCCAATTAAGCGATGGGCAAAGGAGATGGAGAGATATTTCACTAAAGAGGAGATCCAGGCAGCCAAAAAACACATGCAGACATGTTCACGATCTTTAGTTATTAAAGAAATTCAAATCAAGACAACAATGAGATACCATCTCACCCCAACAAGATTGGCCATGATCCAGAAAACACAAAACAACAAATGCCGGAGAGGCTGTGGATAAAGTGGAACCCTCCTACACTGTTGGTGGGGTTGCAAAATGGTCCAGCCTCTCTGGAAGGCAATCTGGCGCTTCCTTAAAGAAATGGATATTGATATACCATTTGACCCAGTAATTCCACTACTTGGAATATATCCTACAGATTCAAGGCCTTTCACTCCAACGGACACATGCACCAGAATGTTTATCGCGGCACAGTCCACAATAGCAAAAAGGTGGAATCAACCTAGATGCCCAACAATAGAAGAATGGATAGGTAAACTGTGGTACATATACTCAATGGAGCACTACGCAATGATAAAGAATAACGATGATTCCAGGAAACATCTCCTAACCTGGTTTCAACTGGAAGACATTATGTTGAGTGAGAGAAGTCAGCGACAAAAGGACAAATACTGTATGAGACCTCTACGATAAGATCTCAAAAACAGACTTGTGTATAGAAGAAAAGACTCTTTGACAGCTGCAAGGGAAGGGACGGAGGGAGGGAGGGCGAGGGGGGGAGGGTTTAGTTTAGGTAGTTACTAGAAATCTAGTTGGGAGAAAGCGGTGACAGCACACATTAGGAACAAGAACAACATTAAGTGGACTTCAGCATAACTTGAGTACTCCTTCCATCTTAACTCAATACTGCAAGGATAGAGTAGCTGGGGCAGGGGGCAGGGGACAATGCTCTTAGGCGAATTCCAGGCCAGTTGGCACAACTAGCGTTTTGCTAAGAGAGCTCTCTGCACCCCACATTGGTGAGTGGCGTCTGGGGTCTTAAAAGCTGCCAAGCTGCCATCCGAGGACACAGCAAATGGTCACAACTCAGCAGGAACGGATGCTCACTGAGGGCCAAAATGGCATGCGGTAAAGACAACCGAGAAGACAGAGAGACCCACAAGAGTGGGTGCCTACATCGACCTGGGACCGGAAGAACCGGATGTTGCCCGGCCATCACCAGTGATAGCCATGACGGAGCTCACAGAGAGGACCGTCACTGGCAACACAAGAATAAAAAGAGGTGCATCATGAGATCTCCATTAAAAGACCTCAATTGATGGTCCAGCGGTTTTGGGGTTCCTCTGAGAGCATGGCCCCCGGCCCTGATGCTGCCCGTTCCCATAAATTATAACAAAGGTCCACTCTTTGGACAGGAATGGAATGGACTTCCATATGTTGGAAGCACTTTATGGTTCTATACATCTATAGGATATCATCTTGCTGACCTCTGGCTGGAGGAAGGGGAGTGGACGGAGAGGAGGGGAAAGGAGACTGTTGGGAGGATGAGACATGTATGGAGCAGAGAGGAATAGTGTGCAGTCACCGGACAGGGAGAGCAGTGGAAGCTACATACAAGGGGGCATGTAAATTTACATGTGAATGTACATTTTCACTCAGTTATGGTAAAAAAAAAAAAAAAAAAAAGACAAGAAAAGGCAATCACAGAGGCCAAAATTTACTGGTTGTCACCCTGGGCAGCAGGGAAGAGGTAAGAGGGGTTAACAGTGATGGAAATATCATTGATTAAGGGTAGGACGACAGAGGCAATTATGGTAACTGATGACAATAAAATGATGAATTGGCAAAAGTTGTGTGATACATATATTTACACCAATAACTGAACAGAGGGTAGCTGCTGAGGCTAACTGTATACAACCCCAAAGCTCATGAGAGTTGGTTCCCTTGGTTTCAGTTCAGGGTCATAATTTCACAAAACATCCGTTAACTGGCCTAATAACATCTTTAGTACTTCTGTTTGAGCTACTAGTTCGCTGCATACTATCCAGGGTCTTAAAAGCTTGCCAGGACCCAAGGCATGACAGTTAGTCCTGATCAGCCTGGAGCAAAAGAGGAAGGAGAGTCCTTTACAGAGGAGGGCTAGGTGGCAGGTGGCCTTAATGAAGAATTGCTTCCTTTGTCAGGACACCAGAAATGAGTGATGCTCAGAGACTATTCCTGGGCATTTTGATTAAGGATTCTCTGGAATAATACTGATTAAATAGGGGGAAAATGTAGAAGGAAATCCCTAATTCTCATAGACTCAAGGCTCTCTGAAAGATGGACTTTGGAAGGACACTGGAAACTACTGCCTATAGACACTCTTTAAACCTTAAACCATCTCTGTCTGCCACTGCCACTTGCAGAGCCACTGTATCTGCACGACGACACAGTCCAAGTGGCACAGCACCATGCACATCAGCCTGAACGTGTGGCGAGGCCTTCTCTTGTTCCGGGCCTACGTCAGAACTAGCAGCTGTCCAAGTCACTTGACAAGGAGGCTGGAGGGCCACATGCAAATGATGGGTAAGCTATGCTGCTTCCAAAACCCAGAGAGGCCCCCCAGGTGTTGAGCCTCCTTTTCAGTCACAGGAGGAGCCACATAGCAATGTATTTATTTATGTATTTGAACATTATTACTATTATTATTTGTTTGGGGAGGTAATTTATTGCTGATAGTTTTCCCACCACCTCAACTCATCTTTCACTTTTAGGAGTAATATCTTAACAGGAATCATGGGACTGAAACACTAGAACTACCACTCCGGCCTGCCAACCTTGTGTTCACCAGCCCTTACGGATGAGTGAATCAGAAGAAGCCTCCTTCCTGATCCACGTGTGTCCTTGGGACATTACAGCCTCTACAGCTGAATGAGCCATTTCCTTCATATAAATCTCTCCCTGTTTAGTTACATATTTGTATGCTTTACTGGTATCGCTTCTCTAGAAAACCCAGCCTAAGACATCTGGTGCCAAGAGAGGTTCTAGACTAACAAAATGGGAAAGATGAATTTTCTAAACTGGTTCTTAAGCCAAAGATGTTGATGAATCTGCTGCCAGTAGCAGAGAGAACACTGCTAGACCACAGCCATGGAGCCAAAATCCAATTGCCATCCAGCCAATTCTGACTCACAGAGACCCTATGGTAGGAAGCCAACTTTTTTCACAAAAGGAGAGTAGTTCTCTGCAGAGGATGGCAGGGTTTTGCTCCCAAATCCTAAGGATTTGCACTGTGATCAACCAACAGGAGCCTGCCAAGGACTCCAACCACCATCTCCATTGGCCACTGCCACTTGCAGCAGTAGAACTGCCCTATAGAGGAGGGCCTGGGGAATTCAGACTGCTTGAATTCACTGAATTCACTGCAGTCACTGCAATTCAAATATGCAAAATATCACCAGCAGCAGAAAAGGCATCGGTGAAAGTCAAGGCCCTGGGTACCTGCATGTATGCTAACGTCCTACGATTGGGTCATATGACAAGTCTAAGGAAGATGGGTGGTTGCTCCTACTTTTGCTAGACAAACTGCTGATACAAAGAGATGAGCTCAGGGATTTTCAAACCTCAAGCACCATAGAAATGACCTCCGAGTTTCTTCATGTGCTTTGAAAGAAAGCCTCTTTCTTGTGGTAACAGAGCTGATATTGTCCAAAACCAAACCTCGGGTATAACTAAAAGAGTAGTTCAATTAGAAACGTTCCTTCCTTGTATGTGCTCATGAAATAGTTTTGTTTTCTTCACTAATAAAATATAAGATGGAAATGATGTTGCTGTGTTTAGGCCGAGAGAGGAAACAAGTTTAGGAAGACCACCCCACCAGAACGCAACCCTGTGTGGAGGTGCACTCCCTGCTGCCTCCCAACCTGGTTTGAGCCTCTTCCATCTCTGAGGCTGTGCTCACCTTACTTACGGTGCCATCTGTCCCAATTGGGGACTGTTAATTTGAAAAGTGGTTTGGAGTCTGTGGGAAGGTTTTGTGGGTTTGGGAGAGAGAAGATGCCAGCCACACCTAAAGAATCATTTTTGATTGGGCTAAAAAAGTCACCTGTCACTACAGAGGATTTGGTAAGCAGGGAAGCCCTGTGATTACCTTGCCTACTGGGTAACCTACCCCTGACGAGCTGGAAGTAACACCAGCCCAGAGATTCTACAGGTCTTATCGCACCTACACCTATTAAGGGCACTAGGCAGAGGATGCTGGGAATACACAAACTGTGTGAGCAGGGGAACTGGGGAGGTTCTGGGAAGCAGAGACTTGTCTAGGTTCACAAACTGATTAAGGAGGATTAGCTGGGTCTGAACTCTGCACTGTCTGCTCAAAGCTGGGGGCCCTGGCTGCACCCAGGTCTCCCTGACGTCCTAAGGGGGTGGAGATGAGAGCTGGGTTTCTGTCACTGTGTACAGTAGTGGAGATGGTATAGGAAGAGGTGAGCGTTCAGAAGTCCAGAAGGGACTTTGAGAAGTTCCTGTCTCCAGTCAGTCCAAGGTCAGGGGACCCAGGACATGACCTCAAATCCTTCATCACAGAGCACACAGAACTTGGAACCCTGGTTACCCTGGCGACCAGGCAGCAGCTTTCAAGTTGCAGCCGCCTCCCAGCTCACTTGGGTGGAGACACTTAGGACGGCAAGATGCCTTCATGTTGTCTGCCATTTTCGCTGTCACGGAACCGCAATAATTCCGCACTGCCGAGAAGGAGACACAGTCCCAGCCCCCGACCAAGAAGGTTCTGGCCACTTTCACGAAATCAGCCGAAGGTAACGGAGTGTCCTCGGGCTGCCAGTCGAGGCCAGGCCACCACAGTGATCCCACTTAGGTTAGCCCCACACTCCTCTCCCAGATGACAACATCCCCCAGGACATGCCAGCCCTTATCTTATTGGGTCCATTAACACAGAGGCACAGGGAAAGGAAGACAGAACTGAGGGAGAAAAAGGTTGCTGGATGAAGCAAAGTGTGTGTGGCAGAGGAGGGAGGTGCTGTGATCTGGGGATCCTTGGGAGGGGAGAATTGACAAGGAGGACGGGGAAAACAGTATTGTTCCTTCAGGACTAGGGAGGGCAAGACCAAGCCCCAGCCCCAGCCCCAGGGCCCTCAGCGTGAACCTTCTCCTGGGTTCCTGGGGCTGAGTCTGACCGGGAATGGGGTGGTAGGTGGGTCTAGACCATCAGACTGGGTGCCATGGGGACTGGAGGCTGCAGTGTCAGGGGCAGAGACCCCATTCCCATCCCTGCCCTAACTCCCCTGGGTCACACACAAGTCTGGGACCTTACTCTACCCAGAGGTTCTGTTGAGACCACGGCTTTAGGGTCAGGGGTTGGGTCCCAGGCTGAGTTGGCACTCTCCCTTAGCCCTCCCTCAGTAAGGCAGTCAAGGTGCAATCTGAGTTGCTGCTATTGCCTGGGCCTTTGCTACCCTGGGCCAGTTAGCTTCTTCTAGAAGCTACTGAGCTCAGGTCTTGAACAGGACTGATAGTACAGCCCTGAGGATGACTGCTCAGGACACGGTATGCACAGGGAAATGAAAGCTTCTGGAGGCCCAGGGGGCACAGGGACCAAAGGGGGCTACAAGGGAAGGAGGTTGTTCGGCAGGGCCCTGGACACCGCCCTGACCGCTGCTGCCTCTGTCTCTGCAGAATACCCTGCAGGAGATCCCCACGGAAGAGGAGGATGACATCACGTACTTGGACACCCCCAGGAGACGTGCCAGGAAGGGCTGGCGCAGGCTCTGGGTGAGGGGGATGCGGCATGGGGCCTCCACCCAGGAATGTGAGATGACCGGAGGGGCCCTGGGGCCCAGACACTGCCCTGGAGACACGGAGCTCCCTCCCAGGACTTCCCTATCAAGAGCCCATGGTCTCATCCCAAAGCAATCAGCCAACACCCTTTCCTCTTTCTCCCACTGCCCTCCTTGCCCAGGCCAGCTACAAAGTTACTTGGCCTGTATTTACAAGAACAGTAGAAACAATTGTCTTCACCTCCCATCAGCCCCTGTGTCTTTCTCCCTTTTGTTCTGCTTACAGTTTAATTTCTAACCCCGGGGTCTCAGGCAGCAGTCAGTTGATCTGTCCAACCACACCTTCTCCCAGCCTTACACAGCCTCATGCACAGCAAGTTCTTTTACCCTAACATGTGGGCCACAAGCTGTCACAGACACTTTCTGCCCCATGATCTCCAGGAACAGATCACGTAACCCCTCCGGTTCAGGAGCTGTGTCCTGATGTGGCTGCAGATGGTCACAGAGTGACGGAGACTCTCACTGCTGCTGGCCCTGGACTCCCTTCTGCAGCCTTTTCCGCAGGGCTGCAGGAATCTGACGTCGGTCCTCACACACTGACCACACAGGACAGACTCCCAGCAGTGGCACCCTGGGGCAAAGATGTGCATTTTCCAATAGGATCCTTGACCAGACTCCTTTCCAAAACAGCCCTTGCAGTCCTGTGGCCCGGAGGTCTGTGCTGCAGGCAGCGTCTCCGCAGTCGGCCAGTGCCCGGTGTTGGGGCTCTTTTCTACTTTACCAACGGCTGTCAGGGTCCTTGACATGCACGCTTGCCTGGAGAAGCCGAGTCCCTTCTTGGTCCTTTACTGCTATGCAGATTCAGTCTTGCTGAGGTGTTTCTTTGGACCCCGAATTCTAGGCAAGTCTCTGTCCTACCCCTGGATCTCCAAGCTGTCACCTTGTCTGGATCTGGGCGCTCCGCAGCTTCAGGTTCTGAAAACCTCGTTTCACGCACAGAAAGAAAAATTCAGGTCTTGTTTCTCACTCAGCGGCGATCCTATGGGTGCACATGTGCTCCGGGTGCTGTTTGCAGTTCGGAAGCAGTGAGTTTGCACCAGACCTTCCCCTTCGAGTCAGGAGTAGACCAACCCTTGTGGGGCACACAGGGAACATCACTGAACCTTAGTGTCAGACGATTCTGTATGCTGACCACGTGAAATCAAACAGACAGTGGACATCGCCAAGCCTATGTTTTCTCATCTGTAGAGAGGGTGGTTTTGGGAGGACTCACATAGTTACTCAGTTAACAAAGTAAGTTCACAGTCCTAATGTTTGGAACCACCACCTACCTCCTATTCTGCTTTGAAAGCCGAATCCTGTTTTCTGCTGGAGGCCCTTGGGTCCCACCTCCTGCCACAGGTCACTGAGGAGAGAGCAGTGCATGGGCAGAGTTGCAGTCTGCAATCCTCCTGGTGGCCACCTCTGACAGTATGTTCCCCTTGTGTGTCATCCCAGTGTGGCTGCAGGGGCGACCAGGAACAAAATGAGGCCTCGATAACAAGAAATCTCAATAGAGGGTCACTGGAGAAGGTGGTAGAGCACCTGGTGCCTGCGTTCCTCAACGGTGATGGCACCTTCATCAGCCTCTTCCTGGGAACGTACAAAACTTATGCCACGACCCAGCAGGTCCTCGAGCACTTATTCCAAAGGTGAGGGTACCAGCCGCCACAGCCTAGTGGGGACTTGAGTCCTAACCACTTGTGAGGGACACCACGTCATCACTGAGAGCCTCGTTTTATTCCTTGAGAAGCGGGGTGCATACGGTTCGCTTACATAGAACGCCCATGTCCCCAAAGTACTCGGCACTCCGGGAATGACTGCTGGAGGGGCTGGGATGGTGGCATTTAACATGTTCCTTTCCCCATGAAGAAGCTGTCTGCCTGAGGCTTCATTGACCGAATGCCCTTAAGGAAACCAATTTCCCATTGGTAATGGGTACCTGAGATTCTGGGTAGCGGGCCCTGGTCCTTGATGCAGCCAGAACAGTGATCTTGCTACAAGGGCCCGGGACCCTCCGATGCCCGGGAAGGTGCTGGTTGGGTTTACTCACTCACCCAGCATCCAGGAAGGCCCTGCCGTTACACTCCTGTGGGCACTTAGCACTGTGCAGTGGACAAAGTGGACAGGAAGCCTTGCCCTCCTCAGCCTCCCTTCTGGTCAGGAGGCGGACAGGAACACGGGGCATCTTAAGCAGCTAGTGTGCACTGGGCATTCGGTATGACACCCACGTGCCACCTCTAGGTATAAAAGTTATCACCGCAAGTCAGCCGGAGATGGAGAACCGCAGGAGCAAGTGAAACAGTGAGTGGATTTTGGGTGGCGATGGAGGGCTCCTGCCTCTACAGAAGGGTGGGGGTGCTTGGGGGCCTGAGTCTGGACTGGAGCTGCTCAGACCCCAGGCCACACAGATCTGGATTCCACTACAGGAATGAGTTCAGGGTCACTCACTGCAGGAGGTAAGCCATGATAGAGGCTGTGGGTGAAAAGTGGGTATCCTAGGGAGAAGAGAGGAAACTGGGGGCTCAGAGAGGCTCTGGAGATAATTATTCTGGGAGAATCACCTCATATCACAATTTGCCCATTCCTCTGTTTGGGACCCAAACCAGGAGAGGTGAGGTGGGGGCAGACCTCCTGCTGAATCAGGGGTCCTCAGGTACATATGGGGCCAAGTGTTGGGGAAAAGTGCCTGTAGGACAAGACACATCACCCATCTGCAGAGAACCAGGTGGCACACTGGAGCACACACTAGCGGAGGGTCCTGGGGTCCTGGGCACCTGGGGCAGGGAACAGACCACGTGTGCGGCTCAGCATCAGACAGCTGGGGAGCACTACTGTGTGTCA
The DNA here is from genome assembly GCA_028571685.1 of Heterohyrax brucei. Lineage (NCBI taxonomy): Eukaryota > Metazoa > Chordata > Mammalia > Hyracoidea > Procaviidae > Heterohyrax > Heterohyrax brucei. The sequence continues at coordinate 27,002,942 of CM053149.1, read as the reverse complement.
GGCTCTTGGGCAAACAGACACTCACACACCGGAGTCCTCCGACTGTTACCGTCCAAGGAGGAGAGGGCCAAGGTATAGTGTAGGGTACAATCAGGCTGCCCAAGAAGGGAGAGTTGGTCAAAGCAGTGATGGGGAGAGTCCTGGGACGGAAGCTCTGTGTTAGTTCTCTGTTCAGTGACAAGGCCCGTTGCAACTAGGACAGCCAGAGGATGTGATGCAGGGGCAGGACGAGGTAGACAGAGGGACCCCGCCCTTTGTAGAGGTGCCTAGTGAGGGCACTGTGCTGGGAAGGGCCAGGCCTCTGACCCTGCTCCTCTTCACCCACCCGCAGTGCCTTCTGCTTTATCCTGAGCACGTGGCTCCAGGAATACACGGAGCACTTTGATGAGCCCCCGCACTACCGCTGTCTCAAACTTGTCGTGCAGTTTGCAAAAGTGAACATGCCAGGTTCACACCTGGAACATCACGCCCAACTTCTCTTGTCCCAGTTTACTCAAAAGGAAGTCCCTGAGGCAGAGCCAGAGGGTGAGAAGGACTGGGCATGCCTGCATGGGAGCCTGGGATGGGACTTGGGAAGACCACAGAGGTTGAGGCTGAGCTTGAGCGCTGAGTAACCTCAGAAGCTCCTCTGGTGGACCAGTCTGGGAAGACGTTCTGGGGAGGAAATCTTGGCACAGGGAAGTTTTGCACCCTTAGAAAGGGATGAGGAAAGGCCGTCCTATTGGGGAACACTTCTCCTTCTGCAGATCCAGAGCAAGGCCCAGTGCCAGCTGTAAAAGTTGCTCAGGATCTCTCTGTGGCTCAAGAACTGGTTCTGGGACCGTGTCCTGGGGTCCAGTCTGCTCCTGCGTCACCACCGGAATTGCACAGCACACCACCTACTCCATCAGCAGTGCCCACACTGGCCCCAGATGAAGAGCCAGCTGGAGAGGCGGAGACCTACCCAGGGTCATCACCACAACTGCCTCCCAGGCCACTGGCTGAGATTGGGCCACACGGGGACTCTGGACTGCTCTCAAGAGCCCCCTTCATTCCATCACTAGCTCTGACGCCAGTCTTGAACAAAGACGTGGCTCAAGACCTGGATTCCTATCTTCGTCCACGGCCAGCTTCTGCACCAGCTCCTCTTGTTGATCCCGCTCCCGCACGGTCACTGGAGGAGCGCCAGAGTGCGCCAGCTATTCTCCCACCAGATCCTGCTCTGGTTTTTGATAAAGGGGCAGCTGGAGGGTCACACTCTCATCTTGATCAACCTCTAGAACCAACTCCTGACTACAGCTGGCTGACCATCCATCTCCTGCTGGGGTTGCTGTTCCTGTCCCAGCTCCTGCCCCTGCACCTGTTCTTGCCCCTGCCCCTGCTCCTGCTCCTCTTCCTGCTCCTGCCCCAGATCCTGCCTGTGCTTCTGTTCCTGCTCCTGCTCCTCTTCCTCTTCCTGCTCCTGTCCCAGGTGCTGCCCGTGCTCCTGCTCCTCCTCCTGCTCCCAAAATAGAGCCCCCCAGACTGGCTGGTCCTCCATCTGCAGCTCTGCCTTGAACACCACACGCTGAGCCAGTGGCCACAGTGCCTTAGCTGCAGCTCATTATTTACAGCGAAAAAGTGTCACCCTCAGAGCCCGACCTTTTATACTCACCTAGGAGGATAGTCTAGTATTTTTTAGCTTGTAGTTTATTCTATATTACATAATATAATTAGATATTATATTCTATATTGCACAGTACACTAGATTTAGTATACTATAGTAGACTTCTCATTCAATAAAGCTTTGTTTGAATTCCTTCAAAGTGTGGAAGATATCGGCTCTATGAACTTTCACCATCCTATCCAGCCATCACCAATGTCTACTTGAGAACATTTTTATCATCACTGTGATGGTTAATATGACATGTTCAGTTCAGCAGGCTGTCAATGTCAATGGTTTGGCATACATTAAGTAATCATCGTCCATTTTCTGATGAGATATGAGCAGCCAATCAGTTGGAAAAGGAGTTTCCTGCTGTTGTGCCTGGCAAATTCAAACATCTCCTGGTGTATGCATCCGTTTATCGAGCCAATGCCTTCTTTCTCCATCACTGTTTAGAAGCAGTTTACCTTTAGCTAGCAAGGCCAGCCATACACTTTCACTGTAGTAGCTCAAGGGTATATGAACTCTCCAGCTTGATCCCAAATTAGTCTACAGGGACCTTAATCGTCTTGGACTTCCACAAGATGTCACACACATCTAGTAAAGTGAGGATGTTATGCTGATTGTACCTAGTAACTAAGAAGTATCAGTGAATCCAAACATATTTCCTTTATCGTGCTCTAAGTGGATGCTTCTGATTCAAATCAGTTGGTTATGCAAAATCTAACAACACACACTGGTATAGGACCCTAGTTCTTCTCCCCACACTGTGACAGCCTATGCCTCCTCGCCACTCTGTACTTCCCATGCCCATTCGACCAGCCTGTCTTCTCCTGCCTTCTCTTCTTGCCTCCAGACAGGAGTTGCCCATTTAGCCTCATGCACCTATGTATAAGTGTCCCAAGAGGGACACTCTTCAACAACATCATTTGATGACTTACAATCCAGTCCAATCTTTATCTGGAGACTTGGCTTCACGAAGGCTTTCAGTTTGAGGCCAACAGGGAGTCCACGGCTGTGTCATTCAGGGACCCTCCTGTGCATAAGACCACAGAGTCTGATCTTTTATTGGAGTTGGAGGCCTCCACCCCATTTTTCTCCCACTCCATCAGGGACTCTTTATTGTGTTCCCTGTGAGGGAAGTCATTGGTCATCACTGGCTACTATCCAGTTCTTCTGGTCAAATGCTGAGAAAGTCTCTAGTTTAGGTGGCCTTTTATGTCTCTTGGCTCATAGTTTCCTTGTGTCTCTCAGGTTCTTACTTCTCCTGTACTCCAGGTGGTTGGGGGACCAATAGATACTTCTGAGAGGGCTGCTTGCTAGACCCACTGAAGCTAGACTTACTGTTACGACATCTGTATGCTAGAAGGCGAAATTTAGAATCACAAAAGTTTAGGTGCCCCACAAATGTTTATTGCAGCACTGTCCACCACAACAAAAAGTAGGAGTCACCCTAGGTGCCCACTTGGGTGTGTATGCCTAGTAACATCTCTAACCACCTTGTTACAGGACATTAGAACGTTTAAGGGACCCGTAATCAAACAAGCTCTCCAGACCAGCCTACTGGGGTACTGTAAAACCAACAAAAAAGAAGTTATAACACAGTACGTGAACATAAAAAATACAAGTTACCTGTGGCTTAGAGACAACAATCCATAGTAAATCACTTAAACAGGCACATCAAGATGGTTTCTAAAAGCTCTTAAGGTTTGAAGGTGCCAAGAGGCAAACTACTACACTCAACCACCTTATTTAGACATTTCCAAACAACAAGCTAGAACACAGTATACAAACATTAGAGACAACAATTAATATCCAATCACTCAAAGAGGCAGATCACAATGGTTTCTGAAAGCTACCAAAGAATGGAGAAATTTTCCAGATGAAGGAAACTTCCTGGAATTATTAGAGGGAGACTACCAAAAATTCATATTTAGAACACTTCAAGAGATCAGGCGGAGCATAATGACAAATTGAAAATGCTGCAAGAAATCCTTAAGACAGCAATCAGAAATTCAGCAGACTGATAATAAAATTAAGGAGTTACACATCTCAATAGAAAGCAAAAGGCATGGAACTGAGGGAATGGAATGGAGAATTAGGGAGACTGAAAGTACGCCACTTGACTGCAACATATATAAGAATATATAAGAAAAAATCAGGTAAAAGAATTCATAAAAATGAAGGAACATTAATAATTCCATAGGGCTGTATCAAGAAGAATAATTTATGGAGGATTAAAGTATCAGAATTCGAAGTGATAACAGAAAATACTGAAAGAATGGCTAAAGATTTTTAACACAATATATCTGACAACATGAGAAATAAGATTTTCTTCAAGACACATATGAAACTCCCCACAAGGCAGATCTGAAAAGAAAGATACCAAGACACAGAATAATCAAATTGACCAAAATTAAAAATAAGAGCCAAAAGCCAAGTGCTGTCGAACAACAAAGCATAATCGGTAGAGGAAGGTCAGTAAGACTAAGTTCAGACTACGCAGCAGAAATCACACGGAGAAAAAGACAATGGGGTGATATATACAAAGAACTGAAGGAAAAAAATTGCCCGTCAGGAATTATATAGGTAGCAAAAGCATCTCTGAAACATGATGGCAAATTAGGAAATTTCCAGATAAACAGAAATTAAGGGCATTTGCAAAAACCAAACAAAAAGGAAGAAAATACTAAAGGGAGTCCAACTCGGACTGTGTAAAAATAAATCTTTCTTTGTTAAAGCCATCCACTCTGTGGTAATTCCGTTAGAGCGGCCCTAGCTGACTAAAACGGAATTGGTACCGTGGGACTGGGGTGCTGCTCTAGCAAATACCTAAAATGTGGAAGCCACTTTGAAACTGCGAATGGGTAGAAGATTCAGAAGGAACGAAGCAGGCGCAGATGGTGAGAAACAACAGAGGACTGGCAGCAGCGGCAGCGGCAGCAGCAGCAGCAGAATCAGAGGCAGCGCTGGAGCCGACCCATGGACCGAGAGAGGTCAGTGCCTGCACAGAGTTTTCCTCGCGGAATGGGGTGACTCTGGGCACTTGAATCGGTGGAGCTGGCCTTGCTGACCCACGGAGCAAGACAGTTGAGTGCCTTTGGGCAGGATGCTTTCCAGCAAGAGTGGGGTGACTCAGGGCACTTAAACCAGTGGAGCCAGAGAGCTTTGGAACACTTGCCCGGCAGGGCAGATGTGGGCCTGAGGCCCAGGCCATGAGGCCATAGGAAGCTGAAGCTGAAGAGACAAATAGTGTGAGAAGCTGAGCTGCCTCAGTCTCAAGAGGTATGGCCATGACCTCAGGGGTTTGAAAGGGTGGAAGCACGGCGTGCTGTGTTCGTAAGGGTGGAATTGCCACTCAGTTGGGCTTAGGGTGCTCCTAAAGCCAATGGGACAGAGTTTCTGTCCAAGTGGGCCTTGAAGGCAGAGTTGCAGCACGGGGCTGGAGGTCTCCACTCAGAAACCAGAGAGTGTGGCCGATACCTAGAGTCTGGAGAGCATTGCTGTTGTGTAGAATGTCTCAGAAAATGTAAGAGTATTTCCAAAGCTTTGAGAGCTACTGTAATGTGTTCTGTTGACTGGCCTGTTACCTGTTAATGCCTTCTAAGTTTCACAGATGTAGAAGAGTTTTTGTATTCTGGACTTGGAACTGATATAAGACTTCTGTTATATGGATGGACATAATTTTGCTATGATGAGATGAATGTGTTAAATGTTTTTGTGATGTGATTTTTGGGTTGTCAAAGGGTGGGATGTCATGGTTGGAATTGTGTCCCCCCAAAAATACGTGCAGCCACGTGGCTGGGATATGGTTCCCAGTATCTTGGAAATGTCCTCCATTGTGTGGCTTTGCTAACTGTGTGTTAAAAGATTAGGGTGGGGCTACAAATTCTGCATAGGATTACTTCCCTGTCCTGCTGTAGGGGGAGTTTCCCCAGAGGGTGGCTTGTCCCACCCTTAATGCTTTCAGATAAAAAGGAAAAAGAAACAAAGGACAATTGAGAACCTCACAACCATCAAGCAAGCAGCACCGGGAGCAGAGCGCGTTCTTCATATCAGAGGTTCTTGCGTCAGGACACTCCCTGGACAAAGACTGATGCAATACCGGACTTTCCTCCAGAGCAGACAAGGGGAAAGCCTTTCCCTGGAGCAGACACCCTGAATATGGACTTGTAACCTACCGGACTGTGTAAGAATAAATCTTTCTTTGTTAAAGCCATCCACTCTGTGGTAATTCTGGTAGAGCGGCCCTAGCTGACTAAAACAAAGGGCATTTGCAAAAGCCAAACTCAAACGAAGAAAACACTAAAGGGAGTCCTTACTTCAGTCACAAAACTAATAACATCACCCAATAACAAAACACTAGCACGTAGGACAGAGTAAATGGCTAGGGAAATGACAAAAATAAAGCAAAAACATTGAAAACAGAGAAACAGAAATGTTAATATGTAAAAGATGACAACACTAAAGCCAAAAAAGAAGGACTTACAAATGTAATCATAGATCTGTCACATGGAGAGAAAGTCAAGACAACACAATGAAATTACAGACTTGTTTACATTTAGAAAAATACACATCAACATTAAGGTAACCACAAAATCAATTAAGAACCCTGTACATCGAAATAAAAAACAAGAAAAACAGGAAGTCTCAGCAACAACAAAAAAGCCCAGAGTGGCAGGGCCACGTGATAGAGTAGTCAGAAGCTTCCTGTGATCCATCTAACCACAAACATCCCCCCAAACAAGTGGACAGACTATAGATGACATATCCAGAGCCCTGAATATCCTAGGCAAAGTTGATAAATCAGACTGAGCAGCTGGGGAGAGGGAGAAGGGGCAGACACAGTGAGAAGCGGCCAGATCTGACCCAGCAGGAATCGGCATTCTGCAGGTAGATCTGCCGGCTGAAGCCTGGCAAGGCCAGCACTGGTGGGAGGATGAGTTTTCAACATCAGGAGAGAACCAGTGGCACAGAGTGCACTCACATCTGCAGAACCAGTGACAAATAGCATCTGGTCATCAAGATAGCAGCATGTAGATCAAAGCCGTCATTTGGAATGAACATCTGTCATTGACCTGCCCTCCTCCTGTTCTGCACTGTATCCGAGTGGACTCCAAGGACCGAAGCATCCCCAGAGCCAGAAGTGGGACCTGCCAGGGCCCTGAGTCATCCTCCCAGCCTTGGAGAGGAAACAAATGAACAAAGAAGGAAAAATAATCCACTGGTTTCCTTAAACCAGGAATTCAGGGCAGAAACATTTCCTTTTCCCAGGCACAGGCGCAAGGGATCCACGGACACTGAATGCCTTTGACTCTTGCATAGAGCACTGTGGGCCCACTACAACAGTGTAGGTGTTCATTAGGACAGGACAACACGGTATATACCTGAACCCTAATTTTACCATATCAGGTGAACGGTCAAAAAGAACGTTCCCGAAATCTGACACCACTCTTTCTATTAAGCACGATCTTCACTTACCAAAAGCAGGGGCCTGACAACTGGTGGGTACACCCATGCTAACTAACCGCCCACTACAGGGATCCAAGAATAAGTGGTGTCTCCCAGTACTTACAGCACTGGTCACTCATGGTCGGGCTGCAAAATCTCCTCACCTAAGCACTCCACGGGAAAGGGACGTACTTTCCTCACAGACAGGCCCCTGACAGAGAACAGAGAACAGAGAGCAGAGAACAGTACTGACGAACAGGCTGTGTTGTTGCTGTTAGGTGCCATCACGTTGGTTTTGACTCATCATGACCCCATGCACAACAGAACAAAACACTGCGTGTCCTGCACCATGCACACAGTCACTTTTGTGCTTAAGGACATCGTTGCAGCCACTGTGTCAGCGCATCTTGTTGAAGGTCTTCCTCCACTCTACCAAGCATGCTGTCCTTCTCCAGGGACTCATCCCTCCGGACAATATGTACAAAGTACGTGAGACTCAGCGTCACCATCCTTGCTCCCAAGGAGCACTTCGGTTGTACTTCCTCCAGGACAGATCTGTTTGTTCTTTTCACATCCACGGTATACTCAATATTCTTCTCCAACACCACTATTTACACAGGAGACTGAATGAGCAGCTCCTCTCTAGAGCTGAGAAAAAGGGTAGAGGGGGACAGGAATTGGTCAAAGGGATAGAGGAAGTACAGGGTGAGAAGGGGGAGTGTGCTGCTGTCAGGTGGAGGTAGGAGGGAGCAGTTAGAATAGTATAATGGTGTGTGTTTGGGGTTTTATGCGGCCAATGGATTTGAGCTGTAAAAGCATGCTAAAGTTTTTTTAAAAAATATATTTAAGAAAATATGAACAGGCACTTCAACAAAGAATACATCCAGGCTGTCAACAGACACTTGAGAAAACACTCATGATCATTGGTGATTAAATCTATGCCAATCAAAACTACAGTGAGCTAACATGTCACACCAACAAGGAGGGCACTAAACCAAAAACAACAAAGAAATGTTGGAGAGGACGTGAAGAAACTGGGACACTCATGCACTGCTGGTGGGACTGTAAAACGGTACCAACACTTTGGAAATTGACTTGGCACTTTCTTAAGAAGCTAGGAATAGATCCAGCAATCCCACTTCCTGCAATATGTCCTACAGAAATAAGAGCTGCCGCACAAACAGATACATACACACCAGGGTTCCTCGCAGCACTGTCCATAAAAGCAAAATGATGGAATAAAGCTAGGTGCCCATCAACAGAAGAAAGGAAAAACACACTACGGTATATTTAGACAGTGGATACTGTGCAGTGATAAAAACTGACAGTGAATTTTTGAAACATCTCTTAACATGGAGGTTTCTCAAAGGCATTATGCTGAATCAAATTAGTCAATTGCAAAAGCACAAATATGGTATGAGGCCATTATTATAAGAATCTCAAAAAAGATTTAAACAAAGAAGAAAGCATTCTTTAATCATTAATGACGATGAAGAGAATGACAGGCTATTCACTAAACAGATAGCAGACAGCAACTACTTTAGGTGAAGGACAGGACAACACACAACACAGGAGAAGACAGCACAGCCAGACTAAACCAAAAGCTAACAAGTGTCCCGGATACAACCAGATACTCTGAGGGACAGAAAAGCAGTGGTTGTTGGGGACCACGGTTTTGAGTGCAATCTAGGTTAACTGGTTTAACAAATACTGGAAAGAAAATACTCTGAATTTCACCGTGGTGAGTGTCACCTGGGCTCTTAAAGGCTAGCAAGTGGTCATGGAAGAAGTATCAATTTGTCCCAACCCGCCCAGAGCAAGGGACAAGGAAGAACACCAAAGATATCAGGCAAACACAAACTCAAGAGACAGAAAAGGCTGCTCAGACAAGACACTACATCAGCCTGAGACCAGAAGACGGAGATAATGGTCAGCTGTTAGCACCCCAATAGGGAACACAACAAAGTGTCCCTGACAGAGCACAAGACAAGTGGGTCACAGAAGTCCAACTCCAGTAATAAGACCAGACTTCACAGTCTGACTCATGGAGGGTCCCCAGAAGATATGGTCCCCGGACACTGTGCTGTCGCACTGTGAAACCATTCCTGAGGATGACTCTTCACAAAAAGACTGAACTGGTCTATAAAACATAAAGTGATGTCGGTGAAGAGTGAGCTTCTTGAGCTAAGCAGATACAGGAGGCTAATTCAGCAACTCCTGTCCTGAGGCGAGGTAACAAGGCAGAGGGGGCAGCAGTTGGTTGAAAGGACACAAGAAATACAGGTTGGAGAAGAGAGTGCTGTCACAGTATGGGGAGGGACACTAGGGTGACACTGAAACACGTGTGTGAGATTTTATAGAAGAAACTGACTTGAACTGTAAGCTCTCACTTAAAGTACATTTTTTTTAAAAAATAGCTCTGGCTGAGACAGTTGCACAGGACATTTCTTCTAAGCATGCAGAGAAAAGCTGACTCCAGCTCCTCTCAAACGATTCCAGAACATGGAGGAGAAAGGAATACTCCCTAGTTCATTCTATGAATCCAGCGCAATCCTGATACCAGAGCCAGGCCGACACTACACAACAGAAAGAGAACCACACATCACAGCTGTCAGGCTTCCTTTCCAGCCCCGCGCCTTACATAAAACAGGCCTCTCAAGTGTGGAGTGAAGTGTGTGTACAAGGTATCAGCACTTGTTAACTGCCTCATCTAAGTCCATCACTCACCCTTACTCCCAAAATTTAAAAAAATAAAGCAGCTGCCTACGGGGACTTTCCATCGTCAAGCTTTCTGGGAAACACCTGCCCTCTAATTTTTAAACAGAACCGCTACAGCCCTTACCCTGCTTTCTGTGAACCCTTCAGCCCCACACTGCGTCTCTCCACATCGCCTCTGACAAGGTCTCTAAGGGCTTTCCTTCGTCGTGTTATCACTGCTTTTCTCAATCCCACTTTCCCTGGCTGCAGAGTCCTCAGCCTCGACTGGCCACTCCTTGTCTTGTGACTGCTCTGTTCTCCTGCAAGTCATCACCTGCTGCCACCACGACGTTCCGTCACCAGAAACCCACCCTGGTCCTTCATCCCACACAAAGTACCACTGACGCAGGGCAGGGCTGTGTGGCCAATCATCCGTCATTCATGGTTTGAAGCAATAGGATGGAAACTGCTATAGTCTAAGATGTCATCTTAAAATTGAAAGCAAGCCATTTTTGATACAAAATGCCTTCTTCCGCATCAAAGTCCCTTGGTGGTTGTATTTCTCAACTTGAATGCCTACTACCTGCCGACTGAGAGGTCTAGCTTTCTGTCACCTGTCTCTCCTATCCTAGTAACCTCGTCTCCCCGTTGCCACTCCCTCCCTGGATGATCCTTAGATATTTAAAATTACCTTTCGCTTATTAGCTTTATTAATCAGAGCAACTCTGTCATCCCTCTGTCTGCCTTCTACTTCTCTGTGATGCCCTAGGAGGAAGGGACCTCAATTTTCATCCTCAAAGAAGCCACCAGAGTAGACTCCTAATACTCTAGTCCCGTCAATGTCGAATTAACACCCTCTCTGGCCTGCAAAAGTGGCTACATTCAAATTTTGTGCTCTTTAAAATGGTAATTTGTCTTCGGCCCATGAAAAGAAAAAGAGAGAAGAAAACTGTTGCACTATTACGGCATTCCTCCATGATCTGGACAACCCAGTGGTGTGGTGCTTGAGTGTTGCGACTACTAACCAAAAGGTCAGCAGTTCAGATCCACCAGGCGCTCCTTGGAAACCCTATGGGGTAGTTCTGCTCTGTCCAATAGGATCACTATGTGTTGGAATCAACTCGAGGGCAGCAGGTTTTTTGGGTTGTTCGTTCCATTATTTGGGGCCTTAGGGACACGATGGTTAAAGGGTTTGGCTACAAACCGAAAGGTCAGCAATTTGAACCTTCCAGTCACTCTTTGGAAACTCTGGGGGGCAGGTGTAATCTGTTCTAGGAGTGACAAACAATTCGATGGCAATGGCTTTGTGTTTTATTTTCCCATTCTGTACACATCATGATTTAAGAAATGCTCAGAATGAACACTTTTTATTTTGCTTTTATTTTATTTTTTATTCTGTCGTCCAAGAGACCAGTTCTGCAATACCTAAAAATAGCTGCGTTTCTGATGTCACAGATAGGATTTTGGGGTGGGGTGGGATTTTTTTCCATTGTCCACTGTCAGCATTATTATTTACTCTGTTGCCCTGATATTAGGAAAGCTGAATCCTCCATAATATTCATATCTCAAGAACAGTGTAGAGCACTGTCACCCACAGGTTGTACTTGGAGACCAGGTACTGTCCTTAGATTGCTGTCGGTGTGTTGGCAGAGCTGTACCTGACTTTCTATCATGATCTGAAGCTATAACCAGGAAATGGAGACAATTAGGAAGTGTTTCCCCTTTGTAAAATGGAAGAGCTCCAGACCTTGCTACCTGACCCCATCCCCTTCCTGTTTCACCATCAACCTCAACCCCACCCTCACCCTGACCCTCAAGCCCAGCAACACAGCACAAGCCCTGCACAGAATTCTCAGGAGCAGTGCTTTGCCCACACTCTGGGAATGGGGTCAACAAACCTAATGGCCACAGGCCAAGCAGTGAAGATAGGGTGGAAAAATAGAACAAGGACATAGTTCAAATCAATTTCACAAGTTTCTGTAGAGGGATAATACAGTTTCAAGATTACTGATTTATAGTATCAGAATATTAAGGAGGGGGTAAGAGTATGCCTCTCTTTGCAGACTAGCTTTTCCTCTCTTCCCAAATACTTTGAAAGGAGAAAATTGAGCTAATCTATGACTATCCACCAACTATGTGAAAAGCTTTGTGTGGCTTTACCTGTAATATGTCATTTGTGCCTTACAAGGAACACATGGGTGTGACGGACTGAATTATGGTACCCCCAAATGTATGACAACGGGTTGCAGCCATGATTCCTGCTATTAGGTAGCTGGCCTCCATTTTTTCTTAACTTTTCTATGTGTTATAAATCATAACCTCTGCCTGCGATAACAGAGGATCAGGGTGGGATGTGACACCTGTGCTCAGGTCACATCCCTGATCGCAGATACACGGAGTGTCGCTGGGTGTGACCTGCATCAACTTTAATCTTAGAAGAGAAGGAAAAAGGAAAACGAAGCAAGTAGAGAGTTGGGGACCTCAAACCGCCATGAAAGTTACGTTTGGACCCAGGGTTCCTACACAGAGAAGCCCCTAGTGTAGGTGAAGACTGATGACTAGGACCTTCCTCCAGAGCTGACACAGGAAGCCCTCCCTTGGAGCTGATACTCAGAACCTGGACTTTCAGTGTCGTGGATGGTGAGAGAATAAATCCCTCTGTGGTAAAGTCATCCACTTGTGGTATTTCTGCTACAGCCAACCAGCAGTACTACCCAAATAAGCCAATGGATAGAGGCCACCACTACTGCCATTAGCTGGAAGATAGCTGAACAATAACCAAATGGTTTTTAAATAATCCAAACCTATAAAAGCAGTTGTGGGTGGAAGGAATTGCCTAAACAACGCCCAACAACTGGACCCTGAAAGAAGACAGGGAGAACTAAGAAACAGTGAACACCTAATCTCTGAGGCAACTGTTGTCTGTTCCCTCACTTTGTTCTACAGGAACCCAAGGAAGTATTGTAGATGAAGTAACTGACTTAAGAGAGCTTAACCATCATGCCCATGATCTGAAAACTATTCAGTGGGATGTGAAATTAGGTCTGTCTTATTTCATTGTACCAGATGTTTGCAAATGGAGCCAGAGCTATCATAATTGAATAGCTCGATTTCCTAGAATAAAAGCCAAGGAACTAGGGGAATACTTCTAGGATATAAGTACCTGGCTTAACCCACACAGGTTTAAACTAACTAGTTAATATGCCAGTCATGACTTTTTACTCAGAGATACTAGATTCTAATTTACTGGGCCACGAGAGAACAAGCTGAGTATTCTGCTGTGTTGGCAACTTCCGCTACTGGAATAAAAGGAACACTCCAACAGCGCAGTGGGTAGGACTTTACTATCTTCTCCGTCATCCCTATAAATAGTACCATGGAGTCACAGAGGAGGGAACAGTGTGAACCTTGACATTTTGAGTCCTAACCCTAATTTCTGGCCCCAAGTTGCCCTTTTTGTTGGGGCTGTCCTGTTTCGTCCTCCACTTTGGATTTCAGCATCCAAGAACTCCCAGGTCTACAAATAGGCATCAGCTCACAAAACACAGTTACTGCTTTCTCTGATGCCAATATAACTAGCCGTGAAAGAAGCAGTTACCCCCTCTCCCGCCACCCCATCACATAGTCTAATGAAACCATAACTCTGAGATTGGGACATAGGGTTCCCTGTGTATGTGTATGTACCGCTGTGTGTGTACATGTATGCATGTGTATTAATCCTTTAAACTTTTCCTCACTTTTGAACAGATCTGAAGATTAATTTAGCAGAAGGTCTTTCAAGAGCCTTACCTACCCCATGAAATGTTTATGGGCCTGCTCATTCAGGTGGGAACAGGGTAATACAGATAAGTCAGGAAGCCAGAAAACAATTTGAACCCTTTTCATATAAAATACCAAATAAGAATATTTATTTACAGCACTGTATAATTTATAAAATTCAGTCACAGCTACCATCCCACTTGACCTTCTCAACCACTCTTCTATATATGTGTTTATTTCCATTTTATATATAAAGCAAATGAAGCTCAGAGGGGAAAAAGGATGGTCCCAGGGTTCCACAGTCACTGAGCAACAAAGAAAGGGTCTCCAAGTTTCTAACATCGAGTTTCACGTCCTTTGACCACCTTGCCACACTGCCCACTTCTGCCCTTCTCAGAGGCACAATGAGAATGGTAAGAGGGACACACAGTCATCCCAAATAAGACTCTTGGCCTTCCAAAGCTTTCCATATACACTTCATATACTAGAATCAGATGACGTTCAATCCATGTAGCAGCTTTTTTCACTTTCAAACTGATTTCTAATTATCAAGGACAAGTGTAATAGAACAAATTCATAGAAGCAGAACATTACGTAAGAACAAGCTCCTTGATCAAAGTTTTTTGAATGCCATCCCTCCCCAGTGAGGGTATGTCAGGAAGTTAAATACTTGTTGTTAAAAAAAACTCTAAGACAACACATTCACAATGCATGAAACTTATTATGACAATTTCATGTGGATGGTGAAGACAACAAAACAAGTTGGCTGTGCACACGTGAATTAAGTTCAGAGCTGTCTGTGAAGTATAGCTGTGCATCCTCTATTCATGTAAGGAAAGAAAGGTGAGGACACAAACCCCCAAGGAAGACAGTGGGTCCAGGAAATGCAGCCAACATTCTAAGAAAAGAAAAAGGAATCAGTCAAAGGGTATTTGATAACCAGATATAAAGAGAATCTAGCAGGACCTTACAAAAGATGGTACAGCAAGGGTCGGGCCAGGATGGCAGAATGTTTGGATGCTCTCTGTGATCCCTCCAACAACAATGACCCCAATGAACAAAGCATTCGGTTCTATATGACAACCTGGGAAACCTGAGCATCACATAGGAAGTTCAGAAACTGGACTGAGCAACAGCAAAACAAAAGCAGAACCTTAAGTACCTAGGACTGGCCAGATCTAACCTGACACGAATCAGCTGTGTGCAGCACGGTAAGTGGAGTGATTGGCCCTTGGAGGGCATCCTCCTCATCAAGAGAGAGTGACTGGTGAATCTGCTTGTGCTTCCAGAACCAGTGAAAAATGGCACCAGACTGTCAAAAGCTAAGTAATAGGTGTCTAACCTACAATGCCCATATTTGAGTCCTTGTTTCAGGATAAACCTCTCTTCCTCGTCCCAGTGAGTACCCCCTCTCCTCTCTGCATTACACCTGGCTCTACAGGCTGACGCCATTAACTGAACCAGAAAGAGAACTCCTTAAGAATACCCTGAGCCATTGTATAAGACTCAGACAGGGAAAAACTTAACCAACTGGGGAAAGGAAAGAGAAATCCAATGACTCCCCTGAGATGGAAATTCACGGCAGCAAGTGTTCCTTCATCTAGATTCAGATGGAAGTGGCCACTACATCTTCAAAAACACTCAGAGATGGCTGTCACTACTGTGCCTTTCTCAGCACCTTCAGCTAGATAACTGCCTCCACCAATCTCCTCTGCCCATCTAGGACTGTAGGGGAGAGCCTGCACCACATAGCTGATGACTCACTACCTGGACACCTGAACTGAATCCATACAAGATAATTAAACAGACTCTTCTGCTCACGTCTCTAGAAACAACTCCAAACACCAGGTTATAGGACACTAGAATTGCAGTCACCAATAACCCAACTAACACACATGACCAGCCTGTCTGGACATTCCAAAACAAAACAAGAAGCTAGAGCACAGCAGACACACAGAAATCAATTTAAAAACTTACTGATGGTGTAGAGACCACAGTCCATATCAAATCACTTAAAGAAGGAGACCAATAATGGCTTCAGAAAGCTCCCAAAACAATCAAGAACTTTTCCAGATGAAGAGAACTTTCTGGAATTACTAGTGGTACAAAAGAAAAGATTAGCTTTTAAAAGTCTTCAAGAGATCAGGAAGGAGAGAAGGCAAAATATAGCACAGCCTAATGATAAACTGAATGGCTGCAAGGAAGCATACAGACACAAGAAGAAAAAAATGCAGAAAATTAATAGTAACATTACAGAATGAGACAAATCAATAGAAAATCAAAGGAGCAGAATTCAGGCAAGTGAGACTAAAGGTAAGGTACGCAACAGCAGCACATTTGAGGAAAGATCAGATAAAAGAAATACAAAAAAATCAAGAAACACTAAGAATTCTGTGGGTGCCCATCAAGAGGAATAATCTATGAATGACTGCAGTAGCAGAACAAGGGTGAGGGAATAACAGAAAACACAGAGAGAATGGTTAAAGATTTGCTGATAGAAAGCTTTTCTCAATCATGAAAAATGAGACAGTATCTATCCAAGGTGCTCACTGGACTCTATATAAGGTAGATCTCAAAAGAAGGACACAAAAACATATCAGAATTCAACTTTGAAAAACTAAAGATCAGGCAATATTAAGTGGTTCTGAGTCTGTGGGAAGGTGATGTGGGTTTGGGAGAGAGAAGATGCCAGCCATACCTAGAAGAATCACTTTTGATTAGGCTAAAAAAAAAAGGCACGTGTCCACTACAGAGGATCTGGTGAGCAGGGAAGCCCTGTGATTACCTTGGCTATTGGGTAACCTACCCCTGACGAGCTGGAAGTAACACCAGCCCAGGGAATCTACAGGTCTTATCTCACCTACATCTGTTAAGGGCACTAGACAGAGGATTCTGGGAAGATCCAAACTGTGTGAGCATAGGAACTGGGGAGGTTCTGGGAAGCACAGAGACTTGTCTAGGTTCACAGACTGGTTAAGAAGGATTAGCTGGGTCTGAACTCAGCACTGTCTGCTCAAAGCTGGGGGCCCTGGCTGCACCCAGGTCTCCCTGACGTCCTCAGGGGATGGAGACGAGGGCTGGGTTTCTGTCACTGTGTACAGTAGTGGAGATGGTATGGGAAGAGGTGAGCGTTCAGAAGCCCAGAAGAGACTTTGAGAAGTTCCTGTCTCCAGTCAGTCCAAGGTCAGGGGACCCAGGACATGACCTCAAATCCTTCATCACAGAGTGCACAGAGCTTGGAACCCTGGTTACCCTGGGGACCAGGCAGCAGCTTTCAAGTTGCAGCCGCCTCCCAGCTCACTTGGGTGGAGACACTTAGGACGGCAAGATGCCTTCATGTTGTCTGCCATTTTCGCTGTCACAGAACCGCAATAATTCCGCACTGCCGAGAAGGAGACACAGTCCCAGCCCCCGACCAAGAAGGTTCCGGTCACTTTCGCAAAATCAGCCGAAGGTAACACAGTGTCCTCTGGCTGCCAGTCGAGGCCAGGCCACCACTGTGATCCCACCTAGGTAGCCCCACACTCCTCTCCCAGATGACAACATCCCCCAGGACATGCCAGCCCTCATCTTATTGGGTCCATTGTCACAGAGGCACAGGGAAAGGAAGACAGAACTGAGGGAGAAAAAGGTTGTTGGATGAAGCAAAGTCTATGTGCGAGAGGTGGGAGGTGCTGTGATCTGGGGATCCCTGGCAGGGGAGAATTCACCAGGATGGGTAAAATAGTACTGTTCCTTCAGGACTAGGGAGGGCAAGCCCCAGACCCACCCAAGCCCTAGCTCCGGTCGCAGCGCCAGCCCCAGCCCATCACCATGAATCTTCTCCTCGGTTCACGGGGCTGGCTCTGACTGGGAATGGGGTGGTAGGTGGGCCTAAACCATCAGACTGGGTGCCATGGGGACTGGAGGCTGCAGTGGGAGGGGCAGAGACCCTATTCCCATCCCTGCCCTAACTCCCCTGGGTCACACACAAGTCTGAGATCTTACTCTACCCAGAGGTGCCGTTGAGACCACGGCTTTAGGGTCAGGGGTTGGGGTCGCAGGCTGAGTTGGCACTCTCCCGTAGCCTTCCCTAAGTAAGGAAATCAAGGTGCAATCTGAGTTGCTGCTATTGCCTGGGCCTTTGCTGCCCTGGGCCAGTCAGCTTCTTCTAGAAGCTACTGAGCTCAGGTCTTGAACAGGACTGATGGTACGGCCTTGAGGATGACTGCTCAGGACACAGTATGCACTGGGAAATGAAAGCTCCCTGGAGGCCCAGGAGGCACAGGGACCAAAAGGGGCTACAAGGGAAGGAGGTGGTTCAGCAGGGCCCTGGACACCGCCCTGACCTCTGCTGCCACTGTCTCTGCAGAATACCCTGCAGGAGATCCCCACGGAAGAGGAGGATGACACCACATACTCGGATGCCCCCAGGAGACAAGCCAGGAACAGCTGGCGCAGGCTCTGGGTGAGTGTGGGGGAAGTGGCGTGGGACCTCCAGCCAGGAATGTGAGATGACCAGAGGGGCCCTGGGGCCCAGACAGTGCCCTGGAGATGCACAGCTTCCTCCCAGGACTTCCCTATCAAGGGCCCCCTAAAGCAATCAGCCACCACCATTTCCTCTTTCTCCCACTGCCCTCCTTGCCCAGGCTGGCTACAAAGTTACTTGGCCTGTATTTACAAGAACAGTAGAAACAACTGTCTTCACCTCCCATCAGCCTGTGTGTCTTCCTGCCTTTTGCTTGGCTTAGTGTTTAATTTCCAACCCCAGGGTCTCAGGCAGCAGTCAGTTGATCTGTCCAATCATACCTTCTCCCAGCCTTCCACAGCCACATGCACAGCAAGTTCTTTTACCCTAACACGTGGGCCACAAGCTGTCACAGACACTTTCTGCCCCTACAATCTCCAGGAACAGATCATGTAACCCCTCCGGTTCAGGAGCTGTGTCCTGATGTGGCTGCAGATGGTCACAGAGTGACGGAGACTCTCACTGCTGCTGGCCCTGGACTCCCTTCTGCGGCCTTTTCAGCAGGGCTGCAGGAACCTGATGTGGGTCCTCACACACTGACCACACAGGACAGACTCCCAGCAGTGGCACCCTGGGGGAATGATTTGCATTTTCCAATAGGATCCTTGACGAGGCTCCTTTCCAAAACAGCCCTTGCAGTGCCGTGGCCCAGAAGTCTGTGCTACAGGCAGCGTCCCCGCAGTCAGCCAGTGCCCGGTGTTGGGGCTCTTTTCTACTTTACCAACGGCTGTCAGGGTCCTTGACGTGCACGCTGGCCTGGAAAAGCCGAGTCCCTTCTTGGTCCTTTACTGCTAGTCAGATTCAGTCTTGCTGAGGTGTTTCTTTGGACCCCGAATTCTAGGCAAGTCTCTGTCCTACCCCTGGATCTCCAAGCTGTCACCTTGTCTGGATCTGGGCGCTCCGCAGCTTCAGGTTCTGAAAACCTCGTTTCACGCACAGAAAGAAAAATTCAGGTCTTGCTTCTCACTGAGCGGGGATCCTATGGGTGTGTGCCTGCTCCGGGTGCTGTTTGCGGTTCGGAAGCAGTGAGTTTCGATGAGACCTTCCCCTGTGAGTCAGGAGTAGACCAACCCTTGTGTGGCACACAGAGAACATCACTGAACCTTAGTGTCAAGCGATTCTGTATGCTGACCACGTGAAATCAAACAGACAGTGGACATCGCCAAGCTGATGTTTTCTCATCTCTAGAAAGGGGGGTTTTGGGAGGACTCACATAGTTACTCAGTTAACAAAGTAAGTTTACAGTCCTAATGTTTGGAACCACCACTTCTGCTCTGAAAGCTGAATCCTGTTTTCTGCTGGAGGCCCTTGGGTCCCACCTCCTGCCACAGGTCACTGAGGAGAGAGCAGTGCGTGGGCAGAGGTGCAGTCTGCAATCCTCCTGGTGGCTCATGGAGCCACCTGACAGTATGCTCCCCTTCTGTGTCACCCCAGTGTGGATGTTGGGCCGACCAGGAACAGGATGAGGCCTCGATAACAAGAAATCTCAATAGACGGTCATTGGAGAAGGTGGCGGAGCACCTGGTGCCCGCGTTCCTCAACGGTGATGGCACCTTCATCAGCCTTTTCCTGGGAACGTACAAAACTTATGCCACGACCCAGCAGGTCCTTGAGCACTTATTCCAAAGGTGAGGGTACCAGCTGCCACAGCCTAGTGGTGACTTGAGTCCTAACCACTTGTGAGCGACGCCACGTCATCACTGAGAGCCTCGTTTTATTCCCTTGAGAAGTGGGGTGCATAAGGATCGCTTACATAGAATGCCCATGTCCCCAAAGTACTCGGCACTCCGGGAATGACTGCTGGAGGGGCTGGGATGGTGGCATTTAACATGTTCCTTTCCCCATGAAGAAGCTGTCTGCCTGAGGCTTCAATGACCGAATGCCCTTCAGCAAACCAATTTCCCATTGGTAATGGGGAGCTGAGATTCTGGGTAGCGGGCCCTTGTCTTTGATGCAGCCAGAACAGTGATCTTGCTACAAGGGCCCGGGACCCTCCGATGCCTGGGAAGGTGCTGGTTGGGTTTACTCACTCACCCAGCATCCAGGAAGGCCCTGCCGTTACACTCCTGTGGGCACTTAGCACTGTGCAGTGGACAAAGTGGATAGGAAGCCAGGCCCTCCTCAGCCTCCCTTCTGGTCAGGAGGCGGACAGGAACACGGGAAATCTTAAGCAGCTAGTGTGCACTGGGCATTCGGTATGACACCCACATGCCACCTCTAGGTATAAAAGTTATCACCCCAAGTCGGCCGGAGATGGAGAACCGCAGGAGCAAGTGAAACAGTGAGTGGATTTTGGGTGGCGATGGAGGGCTCCTGCCTCTACAGAAGGGTGGGGGTGGAGCTGCTCAGACCCCAGGCCACACAGATCTGGATTCCACTACAGGAATGAGTTCAGGGTCACTCACTGCAAGAGGTAAGCCATGATAGAGGCTGTGGGTGAAAAGTGGGTATCCTAGGGAGAAGAGAGGAAACGGGGGGCTCAGAGAGGCTCTGGAGATAATTATTCTGGGAGAATCACCTCATATCACAATTTGCCCATTCCTCTGTTTGGGACCCAAACCAGGAGAGGTGAGGTGGGGGCAGACCTCCTGCTGAATCAGGGGTCCTCAGGTACATATGGGGCCAAGTGTTGGGGAAAAGTGTCTGTAGGACAAGACACATCACCCATCTGCAGAGAACCAGGTGGCACACTGGAGCACACACTAGCGGAGGGGCCTGGGGTCCTGGGCACCTGGGGCAGGGAACAGACCACGTGTGCGGCTCAGCATCAGACAGATGGGGAGCACTCCTGTGTGTCAGGCTCTTAGGCTAACAGACACTCACACACCGGAGTCCTCCGACTGTTACCGTCCAAGGAGGAGAGGGCCAAGGTATAGTGTAGGGTACAATCAGGCTGCCCAAGAAGGGAGAGTTGGTCAAAGCAGTGATGGGGAGAGTCCTGGGACGGAAGCTCTGTGTTAGTTCTCTGTTCAGTGACAAGGCCCGTTGCAACTAGGACAGCCAGAGGATGTGATGCAGGGGCAGGACGAGGTAGACAGAGGGACCCCGCCCTTTGTAGAGGTGCCTAGTGAGGGCACTGTGCTGGGAAGGGCCAGGCCTCTGACCCTGCTCCTCTTCACCCACCCGCAGTGCCTTCTGCTTTATCCTGAGCACGTGGCTCCAGGAATACACGGAGCACTTTGATGAGCCCCCGCACTACCGCTGTCTCAAACTTGTCGTGCAGTTTGCAAAAGTGAACATGCCAGGTTCACACCTGGAACATCACGCCCAACTTCTCTTGTCCCAGTTTACTCAAAAGGAAGTCCCTGAGGCAGAGCCAGAGGGTGAGAAGGACTGGGCATGCCTGCATGGGAGCCTGGGATGGGACTTGGGAAGACCACAGAGGTTGAGGCTGAGCTTGAGCGCCGAGTAACCTCAGAAGCTCCTCTGGTGGACCAGTCTGGGAAGACGTCCTGGGGAGGAAATCTTGGCACGGGGAAGTTTTGCACCCTTAGAAAGGGATGAGGAAAGGCCGTCCTATTGGGGAACACTTCTCCTTCTGCAGATCCAGAGCAAGGCCCAGTGCCAGCTGTAAAAGTTGCTCAGGATCTCTCTGTGGCTCAAGAACTGGTTCTGGGACTGTGTCCTGGGGTCCAGTCTGCTCCTGCGTCACCACCGGAATTGCACAGCACACCACCTACTCCATCAGCAGTGCCCACACTGGCCCCAGATGAAGAGCCAGCTGGAGAGGCGGAGACCTACCCAGGGTCATCACCACAACTGCCTCCCAGGCCACTGGCTGAGATTGGGCCACACGGGGACTCTGGACTGCTCTCAAGAGCCCCCTTCATTCCATCACTAGCTCTGACGCCAGTCTTGAACAAAGACGTGGCTCAAGACCTGGATTCCTATCTTCGTCCACGGCCAGCTTCTGCACCACCTCCTCTTGTTGATCCCGCTCCCGCACGGTCACTGGAGGAGCGCCACAGTGCGCCAGCTATTCTCCCACCAGATCCTGCTCTGGTTTTTGATAAAGGGGCAGCTGGAGGGTCACACTCTCATCTTGATCAACCTCTAGAACCAACTCCTGACTACAGCTGGCTGACCATCCATCTCCTGCTGGGGTTGCTGTTCCTGTCCCAGCTCCTGCCCCTGCACCTGTTCTTGCCCCTGCCCCTGCTCCTGCTCCTCTTCCTGCTCCTGCCCCAGATCCTGCCTGTGCTTCTGTTCCTGCTCCTGCTCCTCTTCCTCTTCCTGCTCCTGTCCCAGGTGCTGCCCGTGCTCCTGCTCCTCCTCCTGCTCCCAAAATAGAGCCCCCCAGACTGGCTGGTCCTCCATCTGCAGCTCTGCCTTGAACACCACACGCTGAGCCAGTGGCCACAGTGCCTTAGCTGCAGCTCATTATTTACAGCGAAAAAGTGTCACCCTCAGAGCCCGACCTTTTATACTCACCTAGGAGGATAGCCTGGTATTTTTTAGCTTGTAGTTTATTCTATATTACATAATATAATTAGATATTATAGTCTATATTGCACAGTACACTAGATTTAGTATACTATAGTAGACTTCTCATTCAATAAAGCTTTGTTTGAATTCCTTCAAAGTGTGGAAGATATCGGCTCTATGAACTTTCACCATCCTATCCAGCCATCACCAATGTCTACTTGAGAACATTTTTATCATCACTGTGATGGTTAATATGACATGTTCAGTTCAGCAGGCTGTCAATGTCAATGGTTTGGCATACATTAAGTAATCATCATCCATTTTCTGATGAGATATGAGCAGCCAATCAGTTGGAAAAGGAGTTTCCTGCTGTTGTGCCTGGCAAATTCAAACATCTCCTGGTGTATGCATCCGTTTATCGAGCCAATGCCTTCTTTCTCCATCACTGTTTGGAAGCAGTTTAGCTTTAGCTAGCAAGGCCAGCCATACACTTTCACTGTAGTAGCTCAAGGGTATATGAACTCTCCAGCTTGATCCCAAATTAGTCTACAGGGACCTTAATCGTCTTGGACTTCCACAAGATGTCACACACATCTAGTAAAGTGAGGATGTTATGCTGATTGTACCTAGTAACTAAGAAGTATCAGTGAATCCAAACATATTTCCTTTATCGTGCTCTAAGTGGATGCTTCTGATTCAAATCAGTTGGTTATGCAAAATCTAACAACACACACTGGTATAGGACCCTAGTTCTTCTCCCCACACTGTGACAGCCTACGCCTCCTCGCCACTCTGTACTTCCCATGCCCATTCGACCAGCCTGTCTTCTCCTGCCTTCTCTTCTTGCCTCCAGACAGGAGTTGCCCATTTAGCCTCATGCACCTATGTATAAGTGTCCCAAGAGGGACACTCTTCAACAACATCATTTGATGACTTACAATCCAGTCCAATCTTTATCTGGAGACTTGGCTTCACGAAGGCTTTCAGTTTGAGGCCAACAGGGAGTCCACGGCTGTGTCATTCAGGGACCCTCCTGTGCATAAGACCACAGAGTCTGATCTTTTATTGGAGTTGGAGGCCTCCACCCCATTTTTCTCCCACTCCATCAGGGACTCTTTATTGTGTTCCCTGTGAGGGAAGTCATTGGTCATCACTGGCTACTATCCAGTTCTTCTGGTCAAATGCTGAGAAAGTCTCTAGTTTAGGTGGCCTTTTATGTCTCTTGGCTCATAGTTTCCTTGTGTCTCTCAGGTTCTTCCTTCTCCTGTACTCCAGGTGGTTGGGGGACCAATAGATACTTCTGAGAGGGCTGCTTGCTAGACCCACTGAAGCTAGACTTACTGTTACGACATCTGTATGCTAGAAGGCGAAATTTAGAATCACAAAAGTTTAGGTGCCCCACAAATGTTTATTGCAGCACTGTCCACCACAACAAAAAGTAGGAGTCACCCTAGGTGCCCACTTGGGTGTGTATGCCTAGTAACATCTCTAACCACCTTGTTACAGGACATTAGAACGTTTAAGGGACCCGTAATCAAACAAGCTCTCCAGACCAGCCTACTGGGGTACTGTAAAACCAACAAAAAAGAAGTTATAACACAGTACGCGAACATAAAAAATACAAGTTACCTGTGGCTTAGAGACAACAATCCATAGTAAATCACTTAAACAGGCACACCAAGATGGTTTCTAAAAGCTCTTAAGGTTTGAAGGTGCCAAGAGGCAAACTACTACACTCAACCACCTTATTTAGACATTTCCAAACAACAAGCTAGAACACAGTATACAAACATTAGAGACAACAATTAATATCCAATCACTCAAAGAGGCAGATCACAATGGTTTCTGAAAGCTACCAAAGAATGGAGAAATTTTCCAGATGAAGGAAACTTCCTGGAATTATTAGAGGGAGACTACCAAAAATTCATATTTAGAACACTTCAAGAGATCAGGCGGAGCATAATGACAAATTGAAAATGCTGCAAGAAATCCTTAAGACAGCAATCAGAAATTCAGCAGACTGATAATAAAATTAAGGAGTTACACATCTCAATAGAAAGCGAAAGGCATGGAACTGAGGGAATGGAATGGAGAATTAGGGAGACTGAAAGTACGCCACTTGACTGCAACATATATAAGAATATATAAGAAAAAATCAGGTAAAAGAATTCATAAAAATGAAGGAACATTAATAATTCCATAGGGCTGTATCAAGAAGAATAATTTATGGAGGATTAAAGTATCAGAATTGGAAGTGATAACAGAAAATACTGAAAGAATGGCTAAAGATTTTTAACACAATATATCTGACAACATGAGAAATAAGATTTTCTTCAAGACACATATGAAACTCCCCACAAGGCAGATCTGAAAAGAAAGATACCAAGACACAGAATAATCAAATTGACCAAAATTAAAAATAAGAGCCAAAAGCCAAGTGCTGTCGAACAACAAAGCATAATCGGTAGAGGAAGGTCAGTAAGACTAAGTTCAGACTACGCAGCAGAAATCACACGGAGAAAAAGACAATGGGGTGATATATACAAAGAACTGAAGGAAAAAAATTGCCAGTCAGGAATTATATAGGTACCAAAAGCATCTCTGAAACATGATGGCAAATTAGGAAATTTCCAGATAAACAGAAATTAAGGGCATTTGCAAAAACCAAACAAAAAGGAAGAAAATACTAAAGGGAGTCCAACTCGGACTGTGTAAAAATAAATCTTTCTTTGTTAAAGCCATCCACTCTGTGGTAATTCCGTTAGAGCGGCCCTAGCTGACTAAAACGGAATTGGTACCGTGGGACTGGGGTGCTGCTCTAGCAAATACCTAAAATGTGGAAGCCACTTTGAAACTGCGAATGGGTAGAAGATTCAGAAGGAACGAAGCAGGCGCAGATGGTGAGAAACAACAGAGGACTGGCAGCAGCGGCAGCGGCAGCAGCAGCAGCAGAATCAGAGGCAGCGCTGGAGCCGACCCATGGACCGAGAGAGGTCAGTGCCTGCACAGAGTTTTCCTCGCGGAACGGGGTGCCTCTGGGCACTTGAATCGGTGGAGCTGGCCTTGCTGACCCACGAAGCAAGACAGTTGAGTGCCTTTGGGCAGGATGCTTTCCAGCAAGAGTGGGGTGACTCAGGGCACTTAAACCAGTGGAGCCAGAGAGCTTTGGAACACTTGCCCGGCAGGGCAGATGTGGGCCTGAGGCCCAGGCCATGAGGCCATAGGAAGCTGAAGCTGAAGAGACAAATAGTGTGAGAAGCTGAGCTGCCTCAGTCTCAAGAGGTATGGCCATGACCTCAGGGGTTTGAAAGGGTGGAAGCACGGCGTGCTGTGTTCGTAAGGGTGGAATTGCCACTCAGTTGGGCTTAGGGTGCTCCTAAAGCCAATGGGACAGAGTTTCTGTCCAAGTGGGCCTTGAAGGCAGAGTTGTAGCACGGGGCTGGAGGTCTCCACTCAGAAACCAGAGAGTGTGGCCGATATCTAGAGTCTGGAGAGCATTGCTGTTGTGTAGAATGTCTCAGAAAATGTAAGAGTATTTCCAAAGCTTTGAGAGCTACTGTAATGTGTTCTGTTGACTGGCCTGTTACCTGTTAATGCCTTCTAAGTTTCACAGATGTAGAAGAGTTTTTGTATTTTGGACTTGGAACTGATATAAGACTTCTGTTATATGGATGGACATAATTTTGCTATGATGAGATGAATGTGTTAAATGTTTTTGTGATGTGATTTTTGGGTTGTCAAAGGGTGGGATGTCATGGTTGGAATTGTGTCCCCCCAAAAATACGTGCAGCCACGTGGCTGGGATATGGTTCCCAGTATCTTGGAAATGTCCTCCATTGTGTGGCTTTGCTAACTGTGTGTTAAAAGATTAGGGTGGGGCTACAAATTCTGCATAGGATTACTTCCCTGTCCTGCTGTAGGGGGAGTTTCCCCAGAGGGTGGCTTGTCCCACCCTTAATGCTTTCAGATAAAAAGGAAAAAGAAACAAGGGACAATTGAGAACCTCACAACCATGAAGCAAGCAGCACCGGGAGCACAGCGCGACTTTCACATCAGAGGTTCTTGCGTCAGGACGCTCCCTGGACAAAGACTGATGCAATACTGGACTTTCCTCCAGAGCCGACAAGGGGAAAGCCTTCCCCTGGAGCGGACACCCTGAATATGGACTTGTAACCTACCGGACTGTGTAAGAATAAATCTTTCTTTGTTAAAGCCATCCACTCTGTGGTAATTCTGGTAGAGCGGCCCTAGCTGACTAAAACAAAGGGCATTTGCAAAAACCAAACTCAAACGAAGAAAACACTAAAGGGAGTGCTTACTTGAGTCACAAAACTAATAACATCACCCAATAACAAAACACTAGCACGTAGGACAGAGTAAATGGCTAGGGAAATGACAAAAATAAAGCAAAAACATTGAAAACAGAGAAACAGAAATGTTAATGTGTAAAAGATGACAACATTAAAGCCAAAAAAGAAGGACTTACAAATGTAATCATAGATCTGTCACATGGAGAGAAAGTCAAGACAACACAATGAAATTACAGACTTGTTTACATTTAGAAAAATACACATCAACATTAAGGTAACCACAAAATCAATTAAGAACCCTGTACATCGAAATAAAAAACAAGAAAAACAGGAAGTCTCAGCAACAACAAAAAAGCCCAGAGTGGCACGGCCACGTGATAGAGTAGTCAGAAGCTTCCTGTGATCCATCTAACCACAAACATCCCCCCAAACAAGTGGACAGACTATAGATGACATATCCAGAGCCCTGAATATCCTAGGCAAAGTTGATAAATCAGACTGAGCAGCTGGGGAGAGGGAGAAGGGGCAGACACAGTGAGAAGCGGCCAGATCTGACCCAGCAGGAATCGGCATTCTGCAGGTAGATCTGCCGGCTTAAGCCTGGCAAGGCCAGCACTGGCGGGTGGATGAGTTTTCAACATCAGGAGAGAACCAGTGGCACAGAGTGCACTCACATCTGCAGAACCAGTGACAAATAGCATCTGGTCATCAAGATAGCAGCATGTAGATCAAAGCCGTCCTTTGGAATGAACATCTGTCATTGACCTGCCCTCCTCCTGTTCTGCACTGTATCCGAGTGGACTCCAAAGACCGAAGCATCCCCAGAGCCAGAAGTGGGACCTGCCAGGGCCCTGAGTCATCCTCCCAGCCTTGGAGAGGAAACAAATGAACAAAGAAGGAAAAATAATCCACTGGTTTCCTTAAACCAGGAATTCAGGGCAGAAACATTTCCTTTTCCCAGGCACAGGCGCAAGGGATCCACGGACACTGAATGCCTTTGACTCTTGCATAGAGCACTGTGGGCCCACTACAACAGTGTAGGTGTTCATTAGGACAGGACAACACGGTATATACCTGAACCCTAATTTTACCATATCAGGTGAACGGTCAAAAAGAACGTTCCCGAAATCTGACACCACTCTTTCTATTAAGCACGATCTTCACTTACCAAAAGCAGGGGCCTGACAACTGGTGGGTACACCCATGCTAACTAACCGCCCACTACAGGGATCCAAGAATAAGTGGTGTCTCCCAGTACTTACAGCACTGGTCACTCATGGTCGGGCTGCAAAATCTCCTCACCTAAGCACTCCACGGGAAAGGGACGTACTTTCCTCACAGACAGGCCCCTGACAGAGAACAGAGAACAGAGAGCAGAGAACAGTACTGACGAACAGGCTGTGTTGTTGCTGTTAGGTGCCATCACGTTGGTTTTGACTCATCATGACCCCATGCACAACAGAACAAAACACTGCGTGTCCTGCACCATGCACACAGTCACTTTTGTGCTTAAGGACATCGTTGCAGCCACTGTGTCAGCGCATCTTGTTGAAGGTCTTCCTCCACTCTACCAAGCATGCTGTCCTTCTCCAGGGACTCATCCCTCCGGACAATATGTACAAAGTACGTGAGACTCAGCGTCACCATCCTTGCTCCCAAGGAGCACTTCGGTTGTACTTCCTCCAGGACAGATCTGTTTGTTCTTTTCACATCCACGGTATACTCAATATTCTTCTCCAACACCACTATTTACACAGGAGACTGAATGAGCAGCTCCTCTCTAGAGCTGAGAAAAAGGGTAGAGGGGGACAGGAATTGGTCAAAGGGATAGAGGAAGTACAGGGTGAGAAGGGGGAGTGTGCTGCTGTCAGGTGGAGGTAGGAGGGAGCAGTTAGAATAGTATAATGGTGTGTGTTTGGGGTTTTATGCGGCCAATGGATTTGAGCTGTAAAAGCATGCTAAAGTTTTTTTAAAAAATATATTTAAGAAAATATGAACAGGCACTTCAACAAAGAATACATCCAGGCTGTCAACAGACACTTGAGAAAACACTCATGATCATTGGTGATTAAATCTATGCCAATCAAAACTACAGTGAGCTAACATGTCACACCAACAAGGAGGGCACTAAACCAAAAACAACAAAGAAATGTTGGAGAGGACGTGAAGAAACTGGGACACTCATGCACTGCTGGTGGGACTGTAAAACGGTACCAACACTTTGGAAATTGACTTGGCACTTTCTTAAGAAGCTAGGAATAGATCCAGCAATCCCACTTACTGCAATATGTCCTACAGAAATAAGAGCTGCCGCACAAACAGACACATACACACCAGGGTTCCTCGCAGCACTGTCCATAAAAGCAAAATGATGGAATAAAGCTAGGTGCCCATCAACAGAAGAAAGGAAAAACACACTACGGTATATTTAGACAGTGGATACTGTGCAGTGATAAAAACTGACAGTGAATTTTTGAAACATCTCTTAACATGGAGGTTTCTCAAAGGCATTATGCTGAATCAAATTAGTCAATTGCAAAAGCACAAATATGGTATGAGGCCATTATTATAAGAATCTCAAAAAAGATTTAAACACAGAAGAAAGCATTCTTTAATCATTATGACGGTGAAGAGAATGACAGGCTATTCACTAAACAGATAGCAGACAGCAACTACTTTAGGTGAAGGACAGGACAGCACACAACACAGGAGAAGACAGCACAGCCAGACTAAACCAAAAGCTAACAAGTGTCCTGGATACAACCAGATACTCTGAGGGACAGAAAAGCAGTGGTTGTCTGGGGACCACGGTTTTGAGTGCAATCTAGGTTAACTGGTTTAACAAATACTGGAAAGAAAATACTCTGAATTTCACTGTGGTGAGTGTTACCTGGGCTCTTAAAGGCTAGCAAGTGGTCATAGAAGAAGTATCAATTTGTCCCAACCCGCCCAGAGCAAGGGACAAGGAAGAACACCAAAGACATCAGGCAAACACAAACTCAAGAGACAGAAAAGGCTGCTCAGACAAGACACTACATCAGCCTGAGAGCAGAAGACGGAGATAATGGTCAGCTGTTAGCACCCCAATAGGGAACACAACAAAGTGTCCCTGACAGAGCACAAGACAAGTGGGTCACAGAAGTCCAACTCCAGTAATAAGACCAGACTTCACAGTCTGACTCATGGAGGGTCCCCAGAAGATATGGTCCCCGGACACTGTGCTGTCGCACTGTGAAACCATTCCTGAGGATGACTCTTCACAAAAAGACTGAACTGGTCTATAAAACATAAAGTGATGTCGGTGAAGAGTGAGCTTCTTAAGCTAAGCAGATACAGGAGGCTAATTCAGCAACTCCTGTCCTGAGGCGAGGTAACAAGGCAGAGGGGGCAGCAGTTGGTTGAAAGAACACAAGAAATACAGGTTGGAGAAGAGAGTGCTGTCACAGTATGGGGAGGGACACTAGGGTGACACTGAAACACGTGTGTGAGATTTTATAGAAGAAACTGACTTGAACTGTAAACTCTCACTTAAAGTACATTTTTTTTAAAAAACAGCTCTGGCTCAGACAGTTGCACAGGACATTTCTTCTAAGCATGCAGAGAAAAGCTGACTCCAGCTCCTCTCAAACGATTCCAGAACATGGAGGAGAAAGGAATACTCCCTAGTTCATTCTATGAATCCAGCGCAATCCTGATACCAGAGCCAGGCCGACACTACACAACAGAAAGAGAACCACACATCACAGCTGTCAGGCTTCCTTTCCAGCCCCGCGCCTTACATAAAACAGGCCTCTCAAGTGTGGAGTGAAGTGTGTGTACAAGGTATCACCACTCGTTAACTGCCTCATCTAAGTCCATCACTCACCCTTACTCCCAAAATTTAAAAAAATAAAGCAGCTGCCTACGGGGACTTTCCATCGTCAAGCTTTCTGGGAAACACCTGCCCTCTAATTTTAAACAGAACCGCTACAGCCCTTACCCTGCTTTCTGTGAACCCTTCAGCCCCACACTGCGTCTCTCCACACCGCCTCTGACAAGGTCTCTAAGGGCTTTCCTTCGTCGTCGTGTTATCACTGCTTTTCTCAATCCCACTTTCCCTGGCTGCAGAGTCCTCAGCCTCGACTGGCCACTCCTTGTCTTGTGACTGCTCTGTTCTCCTGCAAGTCATCACCTGCTGCCACCACGACGTTCCATCACCAGAAACCCACCCTGGTCCTTCATCCCACACAAAGTACCACTGACGCAGGGCAGGTCTGTGTGGCCAATCATCCGTCATTCATGGTTTGAAGCAATAGGATGGAAACTGCTATAGTCTAAGATATCATCTTAAAATTGAAAGCAAGCCATTTTTGATACAAAATGCCTTCTTCCGCATCAAAGTCCCTTGGTGGTTGTATTTCTCAACTTGGATGCCTACTACCTGCCGACTGAGAGGTCTAGCTTTCTGTCACCTGTCTCTCCTATCCTAGTAACCTCGTCTCCCCGTTGCCACTCCCTCCCTGGATGATCCTTAGATATTTAAAATTACCTTTCGCTTATTAGCTTTATTAATCAGAGCAACTCTGTCATCCCTCTGTCTGCCTTCTACTTCTCTGTGATGCCCTAGGAGGAAGGGACCTCAATTTTCATCCTCAAAGAAGCCACCAGAGTAGACTCCTAATACTCTAGTCCCGTCAATGTCGAATTAACACCCTCTCTGGCCTGCAAAAGTGGCTACATTCAAATTTTGTGCTCTTTAAAATGGTAATTTGTCTTCGGCCCATGAAAAGAAAAAGAGAGAAGAAAACTGTTGCACTATTACGGCATTCCTCCATGATCTGGACAACCCAGTGGTGTGGTGCTTGAGTGTTGCGACTACTAACCAAAAGGTCAGCAGTTCAGATCCACCAGGCGCTCCTTGGAAACCCTATGGGGTAGTTCTGCTCTGTCCAATAGGATCACTATGTGTTGGAATCAACTCGAGGGCAGCAGGTTTTTTGGGTTGTTCGTTCCATTATTTGGGGCCTTAGGGACACGATGGTTAAAGGGTTTGGCTACAAACCGAAAGGTCAGCAGTTTGAACCTTCCAGTCACTCTTTGGAAACTCTGGGGGGCAGGTGTACTCTGTTCTAGGAGTCACAAACAATTCGATGGCAATGGCTTTGTGTTTTATGTTCCCATTCTGTACACATCATGATTTAAGAAATGCTCAGAATTTACACTTTTTATTTTGCTTTTATTTTATTTTTTATTCTGCAGTCCAAGAGACCAGTTCTGCAATACCTAAAAATAGCTGCGTTTCTGATGTCACAGATAGGATTTTGGGGTGGGGTGGGATTTTTTTCCATTGTCCACTGTCAGCATTATTATTTACTCTGTTGCCCTGATATTAGGAAAGCTGAATCCTCCATAATATTCATATCTCAAGAACAGTGTAGAGCACTGTCACCCACAGGTTGTACTTGGAGACCAGGTACTGTCCTTAGATTGCTGTCGGTGTGTTGGCAGAGCTGTACCTGACTTTCTATCATGATCTGAAGCTATAACCAGAAAAAGGAGACAATTAGGAAGTGTTTCACCTTCGTAAAATGGAAGAGCTCCAGACCTTGCTACCTGACCCCATCCCCTTCCTGTTTCACCATCAACCTCAACCCCACCCTCACCCTGACCCTCAAGCCCAGCAACACAGCACAAGCCCTGCACAGAATTCTCAGGAGCAGTGCTTTGCCCACACTCTGGGAATGGGGTCAACAAACCTAATGGCCACAGGCCAAGCAGTGAAGATAGGGTGGAAAAATAGAACAAGGACATAGTTCAAATCAATTTCACAAGTTTCTGTAGAGGGATAATACAGTTTCAAGATTACTGATTTATAGTATCAGAATATTAAGGAGGGGGTAAGAGTATGCCTCTCTTTGCAGACTAGCTTTTCCTCTCTTCCCAAATACTTTGAAAGGAGAAAATTGAGCTAATCTATAACTATCCACCAACTATGTGAAAAGCTTTGTGTGGCTTTACTGGTAATATGTCATTTGTGCCTTACAAGGAACACATGGGTGTGACGGACTGAATTATGGTACCCCCAAATGTATGACAACGGGTTGCAGCCATGATTCCTGCTATTAGGTAGCTGGCCTCCATTTTTTCTTAACTTTTCTATGTGTTATAAATCATAACCTCTGCCTGCGATAACAGAGGATCAGGGTGGGATGTGACACCTGTGCTCAGGTCACATCCCTGATCGCAGATACACGGAGTGTCGCTGGGTGTGACCTGCATCAACTTTAATCTTAGAAGAGAAGGAAAAAGGAAAACGAAGCAAGTAGAGAGTTGGGGACCTCAAACCGCCATGAAAGTTACGTTTGGACCCAGGGTTCCTGCACAGAGAAGCCCCTAGTGTAGGTGAAGACTGATGACTAGGACCTTCCTCCAGAGCTGACACAGGAAGCCCTCCCTTGGAGCTGATACTCAGAACCTGGACTTTCAGTGTCGTGGATGGTGAGAGAATAAATCCCTCTGTGGTAAAGTCATCCACTTGTGGTATTTCTGCTACAGCCAACCAGCAGTACTACCCAAATAAGCCAATGGATAGAGGCCACCACTACTGCCATTAGCTGGAAGATAGCTGAACAATAACCAAATGGTTTTTAAATAATCCAAACCTATAAAAGCAGTTGTGGGTGGAAGGAATTGCCTAAACAACGCCCAACAAGTGGACCCTGAAAGAAGACAGGGAGAACTAAGAAACAGTGAACACCTAATCTCTGAGGCAACTGTTGTCTGTTCCCTCACTTTGTTCTATAGGAACCCAAGGAAGTATTGTAGATGAAGTAACTGACTTAAGAGAGCTTAACCATCATGCCCATGATCTGAAAACTATTCAGTGGGATGTGAAATTAGGTCTGTCTTATTTCATTGTACCACATGTTTGCAAATGGAGCCAGAGCTACCATAATTGAATAGCTCGATTTCCTAGAATAAAAGCCAAAGAACTAGGGGAATACTTCTAGGATATAAGTACCTGGCTTAACCCACACAGGTTTAAACTAACTAGTTAATATGCCAGTCATGACTTTTTACTCAGAGATACTAGATTCTAATTTACTGGGCCATGAGAGAACAAGCTGAGTATTCTGCTGTGTTGGCAACTTCCGCTACTGGAATAAAAGGAACACTCCAACAGCGCAGTGGGTGGGACTTTACTATCTTCTCCGTCATCCCTATAAATAGTACCATGGAGTCACAGAGGAGGGAACAGTGTGAACCTTGACATTTTGAGTCCTAACCCTAATTTCTGGCCCCAAGTTGCCCTTTTTGTTGGGGCTGTCCTGTTTCGTCCTCCACTTTGGATTTCAGCATCCAAGAACTCCCAGGTCTACAAATAGGCATCAGCTCACAAAACAAAGTTACTGCTTTCTCTGATGCCATTATAACCAGCCGTGAAAGAAGCAGTTACCCCCTCTCCCGCCACCCCATCACATAGTCTAATGAAACCATAACTCTGAGATTGGGACATAGGGTTCCCTGTGTATGTGTATGTACCGCTGTGTGTGTACATGTATGCATGTGTATTAATCCTTTAAACTTTTCCTCACTTTTGAACAGATCTGAAGATTAATGTAGCAGAAGGTCTTTCAAGAGCCTTACCTACCCCATGAAATGTTTATGGGCCTGCTGATTCAGGTGGGAACAAGGTAATACAGATAAGTCAGGAAGCCAGAAAACAATTGAACCCTTTTCATATAAAATACCAAATAAGAATATTTATTTACAGCACTGTATAATTTAT
The DNA here is from genome assembly GCA_028571685.1 of Heterohyrax brucei. Classification (NCBI taxonomy): domain Eukaryota; kingdom Metazoa; phylum Chordata; class Mammalia; order Hyracoidea; family Procaviidae; genus Heterohyrax; species Heterohyrax brucei. Next base: position 26,968,401 of record CM053149.1, on the reverse strand, counting down.
AAAATTCAGTCACAGCTACCATCCCACTTGACCTTCTCAACCACTCTTCTATATATGTGTTTATTTCCATTTTATATATAAAGCAAATGAAGCTGAGAGGGGAAAAAGGATGGTCCCAGGGTTCCACAGTCACTGAGCAACAAAGAAAGGGTCTCCAAGTTTCTAACATCGAGTTTCACGTCCTTTGACCATCCTGCAACACTGCCCACTTCTGCCCTTCTCAGAGGCACAATCAGAATGGTAAGAGGGACACACAGTCATCCCAAATAAGACTCTTGGCCTTCCAAAGCTTTCCATATACACTTCATATACTAGAATCAGATGACGTTCAATCCATGTAGCAACTTTTTGCACTTTCAAACTGATTTCTAATTATCAAGGACAAGTGTAATAGAACAAACTCATAGAAGCAGAACATTACGTAAGAACAAGCTCCTTGATCAACGTTTTTTGAATGCCATCCCTCCCCAGTGAGGGTATGTCAGGAAGTTAAATACTTGTTGATAAAAAAAACTCTAAAACAACACATTCACAATGCATGAAACTTATTATGACAATTTCATGTGGATGGTGAAGACAACAAAACAAGTTGGCTCTGCACATGTGAATTAAGTTCAGAGCTGTCTGTGAAATATAGCTGTGCATCCTCTATTCATGTAAGGAAAGAAAGGTGAGGACACAAACCCCCAAGGAAGACAGTGGGTCCAGGAAATGTAGCCAACATTCTAAGAAAAGAAAAAGGAATCAGTCAAAGGGTATTTGATAACCAGATACAAAGAGAATCTACCAGGACCTTACAAAAGATGGTACAGCAAGGGTCGGGCCAGGATGGCAGAATGTTTGGATGCTCTCTGTGATCCCTCCAACAACAATGACCCCAATGAACAAAGCACTTCGTTCTATATGACAACCTAGGAACCCTGAATATTACATAGGAAGTTGAGAAACTGGACTGAGCAACAGCAAAACAAAAGCAGAACCCGAAGTACCTAGGACTGGCCAGATCTAAAATGACACGAATCAGCTGTGAGCAGCACGGTAAGTGGAGTGATTGGCCCTTGGAGGGTATCCTCCTCATCAAGAGAGAGTGACTGGTGAATCTGCTTGTGCTTCCAGAACCAGTGAAAAATGGCACCAGACTGTCAAAAGCTAAGTGATATGTGTCTAACCTACAATGCCCATATTTGAGTCCTTCTTTCAGGATAAACCACACTTCCTCGTCCCAGTGAGTCCCCCCTCTCCTCTCTGCATTACACCTGGCTCTACAGGCTGATGCCATTAACTGAACCAGAAAGAGAACTCCTTAGGAATACCCTGAGCCATTTTATAAGACTCAGACAGGGAAAAATTTAACCAACTGGGGAAAGGAAAGAGAAATCCAATGACTCTCCTGAGATGGAAATTCACGGCAGCAAGTGTTCCTTCATCTAGATTCAGATGGAAGTGGCCACTGCATCTTCAAAAACACTCAGAGATGGCTGTCACTACTGTGCCTTTCTCAGCACCTTCAGCTAGATAACTGCCTCCACCAATCTCCTCTGCCCATCTAGGACTGTAGGGGAGAGCCTGCACCACATAGCTGATGACTCACTACCTGGACACCTGAACTGAATCCATACAAGATAATTAAACAGACTCTTCTGCTCACGTGTCTAGCAACAACTCCAAACACCAGGTTATAGGACACTAGAATTGCAGTCACCAATAACCCAACTAACACACATGACCAGCCTGTACGGACATTCCAAAACAAAACAAGAAGCTAGAACACAGCAGACACACAGAAATCAATTTAAAAACTTACTGATGGTGTAGAGACCACAGTCCATATCAAATCACTTAAAGAAGGAGACCAATAACGGCTTCAGAAAGCTCCCAAAACAATCAAGAACTTTTCCAGATGAAGAGAACTTTCTGGAATTACTAGTGGTACAAAAGAAAAGATTAGCTTTTAAAAGTCTTCAAGAGATCAGGAAGGAGAGAAGGCAAAATATAGCACAGCCTAATGATAAACTGAATGGCTGCAAGAAAGCATACAGACACAAGAAGAAAAAAATGCAGAAAATTAATAGTAATATTACAGAATGAGACAAATCAATAGAAAATCAAAGGAGCAGAATTGAGGCAAGTGAGACCAAAGATAAGGTACGCAACAGCAGCACATTTGAGGAAAGATCAGATAAAAGAAATACAAAAAAAATCAAGAAACACTAAGAATTCTGTGGGTGCCCATCAAGAGGAATAATCTATGAATGACCGCAGTAGCAGAACAAGGGTGAGGGAATAACAGAAAACACAGAGAGAATGGTTAAAGATTTGCTGATAGAAAGCTTTTCTCAATCATGAAAAATGAGACAGTATCTATCCAAGGTGCTCACTGGACTCTATATAAGGTAGATCTCAAAAGAAGGACACAAAAACATATTAGAATTCAACTTTGAAAAACTAAAGATCAGGCAATATTAAGTGGTTCTGAGTCTGTGGGAAGGTGCTGTGGGTTTGGGAGAGAGAAGATGCCAGCCACACCTAGAAGAATCATTTTTGATTAGGCTAAAAAAAAAAAGGCACGTGTCCACTACAGAGGATCTGGTGAGCAGGGAAGCCCTGTGATTACCTTGGCTATTGGGTAACCTACCCCTGACGAGCTGGAAGTAACACCAGCCCAGGGATTCTACAGGTCTTATCTCACCTACATCTGTTAAGGGCACTAGACAGAGGATTCTGGGAAGATCCAAACTGTGTGAGCATGGGAACTGGGGAGGTTCTGGGAAGCACAGAGACTTGTCTAGGTTCACGGACTGGTTAAGAAGGATTAGCTGGATCTGAACTCAGCACTGTCTGCTCAAAGCTGGGGGCCCTGGCTGCACCCAGGTCTCCCTGACGTCCTAAGGGGATGGAGATGAGGGCTAGGTTTCTGTCACTGTGTACAGTAGTGGAGATGGTATGGGAAGAGGTGAGCGTTCAGAAGCCCAGAAGAGACTTTGAGAAGTTCCTGTCTCCAGTCAGTCCAAAGTCAGGGGACCCAGGACATGACCTCAAATCCTTCATCACAGAGTGCACAGAGCTTGGAACCCTGGTTACCCTGGGGACCAGGCAGCAGCTTTCAAGTTGCAGCCGCCTCCCAGCTCACTTGGGTGGAGACACTTAGGACGGCAAGATGCCTTCATGTTGTCTGCCATTTTCGCTGTCACGGAACCGCAATAATTCCGCACTGCCGAGAAGGAGACACAGTCCCAGCCCCCGACCAAGAAGGTTCCGGTCACTTTCGCAAAATCAGCCGAAGGTAACAGAGTGTCCTCTGGCTGCCAGTCGAGGCCAGGCCACCACTGTGATCCCACCTAGGTAGCCCCACACTCCTCTCCCAGATGACAACATCCCCCAGGACATGCCAGCCCTCATCTTATTGGGTCCATTGTCACAGAGGCACAGGGAAAGGAAGACAGAACTGAGGGAGAAAAAGGTTGTTGGATGAAGCAAAGTCTATGTCCGAGAGGTGGGAGGTGCTGTGATCTGGGGATCCCTGGCAGGGGAGAATTCACCAGGATAGGTAAAATAGTACTGTTCCTTCAGGACTAGGGAGGGCAAGCCCCAGACCCACCCAAGCCCTAGCTCTGGTCGCAGCGCCAGCCCCAGCCCATCACCATGAATCTTCTCCTCGGTTCACGGGGCTGGCTCTGACTGGGAATGGGGTGGTAGGTGGGCCTAAACCATCAGACTGGGTGCCATGGGGACTGGAGGCTGCAGTGGGAGGGGCAGAGACCCCATTCCCATCCCTGCCCTAACTCCCCTGGGTCACACACAAGTCCGAGATCTTACTCTACCCAGAGGTGCCGTTGAGACCACGGCTTTAGGGTCAGGGGTTGGGGTCGCAGGCTGAGTTGGCACTCTCCCGTAGCCTTCCCTAAGTAAGGAAATCAAGGTGCAATCTGAGTTGCTGCTATTGCCTGGGCCTTTGCTGCCCTGGGCCAGTCAGCTTCTTCTAGAAGCTACTGAGCTCAGGTCTTGAACAGGAATGATGGTACGGCCTTGAGGATGACTGCTCAGGACACGGTATGCACTGGGAAATGAAAGCTCCCTGGAGGCCCAGGAGGCACAGGGACCAAAAGGGGCTACAAGGGAAGGAGGTGGTTCAGCAGGGCCCTGGACACCGCCCTGACCTCTGCTGCCACTGTCTCTGCAGAATACCCTGCAGGAGATCCCCATGGAAGAGGAGGATGACACCACATACTCGGATGCCCCCAGGAGACAAGCCAGGAACAGCTGGCGCAGGCTCTGGGTGAGTGTGGGGGAAGTGGCGTGGGACCTCCAGCCAGGAATGTGAGATGACCAGAGGGGCCCTGGGGCCCAGACAGTGCCCTGGAGATGCACAGCTTCCTCCCAGGACTTCCCTATCAAGGGCCCCCTAAAGCAATCAGCCACCACCATTTCCTCTTTCTCCCACTGCCCTCCTTGCCCAGGCTGGCTACAAAGTTACTTGGCCTGTATTTACAAGAACAGTAGAAACAACTGTCTTCACCTCCCATCAGCCTGTGTGTCTTCCTGCCTTTTGCTTGGCTTAGTGTTTAATTTCCAACCCCAGGGTCTCAGGCAGCAGTCAGTTGATCTGTCCAATCATACCTTCTCCCAGCCTTCCACAGCCAGATGCACAGCAAGTTCTTTTACCCTAACATGTGGGCCACAAGCTGTCACAGACACTTTCTGCCCCTACAATCTCCAGGAACAGATCACGTAACCCCTCCGGCTCAGGAGCTGTGTCCTGATGTGGCTGCAGATGGTCACAGATTGACGGAGACTCTCACTGCTCCTGGCCCTGGACTCCCTTCTGCGGCCTTTTCAGCAGGGCTGCAGGAACCTGATGTGGGTCCTCACACACTGACCACACAGGACAGACTCCCAGCAGTGGCACCCTGGGGGAATGATGTGCATTTTCCAATAGGATCCTTGACGAGGCTTCTTTCCAAAACAGCCCTTGCAGTGCCGTGGCCCAGAAGTCTGTGCTACAGGCAGCGTCCCCGCAGTCAGCCAGTGCCCGGTTTTGGGGCTCTTTTCTACTTTACCAACGGCTGTCAGGGTCCTTGACGTGCACGCTGGCCTGGAGAAGCCGAGTCCCTTCTTGGTCCTTTACTGCTAGTCAGATTCAGTCTTGCTGAGGTGTTTCTTTGGACCCCGAATTCTAGGCAAGTCTCTGTCCTACCCCTGGATCTCCAAGCTGTCACCTTGTCTGGATCTGGGCGCTCCGCAGCTTCAGGTTCTGAAAATCTCGTTTCACGCACAGAAAGAAAAATTCAGGTCTTGCTTCTCACTGAGCGGGGATCCTATGGGTGTGTGCCTGCTCCGGGTGCTGTTTGCGGTTCGGAAGCAGTGAGTTTCGATGAGACCTTCCCCTTTGAGTCAGGAGTAGATCAACCCTTGTGTGGCACACAGAGAACATCACTGAACCTTAGTGTCAAACGATTCTGTATGCTGACCACGTGAAATCAAACAGACAGTGGACATCGCCAAGCTGATGTTTTCTCATCTCTAGAAAGGGGGGTTTTGGGAGGACTCACATAGTTACTCAGTTAACAAAGTAAGTTTACAGTCCTAATGTTTGGAACCACCACTTCTGCTCTGAAACCTGAATCCTGTTTTCTGCTGGAGGCCCTTGGGTCCCACCTCCTGCCACAGGTCACTGAGGAGAGAGCAGTGCGTGGGCAGAGTTGCAGTCTGCAATCCTCCTGGTGGCTCATGGGGCCACCTCTGACAGTATGCTCCCCTTCTGTGTCACCCCAGTGTGGATGCTGGGCCGACCAGGAACAGGATGAGGCCTCGATAACAAGAAATCTCAATAGACGGTCATTGGAGAAGGTGGCGGAGCACCTGGTGCCCGCGTTCCTCAACGGTGATGGCACCTTCATCAGCCTTTTCCTGGGAACGTACAAAACTTATGCCACGACCCAGCAGGTCCTCGAGCACTTATTCCAAAGGTGAGGGTACCAGCTGCCACAGCCTAGTGGTGACTTGAGTCCTAACCACTTGTGAGCGACGCCACGTCATCACTGAGAGCCTCGTTTTATTCCCTTGAGAAGTGGGGTGCATAAGGATCGCTTACATAGAATGCCCATGTCCCCAAAGTACTCGGCAGTCCGGGAATGACTGCTGGAGGGGCTGGGATGGTGGCATTTAACATGTTCCTTTCCCCATGAAGAAGCTGTCTGCCTGAGGCTTCATTGACCGAATGCCCTTCAGCAAACCAATTTCCCATTGGTAATGGGGAGCTGAGATTCTGGGTAGCGGGCCCTGGTCCTTGATGCAGCCAGAACAGTGATCTTGCTACAAGGGCCCGGGACCCTCCGATGCCTGGGAAGGTGCTGGTTGGGTTTACTCACTCACCCAGCATCCAGGAAGGCCCTGCCGTTACACTCCTGTGGGCACTTAGCACTGTGCAGTGGACAAAGTGGACAGGAAGCCAGGCCCTCCTCAGCCTCCCTTCTGGTCAGGAGGCGGACAGGAACACGGGGCATCTTAAGCAGCTAGTGTGCACTGGGCATTCGGTATGACACCCACGTGCCACCTCTAGGTATAAAAGTTATCACCCCAAGTCGGCCGGAGATGGAGAACCGCAGGAGCAAGTGAAACAGTGAGTGGATTTTGGGTGGCGATGGAGGGCTCCTGCCTCTACAGAAGGGTGGGGGTGCTTGGGGGCCTGAGTCTGGACTGGAGCTGCTCAGACCCCAGGCCACACAGATCTGGATTCCACTACAGGAATGAGTTCAGGGTCACTCACTACAGGAGGTAAGCCATGATAGAGGCTGTGGGTGAAAAGTGGGTATCCTAGGGAGAAGAGAGGAAACTGGGGGCTCAGAGAGGCTCTGGAGATAATTATTCTGGGAGAATCACCTCATATCACAATTTGCCCATTCCTCTGTTTGGGACCCAAACAGGAGAGGTGAGGTGGGGGCAGACCTCCTGCTGAATCAGGGGTCCTCAGGTACATATGGGGCCAAGTGTTGGGGAAAAGTGTCTGTAGGACAAGACACATCACCCATCTGCAGAGAACCAGGTGGCACACTGGAGCACACACTAGCGGAGGGGCCTGGGGTCCTGGGCACCTGGGGCAGGGAACAGACCACGTGTGCGGCTCAGCATCAGACAGCTGGGGAGCACTACTGTGTGTCAGGCTCTTGGGCAAACAGACACTCACACACCGGAGTCCTCCGACTGTTACCGTCCAAGGAGGAGAGGGCCAAGGTATAGTGTAGGGTACAATCAGGCTGCCCAAGAAGGGAGAGTTGGGTCCAGTCTGCTCCTGCGTCACCACCGGAATTGCACAGCACACCACCTACTCCATCAGCAGTGCCCACACTGGCCCCAGATGAAGAGCCAGCTGGAGAGGCGGAGACCTACCCAGGGTCATCACCACAACTGCCTCCCAGGCCACTGGCTGAGATTGGGCCACACGGGGACTCTGGACTGCTCTCAAGAGCCCCCTTCATTCCATCACTAGCTCTGACGCCAGTCTTGAACAAAGACGTGGCTCAAGACCTGGATTCCTATCTTCGTCCACGGCCAGCTTCTGCACCACCTCCTCTTGTTGATCCCGCTCCCGCACGGTCACTGGAGGAGCGCCACAGTGCGCCAGCTATTCTCCCACCAGATCCTGCTCTGGTTTTTGATAAAGGGGCAGCTGGAGGGTCACACTCTCATCTTGATCAACCTCTAGAACCAACTCCTGACTACAGCTGGCTGACCATCCATCTCCTGCTGGGGTTGCTGTTCCTGTCCCAGCTCCTGCCCCTGCACCTGTTCTTGCCCCTGCCCCTGCTCCTGCTCCTCTTCCTGCTCTTGCCCCAGATCCTGCCTGTGCTTCTGTTCCTGCTCCTGCTCCTCTTCCTCTTCCTGCTCCTGTCCCAGGTGCTGCCCGTGCTCCTGCTCCTCCTCCTGCTCCCAAAATAGAGCCCCCCAGACTGGCTGGTCCTCCATCTGCAGCTCTGCCTTGAACACCACACACTGAGCCAGTGGCCACAGTGCCTTAGCTGCAGCTCATTATTTACAGCGAAAAAGTGTCACCCTCAGAGCCCGACCTTTTATACTCACCTAGGAGGATAGTCTAGTATTTTTTAGCTTGTAGTTTATTCTATATTACATACTATAATTAGATATTATAGTCTATATTGCACAGTACACTAGATTTAGTATACTATAGTAGACTTCTCATTCAATAAAGCTTTGTTTGAATTCCTTCAAAGTGTGGAAGATATCGGCTCTATGAACTTTCACCATCCTATCCAGCCATCACCAATGTCTACTTGAGAACATTTTTATCATCACTGTGATGGTTAATATGACATGTTCAGTTCAGTAGGCTGTCAATGTCAATGGTTTGGCATACATTAAGTAATCATCGTCCATTTTCTGATGAGATATGAGCAGCCAATCAGTTGGAAAAGGAGTTTCGTGCTGTGGTGCCTGGTAAATTCAAACATCTCCTGGCGTATGCAGCCGTTTATCGAGCCAATGCCTTCTTTCTCCATCACTGTTTGGAAGCAGTTTACTTTTAGCTAGCAAGGCCAGCCATACACTTTCACTGTAGTAGCTCAAGGGTATATCAACTCTCCAGCTAGATCCCAAATTAGTCTACAGGGACCTTAATCGTCTTGGACTTCCACAAGATGTCACACATATCTAGTAAAGTGATGATGTTATGCTGATTGTACCTAGTAACTAAGAAGTATCAGTGAATCCAAACATATTTCCTTTATCGTGCTCTAAGTGGATGCTTCTGATTCAAATCAGCTGGTTATGCAAAATCTAACAATACACACCGGTATAGGACCCTAGTTGTTCTCTCCACACTGTGACAGTCTACACCTCCTCGCCACTCTGTACTTCCCATGCCCATTCGACCAGCCTGTCTTCTCCTGCCTTCTCTTTTTGCCTCCAGACAGGAGTTGCCCATTTAGTCTCATGCACCTGGGTATAAGTGTCCCAAAAGGGACACTCTTCAACAACATCATTTGATGACTTACAATCCAGTCCAATCTTTATCCGGAGAGTTGGCTTCACGAAGGCTTTCAGTTTGGGGCCAACAGGGAGTCCAGGGCTGTGTTCTTCAGGGACCCTCCTGTGGATAAGACCACAGAGTCTGATCTTTTATTGGAGTTGGAGGCCTCCACCCCATTTTTCTCCCACTCCATCAGGGACTATTGTGTTCCCTGTGAGGGAAGTCATTGGTCGTCACTGGCTACTATTCAGTTCTTCTGGTCAAATGCTGAGGAAGTCTCTAGTTTAGGTGGCCTTTTATGTCTCTTGGCTCATAGTTTCCTTGTGTCTCTCAGGTTCTTCCTTCTCCTGTACTCCAGGTGGTTGGGGGATCAATAGATACTTCTGAGAGGGCTGCTTGCTAGAAACCACTGATGTTTGACTTGCTGGTAAGATATCTGTATGCTAGAAGGGGAAATTTAGAATCACAAAAGTTTAGATGCCCCACAAATGTTTATTGCAGTACTGTTCACCACAGTAAAAAGTAGGAATCACTCTAGGTGCCCAACTGGGTGTATATGCCTAGTAGTATCTCTAACCACCTGGTGACAGGACATTAGAACCTTCAAGGAATCAGTAATCAAAGAAGCTCATATGACCAGCCTATTGGGGTACTGTAAAACCAACAAAAAAGAAGTTATAACAGAGTAACCAAACATAAATAAATACAAGTTACCCGTGCCTGAGAGACAACAATCCATAGGAAATCACTTAAAGAGGCAAACCAAGATGGTTTCCAAAAGCTCCTAAGCTTTGAAGGTGCCATTAGGCAAACTACTACACTCAAACACCTTATTTAGACATTTCCAAACAAGAAGCTAGAACACAGTACGGAAATATTAGAGACAACAATTAATATCCAATCATTCAAAGAGGCAGATCACAGTGGTTTCTGAAAGCTCCCAAAACAAAGAATGGAGAAATTTCCCAGATGAAGAAAACTTTCTGGAAGTATTAGAGGGAGACTACCAAAAATTCATATTTAGAACACTTCAAGAGATCAGGCGGAGCATAATGACAAATTGAAAATGCTGCAAGAAATCCTTAAGATAGCAATCAGAAATTCAGCAGACTGATAATAAAATTAAGGAGTTAGAAATCTCAATAGAAAGCGGAAGGCATGGAACTGAGAGAATGGAATGGAGATTTAGGGAGACTGAAAGTACGCCACTTGACTGCAACATATATAAGAAAAAATCAGGAAAAAGAATTTATAAAAATGAAGAAACATTCAGAATTCCATGGGGCTGTATCAAGAAGAATAATTTACAAAGGATTAAAGTACCAGAATTGGAAGTGATAACAGAAAATACTGAAAGAATGGCTAAAGATTTTTAACATAATATATCTGATAACATGAGAAATAAGATTTTCTTCAAGACACATATGAAACTCCCCACAAGGCAGATCTGAAAAGAAAGATACCAAGACACAGAATAATCAAACTGACCAAAATTAAAAATAAGAGCCAAAACCCAAGTGCCGTCGAACAACAAAGGATAATTGGTAGAGGAAGGTCAGTAAGACTATGTTCAGGCTACTTAGCAGAAATCACACGGAGAAAAAGACAATGGGGTGATATATACAAAGAACCGAAGGAAAAAACTGCCCATCAGGAATTACATAGGTAGCAAAAACATCTCTGAAACATGATGGGAAAATTAGGAAATTTCGAGATAAACAGAAATTAAGGGCATTTGCAAAAACCAAACTGAAACGAAGAAAATACTAAAGGGAGTCCTTACTTCAGTCACAAAACCAATAACATCACCCAATAACAAAACACTAGCACGTAGGACAGAGGAAATGGCTAGGGAAATGACAAAAATAAAGCAAAAACATTGAAAACAGAGAAACAGAAATGTTAATATGTAAAAGATGACAACATTAAAACCAAAAAAGAAGGACTTACAAATGTAATCATAGATCTGTCACATGGAGAGAAAGTCAAGACAACACAATGAAATTACAGACTTGTTTACATTTAGAAAAATACACATCAATATTAAGGTAACCACAAAATCAACTAAGAACCCTGTACATCGAAATAAAAAACAAGAAAAACAGGAAGTCTCAGCAACAACAAAAAAAGGCCAGAGTGGCACGGCCACGTGATAGAGTAGTCAGAAGCTTCCTGTGACCCATCTAACCACAAACATCCCCCCAAACAAGTGAACAGACTATAGATGACATATCCAGAGCCCTGAATATCCTAGGCAAAGTTGATAAATCAGACTGAGCAGCTGGGGAGAGGGAGAAGGGGCAGACACAGTGAGAAGCGGCCAGACCTGACCCAGCAGGAATCGGCATTCTGCAGGTAGATCTGCCGGCTTAAGCCTGGCAAGGCCAGCACTGGCGGGTGGATGAGTTTTCAACATCAGGAGAGAACCAGCGGCACAGAGTGCACTCACATCTGCAGAACCAGTGACAAATAGCATCTGGTCATCAAGATAACTAGTGTCCTTCCAGCCTGCAGCATGTAGATCAAAGCCGTCCTTTGGAATGAACATCAGTCATTGACCTGCCCTCCCCCTGTTCTGCACTGTATCCGAGCGGACTCCAGAGACCGAAGCATCCCCAGAGCCAGAAGTGGGACCTGCCAGGGCCCTGAGTCATCCTCCCAGCCTTGGAGAGGAAACAAATGAACAAAGAAGGAAAAATAATCCACTGGTTTCCTTAAACCAGGAATTCAGGGCAGAAACATTTCCTTTGCCCAGGCACGGGCGCAAGGGATCCACGGACACTGAATGCCTTTGACTCTTGCATAGAGCACTGTGGGCCCACTACAACAGTGTAGGTGTTCATTAGGACAGGACAACACGGTATATACCTGAACCCTAATTTTACCATATCAGGTGAACGGTGAAAAAGAACGTTACCGAAATTTGACACCACTCTTTCTATTAAGCACGATCTTCACTTACCAAAAGCAGGGGCCTGACAACACCCATGCTAACTAACCGCCCACTACAGGGATCCAAGAATAAGTGGTGCCTCCCAGTACTTACAGCACTGGTCACCCATGGTCGGGCTGCAAAATTTCCTCACCTAAGCACTCCACGGGAAAGGGACGCACTTTCCTCACAGACACTCACAGGTGGATATCAGCCCCCTGCCTTGTTCTCCTGTGCAGTCAGACACTTGTCCCTACACCAATTTCCCCTGCCAAACCAGGACTACAGGAGAGAGCCTGCACCACACACTCAGTGATCAACTACCTGCATACCTGAATTCAATCAATAAAAGAAAAGTACATTGATTTCTAGGATCACATACCTAGTAGCAGCTCTAACCCTCTGGTAAAGGATGTTACACCTTCAAAGGCACCAATAACAAAACTAGGTCACACAACCAGCCTACTGGGGCATCTCAAAGCAAAACAAAACAAGAAGCTGGAACACAGTAAGCAAATAGAAAATAAATAAATACAAAAACTTACTGATGGACTGGAGACCACAGTCATTCTGAAATCACACAATGACACAGACTATGATGACCTCAGGAAGCTCTCAAAACAAAGAATCAAGAAATGTTCCAGATGAAGATAACTCCCCAGAATTACCAGATGCAGAATATAAAATATTAACCTACAGAACTCTTTAAGAGATGAAGAAGGAGAATAGAAAAACCGCAGAACAAGTCTAGAGAGACACAGACACAGTCATTGAGGGACATAAGAAGTTTAGAGCAGAGCACAGTACAGATGAACAGGCTGTGTTGTTGCTGTTAGGTGCCATCACGTTTGTTTGGACTCATCACGATCCCATGCACAACAGAACAAAACACTGCCTGTCCTGCACCATGCACACAGTCACTTTTATGCTTAAGGCCATCGTTGCAGCCACTGTGTCAGCGCATCTTGTTGAAGGTCTTCCTCCACTCTACCAAGCATGCTGTCCTTCTCCAGGGACTCATCCCTCCGGACAATATGTACAAAGTACGTGAGACTCAGCGTCACCATCCTTGCTCCCAAGGAGCACTTCGGTTGTACTTCCTCCAGAACAGATCTGTTTGTTCTTTTGACATCCACGGTATACTCAATATTCTTCTCCAACACCACTATTTACACAGGAGGCTGAATGAGCAGCTCTTCTCTAGAGCTGAGAAAAAGGGTAGAGGGGGACAGGAATTGGTCAAAGGGATAGAGGAAGTACAGGGTGAGAAGGGGGAGTGTGCTGCTGTCAGGTGGAGGTAGGAGGGAGCAGTTAGAATAGTATAATGGTGTGTGTTTGGGGTTTTATGCGGCCAACTGATTTGAGTTGTAAAAGCATGCTAAAGTTTTTTTAAAATATATTTTAAAAAATATGAACAGGCACTTCAACAAAGAATACATCCAGGCTGTCAACAGACACTTGAGAAAACACTCATGATCATCAGTGATTAAAACTATGCCAATCAAAACTACAGTGAGCTAACATGTCACCCCAACAAGGAGGGCACTAAACCAAAACAACAAAGAAATGTTGGAGAGGACGTGAAGAAACTGGGACACTTAGGCAGAGCTAGTGGGACTGTAAAATGGTACAAACACTTTGGAAATTGACTTGGCACTTTCTTAAGAAGCTAGGAATAGATCCAGAAATCCCACTTACTGCAATATGTCCTAGAGAAATAAGAGCTGCCACACAAACAGACACATACACACCAGGGTTCCTCGCAGCACTGTCCATAAAAGCAAAATGATGGAATAAAACTAGGTGCCCATCAACAGAAGAAAGGAAAAACACACTACGGTATATTTACACTACACAGTGATAAAAACGGACAGTGAATTTTTGAAACATCTCTTAACATGGAGGTTTCTCAAAGGCATTATGCTGAATCAAATTAGTCAATTGCAAAAGCACAAATATGGTATGAGGCCATTATTATAAGAATCTCAAAAAAGATTTAAACACAGAAGAAAGCATTCTTTAATCATTATGAGGGTGAAGAGAATGACAGGCTATTCACTAAACAGATAGCAGACAGCAACTACTTTAGGTGAAGGACAGGACAGCACACAACACAGGAGAAGACAGCACAGCCAGACTAAACCAAAAGCTAACAAGTGTCCTGGATACAACCAGATACTCTGAGGGACAGAAAAGCAGTGGTTGTCTGGGGACCACGGTTTTGAGTGCAATCTAGGTTAATTGGTTTAACAAATACTGGAAAGAAAATACTCTGAATTTCACCGTGGTGAGTGTCATCTGGGCTCTTAAAGGCTAGCAAGTGGTCATGGAAGAAGTATCAACTTGTCCCAACCCGCCCAGAGCAAGGGACAAGGAAGAACACCAAAGACATCAGGCAAACACAAACTCAAGAGACAGAAAAGGCTGCTCAGACAAGACACTACATCAGCCTGAGACCAGAAGGAGACAATGGTCAGCTGTTAGCACCCCAACGGGGAACACAACAAAGTGTCTCTGACAGAGCACAACACAAGTGGTTCGCAGAAGTCCAACTCCAGTAAAAAGACCAGACTTCACGGTCTGACTCATGGAGGGTCCCCAGAAGATACGGTCCCCGGACACTGTGCTATCGCACTGTGAAACCATTCCTGAGGACGACTCTTCACAAAAAGACTGAACTGGTCTATAAAACATAAAGTGATGTCGGTGAAGAGTGAGCTTCTTGACCTAAGCAGATACAGGAGGCTAATTCAGGAACTCCTGTCCTGAGGCGAGATAACAAGGCAGAGGGGGCAGCAGTTGGCTGAAAGGACACAAGAAATACAGGGTGAAGAAGACGAGAGTGCTGTCACAGTATGGGGAGGGACACTAGGGTGACACTGAAATGCGTGTGTGAGATTTTATACGAGAAACTGACTTGAACTGTAAACTCTCAAAGAACAATTAAAAAAAAAAAAAAAATCCCTGGCTCAGACAGTTGCACGGCACATTTCTTCTAAGCATGCAGAGAAAAGCTGACTCCAGCTCTACTCAAATGATTCCAGAACATGGAGGAGAAAGGAATACTCCCTAGTTCATTCTATGAATCCAGCACAATCCTGATACCAGAGCCCGGCCGACACTACACAACAGAAAGAGAACCACACATCAGGGCTGTCAGGCTTCCTTTCCAGCCCCGCGCCTTACATAAAACAGGCCTCTCAAGTGTGGAGTGAAGTGTGTGTACAAGGTATCAGCACTCGTTAACTGCCTCATCTAAGTCCATCACTCACCCTTACTTCCAAAATTTAAAAAAATAATAAAGCAGCTGCCTATGGGGACTTTCCATCGTCAAGCTTCCTGGGAAACACCTGTCCTCTAATTTTTAAACAGAACTGCTACAGCCCTTACCCTGCTTTCTGTGAACCCTTCAGCCCCACACTGCGTCTCTCCACACCGCCTCTGACAAGGTCTCTAAGGGCTTTCCTTCGTCGTGTTATCACTGCTTTTCTCAATCCCACTTTCCCTGGCTGCAGAGTCCTCAGCCTCCACTGGCCACTCCTTGTCTTGTGACTGCTCTGTTCTCCTGCAAGCATCACCTGCTGCCACCACGACGTTCCGTCACCAGAAATCCACCCTGGTCCTTCATCCCACACAAGGTACCATTGACGCAGGGCAGGTCTGTGTGGCCAATCATCCGTCATTCATGGTTTGAAGCAATAGGATGGAAACTGCTATAGTCTAAGATATCATCTTAAAATTGAAAGCAAGCCATTTTTGATACAAAATGCCTTCTTCCGCATCAAAGTCCCTTGGTGGTTGTATTTCTCAACTTGGATGCCTACTACCTGCCCACTGAGAGGACTAGCTTTCTGTCACCTGTCTCTCCTATCCCAGTAACCTTGTCTCCCCATTGCCACTCCCTCCCTGGATGATCCTTAGATATTTAAAATTACCCTTGGCTTATTAGCTTTATTAATCAGAGCAACTCTGCCATCCCTCTGTCTGCCTTCTACATCTCTGTGATGCCCTAGGAGGAAGGGACCTCAATTTTCATCCTCAAAGAAGCCACCAGAGTAGATTCCTAATACTCTAGTCCCGTCAATGTCAAATTAACATCCTCTCTGGCCTGCAAAAGTGGCTACAGTGAAATTTTGTGCTCTTTCAAATGGTAATTTGTCTTCCTCTCATGAAAAGAAAGAGAAAAAAACTGTTTCACTATTATTACGGCATTCCTCCATTATCTAGACAACCCAGTGGTGTGGTGCTTGAGTGTTGCGACTATTAGCTAAAAGGTCAGCGGTTCAGATCCACCAGGTGCTCCTTGGAAACTCTATGGGGCAGGTCTGCTCTATCCAATAGGATCACTATGTGTTGGAATCAACTCGAGGGCAGCAGGATTTTTGGGTTGTTCGTTCCATTATGTGGGGCCTTAGCGACACGATGGTTAAAGAGTTTGGCTACAAACCGAAAGGTCAGCAGTTTGAACCTTCCAGTCACTCTTTGGAAACTCTGGGGGGCAGGTGTACTCTGTTCTAGGAGTGACAAATAATTTGATGGCAATGGCTTTGTTTTTTATGTTCCCATTCTGTACACATCATGATTTAAGAAATGCTCAGAAGGAACACTTTTTATTTTATTTTGCTTTTATTTTATTTTTTATTCTGTAGTCCAATAGACCAGTTCTGCAATACCTATGATGTCACAGATATGGATTTTGGGGTGGGGTGGGATGTTTTTCCATTGTCCACCGTCAGCATTATTATTTACTCTGTTGCCCTGATACTAGTAAAACTGAATCCTCCATAATATTCATATCTCAAGAACATTGTAGAGGACTGGCACACACAGGTTGTAATTGAGGACAAGGTGCTGTCCTTAGATTGCTGTTGGTGTGTTGGCAGAGCTTTACCTGA
Organism: Heterohyrax brucei; assembly: GCA_028571685.1. Taxonomy (NCBI): domain Eukaryota; kingdom Metazoa; phylum Chordata; class Mammalia; order Hyracoidea; family Procaviidae; genus Heterohyrax; species Heterohyrax brucei. Next base: position 26,951,591 of record CM053149.1, on the reverse strand, counting down.
GTTTCTAGCATGATCTGAAGGTATAACAGAAAAAGGATACAATTAGGAAGTGTTTCCCCTTTGTAAAGTGGAAGATCTCCAGACCTTGCCATGTGACCCCAACCCCTTCCTCCTTCACCATCAACCTCATCCTCAACCCGACCCTCACCGTGACCTTCAAGCCCAACAACATAGCACAAGCCCTTCACAGAATTCTCAGGAGCAGTGCTTTGCCCACACTCTGGGAATGGGGTCAACAAACCTAATGGCCACAGGCCAAGCAGTGACAATAGGGTGGAAAAATAGAACAAAGACATAGTTCAAATCAATTTCACAAGTTTCTGTAGAGGGATAATACAGTTTCAAGATTACTGATTTACAGTGATGTCATCAGAATATTAAGGAGGGGGTAAGAGTATGCCTCTCTTTGGAGACTAGCTTTTCCTCTCTTTCCAAATCCTTTGAAAGGAAAACATTGAGCTAACGTATATATATCTATCCACCAACTGTTTGAAAAGCTTTGGCTGCTTTTCTGGTAATATATCATTTGTCCCTTACAAGGAATGCATGGGTGTGACGGACTGAATTATGCTCACCCAAAATGTATGTCAACTAGTTGCAGCCATGATTTCTGGTATTAGGTGGCTGTCCTCTATTTTTTTTTTTTAACTTTTCTATGTGTTATAAATCACAACCTCTGCCTGCGATAACAGAGGATCAAGTTAGGATGTGACACCTGTGCTCAGGTCACATCCCTGATCTCAGATACACGGAGTGTCGCTGGGTGTGGCCTGCATCAACGTTTATCTTACAACAGAAGGAAAAAGGAAAACGAAGCACGTAGAGAATTTGGGACCTCAAACCACCATGAAAGTCACCCTTTGGACCCAGGGTTCCTGCACAGAGAAGCTCTTAGTCTAAGTGAAGATTGATGACAAGGACCTTCCTCCGGAGCTGACACAGGAAGCCCTCCCTTGGAGCTGATACCCAGAATCTGGATTTTCAGTCTACTGCATGGTAAGGGAATAAATCCCTCTTTGTTCAAGTCATCCACTTGTGGTATTTCTGCTATAGCCAGCCAGCAGTACTAGACAAATAAGCCAATGGACAGAGGCCACGATTACTGCCATTAGCTGGAAGACAGCTGAACAATAACCAAATGGTTTTTAAACAATCCAAACCTATAAAAGCAGTTGTGGGTTGAAGGAATTACCTAAACAAAGCCCAACAAGTGGACCCTGAAAGAAGACAGGGAGAACTAAGAAATAGTGAACACCTAATATCTCAGGCAACTGTTGTCTCTTCCCTCACTTTGTTCTACAGGAACCCAAGGAAGTATTACAGATGAAGGAACTGACTTAAGAGAGCTTAACCATCATGCCCATGACCTGAAAACTATTCAGTGGGATTTGAAATTAGGTCTGTCTGATTTCATTGTACCACATGTTTGCAAATGGAGCCAGAGCCACCATAATTTAATAGCTAGATTTCCTAGACTAAAAGCCAAGGAACTAGGGAAATACTTCTAGGATGTAAGTACCTAGCTTAACCCACACAGGTTTAAACTACCTAACTAATATACCAGTCGTGACTTTTTACTCACAGTTACTAGACTCTAATTTATTGGGCCATGAGAGAAAAAGCTGAGTATTCTGCTGTGTTGGCACCTTCCCCTACTCGAATGAAAGGAACACTCCAATAGTGCAGTGGGTGGGACTTCAGTATCTTTTCCACCAACCCTATGAATAGTACCATGGAATCATAGAGGAGGATTCCCTGTGTATGTGTATGTACCTCTGTGTGTGTACATGTATGCATGTGTATTGATCCTTTAAACTTTTCCTGACTTTTCAAGAGACCTGAGGATTAATTTATCACATGGCCTTTCAAGAGCCTAACTTACTGCATGAAATGTTTAAGGGTCTGTTGATTCAGGTGGGAACAGGGTAATACAGATAAGTCAGGAAGCCTGAAACCAACTGAACCCTTTTCATATAAAATACTAAATAAGAATATTTATTTGTAGCACTGTACAATTTATAAAATGCATCCAAATCTATGATATCACTTGACCTTCGCAACCACCCTTGTATATATGCGTTTATTTCCATTTTATATATAAGACAAATGAAGCTCAGAGGGGAAAAAGGATGGTCCTAAGGTTCCACAGCCACTGAGCAACAAAGAAAGGGTCTCCAAGTTTCTAACATCGAGTTTCATGTCCTTTGACCATTTTGCACACTGCCCACTTCTGCCCTTGCCAGAGGCACAATGAGAATGAGAAGAGGGACACACAGTCATCCCAAATAAGATTCCTGGCCTTCCAATGCTTTCCATATACACTTCATATGCTAGAGTCAGATGAAGTTCATCCCATGTAGCAACTTTTTTCACTTTCAAACTGATTTCTAAATATCAAGGACAAGTGTAATAGAACAAATTCATAGAAGCAGAAAACACGTAAGAACAAGCTCATTGGTCAACGTTTTTTGATGCCATCCCTCCCCAGTGAGGGTATGTCAGGAAGTTAAATACTTGTTGATAAAAAACTGTAAGACAACATGTTCACAATGCATGAAACTTTACTATGACAATCTCATGTGGATGGTGAAGACACCAAAATGGTGTGGATGTGCACGCAGGAATTAAGTTCACAGCTGTCTATGAAGTATAGCTGTGCATCCTCAATTCATGTAATGAAAGAAGGATGAAGACACAAACCCCCAAGGAAGACAGTGGGTCCAGGAAATGTAGTCAACATTCTAAGAAAAGAAAAAGGAATCGATCAAAGGGTATTTGATAACCAGATATAAAGAGAATCTACCAGGACCTTACAAAAGATGGTACAGCAAGGGTCGGGCCAGGATGGCAGAATGTTTGGATGCTCTCTGTGATCCCTCCAACAACAATGACCCCAGTGAACAAAGCATTCGGTTCTATATGACAACCTAGGAAACCTGAACATCACATAGGAAGTTGAGAAACTGGACTGAGCAACAGCAAAACAAAAGCAGAACCTTAAGTACCTAGGACTGGCCAGATCTAACCTGACACGAATCAGCTGTGTGCAGCACGGTAAGTGGAGTGATTGGCCCTTGGAGGGCATCCTCCTCATCAAGAGAGAGTGACTGGTGAATCTGCTTGTGCTTCCAGAACCAGTGAAAAATGGCACCAGACTGTCAAAAGCTAAGTGATACGTGTCTAACCTACAATGCCCATATTTGAGTCTTTCTTTGAGGATAAACCTCTCTTCCTCTTCCCAGTGAGTCCCCCCTTTCTTCTCTGCATTACACCTGGCTCTATAGGGTGACGCCATTAACTGAACCAGAAAGAGAACTCCTTAAGAATACCCTGAGCCATTGTATAAGACTCAGACAGGGAAAAACTTAACCAACTGGGGAAAGGAAAGAGAAATCCAATGACTCCCCTGAGATGGAAATTCACGGCAGAAAATGTTCCTTCATCTAGATTCAGACAGACATGGCCACCGTATCCTCAAAAACAGAGATGGCTGTTACTACTGTGCCTTTCTCAGCACCTTCAGCTAGATAACTGCCTCCACCAATCTCCTCTGCCCATCTAGGACTGTAGGGGAGAGCCTGCACCACATAGCTGATGACTCACTACCTGGACACCTGAACTGAATCCATACAAGATAATTAAACAGACTCTTCTGCTCACGTATCTAGCAACAACTCTAAACACCAGGTTAAAGGACACTAGAACTGCAGTCACCAATAACCCAACTAACACACATGACCACCTGTCTGGACATTCCAAAACAAACCAAGAAGCTAGAACACAGCAGACACACAGAAATCAATTAAAAAACTTATTGATGGTTCAGAGACCACAGTCCATATCAGGTCACTTAAAGAAGCAGACCGATGATGGCTTCAGAAAGCTCCCAAAACAATCAAGAAATTTTCCAGATGAAGAGAATTTTCTAGAACTACCAGTGACACAACACAAAAGACTAGTATTTAAAAGTCTTCAAGAGATCAGGAAGTAGATAAGGCAAAATATAGCACAGCCTACTGATAAACTGAATGGCTGCAAGAAAGCATAGAGACACAAGAAGAAAAAAATTCAGAAAATTAATAGTAACATTACAGAATGAGACAAATCAGTAGAAAATCAAAGGGGCAGCATTGACACAATGGGAGTCTGACTTAGTGAGACTGAAGATAAGCTGTGTGACACCAGTGCATTTTAGGAAAGATCAGATAACATAATCACAAAAAAAATCAAGAAACACTAAGAATTCTGTGGGTGCCCTTCAAGAGGAACAACCTATGAATGACCACAGTACCAGAACAAGGGTGAGGGAATAACAGAAAATACAGAGAATTGTTAAACATTTGTTGATAGAAAACTTTCCTGAATCATGAAAAATGAGACAGTATCTATCAAAGATGCTCACTGGAGTGTATATAAGGTAGATCCCAAAAGAAAAACACAAAAACATATTATAATCAAACTTGCAAAATCTAAAGATCAGGCAACATTAAAAGCAACTGGTGAAGAACAAAAGCTAATTTGCAAAACGATTCAGTAAGACTAAGCTTGGAGTACTCAGGAGAAACCCTGCAGGCAAGAAGCCAATGGGATAAGATATACAAAGCTTTGAAGGAAATAACTGTCAGTCAAGAACTGTATATTCAGCAGAACTGTTTCTCAAATATGGTGGCAACTTAGGACACTACGAGATAAACAGAAATTTATGGAATCTGCAAAAACCAAACTGAAATTACAAGAAATACTAAAGGGAGCCCTTGGGTTAGAAAATCAATGGCAACCCAAGACTAGAATGCAGAAAGAGCAACTGTATGTCAATTCCAAAAGGGAAATCACAAAAATAAATCACAGTTAAAACACCAAAAAATAGGGAAATAGAGAAGTCATGATGTAAGTGAAACAAAAAGGAGGACTTAAAAGAAAACGTAGTTACAGATCTTTCATATGCAGGGGAAGTCATGGTGATATAAAGAAGTCAAAGATCAGCTGAAATTTAGAAACACAGGGGTAAATATTAAGTTAATCCCAAAAGAAACTGTCAACCGTATGCAGCAAAATGAAAACGAAGAAAAACGTGACTATCAGCAAATATAAAATGACTGCCATTGAAAAAGATGAAACACTTAAAGAAAAATGACTCAGCCAGAAAATTAAATGGTAGAAATCAATTATCTACAATATACACACCGAGAGACATGAAAATGACAGCATTCAACTCATACCAATCAGTAATAACACTGAATGTAAATGGATTGAATGCACCAACAAGGAGGTGGTGGTAAATTGGATTCAAAGGCAAGTCTAGGGGGCGGAGTCCAGATGGCCGACTAAATGCATGTCTCCCTAAATCCCTCTGGAAACCACGACCTGAACTGATAATTAAACAGGGCCTCCTGGACACCTAGTGAGCCCTAGGACACAGCATAGGGCTGTTAATCTGAACTTTATACCACTGAATGGAAAATTTCCTCTCTTTCACTAACCCCTGCTCTTGGTGAGTGCTGGCTTTCACAAACAGAAGGTAACTCACCGTTTTAACTTCTTTTTCGCTATCTTAGCCGGTGGGTGGAGCTGGAACTTGAATAGCAGCTAATGTCAGATGCGCTTCTGCTGGGATGGGCCAGCAAAATTGCCATATTTTGAGAGATCAGCTTTGGACTCTGTGAACCTTGGCACCTTTGGCCTGTCTTTCCGCTTCCACCGTTGGGTAGCCTGTGCCAAGGCAGGTGGGGAGCCTGTGCGGGACACCATCTTGTTGCACTGCAGGGGCAGGGGACGACATACCCATACAAAGGCGTAAATAGACCTAATTCCTAGGCTGGGGGGCAGCAAGTGCCTGGAGGAGAACGTTTTTTCCAGTAGAAAAGCAGTATTCTACACAGTGTCACCTATGGCTGGGGCCTAAGGTTAGAGGCCATCAGGGCAGTAGCCTTTCTGTATTTTGAACTAGTTTATAACATCTGGGGTTGGATATAGGTGCTCACTTTGCCAGCTGGGAAGAAGGACCTGTACACCTGAAAACCTGACTGACTTTGGAAGTTGTCAGACACCTTTTACCTTTCATTTTAAGACAGCAGAGAGAAACAACTGTGCTCCACCCTGACAGCATCTGTCCGAGCCTCTACTGACTCACATGATGCCCCCAAAGCAACAAAGTCTGGAGAAAAACATAACCAAGAAGTCACCCATGGCTTCAGAAGGCCTCCAAAAGAAACCTCAGAAATTCCCAGATGAAGAAACCTTTCTCAAACTATTGGAAGGTGAATACAAAGGACTATGTAGAGAGCCCTCCTAGACCTTCTACAAAATGCAGCAGAGCAAACTGAAAATTCAAGCAAGGTGTTCGAGCTGATGGAACATCAGTACTCTGAAATCCAGCACATCAAGAACAAAATCTGAGATAGAAACTTCAAAGCCAAGGAAACAGAATAGAACAAATGGAAAGCAGATTTTCTGACTTGGAAGACAGGGCTACTGACTCCAGCATCTATGAGGAGAAATCAGAAAAAAAAAAAAAAAAAACAAGAAGAAGGAAGAAGCATGTGGGACTCTATTAAGAGGAACCCTCTACGATTAATTGGAGTTCCTGAACAGGGCAAACATCTGAGAACACAGACAGTATTGCTGCTCAGCAGCTGACACAGAACTTCCCAGAAACCTTGAAGGAAGAGAATATAGATATCCAAGATGCATATTAAATGTCACTCAATATAGATCTCAATAGAAAGACTCTAAGACATATTCAAATCAAGCTTAACAAAATGAAACACAAGCAGAAACTCTTAAAGGCAGCAAGACTCATAGCAAAGCTAACATTTAGAGGGAAACCCTGTAGGCTTTTGTTGGATTTCTGAGCAGAAACGATGCCGGCATGGAGACAGGGGCATGACACATTCAAAGCCTTGAAGAAGAACAACTTCCAACCAAGAAACACAGCCTGCAAAACTATCTTTCAAAAATGAAAAGAAAATCCACACCTTCGCAGATAAACAGAAACTCAGAGACTTTGTAACAACCAAACCAAAGCTATGAGAAACACTGAAAGAATCTCTTGGCATAGAAGAACAAACCGATAATTTCATAAAACATCCCTGTTAACTGGCCTAACAACATCTTTAGTACTTCTGTTCCAAAGAAGAGTTTGCTATGTAGTATCCAGGGTCTTAAGCTTGCAAGGAGCCAAGGCATGATGGTTGGTCTAGATCAGCCTGGAGCAAAAGAGGAAGGATAGTTGTTTACATAAGGAGGGCTAGGTGGCAGGTGGCCTTAACGAACAATTGCTTCCTTTGTCAGAAGACCAGAATTGAGTGATGCTCAGAGACTATTCCTGGGCATTTTGATTAAAGATTTCTGGAATAATACTGATTAAATAGGGGGAAAATGTAGAAGGAAATCCCTAACTCTCACAGACTCAAGGCTCTCTGAAGGATGGACTTTGGAAGGACACTGGAAACTACTGCCTTAAACACTCTTTAAACCTTAAACCACCTCTGTCTGCCACTGCCACTTGCAGAGCCACTGCATCTGCAGGACGACACAGTCAAAGTGGCACAGCAGCTTGCGCATCAGCCTCAACGTGTGGCGAGGCCTTCTCTTGTTCCGGGCCTCCGTCAGAACTAGCAGCTGTCCAAGTCACTTGACAAGGAGGCTGGAGGGCCACATGCAAATGATGGGTAAGCTATGCTGCTTCCAAAACCCGGAGAGGTGCCCCAGGTGTTGAGCCTCCTTTTCAGTCACAGGAGGAGCCACATAGCAATGTATTTATTTATGTATTTGAACATTATTACTATTATTATTTGTTTGGGGAGGTAATGAATTGCTGATAGTTTTCCCACCACCTCAACTCACCTTTCACTTTTACGAGTAATATCTTAACAGGACTCACGGGACTGAAACACTAGAACTACCACTCTGGCCTGCCAACCTTGTGTTCACCAGCCCTTACGGATGAATGAATCAGAAGAAGCCTTGTTTCTGACCCACATGTGGCCTTGGGACATTACAGCCTCTACAGCTGAATGAGCCATTTTCTTGATATAAATCTCTCCCTGTTTAGTTACATATTTATATGCTTTACTGGTATTGCTTCTCTAGAAAACCCAGCCTAAGACATCTGGTGCCAAGAGAGGTTCTAGACTAACAAAATGGGAAAGATGAATTTTCTAAACCGGTTCTTAAGCCAAAGATGTTGACGAATGCTGCCAGTAGTAGAGAGAACACTGCTAGACCATGGCCAAGAAGCCAAAATCCAATTGCCATCCAGCCAATTCTGACTCACAGAGACCCTATGGTAGGAAACCGACTATTTTTCCACAAAAGGAGAGTAGTTCTCTGCAGAAGATGGCAGGATTTTGCTCCCAAATCCTAAGAATTTACACTGTGATCAACCAACAGGTGCCTGCCAAGGACTCCGACCACCATCTCCATCGGCCACTGCCACTTGCAGCAGTAGAACTGCCCTATAGAGGAGGGCCTGGGGAATTCAGACTGCTGACCTCTTGGTCAGCAGTCAAAGCATTTAACTACCACGCCACCAGGGTATTCAGTAATGCATGGCACGAGACAGCAATTCAAATATGCAAAATATCACCAGCAGCAGAACAGGCATCGGTGAAAGTCAAGGCCCTGAGTACCTGCATGTATGCTAGCTTTCCATAATTGGGTCACATGGCAAGTCTTAGGAAGATGGGTGCTTGCTACTAATTTTGCTAGACAAACTGCTGACACAAAGAGATGAGCTCAAGGATTCACAGTCGAACCTCAAGCCCCGTAGAGATGACCTCTAAGTTTCTTCATGTCCTTTGAAAGAAAGCCTCCTTCTTGTGGTAACAGAGCTGATATTGTCCAAAACCAAACCCAGAATATGACTGAAAGAGTAGTTCCACTACAAATGTTCCTTTCTTGTATGTGCTCATGAAATAGTTTTGTTTTCTTCACTAATAAAATATAAGATGGAAATGATGTTGCTGTGTTTAAGCCAAGAGAGGAAACAACTTTAGGAAGACCACCCCACCAGAACGCAGCCCTGTGTGGAGGTGCACTCCCTGCTGCCTCTCAACCTGGTTTGAGCCTCTTCTATCACCGAGGCTGTGCTCCTCTTACTTACAGTGCCATCTGTCCCAACTGGGGACTGTTAATTTGAAAAGTGGTTTGGAGTCTGTGGGAAGGTTTTGTGGGTTTGGGAGAGAGAAGATGCCAGCCACACCTAGAAGAATCATTTTGATTAGGCTAAAAAAAGAAAAGTCACATATTTATGGTCAATGCAGAGGATGTGGTACGCAGGGAAGCCCTGTGATTACCTCACCTATTGGGTAATCTACCCCTGACAAGCTAGAGGTAACACCAGCCCAGAGATTCTACAGGTCTTATCGCACCTACACCTGCTAAGGTCACTAGGCAGAGGATGCTGGGAAGATACAAACTGTGTGAGCAGGGGAACTGGGGAGGTTCTGGGAAGCAGAGACTTGTCTAGGTTCACAAACTGATTACGGAGGATTAGCTGGGTCTGAACTCAGCACTGTCTGCTCAAAGCTGGGGGCCCTGGCTGCACCCAGGTCTCCCTGACGTCCTCAGGGGGTGGAGACGAGGGCTGGGTTTCTGTCACTGTGTACAGTAGTGGAGATGGTATGGGAAGAGGTGAGCGTTCAGAAGCCCAGAAGGGACTTTGGGAAGTTCTTATCTCCAGTCAGTCCAAGGACAGGGGACCCAGGACATGACCTCAAATCCTTCATCACAGAGCACACAGAACTTGGAACCCTGGTTACCCTGGGGATCAGGCAGCAGCTTTCAAGTTGCAGCCGCCTCCCAGCTCACTTGGGTGGAGACACTTAGGACGGCAAGATGCCTTCATGTTGTCTGCCATTTTCGCTGTCACGGAACCGCAATAATTCCGCACTGCCGAGAAGGAGACACAGTCCCAGTCCCCGACCAAGAAGGTTCCGGCCACTTTCACGAAATCAGCCGAAGGTAACGAGTGTCCTCGGGCTGCCAGTCGAGGCCAGGTCACCACTGTGATCCCACTTAGGTTAGCCCCACACTCCTCTCCCAGATGACAACATCCCCCAGGACATGCCAGCCCTCATCTTATTGGGTCCATTGTGACAGAGGCACAGGGAAAGGAAGACAAAACTGAGGGAGAAAAAGGTTGTTGCACTAAGCAAAGTCAATGTGGAAGAGGTGGGAGGTGCTGTGAGCTAGGAATCGTTGGGAGGGGAGAACTGACGAGGAGGACGGGGAAAACAGTAGTGTTCCTTCAGGCCCAGGGAGGACAAGTCCCAGCCCCAGCCCCAGCGGCAGCTGCAGGGACCTCACCATGATCCTTCTCCTGGGTTCCTGGGGCTGAGTCTGACCGGGAATGGGGTGGTAGGTGGGCCTAGACCATCAGATTGGGTGCCATGGGGACTGGAGGCTGCAGTGGTAGGGGCAGAGACCCCATTCCCATCCCTGCCCTAACTCCCCTGGGTCACACAGAAGTCTGGGACCTTATGTACCCACAGGTGCCGTTGAGACCACGGCTTTAGGGTCAGGGGTTGAGGTCCGAGGCTGAGTTGGCACTCTCTCTTAGCCTTCCCTGAGTAAGGCAGTCAAGGTGCAATCTGAGTTCCTGCTATTGCCTGGCCCTTTGCTGCCCTGGGCCAGTCAGCTTCTTCTAGAAGCTACTGAGTTCAGGTTGACTTTCCATCCATGGCCTTGAACAGGGCTGATGGTACAGCCCTAAGGATGACTGCTCAGGACACGGTATGTACTGGGAAATGAAAGCTTCTGGAGGCCCAGGGGCACAGGGACCAAAGGGGGCTACAAGGGAAGGAGGTGGTTCAGCAGGGCCCTGGACACCGCCCTGACCTCTGCTGCCGACCGTCTCTGCAGAATACCCTGCAGGAGATCCCCACGGGAGAGGAGGATGACATCAAGTACTCGGACGCCCCCAGGAGATGTGGCAGGAACGGCTGGCGCAGGCTCTGGGTGAGTGTGAGGGAAGTGGCGTGGGACCTCCACCCAGGAATGTGAGATGACTGGAGGGGCCCTGGGGCCCAGACACTGCCCTGGAGATGCACAGCTCCCTCCCAGGACTTCCCTATCAAGGGCCCCCCGTTCTGATCCCAAAGCAATCAGCCACCACCCTTTCCACTTTCTCCCAATGCCCTCCTTGCCCTGGCCGGCTACAAAGTTACTTGGCCTGAATTTACAAAAACAGTAGAAACAACTGTCTTCACCTCCCATCAGCCTGTGTGTCTTCCTGCCTTTTGCTTTGCTTAGTGTTTAATTTCCAACCCCAGGGTCTCAGGCAGCAGTCAGTTGATCTGTCCAACCACACCTTCTCCCAGCCTTACACAGCCTCATGCACAGCAAGTTCTTTTACCCTAACATGTGGGCCACAAGCTGTCACAGACACTTTCTGCCCCTACAATCTCCAGGAACAGATCACGTAACCCCCCAGTTCAGGAGCTGTGTCCTGATGTGGCTGCAGATGGTCACAGAGTGACGGAGACTCTCACTGCTGCTGGCCCTGGATGCCCTTCTGTGGCCTTTTCAGCAGGGCTGCAGGAACCTGATGTGGGTCCTCACACACTGACCACACAGGACAGACTCCCAGCAGTGGCACCCTGGGGGCAAAGATATGCATTTTCAAATAGGATCCTTGACCAGACTCCTTTCCAAAACAGCCCTTGCAGTGCCGTGGCCCGGAAGTCTGTGCTGCAGGCAGCGTCCCTGCCATCAGCCAGTGCTCGGTGTTGGGGCTCTTTTCTACTTTACCAACGGCTGTCAGGGTCCTTGACGTGCACGCTGGCCTGGAGAAGCCGAGTCCCTTCTTGGTCCTTTACTGCTATGCAGATTCAGTCTTGCTGAGGTGTTTCTTTGGACCCCGAATTCTAAGCAAGTCTCTGTCCTACCCGTGGATCTCCAAGCTGTCACCTTGTCTGGATCTGGGTGCTCCACAGCTTCAGGTTCTGAAAACCTCATTTAACACACAGAAAGAAAAATTCAGGTCCTGCTTCTCACTCAGAGGGGGTCTTACGGGTGTGTGTTTTCCCCGGGCACTGTTTGCAGTTCGGAAGCAGTGAGTTTGCACTAGACCTTCCCCTTCGAGTCAGGAGTAGACCAACCCTCGTGTGGCACACAGGGAACATCAGGGAGCCTTAGTGTCAGACGATTCTGTATGCTGACCATGTGAAATCAAACAGACAGTGGACATTGCCAAGCCTCTGTTTTCTCATCTCTAGAAAGGGGCGTTTCGGGAGGACTCATATAGTTACCAAGTTAACAAAGTGAGATCAGGGTCCTAATATGTTCAGCCACCACCCACCTCCAATTCTGCTCTGAAAGCTCAATCCTGTTTTCTACTGGAGGCCCTTGTGTCCCACCTCCTGCCACAGGTCACTGAGGACAGTGCAGTGCACGGAAAGAGTTGTAGTCTGTAATCCTCCTGGTGGTTCATGGGGCCATCTCTGACAGTACTTTCCTCTTTTGTACCACCCCAGTGTGGCTGCAGGGCCGACCAAGACCAGGATGAGGCCTGGATAACGAGAACTCTCAAGAGAGGGTCACTGGAAAAGGTGGTGGAGCGCCTTGTGCCCACCTTCCTCAATGGTGATGGCACCTTCATCAGCCTCTTCCTGGGAACGTACAAAACCTATGCCACGACCCAGCAGGTCCTCGAGCACCTATGCCAAAGGTGAGGGTACCAACTGCCACAACCTAGTGGGGACTTGGCCCCTCACCACTTGTAAGGGATGGCATGTCACCACTGAGAGCCTCGGTTTGCTCCCTTAAGAAGCGGGGTGCAAAAGGATCAGTTACATAGAATGCGTGTGTACCCAAAGTACTCGGCACTCTGGTAAAGACTGCTGGAGGTGCTGGGATGTTGGCATTTAATATGTTCCTTTCCTCATGAAGAAGCTGTCTGCCTGAGCCCTCACTGACCAAATACCCTCGAGCAAACCAATTTCCCATTGGTAATGGGGACCTGAGATTCTGTGTTGTGGGCTCTTGTCCCTGGTGCAGACAGAACAGTGATCTTGCTACAAGGGCCCGGGACCCTCCGATGCCTGGGAAGGTGCTGGTTGGGTTTACTCATTCATCCAGCATCCAGGAAGGCCCTGCCGTTACACTCCTGTGGGCACTTAGCACTGTGCAGTGGACAAAGTGGACAGGAAGCCAGGCCCTCCTCAGCCTCCCTTCTGGTCAGGAGGCGGACAGGAACACGGGGCATCTTAAGCAGCTAGTGTGCACTGTGCATTCGGTATGACACCCACGTGCCACCTCTAGGTATAAAAGTTATCACCGCAAGTCAGCCGGAGATGAAGAACCGCAGGAGCAAGTGAAACGGTGAGTGGATTTTAGGTGGCGATGGAGGGCTCCTGCCTCTACAGAAGGGTAGCGGTGGTTGAGGGCCACACAGATCTGGATTCCACTACAGGAATGAGTCCAGGGTCACTCCCTGTAGGAGGAAAGGCATCATAGAGGCTGTGGGTGAAAAGTGGGTATCGTAGAGAGAAGAGAGGAAACTGGGACTGAGAGAGGCTCTGGAGATCATTATTTTGGGAGAATCTCTTCATATCAACGTTTGCTCATTCCCCTATTTGGGACCCAAACCAAGAGGGGTGAGCTGGGGAGCAGACCTCCTGCTGAATCAGGGGTTCTCAGGTACATTTGGGGCCAAGTGCTAGCAGAAGAGTGTCTGTGGGACAAGACATGTCACCCATCTGCAGAGAACCAGGCAGCACACTGCTGCACACACTAGAGGAGGGGCCTGGGGGCTGGGTCACCTCGGGCAGGGAACAGACCAAGTGTGCGGCTCAGCTTCAGGCAGCTCTGCCGCACTACCGTGTTTCAGAACAATGAGGCTAATAGACATTCACACACCTGAGCCCTCTGATGGTTACCGTGCAGTGAGGAGAGGGCCAGGGTATAGCCCGCAGAACATCAGGCTCCCTAAGAAGGGAGAGCTGGTCAAATCCGTGATGCGGAGAGTCCTGGGACGGATGCTCTGTGTTAGCCCTCTGCTCAGTGACCAGGCCTGTCGCTGCTAGGACAGCCAGAGGATATGATGCAGGGGCACGACGGGGTAGACAGAGGGACTCCGCCCTTTGTAGGGGTGCCCAGTGAGGGCAGTGTGCTGGCAAGAGCCAGGCCTCTCACAGTGCTCTTCGTCACCCACCCCCAGTGCCTTCTCTTTTATCCTGAGCACGTGGCTCCAGGAACACTCAGAGGACTTTGATGAGCCCCCACACTTCTGCAGTCTCAAACTTGTCGTGGAGTTTGTACAAGTGAACATGCCAGGTTCACACCTGGAACAACACGCCCAACTTCTCTTCTCCCAGTTTGCTCAAATGGAAGTCTCTGAGGCAGAGCCAGAGGGTGAGGAGGACTGGGCATGCCTCCGTGGGAGCTTGGGATGGGACATGGGAAGATTGCAGAGGCTAGGGCTCAGCTTGAGCTCCGATTAACCTCAGAAGCTCCTCTGGTGTACCACAGTCTGGGAAGATGTCCTGGGGTGGAAATCTTGGCACGGGGAAGTTTTGCACCCTTAGAAAGGGATGAGGAAAGGCCATCCTATTGGGGAACACTTCTCCTCCTGCAGATCCAGAGCAAGGCCCAGTGCCAGCTGTAAAAGTTGCTCAAGATCTCTCTGTGGCTCAAGAACTGGTTCTGGGACCGTATCGTGGCGTCCAGTCTGCTTCTGTGTCACCATCGGAACTGCACAGCACACCACCTACTCCATCAGCAGTCCCCACACTGGCCCCAGATGAAGAGCCAGCTGGAGAGGCGGAGCCGTACCCAGGGTCATCACCACAGCTGCCTTCCGGGCCACTGGTTGAGGCTGGGCCATACGGGGGCTCCCTAGAGCTCTTGAGATCACCCTCTATTTCATCACTAGCTCCGATGCTGGCTCTAAATGAAGACTTAGCTCAACACTTGGATTTTTATCCTTGTTCACAGCCAGCCTCTGCACCACCTGCTCCTGTTGATCTCACTCCCACATGGTCACTGGAGGAGCGTCATAGTGCACCAGCTATTCTACCACCAGTTTCTGCTCTGTTTTTTGATGAAGAGGCAGCTGAGGGGTCACACTCTCATCTTGAGCAACCACTAGAACCAACTCCCGACTACGGATGGTTGACCATCCATCTCCTGCTGGGGTTGCTGTTCCTGTCCCAGCTCCTGCCCCTGTACCTGTTCTTGCCCCTGCCCCTGCTCCTGCTCCTCTTCCTGATCTTGCCCCAGATCCTGCCTGTGTTCCTGTTCCTGCTCCTGCTCCTCTTCCTCTTCTTGCTCCTCTCCCAGATGCTGCCCGTGCTCCTGCTCCTCCTCCTGCTCCCAAAATAGAGCCCCACAGACTGGCTGGTCCTCCTTCTTCAGCTCTGCCTTGGACACCACACGCTGAGCCAGTGGCCAAACGGCCTTAGCTACAGCTCATTATTTACAGCTAAAACGCTCAACCTCAGAGCCTGACCTTTTAGGAGGATATTTTCTTTTAGTATTTTTCTGCTCCACTTATAGTTTATACTTTATCCTATATTACATAATTAGATAGTACAGTCTATATTGCACAGTACAGTAGATTTAGTATACTATAGTACACTTCTCATTCAATAAAGCTTTCTTTTAATTACTTCAAAGTGTGGAAGATACTGGCTCTATGTACTTTCACAATCCTATCCAACCATCACCAATGTCTACTTCAGAACATTTTTATCACCACAGTAATGGTTAATATGACATGTCAACTTGAGCAGGCTGTCACTGTCAATGGTTTGTCACACATTTTGTAATCATCTTCCATTTTATGATGAGATATGAGCAGCCAATCAGTTGGAAAAGGAGTTTCCTGGTGATGTGCCTGGTAAATTCAAACATCTCCTCCTGGGGTATGCAGCGGTTTCTCTGGCCAATCCCTTCTTTCTCCATCACTGTTTGGAAGCAGTTTATTTTCAGCTAGCAAGGACAGCAATACACTTTCACTGTTGTAGCTCAGGGGTATATCAATTCTCCAGATAGATCCCAAATCAGTCCACAGTTAACTGTCTTGGAATTCCACAAGATGTCACACACACCTAATAAAGTGACAATGTTACATTAATTGTACCTAGTAACTAAGAAGTATCCATGACTCTAGATGTATTTTCTTTATTGTGCTCTAAGTGGAAGTTTACGATTCAAATCAGTTGGTCATACAAAATCTAACAACACACACTGGTATAGGACCCTAGTTGTTCTCCCCACACTGTGACAGCCTGCGCCTCCTCCCCACTCTGTACTTCCCA
Source organism: Heterohyrax brucei (assembly GCA_028571685.1). Lineage (NCBI taxonomy): Eukaryota > Metazoa > Chordata > Mammalia > Hyracoidea > Procaviidae > Heterohyrax > Heterohyrax brucei. The sequence continues at coordinate 26,935,329 of CM053149.1, read as the reverse complement.
TGCCCATTCAACCAGCCTGTCTCCTCCTGCCTTCTCTTCTTGCCTCCAGACAGGAGTTGCCCATTTAGTCTCACGCACCTACGTAAGCCAAAAGGGACAGTCTTCAACAACATCATTTGATGACTTACAATCCAGTCCAATCTTTATCTGGAAAGTTGGCTTCAGGAAGGCTTTCAGTTTGGGGCCATCAGGGAGTCCAGGGCTGTGTCCTTCAGGGACCCTCCTGTGCATAAGACCATGAAGTCTGATCTTTTATTAGAGTTTGAGGCCTCCACCCCATTTTTCTCCCACTCCATCAGGGACTCTTTATTGTGTTCCCTGTGATGGAAGTCACTGGTCATGACTCAGTACTATTCAGTTCTTCTGGTCAAATGCTGAGGAAGTCTCTAGTTTATGGGGCCTTTTATGTCTCTTGGGCTCATACTTTCCTTGTGTCTCTCAGGTTCTTCCTTCTCCTGTACTCCAGGTGGTTGGGGGACAAACAGATACTTCTGAGAGGGCTGCCTGAGAGACACCACTGATGCTAGACTTGCTGGTAAGACATCTGTATGCTAGAAGGGTAAATTTACAATTACAAAAATTTAGGTGCCCCAGAAATGTTTATTGCAGCACTGTCCACCACAGCAAAAAGTAGGAATCACTCTAGGTGCCCACCTGGGTGTATATGCCTAGTAACATCGCTAACCACCTGGTGACAAGACATTAGCACATTTAAGGGACCAGTAATCAAACAAGCTTACATGACCAACTTATTTGGGCATTGGAAAACAACAAAAAAGGAAGTTATAACACAGTATGCAAACATAAATAAATACAAGTTACCCATGGCTGAGAGACAACAATCCATAGGAAATCACTTAAAGAGGCAAACCAAGATGGTTTCCAAAAGCTCCTAAGCTTTGAAGGTGCTAATAGGCAAACTACTACACTTGACCACCCTATTTAGACATTTCCAAACAAGAAGCTAGAACACAGTAAGCAAAGATTAGACAACAGTTCACATCCAATCACTCAAAGAGGCAGACCACAATGGCTTCTGAAAGCTCCCAAAACAAATAATGGAGAAATTTTCCAGATGAAGAAAACTTCCTGGAATTATTAGAGGAAGACTACCAAGAATTCATATTTAGAACACTTCAAGAGACCAGGCAGAGCACAATGACAAATTGAAAATGCTGCAAGAAATCCTTAAGACAGCAATCAGAAAATCAGTAGAATGATAATAAAATTAAGAAATTAGACAATTCAATAGAAAGTGAAAGGTGTGGAACTGAGGGAATGGAATGGAGAATTAGGGAGACTGAAAATAAACCACTTGACTGTAACATATATAAGAAAAAATCAGATAAAAGAATTTTTAAAAATGAAGAAACACGAAGAGTTCTGTTGGGCTGTATCAAGAAGAATAATTTACGAAGGATTAAGGTACTAGCATTGGAAGTGATCATAAAATACTGAAAAAATGGCTAAAGATTTATTAACAGAAAATATCTGGTATTACGACAAATAACATTTTTTCCAAGATACATACAAAACTTCACACAAGGTAGAGCCCACAAGAAAGATACCAAGACACAGAATAATCAAACTGAACAAAATGAAAAATAAGAAGATAATTTTAAAAGTGGCTAACACAGCATAATCTGCAGAGGAAGGTCAGGAAGTCTAAATTCAGACTACTCAGTAGAAATCACACAGAGAAAAAGGCAATGGGGTGATATATACAAAGAACTGAAGAAAAAAAACTGCCCATCAGGAATTATATAGGTAGCAAAAACATCTCTGAAACATGATGGCAAAATTAGGAAATTTGCAGATAAACAGAAATTAAGGGCATTTGCAAAAACCAAACAGAAAGGAAGAAAATACTAAAGGGAGTCCTTATTTCAGTCACAAAACCAATAACATCACCCAATAACAAAACGCTAGCACATAGGACAGAGCAAATGGATAGGGAAATGACAAAAATAAAGCAAAAACATTGAAAACACAGAAACAGAAATGTTAATATGTAAAGGATGACAACATTAAAACAAAAAAAGAGGGACTTGCAAATGTAATCATAGATCTTTCACATAGAGAGGAAGTCAAGACAACAAAAAGAAATTAAAGACTTGTTTACATTTAGAGAAGTACACATGAATATTAAGTTAACCACATAGTCAATTAAGTACCCTGTACATCAAAATAAAAAACAAGAAAAACATGAAGTCTCAGCAAATACAAAATCAACAATGAAGAAAAGATGAAAAAAAACACACAAAGACAAATGACTCAGCTCAGAAAATGAATTGTAACAAAGAACCTGTATACAACATATGAAATTCAGGAACAGCATGAAATTCATACCTATCAAAAATTACAATGAATATAAATGGATTAAATGTACCAATAAAGGGTCAGAGAGTGCCTTAAAAGAACAAAAACAAAACAAAAAAACCCAAAGATCCACCCAGATACTAACTATAAGAGATACACCTTAGAGTTCAGGGCCCAAACAAACTAAAACTCAAAATATAGAAGTACCTTTACCAAACAACATTCAAGAAAGAGCAGGAACAACAATACTAATTTCTGATAAAGCAAATCTCAAATTAAAATTCACCCTGGTGGACAAGGAAAGACACTACATAATGATTAAAGGGTCAGTACATCAGGAGAACATAACCATATTAAATATTTCCACACCCAATGATAGGGCTCCTAAGTACATCAACAAATACCCTCTTATCAGCAATGAAATGAGATCTAGACAGCTCCACAATAACAGGAGACTTCAATACACCACTGTCAGGAAAGGACAAAACACCCAGAAAGAAGCTCAATAAAGACACACAAGATCTAAATGACACAATCCACAAGCTTGACCTCACAAACATATGAGGAATGCTCCACCCAACAGCAATCAACTACTCTTTCTTCTTCAGTGCACATGGAACACTCTCCAGAATGGATCACATATTCAACCATAAAGCAAACCTTAACAAAATCCAAAGCATCAAAGTCTTGTAAAGCATCTTTTCAGATCATAAAGCCATACAACTAGAAATCCATAAAAGAAAAAGAAAGGAAAAAAATCAAACACATGGAGGCTGAGCAACACCATGGTTAAAAACAGCTGGGTTATAGAAAAAATCAAGAATAGAAGAAAGAAATGCACAGAATCAACTCAGAAGAGAAACATCCTACCAGAAACTTCAGAACAAAGCAATAGCAGTGCTCAGAGGTTTATTTATTTCAATAAATGCATGCATCCAAAAAGAAGAAAAGGTTCAAATCAAGCCCTTAGGTCTACAACTCGAACAAACAGAAAGAGAGCAGCAAAAGAACCAGGTCGGTACCACAACAAAGCAAATGCTAAAACTCAGAGTAGAACTAAATGAATGAGAAAATAGAGAAATGACTCAAAGAGTTAAAAGGAACAAGATTTGGTTCTTTGAAAAGATCAACAAAATCAATAAACCATTGGCCAAACTGACAAAAGAGAACAACATAGGAAGCAAAAAGCCCAAACAAGAAATGAAGTAGGAAACATCACAATAGATTCAACTGAAATTAAAACAACCCTAACAAAACACTATGAAAAACTGTACTCTAAAAAATTTGAAAATCCAGAGAAAATAGCCAAATTTTTAGAAACACACTACCTACCTAAACTAACACAGAGGTAGAACAACTAATAAACCTATAATAAAAGATGAGATTGAATAGAAAATCTGAAAAACTCCCAAAGACAACTAATAGCCCTGTCCTGGAAGAGAATTCTATTGAACTTTCAGAGAAAAGTTAAAATCACTGCTAGTAAAGGTATCTCAGAGCATAGAAAAGGACAGAATTCTCCCAAGCTAATTCTATGAAGCCAGCATAACCCTGATACCAAAACCAGGTAGACACCACAAAAAAATTACAGACCAGTATTTCTCAGGAACTTAGATACAAAAATCCTGAACAAAATTTTAGCCAATAGAATTTAACAACTTATCAAAAAAATAATTTTCCATGGCCCCGTGGGATTCATACCAGGGATTCAGTGATGGTTCATTATTAGAAAAACAATCAATGGAATCAACCACACAAATAAAAGCACTTGATTTTATCAATTGATACCAAAAAAGGCATTAGACATTCCAAAACCCATTCATGCTAAAAACTCTCAGCATAACAAGAACAGAAAGGAAGTTCCTCAACATAACAAAGGACATTTATACAAAGTAAATGGTCAACATCATCCTAAATGGAGAGACTCTGAACGCATTCCCCTTCAGAATGGCAACCAGACAGCAATGCCCCTTGTTACTGCCTTTATTCAACATTGTGCTGGAGGTTGTAGCCACAGCAATCAGGCTAAAAATAATAACAACAATAAAAATGACATCCAAATTGGTGAGGAGGCAGTAAAAGTATCTCTGTGTATCATACAAGGTATGATCTTAGACACAGAGAATCTGAAAGAATCAAAAACGAAATAAAAAATTTACAGGAATAAATAGGTGAGTTCAGCAATTAAGATACAAGATAAATGTACAAAATCAGGTGGACTCCTGTACACCAACAAAGAGAACGTCAAAGAAGAAACCAGTATGATTTATAATAGCTCCCAAGAAGATAAAATTCATGGGAATAAATCTAACCTGAGACGTAGAAGACCTACACAAAGAAAACTACAAGCCACTACTGCAAGAACCAAAGTTGTTGTTTGTTAGGTGCCATTGAGTTGGTTCCAACTCATAGTGACTCTATTCACAAAAGAAGAAAATATTGCCCTGGTCCTGCACAGTGCCCACAATCGTTCTTATGCTTGAGCCCACTGTTGCAGCCACTGTGTCAATCCATTTTTCTCTTCTTGGCTGACCCTCCACTCTACCAAGCATGATGTCCTTCTCCAGGGATTGACTGCTCCTGACAATACGTTAAAAGTCTGTAGGATGTTGTTTCGCTGACCTCTTACTGGAGGTGGGGGAGTGGGTGGAGAGGATGGGATAGGAGACTGTTAGGAGGATAAGACACATATGGAGTGGAGAGGAAGAGGGTGCTGTCACCGGACAGGGAGAGCAGTGGGAGCTGCATATGGGTGGTTGTGCAAATTTATATGGGAATGTACATTTTCATTCAATCATAATTAAAAAAAACCCAGTTTGTAAGACATAGTCTCATCATCTTTGCTTCCAAGGATCACTCTGGTTGTACTTCTTCCAGAACATATCTGTTTGCTCTTTTCACATTCAACATTCTTCCCCAACACCAAAATTCAAAGGCATCGATTCTTCTTCTGTGTTCCTTGTTCATTGTCCATCTCTTACATGCACATGATATGATTGAAAGTACCATGGTGTTATGGATCGAACTGTGTTCCCCCCAAAATATGCGTAGCCACGTGGCTGGGCCATGACTCTCTGTATTATATGACTGTCCTCCGTTTTGTGATTGTCACTGACATCACTAAATTGTATACCTGAAGAATACTGAATAGACAAATGTTGTATTATAGATATATCTTTTTTTTACAAAAATAAGTTTTAAAAAGAAAACCAGTGGATATTTTTGGTTTAAGATTGAAAGTTTATCTCAGGGTAATAGTTTCAGAGAACTATCTACATTCTGTGGCTCCAGAAAATCTGGATTCCATTAAAAAAAGAAAACACCAAACTGTAGTCATCACTAATACTAACACTATAGGACAGAAGAGAACTACCCCACTGAGCTTCCAAGGAGCAGCTGGTAGATCTGAACTGCTGATCTTTTGGTTAATAACCAAGCTCTTAACCACTGGACTACTGAGGTTCCTTTCGATTTCACAAGAATTTGAAGTGGTTTTCTGAATTTTCTCTTTTTTAATCAGGATTCTTCTACAGACTCTTTGATCAGAATGTTCAGTAATGTTAGCTGGGCACTATCCAGTTCTTCTGGTCTCCTGGCAAAGAGGAAAGTTGTTCATGAAGGCAATTAACCACACTTTCCATTTCTTCCTCCTGTTCTTAGGTCTGTTTCTTGCTCCGGGTGAACAGAGACCAATTGTTTCACTTTGTATGACCATGTGTAACCTTTCAAAATCCCAAGCTCTATGAAATGAACTAGGAGGTAAAACAGAATCACTAAACAGAAGCACCAAATGGCCAATTAACTGGGATGTCCCATGAACCATGACCCTAAATATTCAAACTAGGACACCAAATCCCATGAGGTGTTTGGTTGTACACAAGAAGTCTCAGCATCTACTGTTTTTGATTGTTGATGGTTGTTGCTATGTTACATATACCTATCATACAACTTTTGCAATTTCAACTTTTTACGGGTGTATAACTTATTGACAGAAATTCCATTATCAACTGTGCAACTCTATTCTTAATGAATGGCATTTCTCTGTCACCTACACTGAAACTCAGTGCTTCATAAGCAATAATCCCTCATGTCCCCCTCACTTCTGCCCGTGATAACCACTAAGAAACTCTGGACTCTTTATCTGCCTCCCCGCACCCCATAGCTCAATGCTCTTGATGCCATTTTATTATTATTTTTTTCTTCCTCTTCTGGAGGGAATAAAAAGTATTAAGAAAAACGTTGATGTGAAACTACCAAAACAAGCTCCCTGAGGGAGCTGTGCCCACAATGATTTGGAGGACAGGCCCAGAGACAATGTGCCTCAACTAGGTGAAGTGCATCCTAATATCCAGAATTTGGCAAAGCCTGGGAAGAAAGAGAAACCCAAAGGCCACATGCAACCCAAGTAGAACTCTTCAAAATCCCTCCCAGTACTCTGGGCTATTTTAAAGTGGGTAGAACTCACATTAAGCATATATCTAAGTTCCTCAAAGGAGGAAAACAACTAAGTTAACTGAAAGAGTGAGAAAGGAGTTCAATGATGTTCACATTATCAGAAGTAGAAGCTCTGGGTAGAATTGCCCACTTTAAGGATTAATGATAAAAAGAAATAGAGCAGCAGTAAGATAGCTTACTAAAGCCAAATGAGTAAGAGAGAGAAAATGAATCTGTCAAGTACTGTTCAAAAACTATCTTGGAAGAAAATTCTTTGTACTTCAGACTGTAATCATTCTACATGCTTTTAGAGAAAATAAAATCAGTAAGATAAGACCACAAAGAGGAGATAATAAAGCAACCGGATGAAATGAAAATTGAGATTGCAAAAATAAGGAAAGAAACCAAAGACCAAAACAATGCATCACAGAACACAGACTACAATAGACACAGCTGGCAATAATTACTACCACATAGAGAAAACTTAACCACAGTGAATGTAGGGAGAGAAGCTGACACAGACCAAAACAATAAGAAAAAGATAATAGATACAGAGAACAGAAGGAACAATGACCCAAAATAAGGCATATTGTTGTTTCAGAAGTAGAAAATTCAATAAATGGTGTGGGAATTATACTAACACTCTTCACATAACCAGGGCCATTTTGAGCCATCATAAACTATTGATCACAACTCTGCCTAACCTTTTATACTAGGAGACATAATATTAACATCTTGAGTCATTTAACCTAGAAGTGACCTAAGAGTACATCCAGATCAAAGAGATAAATCATAGAAAACCATGAGAAAAAAAAGGGTGCGGAAAACCGCTCCCTTTCAGATAACGAATTAAACAGATCTGGATGTCTTTAACTGTTTAACGTTAAAGAGATTAACTTCCCCTAGTATAAACTATAAATACTGTAATAAAGCTCACTTCTGGGCTCTCGCTGTGATGACCGTTAGCCCCCTAATCCCACTTTTTCGTGTCTTTTTCCTTAACCTCAATGGCGTACCTATCTCTGACCCCACTCGTCGGGGAACTTTCAATACCCGACAAAATGGGATAGAAAATGTATTAAAAACTATAGTATATTTTCCTTTTAAAAAAGAAAAAGGTCTACAGATCAGCACAGAATGTTCCAGCAAAAATTAGTGATTGTTAGAGAATTATTAAAATCAGAGGTTATTAATTTTTAATATTAGCAGAAAAATTTTCAGGTATTTAGTAGAAAAATAAGCCACCAGAGGTTGGTTCCAGAATCTCCACAGCACACTTTAAGGATAGAAGTCAATAGCCAACATACATAAAGTTCTGTACCCAAGAAACTCTGGCCCTAAGACTTTCCTGCAATACCACAACGTTTTTCAGTTACAGAGGAAACAAAGAAGTACTTTCACCATGAAAGATTTTAGGACTTACAGCACCCAAGAGCTCTTCCCGAAAAAACACTGCAGGTTATTACATCAAGTCAACTGAGAGTTTACATTACAGAATTCAAGAACAGTAAAAAAAAAGAACTCATATTATTTCAATAAATACCACCATTATGCAATGATGGGAATTACTATTTCAAAATAAAGTTGATAAATAAAAGTGTGATGAATCTTGAAAACTTACAATGGAAATTAGAAAGTAATGGAAATCTTACGGTTGACGGAATCACCTGGAGGACTTGCTATAATACATATTGTTAGGCTCTGCCCCAGAGTTTCTTATTCAGGAGCTGAGGAGTGGGCCCTGGATATTGCCATTTCTAACAGCTTCCAGGGGATGCTAACAACGCTGGTCTGGGGACATTATCCACCCACCAGTGCCATGGACTGGACTCTGACTCACAGCGACCTTACAGACAGAGTGGAACTGCTCCACAGTTTCCAAGGAGCACCTGGTGGATTTGAACTGCGCACCTTTTCGTTTGCAGCTGTGGCATTTAACTACTATGCACCCAAGTTTTCCAGCAGTGACTTAGGTACAGCTTTAGAACTGGATTCTCAGGGGCCCTGTTGTCTGCCATCCAGTCCATTCAAACTCACAGCAATCCTACATGACAGAGCAGAACTGCCTCACAGGATTTCCAAGGCTGTAACCTTTACGGAGGAACCCTAGTGGCGTAGTGGGTAAGTGCTACAGCTGCTAACCTAAAGGGTGGCACTTCGAACCCATCTGGCACCCCTTGGAAACCTGGTGGGGCACTTATACAGTGTCCACTAGGGTCACTACAAGGTGACTTCTGACTAGATGGCAGTGGGTTTGTTTATTTACTTAAGCCCTATTATGGAAGCAGATCACCAAGTTTTTACTCCCTCAAAGAAGCTGGTATATTCAAGCTTTCTACGCGTCGGTTAGCAGGCAAACGCACTTAACAATTGCATCACTGGGGCTCCTTCTTGGGACCTTACTTTAAGCTCAATAAAATGTAAAACTTTCTATTTAAGGGGGCGGAGTCAAGATGGCGGACTAAGCCCACGTCTCCTTATATCCCTCTGGAAACCGAGACCTGAACTGACAATCAAACAGAGCCTTCTGATCACCTAATCAGCCTCAGGACACGGCACAGAGCTGTTAATTGGGACTTCATACCACTCAGCGAAAAACCTTCTCTCTTTCGCTGTATCCCGCTCCTGGCTAGCCCCGGCTCTCACGGACGGAAGGTAAATGCACCAGTTTGACTTTTTTCTTCCTCTGTCTCAGCTGGTGGGCAGAGCTGGGTCTTGCCTGGCGGCTGGACTCAGACACGCTGCTGACGGGATAGGCAGGCGAAATTCCCATATTCTGAGAGCCAGGCTCGGGACTCTGTTAATCTAGACACTTTGAGCCTTTCGTTTTGTAGCTGCCTCAGCAAGGTTTGTGCGGAGCTTTGCAGTCAGTGTGCGGGATGCCATGTTAGTACCGAGATTTTAGTGGGACCTCGTTCTGAGCCTGGGAGCCAGTGCCTGCAGACGGGACAGCGCTTCTCCAACAGAAAAGTAGTGATTTTGCACAGTGCTGTCTACATTGGGGGCCCTATAACACAAGCAGAGGAATCACTACCGCTCAGCACCTTTAGCCCCTCTATCTGCTGCCTGTGTGGAGGACGCCATCTTTGATACGGTGGCCACAGCTGGACTTAATTCTTAGCTTGGGAGCCAATGCCTGCCCACAGGAGAGCACCTTCCTATCACAAAACACAGTGTTGGATAAGGCTAGGCCCTGTCAGTACAGGCGAACAGGGCAGTAGCATTGCTGTATTCTGAACTAGTCTGTCATCATCTGGGGTTGGATATAGTGGTGCTTACTTTGTCAGATGAGAAGAGTGACCTCTACACCTGAAAACCTAACTGACTTGTGAACTAGTCAGATACCTTTTGCTTTACATTTGAAGACAGCCTAGAGAAACATTTGCAATCCATCCTCTCACTACCTCTTCCAGCCTCTATATACTCACATGGGACGCAAAAAGCAACAGACAATTGTGGCATACAAGCAATCACTCATGGCTTCAGAAGGCTCCCAAACAAAGCAACCAAGGAGTTTTCCAGATGAAGAAACTTTTATGAAAGCATCAGGAAGTGAACACAAATATATTATATACAGAGCCCTTCTAGACCTTATACAAAATGCAGCAGAACAAAGTGAAAAATTAAGCAAGTTGTTCGATCTGATGGAACACCAGTACTCCGAAATCCAACAGATCAAGAAGAAAATCAAAGACACAGAAACTTCCATGCAAACCCAAGAAAACAGAATGGAACAAATGGAAAAAAGAATTTCTGACTTGGAAGACAGAGCTACTGATGCCAGCATCTATGAGCAGAAATCAGAAAAAAGAAACAAGAAAAATGAAGAAACATTAAGAAGCATGTGGGACTCTATTAAGAGGAACAACCTTCGATTAACTGGAATCCCTGAACAGGGTGAGACATCTGAGAACACAGTATTGTTGCTGAGCTACTGAAAGAAAACTTCCCAGAAATCATGAAGAGAATATAGACATCTCAGATGCCTATCGTACACCACCCAATATAGATCTCAAAAGAAAGACTCCAAGACATATTATAATCAAGCTTAACAAAATGAAACATAAGCAGCAACTCTTAAAGGCAGCAAGACTCAAGGCAAAGCTAACATCCAGAGGGAAACCCTGTAGGGTCTCGTCAGATTTCTCAGCAGAAACCATGCTGGCATGGAGACAGTGGCATGACACATTCAACGTCTTGAAGGAGAAGAACTTCCAACCAAGAATTATATATCCTGCAAAACTGTCGTTCAAATACGAAAATGAAGTTAAGACATTCCCAGCTAAACAGAAACTCAGAGACTTTGTAAAAACCAAACCCAAACTATAAGAAATACTGAAAGAAGTTCTTGGCTTTGGCTTAGAAGAACAAAACCACTAACCTTATATTTTAGAACGACAGACTACTCAATACTTTCCTCATTTAGGGAAGGCTCCAAAGTAAATCACACCTTTGATATGGAAAGAAGCAATCCAGTGATCATCATGAAAACTATGGTGTCATCATAATAAAAAGAGGGATGTACTACAGTTGTTATAGTCCTTCCAGATGGAGAGGAAGATGACAAGACTGGTAGTAATTAAAATTGGGATTATAAATAGTTTATTAAGGGGGTTCATAGGGGCAGCTGTAAAGCACAACAAAGATGTATCATACCATTTCAAGAAATCTAACACACGAGTCTCAACAACTATAAAACCAGCTCTGAAAAAGGTGAAAAATCGACTCACAAAAAAGAGTGTCCCAGAACAGACTAATAAGAACAACAGAGAAAACATCAACATAAAAATAAACATATCATAATGGCAGCAGTGAACACATATCTATCAATAATTACATTGAATGTGAATGGACTGAATGCTCCAGTAAAGAGACACCAAGTGTCATCTTGGATCAAAAGACACAACCCATCCATATGTTGTCTACAAGAAACTCACTTGAGACCTAAAGACAGGAACAAACTGAAAATTAAAGGATGGAAGAATATATATCAAGCTAACAATGAACAAGGAAGAGCAGGGATGGCAATTCTAATCTCAGACAAAATCAATTTTAATGTCAAATCCACCATCGTGGACAAAGATGGACACTATTTATTGCTGAAAGGTTCAGTACACAAGCAAGACTTAACTATATTAAATATTTATGCACCTAATGCCAGAGCACCTAAATATGTCGAAGAAACACTGACTACGCTCAAAAGAGAGTTAGATGACTCCACAATAATAGTGGGAGACTTTAACACTCCACTCTCAATACTGGATAGATCATCTAGAAAAAAGCTCAGTAAAGATATAGAAGACCTCATTGACACAATTAACCAACTAAACCTCATTAACATATACAGAACCTTCCACCCATCAGCAGACAACTACATCTTCTTCAGTGCACATGCAACATTCTCCAGAATTGACCACGTGATAGGCCATAATGCAATGCTCAACAAAATCCATACCACTGAATTACTGTAAAGCATCTTCTCAGATCATAAAGCCATCAAAGTTGAAATCAATAGCAGAAAAAACAGAGATAGAAAGTGGAATTCTTGGAAATTGAACAACATCTTGCTCAAAAAAACATGGGTTATAGAGGAAATCAAGGATGAATTAAAGAAATTCATGGATTCCAATGACAACGAAAACACTTCCTACCAGAACCTATGGGATACAGCCAGAGCAGTGCTCAGAGGTCTGTTTATCTCCATAAATGCACACATGTGGAAGGAAGAAAGACACCAAATCAAGGAACTAACTCTACAGCTTGAACAAGTAGAAAGAGAACAACAGAGGAACCCCTCAGGCACCAGAAGAAATGAGATCATAAAGATTAGAGCAGAGCTAAATGAATTAGAGAATAGAAAAACAACTGAAAAAATTGAGAAGACCAAAGCTGGTTTTTTGAAAAGATCAACAAAATTGATAAACCACTGGCTAAACTTACTAAAGAAAAGCAGGAAAGGAAACAAGTAACCCAAATTAGAAATGAGAGGGGAGTTGTCACCACAGATGCAACAGAAATCAAAAATATCATAACAGAATACTATGAGAAGATTGTACTCTTAACAAATTTGAAAACCTAGGGGAAATGGACCAATTCCTGGACTCATACCACCTACTCAAATTATCACAAAGTGAAGCAGAACAACTTAATAAACCCATCACAAAGGAAGAGATTGAAAAGGTCATGAAAACACTGCCAACGAAAAAAAGTCCGGGCCCCGATGGCTTCACGGCAGAATTCTACCAAGCATTTAGAGAAGAGTTATCCCCAATACTACTGAGACTATTTCACAGTATAGAAAGGGATGGAGTACTCCCAAACTCATTCTATGAAGCCAGCATAACCCTGATACCTAAGCCAGGGAAAGATCCAACAAAGACAGAGAACTACAGACCGATATCACTCATGAACCTAGATGCAAAAATCTTCAACAAAATTCTTGCCAACAGAATACAACAACATATCAAGAAAATAATCCATCATGACCAAGTGGGATTCATACCAGGGATGCAAGGCTGGTTCAACATCAAGAAAACAATGAATGTGATTAACCACATAAATAACACAAAAGACAAGGATCACCTGATTTTGTCCATTGATACAGAAAAGGCATTTGATAAAGTCCAACACCCATTCATGCTAAAAACTCTTAGCAAAATGGGCATAGACAGCAAATTCCTCAACACAATAAGGGCCATTTATACAAAGCCAGTTGCTCACGTCATCCTGAATGGAGAGAGACTGAAAGACTTTCCCTTGAGATCAGGAACTAGACAAGGATGGCCCCTCTCACCTCTCCTATTCAACATTGTCCTAGAAGTTCTAGCCAGAGCAATTAGACAAGACAAAGAAATAAAGGGCATCTGCATCGGCAAAGAGGAAGTTAAAATCTCCCTGTTCGCTGATGATATGATTGCATATGCAGAGAACCCCAAGGAATCTATAAGTAAGCTACTCAAACTGATAGAAGAGTTCAGCAAAGTCTCAGGATACAAGATAAACATAAGTAAATCAGTAGGATTCCTTTATACCAACAACGAGACTGTTAAGGAGGAAATTATCAAATCAATACCCTTTACAATAGCCCCTAAGAAGATAAGGTACCTAGGAATTAATCTAACCAGAGAAACAACAGACTTTTACAAAGAGAACTACAAGCCCTTATTACAAGAAACTAAAAGAGACTTAGATAAATGGAAAAATCTACCCTGCTCATGGATAGGAAGACTTAACATTGTGAAAATGTCTATTTTACCCAAAGCAATTTATTTATATAATGCAATCCCAATACAAGTTCCAGCATCATTTTTTAATGAGATGGAGAAACAAATCACCAATTTTGTTTGGAAAGGGAAGAAGCCCCGGATAAGTAAGGTACTACTAAAGAAGAAGAACACACTGGGAGGCCTCTCATTACCCGACCTTAGAACATACTACACTGCCACAGTGGTCAAACAGTCTGGTACTGGTACAAGAACAGACAGATCGATCAATGGAACAGAATTCAGACCCCAGAGATGACACCATCTGCCTACGAACAGTTGATATTCGACAAAGGCCCTATGACATTAAACTGGGGTAAAAACAGTCTCTTCAACAAATGGTGCTGGCAAAATTGGTTATCCAGCTGCAATAAACTGAATCAAGATCCGTATCTTACACCTTATACAAAAACCAACTGCAACTGGATAAAAGACCTAAATATCAAACCTAAAACGATAAAGCTCATCCAAGAAAAGGTAGGAACAACAATGGAAGTTTTAATACACAATGAGGACAGACTCCAAAATCTGTCAAAGAAACCTCAATCAACAGAAGAGAAAAAAGATAAATGGGAACTATTAAGAATCAAACACTTTTGCTCATCCAAAGACTTTATTAATAGAATTAAAAGAACACCCACAGAATGGGAAAAAGTATTTGGCAACTCTATGTCAGACCGACGCCTGATCTCCAAAATCTATAAGACACCACAAAATATCAAGAAGAAGAAGATAAACCATCCAATTAAGCAATGGGCAAAGGAGATGGACAGACACTTCACTAAAGAGGAGATCCAGACACCCAAAAAACACATGTGGACATGTTCACGATCTTTAGTTATTAAAGAAATTCAAATCAAGACGACAATGAGATACCATCTCATCCCAACAAGATTGGCCATGATCCAGAAAACACAAAACAACAAATGCTGGAGAGGCTGTGGAGAAAGTGGAACCCTCCTACACTGTTGGTGGGGTTGCAAAATGGTCCAGCCTCTTTGGAAGGCAATCTGGTGCTTCCTTAAAAAAATGGATATTGATGTACCATTTGACCCAATCATTCCACTACTTGGAATATATCCTACAGATTCAAGGCCTTTCACACCAACGGACACATGCACCAGAATGTTTACCACAGCACAGTCCATGATAGCAAAAAGATGGAATCAACCCAGATTCCCAACAATAGAAGAATGGATAGGTAAACTATGGTACATATACTCAATGGAGCACTACGCAATGATAAAGAATAACGATGATTCCAGGAAACATCTCTTAACCTAGTTTCAACTGGAAGGCATTATGTTGAGCGAAAGTAGTCAGCGACAAAGGGACAAATACTGTATGAGATCTCTACGATAAGACCTCAGAAACAGACTTGTGTATAGAAGAAAAGACTCTTTGACAGCTGCAAGGGAGGGGAGGGAGGGAGGACGAGGGGGGGGAGGCTTTAGTTTAGATAGTTACTAGAAATCTAGTTCTGAGAAAGCGGTGATAGCACACATTAGAAACAAGAACAACATTAAGTGGACTTCAGTATAACTTGAGTACTCCTTCCATCTTGACTCAATACTGCAAGGATAGAGTAGCTGGGGCAGGGGGCGGGGGACCATGCTCTTAGGCGAATTGCAGGCCAATTGGCACAACTAGCATTTTGCTAAGAGGGCTCTCTGCACCCCACATTGGTGAGTGGCGTCTGGGGTCTTAAAAGCTGCCAAGCTGCCATCCGAGGACACAGCAAATGGTCCCAACTCAGCAGGAACCGATGCTCACCGAGGACCAAAATGACATGCGGTAAAGACAACCGAGAAGACAGAGAGACCCACAAGAGTGGGTGCCTACATCGACTTGGGACTGGAAGAACCGGATGGTGCCCAGCCACTACCAGTGATAGCCACGATGGAGCTCACAGAGAGGAGTCTCACTGGCAACACAAGAATAAAAAGGAGTGCATCATGAGATCTCCACTAAAAGACCTCAATTGATGGTCCAGCAGTTTTGGGATTCCTCTGAGAGCATGGACCCTGGCCCTGATGCTGCCCTTTCCAAGAAATTATAACAAAGGTCCACTCTTTGGACAGGAATGGATTGGACTTGGCAATGCAGAGTGACCATATATTGGAAGCACTTTATTGTTCTATACATGTACAGGATATCATCTTGCTGACCTCTGGCTAGAGGAAGGGGAGTGGACGGAGGGGAGGGGAAAGGAGGCTGTTGGGAGAATGAGACATGTATGGAGCAGAGAGGAATAGTGTGCAGTCACCGGACAGGGAGAGCAGTGGAAGCTGCATATAGGTGGGCATGTAAATTTATACGTGAATGTACATTTTCACTCAGTTATGTTAAATAAAAATAAAAAAACCTTTCTATTTAAAATTGCACATATAGTATGATTTCTTAATAATAAACATCATTTCCATCTACCCTACCCACTTTCATATATTTGTGTATAGGAAGAGACAGAGATGTTTAAAATAATGTTCACTTTTACAAAAAACCCACTGCCGTCAAGTTGGGTCCGATTCATGGTGATCCTAGAGGCCAGAGTAGAACTAACCCATAGAGTACCCAAGGAGCGCCTGGGGGATTTGAACTGCCGATCTGTTGGTTAGCAGGTGTAGCACTTAACCCACTACAGCACCAGGGTTTCGCATTCACTTGACGGTATTGATAATTATTTCCAGGTGGCAAGATTGAGAGACAATCTCATTTGTTCTCTTTTTATAGCTTCTGATCTCTTAGGAGAAGCCCATGAAACATTTCTACAAAATAAATAAGGTCATTAACAACAACAGAAACCCTGGTAGTTTAGTACTTAAGAGCTATGGCTGCTAACCAAAAGGTCCAAAGTTCGAATCCACTAGATGCTCCTCGGAAACCCTGTGGAGCAGCTCTACTCTATAATAAACTACAAGTCAAAAACATAATTTATTCCATCTATAGTTCAGTTTCTGAGAGTAAACCCAAGAAATGTGTTTTGAATGTCATGATGGTTCCCAATGTCGTCAGTCAGTGACACAAGGTTATTGATTCTGCTCAAACACCCTCCCTCCATCTCTTCTAATAACTTTAAAAAGAGCTTTTGCCCATGGCTACATCTATTTCCTTGCAGAAAGAGAGTATTTTTGGCTTAACTACATTTTGTTACAAGTCTCAGATGGTTACTTCCGGCTGCATAAAATCATACCTTTTCGTAGTGATCCTAGAATTGGCCCTTTCAATTTCGCAGCGGCTTTGGAAAACAAGTTCCTATTGAGACTTTCCATATCCTTTGAGATTTTATAAATCTGTTGTCATCCTGGATCAGTGTTACAAAATGTGCTTCACTGTTTCCCTCTCTCTTTGTTCTAAAACCCCAGCTCCCCCTGACTCATTGCAATTCCTCTTCTCTGGGTATGTTTCTCAGCACGCCACCTTATATTGCTGAAACATTTAGATGTTAAATTCAGAAAAGACTTCTCGTAGGTTAGATGAATACATCATATGGAGTGCCAGAGCTGCTAATAGCAAAAACAAAACACTACTAGTTATAAGCCACCAAATTACATCTCAGTTTTGGAATAAATTCCTAAGGAACAGGGACAATGTAACATCACTTGC
This sequence comes from Heterohyrax brucei, assembly GCA_028571685.1. Classification (NCBI taxonomy): domain Eukaryota; kingdom Metazoa; phylum Chordata; class Mammalia; order Hyracoidea; family Procaviidae; genus Heterohyrax; species Heterohyrax brucei. The sequence goes on along the minus strand of CM053149.1, from coordinate 26,917,711 downwards.
TATGGAATTGGAAGACCTGTATTCTACTGCTGCCTTCCACTTCTAATTAGTTGTAAAATCTTAGGTTTACCGGTAGTCTAAAACAAACAACAACCATAAAAACAAAAAGAACCAAACCTATTGCCATTGAGTTGACTCTGACTTACAACAAGCCTACAGGACAGACCAGAAGTGCCCCATCGAGTTTTCAAGGAGCACCTGGTGGATTCAACCAACCAGCCCTTTTGTTGGTGGCAGTAGGATTTAGCCTCTAAGAAATAGATTTCATGTGAATAAAAAACTATGTTCCACTCAAACCTTAGGGGGACATGCAGGGTTCATTTCATAAGTGACAAATACACACCAAGGATAGATGAGAAATGTTTCTAATACGCTTGTAGTCACTTTAAATTTTGCTCTAATTAGGGATTATTAAAAATGTGATTAGCAATTAACTTGGTTTTGTTCTTGGTTTATGCTTTCATTTGCATTGCAAGTTCTGTTTACGTAGAAAATCAGAGAGGCATGCTTCTTTCCTCAGGGTTCAGGGTGAAGCAGGAAGCAAGCAAATAGAGTTGGCTCTGAGATGGCTTCCAGGGTGAGGTGGCTTGGTGAGCTATGCCTGGTTTTCAGTTACACTGTCTCAGCGCAAGACCACCCTTCAGTGCTTTGCCTGTGGCACTGATGCAAGACTCTGTTGACCATGTTGTGTGGCATTGTGGTTAAGTGCTACATCTGCTAAGCAAAAAGTTCAGCCATTCAAATCCACCAAGCTCTCCGTGGAAATTCTATGGGGCAAGTACTATTCTGTCCTATCATGTCACTATGAGCTAGAATTGACTTCAGGTCACTGGGTTTGGTTTTGGGTATAAGCTGTCCCAGGTTAGGCCCTACCACTAGAGGGCACTGGAGGGAGACTGGAAAGCTGGAGGGGAAAACTGGGACTTGCTCTCCAGTTTCTGTGACTGTTTGGTTAGCAGCACCTCTTCCTAGCCGAGGCAATTCCTTCTCAAAGTTGCAGCTGAATCTGGTTTGTAGTTCTTCCAACACTCCCCCTTGGTGACCCCAGCACCAGCTGGTTGGCATCCTCCCTTAGGAACAGCGGTGCTCCGCTCAGAGACACCAGCACCAGCCAAGCAGTGCCCTGTCCTGAGACATCTCAGTCTCAGCCCCACGGTGACCCTATCCCTACCCTTGAAGTTTTAAGAGCTGGACCTTCTCCTTATTCTCTCAGCCTGGGGGTGGAAACTGCTTCCTAGAGTTGTTCCATGACACTCCTGTGTCACTGTTGTGTCTTTTCTGGCCAACGAGCCTCAAGTATAGCCACCATCTGTCACTGGAGGCTTCTGTGTCCCCTAGGAATGCTAAACAGGTATTTGTACAGCTTCCAGGCCAAGAGAGACTAGGGAACAACGTCTGGTGATTGACTTTAGAAAATCAGCCACTTACAGATCACAACAGGTTGAGCCACAACTGATTGCGGAGATGCCACAGGACACAGGACCAGGGAGTGCTTTGTCCCGTTGTGCATGTAGTCACCACGAGTCAAGAGCAATGAGAAGGTGACTAGCAACACCAATTACCCGGTTAACAACTCTTCACATTAAATTCTCTCGATTAACATAATTGGTGTAGTGTCTTTGTCCTAACAGGACCCTGATGATACACAACCAAGAAAGGCTGGGCAGGATCCCACTAAAGACAAAACTTGCTCCTAGCACCGATGTCCTGCTAAGTTTTGCTGTGTAATTTGACCCTGATATGAGTCAAACAGCCTCATTTTTTGGGGGGGCATCAGAAATGATCATGCGAGAGCTTGTCACCTTGTCATTTTTGTCCTAGAGTTTCCACATTCATCAATGGCCATGCATTCTCTAGCAGTAAACAGGACAGACAGGATGTGAGATGAGGAGACCCTGGTGACGCAGTGGTTAAGTGATGTGGCTGCTAACCAAAAGGTTGGCAGTTCAAATCCACCAAGACACTCCTTGGAAACTCTATGGGACAGTTCTACTCTGTCCTACAGGGTCACCATGAGTCAAAATCGACTGGACGTCATTTTTTTTTTCTTAATACAAGAACATACACACTTTTTCTACGTGGAGAAAGTGGGGATGTGAGCACAGGGAGACTTCCAAAGGCGAATCTGGAGATTCACAGCCAGAGTCCCCACCCCAGGTGGGATCTACTATAAAGTGAGCTTTACATCCTTACAGGAGCAAAAGCCAGCATTGTCAAGTTGGCAGTTGACACTTATTGCCCTGTACGAGGGGCTGACAAGTCAATACACCTTCTTTGAAAACCTTTTACATGAGTGAAAACACTGCCAAACAACTGAGTTTAGAAAAAGCACACTGGTGACAATGCAAACCTGGAGGGAAACAACTAATCCCACTTTACACTCAATGCTACTCTTCTTACAGGAGAAAAGCAACAGTTGTATATATAACCTGGGCATGGAAATTCCTAAGATCCTTTTGTTTGTTCTTATGTAAAACTGTACCATCATATTTATGTAAGCTCAGTAACAGAAAAGCTTTCAGACGTGTTGTTTCATGTGCGACACAGAGAGGACTGTAAAAAACGTCATAGAGAAACCTTCATACCTACTTCCCTTGCCTCTCAGTTTTAGTCCTCCTGTTGGATCTCTTCTGGAACAGACACTCAGAAGAGTCTTAAGGACTCTGAGACCACTGGCTGGGTCATTCTTGTCTCTTGTCTATGTTAGAAGGGATCAACTTGAGTTTGTGCTATTTGTTATAAATGCTGATGCTATAACTATGAGGGTGAATTGGCTGAATGTTTATTTATTCAACAAATACTAAGGGTCTTCTAAAGACATTGGCCAGGTGGTGAGCAGACTCCTTAGACAGAAGACTCCTGGAGCCTCAACCCACCCTGAACCCACACTGCACAGATGCTTGGACTAGTGGTCGGGAGACTGTAATTCAGTGTCTGCTCTGTCCCCAGATTGATAATTAGAGGATACTCCTTCATCTGTAAAATGGGTTTGCATCTGCATTTCTTGTTTCCCAGGCTGCATGAGTGGGTCAATGGGCTTGGAAGATGCTACATCATTTTTTTGAGGCAAGGAAACTGCTGTTAAGTTTCCACAGTTTGGGTACTGAACATTGCTCCAGTCAGGACCTAGGAGTCTCTTGGTAGTTCAAACATTTAAGTGCTTGACTACCAGTTCAAAGTCATCCAGAGGTGCCCTGGAAGACAGTTTTGGTGATCTGCTTCCAAAAGTTTACAGCCTTGAAAACCCCATGGGGCACATCTCCGCTTGGCCAATGGCTGCCGGTAACGACAGTCTGCACCTAGGCTCCAAACGGCAGCTGGACACAGCAACGAGTGTGGCAAGAAGGGGTACTGATAAGGGGAAGAGATGACCACTGGGGTCTAGGGTTGAAAAAAAACAACTGCAATTTACTGGTTTTTCCATGTTCCAGGTCCTGTGCTAATCACTTAACGTGTTATCCAGTTATTTCAACCCTGAGACACACACACTGTTAGCCACATTTTATAAATACATAATGAAGGCTCAAAGCTATAAATCAACTTGTCAAGATTATCCAAGTTGTTGGGTGACAAAGGAAAGCCCAGTGGCGTAGTGGTTAAGAGCCGTTTGGGTAGCAGTTTGGGTAGCACTCCTTGGAAACTATGTAGAGCAGTTCTACTCGGCCTGTAGGGTCGCTGTGAATCGGAATCAACTCAATGGCAGTGGATTGGGTTGGGTTTGGTTTTGAGGGACAAAAAGTTAGAATTTGAACCCAGGTCTCCCTGACTCCAAGACGCATGTGCAATCGCACAGCGCCATCCAAATCTTGGGCAAAACCAGTGACGCCTGTGGTCTGGTTACCTTCTGAGCTTTTCCAGAACTTCTGAGAAACTGACAGGTTCTAATATTTTCCTAGAGTAGGTTAAGCCAATTAGTTCTTCTGGGGAAAAAAAGACAAAAATCTCTCTAGCCTTTCTGGGTTTCTATTGAATTACCCAACATTACTCAAAAACGACAATTAGTAGTTTTAAAACTTTCGCTAAATTTTCTTCTTCTCCAGGATGTTTATCACCAGACCTTACTGAGCTGCACCCATCAAACATGAGCAGAAACTATTCTCATCCATGATAGCCTTCTCAGTGCTGGTCTGGTTTCGCCTCCAAGTGGCATATGTCTGTTGCCTTAGCATGTCATTTAAATTACATTAAAAACTGCTCTTCCACAATCATCCATCTTCCCAAGCATCATTCACTCATCAGTATTCAGCCAACACCATGGAATATGATTATTTCTGTACATATCATCATATTTAACTCAAGGCTAAACAAATAAACAAACGTGAGTAGGCAATATTATCTTGTCGGGAGCCGTGGGTGAGCCCCCAGGCCCCGACATACAGGAAGCTTGTAGGGCTGAAAAAGCCCGCGCGCGCCAAGTTTGAAAAAGCCCGCGCCCGCGAAATTCAAAAGGCCCGCGCGCGCGAAAAACTTCCTGCCTGATGTCACTGCCTTAGTCCCATGTATATCCAATCCCCAGCCGACAACTACCTCACTCCAAATGTCACTCCATCCCTACGTCACTTGATCCCTCCCTTTATTCCTAGCTATAAATATACCTCATTTTGATAATAAAACCGAGGCTTGATCAGATTCTTGTCTTGCCTCCATTTTTCCGCCTTTCCTGCTTTACTTTCACAGGCTTCCCCTCGTCCTTTCGTTGATTTGTCCCGCGGGCCGGGGCATTATCTTTCCTATTTTGTGGATCAAGAAATGGAGGCTCAGAAAGCCTAAGCAATGTGTCCCCAGCCACGGAGTTGGCAGAGCCCCCAAGGTTGGGGTTCTGAACCACAAACTAACGACCAGGGGTCCCAGGAGCTCTAACTATCGACATTAGGGTTTAAGGGAGGTAGAAACATAGACAGCAGGACCAAACAACCTTCTCCCCTACTAGGGTTAAGGAAGGGGGTCTTGTGGTGCTTATGTTGCGGAGACAGAAGCAAATAACTGGGCTACTATTTATAGACACCTTATGACGGATACTGATAACAGCTGCTTTAAGGTAAGAAACATCTTTTTTTGAGCACTGCTTGAGGTGAGCTGCCCCACTATGTTATTATACAAGTCCTGTCTGTTTCTGTACACCTTTACTGTGCACAGTTACACACTGGGCTGCCTTCTGATGTACAGAAGCAGCTGAGAAACACAGCCATGAAACAGATCCCACTGCAGCTGACACTCCGAAGGTGTGAACCAGCAGCTGACACTGCTTTTTCCTTTTAGGATTCCAAGTGTATTTGTCATATACAAAGTATTAAAAAAAAAAAAAAAAAGCTTGAGATGCAAGAGATTTTACAACATAACATCTGTAGAAGGTAATAATAGCTAAGGCAGCCATCAGTGAAGCTGTATGGGAAATTTCTCTTCACCTAACCCTTGCCTTTAAGGCCTTCTTGACTCCTGTACCAGGGGTCCTCAGGCAGCACAACTGACTAAGCACTTGACTACTAACTGAAGGGCTGGTGGTTTAAACCCACCCAGGGGTGTCTCTGAAGACATGCCTAGTGATCTGCATCTGCAAGGCCACTGCCTTGAAAGTCACATGGCATGTCCTTCTACTCTGCAACACACTGGGCTGTTACAAGTTGAAATCAACCTGATGGCAACTGGTTTGATTTCTATTTGGTCTCCTATAATACCTGCTAACACCTCTCACATGAAAACCCAGCTCCTCACTGCAGACCTGCATCTTGTCCAGGGAAAACATACGGATGTCTGAAAATGGCCCCTGGAAACCCGTTCCTTAAGTCTAACCACAATCCACTTGGGGGAAGAGAAGACCCGAATCACCATAGGTGAGTGACCAACCTTTTGGAGATTTGAGGATGCAATAAGGAAAAAAACATTTCTGCCTCCATTTTCATTGCTTAATTCACTGATTTATCCATTCATCTGTCCATCCACACATCAGTTATTTATTGAGTACCCACTCTTTATGTTGGAAACCCCAGTAGCACAGTGGTTAAGTGCTACATCTGCTAACCGAAAGGTCGGCAGTTCAAATCCATCAGGTGCTCCTTGGAAACTCGATGAGGCAGTTCTGCTCTGTCCTCTGGAGTTGGTATGAGTCAGACTCGACTTGATGGCCGTGGGTTTTTTACTCTTACATTGAGGGATCAGCAAAGAACCCTGTCTAAGGAACAAAGATCTCATTATCCTTTTTCCTATGGAAAAATGTAGTAAGAGAATCCTATATGCCCTTTAAAATACAGTTTTTTTACCCTAACATTTCTGGATAGGAGAGGAATTTTCTCTATAAAGCCCTGCAAACTGTCTGGCAACAAACTTACCTCTGACTTAATTTAGTCATTATCCATTTCTTGTATCCACATGTTCCAGTTTATCAAGAATCTTAGTTTGATCTTTTGGGTAATGACACCTCACTATCTTGGAGTTGTGCTCAATGAGGACACCTATTTGAGCTGTGGCAGCCAGTGGGAGGGGAAGTTACTGGATAGTGTCATAGCAAGTGGTGTTCATGCTTCTGGAAGCAGTAGGAGACTCAACTTAGCCTCAGCTTCAGATAGGAATGGGCTTTAATGTCAATGCTTTTTGTTTTTTTTTTTCAACAGTCCAAATAACAACTTTAGGGCCCAACTTGTGATACTTTGGTTTTTCCCAAAGATCCAATGGGGAAACAGCATATGCCAACAAACTTTCAAATACTCTTCCCAATATCATGAAAGGGGCATACTGATGCAGAGAACAAGAGTCCTGATATTAGACAGAGTTACAGACCCAGCGAACAACAGAAACTGTGAAGCAGCACCTGCAACTTTCCAGAGTGTATTACAGAATGCACAAGTTATAACAACTGGCTAAGAACAATCACACTGAATCTTGAGAATTCTTAGGTACAGATATCAAGAACTGTCTGCCAATTAAAGTAAAACAGATAAGATAGTAGGTCTTTCTAATCCAGAATACAGTTGGATACTTAGAAGACTACCAGAAAGAGTGTGAGCTATACAGCCAGCCAACTGCCACCAAGCAAAGTTAAAATCTATACACAACTGGAGGAATCCTACTGGAAAAGAGAATCTTCAAAGCTTCAAGAAAAACCCCAAATCAAAGCCACTGCTGTTAAGTTGATTTTGACTCATAGCAACTCTATAGGTCAGAGTAGAACTGCCCTATAAGAGTTTCCAAGCAGCATCTGGTGGACTTGAATTGCTAAACTTTTCATTAGCAGACATGGCACATAATCACTCCGCCACCAGAGTTTCCAAAGCTTCTGTGGAAATTTATTGGGATCACTTCCTCTGGTCCTCCACCCCTTCTCCACTGTTTGACACATTTCTGCATAGCTACCTTTGTTCTTGAACCAAGAGGGTCAAGCTGATTACACTCAGGTTTGAGGTGTTTTCAGACAGGTTGGAGTTACACAACCTCTCTACACTTTATTATATCAAGACTTTCTCTGGCTATTATAGGTAACATTTTACTGCCTGAAAAATGGGTGGACCAAGCCAGCTGAACCCCCAGTCCAAGGCTGAGAGAGGAGGCTCTATCTTGAGTTAAAAATGAGTGTTATTCTGTTTCCTGCTCTTCTTAGGACAGTTATGACAGTGACTGTACTTTAACGCTCCTTGATTAGGAGTTGACCACAAAAATAGAATGCCCAAACACTCTTAATTAATGCATGGCAGTATGAGAATGTACTTATCAAACCAGCCAAGGACATCCCTGTCACTTATTCCTCAGGGAGTTTCAATCAAAACCTGTCTTCAGTTTTGCTCCTTTTTCTTTCTTTAAGGGTCACATAGCTTTAATTAAAAACAGCATGAAGCAAGCATTTACTTCTAATTGCAGCCAGGAGACTGTCAATTCTCTAGGTCCTTCATGTTTTATCTTTGAATGGCGTTCAACTCCAGAAAGACCATACAGTTTAGCTCATCCCAGACAGCCTTTACTGCCGTGAACTTGAATGACATCCCACATTCTTTATCGCCCCAAAAGCCACCATCACAAAATTCCTGCAAAGCTGCTGTTGAGGATATTGCTTTACTTAGTAAGCTCCATATAAAATGCTATGGGAGAAGTCCTATCTTCCTGAAGGAACTGGTAACATTTCCACATTTTTTATAATAAAAGCTATTAACTGTACTATGTTTCCCCTTTTTGACTTGCTGCCCTGAAGCTTACAGCCAAGCTACACACTCAGCAACAGCAACACAGACAGTATACTGACTTCGTTATTTCCTTGCTTTCCCTCTGATCTTTTATTTTTACCATGGCATTAGTGTTATTGTATATAGCATTTTATGTAAATTTCATTAAATAAATTTCTCTAAGTAGTTAGAACTAAGCTCTGATCAGCAAAATACATGCCCTTCATATACACCAACTAGTGACTCAACTTCAAATCTATTTGAGATATAGAATACATTTAATTTTCTTGTGATAAAACATATTCAAGACATTTGCCATTTTAGCCATTTTTTAAGTATACAATTTAACAACATAAACTGCATATATCATGTTGAGCACCCATCCCTATATTTACTTCCAAAAGTGTTTCATCACCACAAACCCAAACTTAGTACCGCTAACACAGTCACTCTTACTTCCTCCTTTCCCCCAGCCCCTAGGAACCGCTAATAAACTCTTGTTTCTCTGCATCTGACTATTCTACATAGGACTACATATAATATTGGCTCTTTTGTATTTCATTCAACAACATGTTTTCAAACTTTTCCCACGTGTAGCATAAATGAGAACACCATTTATCTTTATCATTGAATAATATTCCATTGTTCGAACCTTCCAGGTGATCTGGGGAAGACAGTCTGCTTCTGTAAAGATTTACAGTACTGAAAACCCTGTACACTGCAGGAGTCAGAATCAACTCAAAGGTAGTATACATATATATATTTTGGTATGGACATACCACACTTATCCATTCATTTGTGGTGGACACTTGGGTGTTTTAACTATTGAGAGTACTGTGGCCATGAACACTGGCATAAAAATATCTGCTTGAGTCCTTCCTTTCAAGTCTTTTTGGTCCATACCTGGGATTGGAATTTCTGGGTCATATGGTAACTTTATGTCTAAATTTTTGAGGAACTGTCAAGCTGTTCTCCACCATAGCCTTACCAGGTTGCATTCTTACCAGCAGTGCATGAGGGTTCCAAGTTTCTCACGCCCTCACCAGTTCTAATTACTTTCCATTTTTCTGAAAGCAACTATTTTACTGGATGTGAAGTGGGATTTCACAGTGATTTTTATTTGGATTTTGCTAATGACTAATGCCCTCACGTGTCTGTCAGTTTGTCACACTGTGGGGGCTTGTGTGTTGCTGGCACGCTGGAAACTATGCCACTTGTCTTCAGATACCAACAGGGTCATGCTTGGAGGACAGGTTTCCACTGGGCTTTCAGACTAACACAGGCTACGAAGAAGGACCCAGCAGTCTACTTCCGAAAAGAATTAGCCAGTGGAAATGTTATGAGGCAGCAGCAGAACACTGTCTGACACAGTGCCGGAAGATGAGCCCCCTAGGTTGGAAGGCACTCAGTAGGTGACTGGGGAAGAGCTGCCTACTCGGAGTAGAGTCGGCCTAATGATGTGGATGGAGTCAAACTTTTGGGATCTACATTTGCTGATGTGGCCCACTCAAAAATGAGAAGAAACAGCTGCAAACATGTATTACCAATTGGAACACGCATGGTATGAAGTATGAATCTAGGAAAATAAAAAATTGTCAAAAATGAAGTGGAATCCACAAGCATCAACATTCCAGGCATTAGTAAGCTACACTGGACTGGTATTGGGCACTGTGAATGGGACAGTCATATCATCTCCTATGTCAGGTACCACAACTTAAAGAGGAATGGAGTTGCACTCACTGCCATAAAGAACATTTCAAGATCCATCCTGAAGTACAATGGTATCAGTGACAGGATAATATCTATAAGCCTACAAAGAAGGCTGGTGCATATAACTATTATTCCAAATTCGAGTACCAACCAATGAAGGAAAAAGTGAAGAGCCTGAAGATTTTAACCAGCTTCTGCAGTTCAGGATTGATAAAACATGCATCCAAGATGTATGGATAATTACTGGTGATTGGTATATGAAAATTGGAAACAAACAAGAAAGATTGAGAGTTGGAAAACATGGCCTTGGTGACAGAAACCAAGATGGACATCACATGACTGAAGTTTTTAAGACCAAGGATTTCTACGCTGCAAATACCTTTTTCCACCAACATAACTGGTGACTACACACATGGACCTCACCTGATGGAATACACAGGAATCAAGTCGACTACGTCTGTGGAAAGAGACAATGGAAAAGCTCAGTATCAGCAGTTGGAGCAAGACTAGGAGCTGACTGTGGAGCAGACTATCAGTTGATCATATACAAGTTTAAGACGCAACTGAAGAAAATTAGAAAAAGTCTGTAAGAACCTAAGTATGATCTCGAGTAGATCCCATCTGAGTTTAGAGACCATTTCAAGAACAGATTTGATGCACTGAACACTAATGACTGAAGATCAGACGAGCTACAGCATGACATCAAAGACACCATACATGAAGGTCAATTTAACTGTCGTTTTCTTTAGGTGTTCTTGATTTTGGTGTTACATCTAGGAATCCATTGTCAAAACCAGGGTCTTGACGTTTTATCTCTAAATTTGCTTCTCAAAGTTTTATTTCTTATATTTAGCTCAGTGACCTGTAGTTTTAGTCAACTAATACTGCTATAACAGAAAGACTACAAGAGGGTAGTTTTAAAAAGAGAAATTTTATTTTGTCACCATCCAGTATACTGTAAATCCCAATTTAGGACATCAGCGCCAGGGGAAGTCTTTCTCTGTTGGCTCAGGAGGAAGGGCCTTGTTGTCAATCTTCCCCTGGCCTAGGACCTTCTGAGGCTCACTGTCATGGATTGAATTGTGTCCCCCCCAAAATATGTATAGCCATGTGCCTGAGCCGTGACTCCCAATATTTTACGATTGTCCTCCATTTTGTGAGTTTCCTATGCTGTGTACTAAAGGCTTAGGGTAGGACTGTAAATCTCTTCATAGGATTACCTCCCTGCTCTACTGTAAAGGGAGCTTCCCTGGAGTGTGGCTTGCACCACCCTTTATCCTTTCATCCTACAAGAGATGAAAGGAAAGGGAAGCAAGCAGAGAGGTGGGAACTTCACACCATCAAGAAAGCAGCACCAGGAGCAGAGTGCGTCCTTCCAGACCTGAGGTTCCTGCACCACGATGGTCTCTGGGAAGAGACTGATGCAACACCTCCAGAGCTGACATAAGGAAAGCCTTCCCCTAGAGCAGACATCCTGAATTTGGACTTGTAGCCTGCCAGACTGTGTAAGAACAAACTTCCCTTTGTTAAAGCCATCTGCTCGTGGTATTTCTGGTAGAGCAGCACTCGCTGACGAAACACTCACAGACTCTAGGTTCTTCCTCAAAGATGTGCTCTGCTCCTGGCACAGCTTCTTTCCTGATGATATGAGGTCCCCAACTCTCTCCTCGCTTCCCTTTCCTTTATATCTGAAGTGACTACCTCAAGGTACAGTATAGTCGTACACATTGAGTCCTGCCCCACCACCACAACTACCACCCACCCTCCCTCAATAACATCACAGAGGCAGAGTTTACAGAGTATGGATGGGAACATTACACAATACCAGGAATCATGGCCTAGTCAAACTGCTACATGTATTTTCTGGGGGGAACACAATTCAAGGCATGATATCTATTTTAATATTTTAGATGGTACAAAAACTGAGGTATGGTTCCAACTTTGTTAAATACATTTTAAAATGAAGTAAATTTTAAGTCCTCAAAGGGAACGACTGTCTTCCATTTCTCTCTCTACTTCCTACAGCAGTCAGCATCATTCTCTGCGATCAGCAAGGACTTAATAAATACTACTGAAGGCTACAAGGGCTAACATTCACTTATGTAGGTTTGTATTGCATTTCTTAGAACCTGATTTAAAGTGGGAGGTGAACGTTAATTTAAAAAGAGGTAAGAAGATCTTGATTTCTGCATTAAGCAGTTACCTGCTCTTAAGGAATTTGGTGGACTTGGGTGTACAAATGACAAGCTGTCCTGAGACAAGCAAATGCTGGGTTGGGTCCCAGAGAAGCTGACAACAGTGCAGCAAAAGAGGACATCCCTGGGCCCAGATGACTGGTAGACAATTGTTCAGGAAACAGTGACTTGAGCAATGGGAAGGGGAATGACAGAATTTCAAAGCTACTCTTAGGATTCAGCTATTCCCTGGTGCTCTAGTTACGGAGTCACAGCGTAGTCACTTCCAACGGACCTGTGCTCAAAACAAAGATCCTTGGAACAGCCATGAAGTAGATCAAGTGGCCAAATCTGGGTCCCATTCTCACAACATCTTGTCCTTTTTGTCCCAGATGTGGGGACGCCCTGGTGTCCATGATACCCTTCTCGGTAGCACTGCAGGGCATGTCCGCTCCTACAAGGTTATCCATTTACCCAGCCCAGCTTCCATGGGCACACATTGACCGTCTCTTTCCCATGGAGTGGGAAACACTAACTATGGCTGTAAAATATTCACTCCATGTTTTCTATGGTTTTACTTACTATTCTGTGTCCAACTCCACCAGGGTACTTCCAGTTCTCCCTCCGAACACTCAGGTTGGCCAAGGGTGACCTACCCTGCTGTATATCTCATACCTTTGTATCTAGGGAACGACAGATGCAACTCCCTGATGCTACTGCACCTGATCAAGAATCCAAAATAACATTTATTTAGTTTATATCCTCACCAGTATCTTCACACTGTATTGTCAGAGGGAACCTGCCTCCTTCCCAACGTCAGATGTGATGGTTTATTCTACAGCTGGGAGTGGAAATGTCTAGTTCCACACTAACTTTCTTTTTCAAATTGAGAAAAGTGAAAACTATTAAGAGCCAACACTCAATGACTACAACAATAAGTATGTGATTCCCTGCTCGACCTGTGGTACCTAGTAGTGTTTAGGAAGTTCAGCACTGTACAGACTGCAGATATTTCAAAATAATATAAGAACAATTGTGTAATTTTAGGGCAATTTTATCAAGATCAAGTTGAATTACTTTAAAACAATGTCTACTATACTTAGCTGAGAAAATTACCTGTATATTACAACTCAAGCATGGTCTTAACAGAAATCAAATACAAATAATGTATTTGATTTATGGCTCGAAGAAGAGGAAGAAGAAAAACCATCAACAAAGAAAAGCAAACAGGAGACACCAGGAAGGCTGAAGAAGGGTTGTTGGAGTTCTGAAGATAAACACTGCCCAAGAAATCACTGAGCTGTTGGCTGGAGAAGGAGAAGGATGGCAGAATATGCCTTCATCTATCCTAGATCCTCAGACATGGGTTTTACAGCTCATAGTACCTCAGAGATCCCTCTTGACTGTTTGCTAGAAGCAAGATTTCAAATACATACAGTGAAGAAACCAAAAGAACAAGCATTTTCATATTCAGGTAGACAACAACCCACAAATTCAGGAGCTGTAGAAAGGTAACTGAAGGGGTCAAGAAAGATGTGAGAAAGGAGTAAACTAGCATTTGGGGGTGCTCAGTTAGTAGTAAATGCAGTGCTAGGCGATTGTTATAGATTGAACTGTACTCCTCAAAAAGATATGCTGAAGTCCTAACCCAAGGCATCTATGAACATAACCCTGTTTGGAAATAGGGTCTTCGAAGATATTACCAGCTATATTACATGAAGTCATTAGAGTAGGAAACCACTGCTGTGGAGTGAACTGCAACTCATAGCAACCCTGTAGGACAGAGTAGAACTTCTCCATAGTTTCCAAGGAGCGCCTGTTGGATTCAAATTGCTAACCTTTGGGTTAGCAAATGTAGCACTTACGTAAACCACTAGGCCACCAGGGTTTCTCAGTGGACTAGGATGGGCCCTCAACTTCATGAGTGGTGTCCTTCTAACAGAGGAGAAGACACACACAGATGGGGAGACAAAGAAGGATGCCATGGATTGACTTATGTTCCCCCCAAAATATGTACAGCCATGTGGCTGAGCCATGATTCCCAATATTTTATGATTGTCCTCCATTTTGAGAGTTTTCTATGATATATATTAAAGGATTAGGGTGGGACTGTAAATCCCTTCATAGGATCACCTCCCTGCTCTACTGTAAAGGGAGTTTCCCTGGAGTATGACTTGCACCACCCTTAATCCTTTCATCCTACAAGAGAGAAAAGGAAAAGGAAGCTCGCAGAGAGTTGGGAGCCCCACACTATCAAGAAAGCAGCACTGGGAGAAGACCATGTCCTTCAGACCTGAGGTTCCTGTGCCATGATGCTCCCTGGACAAAGACTGATGCAACACAAGGACTCTTCTCCAGAGACAGCAGAGAAAGCCTTCCCGTGGAGCAGATATCCTGAATCTGGACTTGTAGCCTACCGGCCTGTATAAGAATAGACTTTCCTTTGTTAAAGCCACTCACTTGTGGATTTCTGTGCGAGCAGCCGGAGCTGACTCAAACAAAGGACAATCACGTGACAATGTAAACAGATGCAGCTGCATGCCAGGGGACACCAAGGACTAATCTGAGTGACGTCCTTCCTATGAAGTAAAAGAGACACAGATACAGAGGGAAGGTGGCTGTGAGAACACCAGCGTTCAGGCCAAGGAATGCCTGTGGCTACTCGAAACCGGCCAAGTGTCCCTATGTTCTCCCAGTGACTTCTGAAAGAACATGGCACATGGCCCTGCTAGCGTTCTGAACATGGACTTGTACACTCTACAACCATGAGATGATACCTGTTAGTCATCTGAAGCCACCCACTTTGTGGTACCATGTTACAGCAGCCTGAGGAAACTAATCTAATGGACTTGGGGGTAGTGGTCTTCATTCTGCCACAGGTGCTGGGCCACCCTGCCCTCATGAGAGGGCATTAGGTCATTCCCTTGGTACGAGAATGAACGTGTTAGGCCCATTTGAGGGGGAAGGCACCATCTTAGCAATGCATGGATCAGTCTCTGGGTAGTGTGAATGGTTAATAATGTACCTGGTAGTTCAAGTTCACCTGAAGCCACTGTAGAAGAAAGCCCTGGCAATCTACCAAAGGAAAAAAAAAAAATCAGCCTTTGAAAACCCTAGGGAACACCATTCTACTCTGACACACATGGGGTAGCCAGGAATGAGAGTCGGGCCCCTCTCCCGAACCTCTGGGGTGCTGACCCCACTCAGGGGACACCTGACCTTGACCCTCAGTCTGTGACTCACTTTCAGGTGCACTTAGCTTCTCCAGCTAGATTTTTATGGCACCTTATTCCTTGTGCACAGGTTTAAAAAAGCGAAAAGAAAACACTGCCATCATATTGATTCTGACTCATAGCATCCCTATAGGCAGTGCAGAACTGCTCCATAGAATTTCCAAGGAGAGCCTGGTGGATTTGAACTATTTATCTTCTTGTTAGCAGCTGTAGCACTTAACCACTATACCACCAGGGTTTCCTGTGCACCTACTGAACTTTGCCTAATGCCTTACACCTCACAGAGTCTCAAGAAAAGAACTATTAATTGATTGCAGACCTTGAGACTGCCACGTAAGTGGTGTGGCTGGCTTGCTAAAGATCTCTTGAACCTTATACAATAAATAAATTTAAAACTGCTGCTGTTTGAGAAGGGAGTCCTTGTTTGCCAGTTACCAAGTTGTCTGTACCGACAAGCTTTGTTGTTGTTTTAGAACTGAAATGCTGATTTCAATCAGCAGTTCCTTCAGAAACGCTGCCTGACATTGACCTCTGGTTAAAGAATGGAGTGTCAGAGGCATAACTAACACGTCTTCAATGAGATTTGGAGAGCAGAGGAAGAAACTGCCATCACCTCACCTGTTTCACCACTAAGGGTTATTTCAATCAGTGAGAGAATGAGCTTTATTCATATAGCACCTTGGAAATCCTAAAATAGTAAGCTCTGTCTATCAAATATATATATTTGACAAAACAAGCCCAGGCTGAGAGAATGAGATGCTGTCAAAATACAAATAGCAAATATCCACTAGCTCTGAAAATCACGCAAGAAGACATAAAATTTCATAGCAAACAGACCAAACCTGGAGGCCAGCTCTGGCCCTGGGTGTGTGACTTAGCCACTCTGTATGGATTCTTTATCTTAAAAGTGACTCAGCCTGTACTTGGGACTATCAAATGAAACAAGTAGGTTCCAGATCATGAGGCCAGGGACAGAGAGTTTGTGTTAATTAAAATGATCTCTGTCCATCCAAGGTCCTGAGTGGCACAGTATGCAACTAACTGAAAGTCTGGTGGTGGAAAGTCGCTCAGTGGTACTGCAGAAGAAAGGCCTGGTGATCTGCTTCTGTACAGTTACAGCCAAGGAAACTCTATGGAGCACAATTCTACTCTGTAAACAGAGTTACCATGAGTTGTAATCAACTTGGTGGCAGTGAGTTTGGTTTATGGCAATCAACAAACTAACGGATAAACTATGGTAGATACGTAGAATGGCGTATTATCATTCAGCCATAAAGAGAAGAAGTTCTGCCATGGTGAACTTTCAAAACAGAATGAGTGAAACAAGGAACACACACAAGGACTAATATTTTGTGATGCCACTCTTTCACAACATGCAGAAGAGGAAAACATATAAACACAAAAGTTTGTTTGTAGTTACAAGGGGCTGCGTGGAGGGAGAAATGGGAGTTGATTGCTTAAGGACACTGAATCTTTGTTTAGGATAATGGAAAAGATTGGAAATGGATAGTGGTGATGGTTTGTCTAACATGACAAATGTAATGAATGTCACTGAATCACATCCTTAAAAACTGTCGAAGTGGTTAACATTTTTGTTACATATTTTATCACAGACAAGCCAAATGTAATAAAATATACCACAGATTTAAACATATATATATACACACACACACATACACACATATCTGTAAAAGACAAAATATGGTAGCACAAACGGTTTTCACTCAACCGACAACTTGGTTGGCAGTTCAAAGTGACCCAGCAGTACAGCAGAAGAAAGGCCTGGCAGTCTGCTTCAATTAAGATTATAGCCAAGAAAATTCTATGGAGCAGTTTCACTCTGTAACTGTTACTTCACTTAATGGTAACCAACAACAACATTAATTTCTTATGGCTGCTACACTAAAATAGTGCAAATTTATAAGTACATAAGCTTATTGCTTCAGTTCTCGAGACATGTTGATTCCCTACTGAGGCTGTGAAGGCATATTCTGTCCCATGCCTTTCTCCCAGCTTCTGGTGGCTCCTGCTATTGGTTAGCTTGCAGCTGCATCAGTCTCCACTGTCACATGTCATCCTTCCTTTACTCTCTGTCTCCATGTTTCTTCTCTTTTACAGAAACACTAATCACATGGGATTAGGACCCAATCTCCTCTAGCACGACCTATGATAACCTAAACGATAACTATCTTCAAAGATTCTTTCCAAACAGGGTCACATTTGCAGGTACAGTGGTTGCTATTTCAACATAAATCTTTGGGGGGACACAAGCAATCCATAACAGGATCCCTCATCATTCCAGATGGGACCCAGGCTTCTGTGTTGTTCTACTCCCACTGCCCCACCCCTGATACTGCCCTTACCCATAAATTATAACAAAGGTCCACTCTTTGGACAGGAATGGATTGGACTTGGCAATGCAGAGTGACCATATATTGGTTGCACTTTATGGTTCTATGCATCTATAGGATGTCATCCTGCTGACCTCTGGCTGGAGGAAGGAGAGTGGATGGAGAGGAAGGGAAAGGAGGTTGTTGGGAGGATGAGACATGTATGGAGCAGAGAGGAATAGTGTGCAGTCACCAGACAGGGAGAGCAGTGGAAGCTGCATGTAGGTGGGCATGTCAATTATACGTGAATGTACATTTTCACTCAGTCATGTTAAGTAAAAATTAAAAAAAAAAATTGCAAGAACCTGTGAGCCAGCTCTCTAAGACCGAACCAATTACTAAGCCTGACCTCAGCATTACTGACAGAACCTCCTGGCACCTCTGCGGCCTCGAAATCATTGACTTCAGTCCTTATCACGGTTCTCTGCCAGGGCTGTCCTCTCACTCCGGCAAGCTCTCTCCAAAACAGCTGGAATCAGGGTTTAACAATGACGTTGCCAGAAAACTCTCCCAGGCCTGCAGCACCCCAGCAAGGTCTGCAGCGACGGAGCTGACACAAGCTCCTGTGCCATCTGGCCAAGGGCCAGCTTTTGTGACACAAAAATACAAAAACCAATTTGGAGCACCAGAAGTGGCATGCATTCGGCCAGGGACGCTTGCACAGGTAAACCAAGGAGTGCAGCCCTTTACACAGAGCAGGGCACTTGGCAGCTCCATGAGATACCTTCCTTCTTCAACTAAGATGATCAAGTGCCCACACACAGAAGAAGGTGGGCCCACCTGGGCACGATGCAGTACACCAACACAAGGGCGTTTGGTCTCTAGGTTTTACTTATCTAAGACCAATGACTTAAAGCCAGCTGCCCAGGAGAGGTAATTCTTCTATGGATGAGGGATTAGGAGCACCAGGAATCCCCTCTCCTTATTAAGATTCCATCCAGTAGGTTAAGCTACACAAACACCACTGGCTACATGGTTCAATGTCCTTTAGCATGGTACACTGTTACACTGTTGGAAAGCTCATGTGAAACCTCAGACCCAAAGGGGCCTCTTCTTTTCTACCCCACATCCAGACTGTGGGGCAGATGATGTACTTGACCTTCAAATGTGTTTGCCTATAGGCCAAAACTAAACCTGTGCTAGTGAATCCATTCTGATTCAGCTTCTTAAATTCTAAAAATAAGGGGGAAAAAAAATGAGCAGCTGAACTAGACCACACACTAAAAGACTCCATTTATAAAAGAGACAGACAGGTGATAAACCAAACCCACCGCCGTACAGTCGATTCTGACTCAGCAGCTAGCCTACAGGGAAGAACAGAACTATCCCATAGGTCTTCTAAGGTTATAATCTTTTTTTTTTTTTTTTAATTGGGATTGAGTGAATGTACAATCCAGTTTAAATCTGCATGCCCACCTATCTGCAGTTCTCTCTGGTCTCCTTGCCTGGTGACAGCACACTCCTCCTTTGCATTCTATACATGTCATACCCTCTTAACAATCTCCTGTCCCCTCCTCTCCACCCTCTCTACTCCCTTCTAGTAAGAGGCCAGTAGGACGACATCCTATAGATGCATACAACCATAAAATGCACACACAGTGTGGTCACTCTGTGTCTCTGAGTCCAATCCATCCTTGTCCGAAGGGTTGATAAGGTTGTAATCTTTAGGGAACCGGACTGCCACATCTGTCTCCTGTGGAGCTGGTGGTGGGTCTGAGCCACTGACCTCTCAGTTAGCAGCTGAGTGTTTCAACCACTGTGTAACTGTGGCTCCTTTAGATGGTGTTGTTCGGTGCCACTGCGTCTGTTCTGAATCACAGCAATCCCATTACAACAGAACAAAGCACTGCCTGGTCCCACCCTGTCCTCACAATTGTTGTCATGCTTGAGTCCATTGTTGCAGCCTCTGTGTCAGTCCATTTTGTTGAGGGTCTTCCTCTTTTTCACTGACCGTGCACTTTACCAAACATGATGTCCTTCTCCAGGGACTGATCCCTCCTGGTAACACAACCACAGTATGTGAAACACAGTCTTGCCATCTTTGCTTCTAAAGAACATTCTGGTTGTACTTCTTCCAAGACAGATTTGTTCCTTCTTTTGGCAGTCCATGGTATATTCAGAATTCCTTGCCAACACACATTTCAAACATGTCAGTTTTAACTCTTGCCTTCCTCATTCCTCAGTCAGCTTTCACATGCATATCGGTCAGGTGCACCTTAGTCTTCTAGGTGACATCTTTGCTTTTTCAACATTTTAAAGAGGTCTTTTGCAGCAGATCCACCCAATATGATGTGTCTGTCAGTTTGTCATACTGTGAGGACTTGTGTGATGCTGGGAGCTATGCCACCGATATTCAAGTGTCAGCAGGATCATCTGTGGCAGACAGGTTTCAGCTGAGCTCCCACCCTAAGATGGACTAGAAAGGACTATTTTGAAAAAAGAATTAGTAAAAAAGATGATACAAAGTATAAAACTCAAAAGTATGATAACATACTCTGTGATAAAAAGCACTCACATAAATTGTTGATGCCAAAAAAAAAAGAAAGAAAGAAAAAATCATGGCCATTAAGCCAATTCTGACTCATAGCAACCAATGCTGCATAATGGCATTTGGAAATTACTACAAAAGTCATATATGCATTTATCCATTGACCAAGCAATATCACTTTTAAAAAAAATATACTTTATTGTGGTTTAAGTTAAAGTTTACAATTCAAATCAGTCTGTCATATGAAAACTTACACACACTCTCATGGGACCCTAGTTGTTCTCTCCACACTGAGATAGCACACTCCTCCTCTCCATCCTGCATTTCTCGTCCATTCAACCAGCTCCTGTCCCCTTCTGCCTTCTCATTTCACCTCTGGACAGGAGCTGCCAAGTTAGTCTCATGTATCTATTTAGGCCAAGTAGCACACTCATTGGCAGTATCATTTTATGTCTTATAGTCGAGTCCAACCTCTGTCTGAATGGTTTCAACCCCAGGCTAACAGAGAACCTGGGGCCATGTCTTCCGGGGACCGTCCAGTCTGTGGATGATCTAGTTTGATCCTTTTAATTGAGTTCTAGTTCTGCACATCTACTTTTCTCCCACTGCTTCAGGGACTCTTTGTTGTGTTCCCTGTCAGGGCAGTCACTGGTGGCTGTCTCCGGATTATGTGGCCCATTTTGCCTCCCAGTTTCACATTTTCCTCATGTCTTCTGGTGTTCTTCATTGTCCTTTGCTCCAGGTGGGCTGGGACTAATTGATGCTGTTTAGACGATCACCTGCTAGCTTTAAAGACTCCAGACAACATTTACCAAAGTGGGATGCAGAATACTTTCTTAATAAACCTTGTTATGCCAACTGACCTAGATGTTTCCTGAAACCATAGTTTCCCAACCAAAAGGCCATACGAGTTTCAATATCTCTACAACATCACCAACTTTTTTTTTTTTTTTAAAAAATTTGTGTCACTTAGGGTCGCCATGAGTCGGATCTGACTTGATGGCACTTGGCTTGGCTTGGCAATGTAATGTTGGGGTGAGATGGTTATCTCACTATAGTTTTGATTGGCATTTTGCTAATAGCTAGTGATTCTGGGCATTTCCTCATGTGTCTATTAGCTGCCTGAATATCTTCTTTGGTGAAGTATCTGTTCATACCCTTTGCCCATTTTTTAATTGGGTTATTTGTCTTTTTATTATAGAGGTATCAGATTTTCCAACTAAAAAAAACAGAAAATGTATAGAACTTTGGTTTTTAAACGTGCAGGTTACATCATGTCACTCCTCCAGAAATCAAAGAGACTAGCAAATACCACCAGAGTTTGTCAGGAGGACCCAGGAGCCAATCAGAGGAAGTCTTCAAGTGACTGAAAATGGGGCAATCTGAGCATCAATGAGATTAATAAATAAAATGGAATGAAATATGTAAATGATCTGTAAGCCCATGAATTCATAATGATATTCAAAACATCACCTATAGACTTCTTTTTAGGGAACCAATTCACTATTTTTCCAAATGAATATGTCTAGCAGAGTCAGAGACGAAGTAAAAAAAAGATCCAGACTGAATTTTTAAAGATGAAAGCTATGTTTGAAATGAAAAATGCACTGGTTGGAATGAATAAGAGATTTAGACATCACAGAGAAACTATTAGAAGATTTGAAGACATGAAGATAGAAGAGAAACTCTCCAAAATAAACAGAGAGAAGCAAACATCAGAGTTATCACTGAGTTGTGGGACAACTTCAAGCAACCTCATGTGTGCAGCACTGGATGGAGTTCCCAAAGGGAAAGCTACGGATCCCTAAAGACAAGAGGGTTTTTTCCTGAGCTGGAAGTGCAGAAGTCATTTACAGTTGTGGTCACGACAAGGAGACCCCATCCACCTCTTAGGAAAATCTCAGAGACCAAATGTTTCTCAGGCCATTACCTTCCAATTGCAGCAGTGGACTCAGACTCTCCTCTGAGACCCTCCCGACTCTCTGTGCCTTCCCATTCTCAGGCTGAGTCTGGATGAGGTAGACCTCACCCCGACTACCATTTGTATAATTGGTCCGCCCCACCTTCCACTGTTCTGAGGCACCAAGGCCTCTCAGCTGCTGCAGGAAACTGACTAATCCCTGATGGAGAAACCAGTAGTTAAGGCTTAGAATTTCCTGGCAGCAAGTCCCCTTAATGGCAGCTTCTTACTTGGAAATTCTGCTGATGCAGTGGTTAAGTGCTATGTCTGCTAACCTAAAAGCTGGCCATTCAAATCTTCCAGGCACTCCTTGGAAATTCGATGCGGACAGCTCTACTCTGTCCTCTAGGGCCATATGAGTCAGAGTTGACTCAGCAGCAGTGGGTTTTGGGTTTTTACCAGGGCCAGAAACCTTAGGAGCAGCTACTAGCGATGTACATAAAATTTGATTGCAAAAATCCAACCCTCCTCCTGATGATTCCATGGGGAATGAAAGAATTCAGAGCTGCAAGGTTCTAACAACACATGACTACTCACAGAGTCATACGTACAGCTACGATCTAGTTATAGTTGGGGCCTTATGATGCTAAGCGAGGATTCCACTTATGTGACCTTTTGGAAAAGGCAAAACTGTTAGGACACAAAATAGATCAGTGGTGGCCAGGGGCAGAGTATGAAGAGAGAGTTTCACTAACAATGGGTGGTACAGTGGAATTTTCTGAAGTGCTAGGTTTTGTTGTTGCTGGGTGCCATCCAGTCAGTTCCAATTCATTGCGACCCTATGTGTAACAGAATGAAGCTCTGTCTGGTCCTGGGTCGCTGTTACTTCAGCTCACTGTTGTAGTCACTGTGTCAACCCATCTCACTGAAGTTCTTTTTCACTGACCCTCTCTCTACCAAGCATGATATCTTTGTCCAGGGATCGGTCCCTCCTAATAACATGTTCAAACTATGTGAGATGCAGTCTTGCCATCTCCCTTCTAATGAGCAGTCTTGCTGTACTTATTCTGAGAGAGATTTGTTCACTCATCTGACAGTTCATGGTATACTGAACATTCTTCCCCCACACCATGATTCAAAGACACGAATTCTTCAGTTTTTCTTACGTGGTGTTCAGCTTTTACTTGCATATGAGGTGACTGAAAACACCATGGCTTGAGACAGGTGCACCATGTCCTTAGTCTTTGAGGTGACAACTTTGCTTTTCAACACTTTAAAGAGGTCTGTTTCCAGCAGATCTGCCCAGTGTGACACATCATTTAATGTCTTGACTGCTGCTTCCATGGGTGTTGACTGTGGATCCAAGTATAATGACACCCTTGACAACTTACATCTTTTCCCTGTTTATTATGATGTCATGCACTGGTCCAGTCATGAAGATTTTTGTTTTCTTTGTGTTGAAGTGTAATCCATACTGTAGGCTGTGTGGCTTTTCATCTTCATCAGTAAGGGCTTTGAGTCCTTTTCACTTTCAGCAAGCAAGGTGATGTCATCCACATACTGCAAATGCATCTTCTTCTAGTTCAGCTGCTCAGATTATTTGCTAAGCATATGGATTAAGAATGGTGAAAGGATACATACAACCCTGCCTCATACCGTTCCTAATTTTAAAACCATGCGGTATTCCTTTGCTCTGTTCAAACGACTACCTTTTGGTCTATACAAGCTTCCACAAGAGCACAATTAAGTATTCCGTAGTTTGCATTCTTTGTAATATTATTCATAATTTGTTAATGACTCACACAGTTGAATGCTTCTGTATAATAAATAAAATACAGGTAAAAACCTTTCTGTTATTCTTTGCTTTTGGCTGAGATCCATGTGACATCAGCCATGATGACCCTTGTTGAAGAACTGTTTTATTGTCTTGACTGCAGTGGTGGTTATAAGATTTTATGTACTTGTCAAAATTGCTAGACCTGTGTACAAAAAAGAGTGAATCTTATGATATGCAAATAAGTGATACACTTGTTAAAACTCATTGAACTGTCTTAGTTCATCATCTAGTGCTGCTTTAACAGAAATACCACAAGTGGATGGCTTTCAAAAGAGAAATTTTATTTGTCCAGTAAACTAAGGTTCAAATTCAGAGTGTCCGCTCCAGGTGGAGGCTCTTTCTGACGGCTCCAGAGGAAGGTCTTGTCATCAGTCTCTCCCTGGACTGGAAGCTTCTTTGGTTCAGGGACCCCAGTCTTTTTCAAAGGATGCTCTCAGCTCCCAGTCTGCTTTTTGGTGGTGTGAGGTCCCCTAATCTCTCTGGTCGATTCTTTCCCTTAGATCTCAAGAGATTGCCTTAAGGCAGAATACAATCTTACACACTGAGTCCTGTCCCACCAACCCAACTGCTGCCCATTCTCCTTCATTAATATCCCAGAGGCAGGGTGTACAGCATCGACAATACCAGGACAGAACTATACACTAAAAAGTGTGATTTTTCACTTGTGTACATTCTACCTTCATAAAATTAACAGAAGACAAATGAATTTTAAAAGCCAAAAAACTGGGGCCTTCAGAACATATATACATAGATCGAGTTTTATATAACAGTTGGCTTTTGTTACAATTGACCCTGACTCCCATTCTTGGTAGCAGTCTCTTCCTCAGGATGAAAGGCCTTTTGAGTCAGTGCTTCTCAAACTTGAATAAAATGAAGATTCTGATTCAAAAAGAATGGAGATTTGCCATTTCCCACAAGCTTCCAGATGATAGATGCCCCTGGTCCACAGACCATACTTTTACAAAGCCCTGAGATCACCTGATGTGTAAATCTCAGGCCAGGAGAACTATCTATTCAGATTAAAAGTCCTTTACGGGTGATGGGAAACCTTGGTGGTTTGGTGGTTAAGTGCTACAGCTGCTAATCTTTTGGTAGCACGTTGGTAGTTCAAATCCTCCAGGCGTTCCTTGGAAGCTCTATGGAGCAGTTCTAGTCTGTCTGTATGGTTGCTATGAGTTGCAACTGACTCGATGGCAACAGGTTTGGGTTGTTTATGGGTGATGAAAAAACCCTGGTGGCACAGGTTAAACATCTGGTTGCTAACCAAAAAGTGGACAGCTAGAATTCCCCAGCTGCTCTGTGGGAGACAGATGTGGCAGTCCGCTTCCATAAAGGGTTACAGCCTCGGAAACCCCACTGGGCAGTTATAGGATCATGTAGAGTTGGGGCTGACTTGATGGCAACAGGTTGGGTTCAGGTTTGGTATGTGTGATCTATCCCCTTGGCCCTTGTGAGCAAGACGGATCAGGTCCCTTGGTGACAGTGAGTGTTGCTTACTGTTCATTAGAGGAAAACCCAACCAAAGTCCTTTACAGGGCCTCTTCCTTGGCCCCTACTGGGAACCTACAGCCAGGCCTGGAATGGGCTCTAGCTCCTGATGGCAAAGAAAACTCTTTTCAGCAGAAAACACTGCTCTCAAGGCGAAAGCTCCAAGAGCCCACGAAGCTGCCACGGCCCACTCACATCCATCCGTCCTTCCGCCCACCCACCCGTCTACATGTGAACAGCAATCTCTCTTCAAATATGTATGGAAATTATTTGGCCAGAAGGGAAGTCAATCCCAATTTCACGTCATTCTGCCAACACTCCAGTGAGTTTTGAGTGGTACCACCTAGCAGGTGCTGACCTCTGAGAGCTAAGTGTCGCCTGCGCCCCAGCAGGGGGGTGTTATTTGTGGACCAGTCTCTCAGCAGGAGTAACAATAGACTGTGCCAGGATGCCAGGTGTCAGAGGATGGCAAATGTTGGCTTTTATATTCAACGACTTCATGACATTTTCCCAGAGAATTGGTACTTTTGTTGTATGCTAAGGAAATGCTATATAAATGTCTTCGCAGACAGCTTCACCCACAGATGCCCTGAGGTATAAACACTTAGCCGACTGACATTACAGTTGCCATCAGATGTTTGGCTTAGGGCTTTCCAAAAGGAAGCAACCACTGGTACACTGCGAGTCTACTGTAAGTTAACACTTACCGAGCGCTAACAATAGGCCGGGAACTATATTCTAAATGCATTTCACACATTATCCCAACTAATCCTCATAACAACCCTATGATGCAGAAATAGTTACTGTCCCTATATTACAAATAAGAATGTGAGGTTCAGAGACAACAGGTAACTTGCCCAGGGTCACATGTTGTTAGGTGACAGGCCATGTTTTAATCTTCTGGTACTGCTGTAACAGAAATGCCACAATTGGATAATTTTAATAAAGCAAAACTTGATTTTTACACAGTCCAGTAGACTACAAGTCCAAATTCAGGATATCCTCTCCAGGGGCAGGCTTTCCGTCTTTGTTGACTTTGGAGTAAGGTCCTTGTGTTGTATCAGTCTTTGGTCAGGGATCATTCTGGCACAGGAACCTCAGGTCCGAAGGACATACTCTACTCCTGGTGCTGCTTTTTTGATGCTATGACATTCCCAACTCCCTGGTTGCTTCCCTTTCCTTTCATTTATTGTAGGATGAAAAAATAAAAGGTGGTACAAGCTACATTCCAGGGAAACTCCCTTTACATTGGAGCTGGGAGGTCACTTTAGGAAGGGTGCTACAGTCCCACCCTAATCCGAACATAATCCATTCCATTAACCACAGGCAGGGATTAGGATTTATAGCACAGGAAAATCACAAAATGGAGTGCAATCATACAATACTGGGAATCACCAGCAAAATTACTGCACGCATTTTTAGGGGGATACAATCCAATCAATGACAAGCAGGGACACAAAGCCGGTGGTCAGTCTCCAGCACCTTCGTTCCGGGGCACTCTGTTAGACAGAACTCTATGCCTGACACTGTGTATGCTACTCAAGGGCCCCCCAACCCCCGGTGTACAATAGCTAACAGAACTTGCAGAAAGATGACAGCACGATCATCAGGCATGCTGCCCCCCCAGCTTCTGCACTGAGCTGTGCCTACCCACATGAGATCAAGAAGCCCTTTATCTGATACTCCTAAACTACCACGCAGCAAACCAGAGGCACCAACCACTGAGCTGGAAGGTTTGTTCTCTTCTAGATCTCAGCTGTGCTTATGTCAAGATGGAGAAGGCTGTAGCCCTGGGTAGTTTTGGTAAGGAGCTTCATGAATTCAATCTTACACGTCCTTTGATATGCCTCATAGACACCTAAAGGGAGATGGCAAAGAGCAGGTTAAAATCCCCATCTTCTCTGGAGCATTAGAGGATGAAGAGATATGAGTGGGATTTTCTTAAAAATGACATGGGAGAATAGAGAAAGTGAGACTGGCCGTCTGTCTGTAATTGGTTAAGGTGGCTGACAAGTCCGTGGGAGTTAATTCTACCATTCTGACTACTTTCATATACGTCTACACCTTTCTAAAATTTAAATAAAAATTTTAAAAGTCAGAAACACTCAGAATCACTTCAATAGAATAGCATCAAAAATATATAACTGGAGCCTAATCATGTGGAAACATCAGACAGACTCAAATTAGGGGACACTTTATAATAAAAGGAAACCCTGGTGGCAAAGTGGGTTAAGTGCTACGTGTGCTAACCAAAAGGTCAGCAGTTCAAATCCACCAGGTGCTCCTTGGAAACTCTGGGGCAGTTCTGCTCTGTCCTCTACGGTCTCTGTGAGTTGGACCCAACTTGATGGCAGTGGGTTTTTATAATATAAACAACTGATTTATGCCAATGCCAATGCCAATGAAAGACAAAGAATGACTGAGGGACAGTTCCAGAATAAGTGACACTCTATATAGAGACGATGACAACACAATGCAATGTGTGATCCTGGCTTGGATTGTGGATGCAGGAGGAAAAAAAATAATTCCATAAACAACATTCCTGAAACAATGAGTGAAATTTCAATATAAATTGGTGTTTAAGTAATAATTATAATATGAGTATATAAGAGTATGACCTTGTTCTTAGGAGCTATGTATTTAAATATTTAGGGTAAAGAATCATCATTATACATGAAACTGATTCTCAAAAGACTCTGATAATTATTACACATCTATATTTATACACGTAGAGAAGCAGCATGCAACTGCAAATATAACCAACTGTAAGCAAGTAGTGAGCCAGGTGAAGGGTACATAGGTGTTCACCGTGCTATTCTTACTCTTGCAACTTCTCTGCTTGTAGCACTGTTTTTCCAAAATAATTTTTTAATGAATAAGATTAACCTGATAGAATCACCATGCCCCAAACATACCCTTGCATCCCTTTTCCTACAGCTTCTCAGGGGAAAAAAAAAAGTTGCCTTCTTTTCTCCTCTTCAATTCTACTTGATTTTTGGAAAAAAAAAGAACGCCTCTTCCAAGCATGACATCTATCTGTGCATTATGTCATTCCGCCACCACCGCAGCCCCTGCTGGCCTTTCCCAGCTGCAGCCCTGGGCTGGGCTGTCAGCTCCTTGAGGGATCCCCTTGGCTGGAGAGCACCTTGCCCAATTAAACCCCTTTGTAAGTGGTCCATATCACGAAGATTGACTGACTTGGGGTTATAAAGGCCTGGTCCTTTCTCTCCAGCTCAAGACAGTTCTGAAGGGGCATTTCAGCTCCAGAGCTCCCGGTGGAGTCAGCTGCCTCTCAGTTGGATGTCTCCCTCTGTTCTGCCCACTACACCTCACCCCTCCTTTCTATAGGCATTGGCCTTAAGAATACTCCTCATAGACCTTCTGCACAGCAATTCCCATTCTCCAAGTCAGTGTCCTGGGGATCAGGCTGTGGCATTGGGCCATTTGACAGATAAGGAAACAGAAACTTAGAAAATTACTCGCCTGAGGTCAGAAAGTCATTAAGTGACTGATCTAGCTGAATCTGTGATCACCAGCTTCTCCTCCCCTCTCTCTGCCTCTCCAAATCCTGCCAACTCTGCCAAGGCCATGGTCAAGTTCCTGTTTTTCCTGGAGGCCTCCCCGACTTCTCCTTTCTGGTTCAGTGCTCTTACTATTTGCTCCATTTGGCAAACAGCCATGATTACCCATGTGCACACCTCTTAACCATCATCCCACATTACATAACTGCTCCGTGGCAGTTACCTGCTTCAGCTGCTAACCAAAAGGTCACCAGTTCAAATCCACCAGGTGCTCCCTGGACACGCTACAGGGCAGTTCTACCCTGTCCTATAGGGTCACTATGCATCTCAATTGACTCAGTGACAATGGATTTTTCTATTTTTGGGGGGTTTCGGTGTCATCATTTAAGTGTTCCTGGGTGATACAAATGAGGTGCGATTTGCTTATTGACTGAAAAGGTTGGTGGTTTGAGCCCATTCAGCACTGCCTCAGGAGACAGGCCCAATGATCCACTTCTGTAAAATTTATAGCCAAGAAAACCCTACGGAGCAGTTCTACTCTGTCACACAGGGGGTCATTACGAGTTCAACTCAACTAGATGGCAATAGGCTTGGTATTTTTTTCTTTTCGGTGCTCTTTGTATACTCCCTGGGGACAAGCATCACTCACTCTTCTCCTTATCCCAACAACTGCTATTCAAATTCTGAGCACACAGCACATCACCCTGCAGCGACAGAATGGTAAGATTCTCACTTCTCTGAAGGTGTTCTAGGTCTTAGAAACGGAGGAAACACAACAGGCGTAGACATTACAAAGTCGAGCGGCCTCCATTTCTTCTTGCCTTTCTGGAATAGCACAGGTTTCCTGACACAGGTTTAAAGAGATGGCAGGTGACTCTGCTGGAGGAACGTTCTCATCCCCTGGGGAGCTCTGGAGACTGCACTGTCCGAAAGACAAAAATCAGCTAAGAAATGCTTGGTCAGATCCAGCCATGTCACGTGGAAGACAACGTGCCTGGAATAAAATCACTAGAGTGTATATTGGTCATTTAGTTCCCTAAGACTAGTTTCATTTTAATTATTTAATCTGTTTCATAACATGCTAGGGTTTGGGCTGTTGTGTAATTTGCAAAAATGAAGTCTTCGATGCCAAAAAGTCTGACAATAACATATTATTAAATTTCAAAGGAGAAAGAAGTGAGTTATTTTTCTTTTTGAAGATCAGGGGCTGGGAGCTCAGCAAAACCTTCCCCATAATTCCTCCTAGTGGGGAGAGGTGGAGATAGGCAGAGGCGGGTCAGCTAAAACTCTCCCACATTCGGTTCCTGGAAATTCTCTGTTGCTATGGTAACTCGGTTAATCTACCATCACGCTGGCATAGGCAGGCCTTGAGAACAATAAGCATCTAAACACAGGACCAGCTTTAGGTCTGGAAATCATTTCCAGCATTTTAAAAAAATCTTTTGCTTTCAACCATGAACTGGGATGCTGGATGACTACACTGTCTTGTAAGAACAATTATAAACACAAATTAACTGAAAAATAATTCTTACCAAACTTCCCTAACTACTCAACCAGTACCAATATAAACCAAAAACCAAACTCACTGCTGTCGAGTCGATCTCGATTCATAGCAACCCTACAGGATAGGGTAGAACTGCCCCACAGAGTTTCCAAGGAGTGCCTGGTGGATTTGAACTGCCCACCTTCTGGTTAGCAGCTATAGCATTTAACCACTACTCCACCAGGTTTCAAGCACCAATATGGGAAGCAGATTTTAGTGAGAAGTTTCTGAATTAAAATATCCCTGGCAGGGGCAGCAACTTACATGGTCACAAGTCACATGTGGCCTGTTTTCTGATTTTGTACACCCTCTGAGCTAAGAATGGCTTTTACATTGTTAAATGATTGGGGAAAAGGCAAGAGAATATTTTGTAATACCTGAAAATTCAACTTTCAGTGTCCAAAAATAACATTTTATTGGAGCAAAGCCACATGGCCACTTATTCACATAAGTGACCTAATAGCACTGGTGAGTTTTTTACATGTTGTCTGTGGCTTCTGCAGTGTTACAGCAGCAGAGGTAATTGTAACAGAAACTGTGTGGCCCATAAAACCTGAAATACTTCCCATCTTGCCTTTTACAGGGAGTCCCTAGGTGATGCAACGGTTAGATGGTTGACTACTCACTGGAAGGATACTGGTTCAAATTCATCCAGACATGTCTTGGAAGGAAGGCCTGGTTGTAGCCAAGCCAAGCCATGAGGCCTGGTTGTATGCTTCTAAAATGTCACAGCAGTGAAAACCCTTCAGAGCAGTTCTACTCTCCATACTTAGGGTCACTGTGAGTTGGAATGACTCAACAGCAACTGGTAACCTTTGTCAGAGAACACCTGCCCACTCCTGAGCTAGAGTTGTGGGTTTGTACAGGAAAGGTTAGACTAGGAAGCTAGGTGTCTCTTCCTTGCTAAGTCAGAAAGAGGCATCAGTGATGCATAGTCAGGTCTTTCAAATGAGCTCTGGCCCATCCCACTCCCCACTGCATGTCAAAGAAAAGCACAGCTGCCATTTTTGTGGCGGCTGGGCACAGGAGTGTCACACGACTGGATTATGCAGTGTCATATGCTCTAATGCAGCCTTCTCTCAGGGGTCAGGCCAAGCACTACTTACTCCTTCATGTGTTTCACCTTGGTCCCGGCCATGGTACTGTTGAAAACTGTTAGTCCTTGGGACATGTCTGGAACTGTGCTGGTGATGGTCCTTGTGCCTGAAAATCAAGGCACAACACTTAGTGACTTCATCAGCACTCCTGCAAGCTCGAGACGACAGTCAAGGACAATCAGAAACAGAAGGTAATCCTGCTTTGCAACAGGTAAGGCCAAGTTAATCAGAGAGGAATTCAATTAAGCCACGCACATCACGAGATTTGGTCCAAATGGCAAGATTATTTACAGTTCAAATATGCAAGAGGAATTTCAAGAAGCACAGTTGAAACAGAAAACTATTATTTAAATCACGGGTTTTTTTATACTCAAAAACTCCAGAAAATGCACCTACAGAAGAACAAATGTTTTTAGACAAGCTTCGGCCACTCTCTTTCAGTGGGTGTGGGTATATGTTTAGATGACTGAAGAGTTTTATTTTTAATTTTTAAAGGCATTTTATTGTGCTTTAAGTGACAGTTTACAATCCAAGTCAATTTGTCATACAAACTCCGCACACACACAGGTATGCAACTGTAGTGCCTCTCCCCAGACTGCGACAGCACACTCCTCCTTGCCACGCTGTACTTCTTATGTCCTTTCAACCAGCTCTTGTCCCCTTTTGCCCTCTCATCTCACCTTGAAGAGCTTTTGTAATAAACTTAGTTTTCCCTTACTTTAATCCCACACCAGGGCATTATCTTTTTTTGCAACGGAAGGCACGATGTCGATGCAGGAGGGGGTCACATGCCGCCTTGAACTCTAGCAAAACTGAGCAGAAGGCCAAAGCTGGGTTGAGAAGGTGAATACTTGCTAATGAAAGCTGTGGTGGTACAGAATCTGCTGACACAGAGCAGTTTCTACCAACACGCACTGCTGGCCCTTACAAAATATGCTGAAACTGAAGAGAGAGAAACAGTCACTACTTTCTGTTAAGCAGCTAAAGCTGGTCCATTAGAGAAGTCTGAGTAACCCACGGAACTGAACTTACTTGTGGGCTGCTTGCTGCTGTAGCCTTCCTGGGGCTGTTTACTCCTGCTGGGGACAGAGGCCCTCTGTGCATTTCCAGACATCTTCCACAAGGTGTTGATATCCCCTCATGCTTCTAATACTCATTTGGAAACCCTGGCGATGCAGGGGTTAAATGCTACGTCTGCTAACCCAAAAGCTAGCAGTTCTAATTGACCAGGGGCTCCTTGGAAACTCTATGGGCCAGTTCTACTCTGTCTTGTAGGGTCACTATGAGTCAGAATTGACTCTGTTTTAATATTTGTTTATAAACTATACGAACATAGGTGCTATTACAGCAATCTCAGGGTGGTACAAGGATTAACATTATGGAAGGTTAGATACTGGATGGAAAAGAGGCCTAGTGACCCACTTCCAAAACAGCCACCACTGGATACCCTATGGTGCACAGCTCTACTTTGACACTCATGGGGTCAGAATCAGCTCAGTGGCAACTGGTAATGGCTATTACAGAGACAGGATCCACACTTCAACGTTCTCCTCCTTTTCTCAGTTGATCTCACATAACATGTGACTACCTGATTTGAGAAAACCCTGGGGCTTAGTGCGTTAAGTGCTGTGTCTGCTAACCTGAAGCTCGGCAGTTCAAATCCGCCAGGAGCTCCTTGGAAACTCTATGGGGCACTTCTACCCTGTCCTACAGGGTTGCTATGAATTGGAATCGACTCACTGGCAGGGGCTTTGGTTTGATTTAAGGATCAAATGACGCTTTAAAACAAGCAAAGGCAGCTAGCTACCTTTGTAGAGTCTGACTCACGGCACCCCTGGAGGACAAAGTGGAACTTTCCCACGGGGCTTCCACTGAGCGGCTCATTTTCAGATTAGCAGTGAAACTGTTAACCACTTTACATGTTAGCAGGTCTTATTTTTTTCTTGTATCTTAAAAATGAGATGCAAATTCTAATATTTCTCACCTACACACTTCTTTCCCATAATCCCTCGGGGGCATGTGTCCTACTTTGATCTTCTTGTTTTTACAGCTATCATTGAGATGCTTATTTTCCTGTTTAACTCTGTCAAAAATCCCAGGACTCTCCTGAGGCTAGCCCTAGACCTGGAGCAACTGCACCAACAGTTAGGAACTTGTACAGAGCACAGTGCAATTAGTTAAATCAACAACCTGTCCTTCCCGGTACAGTAACAGTTGTGCACCACGTTAAAAATGCAAGCACTAGCAGCTGACTGTCCTCCTGTCTTTCACTCTTGGAGATTCCCCTCGCACACTCAGAAAGTCCCCCTCAGTCTTCCTCACTGCTGCTGGACTGTCACTGCCTGCCATCTTCTACGTTTTCCTCTGCTCCAGCCAGGAAAACAGCTCTTCTCAGGAAATGCT
The DNA here is from genome assembly GCA_028571685.1 of Heterohyrax brucei. Classification (NCBI taxonomy): domain Eukaryota; kingdom Metazoa; phylum Chordata; class Mammalia; order Hyracoidea; family Procaviidae; genus Heterohyrax; species Heterohyrax brucei. The sequence goes on along the minus strand of CM053149.1, from coordinate 26,883,780 downwards.
TGCAGGGATGGGTGGAGGATATACGATGGTCCTTCCCATGTTCATGCTGGCTGCCTGTTTTTGCTGTTAACTCATTTTCTTTTATTATTGTAAAGAACGTAAATAACACGTCATTTGTCAATTCACCATTTGTGATCTATACAAGTCAATGAAACCAATTACATCAGTGGTGCCATACATCCACCCATGCTGGTTGGTTTCTGTAATCACCTTTCCAAGAACCTGGCAAGTTACTAAAGCAACACCAATAGCCACATTGTGCCAAGTCACCCATGTGTGTGCTCGAAAATCAGTTCTGCCAAGAAAGCAAGGGAGGGACTGCTTTCCCACCTCACAGAGAGAGCTGGCAAGTCCTGAGGGCTTATGTATATAAAGGTCAAAACAATTTCCAGGAGGGCTAAAGCTTCTTTTCATCTGGCCACTCTTCCCTTCAATAAGGTTCTCTGCTGCTGGGAAAGATACAAAACCTTGAGCCCAAGGACAGAGAACAGGGCAAATATCATTTCCAACAAGAGGGCTGGCAAAGGCTGGTGTTCAGAGTCAATTCCTTTTTCAGTGTTTCTTACAGGTTAGGTCACTTTTCTTCTCCACCCCCTCTTCCAAACATGAAGAGCTCATTGTATTATGTGAAAGAAAAGGAAAACATGTTCAGCAATCCTGATGAGATGATTGGTGTGGAGTCACCAGCTTCGTCTAACAGGTCACTACTTCTAAAACTTCAATGTGAGATAAATCACCCAGAGATCTTATTAAAATGCATATCCTGATTTCAAAGGCCAGAGGTGAGCCTGCGATTATGCATTTGTAATAAGCTACCAGTGACATCAATGCTGCTGGTCCCTAGACATCACTTTGTGTAGTGAGACTCTAAAGGGTCTAAAACAGGGCCAGCTACAGAATGAAAATGCAGGGACTCGCGTTTAAAAACGAAGAGAAAACCTTTTTTTCTTTTTTCTGTTGTTTCCTCTCTGTTCTAGTGTTGTTTATCGTGTATTTGATGTAACTTCCCCTAAGAAACAGAATAATCTCAAAGGGAACACAGGCCCTCTTGATCTCCACTTTACCGTACCCAGGTCCAGACGCCTACTGGTGACGGAGGTGGCAGTGGCTGCAGGTTGGGTGTGGGGAGCAGGTGCCTGAGAACACTTCCTGGGGAGACGATGGGAGGCAAGGCCACACCTAAGTCTTAAAGCCCATCGCATATGTTCCACTGTCTCATCAGATTTCCCTTACAAAACACAAATTCAAAGATATGATTATGAAGAATTTCACTGAACCTCAGGGGTGAGGCCCCTTCTCAGCAGGGGCCTTGTGCAACTGCACTCTTTGCAGGGCCATGATGCCAGCCCTGGCTCTGGAATGCTTTGCTTTCTTAGACGTTTTGTTCAAAAAAGATGAATCTTCAATCCCTATGTCAATTTTTTTAAAGTATTTTTATCTTTATTAATTTCAACAGAAGACTCCATGCACTTACAGAAGAGTGTGCATGTGTGAGACACATGCATCCAAAGTTAGTGCCTTTGTGATTTCACAGACTGGAGAGTTGTATACCCCTACCCGCAAGGACCTTCTAGGCACAGGTTAGGGACTCACCCTCTCCACTGAGTAAGTCTGTCCCTCTCTGCCCTATCTTTGGTCTTTACTTCTTTATTTCCAGCATTTTTCCAGAGGACAGTGGATCCAGACATTAGGCACTGGTTAGTGTCTTAGTTACCCAGTGCTGCTATTAACAGAAATACCACAAGTAGATGGCTTTAACAAACAGAACTTTCTTCTTTCACAGTCTAGGAGGCAAGAAGTCTAAACTCAGGGCACCAGATCCCAGGAAAGGCTTTCTCTTTCTAAAGGAAGTTCTAAAGGAAGGTACTTTTCATCAGTCTTTCCCTGGTCTAGAAACTTCTCAGGGACCTTATGTCCAAAGGACACGTTCCACTCCAGGCCTTTCTTTCTTGGTGGTATGCGGTCCCTTCCTCTCTGCTTGCTTCTCTGTTTTACATCTGGAAAGAGATTGACTCAAAATACCTCCTAATCCTGCAAAATGAGTCCTGTCTTGTTAATGTAACTGCTTCTAATCCTGCTTTATTAATACCATAGCAATCAGAATTTACAACACAGTGGCTAACCACACTGGATCACAAAACGGTGGACAACCACACAATATGAGGAATAATGGCCTTACCCAAGTTAATACGCATTTAGGGGGACAAAATTCAATCCATAACATCAATCTTTTGGCCCCCTCCAAGTTCATATCCTTGCTACAGGTGAAACAGATTCACCCCATCATACCATCTCAAAAGTCTTCCATCAACTACAAATCCAAATTCCAAAAATAATTCTTTAACAGCAATGGAAGTTTTAATACACAATGAGGACAGACTCCAAAATCTGTCAAAGAAGCCACAATCAACAGAAGAGAAAAAAGATAAATGGGAACTATTAAGAATCAAACACTTTTGCTCATCCAAAAACTTTATTAATAGAATTAAAAGAACACCCACAGAATGGGAAAAAATATTTGGCAACTCTATGTCAGACTGACGCCTGATCTCCAAAATCTGTAAGATACTACAAAATATCAGTAAGAAGAAGAAAAACCATCCAATTAAGCGATGGGCAAAGGAGATGGAGAGACACTTCACTAAAGAGGAGATCCAGGCAGCCAAAAAACACATGCAGACATGTTCATGGTCTTTAGTTATTAAAGAAATTCAAATCAAGACAACAATGAGATACCATCTCACCCCAACAAGATTGGCCATGATCCAGAAAACACAAAACAACAAATGCTGGAGAGGCTGTGGAGAAAGTGGAACCCTCCTACACTGTTGGTGGGGTTGCAAAATGGTCCAGCCTCTTTGGAAGGCAATCTGGCGCTTCCTTAAAAAAATGGATATCGATATACCATTTGACCCAGTAATTCCACTACTTGGAATATATCCTACAGAATCAAGGCCTTTCACACCAACAGACACGTGCACCAGAATGTTTATCGCAGTACAGTCCACGATAGCAAAAAGATGGAATCAACCCAGATGCCCAACAACAGAAGAATGGATAGGTGAACTATGGTACATATATTCAATGGAGCACTACGCAATGATAAAGAATAATGATGATTTTAGGAAACATCTCCTAACCTGGTTTCAACTGGAAGACATTATGTTGAGTGAAAGTAGTCAGAGACAAAGGGACAAATACTGTATGAGATCTCTATGATAAGATCTCAAAAACAGACTTGTGTAGAGAAGAAAAGACTCTTTGACAGCTGCAAGGGGGGGGTGAGGCGGGGAGGGTTTACTTTAGATAGCTGCTAGAAATCTGGTTGGGAGAAAGCGGTGATAGCACACATTAGAAACAAGAACAACATTAAGTGGACTTCAGCGTAACTTGAATACTCCTTCCATCTTAACCCGATATTGCAAGCATGGAGTAGCTGGGGTGGGGGGCAGGGGACCATGCTCTTAGGCAAAACCGAGGCCAATTGGCACAACTAGCATTTTGCTAAGAGAGCTCTCTGCACCCCACATTGGTGAGTGGCGTCTGGGGTCTTAAAAGCTGCCAAGCTGCCATCCAAGGACACAGCAAATGGTCCCAACTCAGCAGGAACCGATGCTCATCGAGGACCAAAATGGCATGCGGTAAAGACAACCGAGAAGAGAGAGAGACCCACAAGAGTGGGTGCCTTCATCAACTTGGGACCGGAAGAACCGGATGGTGCCCGGCCATCACCAGTGATAGCCACGATGGAGCTCACAGAGAGGAGTCTCACTGGCAACACAAAAATAAAAAGGGGTGCATCCTGAGATCTCCACTAAAATACCTCAATTGATGGTCCAGCAGTTTCGGGGTTCCCCTGATAGCATGGCCCCTGGCCCTGATGCTGCCCTTACCCATAAATTATAACGAAGGTCCACTCTTTGGACAGGAATGGATTGGACTTGGCAATGCAGGGTGACCATATATTGGTTGCACTTTATGGTTCTATACATCTATAGGATATCATCCTGCTGACCTCTGGCTGGAGGAAGGAGAGTGGGTGGAGAGGAGGGGAAAGGAGACTGTTGGGAGGATGAGACATGTATGGAGTAGAGAGGAATAGTGTCCTGTCACCGGACAGGGAGAGCAGTGGAAGCTGTATATAGGTGGGCATGTAAATTTATACGGGAATGTACATTTTCACTCAGTCATGTTAAATAAAAAATAAAAAATAATAATTCTTTATCTGTAAAATCCAGTAAAAAAGTTATCTGCTTTCAAAGTATAATGGTGGAACAAGCACAAACAATGTAGACATTTCCATCATAAATGGGAGAAACTAGAGGGGAAGAAGGGATAACAGCATCAAGTAAGTTAGGAGAACACACTGTATTAGCTCTCAAAGCAGGAAAATAATCCTGTTTTCTGAGACAATTTAGGCAATGGCCCTGTCCTCTAAAATTTGGGTGCTGTTTACACATTCTAGATTCTCAATGGAGGCCCCTCTGCCCTCAGTTCCAGGCCCACTGGGACAGCAATTCTACTCTGTTGGCTTTGGGTGGCTCCACCCTCCTAGTCCATCTGAGTGTTGACCCTACTTCCTCAACCCTGGCAGGTTTCATTTTTCTCTTTGCATGGTAGTCCCGCTCCCTCGGCTCTGGGCAGTGAATGCCATCCCTCTGGCACTTATGAAGAGTAGCAACCACACTCTGGAACTGAGTTGGTAAAAGTGTGACTCTTTGAAATCTAGGAGGCTGTGATCCCAACTCTTTGAAACCTCAGAGGCTATGATTTTACCTTTTGAGACCCCAGAGGTCATGGCCCTATCCTTTTGAGACTCAGCAAGCTCCACTTCCTGTGTGACAGATAACCACATGATGGAACAATGGCCTAGCCAAGATGACACATTTTGGGAGGACACAATTCAATCCATAACACTGACGTGGAACTTTCCACCTCTCAGTACCAACTTTCCACCTCTCAGAATGTCCCCCAGTCAGACACAGAACAGTGTCATTCCTATGGTAGTTTCTTTAAAATAGGTGTGTATACATGCAAGGGACAGCCAAGGTAGATTTTAGAAAAAATTCTGGGAAGATATTTTACTCAAATAGGCCTCTGTGGAGATTCGGACAGTACATTTTGTGTAGATGGAACTCAGTAGGCCTTCACTGGCTACAGCTTCAAGCCAGAGGAGAATGGGACTTGGGGTGCAAAATGGCAGCCATGCTCCACCTCTTTCTACCCACTTGCTGCTTGTGCTGTTTGTTCCTTAGAGGGGGAATATGTCCCCATACAACACTGACTGTCACGCTGCCTGAGCAGTGGAGTAAACCACTTTGCTTACAGGTAACAGCTCAAATCATAGGTCAGCATCAAAACCGAGGGCCCAGTCATTTTGCAAATTAAGCCAAGTGCCGTCGAGCAACAAAAAATGTAACAAAGAATAATTCAAGCATTTGCTTCCTTTTCCCACTGTCATCACTCCCGTCACCAGAATGAGCAGGGCCTTTGGCAGTACTGAAGCAGAACTACAAACAGATGTGACCACTTGGTGGTTCCACTGAGTTTCTTTTTAAACTAGTCCCCCCTTCCTTCTTGCGTCCTTCATCCTGGGGTCTGTCTTGCTCAAAATCTACTCCTGTCTTCTCTTGTCAAGGTTTTCATCTGTTCTCTGTTGCTCTCCCATTTCCTTGATCTCCTCCTCCAACTCTTCACCCCACCTGGCCACTCCCAGGTTCTTTTTTCCTTCCTGCCGCAGATTATGTGTTTAACTTAATTTCTATACAAATTCATTTCATCATTAGCAACAGCAGCAACAACAATAATAATGGTTAAACCTTTGTAGTATTCAAGTACCAGACCAGTCAAGTCACAGTGTAAGCATCTTATCTGGATCTTCTCACATAAGGCTCCTATATACGTACATTTTACAACAAGGAATCTGAGGTTTTAAGAAGTAATTTATCCAGATTGTACAACTGATATCTGTCCACGGTTGGAAGTCAAAACCAGGTCTTGTTGTATTCCACTGTTCTTTCTCTGGCCACCTTGCTCTCCATATCCCATTTGGTACCACCCACTGCCATCGAGTCACGTTAGACTCAGTAAATAGCCACTCTGTGTTGACAAATGGCTAGGTGTTGGCTGAGATGCTCCTTGCCTCATTTTGCCTTCCAATACCCTCAGCTATAGAAATGAATTTCTCTTTCCACTCTCCTACCCTTTGCAACTAGGTAGTACACTCCCTGAACTCAAAGATTGTGTCCTATTCATCGCTGTATCTCCAAAGTTGAGTTCTGCACAAAATTTGATTAAATTTATACTTCATTCTTTTTGATGCTATTTCTGCTTTCATTTTTGAAATGCTTACTGCTGGGGTATACAGATACAGCTGATTATGTATTTTGAAACCTTGCTGAACCCATTTGTTAATAGTTGTGTGTGTGTGCACACACATGTGTGTATTCCTTAGGATTTCCTAGATACAAGGTCATATCATCTGTAATGACGAATACTTACACTTCCTCCTTTCCAATCTTGATGCCTTTTATACTTTTTTTTTTGCCTATTCCCTGGATAGAACTTCCCGAACACTGTTAAATGCAAGTGGTGAGAGAAGACACAGTCTTGTCCCTGATCTTAGAGAGAGTGAAATGATGCACTCTTTCACTATTAAGCACAATGTCAGTTACGGACTTTTAGCAGATACCCTTTCTCAGGCTGAGGAAGTTCTCTTCTGTTTCTAGTTAGTTGAGTGTTTTTTTTTTTTTTATCATGAAAAATTGTTGGATCTTTTCAAATGCTTTTTCTGTTGAGAAAATGATGTGTTTCTTTTCTTTCATTCTATCCATATGGTATATTTGACTGATTTATTATCATACACTGAACCACTCTGGCATTCCTGAGGTAATCTCACTTGGTCATGTTGTGTAATCCTTTTTATATGCTGCTGGATTTCACCTGCTAGTATTTTGTTCAGCATTTTTCTCTATTCCTAACAGGTATTTTTCTTTAGCTATCTTTCCTTGCAATGTCTTTGGTTTTACCGTCAGGGCAACACCGGCCTCATGAAGTGAGCTTGGAAGCGACTCCTTCTTTTCTACTTTTTGAGAGTTTGCTAAGGATTGCTATTAATTCTTCTTTGCATGTTTGGTAGAAATCCCAAAGAAGCTATCTGGTCCTAAGCTTTCTTTTGTGGGAGGTTTTAAAATTACTAATTTCATTTCTTTACTTGTTAAAGAATTACATTTTCTATTTCTTCTTGAGTCAGTTTTGGTCATTTATGTCTTACCATAAATTTGTCCCTTTCAGCTTTTTATCTGATAAGTGGCATATAGTTGTTCACAGTATACCCTCAAAATCTTTAGGTCAGTAGTGACATCACCTTATTCATTCTTGATTTTAATAATTCGAGTCTTTTTTCTTATTTTATTGGTCAGTCTAGCTTGAAGTATATCAATTCAGTTGATTCCTACAAAAAAAAACCATTTAGTTTTGTTAATATTCACTGTTGTTTTTCAACTCTATGTCTTCTCTCATCTTTATTGTTTCCTTCCTTCTACTGGCTTTCAATTTCATATATTCTTTTTCTAGTTACTTAAGTTTCAGGTATATACGAGAACTGCCAATTAAGTTTGGATGAGTGCTAAAAACTTCACTGCTGAATATCACTATGGTCATCTTTGAAGTACTCCCCTTGGGAGACTATGCACTGATATCAGGGCGTAATTCACCCTTAAAGCAATTCTGGAACTCTTTTTCTGGAATGGCCATCAGAGCTGTCATCGTACTACCCTTGATGTCCTAAATGTCATCAAAATGTCTTCCTTTCAGTATTTCCTTTACCTGGATAAAGAAAAAAGTCACCGGGGGACAGATAAGGTGAGTAGGGCAAGTGGTCCTTTACAGTTACTTGTTTACTGGCTAAAAACTCCCTCACAGACAGCTATACAATTAGTGTTCGAACTTGCCACCATGCCACTGTGAACAATGGCCATTCCAGAGAGAGTTCCAAAATTGCCTTGGTGGGTAGACCAGACACTGGTGTTCACGCATAGCTTTCCAAGGGGAGTACATTGAAGGTGACCACATTAATATTCAGAAATGAGGTATGTAGCACTTAGAACAATTAAGTTCACAGGCTTGTCAGACTGTGTATTTTAGATGTTCAGTAGCTGGGAGTTAAAATTAAAGGTAATACAGATGGTAGCTGTGGTCTTTAAGGCCACAAAAAGCTGTAGTCAACAGGAAAAGAAGGAGCACCTACACAGATAATCACCAGTACTGCTGAGTACATACACATAAGGCACTATGCCAAGTGTGGGAACTACAAAGAGGTATAATAAGAGAAGAAGCACTAGACTGAGTTAGGGGACCACAATGACTGTCCTAGTTCTAGTCTCACCAGTTATGTGGCTCTCTGGCATCTCCTTGGACCTCAGTTTCCACATTTAAATTTAAGTGATTTCATTAGACTGAGGGCTTCCTCTCAATCTTAACAGTGTGAGATTTAAGACAAATCACTAGACCTCCACAGGCACAGAGTTTACTTACGAAGACAATACCTGTACATCCCAAAGGTAAACAGCAACCAGAGACACCAAATGCCAAGAAGCAAGTGGCTGGGATCAATAACAAATGCTACAAGCTTTATATAACTTCAAGCAAAATCATCTTGAAGTCTCTTTCCCCACCTGTGAAGCATAGGATGAAGAGGATTATAACACTTGACACTACCCCATGGGGATGTTTTGACAATGTGATGAAAACAAAATGATATGAAAAGGCATTAAGCTCCTAAAAGCAGTATTTCTTATGAGTACAAATCACAGCTCATAGAATAATACTGTCAAGATTCCTCCTACTTCTGTGGTTTCTCACCAGCACAGCTATTTTTCCTGTAGCAGTGACAGCTTGATGATCTGACATTTCATCATCGGAGAGAGAGTCTTCTCTCATTTCCTCCAAAATTTCCCTTTACTCACTTCTGCTCCTGTGCAAATGACCTTGAGCATAATACAAAACCTGCATCTGCGTTCCCTTCTAAATATCCTGCCCTGTGGGTAACAAAGAGCTGATGTAATTAAGGACTGCAGGGATAGATGTTTGGGCAAACAAGAGCTCTCTTAGGCACCCAGGACATTGCTGAGTCAGGCATCTTTGCAGACACGTCCTTGGTGCACAGGTACTGAGAATGCTTCTCACTCAGCTACTTTAACACACCCCTTTCTCTCAATTTCCTAAGGAATACTCAAGTAGTAATATTTACTTGACAGCCAAAGGTATGACCTCCTGGTAATGATCTCTCATTCTCTTTCTTGAAGTGGCAAATTACGGAAGACTTGTCTGGACCAGGAGTCAACAAACTTTTTCTGAAAAAGGCCAGACAGTAAATATTTTAGATTTTGTAGGTCAGATGGTCTCCTGTCACAGCTACTTGACTCTGCTGTTGTACCACGAAAGCAGTCAGAGGCAGCACATCAAAAAATGAGCACAGCTATGCTTCGGTAAAATTTTATTTACAACAGGCAGGGAGGCTTGTGGATTGTAGTTTGTCAACCCATGGTCTCGATGGTGGAAAAATACCACCCTTATGAGTTGGAGGTGACCATAAACTCTTATAGCTTAACTCCTCATTTCACAGATGGAGAAACTGAGGTGCCCAGGGAAGCTGAGGGGCAGAGCCAGGATGGTTAATTCTAGTTTCCTGATTTCCAAAGGAATATTTTTTCTAAGTACCCACTGAAGTGCTACCTCCATATAAATATGTGGAAGACTGATACAGAGGGACACATCGAAAACTCAGATCATCAGATAAGGCTCCACCTCCAAATGAATCATTACAATCTAACCTGCCTTATAATTTCTCGGTTCCCCCAGAGATGGTGCCGCCACTTATTAAAAAAAGGGACTGAGAATCAGGGCAATGTGAAAGCAGTGCCACTCAGCTAAGAGTCTTAACTAACCCACATCTTTGTGAAGATCTGTTCCTCAAGCTTCTCCTGTGATGTCAGTGAGCACCAGGCAGTCAGTCCAGTTTCCTGAGACTCTGCAAAGCAGGCTCCTCTCTGTCTTTACTATGTCACCCCAAGGCCCCAGGGATGGAGATGCACTACCCGGATTCCCCTTCAAGGAAAGCTCTGTTGCCCCAGCTGCTGGGAGTGTGACAGACAATCTTCCAATGTGGCTCCTTCTGGAACTGCCTCAGCTATAGAAAGCTCCCTCACCCAAGGACATGCCCTTCCCGGGTGCCCCACACTTCATGACTGACTAGTGCAGAGGTCTAAAGCCTACCTATGTGGAACAGCTTTGATGGATCCAAATCTCTGCATGGGTTTAGCCAAGGCTTTGTCAGGTCTGCATTTTGGTTCAACCTCTTCCTCTGTCTTATCCTGCTTCTCTTCCCTTCTCTCCACAGATGCCAATCCCAAAGGCATTCCAGAATAAACTTCCTGCCCACTAACTGCATATCACAGTCTACTTCCTGTAACAATCAACCCACAACACATGGCTCTGGGGTTTGGGAGAAGATTTGACAAGTTGAGTATTTTAGTAAGAGCACTAACAGAAATGACAGCTCAGATGTGACCACTCCTACTCCTCCTTGCCTATCCTAGCTCTTTGACAGAGTGGTTTTATTGACAAAGGGCAGAAGCCACTATCTAAGGAAGCAGCTACCAACTAATCAGAAGAAGATGGTCCCGAAGAGAAAAACCTCTATACACTTTCCAGCAGGAAGGGAACTGGAGTGTGTGAGCTGGGTTTAGAGGATTTCAGTTTGAGTCCTAGCTCCATGATATTTGGTAGTTACCAAATTTCTGAGACTCAGTCTCCTCAGCTGCACCTAAAACAAAACTACTTCCTAGGGCTCTAAAAAAAACTTGTTGTTTAGTTGATTCTGACCCACAGTGATCCTTCAGAACAGAGTAGAAGTGCCCCATAAGTGTCCAAGGAGCAGCAGTGACTCTGAACTGCCAACAGTTTTGTTAGCACTCATAGCTCTTAACCACTGCACCACCCAGGTTCCTCTGGGGCCCTCACATACCCATTGCCACCAACTCCATTCCAACCCATAGCGACACAATAGGGCAGAGGAGAACTGCATAAGGTTTCCAAGGAGTGCCTGCTGGATTTTAACTGCCAGCCTTTTGGTTAGCAGCCATAGGCCTTAACCATTAAACCACTAGGGTTTCCAGTAAAGCTCAAGTGTAATAATGCATGCAAAGGTGGTTTCCTCTTGGTAAACAAAGGACCAGTGCAAACCTAACCCTCATCCCCATGGCATATGCCACAGTGCGTTGTACAGGGTAACATCTTAATAAATAGCACCTCCACCAAAATAAAATACTTGGAAGAAAAAGTGGGTCACGGGAGAAAGGATAAACACCAGAAAATACACTTTCTATTTGTTACAATACAATTATTTTATGCTATACATAGTCAAGTAAGTTGTATGAAGACTAAATACACCAGGAGTTTAGGCACTTGAACATCTCCATGCCTTTTTCAATACAGCAGAAGGGGTCTTTAAGAACAGCACCTGCCCTTAAAAAAAGAGGGGGTGTCTTGTTTTGGATTAACACACAACAAATGTGGATACAGATTAAGAAAGGTGTATGCAAGCCAGACCCAACCTCATTTTTTTCAATCAGGTTTACGCTGTGGAGACAGCAGGCAATGCTTTGGGAGTTCAGCCATTCTAGCGAGTCAACATGGAGAATCTCAACTTTAAGAATAAAATGTCTTTTTCTGTAAGAGCAAGCTGGGATTGCTTTCAAGACTGACCGAAATATATAAAGTAGGTACATCAGTGCTTTTCTTCATTTAGTTGAAAAAAATATTACAAATCAGTCATGCTCACAAAAAGGGAGAAGCATTCAGGGCAACCATTATTGACATTTCGGTGTGTCTAGGCTGTGTGTGTATGAATCAACTATACTGCTCTATTGCATCTTTCCCATCAGGACTCCCACACGAGGACTGCCAATTAAGTTTGTGAACTCATCCTAGAAGAAGTGCTCCATATCGCACTGCTGAATATCACTGGGGTCACCTTTGAAGTAGTCCCCTTGGGAAGCAATGCACCGATGCCAGCGCCTAGTCCACCCTTCAAAGCCATCAGAGCTGTCATCATATTACCCTTGATGTCCCGAATGTTGTCAAAATGTCTGCCTTTCAATGTTTCCTTCAGCTTTGGGTAAAGAAAAACGTCACTGTGGGCCAGATCACGTGATTAGGAAGGGTGACTCAATACAGTTGTTACTGGCTAAAAACTCCCTCACAGATAACTATACAACTAAGTTCACGAACTTGGCACCGTGCAACGGTCATTCCAGAAAGAAAAGTTCCAAAATGAGCAGAGAGGAATAGTGTGCAGTCACCGGACAGGGAGAGCAGTGGAAGCTGCATATAGGTGGGCATGTAAATTTATACGGGAATGTACATTTTCACTCAGTTATGTTAAATTAAGAAAAAAAAAAAGTTCCAAAATGTCTTCGAAGGGTGGACAAGGTGCTGGCTTCAGTGCATAACCTCCCAAAGGGAGTACTTTGAAGGTGATTATAGAGATATTCAGCAATGAGCTATGTAGTGCTTAGAACAACTAAGTTCATGGACTTAACTGTCATACCTCATATAACTACACCATTTTAATGAATTATAAAGAACTTCTTCTGTTCTGGAAGATATGCCCTTCTGCTGGGCACTGATTTTGATTCCAGCTTTTCACTCTTAAAAACACATGGGGTTGCCAGGCATCGGAAATTGACTGAACAGCAACTAACAACAGCATAAACAACACGGTTATGAACATTTTTGTATATTTATCTTTAAACACAGCTGCTTATTTCATTAAGATCAATTCTTCACCACAGACATGCATAGTGAAAACTATCTGACACTTTCTGGCCAGCATAACCTAAATGTTGAAAGAAAACCTATCTCTAGGTTATAAATCATGTTTCCCAGCAGGACCTGCGGTATCAGCTTCATTTGGGAATTTGACAGAAGTGCAGATTCTTGGGGCCCACCCGAAAACTCCTGAACCAGAAATGTCCAGGATGGGGCTCCAGTGGGCTCATGATTCTGATGTTCTTATAGCTTGAGGACCACTGGTCTGGCCTGTGCGATCTGCCACTCATCTGGCATTCATTACTTTCTGCCTGGAGTTCTAGTCATTTGGTCTAGCTAGAGATGCTAACATGCCACATAGCCGGGATGAGTTCTTGAAAACATGAGTTGTGTCTGATATTCCTTTGTATACTCGATCAACAGTTGATAATTTAGTGATCTGCAGTGAATGCAGCCCCACTCACATCTTCAACTTTTCACATAAGTAACATAATAAACCCACTACCATTGAGTAAATTCTGACTCATAGTGACGCTATAGGACAGAACAGAACTGCTCCACGGAGTTTCCCAGGAGTGCCTGGCGGACTTGAAATGCTGACTTTTTGATTAGCAAATATAGCACTTAAACCACTACGTCACCAGGGTTTCCAAATAACCTAACACTTCTTTTGAATGAAGTGCTTTAGCAAATAGGTGGGCAATCTCCTTTTGGCTTCTGAGAGCAATTTAGTACCACAACCGGAAGCAGCCTCAAGAAGCAACTGGCCTGGTGCCTAATTAATGCCGGCAAGAAGAGCTCACTATCCCTTTCTTTAGAACAGGCACTCTCTCAAGTACAAGTGGCCAGGTTAATCTGTTCTTCGATCAGGGGCTGCCAGCAGCCGCCATCCAGGCAGGCATGTCTCTGGCCATCTATGCTGCATGTCCTCAGACGCACTGAGGAGTACTGCTGAGCTGCTGCCGGGCCTGAGCTGGATGGCTGGGGTCCGTGCTTCTGCTGTCTCTATTAAGATGAATGGCGTGTAATTCCAGACTCTCAGCTGAACACTTAGCTAGGACCTACCAAGCATTTTGGCACTGACAAGAGGACCCTGGAAGCCCTGGTGGTGTAGTGGTCAAGTGCTACATCTGCTAAGCAAAAGTCGGCAGTTCAAATCTGCCAGGCGCTGCTTGGAAACTCTGTGGGGCAGTGCCACTCTGTCTTATAGGGTCGCTATGAGTCAGAAACGACTCAAAAGCAGTGGGTCTGGTTTTTCAGTTTTGTTTAGGAGCACTCCATGTGGTATACTATTAGCTGACTCTGGCACAGTCTCCACTCAGGTGAGAAGACAAGTTAGGTTTCTACCTGTCGCTAACCAAAGAAGGAAACCTACTTCAAGTCAATTCCGACTCAAAGCAACTCTGTAGGACAGAGTAGAATTGTCCCATTGAGTTTCCAAAGTACCTGGCGTCTTTCCTGAGCACTGTTCCAGGCAGATGGTACCCTCTACACTCAGCAACAGAAAGGATAAATAAAATAAAATCATTACCTTCCCTTGTCTGCTCCTCATCTTCTGTGACAAACTCAGATAAAAAAGACATTTCAGAAGACAGTTTCCTTAGTGACTCAAACTGTTTGTGCTTGCTTACTAACCCAAAGGTTGATAGTTCAAAGCCACCCAGGCTTTGAAAGAAAGGGTTGGCGATCTACTTCTATAAAGATTTCTCCCAAGAAAGCGTTATAGAATAGTTCTACTCTGTGACATCTGGTCGCCATGAGTCAGAGTCACCTCAACAGCAACTGGTCCACCCTACCCCTAAGAGACATTAAGTTCTATTCTTATATCAAGAAAGTTCATTACTATAGCAGATATTTGGGGCCTTGCATTCTCTTTTCCCTTGTACAGAGAATCCTCCACTTTGTGGGGCAGAGTACGGCTCCCTTGAAAGAAGGTACAAGTGCCAGATACTCACTTTTCCATTGTCCCTTGTTGTCAGAGTTTAAGCATGTGACACAGCCTCTGCCCATGAGACACATCCTCCCAAATTTTATATCAGATGTTGGTACTGAGAAGAGAGCACATGGAGTTGATCCAGCCAGGGATCAGGCAGGAGAAGCAAACATAGTCAGGTTTCCAAGGCAGCAACAGCAGATAATGTAACAACCAAGCCTAATGCCTAAAACTAGTGGTTCAACAAGGCACCATGCAATGCCTGTGGTAGCTGGTGGCCAAATTCAAGACACTGTTCCCGGCTGTTTGGTCTCCAAGTCTACCTTTCCAGGCCTAGCTTACATCCTCTAATATATTCACTTCCTGCCTAAATCAGAGTGGGTTTCTGTTGTCTGCAGCTAAGAATGCTGCTGAATACAACCACACAACTTGACAACAGTGGACTAGTCCCTACGTACAATGGCAGCTGGCTTCCACAGGCCCCAGTGATCCTTGCCTCCTAGTATCCATGCCCTTCAATCAGGCCTGGACCTGCATGACCAACAGAGTACTACGACTGACAGTTGAAGAATTCTGAGAAACCAGGAACCTGCAACCACTGAGTCCATTTCAACTGTCAGCAACCCTACAGGATAAAGTAGAGCTACCCCATAAAATTTCCAAAGAGCTGCTGGTAGATTAAAACCTTTTTGGTTAACAGCCAAACTCTTCATCAACTGCACCACCAGAGCAGGTCATAAAAGGCACTGCAGCTTTTGCCTTGGTCCCTGGAATCATCTGCTCAGTGCCATGCCCTGAGAACACTTGAGAAGTCTTGTGCAGGGGGAACTGAAGCCCTCTGTCAATATGCCAGATACGAGAGTGAATTACATTGGCAATGGGTCCCTCACTCATGTCATTAGATGACTGCAGCCCTGGCTGACATCTGACTGCAACTTCATGAGAGGCCCTGAGCCAGAAGCACCAGGCATGCCACTCCTGAATTCATGAAACACAGAAACCACGAGAGCTAAAACATGATTAGTATTCTGTCAGCTATTAAGTTCTGGGGTAATCTGTTATGCAGCCATAGATAATCAACATATGTACTAAAATTTTACAGATAAGAATAACCAACAAAATACATGAAGACTAGATCTGCATTTATCTTGAAGCCCATTTTGAAATTATTGCTTACCGTGTTGAAGTACAGAACTTGCAGAAGGGTTCCACTATGTTAGAAACCAAGGAGACAGAGGGTCTGTTATGGTTTGAATTGCGTCCCTCCAAAGTATGTATGTCAGTTTGGCTGGGCCACGATTCCCAGTATCATGTGACTGTCCAGCATTTCATCAGCGGAACTGATTTTTCCATGTGTTATAAGTATGATGTCAATAAGGTAGGACAGACAGAAGTCATATTAATGAGGGAGGACCCAATCTACAAGACTGGGTTGTGTCTTGAGACACTGTCTTTTGAGACATAAGAGAGAAAAGAGCAGAGACAGTATGACCTCATACCACCAAGAAAGAAGCACCACGAGCATAGTGCATCCTTTGGACCCGGGGTCCCTGTGCTGTGAAGCTCCTCTATGGCAGGAGATTGATGAGAAGGAGCTTTATCTAGAGTTGACAGAGAAAGACAGCCTTTTCCTGGAGCCTGAAGCCCTGAATTGGGACTGCGACCCTAATAGAATAGATTTTTCTCTGTTAAAGCCATCCACTTGTGGTATTTCTCTTATAGCAGCACTAGATGACTGAGACAGGGTACGAATATGCTACGCAAGATAAAAAATTAGTTCAGTGAGTAACAAGAACTGACTGCACAAATTATTCCCTCCACTGCTGAGATAAAACTCCTAGATGATTTCACTAATTACAATTAGTTGTTAGTACAGCCTAATAAAGTAGACAATGTGAAACTGGGCATAACTTGTTATCAGTAATTACAGAATACAGGGCATAAAGGGAGGTAGAAAAAGGTTAAACTTGGATGTAGCAGGTGAATCCTGAAAACAAGACAGCATTTATGTAAGGAAAGTCCGTATGGAACTGAATCAACTTGCATGTCTCTCTTAGGTCTTAGATCCCGATCAAGAATCAGTTGGTTAATGTCCCCAAACCCTACCTTCAGCTGATACGAGAATCATCTTTTTCTGTGAAGTTAAGATTACTTTAACTCAAGGAAGGATAATAACAAGTAGAAAAACACTCTTTAGTCAAACTGATAGAAGAGTTCAGCAAGTCTCAGCATACACCATAAACAGAAGTAAATCATAGGATTCCTTTATACCAACAAGATTATTAAGGAAGAAATCACCAAATCAACACCATTTACTATAGCCCCTAAAAAGATAAAGTACCTAGGAATAAAACCAGAGAAATAACAGACCTTTACATAGAGAACTACAAGTCCTTACTACAAGAAACTAAGAGAGATTCATACAAATGGAGAAACCTACCCTGCTCATGGACAGGAAGACTTAACATTGTGAAAATGTCTATTTTGCCCAAAGCAATTTATTTATATAATGCAGCCCTCAATACAAATTTCAGTGACATTTTTTAACGAGATGGAGAAACAAATTACCAACTTTGTTTGGAAAGGTAAGAAGCCTTGGATAAGTAAAGCACTATTGAAGAAGAACAACACACTAGGAGGCCTCTCACTACCCGACTTTAGAACCTATTACACTGCCACAGTCATCAAAACAGCCTGGTACTGGTACAAAAAGAGACAGATAGATCACTGGAACAGAACTGAGACCACAGAGATAGCACCATCTTCCTATGAACAGTTGATATTTGACAAAAGCCCTAAGACATTAAACTGGGGAAAACACAATCTCTTCAACTTGGCTGGCTCAACAAATGGTACTGGCAAAACTGGATATCCATCTGCAAAAAACTGAAACAAGACCTATATCTTACACGTTATACAAAAGCTAACTCAAACTGGATAAAAGACCTAAATATCAAATCTAAAACAGTAAAGCTCATCCTAGAAAAAGTAGGAACAACAATGGAAGTTTTAATACACAACACAGACTTCAAAATCTGTCAAACAAACCACAAACAACAGAAAAAAATAGATAAATGGGAACTACTAAGAATCCAACACTTGTGCTCATCCAAAGACTTTATTAATAGAATTAAAAGGCCACCTACAGAATGGGAAAAAATATTTGGCAACTATATGTCAGACTGATGCCTGATCTCCATAATCTATAAGGTACTACAAAATACCAATAAGAAAAAGATAAATCATCCAATCAAATATTGGGCAAAGGAGATGGACAGAGACTTTTCTAAAAAGGAGATCCAGGCAGCCAAAAAACACATATAGACATGCTCACGATCATTATTGAAGAAATTCAAATCAAAACTACAATGAGATACCACCTTACCCCATCAAGGTTGGCCATGATCCAGAAAACACAAAACAACAAATGCTCGAGAGGCTGTGGAGAAACTGGAACTCTCGTACACTGTTGATGGGATTGCAAAATGGTGCAACCTTTTTGGAAAGCAATTTGGTGCTTCCTTAAAAAGCTTGATCTAGATACACCACTTGACCCAGTAATTCCACTGTTTGGAATATATCCTACAGAATTAAGGCCATTCACACCAACTGATACATGCACATGCATTTTTACAGCAGCACAGTCCATGACAGCAAAAAGTTGGAATCAACCCAGATACCCAACAACAGAGGAACTGATAGGTGAACTACGGTATATGTACTCAATGGAACACGATGCAATAATAAAGAACAACGATGATTTTAGGAAACATCTCATAATCTGGTTTCAAGTGGAGGACATTATGTTGAGTGAAAAGTAGTCAGCAACAAAAGGACAAATATCGTATGAGACATCTGCGATAAGAACTTAAAAACAGATTCACACATAGAAGAAGACTCTTTGATGACTGCAAGGGTGTGGAGGGAAAGGGGGTGAGGCAGGGCAGGTTTAAATAGTTGATAGAAATTTGGTTGTGTGAAATCTGGAACAGCACACGTTAGAAAGAAGATCAATATTAACTGGACTTCAACATACCATGAGTACTCCTCCCATCTTAATCCAATATTACAAGGACAGAGTAGCTGGGGTGGGGGGCCAGGTACCATGCTCTCAGGAGAAATCGAGGCCAACTGGTACAACTAGCATTTTCTAAGAGAGACCTCTGCACCCCACATTGGTGAGTGGTGTCTGGGGTCCTAAAAGCTGCCAAGCTGCCATCTCAGGGTACAGAAAATGGTCCCAACTTAGCAGATGGTCACCAAGGTCCATAACGACATGGGGGAAAGAGAACCCAGAAGACAGAGAGTCCCATGTGAATGGGTGACTACATTGCCTTGTGACCGGAACAACTGGATGGTGCCCGGCCCCCACCAGTGATACCCGTGATGGGGCTCACAAAGTTGAGTCTCACTGACAACACAAGAATAAAAAGGGGTGCACCCTTAGATCTCCATTAAAAGACCATTATTGATGGTCTACGGGCCTCGGCGTTCCCCTAGGAGCATGGCCCCTGTCCATAAATCATAATGGAGGTCAACTCTCGGACAGGAATGGATTGGACTTGGCAACGCAGAACGACCATATCATGTGTGCATGTTATGGTTCTATGCAACTATAGGATGCTGTCCTGCTGATCTCTTACTGGAGGAAGGGGAGCGGGTGGAGAGTAGGGGATAGGAGATTGTTGGGAGGGTAAGACATGTATGAATCAGAGAGGAAAATTGTGCTGTCACCGGGCAGGGAGAGCACTGGGAGCTGCATATAGGTGGACATGCAAATTTATATGGGAACGTGCATTTTCATTCAATCATAAAAAAATAAGTCAAGTTCATAGCCACGCGAAGTGCCACTGAGTCGGAGCCACATACAGAATATAGGTAAAAAAGTTTTAGGTATATACAACACTATTGTATCATTATTGTTACTTTTTAGTATGAATTTTGCTTTAAAATGTTTTAATCTCTTTTAAGATAAACTGACATACCTGACTCTTGACTTTGTTGGAATGCTTAAAGAAAATCTGACTGCATCTAACATTCAAAAGTTTGAAATTTATATGTAAAAGCTGTAGTACATTATTTGGTAAGAAATGTTCAAATGTTTAGAAAACAGTGTCAAGTAATTTAGCTTAACACACTCAACATTCAATCAAGAGCAAGTAATAGTTTTTCTCTCCACATAAAAGGCTATTGGAGAATACTTTTCAGCTCACTTTGTAAGGCTAATGTGACCTTTATACCAGGACCAAACCATATCAGACACAAAAAAGAAAACTACAGACCAGTAACTCTTACAAATATAAATATGCAAAAATCCTTAATAAAACACTAGCAAACAGATTTAGTTCCCTCTAAAAAGAATTCAGATGCAGCACCAGAAGTGTCCATTTATCTATACCAAGAAATTTGCAAGACAGCTACCTGGCCAAAGGTTAGAAGAGATCCATGTTTATGCCTATTCCCAAGAAAGGTGATCCAACTAATGTGGAAATTATCAAACCATATCATTAATATCATATGCCAGCATAATTTTGCTAAAGATCATTCAAAAGTGGCTGTAGCAAAGTACTGACAAACAACTGCCAAAAATTCAAGCCAGACTTAGAAGGAGACATGGAACTTGGGATATATCACTGTTGATGTCAGATGGATCCTGGTGAAAGAGAATGCCATTAAGATATTTACCTGTGTTTTACTCACTATGCTAAGGCATTTAACTGTGTTGATTTCTAGAACATCTAGTGTCGCCGTAACAGAAATATGACAAGTGGATGGCATTAACAAAAAGAAACTTATTCTGTCATAGTCTAGTTCACTAAGAGTCTAAACTCAGGGCATTGGCTACAGGTAAAGGCTTTTACTCTGTTGGCTCTGGTAGAAGGTCCTTGTTGTCAATCTTCTCCTGGACTAGAAGCTTCTGAAACACAAGGACCCCACGTCTTTTCCAAAAGATGCTTTCCACTCACAGCACTGCTTCTTACCTGGTGATATGAGGTCTCCAACTCTTCGTCTCCCTCCCTTTCCTTCATATCCCAAGAGGCTGCCCCCAGTGTGCAGTACAGTCCTACACATTGAATTCTGCCCAACCAACAACTGCTGTCTATCCTCCCTCATTAACATTATAGAGGTAGAGTTCACAACATAAAGGAAAATCACACAATACCAGGAATCAAGGCCTAGCCAAATCGATACACAAATTTTTTGAGGGGACAGAATTCAATCCATAATAGGGGATCATAACAAATTATGGATAATGTTGTGAAGAATGGAAATTACAGAATACTAAATTGTGCTCATGACAAATCTGTACATAGATTAAGAGGCAGCTGTTTGAATAAACAAGGGGGATACTGTGTGGTTTAAACTCAGGAAAGATGTGTGTCAGGGTTGTCTCCTTTCACCATACCTGTTCGACCTGTATGTATACTGAGCAAATAATGTGGAAAATGGGACTATATGAAGAAGAATAGGCATCAGGATTGAACAAAAACAGAGTAACAATCTGCATTATGTGTACAACACCACTCTGATGGCTGAAAATGAACAGAATTTGAAGACCACACCTTTCAGTATGGATTGTCCCTCAACATAAAACAAAAGTCTTCACAACTGGACCAATAAGCAGCATCATGAGAAACAGGGAAAAGACTCAAGTTGTCAAAGGCTTCACCTTACTTAGATCCACAAACAACACCCATGGAGGCAGCAGTTAAGAAATCAAAAGAAGAGGCAGGGCTAAGACGGAAGAGCAGTCAGACACTTCCTATGATCCCCCTAACAACAAATATCTAATGAAACAAACAAAACAATTACATATAACCTTCTAGGAGCCCTGAATGTCAAAAGTAAAGTTGAGAAATAAGAGTCAGTGATGGGAAAGCGAGGCTGGGATCAGAAGTACCTAGCACTGGCTAGATCAGGTCAGATGTGTTAGGAATCAGCACTGTGTGGGTGGACCAGTGGCAGTCAGTGTTGTGAGCAGTGCAGTGGGGTTCAGAAAGCATCTTTCTTAGTGGGAGAGAAGGAGCAGCAGAGAGCCCACTCATGCCTCCAGAATCAGTAAAAAATGGCATTCAAGCCTCAAAAGCAAAGCAGTTAGCCTTGATCAAACCTGCTGTCTACAGACATAAAACTTTCCTTTGAGCTAAACTTTTCTCCCTTTTCCCTGTGCTTTCCCTTCTGTCTGTCCATTGCACTGAGCTCTATAGACTGAAACACTACCTAGGTCAGAAGGAGGATCACCTATCATTCTCCCAGACATAGAGAGGGAACAAATTAACAAAACATGGGAAACAAAATCTACTGGATTCCCTAAGCTGAGAACTCAGGGCAGAAACAGATCCTTTGCCTGGGTGCAGGTGTAAGTGGTCCCCGGACCTTGACAACTTTTCAGCACTGCATAGTATCTAGTACCCACTGTCCTGTAGGTAAGTTATCTACCTACTTGCATTAGGAACAGGGGCAAGTCTTCCTCACAGAGTCTCACAGACAGCTGTCAGCCTCCTACCTTGCTCAGTACATATAATCAGATACCTGTGTCTACACCAATTACCTCACCTAGGACTACAGGGGAGATCCTGCAAAACACATTTGGTTTCTGGCTACCCAGGCATCTGACCTGATTACATACAAGAAAAACTCATATGCCTAGTTACTGCTCTACCCACCTGGTGATAAGACATTAGAACCTCTACAGCATCAGTAATCAAATGAGCTCAGACAACCAACTTATTTGGGCATTTCAAAACAAAATATAAGAGAAAAAACAGAGAATGAACAAATAAATACAGCAATTTACTAATGGCTCAGAGACAACAGTCAACACAAAATCACTTAAAGAGGCAGATCACCATAGCTTCAGAAGGCTCTCAAAACAAATGAGAAATTTTCTAGATTAAGAAAATTTTTGAGAATTATCAAAGATAGAATACAAAATATTATTATTTAGAGCTCTTTAAGAGATCAGGAAGGAGAACAGGAAAACTGTAGCCTAGCATAATGACAAATGAAGAGGCTACAAGAAAGCATGCAGAGACAGGAAGTATAAATTCAGAAAATAATAAAGTTACAGAATTAGACAACCCAGTAGAAAGCTGGAGGGAAAGAACTGAGGCAACAGAATGCCGAATTAGTGAGACTGAAGATCAAATAATTGACACCAACATATTTGAGGAAAAATCAGGTAAAATATTTCACAAAAATAAAGAAACACTAAGAATTATGTGGAACTCTATCAAGGAGGAATAATTTATGGGTGATTGGAGTACCAGAAAGCAGGGGGATAACAGAAAACACAGAAAGAATTCTTGAAGATTTCCTGACAGAAAACTTGCTGATATCATGAAACATGAGAAGATATCTATCCAAGATGATCATCGAACTCCACTTAAGGTAGATTCCCCAAATGAAGACATATTATGATCAAACTTGCAAAAACTAAAGATAAGGAGGAAGTTTTAACAGTGACTAGGGATAAATGAAAAATAATCTACAAAGGAGTCGGTAAGATTAAACTCTGACTACTCAGCAGAAACCATGCAAACAAGAAGGCAACAGGATAACACATACAAAGCCTTGAAGGAAAAAAATTGCCAGCCAAGAATTATGTACACAGCAAACCTGTCTCTCATGTATGATGGTGTAATTAGAACATTTCCAGATAAACAGAAATTTAGTGAATTTGCAAAAAATTAAAAAAAAACCCAAATTACAAGAAATATTAAAGGTAGCCCTTTGCTTAGATAATTAATAACATTAGATAATAATGCAAGTCTACAACACATGACAGAGCAAACAGATACCAACCCTGATAGGGAAGTTCCAAAAATAAGTTACAGCTAAAACACTGGAAATAGGGAAGCAGAGATGTCAATATGTAAATACGACAACACCATAACTAAAAAAGGGGACTAAAAATGTAATCATACATCTTGCATGTGGCACATAAATCAAAACAATATGATGTAATAAAAAAGTGGTTTGACTTTATAAAAAATAGGGGTAAACATTAAGATTAATTAGATTAATTAAGATTAATTAAAGATTAAGATTAATTTCTTAATTAATAAGATTAATTAAGAAAATTAACAATCCTACACATCAAAATTTAAAAGACAACAACAAAATCATAAAGTCTTTGCAAAACATAAGACCAACAGCAATGAAAACAGAAAGAAAACAACTCAGCACAGAAAACTAGGTGGAACAAAGAAACTGACGATAATGCACCAAAAAAAAGGCATCAAGATGACAACACTAAATTCATACCCATCAATAATTATGATGAATGAAACTGGATTAAAATGTACCAATAAAGAGACTGAGAATGACAGATTGGGAAAAAAGGCAGGATTCATCTATATGCTGCCTACAAGAGACACACCTTAAAGACACAAACAAACTAAAACCCACAGGATGGGGAAAAAACTATCAAGCAAACACCACCTCCAAAATGGCAGGAGGAAAAACACTAGTATATCATAAAATAGACTTTAAAATCCATCACAGCAGACAAGGAAGGACACTACTTAACAATTAAATGGTCAGTCATCAGGAGGATATAACCACGTTAAATAGTTATGCATCCAATGATAGGGCTTGTAAGTGCATTGAACAAACTCTTATAGTATTGAAAAAAGAAAAAGACAGCTCCTAAATAATAGTAGGGGAGTTCAACAAACCACTTTCAGTGAAGGACACAACATTCAGAAAGCAGCTCAATACAAAACAGAAGATCTAAATGCTACAACCAATCAACTTGATCTGACAGACGTATGCAGAATATTCCACTCCACAGAAGCCAAGTATATTTTCTTTTCCAACACACATGGAACATTCTCCAGAAGAGACCACATATTGAGCCATAAAGCAAGCCTTAAAAAAACTCAAAGCACTGAAACACTGCAAAACATCTTTTCAGACTATAAAGCCATCAAAAAGCCAATAACAGAAAGTGGGGGAGGTGAAGCCATGCATGAAAATTTAACAACACTTTGCTCAAAAAGTTCTGGGTTACAGAAGAAATCAAGGATGGAAAAAGATAGTCATAGAAACAAATAAGAATGAGAACACATCCTACAAGAACCTTTAAGACAGTGCAAAAGCAGTGCTCAGAGGTCAAGTTATTTCAACTAAGGCACACATCCAAAAAGAAGAAAATATCTAAACCAAAGCATTAACCCCACAACTCAAACAAGTAGAAACAGAGCAGCAAAAGAAGCCCTCAGGCACCAGAAGACAGCCACTGATAAAAATTAGTACAGAACTAAATGAATTAGAAAAATGATTGAAAGACTTAACAACACCAAAAGTTGGTTCTTTGAAAAGGTCAACAAAAATCAACAAACCACTGACCCAACTGACAAAAGAAAAACAGGAAAAGAGGCATATAACCTGAATAAGAATTGAGATAAGCAATATCACAACAGATGTAACTGAAGTAAAAAAGAAAAATCATAACAATACTGTAAAAAACTGTACTATAATACATTTGGCAATCTAGAGGAAATGGACAAATCTCTAGAACACATCACCTACACAGACTAACACAAACAGAGGTAGAAAAACTAAACAATATCAAAAGAAGAGATTAACAAACAAACAAACACTGCCATCAAGTAGATGCTGACTCATAGCAACCATGTAAGACAGAGCAGAACTGCTCTATGGAGTTTCCAATGAGTGCCTGGTAGATGCAAGCTGACAATCTTTTGGTTAGTGCCACAGAGCTTAACCACTATGCCACCCAAATTCCCAGAGATTGAAAAGTTACTTTAAAAACTCCCATCAAACAAAAGCCCTGGCCCTAACAGTTTCACTGGAGAATTCTACCAGACTTTCTGAGAAAAGTTAACATCACTAGTACTAAAAGGTATTTCACAGCACAGAAAAGAACGGAATCAGATGAAGACAGTACAGATCAATATTTCTCATGAACTTAGGTGTAAAAACCTTCCACAAAATTCTAGCCAATAGAATTCAACAATATAGCAAAAAAAATTCACCATGCCAAGTGAGATTCATACCAGGGACGCAAGGATGGTTCAACATTAGAAAACAATCAATGTAGTCAACCACGTAAATACAACAAAAGACAGTAACTACATGATTACTATCAACCGATACAGAAAAGGCATTTGACATTCATGTTAAAAACTCTCAACAAAATAGGAATAGAATGTAAATTTATCACAACATAATAAAGGGCATTTATACATAGGTGATGGCCAACACCATTCTAAATAGGAAGTGTCTGAAAGCACTCTCCTTAAGGATGGGAACCAGACAAGGATGCTGTTTATCACCACTTTTATTCAAAACACTGTAGTGGAAGTTCCAGCCAGAGTAATCAAGAGAGGAAAAGAAATGGCATCCAAATTGTTAAAGAAGTAGTAAAAGTATCTCTATTTGCAGATGATATAATCTTACATACAGAAAACCTTAAAGAATCCACGAACAACAACAAAAACTACTGGAACTAAGAGAGTTCAGCAAAATATCAGGATACAAGATCAACATTCAAAAATTGGCTTTCTTTATCCCAACAAAGAAAACATCAAAGAATAAATCACCAAATCAATACTGTTTACAATAGCTCCCAAGAAGATCAAATACTTAGTAATAAATCTAACCATAGACACAATATAATACTTAAACAAAGGAAATTACCAGAAGCCACAAGAGAGCTATGTAAGCAGAGAAACCTACCTTGCTGACAAACAGGAAGAGTCAACATCATGAAAATATCTATTCTATCCAAAGCAGTCTACAGATGACAATACAATCCCGGTCCAAATTCCAATGGAATTTTTTAATGAGATGGAGAAACAAATCACCACTTCACATGGAAAAGGAAGAAGCCTGGAGTAAATAAAGCATTACTAAAGAAGAGCAACAAAGCGGGAGGTCTCACACTACCTGACTTTAGAACCCATTACACTGCTATGGTAGTCAAAACAGTTTGGAACATAAACAGATACACTGACCAATGATGCAGAAATGAGTATTCAGACATAAAATCATCCAGCTGATATTTGACAAAGGCCTAAAGTCCATAAATTTGGAAGACAGCCTTTTTAATGAACAGTGTTGGCATACTTGGATATCCATCTGCAAAAAAAATTAAACAAGACCCAGATCTCACACCATGCACAAAAAATGAACTCAAAATAGATCAAAGACCTAAATACAAATTCTAAAATGATAAAGTTAATGGGGAAAAAAATAGTGGCAATGTTAGGAACTCTAATACAAGGCATAAAAAAGAATACTAAA
Organism: Heterohyrax brucei; assembly: GCA_028571685.1. Lineage (NCBI taxonomy): Eukaryota > Metazoa > Chordata > Mammalia > Hyracoidea > Procaviidae > Heterohyrax > Heterohyrax brucei. The sequence goes on along the minus strand of CM053149.1, from coordinate 26,856,743 downwards.
CATTATTAACAATGCACAAACTACAGAAGAGAAACCAAATAACTGAAAATCCCTAGAAATGAAACACTTTGGCTCATCCAAAGACTTCAGCAAAAGAGTAAAAAGACAAGCTACAGACTGAGAAAAAAATTTTGGATATGACAAATTCCATCAGTGCCTAATCTCCAAAATCTACAAGATACTGCAAAACCTTAACAGCACAAAGAAAAATAACCCAATTTGAAAATGGGTAAAGGATATGAACAGACGTTTCATCCAAGAAGACATTCAGGCAGTTAAAAGACACATAATGAAATGTTCACAGCCATCAGCCATTAAAGAAATCCAAATCAAAGCTACAATGAGATTCCATTGCTCCCCAATGGTTGACATTAATCCAAAAACACATATAATGATAAATGCCAGAGAGACTGTAGAGAGACTGGAACTCTTCTGCACTGCTGGTGGGAATGTACAACTGCCAATTAAATTCGTGAACTCATCCTAGAAAAAATGCTACATACCTCATTGCTGAATATCAACTATAGTTTCCTTCAAAGCACTCTCCTTGGGAAGCTAAGCACTGATGCCAGTACCTTGTTCACCCTTCAAAGCACTTTTGGAATTCTTCTTCTAGAATGGCCATCAGAGTCATCGTCATATTATCCTTGATGTCCTGAATGTCATCACAATTTCTTCCTTTCAACATTGCCTTTATCTTCAGGTAAAGAAAAAAAGTCCTTGGGGGACAGATTAGGTGAGCAGGGAGGGTGTTCCAACACAGTTATCTGTTTATTGGCTAAAAACTCCCTCCCAGACAACTATACAATTAAGTGTCCGAACTTGCCATCATGTCACTGTGAACAATGGCCACTCCAGAAAGATTTCCAAAATTGCTTTGAAGGGTGGACTAGGTACATAGCAGGCATTGGTACATAGCTTCCCAATTGCACTTAATAGCACTTAAAACAAGTTCACAGACTTCATTGCTGGACCTTGTAAAATAGTACAAGCACTCTGGAAATCAATTTGGCAAGGTCTTAAAAAGCTAGAAATAGAAATTCCATATGACCCAGCAATCCTGCTTCTTGGAATATACCCTAGAGAAATATGGACTGTCACATGAATAGATACACACACACCAATGTTTACTGCTGCCCTGCTGACAACAGCAGAAAGATGAAATCAACCTAGTGCCCACCAATGGATAAATGAATAAACAAACTATGGTATATTCACACAATAGAACACCATGAAGTGATAAAGAACAAAGATGAATTTCAGAAACAACATGGAACAATCTGGAAAGTATTAAACTAAGTGACATGAGTCAGTTGCATGAGGACAAATATTGTTTGAAACCACTATTATAAGGACTCAAGACACAGTTTAAGCACAGAAGAAAACATCTTTGATGGTTGGGAGGGTTGGGAGGGAGGAAGAGGGGTATTCAGTAACTAGTAGATAAGAATTAAGTGAAGGGAGGTACAATAGGAGAAGTCAGCCCAAATCAACTAACCAAGAGATAAGAAGTTTCCTAAATACAACCAAACTCTCTGAAGGACAGAATAGCAGGGGCGGGGGCCTGGGGACCACGGTTTCAGGGGACATTTAGGGCAACCTGCATAACAAAGTTTGTTAGGAAAAAGTTCTGCATTCTACTTTGTGAGTTGCGTCTGGGTCTTACAAGCTAGCAAATGGCCATGTAAGCAGCATTAATTGCTCCCAAGCTACCTGGAGTAGAGGAGAATAAAGAACACCAAACACGTAAGGAAATTATGAGCCCAACAGACAGAAAGGGCCACATAATCCAGAGTTCTTGTCTCACATCAGCATGAGACAAGAACTAGGTGGTACCGGGCCACCACCAAGGACTGCCCTGACAGGGAATACAAAGGAGAGTCCCTGACACAGTGGGAGAAAAATAGGGTGCAGAACTTGAATTATATTAAAAAGCCCAGACTTGATGATCTGACAGACCGAAGGATCCCCAGAAGACATGGCCCCTAGTTAAGCCTTCATTAGGCAAAGGGTTCTCAGGATATCAAAAACAAGAGCAACCCTCCTCCCCCGACCCCGTTAAAAAAAAAAAGAGAGAGAGAACTGGATTTCACCAAAATTAAAAACATTTGTGCTTCAAAGAGCACCATTAACAAAGTGAAAAGACAAAACATCAAATGAGTGAAAATATCTGCAAGTCATAAAATCTGGTAAGTGATATATCCAGAATATCTAAAGAACACTTAAAACTCAATAACAAACAGCCCAATTAAAGACTAGGCAAAAGACATGGATAACCATTTCTCCAAGGATGGTACACAAATGGACAAATATGCACATGAAAAGATGCTCTACATTGTTAGTCACCAGGGAAACGCAAATCAGAACCACCATGGGGTACAGATTCACACTCAACAGGATAGCTAGAACTAAAAGTCATTGGAACCCTCAAAGACCATGACATGGTTGCCATAGGACCCACCAGTTCTACTCCTAGGCATATGGCCAAGAGATATAAAAACATATGTTCACAAAAAAAGCTTGTACATGAATATTCATAGCATCATTATTCATGATAGTCAAAAGGTGGAAATAACCCATATGTCTATCAACTAATGAATGGATAACTGCAATGAGGAACATCCATGTAACGGATGACTGTTCTGCTGTAACAAGGAATCAAGTACTGACACGTGCTGCAACATGGGGACACCTCGAAAACATGGGAAGTGAAAAAGGCCAACTGCAAAAGACCACATGTTACATAATCCCATTTGTATGCAATGTGCAGAACAAGGCAATTTAGAGACAGAAAGTAGATTAGCAGTTGCCTAGGACTGAAGGAGGGTCTGGAGAAGTAGGGGAGTGCCAGCTACAGGGTTGTTTTTAAAGTGGTGAAATGGTCTCAAACTTTCTAAAAGTGACTGTGGTGACAGTTGCTTGTATCTGCGGATATATTAAAAACCAGTGAATTGTATACTTTAAAGTATTAATTGCATGCTATGTGAACTGTATCGCTCAATAAAGCTGTTTTTTAAAAATAAAAAAGGCTATTAGACATTACAGATCCTAACAAAGACCTTTTATAAGGAAAATGAGACCTTATTTGTTCAGGAAACAAAACAAAACAAAAGTATTAAGATAGTCCACGTTATACTCACAAGTGATGATTCAGACAAATAACACTAAAGAGAAAGTCACTATTCCTGAACAAGGAAACCCTGGTGGTGTACTGGTGAAGTGCTATGTCTGCTACCCAGAAGGTGAGCAGTTTGAGTCTGCCTGGTGTGCCTTGGAAACTGTTTGGAGCAGTTCTACTCTGTCCTATAGGGTCACTATGAGTTGGAATCGATGGCAGTGGGTTTCTGTTTTTATTCCTGAACAAAGCCTGCCTGCTCATGCCTGCTCCTTTCTGTGTCCCTCCTCACACCCTCCCTTCTACTTGCGTGCCTTCCTCATTTCCTCACCGCCAAATTGATCCTGGTATCAGGAATGATCTCAGATGCCATCTTCTCCTTAAAGCTTCCCTGATGACTTCGCCCCATCAACTAACAGTCATCTCCTTTTTTAAATCCTCACAGCTCTTAAACCCAAACCAATCCACTGCTGTCGAGTGGATTCTGACTCATAGGAAACCTTGGTGGTGTACTGGTTAAGCGCTATGTCTGTTAACTAAAGGTTGGCAGTTCAAACCTGCCGGGTGCTCCTTGGAAACCCTGTGGGGCAGTTCTATTCTGACCTATATGGTTACTACAAGTATGAGTCGCAGCTCTTCCTGCTTGTTTATAGTGACTGAGACTATTTTTTTTAAAAAAAAAATCGTGAGTCCTCAAGGGTAGGATCCAGTTCTCACACATCAACGTAACTCTAGTACTTAACAGCATGCCTTCTGAAAAGAACATTCACTTTGGTTAAACCACAGTGTATAAATGTAAAAATGAATAAATGATTGCTGTTTCTGTTCTATTCAGGCAAATTTGATTAGTGGAATTTTTTTCCCTAGGTAAAAGGAATATGTAGAATGTTACTTGCTACAATACTACTGTTGTAGAGATTTATTTATATTACAAAGCTTTTTCCCTGCCTCCTCCTCATCTCACCACACATCTACTAAATGAAGGTGCCTGGCAAGGTAGCAGACACATAGCAGGTTCTCCATAAACTGTTACTAATTCTGAATGTATTGCATCTATCAGAGCTTTAGAAAACCTATAACCAACCAAAAAAGCCAAACCCACTGCCACTGAATTGATTTCAATGCGTGGTGACCATCTAGGATAGGGAAGAACTGCTCCAGAGGATTTTCAGTGAGCAGCTGATGGATCTGACCTGCTGATCTTTGGGTTAGAAGCCGAGCTCTTAGCCACTGTGTTGCCATTGAGCTCCTAAAAGCATCTACTGAAACTATTAAATTGCTATAAGACATAAACAGAAGCAGCAGTGGCCAAGAGATGCTGTACATCTACATCAAAACAACTTCAGTAATTCATGATTCCAAATATCCCTCTGTCCTCCAAATGACAGAAGTTTGAATGTGTCAGTAATCAAAGATAAAATGTGATGTCGACAATATTCTAATTATTATGGGAAATTCTTTTCTGCCAAGATTAAAAGCACAATATCACAAGGTTAAATGGCTGTAAATTATTCCTGCACTTGACAGCTTAAGAGTTTGAAGAGCTTAAGTGGAGAAATTTGCTTTTCTGGTCTATTACCAGCCCTATTGTTTAGGAGGGATTAAACAGTTATTACTAAGTCTGAAAAGAAAATTGAGTGGTAACAATTTTCAAAAGCCAAACTGATCACACATACCAACATACTAAAGGAATCTTAGTAAGAAGAGAGGTTCTGAAGCATCTGTGATATTCTAATTGCTTCTGTGACAACATTCTGCTTAGAGCTACAAAACTTTTTTATAAGTACAGTAGAGCAAAGATTTCTATCATTCTGCTGATGACTTCCCTCTAAAAGTATGGCTAGTTTCCCAAACATTAAGTAATTTTAAACTCAGTATGTTGCTTTAGCTCATAATCTGGCTACTTAGAAATATGGAGATGGAATTTTCCTAAGAAGACTGACGAAAATGAAGGAAGAATGTCATGTTTTGTCCTTGTTACTGAGTAGTGATGGACTTGGACAGTAACTACAGACATCGTCTTCTGTCTGTGGAATGATATCCTGTAACCAGTTCCCCATCCCAAATCACTTCTTTCCAAGCACCCTCATTGTTTATTAAAGGTTGTTTTTCCTAATTGTGCTTAGAAACCAGTGGTAACCTAACACACAGGACAAAGTTGAAACCCCTTAACCTAGCATTCAAGATTTTTCATGGCTTTGGCCCTTCACATCCAGGTTTACCAAGCCCTTCTTCACACCTTCTATTTCAGCAACATCAAACTTCTTGATAGTTCCATGGATACATCATATTTTACATCTCGGAGCCTTCACAGTGCTTGATCCTGTCTGGAGGATACTTCTCCTCCCTGACCACTTGATAAAATTTTCTCATCTTTCCATTCATTCATCTATAATTACTGAAAAAATATACCATGTATGAGGCTGTGTGTTATCCTGTACACACAGAGAACATTACAGTAAACAAGCTTTTCCCTTGTTCTCATAGATACAGATTATAGACCACCCCATCCTCTGTGATGTCTTCCTTGGGCCCTACTCCCATGGTGGATTCTTCTCCTCTATTTACCTGCTGAAAGCATGTGCTGTGTTCGTCACAGTGCCTGGTGCCCTGCTGCCAAGTAGCAGGGGACCTAAACAGTTATTCTGGCAACATCATCTCTTGTCTACATAGTGATACTCTACAATCTAACTTCCCAACTAGACTGAGAACTAATTAAGACAGGGACCTTGTCTTCTTTATCATCATATCTGTGACATCCAGCCCATCACAAGTGTTTTATACACACTGTGGGAGGAGAAAAGGAAAGTATGTATACCAACCATGCTTACGTTTTTAAAATACCTGCTCTCTGTGAAATGGCTATGCTGTTAGCCAACTCCTCATGCCCTCATTTCCAGTCTTTCTGGCTCTCTCTTTAATTTCTTCCTCTCTCCTAACTCTGCCTGGGATTACTCAGCAACACTCCATGGGAAATTTCAAGGGGAGTGCGGGGCCTCAGAAATGAGGTTTGGGGGTGTGGAGTCAAGTTGGTGGACTAAATGTATGTCTCTCTAAATCTCTCTAAAAACCAAGACCTGAAATGATAGTTAAATGGAGCCTTCTGGACACCTAGTGAGCCCTGGGATGTGGCATAGGCTGTTAATTTGGACTTCATATCACTGAATGCAAAACCTTCTCTGTTCACTGACCCTACTCTCAGTGAGCACAGGCTTGCACAGAATGAAGGTAACTCAACATTTTGATTTTTTTTTTTTCTGTCTTGGCCGACTCGACAACACTTGGCTTTTGGCTGGCCAGCGGGCAGAGCTATGACTTAACTAACTGCTGGTCTTGGACACACTGTTGGTGGGACCGGCAAGCATAACTGCCAGGTTCTGAGAGCCTGACTTTGGACCCTATACACCTCGGCGCCTCTGGCCTATCTTTCTGCCTCTGCCATGTGGTAGCTTGTAGATGCCACCTTGATCCACTGGGAAACGCAGAGGCCCCGGCAGAGGCCCTGGTTGGACTTGGTTTCTAGGCTGGGAGGTGGCTCCTGCTGGGGGAGAGTGCTTTTCCAGCAGGGAGGCAGTGTTTTGCACAGTGTAGCCTGGGGCTGGGGCCGAGTGGCATGGGCTGTGGACTCTGGGCATCTTGGTACTCTGGGCCTCTCTTTCCACTTGGAGCCTGGTCCTAGCCAGGTGGCAAGCTTATGTGAGATGCCATCTTGTTTTGCTTGGAGGTGGAGTCATCCATACAGAAGCCTCAGCTGGACCTAATTCCTGGGCTGGGAGGCAGTGCCTACCCAGAAGAGACCACTTTTCCAGCAGACAAGTAGAACTCTACACAGTATCACCTACAGCTGGGAGCCAACAGCAGAGGCCAGCCAGCCAGTAGCCTTTCTGCATTTTGAGCTAGTTTATAACATCTGGGATTCAGTACAGAGGTGTTTACTTTGCCAGCTGGGAAGAGGGACATATACACCCCAAAATCTGATTGACTTCGGAAGCTGTCAAATACTTTTTACTTCTCATTTTAAGATAGCCTCGAGAAAAAACTGTGGTCCATCTTCACAGCATCTCTCCCAGCCCCTATTGGCCCACATGAAGCCCAAAAAGCAACAAACTTTGGAGAAGACAGTAAACTGGAAATCACCCCCAAAAGAAACCACCTCAGAACTTCCCAGATGAAGAAGCTTTTCTGAAACTATCAGGTGAATATAAAAGGATTATATAGAGAGACCCCCTATGCCAGCACGCCAAATGCAGCAGAGCAAAACGAAAAACTAAGCAAGCTGTTCGATCTGCTGGAACACCAGTACTTGGAAATCCAAGAGATCAAGAACAAAATCAAAGAGATAGAAATTTCAATTCAAAGGTGAGAAAACAGAATGGAACAAATGGAAAAGAGAATTTCTGATTTGGAAGACAGAGCTACTGACTCCATCATCTATGAGGAGAAATCAGAAAAAAGAAACAATGAAAACGAAAAAGCATTAAGAAGCATGTGGGACTCTATTAAGAACAATCTATGATTAAGTGGAATACCTGAACAGGGTGAGACACCTGAGAACACAGAGAGTATTGTGGCTGAGCTGCTGATAGACAACTTCCTCAAAATTATGAAAGAGATTATAGATATCCAAGATACGTACTGAACACCACTCAACATAAATCTCAATAGAAAGACTCCAAGACATATTCTTACCAAGCTTAACAAAATGAAACATAAGCAGAAACTCTTAAAGGCAGCAAGACTCAAAGCAAAGCTAACATTCAGAGGGAAACCCTGTAGGCTTTCGTAGGATTTCTCAGCATAAACGATGCTGGCACGGAGACAGTGGCATGACACATTCAAAGCCTTGAAGGAGAAGAACTCCCAACCAAGAATTACATACCCTGCAAAGCTACCTTCCCAATATGAAAATGAAATTAAGACATTTGCAGATAAACAGAAACTGAGAGACTTTGCAAAAACCAAAGCTACAAGAAATACTAAAAGAATCTCTTGGCTTGGAAGAGCAAAATTGCTAACTTTCTATTTTAGGAGGACACATTATCCAGAATCCTACTCAGTCAGGGAAGGCTCCAAACACAATCAAAACTCTAATAGTGAAAGAAATGATCTAGTGATTGTAGCATGTAAACTATGATATCATCATATTAAAAAGAGGGATGTTCTATAGTTGTTACAGTCCTTCCAGAAGGAGAGGAAGTTGACAAGACTGGTAGCAATCAAAATTGGGTTATATACAGTTTATTAAGAAATGAGGTTCTTCTACTTGTGACAATAGGGAGCCCTGGTGGTGCAGTGCTTAAGAGCTCATCTGCTAACCAAATGGTCAGCAGTTCAAATCCACTAGGCACTGTGGAAATCCTATAAGGCAGTTCTAGCCTATAGGGTCACCAAGAGTTGGAATCAACTTGATAGCAATTAGGTTTTTTTTTTTTTTTTTTTGTAGTTCTTCATGTATGAAAGATGTACCTAGTGCGAGCTCCTGCCATTGCAACAAAGCTCAGTACTGGTCTGTCCAGGACCTCACCTGGTGGCCAGAAGTATGTCCCAAATCACTTACAGCATTTGATTCTTCATACAGTGTCAAGGACCCATCTAACCAAACCAGAGCATACCCCACCAAATCAAAGCAAGCCACACCAAACCAAATGCATTGCTGTTGAGTAGATTCCAATTTATATGACCCTGCTGGACAAAGCAGAGCTGTCCCATAGGGTTTCTAAGGCTCTAAATCTTTACAGAAGCAGATTACCACATCTTTCTCTCTCGAAGCACCTAGTGGATTCAAACAGCCAACCTTCTGGTGCAGCCAAAGTGCTTAACTGTTGCCATGAGGGCTCCTAAGCCACACTAAACCTCCCTAAAATGTCTGATGCAGGTCCTGAGAATGAGGCAGAAATAAAATACTGACCCCAAGGAAGCTAGTGACTCTTGTCCACAGTGCCAGATAGTCCAGTGCACAATGACAGCATTGTAAGCGTTCAATGAGGGGAATCTAGAAAGTAGCTATTTTCATTTTAGCTGGTAGGCAAGTTCCAAATAATTTTGAAAAATACAGGTTTTATTTGAGACTTGTTACTGTTTGGTTTGGATTATAAATTGGAATAGTGGATACCTTAATAACCTCAGGGCTTCAGGACTTTAAAGCAGTGGTGTGAACACAGATTATCAGCATCATTTGGGAACCTATTAGAAATACAAATTGTTGCACCAAACTAGACCTACCGATGCAGAAACTCTAGGGTGAGGTGAGTCAACTTCAGTTTAACAAACCTTCTGGGTGATTCTATTGCATCCTGAAGTGTGAGAACCACTGACATAAAAGTTTTAGTCCAACCATGATGAGAGTAATGTCCTGGGCTTGGGGTACAAAAGTGCACCTTGTAATTCAGGATGTCTTAAATGCTCACTAATTTTTCTGCTTCATTCCCTTGTGATGTCAAAAGGGAAAGGGACCACCTACCTCCTCCGTTTTCAGCAGAAACAAGACCATATCTGACTGTGATGGTTAAGACTTGATTGGTCCAAATCAATAGGAAGGATATGTCTGCTGTTTTTTCTTATTGAAGGTTAGGAGACACTCTTGAAGACATTGGTGGAAGATACTTAACATCTTAAAATGCTTAATGACTGAGTGGGCACTTCTAAAATAAGCAAGTTGATGATGAATGTGAGCAAAGTCTAGTGCAATTCATAGGGGTTTTTAAGTGACAAGGCTTATACTCAGCCACATTTAAGTATAAATTGTCCTTTGGATTCTGTTAACATTCTGAGATGTATTAACAACCACAGTGATTAATAAGTCTAGCTATTACTGTAAGGTTTCTAGGTGGTGAGAACAGTGTATATCAGTGTATTAATCTAAAAGTTGGAGATCTGAATTTACCTAGCAGCACCATGGAAGAAAGTTCTGGTGATATGCTTCCATTAAGATTATTGTAAAGAACTATGGGACCACAAGAACCACAGATTCACTAGCCTGAGACAAGAAGAACTAGATGGTGACCCGCTACCACAATGAACACCCTGACAGGGAACATAACAAGAGTGCCCCAGATAGCACGGGAGAAGAACATAGAACAGAACTCAAATTCACAAAGACCAGCTGTAATCGTCTAACAGAAACTGGAGAAACCCCTGAAACTATGGCTCCCAGATACACTGTCAACCCAGAACTGAAACCATTCCCAAAGCCCACTCTTCAGACAAAGACAAGATATGACTATAACACAGAAATAATACATATGAAGAGATGTGCTTCTTAGTTACATCAGGTATGAGACCAAAAGGGCAGCAGCAGGATGAGAAGGCAGAAAGGACTAGAAACTGGTGAAACAGACACAGGCAATCCAAGGTGGAAAGGGAAGGTGTGCTGTCACACTGTGGAGATTATAGCTAATGTCACACATACAAGAAACAAAAAACCTAAAACCAAACCATATCAAATCCACTGCCGTCAGGTCAATCCTGGCTCATAGCGACCCTACAGGACAGAGTAGAACTGCCCTACAGGGTTTCCAAGGAGTGTCTGGTGGATACGAACTTCCAACCTTCCGGTTAGCAGCCACAGCTCTGAACCACTACACCACCCTGGTTGCCATCACAAAATAATGTGTGTATAGGTTTTTCTATATTAATTTGAACTGTAACTCACAAAAAGTGTGTGCATGCACACACACACACACACACACACACACACACACGTTAGGTGTTGTCAAGTTGGTTCTGACTCACAGCAACCCTATGTACAATAGAAGAAAATACTGCCTGGTTCCACACCATCCTCACAATTGTTATGCTTCAGTCCATTGTGACAGTCCCTGTGTCAATTTGTTTCCTTGAGGGTCTTCCCCTTTTTCACTGACACTACTTTACCAAGCATGATGTTCTTCTCCAGGGAGTAATCACACCTGGTAACATTTCTGAAGTACGTGACACATGGTCTCACCATCCTTGTTTCTAAGAAGCATTCTGGTTGCACTTTTTCCAAGATGGATTTGCTCACTCTTTCGGCTGTCCATGGAGTAGTTAATATTCGTTGCTAACACATAATTCAAAGGCGTGAATTCTCCTGTTGGTTATTTACGTCCAACTTTCATATGCATATGAAGCAGCTGAAGATATCAGGATGTGGGTCAGGCATCCTTTCCTCTTCAAGTGATCTCTTTGCTTTTTAACACTTTAAAGAGGTCATTCTGCAGCAGATTTGCCTAGTGCAATGAGACATTTGATTTCCTGACTGCTGCTTCCATGGGTGTTGACTGTGGATCCAAATAACATGAAATTCTTGACAACTGCCTTTTTTTCCTCTGTGTATCATGATGTTGCTTAGTGATCCCATTGTGAGCATTTTTGTTTTCTTCATGTTGAGGGACAACCCATACTGAAAGCTATGGTCTCTGATCTTCACCAGTAAGTGCTTCAAGTCCTCTCCACTTTCAGCAAGTAAGGTGGTATCTTCTGCATACAGCATGTTATTAATGAGTTTCTTCTAATCTTGATGCCCTGTTGTTCTCCATAGGGTCCAACTTTTCGGTTTATTTGTTCAGCATACAGACTGGAAGAATACAACCCTGACACACTTATTATTTTATTATGATTGAGTGAAAATGTGCAATCCCATATAAATTTGCATGCCCACCTATGTGCAGCTCCCCCCTGCTCTACCTATCCAGTGACAGCATACTCCTCCTCTCTGTTCTATACATGTCATATCCTAACAATCTCCTATCCCCTCCTCTCCACCATCTCCCCAACCTCCAGTAGGAGGTCAGCACGATGACATCCTGTAGATGCATGAAATCATAGAGTGCATAGATGATAAGGTCACTCTGTACCACCAAGTCCAATCCTTTCCTGTCTGAAGAGTTGACTTCCTTTATGATTTATGAGCAGGGGCAGCATCAGGACCATGTTCCCAGGGGAATCCCGAGGCTCTTGGACCATCAATTGCAGTCTTTTAGTAGAGATCTCAGGGTGTACACCCCTTTTTATTCTTGTGTTGCCAGTGAGACTCAACTTTGTGAGCCCCATCACAGTTGTCACTGGTTGTGGCCAGGCAGCATCTGGTTCTTCTGTCCACATGTCGATGTAGTCACCCACTCATGTGGGTCTCTCTGTCTTCTGGGTTCTCTTTACCCCATGTCATTTTGGTCCTTGGTGATCATCCGTTCCTGCTGAGTTGGGACCACTTTGTGTACCTCAGATGGCAGCTTTTAAGACTCAGATGCCACTCACCAATGTGGGGTGCAGAAGACTCTCTTAGCAAAACACTACTTACGCCAATTGGCCTTGATGTCCCCTGAGAGCATGGTCCCTGGACCCCAGTCCCAGCTACTCTGTCCTTGCAATATTGGGTTAAGATGGGAGGAGTAACTATGTTATGTTGAAATCCAGTTAAATCTTCTTTCTAAGGTGTGCTGTCACTGGTTTCACTCAACCAAATTTCTATCAGCTATCTAATCTATACCCACCCTCACCCTCCCTCCCTCCCCACCCTTGCAGCCAGCAAAGAGTCTTTTCTTCTATACAGGAGTCTGTTTTCAAGTTCTTATTGTAGGGGTCTAAGATAGTATTTTTCCTTTTGTCGCTGACTACTTTCGCTCAACATAATGTCCACCAATTGAAACCAGGTTATGAGATGCTTCCTAAAATCATCATTGTACTTTAACATTGCATAGTGTTCCACTATCTATACCATAGTTGACCTATCCATTCCTCTGTTGTTGGGCATCTGGGTTGTTTCCATCTTTTTGCTATTGTGGACTGTGCTGCAATGAACACTCGTGTGCATGTACCTGTTGGTGTGAACGCCTTTGATTCTGCAGGATATATTCCAAGCGGTGGAATTATTGGGTCTGACACACATCTTTCTTGACTTTAAACCATGCAATATCCCCTTGTTCCTGATCAAACAAATGCCTCTTGCTCTATGTACAGGTTCCTCATGAGTACAGTTAGTGTCCCAGAATTCCCATTCTTCATGATGTTATCCATTTTTTGCTAAGATCTCAACAGTTGAATGCATTTGCATACTCAGTAAAACACAGGTCAACATCTTTCTAGTATTCTGTTTTCAGCCAGCATCTATCTGACATCAGCAATGACATCCCTCATTCCAAGTCCCCTTGGGAATCCGGATTGAATTTCTGGCAGTTCCCTGTTGATCTATTGCTGCAGCTGTGTTTAAATGATGTTCAGCAATACTTTACTCGTATGTAATAGTAATGAGACTGTTTCATAACTGCCACATTCAATTGGATCACCCTTCTGGGAACAGACATAATCAACTAAGATCACAGCCAAGAAAACCCTGCAGAGCAGTTCTACTCTAACACATGGGTTTCGTCATAAGTCAGAAATCACTTGAAGGCAACAGGTTTTGGTTTTAGCTGTTATCATAGCTAAGGTCCCTGGAGGGAGCCTACTAACCCAAAGGTTGGCATTTGAACCCCCTGGTGGCACTGTGGAAGAAAGACCTCGAGATCTGCTTCCAGAAAGCAGAGATAGCAAGAGAATCCTTTGGAGCAGCTTTACGCTGTAACCCATGGGATCACCATGAGTTAGAACCAACTTGGTGGCAATTTTTTTAAATGTAGTTAGAGCAAAGCAATTTCATACCCTCACCCCTGTCGGACTACATGAGTAGTCTGCGTTTATGACTTTTATGTAATGGTATGGAAGTGTGTTGTGTCTGAAAACAAAAATGTTTTCATCTGTAATGAGGGCTCTGCCGTGAATTTCCTCTGGAAAAAGGTCATTTATACAGCATGTTCTTCCACTCAGTGTCTGTGGCCATTATCAAAGGACCCCTTGCATTTTAACAAAAGCATCAATCAGATTCTGCTGTCCTGGTAACAAGGAAACCCTGGTGCCACAGTGGTTAAGTGCTAAAGCTGCTATCCAAAAGACTGGCAGTTCAAGTCCACTAGGCACTCTTTGGGAATTCTATAGGCAAGTCTACTCTGACCTATAGGGTCACTGTGAGTTGGAATTGACTCGAAGGCAGTGGGTTTGGTTTTTCAGTTTGGGTCCTGGTAGCTTAAGATGTCATCACAAGAGGTCATCCCAGTTATAACAAGCAGGAGAAGGGGTGAGGGGCTTCCTGCCTTGTACAATTTTAGGAAGCAAGTACTCCAGCAGTTGACATGGAGTCAACAGCACTGAAAAGCCTTGTACTCCTGACAGACATGAAGATACCAGCAGAGCAGGGTCCCCTCAAAACTGAAAAACATCCAGCTTTGATGAATTTTTCAGACTTTTGCAATCAGATGGTCTGGAGAGAAGCTATTTTAACTTTCACTTTCATGTACATATAATTAAAAAAAATTGTCAATTTTTATTTTTATTTACAGTGTATATTTATGTACAATATTTTCAAATATCAGCACTTCCAAGTCTTTTTTTATTGTGTTTAAGTGAAAGTTTACAATTAGTTTCTCATACAAAAACTTATACACATTTTGCAGTGTGACATCAGCTATTCTCCCCACACTACTGACAGCACACTCCTCCCCTCCAACCGTATTTCCCATGTCCATTTGACCCGCTCCCGTACTTCTCCAATGTCCCCTCTTGCCTCCAAGCAGGAGCTGTCTAGTTAGTCTCCTGTACGTGCCCAAGCCAAGAAGCACACTCTTCACCAATGTCACTCTTTCTCATATACCAGTTCAGTCTTTGTCTGAACAGTTTTCTTCTAGAACGGTTTTCAGTTCTGGGCTAACAGAGTTCGGGAGCCAGTCTTCCGCAGACCCTCCAGTCCATCAGACCAGCTAGTCTGGTATTTTTACTAGACTCCAAGTTCTGCATCCCACATTTCCCCTGCTCCATCAGGGACTCTTCACTGAGATCCCTAGGAGAGCAGACCTTGGTGGTGGCTGGACATCATTTAGTTCTTCTGGTCTCATGTTGATGTTGTCTCATGTTGGTGTCTCTGCTGTATGTTGCCCTTTCTGTCTCTTGGGCTCACATCTTCCCCTTGTTGTTGATGCTTTTCTTTCTCCTTTGCTTTCAGTGGGTTGAACCCAATTAATGCTTATTAGATAGCCGTCTGCTAGTTTTTAAGACCCCAGACACCACTCACCAAAGTGTAATGCAGAACATTTGTTCAAGAAACTTTGTTATGCCAACTGACGTAGATGTTCCCTGAAGCCATGGTCCCAAGGTCCTCTGACTCTGGTACTCTGTCCTCTGTCATGTGTTGTCCCTCTCTTCACCTAAGATAGTTCTTGCCAATTATCTAATTAGTGAATACGTCTCTCCTTCCCAGTCTCCTTTTGTAACCATCAAAAAACATTTTCTTCTGTGTTTTACCTAATTCAAGAGTTCTTATAATACTGGTATCATACAATATTTGTCCTTTTGCAATTGACTAACTTTGCCCAGCATGAAAGACAGAGTCTTCTATTTCATGAGATGTTTTTCAGGTTTATAATTGTGTAGTATTGCATTTTGTGAATATATCATAGTTTGTTTATCTATTTTTCCACTGAAGGGCACCTAGGTTGATCCCATCTTTTTTCTGTTGTGAACAGTGCTATGATGAATACTGGTATGCATGTATCTATTTGTGTGGCACCTTTTATTTCTCTAGGACATAGTCCAAGAAGTGGAATTGCTAGATTGTGTGGTATTTCTATTTCTATATTCTTAAGGAATTGCCAGGTCGATTTTCAAAGTGGTTATACCATTTCACATTCCTACTAGCAATGCAAAAGTGTTCCCAGTCTCTCCACCACCTCTCCTACATTGATTATTTTGTGTTTTTTGGATCAGTGCCAGCTTTGCTGGGGTGAGGTGGTTATCTCACTGTTTTCATTTGCATTTCTCTGATGGCTAAAGACGAACATTTTCTCATGTATCTGCTGGCCACCTGCCTTCTTTAGTGAAGTGTCTGTTCACGTACTCTGCCCATTTTTAATTGGATTATTTGTCTTCGGAGAGGTTTTGCAGTATCTTGTAGATTACAGATTAGACACTCATCAGATTTGTGGTAGCCAAAATTCTTGTCCCAGTCTGCAGGCTGTCTTTTTATGCTTTTGGTGAAGTCTCTGGATGAGCATAAATGCTTGATTCTTAGGAGTTCCCAGTTATCTATTTACTCTGCTCGTGTTGCTATCTTTTGCAATCTGTTTATGCCTTGTATTAGGATTCCCAGCATGGTCTCTATTTTTTTCTTCCATAATCTTTATATGTTTTAGGCTTGATACTCAGGCCTTTGATCGATTTTGAAATGTTTTTTTGTGTATGGTGTGAGATAACGGGTCTTGCTTGATTTTCTTGCAGATGGCTACCAAGTTATGCCAATACCACTTGTTAAAGACACTGTCTTTTCCCCAGTTTACCAAGCTTGGCCTTTGCCAAATATCTACTGTGCATATACAGATAACTTTATGTCTAGATGCTCAATTCTGTTCCATTGGTCTAGCTGGTTGCTGTTGTACCAGCATTAGGCTGTTTGCACTGCCACAACAGTGTAACAGACTCTGCAGTTAGCACAAGTCCTCCCACTTGGTTCTTCTTCAGTGTAGCTTTACTAATCTGGGGCTTCTTCCTTTTCCATATGAAGTTGGTGATTTGTTTCTCCTTCTCAATACAAAATCCAATTTGGATTTTGGATTAGGATTAGGAATTTGCATGTCTAGATCGCTTTAGGCAGAAAAGATATTTCATGCTGAGTCTCCTTCATGAGCAAGGTAGGCTTCACCACTTATGTGGTCTCTTTAGGTTTCTTGTAGTTTTCTTTATATAGGTCTTTTACATCTCTGCTTAGATTTATTCCTAGGTGATTCACTTTCTTGGCAGCTACTGTAAATGATACGGATTTGGTGATTTCCTCTTTGTCATTGTAAATGATACTGATTTGGTGATTTCCTCTTTGACGGTCTCTTTGTTGGTATAGAGGAATCCAACTGATTTTTTGTAGGTTTACCTTGTAGCTTGATATTCTGCTGAACTTATCTATTAGTTCCAGTAGATTCTGTGGCTTCTTTAGGGTTTGCAGAGTATAAGATAATATCACCAGTGAATAGAGATAATCTCACTACTTCCTTCGTAATTGCAATGCTCTTTCTTTTTCTAGCCTGACTGCTCTGGCTAGAAGCTCTAGCACAATGATGAATATGAGTGGTGACTGAAGGCATCTTCATCTGGTTCCCACTCTGAAGGGGTATTAATCCAGTCTTGATGTTAGGTAGGTCCAGTAAAGTCATGGTGAACAGAACTGAGCTCTTTGCTTTCCAATACCATCTTTCTCTTTTTTTGTAATTATCTTTCAATAAAAATTCATGTACATAAAGAGGCACCTCTCTACCTCACTCCTGAGTTTTACTTCCCAAAAGCAATCATAACTCTAACTTTTATTTTTGTGTTTGTTTCTCCATATCACAAGTGTAGACAACCATTTTTTAATTTTTTTACTGTAGACGTTATTTTCACTTCGTATGATGGAGAATGTGGGTTTAGCTCTTTGCTGTCTTACACACACACACTCTCACTCACATACACTCTCTCTCCATCTTTCAAACATATCACAAATTTTAAATAATTCAGCATTTAAATTACTATGACTACGTAAATATGTATACAGCTAAGTCCCTAAAGTACCCAAATTACATTTTCTTTTACTTTTGTTTTTCCAAGGATTAATGATTGTCTTTATTTTTCTTTTTAACTTTGCCTAGTTTTCAGATTATCTCTTTCTAATTCATCCTTAAACACTGCAAAAGAACTGAAAAGTCACCTCATTATGGTCAAACCCAATGGGTGAGCCATTAGTTTTATTTCTCTCTAAGAGGTATCCATCGCTCACTGGATCACTATGACCCACTCCAGACTGAATGCACTGCCCCTTTACCATGATCCTAGGAAGCCTCAACCTTTCCCTGTGTTGGGAGCCCTATCATCTGAAGCCTATCTCTTCCATTTTCTTGGCTTACTCATGTTTTGGCGGAGCATATGCTCCAAGAGCTTCCCGAGGCAAGGTCATGGGAGGTATATATTCTTAGAGACTTTATTTTTGAGATTAAAAGCCACTACTGTTGAGTTGATTCCAACTCATAGCAACTCTGTAGGGCAGAGAACTGCCCTACGTGGATTCCAAGGTGCACCCGGTAGATCTGAACCACCAACCTTTTGGTGAGCTGTTGTAGCACTTAACTACTATACCACCAGGGTTGGTATCTAATAATGTCTTTATTTTTCTCTCATATTTGATTAACGGTTTTGATTGGACAGATATATAGGTCTGGGTTCAAACTTGACTGTCTTCTAGCTTTCAGTGTTGTTAAAAATCTTTAAAAAGTTTTGTTGTTGAAAAAAATTCTTTTTCCTGATACAATGTGGCATGTTTTATTCTAATTTTTTTTGTTTCTTTGATAAATTTTTTTCTCCTGTGTTTTTCTGTTCTTTTCTCCCTGGAATTCCTATCAGTTAGATGCTGAATGACTTGATAAGCACCTGATTTTCTTCTAATTTATGGATTATAAAAGGGAAATGTTTCACAACTTTATCTCCTGATTTTCTATTTCTGCTACCAAAATTACAATTGTAAGATCTCTTATTTTCTGTATATCCCTTTGTTTCATGGAGAGAATATCTTCTCTGAAATTTATGATCTTCATAATAATTTCTTGAACTTTTTTTGTTGCCATATATTACTTATTTCCTGAGTCCTTCTCCAAGTGTTTTTGTTTAGATTTCTCTTCCTTATTAGATTCTCCTTGATGTCTGCTGTTACCTGGCTGTATGTTCAAATTTAAGTGTGAAATATCAAAAGTTGATTTCGAGTTCTTTCTGTGGATTCAAGGACTGTCAATTTGTAGAGCTCATCCTCACTTTTTTTTTTGAGGAAGGTCAGTCTCCTTAGGATTCTCCTCCCAGGCTGGTCAGTGCTCCTAGAGAGATACCTTCTAATCTCTAGATGACGATCCATGCGTTGTTGCTATAGTTTCAGAAATTAAGTGAGGATGGCTTCTGGAGACTTCATCATTGAATATGTAGACTTCCACTGCATTCTTTTCCTTGCATCATACCGTATCACTCTACTCTTTGATGATCCTACTACCCTCAAATCTAGAGCCTTTCTGAGTCACTGTTCCTTAAAATCAAATCTAGTGTCTTGTTCTTTGACTACAGTGAGGAATTCCCTGGCTCTGCCAGTGGAAAGCTAGGACCTTCACCCACATCCTGTCTTCAGGGGCAAATGGGAGCACCAAAAAGTGAGCTTTAAGGAGATTCTATGGAGTCAGTTGGCTTGCTTGTCCCGACTTACCCCTCACTCTTTCTTCCTCCCTACACATCTTAGGCATTTAGCTGTCAGCTCTCCCTGTCGTCTCAATCAGTTATCACATATCCATCTGCTCTCTGTCCTCTAAAGTTCACAAGCAGCTCTCAGCGGCTCCTATCCCTCTTTTTCTCTTTGTTCCCATAGCCTTTATTTATTTATACCTTTTATGTCACATCAGTGGAGCTCCAGGCAGAGTTTAATGTCTTTAAACTCTATTTCTCTGGTGTTCTTTTTATAAAACCATAGCATGTAGAAGAGAATTTAAATATCACCTATCCAACTCAGTGTTATTTAATTTTTTTTTTTTTTTTTTTTTTGCAGTGGACCTTTTCTTTTTTAAGACACAATCTTATGGGAAAATTCAATTTATAAAACAGATCAGTGGAACTATTTTGGTTGAAGCTGGTACAGGAGCAGAGTCTGCATCTCACTCCACTTAAAAATATTCTTAAACATCTGTTAAAGGCCTCTTCTGCAGCAGACACTGTCAGATCAAAAAGAAAGATGAGCAATGCAGTCTTGCCTATGCCCTCCTGCTACTTAGCTCATCTCCTCTGTCTCCTTCCCTGGACTCCCCCAAGGAAGCTGGTTTGAAAACTACTAACCCAGTCCAGCTGAGTTCCAGAGGGGGAACTGACTTGACTGAAGCAAAGCTTTTCCGGTCTTCCAAATCCATATATGGGAATTACATGTTCTTAACTGGAAGCCCAGGGTTGCTTAGTGGTTAAGTGCTATGACTATTAACCAGAAAGTCAGCAGTTCAAATCCGTGAGGCACTCCTTGGAAACTCTAAGGGGCAGTTCTACTCTGTCCTGTAGGGTCACTACGAGTTGGAATTGACTTGACGGCAGTGGATTGGGTTGTTTTGTTGTTATTGTTTAATCAACATGGCCTCTACGGTGGCCATGAGTCAGATCCGACTCAACGTCACTTAGTTTGGCTGATATGCAATTCAATCAGACAGTGGTTCAGAGAGAAAAATCCAGGAGCTAGATTATAACTGAGGCCCATCCACCCAAACTCTCTGCTGTTGAGTCAATTCCAACTCATAGTAATCCTACATGACAGAGTAGAACTGCCCCATAGAGTTTCCAAGGAGCATCTGGCAGATTTGAACTGCTGATCTTCTGGTTAGCAGATGCAGCACTTAGCCACACAGCGTTTCCCTGAGGCCCAGAGAGATGTGGAATAAGCTGGTGAAAAGGCTACGAATTGTTAATTTAGCCCCTAATGAAATACTGGGTTAATGGTTCATCTTTTTTCCTGCCATTCCATTTGAAGAGAATGCTTTTGGTCGTGCCATTGAAAAAAAAAAAAAAACCAACTCACAATCAAATCTCTGCCCCTTCACTCAGGACCCATGAGAATCTCCTCTACTGTTCTATCCATGTCAGGCATGACAGTTGATCACAGTTGGGCATTTCAGCTTAAAAAAAAGAAACTACGAAATAGAGTTTTATCTTTGAAGCACATCAGTAGTATTTATCTAGACTGTCAATGTCAAAGAAATTTCAGCTTAGTTTTTCAGACCCAAACTCTTCCAATGAATAACCGACCTTCAAAGTGATGGTCCATTCAGCACAGCTAAACACAGGCTGTTTCTACAGGACCATTAGGTAGGAAAATTCCTCTTCTAGGGAAATCTATAAAAACTGTTGCAATACACTGCCAGGTTACCACCAGATCATAATGGGCCATCGAATTTCAATTATTTCTTCCTTGGTGGCTTCCAAGTTTCCTAGTTAAAATAATAATAATTCTTCCTTTGAGTTCACTGGCCCTTAAGTGAGTCAATCTCTGTTGGCCTCACTTTCCTCATCGGTAAAACAAGGAGGTGGGACTAACAGATCTGTAGGATTCCTTTTAAAAGCCCACTTCTTGGGTATTCTAATAGATTCACTAGGTGTCATTCTATCTTGGAATCTGAGCAAAGGCACTCACCTAGAGAGGTACAACCCAGGACATTTTCCAAACACTTGACCAGGGCTTCAATATCACTGTCCTGCCAAACCAGAGAGAGAAATTTACTTTACCTTTGTGATAGAATAATAGCGACACAGAAAAATATAAATGCTATACTTAAGTGCTCAGCAGCCACTGAAAAGACTGGCTGTTCGAATCCACCAACCCTCCACAGGAGAAAGATGTGGCAAGCTGCTTCTGTAGAGATTACAGCTTCGGAAACCCTGTGGGGCAGTTCTACTGGGTCTTATAAGGTCACTGTGAGTCAGAATCCATTCGATGGCAATGGTTACATCAGTCTATAGCTCTATTGCATCACTTATTTGAACTTTATACATCAAAATGTCAACAGCGGTTTTGACAGCAAGGTAGAATCGGGTGATCTCTAATTTCTCCTTAGTTTCCTTGTATCTTTTCCAAATTTTCTACAATAAACAACTTTACTTATCCAACTTATAAAAACCAGTAAATGTTAGCAGAGTTTTAAAGTTTTATTCAGTCGACCATCTACTCAATACAGCAGGAGAGAAATGAGCATTTTTCTTGGATAACTTCTCCACTAAGTCTTTGGAAATTTACGGTCCTTAAGAAGTTGCTGAGAGTTGGAATTGACAGTGGGTCTGGTTTTTTTGTTCCAAGAAGTCATAGGAAATCCTAGTAGTGTAGTGGTTAAGTGCCATGGTTGCTAACCAAAAGGTCAGCAGTTCAGATCTGCCAGGCGCTCCTTGGAAAAGACGGGGCAGTTCTGCTCTGTCCTATAGAGTTGCTATGAGTTAGCATCTACTCTATGGCACTAGGTTTTTTTTAAGAAGTCATACATCTACAATTTGTACTCCCCAATTACCCTGAAACATTGTAAGAGTCAGGCACCCCCACGAAGGCTAGGTGGGATCCCAGAACTATACTTGATAAGAATGACTAGCTTTTTTTTTTTCGGAAATTTTTTTTTTTTTCATGAAAGCTGACAGAATGAGCTAGTTTCTCATTAAACAACATGCAAATTCTTTTGTGACACTGGTTGCCAACCCTGCACTATGTCGTCACTCTCCCCTTATCCACCCCATTCATCTGTCTCCTTCTCCCTTCCTGCCTTCTTGTCTTCACTTTTGGGTTTCGTGCCCATCAGTTTTATACACATGATTGACCCAAGCTCTTCACGTGTGTTGCTGTTGGCCCCATTTAAAACAAACATACAAAGATTACTTGTCAAGTCAATTCCCACTTATAGTGACCCTATACCAAAAACCAAACCCACTGCTGTTGAGTTGATACCGACTCTTTTAGGTAAGAGCAAAGCTGCCCCATTCAGTTTCCAAGGTGCTCCTGGTACATTCAAACTGCTGACCTTCTGGTTAGCAGCCACAGCTCTTAACCACTATGACACCAGGGTTTCTATTGGTCTTACAGACCTGTTTAATCTTTGGCTGAAGGGTGAAACCTGGGAGTCACTTTAGTACTGAGTTAAAAGAATGTCTCCTTCATATGCTTGAAGTTTCTCCAATCTGTGTGCGTATATGAATTTGAATTTTGTTCTACATTTTTTTTTCCAGCTCTGTTCAGGAGCCTCTACTGTGGTCCCTGTCACAACAGTGAGTGGTAGGAGTTGGGCACCATCTAGTTCTTCTAGACCCAATCTGGCAGCAGAACTTTTGGTAGTTGTGGACTATTAGTCCTTTGAACTAACCTTTTCTATGCATCTTTAGTCTTCTTCATAGAACAGTTACTTTGAACACTAAATAAGTATCTTTACTGTACTTAGCAGGCTGGAAATATAAAAAACACTATCATGATCTCAGGAAATGGAACCTCTTAATTATGCCGTAGTTTCAGGTTTGTGGTTTTACTGGGAAAAATTAATAATTTATAGATCAGCTGCTCCATTTCAAAACAAGCAGCACATATCTTATTGCAGTAATTGTGGATATTACAAAAATATACTGCAGTATACAACATTATGTAAATATGCTAGATTTTATTTTATAACATCCTATGAGGTTTGAACAGTGATTTTTTTTCTCTCCTTTTTTTATTATGATTGAGTGAAAAATGTACATTCCCATATAAATTTGCATGCCCACCTATGTGTAGCTCCCACTGCTCTCCCTGCCCGGTAACAGCA
Organism: Heterohyrax brucei; assembly: GCA_028571685.1. NCBI lineage: Eukaryota > Metazoa > Chordata > Mammalia > Hyracoidea > Procaviidae > Heterohyrax > Heterohyrax brucei. The sequence continues at coordinate 26,833,265 of CM053149.1, read as the reverse complement.
CACTTTTCCTCTCTATTCTATACATGTCATATCCTCCTAATAATCTCCTATCCCCTCCTTTCCAGCCTCGCCGCCACCTCCAGTAAGAGGTCAGCAGGATGACATCCTATAGATGCATAAAACCATGAAGTGTACACATGATATGGTCACTCTGTGTCACGAAGTCCAATCCATTCCTGTCCGAACAGTTGACCTCCATTATGATTTATGGACAAGGGCAGCATCAGGGTCCGGGCCATGCTCCCAGGGGAACTCTGAGGCCTCTGGAGCATGGACAGTGATTTTTTATTCATATTATATTCATAATATAAAACCTATTATCATTTCATACACACAGAACTTAGAGAAGTAATGCTGAGGAAGGTGTGCTGATCAGGCACACCTTTCTGTTCTCCAAACTTGCACGAATAGTCTCAAGTCAAGGGGAAGAACTCAGCAGACAGACATCCTCTGCTGGAGAAAAGGCTGAGCACACACCTAAATACGAATGTGATATTTCCCAGTAACCAGGGAAGCCCAGGTTCTAAGCCTGGCTCCACCACTATGTGCGGTAGCCCATGGCCAGTGGCTTTACCTACCACGTTTTGTTTATGCATCTGTAAAATTAGGGGGTTCAATCAGATGATATGTAAGAAGGCTGCTAGCTCTAAAACTCTAAAAGCTTCTGGCTAAAGAGCCAGATGGTCAGTGAGTGTGCTAGGCTGTTTTCCAAGACAGTTACAAGCCCTGCCATCCTTGTCTCCTACGTCACTCCTTATGTCAAGAGGTGGAGTCTCTTCCCCGCCCCTTAAATCTAAGCTCCCCCTAACTTGCTTTCATTAACAGAAGGTGGCTGCACTGATGCTCTGTGACGTTCGCAGGTAGGCCTTAAGGAGTCTTGCAGCTTCCATTTTACTTTCCTGGAAACCAGCAACCACCTAAAGAAGTCCAGAATATTCCACTGGAGAGATCACACAGTGGCAGGCCCTGGGGCTTTATAAGCCAGGTGGAGTAAAACCAAGGTGCCAGCCAACAACCAGGTACCAGCCAACAGCCAGCATCAATGGCCAGAGATGTAAGTGAGGCCACCTGGGTCCACTCTACGCCAAAATTCCAGCTGAATGTGGCCACATGAATTACCTAAACCAGTATCACGTGAGCAGAAGCAGCATCTAGTTAGCCCAGACAATCCAAAAATTATGAGAAGCAGTAAATCCTTGTTAAGTCACTAAATTTTAGGGTGCTGTTGTACAGAAAAGGACAACTGAGACAGCAAAGAAACTGAGGCTGCTAACCAGGTCTTTTCCATTTTTAGAACCCCATCACTCTACCTAAGTCAGCCCCTTGCATGATGCTAAACACGCATCTTGTCTAGCTCCTGTGATTGTCAAGGAAAACACCATGGACTGTAGTCTACCTCCAGCTGGACAGCCAGGCTCTCAAATTCAGAGCACAGAGGGGGGCGGAGTCAAGATGGCCGACTAAGGACACGTCTCTTTCTATCCCTCTGGAAACCAAGACCTGAATTGACAATCAAACAGAGCCTTCTGAGCACATAATCAGCCTCAGGACATGGCACAGAGCTCTTAATTGGGACTTCACACTACTCAGCGAAAAACCTCCTCTCTTTCGCTCTCACGGACGGGAGGTAAACGCACCATTTTGACTTTTTTTTCCTCGGTCTCGGCTGGCGGGCGGAGCTGGGCCTTGCCGGGCGGCTGGACTCAGACACGCTGCTAGGGGGATAGGCAGGCGAAATTCCCATATTCTGAGAGCCAGGCTCGGGACTCTGTTAATCTAGACACTTTGAGCCTTTCGTTTTGTAGCTGCCTCAGTGGGGTTTGTGCGGAACTCCGTGGTCAGGGTGCGGGACGCCATGTTGGTACCGAGATTTTAGTGGGACCTCGTTCTTGGCCTGGGAGCCAGTGCCTGCAGACGGGACAGCGCTTCTCCAACAGAAAAGTAGTGATTTTGCACAGTGCTGCCTACATTGGGGACCCTGCAACAGAAGCAGAGGAATCGCTGCCTCTGGGCACTTTTAGAACCCCGTCTGCTGCCTGTGTGGAGGACGCCATCTTGGATACGGTGGCCGCAGCTGGACCTAATTCTTAGCTTGGGAGCCAGAGCCTGCCCACAAGAGAGCGCTTTCCTATCACAAAACCAGTACTCGATGCAGTGGTGGATAAGGCTAGGCCCTGTCAGCAGAGGCCACCAGGGCAGTAGCAGTGCTGTATTCTGAGCTAGTTTGTTATCATCTGGGGTTGGATATAGTGGCGCTTACTTTGTCAGATGAGAAGAGGGACCTCTACACCTGAAAACTTAACTGACTTGTGAACCGGCCAGATACCTTTTGCTTTACATTTGAAGACAGCCTAGAGAAACATTTGCAATCCATCCTCATAGGACTTCTTCCAGCCTCTATATACTCACATGGGACCCAAAAAGCAACAGACAATTGTGGCATATAAGCAATCACTCATGGCTTCAGAAGGCTCCCAGATAAAGCAACCAAGAAGTTTTCCAGATGAAGAAACTTTTATGAAAGCATCAGGAAGTGAATACAAATTGATTACATACAGAGCCCTTCTAGACCTTATACAAAATGCAGCAGAACAAAATGAAAAATTAAGCAAGTTGTTCGATCTGATGGAACACCAGTACTCTGAAATCCAACAGATCAAGAAGAAAATCAAAGACATAGAAATTTCCATGCAAAGCCAAGAAAACAGAATGGAACACATGGAAAAAAGAATTTCTGACTTGGAAGACAGAGCTACTGATGCCAGCATCTATGAGCAGAAATCAGAAAAAAGAAACAAGAAAAATGAAGAAACATTAAGAAGCATGTGGGACTCTATTAAGAGAAACAACCTTCGATTAATTGGAGTCCCTGAACAGGGTGAGACATCTGAGAACACAGAGAGTATTGTTGCTGAGCTGCTGAAAGAAAACTTCCCAGAAATCATGAAGGAAGAGAATATACACATCTCAGATGCATATCGTATGCCACCCAATATAGATCTCAAAAGAAAGACTCCAAGGCATATTATAATCAAGCTTAACAAAATAAAACATAAGCAGCAACTCTTAAAGGCAGCGAGACTCAAGGCAAAGCTAACATTTAGAGGGAAACCCTGTAGGCTCTCATCAGATTTCTCAGCAGAAACCATGCTGGCACGGAGACAGTCGCATGACACATTCAAAGCCTTGAAGGAGAAGAACTTCCAACCAAGAATTATATATTCTGGAAAACTATCTTTCAAATACAAAAATGAAATTAAGACATTCCCAGCTAAACAGAAACTCAGAGACTTTGTAAAAACCAAACCCAAACTACAAGAAATACTAAAAGAAGTTCTTGGCTTTGGCTTAGAAGAACAAAACCACTAACTTTATATTTTAGAACGACACACTACTCAATACTCCTTTAGGGAAGGCTCCAAAGTAAATCACAGCTTTGATTTGGAAAGAAGCAATCCAGTGATCATCATGAAAACTACGGTGTCATCATAATAAAACAGGAATGAACTACAGTCGTTATAGTCTTTCCACATGGAGAGGAAGATGACAAGACTGGTAGTAATTAAAATTGGGTTTATAAATAGTTTATTAAGGGGTTCATAGGGGCAGCTGTAAAGCACAACAAAGATGTATCATACCATTTCAAACAATCTAACTCGAGTCTCAACAACTATAAAACTAGCTCTGAAAAAGGTGAAAAATCAACTCACAAAAAAGAGTGTCCCAGAACAGACTAATAAGAACAACAGAGAAAACATCAACATAAAAATAAACATATCACAATGGCAGCAGTGAACACATACCTATCAATAATTACACTGAATGTGAATGGACTGAATGCTCCAGTAAAGAGACACCAAGTGTCTTCTTGGATCAAAAGACACGACCCATCCATATGTTGTCTACAAGAAACTCACTTGAGACCTAAAGACAGGAACAAACTGAAAATTAAAGGATGGAAGAATATATATCAAGCTAACAATGAACAAAGAAGAGCAGGGGTGGCAATTCTAATCTCAGACAAAATCAATTTTAATGTCAAATCCACCATCGTGGACAAAGATGGGCACTATTTATTGCTGAAAGGTTCAGTACACAAGCAAGACTTAACTACATTAAACATTTACGCACCTAATGTCAGAGCCCCTAAATATGTCGAAGAAACACTGACTATGCTCAAAAGAGAGTTAGATGATTCCACAATAATAGTGGGAGACTTTAACACTCCACTCTCATTACTAGACAGATTATCTAGAAAAAAGCTCAGTAAAGATACAGAAGACCTCACTGACACAATTAACCAACTAAACCTCACTGATATATACAGAACTTTCCACCCATCAGCAGAAAACTACACCTTCTTCTCCAGTGCACATGGAACATTCTCCAGAATTGACCACATGATAGGCCATAATGCAATGCTCAACAAAATCCATACCGTTGAATTACTGCAAAGCATCTTCTCAGATCATAAAGCCATCAGAGTTGAAATCAATAGCAGAAAAAACAGAGATAGAAAGTGGAACTCTTGGAAACTGAACAACATCTTGCTCAAAAAAACATGGGTTATAGAGGAAATCAGGGATGAATTAAAGAAATTCATGGATTCCAATGAGAACGAAAACACTTCCTACCAGAACCTATGGGATACAGCCAAAGCAGTGCCCAGAGGTCTGTTTATCTCCATAAATGCACACATCGGGAAGGAAGAAAGAAACCAAATCAAGGAACTAACTCTACAGCTTGAACAAGTAGAAAGAGAACAACAGAGGAACCCCTTGGGCACCAGAATAAAGGAGACTATAAAGATTAGAGCAGAGCTAAATGAATTAGAGAATAGAAAAACAATTGAAAAAATTGAAAAGACTAAAAGCTGGTTTTTTGAAAAGATCAACAAAATTGATAAACCACTGGCTAAACTTACTAAAGAAAAGCAGGAAAGGAAACAAGTAACCCAAATTAGAAATGAGAGGGCAGTGGTCACCACAGATGCAACAGAAATCAAAAATATCATAACAGAATACTATGAAAGACTGTACTCTAACAAATTTGAAAACCTAGGGGAAATGGACAAATTCCTGGACTCATACCACCTACCCAAATTATCACAACGTGAAGCAGAACAACTTAATAAACCCATCACAAAGGAAGAGATTGAAAAGGTCATCAAAACACTGCCAACCCAAAAAAGTCCGGGCCCCGATGGCTTCACAGCAGAATTCTACCAAACATTTAGAGAAGAGTTATCCCCAATACTATTGAAACTATTTCACAGTATAGAAAGGGATGGAGTACTCCCAAACTCATTCTATGAAGCCAGCATAACCCTGATACCTAAGCCAGGGAAAGATCCAACAAAGACAGAGAACTACAGACCAATATCACTTATGAACCTAGATGCAAAAATCTTCAACAAAATTCTTGCCAACAGAATACAACAACATATCAAGAAAATAATCCATCATGACCAAGTGGGATTCATACCTGGGACGCAAGGCTGGTTCAACATGAGGAAAACAATTAATGTGATTAACCACACGAATAACACAAAAGACAAAGATGACCTGATTTTGTCCATTGATGCCGAAAAGGCATTTGATAAAGTCCAACACCCATTCATGCTAAAAACTCTTAGCAAAATGGGCATAGACGGCAAATTCCTCAACATAATAAGGGCCATTTATACAAAGCCAATTGCCCACATCATCCTGAATGGAGAGAGACTAAAAGACTTTCCCCTGAGATCAGGAACTAGACAAGGATGCCCACTGTCACCTCTCCCATTCAACATTGTGCTAGAAGTTCTAGCCAGAGCAATTAGACAAGACCAAGAAATAAAGGGCATCTGCATCAGCAAAGAGGAAGTTAAAATCTCCCTGGTCGCAGATGATATGATTGTATATGCAGAGAATCCCAAGGAATCTATAAGTAAGGTACTCAAACTGATAGAAGAGTTCAGCAAAGTTTCAGGATACAAGATAAACTTAAGTAAATCAGTAGGTTTCCTTTATACCATCAACGAGACTGTTAAGGAGGAAATTATTAAATCAATACCATTTACGATAGCCCCTAAGAAGATAAAGTACCTAGGAATTAATGTAACCAGAGAAACAACAGACCTTTACAAAGAGAACTACAAGCCCTTACTACAAGAAACTAAGAGAGACTTAAATGGAAAAACCTACCCTGCTCATGGATAGGAAGACTTAACGTTGTGAAAATGTCTATTTTACCCAAAGCAATTTATTTATATAATGCAATCCCAATACAAGTTCCAGCATCATTTTTTAATGAGATCGAGAAACAAATCACCAATTTTGTTTGGAAAGGGAAGAAGCCCCGGATAAGTAAGGTACTACTAAAGAAGAAGAACACACTGGAAAGCCTCTCATTACCCGACCTTAGAACATACTACACTGCCATAGTGGTCAAAACAGCCTGGTACTGGTACAAGAACAGACAGACTGATCAATGGAACAGAACTGAGACCCCAGAGATGACACCATCTGCCTATGAACAGTTGATATTTGACAAAGGCCCTAAGACATTAAACTGGGGTAAAAACAGTATCTTCAACAAACTGTGCTGGCAAAATTGGTTATCCATCTACAATAAACTGAATCAAGATCCATATCTTACACCTTATACAAAAACCAACTCCAACTGGATAAAAGACCTAAATGTCAAACCTAAAACGACAGAGCTCATCGAAGAAAAGGTACGAACAACAATGGAAGTGTTAATACACAATGAGGACAGACTCCAAAATCTGTGAAAGAAACCTCAATCAACAGAAGAGAAAATAGATAAATGGGATCTATTAAGAATGAAACACTTTTGCTCATCCAAAGACTTTATTAATAGAATTAAAAGAACACCCACAGAATGGGAAAAAATATTTGGCAACTCTATGTCAGACCGACGCCTGATCTCCATAATCTATAAGATACTACAAAGTATCAAGAAGAAGATAAACCATCCAATTAAGTGATGGGCAAAGGAGATGGACAGACACTTCACTAAAGAGGAGATCCAGGCAGCCAAAAAACACATGCGGACATGTTCACGATATTTAGTTATTAAAGAAATTCAAATCAAGACAACAATGAGATACCACCTCACCCCAACAAGATTGGCCATGATCCAGAAAACACAAAACAACAAATGCTGGAGACGCTGTGGAGAAATTGGAACCCTCCTACACTGTTGGTGGGGTTGCAAAATGGTCCAGCCTCTTTGGAAGGCAATCTGGCGCTTCCTTAGAAAAATGGATATTGATATACCATTTAACCCAGTAATTCCACTACTTGGAATATATCCTACAGATTCAAGGCCTTTCACACCAACGGACACATGCACCAGAATGTTTATCGCAGCACAGTCCACGATAGTAAAAAGATGGAATCAACCCAGATGCCCAACAATAGAAGAATGGATAGGTAAATTGTGGTACATATACTCAATGGAGCACTACGCAATGATAAAGAATAACGATGATTCCAGGAAACATCTCCTAACCTGGTTTCAGCTGGAAGACATTATGTTGAGTGAAAGTAGTCAGCAACAAAAGGACAAATACTGTATGAGACCTCTACGATAAGATCTCAAAAACAGACTTGCGTATAGAAGAAAAGACTCTTTGACAGCTGCAAGGGAGGGGAGGGAGGTGGGTGAGGCGGGGAGGGTTTACTTTAGACAGCTGCTAGAAATCTGGTTGAGAGAAAGCGGTGATAGCACACATTAGAAACAAGAACAACATTAAGTGGACTTCAGCGTAACTTGAGTACTCCTTCCATCTTAACTCAATACTGCAAGGATAGAGTAGCTGGGGCAGGGAGCAGGGGACCATGCTCTTAGGCGAATTCCAGCCCAATTGGCACAACTAGCGTTTTGCTAAGACAGGTCTCTGCACCCCACATTGGTGAGTGGCGTCTGGGGTCTTAAAAGCTGCCAAGCTGCCATCCGAGGACACAGCAAATGGTCCCAATTCAGCAGGAACGGATGCTCACTGAGGGCCAAAATGGCATGCGGTAAAGACAACCGAGAAGACAGAGAGACCCACAAGAGTGGGTGCCTACATCGACTTGGGACCGGAAGAACCGGATGGTGCCTGGCCACCACCAGTGATAGCCACGACGGAGCTCAGAGAGAGGAGCCTCACTGGCAACACAAGAATAAAAAGAGGTGCATCATGAGATCTCCACTAAAAGATCTCAATTGATGGTCCAGCGGTTTTGGGGTTCCTCTGAGAGCATGGCCCCCTTCCCTGATGCTGCCCTTTCCCATAAATTATAACAAAGGTCCACTCTTTGGACAGGAATGGATTGGACTTGGCAAAGCAGAGTAACCATATATTGGAAGCACTTTATGGTTCTATACATCTATAGGATATCATCTTGCTGACCTCTGGCTGGAGGAAGCGGAGTGGAAGGAGAGGCGGGGAAAGGAGACTGTTGGGAGGATGAGACACATATGGAGCAGAGAGGAATAGTGTGCAGTCACCGGACAGGGAGAGCAGTGGAAGCTGCATATGGGGGGGGCATGTAAATTTATACGTGAATGTACATTTTCACTCAGTTATGTTAAATAAAAATTAAAATTAAAAAAAAAAAATTCAGAGCACAATGTCATTAGAAAAGTGGAAGGCATGCATGCTACAAGTTAGTTAACCTCTCCCAACCCCAGTTTCTTCCACTATAGTGAGAATAACGGCCTCTCTCTCAAACAGGCCTCTTATGGGAAGCAAATTAAATAATACAGATGAAGCTCTTAGTATAATACATGGCTCACCGGAAACACTTAGTAAATGGGAGAAGGCAACAGCATGGGACTGCGACGGGATGGGATGGAAGAGGGACAGAGCTACTGCGGATTACATATAAGAGTCCCAACTGGGGGTGGATTACCCAACAGGCAAAGTATGGAAGTTGCTTACCTTGCTTACCAGATCATCTGTAGTGAAAAGGTTCACTACAGAGCAGTAAGCGAGCACAAGCAAATCCCTGCTCACCTTGCACACTGGGTCACCCACCCCTGTCAGGGATTATAAATTTGATAGAAAACTTTGATTCTGCAGGAAGGTGCTGTGGGGTTGAGAGAGAGACACAGATGCCAGCCATATCTAGAAGCAGCATCTTTGATATGGTAAAAATAATGTGAAAATGTTCACTACAGATCATCTGGTAAGCAAGACAAACACCTTGTTTACCTTACCTATTGGATAATTCACCCTTGGTCCCAAATATTGTGTCTGTCACAAAACACAGAAATTTGTAGTGTTTGTTGAGTTGAATCGATCAGTGGAAACAGCCAGAACCAGAGATACCTAAATATGAAGGTGATGACATCACAGAAACAGCTGTAAGAACCATCTGGTTGGCTGCGACATATGCTTTCTGATACAGAGGTTAGGGAGCACTGTACAGGGGTGCATGAAGGGCAGAAATAATTTTAATACTATTAAATGAAAGACTGAGTTGAATCAACATCACTTTTTCTTAAGCTCAATCGGGGCTACTGTTGTATCACTTTACATGTATTAATTCATTTAAACCTAATGAATTAAGCACTGTTACTACACTTCACAAGTGAGGAAACTGATGCAGAAACTTGTTTCATAACATGGCCAAGGTCACACTACTAGTAAGATCTGGAACAGGCAGTTATGTGTCCAGAGCCTGAACTTGTGTTAGCTACTTATTACACACATGAATAAAAGTAATAAAAAGCAAGGATTCTAACTCAGAGGAGCTCTCAATACTGTTGGAAGAACTAGGGAACACGCTCCATAACAGTTCCTAGACTTACATTCACAAGGGCAAGTCCTCTTCTCTCTCAAGGCCACAGATCAAGGTATTACGATGAAAACAGTCAACTGTACCCATTATTTATTTTTTTTGAAACAGTTTCAGACTTAGAGAAATCTTGCAAACCAGTATAAAAATTTTCATGGACCCTTAACCTTACTTTACCACTTCCTCTTCTAGCCACATCCAAGTTTCTCAACCTCAGAACTACTGACATTGTGGGTTGGATGTTTCTGTCCTGTGCACAAAGGGTGTTCAGCAGTAACCCTGACTTCAACTCACTAGATGCCAGTAGCACTGCCCCCACCTTCCCCTCTGACCCACAGTTGTAACAAACAATTCTAGACATTTCCAAATGTACCCTAAGGGGTAAGAATCCCTTTGGTTGAGCCCTACGGATTTAGATGTATCTCTATACCTATTAAAAAAAACCAATCCACTGCCATCAAGTCAATTCCGACTCATATCAACCCTATACACAGAGTAGAATTGCCCAATAGAGTTTCCAAGGAGTGCCTGGCAGATCTCAACTGACAACCTGGTTAGCAGATGTAGCACTTAACCCACTATGCCATCAAGGTTTCCCTCTCTGTCTACAGATACATACACATTCTTTTCAATGTGGAACAAGCTAAGCATCAAAATAAATAATAATATTAATGAATTATAAGCCACAGAATAAAATAAGTGCCACTGTATCTTGTAGCAGTTAAATAAAATTTTTTTGAAAAAGAGCCTACTCATAACAAAGATCAGGTTCCATATTTTAACATTAAATAACAATTTAGAAAAAGAGTTTGCTCTACAGGGTTGCCACTGAACTTATCAACCATCTCACTCCAAGTGTTTCAGAAACTGTCACTTAATAGAACAGAAATGTTCCCAACCCAAACACACCCACTCCCATGAGAAAAGGGAGACATAAATGGGAGGGAATGCTGAGTCCTTTTAAAGATGGCTTCTGATATTTTGCAGTGTTTGTACTTTAACAAGAAGTTTGGTGAAGGAAGACCTCTTTCACTACCACATTATGGCCTGTGCAATGTGGAGATTATGTTGTTGATCAAAAGTTTTGCATTTCCTCATTGTTTCACAAGTTAAATGTCACGGGAGCTAAGTGTCCCTAAGAGAACAACCACACCTCACTAGATGCTAAATTACAACGGCGCCAGTGTTCAGTCATTTCTGCCAAGAACCAGGAAGCCAGCCAACTTTTGAACGCTGTGACAGTAACATAATGATGTTTTTGCCAATGAAATTAGATGTTCAGCAAATCTCCCTCCCCCATAACCATCAATCTGTCCATATAGAAACATGCTTTACAAGCCATCAGGAACATCTAAAAATCAGATCTAAAAAAAATATTGTTTCATGCATTTAAGTTCAAACACCCAAACTTTTTTTTTTTTTTCCCCAAAAGCAGATCCAATTCTTCAGCTAGTGAATTAGAAATTGCTTCTAAGGGGTAAAGAGTACCTTCAAGAAGTCCATTCATATCGACCACAATGTGTCTGTCTGTCTGTCATACTGTGGTGTACTGTATGTTGCTGTGTTACTGCCACCAGCATTTGAAATACCAGCAGGGTCACCGTTGGTGGACAGGATTCGGTGGAGCTTCCACACTAAGAGAGACCAGGAAGAAGGACCTGGCAGTCTACTTCTGAAAAAAGGATCCAGTGAAAAGCTATGAATAGCAACAGAACATTGTCATCTGTTTGGAAATACAACTGGGGAGGAGCTGTCCTCTCAAAGGACAGCCAACCTTAATAATGTGGATGGAATCAAGCTTTTGGGACTTTCATTTTCTGTTGTAGCACAACTCAAAATAAGAAGACACATCTACAAATGATCACTACTGATCAGAACACAGAATGTATAAAGTATGAGTCTAGGAGAACTGCAAGTTATCAAAAATGAAGTGGAATGTATAAAGATTGATATCCTATGCATGCATGAGCTCAAATGGACTGCTATTGGCTATTCTGAATCTGATCATCATATGCTCTACTATGACAGAATGACAAAATGAAGAGGAATGGCAACATATTCATCATTTGAAAAGAACATTTCAATATTCTTCCTGAAGTACAACACGCTGTCAGTGACAGGATAATATCCATACCTCTACAAGCAAGACCAAAGCTATGAACCAACCACTAAGACCAAAGATGAAGAAGCAGAAGATTTTTACCGATATCCGTAGTCAGAAATTAACCCAACATGCAATCAGGATGCATTCATAACTACTGGTGATTGGAATGTGAAAGTTCAAAACAAAGAAGAAGGATCGGTATTTGGAAAATAAGGCCCTGGTGACAGAAATGATGCTGGAGATCACACAAGAGAAGTTTGCAAGACGCACAATTTCTTCACTGCAAATACCTTTTTCAATTCCATCAGTGGTGACTATACATACGGACGCTACCATATGGAATGCACAGGAATAAAATAAATTACATCTGTGGAAAGAGGTGATTTAAAAAGCCCAGATCATCAATTGCTTATATCCGAGCTCAAAATGAAGATGAAGAAAATTAAAACAAGTCCACGAGAGCCAAAATGTGGAAACCCTGGCAGTGTAGTTCTGAACAACTTCATTTTGGACATTAAAAAGAACAAGGCTGTGATGCCCAGAGACAACTTTTGCCATTTTCCTAGTCAATTTACTACTGATGCAATTACAGAATCATGACTCCTGGGAAATAAAACTCTCCTAACTATGAAGAATTCAAGGACATAAAAAAGCAGTTTCCCAATCCAGGAAGAGGGTTTTCTAGGAGTATTATTTACTTAGTTGGAGTCTAGTATTCTGAGACACACAATAGACCCAACTCTCACCAGTACGCTCATATGTATGGCTTGATAACATACACAGAAGTAAAAACTTATTACAGACCCACAAGGCTTGTATCAAACCAGAGCTACACAGCATCTTCCTCTTCTTCATCTCTAGTTTCTTACAGTCAAGTCCAAAATGCCATCATCTCTGTATATTCCAAGCATCACCATGTTGCTTGAAAAGTCAAACTTTCATATGGAAGTTGACAACTTGCTTTTCAAAAAATGCAATCCAAATATTATGCCATCACATTTCCACATTGTTTTTTTTTTAATCTTAATTAGCATCTATCTCATCTAGAACAATTTCAACTGCTTCTTGTTCCCGTTGAGTCCATTTGGACTCAAAGCAACCCTACAAGATCAAGTAGAACTGTCTCATTAGGGTTTCCTAGGAGCAGCTCATGGATTCAAACTGCTGACTCTTTGATTGACAGCTGAGCTCTTAACTACTATGCTACCAGGGCTCCAAAATTTTATTTGCATGCAACCAGCCAAAACCAAACCCACTGCCACTGAGTTAATTCCAACTCATAGCTACCCTATAAGACAGGGTAGAATTGCCCCTTACAGTTTCCACGGGGTGCTTGGCTGATATGAACTGCCTACCTGTTGGTTAGCAGCTGTGATATTTAAGAAACCTGTATATAATCAAGCACCCACATAAAATGACTTATATAAAGAGATCCATTATGTGATCATTCAAGCATTCTCCAAGATCCTTCTTTCTCAAGAAAATATACTCTCATAGCTTTTTACTGGAAACAACTGTATGTTCATCTTAAACTAATCCCTGGGCAAGTGGAGTATGATGCCACACTGGCTTGAATGAATCAAGATATCCAAACCACGGTCAATGGCCCAAACGAGATTCTGATGGAAGCGGACAAGGGAGAGGGGTGCACCCAAGTCTTAGCAAGCACTTTCGAATAAATCCATCTGAGTTTAAGTCCAGTTCTGTCATTTGCCAGTCACGTGTCTCTGGCAAATTATTAACCTATTTGTACCTCTGTTTCATCATTTACAAAATGGGTTGTTGGGAGGACAAAAATAAACTCGTGTCTATAAAGTACATACATCTATACCTTGCACATGTTAAGAGCAATATGTTTATTTTAAAAATGTTCAGAAATGCCTGTTGAGTGGACAACTAACATGCACAGTATCCTGAAGTGAATCCAGTTTAACTTTCTAACCAAACTGTTGGTACAGATAATGGCTTAAGGCTCAAACTGTTGGAATGGACAACGGACGATGGCTCCAACTGTTGGAACGAACAATGGCTAATGGCTTAAACTGTTAGAATGGATAAAGCTGAAGAAGTCTCTCTGAGGCAGTTTGTTTCTCAGGCTATCTGTGATAGGCACTTACCCAAGAGACTCCACCATGATGCACAAGCTCAAGATGCATCTGTGCTCCAATTAAAAAAAGGTGGAATGACAGAGTGACCATATCATGTGTGCACTTCATGGTTCTATGGATCTATAGGATGTTGTCCTGCTGACCTCTTTCTGGAGGTGGGGGAGTGGGTGGGGACGAGGGGATAGGAGATTGTTGGGAGAATAAGATATGCATGGAGTGGAGAGGAAGAGTGTGCTGTCACCAGGCAGGGACAGCAGTGAGAGCTGCATATAGTTGGGCATTCAGATTTATATGGAAATGTACATTTTCATTCAATTATAATTAAAAAAAAAAAGGTGAAATGGAAGGAAAAGACATGCTGCCACTGCTTAGGAAATAAATGACGAGGTTCCACTTTCAGGAGAAGCCTGGTCCTACACGTTTTGTTTGTGCCAAGTCCAAGGACATCTGGTCTTTATGTGGATGAAGATCACAGAAGGAGGAGTCAAAGGGAGACAAGGCACAGAAACACAACTATGCTACATCTTTTCCTCCTCTGCTTACCCCAGTGAGTTTCTTCTTCTTGTTAAGTGAGAAAAGGAGACAAATATTTTTTTTAACTTGTGGACTTCCTATTCCTTGGAATTTCTTAATTTTTTTACTGTAAGTGGAAGTTTACAAACCAAATCAATTTTGCATACCTGCCTTTCTACAACTCTATCTGCTCTCTTCACCCCATGACCACACTCTTCTTTTTCACTCTTTACTTCCAGTATCCACTCAACCAACACTTGTCCTCTCCTCCCTAGCTCCCTCCTCCCCGACTCTCTCTTCATCCCTGTAGAAAGAAACCAGTACGACAAAAGTTGGCTAAAATTTTTAACAGTTGGTTAAGAGAAATGTTGAGCAAGTTTTAACGTGAAGAGCTGGAGACAAACCAATGCACATGGCTTTAGTTACAAACTCAGCTAAATGACAATTATACAGCTCTCTCTGAAGATGAATACAGGATAAATGAAAGACCTAGCAATGACTTAAATGGTAACTATATACTATGTTGCATCCCTTTACAAATGAACTGTGAATGTATGACTGAATTAGTTAATCAGTGAAAGGAAGGTGTAGCTGTCATAAGGCTTTAGTGTGGGATTGAGGCTCAGCATTGTCAGCAATAGCCCCTTAAAGATTGTATACCTGTCTTTAGACAGAGTCGGGAGCTTTCCAAATGGTTCCTCTTCTGCTCCTTGCTCCTCCATGCTTAGGCAGTGAAAACACAACCATCTGTCCATGTCTTGCACCCTCAGCACCCTCCTGGCATATGGGCTCTGCTGTTCCCAAAGGCACATCCACTGGAGGCTTGGCAGACATCAACACAACCATAGATGGTTTTTCCAGCTACAGAGTGTCTCCGGTTTCCAGAGAGAGAAAGCTGCTCAAAGTCGGAATGGCTGCCTGCAGAGTGTGCTGCCAAGCATGACACCATGATCTCCATCTGCTGAACGATCCCAGCACGTGCAGGTTTGTGAGTGTACAGACAAAACTGACATGAATTTCCATTACAGCTCCAGTTGGAGAAAAGAGCCCAGCTGAGCTTCATCATCCTAAGACTCCCAACCCCCATCAGTTTATCGTCACAGTCAAAACCAAAACCCACTGTTGTTCAGTTGATTCCAACCCACAGCAACTCTATGGATGGAGCAGAACTGCCTCATAGAGTTTCCAACACCACCTGGTGGATTCCAACTGATAACCTTCTGATTATCAGCTACAGCTCCTAACCACTGTCATGGATTGAATGGTGTCCTCCCACAAAATACGTGTAGCCATGTGGCTGGGCCATGATTCCCAATATTTTGTGACTTTCCTGTGCCGTATGTTAAAGGATTAGGGTGGGACTGTAAATCCCCTCATAGGATTATCTCCCTGCTCCACTGTAAAGGGAGTTTCCCTGGAGTATGGCTTGCCCCACCCTTAATCCTTTCATCCTACAAGAGATAAAAGGAAAGAGAAGCAGGTAGAGAACTGAGCACCTCGCACCATCAATAAAGTAGCACCAGGAGAACAGCGTGTCCTTCAGACCTGAGCTTCCTGCACCAAGATGCTCCCTGGACAAAGTCCGATGCAATATTAGACTTTCCTCCAGAGCCCATAAGAGGGCAAGCCTTCCCCTGGAGCAGACATCCTAAATTTAGGCTTGCAGCCTACCAGACTATGTAAGAATAAACTTCTCTTTGTTAAAGCCATCCATTCGTGGTATTTCTGTTAGAGCAGCACTAGCTGACTAACACAACAACTACACCACCAGGGTTTCCCCTCACATTCCAAGGCTGTTTCACTGGATGTGAGGGTTGGAAGGGACTGACTTCTTTGATCTCTTGATCAGAGTCATCCCATGTGATGAGGCTAAACCACGTGGTCCCCTCTCTCCTACTTGCCCATAATATTCTGGACCCCGCTTTTGTCTTCTAAGAGACCTGAGTGCACCTCCTTGAAGCATAAGTCACCCACAGGCCACAAGCAGTCAGAGAAGAGGCCTCGAAGTGGACCTGACACATGATGGCCTCATTATGCACACATATGAATATCAAGACTCTGGGAGTTGCACCCGACTCAACGACACTTGCCTTGGCTGATGTAGTTCTTGGTAGTTTTCCTTTCCTTATTGATAATAACTCACTTGGCTTTGGCATTGATGATAATGTTGCTGATGTATTACTTTTACTGAAGCAAAACTTGCATATAGTGACATGCATGGATCTTAAGGGTACAATCCAGTGAGTTTTGAAGAATATATATGCCTGTGTAGCCACTATCCCAAACAAGATAAACATCATCTATATCATCCCAGAGAGTTCCTTCACGTCCCCCCAACCCTAGGTACCACTGTTCTGATTTCTATCATCACAGATTCATTTTAAGGCTTTGTTTCGATTACCCTTCACCAAACTGCTTTCACTTACAAAAGAATCCACATCCCTTACAAGGCCTTCATGACATAGCTACAGCTGACCTCACCTTTCCAACCTCATCTCATACCACCTTCTTGTACAGTATACAGCTTCCCGAACTTGCCAGGCCCATCCACAACCCACAGTCACCCCATATACTCTTCCCTCCTGCTAAAGCACTCCTTCTCCAGCTCCAGCTCCAGCAACACCATGATAAGCGGAGAAAAGATCCCAGTTGCCAAGGATTTCATTCTACTTAGATCCACAATCAATATCCACAGGAGAAACAGTCAAGAAATCAAAAGTCACATTGCATTGAGTAGATCTGCTGCAAAAGGATTCTTTAAAGTATTGAAAAGCAAAGATGTCACCTTGAAGACTCAGGAGTGCCTAACCAAAGCCATGGTGTTTTCATTTGTCTCCTATGCCTGTAAAACATGGATGATGACCACAGAAGAATGATTAAGAACTGATACCTTTGAATAATGGCCTCAGAGAAGGTTTCCCACTACTGCTGAGTTGAATCTGACTCCCAAGGACCCTATAGGACAGAGTAGAATCACTCCAGAGAGTTTCCAAGGAGCGGCTGGTGGATTTGAACTGTAGCCCTTTTGGTTAGCAGGTGTAGCACTTATCTACTACACCATTCAGCAAGAACAAATCTGTCCTGGAAGAAGTATAGCCAGAGTGCTCCTCAAAAGCCAGAATGGCAAGACTGTGTCACATACTTTGGCCACATGAGAAAGGATCAGTCTCTGGAGAAGGACATCATGCTTGGTAAAGTAGACAGTGAGCAAAAAAGAGGAAGACCCTCAATGAGGTGGAGAGCTACAGAGGCTGCAATAGGGGGCGCAAACGTAACAAATGGTTAGGTGGTGCAGGACTGAACAGTGTTTCATTTTGTTGTACACAGTCGCGATTAACTAGATGGCACCTAACAACAAGAGGAGAGAGATTATAAACGAATCAGCAAAGAAGTAGGTAAATACATGATAAGGGTTAGGGAGACAGATAAAAACAGGAGCGAGGAAGAGAGAACTTTCAGGCCAGCAAAAGTTATTTTCTAGTTATTAAGATAGCCAGAATTCTCCCCAGTAAGGTGACATCTTAGCAGAGAATGGAAGGTGGTGAGGGAGATGTTCCAGAAACAGTAAGGAGGCCAGTGTAACTGGAGGGGAGTGAGCAAGCGGGCATCTCCTTACGATAAAGGAGAAGGGCTCAGCGAGTAGCGGGGATGACAGGATGCTAGAGGCCTTTGAAAAAGGACTTTTTGTGTGAGATGAGTGGGAGGTCACGGGAAGACCAGTTAAAGCTATTGCAAGAATCCTCTGGGGAGGATTCTTTACTGCAATAGCAGTAAAAGTGCTGAATTATGGTCTAAAAATAACAGTCTAACTAATGGTCTAAACAATCTAAATAGATTCTGGAGATCAAGTCAATTGAGTTCGCTCAAGGACTGGCTGTAGAACATGAGTAAAAGGATGTCAGTCAAGCCTGATGCCAGAGGAGCTGATTTAAGGTACCCATTGCCACTGAGTTGATTCCAACTCACAGCAGCAACCCCATAGGACAGAGTAGAACTATCCCATTGGGTTTCCAAGAAGCAGCTGATAGATCTGAACAGCTGACTGTTCGGTTAGCAGCCAAGTTCTTAACCACTGCACCACCAAAGCCCCTAGTTTGAGCTGGGGCTGGAGTATGTTGAGCAGTTCGTTTCGGATATGTTTTATTCGGGAAAAAAATTAGAAAAATCTCCACCTAACTCCACTCCCACACCTGGGCAGACTGGATACGTGAGCCTGGAGTTCCGGGGAAACAGCAGGTCAGAAGACACACAATTGAGACTTGTCCATCTATAAATACCGCTTAAATACACAAGACTGAAATGCCCATGAAAGTGGGACTGTATCTGCTTGGTCACCAGTACACCCAGCACCTAGAACACTCAAATATTTCATATGCAAATAAATGATTGAAGCAAAAACCTACCCACTTTCTTTTCTGCCAGTTGCTTTACTAAGCTCTTATTCCCGGATCTCCTTCAAGCCACACCCACAGGAGCCCTGAAAGAGTCACTAAATTACAGAGACCAAAACCCAAGGTGACCTTTTTCATTTTCTGCACACTCAGATGCACCTTCCGCATCTCAGTTTGATCTCATTAGATGCCAACTCCTCACTTATCCTCATTCCTAATTCATGGGAGTAGAGTGAGTGCTGTTTAGCACAAAGCCCTGAGACAGAGCTGATGGCACCTTCGTGGGGGTTTCCCTGGAATCAGGAAGTTAAGCTCCTTCCTCCTGTCTTGCTGCTGGTGGTCACCTTCTGCTAAGGAGAAAAGGCCTGCCAGTGTGTGCAGAGATGTGAGCACAGGGCCACATTAGCAAAACTCAAGTTGCAAACAAGCCCTGGCTCCTATAACACTAGATGTCCCTCTCACTGAGTTCAGAATCCATGAAATGTGACTACTACTGTGCCCACATTTCACTGTGAATGCCTCGTTTACTTTGCATTAGTAAAGCCTTCTAAGTGTAGCTGTCTTTTACTCAGGCGTTGGTTCCTACTGAGTTGTTATCTGCAGGGGTTGTTTTAAGGGTTTCAAAGACATCCATAGGTATCCAATGACAGCATTCTTAAGATATTCTGGATTATGGTTTGGAAATGTAAAGGATCAAGAGAAGGAAAAAGGAAGTGGCAGCGGGTCCTCAGGAGCTGGTGAGGCCCACACTCTCTGGGTGAAATCCATCTATAGCGTTCCAGCAGGTGACAGTGAAGTCCTCCTCCAATCTACCCCTTCCCTCCCAAGAGTTCCCTTACTCTTATTTGTTGTTGTTATTGTTTTAACTTTATTGCGTTTCAGGTCAAATTAGTGCAAATTAGTTTCTCATTCAAAATTTTATACAAATTTTGTGCAGTCCCCACAATGTGTCAACATTCTCCCTCTTTCCTTTTCTACCCTGGGTTCCCCATGTCCTTCCCTCCAGTTTTCCTGTCCCATCCTGCCTTCTCATCTTTGCTTTGGGGCAAGTATTGCCCATTTGGTCTCATATACTCAACTGAACTAAAAAGTATGTTCCTCATGTGCGTTATTGTGTGTTTTATGGGCCTGCATCGATGGCACTTGGCTTGGCTGGCATCCTTTCTCTCGACTAGCTACTTATCTCTTCACACGCTCTCAGTCCAACAGTCCAGGAAAGAAAGTCTTGCAATTTCAGAGAGGTTTATCAAGACCTAAAGGGAAGCATTTTCACGTTTCAAAAGGCTGCCCTCAGGAGAGGCTCTTCTTTATTGTGGATTACTACTTTCAATTCCAACGCAAGTTTTATTTCTCCTTACATCCTGGCAAGTCAGTGAAAACTTGATCCTGTGTTTCATGCAGTGATTTTCAATCAGATCAGATTCCGTTTCCTCACATTTTGGAGCTGTCTGTCAGGTCCGAAGCATCTTTTTGAAATCTTCTTTACTGACTTCGACATCAAGTTCTGTGCCTACCCCAAATGCCTAAGAGTTGACACAGTGGGCATTCACTGGCTTGAATCCCAGCTCTGTCATTGCACTGGGCAACTGTGGTCAAGTCAGTCACCGTTTCTGCTTCACAGAGTCCTTCAATGGGAAATGGAACGGAAGCTATTAACCGCATAAAGTGCCTGCGGGTATAAAGCAGAATGGTACATGCACAGGACTTAATGCAGCATCTGGTGTACTGTAAGACGGCTGTATTTTTACTAGCTAGGACTTTGTTATCTCAGATATACCATAAAGCCATACTTCCAGACTAGCAGGCCATGTCAGAAGGACAGCATCTCCAACAATGTCCCAGCTGTCTCACACTTTTTCCTTCCCAGGATGGACACCATGAAACGGTACTCATTCCGCTTTCCTGCTTGAGTAAATCACTCAAGAAATAGAACCCAATTTCTCTGTGTGACTGAATCACGAAGTAATGGGATGAACCTTTAGTTTTTCTGCTTACAAGGGCAGTTCAATAGGACTTTCCTAATTTTTGCAGACTGTTTTGTGCCCTGTCTGGTCAAGGCATCTAAGCTCTGACGACAGCAAACCATGGAGTTAGGAACTGTTGCTGGTACCCAAGATACCATTCTAACTAGTCTTACCAGTTCAGTAAAAATCAGCATAAGCCATTCAGCTACCATCACCTCTAAAGCTCTGGGACACCACAACAGGGCTCAGGGACAACTCACAGAACTGACATTGTCTCCCTTGCTCATCCATCAACAGGATGGTCAGTAGAGGTGGTGATCTCACCATGCCCTACACTGAAAGGCACTCTCCTGGCTAGTTTTACTTTGTCTTTATCCACCAAGTCTCCTTCCTGCTGCTGCTTCTTTTATTCTTGAATAGAGTAGTTTCAGGATTCTGGAGAAACTGTGGAGAAAATATAGATTTCCCACATACTCACTGCCTCCTCTGCAAACAGTGTCTCCTGTTATTAACATCTGACATTCACATGGTTCGTTTGGTACAAGTGATGAACCAGTCATTGTTGATACTAAAGTCCATTACTTGTACCGGGGTGTGCTGTACAGTCCTATGGCTTTTGACAAATGCATCATGTCATATACCCATCGTTACAGTATTACATAGAATAGTTTCACTGTCCTGCAAATGTCCTGTGCTACACTCACCCATCCCTACTCCCTACCTCCAGTTCCTTGACAGCCACTCATCTTTTCACTATCCTCACAGCTTTGTCTTTTCTAGAATGTCACTGTGATGGTTAAAGTTGTGTGTTAACTTGGCTGGGCCATGGTTCTCAATGGTTTGGCAGTTATGATGTAGTCCGACAGTCATGTAATGATGCAATCACTTCCGTTATACGATCTGATAGAATGTGATCTCCTCCATGATGGAATTCTGTGTGTAACCAGTCAGTAGAAAGAGAATGTCCTTGGGGGTATGGACTGCATCCAATATAGGTGAACTTTCTGGCAAGGCTCCTGGGCTTTTGCTGTGCTCTGAATCTTGTATTTGACTTACTAGCATCTGACCTTCAGTTCTTGGGACTAGGGCCAGCAGCCTGCCATCTTACCTACTGATTTTGGATTCATCAGCCTTCACAGTCATAAGTCAGAAGGCTGCTTTTGACCTGTGGATCTTGGGTTCGTCAGCCCCTGCAGCCTACATGGGTCAGGAGAAGCCTCTAGCCTCATGGAGTTGGGACTTGCCAGTTTCTTCAGTGACATGATCCATTTCCTTGATATAAATCTTTCTGTATATAATCTCCCTCTGTATACCCACACCCACACCCACACACTCACACATAAATAAAAAAACCATTGCTGTCAAGTTGATTCCAACATAGTAACACATAGTGACCCTACAAGGCAGAGCAGAACTGCCTCATAGGGCTTCCAGTGAGCAGCTGGTAGAGTCAAACTGCTGGCCTTTAGTTTAACAGGTGTACTTCTTAACCACTGCTTCACCAAGCTTCATATCTAGATATCTATAGATCTAGACGGTAGATTCGAACTGCTGGCCTTTAGGTTAAAAGGTGTACCTCTTAACCACTGCACCACCAGTGCTTCATATCTAGACATTTAGATATCTATACAGATATATATAGATCCATATATCTATAGATCTAGATATATATATATCTCTATATAGATTCAGATATCTAGACATAGATCTATAGATATTTCGATACAGATATCTATATATGGATCTCTAGATATATACACACACATATATACATATGTTCCACTGGTTTTGCTTCTCTAGAGAACCCAGCCTAAGCCAGTCACAGAGCTGCAATCACCTAAACTCATTACTGTCAAGGTTGATTCCAACTCACAGTGACCCTATAGAACCCTGCAGTTCTACCCCATAGGGCAGAACTGCCCCATAGTTTCCAAAGAAAGCCTGGGGGGTCTGAACTGCTGACCTTTTGTTTAGCAGCTGTAGTACTTAACCACTATGCTACCAGGGTTTCCAGCAATCATATAGAATGTAGTTTTTTCAGATTGGTTTCTATTACTTAGCAATAGCACTTAAGGTTCCAGCATGCCTTTTCATAGCTTGATAATTCACCTATTTTATTGCTGAATTAATGAAAGTCTCAGCCGGTACCTGAAAGGCTGACAGTTCACGTTCACAAAGAGGGACCTTGGAGGAAAGCCCTGGCAAGCTATTTCCAAAGAATTAGCCACTAAAACTCTATGGAACCCAGTTCTACTCTGAAACATACGGGTGGCCGTGACTTGAAACTGACTCCACAGCAACTGATTTGATTTTGGTTTGGTATTGATACACCACAATTTATCCATTCACCTACTAAAGGGCATCTTGGCTGCTTCCAATTTTTGACAATTATGAATAATGTTTTGGTACTGGAGTAAGAAAGTGTAGGTATGATTCTTAATGCAATAAACTGGAGAAAACAAGGAAACAAACCGCTGCCATTGAACTGAATCAAACTCAGTGCCTCTCCAGGACACAGCAGAGTTGTCTATAGGGTTTCCAAGGAGAGAGGCTGGTAGATTTGAACTGCTGACATCTGGTTAGCAGTCTCTAAGCTCTTAATCCCTGTCCTACCAGGGCTCCCTTAAACACAATAACCACCCACTGCTATCAAGTTGAGTCACACAATAACAGATATAAATTAAAAAGTTTTAGGGACTAAGACCTTCTACTAACACCCAGCACACTATGTCCCAGGACAAGGTTTTACTGGCCTCAAACTGAGCAGAAATGTGCTACACTTTATCCTGCACAACAAATGGTAAAGAAGGAAGGGAAAACAGTCATGATGGACATGGGAACTGGAAGGGGTAGACGCAGAAATTCTCATCTAAATGTCATTCCTTTGAGCAACATGTGGTAGGAAGGCCTGTTACCTGGTGCAAGGAATAACACACAAGACAACAAGCATCCACTAACGCTTTAACAAGGATGGAGCTCTATAGCCTGGGATGAAGGACGGAGACATTAATGAAGAAGTGATTCAACAGAGCCTACGACAGCTGGGCTGGCTGCTTATTGGAACTGATGACCTGTAAAGTAAATTCAAGATAAAAACTGTTTCTTCCTATCTATGCAGCTAAATTAATTAGGTCTAATCACACTACATTAGCAGGTAAGTCAGCCCCACAACTTGCACTCCAGAGTTCTGGCACCTGTATAAAGAACACAGTAGGAGGAGATAAATCTGCAAACCTAACAGATGCCAAGAGGTGGGTCTTTTTTTTTTTTTTAATTTTCAGAACTCAGCAATTTCCTAAACTGGCATGAATTTTGCCTTGTACACAGCTCAGAAATTCAGGAAAACAGGGCTGGATTGAGAAACAGATAATGCAATGGCCCCTCAGGCTGTCGCCTCAAACCTGAGGTGTGTGGCTCCATCAACAACGGAGGAGGAGGAATTCTATTTGTTGTAGAGGGGAAGACCATAAAAAAGGAGCTAACAATAGTCAGACAATCCAGCTCTGCTATTTACTATCTGTAGGCATTGCAGAAGGTGCTTCACCTCAACAAATTAGTCCCATGAATCTGGGGGGCTGAGTTTAAAACTCAGTGCTTAATGAAACAATTATCACAAAACAATACCACAATGCTATTTACTGAGCAGCAAATGAAATCGCTGACTATGTCACATGACATGTGAAAACCATACATTTTTAATATTTTCTTTAATTTTTACTTTTTTCATTTTAAGCAAAAGTTTCTAATTCCAGTTTCCCTTACAAGAACTTCTACTTGACCACGTGACTCTAGCTGCTGTCCTCACACTATGACAGCACACTCCTCCATGGCTCCCAGTACTTCCAATGTCTGTTTAATCAGTTTCCGTCCCCTCAGCTTTCGCCTGTCACCTGTGGACAGTAGGTCTCCTATATCCTCAAGCCAAGAAGCACCCTCTTCACCAATATTTCTTATATTATCAATTCAACCTTTGTCTGAGGAGTTAGCTTCCACAATGAATTCAGTTCTGAGCTAACAGTCTAGGTGGCATGTCCTCTGGGAACCCTTCAGTCTGTCTGTCAAGTCTGGTTTTTCTACTCGAGTTCAAGTTCTATACCCCACATGTCTCCTGCTCCATCAGCAACTGTGTTGAATTCCCTGAAACCACTGTTTTTGGTGGTGGCAGGGCACCATCTAGTTCTCCTGGGCTCATGTTGACACAGTGTCTGACATACATGCCCCTTTCTATTTGGACTCACCATTTCCTATGTCTTTGATGCTCTTCTTTCTCCTTTGCCCCCAATAGGCTGGGACCAAGTGTAAGATGCTTCTTACATGGCCACTTGCCAGCTTTTAAGACCCCAAATGCCAGAGAGGCATGTAAAATATATTTCTCCATAAGCTTTGTTATGCCAGTTGACATAGATGTCCCCTAAAACCATGGACTCCAGAACCCTGACCCTGCTACTCTGTCATTCCAAGTGTTTGGTTTTATTTAGAATATTTCTAATCTTTGCATTTAGTTCATTTGTGCTGACTTCTTTACTGTGTATTGTTTGGCCCTTCACCTAAAATAATTCTGTCTGCTATCTAATTAGTGAACATTCATCTAACTCCTACCTAACCTCACAACCATCAAACAATGTTTTCATCTTTGTTTAAACTAATTCTTGCATCCTTATAACAGAAGTCTGAGTATTTGTCCTTTGCAACAGACTAATTTCATAGCCTTCCAGATTCTTCCACGCTGTTTCCCAAATTCATAGTTGTTCTGTTTCATTTCATGATATCCCATTGTGTGAATATACCATTTTTTTTATCCACTCTTCCATTGATGGGTGCTGAAGTTGATTCCATCTTTTTGCTATTGTGAATAGTACAGTGGTGAAAATTGGTGTGCATGTATCTATTTGTGTATTAGCTCTTACTTTGCTAGGATGTATTTCAAGAAGCGGGATTTCTGGATGGTATGGTATTTCTAGCTTTTCAAAAAAAGCACCAAATTGATTTTCAAAGTGGTTGCACCATTTTACAACCTACCAGCAGTACGTCAGTGTTCCAGTCTCTCCACATCCTCTCCAACATTTATTATGTTTTTTTGGATTAATGCTGGCCTTGTTGGGGTGAGATGCTATCTCACTGTAATTTTAATTTACATTTCTTTAATGGCTAATGATCATGCAGATTTTCTTACGTATCCATTAACTGCCTGAAGGTCTTCTTTAGTGAAGTGCCTGTTATAACCTTTGCCCATTTTTTAACTGGATTGTCTTTTTCTTACTGAGGTGTTACAGTATCTTGTAGATTTCAGAGAAACGACACTGATTAGACCTGTCACAGCCATACTTTTTGCCCCAGTCTGTAGGTTGTCATTTTACTTTTTTGGACAAGTCATTGGATGAGCATAACTGTGTGATTTTTAGGAGTTCCCAGTTATCTATTTTCTCCTCTGTGTTTGTGCATTATTAGTAACCTTTTGTATTCTGCTTAGGCCTCTATTAGTGCTGCCAGAATTTTCTCTATGTTTTCTTTTATGACCTTTATTGTTTTAGATTTTATATTTAGCTCTTTGATCTATTTTGGTCTAGTTTTTCTGCATGGTGTGAGACCTGCATCTGATTTCATTTTTTTAGCAAACAGATATCTAGTTATATCAACATCATTTGTTCAAGAGATAGTCTTTTCCCCAATTCATGCACTTTGGGCTTTTATCAAATATCAGCCACTCATGGGTGGACAATTTTATGGCTGAATTCTCAATTCTGCTCCATTGGTCTATGTGTTTGTTGTTGTACCAGCACCAAGCTGCTGTGTACCAGCACCACAGCAGTGTAGTATGTTCTTAAGTCAGATAGTATGAGGCCTCCTACTTTGCTGTTGTTCTTTAGCAATGCTTTACTTATCCAGAGTTACTTTCCTTGCTATATGAAGTTGGTGATTTGTTTCTCAATCTCATTAAAAAATGTTACTGGAATTAGAATTAGTACTGCAGCCTATCTATAGATGCTTTGGGCAGAACAGACATTTTCACAATGTAGAGTCTTCCTATCCTTGAGTAAGGTAGATTTCTCCACTTATGTAGGTCTCTTTTGGTTTCTTACAGCATCATCTTGTAGTTTTCTTATGTAGGTCTTTTACCTCTCATCATATTTATTTCTAAGTATTTTCTCTCCTTTGGTTGAAATGGTACTGAATTCAGAGACTTTCTCTTTGACACTCTTTGTTAGTATACAGGAATCCAATTGGTTTTTGTATGTTTATGTTGAATCTTAATGCTTTGTTGAACCCTTCTATTAGCTTCAGTAGATTTTTGAGGGCTTTCTGTATATAAAATTATGTCACCTGTAAATAGAGATACTTGTACTACTTCCTTACCAATTTGGATGCCCTTTATTTATGTAGCCTTATTGCTCTGGCTAGAATCTCCAGAACAATGTTTAATAAAAGTGGTGATAAAGGGCATCCTTGTCTGGTTCCTGTTCTCAATGGGAATGCTTTCAGACTCCATTTAGGATGATGCTGGCTGTTGGCTTTGCATACATGTTCCTTATTATGTTGAGGAATTTTTCTCTTCTATTCCTATTTTACTAAGAGTTTTTAACATAAATGTGTGTTGAACTTTGCCAAATGCCCTTTGTGCATCAATTGACAAAGCAAGTAGTTCTTGTCTTTTATTTACGTGATAGATGACAATGATTATTTTTCTATTGTTGAACATCCCTGCATACCTGATAGGAATCCCACTTGGTTGTGAATTTTTCCTTTTGACATATTGTTGAACGCCATTGGCTAGAATTTTGTTGAAGGTTTTTGCATCAAAGATCATGACAGACATTTTCTGAAATATCTTTAGTAATTGTGATGTTAACTCTTCCCTAAAGGTTTGATCGAATTCTCCAGTGAAGCCATCTGGGCCAGAACTTTTTTTGGTTGGGGGTATTTAAGTTATCTTTTCAATTAACTTCTTTTGTTATGGGTTTATTTAGCTGTTATATGTCTCTTCATATTAGTTTGGGTAGCTTGTGTGTTTCTAGAAACTTGTCCATCTCTGTTTTCAAATTTATTACAGTACACTTTTTCTGCCATAATTTTTAAAATTTCAGCTGGGTCTTTTTGATGTTGCCCATCTCATTTCTTATTCAGGGTATCTGCTTCCTCTCCTGATGTTCTTTGGTTCTTTGTTCAGCTTGGTCACTGATTTATCAATTTTGTTTACCTTTTCCAAGAATCAGATTTGGTCTTGTTAACTCTTTCGATCATTTTTCTACTCTCCAATTGATTTAATTCTGCTCTAATTTTTATTATCTGCTTTCTTCTGGTGCCTGATGGATTCTTTTGTGCTCACTTTCTACTTGTTTGAATTGTGTAGAGTTAATGCTTTGATTGTGGTACTTTCTTCTTTTTAGACACGTGCATTTATTGAAATAAACTGATCTTGAAGAATTGCTTGTGCTAGGTCTTCAAAGTTCTGGTAGGACATATTTTGACTCTCATTTGTTTCTGAGAATGTCTTTATTCCATTCCTGATTTCTTCTATAACCCAGTGGTTTCTGAGGGAGGTACTGTTCAGTTTCCATGTGTTTGACTTTTCTCCCTTGATTTCTGTTACCAATTTTAATTTTTATAGCTTTATGGTAAGCAAAGATGCTTTGTAGCATTTTCAACACTTTGGATTTTGGTAAGACTTGCTTTATGGCCTAACATGTGATCTATTCAGGAGACTGTTCCATGTGCATTGGAAAGTATACTTGGCTACTGTGGGGTAGAGTGTTCTGTATATGTGTATGATTTAATTTGGTTGATTGTGGCGTTTAGATCTTCCATGTCTTTACTCAGCTTCTTCCTGAATGCTCTGTTCTTCACTAAAAGTGGTGTGTTAAGTCTCCTATCATCATTGTGGAGCTGCCTAAGTCTCTTTTCAATGCTGTTAGAGTTTGTATGATGTACTTATGAGTGTTATCATTGGGTACATAAATATTTAATAGTTATACCCTCCTTATGTATCGATGCTTTAGTCATTAGTGTCCTTCCTTGTCCAACGTGGTGGATTTTACTTTGAAGTCTGTTTTATTGGAAACTAATATTGCCATTCCTACTCTTTTTTGAATGTTGTTTGCTTGATCTACTTTTATCTATCCTTTCAGTTTCAGTTTGTGCCTTTAAGTCTAAGATGTGTCTCTTACAGGCAGCATATAGGTATGTGGTTCATGTTTTTTCATTGATTCTGCCACTCTACTGGTGCATTCTGTATGTTTACATTCAGTGTAATTATTGATGGGTGTGAATTTTGTGCTGTCATATTGATGCCTTTTTTGTACGCTGACAGTTTTCTTGTGCCACTTAATTTTGTACACCATGTTGTTTATCTTTATGTGTTTTCTTTACATCTTTTTCATTGTTGGTTTTGTATTTTCTGAGTCTTTATGTTTTTCTTGTTGACGTGTAAGACTGTTTCCTTTGTGGCTACCTTAATATTTATCACTGTTTTTCCAAACTTAAAGCAGTCTTTAATTTCTTTGGATTGCCTTAATGTCCTCTCCATATGAAACATCTATGACTGTATTTTCTAGACCCTTTTTCTGTTATAACAATTTCTTTTACATACTGGCATCTCTGTTTACCTCTTTTCAAAGTTTTAGTTTTTTAATTTCCCTATCAGGGTTGATATCTGTTTGCTCTGTCTAGTGTTCTAGTCTTGGGTGATTATCTGATGTTACTGGTTATCTAACTGAAGGACTCTTCAGTATTTCTTATAATTTTGGTTTGGTTTTTATAAACTCCCCACATTTGTTTATCTGGAAGCGTCCTAATTTTGCCGTCATATTTAAAAGACAATTTTGATAGATATAAAATTCTTAGCTGGCAATTTTGCCCCTTGAAGGCTTTGTGTATGTCATCCCATTGCTTTCTTGCCTGCAGAGTCTCTGCTAAGTAGCCCATATTTACTAACTCCCATTTGAAGATTATTTTTTGTTTATCCCTAGCTGCTTTTAAAACCCTCTCTTAGCCCTCTGCACCCCACACTGGTGAGCGCCGTCTGGGGTCTTAAAAGCTGCCAAGTTGCCATCTGAGGGTACAGCAAATGGTCCCAACTTAGCAGAAATGGATGATCACCCAGGACCAAAATGACACGGGGGAAAGAGAACCCAGAAGACAGAGAGACCCACGTGAGTGTGTGGCTACACTGACTTGTGACAAAGAACCAGATGGTGCTCGGCAACCACCAGTGATAGCCGTGATGGAGCTCACAAAAGTTGAGTCTCATTGGCAACACAAGAATAAAAAGGAGTGCCCCTTGAGATCTCCACTAAAAGGCCACAATTGATGGTCCATGGGCCTTGGAGTTCCCCTGGGAGCATGGCCCCTGGCCCTGATGCTGCCCCTGTCTACAAATCACAATGGAGCTCAACTCTTGGACAGGAATTGAGTGGATTTGGTGACACAGACTGACCATATCATGTGGGCACTTGATGGTTCTATGCATCTATAGGATGTCATCCTGCTGAACTCTTACTGAGGGAAGGGCAGTGGGTGGAGAGGAGGGGATATGAGATTTTTGGGAGGATAATACACGTATGGAGCAGAGAGGAAGACTGTGCTGTCACACATATATAGGTGGGCATGCAAGTTCATATAGTAATGTACATTTTTATAAAATCTTAATTAAAAATAACCTCCTTATTTTTAGTTTTGGTAAGTTTGATTACAATATATTGGAGTCTTTCTTTTGGGATCTTTCTTGTGTGTTTAATGAGCATCTGAGGTGGATATCTCATCTACTACGGTATCAGGGAAGTTTTCTGTCAACAAATCAAAAATTCTTAGTATTTTTCTGTTATTCGGCTCATTCTGCTACTCTAATCACTCATAGGTAATCCCTCTGGATAGACTCCCACGTAATTTAGTCTTTTAGTTTTTAAAACTCTTACTGATTGTTCCTCAAAATACGTAGGTGTCAACTGCATTACTTCATTTCACTGCCTTACATCTGATCTTTTGATTGTCTACTAATTCTGTAACTCTGTTATTAATCTGCCTAATTTCTGATAGCTGTCACTCAAGATTTTTTGTAGCCTGATTAACCTGTCATTATGTTCTACTACATTATGCCTGATCACCTTCCTGATCTCTTGAAGAGAACTAAATATTAAACTTTTGTATTCACCTCCCATCATTCCAAGAAGCTCTCTTCATCTGGAAAATTTCGCTGTTCTTTGTTTTCAGAATGTTCTGAAGCCATCATGGTCTGCCTTTGTAAGTGATCTGAGATTAACTGTTGCCTCAGAGCCATCAGTAAGTTGAATTTATTTATGTTTGCTTACTGTGTTCTAACTTCCTCTTTGTTTTGAAATGCCCCAATAGGCTGGTCATGTGAGCTAGTTTGATTGTTGGTGCCTTAGAGGTTTCAAACATTCTGTCACCAGGTGGTCAGAGCTGTTACTAGCCATGTGGGCCAAAGTTTCCACTTAAAAGTTATTGCATGAAGTCAGTTCAGGTGCTCAGGTAGTAACTGTGTGGTACAGGCTCTCCACTACAGTCCCAGATGAGTAGGGGTAATTGGTGTAGGCACAGGTAACTGACTGCAAGCACTGAGAAAGGTAGGGGGTTGACAGCTATTTGTGAGTGACTGTAAGGATGTCTTGTCCTTGTCCCTTAATGCACATAGGCAGATAGGTTTTGCTGCAGGACAATGGGTACACTGAATGCTGTAGGCAATGCTGAAAGGCTTACAGGGTTCATGGTCCACTTATGCCTTTGCCTAGGCTACGGACCTGTTTCTGTGCTGAGTTTCCAGCTTACAGGAGCTGGTTGGGTTTTCCCCCCCATTTGTTAAACTGCTCCCTCTCCATGGGAGGGAGAATGGCTCAGGGTGCAGAGAAGAGGGTCCTACTTCTGGCCCACGTAGAGTGTCAGAATACAGAGTCCAGTGCAATATAGAGAAGGGATGAGGAAACACTGGGAAAAGGGAAAGGTTTACCCTGAAGGTTTTAGATCAACATGTGGCAGGTTAGATGCAAGGATCCTAGGTTTTGATACTCAAATGTCACTTTTCATTGATTCTGGAGGCATGACCACGTTCTCCTTTGCTCAGTCTCTCCCACTGAGGAACATGCTCTCTGAATGCCACTTCTTTGGTTCACTACACTGGCCAGTGCAGATCCTCCTGCAGGGTGCTGTATCCCACCAAGTCAGGTCTGGTCAGTCCTAGGTCCTTCTGGGCTTACTCTCCTTTCCCTGTTCCTCATTCTGATTTCCTAACTTTCTCTTTGATTTCCAGGGCTCCTGTAATGTCATATATAATCAACTGATTTATTTATTTTTATTGGCATTGTTAGAGGGATTGCAGGAAGTGTCTGACTACTCTGCTATCTTAACCCCACCTCTTATTTTATTACTGTACTTTAAAGTTTTACAAAACAAACTAGCTTATTACCCAGTTAGTATGTACATTGCTTTATGACCTTGGTTATCAACCCCATGACATGTCAACACTGTCTCTTCTGAGCCTTGATTTCCTTATTACCAGCTCTCTTGTCCCTTCCTGCTTGTCCCTGGTCTGGTGTGCCCCTTTAGTCTTGTTTTGTTTTATGGGCCTATGTAATCTCTGGATGAAGAGTGAACCTCAGGGTGACTTCATTACTGAGCTAAAAGGGCATGTAAGGGCCATACTCTGAAGTTTTCTTCAGTCTCTGTCAAGCCAGTAAGTCTGGTGTTTTTTTGTGAGTTAGATTTTTTTTTTTTTTTTCCCAGCTCTCTCTGGGACCCTCTATTGTGATCTCTATCAGAACAGCCAATTGTAGCTTTGAGGTACCATCTAGTTGTACTGAACTCAATCTGGTGGAGGCCATGGTAGTTGTGGTACATTAGTCCTTTCGACTAATCTTTTCCTTATATCTTTATTTTTATTCATTTTCCCTCTGGGGTAAGACCAGTAGAGTACCTTAGATGGTTGCTCACAAGTCTTAAGACCCCATGTAGAACACTTTCTTTATAAATTATTTTTAGCCAACTGAGCTAAATGTTCTGAGACAGAAAACCATGCATCTTTAACCACTACTAAGTTTAGAGCAATAATTCAAAGCAAAGAGGCTCATAGTCTGTAACACACAAAAACTAAGAAGCAGAAGAAGACACTTTAGATTTATAGCTCTTGGATCATTCTTACTTTAGGGCATTTGCTTTTCAAATGAAAGATCAAGAGGTACTGTCGGGTATCTTTGAGACCCACTGCAGCATTCAGTCTCCCTGGGCTGCTCCCAGGCAATGAGAGTATGGTGAGGATACTGGAGGAGGCCATTCCTGCCCAGTGCAGGACTCTTCTCGTGGGATGAGTCTTTTGGCCTGGGGCTCCCAACCAGCCTGGTTAAGACTTTTTGTGAACTGTACTGCAGTCCAAGGCCTTTCTCATCTAGTCCTCCTTCCTTCCCTCAAAGGTATCAGAATAGCATCATGGTTTGAGGCTCTCCCCACCTACTTCACAGGCACCTCCCTTTCATTTCTAATTCTGTCTTGTCATCTGCTTCCCAGAGGACCTGAACTGGCACAACATTTCAAGTACTGAGCACTGAATGAGGTTCTAGAAATGCTAGATGTTACTATTGTAATTACAGCTTCATTAAACTAATGACTCCACTTTCAGAAGATATTCCTAGAGGCATCTACCCTTATGAAATTCTGACCTGAGGGTCTTCAGTAGACTCTTAGGCCTTCCCCAATCCATGTGTATCTCTTTGCCTTGTGGCAACATTCCAAGCAAAAGGTCATTTTGCTTTTCCTAATTCTTCACTATGTAGAAAAACTTTCAAAGTCACTAAGGATTTGGAAAACAAGTATTGAAAATGTCACAATGAGCTAGAAACATGGGTCTCAGTAGTCCTTCATGATAACAAGAATGAAGACCATGGTCTTGGAGAGCCCTCTTAAAACTCCAACAGAAGGCACATTCACTGTAACATGTCCTTTCTTGAGAGAGTTCTATGCTGAGTCATTATGGTTTACCTAGCATTTGTTTTGGGGAAACCCTTGTGGCATAGTGGTTAAAAGCTACAGCTGCTAACAAAAAAGTGAACAGTTCAAATCCACCAGGCCCCTTGGAAACCCTATGGAGCAGTTCTGCTCTGTCCTATAGGGTCACTATGAGTCAGAATCAACTCAGATGCAAGAGGTTTGGTTTTTGCTTTTACAGTGTGTCTTACTGGCACACCTGGGATGTTAATTATTTTCAGAGAGGAAGGTGGTGGTCAAGGCAGTAATGGAAAATACAAAAGAGTCTACAACACATCCATCAGCCTTCAGCTCTAACTATTAGAACATATGGAGCAGTTTTCAGTGAGACGTTCATAAATACTGCCAAGAACCTTGTTATGACGACAGCCATAAACAGCAGTCTCTTGACTGGCTTCACTTCTTCTCTTAGCCCTTAATCTGATAACCCTTCAAATCCAAACTTCAGCTGAGTGTGATGGGGTGTGCAGAGAGCAGCTGCACACAATCTATTCAACTATTGTTAATGAAGACAAAGCAGTGTCTCATAATATTCAATAAATACAATAGATAACAAGTATTCTCATGCTGTATACAAGAAGATAGATGCAGGGAGAAGGGAACTGGTAGAGTATAAGTATGAGACTAAACAGAAAATGGGGTGTGTCTTAGTCACTTACTCAGGTTCCAATTCAATGACCACAGACTTCCAAGAGGAGTCACCAACAGTTTGATAATGGTGTTACTGATTCTCTGCAGCAGAGAAACAGTTGATGATCAATAACAATTAGAGGCCTAATAAAATTGATGTTGCTGCTGAAAGGCTGTCATGGGCAGAATAAGGGTCCCTGCAATCAACTGTAATGAAGCTCATGGCTGTTCTTCCCTTTGAAAGTACTGGATTGAAGCTCTTCTCTCATCAAAGTAAAAGTGACGTGACTTTCACCCCTGCTGCAGAAGGGGAATCAACTCAGATAAATGCCACAGTATGATGGGCTCTCAAACTGATTCTGGCATGCTCAGGGGTCAAGGGGAGACTGAAAATGGGGAGAAGTATACCCCTGAGATGGCCACATGGTTCACTCATGTCACAAAGACAAAATGGTGTTGCAACATTATGTCTTTAGCTGTTGTTTGTGTGTTGCTAATAAAATAATTTACAGAGGGGAGAGTCAACCATCATCACAACGCAACACTCACCACCTTTGGAGAAGGGACACTGTCATCAATTTCTAGGAAAAATAAATGGGATTCTAATGACCTGTCACTAATATAAATTAATGTATTGTGATTTGTGCTGCTGTTTGTCCTAGGACAAGTCCCCCCTAGGTTAGTAAGCCTTCTGCAGGATAGAAAACATTGGCTTGGGTGATGTACCTGGGTCTGGTGATTGGTTCTGATCCTCCCTGAGGTAGGAAATAACAGGCAAGTCCTTCTCTCTCTGAAACTCAGTTTCCTCATCTGGAAAATAAGAATAACTATCCAACAGAGTTTCATGAGACAAATGCGAGAAAGGCCTCCAATTACTGCCCAGTAGAATATTTAAAATCAGTCACAAACTGTCACATGTTACGTGACAGATGTTGAACCCTGGGAGCAAAACTGATTCCCTTATATTTATCATCTGTATTAGGAAATAATAAGAGGTGTTTTTATACACTGCAGTAAAATCTCACTTTATCATTAAAGAGTTTTGGCAGTATCACAAAAGACTGAAAGATGGCTGGATAATTTCATAACAATATTAACTAATACACTTTATTCATTAAATTCTCGGTTCTATTTTAATTACATTAATTCATTTAATCCTTGTGATGGTTGTGTGCCAACATGGCTGATTTTCAGTGGTTTGGCTTTTATGTAGTGATGTAATCACTTCCATGATGATGTAATCAGCTCCATGGTGACATCTGCTATGATTAATCAATGAGCTGAAAACCCGTTTCCTTGGAGGTGCAGCCTACACGGGATACATACAGACTTTCTGGCAAAGCTTGCTGACTTTTACTCTGCATTTTGCTTTCAGCTCTCGTCATCTGACCTTGAGTTGATGAGACTTGAGCCAATAGCCTGTCATGTATGCTCCTTTTCTACACCCCACCTCCCACATCTCTGTATTTCCTTCTTCATGTATTTGTCTCTCAGACTACCTTTCTCCCTTACCTCCCTCTTCCATCTTTCTCCTTCTTTCTCACTCTGTCATGGACTAAATTGTGTTCCTCCAAAAATGTGGTTTGGCTGGGCCATGATTCCTGGCACTGTGTGGTGTCCTCGATGTTGTAAATCCTGCCTCTATGATGTTAAGGAGGGAAGATGAGTGGCAGCTGCGTTGGTGTGGCAGGACTCAATGTATAAGTCTGTTTTATGCCTTGAGGCAATCTGAGATATGGAAAAGAATCTAGCAGAGAAACAGCCATCAGGAAAAAAAGCAGTGCCAGGAGCCTGAGTGCATCATTTGGAAAGGACCAGGGTCCCTGTGCCTCAGAAGCTTCAAGTCCAGGGAAGACTGATGACAAGACCTTCCTCCAAAGCCAGCAGAGAGTCTTCCCCTGGAGCTGATACCCTGAATTTGGACTTTAAACCTACTGGACTGTGACAAATAAAATGTCTTTTTTTTAAGGTCCTCCATTTGTGGTATCTGTTATGGCAGCATTAGGGGACTGAGACACACCCCATCTTCTATTTAGTTCCATACTTATACCCTACTAGTTCCGTTTTCCCTGCATCTCTCTCCTTGTATAGAGCATGAGAATATTTGTTATCTGTTGTATTTATTGAATATTATGACACACTGCTTAGTCTTCGTTAACAATGGTTGAGTACATTGTCTGCAACTGCTCTCTGCACACCCCATCACACTCATTGACTCAGGTACCTTTGCTTGACTCGCATTTTCATGAGTTAATGGTTCCCAGCTTATAAAAATTCTCAACTTCATGAAGTTTGGAGTTGAAGGGTTATCAGATTAAGGACTAAGAGAAAAAATGAAGTATTATGAGCATAAACTGCCTCAAATCATCTGCTTTCTCTTCACTTGTCTCTTGCTTTTCTCCCCTCCCACAGACAGTGAACAGAGAAAGCAGGAGTCAGGACTACTCCTTGGGGTCTGGCCAAGACCTAAGGACAGGCCCTTAGAGACTGGAAAGACCATCCATCACCTGAGCCCAGGATCTCTGGGCCTCATCCCCAGAACTAAGCTAGTCTTCATACATTTGTTCACTTGGACATAACTCACAAATCTAATAACCAGTAAGAAACGTTTTAAAAGACAGTGCCTTTGTCCCAAATAGAGAGCCTCAATAGCTATACGCGGTGTGCACTCCTTAGTGCACCTCTCCCCACTTCCACACACACAAAAAAAACACTGTCGTGGAGTTGACTCCAACTCATAATAATGGTCCTATAGAACAGAGCAGAACCAGCCTACAGTTTCCAAGGAGCACCTGGTGGCTCTGTGGTTAGCAGCCGTAGCATTTAACCACTATGTGCCACCAGAGTTTCCTCCCCGCCACAGGCTAGGCAGAAATGGTGTGGTCCTTCCCCCTTCATCAACATGTCTCGGCCAGATTCTCAGAATTCCATGGTGCCCTCCTGCCCCTGACCTTGTTATCAAAAACCAAACCCAGTCCACTGCCTTTAAGTCAATGCCTACTCCCAGCGACCCTACAATACAACGCAGAACTGCCCTGTGGGGTTATCAAGGCTGTAAAACTTTAGTGAAACAAACCGCCAAATCTTCCTCCTGCAGAGCAGCTAGTGGGTCCAAATCACCAATCTTTTGGTTAGAAGCCCAACACTCAGACAACGGCACCACCAGGATTTTGACGCCACTGTAACAAACTCCCGTCCTCCAACTTCCCCACTCCACAGCCTAAAACTCTCTTGACTCTCTTGGGGCAGGGCACAGTTGGATCAGTTCCACTACTTCTGGTCGGGAGCACCGTGTACCTGGTTTGTTCTGTGAGCAAGCTGGAGGTTCTTGTCCTTGACCTTTTCCTCTGGCTCTGAGAACACTATTTCTTCTTCCTCCTCCTCACTCTCTTCAGAACAGGAATCAAATGTGTCAGCATAATACTCTTCAGCCACTAGTGGGTCTTCTGGGATCTCTGAAATAAAGAGCAAACAACAATCAGGTCTCAACAGTTATTAAAATTAAAATGAGACTGGATTCCCTTTGTGTTTTCCCTGAGATGGATATATTATTTGTACTAGCAAAGCCTTCATGGAGTCTGTCTTAGCTTCCTGAAAGTACTGGATGGATGTAACTAACATTTAGCAAAGAGAAATCAGCAGACGAATGGAACAGGAATGCCAGTTTTGGAAGGTGGGCAAACAAGACCAGGCAACAAAGAAGAGACATCTGCTTTAGAGTCTTCACATTTGAAAGCATGCATCCTTATTATAAATGATGGGAGTTAGGCATGAAAGGGAAACCCTGGTGGCATACTGGTTAACTTCTATGGCTGCTAACCAAAAGGCTGCCAGTTCAAAGCCTCCTGGCATCCCTTGGAAACTCTATGAGTCAATTCTATTCTGTCCTAGAGGGTTGCCATGAATCGGAGTAGACTCAACAGCAATGGGTTTAGGCATCAAAGGGAGTCCTGGTGGCCTAGTTTCTACAAGCTCAGTTGCTAATCAAAAATCATTGGCAGTCTGAATTCTCCAGCCACTTCTTAGAAGCCCTGTGGGGCAGTTCTACTCTGTCCTATAGGGTCAGTATGAGCCAGAATAGACTGGATGGCAACAGGTTTGGTTTGAGGTTGGTTTAGGCACAAAGGCAGATCAAGAAGTCCCGGCCACAGGGCCCTATTACACAACCCACATTAAAGTTTTAGCAGAGGCAGTTGGAATGGAGCCAGGCCAGCATTCCTCCTGAGAATTTTTTTAAAGACCATGTTAGTAGTGACACCAGACAATAGGAGAGAAATTTATAACAATGACATTTTGGCAAACTGCGTGAAACTTTACAATTCTTTTCTCACAGGCCATGAAGGCTTTTGTGATGGAATTCACCCTGCTGGGTCCTATTTGCACTGACACACAGCCATTTATTTATTTATTTTTAAGCAAAAAGTACACTAACTTAAGCTGATGTTAAGAAGTGGCTACCCAGTTT
The DNA here is from genome assembly GCA_028571685.1 of Heterohyrax brucei. NCBI lineage: Eukaryota > Metazoa > Chordata > Mammalia > Hyracoidea > Procaviidae > Heterohyrax > Heterohyrax brucei. The sequence goes on along the minus strand of CM053149.1, from coordinate 26,794,312 downwards.
ACTCAGTGCAACATTATTAGTAGCTAAAAATAAAGTCAGAGCTTATAATAATCTTCAAAGCAGACAGGCTAAACAATGAATCAGAAAAAAACATAGTGACATCTCCCACTTACTAATGGAGTCCTAGAAATAGAAAAATATACCTGGGCAGGCAGAGGAGGAAATTACATAGTAATACTTGGCCATGGTAAGACAGTGGGCATCTTAACTTTTGAACTATACTCTGACTCACAAACAAAATTATCCTAAATTGTAACACACAGCACTGTTTTCCACCCCATTTTGATATTTTCTGTCAAAAACCCAAACTAAAACTGCTGCCATTACAGTTGATTATCTCATAGCAACCCTACAGGTCAGAGGAGAACTTGCAAGGTTGTTCAGCTTTGTAGAAGCAGACCACCAGACCTTTATGGTACGTACTAAACAACAACCTTATGGGTAGTAGCCCAGGGCCTAACCACTGCACCAGCAGGGCTCCTATCTTCTAACAGAAAAAAAAATATATACACACAGACACACACACAGAAATGCGCAGGCACACACACGCAAGCACACACACACACGCATACATATATGTAATTTGGGGTCAAAGGATCAAGGCTTGAATCTAGGTTGACCACCTCCTAGATGAGAACCTGAGCAAGTGACCTGAACTTAACCACTACTACCCACTGCTGCTGAGTCAATTTTGACTCACAGTGACCCTATAAGACAGAGCAGAACTGCCCCATTGAGTTTCCAAGAAACACCTGGTAGATTTGAACTGCTGATCTTTTTTTAGCATGTGTAGCATTTAACCACTATACCACCAGGGTTTGCACACTTCAACTTACTGAGCAATAAATTCTCCAGTAAAACAGACATAAGAGCAATCAAGCAGGGCACCCATGAAGATTCAGTAACACAGTTCTTAGGAACGCAGTCTGTAACTAGGTAAGCTTTACACAAATGTTCACTGAATTTCCACATCTGTAATAACACACTTTTCATTAGCTGGCTCCAGAATACTCTGGAAAATGCAATTCTTATTGGATACTGAATTCCCTAACAATACCAAAAAACTAAACCCATTGTCATTCATCGATTCTGACTCGTAGCAACACTATACAACAGAGTAGAATTGTTTCATACAGTTTTCACAGCTGTACATCTTACGGAAGCAGACTGCCACATCTTTCTCCCATAGGGCAGTTCAAACCACTGACCTTTCAGTTAGCGACTGAACACTTTAACCACTGTGCCACCATGGCTCCTTTATTTCCCTAATACTATCCCAACTTATAGCAACCCTATAGGACACAGCAGAACTGCCCCAAAGGGTTTCCAAGGAGCATCTGGTGACTGAACTGCCGACCTCTTGTTTAACAACCATACCTCTTAACCACTGCACCATCAGGGTTTCCTCCCTGGCAAAGGGAACAGCATGGAGACTTCAAAATCTGTTAATGTATGGTTTTCCGCTAAAGCACAAAAGGCAGTATAGTGCAGTCCAAGCTGGTCAGCTCAAAAGAGGGAAACTACAGATACTAAAAACCACCTTTGTCAGCTGCTTAAAAAAAAACAAACCTACTGCTGTTGAGTCGGGTCTGACTCTCAGTGAGCATAAAGGTCAGCGCAGAACCCCATTGAGTTTCCAATGAGTGCCTGATGGATCTGAACTGATGACCTTTCAGTTAGCAGACATAGCACTTAACCCACTATGCCACCAGGGTTTAGGAAGGGTGATATTGGGGAATCTCCTACTTTCTGTCAGTATCTCTAATCTACCTCATTTAGTCAAGCATCAGATGAAATTTGTATATGGAGGCCATGTTTTTGTGAAAAATGCATATGTTTATTAGACACATTTAGAATGACAAAAAGGTTATAGAATGTGCAAGTATTTAGTGAAAACTAAAATCCACTGAGGACAATACTTCAGGTCTCTAGTGCACTCTGAATACGGTAAAGTACTTACTGAGTGGCATGGTGGGCAGAAACCTTGTGCTACATCTTCTTCCACACTTTCTTCTACTCTCCCTATGTCTCCTCTACCTACTTCTATCCCCATCTCACTCCTTCCCTCTGCAAGCTTCCCCCAGCCACTTCCTCCTCATCTCTGAGTCTCTTTGCCCCTTACTTATTCATTCACTCATCACTCACTCATTATCGCTAGCTCTTGCTTGTCTTCTATCTTATCCTTTCTTTCACTCCCATCCTTCCCTGCCCATTGAAGGAAAGATCTGTTTTCAAACTTGGCTACGACAATACGCAATGTGATTTACACTGTGAGCAAGTGCACGGAAGTGTTTGTGTGCATGTGCATGGGTATGTAAATAAATACCTTTATAACTAAAAGTTTCATGTATCAATGCTTATTCATATTACATGTGATGCACTCTGGAATTTTCCATCCTACTTAATTAAAAAAATAAAACGCTAGTTGTAACTTGCAACTAATTTCACAGCCCACAGTTTGAAGAAAAACTGATTTATAGTGTGGGCTTTGGTAACAATAACACCTGCATTTAAACTGTGGTTCTAACACCATACGATTTTTCACCATTCTATGTCTGAAATAGATTGAACATGAAGTCAGGATGCACTGCTAATTGCTGGGGATTGGAGTTGGAAAGTTGGAAACAAAGAGAGATCAGTAGATGGAAAACATGGCCTAGGTGAGAGAAATCACAATGAGGACAGAACGACAAAATTTTGCAGGACTAATGATTTCTTCACTGCCAAGTACCTTTTTTAAACAACATAAACGGTGCCTGCACACATGGATCTCACCTGATGGAATACACAAGAGTCAAATCAAGTACATCTGGGGAAAGAGATGACAGAAAAGCTCAGTGTCACTGGTGAGAATAAGGCCAGAGGCTGACTATGTAACAGACCATCAATTGCTCATCTACAAATTCAAGGTGAAGATGAACAAAATTGAAACAACTCCACCAGAGCTTAAGAATGACCTTGAGTACCCACCTGAATTTAGAGACCATCTCAAAATAGATTTGATACACTGAAGACCAATGAAAGGAGACCAGATAAGTGGTGGAATGACATCAAGGATATTATACATAAAGGGGCAGAGTCAAGATGGCACAGTAAACACATGTCTCCCTAAATCCCTCTAGAAACCAAGACCTGAACTGATAATTGAATGGATGCTTCTGGACAACTTGTGAGCCCTAGGACACAGCATATGGCTGTTATTTGGACTTCATACTACTGAACACAAAACCTCCCCTTTCGCTGACGCCACTCTTGGTGAGCGCAGGCTTGCGCAGACCGAAGGTATCTCACCAATTTAACTGTTTTTTCCTCTGCTTTAGCTGGCGGGCAGAGCTAGGACTTGACTAGCGGCTAATCTCAGATGCACTGCTGGTGGGATCAGCAAGCGAAACTGCCATATTTTGAGAGCCTGGCTTTGGAGTCTGTGCATCTTGGCACCTTTGGCCTCTCTTACTGTCTCTGCCATATAGTAGCCAGTACTGAGGCAGTACCAAGCTTCTGCGGGATGCCATCTTGTTCCATTGGAAGGTGAATACACCCATACAGGGGCCCCAGCTGGATGTAGTTTCTAGGTGGGGAGGCAGTGCTTGTCCAGGGGAGAGTGCTTTTCTGGCAGAAAAGCAGTATTTTACACAGTGTCACCTATGGCTGGGGCCTGGCAACAGAGGCTGTGGACTCAGGGCATCTTGGCACCTTGGGCCTCTCATCTTTTAGGTCCCAGTGAGGTGGTGAGTTTGTGCAGGACACCATCTTGTTCCACTGGGAGGTGGATATACTCTTACAGGGGCCCCAGCTGGACCTAATTCCTGGGCTGGGAGGCAGCGCCTGCCTGGAGGAAAGTTCTTTTCCAGCAGCAAAGCAGGATTCTACACAGTGTTGCCTACTGCTAGGGCCCAACAGCAGAGGCCAGCAGGACAGTAGCCATTCTGTATTTTGAACTAGTTTGTAACATCTGGGGTTCAATATAGACATGCTTACTTTGCCAGCTGCAAAGACAGACCTATACACCTGAAAACCTGGCTGACTTTGGAAGTTATCAGATACTTTTTAATTCTCATTTCAAGACGGCCTAGAGAAACAACTGTAGTCCATCCTCATAGCATCTCTCCTAGCCTCTACTGACTTACATGATGCCCCAAAAGCAACAAACTCTGGAGGAAAGCATAACCAAGAAATCACCCATGGCTTCAGAAGGCCCCCAAAAGAAAGCACCTCAAAAATTCCCAAATAAACCTTTCTGAAACCATCAGAAGGTGAATACAAAAGGATTATATGTAGAGCTGTTCTAGGCCTCATACTAAATGCAGCAGAGCAAAATGGAAAATTAAGCAAGCTGTTTGAGCTGATAGAACACAAGTGCTTGGAAATCCAACAGATCAAGAACAAAATCAAAGACATAGAAACTTCAATTCAAAGCCAAGAAAACAGAATGGAACAAAGGGAAAAGAGAATTTCTGACTTGGAAGACAGAGCTACTGACTCCATCATGTGTAAGGAGAAATCAGAAAAAAGAAACAAGAAAAATGAAGAAGCACTAAGAAGCATGTGGGACTCTATTAAGAAGAACAACATACAATTAATTGGAGTCCCTGAACAGCACAAGACACATGAGAACACAGAGAGTATTGCTGCTGATCTGCTGACAAAAAATTTCCCAGAACTTATGAAAGACGAGAATATAGATACCCAAGATGCATATCGAATACCACTCAATATACATCTCAAAAGAAAGACTCCAAGACATATTCTTATCAAGCTTAACAAAATGAAGCATAAGCAGAAACTCTTAAAGGCAGCAAGACTGAAAGCAAAGCTAACATTGAGAGGGAAACCCTGTAGGCTTTCATCAGATTTCTCAGCAGAAACGATGCTGGCATGGAGACAGTGACATGACACATTCAAAGTCTTGAAGGAGAAGAACTTCTAACCAAGAATTATATATTCTGCAAAACCAAGAATTATGTATTCTGCAAAACTATCTTTCAAATATGAAAAAGAAACTAAGACATTCACAGAGAAACAGAAACTCAGAATTTGTAAAAACCAAACCAAAGCTACAAGAAATACTGAAACAATCTCTTGGCTTAGAAGAACAAAACTACTAACTTTATGTTTTAAAAGCAAACACAGGACACTTCACCAAGAATCCAACTCAGTTAGGGACGGCTCCAAACTCAATCAAAACTATAATAGTGAAAGAAATAATCCAGTGATCATATCATGAAAACCATGATGTCATATTAAAGAGAGAAATGTACTCTAGTCATTATAGTCCTTCCAGGGAGAGGAAGTTGATAAGAATAGTGGTAATTAAAATTGGGTTTATACACTCATGAATCTAGATGCAAAAATCTTCAACAACATTCTTGCCAATAGAAAACAACAATATACCCAAAAAAATAATCCATCATGGCCCAGTTGGATTGACACCAGGGATGTAAGGCTGGTTCAACATCAGAAAAAAAATTAATGTGACCAACCACATAAATACCACAAAAGACAAGAATCATCTGATCTTGTCTACTGACACAGAAAAGGCACTTGCTAAAGTCCAACACCCATTCATGCTAAAAACTCTCAGCAAAATAGGAACAGATTGCCAATTCCTCAATGCAAGAAGAGCCATTTATACAAAGCCAACTGCCTATGTCATCCTGAATGGAGAGTGATCAAACTAGACAAGGATGCCCACTCTCACTTCTCCTATTCAACACTGCACTAGAAGTTCTAGCCAGAGCAATTAGACAAGACCAAGAAATAAAGGGCATCTACATTTGCAAAGAAGAACTAAAAATCTCCCTATTTGCAGATGATATGATTGTATATGCAGAGAATCCCAAGGAATCCATAAGTAAACTATTTAAACTGATAGAAGAGCTCAGCAAAGTCTCAGGATACAAGATAAACATAAGTAAATCAGTAGGATTCCTTTATACCAACAAGGAGATTATTAAGGAAGAAATCACTAAGTCAATACCATCTACTATAGCTCCAAAGAAGAAGATAAAGTACCTAGGAATACATCTAACCAGAGAAGTAACAGACCTTTATAAGGAGAACTATAAGCCCTTACTACAAGAAACTAAGAGACTTACATAAATGGAGAAATCTGCCCTGCACATGGATAGGAAGGCTTAACATTGTGAAAATGTCTATTTTACCTAAAGCAATCTACTTATATAATGCAATCCCAATACAAGTTCCAATGACATTTTTTAATGAGATGGAGAAACCAATCACCAGCTTTGTTTGGAAAGAGAAGCAGCCCCAGATAAATAAAGCACTACTGAAGAAGAGCACATTGGGAGGCCTCTCACTATCCGAATTTAGAACCTATTACACTGTCACAGTAGTGAAATCAGCCTGGTACTGGTACAAAAAGAGACAGATAGATCAGTGGAACAGAACTGACACCTCAGAGATGACACCATCTTCCTAGGAACAGTTGATATTCAACAAAGGCCCTAAGACATTAAACTGGGGAAAAAAACAATCTCTTCAACAAATGGTGCTGGCAAAATTGGCTATCCATCTGCAAAAAATTCAAAGAAGACCCATAGCTTACACCTTATACAAAAACCAACTCAAACTGGATAAAGGACCTAAATGTCAAATCTAAAACAATAAAGCTCATCCAAGAAAAAGTAGAACAATAATGGAAGTTTTAATACACAACAGGACAGACTTCAAAATCTACCAAACAAACCACAAACAGAAAACAGTCAAATGGGAACTATGAAGAATCAAATACTTCTGCTCATGCAAAGACTTTATTAATAGAATTAAAAGGCCACCTACAGAATGGGAAAAAATATTTGGCAACTATATGTCAGGCAGACGCCTGATCTCTATAATCTATAAGGTACTACAAAATACCAATAAGAAAAAAATAAATCATCCAATTAAGTGATGGGCAAAGGAAACGGACAGACACTTCTCTAAAGCGAAGATCCCGGTAGCCAAAAAACACATGTGGACATGCTCATGCTCATTAGCTACAATGAGATACCACTTCACCTCAACAATGTTGGCCATGATCCAAAAAACACAAAACAACAAATGCTGGAGAGGCTGTAGAGAACTTGGAACTTTCCTACACTGTTGGTGGGATTGCAAAATGGTGTAATCACTTTGGAAAGCAATCTGGCATTTCCTTAAAAAGTTGGATCTAGATATACCATTTGACCCAGTCATTCCACTGCTCAGATTATATCCTACAGAATCAAGGCCACTCACACCAACGGATACACGCACACGAATGTTTATCGCAGCACAGTCCACAATAGCAAAAAGATGGAATCAAACCAGATGCCCAACAACAGAGGGATGGATAGGTAAACCATGCTATGTATACTCAATGGAACACTATATAATGATAAAGAACAATGATGATTTTAGGAAACATCTCATAACTTGATTTCAACTGGAAGACATTATGTTGACTGAAAGTAGTCAGTGACAAAAGAAGAAATATTGTATGAGGCCCCTACAATAAGAACTTAAAAACAGACTCATGCATAGAGGAAAAGACTCTTTCATGGCTGCAAAGGTGGAGGGGGGCAAGGGTTTAGATTAGATAGTTCATAGAAATTTGGTTGGGTGAAATCTGGGACAGCACACATTAGAAAAAAAATCAGTTATTAACTGGACTTCAACATAACATGATTACTCCTCCCATCTTAATCCAATATTACAAGGACAGAGAAGCTGGGGCATGGGGGCAGAGACCAAAGTTCTCACAACCAGCATTTTGCAAAAAGAGTCTTCTGCACTCCACATTGGTGAATGGCGTTTGGGGTCTTAAAAGCTGCCAAGCTGCCACCCGAGGGCACAGCAAATGGTTCCAACTTAGCAGGAATGGATGATAACCAAGGACCACAACAACATGGCGGAAGGAGAATCCAGAAGACTCAGAGACCCACGTGAGTGGGTGACTACATTGGACTTGTGACTAGAAGAACCAGATGGTGCCTGACCACTGCCAGTGATAGCCATGATGGAGCTCACAAAGTTGAGTCTCACTGGTAACACAAGAATAACAAAGGATACACCCTGAGATCTCCATTAAGAGACCGTAATTAATGGTCCATGGGCCTCGGAGTTCCCCTGGTAGCATGGCCCCTTGCCCTGATGCTGCCCCTGTCCATAAATCATAATGGAGGTCAACAATCAGACAGGAATGGACTGGACTTGGCGACACAGAGTGACCATATTATGTGCATACTTTATGGTTCTATGCATCTATAGGATGTCATCCTGATGATCTCTTACCGGAGTAAGGGGTTTGGGTGGAGAAGAGGAGATAGGAGTTTGTTGGTAGGATAAGACATGTATGGAGCAGAGAGGAAGAGTGTGCTGTCACCAGGCAGGGAGAGTAGCCAGAGCTGCATATAGGTGGGCATGCAAATTTATATGGGAATGTACATTTTCAATCATAATAAAAATAAAAGAATATGAAGAAAGCATGAGGTCCTTAAAAACACAAGAAAGAAAAGACCAAAATGGATACCAGAGAGAGACAAAAACTTTCTTTTGAACATTGAAAGCTGAAGTGAACTGAAGAAATACAACAGCTGGACACACTATCTCAAAGTAAAGTATTATAACGAGATGTGCAGACGCCTGGAGTTAGAAAACCAGACTGGAAGAACATGCTTTGCATTTCCCAAGCTCAAAGAACTGATGAAAAAATTCAAGTCTCGAGTTGCAACATTAAAGGTTCAGTCAGACCCGACTGGACAACAGCTGGTTTTTCTTATGGGTAAAATACTGAACAACAAGGGAAGCATCAAAAGAAGGTAGAAGGAATACACAGAATCATGGTACCAAAGTCAACTGTTCAAAACTCTGTTATTTCAAGAAGTAGCACGTGATCAAGGTCTGATGGTACTGAAGAAGAAAGCCCAAGCTACAATGGAGACAACTGGTGAAAAATGAGGCTCTGGGAACTGCCCATGTCATGGACTGAATTGTACCTCCCTGAAAATGTGTGTAGTAATTTGGCTGGGCCATGATTCCCAGTATTGTGTGATTGCCCACCATTTTGTGGTTTTCCTATGATGTAAATCCTACACTCTGCCTGTGTTTAATAGACTGGATTACGTTAGAGGATTAGGGTGGGACTCTAACACTCTTACTAAGGGAATTTCCCTGGAATGTGGCTTGTGCCACCCTTTTATTCTTTGAGAGAGAGGGGAAGCAAGCAGAGAGATGGGGACCTCATACCACCATGAGCATTGCCAGGGGCAGACTGTGTCATTTGGAAAGGACCTGCGGTCCCTGTGCCTCAGAAGCTCCCAGTCGAGGGGAAGACTGCCAACAAGCAAGACTTCCCCCACAGGTAAGGCCTTGAATTTGGACTTGTAGCCTACTGGACTCTGACCAATTTCTCTTTTCAAAGCCACCCATTTGTGGTGTCTCTGTTTTAGCAGCACTAGATGACTAAGACAGACAGAATACCAACTGAGATGTTTCAACAAACAGATGTAGTACTGGAAGTACTCATTCATCTATGCTAAAAGATTTGGAAGATAGCCACCTGGCCAACTGACTAAAAGAGAACCATATTCATGTTTATCGCAAAGAAAGCTGATCCAATAGAATACAGAAATTACTGAACAATATCATTAATATTTCATATGAGTAACATCTTGCTGATGATAATTCCAAAGCAGTTACATCAATGCATCAACAGAGAACTGCCAGAAATTCAAGCTGGATCCAGAAGAGGACTCAGAACCTAGGATATCATTGCTGATGTCAGATGGATCCTGGCTGTAAGCAGAGTATCAGAAAGATGGTGAGCTGTGTTTTACTGGGTTCTGCAAAGGCATTTGACTCTGGATCAAAATGAACTACAGATAACACTGTAAAGAAAGCGAATTCTCAAACACTTAATTGTGCTCATGATGAATCTGTTTTTAGACCAAGATACAATCATTCAAAAAGAAGGCACGGATACTATAAAAAGTCAGGAAAGGTGTCTGTCAGGGATGCATCCTTTCACTATATTATACAGTCTGCGTGCTGAGCAAATCATCCGAGCAGATGGACTAAAAGAAGACAAACAGGGCATCAAGACTCTACGAAAACTCATTAACTATCTGAGATATAGATTCTACAACATTGCTTGTTGAAAGTGATGAAGACTTAAAGCACTTACTTAAGAAGATCAAAGACCACAGACTTCAGTGTGGATCACACCTCAACACAAAGAAAACAAATTTCCTCACAACTAGACCTCTAAGCAGCATCACAATCAACAGAGAAGAGAGAAGTCTGCAAGAATTTCATTTTACTTGGATCCACAATCAACAGTCACGGAAGCAGTAGTGAAGAAATCAAATGACTCATTGCATTGGGCAAATGTGCTGCAAGAGATCTCTTTAAAGTATTAAAAGTCAAAGATGTCACTTTACGGACGAAGGTGCACCTGACCCAAGCTGTCCCTTTTTCAATGCCTCATATGGGTGTAAAAGCTGGATGATGAATAAGAAAGACCAAAGAAAGAACAGACACCTTTGGACTACAGTGTTGAAAAAAAAAAAAAAAAACACTGAATATACCTTGGACTGCCAAAAGAAAGAGCAAATCTATCTTCCAAGAATGCTCCTTGGAAGCAAGGATGAAGAGACTTCATCTCATATACTGTGGGCACGAATCAGTCTCTGGAGAAGGGTGCTATGCTTGGTAGAGGGTCACTGAAAAAGAGGAAGACCCTCCATAAGATGGACTGACACAGCGGCCGCAACAATGGGCTCAAAGGTAACAGTGCTCACGAGAATGGCGTAGGACTGGGTACGGTTTTGTTCTGCTGTACACAGGGCTGCTGTGAGTCAGAAGCTACTGAATGGCACCTGACCCACCACCAGCTCTGTGGCCGGGGCATTATCTCAACTTTCTGCACTTCAGTTTTGTGGTCTGTAAAACAGAGTCGACAGTACTCGTCTCACAGAATGTTGTGAACACTGCTGAGCAGAGGCTATGTATCCAGTAAGTGTTAGTTACTATTCAGTGCAGTAAGGCACAATTTCATGGTTTTTCCTGTAATGCCCATCAGCAGGAAGAAAATATAAATACTGTAAGTTACAAATATATACTAAGTTTAAAACAGTTCTTTACATTTCAAATAGAATCACTTTTTGGTCCACGCAGAACTCAACTCAAATGGGCAATGAAGAACCACCTCTCTGGTTTGCCTCCTGTTGGACTCCACAAGGACCCTTGGGCATTTCACCACTCTGGCCCCTCCTCATTGTCCTCCACCGGCTCCCGCTGGGACCCCTTCAAGCCACTCAGAGGGAACCACTACAGTAGCGGTTGTCAAACTTCATCTGTAAGGGCCGCAGTAACAACTTAGGGCCTCGTGGGTTCACACAGTCTCTGTCACAACTACTCAGCTCTGCCTTTGTAGCTTGGAAGCAGTCATAGACAGTATAAAACAAGTAAGTGTGGTCATGTTCCAACAAAGCTATTTATAAAAACAGGCAATAGATGGGTAGCAGCTCTACAGCACATAAAAGATTTCCCCTTTCAGGACACGCCTCACTGTGCAAATTGTCTTGGTCTCCTTCCCCCTTATCAAGGATCCCCTTCAAGGAAGGGGAAGAAGGGAGAAATGTTAAAGGCACGAGTGCCTTCCTGCCACAAAAGTCTTGAAACAAACCAGGCTGGCTCCATCACCAGCATCTCTTATACAAGCTCACTACAAGCTTGATGGTGCTTACAACAGGGCTCATTTTCCAAGGGAAAAGTTAAAAGAAATTGAACTCCACTCGAACTGTGTTGTCAAGCACATGTTTTCCACACAGGGGTCCAAATTGAAGCTGTGTTAGGCTAAGGCTCATTTCTCCTGTCACTGAGGGAAAAACCACCTGTGATAAATAATTTTAATTCCTCACACCCCGAAGTCAGCCTCCTAGCAGCTGCACTGGAATGGCCTTCCGGCTCTCCATGCTGGGCAGGCTGTGACCAGTGATGGCTGCCTGGGCTTGGGCACGGATGCTTCAAATGCATGCTGGAGAAGAGAGGCAATCACTTGTTCCAGGAAAAGAGTGGCTTTTGTTTTGCCCTTCGGTAAGACTTAACTTTGTCCTCCAAGATGTGAGTAAGCATAGATCAAGCGGAGTGCTGGTTAAAACGCAGACCACCTCCAGAGCTGCTGATTCAGCAGATCAGGGCAGAGCCTGATAATTTGCATCTCTAACAAGTTTCCAGGTGATGCGGCTGCTGGTGGTCTAGGGGTTACACCTGAAGAACCACAGCTCTTAGACGACTCTATTTAAACCTGTTACATCCAATAGTCTGTAACATCTGGATATTTTCCAATATTTTTTTGCTAAACAAAAAAATGACAAAAGAAATAACTCTACTTTAGAAAACCTCTAGTTGCTGTGCCTGTAGATGCCTCAAGTATGCGCTTAATAGAACTCTGTGGAGTTGCAAAGGACTGATCTGATTTTAGCAACATCATGATAAACAGAAAAGAATCAGGTTGTCAAGTATTTCATTTTAGTTGGATCCACAATCAATGCAACGGAAGCAACAGACAAAAATCAAGATACATTACACTGGGCAAATTGGCTGCAAAAGACTTCTTTGAAGTTTTGAAAAGCAAAAATGTCACCTTGAAGACTAAGGTGCATGCCCAACCCAAGGCATGGTTATTTTCAATCATATCATGCGCACGTGTGAAAGCTGTACAGTCAACAAGGAGCACCTAAGGACTGATGCCTTTGAACTGTGGTGCAGGAGAAGAGTATTAAATGTACCATGGACTGCCCCCAAAACAAACAGATTTGTTCTGGAATAAGTACAAGCAGAGTGCTTCTCAGAAGCAAGGATGGTGAGACTACATCTTACGTTCTTTGGACATGTGTCCAGGAGGGAGCAGTCCCTGGAGAAGGACAGCATGCTTGGTAAGGCAGACAGTCAGCGAAAGAGAGGAAACCCTTAATGAGATGTACTGACACAGTGGCTGCAACAGTGGACTCAAGCATAAAATGACTGTGGGCATGGCACAGGACCTGGCAGTGTTTCACTCTGTTGTATACAGGGTCACTATGAGTCAGAATTGACTCACCACCTAAAACAAAATCACATTTAATAGACAAAAACAAAGTCGAGGGCGAGCAGCCCAAAGTCACAGTCCTTACATTTGCACAATTCTAAAAGCACATTCACAGCCGTTATGTCCTTTTATCAGTGCAACAACTCTTCAAGATAGACCCAGGAGACATTTTTATACCCATTCTACAGATGAGACTCAGCGACACTCATAACCCACGAAAAGTGACACAGCTGTCATGGTGGACACAAGGATCTTGCTCTTTTCCTATTAACTAGTGTGACAACATAGCACAACAGCATGACTTGATGGTTAGTCAGAAATTTTCACCCTTACTAGTAAAACAACTTCTTAAATAAAAGTCCTAGTAACTTTCCCCATAATTCTGAAAATTGGGAAATGAAGGACAGATCTTTGACTTACGAGACAGGAAAGATGACAGTCAATCATACCTGGTAAACTGTCCCAAAAGCCAAGTGCCATCAAGTCAGATCCGACTCATGGCGACCCTAGGGACCTGGGATTACTGAATGCCCAGGGGCCTTCACTCAGACCCAGTGCAATTCCCACTTCGCTCTAGCTCAGATGCGCTCCGACCTGACAATACATCAGAAGCGCCTGGACGACTCACAAAAACAGATTCCCAGGCTAGACGCTCTGAGTTTCTGCTGCAGTTCAGCATAACCCGTGGTTCTGCATTTATAGTAAGACTCCAAGTGGAGCTGATGCTGCTGGGCCTCCCAGCACACTTTGATGAGAACTACTGCTCCATCTTATAGGACCTTCAAGGAGGAAATGACACCCAGCTGAAACTGTTTAATGAGAAACCCTGCATTGTTTCATGCATTATTTTACCAGCTCTTCGAACATTTAAAATGATCAGGAAATAACATTGGAAAGTTAAAAAAAAAAAAGAGAGAGAGAGAACAGTAAAAAGAGCCAGTTTTCATGAGGTTTCCTTTTTAAAGGGCCTCGATTGTTTAGAAGGAGTTAGGTCAGCCTGCATGCCCACCACCATCCTGAATAACCCCCACCTGGAGCAAATGCATGTAACCAGCTCAGCGGCGAGGTGCCCAAAGGGTGGTCCTTGGAAGAGCAGTAGAAGCTTCACTTGGGAACTTGCTAGAAATGCAACTTCTCAGACCACTCCCCATCTAGACCTAAGAAATCAGAAACTGGGATGGGCTCCAACAATCTCTGGTTCAAGAAGCCCACCAGGTAATCCTGTTGGACAGTTAAGATGGGGAACCTGTAATTTACCCCAAACATGGGCACTTGATGGCTGCTCAGTGTCAGCTTCCAGGAGTCAGGAGTCTTGTCCGTCCTACTCACAGTGGCAGCTTCAAGGTAAGGCACACATCAGAAACGCAGAACTTCTTGCTAAATAAATAAATACATAAGTCCCTAAGAAATGGAGACTTTCAAACTACCACATAATATCTCATGCAAAGACCTCGTTAGCCTTTTTGCATGAGGGGGAAAGGAGATGGAAGAGACATATTCCTGCCTGTACGAGCTCCCTCTCTCACGTAATTTGCATCTACATGTAAGATGTAGTCATAACTTTGAGCAGTCAAAAAATGTCTTCCTAGCAGTAAAATTTCCAATTACATGCTACAGGCCTGCCAACTCGGAAAATTGAGCCAAGGTCACCAGGAGTGATGGCAAAAGCTGTCAGCCTGTGACTTCAGTCCAGTCCACTTCAGCTCCGGACTTTGGTCCAGCTACGAGACCACCTGGCAACATCTAATAACAGTGTCAGAACTGATGTTGTTGAGCTTAGTGGTCAAACGACCTGGGACACCCAACAGAGTCACCTGCACCTTTCTATCTTTTTTCCCAGGAGTACAACACTACCGAAAACATACTTTAAAAAATGGCTTTCATCACAACCGCACTATGGGAGAAAGAATCTCTTTATAGAGAGGGTGTTACTTAGTTAGATTTGACTCCATGGTAATGGGTTTGGTTTAGTTTGTGGTGAGGTAGACTGGGACAGGGAGGAATCTTAATGGCAGGATGCTGCTCAGAGATTCTGCTCTCTACCTTTTCCTTTCGTCCTCTGTTTTCTGAAGAAGGCAATGGATTTACTTCACTGAGCCAGAGAATACTGAACAAAGGCTATAATAAGAACAAGTCTATTTATTGTTAAACTGTCTTTTGATGTAGCCTCTGCAGAAACCACTTCCACCCATTACAAATTGGAGGTCATGGTGCTTACATGATAGTAGCTATTACTGTGCTGAAAAGGCAGGTCTCGAAATTTCTTAAAGAGCCTTTGTGGATCTGAAAGACATGGCCAATTTCACTTTTTAATAAAAAACATTTAAAATAAAAATATTTTCTCATACGTACAAGAAACCTGTAATAATCTACAGCATCCTGAAAACAATAGGGAAAATGACAACTAGACACAAACATTAGTATCTATGCTGAGTTGCCTCAATTTCCTCAAGAATTCAATCTTGGATAAACTTGCTGCTATTGGTTGCTTCCAGCTCACAACAACTCTACAGGACAGAGTAGAATTGCCCCATAGAGTTTCCAAGGAGTGCCCGGTGGATATGAACTGCTGACCTTTTGGTTAGCTGATGTAGCACTTAACTACTATGCCACCAGCATCTCCAATCCTGTGTAAGGTAAGGACAAATAAGTAAAAGAAATTGAAGTCAAGTTAACTGGTGGTAGCTGCTGCTTCTGAGAAAGAGTGCCTGCCAGAAGGGGTTAAACATAGCAGTGATTAGACAGACAAATGCTACGGTTCAGATCAGGTTCAAATCCAGCTATGTCACCTTGGGCAGGCTTTGTCACTTCTCTAGGTTACAGTCCTCTCACCAGTTGGCTGGTGTAGCAGAAACTCTTCATGTCCCACCCAAACCTCTTCTACCAGACATACTCCAGCCTCCAGCTGCTGTGAGTGCTGGCTTCCAGAAACTCACAGCTGCTCTACTTTCCAGAGAATAGCCATCAGCCCAAGGAAGACTTCTTGTCAGAGTCCCCCCCAGCTGGACCCACAGGGGCGGTGCTGGCCAATGACTTGACTGACCAGAGAGAGGAGGAGCAGCCTCTCTGACTCAAGGTGGGACAAGCTCTGAGTGAAATTCACACTGCAGAGCCCACTGTGGGATCAGGCTGGGTCTAATCTCCAGCTGAGACCACCTCCTTGACTATTTCTTGTATCTGCCCTGTCCAGACACACATCCCATCCTACACCACCCCACCCCAAAAAAACTCGCCCTCAGTACAACACATGCACTTATACATCCGTTTCAGGAACCCCAACCAGTAATATTTTAACATATAGCTACAACATAAAATACTAGAAAAGATAAATGATGCTATGCAGTAATATAAACACCCCCTGAAGTAACATAGCCAGATGACAATAAGGTCATGTTCTTTTAAGGTATAAATTTTATCTTCAGAACTTTTAGTAAGCAATAAAGCTCACACTATGGACACTGCTAGTGAGTCAGCTGTGGGATATCTAACACCACTTACAGGAATACAGCTGGAAGGCAGTAGGGTTTTATTATTTTATATTACAAATTTTATCTTCAGAACTTCTAGAAAACAATAAAGCCCACAACTACGGACATTGCTAAAGTGAGTCAGAAGTCAAACATCAGTTTTATCTCAGACTGCTAAATTTTTTGAATCTCACGAGATCCAGTTCTATCAGCCCTACTCAGAGTCTTCTTCCAAAACTTTATTTCTTTTGTGGCTGTTGCTGAGAATATACACAGGAAAACACAGACCAGTTCCCAGTTTCTACACATACTGTGTAGTGACAATGATCACATTCTTCAAGTTGTGAAACCATTCTCATCCTCCTCTTCTGAGATGTTCTTCTCCAACTGACACAAATTCATAGCCTCTAAGATTATTACCTAATCTATTGCTGTTGTCTGGACTCTACAAGAATTTAAATTCTGTTCTATATAGTCACCCTTTTGATAAAAATTTTTCTATAAAGTCTTTGACCAAACTTTTGAGTAATGGTAGCTGAGTAGCAGCTGTTCATAGAGGCAATTAGCCAGACATCCACATCTTCCTCTTATTCTCGACTTGACTTCTTCCTCTGTTATTCCAGGCAAATGGAGACCACTTGTTTTGCCTTGGATGGCTACCTGCAAGCACTTGCAGGCATCACACACTGAATTATGAGATGGAACAGAAGCAGTCAACTTGTCATTAGACGAGTTCACTAGAATGTCTTATGAAAGGAAACCTTGCTGGTATAGCAGTTAACTACTACAGGCGCTAACCAAAAGGTTGGCAGTTTAAACTCACTACGTGCTCCTTGGAAACTCTATTGGGCAGTTCTACTCCGTCCTATAGAATCACTACGAGTTGGAATCAACTCAGTGGCAATGGTTTTGGTTTTTCTGTCTCATTAAACCATGACCCTAAACTTCCAAACCAAGAAACCAAATTCCATGGGGTTTTTAGTTGTTCGTAAGTAGGTGCAGTAGCTACTCCTTTTTTTTTGTTTTCTTGTCATTGTTGTAAACATTTATCACACAAATGTTGCCGATTCAACTTTTTACAGGTATACAACCTTTGATGGCAATTATGATGGCTGTGCAACCTGACCCAGTGCCCTTCCTTCTAGACTGTGGTAACCATTAATAAACTTTGGTCTTTATAATTTCACTGTGTCCTTTTATGTAATTAAGGTCCTCCAACACTTGCCCTTTTGTTAGTGACTTACTTTAATGTCACCCAGCTCCATCCACATTGTAGCACATGTCAAGACTTGATTTCTCTTGCTAGTTGGGTAGTATTTCATTGTACACATGTACCACATGTTGTCTATCCATTCACTCAGAGATCAGTATTTAGGCTGTTTATACCTTTGAGCTATAGTGAACACTGTTTCAATAAACACTGGTATACATACCTCTGTCTTTTAAGTCCTTGGTGTTTATGCCCAGAAGTGGAATTACTGAGTCAGATGGCAGTTCTGGAAACCCTGGTGACATAGTGGTTAAGAACACCACCTATTTATGAACCAAAATGTCAGCAGCTCGCATACTACCTGGTGCTCTTTGGTAACTCAGTAAGGCAGTTCTGCTCAGTCCTATTGGTCACCAAGCATGGGAATCAACTTGGCAGAACAGACTTCAGACTTGGTTTTTGGGTTTATGGTAGTTCTGTTTTTAGTTTCTGAGGAACCACCACACTGTTTTCCACAACAGCTATACCATTTTGCATTCCCTTCAGCAGTGGGTAAGTGTTCCAATTTCTGTACAACCTTGCCAACATTTGTTATTTTCTGGCTTTTTTTTATGTCAGCCATTCTAAGCCATTACTGTTGAGTCAATTTTGACTAACAGTGCCCCTATACGCAGAGCAGTACTGCCCACAGAGTTTCCAAGGAATGGCTGGTAGATTTGAACTGCTGACATTTTGGCGAGCACCCAAACACTCAACCACTGTGTCGCTAGGGTCCCATAACCCTGGGAATGAAATGGTACCCAACTGTGGTTTTGATTTAATCTCTGATAGCTAATAACACTGAGCATCTCTTCATGAGTTTGGTGGCCACCTGAATGTCCTCTTTGGTGAAATAGTCATTTACCCATTTTACAACTGGGTTATTTGTCTTTCTGCTGCCGTCAAAGTTTCAATTATATTTTGGCTATCAGAATACCGGACATACGGTTTCAAAGATATTCTCCCAAGTCAGTAATTTCTCCTTTAACTTTTTGGTAAAGGCTTTTGATGAACAAAAGTTTTTTTTATTTTTATGAGATCCCATTTATTTATTTTGTTTTGCTGTCTGTTTCTGTTATTATATTAGATAACCCATTGTTGAAAGTTAGGCTTGACAGCATTGCCCCTGCTTCTACTTCTAAGAATTTTATAGTTTCACTGTGCATATTTAAAAGCTTAATCCAGTTTGGATTTATGTATGGTGTGAGTAATGGATGCTGTTTCATTTTTCTATATGTGAAACTCCAATTTTCCAGGCAACATTTATTGAAGAGACTCTTCTTTCTCCATTGAATGGACCTAGCACCCTTTTCAAAAATCAGTTGATCACAGATGTGTGTATTGATTCCTGGACTCTCAATTCTATTTCATTGGGCTATGTGTCTACTGTTGTACCAGTACCAGTCTGTTCTGATCAATGTAGCTCTAAAGAATGCTTTAAAATAAGGAAATGTGAGTCCTCCTACTTGGTTTTTCTCTTTCAACATTACTTTAGGTCTTCAGGGTGCCTCTTGTCATTCCCATATAAAGGTAAGGATTATTTTTTCTATTTCTGTAAAGAAGGTTATTGGAATTGCACTGGAACTACATATCACTTTGGCTTGTACTGATATCTTAACAATATTAAGCTTTCCACTCCATGAACGTGGAGTACCTTTCCTTTTATTAAAACATTCTTTAATTTCTTTTAATAGTATTTTGTGGATCTTATTGTATAAGTCCTTCATATCCCTAGTTTGATTTATTCCTAAGTATTTTATTCTCTTCATTAATACTATAAATGGAATTGTTTCTCTAATTTACCTTTCAGATTTCTCATTGCTGGTGTAAAGAAACTCCAATGATTCTTGTTTGTTAACCTTGTACTCTGTAATTTTGCTAAATTCCTTTATTAGCTCTAGAAGTTTTCATATGGATTCAGCGGAATTTTCTGTATGCAGGATCATATTCATGAATACAGATACTTTTACCTCTTCTTTTTCCAATCTGGGTACTTTTTACTTCTTTTACCTGTTTTACTACTCTGGCGTGGACTTCTAATACAATACTGAATTGAGGTGGTGAGAGCAGACATTGTTGTATTGTTCCTGATTTCAGATTGGCTGATGACTTTTCACACATTCCGTGAATGATACTAAGGAATCTTTCCTTCTATTACAACTTTCTTCAAGGTTTTTATCAAGAAGGGGTGTTGGGTTTTTTATCAAATGCCTTTTCTGCATCCACAGAGATGATCTTGTAATACTTTTCCTTTGCTCTTTTGATGAGGTATATTATGGTGGTTGATTTTCTAATGTTGAACCATCCATGCATTCGTGACATACATCCCACTTGATCATGACTCTCTTAATAGGCTGTTGTATTCTGTTCACTAGTATTTTGTTGAGGAGTTTTGCATTCATATATTCATAAGAGCTATTGGCTTGTGTTTTTTCCTTGTGGTTTCTTTGTGTGATTTTGGTATTTGGGTTATATTTGCTTCATAGAATGAATTAGGGAGTATTTCTTCCTTCTCTATCTTTTAGAGAGGTTAAACAGTATTGACGTAAATTCTTTAAAAGTTTGGTAGAATTCCCCAGTGAAGCCATCTCGTTGAAGGTTAGTTCTTTTTGTTGGGAAATTTTTGCTCACTGCCAAGCCAAGTGCTGTTGAGTCGGATCCAGCTCATGGCGACCCGCTTTGATCATTTCTTATGAGTCTGCTGAGACTTTCTATTTCTTCTTGAGTCAGTTTAGGTACGTTGTGTGCTTCTAAGATTTTGTCCATTTTATCTAGGTTACCTAGTTTCTTGCTATATAGTTGTTCATAATATTCTGTCATAATTCTCAATTTATTTATATCAGGTCAGTTGTAATGTCCCCTCATTCTTATTTTGGTTATTTTCACCTTTGGGTAGGGGGTCCATATAGGTAAAGGTTCCTGCTCAGAGTCTTCCCACAACACTCTATCTAGCATATTGTCTACCACATAGTGTTCAGCACACAGCAGATGCTTAGTAAATGGCAATTATCATTTCAGAAGAGGGAAGTATTCGTTTTCTTAATAGTTTGTGTGAAAATTCTCTGCAAGAAACTGTAACTGTTTAGAAAAACACCCTGAGAAGAGAGTATGAGACTGTGAGATAAGCTCTTCTGCCAAAGACCAAATGAGGTCTTTTAGCCTTTCTCTAGAAAAGGGCCAAGGGAAGAGAACAGGGGGTTAGGGCCAGTTAGGTTAGAAGGTCACATGGTCTGTGAGAGACTAAACTCTTCAAACACTTGACATAGGTGAAAATGCTGGGCTTAGCAGCTGAGCTGCTAAGTACCAAAAGGAGGCTGCTGGCCTCTGTATAAGACGCAGAAAGGCAAAGGGAAGCACTAGCAGCTTGCCTTCAGCAATTCTGATGAAAGCTCTAGACAACCACGGGATGACAAACTGCATGTTTAGGTCAATCTTCCCAGATCTCCCATGGGCAGGAGCTCTACGATGACATCTAGGCTATGTTACATTGGTGTGTGAAAGAACTGCACATGGGGGGCAACTGTAGAGCTGGAGAAAATGCTTCTTAGGTAGAGGTACCCTGTCCTTCAGGGGGTCAGCTGAATACCATCACAGCTACAGAAAAACAATTTTTAAAACCTCAGCCCTCCATTCTCCTGGGAGCTACTAAACATCTCAGTTTCTCATGCTTCCATACACCTTCCCCCGCACTGTTAGAAGACAAAGAGTGAACCTTTGAAACTTGGCTGCTTTTTGAAAAGCATTTTGTCAATTTCTAAACTTCAGCATACACTGGATTTTATTTTCTTCCTTTTCAGTTTTTAAAAGCCATCTCTGCCTCCACTGTGAACCATGAGATGGTTTATCAGAGTTACGCAGTGAGTCACTGGAGGGGTCCAGAACACAGTTCTTGTGGTGGCCTGATTCCCAGCAGCAGCCATTAAGATTATTCGCTGGAGCTCCAAAGTCACAGTGCGTGGGAAGAGCACATTCTAAGACCCATGCTCCTACCTCTTGTGGTTAGTCATCCCTTTTTATGGACATTATGGGCCCTGGTGAGAAGTCCCAGAGAGGCCACTACTCTACATTCCAAACGGCTGCTGCATCTCTGTTTCATTACGAACAGCCCCATTGGAGCCCACGGAAAGGAGACTATAATTTTCAATCACCACAGCATTTCACAGGGGCTCGAGGCTCGCATATTTGCCAAGAAACACTCTGAGCTAACGTTGAGCCACAGGAAGAGTATGGAGAGCCCCTTAGTAAAACAAACACACCCGTAATCTGGGAAAGATGAACACTCTATGCATCATCTTTACCTCTCAGCTCTTACAATACATTCTCCCTCTCTTCACCCTCCATCGTTATCTTTCACAAGCTGCCACAGATCTTGCTTAAAGCAATCACCAGATCACTGTCCCCCTCCAACAGCTACTGCACTGCCAATAAAATTGAGTACAAAGTCTTCAGCTCAACAGCCATGGCCTTCTATCATCTGGCTGCTACCCACTTTCCCAGGCTGGCCTGCTCTCCCCAGTGAGGTGAAGATT
Source organism: Heterohyrax brucei (assembly GCA_028571685.1). Lineage (NCBI taxonomy): Eukaryota > Metazoa > Chordata > Mammalia > Hyracoidea > Procaviidae > Heterohyrax > Heterohyrax brucei. The sequence continues at coordinate 26,771,998 of CM053149.1, read as the reverse complement.
TATCCGTTAAAGGTCTTTGTCATCTAGGGCTTACATAGCAAATACCACAAATGTATGACTTGACAAAACAGAAACTTGTTGTCTCTCAGTTTTAGGGGCTAGAAGTCCAAACGAGAGCATCAACTCTAGGACGGGACCTCCTCTGTCAGTAGTCTCAGGTGGTCCTTGGCATTCCCAAGGTTGCATGAGTAGCTTTACAGAGGACTATGTCTTCCCCTGTATGTGTATATGTCTGTTCTGCTCTGTTTATAAAACTGTAAGAGACCACTCGGCAGGTGTTATTAGGTTTAGCACCCACCCTACTCTGGTATGACCTCCTTAACATTACAAAATCAGCTCCCTATTTCCAAACAGGAAATTTTACAAGCACGGGGCTTAATACTTCAACATAACTTTCCTGGGGACACAACTCAGTCCATAACAGGTATGTACCAAAGGGCTCCCTCCTCGAGAATTCTGAATGGGTGGTCTGGTCCTGGGCTAGGTCCAGGCAGGTTTATTTTTCTGAAGCTTTTTTGATGATTCTTAGATTTATCTTTGGATTAGAATCTCAGCTCCTCTAACCTGGGTCCTCCATTCTTTCCTGAACTTAGCTCTTGTTTTCCAAGTTCATTCCTTTAAGGGACTGCTCTTTCTGGAACTATACTGTCTAGCATGGTAGCTACCAGCCACATTTAAATTTAAATTAAATGACAAATTCAGTTTTTCCATCATACCAGCCACATTTCAAGTGTTCAATAGCTACCTGTGACAAGACTATATAAAACACTTCCACTACTGGGCAAGTCCTACTAGACAGCGATGTTCTAAAGAGTCCTCTAGGTAGCTAAAGATACAACACATGGATATACAGATAGCAGTCCGAGTGACACAATTAAGTGCCCGATCACTGTCTTAGTCCTCTAGTGCTGCTGTCACAGAAGTATCACAAGTGGATGGCTTTAACCAACAGAAGTTTATTCTCTTATAGTCTAGTAGGCCAGAAATCCAAATTCAGGGTGCCAGTTTCAGGGGAAGTCTTTCTCTCTGTGTCATCACTGGGGCAAGGTCCTTGTCACCAACCTTTCCCTGGTCTAAGAGCATCTCAGCACAGGGACTCCAGGTCCAAGGGGTATGCACGACTCCTGTTACCCCTTTCTTGATGGTATGAGGTCCCTCTCCTCTCTGCGAGATTCTCTCTTTCATGTATCAAAAGAGATTGACTCAAGATACAGCCTAATTCTATAGACTGAACCCTGCCTTATTAACGTAACTGCCTCTAATTCTGCCTCATTAACATCACAGAAGTTAGGATTTACAATACATAGGATAATTATCAGATCACAAAATGGGTGACGAACACATAATACTGGAAATAACAGCTTCGAAAAGTAGATACGCATTTTTCTGGGGACACAATTCAATTTATAACAACTACTACTTGGAAAGTTGGCAATTTGAACCCACCCATGGCGGCCTCAGAAATCAAGCCTGGCTACCTGCTTTCAAAATGTTGAAGCTTTGAAAACTACATGGAACAATTCTACTCTGCACATGGGGTCAGTGTCTTCAGCTGGGTTCCCTAGCAAAGCAGAAGCAGCAAAGTGTATACGTGTGTGTGTGTGTATATGTATGTGTATGTGTATATACATATATGTGTGTATATAAGTGTATATATGTGTATAACTGTGTGTACATATATTCATATATATGTATATCCATATCCATATCCATACACATGCACACATATGGAAATCCTAGTGGTGTAGTGGTTAAGCGCTGTGTCTGCTAACCAAAAGGTCAGCAGTTCAAAACCACCAGGCATTCCTTGGAAACTCTACATGGCAGTTCTACTCTATAGTTGTTATGAATCGGAAGTTGACTCAACAGCCATTTTTTTTTTTTTTTGCTTTTTTACGTGTGTGTGTGTGTAGATACATGTGTAGAGACATTTCTATCAATGAAATGGCTCATATGGTTGCACAGGCTAGAAAGTCCCAGGTCCGTGTGTCAGGTTGAAAGTTTCTCCTGATTTGTGTAGCCGTCATGTCCAGCGAACCACAGATCAACAGTCCAGACAGCTGGCCTCTGGATCAAAGTCTGTGGAGCCAATAAGTTCCAAGTTCAGCAGGTAAGACAGCAGGCCACTGGCTCCTGGGCTACAGAAGCTAACAAATGCCCAGACAAGCAAGTAAGCTGCTAATTCAAGCACCAAACCAGAGGTCAGATGCAGGATGCAGAGCAGGCAAAAGCCACCAGAAAGCTTTGCCAAGAAGTCTATATACACTGGACATAGACCCCACGCCCAAGGAAACTCTCTTTGAACTGATTGTCTGTTCTTAATAGATCTCATCATGGAGGTGATTACATCATTATACAGCTGCCAAACTACATCCGCACTGCCAAACCCCTGAGAATCACGGCCCAGCCAAGATGACACATAACCTTGACCATCACAGTTGCCTGAAGTCAGAATGGACATGATAGTGACCAACAACAATGACAATACAGCAATACAGTTATCTCGCCTTGCCAGGTCATAGGCTCCACTCTGAAGCCCCGGGTCATGGGTCACTTCACCTTTCCAATTTCTAGTTCCTTCCCTGGCTAGTACATCATCCAGTACCATCAATCCCTACCCCTTCAAAAGAGATGGTGGAACCACAAACCCTTGGAGGTGTGCCAGCTCTCACAGGCCTGGAACCTGTGAGAGGCAGGGAAGAGGCAGTGACTCCACCCAGCCTTTCTCAAAGGCCCACAGAGGTACAGGTCAGAGCAAACCATTTCATCTGCAAGATGCCTTTTTCTACCTTCTTTACATACTGTCTATAAGCAGAGCTGAACAGATGCCTAACCTCTCCCCACTGGCTCACAGACAGGCAGCTCACGGGCCTCCTGGATCTGTATGTTACACAATTCCTCTCATTACATAAAACCAACCCCCCTGTCGTTGAGTCCATTCTGACTCATAGTGACCCTATTGGACACAGCAGAGCTGCTCCACAGGGTTTCCAAAGAGCACCTGGAGGATGTGAACTGCCAACCTTTTGGTTAGCAGAGAGAGGACTTAACCACTGCGCCACCAGGGTTTCCTTATAGCAGGGGTCAAGTCTGCTTCACCAGTAATTATCACTACCTGCAAATGGAACTAAATCCCTAAAACAACACATTTAAAGTCTTGGCGGAGAGGAACGGCACAGCTTAGTTTTACATCACTTTAACTCTTCTTCTTTCAAACAATAAGTTATAGGCTAGTACTGTGACCTTTTTCTAAAATAAACCCTCATAACTAGGGCTAAAATTAACCACGTTGATTAGCTTAGCTTAGCCTGCAGCATCACACACGGGGCTGTGAAAAGAAATAATTTTCTTAGCCAAAATGCATATTCATGACTCTTTCTGTATGAAGGACTAAATTAAGTACAGTACCTTTTTTATATATATAGGACAGCAGTTCTGCTGTTTTTCTCAGAGTGACATCTCTCTACTCCAGTTGGTGCACCAAGCACCACCTCCATCAGCCCTGCGCCCCCCACAGAAAAAGCACCCTTTAGAAACAAGTCTCTCTTGAACTCTGCAGTTTATGCCTCTATTCTATATGTCAAGATGATTCTCCTTCAGGCAAAACTGTAACATTCTTCTGAACCGTTTTCCCAGTTTGGAGAACAAAAGTTAAAATGACTGGGTCAAGCATGTCTGTTCTCCTGATTCACAGAAACAAAAGACTAGTTTTGTGACTTTAGCTCTCCGGGGCTTAGGCACTTTGTCTAGAAAACACAGACTGTTATAACTCACCAGACTGAACACAGAAGCTGGAACCAGAGGTTCTAAGGCCTGTGAACTTTGGGCTAGACCAATCCTCTAAAAGTTTACTGTGCAGGTGAATCACCTGGGGGGCCTGATGAAATGCAGATTCTGATTGCCAGACCTGGGGTCAGGTCTGGGAATCTGCATTTCTGATACGCTGAAGGGTGATGTCCATGTTGTAGTTCACAAAGCATACTCTGAACAGCAAGGGAACAAACCAATATTTTCTCCTTCTGGCCACCAAGCATTCTGCTAAGAAGTGAAATTATAACTCAGATTTTCATGAAGCAAGTGAATTTAAATTACTATCAAAGCCAGACTTCTACCTCTCCTCTTTTTTCTTTGGATGCACAGCCTCATTTATAGCCTGGTGTGTTTAGCAATTTTTTTGTTAGCTGGCAGAGAATGCCTTGTAAACTAAATGGGATTTCTTTTCTGATGAAGACCTGCCTTAGGCTGGGTTCTCCAGAGTAGCAAAACCAGAGATACGTAGACACACACACACACAGATTTATCACAAGTAAATGGCATACACAGTTGTACAGGCTGGCCAAGTCCCAAGTCTGCGGGTCAGACATCAGGCTAGGGGCTTCTCCTGACTCACATAGCTGCAGGGGTGACAACCACAGATAAGCAGATCAGATGGCAGGCCACTGGCGCACAGGCTGTGGAGGACGATGAGTCCAAGATGTGCAGGTCAGAGGGCAGACTGCTGGCTCACAGGCTGTGGAGGCTGACAATTCCCAAGATCAGTAGGCAGTATGGCAGGTTGCTCACCCAAGAACTGAAGGTCAGATGATGACAAACCAGATACAAGAACCAGAGCTAGCAAGTGAGTTTTGCCAGAACATCCACAGCTAATGGACACAGACAACATCCCCAAGGAAACTCCCTTTTCAACCGATTGTCCTCACATCAGATCACACAATGGAGGATGACTACAGCATCACATAGCGGCCAAACTGTATCATTACACAAGATCACGGCCCAGTCTAAGTTGACACACAGCCTTAGCCATCACAAGATCCACAGTCATAATTTCTCTTTGCCACCTCCAGTCTCCTGGAAAACATCTGTTTCCCATTCGTAGCATCACTCTGTTAACTAGCCAGGTGGAGGGGGTCAGGAAGCTGTCAGAAATGCTTGCTGTCACCACCAAGATGATCTCGGCTCACCAGTGTGAACAGGCGAATGGAAGGCTCACCAGCGTGAACACGCAAGTCAAGCCAATAATCAGGTCAGGAACTCACGAGGGGAATCTGCTGCACGGATGTTGTGGGCATTCACGCATTTAAAAACTTGCAATTGAAATGCTTATCATACACCTCACCTGACATCAATTTTTCTGGTTCTACTTGGGAAATGTTTCTTTGCAACGCTAAGTTTTCCTTGAATGGCTGCCCTTTCTTAAGCCAGGGTACTTCCTCCTAAATGTGACCCGGTCATAGAAGACAAGGAAAATCCAAGTGTAAAAGGAAATCTTTCATTATTTATAAAATCTGGGAAAACTTCCATTTATCAGATCCTAGGGCAGTAATAACAACAGCTAAGCAGTAAGTATGACACTTTACAATGCACAAAGTGCTTTCAAATGTACTTTTTCATTTAACACTCTCCAAAAGCAACCATGTGAAATATATATAAAACAACAAAAAAACAAAAAACTGAGGCCCCTGATATGATCTGAAATACCCAGTTTGAGGACAGGGTGCAATTCCCTGTTGGCAGTTAGTTCCATTTTCACCCTCCAACAGCCATCTTAACGCACTTTCTACAACAGGAATGTCCAGTAATGATTGCAGGAAACACTGTCACCACCCTGGATACCGTTTCAGTCTCTCTTGGCAACTGGTGGGTCACTATAAACCTCCAGCTGGGCACCCTAATGACTGGGGCAGACCGCCTTATCCCTTATGAGGTCACCAATAGGTTATCACCAGGATCCATCTACCCCACAAATGCCCAAGACACCCAATCAGTTAGTGAGGGCAAGGCCTTTACTGTCCAATTTTACAAAATTGGGCATACAGCCCACAAAGGAGGCAGGCCAGAGCACACAAAAACAGTTCTTACAAGTCTTTTATCCCCCAACTCGAGAGTCCCTCCTCCAGTTCCCCATTGGCTGAGTACTATGGGGGTAAAGAATCTTTTCCAGATGTCACCTAAGGCTTCCCCTTTAAGGTTGCATTCCTGAAAAAGTCTGTCTGTCCGTCTGTCCCCTCTGCCCACCCCCTCACGCTTTTCTCCCTTCCCTCTAATTCCTTGTTTGTGCACATTCCCCAGGGAGGTGGGCTTTGTGCTCTGGGTCAGCTAGTAACTTCTTATCCCAGCCTTTGTTCCCCTTATTCTGAAGATAGATCATTTTGAATTTCTCACAATGATGATGTAACTACACTGTGACCTCTCACTGTCACGTATCTGCATCATTTCTACGCTGTAACCAATCTAAGAAATAGATATATACCCTTTCAAGTCAATTGCCTTACGGAACTGGGTACAGGAAGCCATAACCTAAAACAGTTAACTACCAACCAAGCAGTATCTTCCAATGACCTTAGCCTATGATTACCAATAAAGTAACGTCATTCAGTGATCTAAGTTTGTAAATACCAATCAGGTAATGTGTTTCATATTCGCTGTTCTCCTATAAAATGTTTGAGAAGCCATTGTGGATTACTAGACTTCATCGCATGGAATCTCAGCTCGAGCTCTAGTCTTTCCATAAATCTCTCAATGTCACACTAATCAGCGAAAACATGTTCATCACAGATAAAAACCCACTGCCACTGACTTGATTCCAACTTATAGTAACTCTATAGGACACAGGAGATTACAGAAGCATACTGCCGTATCTTTCTCCCATAGAGTAGCAGATGAGTTCAACCTGCTGACCTTTCTGTTAGCAGCCAAGAGCTCAGCCCTGTGCCACCAGGGCTCCTCCACCTGAGACAGACGGTGTTATTCGCAACGTCACAGACAAGGGATATATGGTTCACAGTTACCTGACCTCTTAACTTTGAAGTTGGCAGACCTCAGTCTTCTTTCATATTAAATCATGTTGGCTAAAGAAATTTGTCCAGCCATCTTCCCAAGGTAGCCAAACGTTCAGTTTAGTCACAACAGCGGCGGTGCTAGTCTAGAGGGCCAGAGCCAAATGAAACCGTATTGCACTTTGCATAAAGTCAGTGTGAGGCCAATGTCTTGCTATCCAGAGATTTGTTCAAGGACAGTAAATAGGCCTCACTACTCCTTCCAGTTTGTCCAGACCTCCTGATGTGGACTGGACACTTACATGCATTGGCCTGCATCGCCCAGTCGTGGTGTTTATTGAATTCTAACTCAGATTTAGCTGAGAACAGTCTCAAGAAATTCCCACTCACAATGAAGAAGAAAACACCTTCAAGTCACATGGTTGAGCACTCTCTCTCTGTTAACATTCAGTTCCTCACTGCCTAGGGGCACAGATGTTTGTGCATTATACCCCTGCTGCAAACAGTGAGAAATCCCAGGGAATACCTATTGAATTTGCATCTAATTCTTTTCATAAACAGAAATGCTGTATTATCCCACTAGAAATTTCACTTTTTCCTATTAAATACATAGAGGGAGATGGATGTGCTCTCCATTTACATGGTAATATTAAAAGTTTTTGTTTCAGTGAATCTGCAGGCAAGTTTTAGTAAAGGGAAGGTAACCGTCTAGCAAACATTTATTTTCAAATTTATATTTCCCAATATTCTTAGTGTTATCTACTAGCAAGCTCAGAACACAAAGGCAATACGCAGAAAATGACTTAGACCAAGGTCAGCAAAGATCTACAGGCCAAATCCAGGCTGCATATTCTTGTAGATCAAGTTTTACTGGAACACAGGCATGCCCACTTGTTAACACGGTGTCCACGGCTGTTTTTGTTCTACAATGGTAGAGTTGAATAATTATGGCAGAGAGGATATGGACTACGAAGCCATGTATATTATTATTTATTACAGATCCTTTAAGAAAGCTTGTCAATCCCTGATTTATGCAATAAAGAGCTACTGGCCACTCTTTAGAGAAGCACTACACACACCCCTGTGGCGCTAGAATCTGGTTCTCAATACAAATCCTTGGCTGCTTCCAATGTGACTAAAGTAAACATCCAAACTGTACAATACTTCACTGTCCATGAGGCTCAGAAGCTCCACTGTGAAACACAGGGCTTTTCACTGTGGAAGAAAACAATCTTGTTGAGCTTGTTTTGGATTCTAAGACCAATCAGAAGGGTGAAAGATCAGTCTTACTATCTGATTTCAGCTTACCAAGGAGCTCTTACTCAAATACTAAGCCCCATCCACAATCCCTTCCCCAGAGCATGCAAGGAGAGGAGACAAAATCCTGGGTCAGGCTGTGAGTTTTCAAGGGCTGTGCCCTCTGTAGTAACTGACTAAACTACCTCCTTCCAGTGGTTCAGGGAAATACAGGGAAACTCTGCTTCTACCAACAGCTTTAGGTAGGAAAAAACAGGACTCCATGAGAAATTAACACACAAAGTTGGCACTGTGTTTAAAATCCAAGTTGATATTCATGTGTAAAGTGGTAAGGTTTTTTGTTAATAGAAATCAACTTGGCTGGACCATGATTCTCGGTGATTTGGCAGTTAGAATGCAGTTTGGCAGTTATGAAATGATGCAGCTTGGTAGTCAGGTTATGATGTAGTCAAAGCATGATGAGATCTGCTATAAGCAGCCAATCAGTTGAAATGGAGTTTCCTTGGAGGTATGACCTGCCTCCAAAATATAAACGGATGTTCCAGCAAGACTCTTACTCCGGATTCTGTACCCAACTCATCATCATCTGACTTCTGGTTCTTGGGACTTGAGTTAGCAACTTGCCTGCTAATCTGGGGATCTACTGGCCTTTGCAGCCTGTGAGCCAGTGGTCTGTCATCTGACCTGCCAGTCTTGGGTTCCTTAGCCCCTGCAGCTTCTTGAGTCAGGAGAAGCCTCCAGCTTGATTACCTGATACTTGAACCTTGCACTTGGGACTTGCCAGCCTCTACAGATATATGAACTATTTCCTTGAGATAAATCTCTGTGTGTCTATTTACATATATGTGTATATATACATATATATATGTGTGTGTGTGTGTGTGTGTGTGTGTGTGGAAACCCTGGTGGTGTCCTGGGTTAAATGCTACATCTGCTAACCCTAAGTTTGGCCGTTGAAATCTGCCAGGCATTCCTTGGAAACTCTATGGGGTAGTTCTACTCCAGGGTAGCCATGAGTAGGACCCAACTCAATGGTAGTGTGTTTATATACATATCCTTCAATGGTTTTGCTTCTCTAGAGAAGCCAGCCCAAGACAGCATGTTACAGAATTTTCCTGAAGAAATAACATTTGATTGGTCTGGAGCAGTTCCCCAGAATGAATGCCAGAAACAAAGAGTCTGAAGGGGCCCTTCTCCAGAACCTAGTTTAGCATTTGCTCAGAGTAAAGTCCCCACTGAAGACAAGCTCTAATTCCAAAATTACTAACACATTCCAAGCAACGTTGTGATGAACACTTAAGTTTAAAAACTTGTAGGGATATTTCCGGAGGCTTAACTATTACAAGTGGAAGTGTTGGTTCAAAGGGTATGAGCACTCCAATCAGAAAATGCTTCCCCCAGATGTGTACACATTTGCTCTCTCATTTCAGTCAGGTCTTTATGAAAATATTATCTCCTACATGAAACTATAAATACCTAATATAATGCATAAATACAAAGGAAATACTTATAAAACTACTACCACAGTTCAAATTTGCCAGGTGCTCCTTGGAAACTCTATGGAGGAGTTCTACTCTGTTTTGTAGGGTTGCTATGAGTTGCAATCGACTCAATGGCACTGGGTTTTTTATGTGAAGAACTTCAGAATTAGCCAGTTCCCCAAAACACTACCTACATCCCTACATCCCATATTCCTTTCTCATGATAACCCTGCTCTCTGCCCTAGAAGTAAATGATATATTTACTTTCATAAAGGAACACTACAGTGGTGGTGCAGTGGTTAAGTGCTTGGCTGCTAATTGAGAGGTCAAGGGTTGAAATCTACCAGCTGCTCCACGGAGAAAGATGTGGCAGTCAGCTTCCTTAAAGATTTACAGCCTTAGAAATCCTATGGGGTAAGCTTACTCTGTCCTATAGGCTCCCACTGACTTAGAAGTAAAACAACAGCAACAGATTTGGTTTGGTTCTTTTTATACTAATTGTTTACTTGTTTTTCTTTATAGTTATTCAACTATGAATCATTTCTACACAATAGAGTATGGTTTATCTGGGCTTGGTAGTTAAATAAAGAGTATCTTACACTAGAGGGTCTTTTGGGTACTGCGGGATGGCTGGCCACGCTAACAGGAGTGAGATGGAGAGGAGGTGACGGGGTGACGGGGTGACGGGGTGACGGGGTGATGGGGTGATGGGGTGATGGGGTGATGGGGTGACGGGGTGATGGGGTGATGGGGTGATGGGGTGATGTCGGATGATGGTGATAAGCAAGGTCCTTGTGAAACCTGACCAGTGGCTGTCGAGTCAATTCTGACTCAGGGCCACCACCTCTATGTGCGTCAGAGCAGGGCTGTGCTCCACAGGGTTTTTGAAGGCTGATTCTTTTTTTTAAGATTGCCAGGTCTTTCTTCCAAAGCACCTCTGGGTAGAAGTAAACCTCCAATCTTTCAGGTAGCAGTCAAGAGCATTAACTGTTTGCACTGTCCAGAGACTTCCCATAGGTCATGCTCAAGAAAGCCACTAGAGAATTTTAGGAAAGCCTGGTGGCATAGCGGTTAAGTGCTACGGCCGCTAACCCAAAGTTTGGCAGTTTGAATCTACCATGTGCTCTTTGAAAACTCTGTGGGGTAGTATTACTCTGTTCTGTAAGGTCTTTATGAGTCAGATCCAACAGCAATGGGTTTGGCTTTGGGTTTTTTTGGAGCTTTAAGCAAGCGATAAACTTAGATTTACATTTTTAATGGTCACTTTGGCAGCTAGCCTGGAGAATGAACCAGTCAAGGCAGGGAATAGCTGGAGACTAGTGCAGCACTTCACAGGGGCGACACTTGTTTGGACTTGGGTAGTTGGCTGGTCCCAGTGGTTGCCTGGTACTGGATCCTCAGAACCCACTTAGAGGCAATGACAGTTTGGGACCCTGCCTTACAGCACAGAGCTGGTGTGGGAGGGCTGGGCTCAATTCACCCAGAAGCTCTGGGTTTCTCATTATACCAGGCAGCCTTCTTGTTCTGTATCTGTCATACAAAACACCATTTAGAAGACACAGTCAATTGTATGACAGGTAGGATGAAAATTACTTAGAGATAAGGGGGAAATATATTTTGTATTTTATAAATGGTTACGGTCTCTCCTTTGCAATCAAATGTAAAACTCAATTTAGAACACAAGGAAAAGTCACAGTTAAAATGTTGTGATAATTATTACTGAAATAATGTAACTAGAAAAGAACAATTTATAAAATCTTAACAATGCAAATGGCATAAGGATTGTATTACTTGACTTGATAAAGTGAAAATGACTATTTCAAACACTGGGGAGGGGAAAAACAGGCATTGTTAAAGTGACAAAATGTTACCCACTTCTGACTACAGGAAATGAATTAATAGGATCCTTTTGAAAAGCCCCTACAAAGGCCTGTAGGATCTAATAAATTGGACAATACAATAGGGGAATATGTAGAAATATTATAAATCTGGTCCCATTTGTGCTCTTTCTGTGTATTCCAACAGAATTATGCTTATCTCTTCAGGATATAAAGCACTTTATCAAATGCACTTCATTTTTCATGGGTCATTCAACCAAAACTAATTTTAAATCTTCCAAAGAGAACATTAAACAAAACAGGAACATATTCATTTAAAAATATAACAGGACAAACTGAAATAGGCATAGCAACATTTTTAATTTATCAGTGTTGAAATAAGACAATCCATCCAAAGATCTGCTCTAAAGTCCCGTGTATTACGTCACCATGGCCCCCATGTCTGAAAATTTTATTTCTGTGAGGATGAAAATTAAAATCAACCTTCTCTAATGCAATGGCTGCATTTGCTGATGCTACAGCCAGCTCTCCGGGACTTTTTTTTGAAAAGTAGAAAAGTAACACAAAATAATTTATCAAACAATTTGCATCTCATTTGGGATTTTTCAGTGATGAGACACTGCTGCATCTAATGAACTCTGGTGCCTGACATTTGCAGGACTGATTTAGAAACTTCCAAATTCTCTGGAGGGAAATTATAATAAGTAGATGTATATATTTCACCACCACATTATCCCCACAGGAGATCCCCTAAACAATTTCAAGTTCTTCCCTTTACCTATTTGGCATATAAAATGATGTAAAAGCACAAAAATGCATCATCTTAATAACACTGGACATTTTTACGACCATTACAATGACACAGGCAATGTTTTCTCTGCTTATTAATGATTTCACACCCATGAAATTCAAATAGAGTAGTGCTTTTACCTTCAAAAAAAAAAAGAAAAAATCAAACCCACTGCCATCAAGTCAGTTCGGACCCATAAACCAAAAAAAAAAAAAACCCGCCGCCATCAAGTTGATTCTGACTCACAGTGACCGTAGAGAACAGGGGAGAACTGCCCCATAGGGTTTCCAGGGAGTGCCCAGAGGATCTGAACTGCCAGCATCTTGGTGAGCAGCTGTCACACTAACCACTACACCACCAGGGTTTCCCTATAAATCAGAGTGGAACTGTGCATAGAATTCCCATGGCTTTAACTCTTACAGAAGCAAACTGTTACATTTCTCAGGTGGGTTTGAATCACAACCTCTCAGTTAGCAGCCAAGTACTTAACCACTGCACCACCAGGGCTCCTTGGCACCCTGTTCACAAAATGGGATCCTACTGCTTCATTATCCTTTTCCATTTTACTGAAAAACTGTTTAACAGGGCAGTACAAATGGAGCAGTTATTCATGATGTGCTGGAATATTTAATGCAGGCTCTTTCAATGGCTCACTTTACTCCTAAAGCAGCAGTTCTTCAAGACTGGTCCAGGAACACCGGGGGACCCGGGCCCATCCACGGAGTCCCAGTCTAAGGGACTTACATAATGTCAAGATGTCATTTGCCTTTTTTACTCTTATCCTCTCATGAGTGGTTATTGGAGTTTTCCACGCATTACATGGCATGGAATATCACAATAGACTAAATGGAAAGAAGACATGAGAATCTAGTTCACTTCTCTCTTAAGTCAGACACTTGAAGAATTTGTAAAAATGCAAAACAATGCCATTCTTCTGAAAAAAACCTTATTTAAAAACATAGTTCATTTTCATAAAAATATGCTATCCCTACTAACATGTAAGTTTATTATTGCTGTTTGAAATAAATTTAAATATTTTTAAGTTTAATTTTTGATATATATTGGTAGACATAACCACATAAAATAAAACTCTTCAGTATGTTCAGTAACATCTGAGAGTGTCAGCGTGTCCTGAGAGCCAGCATCCAAGAACTTGCAGGCGGGAGTGCAGGCAGCAGCCCAGCTGGGCTCTCAGGCTCTGAGCTGGCTGTGCTGTTCTGTCACTAATGCTGAGACCAACTTTCTAAACCAGGCAGCGGGAAGACTGTGGGCTTCTCAGTCAGCCAAAACTGCCTCCAAAATTCTGGCTTTTCCTCTCACTAGCCAGGTGACGGCATGAGCTATCTGACTTCTCCGAACCTCAGCTACCTCATCTAAAACGGGAGCAGTAGTCACACGGAGGAGGCCAAGATGGCAGAACTGTCAGGTGCTTCCTGTCAACCCTCTTACAAAAAATCTCAAAATAAATAAAAAAGTGAATCAGACAGATATGACAATCCAGGAACCCTAATCAGCAAAGGCAAGGCAGAAGAATCACACTGAAGGGCAGGTAGGAGAGACAATTCAAAAATAGTGGAAACTGGGAATTGTGGATAATGGGATTGTTGAGTCATGCTAGCTGACTCTGCACAGCACACACAGGTCAAGGCAAGCAGCAACATCGCAAGCTGAAATTCACCCTCTCTGGTGCAGCCAAGCAACAGCAAATCACACCAAACAGGAGTGACGTCAGACCAGCAGGAGTTGAATGTAAGCCCCAAACCAGCACCTGTGCTCCTGCAAGAGCACCACGGCTGAGGGACGCTTCCCACCACACTCTCCACTCTGATACCAGTCCCAAGGGATTCAATAACATCATGTCCCCTACACCAAGGACTCATGGCTGGATACGGAGGAACACCTCCTCCACACAGCCACTACCATAGGTAATGCAAGGACTTGTAGCACTTTTCAGTCCCACTCTAGTGTCCTGTGGGCTGACCTGATACCACATGCCCTCATTAGGCCCAAACGGGCAGGACATCTATCTACCTGAAGCCCATTTTCACCTGAAGTAGCCACGTGAGAGCTGTGGATTGGTGACAGTGGACACTGCCTTGACTCCTGAGAAGTGGCCTCACTCCCAAACACTGAGAGCCTGACAATTCGCCACTCTATTAACCCCACAAGGGACTGAGTATTAGGGGATTCTCAGAATCCCTTCAATCAATGGCACAAGGCACCCAAGGACCTGCTGCGCTAACCCTCATCACTACACAGTCTAGCAGACAGTGGTCTGCCCTCCACCCAGGCATAGCTTACAGATCCCTGCCTTGCTCCCTACCCCCAGCATTACCAAACAAAATGCAACCAGAGACATCCGTCTGTTCCGAACACCCTCATGCAGCCCTGTCCCTGTAGGAGTGCAAGTGAGAGTCTATGTACTACACAGTAAGTGACTGAAGACCCACATACCTATGCCCTACACAACTGGTAAGTAAGGAAGCATACAACCCAGCCTAATGACCAGTGAGAATACCCCCTGCACTTTCACCTAGCTGTCCAGCAAGACAGACCTATTACTTCACTGAAAATCTTTCCTGTATCTTCAATACCCCTGCAAGAACAGCAGACTCCTATGCTGACACACCTAGAAGCTGCTCTGACCACGTAAGCACAGGAAGTGGGAACTTAAATGATGCCAATGACCCAAGTAGCTCACATGCCTAGCCTACTAGGACATATTAAAGGAAAAAAAAAGACTTAGCAAACAAAAATACAATAAATAAATATAACTTATTGATGTCTTAGAGACAACAGTCAATACTGAATCACATAAAGAAGCTGTACAAAAGAGAGACCCACATGAGTGGGTTTCTACATCACCTTGTGACCAGAAGAACTGGATGGTACCTGGCCACCACCAATGATAGCCACAATGGAGTTCATAAAGTTGAGTCTCACTGGCAAGGCAACACAAGAATAAATAAGGGTGCACTCTGAGATCTCCACTAAAAAAAAAAACAAACACTTGATGGCCCAGGGGCTTCAGGGTTCCCCTGGGAGCATGGCCCCTGGCCCTGATGCTGCCCCTGTCCATAAATCATAATGAGGGTCAACTCTTTGGACAGCAATGGATTGGACTTGGCAACACAGAGTGACTATATTTTGTGGGCACTGTATGGTTCTATGCATCTATAGGATGTTGTCCTGCTGACCTCATAGTGGAGGAAGGGGAGTGAGTAGAGAGGAGGAGATAGGAGACTGCTGGAAGGATAAGACATGTATGGAGCAGAGAGGAAGAGTGTGCTGTCACTGGGCAGGGAGAGCAGCGGGAGGTGCATATAGGTGAGCATACAAATTTATTTGGGAATGTACATTTTCATTCAATAAAAAAAAAAAAGAAAAAAAAAAAGGCTGTACAAGATGGCTCTAAGCAAGCAACGAAAATAAAGAACCAGAACACCTTTCAGAGAAAAATAAACCAGTGGAACCATCTGATAAAGAATTTAAGAGACTAATATGCAGAGCTCTCCAAGAGATCATGTGAAACATAGAACCAACCCAGAAATACACAGACAAGACAATACAAGAATTCAGGAAAACAATATAACAGCATTAATAGGCTGCTATAAACCATACAGAAACAGAAACTAGAAATCCAAAAGATTAACAATAAAATTTCAGGATTAGACAACTCACGAGAAGGTCACAGAACCCAAACTGAGACAATGGAAGCCAGAATTAGCAAGACTGATAATAAATTTCTTGATGCAGATTTGAGAAAAATCAAACAAAGGAATAATAATTTAAAAAAAATTAAGAAAGCCTAAGAATTACATGGGATAGTATTAAGAAGAAAAACCTGTGAGTGTTCACAGTACAAGGGCAGAGGTGTGTGGCATAAGAGAATCACAGACAGAACTGTTGAAGATATGCTGGCAGAAAAATTTCCCAATACCATGGAGATACCTATTCAAGAAGCTCAACAAACTCCATATACGATAGACTGTAAAAGAAAGTCACCAAGACATATCATAATCAAACTTGCAAAACCAAAAGTAAAGAAAGAATCCTGAGAGCAGCTGGGGAGAAACAAAAAGGTGCCTACAAAGGAGAACTGTCTTAGTTACCTATGCTGCTAAAACAGAAATACCACATGTAGAATTACAATTTAAAGGCATCAGCTCCACGGAAAAGCTTTGTCTCTGTGTCCACTCTGGGGGAAAGTCCTTGTCATCAATCTTCCCCTGGACTAGGAGCTTCTCTGACAGGAACCTTGGGTTCAAACGATGTCTTCTGGTTCAGGCAATGTTTTCTTAGTGGTAGAAGGCCCCCATGTCTCTCTCCTTGCTTCTTTCTTTTATAGGTCAAAAGACACTGGCTTAAAATACTATCTAATACTGTAGATCTCCTCAATACAACTACCACTAATTCATTTCATGGAAACCCTGGTGATGTAGTTGGTTAAGTGCTACACGTGTTAACCAAAAAGCTGGCAGCTCAAATCCGCCAGGTGCTCCTTTGAAACTCTATGGGGCAGTCCTACTCTGACCTATAGGGTTGCTATGAGTCAGACTTGACTCGATGGCAGTGGGTTTGTTTTTTGTTTTTTTCTAGTTTAATCCATTTCATTATATTATAGTGACAGGATTTATAACATATAGAGAAATGCCCACATCAGATGACAAAATGGTAGCTAATCATACAATACTGGGAATCATGACCTAGTCAAGCTAACAGATACTTGGAGGGGACACAATTTACTCCATGACATTCTTGCTTTGGTACCCCCAAGTTCATGTCCTTGTCACATGTAAAACATGCTCACCCTATCGTATCACAGAAAAAGTCTTAAATCAACTTCAAGTTCAAAATTTAAAAAATTCCCCTTCATCTGTGAAACTTAGAATATCTGCTTCCAAAGTACAATTATGCAAATACCACAAGGTAGGTAATTCCATTACAAATGGGAGAAATTTGAGAAAAAGAAGGTATAACAGGCACCAATCTAGTTAACAGAACATATTACATTAGCCCTCAAGGCTTAAAAATAATCCTCTGTCCTCTAAAACCACAATGGCCCAGCTTTCTGGGCTCTAGGTATTAGCTACACTTTCTGGATTCCCTTGGCCCTGTGCTACAAGTGCACCTTCTAGGCCCACTGGGACAGCACCTTTGCTCCCTCAGCTTTAGGCACACCATTCTCCTAGTCCATCTGAGTGGCAACTCCATCCTTAGAAATCAGAGGCCATGTCTTCACCCTTTGAAACTCCAGAGGTCATGGCCATACCTTTTGAGACTGAGGCAATTTGGCTCCCTATATTCTTTGTCTCTTCGGCATTCCATGTCTGCCCTGAAGTAAGCATTCCAAAGCTCTGTTGTTCCACCAATAAGTGCCTGGAGGCACCTCACTATACAAGTAAACTTTGGTTACAAGGCACTCAGCTTCCTTGTTCTACCAGTTAGCAAGCCTAGTTCTACTGATAGTACAGAGGCATGCCATTCTTCCAGGAAGCCTCCTATGTAAAGGTACTCTGCTCTCTCGCTCTGAGAGTGGGCTGCAGTGTTATCTGGCACAGTCTCCTAGTATAGCTGCTATCAGTACTCTGCTGCTGCTGCTGGTTCTCTACCCATTCAGTTTCAAAATTGCTTTCACATTATAGATATCTATTACAGTAGCAGCCCACTCCTAGTACCAAATTCTATCTTAGTCATCTAGTACTGGTATAATGAAAATATGACAAGTAGATGGCTTTAACAAACAGAAATTTATTTCACACAGTCTCTGAGTTGGAAATGACTTTATTGCCTTTTTTTTTTTTTAAGTAGGCTAAAAGTCCAAACTCAGGGTCTCAGCTCCAAGGAAGGCTTTCTCTCTGTGTCTGCTCTAGGGGACAGACCTTGCCATCAATCCTCCCCTGGACTAGGAGCTTCTCTGCACAAGAACCCAGGTCCAAAGGATGTGCTCTATTCCTGGCACTGCTTTCTTGGTATTCACAGGACCCTGTGTCTGTGCTCCTTTCCATCTTTTCTGTCTCAAGGAGACTGGCTTAAGGTACTACCTAATAGATCTCATAATATAACAGTCACTAATCCTTATGACACATAGAGAAAGCACAGGAGATGACAAAAAGGTAGAAAGTCATAGAATACTAGGAATCATGACCTAGCCAAGTTAACAGATATTTTTGGAAGACACAGTTCAATCCATGACAAGAACCAACAGACTCAGCTTAAATTACTCAGCAGAAACCATACAGACAAGAAGGCAAAGTGATGACACACATAAAGCTTCGATGGAAAAAAACTGCCTGCAAAGAACTATATATCTATAAAAAGTGTTTCTCAAATCATTTCAAGATAAACAGAAATTAAAGGAATTTGTAAAAAGCAGACCCAAATTATACAACACACTAAAAGGAGTTCAGGAAACAATCTAAAACTAAGATGCAAGACAGATCAACCAGATATCAACCCAGACAGGGAATTCACAAAAAGAAATGAAAGCTGAAAGACTGAAAATAGGAAATCAGAAATACCAACATAAAAATGACAACAATGTCAAAACAAGAAAGAAGGGATTAACAAGTGTTGTCACAGAACTTCTATACCCACAGGAAATCAAGGCAGTATCAAGAAATAAAAGACTGAGGGCGGGGCCAAGATGGCAGACTAAACACATGTTCCCTCTGAGAAGTACGACTTGGGATAACTGAATGGAGCAGTGGACATCCAGAGAGCCCTAGGACCTGGCACAGTACTGTCAGATTTGAATAGGCACCAGCATTGGACTGAACTACCCCTCTCAAAGACAAGCCAGCTACCACTGACCCCTGCTCCTGCTGACTCACTGTATCAGAGAATTGCAGGTACTGATATCTTTGTTATCTGGGAGGCAGAGACTGGGCATGAGCCAACAAATTTGCCCAACTATTATTCTTAAGTAAACAGTGCATAGCACAGCAGAGAGACAGTCCATGGGATAGCCACATACTGAGAGCCCAGTTGCTAATTGATGCCACCAGTGCCCCTCTAGCCTCTCCTTTCTGAGCTGTGCCATAGACTGCTATTTCACAGCAGGAAGGGCAGCTCAGCTGGGACATCATCTTGGTCGGCTGCGAGACACAGCCACCCAGCCAAGAGCCTTAACTGTGGTTTATTCTCAAGAGGAGCAGCAGCCCATCTGGCAAGTGCTTCCCCAGCAGAAAAACAGTTTTTGAGACAGCTCGTGTCAGATTCATGTGGCACCCTGGCCGAGGATAGCTGGAAGCCCTGTCCTCTCCCCATATGCACCCTGTCGTAGCGTCTGGGGATGGCCTATGAAGTACTCTTGTTGTTGGCCAGAAGGCAGAGCCTGCCACCCTTGAGTACCTGTTTCGGGCAGCAGTTGAACAGCTCCCCGCTTAGAAGTAAAGTACCCTTTTAAATAAGACCTGTTGATCTGACTGTTGAGAGGCCTGGCAGCTTCTCCCCTATCCACATTGTAGGGTCAGCTGACGGCCCCCTAGTGACTTCATATATACTGCGTGGTCTTTGCCAGCCAAGAGGCAGAGACTTGCCACTCCAGAGTTCACCTGGGACCAGTCACTAGAGTACACAGAGATGGTTGGTGACCAACTCCTCTCTTATAACTATTCCTCAGCTGCTGTTGACGTAATACCAGACAAATCAGTTTCTAGATGGCTCATAGACAACAGAACTTAGCTAACTCTTTAAAGATGCAGTTCACCATGGCTCCAGAAAATATCCTGCCCCCCAAAATCATCAAAAAACTTGCCAGGTGAAGAAGCCTTTCTGAAACTATCAGAGGTCAATTACCAAAAAATTACATATAGAGCTCTCCTAGACATTCAACAAAATGCAGCAAAACAAAATGAAAAGCTATGAAAGCTTATTTGAACTGATGGAACATCAACGATCTTAAATCCAGCAGATCAACAACAAAATTACAGAATTAGATGATTCAATCTCAAGCCAAAAGAACAGAACTGAGGAGCTGGAAGTCTGACTTAGTAACCTTGAGGATAGAGCAACTGACACCAGCATTTATGAGGAGAAATCAGAAAAAAGAAATAAGAAAAATGAGGCAGCATTAAGAAATACATGGGAATCTATTAAGAGGTACAATCTATGAAGAACTGGAATTCCTGAACAAGGAGGGATAGATGAAAATACACAGAGTATTGTTGTAGAGTTGCTGACAGAGAACTTCCCTGAAAATATGAAAGACAGCATAGATATCCAAGATGTGTACTGAATGCCACAAAAACCAGACCCCAATCAAGCTTAATAAAATGAAACATAAACACATGCTCTCCAAGGCAGCAAGACTCAAAATAAAGCTAACATTCAGAGGGAAACCCTAGAGGCTTTCATCTGAGTTCTCTGCAGAAATGATGTTGGCAAGAAAGCAATGGTATGACACATTCAAAGCCCTGAATGACAAAACCTCCAACCAAGAATTATATATCCTGCAAAACTGTCTCTGAAATATGACAGTGAAATTAAGACATTCACAGATATACAGAAGCTTAGTGACTTATTAAAAACCAAACCAAAGCTACAGAAATACTGAAAGAAGCTCTCTGCTTAAAACAAAAACAAAAACATTAAATGTAGTGCAGGACCCAGCATCCAGAATCCTACTCACTCAGGGAAGTTAATGAGCTCAATCAAAACCACATTATTAAAAGAAGGGAACCAGCAATCATAGCACAAAAACTATGATATCACTACACTAAAAACAAGGAAATATTACAGTAGGTATAACTCAAATGGAGAGGAAATTAAAAAGATATACTTAAAGTCTGGTTTAAACTTAGAATAGTAAGGGGGATCTTAGGAGTAGCCGCAACGCAAAATAACAATGTAACATAATCAAAATAAGAAGCATACCACAGGAGTCTCAACAAACATAAAACCAACACTGAAAAAAATGGTATGTCAACCCATAAGGAAGCATGATACAGAACAGAATAGTTAAGAAAAATATAGAGAACATCAACAACACAAAAATGAATGCATCAAAATGACAGCTCCAAACACATACCTATCAATAATTACACTGAATGTAAATGTACTGAACACTCCAATAAAAAGACAACAAATGACATTTTGGATCATAAGACACAACCCATCTGTATGCTTCTTATAAGAAATACACTTAAGACTCAAAGATATGAACAAACTGAAAATCGAAGGATGGAAAAATATATACCAAGCCAGCAACATACAAAGAAGAGCAGGAGCAGCATTACTAATTTCAAATAAAATAGACTTTAATGTAAGACCCATCATTGTGGACAAGGATGGTCAGTATTTATTGCTGAAATATTCAATACGTAAGCAGGACACAACAATATTAAATATTTATGCATCCAACACCAGAGCATCTAAATACATCAAACAGATATTGACAATACTGGAAAATGAGCTAGACCACGCCACAGTAATAGTTGGAGATTTCAACACTCCACCTTAGTAATGGACAGATCATACAGAAAAAAGCTCAGTAAAGATACAGCAGATCTTACTGTAACAGTTAAACAACTACACCTTATCGACATACAGAACTTTTCACCCTTCAACAGATAAGTACACCTTCTTCTCCAGTGCACATGGAACACTCTCTAGAATACACCACGTGTTAGGACATAAAGCATGGATCCGACTCGACGGCACTTGGCTGCAACAAAATCCATGAGTCAGATCCGACTAGATTGCACTTGGCTTGGCTGGCAACAAAATCGAAACCACTGAATTATTTCAAAGCATCTTCCCAGACTGCAAAGCCATAAAAGTGGAAATCAACAGTAGAAAAACCACAGGTAGAAATTCAAACTCACGGAAACTGAAAAACACCTTGATCAAAAAGCCATAGGTTACAGAAGAAATCAAGGATGAAATAATGAAATGTATGGAACCAAATGAGAACGAAAACACATCCTACCAGAATCTATGGGATACAGCAAAAGCAGTGCTCAGAGGTCTGTTTATAAATATACACATCTGGAATGAAGAAAGGGTCCAAACTAAAGAATTAACCCTACAGCTTGACCAAGCAGAAAGAGAGCAACAGAGGAACCCCTCAGGCACCAGAAGAAAACAGATAATAAAGACTACAGCAGAACCAACTGAATTAGAGAACAGAAGAACAATTGAAAACATTAACAAAACCAAAAGCTAGTTCTCTGAAAAGACCAACAAAAGTGATAAGCCATTGGTTAAACTTACAAAAGAAAAACAGGAGAAGAAACAAATAATCCAAATAAGAAATCAAATGGGAGATGTCACAACAGACCCAGAATAGACTAGTTTAAATTTAGAAAAATTAATGGTAAATGTCAAGGTAAGGGGAAAGGAACATAACCAACCTACCCATCAAAATAAAAAAGAAAAAAAATATGTAATGACTCAGCAAACACAAAATCAACAATAATAAAAAAATAAAAATATATAAACAAAAGAAACTCGGCACTGAAAATTAAGTGGAACAAAGAAACTGTCAATATCTTAAAAAAAATACAGCAGTAAACTCACTCCTATCAACATCACTGAATGTAAATAGCTTAAATAGTACCAGTGAAGAGACACAGAGCGGTAGAACAAGTTAAAAAACAGAATCCATCTATACGAGGACTGCCAATTAAGTTCTCAAACTCATCTTAGAAAAGTGCTACATACCTCATTGCTGAGTATTACTATGGTCACCTTTGAAGTAGTTCTGTGGGAAGATACACTGATGTCAGTGCCTAGTCCACCCTTCAAAGCAATTCTGGAACTTTTTTCTGGAATGGCCATCAGAGCCGTCATCATATTACCCTTGATGTCCTAAATGTCATCAAAATGTTTTCTTTTCAATATTTCCTTTATCTTCAGGTGGAAAAAAAAAACCAAACACATTGCAGGCTAGATCAGGTAAGTAGAGAGGGTTTTCCAATACAGTTATTTGCTTAGTGGCTAGGAAATCCTTCACAGAAAACTATACAGTTAAGTTCATGAACACGCCTCTCTGTGCAATGGCCATTCCAGGAAAAGTTCCAAAATTGCTTTGAGGGTGGACTAGGTGCTGGCGTCAGTGTATAGCTTCCCAAGGGGAGTACTTCAAAATTGACTGTAGTGATAGCAATGAGGTTATGTAGCACTTAAAACAATTAAGTTCACAGACTTAATTGTCAGACCTCTTATGTAGGAATAAACCTAAACCAGAGATGTAAAAGACCTATACAAAGAAAACTAAAAGCCACTACTGCAAGAAACCAAGAGAGATCTACATAAGTGGAGAAATCTATCTTTTTCATGGATTGGAAGACTGAAAATTGTGAAAGTATCTATTCTACCCAGAGCAATCTACAGATACAATGCAATCCTGATCCAAATTCCAAACGGAATTTTTTAATGAGATGGAGAAACAAATCATCACCCTCAGATGGAAAATACAGAAGCTCCAGATAAGGGAAGCATTACAGAAAAAGAGGAAAAAAGAAGGAAAAGAGCTCACATTATATGACTGGAGAACCTATTACACTGCTATAGTAGTGAAACAGCCTGGTACTGGTACAGTAACAGACATGTAGACCAGACATAAAATCATCTATGTATGAGCAGCTGATATCTGATAAAACCTCAAAGTCTGTAAATCAAAGACTGTAGAAGACAGTCTTTTAAGAGATGGTATTGGCATAAGTGGAAATCCATCTGCAAGAAAATGAAACAAGATCCGCAACATCACATGCACAAAAACTAACGCAAGATGGATCAAAGATGTAAATATAAAATCTACAACAATAAAGATCATGGAAGAAAAAATAAGGAAAACTTCAGGAACTCTAGCACATGGCATAATCAGAATATAAAATATTACCAACAATCCACAAATATCAGAAGAGAAAATACATAGCTGGAAAATCCCAAAAATCAAGCACTTATGCTCATCCAGTATCACCAAAACAGTAAAAAAAGACTATTTACATACTGAAAAAAATTTTGGATATGACAAATCAGATCAGCATCTTATCTCCAAAAGCTACAAGATACTGCCAAATCTCAAAAACTAAAAGATAAACCCAATTAACAAATGGGCAAAGAATATGAACAGATACTTCACCACAGAAGACATTCAGAAGGCAGCTAAAGGACACATGAGAAATCCAAGCTAGAACTGAGATACCATCTGACTCCCAAATGGCTGGTATTAATCCAAAAAACACAAAATAATAAATGTTCGCGACACTGTGGAGAGTCTGGAACACTTATATGCTGCCTGTGGGAATGTAAACTAGTACAACTACTTTGGAAATCAATTTGGCAAATTCTTAAAAAGCTAGAAATAGAAATACATTATCATCTGGCAATCCCATTTCTTGGAATATACCCTACAAAAATAAAAGCTGTCACACAACTAGATACATGCATACCAATGTTTATTGCTGCAGTGTCCGCAATACCAAAACGTAGAATCAACCTAGGTACCCATCAGTGGATGCAGGGATATACAAACTATGGTACATTCACACAATGGCATACTAGGCAATGATAAAGAACAACAATGAATTTAGGAAACATCTCATAGCATGCAGTAATCTCAAAGACATCATGCTGAATGAAATTAGCCAGTTGCAAAAGGATAAATATTGTATAATACCACTATTAAAAGAACTCAAGAGATGGTTTAAACACAAAAGAAAATAGTCTTTGATTGGTTACAAGGGTGACAAGGGAGGGGAGAGCTGTATTCATTAATTAGATAAACAAATAAAACCCAGTGCCATCGAGTCAATTTCGACTTATAGTGACCCTGTAGGACAGAGTAGAACTGCCTCATAAAGTTTCCAAGGAGTACCTGGTAGATTTGAACTGCTGCCCTTTCGTCTAGCAGACATAGCTCTTAACCAGTATGCCACAAGGTTTCCAATTAATTAGACAGTAGATAAGAATTATGTCAGGTGAAGTGAGGGACAACACAGTATAGAAGTCAGCACAACTACATGAAACTAAAAGCTAAGAAGTTTCCTCAACACAACTAAACACTTTGAAGGACAGTGCAGCAGGGGCAGGGATCTTGGGGACTATGGTTTCAGGGGACATCTAGGTCAAATGGCATCAAAAAGTTTTATAAGAAAATATCCTACATATCTCACTCTGGTGTGTGGTGTGTGGTGTCTTAAAAACTAGCAAACAGCCATCTAAGAAGCATCAATTAGAACCAACATATCTGGAGCAGAGGAAAATGAAGGAAATCAAAGACTTAAGGAAAATACTAGCCAAAGAGACACACAAAGCCAGTGCCATCAAGTCAATGCCAACTCATAGTGACTCACAGGACAGAGTAAAACTGCCTGGTAGATGTGAACTGCCTGGCTTTTGGTTAGCAGACATAGGACTTAACCACTACACCACCAGGATTTCCAAAGAGACAGCAAGGGCCACATAATCCAGAGACTACATTAGCATGAAACTAGAAGAACTAGATGGTATCCAGGCACCATCAATGACTTCCCTGACACAAACACAACAAAAATTCCCTGACACAGTGGGAGAAAAATGAAGTGCAGAACTCAACCTACTTAAAAGACAAGACTTGTTGGTCTGACAAATTGGAAGCTACCTGGAAGACATGGAACCCAGACTCTCTATAAGCCCTGAATGGAAAGCATTCTCAAAGTCCACTCTTTAGAAACAGATTGGACTGGACAGTAAGTCATAAAAAGATACTGGCAAAGAATGTGCTTGTTGGGTACTTTCTGTCAACTAAGGAGACACCTATCCCTATCAAGTACGCTAGTAAAATTTCTCTTCAAAGGCACCATGAACAAAGAAAGGCTGGCCTTATTAAAAATGTACAGCATCACAAACAAAAGGGGTCCAACTGTATGGTTAGAGACCACATGGACTTAAGAAAATGCTTAGGCGAACAGTCAAATTATTTTATCTTAAACGTGTTGTGGGGAACTGTAGGTAGAGGGAAGGAAAGGGGTTTATTTAATTCTATACTATTTGAATCCAGGAAAACAGGCTACACAGTGTTAAGCTGGGGATGGGGCTGGTCATTTTCCCCAAGTTCAAAAAGAGAAAAATAACTTGAGATACGAAAAGAGTCAAGTCATTTCTATCTCTACGAGTCAAAATGCTCAACTGGGAGATGCAGTAAACGATTGCAGGCATCTCAAATTCATCTAAAAATAGGCACTTAGCTGGCTACTCTTTAATAGTAAGAAGAAACCCCCATTAATAATTCAAAGGAGCCATGGCCAGAAAAAGAAACCTGGAGGAGTCAATGGGTTAGCAGGCAAGAATTATCAAGGTTAGCTGTGAACTTGGGTATTTACATTTACAAAATACACCTGTATAAACATATCTTTACATGTGGATACCTATGCATAGAACAACCAGATAGGCCTGGGAAGAACTTGCCCTGTAACTTCAGAGAACTGTCTAATGATGGGCTACAAATGCTGACAACTCCACATACATACTTCGTTATAGGCATATGCAAAAAAAAAAAAAAATTTTTTTCTTGACTGCTTTTATTTTTAAGTTGCATTCATTGCACTTATACACATAATGCTATGAAACATGACAATTGTTTGAATCTTTCTGTACGTTTCTTATTATTCTATTTAGAGTTGGGTTTTTTTTAAGAAGCAAAAGAAAGAAAAAGTCAATTGAAAATGCTATTAGTAATAGATGACAAAAGGTTTTAGACACTGCTGCCATAGGTCCTTGATGAAAAATTCTAGTTTTTATTTTATTTTGTTTATGGGGAGGTCTTATTTCATGTCAAAAAATGGAAGGTGAATCTAAGAGGCTGTCGCACAACACAACAATAGCTGGTACTGATGTGGACCTCAAAGCCAAAAAATGCCGAGCCCCGTCACCCACTGAAGCCTGTGTAAGCAAAGTCTCACACCTACGTGATGGCGAGCGGACGCATCCCACCCTTGACATATTTTTTTGGCTGTGCTCTCCCTGATGATATTTTGCATCCTAATTGAACCTTCCTCAAAAATACCAAAAATACCCTCTTATCTCCCAGCACAAGGATCAAAGAAGACGCCTTCTAAGAAGGGTTTTACAACCCCCTCGGCTTAATGAATTCCAACACAGCACACCCAGCCCGGGAATATTGAGGCCAGCCTGGCTCCACTGGCTTCCCCCAACTGCACTTCCCCCTCCACATGTGAAACACAAGATTACAGGAAGGCCCTGGGAAACTTCCCAGGGACGACCCTCCACACAGCCCTTAGATATAGACATCCCACTCCCTACATCAGTAAGATGGATAGTCTCCCAAGTTTATTATAATTGGTATGACAAATGAGTAAATACTAAAGAAATATCCTTCTTAGAACAGCTTAAGGGTGGGGGACGGTGGGTGCTTACTATCCTCAAAGGAAGAGACAAAATAAGAACAAAGGAGGAACAGAGACAGCCAAATAATGAGCTTTGGATGAATCTACCCTTCTTTCTGTACCCTTGACCTCGAGGCATGGATAGAGCTGATTAAGCGCAAGGCATAACTTTGTTTTCACTGTTAATTATCACCACAATATACTTGCCTCAGGCCATTACCTAGAGGACCCTAATGATCAACATGAAAAGAGACCGCTGTCTCGGGCCATTATCTAGAAGGCCCTAACAATTAACATGAGAGGAGACCAAAAGGTATCAGTTCCTCATTAGCCAACAGCTTACGTGGCCAAAGACTAGGGTGAAATCACATCACCTTACTGATTGTATAAAAAATAAAGAAAGACAGGCCCTAATAGGTTGCTGATCTCCAGAGTCCTGGTTGTCTCAGTCTCATTTCTTTCTTTGCCGATGCCACCCATCTCTTCGTGATCCCAGACCCTGGCGAGGCTGGCCCCCGGCAAAAAAACAAAACATCCTTTCATGAAGATCCCAGAAAACATATTTAAGTTTTCAACAATACCGAAATTAAAGTCTGACCTAAACATCATAGCAAAACATGATTCACTGAAAAAAACTAGCCTATGTATTACAGGTAATAGTGATTTGACTCAAAGCAGATATAACCCAAAATAGCTGTATTAGTTTTCTATTGCTGCTATGACAAACTTAGAGACTAAAAACAACACAAAATTATTACCTCATAGTTCTGTGGCTCAGAGTCTCAGATGAATCTCACTAGTAAAAGATTGAAGTGTGGCTCGGTGCCTTCCTTTCTGGAGGTTCTAGGAAAGAACCCATTATCTTGCCTCATACTCCACTTAGCTTTTGGCCCCCCCCCTTCTTGCATCTCAAAAGCCAGGATGAGTCCTTTTCATGTGGGCATCTCTCTAGTTTTCTCTCTTCTGCTTCCCCTCTTCTATGGTTTTATGGACCCTGGGGATCACTTTGGACCAATCCAGATAAACCCTATCTTAGAGTCAGTCTTTACTCCATCTGAAACCTTAATATATTACCCTTTGCCATGTGGATACCTTTGGGGGTCATTATTCTGCCTACCATAGTCGTTTTCCTCAGCAGGCAGAAATACAGAGTTAAATTAAGATAGATCATAAATATTATAAATATAACCCTGTTGCCCAGCAGTTTCAATAAGGCTTTAGCTGGCTCCAAACAGAATTTTACATATTAAGGACTGAATCAAAAAATGTAAAAACCTATGTAAGAATTAACCCTACCTTGGTAACAAAGTCAGACAAACCTACCACTATAAAATTATAATCCAAAATCCTTTCTGAAGATAGATGCAAAAATCATCAACAAATACTACCTACAACATGACTCCAAAAGTATATTAAAGGAATTATAAACCACGATCAAAACAAAACAAACCCACTGCCATCAAGTTGATTCTGGCTCATAGTGATTCTACAGGTCAGAGTAGAACTGCTCCATAGAGTTTCCAAGGAGCACTTGGTGGATTTGAACTGCTGACCTTTTGGTTAGCACACGTAGCACTTAGCCACTAGGCCACCAAGCCAGCCAAGTGCCGCCGAGTCAGATCCGACTGCCACCAGGGTTTCCAAAAACCATGATCGAGAAGGATTTACTCTAGGAATGCAATGGTAGTCCAACATAAGAAAATTAATCAATGAAACATAACTCATTTTAATAAAACAAGGAAAAGAATCATATAATCATCTCAATTGATATAGAAGAGGCGTTTGACAAAACTCAAAACCCTTTCATGATGAAAACATACCAGAAACTAGTAACAGAAGGGATATTCCTCAACACGATAAAGGGCAATTATGAACAACCCACAATTAACATCGTAACGAAGAAGGACAAAACCCTTCCCTCTCAGATCATGAACAAGACAAGGATATCCACTTTGACCACTGCTGTTCCACAGTGTACTAGAAGTTTAACAAGAGCAAATAAGCAAGAAAAAGAAATAAAAGAGATACAAATTGAAAAGGAAAAAGTAAAACTATGTGCAAACAACAAGATTACATATATAAAAAAATCCCAAGGAACCCACAAAACAGCTACTAGAGCTGATACATGAATTCAGCAAAGTTACAGGACATAAGATCAACACAAAAAGCTCACTTGTGTTAATTTTTTTTTTTTAATCAACTGTGATTTAATACACTAGCAACAGTTGGAAAAGGAAATTAAGAAAACAAGTCCTTGCATAATAACATATAGAGTTGTTGCTCACAGGCTGTGAAGGTGAACAGTGGGCAAGACTGCAAGGTTTCTGCTGATTCACAGAGCTGCAAGGACTGGCGAACCCAGAATCAGCAGGTCAAGGAATACGACTCTTACTTGGAGGCTGTGAGGACTGATGAATCTCAAGAGCTGCTAGCTGAAGTCCCAAGAACCAGACGTAAAAAGAACAGAGAGTAGGAGCTGCTGGCAACACAAGCAGACAGGAAGTAGGCTGTAAAAGGCTGAGAGATGAAGCCTGAGGGAGGGCAGTGAGCTACCATGGGTCCCACTCCTGCCACTTTTATATGGCTTGGCTTGGCTAGTAACAAATGTAACCAGGGAAGTGAAAGATTTGTGCACTGAAAGTACAAAACATTGCTGAAAAAAACTGATGATCTATGTAAACAGAAGGCATTCCATGTCCATAGATTAAAAGACTGACATTGTTAAAATGATAATACTATCCAAAGTGGCCTACAGATTTGTGATGGTTAAGACTGTGTGTTAATTTGGCTGGACCATGATTCTCAATGTTTAGGAAGATATATAAAAGTGGCAGGGGTGGGATCCATGGTAGCTCACTGCCCTCCCTCAGGCTTCATCTCTCAGCCTTTTACAGCCTACCCTCCTGTCTGCTTGTGTTGCCAGCAGCTCCTACTCTCTGTTCTTTTTACGTCTGGTTCTTGGGACTTCAGCTAGCAGCTCTTGAGATTCATCAGTCCTCACAGCCTCCAAGTAAGAGTCGTATTCCTTGACCTGCTGATTCTGGGTTCGCCAGTCCTTGCAGCTCTGTGAATCAGCAGAAACCTTGCAGTCTTGCCCACTGTTCACCTTCACAGCCTGTGAGCAACAACTCTAATCTTTGACCTGCTGACCTTGGGTTTGCCAGCTTCCATGGCTGTGTGAGGCTTGTATTCCAAACCAGGGCCTGGAATGTTTCAGCTTCTATAATTGTGGGCTTCCTTTATATAAATATTTTTCAATACATATTACACGTCTTATTAGTTTTGCTTCCCTAGAGAACCCAGCCTAAGACAAGATTCAACAAAATTCTTATAAAAATTCCAAGAGCCTTCTTGTCGTAAATGAAGAATCCTTAATTTATACAGAATTGCTAGGGGGCCCCAAAAAACCCCAAAGAAATCTTGGAAAGAAAGAGCAAAGTAGGACTCACACTTCCTGATTTCAAAACCTACTATAAAAATACAGTAATCAAGATCATGCGATACTGGCATGATGGCAGACATACAGACCAATGGAACAGAACTGAGAGTCCAGAAATAACACCATATATGTACAAAGTCTGACAAGTCTGTGAACTTAATTCTTCTAAGTGCTACATACCCCACTGTTGAATATTACTACAGTCACTTTTGAAGTACTTCCTCTGGGAAGCTATGCACAAGTGCCAGCACCTAGTCCACCTGTCAAAGCAATTGTGGAACTCTTTCTAGAATGGTCATTGCTTGTGGTGGCATGGAGGCAAGTTCACAAACTTAATTGTTCAAGTTGCCTATGAGGGAGTTTTTAGCTAGTAAACAAATAACTGTATTGGTACATGCTCCCTACTCACTTGAACTGGTTCCCAATGACTTTCTTCTTTACCCAAAGATAAAGGAAATATTGAAAGGAAGACATTTTGATGACATTCAGGACATGAAGTGTAAAAGAACAACAGCTCTGACAACTACTCCAGAAAAAGAGTTCCAAAATTGCTTATTGATGGGTGGACTAAGCGCTGGCATCACTGCCTGGCTTCCCAACGGGAGTACTTCAAAGATGACTGTAGAGATATTCAGCAATGGGATATGGTGCACTATTTCTAGGATGAGCTCAAGAACTTAACTGACAGTCCTTGTAAGATCAATAGGTTTTTGACATGATTGTTAATTTCATCCAATAGGGTAAACAATCGTCTCTTCAATACATGATGTTGGGAGATAACTGGATCTTCACATGTTAAAGAATGAAGTTGCGCTCATTCCTTACAAAATATATGAAAATTAACTCAAACTGGATCAATGATCTGAATATAAAAAATAAACAACAAAACAGAAGAAAACATGTATGTAAAACTTCAAGACCTAGCTTTTGACAAAGTATTCTTAGATGCGATGAAAAAAACACAAGTGAAAGGAAAAAAAAAAAGTTGGACTTAATCAAAATAAAAAAGTGAACTGACAACCTACAATTTGGGTGAAAATTTTGGGGAACAATATAACTGATAAGAGTTTAATAGCAAGAATATATAAAGAACTATATAATTCAACAGCAAAAAGGCAAACAGCTCAGTTAAAAAACAGGCAAAGGCCTGAAGACATTTCTCTAGAAAAGAAATACAATAGCCAATAAATAAATGAAAATACGTTCACTGTCATTGTCATTAGGGAGCACAGAACCAAAACGACAGTATCACTTTACCCTCACTAGGCAGGGTGGCTATTCTAAGAAATACAACAATAACGAAACTGGAACCCTCATTCACTGCTGGTGGAAACATGAAATGGTACAGGGGATATGGAAAACAGCTTGGAGGTACCTCAAAAAGCTAAATACAAAATCATCATGTGACCAGCAAGGTATACCAACAAGGTATATAATGAAAATACCTAAAAGCAGGGACTCCAAAAGGTACTTACACACCAGTGTTCACTGTAGAATTAATCATAATAGCCAGAAAGTAAGAACATCTGAAACGTTCTTCAACAGATAAATGAATAAACAAAATGAGGCACATGTATACAATAGAATATTATTCAGTTACAAAGAGAAATAAAGTTCTAATACATGCTACAACATGGATAAACCTTGAAAACATTATGCTGAGTGAAATAACTCAGTCACAAAAGGACAAATACTGCATGTTCCCACTATATTAAGTATCTAGAATAGGCAAATACGTAAAGGTTTATGAGTGGGGAGGAGGGAATGAGGAGTTATTGATCAAAGAATACTGAGTTTCTGGTTGGAGTAATGAAAAGTACTTGGAAAGGGATACTGGTGATGATTTAAAAACATGCTGAATGTAATTAACATCACTGAACTGTATGCTTAAAAATAATTAAGATGGAAACGGCATCAGGTTTGGAGGAAGACTCATTAACAACCTGATATGCAGATGACATAACCTTGCTTGCTGAAATCACAGAGGTCTCGAAGAACTTACGATGAACATTAAAGACTGCAGCCAATTTTAAGATGTACTCTTATTTTATGTATCACTAAAAAACAAACAAAACTGTTGATCAAATTATGATACACCATCTATTTTAAGATGTATCTCAATTTCAGAGATGCTCAAGTGTGCAAAAAATGTGTATTTTAGGTTGGCTATCTAATTCCAAGGACATTTAGAAGATTAAAACCCTTGCCATATTTTTCTTAATAATGCCAAACTATAAATTAAATCGAAATTATACATTAATGTATATTCTAATTAATCAATCTATAAATGAAATAGAAAGCTATTTATAGTACTTATTTCATTAATTTAGTAAATTCAAATTTATGTTTTCATTTGAAGTGGTGTGTTTGGAGACACTGTATTTCTCCCTACTCTGAAATTTCATGAAATGTAACTGTCCAAGCTCCTCGCAAGCAACCTAAGTGTCTTTGTCATGACTCTGGCTACTTGCAGTTCATGATGGTTAATATTCTGTGTCAACTTGCTCGTCTATGGTTCCCAGTCATTTGGCCAAACTCTAGTCTAGTTGCTGTCACAAAGTAGCTACATGTGACCGAATCAGCTGACCTTGGGTAAAGCAGACTACCTTCTGTAATACAATGCAATTGTAATGTACTCATCTTCCATAATGCAATGCAATATAATCAATTTGTAACTTACTGTCAACTCAAGTGAATCTTAAACCTAATCACTTCTGAGTTATAGAAAGACCAGAGGAGACACAGAGACACACACCCCAGTGGGGAAGACAGACATCATGTGAGGACTGTCTTTAAGTCAAGGAACACCAAAGAGCCAAGGAATGTCCAGGGACACCAAGAAGGAAGGAATCGACACAGCTGAGACCCTGATTCGGACTTTCAGCCTCCAGGACTGTGAGAAAATATATTTATGTCCTTTAAAGCCGCCCACCTGCTGTATCTGTGTTACAATAAGCACCAGGTGACCTAGACAGACTCACACTCAACTTTCCAGAGCACTTTCAGCTAAGACATTTGAGATACAGCTCTCTTTGAATCTGCATAAGAAACTGTCATTATAAATTTTTCTTAAATTACAAGTACTCATTTAAATGAAGTTTGGCCAGCTTTTTTACACGTCGTTGTTGTCTATATCTATAACCTTTACACAACATAACCACTCACTATATTGCTTTTAAAAGGGGATCATAAAGGTTTGTAACAAACACATCCCTGTTTTACAACCTAGGGTAGGACTGGGTTAGATGCACAAATCATGGTACTGAAAGGCAAGTTCTAAGGCAAGACAAAATGATCACTGAGAAGAGTCAAGGAATTCTGGAAGAGGAGACACTAGAACCAGTAGAGAAGGAGAGGAATGCTTTGAGCCAGTATTTAAAAAATAGGTAGGATTGAAATAGGTAGAGAAAAGATAAGAAATATTATTCAAAACAGTCTTAGTCTGGCATAACAATAAAGGATTCTTCAGGGAAAATATTAAATGATTCAGGAAGCATCGAGTGACTATACCAAAAAGAACTGGTCCAAGCTCAACTACTGCAGGAGTGTGTCTTAGTCACCTGGTACTGCTCCAACAGAAAATGCCACAAGTGGAAGATAAGCTTTATTGACACAGTCCAGTAAGCTGCAAATCTATTTATAAATTTTAAGTCCATTCAGTAAGAGAATTTATAGGCTGAATCCAAATCCAGTTAGAGCATCACAGCACAGGAACCTCGGGTCCAAAGGACGTGCTCTGCTCTCCATGCTTCTCTCTCAGTGGTATGAGGTTCCCAACTTCCTTGCCTCACTTCTCTCCCTGATATTCCACAAGCTTGTAGCTTGAGTCCTGCCTCACCAACACAGCTGTTGCCTTTTCAATTATCAATTTTTCAATTATCGCAGAGCAGGACTCATAACACACGGGAGGAAGGGCACCATATGGGTAGTTATAGCCAAGTCAAATCAACACACACATTTTTAAGGGGACACAATTCAACCCATGACAAGAAGGTAGCATATGATCAGGAACCAATGGTAGTGAAGGAAGACGTCCAAGCTGCACTAAACGCAAAGGCATAAAAGAAGCCTCTAGGAACTGACAGACTACCAGTTGGAATATTCTAACAAGTGGGTGCGGTACTGGAAGTACTTGTTTGTCCTTGCCAAGAAATTTGGAAGACATAAATATGGATCCATATTTATGTCTGTCCCCAAGAAAAGTGATCTTTATGTCTATTTCCAAAATGCAGAAATTATTAAACAATATCATTAATATCACATGCAAGCAAAATTTTGCTGAAGTAGCTGCAGCGGTATATGGGCAGGGAACTGCCAGACATTCAAACTGAATTTAGAAGAGCATGTGGAATCAGGGTTACCATTCCTGACGTCTGACGTATCCTGGGTGTAAAAACAGAGAACACCAGAAGGATATTTGCCTGTGTTTTACTAAATAAGCTAAGGCACTAAATTGTGCAGTCATAACAAACTATGGATAACATGGCACAGGGCAGGAATTCCAGAACAGGAAACTGTAAATGGATTAAGAGGCCATCATTTAAAAAGAAGAAGGGAACACTGCATTGTGTAACGTCAGGAAAGGTGTGTATCGGAGTTGTATCCTTTCACCATACTTATTCACTCTGTATGCCGAGCAAGCAAGGAAGAAGCTGGACTATACTGAAGAATAATGGGCTGGAGGAAGACTCATTAACAACCTGTGTTACGCAGACGGAACAACCTCACTTGTTGAAAGAGAACTTGAAGCACTTACAGATGCAGATCCAAGTCCAAAGCCTTCAGTCTGGACCACACCTCAATATTAAGAAAAGAAAAGTCCTCACAACTGGATCAATAAGCAATATCATGATAAACAGAAAAGATGGACGCTGTCGGGGATTTCATTTTACTTGAATCCTCCATCAACACCCATGGAAGCTGCAGTCAAGAAATCAAAAGACATGTATCATTGGGAAAATCTGCTGCAAAAGATTTCCTTAAACAGTTGAAAAGCAAAGATATTACCTTGAGTGTGCCTCACTCAAGACATGGTGTTTTTCTTAATTGGCTCATTTGCATGTGAAAGCTAGACAACGAATCAGGAAGACCAGAGAAGAACAGGCACTTTTGAATTGTGGTGTTGGCAAAGAATATTGAATATACTATGGACTGTCAAAAGAATGAACAAATCCATCTTAGAAGAAGTATAACCAGAATGCTTCTTTAGCAGGGATAGTGTCATGGATTGAATTGTGTCCCCCTCCAAAATATGATTCCCTGTACTCTATGACTGTCCTCCACTTTGTGATTTTGCTGTGCTGTATGTTAAAGGATTAGGGTGGGACTGTAAATCCCTTCAGAAGATCACCTCCCTGCTCCACTGTAAAGGGAGCTTCCCTGGAGTGTGGCCTGCGCCACCCTTAATCCTTTGATCCTACAAGAAATACAAGGAAAGCGAAGCAAGCAGAGAAGTGGGAACCTCACACCATCAAGCAAGCAGCACCAGAAGAGCATGTCCCTCAGACCTGAGGTTCCTGCGCCAAGATGCTCCCTGGACAAAGAGCGATACAATACCGGACTTTTCCCCAGAGCCAACAAGGGGAAAAGCCTCCCCCTGGCGTGGACATCGTGAATTGGACTTGTGGCCTACTGTACTGTGTTAAGAGTAAACTTTCCTTGGTTAAAGCCATCCCCTCTGTGGCATTTCTGTTAGAGCCGCCCTAGCTGACTAGAACAGATGGTGACAGTATGTCTTGCATCATTTGGACATGCTGTCAGGAGGGATTAGTCCCTGGAGAAGGAGCTCATGCTCATGCTTGGTCAAGTAGAGGGTCAGTGAAAATGAGGAGGATCCTCAACACAGTGGCTCCAACAGCGGATTCAAGCACAGCAACACCTGTGGGGACGGCACAGGCCTGGGCAGGGTTTTGCTCTGCTGTGCACAGGGTTGCTATGAGAGCAGATGAAGCTGATGGCACCTAACAAGAGCAACAACATCATTTACTGCAGGTCCCTGGGTGGTACAAATTGTTCACATGTTTGGCTTCTACTCAAAGAGTTGGGAGTATGAGTCCATTCACAGGTACGCAGAAAAAAAGGGCTGGCAATCTACTTCCAAAACATCAGCCACTCCAAACCCTTACAAAGTACACTTCTGCAATGACGTATGCAGTGGCCACGAGCAGGAACAGATCGGAGGTCTCCTAGACGGAACTGATCATTTATTGAGCTAGGCACAGTAACAGACATCGTGTGTGTGTAATTCTCACTTAGGAGTCACAGGAATACCAGAGGCTGATATTTCTTAACTCCATTTTCCAGATAATTTTTAAATGGAGGATCAGAGAAATTAAGTGTCTCCCTCAAGATCACAGAAGAAATGGCCAGCGGCACATGCGGTAAAGACAACCGAGAAGACAGAGAGACCCACAAGAGTGGGTGCCTACATCGACCTGGGACCGGAAGAACCGGATGGTGCCCGGCCACCACCAGTGATAGCCATGACGGAGCTCACAGAGAGGAGCCTCACTGGCAACACAAGAATAAAAAGAGGTGCATCATGAGATCTCCACTAAAAGACCTCAATTGATGGTCCAGCGGTTTTGGGGTTCCTCTGAGAGCACGGCCCCTGGATGCCCGTTCCCATAAATTATAACAAAGGTCCACTCCTTGGACAGGAATGAAATGGACTTGGCAATGCAGAGTAACCATATGTTGGAAGCACTTTATGGTTCTATACATCTATAGGATATCATCTTGCTGACCTCTGGCTGGAGGAAGGGGAGTGGACGGAGAGGAGGGGAAAGGAGACTGTTGGGAGGATGAGACATGTATGGAGCAGAGAGGAATAGTGTGCAGTTACCGGACAGGGAGAGCAGTGGAAGCTGCATATAGGGGGGCATGTAAATTTATACGTGAATGTACATTTTCACTCAGTTATGTTAAATAAAAAAAAAAAAAAAAAAAGAAATGGCCAGCGGCAGATCTAGGACCCAAACTCAGATCTGAACAATTCTTCCCTCAGTCACATGGCAGCTTGGCTTCCTTTGGGCACTGCCCTGATACCCCCTGGGTCGGGGGCACATGACCCCCAAGGACAACTGGAACACTTCAATGCACCAAAAATAAATTCAGCAACTAAAGAAAAATCATTCTACGTTATAAGCATAAAATCCTATCTGAAACATGTGTTGTATAAGATATTACTCTATTACATTTGTGTTCTCTCCTATCTTGACACTATGATTGATGTTTATTTAATCTTCTGCTTAATTGATTCATTCCAAACCTGAACCATGATAGACCAAGCAAGCATCAGAGTGCTCAAAGGTGCTCTCTGTCCCAGTAGCAGGGCCCTTGGTTTCATAACTGCTGTATAATTTATACTTGGCTGAGGGATGATGAATTGTAAGATCACATACAGCCTTCTCTGATGAGAAACTTGTTTTGACAGGTCCATGGGTGATAATTTTCTCTATGAATAACTGATGCGACCAATTTTGTTCTATTTCCATTATGCTTTTTCAGGAAATCATGGCAAAGTGGCTGGTTGGGCAGGTGTTATTCTGTATCTGTTTTAATTCCTCAAATTGAATACAATTTTTTAAAATTAAGTTAGAGCTACCTACCACTTTGTCATGAAGACGGAACACTCTATAAATTATTAAATATGCCAACTCAATGGCACTTGGCTTTGGCTTTGGCTCAGGGTGCAGAATGAGTAGATCTTTATTCAATATTAGATTCAATCTAATTATCCTTTAGAACTCAGAAAATTAGAGAGGAACTGTAGGGCCTTTACTCCTGATAGTAAATATTAGAGTCAGGTGGAAACACTATCATGAGACACAATTGTAACTCAGTGGAATATGTGACAAATTGACATAAGACCACCACCAATTTATATTTACAAATCAAGGCTTTCATACCTCTAAGGCTCTAGAAGTGATGGAGGATCTAGGTATATGCAAGTGACCACTAGAATTTGGTCTTCTCTTCTCAGAGCTGAAGATTCAGGCAACACTGGCTGTTTTTTGAAGTCTAGACTATTAATTTTTGTTTTATTACACCCAAGATGTTTCAGCAGGCACTAGGTCCTTTAAGGAATCCCAGGATGGTATGAATGGTTAACATGCTCAGCTGGTAACTGGAAGGCTGGAGGTTTGAGTCTACCCAGAGGCACTCTCAGAAAAAAGTTCTGCTTATCTGTTTCTGAAAAATCAGCCACTGAAAATCCTATGGACTACAGTTCTACTCTGACTTACCTGGGGTTTCATGACTCAAAGTCAACTCAATAACAAGTGGTATGTTTCTGGTTTTGTTTTAGATTCTTTTAGATCTACTGGTGTAGGTGCCTGGCCATTCAGATGTGTGCACTTCAACTATTTAGGCTGAAGTGAGGGGTAATGGACCCCAGCCCTCATCTCTAAATAGCCGATTTTGCTCTCCAAAGTAGATGTCAAAATTCTGTTTGTTAACACTCCTGTGAAGACCATGCTGTTCAGCTAGTGTTAGAAGAAAACACATGTTGATGACCATTAGTACATGTTTTGATCAGAGAGTCCATAGAAGAACCCTGATCAAAAGGGGGAAAGCACAGAACAGAATTTCAAATTTTCATGTCCTGAGGTAATCTTTACATCTTAAATCAAAAATATTATCTTATGATCACCAAGAACACCAAAGACATGAGGAAAAACAGCCCAGGAGACAGAAAGAACCATGTGAATGGGTAATTGTATCAACGTAAGACCAGAAGAACCAGATGGTGCCCGGCCACCACCAAAGACAGCTGTAACAGGGCACACAGTGTTGAATCCCAATGGCAACAAGAGAAAAAGAAGAGTATAGCTTAAGAACTCCACTAAAAGATCACAATTGATGATCTGGCAGCCTGGGGGTTCCCCTGGGAGCGTGGTCCCTACACCTACTGCTGCCCCTGATCAGAAAATATTACTGAGGTCAACTCTTCGTACAGGAGTGGACTGGACTTGGGGACACAATGTGACCACATGGTGTGTGCACTTTATGGTTCTATGCATCTATAGGATGCTGTCCTACTGCCCTCTTACTAGAAGGGAGAGGAGAAGGTAGAGAGGAAGGGACAAGAGATTGTTAAGAGGATATGACATATATAGGACAAAAAGGAGGAGCGTGCTGTCACTGGGCAAGGAGAGCAAAAGGGGCTGCAGACAGGTGGGAATGCAAATTAAATTTGGATTGTATACTTTGGCTCAATCATGAAATAAAAAATAATAAAAAGGTAAAAAAAATTATCTTACAACAACAGTTTAGTTTAACTGGTAGAAAAGCTGCCTTGATGATTATGCTCTTTTAAGAACTTTTAAGATGTTTTAAGAGATGAAGTTGACAGATTAGATAGCAAACTTAGGGATCCTAAGTAGTAGTGAAGTTTACAAGGGCTGACATTTAAGTTTGTGAACTCACCCTAGAAAAAGTGCTACATGTCTCACTGCTGAATATCACTACAGTCACCTTTGAAGTACTGCCCTTGGGAAACTATGCACCAACATCAAAACCTGGTCCACCCTTCAAAGCAATTTGGGAACTCATTTTCTGGAAAGGCCCTCAGAGCTGTCATAATATTACCCTTGAAGTCTAGAATATCATCAATATGTCTTCTTCCTTTCAATATTCAGGTAAAGAAAAAAGTCATTAGGGGCCAGATCAGGTAATTGGGGGGGGGGGAGATGGGGGAGTGTTCCAATATGGTTATTTGTTTACTAGCTAAAAGCTCCCTCACAGACAACTATACATTAAGTTCACAAACTTGCCACCATGCCACTGTGCACAATGGCCATTCCAGAAAGAGTTCCAAAACTACTCTGAATGGTGTACTAGGCACTGACGTTGCTGCATAGCTTCCCAACGGGAATACTCCAAAGGTGACCACAGTGATATTTAGCAATGAGATATGCAGCACTTAGAACAATTAAGTTCAAGGACTTAACTGTCAGACCTAAGAGGACAGAGTAGAACTATTTATAGGATTTCCAAGGGTGCCTGGTAGATTTGAACTGCCAATCTTTTGGTTAGCAGACACAGCTATTAACCACTATGCTACCAGGGTTTCCAAGCATTGCATATAAAGAGCTAAATATAGAAAAACCCTCTGAAGTTCCAATTGTGTTTCCTCATTTGATTATAATCATTAGTCACGACTGTGGCTAGATTAAATCAACTGTAGACAACTAAATGCTTATCAAATGCACATAATAAATCTTACCCCATCTTCTTTCTCTGCAATTAACTTCCCTTATCCCAGGGGGAACTTTCTAATTCAACATCAAAGACTGATTAAACATTGATGTGAGAGTTCTAAAAAACAACTGTATAACTTTACTTTATGTATACATGCTATGTAAATAGTTTACAAATGGAAACTTACTCTGGGTGCTGCAAATTTATAGTCGAAACTTCTAAAATGCAAAGAGCACTGGGAAAGTAACCATTTTAGAGTTCACCTATAAAGTCTAATTTCATGATCAAACTGTGTCATCCCATAAACCAGCCATCCCATAAACCAAACCCAAACTCAGTGCCATCGAGTTGATTCTAACTCATAGCAACCCTACAGGACAGAGCAGGATAGAGTTTCCAAGGAGCACTTGGCAGATTTGAACCGCTGACCTTTTGGTCAGCTGCTGTAGCACCTGACCACTAGACCAAAAGGGTTTCCTGATCAGGCCATAAGTACCCATTATCCCAGTGACTTATAAAATTTTAAAGTTGCATTTTTATCATTCCAAGTTCTTTTTTTCCAATTTAATGTTTAATAAATAAAAGTATTTAGAAAAAAATGAATTTACAGAGAGAAAACAATAAAAATAAAGGATATGTTTAAAGTATTTTAGCAGGCACTTGGCCTATGTGGTTTCTCAGTCTTAACTATGGAGACCCAAGCAGTGTTTCCTTATACTATGGAATGAGATGTTCAAAGGAGTAATTTGGCTCTTCCCAGTTTGGTAAATCAACACACTGCCTACAATATTGAAATCCCCCTGACAAAAGATCAAATGAGAGGTAAGGCCACCAGCTAGAGTCTCCTGGTTGTCACTGGAGACTATGGGGCAGGACTGGCTTAGAGGTAATTTGTCTGCTACTGCTACAAAAATTAGCAAAGAGACAAACAAAGACACTGCCTTGTGAAAGCCCCATTCCCTTGATCTGCTTGCTTGGTTCTC
The DNA here is from genome assembly GCA_028571685.1 of Heterohyrax brucei. Classification (NCBI taxonomy): domain Eukaryota; kingdom Metazoa; phylum Chordata; class Mammalia; order Hyracoidea; family Procaviidae; genus Heterohyrax; species Heterohyrax brucei. The sequence continues at coordinate 26,729,899 of CM053149.1, read as the reverse complement.
CCAAGTCCATTGATCCCACCCACCTCCTGTCAATACACAGACCTGGGAAATGGAAAGAGTGCTGAACTAGAAGGAAAGGTAGGTAGAGAGTCCTTGAGTAAATCACTTAATGATGCCTTTGGCTTTTCCTATATGGAATGCAGTAAAAGCAGTTTTTCTATTTCATGCCAGGTGGCTGGGTGGGCCCAGATTTCTGAATCCTAGAGCACCCACTGAATATCCCACGTGGGGCGCCCTCTTTATACACAGCTATGACCTTGTCTTCCACCAGAGCGCAAGTCATCTATCTGTTTCAGGTGCTACACAATGCCCTAACTTTCTCGTCTTTATATCCTCAGATGGAAGAGTTCATTTTTTTTGCTTCCAAATTCTGTATCTGGAAAATAACAAATAATACACTAGGGAGATATCGCCAAAGGACCTGAGATAGCAATCTATCTGACACACACATGTGCTTCTCTACCATATATGCTACAAGATGGCTTCCAAAAGACCACTTTGAAGGTCAGCAAACGTCAAACTAGGGAAATCAGGTGCTAGTCTCCTTTCAGCCGACAGGGGCACCACATGCTCCAACAGCTCCATTAGGAAGGCCTCAATCTGGGCTGACATGACCCGCCAGTCCATGCTTCACTATCTTCATTCTCAGTTTGAGAAGAAAACTAAACTACCGCCGAGGAGAGCCATTAAATCATCATGTAGCCCTAAGGATGCACCTCCCAGACTTCCAACTACAGGGAGCACAACCAACCTCGGGAGCTCAACTGAGCTAGGGAGCACAAATGAGTTACGATCAGAAATCCATCCTGCATTTTCTTGAGAGGCTGTTACATCTCCCTAGGGACTGCTCCTAGTCACTGCCTGAGTGTATTAGGGACAGTAAGGCAGGACTGTGATGGCTCACGTTGCTTGAGGACTTCCTGATCCCTTGCAAAATTCTCCCTTGAAGCTCCCTTCTTCAGTGGGAGGCTGATTTGCATTGTGGTCTGATGGTTCTCGAGGCTTCTCCAACTCCTTTCTGATTTCCTTTCATGTAGGCATTTCCTCTAGTAGTATCCTTGCAATTCAATCCCATCTTCATCTGTGTACTTCTCGAAGGTCCAGCTAAACATATCATTCATTCCTTTATACACCTACTCATTCATTCATTCCTCCACCCAAGACACACTTATCATGTGCCTACACTCTCCCTGGCACTCTGGCTAAGCACTAGGGAGAATGGGGAACAAGAGGGAGAAGGCCACTTTGTATGTAACCTTCCCCCGCATTGTCACACCTGCTTCCCTTCTTCAGCTCTGACTGTGTGCTCGGCACTCAGCTAAGAGCGTTCACATGCCTGGTCTCATTGGGTCTTCACAAAATCCCTGAAAGGAGCTATTATTATTGTTGTTTCATGAAAAGGAAAGCCGAGACCTAGAGAGATTAAGTTGCCAGGGGCTTTCTAGAAAGTGACTGTGGTTGTTGTGAGCCACCCCGACTCACAGAGACCCCACACACAATACAACAGAAGGCTGATGAGATGCTGCCTAGACTTGTACCATTCCCGTGATTCATTATGAATCAGACTATCGCGATCTGTAGACACACTGGCTGATTTTCAGAACTGGATCACCAGGCCCTTGTTCCTCGTCCATCTTAGTTTGGAATCTCCACTGAAACCTGTCCAGCATCACAGCAACTATGGTGCTATGTCCACTGACAGATGGGTGGCAGCTGTGGTCCAGGGACACAGAAACTGAAGCAGGGTCTCAAGTACCAAAGGTGAGACTTCTACCACTCAAACAACACATGCCAGAAAAGCGATAGGGCCAGATTTTTTAACTTCAAAACTCATGCTTTGAAACTCTTAATAGCATTCATCTCCTCTATGTGGGTGGCACCTCTTAACACTTTTTTTTTTCCCACCCAGAAATGATTAAGCATTTGAATTGCTAACTTTCCAAAGAGTAGCTTCATTTTTTCAACTTAAATTTATGAAGGCCAGGGTAGTGGTTAAGTGCCGCATCTGCTAACCAAAATGTCAGCAGTTCAAAGCTGCCAGGAACTCCTTGGAAACTCTGTGGAGCAGTTCTACTCTGTCCCATAGGGTTGTTGTGAATTGGACTCGACCCAGTGGCACTGGATTTGGCACTGCGTTAGGGAAAGTTTGACATTAGAGGAAACACAAGTGCTCCAGAGCATTCGGTCCCTATATGCTGCCAAAGTCAAGTTAATTATGGTGTCATTCAACCCAAGCAGAAGATGTCCCTCACTCAGTATGAGTTTCAAGCTCACCTCTACTATTACAAAAAAAGGACTGGAGAGGACAGACAGACTCCTTGGCTTCTCTGCATTTTATCCTGATTACAGCACTGCTCTAGCAAACGGATGACAGGTGGTCGTACACATCTCTGGCTTCTCCATGTGGCCAACCAGACACTGGCACACACAGAACCTTGAAAACACCCTTCTGAATACAAATGCCAATTCATACCATGCTCGGCAAGGTCAGCTGTGGGGTTTTCTGCACTTGACTCAAGTTCCAGGAGGTTCCGGGAAGCACCGAGCAGAGACTCTGTCAGGTTCTCTGAAGCTGGTTCATCCATTTCCTGTAGGAAGGAGATTAACAATTCACGAGAAGCTGAGAGAAGGGCACAACCCTACCAGAAGGGAAACAACGTTCTCCTTAGAAAAGCACCTGGAAACAAATGCTTACCTAAGCATTTCCCTTAAACACAACATTTTTAAATTAAAGGAAGGCCACTGGGGCCCAGATCAAAGGAAGCAAATCAACAAGGTGCCAATTTAAGACAGCACTCACTTTCAGCCTTGTGCAAGTACAGGCGTGGCACGCAAGAGCGAGTGCCTGCTTAAATCTGGCCCCTGAGGCATCCTCCCATCTTTCCGGATCGCCCTGCTCAGTTTCCTCATCTCAAAATCAAAGGTGCTGGCTTAGGTGACTTCCAAGCTCTCTTCCAGCTTTAAAAGTTCTCTGATACTGTGAGCTGCAGTTTCCTAAAAGAAAGCTCTAAGAGTCCACAAGACAAAAGAAATGACAGTTAAGGAAAAAAAAATGTTAAGCTGCTCCAAAACATCAATCAGTATTACAATGACTTCTTTCACCTATTTTCCTCAGTTTTGTGTGTGTTTTTGCAATCTAGGGCTGGTGCTAAATTAACCTGCTGCCTTTACAAAATGGCTGTCATAAGGAATGGTTCCAAGAATGTCTTCTTATTAAAAGCAAGAGGAAAGTTCCAGCTCATCTTAAAAGAAAAAATAAAATGAAGCTATGTCACATTGTGGTGTGGGACCAGTGAGAAAAGAGTCAAGAACTACTTCTAAAAAGTCTTCTTTCTGTTCAGCTTAACTGTGTTGCTGTTAAGTGCTGCCGAGTTGGTTGTGACTCACGGCAACCCTATACATAACCAAATGAAACACTGCCTGGTCAGGTCCCATCCTCACACTCCTTGACGTGCTTGAGCCCACTGTTGGAGCCACTGTGTGAATCTACCTTGTTGAGGTTCTTTTTCTTTCTGGTTGATTCTTTACCAACCATGATGTCCTTCTCCAGGGATGAGACCCTCATAACATACCCAAAGCATGTGAGACGAAGTCTCACTATCCCCTTCTTCTAAGAAGTATTCTGACTGTATTTCTTCCAAGACCTCTTGTTGGTTCTTCTCATAGTCCATGGTATATTCAACATTCTTCACTAACATCATAATTCAAAAGCATCAATTCCTCTTTGGTCTTCCTTATTCACGGTCTAGTTTTCGCATGCATGAGGTGAATGAAACTATCACAGCTCGGACGTAATTGATTAGAAGGCAAAAGTGGTTGCAAATTTCAAAGGCTCTCTGATGCCACAGAGAACTTTGAGAATGCCTCTTACTAGACTGGAGTGGAGCGGGTGGGGAGGAGGGGATAGGAGATTGTTAAGAGGATATGACATGTATAGAGTGGAAAGGAGGATGTGCTGTTACCAGGCAAGGAAAGCAGAGGGAGCTGCAGATAGGTGGGCTTGCAAATTTAAACTGGATTGTACATTTTCACTCAATCACAATTAAAAAAAAAACCAACCAAGACTAAATGAAACATATTTTCATGTATATTTCAGAAATTATGTGAAAATAGGTAATTTGGACCCTTCATTGACTTTGAGCTACTGTGGTTTCTTTGAAGAAACAGAAGATTTATGACTACCTCCCTTAGAAACAGACGGACCTGGCTTGTTCTTGGACCCCATAACCATTCATGTATGGAAGCTTGGACCACAGCACCATTTCACGCGTGGTATACCACGCACTACTCACACAGAACCCCAATTCCGGCACCAACACATGCCACAAGACAAAAGACTCAGCCTGCCTTGTGTGTTATGGAACTGAGCAAGTTTTACGGTAGCATTCTTGAAAGAAACGGTGCCCAATTGATTCTGCTCCCATATTTGACCATCACTCAAGATTTCTAAAGCCCAAATTCAATTAAGCAGAATCAGCCTGCTGAAATAAAAAGGTCCTGCCAGTTAGGGTCTGAAACACAAAGCCAGCCATCTCTTAAATGTGTCAAAAATGTTGACTACGTTTCAGAGGTGACATAAGTGTGCTCATTCTCTTGCTCAGCTCTCTCTGATTCTATCATTGGTAGCTGCTTCTGAAATACAAAGTTGTTTGCTTCAGTGCGCCACGAGAGACAGAAGGAGGAAGACAGAAAGCAGTCCCAGTAAGCTTAGGAAGAAATGACATCATAAATTAGTGTATGGGTAAAGAGGAAGGCAGCACTCAAAGACAAGGCATTCTTTATCACGCTTCTCTTTAATCGCTTCCACCTCATTAGTCCAATTTCTTTCACATATTTTATTTCATCTTTTTTGGTTCAATGATGCCTTTTCCTGAGATGGTTAAAACCTTCCAGTCCCTGTGTAGAGTGCTCAGGTTCCTGTTTTCTCCCTCCTTTGTTCTGTGAATACCAGGAAACCTGCCTCAATCTCATGCCTGTGAATGTAATTTAACCCGCCTCTTCCCTGCCGGGATTCCTCTCTTCAGCTTCCTCCTGGGGTGGAGAAAGACTTCCATTAGGTCATGTCTCCTTTTCTTCCATCCCTATTAAATGCTTTTATTCCTAAAGAGATAAGAAAGTTTGTTCACTGGCGGCTTTTCCAGGGATTCGTTCATCTAGAGGGTGAGCTGCTGTTTTTAGGAGCTCTGATTTCTGGCCATTATTAATCAGTGCGGTAATGGAACCGCAGCACCACAATCAATCAGCAGGGAGCTTCTTAGAAAAGCAGCATTGCCAGCCTCTCCGGAGACCAAGCTGAATTAGAATTCGTGCTTTAAACAAGATCCCCGGGTGATTCAGGTGCCATACTGAAGTTTGTGAGGCACCACTACAGATCGTAAGAATTTGGAAGAGGGCTCGTTACAGACCTGAGAGGTCAAAGACGGCTTCTCTGAGGATGAGGTGGCATTTAAAAAAGAGAAAGTGAGATGCTAACAATGTGTCGACCAGGGAGAAACAGGAGACATCACTACAAAAGAGCCCAAGAAACCTGGGGGTAATGAGCAAACTTCTCTGTGGGATTCAGTCAGCCAGAAAGAGGACATTATCTTAAAGGGGACATTAAATGTCCATAAAGAGGACACTGAAGAGCCAAGTATCTGCCTGGAGCATTTTATGTCCCCATCAATATACAAATTTAGGAAATGAGCTTCTAGGAAAGCCAGGGCCAATATGCGGGTGGTACTCAATCTCAGAAGAGCCAAGTACGAGCCAAGGCTCTGACCAAGACAGCAACAGCTACCTCCCTCTTCATCCCTTTGCTTCTTGCTGATAGAAACTGTCATGGATTGAATTGTGTCCCCCCAAAAATGTATGTGTTGATTTGAATTGGTTTGGCGTACCAACATGGTGCCCTTCCTCCCATGTGTTGTGAATCTTGCCTCTGTGATACTGATGATGAAGAATGGCTTGCAGTTGTGTTAGTGAGGCAGGACCCAAGCTACAAGCTTGTGGAATATAAGGGAGAGAAGTGAGCAGAGGAAGCTGGGAACCTCACACCACTGAGAGAGAAGCACCGAGAGCAGAGCACGTCCTTTGGACCCGAGGTTCCTGTGCTGAGATGCTCTCACTGGATTTGCACTCAGCCTACCGGACTGTGATAAATTCTCTCACTGAATGGACTTTCAGTTTGTAAATGGATTTGCAGCTTACCGGACTGTCTCAATAAAGCTTCTCTACATGAAACCTTCCACTCGTGGTATTTTCCGTTAGAGCAGTACCAGGTGACTAAGACAGAAACCCACAGCTGCTGAGGTGATTCTGATTCTCAGCAACCCTATATATATAGTGGAACTGCCCCATGGAGTTTCCAAGGCACAGCTGGTGGACGTGAACCGCCAACCTTTTGGTCAGCAGCTATAGCTCTTATTCACCAGAGTTTCCTGCTGATGGAAAGGGGGTGGAATTAGGAAGAACTGGGATGACCTGTGGAAGTTACAATTTGGGAATTCGTAAAAACTTTGTGAGCTGGGCTAAGAGCAGAACATTTTGTCTGGCTCTCTTGTTCTGTGGGACAGCAGATGGCTAAGCAATTCTCCTGAGATCCTGCCTCACATATGGTCTCAGTCTCATCTTAAGTTATTTAAGGCCTCCCAAAGGACCCTGATCTATAGGGTGACCAGACCCCCCTCGGTATAGTTATATTTAATTATAATAATTCCATCATCTATTAAAAAATACACAAAAAAGGACAATTTTGAAAGTTTTAAAGAGTTAATTGTCAACTACATTTTTATTTGCTATATGATAACTTCAACAATAAAGGAAGCCATTTAGGTTTCATAAAACAAATATTACTGTGCCCATACTTTTTAATTTTTAGTCTTAGGGAAAAAATCCCTTAGAATCAGGAGTCCTTGAGTATTCCAGAAAATATGTCCTAATTTCCACCAGATGACTGAACAAGTAGCTTCCACGTATGTGAGACAGAGTCCCCACAGTGCAGTATTCTGGATCCGGTTTCTGCCCCCTATAGCCTAGCACTGCAGAATCAGTTCTTTTGCTGGTCCTTGCCCCACTCAGCTTTGCATCTGAATCCTGCTTGTGACTGGAGGCTCTACGTAAACCTCACTGTACCTGTGTAGCAGGAGCATGAATGTTGCTGAGTTAACGCATATGAACTCCCTACTTGTAAACTCCTTTAAAAGTCACCTGCCCACCCACCCCGGGTGAACACTCTTGGCAGCAGAGAGCACTGACTCCCCTTCCCTGTACAAAACGCAGCTGCCTTTCGGTTCTCCCACTTTGTTCTCTCATTTACTGGCCAACATGACTTTGGCTGAGTTCCATCCAGTAATATATTAACATATGATTTTTTGTTTATTTTTTATTGTTTAAATATATGTGTGTGTGTATATATATGAGCTTTCTGCCATTTCAACACTTTTTTACATGTACAATCAGTGACAAGCACAACTGTCATGCTGTACTACCATTGCCAGTATCCATTTCCAATTTCTCCACCACCACGAGCAGAAACCCTGAGTCCCCTGGCACAGTAACTCCATCTTTCCCCTCCCTGCCACCCCTGATAACCACTGATCAGTGACCGTCACTGTGCATCGGCCTACTCTAGATATTTCATGTCAGTGGGATCATGCAATGCTTGTCCACTGTGACTCCCTTATTTCTGAAAATGATGGCACATCGCTTGTCAGGGTCTGTGAGAATTTGGCAGTCTCGTGGGGAAGAAGGCTGACTGATGTGGGGAAAAAGATGTAATTTCAATTTTCAACTGAAAAATTGCAGTTTTCAGAGGCAGGATGGGTTCTTGCAGACAGAGATGGCATCAAGACCCTTCTCAGAGCAGGGGCTGGACACAGCTCTGACCTCCAGGAATCTTACAGGCAGCAGTCTCTCCTCTCATCAGGGTTCCATGAGCTGGAAAGATCCCTCCCCCAAGTCTCTGGGGCCTGCAACAGATCCCACAGCTAGCATCACTTAATGGAGGGTACAGATGGGTGGCAAAGGGGGTAGCATTAAGCATGGACGGCCAGCACCTCTGCATTGTCTGATGAAGGAATAAACAAGCTGAGGAAGGTTCCTAAAGTCAGAGGAGACAGAGGTCCTTGTCGCATCCGACTTTGGAGCTTCAGACCTCTCACACACTTACAGCTCCTAAGTAATTAGGAAAAGTAAACTACCAGAGCTTGCTCCTCTCAGAGCGCAGCAGAATACAAAAGTTCCTAGACTGAGCATTGCAGAGGAGGAGCTCTATGGGCCCCTAAATACTCCAGCATATGAAGCATGAACTACAGCACGACTGGCATCCCCAGGCTTCCAGGATTATCCCCACAGCCCCAGGGGTTTCGGAGTTTCCTGCAAAAGGAGAAAGTCTTCTCGAGATGCAGGGATTGCCAATGAATGAACAACCAGACTTAGAGACAATGAACGTTCTCCACTAAAGTGAATCCATCCCAAGCTGCTTTGACCAAAAGTGCCATGATGTCGGTTTTGATGTTTATCATCCAAAAAGGACCCTCAATCAGGACTACTTAAGTATCAGAGCCCATCCAGAGGTCTATGGAGATATTTTTAGCTATCAAAGAAAATGGTCTTTGCTCTTTAGGTGTTTGGGAGGCAGAGGACATGAATCTGGGATCCCTCTCAGGTGAATACACAACACTATTAGTTTTTGAATAGCTATCACAGTTCTTCAAGATCTGAATAGGGTTATTAACACAATACATGGCCTAAAATGTTTGCTCCTGGCCACTATGGTCAAGCCTGTTGATTTGAACCCACCCAGTGGTGCTATGGAAGACAGACCTGGTGATCTACTTCCACAGACATCACAGCCCAGAAAACCCTATGGATCAGTTCTACTCTGACACACATGGGATCATCATGAGTTGGAAATAACTTGATGGCAATGAGACTTTTTGGCTTTTAAATTAATACAAAGCACAATGATATGAGTGGGACATGGAAAAGAATAAAAAAATAAGGTGCTCAGAAACAGAAAAATGGACTTAAGAAGGTAAAGCAACAGTTGCATTAATTCAAAATTAGGAATACACACATTTGTTGTACAAATGAATCATTTTAACCCATCAACTATTTATCCAGTGTTAGATTAAGTTATCTTGTACACAATAAAAAATCATTGCCACTAAGCTGATTCTGACTCATAGCGACCCAATAGACAGGGTAGAACTGCCCCCAGAGAGTTTCCAAGGAGCGCCTGGCAGATGTGAACGGCTAACCTTATGGTTAGCAGGCACAGCACTTAACCACTACACCACCAGGCTTTGCTGTATGCATGCACTATTTGTTGGATGAATCAGCTCGTAGATCTCTCGGTCCAGCTGATGCGAATTAGGACTATTACTAACAGTCAGCCTACATTCTAGAATGACCCCAGTAGATCTTCCCTGGAATTGGACAAAGTTAGTCTGGCTGCTTTTTGTCCTACTTTGTCCCTCTTCCTACCCACCTAGCCCTATAAACCTAAAGAATCTGAAGCAAGAAAAGGCTTAATGGTCAATTTAAAACAAGACGGTACTTACATGGAGTACATCAACACTTGGCTCCTGAAAGTTCTGGGATCGCAGCTCTTGCATTCGCTTGGTATTCTCTTCATATTTTTCTTCTACAAGCTTTCTGTAAATTCAAATTGAATGTAGAAAATTAATTCCAACTTTCTGAAACCACAGCTACATAACCCAGTTAAGTGTGATCCCTGTTCCAGCACGCAGGCTAGGAAGCTAGAGAGCCATGCCAACGGATCCCTGCCTCACAGAGGTGGATGCTGTGCTCAGCGGCTGAGTACAGCAACGCCCTTCTCCCCTCCCTTCTCTGAGCTACACCAGAGGCAAAGTTCTGGTGCACTGACTAGACCAGAAGTGGGATTGTACATGTGTGCCCTAAGCTTTCCTCCCGGTCATGAAGAAACCACACACAGAGTGCTCTCATTCCTTGTTCATCACGAGAACTAGAATGCAGCAGCAGGAGAAGATAGCAGTGACCCCTGTGCATTCTCAGAGTGTGATGACTGGGGTGTGTCCCTGATGCCTGACTTGCTCCCTGACATGTACTAGTTAACTCAGTAACTGTTTCTGGATAAACAAACCCATACGCAAAGAAAATAAAGATACACAGCAAAGAATGTATGGAAAACGGTACGAGGGTCACTGTGAATGAGAATTTTGCTCCATTTTACTAGAACTCAAAATCTAGTAAAAAGGTCAGATGGGATGGTCTGGCTGAGACTGGACTAGACTCAGAAGACATGGCCCCGACTCCGTTAGCCCGTAAAGAAAATCTCTGAAATCAACAATTCATACCAAGACGAAACTGGACTGTAAGACAGAAAACGATACTAGTGAACAGTGCTCTTCTTGGCTCAAGCAGACGTAGGAGACTAACTGGGCAGCTCCTGTCCTGAGGTGAGATGAGAGGGCAGAAAGGACAGGAACTGGTTAAATGCACAAGGGATATACAAAGTGGAGAGGAGGAGTGCGCTGTCACATTGTAGGGAGAGCAACTAGGGTCACCTAAAAATGTGTGCGAAAGTTTTTGTATAAGAAACAGACTTGAATTACAAACTTTCCCTGAAAATACAATAAAAAAAGAAAGAAAAAAGTTGCCCTTTAATGAGAAACATATTAAAAACATTATTAAATTATCTAAGTTATTAAACATTATAAATTAATTTCATATTAAAAATATTAGTTCATTCAGAGTATGACTGAGAAAGATGACTTGCTTTTGCACACTGAAAACACTTCTAACCTGACTAATAATTTATAATGTGCATGTAAATTATTAAATTGCCTTTTTAATCTGTTATCAGAAATTTAATTTTCTTTTTACCTTCAGCCAATGACATGAAGGTCGATACTCTGGAAATGCTGCCATTTCTGAAGTGTTAGGAATAGATTTGAGAACTAAACAGAACAAAGCTTGTGAGCTGATGCGATGGCATGAGCAGTGGCTGCCTCTTTTCTCACCAAGGCCCACATGCAGTGGTTTGCTGGAATCACTGCACTGGCTCCCAAGAATGGGTAGTGTGGCTCTCTTCCGACTGCACCCTCCACGACATAATATTAGCCTCAAACTGGCTGTGGTAGGAGTATTTATATCACAGAAACTGGCAAACAAATCAACCTTCTACCCAATCCCAAGCTGCCTGTTAAATATTTACCAGCATGCCACTGCCCATGATGCACATGGATGGAAATCTTTTCCTACATTTATTACAGAAAGGTGCCAAGGTGCCAAGGTCATTAAAAAGACAGGAAAGAAAGAAAAGATCAAAGTGGATGCCAGGAGAGATTCTAAAACTCCACCTCAAACATCAAGCAGATAAAGCAAAAGGAAGGAACGATGAAGTAAAAGAACTGAAGATTTCAAAGGGCAGCTCAAGAAGACAAAATAAAGTATTATAATGGCATGTGCAAAGAGCTGAAAATGGAAAGCCAAAAGGGAAGAACACACTCAGCAATTTTCAAGCTGAGAGAACTGAAGAAAAAAATCAAGCTGCAAGTTGCAAAAGTGAAAGAGTCTACAGGGAAAATATTAAATGACTCCGGAAGCATCAAAAGAAGATGGAAGGAATACAGAGTTATTATACCAGAAACGATTGGTTGATGTTCTGCCATTTGAAGATGTAGCATATGATCAGTAACCGATGGTACTGAAGGAAGCTGAAGCTGCCTTGAAGGCACTGGCAAAAAAACAAGGCTCCAGGAATTGACAGACTATCAACTGAGATGTTTCAACAAAGTGACGCAGCATTGACAGTGCTTATCTGTCTAGGCCAAGAAATTCGGAGCACAGCTACCTGGCTGATTGACGGGAAGAGATCCTATTTATTCCCATTCCAAAAAAAGACGATACAACCGAATGCAGAAATTAATGGATGACATTGTTAGTATCACATGCAAGTAAAATTTTGCTAAGGATCATTCAAAAGCAACTGCAACAGCATATTGACAGGAAACCTCCAGAAATTCAAGCTGGGTTCAGAAGAGGACACGGAACCAGGGATGCCACTGCTGATGTCAGATGGATCTTGGCTGAAAGCACAGAATACGAGAATTGTGTCCTTTTGATATACTGTCCGGAGAGATTAGTCCCTAGATAAGGATATCATGTTTGGTGAAGTAGATGGTCAGCAAAAAAGAGGAAGCCCCTCAACAAGCTGGACTGACACAGTGACTGCCACAATGGCCTCAAGCATAAAGACAATTGTGGGCCTAGTGCAAGACCAGACAGTGTTTTGTTCTGTGGTGCACTGGGTCGCTACGAGCTGGAACTGACTCAGTGGCACCTAACCACATAACAACAATACGTGCCAAGGGAGAATGATCCTATAGGTTCTTACTTGGTTCAGTATACATTCATTCCAAGTACAAGGACACCTCTAAGTCATTTTTCAGAATTGTTAACAAGGTCACAGAATGAGCAGATATGAGTTTCAGGTCTTTTCTGTCTCTCTAGTTCTTGGATGGGGCTTCTGAGCTACCAAAAACCCGGCAGGGGGAAAAAGAATAAGAAAAACTAGGAAACTGGCTGACATACCAACCAAAACCAGCATCTTCCTGTAAACACTGTAATTACTACAGAGATCTCTGCCACCAGCAACACAGCCCTCAGTGCAGACTGCTCTGAAGGCTCCCCTTGACAGAGGAGGGCACTGTGGCCAGCCTCCTTCCTAGAGCCAACCATCTCCCGTCAGTACACCGGGCTCCCAAGAGATCAGCGGGCCTCCTGGGAAAGGGCCACAGGCTAAGCATCCCAGGCAACAGCAGTGGAGCAGTGGCGTCGCCTTTTCATCCCCTCTCCAGGTGCCACTGGGAGACAGACTCCATTTTCACCACTTGTCATCTCCCTGACAGTCTTTCCCTTCACACAAGTCTGGATGTCTGACAATAATGGCGCCTGGCCATCCAATAACTACTTATGTTTCAATAACTTTGTACTGAGAGAATGAATGAATAAAGGAATAAATAATATATGACTGTGCTCATTTTGATTTTTTGGTCTGGCATTTGCTTTTCTTCAGTAAATCCGTTTAGAGCCCTGGGAGGCAGCCCAGGGGACGGGGTGCCCCACGGAAAGGCGGCTCACTTGAGCTTCCCGGCGTTCTCATCAGCGGCCTGCAGCTTCCTCAGCCTCATCCTTTCCCTCGGCGTCATTTTCTGCACTTCAGACAGTGCCCGAAGAGTGTGGAGGTGGATCTTTCTCTTCCTATAAATAATAAACATTCCCCACATGCAACCCATCCCAAACATGCTCCAAGAAATTAAACAAATATTTTACACAAGTATCATTACATGACCAAGAGAGGAAAACCATCTCAAGACAGGCGAGGGAAAAACTAATAAACTCTGAGTAGGTAATGAGGCAACCAGGACTCGAGTTAATCAGCAATATATTTCAAATTAGATTTTTGTTTAAAAGCAAATTATGTGCTTTCCAAATCCTTCTCATTCCATTGCCTGTGAATGGTTTTCATAATGTAAGATAAATCAGGAGTGTGGCAATTAATGAGCAAACGAACAGCAGAGTGATTCAGCTACAGTGATAAGGATACAGACTCTGGAGCCAGACGTGCAGGTCTGAATGCCATCTCCACCAGGCTTTTGCTCTGCAGCCTTGCATAAGTTACTAAACCTAGTCTGAGTCTCAGTTTGCTCATCCGTAAAGAATGGGCTATAATGAGTATCACATGAAATAACACACACACAGTGTCTGGCACATAAAAGGTATCCAGAATGGAAGTACTCTTAGAGCTAAATTTTACTGAATATATTCTGTATCTTTAATTTTACACAGTAGGTATTTTTACAGCAGTGCGGGGCAGTAGTGGAAGCCCTGGTTGCCTAGTGGTTAAGTGCTATGGCTGCTAACTAAACGATTGGCACTTCAAATGCACCAGGTGCTCCTTGGAAACTCTGTGGGGCAGTTCTAGACTGTCCTACAGGGTTGCTATGAGTCAGAATCAACTCAATGGCAGTGAGACAGAATATTTTATAAGAACAAATAAATCTCCTAGGAACAAATAGATCTAGTCTTAGATCTTAAAAATAACAGTGACTGTTAGAAACCAGTATTTCATAACATGAAATGCCCACTAAACAACTGAGTTCGCTATCTGTGAACAGTTCCAAGCAAAACGACTCATAACTATTGAGTGAAATGATAGCCTGAATTTGTCCTATATTTTTAGGACAAGATAGCCTGGAGCCCTGGTAACACAATGCTTAAACTTCCAGCTGCTAACCAAAAGATCAGCAGTACAAATCTACCAGCCACTTTGACTCAGTAGCAATGGGCTTGGTTTTTTCATTTTTATACTTTCACATCTCAAGTTAATGGGTAAAACAAAGTAAGTAATCCTATGCTTTCTTCAAGTCATAGATAGCAGCAACCCAGGAAACCTAGGCTATTAGGCCAAGCCAAGAGCTGTCGAGTTGGATCTGACAATCCCCAAGGGGTAGTATATTTTCACAGGATAGCATGTATTACACAAAGATATAAGATCTACCTAGGATGGATGGAATGATCAATCAAAAAGAGAAAATAAGTATTTCATATGCAGCGAAGTGGAAAACTCATATGGTCAAACAGTGGTATCACATATTGTCTCACAACATGACACCAGCCAGAGCTTTTCCTCAAGATTATGCTATGCACCGAAAAGGGACTGAAAAGGGACTCTGCCCCTAGGAGATCCAGACACCCGATTTGTCTGAATCTGTGAGGACCAGGATTGTACCATCCATTTCTAACACTGGTTCCAGTGAAATGGTTTTTGTGGTTGATTCATAAAAAGGGATCCTCTAAAGAGCCTGCCGTTGTGCTGACCTTGATAAGGAAGTCAGAAGTCTTCCCAGGAGACAGAATTCTGACAGGTTTTCTCAGTTTGAATGAGAAGACGGAAAGCAAATGCAGTGCACCAGAGAAAGCACTGGACTAGGTATTAAGGGAGCACATCCGTGCTATCTGGCCTTGAAGATCTGCCTACTGAGGATTCCTGTTCTCACCCCACTGCCTTGCATAGCACTCAAGAAAACACTACTATTTGCACTGGATCTCTGTAACAGTCAATAGAGCTCCTTCAGCAAAATTATACACATGGTCTTTAAAGGGGGTGCCCCTTGCAGGTGTGCAGTAAACAGCCCGCACAACTGTACACAGCTGTTCTGAAGTGACCTACCTACCACGTTATACCATCCTGGGCTCTCGCAAGTTACAGCACAAAAATGTTGAATAAGGTAGGAAAAAAAGCACTAAGCCATGGAAGTAATTCTGGTTCTTTACGACACACACATTCTCTAGTTCTTATGTGAAAGGAGGCACATCTCAAGAGAGGAAATTTTGCCTACTTTTCAACTGTTCCAGGACTCCGCAGTGTTCTCTTGTGAACAGATATTCTGCCAAGCCTCGTTAAACAAACACATGAAAGCCATTTACACTTAATGTGGAAGGCCCATTAGCACAAACATCACCCAGTGTCTGAGATATTAATTTCTCTGTATACTTACAAGGCAACTGCAGAGCTACCCTGCAGACTGGGAAGCTGTGTGCTGGCTTCAGCTTTTATGACTCCAATTTGCTACCACCTAGGGAAGACGGCTTTGGAATGCCAAGTTACTGAAGCTCCTTAATTTTCTTGGCAAAGTTTAAGTGAATTCTAGGATACTTTATGCAGTCAGCTTAGCACTCATTGATTTTTAAAGACAAACACATTTACCATTTATGCTCGATGGGTGTTTTAAAAACAAAGCAATTACTTACATGACATTAATTATATGAGTGGCCTCCTTCTGACAATTCAAATTTGTGTCTTCCGGAGTCATTTCTGAGTATTTACACATCAGGTTCTGGAGAAAAGAGCAACAATTCTGAGACACCTTAAAGGCATCTCTTCAGGGATGCAAGAGCATTGAACTACCAGGTGCCTTTTCTAATTTATGGGATTACTGACCATGGTGGGAACCTGAAAACCAAGCACTGGATTACTTTTACAAAGGGTTACATAAATTACCCGGCGGCTTATGTAACAAGATCCTGCTGGGTCAGGCTCCTGTCACCTCTCCCTGTCTGATTTATTTTGCAACAGGGATGGCCTTCTCCCATCAACAAGAATATATAAGTTATTTCCTGTAGGGTACAACGTCCAGCTTTCCAGGTCCAGGACTAGGGGGAGGCAAGTAAGGCAGTGACCTCAGGGACAAAATGTAAGGAGTCACCCCCAAAATTCAATAACCAGGATAAGTAATGTTCCAATGCAACATTTTTAAAAAAAGACTAAAATTCATGCCCAAACTCCATGATGAACAAAAAAATCAAAATTTTCCTAAAGACAGCATCCAACCCTTACACAACTCTGCCTCACCTGCCTCACCCTAATTGTGGTCCTGTGTAAGCGTGGCTTTACTTAAACTTTCGATATTTTGTTCACCAGGGAGTTCTGGCTTTAATTTTCATTTGTTTAAATATTGCATTAAAATGTTATGTATTGTGATTACTGAGAGTTTTGTTTTGTTTTGTATCCCCTTCAACTTTGTACCCAGGACAACGGACTCCCTTGCTTCACTCCAGTCCCGGCAGATCCATTTTGATCCCCTGTTTATGCACACTGTCCCTTCTGTGTAGTTTTGATCCCAACAGCCAGTACCTGCACCTCTTTTTCAGCAGCCTGACACTGCTTTGCCTGCATACACAAAGGGCTAGAAGAAGAGAGGAAACCCTGGTGGCACAGTCCTTAAGGGCTGTGCTGCTAATCAAAAGGTTGGCAGTTCGAATTCACCAGGGGCCCCTTAGAAACGTTATGGGGCAATTCTATTTTGCCCTATAGGGTTGCTATGAGGCAGAATCAGACATTTGGGGAGAAGTACCCAGGACCTTTGACTCCCACCCACAACACACCCACACCCCATTCTGTTCTGCTTCCTCCACTTCTACAACAGTTTCCCCTGGGAGAACACTCTTGCATTCA
Organism: Heterohyrax brucei; assembly: GCA_028571685.1. NCBI lineage: Eukaryota > Metazoa > Chordata > Mammalia > Hyracoidea > Procaviidae > Heterohyrax > Heterohyrax brucei. Next base: position 26,712,912 of record CM053149.1, on the reverse strand, counting down.
GGAAACGTGAGCTAACACAGGGCCTTTGCACTAGCTATTCCTTGTGTTTCCAGCACTCCTAGGCTAGGCATGGGGGCTGCTTCTCATCTGCCGCATTATGCTGTTTAAATGTCACCTGCTCCCTGGTGGTGCAGTGGTCAAGTGCTCAGCTGCTAACCAAAAGGTCCCAAGTTCTAATCCACCAGCTGCTCCTTGGAAATCCTGAGGGGCAGTTCTACTTTGTCCTATAGTGGTACTACAAGTCAGGATTGACTTGGCAGCCCCAAGTTTGGTTTTCGGGTTTACTATTTCTTTGACCATTGAGAACTCTCCCCCTCTCTTATTTTTACAGGATTCTGTTTACTTTCTGTCCAGTGCTTGTGATAATTTATAATTACTTTATTTGTTTATTTTAATTACTGGGCAAGTCCCTGGGTGGTGGAAAACATTAAGTGCTCAACTAACCAAGACGCTATTCAAGTTCTCCGTTGGCAGTCAAGTGCACAGGGATATATCACCCAGCAGACAAGGTTAGCTGGTGCTTAGGGCATCATTCAAACTGAGGCACCACAGATGCCAAACAGACACGCCTCAAGGAAAAGCAAGCGCTGAAGTGGAGCGGAACTGGCAACCGATACCAGCTCCAGCGTGTGACAATGTGTCGGCTGAAGTCAAGTTCACAATGTTCACACCGGGGCAAGAGCCACCCACGTGCAAGGCTATTTATAGTAATTTGTTCTAGTATTTGTTTTCTGATCACTAGATTTTCTTTTATGACCTCTTTCCATCGACTGATTTATAATTATAGCCTTTATTATGAAACAAACAGCAAAACTGAAATACGAGCTCTTTGAAGCAAAATGGGTACAAGTCAATTTTTTGTTGTAGGAGATGAATAGAATTCTACATGGAATGTTGAAACAACTAAATTCACTGACTCATTTCCTTTGCTGTAGAATATATGGAATATTTTCTGTTAGACAATGTGATACACAGTAAAAATCTGAGACCCCCCCATAGCCACTAAAAATTTTATAATCCAGTTCATCTCATTCTGCTAAAATGGGAGAACACTTTTGTGTTCAATCACTAAATTATACGAACACTTTCGTGTTCAATCACTAAATTATAGTCACATTGGATGGATAGTTCACACACACACACATGTATATGTAAAAACCGAACCCATGGCCATCAAGTCAATTCCAACTCACAGCAGCCCTACAGCACAGAATAGAACTACCCTATAGGGTTTCCCAGGAGCACCCAGTGGATTCTAACTGCCAATTTTTCAGTTAGCAGCCAAGTGCTTAATCACTGTGCCACCAGAGCTCCACATACATACATATTCACACATTCATATTGGGGAGGGGAGGAGAGACATGAATATACATGACTCACCTATCCCATTCAAATGCGTACGTGAGCAGAGAAGGGGGCACCACAGCATAACAGTGTTTTTAAGGCCCTCAAATGCAATAAAGCAGCCCCTCAAGTGCAGAAAGTTGATCAGGTCCTTTTGTTTTGACACCCTTGCCCGGCACTGCCACAGCTGTTGTACTGAGGTGGCTCATGTTTTGCTGTCATGCTGGAAGCTGTTTCATCAGTACTTCAGGGACCAGCAGGGTCACCCATGGTGGACAGACTCCAGCGGAGCTTTCAGACCATGACAGACTAGGAAGGAGGACCCAGCAAGCTACTTCTGAAAAAAACTGGCCAGCGCAAAACTTAAAATGAGCAGCAGAATATTCTCTGATCCAGTGCCTGAAGATGAGCACCTGGAGTTGGAAGGCACCGAAAACACACAGTGGCTAAAATCACGGGCTCAAACACAGTGACAATTGTGAGGACGGCACAGGAGCAGGCAGTGTGTCCTTCTGTCACACACAGACCCACTGGGTGTCAGAACCGACTCCACGGCACCTAACAGTAATAAAAGACCCAGCACCAAATTCATAAATGCACAGCAAGTCATCATCGGGGCCTTCCCTGGCTTTAGGACTTGACCTGCCAACAAAAATGCCTGTAAATCTTTTAAGGTAAATGAATGCCTTGTGGTTCCTATCAAAGCTATTCATGAAATTAGAGATCTGCCTGAGGGATCTGTTTCACAAAAAGCTAAAAAGTTAAAAAAACAAAAGCCAAACTTCCCAAGTGGGGACTTGCCCTCTGAGGAAGAAGATATGAGCAGAAGGATACATGCTCAGCGGGAATCCCAGATCTTAGTAACATTAACAGGTGCGTATTCTTATCCTAGCAGTGATACACTTATGAAGAGCTGAGACAGGGTCTGTAACCTGAGAGCTCTAAGGGGAGCTGTTCAGTTTAGGCACCAGCTCATCTCTCTAACGCTCTCACTTATACCTAAGTGGCACCAGGGAACGAAATTCATACACCGTCTTCTGCAAAAAGGTTGTCATGACTGGTATTTCCTCTGCATCTTTCTAACCGTGGATTTTCCTTTCCGACTGACTCTTAACACACGGCATTCCCTCAGCACAGCTTCAAGTCACAGAATGGGTATGTCAATGCTAATTTGTATTTCCCAAGATCCTTAGAATGCATATGTAAATGCTAATACATATTTCCCAAGACCCCTTTCACTTTAAATACCTGTAGCTGTCCATCAACATAAGGAAGTTTTAAGATCTCTCTAGCAGATGGTCTCAACGAAGGGCTCTTGTTCAACATGCTGCAATGTTTAAAAAGAAAATTATTTTTCAAATGAACTAAAGTGTAAGTACCATCCAAAACTGTTTGGGTGACCACACGTTTATTTTCCGTACCTTTCCATGATGGCGTTGAGTTCCCTCGGATATCTCTCAGGGAGAGAAGGTGTGCTGCCTTCAACGATTTTCAAAACAATAGACAAGAAATTGGAGCCAGTGAAGGCATGATTCATGCAGCACAGCTCATATAAAATGCACGCCAGTGACCTGGAGACAACGTCAGAGAACTTAAATGAGAACCAGCGTCCTAAATGTGTTGCTTCTACAAAACCTCAGCTATCACTGTCTGTGGGGCACTACCATACACTTCAGTTGTGGGCTTAACAACTTCAGTTTTATACTGTTCTTTCCCAGTTGGATACACATCTACTAAAAAAAAAAAGGGAAGGAAGAAAGCACAAAAAGTAAATCCGAGTGGCCACGTTTGTCAAAGGAGAACAAATCAGCCAATAGCAGCAATATGCCTGCACATAGTAGGTATTTAAATATTTGACTAAGGAAGGAATTTTTTAACCAACTTCTATAGAAGAAAAACAGAAGGCAACGAAATCGTGTCATCCTACCACAGCTTCGTTAATATTAAAAGAAACACAAAGCCAGCGCCGTTGAGTCGGGTCCATTCTGACTCACAGCAACCCGATAGGGCAGGGCAGAACTGCCCCATAGTTTCCAAGCAGCGCCTGAAGGATCTGAACTGCTGATCTTTTGGTTAGCAGGCGTAGCATGTAACCACTACGCCACCAGGGTTTCCTTGTTAATATAATAAATGCAAAATAAATTTGAATTCATCAACCTAACCTTGCTGCTAATGTGTACCCAGGCATTTTGAAAAGGAAACTGGCATTCTTTATTAGTTTTCTGAATATAAATCATTCATAAATAGGATAGAGAGTAGCTACTTGCAGCTCACGTTAAAATGTATAATTTTTCTTTGGGTTATCAAACAGAATACTAAACTTCTAGATCAGTCCAATGTTGATTTGGATTAACCATATAAATCAGGAACCTCTCAACCAGCAGAAAAATCTTTTAAATAACTGTACATCATAAAGAAAACTTACAGGAAATTCTTGCCTGCCCTTAGTACTGGGAAATAACTGCACTCCTCTCAAATACCAAAAACCACAAAATCATTCATTGCTGTGGAGTCGATTCTGACTCACAGTAACTCTATAAGACACAGCAGAACTGTCCCACAGAATTTCCTAGGAGTACCAGGTGGACTTGAACTGCTGATACTTTCATTAGCAACCACAGCACTTAACTATTTGGCCACCAAGGTTTCTTCTCCTGAATACTGTATTATTTAGGTTTATCATACGGGCACTAAGAATTACCTAACTGACTAGGTTTCTCCTTTCATGTGAGTTGTTTGAAAGTTTAGAAAATAAGTTTCTAACTAACCTTGAGTAATCAGTGTTTTATGTAACTTTTAACAATGAATTCTTTCTGGTACCAGGAGGAGTGTATACATAAAATACACATATGAATACTATCAGTTTAACCTTTTTTTGTAGGTTTTCACAAAATTTCTTATTTTTAAGAGAATAAAAATAAATATGGAGAATATTTGTTTCAGTAAATAACACTAAAAAATTCCAACTGAATGGTATCTTACATTTTACACAGCACTTTCTCATATGCATCAACAGAGTCTCATAACTACCCAGTGATATACAGTCAACATTATATTTTTCCCTTGTGATTGACCAGGAAACTGACTCAGAGAAGTTAAGTGATTTGGCCTGTATCACACTGGAAAAACTTACTCTTGAATGAAGTCATTTATTTTTTCCCCCAAATCTTGGACTATGTCCACTATATCATACTAGAAAAAAGGGGGACACTAGGGGAAATCAGATGATATTGACTAGAATATCAAGATCAATGTAAACATTATAACTTAAATATGTTTATATGCTAACTATATAAACATACACTTAATATTTATATGTTAAATATATAAAAAGAAAAATTACTTAAGGCCCAATAAATTGTATCCATCTGTAAGACTATTAGAAACCCTGGTGGCACAGTGGTTAAGTGCTACAGCTACTAACCAAAAGGCTGGCAGTTCAAGTCCATCAGGTGCTCCTTGGAAACTCTGTAGGAGAGTTCTTCTCTGTCCTGTAGGGTTGCTATGACTTGGAGTCAACTCAGTAGCAATAGGTTTGGTTTTGGATTTTTTTTCAGTAAGACTGTTAAGTGGTCTCTGGTGTGGCAGAATATACTCAGAATTCAATACCCAGAAAAATCTCCTTCAAATAAGAATACTTTCAGATAAAAACAGAACTCACTGCCAATAAGAAAGTAGTAAAAGACATTCTATAAGGAAGCTCTTCAAACAGAAAAAAAAAGATCCATGCAGAAATAACAAATGCAGGGAAGAATGAAGTATGCTGAAAAATGTAATCTGTGAATATGTAATTAATACTGACTCTACAAAAGAATCTTAATATCTTGTAAGAGTCTAAAAATTATGTAGACTAAAAATTCGTGGCAAAAGTAGTGCAAAAGAGATGAACATATTTAATGGAATGCCAATTAAGATGCGAAATACCAACACCTATGAAATGCAGCTGAAGTGATGCTTATAAATTGACAGTATTAAATGTATATACTAGAAAAGAAAAAAGGCTGAAAATCAATGACCTTAGTCATGTTGAGAAGCTAGGGAAAAAAAATAGTGAATCTAACCAAAGAATATATAAGGAAGGTAATAAAAATTAGAAGTTAATGGAATATAAACAAACATAATAAAAACAAGATCAGTAAAGACTAACAAATTTAAGAGACCTTTCGCAGACTCAGGAACCCTAGTGGCATGATAGTTAGATGCTTGGCTGCTAACCAAAGGTTGACAGTTTGAACCTACCCAGTGCCTCCACAGGAGAAAAGACCTGCAATCTGTTCCCACAGAGATTACACCTCATGAAACCCTATGAGGCTATTGTACCAGCCCATATAGGGTCATCAGGAGTCAGAATGGGCTCAATGGCACACAACAACTACCAAACCAACCAAAAAAAAAAGGAAGAAAAAAGAAACACACACAGATTAACAAGATTGGGAAAAAGCATAACACTATAGATTCTGCATTCCTCTGAAAGTATCAGGGTGACATTATAAACATTATTACTTTGATAACTTTGAAAATTTAGATGACATAAACAATCTTCATAAACAAATTTGCCAAACTCACCCAAGAAATAAAAGCTTGAAGAGTTCTTTAACTATTAAACTGTCATTTTTAAAGCACAGCTCTTAAATTACATAAGAAGAAAATTACATGTCTTTTTTCATGAACATAGATTCATAAGCCTAAATAAACACAAATGCATAGTACAACACAAATAATATTTATTAATATTTTTAAAACAAAATCATCAAGACGAAGTAGAGTTTATTTCAAAAATCTAGGGTTGATTTAACATTTGAATAGCAAAAGGGACAAAATAATTATCATCATCTCTATAAATACATAAATATAGTTCTGATAAAATTCTATGCTCATTTCTGTTCAAAACAAGAAAAAAAACTCTTAGGATACTGGGAATGGAAGAGAATTTCCTTAACCTAGTATTTTAAAACTATAATTATGTATAAACCCAAAACTAAACCTACTGCCATAGAGTTGATTCTGACTCCTAGTAACTCTATAGGTCAGAGTAAAACTGTCCCACAGAGTTTCTAAGGAGCACCTGGCAGATTTGAACTGCTGACCTTTTGGCTAGCACACACAGCACTTAACTGCAACGCCAGCACGGTTTCCATAATCATGTATAGCAAACATTATTCCTACTGATGGAATATTCAAAATTTATGCTTTTCACCTGAGATCACAGAAAGATAAGTATGTCCACTATCACCACTTCCATTCAACACTATGATGAAGATGTAGCCAGAAAAATAGGGTCAGAAAAAATATGCGAGTATACAATGATTTATGAAGAACATACCAAACTATTGTTATCCTGAGAAGACATGATTTTGCATACGAAAAAATCCAAAAAAATCCACAAAATACTAAAACGAAAAAATGAATGCAGCAAGGGTGTTGAATACAAAGGTCATTTCTATAAGCCTGCAACAAATACATTTTAAAAATGAAATAAAGACATTTACATTAATATTAGAAAGACCTAGGAATGAATCATACAAAAGATATGCAAGACTCTACACTATAAACTACAATATATTGCTGAGAGAAATAGACAAAAGAGAAAACAGGAATGATACATGCTCATTCATGGATAGGAAGATTCAATATCATGAATATACCAACTCTTCTCAGAATTGTCTATAGACTCAATACAACAGCAATCAGAATCCTAGCAGACTTACTTGTAGGAAGTGACAAGTTAATTCTAACATGTATATGGAAAAGCAAAGGGAAAAGGATAGCCAGACAACTGAACACATCTAAATGTTTTGTATTACCACATACTTATTATAAATCATATTAATAACAATTGTACTATGCATATCATAATATATAATTATTATGATACAGTAATAATGTATAATAGATTATATTAATTATGACTGTGATATTGATAAAGAAAAATAACAGACTATTGGGACAAAACAGGGCTCAGAAACAGATGTGCACATATTCAACCCCTTGAATGGCACTGCTGCAGAAGACGAAAAGATGGTTGTTTTCAACCAATCATTTTGGACTAACTGAATAATTATATTAGGAAAAAAGGTATCTGGTCCCCTCACGGAATACAGACAAAATCCATGACAAGCACTCCTAGCTGTTAAAGACAAAACTATAAACTTTAAAACAGGAAAATATCTCCCTGACCTTTGGGTAGGCAAATATTTCTTAAACAAAACCGAAAAGGACTTAAGCAATGAAGTGACAGAGTGATAAATCACAACTCATTACAATTTTGAATTTCCCCTTATGGAAAGATACCATTAGGAGAGTGAAAAAGGAAGACAGAGTAGAGGGAAGATGTTTTTAATGTCCAGCGAAGGGCTGGTATACAAAATACGTAAAATAGAATTTTCTATAAATCAACAGAAAAAAGAAGAGAATTCAACAGAAAAATGGGCAGAATACTAACTAACCAAAAATCATGTTTAGCATGATGAGTCATCAGAAAAACAAATAAAACCGTGGCACAATGCACTACATACTCATTAGAATGGCAAAAATGAAAGACAGATAATACCAAGTGTGTAGTTTTTATACTACAAAAAGTTTTCTTTGAAAAAAAGGAGAGGGGATATGTATAGTACTTCTATAATACAATCATCAGATTGAACCACATATTCTTACCTGTGTCAATGTATATACAAGATTTATGTGTTATAAGCTGCCCAATTACATTTATTTCCACAAAAAAGAATCTAATTTGGATCTAAAGAACTTCTTCCCATAATCACACAGTAATAGGGCTACAGTGGGACTCTAAAGATTTGCTAGGTCTCAAATCTCATTTCAGCAACAAAAAACCAGAAATCAGAGAGAAGCAATTTTCCCAGAAAGCACCACGTCAGATCCACTCATGTTGGTACTGGTTCTCATCTGCTATTTCTTAAAAAAAAATTTTTACACATTCTTTTAGTTGCATTTTAGATGAAGGTTTAGAGAGCAAATTAATTTCTCATTAAACAATTAATACATATATTGTTTTGTAACACAGGTTGCCAAACCCAGGACATGTCAATGCTCTCACTTCTCAACTTTGGGTTCCCTGTTGCCAGCTTTCCTGTTCCCTCCTGCCTTCTGGTCCTTGCCCCTGGGCTGATGAGCCCCTTTAGTCTTGTTTTGTTCTATGGGCCTGTATAATGTTTAGCTAAAAGGTGAACCTCAGGAGTGAGATTAAAAGGTTGTCTGAAGGCCACACTCTTTGTATTTTCCCACTCTGTCAGACTAGTAAATAGGGCCTTTTTTTTTTGAGTTAGAATTTTGTTCTATATGTTTCTCCAGCTCTGTCTGGGACTGTCTATCTAAAAGGTTATTAAAAGATACATAGCTCAAAGCCGGTTATATACTAACATAACATGTAATAATCTGAATACTGAAAAGAGACTTAAAACTTGAAGGGTGCCAGTTGCTCAGAATGGACCCTCTCTTCTGAAGATTTCTGCTCAGCCCTCACAGGCTGAGTCTTCTTGGGAACCTTGGTTAGAAATAGAACAAAGTCAACTTTTGGCTTCAACAAGTCTTCAGGACTAACTAGGAGCAAGAATCTCTGTGCCAGGACGATCTGAGCTGTCCTGGAAGCAGACAGATTGTCTCCTCCAGTAATATAAATTATAACAAAAATAATAAAATTTCAATAGTGTTTAGTATGATGATCCTTGCCCTTTTCTAAGTTCTTTAAATCACCTGCTTTTCCTTGAAATAATCCCAACGAGGTAGAAACCAATATTATTATCATTTCTGTTTTTCAGATGAGGAGACAGTAAGATCAGGTCAATTATTCCAAGTGCCATATTGAATAAGTGGTAAAACTAGGACTACAGCTCTCTGAGAGTTCACCTCTCAACCTAATGCGCCAACCAGAGTCTTTCCAATTGTAGGACTCTCTTGAGTTGGAAATCATAGGTAGCCATGACAGAGGTATTCCAGGCAGGATTTGACTTCCCAAGTCCATCTCAGATCTGTTCTGGAACCATATGACACCCCAGGAGTCTCCAGGGTCTCACAGAGGACAAGCCATGCAAGTCAAGCACAGTACTCACTGGTAATGCGACTCTGTGACAACAGGAAAGGACTGCAGGCAAGTATGGCTCTTGGCATTGATGTTCACTTTGGTTTCCTTTTTACAGCATCAATTCTGTTTTTCTGTTGTGTGGGGGGGGAACCCTGGTAGTGTAGTGCTAAGTGCTACAGCTGCTAACCAAAAAGTCAGCAGTGCAAATCCACCAGGCGCTCCTCGGAAAACTCTATGGAGTAGTTCTACTCTGTCCTATAGGGTCGCTATGGGTCAGAACTGACTCGATGGCACTGGGTTTGTTTCTTTGTTTGTTGTTTGGATGGGAAAGGTGGCTAGAGGTCTAAGCACAGTGAACTGACCATTAAGTCAATCTCCAGTTTTACTAAGACATGCCTCTACCTCGGCCACATTTGATGAAGTCATGAGGGCTTTTAAAAGGTGTGTAATCAGCAAGTAAAACAGACTATGGAACAATCAGATCCAGAGGCTGGCTCAGTCGTGATTTAGCTTTGATACACAACTACTGTGTTTTGGAAGTCCTCTCGGTCACACTCAAAGCCCCGTCCTTTCCATGTACCTGCTTCCCTTGGATCTAACAATGTTTGCTCATAGTGGAGCCCAGGGAGAAGACTGTGCTGATCAACCACTAAGTAACATGTTAACGTGTTAACAGGGACCCGCTGTAGTGTCAACGCCCCTGCCTGGAAGGCTTGCCAGTTACTGCAGTGTGAGATAATCTGATGACAGACACAACTGTTACACTTGGAATAAAGACTTTTGCTTATCTTGTTACAAGTTTTAAAATCTATCTCACATACACACACACATACATGTATGCAGATATAGGTATATACACACACGGTGTATTCTGGCAACTACGCACTTATGGTTTTTATTTTCTTTAATTTTCATCTACATATTTCTACATGAGAAATATTCCATTACATCAAATTCATCACTTCCATATTTTTGCAGGATTTTGTCCTATATGACTCCCAGGTATTTACTCTGGCAATACTAATGCATGGGGGGCCAGGGGGAGAGGGAGTGGAAAAAAAAAAAACATGAGAAAAGTGTCTTTTTTATTTGAAGTCTGTGATTTGCATTCCTTTGTTTGTCCAAAACATATCAACTGTGAATAGGTAAGGAAATAAATTCCTGAGGGAATTAATGTAAGCAATGGAAGAAAAAACTGGGATCAGGTGTGTGCAAGGCAAATTTCATCTGAGCTCCATAAACCTCGCCATCTGTCCAGGCTGACCACAACTGCCAAGAGATTCTGAAGTACAAGTTGATAATAAATTGAAAATGTACCTTGGGCTTTGTCTTGTCTCAAGATAACTGAAGTCATGCTTTGAAATCTGCCTGATCTGTGCAAAGGTAAGCCCGCCACACAGCAACGCATGATTCCACTTAGTTGAGGAAGTTTTATTGATTCTCTAGATTATCCGACTCGACGGCACTTGGCTTGGCTAGATAACGTATGGGCCAGGTGGTGCAGTGGTTAAGAGCTCAGCTGCTAACCTAAAAGTTGGCAGTTCAAATTCACCAGTCACTACTTGGTAACCCTATGGGGCAGTTCTATTCTGTCCTATAGAGTCACTATGAGCCAGAATCCACTCGATGGCAATGAGTTTGTTTGTTTTTAATATATATAAATACATATTTCTATATACACATATGTATATGTATGTATACATGTATTTATATATGCATACATACATATGTGTGTATATATATACATATACATACAAATAAATACATATTTATTGAATGTAATTCAGGAGCATCGTAATACAACTATCAAGAAAAATGTATACATAGTTTAAGTATTTGAATACATATCGTGAATTACTGAGATTTAGTGCAAGAATACTGGGTTTTGTTTGGTATATCTTTATTTAGGTAGAAAAAATACTGAACAAGTAACATTATATAGCAACCATTTATTAAGGGCTTACCATTTCTCTGAACCTTTATCAGTGCTTTCCAAACTTGAATGTGGATACCAATCACCCAGGGACTGTGTAAACTTATTATCTGCAGTATTGGTGAGGAAACAGTGGCAGTGCTAGAAGCATGGTTTTGGGATTTTCCTTGAATCCCCACATAAAAATGGAGCAGCTACACAGTAAAACCAAAACTCGTGCCCAACATTCTGAACAATTAGGTAACAAGCTGTCCCCTTAAACTGCAAGACACAAGTGACGAAGGCAAACCCAAAACAGTCACAAGAACTGCAGTGTCAGCATCTGTGTGAGAACAAACAGGGACGCTTGAGAACAGATGACTCTCAAATTAGTCAACAGGTACTCATTGAAAGGAATCACAGGGCAATACAAATGTACCTGACTACTAAGTGAAAAGATCAGAAGTTCAACTCCACTCAGAGGGGCTTGGAAGAAGGCCTAGGGATCTACTCTTAAACTCAGCCAGTGAATATGAACAGGTGCTACATCAAAGATGACATTCAGGTGGCTGATGGAGACACAGCAAAACCCTCACCATCATTAGCCATTAGAGAAATGTACATCAAAACTACACTGAGATACCATCTCACCCCAATAAGGCTAATGTTAATCCAAAAAAATACAAAATAATAAATGTTGGAGAGGTTGTGGAGAGACTGGAACACTTATACACTGCTGGTAGGAATGTAAAATGGTACAACTATTTTGGAAATCTATTTGGTGCTTCCTTAAAAAGTGAGCAATAGAATTGCCATATGATGTAGCATTTCCACTCCTTGGAATACATCTTAAAGAAATAACAGCCCTCACATGAACAGATATACCCATACTCATGTTCACTGCAGCACTGCTCGCAATAGCAAAAAGACGGAAACAGCCTAGGTGCCCATCAGTGGACGAATGGGTAAACAAATTATGGTATACTCACATGATGGAATACTATGCAATGGTAAAGAACAGTGATGATTCTGTGAAACATCTCATAACACGGAGGAATCTGGAAGGCACTACGTTGAGTGAATTTAGTCACAAAAGGACAATATTGTATGAGACCACTATTATAAGAACTCTAGAAAACTTTTAAGCACAGAAAAAAACATTGTTGATGGTTATGAGGGTGGAGAGTACAAGGAGAAGGGTATTCACTAACTAGGTAGCAAACAAAAATTATTTTAGATGAATGGAAGGCCAACACACAATACAGGAGAATTCAGCACAACTGGACTAAATGAAAGCTAAGAAGTTTCCCCAAAAGAACCAAACACTTTGACGGACACAGCAGCAGGGGCAGGTGTCTTGCGACCTTGGTTTCAAGAGACATGTAAGTCAATCAACGCAACAAAGTTTACTAAGAAAATGTTTTGCATGCCACTTTGGTGACTGGTGTCGTGGGCTTAAAAGCTAGCAAATGACCCTCAAAGATGCATCACCTGGTCCCAGTCTACCTGAAGCACAAGAGAATCAAGAACGCCAAAGATATAATGAAAACACAAGCCCAAGAGACAAAAAGGGCCATATAAACCAGAAACTACACAAGCTTGAGACTGGAAAAACTAGAAGGTGCCCAGCTACCACCAGGGAGCACCCTGAGAGGGAACACAAGAGTCCCTGATGGAAAAGGAGAAAAGCAGGGTGCAGAACACATTCTAGTACAAACACCAGATTTAATGGTCTGACAGACTAGAGGGACCCCAGAAGACATGCCCCTGGGCTCTTTGTTAGCCAGAACTAAAACCATTCCTGAAGCCAACTCTTTCCACAAACATTAGACTAAACTGTGAGACACAGAATAGTAGTGGTACTTGGCTCAAGCAGATTCATGAGACTAAATGGGCAGCTCCTGTTCAGAGGTGCAATGAGAAGGTAAAAAGGGACAGGAGCTGGTTGCATGGACACAGGAAACACAGGGTGGAGAGGAGGAGTGTACTGTCATGCTGTCGGGAGAACAACTAGGGTTGTATTACAATGTGTGTATAAGTTTTTTATGGGAAGCTGACTTCAACTGTAAACTTTCATTTAAAGCACAACTGTAAAAAGAAGAATCTAAAATCACCTACTGCAAACTGTATGAAGCACAGTTCTACTCTGAGACATATGGAGTTACCACATGTTGGAGACAATAGCAACTAGTCCTCAATGGAAAGCACTAAGGGCCAATCTAAAGAACAACAGTTGACCCCAGAGGGTTTTTTTCCCAATTCAAAAACAAGGTTAACACCAAAAGTAAAGGTTAAGAGGGCTAGAAAATTCTAGAACAGAGCTGCCCAAAAGTATTCCCTACAATGGTGATAATATTCTATGCTTCTGTATACAATAGCCAGTACCCGTATATGACTATTAAACCAAAACCACTGCTGTTGAGTAAATTCCAACTCATAATGACCCTACAGGACATAGTAGAACTGCCCCACAGAGTTTCCAAGGAGTGCCTGGCAGATTCAAACCGCCAACCTTTTGGTTAGCAACTGTAGCACTTAACCACTATGCCACCAGGGTTTCATAAGACTACTGAGTACCTGTAATATGACTAGTGTGACTAACTGAATTTTTAAAACAATTTTTTTAATGGTGATTAAGTGAAAGTATACAATCTAAATCAATTTTGCATGTCTGCCTATCTGCAGCTCCATCTGTTCTCCTCACCTAGTGACAGCATAATCCTCCTTTTCACTCTGTATTTCTAGTATCCTCTTAACAACATCTGTCCCCTCCTTTCCATCGTCTTCTCTCCCATCTAGAAAAAAACAGTAGGACAGCCACCTGTAAATTTTTATAGAACAATAAAGTACAGACACCCTATGGTCATACTGTGTCCCCGAGTCCAATCCATTCTTGTCTGAAATGTTGACCTAAGAATTGGTTTCCAGTCAGGGCCAGCAGCAAGTCTAGGGGCCATGTTCCAAGGGAATACTCCAGGCTGGCGGACTACCAATTCTGGTCTTTCAGTAGAGTTCTTGGACTATACACCTCTTTTTCTCATATTGCCTCAGGGACTGTATATCATGTCCCCAGCTACAGCTGCCTTTGGTGTGGGCAGGCATCATCTGGTTCTTCCAGTCTCATGCTGACAGTGTCTCCCATTCACATGGGTCCTTCTGTGTCCTGGGCTCTTTTTTCCTCATGTCTTTGTTGTTCTCAGTCATCACCTGTTCCAGATGAGTTGGGACCATCTGGTGTACCTCAGGTGGCAGCTTGCCAGCTTTTAAGACCCCAGATGCCACTCACCAACATGGGGTGCAGAAGACTCTCTTAGCAAAAGACTAGTTACGCCAATTGGTCTCAATGTCCCCTGAAAATATGGTCCCCAGAACCCCGTCCCTGGTATTCTATCCTTTAAATATTGGGTTGAGTTTGGAAATCTTTTAGTTCATGGGATAGCCCAGTTAAGCTGACCTGCTCTCTAGTGTGCGCACTCACTGCTTTTACCTAACAAAATTCCTATCTACTATCTATTCTATGACCCACCCTCACCCTCCCTCCCCACTCTTGCAGCTGCCATGGAGTCTTTTCTTCTGTACTTAAGACTATTTTTCAGTTCTTACACCAGAGGTCTCATACAATACTCGTCCTTTTGCCGATGACTGATTTCACTCAGAGTAATATCTTCTAGTTGAAACCAGGTTATGAGATGCTCCCTAACATCATTATTGTTCTTTATGATAGCACAGTGTTCAGCTGAGTATATATATGTACCACAGTTTATCCATTCATCTGTTGATGGGCACCTAGGTTCAGTCCATCTTTTTGCTATTGTTGACAGTGCTGGAATAAACATTCATGTGCATGTATCTGTTCGTGTGACCACTTTTACTTCTGAAGGATATGTTTCAAGCAGTGGGATTACTGGATCATATGGCATTTCTATTTCTAGCTTTTTAAGGAAGTATCAAATTGCTTTCCAAAGAGGTTGTGCCACTTCGCATTCCCATCAGCAGCGCAGGAGAGTTCCAATGTCTTCACAGCCTCTCCAGCATTTGTTGTGTGTTTTTTGGATTTGGGCCAATCTTGCTGGGGTGAGATGGTATCTCACTGCAGTTTTGATCTGGATTTCTCTAATAGCTAAAAGATCATGAGCATCTTCTCGTGTGTCCTTTGGCTGCCTGGATGTCTTCTTTGGTGCAGTGCCTGCCCATCTCCTTTAACTGCTGCTTAATTAGGTTATTTACATTTTTCTTGTTGACATTTTTAAAACAACATTTAATGGAAAAATCTATTCACTCTTCGAACACATCATCCCAACATACCATCATGTTTTAGAGGAGCTCATAAAATGTTAGAAAAAACAAGGTTAGGTGAATTTTCTCCTGCTGACACCGGCTCATGCTAATTTCTTCCTTCCACAACTGAGCTCTATAATGTCTGAAGGAAGATCATCTCATCTCACAAGGGGTGGTGATCCCAAACCCCTCACATTGTAAGTGTGTGGCCAAAAGAAAGACTGAGGACAGGACCAACACGAGAGAAGAGAGAGAGCAGGCAAGAAGAGCGGGAAAGCATAGAGTGGCAGAGAAAGAAACTGGCTAACAGGGAACACTTTTTGAATCTTCTGCTATTCTCCAAATCATAGTCACATAACCTATACAAACCAGAAACTTTGGAAAACGACCACACATGGGCAGTGTTTAGAGCAGGGTGGTGATGTAGGCTGGCAACAGAAAACCAAAGCGTCCTGCAACTGCCAATGGTTATTTACTTGGGCACTGTACAGAGTCTGGAAACGGCAGCAGCCCATACCGCTTATGTTGCATAAACTTTTTCACACTCAGAATGAATGGCTATGTTCCAACTGCTTTAATCACTTTTGTTCATCTCTGAAGCTCTTTTAAGATAAAGCATTAGAAGCAGAATGTTCCAGCTTAATAGGAGACAGGCTGCTTACCTTCCTTCCTGACTCTCTTGCAATCTTCTTCCCTAAGCACAAGACTCCCGGCAATCTATTTTCTATAGCTGAGCCCATGGTAAGGCTGACTCCCCCGGTAGACCATCGACTCTCTGCCAATACTCACTCCCCATAGTGGGAGTGTATTTCTTTCCTGGTTGATATTGGGCTTGGCCACATGACTTGCTTCAGAAAATGGAACATAAAAAGATACGAAGTATGCTGCATCTGGTGGCACAACCATTAAGCACTCAGCTGCTAACTAAGCAGTCAGTGGCTCTAACTCACCAGCTGCTGCACAGAGGAAAGATGTAGCAGTCGGCTTCTGTAAAGATCACAGCCTTGGAAACCCCATGGGGACAGTTCTAGTCTGTCCTATAGTGTCAGGATGAGGAATAATCAAGTTGGTGACAACAGGTTTGGTTTGGTTTTTGGTCTGCATCTCAGGGGAAGCTTTCAACACAGGTGTGCAACTGAGCTCAGCTCTTGTTCTTTCTCTCTACCACTAGAGACTGGCCCATTTCAGATCAGAGCACAGCCTGAGTCCTGGAATTCGGAAAGTTGTGGAGCAGAGCAGGTGTGCAGCCTGCAGCAGGGATTCAGCTATGAGCTTCTCATGCAATATGAAGGAGTAAAGGTTGTTAAGTACTTGAAATGTTAGAACATTTTTGTTGTTGTTGTAGCGAAGCATTCCTTTTCTTAGCATCCTTCATGGTGTCTCATGCCCCAAAAGATAAAGTTTAAGCTCCTTAGCATGTCTGATAAGGAGCATTCACAAGCCAACCCCAGCCTGCTCTCTCGCTAATCTGTCACTACTCCCTTCCCCACTACAATCACACACTTTGTCCTTCAGCAGATCAGAAGACACTGCTTTGTCATCTTTCCATGCTCTTACATATCAGGTCCGACACATCCATGCTCTTACATATCAGGTCTGCAGACTTAATTGTTCTAAGTGCTACATACCTCATTGCTGAATATCACTATGGTCACCTTCGAAGGTCTCTCCTTGGGAATCTATAAGCCAGTGCTGGTGCCTAGCTTACCCTTCAAAACAATTTTGGGACTCTTCCTGGAATGGTCATTGCGTATAGTGACATGGTGGCAAGTTCGCAAAGGAATTGTATAGTTGTCTGTGAGGGAGTTTTTAGCCAGTAAACTAATAACTACTGGAACACCCACCCTACTTACTTGATCTGGCCCCATAAGACCTTTTTCTTTACCCAAAGATACAGGAAATATTGAAAGGATGACATTTTGATGATATTCAGCACATCAAGGGTAACATGATGACAGCTCTGATGGTCATTCCAGAGAAAGAGTTTCAGAATTTGCTTTGAAGGGTGCACTAGGCACTGGCGTCAGTGCACAGCTTCCTGAGGGCAGTACTCTGAAGGTGAACATAGTGATATTAGCAATGAGGTATGTAGTACTTTTTCTAGGATGAGTTTGCAAACTTGTCAGACACCTATAGTGCTTCCAAGGTTTTCAAAAGTCAGAGGTCAACACAGAAGGCCACTTACAATTATTTTCAAACTACCAGAATATTTAAATGAATGTGAAATGCCAAAGTAGAGTTTCAAAAATGGTAGTATGTTTGACATATGGACATTTGGTAAATTAATGTCCTCAACATATATAACCTCGTTTGAAGACAACTTCAAAAATGTATGTTTCACATGGTGCAGACAAGGCCTTTAAATGCAGAACTGTTTCATATAATATTTACATGCTGTTATTCATAAGTTTCGAAGAAATACAGCAACATTTGTTCCCAACATACAAAATTGTTCAGAGATAGGTAGGAAGTCGACCCTGGGGCTTCGATTTGTCTTGGTTTTATTACCATTAAAGTGACACATATATTTAAAAAAATAAATAAAAATGTGTATTTGAGGTCCACTGTGAGAAGACCCAGACCAAATGGTTACTCTGGCCAGCTGCCTTCCTCCCCTACACAGTCTCGTCTTCTCCCCAGCTCTGCTCCTTACTTTGAGTCACTGACCCTGGATCCTTTTGCTTGAAATGCATCTCCTCAAATCTTCCCCATCCTTCAGCATCCTGAACTGCCAGCATCTGCTCCACAGGACCACAGCTGATGCTCTGCCCCCAGCCCTGCACACTCTGTCACTCCCTTGTTACACTAGGTCTGGGCCTTGTGCCCATCCCTTTGGTTACACTCTTTTAACATGGGGCAGTTTTTAGCCAGTAAACAACTAACTGTATTGGAACAACCCCCATACACTCTTTCAACAGGGGGCAGTTTTTAGCCAGTAAACAACTAACTGTATTGGAACACCATCCCTACTTACTTGATCTGGCCCCCAGTGACCTTTTTCTTTACCCAAATATAAAGGAAATATTGAAAGGAAGACATTTTGATGGCCCTTTTGAGGGCAGGCGCCAGAAGTCATTTGTCTTGATATCTCTTTCTTTCTGTGAGCACCACATCAGAGACAAGTGACAATCAAGTTAAGGGAGCTAGCTAGATTTTCTGGTAACCTGGTTCTCTGGGATGAGGAGAAAACAAAAGCTCGGATATGTAGTATTTGCTGACTGTAATGGAACTCTGGTGACACAGTGGCCAAGAGGCTGGCTGCTACGCCAAAGGTCAGCAATTCGAATCCAACAGCTCCTCTGAAACTCTATGAGGCATTTCTACTCTGCCCCATAGGTTTTTGTTTTGTTTTGTTTTGTTTTTTACTGATAGTGGTACAAATGCCATGGCTTATTTCAAGCTATCAGTGTTGTTATAAAACACTGAGATGCGAAAAAAATGTGGAAATTGGTTCTTTAGAGCTGGTCCACAGCACTGAATTATGACAGCAGTGGAGAGGAAATACAGGAATAAGAAGATAGCCCAGGGCTGGGGTAGGGCAAGAGCTGGAGGGAGAAAAAGAAGTCAGAAGGCCTGAAGACAGTGTGCAGACACATGGAAAAGATACTTAACTGAGGTTCTTGGGTCCCATCAATCAGATGCACCTACAGGTGGTATCCCAGACTGCATTCCTGGCTCACACCAATTCTCTTCAGACACTTCTCAGACTAGGTAACATGAAAAAGCAAACATTGCCAGTTTGCCATAACAGAGCCCTAGACTGCAGGTTGTCTCTCAATTTGTTTGCTATTCTTTTGACAATGCCCTGCTCCAGTCACCACTCAACATGACAAATCAACTCCCAAACTTAGCAGCTTAAAACAACAACCATCAGTAATTTTACTTGTGAATCTGTTTGGTGAGTAGACTTGGCTATGCTCCCCCTATACTCTGTCGGGTAGTTCAGCTGAGGCTCCAGGATCCATTTCCATGATGGCTCATGCCTATGACTGGCCTACTGGTGTTGGCTATCAATTGGATGGAAACCCTGCTGGCACAATTTTTACAGTTACAGCTGCTAACTAAAAGCTCAGCAGTTCAAATCCACCAGGTGCTCCTTGGAAACACCATGGTGTAGTTCTACTCTGTTCTATAGGGTTGCTGTGAGTTGGGATCAACTTGAGGGCAACGATTTATCAGTTGGAAGCCCAGCCAGACATAAGGATCAAAGGTCCCAGTTAGTCTCTTGCGGATGTCTCTTCAGGGTCCCCTACACAAACTGCTTTGGCTTCCCTCCAACATGGAAGCAAGATTCTAAGAGCAAAAAATCTCAAAGGGACAAAGCAGAAGATGTGTCAATTTTTTTAGGACCCAGAATTGTCATAATCACAGGTCTACATAAATTAAAGGAAAAGGAATACAGACCCCACCTCTCAAAAGAGGCGGTTTACAATGTCAACACAGCATTCAATATTATGACAACCATCTTTAGAAAATATAATCTGTCACTTTTCCCTAACAATCACAGCAGTGGTTTACTTTCTGCTGCATCTATAAGCCTCTTTCCTCAGAGACACAGGCTCTCCCCAGGCTCCTATGACCACTCTCTTCCCTGGCTGGCGATGTCTCATGCTGTAAAATGCTCCTGAAATCATGGACAGTTAATCCCAACTTTACCTCCTATGGAAATACTAGTCTTAATGAGGGATTTCAATGAAAATAAGCAAGTTTCAAAAATCACTGACAATGAAGTATAGTAACTGCAGAGTTAATATTTGCCAAGAGTTGCAATTTATAAAAGTCTATTGACACAAGTTTTTATATGGTAAAAGTAATGGAAGAAAATTTTTAACCGAAACTCCTTTCCTACTTTCCCTCAGACTGACAGGAGAAGGACATACAAATTAGCTAATCCACTGTTTCTCAACATCAACAACAAAGTCAAAAGCTCTAACTCTAACGACAAAGCTTTGGGCAGATATAGTTCCTGCATGGTGGTGGAAGACAGGTTCCATGTCTCCCTTGAAACTTTCACTAGCAAATGACCTGTTCTGTTCTCCACACTCTTTCCCTTTCCCTTTCCCTTTCCCCTGGGAATACTCAGCAGCCAGACAGATGCGGGTTCTCTGTTTTCTTTACCCAGAGCTAAGCCTTTCTGACACTTCTGCCCAAGACCACTAAAGCCTGACTCCAGCACTGTGTGTGAATCACACTCTTCCAGTGAGCTCTACTTACACACCCTCTGAGCAAATCCCCAAGAGCTAACCACAGTCCACTTGCACACTCCGCCATTTCTACCACTCTTTCTTCTGCATGAATCATCCCAAACTACAAGATCAAAGGGCCATCTGGTTGACCTCTCACAGGAAGCTAAATATGATGGCTAGTGAAATACTCTGGTTCCTTTCTGTTTAGTCACACTACCAATGGTCCAACAGCATTATATTTTGCTTAGTCCTCCCCTATTATGATAAAAATTTCTAACTACTCACAAGGGAAATCAGTTTTGAGAGCTGGTCTAGGAATCTAGTTCATTAATTATATTTTTCCTCTGGGGAAAAACTGTTTCACAGTTGCTTATACATATCAGTAATATTCAATGTATTGTCCTTAGTGAACCTAATTATCCTAACTTTCCAAACAACCATTTAAAAACTTCTGGAACCTAACCTGCTTTTAAGAGAGGGAATTCCTATACTTGACCACTATAAACAAATGATTCTAGAAAGGTTTAACAGATTGCAGGAGGATAAGTTCATATATGGACAAACACTCACAGATGAAAACAGTATTAGGACCAATCTCTTCAAGTATTATAAATATACTATGTACAGCCATTACTACTAAAGCAAAATACTTGTCAACTATTCAGTAAGTCTTTCGAAGCCTAAGAAATTATTCCACAATAAACAGATGCTACACACTGAGATTTAGAACAGGGTTCTCCACTGGACTCTAAATTTTCGAAGAACGTCTCCCAGTGACTACTCGTCACAGGTATGTATCAGCCACCGTCACTGCTAGTCATTATATTCCTTCTGCCTGAAGTTTGGTAATACAAACTTCATTACCAGAAAAGCTCATTCTGATGCTGACACAACTGAGAAACTCATTAAATTCATAATAAAGTGGTTATTTGAGGCCAGGATGAAGAGAAAGCCTCAACTTGTACTTTCTGAATATCTAATAATCTCTGCAAGGAGCGCTGACTTGATGCTCAGAAAAATATATTAAAATCCTCCTGTATTTTTGTATTTGGGAGATTCTGGCTATTTTAAGTTTTGGCTCAGTCAGATACCTTTTTTTTTTTTTTTTTTGGTAACCCTAAAACATACCAATTCTGTCTGACTTTCCTCTAATTCTTTAGGCCATACTACTAGGAGAAATTATTACAAAAAGAAATAACGTAGTAGTAACTAAGCGAAGGCTGCACTTTTGTCTGTGGGTCCTGCTGCTTCCGTTTTCTAGGAGACATCCATATGGGGCAAGCTGATGTAGACACTGTCAAAAGGAGCCAGCCTTCTTGCTACAGTCATCCCTTGGCATCTATGAAGGACTGGTTCCAAGACCCCTGCACACACTGAAATCCAAGGATGTTCACCCCCTTATATAAAATGACATAATATTTCCATATAACCTATGCACATCATGCCATATACTTTAAATCATCTCTAAATTACTTATAATATGTCATACAATGTAAAAGCTATGCAAACAGCTGTTATACTGTACTGTTTGGGAATAGTGATGAGCTAGCTGTGAGGTAAACTACTCTGAAATGAGCAATGGAGAGACTGAGGATCTGGGAGATGGTGTGAGGCTGCAGTTGGGCATGACTGTACATCACTTCATTTGCATGGATTCAGTGTAATGGCTGGTGCACAGCAAATTCAAGTTTTGCTTTTTGGAACTGTCTTTTTTTTTTCTTTCATGAATTTTTCTGATCCACGGTTGGTTGAGCTCATGGATACAGAACCCATCAGTATGGAGAGCAAACTGTATACATAATTCCAGAAACATAAATGGTAGTCTTCATAATTTAAGTTACTCTTATTCAAATGACATGATGCAATATCGTCCTGAGATATTATGTAATCTTTAAATAGGAAGAAATTATATTTGGTGTCCTGTATTCCACTTTGGTGAGTGGTGTC
The DNA here is from genome assembly GCA_028571685.1 of Heterohyrax brucei. Taxonomy (NCBI): domain Eukaryota; kingdom Metazoa; phylum Chordata; class Mammalia; order Hyracoidea; family Procaviidae; genus Heterohyrax; species Heterohyrax brucei. The sequence goes on along the minus strand of CM053149.1, from coordinate 26,690,204 downwards.
TGGATCTTAAAAGCTAGCAAACAGCCATCCAAGAAGCACCATTTGGTCCTAAGAATGAAGGACATCAAAGACATGTGGAAAATATGAGCCCAAGAGACGGAAGAGGCCACATAATGAAAAAACTGCATCAGTATGAGAACAGAAGAACCAGATAGAGCCCAGCCACCACCAGTGACTGCCCTGACATGGAACACAATACAGAGTCCCTGAGGAAGTGGGAGAAAAATGGGGTGCAGAACTCAAATGCTATTAAAAAGATCAGACTTGATGGCCCAACAAACTGCAGGGTCCCCAGACTCTCTGTTAGCCCAGAGCTGAAACCACTCTCGAAGCTAACTCTTCAGACAAAAATTGGACTGGACTGTAAGATATAAAATGATAATGGTGAAGAGTATTCTTCCTGACTTAAGTAGACACAGGAGACTAACTGGGTAACTCCTGCCCAGAGATGAGAAGGGAGGACAGAGGCGGGCATGAGCTGAAGGATCACCAGAAATGTAGAGAGGAAAGGAGAACTGTGTAGTCACACACAGTGCGGGAAGAGTAGCTACAGTTACGCAGCGATGCATGAGTTTTGTAAGACAAACTGACTTGGATTATAAACTTTCACTTAAAGCACAATACAAAATTTGTTTTAATTTTTAAAAAAACACAAAAAATTATATTTGAGTATTTTTTAAATGCCCATAATAATAATATTAAGTATGAAGAGAGATGTAACTATGTAACTAAAAGTCAATTGGAAATCCAACTGATTTTCTCAAGCTGGAAAAAGGGACTCCAGAAAGAGCAAGATTTCTTTTGAGGGGCAGAAATGTCATCATTTTTGTTCTTACACCCTAGGCACCGAAGAACAGCCCCAGGCAAACAGCAGATGCTGAGTAAAATAAAACACAAAAAATTCACTCCCATAGACCTACCTCTGTGATGTTGTTTGGGTCGGGTTTTTGTTTGTTTGTTTGTTTAGGCAGTTTCAGGAAGGAATGTGATAGAGGAAGGTTGGCAGGAAAATCGGAAAAGATCTCCAGGATTGAAAAATCCAGAGAACAGAGGGATCCCTGAGACCATGGCCCCAGAGACCCTGCTAACTCAAAACTAAAGCTACTCCTGAAGTCCATCTTTCAGCTGAAGATTAGACAGGTCTATAAAGTAAACAACAACACACATGACGAATGTGCTTCTTAGTTCAGTCATGTATATGAGACCAAATGGGCAACGACGGCCCTAAAACAAAGATGAAGAGAAGGCAGGACAGGCCAGGAAAACTACACAAATGGACGTGGAGAACTCAGGGTGGAAAGAGTGTTGATACACTGCCGGGATCGCAACCAGTGTCATAAAACAATCTGTCTACCAATTTTTGAATACAAAACTAATTATTGCTATACACTTTCACTTAAAGCACAATAAAATTTAAAAACCAAAAAACTCACAGAACAATCGAGAAACAGGTAACCACAAGGGTTAAGTTAAAGGACAAGGCAGAAGAGGACCTGTCCTAGCTGCCAGCCAAGTGCCGTTGAGTCGGATCCGAGGTAGACCTAATCTATTTTTTTCATTGTGATTGAGTGAAATCGTACAATCCAATTTAAATTTGCATGCCCACCTATCTGCAGCTCCTTCTGCTCTCCTTGCCTGCCCGGTGACAGCACATTCCTCCTTTCTGTTCTTTACCTTTCATATCCTCTTAACAATCTCCTACCCCCTCCTCTCCACCCTCACCACTCCTCTCTAGTAAAGGGGCCAGAAGGGCGATGTCCTATAGAACCATAAAGTGCGTACACAATATGGTCACTCTGTGTCCCCAAGTCCAATCCATTCCTGTCCAAAGAGTTGACCTCAGTAATGATTTATGATCGGGGTCAGCATGAGGTCTAGGGGCCATGCTCCCAGGGGAGCCACCAGGCCTTCAGACTGTCAATTGGGGCTAGACCTCATCTTGACAGATGTTTCCCTTATTTGGGAGAAACCAGAGTAAGAGCAAGAGTAACGACCCCTAAGAAAATTTCAAGCCCCATTCTCTTCTGTTTTCACTCTTCCCCAAACCAGAAAATCCACTGCCATGGAGCTGATTCTAACTCACAGTCACCCTACAGGACAAGCAGAACTGGCCCACAGAGCTTCCAAGGAGCACTTGGCAGATCTGAACTGCCGACCTTTTGGTTAGCAGACGTAGTACTTAACCACACCACCAGTTTTCGACCTTTCCCCAGTCAGAAAAAAACGTAACTTTCTACCTCATCCCCGTCAAAAGAATGAAGTGGCCATGTCTTACACACTGCTTGTCTTTGAAAGTAGAACTACTTATGCTGATTTACACACAGTGATTATTTAATTAATAAGGTTCTCAGCTAAATGGTCCTTTCAACCCTTAACAAGCTGAAAATTATGTAAGATTTCCCTTCAAAAGGAAATAAATTTTCCCCAAATAGGACCTTATTGCTTACAACAGAACACAGTGAATGAAATTTTCCACACAGCTTCTGTAATGAAACTTAAACCAGTTCTATGAGAAGGAAGGAGAAAATTCTTTTTGTGTGTAAGCTCAGAGCACTGAGAAATCTGAGATGTATCTCTCACTGAAAACTCACAATATTTTCAAGTTAAGCTTATCTTGGAAGTCAATATCATTGGCAAAAATTCTTTAAATAACAAGAATAAAAATAAAGAAAAGCCATACATTTCCCACAGAGGTAGGAATTACCTTAAAAATAAAATAAAGAGCAGCATTTAGCTTTACAAATGCTTTACTTAATACACTAGCAGAAATGTTATCAAAATTTAAGGCCCATGGTACACTAAAAATGCTCCCCTGTGGTTCAGGAAGAAAAATTCAAATCAACCAATTAATCTATGAATAAAGAGAGTTTGGAAAAAGCAACTTAATGGAACAGATCATGCTGCAAATCTGAAAGGCTTTCTTTAGTTGTGGTCACATAATGACTCGTATGTCAAAAGGATAAGACAGTGACTATACCAAGTAGCCTGCAAACAAAGGCAGCGTTCCTGCAGGGCAGGAGGTGAAGAGCCGTCTCGACCGGGCCGCAGCCCACTCACCAGATGTCCGACTTGGTGCCGTAGCCTTGGTGTTTCAGAACCTCCGGACTCATGTAATGGGGAGTACCCGTCAAAGTTGTCGCCAGGTCACAGGGTCCCATTAGGAGTCGAGAAACTCCAAAATCCCCTCAAAATGATAATTAATTTGTATGAGAATTTTCAAAAGACAGAAATCAGCACTGAAACTGAACACCTGAGTGAGGGTTTAACTGCATCATTTTAATATGCAGTGATTTAGAATGATTGTAAAGGAAAAGAAAAGAAAAAGATTGTACTGTAAATTATACAAGGCTGGTGAATAGCTTTAAAATAGCCTCTTACAGGATGAGGAGATATATAAGCCAGGCAATGAATTATGTAAGTTAAGACATTTTTTACTACGAGTTACCAAGATCCATAAAATTTCAAACGAAAGTCTGAATGACAGCAAACAGAATGCTCTGGAAGGAATGACTTTGAAGACAGGTTACTGTCATCTAAATGGGGCGAGTTTGTACTTAATTACAATAAAGACAAAATTTTAAATAAAAATCTTGAGACTTCAAGAACCAAAAAGAACAAACCTATTGCTATCGAGTTGAGTCCAACTCACACTGACCCTACAGGTCAGAGCAGACTGCTCACAGAGTTTCTAAGGAGTGCCTGGTGGATTTGAACTGCTGACCTTTGGTTAGCAGACATAACACTTAAAAACTATACCACCAGGGTTTCCCTTATCAAGAGCACAACCACAGAAATCTGAATCCAAAAGCTTCTCTATTCTTGCCTAACACAACGCATGTGTTTTTGCCTTGGCTCCTAAAAGCATCCTGTATTAAGATTAATCAATCTAGTAATTAACAGATATGAGTAGGGCTACAGTTGTGAGGAACTAAAGGTTACTAAAGCTATTATTAAAAAATTTAATTATCTAGGATAACTGACTATTGTTCGTGATAAAATAAGCAAGAAACCAGTAAATGGTCTAACTACTTGCAAAGTGCCTGACATAAAGTAGAAACTCAAAAACATTTGTTGAAAGGATAACTTCACCTAGAATCTACCAAATGGGCAGCAAATGTTTCATCCCTCAACTTATATCAGATAATCAGGAATGAAATAATATTTTTTAATTGGGTCCAACCAGGTAATAACAAAATTTGAGGAATTTAATCAGTGATTAGTATTTCCGGATACCATATACCTCAACTTGACATATTGATACCATTTAGAATATAACATTGCATGTGTCTGAAACAGATAATAGAAGAAATATCTTACCAATTTTAAGTAGGTTATTTTTCAGAAATATATTCTTGGATTTCAAGTCTCGATGGAGTATCCTCCTATAAAAGATAAAAAAAATGGATACGCAACTTCATACAATATATAAAAATTTTAAATTCAAATGTAAATAATACATGTGGGTGTACATAAAGTGATGCACACAAAAAGACGCATTCCCATAGGAATATCTTTTAATGTTTAACAGTTACAAAGACATAATATCTTCTAGTTTCTCTGGGGAAATAGGAGTTGAATAAGGACCTTCAAGGGAAAAGAACATGTAGTTTTTTACTACTTCAACAGACCAAATTTTATCATGTTTCTGTAACACGACCTACATGGCATCATATCTGGTAACCACATATGCAGTTCTTCCACCAGTTACCATTAAAGAATATAATCTGTCCTTATCCAAATACTGAGGTTTCATACATTTAGGGAAATAATGCTGATTACATTTAACAACAGATAACATTTATTGAGTTTTACTCAATAAATAGCAAACTGGAAATAGATCAACTCCAACATCTCTTTTGAACTACCTCAGTCTCTGACTGGATATGCCCCTGGGGGCATAGTGCTTAAGTGCTACATGTGCTAACCACGAGGCTGGCAGTTCAAATCTGCCAGGGATCCCTGGAAATCCTATGGGGCAGGTCTACTCTGTCCTATACTGTTACTGTGAGTTGGAATCAACTTGATGGCACTAGGTTTGTTTTTTGTTTGTTTGTTTTCTTTTTAATAACTACTGGCCATAAAAAAAATTGCAAAAAATGCAATTCTTTCCACTGGGAGATAATACTATCTAATGTCGCTATAGTTTTTCATATATAATATCTAGAATTCAGTGAAAAACTATGAGGCCTGCTGTACCGGTTTCTCCAGGCTGCCATGTAAGAACCACAGACTGGGTGACTTAAAAGACCAAAAAGTTCTTCACAGACTTGGAGGCTAGAGATGCAGAATCAAGGTGCTGGCAGGGACACTAAGGGAAGGCTCTAAAGGAAGACTGTCCTCTGTCTCTTCTGGCTTTTGGTGCCCTCAGATGTTCCTTGGCTTGGGGTAACCTCACTCTAACCTCTGCCTCCATTTTCACATGGACATCTTCCTGTCACCACTTTTATTCAATATTGTGCAAATATAGCAAACCAATAACATTGAAGGAAGATCAGGAGTGGCAATATTAATTCCTGACAAAAGACGTTTAAAGAAAATCCACCACAATGGATAAGGAAGGACACTCATAATGATTAAAGGGTCAGTATTCCAGGAAGACATAATCATATTAAATGTTTACACACCTAAATACATAAAGGAAACCTTGGTGGCATGGTGGTTAAGTGCTATATCTGCTAACCAAAAGGTTGACAGTTCAGATCCTTCAGATGCTCCTTGGAAACTCTATAGAAGAGTTCTATCCCATCCTATAAGGCCACTATAAGTCAGAAGTGACTTAATGGCAGTGAGTTTGGTTTTGATTTTCAGAAATACATAAAACAAACTCAAATAACATTGAAAAAAGAACACAGTTCCATAATATTAGGAGACTTCAACACAGCCTATTTAGCGAGGCACAGAATATCCAGAAAGAAGTTCAGTAAAGACACAGAAGATCTAATATCACAGTCAACCAACTTGACCTCATAGACATATACCAAACACCCACACACCAGCAGCCAAGTAGACTTTTCTTTCCAACACTCATGGAACATTCTCCAACACAGACCACCTATTAGGCCATAAAGCATTTAACAAAACCCAAAGCATCAAAATATTGTGAAAACATCTTTTCATACCATAAAGTCATAAAACTAAAAGTAATAGAAAAGGCAAGGAAAAAATTATGCATACAAACTGAGTAGCACCTTGCTCAAAAACTGCTGAGTTATAGAAGAAATCAGTGACAAAGTAAAGAACTTCACATAATTAAATGAGAACAAAAACATCCCACCAGAACCTTTGGGACATAGTAAAAGCAGTTCTCAGAGGTCAATTTGTTTCAGTAAATGCACACACACATAAAGCAAGGGCCAAAACAAAGCATTAATCCTACAACTCAAAAAAGTAGAAAGTGAAAGCAGAAAAGAAGACCATGGGCACCAGGAAAAAATAAATAATAAAAATCAGAACAGAACTAAATGAATCTGAGAACTGAAAAATGACTGAAACAGTTAATAAGAATAAAAGCTGGTTCTTTGAAAAGATCAACAAAATCAATAAACCACTGGCCAACTGACAAAGCAGGAAAGGAAGAAAATAATCCAAATAAGACATGAGATGGGCACCCCGATGACACACACCTGAAATTTAAAAAATCATAAAATACTATGCAAAATTATACTCTAACAAATATGAAAACCTAGAGGAAATGGACCAATTTGTAGAAACACACCACCTACCTACACTATCACAAACAGAGGTAGAACAACTAACTAAACGCATAACAAAAGAAGAGATTATGAAATTAATTCCAAAACTCCCAACAACAAAAAAGCCTTGGCCCTGATAGCTTCATTGGAGAATTCTACCAGATTTACAGAGAAGAGTTAACACCACCATTACTAAAGGTATTTCAGAGAATAGCAAAGGATGTAATATCCCCAAATTCATTCAATGAAGCCAGCAGAATCCTGAAAACAAGGTAAAGACAGCACAAAAAAGCAAAACTACCCACCAATATCTCTCATGAACTTAAATCCAAAAATCCTTAACAAAATTCTAGTTAACAGAACTCAACAACATATCAAAAATACAATTCACCATCACCAAGTGGGATTTCTAAAAGGGCTGCAAGGCTAGTTAAACATTAAAAAAGTTAATGTAATGAATCACATGAATAAAACAAAAGAACCACTTGATTTTATCAATTGATACACACAAGGTTTCTGACAAAGTTTAAAACCCATTCATGATTTAAAAAAAAAATAGCAAGACAGGAATAGAAGGAAACCTCCTCAGCATAATAAAGGACGTTTATACAAAGCCAATGGAAACCCTGGTGCTGTAGTGGCTAAGTACTACGACTGCTAACCAAAAGGTCTGGCATATCAAATCCATCAGGCACTGCTTGGAAACTCTACAAAGCAGTTCTACTCTGTATTATAGGGTTGCTATGAGTTGACATCGACTCAACAGCAGTGGGTTTTTCGGTATACAAAGCCAATAACCAACACCATCCCAAATGGAGAGAGTCTAAAAGCATACCCCTTGAGAAAGGGAACCAGATAAGGATGCCATTTGTTATCACTTTTATTCAACACTGTGCTGAAGGTTCACGCCAAACCAATCAGGCTAGAAAAAGAAATAAAGGACATACAAATAGGTGAGAAAGAAAAGTGTCTCTATCTGCAGGTGACATGACCTCATTCACAGACAAAAAGAATCCACAAGAAAACTACTGGAACTAGTAGAAGATTTCAGAACACAAGATAAACATATAAAATCAGTAGGATTCCTCTACACCAAGAAATAGAACTTCAAAGAGGAAATCATGAAATGAATGCCATGAAAATATCCCCCTACGGCAGAGTGACCGTATCTTGTGGGAATTTTATGGCTCTATGCATCTACAGATGTCATCCTGCTGACCTCTCGCTGGAGGAAGGGGACTGGGTGGAGAGGAGGGGATAGGAGACTGTTGGGAGGATAGGACATGTATGGAGGAGAGAGGAGGGGTGTGTTGTCACCCAGCAGGGAGAGCAGTAGGAGCTGCATAAGGTGAGCATGTGAATTTATATGGGAACGTAGATTTTCATTTAGTCATAATAAAAAAAAAAGAAAATAGCCCCCTAGAAGATAAAATACTGAGGAATAAATCTAATCAGTGACATAAAGACATATAGAAAGAAAACCTCAAGACACTGATACAAGAAACCAAAAAAGACCTACCAAAGTGGATAAACTTACCTTATTCATGGGTAAGAACACTCAGCACTGTGAAAGTCACTATATTACCCAAAATGATCTATAAATACAATGCAGTCCTGATCCAAACAACAATCACATTTTTTGATGAGATGAAGAAACAAATCAACACCCTCAGATAGAAAAATAAGAAGCCCAGGATAAGCCAAGTATCAACTGAAGAAGAACAAAGTGGGAGGCTTCAAACTACATAACTTTAGAAACTATTACACCACAATGGTAGACAGCCCGGTACTGGTACAACAACTGATACACAGACCAATGGAACAAAATTAAGAATCCAGACATAAAATCATCCACCTATAATATAAGCAGCTGATAATTCACAAAGGCCCCAGGTCTATTCAGTGGGGGAAAGACAGTTTCTTTAACAAATTATGTTGACATAACTGGACTTCCTTCCACAAAAAAAAAAAAAAAAAAAGGACAAAAAAACTACATCTCAAATCCTACACAAAACTAACCTGATATGGATCAAACACCTAAACATAAAATGTAAAACTTTAAAGATCATGGAAAAATAAAATAAGGACAACTCCAGGAACCCTAATATATGGCATAAACAGAATACAAAACATTACTAGCTGCAAACAAACACCAGAAAACAGATAACTGGGAACTTTTAAAAATCAAACATGCTCTTCCAGAGACTTCACAAAAGAGTAAGAAAACAACCTACAAACCGACAAAAAACATTTGGCTACAACAAATCTGAATTGCATCTAACGTCTAAATTCTATAAAACACTGCAAAACTTCAATAACAAAAAGACAAATGATCCAATTTAAAAATGGGCAAAGATATGAACAGGCACTTCACCAAAGAAGACATTCAGGCTGCTAACAGGTATATGAGGAAACGTTCCTGATCACTAGTCTTTTGAGAAATGCAAATGCAAACTACAACGAGATATCATCTCACTGCAATGAGGCTGGCATTAATCCAAAAAACACACAATAACAAGTGTTGGAGAGATTGGAATACTTATACACTGCTCATAAGAATGTAAACTGGTACAATCACTTTGGAAATCAATTCGGCACTTTCTTTAAAAGCTAGAAATAGAAATACCATTTGATCCAGCAATCTCACTTCTTAGAATATATTCTAGACAAATAAAAACTGCCACACAAATAGACACATGTTCAGCACAGCACTGTCCACAAGCAAAAAAAAAAAAAGAGAGAGATGGACACCACTGAGGTGCCCATCAACAAATGAATAGATAAACTGTGCTATAGTCACACATTGGACTATTATGCGAAGATAAAGAAGAACAATGAACTCGGTAAACAATTCACGACATGGAGAAATATGGAAGGCATTAGGCTGAGTGAAATTAGTGAGTTACAAAAGGATAAATACATATAAGACCATTGCTACAAAGACTTAAGAAAAGGTTTAAACACTGAAAAAATCAATCTGTGGTGGTTACGAGAATGGGGACAGAGGGAGGGGGTATTCAGTAAGTAGACAGTAGACAACAATTATTTTAAGTGAAAGAAGGGTCAACACACAGCAGAGGATGAGTTAGCACTACTGGACTAAGCCAAAAGCTAAGAAGTCTCCTGAATACAACAAAACACCTGGAAAGGCAGAACAGCAGTGGCAAGTGTCTGGGGACCACTTAGGTCTAGCAGCCTAATAAAGTTTATTAAGAAAATGTTCTGGGGCAGCGGAGTCAAGATGGCGGACTAAGCACACGTCCCCTTATATCCCTCTGGAAACCAAGACCTGAATTGATAATCAAACGGAGCCTCCTGATCACCTTATGAGCCCCAGGACACGGCACAGGGCTGTTACTTTTGACTTCATACCACTGAGCGAAAAACCTCCTCTCTTTCGCTGATTCCCGCTCCTGGCTAGCCCTAGCTCTCATGGACTGAAGATAAACGCACCATTTTGGCTTTTTTTTTCTCTGTCTTGGCTGGCGGGCAGAGCTGGGTCTTGCCTAGCGGCTACACTCAGACGCGCTGCTGGGGGGACAGGCAGACAAAATTCCCATATTTTGAGAGCCAGGCTTAGGACTCTGTTAACCTAGACACTTTGGCCCTGTCGTCTTATCTCTGCCTCAGAGAGGTTTGTACGGAATTAGGCATTCAGTGTGCAGGACGTCATGTTGGTACCGAGATTTTAGTGGGACCTAATTCTTAGCCTGGGAGCCAGCTCCTGCAAACAGGACAGCGCTTCTCCAACAGAAAAGCAGTAAATTACACAGTGCCACCTACAATGTGGGCCCTGCAACAGAAGCAGAGGAAGCACTACCTCTCAGCACCTTTAGCCCCTCTATCTGCTGCCTGTGTGGAGGACGTCATACTGGATACGGTGGCCACAGCTGGATGTAATTTTTAGTTTGGGAGCCAGACTCTGCCCACAGGAGAGAGCTTTTCTAACAGAAAAGCACTACTCTACACAGTGTCACCCAAGGCTAGGCCTTGTCAGCAGAAGCCAACAGGGCAGTAGCATTGCTGCATTCTGAACTAGTTTGTATCATCTGGGGTTGGATATAGTGGTGCTTACTTTGCCAGTTGAGAAGAGGGACCTCTACACCTGAAAACCTGACTGACTTGGGAAGTGGTCAGATACCTTTTGCTTTACATTTTAAGACAGCCCAGAGAAGCATCTGCAGTCTATCCTCACTGTATCCCTTCCAGCTTTGACTAAGTCACATGGGATCCAAAAAGCAACAGACACTTGTGGCACACAAGAAATCAGCCATGGCTACAGAAGGCTCCCAAACAAAGCACCAAGGAGTTTTCCAGATGAAGAAACTTTTATGAAAGCATCAGGAAGTGAACACAAATTGATTATATACAGAGCCCTTCTAGACCTTATACAAAACACATCAGAACAAAATGAAAAATTAAGCAAGCTGTTTGATCCGACGGAACACCACTACTCTGAAATCCAACAGACCAAGAACAAAATCAAAGACATACAAACTTCAATGCAAAGCCAAGAAAACAGAATGGAACAAATGGAAAAAAGAATTTCTGACTTGGAAGACAGAGCTACTGATGCCAGCATCTATGAGCAAAAATCAGAAAAAAGAAACAAGAAAAATGAAGAAGCATTAAGAAGTATGTGGGACTCTATTAAGAGGAACAAGCTTCAATTAATTGGAGTCCTTGAACAGGGTGAGACATCTGAGAACACAGAGAATATTGTTGCTGAGCTGTTGAAAGAAAACTTCCCAGAAATCATGAAGGAAGAGAATATAGACATCTCAGATGCATATCGTACATCACCCAATATAGATCTCAAAAGAAAGACTCCAAGACATATTATAATCAAGCTCAACAAAATGAAACACAAGCAACAACTCTTAAAGGCAGCCAGACTCAAAGCAAAGCTAACATTCAGGGGGAAACCCTGTAGGCTCTCTTGAGATTTCTCAGCAGAAACCATGCAGGCATGGAGACAGTGGCATGACACATTCAAAGCGTTGAAGGAGAAAAACTTCCAACCAAGAATTATATATCCTGCAAAACTATCTTTCAAATACAAAAATGAAATTAAGACATGCCCAGATAAACAGAAACTCAGAGAATTTGTAAAAACCAAACCCAAACTGCAAGACATACTGAAAGAAGTTCTTGGCATGGGCTTAGAATAACAAAACCATTAACTTTATATTTTAGAATGACACATTGCTCAAAACTCTGCTCAGTCAGGGAAAGCTCCAGTCAATCACAGCTTTAATATGGAAAGAAGCAATCTAGTGATCATCATGAAAACTATGGTACCATCATATTAAAAAGAGGGATGTACTACAGCTGTTATAGTCCTTTGAGATGGAGAGGAAGATGACAAGACTGGTAGTAATTAAAATCGGGTTTATATATAGTTTATTAAGGGGGATAATAGGGGCAGCTGTAAAGCACAACAAAGATGCATCATACCATTTCAAGAAATCTAACACACGAGTCTCAACAACTATAAAACCAACTCTCAAAAAGGTCAAAAGTCAATTCACAAAAAAGAGTGTCCTAGAACAGACTAATACGAACAACAGAGAAAACATCAACATAAAAATAAACATCTCACAATGGCAGCAGTGAACACATACCTATAAATAATTACAGTGAATGTGAATGGATGGAATGCTCCAGTAAAGAGACACTGAGTGACATCTTGGATCAAAAGACATGACCCATCCATATGTTGTCTACAAGAAACTCACTTGAGACCTAAAGATAGGAACAAACTGAAAATTAAAGGATGGAAGAATATGTATCAAGCTAACAATGAACAAAGAAGAGCAGGGGTGGCAATTCTAATCTCAGACAAAATCAATTTTAATATCAAATCTACCATCGTGGATAGAGATGGACACTATTTATTGCTGAAAGGTTCAGTACACTTAATTATATTAAATATGTATGCACCTAATATCAGAGCTCGACGGCACTTGGCTGGCAATATCAGAGCACCTAAATACACTGAAGAAACACGACTGCACTCAAAAGAGAGTTAGATGACTTCACAATAATAGTGGGAGACTTCAACACTCCACTCTCAATACTGGACAGATCATCTAGAAAAAAGCTCAGGAAAGATACAGAACACCTCATTGACACAATTAACCAACTAAACCTCATTGATATATACAGAACTTTCCACCCATCAGCTGACAACTACACCTTCTTCTCCAGTGCACATGGAACATTCTCCAGAATTGACCATGTGTTAGGCCATAATGCAGTGCTCAACAAAATCCATACCACTGAATTACTGCAAATCATCTTCTCTGATCATAAAGCCATCAAAGTTGAAATCAATAGCAGAAAAAACAGATAGAAAGTGGAATTCTTGGAAACTGAACAACATCTTGCGGAAAAAAACATGGATTATAGAGGAACTCAAGGACGAAATAAAGAAATTCATAGATTCCAATAAGAATGAAAACACTTCTTACAGAACCTATGGGATACAGCCAAAGCTGTGCTCAGAGGTCTGTTTATCTCCATAAATGCACACATCTGGAAGGAAGAAAGAAACCAAATCAAGGAACTAACCCTACAGCTTGAACAAGTAGAAAGAGAACAACAGAGGAACCCCTCGGGCACCAGAAGAAACGAGATCATAAAGATTAGAGGAGAGCTAAATGAATTAGAGAATAGAAAAACAACTGAAAAAATTCAAAAGACTAAAAGCTGGTTTTTTGAAAAGGTCAACCAAATTGACAAACCACTGGCTAAACTTACTAAAGAAAAGCAGGAAAGGAAACAAATAACCCAAATTAGAAATGTGAGGGGAGTTGTCACCACAGATGCAACAGAAATAAAAAATATCATAACAGGATACTATGAAAGGCTGTACTCTAACAAATTTGAAAACCTAGGAGAAATGGACCAATTCCTGGACTCATACCACCCACCCAAATTACCACAATGTGAAGCAGAACAACTTAATAAACCCATCACAAAGGACAAGATTGAAAAGGTCATCAAAACACTGCCAACCAAAAAAAGTCTGGGCCCAGATGGCTTCCCTGAAGAATTCTACCAAGCATTTAGAGAAGAGTTATCTCCAGTACTACTAAGACTATTGCACAGTATAGAAAGGGATGGAATACTCCCAAACTCATTCTAGGAAGCCAGCATAACCCTGGTACCAAAGCCAGGGAAAGATCCAACAAAGAAGGAGAACTACAGACCGATATCACTCATGAATCTAGATGCAAAAATCTTCAACAAAATTCTTGCCAATAGAATACAACAACATATCAAGAAAGTAATCCATCATGACCAAGTGGGATTCATACCAGGGATGCAAGGCTGGTTCAACATCAGAAAAACAATCAATGTGATTAACCACATAAATAACACAAAAGACAAGGATCACCTGATTTTGTCCACTGATGCCGAAAAGGCATTTGATAAAGTCCAACACCCATTCATGCTAAAAACTCTTAGCAAAATGGGCATAGACGGCAAATTCCTCAACACAATAAGGGCCATTTATACAAAGCCAATTGCCCACGTCATTCCGAATGGAGAGAGACTGAAAGACTTTCCCTTGAGATCAGGAACTAGACAGGGATGCCCACTCTCACCTCTTCTATTCAACATTGTACTAGAAGTTTTAGCCAGAGCAATTAGACAAGATCAAGAAATAAAGGACATCTGCACTGGCAAACAGGAAGTTAAAATCTCCCTGTTCGCAGATGATATGATTGTATATGCAGAGAACCCCAAGGAATCTGTAAGTAAGCTACTCAAACTGATAGAAGAGTTCAGCAAAGTCTCAGGATACAAGATAAACATAAGTAAATCAGTAGGATTCCTTTATGCCAACAACGAGACTGTTAAGGAGGAAATTATCAAATCAATACCATTTACAATAGCCCCTAAGAAGATAAAGTACCTAGGAATTAACCTAACCAGAGAAATAACAGACCTTTACAAAGAGAACTACAAGCCCTTACTACAAGAAACTAAGAGAGACTTAGATAAATGGAACAACCTACCCTGCTCATGGATAGAAGACTTAACATTGTGAAAATGTCTATTTTAACCAAAGCAATTTTTTTATTTAATGCTTTCTCAATACAAGTTCCAGCGTCATTTTTTAATGAGATGGAGAAACAAATCACCAATTTTCTTTGGAAAGGGAAGAAGCCCTGGATAAGTAAGGTACAACTAAAGAATAAGAACACACTGGAAGGCCTCTCATTACCCAAACTTAGAATATACTACACTGCCACAGTGGTCAAAACAGCCTGGTATTGGTACAAGAACAGACAGATGGATCAATAGAACAGAATTGAGACCCCAGAGATCACACCATCTGCCTATGAACAGTTGATATTTGACAAAGGCCCTAAGACATTAAACTGAGGTAAAACAGTATCTTCAGCAAATGATGCTGGCAAAATTGGATATCCATCTGCAATAAACTGAATCAAGATCCGTATCTTACACCTTATACAAAAACCAACTCCAACTCGATAAAAGACCTAAATATCAAACCTAAAACGATAGAGCTCATCCAAGAAAAGGCAGGAACAACAATTTTAGTTTTAATACACAATGAGGACAGACTCCAAAATCTGTCAAACAAACCACAATCAACAGAAAATAGATCAATGGGAACTATTAAGAATCAAACACTTTTCCTCATCCAAAGACTTTACTAATAGAATTAAAAGAACACCCACAGAATGGGAAAAAATATTTGGCAACTCTATGTCAGACAGATGCCTGATGTCCATAATCTATAAGATACTACAAAATATCAATAAGAAGATAAATCATCCAATTAAGCAATGAGCAAAGGAGATGGACAGACATTTCACTAAAGACGAGATCCAGGCAGCCAAAAAACATATGCAGACATGTTCACAATCTTTAGTTATTAAAGAAATTCAAATCAAGATGACAGTGAGATACCATCTCACCCCAACAAGGTTGGCCATGATCCAGAAAACACAAAACAACAAATGCTAGAGAGGCTGTGGAGAAAGTGGAACCCTCCTATACTGTTGATGGGGTTGCAAAATGGTCCAGCCTCTTTGGAAAGCAATCTGGCGCTTCCTTAAAAAAATGGATATTGATATACCATTTGACCCAGTAATTCCACTACTTGGAATATATCCTACAGAATCAAGGCCTTTCACACCAATGGACATATGCATAAGAATGTTTATCGCAGCACAGTCCACAATAGCGAAAAGATGGAATCAACCCAGATGCCCAACAACAGACGAATGGATAGGTAAACTACGGTACATATACTCAATGGAGTGCTACGCAATGATAAAGAATAACAATGATTCCAGGAAACATCTCATAACCTGGTTTCAACTGAAAAACATTATGTTGAGTGAAAGTAGTCAGTGACAAAAGGACAAATACTGTATAAGACCTCTACAATAACATCTCAAAAACAGACTTGTGTATAGAAGAAGACTCTTTGCCAGCTGCAAGGGAGGGGAGGGAGGGAGGGTGAGGGGTGGAGGGTTTAGATTAGATAGTTGCTAGAAATCTGGTTGGGAGAAATCGGTGATAGCACACATTAGAAATAAGAACAACATTAAGTGGACTTCAGCATAACTTAAGTACTCCTTCCATGTTAACCCAACATTGCAAGGACAGAGTAGCTGGGGCAGTGGGCAGGGGGCAGGGGACCATGCTCTTAGGTGAAATCGAGGCCAACTGACACAAGTAGCACTTTGCTAAGAGGGCTCTCTGCACCCCACAGTGGTGAGTGGTGTCTGGGGTCTTAAAAGCTGCCAAGCTGCCATCCGAGAACACAGCAAATGGTCCCAACTCAGCAGGAACGGATGCTCACCGAGGACCAAAATGACATGCGGTAAAGACAACCTAGAAGATAGAAAGACCCACATCAGTGGATGCCTACATCCACTTGGGACCGGAAGAACCAGATGGTGCCTGGCCACCACCAGTGATAGCCACAATGGAGCTCACTAAGCGAATCTCACTGGCAACACAAGAATAAAAACGGGTGCACCCTGAGATCTCCACCAAAGATCGCAGTTGATGGTCCAGTGTCTTTGGCGTTCTCCTGGGAGCATGGCCCCTGCCCCTGATGCTGCCTTTGCCCATAAATCATAATGAAGGTCTACTCTTTGGACATGAATGGACTGGACTTGGTGATGCAGAGTGACCATATTGGATGCACTTTATGGCTCTGTGCATCTATAGGATATCATCCTGCTGTCCTCTGGCTAGAATGAGGGGTGTGGGTAGAGAGGAGGGGAAAGGAGACTGTTGGGAGGATGAGACATGTGTGGAGCAGAGAGAAATAGTGTGCTGTCACTGGGCAGGGAGAGCAGTGGAAGCTGCATATAGTTGGGCATGTAAATTTATACGGGAATGTACATTTTCACTCAGTTATATTAAATAATAAAATAAATGTTCTGCATTCCACTTTGGTGAATGGTGTCTCCAGTTTTAAAAGTTAGCAAGCAGCTAATTAAGAGGCATCAAATGGCTCAACCCTCCTGGAACAAAGGAGAATCAAGAACATCAAAGACATAAGGACAATATGCGCCCAGGAGACAGAAAGAATTAAATCAACTGGAGACTACATCAGCATAAGACAGCAACAGCCAGTTACGGCCAATGCTGTCCTTACAAAGAATTCAACTAAGAGTCCCTGATGGGGTACAAGAAATGTAGAGAACAGAATATGAACTCTAGTAAAAATCAGACTTGAGGTAGTCTAGTAAAAACCAGGCAAGAGAGTCCCCAAAACACATGGCTCCCACACCCCGTTAGCCCAGAACTCATATCATTCTTGAGGTCAACTCCTCAGACAGAGACTGAAGTGATCTATAAGACATAAAACAATACTGGTGAAGGGTGTGCTTTCTGGCTTAAGCAGATACAGCAGACTAATAGAATAGCTGTTGTCTGGAGGTGAGACAAGAAGGCAGAGGGGGACAGGAGCTGGTTGAGTGGATGCGGTAAATATCAGTGAAGAGGCTGAGTACACTGTCACAGTGCAGGGAGAGTAGCTAGGGTCACACAACAAAGTGTGTGTAGGTTTTTACATGAGAAACTGACTCCAATTGCAAACTTTCACTTAAAACACAATGAAATAAACATAGAATGACAATGAGATGAAAAGCAGGATTCTTAATGTGAATAACACAATATGGAAAATAGTGGGGTAATATTTTTCAAAGTGTGAGACAAAACAGCTGGCAACATGGAATTGTATACTTAACTAAACTACTATCAAAGAACTGGGAGAAAATAAAGATTTTTTAAACAATCAAAAGCCTGACAGTGTTTACAGTTCACATAATTTCAGTTTATAAGATGTGTAGTTTAAGGAAAATGAAAATGGCCAGGGAAGAAAAGCTTGGGGGTGCAAGAAGACAAGGGTGAGAAAAGAGACCGGTATATATGAGGAAATCTAAACTAACGCTGTATAATCCAACTGTCAACGGCAATCGTAGTTTCTGATTTGTTGAGTATGAAGGGACAATAGAACTAAATCCAGAACAGTAATATAAAAAGAAAGGTTTTTTTTCTTTCAGTGTTGTAACAGACACACTTAAAACATAAGGACACATAAGAACCACAGGTGGGAGAACAGAAAAAGATACAGTAAGCAAGCCAAGCTAGCAATGGTAATGCATGGTAGAGGCTGAAAGCATCACCACATCAGGAGTAAATCAATCATACATTGAGACCATTTTAAAATTCTATGCTTGTGTTCTCAGCCTTACATGTATAATAACAAAACTGTTATCAGAAATTTAAGGAGAAACTGATAAATCCACAATTACAATGGAAAATTTAACATATCTCCCTCACTAATAGATTCAGTAGACAAAGGAGTGAGGAATTGAACAACATAATTATAGATTTGAAAAACATAATTAGCTTGAGCTAATGCACAGAAATTGAGTTCTGTGTCCAACAATTAAGAAATACATGTTCTTTCATGCATACATGGAATATTTAAAAAAAACCTGACACTGAACTGATCTATAAAGCAAATCTGAACAGATTACAAAGAATCAGCATCATACAATACATACTTTCTACAGCCTCCACAAAATTCAGTCATAATCCTGTAAAGTGCTTAGAACAGAATCAGACACTAAGATAAGTGATCAGATGGACAAATTCTTCTGATAAGAGAAATAAAGAGAACACAACTAAATTAGGAGACACAAAATATGACACCAGCTAGTAACTAATGCTACAAAAACTAATGAGGGAAAGTAAGGGATGAGAAACTAACTAGGGTTTAGGTCAGGTTGTCAAGAAAGGTCTTTGGTAAAATGAGATTATAGCAAGGACAGGAGTAAAGAGAATGAGCCCTTGCTATGCTTGTTATTGCTCATATTGCTACTGTTATTATTACCAACAATACATCAAAAAGGGAAAGTTGTGAGGGTATCTAGCAAAGATGAATGCTGAACAGTGAACGGAGTAGTTGGGTTATGCAGATTACTTTCAAGAGAAACAGAATAAGATCTAAACTATCGACGGCACTTGTCTGGCAAGACAACTTGCACAAGGCAAAGTCATGGAAGTTCCACAGACCCATCCAAAGTCCCTGAGGGATAGAATTGCTGGGCTGAGGACTGTGGGAATTATGGTCTCGGGAGCATCCAACTCAACTGGCATAACATAGTTTGTAGAGAAACTGTTCTCACCACTAAAAGATCGCAATTGGTGGTCTAAAGGCCTGGGCTTCCCCTGGGAGCATGGCCCCTAGACCTGATGCTGCCCCTCTTCATAAATCATTACTGAGGTCAATTCCTCAGACAGGAATGTATTGGACTCGGCAACACAGAGTGACCATATCATGTGTGCACTTTATGGTTCTATGCATCTACAGGATGTCACCCTATTGGCTCCTTTACTAGAGAGGAGTAGAGAGGGTGGAGAGGAGGGGACAGGAGATTGTTAAGAGCATATGACATGCACAGAACAGAAAGGAGCAGAGTGCTCTCACCGGGCAAGGAGAGCAGCAGGAGCTGCAGATAGGCAGGCATGCAAACTTAAACTGGAGTGTACACTTTCACTCAATCACAATAAATCAATAAAGTATATATTAAAAAAAAAGAAAGAAAGAAACTGTTCTCTATTCTACTTGCATGAGTAGTGTCTGGGGTCTTAAAAGACTGTAAGCAGGATACTTACAGTATCCTGTAAGGGTACTCCATTCACTGGTCTCATCTTTTTGAGAGGAAGGAAGAATAAAGAGAACTACAGATGCAAGGGAAAGACTGGTCCAAAGAACTAATGGACCACATCTTCCATGGCCTCCTCCAGACTGAGTCCAGGACAAGTAGATGGTATCCAGCTGCCATCACTGACTGTTCCAATAGGAATCCCAGCAGAGGCTCCAGGACAGACTGGAGGAAAACATAGAATACAATTCTAACCCAAAAAGAAAGGCCAGACTTGTTGGCCTGACAGAGACCAGTAAAATCCTGAGAGTATGGCCTCTGGGCACCCTTTCAGCTCAACAATGAAGTCACTCCTGAGGTTCACCCTCCAGCCAACGACTGGACAGGCTCATAAAACAAAACGAGACCAGAGGGACACACCAGCCCAGGAGCGAGGATTAGAACTCACTCAAGAAGGGACAGGAAAGCTAGTAACAGGGAACGCGAGGTTGAGAAGGAAAAGTACTAATCTGTTGTGGGGTTATTAACCAATGTCATAAACCAATATATGTACTAACTGTTTAATAAGAAAGTAGTTAATTCTACAAAGCTTCATTTAAAGGATAATACAGATAAATAAATTAATACCTAAGAAAAAATCCCTATCAGTCTTGCCTCTCACTTTCTTACATTCTATTTCCCATTCAAGACTCTCCTTCTATTCCTGCTGCTAGCTGAATCACGCATAGCTTGGCATATAGATTCCTCCATTTCTAGCCTCCCTTTCCACCTAGTCACACAACTGTAAGGAATGACCCCCAAAAGATTTTTTTTCCAACTGGTTAATTTATTCATATGAAAAACCTAGCAAAGCAATAAACATTTAGTTATGCATTCAGTGTAACTTTTAAGAGGGAAAAAAATTTCACAAAATCATTACATGCCAAGAAAATCTAGTCCAAGATATTGTCACACCTCTATTGTGGCCAGATTGTGCTACTTCCTGGATCCTAAGTACATCACACATTTCATCTATGTCACTGTTCATACAAAAATATCATCTGTGTTTCAGAATCTTATCTGAGCATCAGGATTGTATTAAATACAGACCTCATGTACACCTCCTCAGATTCCCTGATTGCCTCCTTCTTCCCCCAAATATTGCCCACCTCCTCCACTTGGAGCCACTTGGGGACTTCCTGGGTAGGCCAACCCCTCTAGAATCAACCTGACAGCAACAGAACACTAGAGTGAAACACCACAAACTACATCATACAACTTGAAAGTCCAAGAGAGTTAACTGTCTTGATGCAAACTAATGAGAGAGATGAGGCAAGAAGATCCTAGGAAGATAAACTCTCCCTCCTTCCTTTCTCTGAAGATTGTCCATTCATAATCCCTTTACAAAACTCTGTATGATGTGTAAATACCCCTACAAGCAAGCTTCTATTATTTCTCCCATGCTCCTTGTGAAACGCTGACCAGCTACTACAGTAACACATTACATTACCTCACATCCTTGCCTCACTCTCACCACCCTGGGTCAACACCTCCCAAAGAAGGTGTCAGTATTTTAATCTTTGTACTTGGCTCCACTTCCTAAAGGCCTAAGCTCAGACAAGGATCCGTCTCCATCATTTTCTCCTAATTCCTAACCATCACTCCTAGTGCCACTGAGAAGTCAGACATGTTCTTCCACTTCACTGAGCTTCTGGAAGTTCTTCTCATAAGAGCATATTCTATAATTAGCTAATTACTCTTACAAATTACAAACTCTAGAAGGTCCATATCTCACCTGTCCCTGTTATTCCCTGAAGCATTTTAGACCTTTAAGACCAGCTGATTTAACTTGACTGATATATATGTGCCCGAACTTTTCAAACTACTTCTTAATATACATCTCTTAAAATGGATTAAATAGTTTACTGATTTCACAAAGGATATTGCTAATGATTCATGATTACAACAGACATCACTTTCTGTGGGGTGTCGGATCTCTGCCCCTAACCAAGAGACTTCATTCTGGGAGTAGAATTCCTGAGCTGGATACTGCTTCCAGAATGGGCTAAAATTCCTTGCATGACTTTATCAGGAACTGACTAATCTGTACCTTCCAATGCTGCTAACAGCCTTAGCAAAAACTGAGGCCAGTCTGTTATCTTCTCTTCTTCTGTAGAGCTTTGCTCACAGAAGATGCTCAACAAATGTATGCTGATTTTAAAAAACACTATCCTGGCACAGAAGCCCTAAGGATACAGTGGTAAAGTGCTTGGCTGCTAACCAAAAGGTCAGTGGTTCAAATCCACCACTCAATGGTAGCAAGATGTGGCACTCTGCTTCCATAAAAATCTGCAGCGTTGGAAACCCTACGGTGCATTTCTGTTGCGTCCTACAGGGTCATTATCAGTCATAATGACTCAAGCATTGGATTTCCATTTTAATGTGTGTGTGTGTGTGTGTGTGTGTGTGTGTGTGTGTATCCTGGGCATAAATATGTACTGTGGGGGCCTGCAAGTTGCTGTGATGCTGGAAGCTATGCCATTAGTATTCAGATACCAGTAGGGTTACCCCTAGTGGACAGGTTTGAGTTGAGTTTCCAGACTAACACAGACTAGGAAGAAGGACCAACAAGCTACTTGTGAAAAGAATTAGCCAGTGAAAACCTTCTGAACAGCAGCAGTACCTTGTCTGAGAAAGTTCAGGAAGATGAGCCCTCCACCCCGCCCCCAAGGAGATTAGAAGGCACTCAAAAGATAACTGTGGAAAGTAGAGTTGACTTTAATGCTGCGGATGGATCAAGCTTTCAGGACTTTCATTTGCTGATGTGGCATGACTCAAAATGAGAAGAAACAGCTTCAAACATCCATTAATAATCAGAACATGGAATGTATGAAAGTGTGAATCTAGGAATGACAACTTGAAGAAGAATAGTGTTGCATTCATCATCAAAAAGAGTATTTCAAGATCTGTCCTGAAGTACAATGCTGTCAGTGACAGTATGATATCCATATACCTAACAAGGAAGGCCAGTTAATATGACTATTATTTAAATTTATGCACCAACCACTATGGCCAAAGATAAAGAAACTGAAGATTTTTACCAACTTCTCCTGTCCTGAAATTGATTAAGTATGCATTAAGACACACTGGTAACTACAGGTGATTGGAATACAAAAGTTGGAAACAAAGAAGAAGGATTAGTAGTGGCTTCATGACAGAAATGATGCTGGATCGCAAGGCAGAATTTTGCAAAACCAACAGCTTCCTCATTGCAAATATCTTTTTTTACCAACATAAATGGCAAATATACACATGGACTTTGCCAGATAAGATACACAGGAATCAAACTGACTACCTCTGTGGAAAGAGATGATGGAAAAACTCAACATCAGCAATTAGAATAAGACCAGGTGCTGACTGTGGCATAGACCATCAAATGCTCATATGCAAGTTTAAACTGAAACTGCAGAAAATTAGAACAAGTCCACAAGAGCCAAATAATGACCTAGAGCATATCTCATCTGAGTTCAGAGATCATCTCAAGAACAAATTTGATGCATTAAACACTAACGACCAAAGACTATGGGAGAGGTGGAATGACATCAAAGACATCATCCACGAAGAGAGTAAGAGGTCATTAAAAAAACCGCAAAGAAAGAAAAGACCAAATTGGGTGTCAGAAGGGACTCTGAAATTTGCTCTTGAACATCAAGTAGCTAAAGCAAAAGGAATGAATGATAAAGTAACACAATAGGAAAGATGTCATGGTGTGGCTTGAGAAGACAAGGTAAAGTATTATAATGACATGTGCATAGACCTGGAGACGGAAAACCAAAAGGGAAGAACACATTCTGCATTTCTCAAGCTGAAGAAAAAGAAGAAACATTTCAAGCCTCGAGTTGCAATAGTGAAGGATTCTATGGTGAAAATATTAAATGACTCAAGAAGCATCAAAAGAAGATGGAAGGACAACAGAGTCATTATACCAGCAAAAACTGCTCAACATTCAACCATTTCAAGAGGTAGCACACAATCAGGAACCAATGGTACTGAAGGAACAAGTAGAAGCTGCACTGAAGACACTGGTGAGAAACAAGGCTCCGGGAATTGACAGAATATCAATTGAGATGTTTCAACAAATGGATGTAGTATCAGAAGTGTTCACTATCTATACCAAGAAATTTGGAAGACAGCTACCTGGCTGACCAACTGGAAGAGATCTATATTTATGCCTATTACCAAGAAAGTTGATTCAACCAAATGTGGAAATTATTGAACAATACCATTGATATCAAACACAAGTAGAATTCTGCTGAAGATCATTCAAAAGCAGTCAATACACCTGTATATTGACAGAGAACTGCCAGAAGATCAAGTTGGATTCAGAAGAGGATGTGGAACTAACAATATCATTGATGTAAGATGGATCTTGGCTAAAATTGAATACCATAACGATATTTACCCGTGTTTGATTGACTATGCAAGGGTATTCAACAGTGTGGATCATAACAAATTATGGATAATACAGCAGAGAATGAGAATTCCCAGTTGCTTAATTGTGCTCTTGGGGAATCAGCACACGAATCAAGAGGCAGTTGTGCATACAGAATAAGAGAATGCTGCATGGTTTAAAGGCAGGAAAGACGTGAGTCATGGTTGTATCCTTTCACCATACCTTTCCATCGGTATGCTGGGCAAATAATCTGAGAAGTTGGACTATGTGAAGAAAGATGAGGCATTAGGATTGGAGGAAGACTCATGAACAACCTGCATTATACCGATGACACAACGTTGCTTGCTGAAAGTGAAAAGGATCTGAAACACTTACTGATGAAGGTTAAAAACCACAGCCTTCAGTACGGGTTGTACCTCAACATCAAGAAAACAACAACATTAACAAAATCCTCACAACGGACCCAGTATGCAACAGCACGGAGAAAAGATTGAGGTTGTCAAGGATTTCATTTTACTTGAGTCCATAATCAAAGCTCATGGAAGCAGCAGTCAAGAAATCAAAACACACATTGCATTAGCAAAATGTGCTGCAAAAGACCTCTTCAAAATGTTACGAAGTAAAGCTATCACCTTGAAGACTAAGTTGCACCTGACCCAAGTCATGGTATTTTCAACTGTGTTATATGCACATAAAAGCTTTACAATGAATAAGGAAGAGGGAAGCACTGATGCAGTTGAACTGTGAAGTGGAAGAATATTGAATATGAGGACTGACAATTAAGTTTGCGAACTCATCCTAGAAAAAGTACTATGTATCTCATTGCTGAATAGCACTACAGTCACCCTCCAAGTACACTCCTTGAGAAGCTATGCACCAATGCCAGCACCCAGTCCACCCTTCTAAGCAATTTTGGAACACTTTTCTGGAATGGTCATCAGAGCTGTTGTTGTATTATCCTCAATGTCCTGAATGTCATCCAAATGTCTTCCTTTCAATATTTTCTTTATCTTCAGGTAAAGGAAAAAGTCACTGGGGGCCAGATCAGGTGAGCGGGGAGGGTGCTGAGATGCAATTTCCTGTTTACTGGCTAAAAACTCCCTCACAGACAACTATACAGTTAAGTTTGTGAACTTGCCACAGTGCTACCATGTGCAATGGCCACTCCAAAACACTTCCAAAATCGCTTTGAATGGGGGACTAGGCACTGGCATCAGTGCATAGCTTTCAAGGAGAGTACTTCAAAGGTGACTATAGTGATATTCAGCAATGAGGTAAGTCGGACTTACAACAATTAAGTTCACAGACTTAATTGTCAGACTGCGTATACCATAGACTACCAGGAGAATAAACAGATCTGTCCTAGAAGAGGTACAACCAGAGTGCTCCTCTGAAGCAAGGATGACAAGATTATGTTTTACATACTTTGGACATGCTGTCAGGAGGATCAGCCTCTAGAGATGGACATCATGCTTGGTAAAGGGTCAGTGAAAAAGAGGAAGACACTCAAGCACATGGCTAAGGTTGTCTTATGTTGAAAGTGACTCAATGATTGCTATCTCTCTCTGTATCTAACCCCACTCTTGAGATTCTCTTGGTATGGCAGGAATGGTTGAGTGTCTAGCCAATGACATTCATATTCTCTTCTCTCGTAACACCAGGACCTTCTAAGCCCTGGGCAGGCTAAACCCTCCTCAGCCCTGATAAGTAGGACAGTAGATGGAATGAGCAGTAAATGCAGAGGATGTAGGGAGTGAACTGTGGTCATTCTTGTCCCCTTACCGGTTTAGGTAAGCCATGTGACAAAGTTTTGACCAAAGTTAATTCAAAAAGATAAAATGATGACTTTCATAAAGTGAGTTTGTGTCAAAGATTTTATTCAATTAGGTAATTAATGAGGTAATGAGTAAGATGTCCAAATTGAGTCAAAAAAAGTTGAGACACTAGGGTATTTATTAAAAAAAAAACCAAACCCCCTGTTGTCAGTCTGATTCTGAGTCACAGTGACCCTATAGACAGGGCAGAACTGCCTCACAGAGTGTCCAAGGAGGACCTGTCGAATCTGAATTGTAGACCTACACCACCAGGGATACCAGGGTATTTACAGGAGGGTACAACTGCTGGTAAGGCCAAAAATGACAGACACTGGAATTATCTGTTCTACTGGACAGAAAATAGTTGCATCTCTACTTGACAAAAATCTTTGTTAACCTCTGCTTCTACAGTCATAAAACAGCCCAGATGATAAAACATCAAGTCCATCACTGAAGTGAAAGAATATCCAGTAACCTTTGCCTTTTTCCAAGAGTTGGAAAATTTTCTTTTTTCTTTTTTTATGATTGAATGAGAATGTACACTGCCATATAAATTTGCATGCTCACCTATATGCAGCTCCCACTGCTCTCCCTGCCCGGTGACAGCACATTCTTCCTCTCTGCTCCATACATGTCCTATCCTCCCAACAGTTTCCTATCCCTTCCTCTCCACCCATTCCCCTTTCTCCAGTAAGAGGTCAGCAGGATGATATCATATAGATGCATAGAACCATAATGTGCCCACAAGACATAGTCACTCTGCATGGCCAAGTCCAATCCATTGCTGTCCGAAGAGTTGACCCTCATTATGATCTATGGACAGTGGCAGCACCAAGGCCACGGACCATGCTCCCAGGGGAACCCCGAAGCCCCTGGACCATCAACTTCAGTCTTTTAGTGGAGATCTCAGGGTGCACCCCATTTATTCTTGTGTTGCCTTGCCAGTGAGACTCATTTTTGTGAGTTCCGTCATGGCTATCACTGGTGGTAGCTGGGAACCACCTGGTTCTTCTGGTCAAAAGTCCACGTAGACACCCACTCACACGGGTCTCTCTGTCTTCTGGGTTCTCTTTCCCCCATGTTGTTTTGGACCTTGGTGATCATCTGTTCCTGCTTAGTTGGGACCATTTGCTGTACCCTCAGATGGCAGCTTGGCAGCTTTTAAGATCCCAGACGCCACTCACCAATACGAGGTGCAGAGAGTCCTCATTGGCAAAATGCTAGTTGTGCCAATTGGCCTCAATTTCCTCCGAAAGCAGGGTCCCTGGCCCCCTGCCCCAGTTACTCTGTCCTTGCAATAATAGGTTAAGATGGGAGGAGTACTTGGGATTTTCTAACACCAGTGACATACAAGGAAAATCTGCTGAGAGAGTCTAGGAAGTATTTCCCCCATTTACTAAGGGACAAAAAAAGGCTAACACATGCCCTTTTTAAAAATTTTCTAGCCATTTGTATGAAGGAGTGACATGTGGTAGGTCTGCAGTCATCTTGGAAACTGTATGAAGTTAGGCCTTACTGCAAAGTCAATCACACTGAGGATGGCAGAATAAGATGACATAAAGAACTTGAGAGGCAGGTCAAGATAGCAGACTAGTCAGTGGCTCCCTGTGGTCCCTCTTATAACAAAGACCTGATAAAATAAGTGAATTGATTATATATGATAATCTATGAGCCCAGAACATCAAAGACAAAGTTAAAGAATCGGACGGAGTGGCAAAATGAGAGACATTTCAGATATAGGAAGGAGTTACGAGACCTAACCCCATGGGAAGCAGCACCATGCAGACTGGATCAATCAGCATGTTTAGTGAGTCAAGCAATGGCTCTCTGGATGCATTTTCCACATTAGGATAGGCTGAGCAGCAGAGAGTCTGCTCAGTCAGAAAGAAGTGGTATTCAATTGGCAAAAGCTAAGTATATGTTTGTCTAACCTACTGTATGGCAACCTACTGTATGGACCAAAAACATCCCCAGTGGGAAGAAACTCTCTCCCATTTACTCACCCCTCTCTGATCTGTAGTGGGTCTCGGCTGGCTTCAGCAAATGCCACATCTCTGGGCCAGAAGTAGGACCCACAGTGCACACTGAACCATTTTCCCAGTTTTGCACAAGGAACAAATTAACAAATAGGAAAAAAGAACCTGCCAGCTTCTCTAGGCCTGGAACTCAGGGCAGGTAGATCTCCTTTGCCTAGGCACAGTGTTTTAGTCAGCTGGGGCCGCTCTAACAGAAATACCACAGAGTGGATGGCTTTAACAAAGAAAGATTTATTCTTACACAGTCCGGTAGGTTGCAAGTCCATATTCAGGGTGTCCGCTCCAGGGAAAGACTTTCCCCTTGTCAGCTCTGGAGGAAAGTCCGGTATTGCATCAGTCTTTGTCCAGGGAGTGTCCTCACGCAAGAACCTCTCTGGTCTGAAGGACGCGTTCTGCTCCCGGTGCTGCTTGCTTGATGGTAGCGAGGTTCTCAAATTGTCCTTGGTTTCTTTTTCCTTTTATTCCTTGCAAGCTAAAAGCATTAAGGGTGGGGCAAGCCATACTCCAGGGAAACTCCCCCCACAGCAGGAATTCACAGCCCCACCCTAATCCTTTAACATACAGGTTAGCAAAACCACACAATGGAGGACAGTCCCAAGATACTGGGAACCATATCCCAGCCACGTGGCTGCACACATTTTTGGGGGGACACAATTCCAACCATGACACACAGGAATAAGGAATCCAAGGACTCTGAATACTTTTCACCCATGCACAGACCTGTGTGGGCCCAGTTCAGCAGAATAGGCCCTCATTAGCACAGTACAACACGGTATGTACTTGAAGCATAATTTCCACTGCATCAACTGTAAGGTGGAATGGAAGGTTTGTGACATCTGACACTGTGCTGTCTATTAAGCAGGGTCCTCACCCTTCCACATCAGGGGCCTGGGGACTGGTAGCTATACCCACGCCACCTACTACCTATGACAGATTCTGACTCACTGCAACTTTGTAGGGCAGAGTTCCAAAGAGCACCTGGTGGATTCAAACTGTCCTTCGGTTAGCAGCCATAGCACTTAACCATTCTGCCACCAGGATCCAGCAGGGTTCCAAAACAGGTGCTACCAGTCCTTACAGCCAACAACATGGGTACCTGCAGTCCTGCTGCAAAACTCACCCACTGATGCCTTCTAGGGGACAGGGATACGCTTTCCTTGCAAACATTCAAGGGGAGCCATCAGCCCCCTGTCTTGTTCAACACATGACTCCCTATTCCAGTCAGATATACAGATACCCTACGCCAATCATCTTTGCCTGTCTAGCACTGCATGAGAGCCTACACCACACAACTGATGACCAACTACCTAGACACCTGAGCTAAATCCATATGAGAAAAGTGAACGGACTCCTGGGTTCACATACCTATTAACAGCTCTAACCATCTGACGACAGGATGTTACAGCTTCAAAGGCACAGTAATTAAACTACCTCACACAAGTAGCCTGTTTAAAAACATGTAAAGAATATACACAAACTAGAAAGTAGGAAACAGTAGGTAAACATAAATAATTTATTGATGACTTGGAAACAACACTCAATGACAAATCACATAAATAGGTAGACCATGAAAGCTATACAGCAAGTGCCCCAAACAAAGAATTACACAATTTTACAGAGGAAGAGAACTTGAAGTAAGCAGAGGTAGAATTCAAAAGATTAATATACAGAGCTCTTCAAATATAAGGAAGGAGATCACGCAAAATGCAGAACAACCCATGGAACACAAAGAAATAGAGGAACTTAAGAAGGTTACACAACAGTGTGATGACAAAATTAACAGGCTGCAAGAATCTGTAAAGAGATAGCAAAAAGAAATCCAAAAGATTAACATCAAAATTTGAGAATTAGATAACTCAATAGAAAGTTACAGAAGAACTCAGACAAGGGAAGTCAGGACTACTGAGACCATCTACAGACTAGCAAAAATAAATCGGCTATTGTATATCCAATCAGGGTCTAATCTTTAAAATCTACAAGACACTGGAAAACTTCAACCACAAAAAAAGACAAATAGCCGAGCTAAAACATGGACGAAGGATAAGAACAGAGACTTCACCAAAGACAACATTCAGGTGGCTAACAGGTACATGAAAAAACATTCCCAATCATTAGTCATTACAAAAACGAACATCAAAACTAAAATGAAATACCACTTCATCCCAAGAAGGCTAGCATTAATCTAAAAAACAAAAAAATAATGAATTCTGGAGAGGTTGTAGAAAGACTGGTACACTTAAACATTGCTGGCAGGGATGTAAAATGGAACCATCACTGTGGAAATTGATTCGGTGCTTCTCTAAAAAGCTAGCAATACAAGTAGCATAAGATCCACAGTACCACTCCTTAGAATATCCCAGAGATATACGAACCGCCCCATGAATAGACATGCTCACTGGAACAGTCACAAGAACAAAAAGATGGAAACAATCTTGGTGTCCATTAACAGATAACAAGATAACGAAATTATGGTATATTCACACAATGGAACACTACACAATGATAAAGAACAATGTTGAGCCCACGAAACGTAACATAGATAAACTTGGAAGACATTGCAAGGTCTAACAATTAAGTGCACAAACCACTCCTAAAAAAGGTGACACATACCTCACTGATGAATGTCATCTTCGAAGTACTCCCCTTGGGAAGTGATGGGCCAATGTCAATGCGTAATCCACCCTTCAACACAATTTTGGAACTCTTTTTCTGGAATGGCCATCAGAGCTGTCATCGTATTACCCTTGATGTCCTGAATGTCATCAAAATGTCTCCCTTTCATTACTCCCTCTATCTTCAGGTAAAGAAAAAAGCCACTGGGGGCCAGATCAGGGGAGCAGGGAGGGTGTTCCAATACAGTCATTTGTTTACTGGCTAAAAATGCCCTCACAGTCAGCTACACCATTAAGTTTGTGAACTTGCCACCATGCCACCACACCCAATGGCCGTTCCAGAAAGAGTTCCAAAATTGCTTTGAAGGGTGGACTAGGTGCTGGCATCAGTGCACAGCTTCCCAAGGGGAGTATTTTGAAGGTGACCACAGTGATATTCAGCAATGAGGTGTGCAGCACTTGGAATAACTAAGTTCACTGACTTAATTGTCAGACCTTGCACGCTGAGTGAAGTCAGTCATTTGTAAAAGGTCAAACACTGTATGAGATCACTATTATAAGAACTCAAGAAAAGGTTTAACCATAGAAGAAACATTCTTTGATGTTTAGGAGGGTGGGAAGAGAGGCAGAAGGGTACTCAGAAACTACACAGTAGACAAGAATTATTTTAGGTGAACGGAAGGACAACACACAATACGGCGAAAGTCAGCACAACTGGACTAATCCACAAGTTAGGACGTTTCCTGAGTGAAACCAAACACTTTGAGCGATACAGAAGCAAGGGCAAGGGTCTAGGGACCATGGTTTCAGGGAACAGGTTAGGTCAGTTTACATAACAAAGTGCATTAAGAAAATGTTCTGTATCCCACTTTGGTGAGTGGCATCTGGAGTTTTAAAATCTAGCAAACAGTCATCTAAGATGTACTGAATGGTCTCAACCCTCCTAGAACAAAGAAGAATGAAGAACACCAAAGATACAAGAAAAATACTAGCCTAAGAGACAGAAAGGATTACATTAACCAGAGATTCCAGCAGCCTGAGACCAGAAGAACTAAACAGTGCCTGGCTACCACCAATGACCACCTTGACAAGAGATCACAACTGAGTCCCTGACAGAGCAGAAGAAAAGTAGGGTGTAGAACTCAAATTCTAACAAAAAGACCAGACTTAACGGTCTGACTGAGATGATAGGGACCCTAGAAGACACAGCCCCCATACCCCTTGCTAGCCCAGAACTAAAACCATTCCCAAAGCCGATTCTTGAGACAAAGGTTAGAATGGACTACAAGACATAAAATGATACTTGTGAGGAATATGCTTCTTTGCTCTAGTACAGACAGGAACTAAATGGGCAGCTTCTGTCTGCAGGCATGATGAGAAGGCAGAAAGGGACAGTAGCCAGTTGAATGGAACTGGGAGACCTGTAGTGGAAAGGAAGAGTGTGCTGTCACGTTACAGGGAGAGCAACATGGGTCACATAATAATTAGTGTTCACATTTCTGTACAAGGAACAAACTTGAACTGTCAAGTTTCACTTAAAATGCAATTTAAGAAAAAAAAAAGAACTCAAGATAATGCTGTGCCTGTGTTAACCATCTCTGAAATCAACTTATTTTGAGACTTCTTATCAGATGAACATTAAGGGCTGAATTGTGTTCCCCTCTGAAGTACATGCTGAAGTCCCAGTCCCTAGTACTGTGAATGTGACCATATTTAGAATAGGTTCTTTAAAGATGTAATCAAGTTGAGTTCCCTAGGGTGGGCTTTAATCCACTATGACTGATGTCCTTATAGGAAAACAAGACCAAGTCAGAGTGTGGCAAGGAGAATATTACACAGTGATGGAGATGAAGATTGAAGTGATGTGTCTAGAAAGTCAAGGAATGCCAAGGGATGCAAACACCAGAAACGCTAAGAAAAACATGTAGCTAACTGTCCTTAAACCCTTCTGCGAGAACACAGCCCTGATGGCATCTTGGTTTTAGACTTCTAGTCTCCAGAACTGTACATGAATACACTTCCGTTGTTTGAAGTCACTCAGTTTACAGAAAGAAAAAAATTGTTTGAGTTCAGAGTTGGTTAGCAGAGGTGGCTCAGCAGTGACACAATGGGGACTCATTCACTTATTTAAAAAAAGAGTAAGAGAAGCCTTAGGCTACTAATAATGAACTTTCTTTATTGTACAGAATTCTATCTGTGCTTCTTTCAAGACAGGTTTATTTGTCTACTCTTTGGGCAGTCTATAGCATGTTTAATATTCTTCTCCAACATCATAATGCAAAAAGCATCAATTCAAGCATATAAAAAATAAGAAATCACAACATGACTAGTAATACAGGCAGTTTAGATAAAATCTTCCAAAAAGTCAAAGCAGTTCTCCATCTAGCATCTCATGTGCCTCCCCGCTATGTCTGTAGGAGGTGTGCGTCCCCGTCCTTTCTGCATTTCATAGTACATAAGAGAGTTAAGTGACCCAGTGAAAACAAGATGACAGTTTGTAATCAAATCCATGCTAGAGTTCCTTCCTCCACTTCCTCCAGCTTCCAGGGCCCATATTAGAGCAGAGAACACTCTGTGGATGTAGAACAGATGTTTCTCTGGTCTCCAGTCTGAGGCAGGACTTCAGAGAGGGTAAGGACAATCCAGTCTTCACCTCACTTTGAGCCTCTGTCCCAGTTTGTGAAACCTCAGCTGTCTTCTCCTAAGATCTACCCATCATCTCTCAGGGTCTCAGGGTGGCGACGCAAGCACTGTCAAAGTGCCTTCGTAATGCCTGGGCCAGGCAGACCCCAGCCTGGTCACTAGCATGTGGCCTGGTCCTGCCTCAGAAGTATCTGCCTGCCTCATCCATGTCGTGCTTCCTCATTCCCACAGGGTTGGAAGTTAGGGGAAGAGAGCAGGTCCCAGTGTAGCTCCTGCCAATACACCAGAAGGGGGCCTATATCCGGCAGGGCAGTGGGGTACTCCACTGAATACAGTGACCCTCAGGACATCCTCAAGATATAAGAACCAACAGAAACCAAGAGCTTCTAGTGAAACTACAGACATCAAAGTTTCTCTCTGCATTATCATCTTCAAACATGGGGTAAGGACACTTCCTTCTCTCATCATATTTATGACCTGATTTTTTGCGAAGGGACTCTGGTGGTAGCAGTTAAGTGCTAGCGCTGCTAACCAAAATGTCAGCAGTTCAAATCCACCAGGCACTCTTTGGAAACTCTACGGGACAGTTCTACTCTCCTATAGGGTCGCTATGAGTCGGCATTAATTCAATGGCACTGGGTTGGGTTTCTGTTTTCTTTTTTTCCCTGCTGTGATTAGAATCAACTCAGTGGCACTGGGTTTGGTTTTCTGGTTTCTCAAGTAAGTGCGACCCCCAGGATTCTCTTTACATTAGACATGAATTCTTCATGCCACCACTCAGGAGATGTTTTAGTTAGTCTGCCACAATTTCTTCACCAAGATGGCTGGGAAAACGTGAGAACTGCTGGTGACTAGGGAGCATCTGAGGGAGTACTTGTTATGGAGTGAATTCTGTTGCTCAAAAACATGTGTTGTAAATCCTAAACCCTATAACCATGGTTGTAATTCCATTTGGGAGTGGGTTTTCCTGATCTGCTAAGGTTATGTTTTAATTCAATCTCTTGAGACATACAGAAAGAGCAGAGAGAGCAAGTAAGGAAGCCAGCAAGCTGAGAGAGAACCAGAAATCAAACTCACCACCATGGAATTGATTCTAAGTCAGTGACCCCTATGGGACAGCACAGAACTGCACCATAGGGTTTCCAAGTAGCAGCAGATGGATTTGAACAGCCAACCTTTTTGTTAGCAGCTGTAGCTCTTAACACTGCACATGCCATATGAGATCTCCCAAGGAACCAGGAAGTAGACGCTAAAATGAGACAAGGACTCTCCCCCAGGGCCAATGAAAAGAAAGCCTTCTCCTAGAAATGGTGCCTGAATTCAGACTTCTAGCCTCCTAAACTGTGAAAAAAGAAATTTCTGTTTGTTAAAGCCACTGTATCAGCCAGCTAGTATGGCTCCAACAGAAACACCCTGAGTGGAGGCTTCAACAAGAGAAATTTTACTGACAGTCCAGTAAGCTACAAATCTACTGATATGATAAACTATCACAATCTGGTAGGCTAGGAGTCCAAATTCAAAGACATCTTCAGGAGAGGAAGATGACAAGACTGGTACTAATTAAAATTGGGTTTATAAATAGTTTATTAAGGGGGTTCATAGGGGCAGCTGTAAAGCACAACAAACACACATCATACCATTTCAAGAAATCTAACACACGAGTCTCAACAACTATAAAACCAGCTCTGAAAAAGGTAAAAAATCAACTCACAAAAAAGAGTGTCCCAGAACAGACTAATAAGAACAACAGAGAAAACATCAACATAAAAAGAAACATATCACAATGGCAGCAGTGAACACATATCTGTCAATAATTACACTGAATGTGAATGGACTGAATGCTCCAGTAAAGAGACACCGAGTGTCATCTTGGATCAAAAGACACGACCCATCCATATGTTGTCTACAAGAAACTCACTTGAGACCTAAAGACAGGAACAAACTGAAAATTAAAGGATGGAAGAATATATATCAAGCCAACAATGAACAAAGAAGAGCAGGTGTGGCAATTCTAACCTCAAACAAAATCAATTTTAATGTCAAATCCACCATCATAGACAAAGATGGACACTATTTATTTCTGAAAGATTCAGTACACAAGCAAGACTTAACTATATTAAATATTTATGCACCTAATGGCAGAGCACCTAAATATGTCAAAGAAACACTGACTACAATCGAAAGAGAGTTAGATGACTCCACAATAATAGTGGGAGACTTCAACACTCCACTCTCATTACCAGACAGATCATCTAGAAAAAAGCTCAGGAAAGATACAGAAGACCTCATTGATACAATTAACCAACTAAACCTCACTGAAATATACAGAACTCTCCACCCATCAGCAGACAACTACACCTTCTTCTCCAGTGCACATGGAACATTCTCCAGAATTGACCACGTGATAGGTCATAATGCAATGCTCAACAAAATCCATACCATTGAATTACTGCAAAGAATCTTCTCAGATCATAAAGCCAGCAAAGTTGAAATCGATAGCAGAAAAAACTGAGATAGAAAGTGGAACTCTTGGAAACTGAACAACATCTTGCTCAAAAAAACATGGGTTATAGCGGAAATCAAGGATGAATTAAAGAAATTCATGGATTCCAATGAGAACGAAAACACTTCCTACCAGAACCTATGGGATACAGCCAAAGCAGTGCTCAGAGGTCTGTTTTTCCCCATAAATACACACATCTGGAAGGACGAAAGAAACCAAACCAAGGAACTAACCCTACAGCTTGAACAAGTAGAAAGAGAACAACAGAGGAACCCCTCAGGCACCAGAAGAAACGAGATCATAAAGATTAGAACAGAGCTAAATGAATTAGAGAATAGAAAAACAATTGAAAAAATTGAAAAGACCAAAAGCTGGTTTTTTGAAAAGATCAACAAAATTGATAAACCACTGGCTAAACTTACTAAAGAAAAGCAAGAAAGGAAACAAATAACCCAAATTAGAAATGAGAGGGGAGTTGTCACCACAGATGCAACAGAAATAAAAAATATCATGACAGGGGGGCGGAGTCAAGATGGCGGACTAAGGACACGTCTCTTTCTATCCCTCTGGAAACCAAGACCTGAATTGACAATCAAACAGAGCCTTCTGAGCACCTAATCAGCCTCAGGACACGGCACAGAGCTGTTAATTGGGACTTTATACCATTCAGTGAAAAACCTCCTCTCTTTCGCTGACTCCCGCTCCTGGCTAGCCCCGGCTCTCAGGGACGGAAGGTAAACGCACCAGTTTGACTTTTTTTTCCTCGGTCTCGGCTGGCGAGCGGAGCTGGGCCTTGCCCGGAGGCTGGACTCAGACACGCTGCTGGGGGGATAGGCAGGCGAAATTCCCATGTTCTGAGAGCCAGGCTCTGGACTCTGTTAATCTAGACACTTTGAGCCTTTCGTTTTGTAGCTGCCTCAGTGGGGTTTGTGCAGAGCTCCGTGGTCAGGGTGCGGGACGCCATGTTGGTACCGAGATTTTAGCGGGACCTCGTTCTTAGCCTGGGAGCCAGCGTCTGCAAATGGGACAGCGATTCTCCGTCAGAAAAGTAGTGATTTTGCATAGTGCTGCCTACATTGGGGGCCCTGCAACAGAAGCAGAGGAATCGCTGCCTCTGGGCACCTTTAGCCCCCCTGTCTGCTGCCTGTGTAGAGGACGCCATCTTGGGTACGGGGGCCGCAGCTGGACCTAATTCTTAGCTTGGGAGCCAGAGCCTGCCCACAAGAGAGCGCTTTTCTATCATAAAACCAGTACTGGACGCAGTGTTGGATAAGGCTAGGCCCTGTCAGCAGAGGCCACCAGGGCACTAGCAGTGCTGTATTCTGAACTAGTTTGTTATCATCTGGGGTTGGATACAGTGGCACTTACTTTGTCAGATGGGAAGAGGGACCTTTACACCTGAAAACCCTAACTGACTTGTGAACTGGTCAGATACCTTTTGCTTTACATTTGAAGACAGCGTAGAGAAACATTTGGAATCCATCCTCACAGTACCTCTTCCAGCCTCTATATACTCACATGGGACCCAAAAACCAACAGACAATTGTGGCATACAAGCAATCACTCATGGCTTCAGAAGGCTCCCAAACAAAGCAACCAAGGAGTTTTCCAGAGGAAGAAACTTTTATGAAAGCATCAGGAAGTGAATACAAATTGATTATATACAGGGCCCTTCTAGACCTTATACAAAATGCAGCAGAACAAAATGAAAAATTAAGCAAGTTGTTCGATCTGATGGAACACCAGTACTCTGAAATCCAACAGATCAAGAAGAAAATCAAAGACATAGAAGCTTCCATGCAAACCCAAGAAAACAGAATGGAACAAATGGAAAAAAGAATTTCTGACTTGGAAGACAGAGCTACTGATGCCAGTGTCTATGAGCAGAAATCAGAAAAAAGAAACAAGAAAAATGAAGAAACATTAAGAAGAATGTGGGACTCTATTAAGAGGAACAACCTTCGATTAATTGGAGTCCCTCAACAGGGTGAGACATCTGAGAACACAGAGAGTATTGTTGCTG
Organism: Heterohyrax brucei; assembly: GCA_028571685.1. Classification (NCBI taxonomy): domain Eukaryota; kingdom Metazoa; phylum Chordata; class Mammalia; order Hyracoidea; family Procaviidae; genus Heterohyrax; species Heterohyrax brucei. The sequence continues at coordinate 26,652,271 of CM053149.1, read as the reverse complement.
AGCTGCTGAAAGAAAACTTCCCAGAAATCATGAAGTAAGAGAATATAGACATCTCAGATGCATATCATACGCCACCCAATATAGATCTCAAAAGAAAGACTCCAAGGCATATTATAATCAAGCTTAACAAAATGAAACATAAGCAGCAACTCTTAAAGGCAGCAAGACTCAAGGCAAAGCTAACATTCAGAGGGAAACCCTGTAGGCTCGCGTCAGATTTCTCAGCAGAAACCATGCTGGCACGGAGACAGTGGCATGACACATTAAAAGTCTTGAAGGAGAAGAACTTCCAACCAAGAATTATATATCCTGCAAAACTGTCTTTCAAACATGAAAATGAAATTAAGACATTTCCAGATAAACAGAAACTCAGAGACTTTGTAAAAACCAAACCCAAACTACAAGAAATACTGAAAGAAGTTCTTGGCTTTGGCTTAGAAGAACGAAACCACTAACTTTATATTTTAGAAGGACACACTACTCAATACTCATTTAGGGAAGGCTCCAAAGTAAATCACAGCTTTGATTTGGAAAGAAGCAATCTAGTGATCATCATGAAAACTATGGCGAGGGTTTAGTTTAGATAGTTACTAGAAATCTAGTTGGGAGAAAGCGGTGATAGCACACATTAGAAACAAAAACAACAGTAAGTGGACTTCAGCTTAACTTGAGTACTCCTTCCATCTTAACTCAATATTGCAAGGATAGAGTAGCTGGGGCAGGGGGCGGGCCACCATGCTTTTAGGCGAATTCTAGGCCAACTGGCACTACAAGCATTTTGCTAAGAGAGCTCTCTGCACCCCACATTGGTGAGTAGCGTCTGGGGTCTTAAAAGCTGCCAAGCTGCCATCTGAGGACACAGCAAATGGTCCCAACTCAGCAGGAACAGATGCTCACCGAGGACCAAAATGACATGCGGTAAAGACAACCGAGAAGACAGAGAGACCCACAAGAGTGGGTGTCTACATCGACTTGGGACTGGAAGAACCGGATGGTGCCCAGCCACAACCAGTGATAGCCACGATGGAGCTCACAGAGAGGCGTCTCACTGGCAACACAAGAATAAAAAGGGGTACACATGAGATCTCCACTAAAAGACCTCAATTGATGGTCCAGCGGTTTTGGGGTTCCTCTGAGAGCATGGCCCCCGGCCCTGATGCTGCCCTTTCCCATAAATTATAACAAAGGTCCACTCTTTGGACAGGAATGGATTGGACTTGGCAATGCAAAGTGACCATATATTGGAAGCACTATATGGTTCCATACATCTATATGATATCATCTTGCTGACCTCTGGCTGAAGGAAGGGGAGTGGACGGAGAGGAGGGGAAAGGAGGCTGTTGGGAGGATGAGACAGGTATGGAGCAGAGAGGAATAGTGTGCAGTCACCGGACAGGGAGAGCAGTGGAAGCTGCATATAGGTGGGCATGTAAATTTATACGTGAATGTACATTTTCACTCAGTCATGTTAAATAAAAATTAAAAAAAAAAAATTTTGGTAGAGCAAAAAAAAGAAATCTAGGCTAACTGAACCCCTTCTCTTCAACAGGAATGAATTTCAGTATTACATTCTGAAGACAGCTTTTCATGAACTGAGAATATTCTCACCTTTGAATATCATTATCTGTAAGTGATTATGCCATATGCTATAGAGTATTACATGCCTATAACTAGGCCAAATTAAGTACAGGAAAACTCCAAAGGAGAGAATAAAATCTTTTCTTTTGTACCCTTGTTCTTTGCAGTTTTTCCAGGTCATCTTTATTGCCTCCATTGCCACACTGAAATAATTTCAAAGCTACTTGCAATAGTCCTATGAATATTTTTTGTATATGTATTTTTATGGACATAAATGCTTGTTTCTACTCTCTTAAAGCAGAATTACTGGGTCATACAGCCACTCTTAGAAGGTACTGCTAAACATTTTTCCAAAGTGGTTATAATAATTTACATTCCCACCAGCAATGAACTAAGAGAGTATTAGTTGCTCTATATCCTTGTCAAGAGATTTTTTAGTCTTTCTGGTGGCTCTCCCTACATTTCTACATAGAATTACAACTACCACTATAAGTTATGTGAGACTTCACAATTTGAAGACTTCTTTTATGTATGCTATCTCATTCATATTCTCTATAGCCCTTTAAAGTAAGGAAAATTCCATTAGTATCTCTATTTTATAAGTGGAGAAGTTAAAACTCAGAAATTTGAAGCAGCATGCCCCAAATCAGGAAGATAGTAAGTAGTAGAGACTGATCTAGACTTCAAATGCTATTAACCTACCATAGAACACAGGTTATAGTTATCTGAATGCATCTCTTATTTCTGTTTTGAGGTTAAAATACAAAAAAAAAAAAAAAAAAAATTACTACTGAGCTAATTCTGACTCAGAGCAACCCAACAAGACAGAGGGTACTGCCCATTGGGTGTCTAAGAAGTGACCTGTGGATTCAAACTGCTGATCTTTTTTTGGTTAGCAGTTCAAGCATAGCACTGGACTGCAACACTCAGGCTTATTTTTAATTTATTACTGTTTAACAAATGAGTGAATGAACTTCAGTATAAAACTGAAATTTGTGTCTACGAGGACTGCCAGTAAGTTCATGAACTCATCCTAGAAAAAGAGTTACATACCACATTGTTGAATATCATTACAGTCACCTTCCAAGTACTCCCTTTGGGAAGGTATACACTGACTTCAGCAGCTATTCCACCCTTCAAAGCAATTTTGAAAAAAAATTTGTAGAAGGTACTAGGTACAGCACCTAGTCCACCCTACGAAGCAATTTTGAAAAAAAAAAAAAAAGAGTTTCAGAACTCTTTTTCTGGAACGGTCATCAGAGCTGTTGTTGTATTACCCTTGATGTCCTGAATGGCATCAAAATGTTTTCCTTTCAATATTTTCTTTGTCTTTGGGAAAAGAAAATAGTCATCAGGGGCCAGATCAGGTGAGTAGGGAGGGTGTTCCAATCCAGTTATTTGTTTACTGGCTAAAAACTCCCTCATAACCAACTGTACAGTTTGCAAACTTAGCACCACACCACCATGAACAATGGCCATTCCAAAATTGCTCTGAAGGGTGGCCTAGGTGCTGGCGCTGGTGCATAGCTTCCCAGAGAGAGTACTTCAAGGTGACCATAGGGACATCCAGCAATGAGGTACACGGCATTTAGAACAATGAAGTTTGTGGACTTAACTGTCAGACCTCACATACATAAAATTTATATTAACTGACTACCATAAGAGTCATCATCATTTATCTAAATCATAAAGAATGGTATTTTAGACCCGTATATCACAAATACCCAAATATTTAGACCCATCTAATGACTTTCTTTTCATATTCAATAGTGAAAAAAAAACAAAGGTTTGACTGCTTTTCTTACATGCATTTCAGAAGTAATCATAAATGTTTACATCACCTATTAAGTTTTCTCTTTGAGAGATTAAACTCATTTATTTCCACTATAATGAAGCAGATCAAAATGTGTCCAAAATATTTGGATTCTTAAATCAACCAAAATTCAAACTGTTGTATATTTTGCACACAGAACACAAAAGTTGTAATCTTTATATGAAAAATTATTTGAGGTTGTTCTCTTTGTGTATTCTAACAGCATGCCATAGAATAGTAAAGAAAATAAAAGAAACACCAATATAACTGTATATGCATTGAAGTCTTACATTCAACAGATTTTGGATGGTTGATTAAAAAGTTATTTGATATTCTTTTATCATTGTCTCTCAGCATAATTTAACATAATTCAAAAGATTGTTCTGAGTTGTCAATAAACCAGCAGCTGTCTGTACATCAAGTAGGTGTTTTAGAAGATTCATGGCAAAGCACAGAATAAACTGATTACCTTTCATGCTGTCAGAAACCACAGATGACACATTTAACATTTTGATATCTGTGGATAGTCAGACTTTGATTTAGCCTATAAATCATCACTTCTATTCAAGAAGAAAGTTGCCTCGTGTTCCAGGCACTCCCAAAGCAACAGATCTACATGTCCTGTTTCACAGGCACCTCAGAGCTTCTACTTTTGTATGTCTATGAATGTTCATCTTTTCAAATGCTTTCATTGCTTTTTGAGGACTCTGCAAAACATTTAATATCTAGAACTTCATACTTTTGTACTACAGGGAACTACTAAAATGTCTGAATTATGTTTTTGAGTGAATGATTATAAATGCAAATCACAGACAACTGAAACTTCTAGCACACTCTCTGATCTCTATTATTTCACATCGAAACTGACTTTTAGTCTGAATACTGATCTGAATTGTGGCGTTGGAGAAAAATGTTGAATGTACCATGGACCGCCAAAAGAACAAACAGATCTGTTCTTGAAGAAGTACAACCAGAATGGTCCACGGAAACGGATGGCAAGACTGTGTCTTACATACTTTGGACACGTTGTCAGGAAGGGTTAGTCCCAGGAGAAGGACATCGTGCTTGGCACTGGGGAGGGTCAGCGAAAAACAGGAAGACCTTCAACAAGATGGGCTGACGGAGTGGCTGCAACAATGGGCTTGAGCTTAAAAACGATTGTGGACGTGGCACAAGACCAGGCAGTGTTTCCTTTTGTTGTTCACAGGGTCGCTGTGAGCCAGAACCAACTTGATGGCATCTAACAACAACAACAACTGATCTGACGTCAGGCCTCAGAACGGCTTAACTCATCTCGGAATGTTAATTCAGCTAAATGTGCACTGACATATTCCAAGGTGACCATGCAATTTGTTTGCAGCATATGAGAACAGTACTTATAGCACAAGGCAGCCCTAAGACATAACACATACATAGCATGCTACAGGTATCTGAGAATCACTTGTAATTCACAAGACATTATCAGATACAAGGGAATGTGTTTAACATAGCTTCTGTCTTAAATTCAAGGCCAACTTAAACTTAAAAAAAACACCAAAAATGCTATACAAGTAAATCTTCCAGATATAATAACTCAATGGTGTCCTCATAAAAATGATATTATTATAGATACTTAACTACAGCCATTTACCTTTTATACAAGTTTTCTTTTAATCCTACCCAAAATACTAAAAACATTTCTCAAGTTCCAAGATGAGTATTAAAACATAAGAAATCCTGTTTTCAGTAGCAAATGAACATACCTCTCATGCATGTAGTCAACGCCCAGTAACAGCTGGATAAACCATTCCATTATTTGATTTTCTGGAAAAGTTTTTCCAGCTTCTTTATATTCTTGAATTTTGCAGTCCAGATCTCGGCCCTGAAACAAAATAGCATAATTTATCATATTCCTTTTTTTGGGAGGGGGCAGTTTAGATTTTAAAATCAAGTTCTTTTAGCTATAGCCAATACACAGCAGTCTATGAGAAAGAGTTTGTATTACAACTCTAATGCCCATTCAAGGACAAAATTCTAAAGGAGAAATGTTATCAAGACATCTCTACCTAATTACTTATTTTATATTACCTAAATATGTACACTCATAAAACTAAAAATAACTTTACTTAGAGTTTATAGAATTTAAAAACTCTTAACATGTATATGGAAACCCTGGTAGCGCAGTGGTTAAGTGCTCTGTCTGCTAACCAAAAGCTCAGCAGTTTAAACCCACCAGGTGCTCCTTGGCAAGTCTACAGGTCAGTTCTGCTGTGATCTACAGTGTTGCTATGAGTCAGAATCAACTCGATGACCATAGCTGTGGCTGGCTGTAATTTGTATACGGAGAGCTGATGGTGCAGTGGTTAAGAGCTCAGCTGCTAACCAGAAGGTCAACTGTTTCAATCTATTAGCTGCTCCCTGGAAACCCCCTGGGGCAGTTCTACTCTGTCCTGTAGGGTTGCTGCAGTCAGAATCGACTGCATGGCAACAGGTTTGGTTGAGGGGTTCTACCATATATACAAACTAAAATGTAAAGCCAGTATAATTCAAATGAATGATATTAACTCAATACAAGGATGGCAATATTCTGGCAAACCTGATTGCTGCCTGCAGTAGTCATGTGGCACTGACAGCTGCAGGTCAGACTCGCTCAACTTTGGCACAGCCAGATTGCCACATGCTTCATGATAACCTCTCATTTCCTCCCTTTAGTTACAGTAAATCCTGTGAAAGCTGGAACCTGTATAAAGTGAAAACCTCTCAGAGAAGAAAAACAAGTTTTCCACTAGCACGAACAATAGGAAAGCGGTAAGACTGTACCCTGTCAAAGACAGAAAACTTATTAGACCTGGAAAAACAAAGCAGTCTCTCACTGATTTCACTGTATAACAAAATCCTCACAAATACAGCAACTTGTCTGTGTGTGTGCGCGTGTATGCGCGTGTTTTATGTTGAAGTTTATGGCTCAAGTTAATGTTTCATTCAAAAGTTTACACACACATTGTTTTGTGACATTGGTTGCAATCCCCACAATGTGACAGCGTGCTCCCCTTTTCCATCTCATTCATCCAGTCTGACCCTTCCTGCCTTCTCATCTTGCTCTGGGACAGAAGTTGTCCATTTGGTCTCACACATTTGACTGTACTAAGCAGCACACTCTCCACATGTGGTAGTTTTTATTTTATAGGTCTGCCTAATGTTTGCATGAAAAGTGGGCTTCAGTAATGGTTTTGGCACTGTGCCTGGGGGCCACAGCCTCAGGGATTCCTCCAGACTTTGTTAGACCAGTAAGTCGTGTCTTTTTTCACGAATTTGAATTCTGTTCTACATTTTTCTCTCACTCTGTCTAGGACTTTCTGTTGTGATCTACATCACAGTGGTCACTGGTGGTAGCTGGGCACCATCTAGCTCTCCCAGTCTCAGACTGGTGGGGTGACTGGTTCATGTGATCCTTTAGCCCTTTGGGCTAATATTTTCCTTGGGTCATTGGTTTTCTTCATTCTCCTTTGCTCTGGATAGGACAGGACCAATAGTTGTATCTTAGATAGTCATTCATAAGCTTTTAAGACCGATGCTACTAACCACAATGGGACATAGAACATTTTCTTTATGAACTACATCATGACAATGGAGGAAGATGTCCCCCCAGTCTATGGTATCCACCTCTCAGCCCCAGCTACTTGGTCCCTGAAAGTGTTTGGATGTATCTACGAACCCTCTATGGTTTTGCTTTGGTCCAGTTGTGCTGACTCCCCCCATACTGTGTGTTGTCCTTCTCTTTACTGAAGTTGATGTTCGTCTGCTATCCAGTTAGTGATTTTCCTTCCCCCATGTCCCCTATTCTTGTTACTATCAACAAATGCTTTCTTGGTGTAAACCTTTTCTTGAGTTAATAGTGGTCTCATACAATATTTGTCCTTTTGTGATCAACTTATTTCACATAGCATGATGTCCTCCAGATTCACCAATGTCCTACAGGGTTGCTATGAGTTGGAACTGGACTCAATCACAACTTCTTTTCTTTTATTATGGTGTTTAATCTGTACATGAACAGCTCGGGGAGTCTTTTCTCTCGCAAAGTCACTGGTTGATTTGGACCACCAAACTTTCAGTTAGCAACTCAGCGCTAACCACTGCATGACGAGGGCTCCTTAAAATAATCACACTTAGTACCAAAAACTAATCATGATCAGCAGTGGTAGTGCCTGATGTAAAGTCTTTTTTGACAATGCTGATATGAGAGTATTTCAACTATCATGAGAAATGAAAACACAAAGTGTCAAAAATTTTCTTGGAGAAGCTGTATACCTGATCCCCTTTATTTTAAAATCCTGAGAAATTAAGAGGTCATCTGAGTTCTTCAGGAAAAAAGAATGGGTTAACCACAAGCGTATCTGGTCTCTGAAAGATGCCAAGAGCACAGATCCTCCAAAGAGGACCAGGTTGAAAGAACCAAATGTCAGGTGTATTTCCCATCTCCAAAGTGAACATAAGAGCTAAACAGGAAGCCACTCACAGACTGTGAAGAGTTACTGTCATCATCTTTAGATAGAAAGCCGAAGTATTCATGAGCAACGAGACAATGGGAAATTATTTCTAATCAAACAACATGAGGTCAACTGAGAAGCTCATTTATAATGCATGGTTTACTTCCTTTCAGTGCAACGTGCAAATATTTGCTCAGTAGTTTCTTTTCCTTGCACACAGGGTCATAAGAAGTCAAAAGTGATACATCAAACATTCATTTTGTAGCCTATCCTGGTGGCTTAGAGGTTAAGTGCTACATCTGCCAACCAAAAGACAGGCGGTCATATCCGCCAGGCACTCCTTGGAAACTCTAAGGGGCAGTTCTACTCTGACCTATAGGGTTACTATGAGTTAGAATAGACTCAATGGCAGTGGGTTATTGTACAATCATACTGAATTTTGGAGAAATGTGCGTGTGGATTAAAAACGCATTCCTTTCAGGGATTTATCCCCAAACTTCAATGCTGCTTGTCAATTCCTACTGTCATTTTTAAACTGTCGCAGTTGAAGGATATGAATTTCTACACATTTGGATTGGTTTTGTCCTGGTTTCATTGTGCACAACTGAAGTTACAATTTCTGTGAGTCATATCTCACCATAAACGGAGCACATTCTCTGGTAGACACTTATTGTTCAGCTGACAGTCACCTCCCTTGCTTTCCCTTCTATGTGGTGAGTAGTACTTGGACGTCTGGTTCCTAAATTAATATTAAGTACATGATATCCTCCAGCTAAATATAGACTAATAACACAAAATAAAAAGAACAGGGCTTTCAATAGTAGGATTCACAGTAAAATGTTAAAAGGAGTTACACAAACTCCCCTTTGCTTTCTGGCAGAATTCATAAAGGAAGAAATGGACTGATTCTTAGTGTCAAGCAAAGGGGCTAAGAACAGGGGGATGGAATCCTGAAAGATGAATCAGAGAGCTGGGCCTGACAGTCTTCAGCTAATCCCCCTAGATTTTTTACTTTGTATGCTATCTCTAAAAAAAAAAGAAAACTTTCTCTTATATTCACTTTTTTCTTTAATAAGCACCCTATGGATTATTTTGTTAGGATTTAATTAAGCTCTACAAATCACTCATAGATTAAGACACAATAAATTATGCTTTCATACAACAAAGAAATACAATTTTGTGACACAGTTTGATTTTAACTCAGCAGTATGAAAAGCATTTATTACTTTCTTCCTTAAGCTACTTTCCAAGTAAAAAAAATTTTTTTTTTCTGATGAAATGTCACATCTTGGTTTCTAAAATTTTTATTATAGCATCTGTTAAGTTCATTGGGTTTTCTAAGCATTATCTTTCTGAAATGTTTAATGGCAGCTTTTATTGCAAAAACTAATCCAAAGAGTACTGACTTAAACACAAACCAATGTTCTTAGTCTACAGTGATGATAGAAAATGCTTTCTTTCAGCAATATCAGCCCTTGACAATTACAGTAACTAGCCTTGATGTTAACTTTCAAGGTTTTTAAAATCTGTAGTCCAAATTGTACCGCTTGATGAGTTATGGTATTTCCTCCCTCCCTCATTCCAGTTTACCAATATCAGACTGGCTCTGAAACGCTGAAATCTTGGTGAAACAATGACTGGCCCCAATACAGCATCTAACCTCCAGCTTTGATTGACAATAAGTTTTAAATCCCAAAAGGATTTGATGAAAGAAACGAACACACGTTTTTGTAGTCCTCAGTAGAAGCACTTACAGCCAGCTTAAAAAAACAAAGTAGAGCATTCTCAAATGAGGCCTCTGTGTGACAGAACTGCAATGTTGAATATGCAAAGGACAGTGTAATCTCAGGATTCTAGGGCTAGAAGGGGCTTAAAGATGCATTCTGTCTAGCTTCTTTATTTAAAAATGGAAATGCTAATACCCAAACCCACTACCATCAAGTCGATTCCTACTCACAGAGACCCTACAGCACACAGCTGAACTGCCCCACAGAGTTTCCAAGGAGCAGCTGGTGGATTTCAAGGTTAGCAGCTGTAGCATTTAACCGCTACATCACCAAGGGGTGCCACATTAAAATGCTGTTCCCTGTCACCCTACCACATCTCCTTAACAATCTTTTTTTAATGTGTCTTTCTGGCAGACCTCATATTTTAGCATGCATCAAAAGTCTCCAAGCTGCCTTTTAAAATACTGATTTCCAGGCCATACCAATAGAGCCAGATTCAGTAAACTTGGATCCAGGCCATCAATGGAAACGTTCTGTCTAACAGTCAGAACAATTCAAAAGGCAACAGAGGTACCTGGGAAAGGCAAGGTAAGATAAGAATCATTTTATAATGAGATCTTTTCTAAAGCTTGTGACATTACTAAAGAGAACACTGAGAAAAGGAGGCTGAGGAGTGGGAGGACATTCTCTGCCATGACACTGTAGAACCTGACGACAGCTCTTTAGAATTCTGGAAGCTCAGTGTAACAAGCCTGTACAAACAGGGAGGAACATCAAACCACATTAACGCTCTTACAAGCAAAATAAGAAAATCCAATTTCTAAACCATTATTAAAAAAGGCCATACAGTGTTACCACTTTTACGTCTAGTAATGTGAATGAGCATCCCTGGGTTTAGTTGCTGGTTTTCTACAATTCTTTCAGAGTGTGTTTCCTGCTGAGGTCAATTTACATGAATAAGAATGAAATCACAGAACTTATTTGGAAACAAGTGGCATGAAATAATGCTTTCATCTACAAAGCGCTGAATTTTTATTTTAAATAAACTATCTGAAAAGAATTATTATGCTTCTATTTTTGAACATTCATATTTATATAAATTCTTCTGCCAGCTAAAGCCATCTCGAAATGTCATAAACAGTACTAGGTTTATGAATTGCATTATATTAGTGCATTAGAGCGTTTCTTTTAAATGAAACCAGTTTTGCTTTTCAGTTTTTACATTAACAGGTTTAAAATAAAAATAAGCGGCCTTGTTTCTTAAACCTTTTTCATGAAGGTTAAAATATTTCAGAGTTTGAACAAAGAAAATAAATGGAGCAGGCCAAATTTTGATACTAATGAAAATCATGACCTGATCAGTTTAGGGTAGAAACCCTGCTGGCATAGTGGTTAAGTGCTATGTCTGCTAATCAAAAGACTGGCAGTTCAAATCTACAGATGCTCCGTGCAAACTCTGTGGAGCAGTTCTACTCTAGTCTATAAGGCCACTATGAGTCAGAATTGACTCGACGGCACTGGTGTTTGGGGATCAGTTTAGGTTTGTGAAAACAGAGGATGCTACCATTACTTACAGCCTTCCCAAACTGAAAGAAGTCTATAGCCCTAGAACTGACCCACAGTAAATTCGGGGAAGCCTACCTACTCCAGGATGGAGCTGCCCAGAGGAACCAGAGGATTCCAGACAGGACCTACCACTCTGAAGATAACACTGAGTTCTCTCAATCAACTGCAGTCCCAGCAATGTTGATAAACAAAGACAGCCCCAAAGTGAGGGTTCCTGGAGCTCCCACTAAGAAAAACAGCCAATGAACGCCACAATGGACAACACACCAGGCATGTTTCCTATCCGTAAATAACCAACTGTGGGTGGTGGTGGCACCAGCCAGAGCTTCAGGGCTACCACAGTAGCTTCCACGGTCAAAGAAATGTTTGTGTCTAATACTAGACTTGTCAAACTCAGTGTGAAGTTTTATGAGGACCCTCTGAGAATTAGGAGGCTTGGTGGCTATCATGCCATTGACAAATTCACTTGCAAGAATCTATCGACACCTACTAGACGTTCGAGATTGTAAAACACATCCCACCTCTTCGTTTATTTAAGCAGCTTTGTATAAAGAAGAAACATAACTGAAAATTTCAAATTGTGACTTTTTTATGGTACAAACAGATCCTTGGAAAGTACTTGCCTAAAAGTTGCTATCAGACCCATTAGTGTTTAAGAATTTGCAAGTTTCCTCCTTCTGGCACAAATCCTTGTATATTAAAAGGAGCAAGCCAGAAACTGAAAGTGGTAAAATTAGCTTGCCTTCTAGAGAACAACTACTGGCACGAGTGACAAAAAAACCAAAAATGTATTGCCACTGAGTCGATTCCAAACCACAGTGATCCTATACCAAAAATCAAATCAAACCACTGCTGCCGAGTCTATTTTGACTCAGAACAATCGTATAGGTCACACTGCAACTGCCCTGTTGAGATTCCAAGGAGTGCCCGGCAGATTCGAACTGCTGACCTTTTGGTTAGCAGCTGTAGCACATAACCATTATGTCACTAGCGTTTCCTAGTGACTGTTTTACTGTAGGCACAGTAAAACCACACCACAGGGTTTCCGAGGAGCAGCTAGTGGATTTGAATGGCCAACCTTCTGGTTAGCAGTTGTGGCTCTTAACCATTGTATTCTGGGAGTGAGAGACCTAAAATAAATAAATAAGTAAGTAAATAAACGATTGCTGTTGATTTGATTTTGTCTCAAAGTGGAAAAATATATACAATACAGTGAACAATTACAATATTATTAAGGGTCTAATATGTGCAAGCTCTGATATTGTTTTAGCATTCATTATTTTAATCTCCATAAAAACCTAACAAAATAAGTGTCATTATACTATTTTAAGAGCAATAAGATCAGAGAAGTAGTCCTTTTTTTCAACACTCATTATTTCAAATCTCTATAGAAACCTAACAAGATAAGTGTCGTTAACACTATTTTAAGATCAGTAAAAGGATCAGAGAAATAAAGTATCTGCTTCAGGAAATGGAACAAGATTTCAGCAGAAGTCAGTTTGCTGCCAGTTTTGACAATTTCAAACCTGGTTTGTGTTGCAAACCTGAAACTCACATTCAGTCTTACGTGCTGCTTTGATGCTCCAAGGAAAGCCCCAAACGGCCTCCCTGCAAGTTCCCTTCCCCAGTGTGTTCCTGTGGATGACGTCCTCAGCTGGAACAACCCTTGTATAACTGGGCCAGGCACAGCGACTGCTTAACCCAGAGGAGTGGGATTCAGCTCTTTGCCAGCACACAGAATTCTTCAAGTAAGCCAACTACATCCTGCCTAGAAGCTAAAGGTCACCTAACCCTCTTGTTACGACAAAGGCTGCCTCTCACAGCCCCTGATCATTCCCTCTGTCCTTGAGTGCACCCCCATGGGGCCATGTGTGCGGTGCGGTCTCCTCCTCCCCCTGTCTGTGAGTTTATGTGACGAATGAACTGCCATTGTGCACATCAGTCGAGTGCTAGGTGTCATGTGTTTGGCCAGCCCCATAATCCAGGGGCAGGGAACATCACCTCAAAACTGAAGTGAAGAGGAAGGCATCAGTCTCCTAATGAGAGAAAAATCAAATAACAATATAATCATTACATTATTTAAATGTGCACATATGGATTTACCTGTGTTTGTGCATTTATGTATATATAATACAGAAATAAAGACAGATAATGATGCAGAACGTAAATATAAATAAGCCAAGGAGCAGCTCTCCCAATATTTTCCAATACTCCTAGTCCTGACAGAAACCCTGGCAGAGCAGTGGCTAAGTGCCACGTATGCTAACCAGAAGGTCGGCAGTTCAAATCCACCAGGTACTCCTTAGAAGCTCTGTGGGACAGTTCCACTCTGACCACTATGAGTTGGACCCGACTTGATGCAGCAGGTCTGGGTTAACTTCATTGTGGCTCTCTAGATGGGTTCATGACGTGATACAAAAACACTTTAGAAAAAGATGAGTACCACACACTGAGAGTTGAAGATGGTTTATATGACACACAGAATGCTGAGCGCCACGAGTTAAAAGGTCATGAGAGTTAGTTGCAGAGGGGAGCAGAGGGTGGTGCTGTGATTTTCAACTGGAAGATCATGAAAATCTTTACAGAGGAAGCAGCAGTTAAATTGGACCTGAGATCCTGGAAAACTAGGGTGGCATAGTGGTTAAGTGCTGCAGCTGCTAACCCAAAAGTCGGCTGTTCAAATCCACCAGGCATTCCTTGGAAACTCTATAGGGCTGTTCTACTCTGTCCTATAGGGTCGCTATGAATCAGCATTGACTCAACGGCACTGAATTTGTTGTTTTTGTTGTTGTTGTTCAGGAGGAAGGAAAGGTCATTCTGCAGGGGAACTGCCAACCAAAGACAAAGAAGTATGCAACCATGGAGGATAGAGAGAAAATGGCAAGTAGTTCCATTTCCTTTGTGTGCAGGAGAAGAGAAAGACAGCAGTATTGGAAACGTGCTAGTACTTCAATGGGTGTGAAACAATTCCCCATCCTAGCTCTGGTTAGATTTTCACAGGTTTGTTTTTTACACTCACAATCTGAGGTGATATAGCCGAAGCCTTGAGTAGAGGATATGGCAACCTCAGGAATGCATCCATAAATTTCAATCTTGCAAAGCCCCAAATTAAATTACAGAAGAGGGAACTTGGAAATAAAAAAAGCTAAAAAGCTCAGGCATTTCAGTGGTGACAGCGTTTTTCTATGAGCTGCAAGTATGGCCACCTGCCATTCCAGTATAATTATTTTACTTTAATAAAAAGGGGATAATGCCAGGCTTGTGCAAGTTAAGAGCAAACTTGTATCTGAAGATGAGAAATGTCTCTGCTAACAAGAAGAATGGAGTGATCTGCACGTCAGGAGCCAGAGAAGCAGCAGTGTGACAGCTCAGCTGCCTCCAAGCCCTGGAAACCCAGCAGCTGTTCTCTGGGTCTGTCAACCACGTCACCATGTCAGCATCCCTTTCCTGGAGAGCAACTCAGCCTCTAGAAACCACTCATCATACAAAAATTAATGCAGATGATCCTGGACTAGATACTGTATCCACAAAAATCTCCTTACAGAAGTATTATAAAACTATTAAGGAGACTAGTACCACAGTGGTTAAACATTCAGCTGTCAACTGAAGGGGGAGTGGTTTAAAACCACCAGCTGCTCTGCAGGACAGCGATGTGGCAGTCTGCTTCCATAAAGATTTACCGCCCTGCAAATCCTGTAGCGAGTTCTCCTCTGTTGTACTAGGCTGCTGAGTCAAAACAGGCTCCATGGTGGTGGGTTTAGTTACTTATCATTTGGTTAAAAAGAGTCTCATGGACTGAATGTTATTCCCCCAAAATGCTTGTCAACTTGGCTGGATCATGATTCCCAGTATTGTATGACTGTCTACCATTCTGTCATCTGATGTGATTTCCCTACTGTAAATCCCATTAATATGATGTAATAAAATGGATTAGTGGCAATTACAGCAAGTAATCTGCAAGATTATACAGTGTCTTGAGCCAATTTCATTAGAGACTTGAGCAGAGAGATGGGTGCACCTCATACTAGCAAGAAAACAGCACAGGGAACAGAGTGCTTTCCTTGGACCTGAGGTTCCTATGCTGAGATGTTCCGGGACCAAGGACTGATGACATAGACCTTCCTCCAGAGCTGACAGAGACAGCCTTCCCTGGAGCTGATACCCTGAATTTGGACTTGTAGCCTACAAGACTCTGACAGAATAAGTTTTTCTTTGTTAAAGTCATCTACTTGTGGTATTTCTATTATAATGGCACTAGATGACAAAGACAGACAGTATTAGAACAATTGGAGAAATTTTAATTTGGACTCTGGACTATTAAAGATGAGTGGCTCTCAAATCTGAGTGAGCAGCAGAATTCTCTGAAAGGGCTCATAAAACACAGACTACTGGGCCTCACCCCTATAATTTCTGGTTCAGCATCTGTCATGGATTGTGTTCCCCCACAACTATGTACAGAAATTTGGCTTAGCTGTGATTACCAGTATTGTGTGATTGTCTTCCATGCTGTGATTTTTCTATGCTGTGAATCCTAATCTATGCCTGTGGGTAACAGACAGGATTATGTTAAAAGAGGATTAACATGGGATTACAACACCCTTACTAAGGGAGTTTCCCTAGAGTGTGGTTTGCACCACCTTTTATCCTTTCATCCTACAAAAGATAAAAGAAATAAGAACCAAGTAGAGTTGGGAACCTCATACCACTAAGAAAGCTGCACTAGTAGAGTGCATCCTTCAGACCTGATGTTCTTGCACCAAGATGCTTCCTGACCAAAGACTGATGCAACACAAGGACTTTCTTCCAGAGCTGACAAAGTGGGAAAGCCTTCCCCTGGAGCAGACACCTTGAATTCGGACTTGAAGCCTACTTACTGGCTGTGTAAGAATAAACTTTTCTTTGCTAAAGCCATCCACTTGTGGTATTTCTGTTAGAACAATACCAGGTGACTAAGACAGCATCTGAGGTAGGGCCTCAGAAGATGTGTGTCTAGTAAGTTTTTGAATAATGCTGATGCTGCTTATCTGGGATCCCCTCTTTAGAGCCATGGGATTACATAAGAGTATTGTCTCTCTGCATGTTAATTTCCACTTTACTGGGGTTGTGGAAGAGAATGTCCTAGATCTTAGAAAACACGCATGTAAGTATTTAGAAGCAAAGTGACATCATGATTTAAACCTATTCTAAGGGAGTTCAGGGGGAAAAAATACATCATAGAAGTAGAAAAGGCAGGTACGTAGGTAAAGAATGCAATCGGGTATGTAAGTGCATAGTTATGTAGTAAGCAGAAAAGGCAGGTAGTAGGTAAAGAAGACAGGTTGGTAAATACAGAAAGTGAGTAAGTAGTTGGAGAAGATAGGTAGACAGGTAAAGAATGCAATCAGGTAGGTTAAGTACGTATGTAGGGAGACAAGGCAGGTAGTAGGTAGAGAAGATAAGTGGGTAAGAAGAGAAAGTAAGTAGGTAGGTAGAAAAGATAGGTAGGTAGGTAACTAAGTAGGTATGTCAGTAGCAGGTAGGTGGGTAAGCAGGTAGAGAAGGTAGGTAGGTAGATAGAAAAGGCAGGTAAGTGGAGAGCCTAGGAAAAGTATGTAGAGACAGCAGTTTAGGTAGGTATGTTGGCAGGTCAGTAGAGATGGCACGTAGATAGAAAATAGGTAGGTAGAGAAGTAGGCAGGAAGGCAGAGAAAGTAGACAGGTAGGTAGATAAAGTAGGCAGGTAGGCAGAAAAGCCCGGTTATGAAAGAAGGTTAGTAGGTAAGCAGAGGAGGTATGTTAAGTAGTTTGAGAAGGTAGGTAGGTAAGTGAAGCAAGAGGCTACGTAAGTAGAGCAGGAAGGCAGACATTTAGACAAGGAAGCTAGACTGGCACAGAAGGCAGGCAGGTACGTCAAAAAGGAGGATACACAGGTAGGTGGGTAGGGAAGAAAGTACACAGGTAGGTAGAGAAGACAGATAGGTACAGACTGTAGACAGGCAGAGAAGGTAGGGCAATGATTAGAGAAGGCCGGTACATAGACAGATACGGCAGGTGGATAAGCAAGCAGGTAGACAGACAGATACGCAGACAGAGAGATGAACAGAATTACAAAGCAAATGCAGTGAATCTGGATGAAGGGTATATGAGTATTCGCTGTGTTATTATTGTAACTTCTTTGGTAGTTTATAATTACCAAAAACAAATAAACCAAAAAAAAAGTAAAATAGTGTAATCACTTTGGAAATAGATTTGGCAGTTGCTTAAGAAGCTAGAAACACAGGTATCATAGGATCCAGCAATTCTCTCCAGAATTATCCTCAAGAAATTAAGTCATCACACAAACAGATACACATACACCCATGTTCACTGCAGCACTGTTCACAGCAGCAGAAAGAAAGAAACAACCTAGGTATCTATCAACAGATGAATGGATAAATTATGGTACATGCACACCATGCAATACTAGGCAACAATAAAGGACAATGACGAATCCAAAAAACACCTCAAAACATGGATGAACCTGGAAGACATTATGCTGAGTGAAATTACTCATTTGCAAAAGGACAAATATTGTACAAGACCACCATTATAAGGACTCAAGAAAAAGTTTACACATTGAAGAAAGCATTCTTTCATTACTCTAAGAGCAGAGAAGAGAAAAGGGGAAGTCACTAACAAGACAGCAGCAAGAATTATCACGGGTGAAGGGAAGGGCAACACACAAAACAGGGGAAGACAGCACAACTGAGCCAAAGCAAAAGCTAAGAACTTTCCTGAATACAACCAAACTCTCTGACGGACACAGCAGCTGGGGTTGGGACCCGGAGACCACAGACTGGGGGGACATCTAGGTTAACTGGCACAACAAAGTTTATTACGAAAACGTTCTGCATCCCTCTTTGGCGTGTGGCATCTGGGGTCTTAAAAGCTTGCAAGCAGCTATCTAAGATGCATCAGTTGGTCCCATCCCACTTGGAGTAAAGAAGAACGAAGAACACCGAAGACATAAGTAAATACTAGCCCAAGAGATAAAAGTGCCAAATAAATCAAATTCAGAGATTCTATCAATTTGAAACCAGAAGAAGTAGATGGTACCCGGCCACCATCAGTGAACACCCTGGGCGGGAACACAACTGAGTGCCCCGGACAGAGTGGGAGAAAGAGGAACTTAAACTGACCTAAAATGACCAGACTTCATGGTATAACAGGGACTGGAGGAACCCCTCAAACTATGGCCTGCAGATGTTCTGTTAATGTAGAACTGAAACCATTTCCAAAGTCCACTCTTCAGACAAAGATTAGACTGGAGGACAAAACAAAAAATAACACTCATGAAGTATGCTTCTTAATCAGACACTAAACCAGATGGGCCACTCTTCCCAGTAGGCAGGATGAGAAGGCACGAAGGGACAGAAATGGGTTCAGTGGGCATAAGAAACCTAGAGTGCTAAGGTAAAATGTACTGTTACATTGTAGGGATTGCAACTAGTGATGCCTTACAATGTGTACATAAATTTTTATATGACAGACTGACTTGGGCTGCAAACTTTCACCTAAAGCACAATAAGAAAAAAACAAATAAATTATAATGAATTTTTTAGAATTACCTTAAAATTAAAAGTAAAAAAAAAAAAATGCAGGAACGAAAGTTACAGATGACCAGCACTGTCCGATATGGTAGCAACTAGCCACATGTGGCTATTAAATTTAAATTTTAATTAGATACAATGTAATACCTAGTTCCTCAGTCTCACTAGCCATACTTCAAATGCTCAAGAGCCATGTATGACTACAGAGGGCACCATATTAGGCAGCACAGATATAGAAAGTTTCCATCATCACAGAAACCTCTATTAAATAGTGCTGATTACAGTTTACAATATGTTTAAGACCAGGCAGAACCTGTGGAAAATTAAAGATGTCAAAAGGAGAGGACGAGTCAAGACAGTGGCTTAGTCAGACACATGCAGGCTCTCTACAGCAAAGACCTGCGAATCCAAGTGAAACAGATGCAATCCTGGACAATTCTGGAACTGTGAATATCAAAAGGGAGGCTATAGAATGGAATGCTGCTGACTAGAAGAAGAAACCAAACGAATGCAGTCAATAAGGGGCAATACAGATCAGAGATGTCCTGTCAGTTTCCCCAGCACAAAGTGTAGCCATTATGAGACCAGGCCAGCAGTGTCCCCGGATGAAAAGCAAAGGAAGACAATGTCACAAAATTCTCAGTAAAAGAGAAACTATATAGACACACTCAAGAGTGAAGCAAGGTGAATGGAATAGGACTTCAGGAGCTAAGAAGTAAAAGTGCAGAAAGGAGGGCAAGAACTCCAGGGATCCTAGCATCAAAACTGTAAGGAGGAAGCCAGCACTGAAGGGCAGGTATATCACCAGCAGTGGTATACATGAAGTAACAGATCCATAAAGTACTTGACAGAATCTGGGAAGCCCCCTTTCCTTCCAACCCACACCCTTCCTTGCACATTGCTGTGGCCAGGTCCTGACTGTTGGCTGCCACCAACAGGAAGTGCTCAGGTACCCACATGTGGTGACCAGAAAATCATATTAGTCTCCTCAAACGTCCTGATTATCATCATCAGTAAACACCATACCCCTGACACCCTACTCATCCAGGAATCATAATACAAGCCCCCCTCCCACCTACCCCATCTGCCTACCCTGCAGCCCAACAACAACCAGCAGCATGTTTCCATGCTGTGGCTTCCCAGCCACATACTACCTCTGCCAGCTGACCCAGTGAGTGGAGCAGAGCACACTTCCACACCTTCACTCAATGGCCGCCCACCCTTGCTCATCAAACTGCAGAATAGTGGAAGGCATGACCTCGCAGGCCCACACATCCACTACCACTCACCTGGCAAGTAGAGGAGAACATAATGCTGAGCCCCCACTTACACATCATTGACCCCCACCCACCAATCAGATGAATAGAGAAGAGTGCACCCCTACACCACACACCACACCTGCCACCCTACCAAACAAGCAAGTGCTATTGCCCACTTCACACTACAGGAAAGGTGGCAGCCAAGGCCTGCCCAGCCTGTCCTCAGTTGCCCTGCCAAGCAATGAACAGAGACCCACGCTCATACTGCCAGCCACTGCTCTGTGCACCCAGAGACAGGCAGTGAGTGCTCTTCTGCTGCCAGAAGAGCAGCCAGATCACCCTGCCCACCCAGATGTATCAAAATAAAACACAATGAAAAACCAGGATGAAGTAAACAAATACACAATCAATCAATAAAGAAAAAAAGACCTTAATGCCTCTGAGATAAGAGACAGCATTGGTCCATATAAAGAAACAGGTCAAAATGGTTCAAGCAAGTGACCAAAATAAAGGGACAGAAAACTTAACTGAGGAAAAACACAGTAACGGAGCCACCTGATAAGGAATTCAGAAGACTTCTCTACATGGCCCTCTAGCAGGGAGAACACAGACAAAACTCTATAAGAACTGAAGAAAACAATACTAGAAAAAAATGATGAATGAATAGACGATAGAAACTATACAAAACAGCAACTACAAATCTAAAATATCAACAATAAAATATCGCAAATACAAAATTCAACAGAAGAGCCACAGAAATATAATTCAATCAATAGAAAAAAGAATGAGTGAATTAGAGGACAAATTTTGATCACAAAAGAAATAGCAGGGACAATGCTGGAAGCCCTAATTCATGGTATAAACAGAAATATAAAACATTACTAACAATGCACAAACCCCAGGCAAGAAAATAGACATATAGGAACTCCTAAAAATCAAACATACTCATCTGCAAACTTCACCACAAGAGTAAAAAGACAACATACAGACTGGGAAAAAAATTTTAGCTATGACAAATTCGACCAGTGTCTAATCTCCATAATCTACAAGACATTGCAAAACTTCAACAACAAAAGACAAATAACCCAACTAAAAAATGGACAAAGGATATGAACAGGCACTTTTCACCAAAGAAGACATTCAGGCAGCTAACAGATACAAGAAGAAATGCCCACGATAATTAGTCATTAGAGAAAGCCAAATCAAAAGCATAATGAGATACCATCTTACCTCAGCAAGACCAGTGTTCATCCAAAAAACACAAAATAACAAACATTGAAGAGGCTGTGGAGAGACTGAAACTCTTCTACACTGCTGGTGGGAATGTAAGATGATACAACCACTTTGGAAATCAATTTGGCATCTTCTTAAAAAGCTGGAAATAGAAATACTATATGATCTAGCAATCCTACCTCATGGAATATATCCTAGAGAAATAAGGGCTCGCACATCAACAGATACATGCACGTGAATGTTCACTGTAGTACTATTCACGGTAGCAAAAAAAAAGATGGAATCAATCTAGGTGCCCATCAACAGACGAATGAATAAACAAGCTATGGTATATATACACAACGGAATACTATGCAATGATAAAGAACAATGATGACCTTGGGAAACATCTCATAACACGGAGGAATCCGGAAGACATTATGCTGAGTGAAATTAGTCAGTTGAAAAAGGCCAGATATTGTATTAGACCACTATTATAAGAACTTAAGATCAAAACACAGAAGATAACAGTCTTTGATGCTCACAAAGGGGGTAGGGAGGGAGAAGGGTATTTACTGATTAGATAGTAGACAGGAACTGGGTTAGGTGAAGGCAGGAGCAGCATGCAGTAGAAATGAGGTCAGCCCAGACAGACTAAACCAAAGGTAAGAAATGTCCTAAATGAAACCCAACACTTAAAAAACAAAGTAGCAAAAGCAGCGGTCTGGGGACCACTGTTTCAGGGGACATATAAGCCAACTGGCTTCACAAAGTTTTTTCAAGAAAATGTTTGCATCCCACTTTGCTGAGTGGCATCTGGGGTCTTGAAAGCTAGCACGTGACTATCCAAGTAGTATCAATTTATTCCAACCCACTTGGTGCAGAGAAGAATGAAAAACATTTTCACACAAGGAACATATGGGTCCAGAGACAGAAACGGTCATATAACCCAGAGACTACATTCATCATGAGACCAGAACCAGATGGTGCCCGGCCACCACCAATAACTGACCTGACAGGGAACACAACAGAGTCCCTGACACAGCAGGAGAAAAATGGGTATGCAGAACTGGAACTCTATTAAAATAGAAGATTTGATGGTCCATCAGACCAGAGGGTGCCCTGATGACATGGCCGCTGGACTCTCTGTTGGCTCAGAGTTGAAACCAGTCCCAGAGCCAACTCTTCAGATATAGATTGGGCTACAGTATAAGACATAAAATGATACCTGCCAAGAGTGTACTTCTTGGCTTAAGCACATACATGACGCTAACTGAGCAGCTCTTGTCTGGAGGTGAGATGAGCAGGTACAGGAGGACAGGAGCTGGCTGAGTGTATACGGGAAGTATAGGGTAGAAAGGAAGAGTGTGCTGCCACAGGATGGGGAGTGCAGCTGGACTTGTACAGTGGTGTATGTGCGAGCTTTTCTATGACAAACTGACTTAGATTACAAGCTTTCACTTAAAGCTCAATGAATTATTGAAAAAAAGACAGCAGTAGAAGCTGAATTAGCATAGTTCTAAAAGCAGTAAGAGTCAATTGTTTAAGAAATAATTAACTGATGGGGCTAAAGGAAGAAAATGATTCAATTATAACAGATGGATCACAGTGTAGCTACACACTCAAGACAGCTGTCATCTCGCATGGATTACTGGCTGAGGGGATACTCAGTGTCAACACTTGGCAGGCCTTGTCATTTCACCGTCTTCTTTAACCATCTACTGGAGGCAGAGAGAAGTAGGTATGTAAGTAACCTGGGTTTTGTTTTGTTTTCCTCCATGCAGAAGATGGGCAAGACTCAAGGCTGGACCGGGAAGGCTGAGCTAAAGGGCAGTGGGATACTTCAAACTCGTTTAGAAATTTTAACTTGGGTTATTTGATTTCCTTTTGGGTGATATACCAACTCCTCTGGAAAGCAGGCAAAGTGAGCTTTGTTGCTTTCCACATTTCCTTCCCAGCTGCTTGTCTTTCTCCTGTCTCTTCTCTTCTGTCTCTCAAATTCACAGCACCTTGAGTTGTATATGATTGCCCACAGTTTCTGCTCCCAGCAGACCACCCCTCACTCTAAAAAGCGTCTTCTCTCTCCCTAGAATCATTTCTTCTGGGTCCCAGTAACATCCCAGTGATGGACTGACTTAATCAATACTAAAACGTGACTATGAGGACTGCCAATCAAGCTGGCGAACTCATCCTAGAAAAAGTGCTACTGACTTTATTGCTGAGTATCACTACAGTCATCTTTGAAAAACTCCCCCTGGGAAGCTATACACCGATGCCAGTGCCTACTCCACCCTTCAAAGCAGTTTTAGAACTGGTTTTCTGGAATGGCCATCAGAACTATCACCATATTACCTGAGATGTCCTGAATATCATCAAAATGCCTTCCTTTCAATATTTACCTTCAGGTAAAGAAAAAAGTCACTGGGGGTCAGATCGAGTGAGTAGGGAGGGTGTTCCAGTACAGTTATTTGCTAACTAGCTAAAAACTCCCTCACAGACAACTATACAGTTAAGTTCACGAACTTGTCCTCGTGCCACTGTGTGCAATGGCCATTCCAGAAAGAGTTCCAAAATTGCTTTAAAAGGTGGACTACGTGGTGACATCAGTGCTTAGCTTCCTAAGGGGGAGTAATTTGAAGGTAACCGTAGTGGTATTCAGCAACAAGGTATACAGCAGTTAGAACAATTAAGTTCACAGATGTAATTGTCAGACCTAATAATACCAAATTCACCCAATTTTGGCTAACCTTGGTTCCCAGAATGCTCTGAGAGACACTTTTTGAACAAGGTTTTTTTAGGTATTCTCTGTTTGATGCAAGCCCTGTAACTCACTTCTGCTCAGCTTCTTGGGAATAACCGACAAATACACATTAGCTATGCCTTGTCACTTCTCCCCTTTGTCACTTTTCCAAGCAGCTTCATGCTCAGTTGAGGATCGGTAAAATGCATAACCATTACTGGAAGAGAACACGGAGAATCAGAGAAAACTGCACATATCTGAAGCCATAAATCACAAGTCAATCAATATGCAGATCCTTCATGCATGTTGGGGAAAAAGGAACCACAGAACTAGAACCCAGAACTCAGGACATGAATCTCTGCTCTTCTGCAACTCTGCTATGGCATTTAAATGTCCAAATTAGCACTGGGCCACTGGAGGAGGGCTGGGGGACCCCCCCCAAAAAAATGACAACCAAACAGTTGACGCATTCTCCAGCAATTTTTTTAAGATATACTTAATCTGAATTTGCCAAAGGAGGGGAGGATACTTCATTAGAAACAAGCTTGTCAATTACACAGAGGTAATCATTCTTAGCTACAAGGTAGGAGATCTGAGGTTTTCATGATTCAGCTTGTGCCTTGATTATCGACTTATCAAATGTTTCTTCTGGGGAGCTTTTTTGATGACAGAATAGGTTTTTAGAGAATTACAGGAGTGGGAAGTCTCACCTCACAGTATTCCGTGATAATGCAGAAGTTATCTTGCTCCACAAAGCTGGCATGGAACTTGACAATGGCTGGGTGGTCCAGCTTGGAGAGGAGCTGAGCCTCCAAATTGGCCTGCACAGTCTCGTTGGGATTGAGTTCTCCAACAGGGATTTCCTTTAGTACCTTTCTGCATGCAAAAATATTTTAAAAATACATTTAGAGCCAGAAAACACATTTAACACATCTGAGCAAGTAATGCAGGGTCATCTAATTAAATGTGCAGGCTGGGTGGTACAGTGGTTAAGGGCTATGTCTGCTAACCAAAAGGTCGGCAGTTCAAATCTACCAGATGCTTCTTGGAAACTCTATGGAGTAGTTCTACTCGGTCCTATAGCGTCTCTATGAATCAGAATCGACTCAACTGCAGTGGGTCAGGTATCCTACTCACAGGTCTGGAATTGGCTCTTGTGACACTATGCTTCCTTTTGGTGTCCCCGGGCCTGCTTTCCTGCCCTGGTCAGTGACACAGCTCTTCTGGGCCTCTGATCTCCACTCTTGTGTACCCTGTAGCTTGGTCAAAAGGGTAGACATTGCTGGAGTGGTATCTGCTCTCTCTGAAGTTTCTGTGTCTTGCTCTCCACACTTTCTCTGTTTCTCTTTCCATCTTTGTGTTGTCTCTCTTGCGTTTTCATCTGCTTCTCTATTCCTCTATTCCTATTTTGGTTGTATCCTTCTCTGTGTTTCTGCATCTCCCCCTGCCCCCATCTTCCTTTCTCTCTGTCATTTTGTCTTTCCATCTTATTCTTTGTGTAGCTCTGTCCCTGACTCACTCTCTCTGCTTCTGTGTGTATGTGTGTATGTGTATACATACACGCTGCTGTTCTTAAGTGTCATCAAGTTAATTTCAACTCATGGCAACCCTATGCACAATAGGAAAAAACACTGCCTGGTCCTGCACCAGCGTCACGATTGCTGCCATGCTTGAGACCACTGTTGCTGCCACTGTGCCAATCCATCTCATTGAGGGCATTCCTCTTTTTTGATGTCTCTCAATTTTACCAAGCATAATATCCTTCTCTAGGGATTGGTCACTCTCTGAGAACATGTTAAAAGTGCACAACACAGTCTCACCATCCTCATCTCCAACAAGTACTGAATTTCTTCCAAGACAGACTTAACTTGCTCTTCTGGCAGTCCATAGCATATTCAATATTCTTTGCCAAAACCATAATTCAAAGGCATAATTCTTTGGTCTTCCTTATTCACTGTCCAGCATTCCCATGCATATGGAATGATTGGCTTGGGTCAGCTGTACCTTAGTCCTCAAAGTGGCAACTTTGCTTTAAACACTTTAAAAAGATCTTTTAGAGAAAATCTAGCCAGTACAATGTGTTGTTTGATTTGCTGACTGCTGCTTCTATGGACACTGTCTATAGATGTAAGTAAAACAAAATCCTTCACAACTTCAATCATTTTACATTTATTATGATGTTGCCTATCTATCCATTTGTGAGGATTTTTGTTTTCTTTATGTTGGGTTGTAATCTGTACTGAAGGTTGTGGTCCTTGATCTTCATCAATAAGTGATTCAAACTCTCTTCACTTCCAGCAAGCAAAGTTGGGTCATCTGCATAATGCAGGTTGCGTTATGAGCTTTCCTCCTACCCTGATGCCTATTCTCCTTCATCTACCCCAGCTTCTCAGATTACCTGCTAGCATATAGACTGAATACAAGTATGGTAAAAGGAAACAAGCCTGACACACACCCTTCCTGACTTTAAACCATACAGCATCCCTTTGTTCTGTTCAAAAAGACTGCCTTTTTGTCTACGTACAGGTCTCACTTGAGCACAATGAAGTGTTCTGGAACTGTCTTTCTTCTCAGTGTCATCCACAATCTGTTAGGACCTCATACAGTTGAATACCTTTGCATAGTCAATAAAAGACAGGTAACTATCTTTCTAGTATTCTCTGCTTTCAGACAGGATCCATGCAACATCAGCAATGACATCCCTGGTTCACGTCCTCTTCTGAGCTGGCTTGAATTTCCAGCAGCTCCTTATTGATGTGCTGATGCAACAGTTTTTTACTTATCCTCAGTAATATTTTACTTGCATGTGTTCAACAACTTCTGCATTCTGTTGGCTCACTTTTCTTGGGAACAGGCACAATATGGATTTCTTCCAGTGAGTTGGCCAGTTAGCTGTCTTTCAAATTCCTTGGCATTGATAAGTGAGCCCTTCCAATGGTGCACTCATGTGTTGAAACATCTCATTGGTATTCTGTCAATTCCTGGCACCTTGTTTTTCACCAGTGCTTTCATTGTAGCTTGGACTTCTCGCTCTGTTTCTTAGCTCTAAAATTTTCAAAGTATATTGACTTCCTACTAACAGGACCAATACCTATTTAATTTCCTTTTTAAATTACTCTTTGCATATCATATTTTATTGTTCCCAGTACTGGAAACTGGTGGCGTAGTGGTTAAGTGCAATGGCTGCTACCAAAAGGTCAGCAGTTCAAATCCACCAGGTGCTCCCTGGAAACTCTATAGGGATAGTTCTACTCCTATATAGGTTTGCTATGAGTCAGTATCAACTCAACAGCAATGAGTTTGTTTGTTTGCCTTGTATCTAAGAGAAGAAGAAATTTAACTGAAAAAGTTTACAGAGATATGTAGGATCTCTGGCATGCATAAATGAAACAATATTTAATTAAGTTTCTAAATCATTAATTTAAAAATTGTGATAACTCAATGAAGAGTGGACCAAAACATTCTCTCTTCTCATTTCAGATAAAAAAGCAGCCTGATTACAGCACCATGGTCTAAACTAGATTGCTGGGGAAAAGCACTTTAGCACACCAATTATGTCTGCAGAAAGACTCTGCTAATTTTAAGTGAACTTCGGTTGTTCATTAAAACTAGTTCTGCAGGATTTGGGCTACAAAACACTTCATGAAAATCTTCTGTAAGAGCTATTACCTTGTATACTAATGAAAATTTATTTATAGGAGTGACTCTCTTAAATTAAAGTCCCCTTAAACAACTCATATCTTAATCAATGTTCTCTCGCCAGATCTGATGGCTACCTTTGCCACATGGAACGCCCGGTCAGCTTGCTCTGGCACGCCCACAAATTCTGCCCTTCCTATTCAGATGTTTGCTGACCCAAGTCACTTTGTGTATCTCCAAGCCTCCTATGCCAGTGATACAGACTGCTAAATCTGTGACTTAGCTAGGATGTAAACTGATGAAGAACAAATGTGAGCAAGTTATCTTTGCTAGGAAAACTAAGTTGGATGTTTACACACACACACAAAAAAAACTTGGGGCAAGCTACAAAACAAAAAGCTGTCACATAAATAACTGGCAAACTAACTCCAAAAGGATGATTAAAAATGCAAAAATATAGTATTATGGGCTCAGATTGCTAAATTCTCATTCCACTTTAAAGAAGATAAACTTGGGAATCTTAGTCAACACATTATAATGTGCACACAAAAAAAATCAAAAAAGAAGAGAACTGCCACCAGCAGACATTAGATGTTGGCTGTATCTTTGTATGTTGTAAGCTGATATAACTGGTCTTCCTTGTGTGTGAATGGATACTATCATATCATGGACAGCACTGTACCTCAGGACAGATCTTGAAATGCTCTTTTGATGCCATTCCTCTTCAATTTGTTATTCTGGGCATAGAAGACCATATGACTACCCTATTCCAATCACCTCATATGCATGAGAAATCTGAACAATGAATAAAGAAGACAGAATAAAGATTGATACCTTTCAATTACCACACTGCCAAAGAATATTGAATATACACCATGACTTGCCAAAAGAATGAAAACATCTATCTCAGAAGTTCAACCAGAATACTCCATAGAAGCAAGGATGGCAAGATTTTCTGTCACATACACTGGACATGCCATCACAAAGGATCAGTCCCTGGAAAAGAACATTATGTCTGGTGAAGTATAAGGTCAGTGAAAAAGAGGAAGGCCCGGAGTGATGTGAAGTGACACGCTGGCTGTAACAATGGCCTCGAGAATAACAGTGAAAACACCACAGGACTGGGCAGTATTTTGTTCTTCTGAACATAGAATCACTGAGTCAGAAACAACTCGACGGCACCTACCAATAACAACAAACTGAAGGAAATATTTGAGTTATGTCATGGCATTTCCTCTATTTAACCAATTACCAACTCCAACGACACTGGGAGCAGGGCTCCTACTGTTTTTAAAAATATGATACTACAAACATTTCATTGATTCAAACAAGCCTTTCCTCCCGCTGTTTTACTATGACAGAAGAGCAATTCCTGCAGGCAGTATCAGAGGTAGAGGTTGTTTCTTCTTTCAAGTTCAAGACCTAGAACCTCTGAAATTACAGTCAACACACTACTGACTTCACAGTTTCCTTCCATTCCACTTCTCAGTCAATGGGAAAAATTTATGTAAATTCAAACTGTTTTAGCTGTGCTAAAACCCAAGATCCAGTTTTTCTTTTATCTCAAGTAGGAAAACTTAGAAAGCATCCTTATCCTATTCTGATGTTGGTGCGTAGCATCTGGATTTTTTTTCTCGCCCTCTAAACAATAAAACGATGTTCACTGTTCTAAAAAATCCACAAGGAAAAAATTTAGGTCCTTTAACATTTTAAATTTTTTTCAGTCTTCCCACTCTGAATTCACCTCACCTCCAAAAGACAACCAATGAACAGCAGGCTATTTCCACAAAGAGGAGGTCAATGGGATTAGAAGGAACAGCTAGGAATTGGGCACCTCAGGGGCACAAGGTACCCTTGTCATTTACATGAGTCTTTGAATGTCTCAGTAATTTAGAAAATTGGGACATTCACTTCCCTCTTTCTAACAGGAGCTTTCACTTTTTACAAAAAAAATTTATTATGATTCAGTGAAAGTTTACAAGCCAGCCACATAAAATCCTGAGCACCTACATCTCTGCAACTCTACCTGCTCTCCTTGCCTTGTGACAACACATTCTTCTATTCCACTCTTCCAATATTCACTCAACAACACTTGTCCCTTCCTCTCTACCCTCTTCTCTACCCTTTAGAAAGAAATGAGGACAGCCTCATATACAAATATATTAAACCCTCAAGTACACCTATCACCTGCATCACTCTGTGTCCCCAAGTCCAGTCCATTCTTGGAAATGTTGGCTTCAGTACTGGTTTCAGCTGTGGGCTAGCAGCAAGTCCAAGGGCCGCACTCTCCAGGAACCCTCCAGGATGTCTGATCATCAAGTCTGGTCTTTTAATAAGAGTTCTAGATCTGCACAAACATTTTTTTAACTATTAAGCAGGCTGGTTGGCCCCTACTTGACAGTGAAGCGAATTCTAGAGGAATGTCTGCTTCATGGTATATTCTCCAGAAAGACTAAATGAGGTGAAGTGATACAGGGATTACAACAGTGGGCTCAGGCGTAACAAGGATTGTGAGGGTGGCGCAGGGTCTGGCAGTGTGTCCTTCTGTCACCCATGGGTCACTGTGCACCAGCACTGACTCAACAGCACTAAACAACAAGACAACTCTGTCAAGAATTGAGTTAAAAAAGTGGCCTGAAATTACCAGGAGTGGCACCTCAGACCATTAGTACACGACGAAGGAGCCGAAAACGACACACACGGCTGTGTCTCTCCGCAATTTTGAAGATAATGAAGCAGTAGGCTAAGCTTCGTAACATCGTCATTGTGCCTTTTCAGTACGGCACTGTGTCCAGCTAGCACGCCACTGTGAGTCACACTGGTCAAAGATGATAATATAACGCCTTCTACAAACTTGTGATATTTTCCTGATGTGAAAGAATGCTGTAAAAAGCTTGGAGAGACTTTGTTTTCTTTGCAAACTTCAACTTCTGTGCAACAGAGCACGCGATTTTACGCAGTCACCTGAGCCCCATCTGGCAGCCTGCTGATAGAGCATGAAGTCTCGTTTGCCCGCAGACTTGCCAATGAAGTTAGGGCTATGAAGACAGGTGGTATCTGTTATAAACATCTTTCGTGGACAAGGAGACATTCTATCTTCTTCGCCTGAAACTGTGTCACAGGACAGGAGGAAACGCTCATTGTATGTCACTTAATGCAAGATCCTTATCAGCCCAAGACAGCCATGGAAACTTACCACATCACGGACAGCTTGCCACCTGCTCATTGATCGCAGTCTGTCACCCACTTCTAAATAACATGGCAAGTACTTACTGTTTTAGAATCTCCACTGTTGGGTAGAAACTTTACGACGGCAGCGATGCCAGGCATCCTTGCAGATTCACTCGTTTTTCAAAGCCCCTGCTCTCTCTGTTGAGTGGCATGCTTCTTTGTGTAATCAACGGCAAGTAAACTGACAAAGATGCTGGAGAGTGACTTTGGAAATCTGGGGTGACAATGGCTAACTTCATGCCCTTAAGACTGGTTGCCTTGAAGGTGATCTTTTATTGAAAAGTACAGATGTCACCTTGAAGGCTAAGGTGCGCCTGATCCAAGTCATGGTATTTTCAATTGCATCACATGCACGTGAAAGCTGGACAGTGAACAAGTAAGATGGAAGATGACTCGATCCCTTTGAATTGTGGTGGAGAAGGATACTGAACATATTGTGGACTGCCAAAAGAGCAAACAGATCTAACTCTGCAAGAAGTACAGCCAGAGTGTGCCCTGGAAGCAAACCCAGTGAGACTGTGTCTCACATACTCTGGACACAGTTTTAGTTATCTAGTGTTGTTTTAACGGAAATACTATAACTGGATGGCTTTAAAAAGAGAAATTTTATTTTGTCACAGTCCAGTGAGCAACAGATACAAATTGAGTACGAGAAATCATCATAGTCTAGTAGGCAAAGAGTCCAAATTCAGTAATGACAGCATCCTAGTGCAGGAACCTCCGGTCCAAAGGCTCTGTTCTTGGTGCTGCTTTCTTCATGGCAACAAGGTTCCCAAATCTCAGCTAGCCTCACCTTTCCTTTACATCCCAAGAGGCTGCTCCAAGCCCCAGTATTATTCCACACAGTACATCCTTCCCCACCAACTCAACTGCAGCCCATCCACCCTCATTTACACCATACAGGCAGGAATTGCAACATGAAGGAACAGCAGACAACAAGAGGAACCTAGGCCTAGCTAAACTGCTACATAGATTTTTGGGGAACATAATTCAATCCACGACAGACATGTTGTCAGCAGGGATCAGTCCTCAGAGAAGGACATCATGCTTGGTAGAGTGGTGGGTCAGCAAAAAGAGGAAGACCCTCAACAAGACAGAATGACACAGAGGCTGTAACGATGGGCTTTAGCATAAGAACAACTGTGGTCATGGCACAGGACCATGCACACAGTGTTTTGTTGTGCTTAGGGTCGCTATGAGTCAGAACCAACTCAAAGGCACCCAACAACAATGATAACATGATTGGTCCACCTTTCATACAAGTGGGGCAGGTGGCATTTTTGAGATACTAATCAAGGGCTATTTTCCAGCAAATTTCTGTGTGTCACACCTTTCGCAACTTCTCTTTTAGGCAGCAGCACAAGCTACCTCAGAAAAAAGATGACATCACAAACTATAGGGAATACAAGTCAAATCTCTGGTTTTTAAGTTTCAGAAGGAGAGACTGAGAATAAAGATACAGTAACTACATGACAATTTGACCGATGAGAAAAAGATGAGCTAGATCAATGGTAGGGGCGAGGGCTAGAGGCAAGCAAGAAAATCAGGTACTGCTGAGACCCTGAAAGCAGTTCATGGTCCTTAGGCCCAGTCCAAAAAGTGGAACTCTCTGTGGGGAAACAGAACTCTAAGTGCTCTCTTCCCAAAATAGCGCATAGAAAACAGCAGGATGCCCACGTTTTCTTATGGCCAGTCGGTGCAAGAGCTGAAGTCTTCAAGGGCCATTAAATCAAAGGGCCTGAGACAGCTCTGGGATCTCTCACACCTTGGTGGGGTGTGCAGAGCAACCATACCATTTCCACGAGGGCAGGCCATGGGGAACTGAACACCAAAACACCACACCCACTGCTGTCGAGTGGATTCTGACTCATAGTGACCCTTTAGGTCAGACTATAACTGCCCAGCACAACTGCTGACCTTTTGGTTAGCAGTCATATAACCACTATACCACTAGGGTTTCTAAGGTGGAGCTGAAAGGCTTTGCAACTAGTCTAGAGATGGCCATCTACAGCCCCTTTCTAGATGACGTGCAGTCATCACTCTCTGTTTACTGCACACATGTGTACTAAGCACCCTGGTGGGACAGTGGTTAAGTACTATGGCTGCTAACCACAAAGTTAGCAGTTCAAATCCACCAGGCGCTCCTTGGAAACGCTACAGTTCTACTCTGTTCTATAGGGTCGCCATGAGTTGGAATCGACTTGACGGTAATGGGATCTTTTGTGCGTCTACAGTGCAGCAGACAGTGGGTGCTTGTGGTGCTTGCCCTTGTGTCAACTTGGAGAGACAGTTATTAATAAATAAATCTATATAGGTGTACATAACATGTTGATTTGCGAGTTTTACAACTTCACATTGAGATGAAGTTACTGAAGTTGAGATAAATGACTGTCTGAGGTCATTCTGACTCAAGAGTCTATGACTTCTTCAGCCTTGAGCATTGTGCGCTTTCAAGACCTATCCAAATGGAATCAAAGTGAT
Source organism: Heterohyrax brucei (assembly GCA_028571685.1). Taxonomy (NCBI): domain Eukaryota; kingdom Metazoa; phylum Chordata; class Mammalia; order Hyracoidea; family Procaviidae; genus Heterohyrax; species Heterohyrax brucei. The sequence continues at coordinate 26,618,991 of CM053149.1, read as the reverse complement.
ACCCATAACTAGAAAGATGAGAGAGGAAAGTTAGGGGACAGAGAGTTCATGTGAATGGAAGAGGAACAGCTCAGAAAAGGAGGCTGAGAATGACTGCATGACTCAAAAAATCAAATCAGTGTCACTGAATTATACACACTGAAGCTTGAACTGCTGTGTGTTTTGCTGTATATGTGCTCAGCATCAAAATACAATTTTTTATAAACTATGATATGACTCTGTTGTCATGAGCAGTTCGCTGCACCCTGCAAAGCCACAGGAAACTGATTCTAACCTCAGCGTAGACAAGACAGTTAATTTTCTGTTTGCTGTTCGTTTTATTTCAGCATTCACCTGGTTAACAAAGGGACATTATTAACACCGCTCGAGAGTTTGAAGCTAGATTTTTAATCAATTTAGCAGAGTGGCAATTATTTTAATTAATCCCCTGGTTAAGTAGTTAGCTCTAATTTTTTTCTAATTTATAAGAAAATTTGAAAATGTGAAAGCATAAGGAAAATACCACCCATAATCCACTGTAAGGATAATTATCATTATGTGTTTCCCTCTAACACTTTGGCAGTTGAGTCCAAACACTTTATACATATTCCTGCTGCTCTCTTCTCAGAAGACATTGTCACAGCAGATACCTGTCACCTTGTATCTTCAACAGCTTCTCTGCATGGTCAGAGACGCAGGTGATGCAAATTCTCCCTTCCCTAACAGATGAAAATCAATAAACAAATCGCCTATTTCCAGGCTTCCTCAAATACCAGATACTTGAACTTGGATGGCAGTTGTGTGAGCTAACTGGAAGTTACTGCCAGGCCGATGCAAGCATCGCCAGAAACAGAGTGGCCTTGGGGTCAGTAGCAGCAGGTCCCTTTAATGGACTGGTTCTGACTGACATTTCTAGAAATGCTGCCTCCAGCCTGCTCCTGCAGCCCTCACACTGAGGCTGGGATTACCTGTGTTCCAGAACAAATCTTTCTGCTTAAACCTCTCACTGGGTGGATACTCTTATCTCCTCCTAGGAGCCTCCATCAGTGCAATTAGGCAGCAGATGGGCGCTTTCAGGCGTCAGCAGAAGTCAAGGTGAACACCTGGGGCCATGGGAAATATGCCTCCAGAGGGTTCACTTATTCGCCTTCAAAAAGAAAAGAAAATTTTTCGAGTCTTAAAACTTAGAATGCTCCAGGGGACTTAACGGCACAGCAATCTTTTCTCCACTTACAGTTAGAAATATCATGCAAGTGGAAAAATTTCATCCCCTTCAGTATCACCTGTAACTTGAAAAGCAGCCATGAAAAAGCATTGTGGAAGACAGACACATTTATGTTTAAAAGATGCATACTGACTTAAAAAAACCAAAAAGTCAAGAACTAAAGATACCTGAAGGCATCGCTGAAAACAAAGCGAACTACAGCCAAGGTGAGTGGTGACTACACTTCAGATGGGCTTCTCTTTCTGGTTTTTCCTTCCCTCCGTCCTTCAACAAACATAATTTGAATGTTCATGGTCAAGGCAAAGTACAACAGTGCTTTATGAGTCACCATCACCTAGGCTACTTTTGTTTCTAATAACAAAATCCCTGACGCCAGCTCATTTCAGGGCTGGAATTCTAGGGCTCTTCTTGCCGATTTCTCTCTACCCATGTTCACAAGCCAGCATTGAGTCTTGGGACACAGCAGGGGCTCAGGTGGCTTCGTGATGCAGTGTCAGGCTGGCACAAGGCAAACCCCAGTACCCCTCCTGGGCCCGTGGCAGATGCCAGCCACTACTGAGCAGCACGCTCTCCCTGCGCAGCTCAGACTTCAGGCTTCTCTGTGCATGGCCCTGGGTGCCCACTACCCAATACCTACAGAGAGGGATTTCCAGACTTGCACGCTTCACCATCTACAGCCTGCCTCCTTGATGTTAAACACCATGCCGTACGCTGGCGACGCAAAGATGGAAAAAACAAACCCCTGCACCCAAGAGGCTGGCACCCAAGAGAGTTCAGCCCTACTGGGAAGGCAGACAAGCTCAAAAACAGTAGGACAACTCTATGATAAATACAGTAAGGACTAAGAGGAGGAGAGTACCTCTAGCCTTTCTCCTTTGTGGAGAGAAGAAAACGCAAAATCTACGGCGAGGACAATCCCTTGTGCCTGCACAAACCACTCCACCCCCGCTGACCTTCCTAAACAGAGTAGGACTGTCCCACAGGGTTTCCAAGGAGCGGCTAGCTGGTAGAGTCAAACCGCTGGCCTTTGGGGAGGCAGCCTGAGTGCTTAACCACTGTACCACCACGGCTCCCCAAAGTGCTGTCCAGTATCTTGAATAGTTTTTTCTCAGGTGGATCTCAAGTCACAAAAGAAATAGCTTCATCTTTCTTCACTACTTGCCCTAACTAAATCAATACTCATCCAGTACATGAGCATCCATATTTGTACTACTTGAAGAGGCTATGAAAGTTTAAAAAGCATGTGACTTTTTAAGACCACTTAGGAAACCCTGGTGGTGGTGGTTCAGTGCCACATCTGCTAACCAAAAGGTCGGCAGTTCAAATCCACCAGGAGCTGCTTGGAAACTCTACGGAGCAATTCTACTCTGTTCTATAAAGTTGCCATAAGTAGGAATCGAGGTTCGGTTTGGTTTAAAACTACTTAAAAATTTCAATACCTGCACGTCAGCTCCTAGAGCAACATGACCTCAGAGTTACCTTGTCTGAGGGCGAGAAGTGAGGGAGCTGGGATATTAATCCACCAGCCCCCATCCCTCCCTGGTTTAGGCTGCCCCCTGGGGTATTAACGGCCCTGATCTTCAGCCCTACCCTTTTCTCTGGCACAACCGGCCTTAATGGCCAGAGACAACCTTTACCCACCACTGCCAGTGAGTCGATTTCGACTCACAGAGACCCTAAAGACAGAGGAGAACTGCCCCATGGAGTTTTTAAGGCACACCTGGTGGGATCTGAACTGCCAACTTTCTGGTTAGCAGTCATAGTATTTAACACACGACCAAGGTTTCCAGAGAGAGCCCTTAGACTGATTAAAAGTGCTGGCAGTTAGAAAGAGCCCCAGTGGCACACTGGTTAAAAGCCTGGCTGCTAACCAAAAAGTTGGCAGTTTGAATCCACCAGCTGCTCTTTGGAAATGCTATGGGGTAGTTTTACTTCATGCTGTAGGGTTGCTGGGAATCAGAACTGACTGATGGCAAGGAGTGTATGCATTTCATCAGCTAGAAGCTGGCTCAGGGTACATGGAAATGTTAAGTGCCAAAAGGATACACGCAGGGCACCAACACCCTTTTCTTTTGGGATAAAAAGGAAAAAAATCTCATTTTAATTCTGATCTTTCATCTGTAATCCTGACATGGCTGGGATAGAGCAATTCCTAGACAAAGTATACTGGACACTGAATAATGAAACTGCAGATCAATTGTAATTTATAGGTAAATTCTGTTTCCTATGTTTGTCACGACTTATTTGGTTTACTGACACTTCAGCAGCATGTAGAAGCATTAGATACAGATAAAAAGCAGAGAAGTAGCAACAAATAATAAGACAGATAGTAAAAAATAGAATAAAAGAATTATTTCAAACTTTTAATTTGGCAAAGATGCTATTTCTGCCTCCTGCTGAGATGACATTTTCATCTGTGGTGACAATTTCCATGCAGTTGTCTCAATACTGATACCACAACAAATCATACAAGTTGTCACTTATTTTTAAGGAACAGAACAGAATAAACAGAAAGTTCAAGAGTAGGAGGTTTGAAGACAAATATTGCCTGAATAAAAAATAATAATCACGTGAATTCAAAGACTTTTCCTAGTAGTATAGATAAGTAGAAATGGCTTGGGCACACGTCCCAGGACTGGAAACAGTGCTGGTGTTCCTGGGAGGAGGTTCTCTGGAGAATCCATGGTGCCAGCACGACGACAGGCTGGCTGAAGGCTGAACCACATCAAGTCCTTCTCGGGAGAAGGGCGACCTCCTTGGAGGTCACATGGGAAAAAAGAGCAGAAGTCCAGCTGCTCTGTTGTGCAAAGTCCTTCTCTAAGGGCTGGACCATACCAAAACCCAAACCAAACCCACGGCCACGGAGTGGATTCCAACTCATAGTGACCCTAAAGGACAGAGTAGAACTGCCGCATCAAGTTTCCTGGCAGCTTTGAACTGGTGATCTTTTGGTTAGCAGCCATAGCACTTAACCACTACGCTACCAGGGTTTCCCGCTTGACCACGGTGAATGTCAATTAACCAGGGAGCTGCAGGAGCTGGCATTTGTTTGGGATCTGTTGGGAAAGCCTGTGTATCTGTGTACAAGGCTATGTTCACCCCATTCCTAAATCATGGCCTCTGCAAAGGCGGCTGAGACTGTCTCACGAAAGATATTCCACTGAGAACAAACTGCCCTTCTCTCTCCTTTTAACCAAAACATGAGTGGATTCCTTTCACAGAGGGCAGCCTTCTGGAAATTGTTACTATAGATTCAAAAGAGCACTTTCCAACTACGCAAGTAGCAGGGACAGTTACGGTTACCCCTCAAAACTAGTTATGGTTCCTCCTCTTCTTTCTCCTGTTCCCGCATACCCTGAAACAAGTGGATGGGCCAATTCTATTTTTCTTATTTATTCAGATGGGCAGTCAGTGAATGTTGAGGCTTCATTATATTAAGCGATACTCATGGCTGCCCACCCCCCTGTCATCCCCCACATACCCATCATCTCACATTTCTAGGTAGGAAGGGCATCTTTCCAGCTAATGATGGTGAATCACAATTTATCTAAGCCAATCACATAACCCTATTTCCCATGCTGCAACTCATTTGGGCATGTGATTGGACTCTGGCCTGTAAGATGTAAGAAGAACTCTCCTGTGACTTTCTGCAAAAGATATCCCTTACTGATACAGTGAGTGGCATGGGAAGAAACTCTTTTTTAAACTGCCTCTGCATGTTACCATCTGCATGCGACTCCCTGAACTGTGGTAGCCAGCTGGGGACCATGAGGGAACCCCCCAGGATGAAGAAACAACAGGCTGGATGATGGAGAAGAAGACACTGAGGTCTCTCATGACTGATGGTGCTGACCTGCTCCATTCCTTAACCCTGGAACTGTTATCTTTCCAGGCTTTTTATTCAGGGAGATACTCAAACCAAGGCAAACTCACCGTTACTGAGTTGATTCCAACTCACAGCAACCTCATAGGGTTTCCAAAGCTGTAAATCTCACGGAAGCAGACACCACCTCTTGTCTCCTGAAGATCCACTGGTGGTTTCTAACCACTGACCTTTCTAAGTAGATTCCTACTCATAGTGACCTTATAAGACAGAGCAGAACCGCCTGACAGGGTTTACAAGGAACGCCTAGTAGATTCATTCTGGTAACCTTTGATTAGAAGCCACAGCTCTTAACCACTACTACACCTCAAAGGTTTCCTGTTAGGGAGACTGCCTTATTCTTTAAACTGGTTTTGAAAACTAGAGACTGGATACTGATACTGTATCCCAGTGGATACTGATACTTTGCTATAAGAAGGAAGAAGAAGCTTTAAAAGAAATGAGAATCAGAGGTAGAAAATGTAGATAAAAGGTCTCCTCATCTGCACATACTAAAAAAAAAAAAAAAAAAAAACACACCAAACCCACAGCTGCCACATCAGGTTCAACTCATAGTGACCCGAGAGGTCAGAACAGAACTGCCCCCATAGAGTTTCCACAGAGAACATGGCAGATTTGAACTGCTAATCTTTTGGTTAGCAGATAGAGCACTTAACCCACCACGCCACCAGAAGTTGTGCAAACTCAAAAATTGAAGTTTATAAACCGATGTACATAAAGCTGGAATCCCTGGTGGTGTAGTGGTTAAGTGCTCCATCTGCTAACCAAAAGGTCAGCAGTTCAAATCTACCAGCTGTTCTTTGGAAACTCTATGGGGCAATTTCACTCTGTCCTGTATGGCCACTATCAGAATCAACTTAATCACAGTGGGTTTCGTTTTCTGGTTTTGGTACATAAAGCTCAGCCCAAAGGTAAACCCTTGGAGAACAGGTGCTACACCTTATTGACTTGGAAAGCACTTAAGGAGTGTTTAAATTGAAACTGAAAAAGGTGTTATAATTTGACTCTTCTACTTTAAGTACAAATCTTTAAAAAGTCATGACAGTGAACTACAGTAAATTATTTTAAAAATGGATCTAAGGTTTTAGTAAATCTAGAAGATATCAAAACATGGTTTTTCTTCAGGTAACTGGAAAATGTAATTTTAGTCATTAATTCTAAATTTCTATAAACAATTTTAGAAGTTATGAGAAAGCATCAACACTTAAAATAATTCAAGTTTTACCAATGTTTCTTTCCTTTCCTTAGGTGTTAGTTGTCCCAGTCAGCCAGAGCTGCTATAACAGAAACACCACAGATGGATGGCTTCAACACAGGGAAATTTATTTCTTCATCATGTAGTTGGCTACAAGTCCAAATTCAGGGCATTAGCTACAAGAGAAGGCTGGTTTTCCCCATCACCACTGGAGGAAGATCCCTGTGATACCTCAGTCTTCCCTTGGTCTGGGGGCATCTTAGCACAGGAACCTCTGGTCCGGTGGATGGTCTGGGGGCATCTCAGCACAGGAACCTCTGGTCCAGTGGATGGTCTGGGAGCATCTCAGCACAGCAATCTCCGATCCAGTGGATGGTCTGGGGGTATCTCAGCACAGCAATCTCTAGTCCAGTGAATGGTCTGGGGGCATCTCAGCACAGCAATCTCTGGTCCAGTGGATGGTCTGGGGGCATCTCAGCAGGGGTTATCTCTGGTCCAGTGGATGGTCTGGGGGCATCTCAGCACAGGAACCTCTGGTCCAGTGGATGGTCTGGAGGCATCTCAGCACAGGAACCTCTGGTCCAGTGGATGGTCTGGGGGCATCTCAGCACAGGAACCTCTGGTCCAGTGGATGGTCTGGGGGCATCTCAGCACAGCAATCTCTGATCCAGTGGATGGTCTGGGGGTATCTCAGCACAGCAATCTCTGATCCAGTGGATGGTCTGGGGGCATCTCAGCAGGGGTTATTTCTGGTCCAGTGGATGGTCTGGGGGCATCTCAGCAGGGGTTATCTCTGGTCCAGTGGATGGTCTGGGGGCATCTCAGCAGGGGTTATCTCTGGTCCAGTGGATGGTCTGGGGGCATCTCAGCACAGGAACCTCTGGTCCAGTGGATGTACGCTGCTTCTGGCATTGTTCTGTAGACAGTACGAGGCCCCCAACTCTCTGCTTGCTTACTTTTCATCTTTTATAGGGAAACTCCCTTTACACTGGATCAGGGAGGGGCTTAGTAAGAGTGTTACAGTCTCACCCTTATCCTCTTTAACATAATCCAATCTTGCCCTATTAACCACAGGCAGAGATTAGGTTTTATAACATGTAAAGCCACAGAATGGAGGACAACCACACAATACCATGAATTGTAGCCCAGCTACATCACTACACACATCTTTTGGGTGACTTAATGAGTCCATGACACCAGTATAAGAGTTACAACAGCAAACATGGGTCAGAAGGAGGAAAGGAGTGAAAGAGTCTGACTAATTTACCAGTCAAAAGAATATCTAAATAAATACAAATACTGTGATGAAGAAGACCAAGAGGAATTTCACAAATATTTGGTCTTCCCTCTCTTCTGCATACACACACTCACACACACACAAAAAAAAACATACTTTAATAAGTAATAATAAATATACCTTTTTTATAAATCTCTGGGAATAGAGACAAGAGAAAAATAATATAAGGAGTTGCTTTGTTTTTACAGTCTAATACCTTAAATTTAAAAAAATTAATAATGAAGTCATTAGGTATTGCCAGCCAAGTGCCGTCGATATAGAAAAAAAAAATCTTTTTAATTTTCAAGTAAAGCAAAGTTCCAAGAGCCATAAATACACGCTGCCATCAAGCCCACTCTAACCCACATCGACCTGCAGGACAGAGTGCCTCACAGGTTTTCCAAGGCTGCAATCTTTACAGAAGCTACCTAACACATCTGTCTTCCATGAAGAGACTAGAGGGTACAAACTGCTGGTCTCCTAGTTTGCAGCCAAGCACTTTAACAACGCACTACCAGGGCTCCTTGAAGAGCTATAAATCCTTTGCTGTTGATTCCATTCCAATTTATAGCGACCCAAGAGCTATAGGCAGTATTTATTCAAATCCTAACACTGTGAAAATCTGTCACCTAAAAGCCTGTCTGGACCCCTCTAGGGCCAACACAGGGACCCCTCGTCTGCGTTTTTGTTGCATACTGTTGACAACACCTACTCACATTTTGGTTTATACAATGTGTCCCCTCACCAGACTGTAGTGACTTTACAGGCCAAGACTACGCTTTACTACAGGACCCCTGGCACCTGGTACGGAGCTGGTGTATATACAACCAAGCGCATACAGTCCTCGGCCCTCACAGTACCTTAGAGAAAATGACGACACCAACTGCAGTGACCTGACTGTAAAGAAGCACAAGGCTGCCAGTTTTCCTATCCTGGCCTCTTCATTTAACCCCCTTAATAATTCTGGAAAGGATTTTACGTTATTTGAAGAATTTTCAAGCTAGATAAAACCCTCAAAGAGCAAATCATGAAAGCCCCTCAGCTGATTAAAGTTCTCAGAAGTAAATAATTTATCTAAGGTCACAGAGCAAGTACAGAAGTGCCACCATTCATTTCTTGGAAGGAGGAAGCAGAACCACTCTACAGATGGACAGGCTTCACACTTGACAGTTTTCCCCTTTTTTGTCCCAGTATAAAAGTCTTCAGTCTCTAATAACTAAGAGAGTCTGAAACTTTTTCATTTTTCAAAACATTTTTCAAAGAACAATCCTGCCACCTACTCGTAAGCTTCCCTCCTTGATATTAAAAGGAAAAACAAAACCAAAAAACCCTCTTGTTTTTGATGAGACACTAATAAGGCTATGTCTACTTTTCATTGATTATCACTTGAGAGTTATGGAAAATCTGACCAATAGTTAAGAGTTTTTGCCCATTACAGAGCCCAGAGTGGCAGTTTAGGGAGAGACACATGCAGAGGAAGGTGATAATATTTCTCAGGATTCATCCTAGACCAGTGGTAAAATCCAGTTGTTCCAGGTACCTCACCCCTCCAGGTATGCGTCTGTGTGTTTTAGAGCAAATTTTTAAAAAAATTCAATTGTGTAAAACTCATTTGATTCAAGGTTGTTAAGCAATGCAGGAATAGTAGTATGTCTTAAAAACAAAACCAAATACTGAGGATATAAAATTCTCTGCAACCAATCATTTGGTCTCTTATCACACTTTAAAAGATACTGAGCTTAGAGATAAAGACTTGATGTCAGCAAGGAGATGAAGCAGCTTGACCATGTCAGAAAGGCTGTGAAGGAATAATTTACCACAGATAATTGGGTTAGTTTTTGTTACGATTGTTATATGCTCCAAATTCACAATTAATGTTAGGGTAATACTCCCAAACGCAGTATGTTAATGCATAATTCATGTTAGGTTTTTGGGTTTTTTTTAAACATTTATGAGAAAACACCAGACTTGCAGATTTCAATGAGATAATCACGTGATGCAAAACCTACCGTGAAATCAAGACACAGCAAACAAACCAGGTTTTTAGAAGCAACAAAAATTGATTAGCTTCATTTCCTTGACTATGCGAAACCAACCAAAGTAAATAAATAAATAAACCTTGCTGAAAAACAAAAGCATAAACGAGGCAGGAAGAAGTCTGGTGTTTTAAAAGCATAACAGAAAAATAATCTAGTATTTTAGAGAAATTAAGTCCCCTAACCCAATTTGTGGAGCACTCTGGTGCATGGTTACAAGCTTGGCTTCTAACCAAAAGGTGAGCAGCCCCAATCCACGAGCTGCTCCTTGGAAACCCTGTAGAACAGTCCTACTTTCTTCTATATCATCGCTATGAGCCAGAATCTGCTGGAGGGCAACAGGTTAATCCTATTTGTTAGGAACACACACACACTCTCTCTCTCCCTTATTAGAATCATAAAAACGTGATTTTGAAGTCAATTTCAACTCCTTGTGACCCTATAGGACAGGGTAGAACTACCCCATAGTGTTTCCAAGAAGTACCTGGTAGATTTGAACTGCAGATCTCTTAGTTAGCACCCGTAACAGATTAGCATTAAAACCAAAAAAACCAAACCTAGTGTTGTTGAGTCGATGATGACTCATAGCAACTGTACAGGACAGAGTAGAACTGCCTCATAGAGTTTCCAAGCAGCACCTGGCAAATCTGAACTGCTGACTTTTCGTTAGCAGCTGCAGTGCTTAAACACTTCTCCACCAGGATTTCCAAGTTAGCATCATGACAGCCAAAACAGCAAAAAGTTTGTAATTCTGAATTTCAGTCTCTGTTTGGTTATGGAAATTGCAGCATATGGACTGGAACTAAAACACATCTTTGTAACTGAGGCATAAAGCAGGGGGTTATCACATTGAATTTTAAGGTGGGAAGGGAGGAAAACAAAGTTCTGCATTACATTTCTTCCATTAACAGGAGCCAGGCAACTGATTCTGGGTCTTGATATTCTTGCTGAGTTGTGCTCACATTAAAATAAAAGTCTGTTTTTATGCACCTAAAAAGCCAGGGCTTAACCTACCCTCAAAGCTCAAGTCAGAATCTACTGAGAGGAAAGGTCCAGTTTCCCTGAATGACAGCTTGTGGATTTACTCAGTGATTCATAACACACGAAACAGTCCCCGCCGGCCATGTAAGAGGAGGTGACAAGGACAGCTGAGGCACTAGCCTGTCTCTGATAACACAAGACTTCATTTCATAGTGATAGGAGTTACGTGGAGGGCTGGCCAAGTAAAAAGCTCCAGAATGCTTAGCACTGACTGTGCCTCACAGAGCTGTCTGGGCGGAATCTGTGTTGTCTTCCCAAGGGCTCCCCAGGACCGGGTATAGGACACCATCTCTTCAGGTCACGACATGTTGCAAAAACCAAAATCAAACCCACTGCCACCGAGTCGATCCCGACTCACAGCGATCCTAATGGGCAGAGCAGAACTGTACCATAGGCTTCTAAGACCAGTTGGTGGATTAGAACAGTCAACCTCTTGGTTACCACCTGTGCTCTTAACCACTGTACCAGCAGGGCTCCGACACTAAGCAAAGGACACTGAAAAAGCCTTGGACATGCTTTGCCACAAGCCCTGTTTCTATATATTCTGGAATTTATTTGAGGATAAATCAAAGTATTTTTAATACACAGAAAACAATTATTAGGATCATTAAACATGATGTTTGAAGAAGCCTCAAAGATGAGGGTCTTATGTCTGGGGTCTTGAAAGCTAGCAAGCTGCCATCTGAGGTACACCAAATGGTCCCAACTCAGCTGGAACAGGTGATCACCAAGGATGACAATGACATGGAGGAAAGAGAACCCAGAAGACAGAAAGACCCACGTAAACGGGTAACCGCATCAACATGTGACCAGAAGAACCAGATGGTGCCCAGCCACCACCAGTGACAGCCGTGATAGGGCTCACAATGTTCAGGCCCAGTGGCAACATGAGAAGAAACAAGGGTGCACCCTGAGAACTCCACTAAAAGACCAAAATTGATGTTCCAAAGGCCTGGGGGTTCCCCCAGGATTATGTGTGGTGGTCGTGATTGTGTCAATTTAGCATCTCCATGTTGAGCTGCTTTATCAAGTGGCAGGGAAAGGCCTGCAGTGGCTTCCCGCCCCTCGGCTCTCACCACTCCACCTTCCACCACCTAATTCCTGTCAGCTCATGTAACCAGCAGCTCCTGCTCTCTCCCAGTGTCTGGTTCCTGGACCTGAACTAGCAGCTGTTGGATTCATGAACCCTTACAGCCACCACTTGAGAGTCCTGTGCACTGGCCTACCAATCCTGGGTTCACCAGCCTCTGCACCTCTGTCTCACTGCCAGCTTGGGATCCGCCGACCTCCACAACCAGTGTTCTAGAACTCTAGTCTCTGACCTGTTGACCTTGGGTTTACCAGCTGCCGTGGCCACATGAGGCTTGTGCCAGGACTTGGGATGTTCAGCTTCTGCAACTGCGTGAGCTATTTCTTTTATATATAAATCTTTCCTTGTATGTATACCCATTACTGGTTTTGCTTCCCTAAAAACCCAGCCTAAGGCAATCTGGTACCAGGAGTGGGGTGCTGCTCTAGCAAATACCTAAAATGTGGGAGCCACTTCGAAACTGTGAATGGATAGAAGATTCAGAAGGAACCGATGAAGGCACAGATGGTGAGAAATAAGCAGCAGAAGACTGGCAGCAGCAGCAGAACCAGATGCAGCGCTATAGCTAGAGCCGATCCATGGAGCAAGACAGCTAAGTGCCAGTGCACAGTGTTTCCTGGTGGAACCAGGTGCCTCCTGGCACTTGAACTGGTGGAGCTAGCCTTGCTGACCCACAGAGTGACAGAATGGAGTACCTTTGTGCAGGAGGCTTTCCTGCACAAAGAGTGCAGAGTGGGGTGCCTGCAGGCACTTGAATCAGTGGAACTACAGAGCTTTGGAACACTTGCTCTGGCAGGGCAGGCATGGGCCTGAGGCCCAGGCCATGGGGCCATAGGACGCTGAAGCTGAAAAGACAAATAGCATGAGAAGCTGAGCTGCCTCAGTCCCAAAACGTATGGCCATGACCTCATGGGTTTGAAACGTTGGAACCACGGCATCCTGTGTTTGTAAGTGTGGAACTGCCACTCAGTCAGGCTTAGGGTGCACCTAAAGCCTATGGGGCAGAATTTCTGTCCAAGTGGCTCTTGAAGACAGAGTTGTAGCACAGGGCTGGAGGTCTCCACTCAGAATCCAGAGAGTGTGGCCAATACCTAGAGTCTGGAGGGCAGGGCCATTGTGTAGAATGTCTCAGACAATGTTAAGAGTATTTCCAAAGTTTTGAGGGCTAATGTAATGAGTTCTACTGACCTACCTATTGCCTGTATGTCTTCTTTCCCTGCAGTTTCTCCCGTTTGTAATAGAATGTCTAACTTGTGCCTGTTCTGCCACTGTACCTTTGGAAGCAGACAGCTTGCATTCCAGGTTTCAAAGATGTAAAGGAATTTTTGAATTTTGGACTTGGAACTGAATTAAGACTTCTACCATATGGTACTGATATGATTTTGCTATGATGGGATGAATGTGTTACGTGTTTCAAAAATGTGATTTTTGGGGTGCCAAAGGGTGGGACATCATGGATTGAATTGTGTCCCCTCAAAAATATGTGTAGCCATATGGCTGGGCCATGATTCCCAGTATTTTGTGATTGGCCCCCATTTTGTGATTTTCCTATGCTGTATGTTAAAGGATTAGGGTGGGACTGTAAATCCTTTCATAGGATCATCTCCCTGTAAAGTCAGTTTCCCTTGACCACACACAGAGTGCACGTTTAAAGCAGGCAGGAATCCAGAAGACTGCCAGGTACGGTTGCTAAAGTTTCTCAGAGCCCTCTGATGACTTGTGGGCAGAGTAGGCTTGAAGATCAGGCTGAGAGAAGACACGGCCCCTTTCTCACCCCCATCAAGGAGATCTCCTTTAGCAACAAAGATACGGGAGCCCAGCCCCCTCATTTCACAGATGAGAACAGTAGAGTCCAGAGAGGCTAGGAGACTTGATTATGTGCCCTCTGAGACTATTCCACAGTCAGCACTTAATATGACCCAAAATCCGAGTCACAATTTTAAAACCCCCTCAGGAAAGTCTCCCTTACAGTTCTGTCCCACACATTCTTTAAGCTACAGTTTGTACCAGCTTTCTCTCTCCTGTTTCTGTTAGTGCAGCTGGTTACTGACCCCTTGTTACATAATTTATTACTTTAATGTATTTATACTCAGCCTCATTCCACAGAGGGCTTGATCTAACTTGCAGTAAGAACATACACAATAAAACAAATTTTAGACCAGAATGAGTAGGTGGAAATAAGAAACAGGGAAGAGAGCACATTCCTGCTGACCATCAACTGTTACTACATTTGAGCTTCAAATGTAGTCCCAAGCTTCTCAGAATGGGTCATTTTGATAGTGTTTTGATGTAGCTCTTGCCCTGTTAACAGTAACTGTCAAGCTGCATTCTTTTCATGGTGATCTCATGTGTTTCACAGTCAACTGTGCCCCATAAGATTTTCAATGGCTGATCTTTTTGAAGCTGATAGCCAGGCCTTTCTTCTATGGTACTTCTGGATGGAAGTGAACCTCTAATCAGTAAGGTGGCAGCCAAGCACACAAACTCTTTGAGCATCCAAGGACTCTTCTTGCTGATTACAAGAGGGTATTTCAATCTCTGGATCCTTCTTTTCTTAAAACATTTTATTGTGCTTTAGATCAAACTTGACACAGCAAATTAGCTTCTCATTTAACAATTTTATGCAAATTGTTCCATGACATTAGATGCAGTTTCAGGTATCAGTATTCTCATTATTTCCATTGTTTGTTCTGTTCCCATCAATCTAACTTCCTTTCCCCCCACTTGCCTTTTCACCTTGGTCTCACACAGCTGACTGTTTAAGGAACATGTTTCTCATGAGTGATACTGTTTATTTTGTAAGTCAATCTGTTACTTGGCTGAAAAGTGACCTCTAGGCATGGCTTCAATGCCAAGTTCAAAGGGAATCTTAGGAAGACAGTCTCAGGGCCTTCTCTAGTCTCTATCGGTCCAGTAGGCCTGGGCTTTTTTATGACTGAATTTTGTTCTACATCTTTCTCCCATTCTATCTAGGACCTTTAACTATGTCTCTGCTCACACTGGTTGATAGCAATAACCAGGCACCATCTAGTAATGGTCTCAGGTTAGAAGAGGTCATGGTTTGAGTGGGCTGTTAGTTCTACGGACTAATTTCTTGTTTGACTCTTTGGTTTTCTCATTCTCTTTTGCTCCAGACAAGTAAAGTCCAAGTGATTTATCTTAGATGGCTGCTCACAACCTTTTAAGATCCCAGATGCTGTTCACCAAACTAGGATGTAGAACACTGTCCTCATGAACCGCATGTGCCAACTGACCCAAATAACCCAATAAACCCAATCCTGAAAACTGTTCGGATGTGTCTAGAAGGGCTCCATAACCATGCCCCCAGGTACTTTATCACATCTATGGATGTGTATGCAGCACATACAAACATGTATTTACATATATCTACACATTCAACTATACTTGCTTGTGCACGCACTCACATACGCCTTCTTCTGTACAACTAGACATACCCATCCAATCTGGGTAACCACCTATTTTTGGATTATTACTTCCATTACAAAATTGTATATGTTACAGCATTTGCTGGAGTTTTTCTTTTGTCTTCTATACTTCTCAGCACCTTCATTTGCCTTGGTCAAGTTGTGCAGACTTCACAGATATCTCATATCGGGTTTCCCATCACCAAAAATACCAAGTGTCTGCTAACTCCAAGTGATCCCCCCTCCTTCTCCCTTTCATCCCTGGTAACTACCAAAGAACTTCTAGTCCTCACTTTTCATAATAGTGCGACCACAAAATATTTGTCCTGTCATGGTTCACTTAACACACTCCATATGACATCCTCCTGAATGGGTTCATGTTATGTTTTGAGGACTCGTTATTCTCTACAGTTTTGTAGTATTCCACTGTCTTACGTACTACAGCTTATTTACCCATTCATCTGTTGATGGGTACTTCAGTTGCTTCCATCTCTGTGCTACTGTGAATAACGCTGCAATGGATATAGGTATGCATTAAAAAAAAAAAACAAACAACAGTGCTGTCGAGTTGGTTCCGACTCACAGTGACCCTAGATGTCAGAGTAGAAGTGCCCTACAGAGTTTTCAAGGACTGCCTGGCAGATTTAAGCTGCCAACCTTTTAGTTAGCAGATGTAGCCCTTAACCGCTATGCCACCAAGGCTTCCATAGGTATGCATATGTCTATTAATGTCACTATTCTTATATCTCTTGGATGAATATTTAGGAGTAGGATTGCTGGATTATAAGCTATTTCTATTTCTAGTTTTATGAGGAAGCCCCATAGCTTTATTTCTATGTCTAGCTTTATGAGGAAGTTTTCCACAGTTGTACCATTTAATAATCCTTCCAGCAGAGTATAAGAGTTTTCTAATCTCCCCACAACCTCACCGGCATTTATTGTTTTCTTTTTTTTTTTTTATCATTAGCATTTTTACAAGGGTATGATGGTATCTTACTGTAGTTTTGATTTGCATCTAACGGCTAATGACTAGCAGCACCTTTCCACGTATTTGTTGGGCATTAGAATGTCCTCTTTAGTGAAGTTTCTGTTCATGTCTTTTAGCCATTTTTTGACGGGATTGTTTGTCTTTCTGTTGTTGAGTCGGAGTTTTCTATATATTTGAGAGATTAGACTTTCATCAGATACGTTATTGCCAACGATTTTTATCCCAGTCTACAGACTCTCTTTTTATCCTTTTGTATATAAGTATCTAATTTTTAGGAGGTCCCAGTTATCTAAATTACCTTCTCTTGCTCATGCATTTTGGTTGTGTTTAATATGCTATTTACGTCCAAAATTGGGTACCCTAGTTTGGCTCTTATATTATCTTCTAGGAACTTCATAGTTTTAGCTTTAACATTTTGAGTTAATTTTTGTGCATAGTGAGAGATACGGATCCTGTTTCATTTTTCTGTAAATGGATAATCAGTTCTGTTGGCACCATTGTTAAAGATATTATTTCTTCCCCCACTGAATAGATTTAGCCCCTCTGTTAATCAGCTGCTCACAGATGGGTGGTTTTACATCTGTGTTCTCAATTCTATTCCACCGTTCTATGTATCTGTCACCAAAACAGTACCAGCTTGTTTTGATTCCTGTGGCTGTACAGAAAATGCTGAGATTAGGAGAAGCAAGGCTTCCTACTTTGCTATTCTTCAACATCACATTAGCTGTTCAGGGCTTCTTTCCTTTCCTCATAAAATTAAAGGATTAGTTTTTCCATTTCATTAAAAAATGTTGGGATTTGGATCAACATTACATTATATTTTTAGATCACTTTGGCCAGGTAGTATTGTCTTTATTACAATGTTAAGTCTTCCAAACCATGAATATGGGATCTCTGGATCCTTCTTGATGTAAGCCAGTTTTCATTTTAGTCAAGTAACAGAGGAGGTATTTTTCCAAGAAGGACATCACTGATTTTTAAAAACAGAATATATTCAGAAGTAGAATTCCAACTCACATATAGAATAAAAAATAATCTATAGCTGTTGAGTCAGTTCTGACTCACAGCCACCCTACAGGACTGAGCAGAGCTGCCCCATGGGGCTTCCAAGGCTGTCAGTCTTTACGGAAGCAGATGGCGATCTCATTCTTCCGTGGAGCAGCTGCTGAGTTCAAACTACTGACCTTTTGGTTAGCAGCTGAGCGCTTAACCATTGTGCAACCATGGCTCCTACGTGTGGAACAATGTACTTTAATTGATGTTTAATGTAACTTTTACCTCTTAATTCTAGTATCTAAACTCCATACAGTTTAAAGGAACAACTGACCTGTGCAAGACACTCTATTTGTCAGGGAAGTTTACAACCCAATAGGAGAGCACAGACAAGTAACTAAAGGGTGCAGAGAAGCACTACATACTTTACAAGGATGAACTGAGTATCCTAAAGGGGAACCAAAGGCCAAGGCATAGCATCCAATCACTAAAACAGTGATAAACCAAAAAAAACAAACCCACTGCTGCTGAGTCAATCTGACTCACAGCAACTGTATAATGACACCCCAAAACTGCCTTTCATATAATGATAGAATTGATAATTATGACAAAAGCAAGTGCTACACATAGAGCAGTTAACTGGCACCATGCACTGTGCTGAAACTATTACTATCTTCATTTGTGAAAGGAAGACACTGAAAAGGTAACACTCCCACCCAAAGACAGCCAGCCAGTTAAGTGACAAAGCACACCTAGTAATAATGGCACTGAATTATGCCACTTTGGAATCTAGAACCCAGCACCTAACCATCACAGGTGCCTGCCATCTGAGTTTACATGTTGAAGTCAAAATCACTGCCGTTGAGTCAATTCTGACTCACGGCAACCCTACAGGTCACAACAGAACTGCCCCACAGTTTCCAAGGAGTACCTGGCAGATTTGAAATGCCACCCTTTGGGCTAGCAGACAGCACTTCACCACTATGCTACCAGGGTTCTGACAGCCAGAGCCAAATGAGCAATACGCTAACAGCAAGATAACTTAAAGATACATTCTCTGTACCAAGGTTAGTAATATGAACAATCAGGGCAGGAGAAGGCAGAGGTGGTCCCTCCCCTCCACTACCCCCACCCCCCTCCTGAAGAAAGCATGTTCTAACTTTCATGCAAAGTGTACTTATGAAATTATAAAGAACAAACCTAATCCAATCCCCAGCAAAATTGAAGAAATGATGATTAAACAGACGGCTTGTATTTGGAAGACGCAGCAGAGGCCAGGAGGGGCTCAAATAGGTTTATCAGGAATAAGCTATATAAACTAACCTAATCTCTTCTTGGTTATTTGATTGGCACATAAGGAAAAAAAAATTAGTCTGTGTATATCATGATTTTGGTCCATATGATGAGGCCATATTAACAGATGTCAAAGCAAAGAGTCTTGAATACCCTGCTAATATGGGACAGAGGCCACTATCATGTGGAGTCAGCTGGGTGAACCAGAACACAGCTGCTGGAGTCATGAGCCTTAGCCCACTGTGCAGGTGGCACCTCTTGTCATGTGTGTGTGGTGACACTCTATCCTCACCCACATTTTATCAATGGCTTCAACGAAGATGTCAAAAGACCTAAAAAGCTTGTAGAAGACACAAAAGCAGGCAACATGTATGGAACCAGAACAACAGTACCCTATAACAACCCCCTGAAGTGTATCTATCAAAGAAACCTTGACCACAACCCTTCCTGCTTTCTGGTCAAAGCAGTTAAGATGAGGATATTGAAAACATGAGCCAAAAAACCCCAAGCAGCTCACAGGCACATTCACTATTGCATGTCCCCACATTGACCCTTGCATGTAGAAAAGGTTATTACAATATCCACCAGACAGGGACTCACCTTGCAGTTGCTGACATCTTTAACAGTGGACTGGAGTAGCAACATGTTGTCACCACCACCACTGGACAATCAACCTAACCCTGATTAATTGATGAAGCACCCCTCTGGACCAGAACCAGTGTGACCCAGGGAGAGGAAGCATCCATAAAAAACCTAGCTTCCTCTACCAGCACATGGTTAACAGCCTGTCCAGTGGGCCACCAATGGATGTAGTACTGTGGTCCCAGTCAGTGCCTGGAGCTGAGTTGAGTCTTTAAGAAAGCACCAGGGTCCCTGCACCTCAGAAGCTTCTAGTCCAGGGCAAGACTGACAACAAGGATCTTCCTCCAGAGCCAGCAGAAGAAGCCCTCCCTTGCAGGTGAAACCCCAAATTTAGACTTTCGGCTTAGCAGATTGTGACAAATGAAATTTCTCTTTCTAAAGACATCCACTTGTGGTATTTCTGTTAAAGCAGCACTGTATGTCTGAAACAGAAATTGGTACCATGAGAGCAGAGTGCTGCTCTAACAAATACCTAAAATGTGGAAGTGGTTCTGAAACTGAATGGAAGGAAAACTCAGAACTGAGGGGAACTGTTAACAGTGAAGAAGGTACAGATGGTGAGAAACAGCAGAACACCAGAAGCAACAGCAACAGCAAAACCATATCAGCATGAGACAGCACTGGAATTGACCCATGGAGAAAGAGAGCTGAGTGCCTGCACACAGAGGCTTCCTGGTGGAGTGGGGTGCCTCCAGGCACTTAAATCAGTGGAGCTAGGCTTGCTGACCCACAGAGCAAGAGAGCTGAGTGCCTGTGTGCAGGAGATTACCTGGCAGAGTGGGGTGCCTCTTCGTACTTGTACTGGTGGAGCTACAGAGCTCTGGAACACTTGTCCCAGCAAGGCAGATGCTGGCCTGAGGACTGGGCTGTGAGACCATAAGAAGCAGAAGCTGAAAAGAGAACATGAGAAGCTCAGTGATCCCAGTCTCAAAGGTATATCCATGACCTCAGGGATGTGAAAAGGTGTAGCAACTGGCTCTGATGTTTCTACCTGCAGAGCTGCCACTCATATGACTTGCAGAATTGTGTGCCTGAAGCTGAAAGAGCAAGACTTGCTGCCCCAGTGGGCCAGAAAGGAAGAGCTGTAGTACACGGCTGGGGGGCTTCCACTCAGAATCTGGGGAATGTGGATGATACCTAGAGTCTAAAGGACAGGGCCATTGTGTAAAATGTCTCAGAGAATGGAAGATTTTTAAAGCTTTCAGGGCTACTATAATGTGTTCTTCTGACTTGCTTGTTGCCTTGTTTCTCCTATTTGTAATAGAAATGACTAACCTGCGCCTGCCTGTTCCGCCATTGTATTTTGGAAGCAAATTACCTGTGTTCTAGATTTCACCGCTTAAGAGGAATTTCTGGATATTGAACTTGGACTTTAAGACTTTCACTAAGATGAGATAAATGTTTTACATGTTACAAGGGTGTGATTTTTAGGGAGCAAAGAGTAGAAGTCATCGATAGAATTGTGTTCCTGAAAAAACCTGTATCCCTTTAGCTATCTTGTAATTCCTGGTCCTGTGTGATCGTGCTCCATATTGGAATTCCTGCTTCTATGATGTTAATGAGGGTAGATGGGTGTTATTGTGTTGGTGGGTCAGGACGTCATGTGTGGGATCATTTTGTGCCTCGAGGCATTCCCTTGAGATATAAAAGAATCTGGCAGAGAGATCTGGGGACCTCATACCACCAAAAAGCAGTGCCTGGAGCCGAACCTGTCCTTTGGGGAGAACTGGAGTCCTTGTCCCTCAGAAGCTTCCAGTCCAGGGGAAGATTTACAATGACCTTCCTCCAGTGCCAGCCGAGAAAGCCTTCCTCTGAAGCTGACATTCTGAATTTGGACTTCTAGCTTACTGGACTGTAACAAACGAAATTTCTCTTTTTGAAGGCATCGACTTGTAGCATTTCTGTTAAAGCAACAGTAGATGACTAAAATACCTAGTTTACGAAAGTAGTAGAGTGCCATGACAAGGAATGTAACAAAGATTCCCTGATTGGGTATAGAAAAGTAGGGTATGGAACTCAAACACTAGTAAAAAGACCAGACTTGATGGTCCCCAGAAGACACAGCCCCTGGAATGACTATCTGTTAGCCCAGAACTAAAACCATTCCTCAAGCCAGCTCTTCAGATAAATATTGGGCTGGACCGTAAGACATAAAATGATACTGATGAGGAGTGCGCTTCTTGGCACAAGTAGATATGTGAGACTAATGGACAGCTCCTCCCCAGAGGCAAAATGAGAAGGCAGAGAGACACGAGCTGGCTGAATGGAAAAGGGAAATGTAGTGTGGAGAGAAGCGTGCTGCCACAGTGTGGGGAGAGCACCTAAGGTCACATAGCAATGGGTGTTTTAAGTTTTTGTATAACAAGTTGACCTAACTGTAAACTTTTCACTTACAGTACAGGTAAAGATAAATAAATAAATAAATAAAGTGGCATGTGGGAAGACGCGCCCGACCCTAAAAATTACTGTCCAGTCAGTTCTGACTCGTAGCAACTCTATAAGGCTTCCAAGGAGTGTCTAGTGGATTCAAACAGCTGACCTTTTTGTTAGAAGCCATAGCTCTTAACCACTGCACAACCACAGCTCCTGGCAAGGAAATGACTTTCACAAAATTCAGTATAAGTCAACAACAGGAATGTCCAGAGGGACCCTTAGATTTCATTAGACTTCAATTTGAAAACGCAGGAGAGGTTTTAGAACCAATGTACTCAGTTCCATCATGTACCTTGTGTTCAGGCTCAGGAACCTCATTTCGAGAGAAATATTATCCACCAAAGTCTGTGCACGGAATGATGAGTAAGATGTTGATGGGGCTTGAAGTCAGTGTTACGGATTGAACTATGGCCACCCCCACCCTACCGCACAATACAGTCAAGTCCTAACGCTGGTACCTGTGAATGACCCTGTTTACAAAGAGGATCTTTAAAGACGTTATCTGTCAACACGAGATATAATCCCATATGACTAGTGGTTCCTATAAAAGAGAAGATATGCAGAGACAGAAAGACAGACAGCTGGACGCTGTGTGATGTCAGGGCAGCAAGTCAAGAAACAACTAGAGCTACCGGGCCAGGCACGACCCCCACTGCCTCCACCCTGAGCACAGCTCTGCTGCCCCCAAAATCTATTTCATTGTTGTCCCACAAACACCACCAGAGTGGCCTCCCTGCAGCTTCTGACTCCTGATGGCATCAATGCCTAGTTCCAAGTCCAGGACATCTGTCATGGACTGAATCGTGTTCCCCCAAAAATGTGTGTGGGATTTGGCTGGGTAGACCACGATTCCCAGTATTGTGTGACATTCCTCCAAGCAGTAAACCCTGCCTCTACGATGTCACTGAAGGTGGGTGGCTGGCAGTTGTGTTCCTGGGGCAGGACTCAGTGGGTAAGATTGCATTATGCCTGGAGGCAGTCTCCTTAGCAATAAAGAAGCTAGAAGAGAGATCTGGGAATTTCATACCATCAAAAAAGAAAGCAGTGCTGCCTGCTGAGCGCATCTACGACTGGGGTCTCTGTGCCTCAGAAGCTTCCGGTCCAGGGGAAGACAGACGACAAGGACCTTCCTCCAGAGCCAGCAGAGGCCTTCCCCTGGAGCTGACACCTTGAATTTGGAATTTCAGCCTCCCGGACTGTGATAAAATAAAATTTCTCTTTTTAAAGCCACCCACTTACGGGTATTTCAGTTTAAGCAGCACTAGGTGACTAAGACAGCATCTGACTGTCTTAGGCTCCGTGGACAGATAATCAAGTTGACAGATAATAATTCAACGGGCACTATAAAAACAAATACACAAACAAAAAACCTGAAGGTTTGATTTAAGAAATAATATTGTAGCCATTATTCCCTGTCCTAGAATGTGACCCTGGTGGTGTCGCGGTGAAGTACTATGGCTGCTAACCAAAAAGTTCGGCAGTTCAAATTCACCAGGTGCTCCTTGGAAATTCTATGAGGCAGTTCTACTCTGTCCTCTAGGGTCTGTATGAGTCAGAATCGACTCGACAGCAGTGGGTTTGGTTTGGGTTTAGAATGTGACCCAGCTAGAGCTAGACTTATGAAGACTCACAAAGACACATCAACTGGATCCTGAGGTACAGAAACAACAGTTAGAACATCTTGGAAAATATCTTTTTAGCAAACCTTACACACAAACTAATTAAACAGTGTACACAACACCCACCTACTGTCCACTCACCTTTTTCTATTAGCATTTAGGTAACAGTACGATGTGTTGGACCAATGAAGCCCCTCCTGACTATGCTATTTCAAAGTTTTTAGCCCACTTGTGAAAAGGTGAAGCTTTCTGTGATTTTACCCATTTGTCATGTTAATATATTCGGATTATTCTGTAACATTCTGTTGCTCCAACTGGGACAGACAGGGTTCTGGCAGCAGGCTCATCTGTTTCTCCACTTTGGTTTTTTCGGTAATATTCCTTGGATCCGGGCAGATATGGCTCTGGCAGCGGGCTTGTCTGTTTCCCCACTTTTGCCTCTTTGAACACATGCCAAATGAAACCTTTCTTTTTCTTTACTGTAACTTTGTGATGATTTTTCCCTAGAAAAAGCTCAACTCACATCATCCAGAAGCTTCCACTGTACTTGAAGAACTGAGGCACACAAAGAGCTACTACGCGAGGATTACAAGGTGCTCTGTTACCAAGCAGTGCCACCTAAGGTGAGAGAATACGAAGGCAGCACATAACTGTAGTGCTGTGGGTAACCTGTACGTTGCTGCCCTAACTAAGCAGTAGACGGGTCCTGGTAGCCTGCCATCATCCTCTGGTGCTCTGGATGTCACAGTTCACACATCTGCTATTTGGAAAGCCCAGTGGTGCAGTGGTTAAGTGCTATGGCTGCTAACCAAAAGGTCAGAAGTTCAAATCCACCCAGTGCTCCTTGGAAATTCTAAGGGACAGTTCTATTCTGTCCTCTAGGGTCAATAGGAGTCAGAAACAACTTGACAGCAGTAGGTTTGTTTTTTTGGTATCTCAACCAGGGAACTTCCAGGTTAAAGGCTAAATTCCTTTGCACCCCTCTCTCCCGGCTCCCCTTCTCATTACCATGGCCCAATTCCTTTAACATCAGCTCTGTTGAGGTATAATTTATATACTATAAAAAGCAGATTGTTTAAGTGTACATTTTGAATCATTTTGACAAATTCACACACCAAGGATCCCATCACCACAAACAAGATTCAAAATAGTTCCATACCCCCCAAAATGCCTCCAAGCCCTTCCAGACAATTCTCCTCCATCCCTGGGTCCAAGCAGCTAAAATCTGCTTTCTGTCACTATAGAAAAGTTTTCCCCAAAACTTTTAATAAATAGAACTTTTTATAAATAAGGTATATACTGTTTTTTATGTAACTTCTTTCACTTGGAATAATGTTTTAGAGATGTGTCACCGTGGCCTGATTAAACAATATGGGGCTCCCAGTACAGATGTCACTGGCCCCAAACTGTAGCCATTAAGAAGAGAGAGGAACCACCAAGCTCCTCTCCTCCATCCTGCCCAGTCCCAGGCTCCTACCCACTCCTACCAGGCCGTGGCAGAAAAGCCAAGTCTCCTTGTACTGCACCGGGTGTGGGTAAGAAAAATAAAAAAACAAACCCACCGCCATCGAGTCCATTCCAGCTCATAGTGACCCTATAGGTCAGAGTGGAACTGCCCCATAGAGTTTCCAAGGAGCACCTGGTGGATATGAACTGCTGACCTTTTTACCAGCAAACACAGCACTTAACCACTGTGCCACCAGGGTTTCCAGACATAAGGGGGAAGTAAGAGGAGCATGAGAACAGAAACAAGTGAAAAGGACCAGCAGACTGGTCACGCTGGGAAACAAAGTACAGATAGACAGAAAGGATTCACTTGACAGAAGGCCTTGAACGTGAGGCTTAACTCAAACTTTATCTGGCAAGAGAAATTCAAGAGCTGTAAGACCTTAAGCAAGAGGGTGGGATTATAACAGTGCGATTTGAAAAAGGCTTCTCCTTGACCTTGAGAAGAGCCGAACAGCCTGCCAGCCAGGAAGTTACCAGGGAGGCCACGCTACGGGGGCCTTAGCTGAGCTGACAGTGGAGAATACAGGTGAATTCAGGAGCCTCCTCAGAAAGAATCTGGTGAGGTGAGCTAGTGAACACGCGGCAAAGAGAAGAGAGTCTCAGGAACACTAGTCCTCAGAACCAAGAGAACTGGAAACTACTCAGGAGAAGAGTGCTTCCCATTTGATTTGCTCATTTTCAGGCTGGACATTGGTATTTCTCATGGATTCAACTGTGTCCCGCCCCAAATGTGTGTAGCCATTTGGCTGGGCCATGAGTCCCACTATTTTACAATTGTCCTTTGTTTTGTGATTTTCCTGTGCTGTATGTTACAGAGGATTAGGGTGGGACTGTAAATCCCTTCCTAAGGTCACCTCCCTGCTCCACTGTAAAGGGAGTTTCCCTGCAGTGTGACTTGCACCACCTGTTATCCTTTTATCCTTGAAGAAATAAAAGGGAAGCAAGCAGAGAGCTGGGAACCTCACACCATCAAGAAAACAGCACCGGAAGTAGAAGGCGTCCTTCAGATCTGAGGTTCCTTCACCAAGGTGCCCCCTGACCAGAGACTGATGCAACACAGGACCTTCCTCCAGAGCTGACAGGTGGAAAGCCTTCCCTGGAGTGGACATCCTGAATTCGGACTTGTAACCTACTAAACCATGTAAGAATAAACTTCTCTTTGCTACGGCCATCCACTCTGTGGTATTTCTGTTAGAGCAGCACTAGCCCACTAAAACAGAATCCAGAGGAAGATTTCCTATACACCTCTGAGACCTGAGACTGCTTAAGGAGTGAAAGATGACGGCCAAAGATGCAGGCTTTTGATCCCTTGTTCATAGGGGACAGGGAACACTGGGAAAGTAAAGGAAGCAAATGTGAAGCAACACCCACCCTTGGTTCATCATCTCTCACCCCAAGAATGTTTTACCTTGTAAACGTCAATCTGGGTAATCATCAGAAGGATAACTCACCTCACGAAGAAGAACCACCAAAGCCAGGTAACAGCGAAAAGACAAAGCGTATTTTCTCTCATTAAGTATGGCCTCAAAGACCTTTGTGTCTAAGATTCTGTGTGATATTATAAACATCTGTTCAAAGGAGATGACCGCACCCTTGCTTAATTAACTTTAGTGACTCAGAACCAGTGTCAGCTACCTTAGTTGCTAATCAAACTATGTCACCGGTCTGTCATTTGTGGAACTTCATCCCACTGACAGCAATACCCACGCTACCCTGTGTTAAGGGCTAGCTTCACTGGTATGGGACCTGTGCAGTGCCCAAGGCCCCACACTCAGAAGGACTTGGTTTGATGTACTGCTGTCACCCACTTGAAACTCTTCATAATTTTTTAATAAGGGACATGCACTGTTATTTTGCACTGGACCCCCCCAAATTAGGAAGCTGCTCCTGTCTCTGTTATTCAAGCACAACAGCTATCTACAAATGACTCCTGCTACACTTACCAACCGCAGAGGATCAGTTTTGCTTTCACACATTTGGTAAACTGAGGCAGGGCTCAGCTAGGTCAACCCTCTGTGTGTCTGGCAGTACTACAAGCACTTTTAACATGGACAGAGTGTGGGACCATTGTTAAAGAAGAGGAAATCAAGAAGACCACAGGAACACTGAGAGGAACTGAAATACCTTCAATTTCCACTACAGAGAACGCTGTCACTAGGGGGCCACTTAAACAGTCATATTTTAGTCAGAAGAAGCCAAAGCCAAGTGCCGTCGAAGAAGAAAAGCTAATCAAATGGGAATCAACCATGCGCATGCTCTGAAACAGGTGCTATGTACTGGAATACGCAGACGCTCCTCTGGTTCTGCAGGCGATACAGAATTAAACACATACATCTGTACCTTGGCGGAGCTTCAGTACATGGCGACTCTCTGATAGGAACCCATGACATGCTCAAACCAGCTTTGATTTATTGTTGGGTCACATTTCTAATGTTCTTATCTCAAGAAAACAGGGCTACTAAGTCATAACCAGTAGGAACCCTGGTGGTGTACCGGTTAAGTGCTTTGTCTGCTAACCAAAAAGCTGGCAGTTCAAATCTGCCTAACACTCCTGGGAAACTCTTTGGGGCATTTCTACGGAAGCCCTGGTGGTACAGTGGTTAAGTGCTTTGTCTGCTAACCAAAAAGTAAGCAGTTCAAATCTGTCAGGTGCTCTTTGGAAACTCTATGGGCCAGTTCTACGCGGTCTGTAGGGTCACTAATGAGTTGGAATTGACTCGCCGGCAGCGGGTTTGGTTTTTTTTTTAAGTCATAATAGTTTTATGCTAACTTTTCAAGAATGTATGTAAAAACATAGCAATTAACGTATATTAAAAAAAAACTTTCTCTTTTATTTGAATCTCTAGCTCCACAAAAAGCACCTCAAAATAAAACTGAAGTAATTTTTAGCTTTGATGAGGTAAGTTACAGATAGATATTTAATTTCATTACGCTTTAGGTAAAGCTTACAGTGAAAACTTTCTCATCCAAAAATTTATACACATTTTGTAAATATATTTTCATGAGACCCAAAAAAAGATGTTTTTTAAAATAACCTGAAAATGCATTTGCATTGTTAAATTACAAGTTCTCCTGAACTAGAGATGAGCAATTCTTGGTGTTCACCAACATTTTTTTTAATCTTTTTGATGTTGCCTCATGGGTCTGCTGCTGTACAAATGAGACAATGCTGCTAAAAAGCACTCAATTAAAAAAAATTAGTACGGAGCAGGGAGGAATAGTGTGCTGTCACCGGAAAGGGAGAGCAGTGGAAGCTGCATATAGGTGGGCATGTAAATTTATGCAGGAATGTACAGTTTCACTCAGTCATAATAAAAAAAAGAAAAAAAATTATACTACTGCTAATGGGAAACAACATAAGGATAAATTTCTGGGATAAAAGATATCATTAGCTTTATATTATTCTACTTGATGTATCCTACACTTTCAGAGATGAGTCACCATCAATCAATTTTTAGTCACAGAAAATTAAGATAAAAGAAAACCAAATATTGCAGTACATCCTGACTCAACTCCACATTTTGATTTCATGGTTTAGTGGTTAAACTCTCAATTAAGACACAGGAAATCTTATGTTCTGTTCTCAGCACTTAGCACACCTGGGATGTGGGCCAAACTCCTTCTCCTATCACCGCGGCTCTATAGAGTAAATCCTGTTCCCCGTCGGAGTGTTCGTGAGGATTAGTGAGCTAAGAGATGTGATGATCTTAGAATCTAAAATTAAGGATAAATCCACTCTCCTGACCATTTTCTGTTTTGAGTTAAAGAACAGTAAGGGAGGCTTCAGAAACCCTGGGGGCACAGTGGTTAAGTGCCATCCATGCCTGCTAACCAAAAGGTCGGCAGTTCACATCTACCAGGCGCTCCTTGGAAACCTAGGGAGCAGCTCTATTCTGCCCTACAGGGGTGCTGTGAGTCAGAATCAACTCGACAGCAGTGGGTTTCCTGGCGTTAGCAGAGGCTCTGAGATATCCAACGGCAGAGATGAGTAAAGGCGTTTCAACGCCCCTTTCCTCTCAGGCAAACGAAACGACAAGCAACATCCAGGTATCATCCCCCCAGTTCTCAGTCACAAGTCTGAAGGCAGGATTCTGCAGTGTCCAAACAGCTCTGCTCTGGGGCAAGTGTTGCTGTGCTCAGAACGGGGACCAAAGAGGAGGAGGTGCCTGCGGCTGAGGGTGTGCGCCTGAAGGCCATCTGCTGAGATGCCCTGTCATCTACACCCACAGCGGCATACATAGTTCCTTTGAAGAGATTTCTCTACATTTGGGACACTCGGGGGGTAAGCTTCTCTCTGCTCTCTACCAGAACCTTAGGTAACAATCTGGTGTCATTTCTAACCATTTCTGACAAAAATGGGCTTTCGCCCAGAGGGAGTTGCAAAGGGACAGAGGCACAAGATCTTCAGGATAATAAATCTTAAGGGTAACTGATAAATCTTAAGGATAATTAATCTTAAGGATAATAAATAGCAGTGGCTGTACATTAGACCCATGTGCTCCCCAAGAAAAAGAGAAACCATTAATCAGGCTGTCAGGAAGCTTATTATTTTCATTACTACTATGATTTTTGATTAGGGCTCCAGGGGAGAGTTTGCCTGCAGGCCTGCCCCAGCACTGACCCTGATAAGGAAAAACCCCACTAAGTGCACAGCCACTGCCGAAAGCATGGGGTCTGACCTTCAGGCAGAAGCTGAAGGCTGAACACTGAATTTAAAAACAGAAGTTGCCCTAGAGTCAATTCCAATTCATGATGATTCCATGTGTTACACAGTACAACTGCCCCATGGATTTTCCTGACTATAATCTTTATGAAAGCAGATTGCCAGGCCTTTATTCCTAGTGCTGCTGTGCGGGCCTGATCCATCAACCTTTGGATAGTGGTTGCGCACAAATAGTCCATTCCACCCAAGAATCCCTCTGGAAATACCTAACTCCTTCGTCCCCAGGAAGACCCTGTAGGCGAGGGCAGGAGACAGGCTGGCTACCTCACTGCAGATCACCCCTATCTCAATACCAACGTACCCACCCACCCCTGTGTGACATCTCTTCTGTAGTGGAGAGACAGTGAGACAGAGGCAGCAGCAGCCAAGTGACTTCACAGGACTCTGCTCAGCTCCAGGCAATGGGATGAGTTACAGCCCTGGAGAGGAGAATCCCAGCACCGTTTCTTCCTTCCCCATTCGTGGTTTACTGCCCTATAAAATGGCTTCAATGCTCCCAGAAAAGGCACTGGCAACACACAGGATGCTTGGTGTCTTTGCGCTACTGCCCACAGAAACATAAACATGAAAAACCACTGCCGTTTTCTGATAATGCGAACAAGAGGCTTAGTGTCAGATGCTGCTTCCAACCATCTTTCATTCTGGGTGATTCTGTCCGAGTCGATGCATGTAATATAAACTATCAGCTAGCATTCATCAGACAGACACATACCCAGCATTCTCTCTCCCCTCTTCCCATTCTATTTTTACCCATAGCACTTAATCACACTCTAACGTTACATGCTATCATCTGTCCACCTCCCTCCACAGTGATATCAGGACATCCTTCCCTGAGCACACAGCTTTGGTCCTGGGCTGGAAGAGTTCCTGAACTGCTGGCAATCGGATCCACTGATCCAAGACGGAACCAACAGTCACAGGGTAGATTACTCTAGGTACATACAGCTTCCTAATCTTTACTAACTAGCTGTTACTTTAAATACCTGGTTGACTTAAACTGGATCACTTTGTTTTACTGAAAGACCTAGAGAGAGAGGTCTTCAAATCAAAAGAGTGGTCCCATGCCACTTGTGGACAGTAATTCATCACAGATCACCTACTCCCAAGAGGGAGGGATCTGGCCTGTTTATTAGGACCTCAGCCCTGCCTGAGGCTGGGCCTTCGGCTATGTCTGGAAAGAGCAGTGAAGCAAGCTCACCCTGAGGGTCAGGAAGGAAGGTGGGACAAGGTTAAGAAGCTGTACAACTGTACCTTTCAAGGATACCTCAAACTGTGGTTTCCCATACTGGGGGATACCCATCAATCTAGCTATACAACCCTTTCCCTAGGCCATTTTTGGCAATTCCATGGGCCATCTTTGGGAATTCCACATCCATCAGGATACGCAGATGGCCTCCTGGGAAAAGTCACCTGTTTGCCTGCAGCTCCTCTGGTGTTTTCCACCTGCTTCTGGGCTTTATCAAGAAAAAGTGGCCCAAAAGGCTCCAAGTCAGGTTATACCCTCTGTCACAGAGACACAGACACTCTGGACAGAGTTTACCATGCAACTTCAAATGTCTGTCCCACTGTAACGCTCCAGGAGCTAACGTGTATGATCACCCTGTATAAGAGGCTTACAGGGTGCAAACCTAAATAAAAGGTGGCGGTTCGAACCCAGTGTCCCACACAAAAACGGCCTGGTAAACTGCTTCTAGAATGATCAGTGCCCAGAAAAACCTACAGAGCAGTGGAGTGGCACCACCCTATGATACATGGCACGGCCCTGAGTCTGTATTCAACTCAAGGGCAGCTAACAACAATTATTTTGTAAGCAACATCAGGATCACAAATTTCTTTTTTATAATTGTATCACATTTATGTATGTTAAATATTTTTAAATTTAAGTATTTAAAACATACCTAGTTTTCTACTGCGTAGTTTTACATAGTCTTATATAATTTAATAGGCCTCAAAAGAATGGCAGTGGCCAGACTGCTCCCACCTTGAGAGACCTAGATCTCTCTGAGCCCACCTGACTTCTAATACAAATATTTGCATTCATATCTATTTCCAGCCCAAGTGTCACTTCTTGGAGGACAATGGTGACACAGCGGTTAAGTGTTATGTCTGCTAATCAAAAGGTTAGCAGTTTGGATCTGCCAGGCGCTCCTTGGAAATTCTACGGGGCAGTTCTGCTCTGTCCTGTAGGGTCACTATGAGTTGGAATCAACTCAATGGCAGTGGATTTTCTTTTTAATTATGATTCAGTGAAAATGTACATTCCCATATAAATTTACATGCCCACCTATATGCAGCTTCCACTGCTCTCCATGCCCAGTGACAGCACACTATTCCTCTCTGCTCCATACATGTCTCATCTTCCCAACAGTCTCCTTTCCCCTCCTCTCCACCTATACCCCTTACTCCAGCCAGAGGTCCACAGGATGATATCCTACAGATGCATAGAACCATAAAGTGCATCCAGCATGTGGTGTCTCTGCATCTCCAAGTCCAATCCATTCATGTTTGAAGAGTGGACCTTCATAATGATTTATGGGCAAGGGCAGCATCAGGGCCAGGGGCCATGCTCCCAGGGGAACTCTGAAGCCGCTGGACCATCA
The DNA here is from genome assembly GCA_028571685.1 of Heterohyrax brucei. Taxonomy (NCBI): domain Eukaryota; kingdom Metazoa; phylum Chordata; class Mammalia; order Hyracoidea; family Procaviidae; genus Heterohyrax; species Heterohyrax brucei. Next base: position 26,587,041 of record CM053149.1, on the reverse strand, counting down.
ATTGTGGTCTTTTAGTAGAGATCTCAGGTTCACCCCTTTTCATTCTTGTGTTGTCAGTGAGACTCAACTTTGTGAGCTCCATCACGGCTGTCACTGGTGGTGGCCGGGCACCATCCTGTTCTTCAGGTTCCAAGTCGATGTAGGCACCCACACACGTCGGTCTCTCTGTCTTCCCAGTTGTCTTTCCCCTATGTCATTTTGGTCCTTACGGAGCATCTGTTCCTGCTGAGTTGGGACCATTTGCTGTGTCCTCAGATGGCAGCTAGGCAGCTTTTAAGACCCCAGACTCCACTCACCAATGTGGGGTGCAGAGAGCCCTCTTAGCAATACGCTAGTTGTGCCAACTGGCCTCAATTTCACCTAAGAGCATGGTCCCCTGCCCCAGCAGTGGATTTTTTGTTTGTTTGTTTGTTTGTTTGGAGGACAATGACAGTCTGAGTTCTCAAAATCCCTTTAGCCAACACCAACTAGATGCTGGATGACCAGTACTGTTCTTCCCCATTTGCAGGGGCTGCGAGGACCAAAGCCTGGTCACGTGTATGGCTTTTTGTTTCCACAGCAATCAGGCCCACATACTTGTGTCCACACGATTCTAAACTAGGTAGCAGCCATCCAACACACGGTAAGAAAAAAAACATACCTACTTCATGCTGATTGAAATGGTCTGTGCAAATAAACAATTTCTCCCAATTTATTTCTCAGCTGATTTGTGCTCTTCTTTGTGGGAGGGTGGGCGACAAATCAGAAGTATGTTAATCACCTAACTTTAGCCTTTTCTCATTTAACCAGGGCAGTTCAAACACTGGTAGGCTGTAATGAAATGAAGATGACATTACGGATGCTCAATTAGTATCACCATTGGAAGGACTGCCATATCTTACTAGCCAGTCTCCATGTGACGTTACCACCATCTGCTGTTCGTAACAGTCAGTTTTAAAAGTGACTTTCATTTCTTCTAGCCACTAACTTCAACACAGAGTCCTTTAGCACAGTATTTCTCCAATTACATTCCTTGGGACACTAGTGCTATTAAAAGTAGTCTTGGGGCGGGGGAGAGTTCAGTGGCCAAGCAAGCTTGGGAAACACTGCATAGACACCCAACGTTTGCAAAGTCACAATTTATCCAGTAAACTTACAGATCTAAAGAGTCCCTCGGTGAGGAAACATTCAATTTTGTTTCAAGCCAGTTTCCGCCCAACTTGTCTAATGATGGAACATTTTATGCAGAACATTCACTAACAGTTTCTAGAGCACCAGCATTTGGTGATGTAGAACCTAGGGTCAGAAGACACTGGGCCTGGTTCCCAAACTCACAGCTCTAAGTGTTTCATTGTATCAAATGCCTGCAAGCAAATGAGATAATTTTACAATTTGATTTATGCTTATAAATCATTTATCACCAGATTTACATGTTTTCTTATCATATCACCTCCAGGAAGCCCCAGCGGCAAAGGAACATTATGGTCACTATCATTTCACAGTGAAATTATTTCAGAAAGGGAAGCAACCATCCCACTGCCAAGCCTCCATAACAAGCTCCCAGCAGTATTTCTGAAATTTCTCCTTCACAGTAACAGTTAGAGCAAAGGACAAACTCACAGCCCCAAAATGGGACTGCCAAAAGCAGATGCCTCTGAAATCTATTATTTGATCTCAAAAATGAATGCAAGAAATATGACATGTTTGTGAAGTGACTACCAGTCAGGGTGACTCACTGCAGTGCCGAATCTAAGTGCAGGAGAAAAACCTCTTCAAATGCACAGCTACAGGTAAGGGGGTAAATCACCTCTACCACAGCCCTACAGGGATACTCCAGAGTGTTAGTAAAAGTACAAGGACATTCTTACTAACATGGGGAGATTTTCATGGCATTTTGGTATACATATAAAAAGGCAATATAGAATGGAGTGCATAACATGCTATTTTTTATTACCAGATCCACTTCTGTCAAACCGATTCTGACTCACAGCAACCCTATAAACAGAGCAGAATTGCCCTACAGAGTTTCCAAGGAGCACTTGAAAGATTTGAACTGCCGACCTTCTGGTAAACAGCTGTAGCACTTAACCACGATGCCACCAGGATTTCCCTTTTTTTTTTCAGGGCCCAAATAAGAATCTATATTCCACAATTCCTTAAAGCAGGAAACTCTCAAAGTGATTACCTTTGGGAAGAGGGCAGAAACTCAGCAACATGAAGCCAGGTGAGAAGGAAATTTTTAAGAGTTTGCCTGTTTTAAACCATGTGAACATGGAGCCTATTAAAAACTCAATGAAAAATTAGAAAATCACACAAAATGTTCACTCTCCTCTGTGACACACAGTCACATTTGTCTTAAAATTAAAAAAAAAATTATATATAGTTTCACAACAGTAAAATTAAATCCTTATTTAAACTTTAGCTTGCTGGATCGTCTGTTATTATTGTGCAGTATGGAAGCAACGGGTTTAGGACATTTAAAAATTGCTTAAACATTTGGCCTTCACACCATTTGAAGAAATATGATTCATGGTATCAGCAGGGAAAAAGAGTCTGGAACATCTACTGAAAAACACTTGCTTAACAGATGAAGATTTCACCTATAGGTTTGAATTTTTAAAATACACTGATGCTAACTGCTGCATCTCAGGACTCTTATGCCTAAAATTAACAGTGACTACTAAGATTTTACCTGTGTCCCCCCAAAAATGTGTGTAGCCATTTGGCTGGGCCATGATTCCCAGTATTTTGCGACTATCCTCCATTCTGCAATTTTCCTGCGCTAGAAACCTGAATCCCTGCCTGTGTTAGAGAGGATTAGGGTGGGACTGTAACACCCGTCCTAAGTTCTGTTCCCTGTAAAGGGAGTTTCCCACGAGTGTGACTTGTACCACCTTTCACCCTTCCATCCTACAAGGGACAAAAGGAAAGGGAAGCAATCAGAATTGAGAACCTTATACCATAGAGAAGGCCGCACTGGTAGAAGAGCACGTCTTTCAGACCCTAGGTTCCTGTGCCCGCCAAGATACTCCCTGACCAAAGACAGACACGATACAAGGACATTCCTCCACAGCCAACAAAGAGGGAAAGCGTTTCCCTGGAGCAGACACCCTGAATTCAGGTGCCTACCAGACTGTATAAGAAAAACCATTCATTTGTTAAAGCCATCCGGCTGTGGCATTTCTGTCAGGGCACTACCAGATAACTAAGACAGAGACTTACTTTTGGAGGTCACCACTCAGGAAGTGCCACCACACTGAAATGGCTACCCAGAAGTGAAGTGTCACACAGTGCTGCCAGCTCCTCAGTGCCACGATGCCCACTGAAAAGCCAACTGGCTGGGAGGCAGGAAACTCCCGAGACAAACGTCCTTCACACTGCACTGTAACTAGGACCTAAAACTTGTCAATGACTTTCAACACATTTTAGAATCTAATATATTTAGTATTAAAAATATAAAACCATGGCTTAAATCAAACTATCTCTTGAATTAAAAAAAAAAAATCACTTGGCTTTTTGTTTCTGGTTATACTCCCGCAACACTCTATCAAGAGGCATTCTACAGGTGTCAAGGAAACCCAGGCGGTGTAGTGGCTAAAGGCTCCATCTATTAACCCAAAGGCCAGCAGTTCAAATCCACCAGGTGCTCCCTGGAAACTCTATGGGGCAGTTCTACTCTGTCCTGTAGGGCTGCTATGAGTCACCATCAACTCAATGACAGTAGGTTTGGTTCTGATTTGATAAGTGTCAAAAACATACAGCATCTGTTTATATGAAATGTCTGGTTCAGTACATATAACTCAGAGACAAATGGTGGAACAGGAAATGTTAAGACGAGCAATGTCGCTCAAGTGTATTGATGGTACCCCCATTATATCCCAGATTCTGAGTGTAAGCTCTGTAGCCTCGAGGGCCTCCTAAGAACTGTTTAATAAACCAACGATGCCATAAATGCCTCCTACATTCTTTCAAACTGAAGTTTTTTTATTGCTGGGTGTAAATGAGGCTTGAATTTAAAAGACAAACAGCATGAATAGATGAACCCAGGCAGCAGGACTGGTGGGGGGTCATTTGTCACCGCTTTCATCCACGTCCATTCCCTTTCAGGAGGCTCTTCACTCTGGAATCCCTTCCGAGAAACAAACAGGCAGCGGGAACTGCCAGGACACAAAACTCGGCTGCAGGCCCCAGCATCTCTTGGATATTCATAAGCGGCAGAATGAGTCCACCTTCAGGTATTATTTCAGTTGTAATAATGAGCTATGAATAATTGACCACTGGGTGATCAATTATTCAGGTCGGCACACAGTTTCCAAGGAATCCTGGCATGTGTCTGGCTAATGGCATAATACAAGCAGATGCTGAGGGGAGACCCTGCAATTATCCAACACTCCGAGGCAGGCTAGTAAGGGCCTCCCAGCAGGGCCTTCCAGAAAGAGGCAACATTAACAGCTTTGGAACTTCTAGAAGGCAGACTTCCTCACTGAGTCTTTCCAGAGCCTGAGTGTGGTTCTGAAATTCTTAGTCCTGACCTCTTCTCTCCCTCCACGAGACAAGGGTATTTGTTATCACCTGAGCACAACCTTGGCTGCTGAAACTCGTGTCAAACAGAAGAACCACTATATCATGAATGTGCACATACCCAAATACTTGTGTATATACATGTATATATATATAAAATACACACAAACACACACATATATACGAGGTCTGACAATTAAGTTCACAAATTCATCCTAGAAAAAGTGCTACATACCTCACTGCTGACCATCACTGTGGTCACCTGTGAAGTACCCTCCTTTGGAAGCTATGCACTGGCACCAGTGCCCAGCCCACCCATCAAAGCAATGTTGGAGCTCTTTTTCTGGAATGGCCATCAGAGCTGTCATCGTTACTACTCTTGAGGTCCTGAATGTCATCAAAATGTCTTCCTTTCAATATTCTTTTGTCTTTGGGTAAAGAAAAAAGTCACTGGGGACCAAATCAGGTGAGTAAGGAGGGTGTTCTAATACAGTCATTTGTTTATTGGCCAACAGCTCCCTCACAGACAACTATACAATAAAATTTGCAAACTTGCCACCGTGCCACTAGGTACAACGGCCACTCCAGAAAGAGTTCCAAGAGTGCTTTGAAGGGTGGTCTACGCACTGGAGTTGGTATACAGCTTCCCAGGGGGAGTATTTTGAAGGCGACCACACTCATATTCACAATGAGGTAAGTAGCAATTAGAACAATTAAGTTCACGGACATAACTGTCAGACCTCATATATGTCTACACATATATACACATGCACACACATACACATATAAACATGCACACACACACACACACACATATAAACACATGAAGTTTTTAAGAGAGTAAGGAGCTGGTAAAACAAAACCCAAATAATCCTCCAAAACCCAATGAACAACCTGAGGGATTACTACTGAGAGTCACTAGGGGTTGGAATCGACTCAACAGCAAGGAGTTCAGTTTGGTGGGTTCTGTCAGCTAACCAAAAAGTTGGCAGTTCAAATCCACCAGGTGCTCCTTGGAAACTCTATAGGGCAGTTCTACTCTGTCCCATAGGCTCTCTGTGAATCAGAATTGACTGGATGGCAATGTTTTGTTTTGTTTTTACATACATGTGGACATAAATCCACCTGAGAACACGGCTTCTTTGTTGTATTAATTAAATTATACAAATGTGGGCTGTGTCTTAAACCAGTGACCTTTGAGATACAAAAAAATAAGATTCGGCGTAAAGAGAAGCATGCAGATGGAAGGAGACAGACACCACAAGAAAATCAAGGACTTAAGAAGCTGGAAAAAGACAAGGACCTTCCTACCGAGCTGACAGAGAGAGACATCCCCTACAGCCAGTGCCCTGCATTTAGACTTCCAGCCTCTGAAGCTGTGAGAAAATAGATTCCTGTTTGTTAAAGTCATCTACTTGTGTATGTCTGTCATCAGCCGCACCAGCAACTAAAACAAACGTCATGGCAATTACACTCTTCCCCAGGAAAAGCAGCCCAAGAGGATACGCTGAGCCAGAAACTAATGCTAACCTGAGGGATTTCCTGTTTCTCATTTAAAATCCTGCACACCGTTCCAAATTATTTAAACGTCAATGATATTGCAGTTATGACTTGCAGTTCAAAATAATTACACAGCTGGATGCTAGCTAAAACTGCCTATTCACCAGGTCCACACGTGTAAAAAAACAGAAAGCAAAGGGCTAAGTGGGAGGATGCCTCCCTCAGCTGATCCTGCTGGAGTCAAGGGCAAAGGGGCAAAGGACAGCTGCCTGCAGGGGGCCAGGCCAGGCAATGGGCAGCTCCACCTGTCAAAGCTACCAGAGGAAGAAGTCACTTAAGGCCACCTAAGTGGGACCAAAAACAAAGAGGCTGCTTACAGATTCAACTTGAAGGTGTCTTGAGCCAAACCCACTGCTATGGAATCGACTCTGACTCTTAGTGATCATATAGGACAGAGCAGAACTGCCCCACAGAGTGTCCAGGGAGTGACTGGTGGATCTGAACCGCCAACTTTCTGGTCAACAGCTGTACTGCCTAACCACTGCACCACCAGGGTTTCCCAGAAAACTAAAGCCAGTCTAAGTCACCCTCTTGCTATCAACCATTAAAAAACATTAGATTTTGTTATTGAGGTGACTTAGAAATGTCCACTTTGGGAACCTATTAAAAAATCAGCTCAGTCTTTGCTGTAATGCGTCTTGCAAAAAAAAAAAGATTTTTTGATGAGGAAAAAGTTCTGGAATTAGACTACACCTATGAAGGTCTGCTCGCACATATTTTGTGCTCATCCTAGAATATTTTATTTAATGAACAAATGAGACAAAATAACACTAGAACAACAGGCTTAACACACAGATGTTGTCTTTTTTAAATCTGGCGACCAGTCAACAGGGACAGTGGAGGATTACCAGTATATCTGATGATATTTTTTAAAATTATTAATGCCACTGAATCATCCATTTCAAAAAGAATATAATGGCAACTTTCATGTTAAATATATTTTACCACCAGAAATAATAAAAAGCAAGCTTTGATATGCCTCTCATTTCATATATTTCAATGAAGAATGCTGTTGCTTATTTTTTCAGGATAGTATTCAGCATTAGCCTCCCTACTCACAAATATTACACAGGCAGAAGACATCGGGATCAGTAATTTAAACAGCCAGTAGAGAAATCTAATAAATGTATGATAGCTGGCACAAACTCTTCTCCCAAAACCCTGCTGGCCTAGTGGTTAAGTGCTATGCCTGCTCACCCAAAGGCCAGCAGTTTGAATCTACCAGTTACTCCTTGGAAACTCTACGGGGCAGTTCTACTCTGTCCTATAGGGTCACTATGAGTTGGAATGGCCTAGATGGCAGCGAGGTTTTTGGTTTTTCCTGTCAACACTGCAACATCTGTGGTGTTTTAAATAAATCACCTTTTTTTCTCTCAAACAACAGCACCATAAGAAAAAAAAGCATTTTAAGAAAGGATTTTTGTTATCTACTGTTTTCTTCCTAAATGCTTCCTGGTGATTCGGTCATCCAAGTTGCCTTTTTTGGCCCCCTGCCAAAACCAAAAAGAACTGAGGACTTCCCTGCATCCCACTCACCCTAAATTATTTTACTATTAATCATCTCTCATTTGTTTAAAAACCAGATAAGAACGCACATGTTGTTTTTATGGTAATGTGTGCAGAAAACCAGCTGCAGGAAAACATAGATCATTTGCCCCAGGACGTGGACTTCTCATAACTGAGACAAGTCCTAGGAACTGTGTGTCTACCATACATTTTCCTCCTGTTTCTTCTGTCTCCCGAACCTTAAAGTTCCTAAGATGCCCAGTAGCTCACAGGTTTGACTTTATGACAGGCAAAAAACTGGCAAAGCCCCAAGTGAAAGTCAAGCTCAAATGCATTCTTTCAAGGTTTACATAGAAGAGCCTAAACAGAAGATTGCCAGAACATGAACTGTCTCAACATCATAATATAAAAGCATATTATATAATCTTTCTTAAAAGTAAGGTTTTTGTTTTTGCTTTCTTTAAGGCGAGGTGATTGCTACAAAGGAAAACTGAAGAATGAAGAAAACTGTGTTCTGAGACCTCGCATGGCAAAATGGAAAGAAATCATTCATTTCCACTAAATTGCTTTCATAACTTTCTACTATGTAAACCACTGACTCCTATTAGATTAACTCAGCCCACTCAATAATCCAATTCTCCCTTCACAGACAGCCACTGGAGAGGACTCTTGGTCAAAATACAAAAATAATAGCTTTAATAAGAGTATAGATACTGGGTTCAATGTTGGACTCATTAAATCTCCTTACATTTTGTTTAGAATGACTCAGAACTAAAAGCCAGGCTTTTCTTTTTCTAAAATGATGCTTTCCGTGAAAGATTCTAGCTTAGTTAATTCCTCATACAAAAATGTATACACACAAGTTTTGTGACATTAGTTGCGATTCCTACATCGTGATAGCACACTCTCCCTTTCTACCCTAGGTTCCCTGTGACCATTCAACCAGTTCCTGTCCCTTCCTGCCCTCTCATCCTCCCTCCGGACAGAAGCTACCTATCTGGTCTCATACACCTGAGTCAACTAAGACGACACTCTCTCATGTATATTGTCTTTTGTTTTATAGTCTTGTCAAATTTTTGTCTGCAGAGTGGGCTTTGGGAGTGGTTTCAGTTTGGAGTTAAGAGAGTATTTGGAGGCCACAGTTTCAGGGGTCCCTCTAGTCTCGGTCAGACCATTAAGCCTGGGCTTTTTATGTGAATTTCTGAGTTGTGCGCTGTACTTTTCGCCCTCTGTGCCTGGGACACTGCAGTGTTTCCTATTACAGTGGTCACTGGTGGTAGGAGGGCACTGTCTAGATCTTCTGGTCTCAAGTTGGTGGAGCCTCTGGTTTATGTGAACTTTCACACTCTTGGGCTAATATTTTCCTTGCATCTTTGGTGTTTTTCATTCTCCTTTATTCCAAATGGATTGGGACCAATTGATGAATCTTAGGTGGCTGCTCACAAGCTTTTAAGACCCCAGATACCACTCACGAAAGTGGGATACAGAACATTTTCTTAATACAACTGTTAATGCCAGTTGACCTAGACGCCCCCCAAACTATCGTCCTCAGATGCTACTAACCCTGTTAAAAGGAATAAATCAGACAGAAAATCCATCAATAGGTGTTTGTAGGCATAATACATAGAAACTAGCTCTTTATGGAAGGCTATCCTGACTCGACAGCACTGGGTATCAACTATTAAAAGGCACAAATTACCTGTTACATTCTGAATCACTGAAAACTTATTTAGTAATATAAAAACCATGCATTCTAGTGACAACTGTTATTACTCAGTATTATTTTTGATACCATCAACCCACTAAGATCAATTTGCCAATTTTCTAAGAGAAAATAATAGCCTCTTACACAGTGAAATCTCATACACATAAACAGAGTTTTTTTGTTTTTTGTTTTTTTAGTTCCTTCCTTATAAAAACCAATTACCTCATTTCTCAATGTCTCACAAATAAACCTGAAAACAGATGAAGTCCTTTCTAATTACAACTGAGCATCTCGGCAAATGTCACCCAAATTTATAATTGACCCAAATACGCTTCAACTGAATGGCAAAAGCAGCCCATCACTTGTTGATTGACGCTCAATTTTTCATTCATTTTCCAGAGTTTCACCAGACAGAAAAGATACATGAATACAACTATTATAGTTAATCCCTGAGGATACTAAAAGGCACATTACTAAGTTGTTTACCTATACTTCAAAGAGGCATGATGTACCAGACCAGAATATTCAACTCTAACCGCACACTGGCATCTCACAAAACCTCACACTGGAATCACCTGGAAGCTCAGAAAATCCAGCCACCGGGGCCACACTCCACACCCGTTCCAGTGGGACCCATGGCACAGTGATTCTACTGTTCTGCAAAGGCTGAGAACTGCGGCACTAGGTTCCATGCTCCTCAAGGACCAAGTGGCCAGTAAATGTTGAATAAATATGAATAAATAATTTACTTTCATGTATTTTGTGGATATTTTCTTTTTTAATCTTCTACATAGTACAAAATTCCAAATACACAAAAACAGTTCAGTGAAAAAGCCAGTCTCCTTGCCTCTCGATCCCCATCTCTGAGCAACTGTGACCCACACTTGTTTCCTTAAACAAATAAGCATTTATCATTACGTACAAAAAAGCCCAGAAGTTGGATAGCAGAGTTACTAATTATTTTTCTACGCTTCATCCACACTTGCCTTTGGCGTAACACATAAATGCACGTCACTTTCAGCATCAGAAAGGAGGTACCCTTAGGACAGCTGTGTGTGTGTGTGTGTGTGTGTGTGTGTGTGCGTGCGCGCGTGTATGTGTGTGTGCACGCACACATACCAGGAAACAGGGACACTGGGCCTGACGGTTCCCAGTAAAATGGCCATTTAGAATGGTGTTCTCTGCCATCTAGCATCAGTGAATAACCATCTAATTATTCCACCTGCTTTATTCAGGCTATATTTTCACCTCAACCAGATACCTGGTTTCTCCAGCACTTGCAGCAGAAAACGGTGGCAGGGTAGATAAGATGGAGACTCTGCTCATTCTAACTTTAGAATTAACAAATGACATGAGGGCTTATAGACCCACCTTAACTGAATTTAATCAGTCCACATAAGCTCATCAAGACCAACCATCTCTAGATATACTACCTCATTGTTGGAGAGTCAATTCCAACTTATAGGGACCCTACACAACAAAGGAGAACTGGCCCATAGGGTTTCTGAGAAGCAGTTGGTAAATTCAAACTGCTGACCTTTTAGTTAGCAGCCAAGCTTTTAGCCACTTGGCCAACAAGGCTCCCATTCTGGGTACATTAAGGGCATGAAAAGATAAGCACAGCCCTGTGGTTCTGCCCTCCAAAGACTGTGACCTTCTTCCACCCCATTCCCATGGGCAATCCCTTTCAACATGGCACTCTGGAACTGGGCTGTAAGTCAGAGAGGCCCTCAGGAGGGGCTGGGGTATGGAGAGCTACTTCAAAACAAACCCACTGCCATCGAGTGGATTCCAACTCACAGCGACCCTACAGGACAGGGCAGAACTGCCCCACAGAGTTTCCAAGGAGGGCCTGGTGAATCTGAACTGCCAACCTTCTGATGAGCAGCTGTGGCACAACGGTGCCACAGATGTACAACGGACCCAGACTGCAGTTTGTTTTTTAATCACCCTTTTGTAATTTTTTTTTAACCGCTCTCACTCTCAAACTCTAAGACAGTCCTCTCCTAAGCTACTCTTGGTCCCCTCCCCTCCGTTTTGTTTCCAGCTGAGTGGAAAACCAGCTGGTTAAGACTTTTTACAATCCATTCTGATAGGAGGCAAGGGCCTAGGCATCACTGCTTGGGCCTGAGGACATTTCTTTAAGAACTCAGAGGCTTTTCACTGTTTCAGTTAACACCAGGAGACTCATAAGATAGTAACTGTACACGGCGTGGAAACCCAGGTAGTGTAGTGGTTAAATGCAACAGCTGCTAACCAAAAGGTCGGCAGTTCAAATCTACCAGGTGCTCCTTGGGAACTCTATGGGGCAGTTCCACTCTGTGCTGTAGGGTTTTAATAAGTCAGCACTGACACACAGGCAGTGGTTTGATTTAGCTGGGTTCGAAGCTTAAAGGAGTTAAGCCGTGGCCCTGCCAAAGTCTGGAGGAACAACCTGCCAGACAGGCTTTTAAGCTATTATCTTATGCTGTGTGCTAATTGTTTCCTGTATATGTTGATTATGTCTCTCCTACAATGGAGGCTCCTAAGAGCCGGGCTTTATCTTTCATTGCTTCAGTTTACCCCGGTGCCAAGTCCAAAGTCAAATACTTAAATACTAGTTGACAGACAAAAATAGACTAGAGCAGCAAATCAACTCCACACAGTAATTTTGCAATGTCTTGTGATGAAATACAAAAAAATCATTACAACCAGCATTCTGTGATGACAAAACAAACACTGAAATTCATTGTCATTACAGCCAGTATTAACTACAAGTTTAATCATGTATTTTAGGGTAAGCTTACTTCCTTAACATGCTTTTCAATTAAATTACATGCACTATGCTGAAGGCCCTAGTCACTTCGTGATTCAGCAAAATCTTTTGAATTCATTGGAAAAAAACAAGATGGGGGTTATACTTTTGACAGCTTAACAAAAACGTGAAATTACGAAATAAACTAAACTTTTTAGGAATATGACTTAACATTATTACATCTATTAGACCAGACTTTCTATAATGATGTAAAACATATATTCAAAGATTGTTTCTATGAATTCCATGAAACATAATACAGTAAAGGAAAAACTCCTACCTCATTCAGTATACAAGACCACTCCTCATTTTAACAGCTTAATTTCATTCTATTATGAAAATGCTAACAGAATGCCACATATTTATGCCAAAAAAGTCTCTCCAACTTTGCAGTAATCAAGTGTAATGCCTGTAGCTTTTTTTTTTTCATTCCAGCACTAATGAGGAGAGTCAATAAAAATTTAAAGAAATAATGGTATTTATGATTCAACTTCACGGTATATGAAGGTTCATGATAGATTGGCGCCCCTTAGTGGCAAAATGAAACATTACAAAACTCTGATGGAAAAGTTGGGAACACTGTACAGCTTTTTGTTCTATTTTGTCAAGTTCTTTGGCTAAAACTGGAAACCCCGGTGGAGTGCTACTGTTGCTAACCAAAAGGCTGGCAGTTCAAATCCACTAGGTGTTCCTCACAAACTCTAAAGGGCAGTTAGACTCTGTCCTATAGAGTCACTATGACTCAGAATCCACTCAACCAGAACAGGTCTTGTTTTGTTTTGAGTTAAAATGCAAAACAAATGCATGTTATACTAACCAAGACGTCACAAAAGCTGTTAAAGTATCCTAAAGACCATGTCCTTCCATAAAGTCATCTTTTAATATTGACAAACAAGGGATAATCTGGCAGGCAAAGTACGACACACTTTATTACTGCAAAAGATTAGGGATGTCTGCAAAATAATGAATCAGAGAATCTGATCCAGCCTGATCTGTTAAAGACAAACTATTCATAACATTATAGAAAAATTTTCTGGAAAGTTATTCATGTTCTACCCACTTCTACCATTAACCATCTGTCAACGTTCACAGTCTAGTATATAAGGCCAAGCTCCTAACCGAAAGGTCTGCAGTTTGAATCCACCAGCTGCTCCTTAAAGTCCTGTACGGTTGCTATGGGTCAGAATAGACTTGACAGCAGTAGGTTTTATATAAAGCAGAATTTAAAACCTTTTCTAACCACATTGTATGGACAATGGGTGGTATAAGTAACATGCTTTACTTGTAAACTAGAGGTTCAGCTAGGGGAAAAACCTGAAAAAAGTATGAGTTCTGTTTCCTGCCTCCATACATATGTAAATAAGACAATGGCTGAAGAGTTGTCTTATGCAAGTAAAAGACCAGCATCTTGAGGTACAATTTCTTTTGGGCAGTTTCCCCCCAAAAATTTAAAAAAATAAATCTATTGCTGTGGAATCGATTCCAACCATGACGCTACAGGACAGAGTAGAACTGTCCCATAGAGTATCTAAGGAGCACCTAGTGGATTTGAACTGCTGATCTTCTGGTTAGCAGCTGCAGTACCTAAACCACTGCACCACCAGGGCTTACAGGAAAAGGGGCCTTGCTGGCACAACAGTTAAGCACTTGGCTGCCAAACAGAAGGTCTGTAGTTTGAACACACTGGCAGCTTTGCAGGAAAACAGACCTGGCAATCTGCTCTTAGAAAAATGACAGCTAGAAAACCCTAGGGGTAGCTCTACTCTGTCTGTCACACAAGGCCACTGGAAACTCTGGTGGTGTAGTGGTTAAGTGCTACAGCTGCTAACCAACAGGTCGGCAGTGCAAATCCTCCAGGTGCTCCTTAGAAGCTCTATGGAGCAGTCTACTCTGTTCTGCAGGGTTGCTATGAGTCAGAATCAACTTGATGGCAGTCGGTTTACATAGGGTCGCTATAAGTTGGAATTGATGCGAGGCTGTGTAATACCTACAAGAGAGACGTAGAACAGCAGAAAACAAGACAACTGTTGCAACCTCAAGGAAGATTCTGGAAGTTTTTAAAATCACATGCTTACTATCTCAGTATTTTACGAAATTTTTCTCTTAAAGATAGGATACAAGACAAAAACCTCCATTTAGTAGACTTCCAATTGCAGTCGCTGAGTGGTTTTTCACTGCAGTATTAACCTACTAAACTCACTGCCACTGAGTCAATTCTGACTCACAGTGACCCTAGAGGTCAGAGTAGAACTGCCCCACCATAGAGTTTCCAAGGAGCACCTGGCAGATTCGAACTGCTGACCTTTTGGTCAGCAGCTGTAGCTCTTAATCACTATGCCACCACAGTTTCCAGTGGCCCTGTACGACAGAGTAGAGCTACCCCCTAGGGTTTCCTAGCTGTCACCTTTCTGCATCAGGGTTGTATCCTCTTCCCACACTTATTCAATCTGTGCGCTGAGCAAATAATCAAAGAAACTGGACTATATGAATAAGAATAGGGCATCAGGATTGGAGGAAGACTCATTAACAATCTGCGACATGCAGATGACATAGTCTTGCTTGCTTAAAGAGGACCTGAAGCAACTGCTGATGAAGACCAAAGACCACAGCCTTCAGTACGGATTATACCTTAATATCAAGAAAACAAACATCCTCACAACTGGATCACTAAGCCACATCAGGAGAAATGGAAAAAAGGCTGAACTTGCCAAGGATTTTACTTTGCTGGGATCCACAGTCAATGTTCATGGAAGCTGCAGTCAAGAAATCAGAATATGTATTGCAACAGGTAAATCTGCTGCCAAGCATAGAACCATAAAGTGCATCCAATATATGGTCACTCTGTATCACCAAGTGCAATGCATTCGTGTCCAAAGAGTGGACCTTCGTTATGACTTACAGGCGAGGGCAGCATCAGGGTCAGGGGCCATGCTCCCAGGGGAACCCCAAAACTGCTGGAGATCTCAGGGTGTACTCCTTTTTATTCTTGTGTTGCCAGTGAGACTCAACTTAGTGAGCTCCATCGCGGCTATCACTGGCGGTGGCCGGGTATCCCCCCACCTTTTATTTCTTGTGTCCCTTCAACCAGCTTCTGCCTCTTTTTGCCCTCTCATCTCGCCTTCAGATAGGAGCTGCCCAGTTAGTCTCCAGTATCTACTTAAGCCAACCAGCACACTCTTCATCAGTATCACTTTATGTCTTATAATCTAGTCTAATCTTGGTCTGAAGAGTTGGCTTCAGGAATGGTTTTAGTTCTGGTTTAACATACAATCTGGGGGCTACGTCTTCCGGGAACACCCTGGTCTGTCAGATCATCAAGTCTGGTCTTTTTACTAGAATTTGAGTTCTGCACTCCACTTTGCTCCTGCTTCTGCTAAAATCTCCCTTCAGGATTTTAGCAGAGAGTTCCAAAACCCAATGTCTACAAGGGCAGGCAGGTAGTGGAAAAGCATGATGCAGGTCTGAGACACAGTGAAGACAAGTGGGAATGCAGCTAACGGGACAGCCCACAGTCTAACGGGGAATGCCACCCAGCTCCAGCTGACTGTGGTCACACTGGCACCAATGTTAGCAAATGCTACCAACTCTGTTGATTTTTTTTTTTTGAGAAGATGTAAAGCTCACTTTTTCTGGGAGCTGCACCTTTTTAAATACTGGCAGCTAATTTAGATTAAAAAGAAACCCTGTGCAGGCCAAACAAAGCACCTGTGAAGGCTGAGCACGGCCAGTTTGTACTGTGTTTTAGAGATTCTGATGATGCGTTCCCCTTATCCGAGAAATCCTAGCCTAGACGAATGACTGGCCAGTCACCCTCACTGAGGGACTCATCTGCCACCCTAGGTTCCACCTGCCATCTTCAGCTCAACTCACATGCTATAAAACTAGTTCAAGTACAGGGACAGTCACCAACAAATCACACCCCGACCACTAGCTCCCTCTTCACTCTTGAGCTCTATCTCCCTCTCTTCGCTCTAACACACACACACTACACTCACCTACCACCTCAACTCTAATGCTCCCCACTTTGTTGCTCACACGTATCACCTTATACATCACCCCGTCCTGTGAATTCTCTGATACAGCTCTCCAGTGGGGCTTTTACCAGTCCTCAGTGTTTCCTTTAAGGTTCTCTGTAGACGGCCCTGGGGTGGGGGCAGTTGTCAGAAACACATCATCTTGTTCTAAATGGCTAGAAGAGCAGCTGCAGGATTTACGGGGAAATCCTTTCCAGGAGAAGTCATGATGCATGTCCTAAGCACAACACCAAAGTGACAACCCTCTCATTGTGCTTCCTCTAGGAGCTGACTGAAAGCCATGGATTAAGTGCTTGTCCGCTAACCGAAGGATCAGCAGTTCAAATCCGCCAGCTGCTCCTTGGAAACTCTATGAGGCAGTTTTGTAAGATCACTATCAGTTAGAATCAACTCGACGGCAGTGGGTTGGGCCCCTTTAAAATTCCCGTTTGCACTTTACACTGCTGTCAGATTAAGCTCCTGTTGATCATTCTCTGTAACAGCACTCCCTCCCCACTTCTGTGGTCCAAGTTTTTTAACCTGACTTTAGTTCTAACAAATTTTTCACTGTGGCAAATCCAAAAAAATGTTAAGTGAAAATTCAAGGTTTGCTCTCATCTGTAAGAGAGGTAATGTCAAAGGGTATTGAGTTTTTCTCTACTATAAAAGTTTATGAACTCCTATCTACACCAAAAGAGGTCACCAGGGAGTTACCAGCAGAAGTTAATTTTAAGTGGCAGCCTCTGTTTGGTTTAAATATTTCATTTGGGGGCTGAACACAGACTTTGAAAATCTCCTCCATTGTCTCATAAAAAGGAAAAGAAAACCCAATACCATACTTGCTGTGGTACCTGTCATTCACCTCCAGTGGGCATCAGAATTTATTTGCATGTCACCTCACTGCTAAAACTGCAGTCCTTATAAACAGTTCATATCTTCCCATTTAAGGAGATCCAATCAAGTTAAACAGAAGCAATGTTGGATTTGAGACTGTGTTATGTATAAAAATCATAGTCTCACATAATACACCCCATTTTCCTCTCTGGGGCATTCGGATACTTTGTTCACCTGCTGAAATGCCTTTAAAACCTTATCTGATGACCAGCATTAAATTCTGCAGTAAATTCTCACATAATGCAAACAGTAGGGTGGACAGCATTCCATGCATGTAAGCCAAGAGCCACACACTGAGGGCAACAGATTGAAGATCCGTGTGATATACTTTTACTTACAATTCTTCTCCTGGTTTCGCCTTCTTATCTGAAACCAGATAGACAGTTCCAAAGCTTCCCGTGCCAAGCTTCTGCTGCAGCACATATCTTCTCGCAATCAAGGTCTCCAGACAAGCAGAAACAGCTGCCGGTCCGTTCACACGCTTAGCAGCCTCCTGGAATTTCAGCATTGCTTCAAACAAGAGAGAAACTGGTTTGTTCATTTACAAAAACTTAACATCCAAATCTACTGGGGGATGCTCAGATTCAGCCCAACAACATTTTCAGATCAATGCCTCCAATGTGCAATGTCCAGCGTTCAAGTTTGACGGATGGTAGCCATTACTAACAAAAAGTGTCAAGTGCTGGCAGCGATCCTAGCACCAGATTCACAGGTCATGTGGCACCCTACAGGCTAAGCTGAACACCTGCAGGAAAAAATGGTCAGAGGCGGAGACACTGCAGATTCCAGTAGAAGGCAGAAACTCTTTCACAGCAAGGAAACCTTCATACATCCGAATCTGGTAGAACTGAATTACAGCCAGCCAAGCTAGCCAAGTGCCATCGAGTCGGCACTTGGGTCTACCCTAGGGGCCAGGGTAGAATTGATTCCCCGGAGTATTCAAGGAGCACCTGGTAGATTTGAACTGCCAACCTTGTGGCCAACTCTTTGCAAAACTGGAGATCCTGGTGGTGTATTGGTTATGAACTAAAGCTGTTAACCAGAGTCTTAAGTTCCAATCTGCCAGGTGCTCCCTGGAAACTCTACAGGGGCAGTTCTACTCTGTCCTATAGGACTGCTGTCAGTTGGAACTGACTCAATGGCAATGGGTTTTGGTTTTTCCCAAAGTTCCGGGAGGTGTCTGTTTTACAATCAGTAGTCTGTTTTATGCTCCCAACCTACTTAAAAAATGTCTAAATGCAAGAGTATTATCGCCTTAAATCTACACATTTGCATCAAGAAATAATTATGTGGGGTCATCAAGACAGCAGAAAATAAAATATTAGTAAGATTTTCTGCTGACAAAATAACTGAGCAGGTCTTCAAAAGTGCCTTTTGTCTGCTTCCTTCACTCATGTAGAGGTGATACATTCTGGTCAAATTAAGTTGTTCAGAAAAATGTATGGCCTCACAAGTCTATTCCATTGACAAGGCCCTTCAGATTATTCACTCATTCCCCTATATCAGAAATTAGAATGAGGTCCCCTATTTAGTGAAAGGCAAAATTACAGCAGCCAACTCAGTTCTTCTGAGAAGTTCCAATTTCCCAGCGGCTCCTATCGGTAAATGACAGCGTAACCAGCAGGTCTTAAGATGCGTGGCTTAAAACTAAACCAGTTGCAAAATGTAGAGCATTGCAACTCACAGGGATCCCGTGTATGTCCAAGAACTGCTACTCTCTGGAGGGTCTGCAAGATCTGCATCCTTTTCTGAAGCAGACTGCCAGGCCCTTCTTCCGAGGTATCTCCGGGTGAATTCAACCCCAGCCTTTCCATTAGCAGCTGAGCATTGAATTTTTTATGTCACTCGAAAGCTCTCTTTGGGTTAAATGTGTCCTCACCTGACAGATTCAGCCCCTCCCCCTTCATTCCATTTGTCTCCCCTGGGAACCCACCACTTCCAGAACACACTGTGCCGCCTACATTGTAGAGCTACCTACCTGTTCAGTTGTCAAAACCCATTCACCCCTCTCCACCAAGGCTTGAGGGTGGAGAATATTCCTCTATCTTTGTATCACTGGTCCATATAGCAGGTATTATGTTAGCATTAAATACATTTCCACCAGACCAATGTGCCACTCCAGAAAAAATGTTAAAGCTGCATGGACTACGTGAGAAAGCACAGATCACTGCCTTGCCCAAAGAGACCCTTGTAGGTGTGGCTTTCCTGCCTTTGGGGCAGGAGCTGAAGTGTTCTTTTCTAGATATTGGTAAACGAGAGGAAGTAGACTTGCGTTTAGGTTCTAATAAAGTAGAACTCCTTTCTCAAAAGTAAAGTTTATTTAACATTAGGGTTAAACTAACAATTCCTTGTTTCCTCAACTTTTTTTTAAATATACATTCTCGTACAGCGGATTAACGTACATCGAGAGGAACTAGCAATTTCCTCCACCGCCCCCCATGCACCCCCTCACCCCCACTGGAAACTTGCAGATCCAGGCAATGAGCCTGAGGAAAACGCGGATGGAAGCCCTGAGGTAAAAATAGGGGGGTCACGCGGTGCGGGCGGCTTGAAACCATCACGTTCCCCGGGGCCGCAGAACTTAGAATTCGCCGAGAGGCTTCGCTCGCATTACCTTTCCCCGTCTGGGCAGAGGAGCGGAGGTCCCGGGAGCGTGCCCGGAACACCGAGCCTCAAAGTCGGGGCAACCACCACCTGCCACGGCTGTTTAACGGCGTCGTCAGGGAGACAGCGCGGGGCATGCTGGGAAGTCGGGGCAAGGAGTCCCAGGGCCGGTCGCCGAGGCGGAAGTGGCCGCAGAGCCAAGTGGGCGGGAAGAGCAGGCAAGCTTCCTAACCAGACAGCAGCCATTTGGGGGCGTACCTGCCAGCTTTCCTTAGTGACCTCGTTCCTACGCGCCCCAGAGCACCATCCCTGCAGGCCAACCTGGCGCTACAGGTTTCACTACTCTCACGGAAACGGGCCTCCCAGTGACGTCATACATAGAGACTTCCGGTTCCCGCTCTTGGATTTGGAGTTTTAAGTGCTCGCCGGGGGCTTCCAGTCCTGTCATGTCACCTTTCGGCGTTGAATGGAGGCGGTGGTCCTCTGGGAGGCCGGAGTAGGTGGGCTCTGATGCTGGATCGGAGGCGGGTTGTGTCGGGGTGTTGCGGTAGGTGAAGGCCCGTTTCTGAGGACCTGGATCGTACCTTACACGTGCGTTTCCACATTTGGGAACAACTCCGCAAGGGGCTCACATTGTTTTGGAGTCAGTGGACACAGAAGGCTTGCAAGGCAGACTTGTAAAGACATAAGTAATACACAGAATAGAGCACTTGGAGAGAAAGGACTGGGAGGCTAAAGTGAGGTGAGTTGGGTGCATAAATGTAAGAGGGTGCCGAAAGCTTCAAATTTTAATGCAGTATTTTAAAAATCAAAATTAATGCCAGAAATATGTCATTGATAAATGTCAGAGCCTTTGAAAAAGACAGCCTTGGTAACAGTGCTGTGCTGGGCCATATCAGAACCTAAGGCAGGAGGAATAATAATACTGATCCTGTGAGTGACTCTCTGAGTGACACAGTCACTCATTGCCCTTGGTGGCTGACTGGAAAGTGGCAAGGTTGCAGATTCTAGTCAGAAGAAAGACCTGTCGGACTGCTTCCAGAAAATCAGGCTTTTAGAGCACAGTTTTGACACACATGGGATTTCTGTGAGTCAAAAGCGACTTCACAGCAACTGGTTAATTGGTTGGATTCTGTGAGTCAAGTTAGATGGCAAAGGGGTGAGGGTATTGCCGGTAACCAGGTCAGATCAGCAAAAACAAGAAGATGACAATAAAGCTTCTGTTTGGGTGAAACTGAAGAGTTGAGTTCTTGGAAGCATGGAGCAGTAGTTTTCCTTGTGAAAAACTTGGCCAGTTAAAAGGGCCCAGAAGTCAAAGGGTTGAAATTCTCAGACTCCTGATTTTTTGTCACAACGAAAAACTGGATCCATGTCACTGGCCCTACACACTGTAGTTGACTGAAGCCTAATGCATTCTGGTGTTTTAACTATGAAATTGAAAAGGATATCATCTTTATAGCTTAGGATTTTTTATCTTGACCCCACAAATGTTCTATAAGACTGCTCTGTATCTCAGTGTCAAAGCCAGGTCCACAGAAGCACTATCCTGTGATGTGTCGTTAATGGTCTTAGCTTGTTTTATTTTAGAATCAGCAGCAGCCTCCATTCCAAGGATCAAAATCCCTGAAACCATCGGACTTTTGCCTTGTCACATGTGGGGAGAAAGAAAGAATGTAAAAGTGTTCACCTAGGTGGTATTGGCCGAGGATCTAGGTAAGAATTCTGAAACACTGGCACCTAGTGTCTTCTATCTAAATGACACTTCTTACGCATGCACTGTTGATTTGATGGTACTGGAAGCAACCACAGCCAGCATCAGTTGAAAATGTTTTCTGTTTTAAAACAGGCAATTAGTTCTTTGGGCTGTTGTCATGGGTATCCGGGGACTGATGAGTTTTGTGGAAGATCATCATACTGAGTTCTTCACTGATTTGAAGTTGCGGGACACAAGAATTATCATTGATGGCTATGCTCTTTTCCATCGACTTTGCTTCAATTCCAACTTGGAGCTCCGGTATGGAGGGGACTATGATTCTTTTACAGATGTCGTTCAAGAATTTTTTGAATCACTGTTTGCCTGTAATATATGCCCGTATGTTGTGTTAGATGGAGGATGTGACGTTTCAGATAAAAAGCTGGCGACTTTAAAGGAGCGAGTTAGAGAAAAGATACAGATGGCACATTCCCTTTCCGTCGGTGGGGATGGGTGTGTGTGTCCTCTACTCATCCGGGAAGTGTTCATACAGGTTTTGATCAAGCTGCGGGTAGATTTTGTCCAGTGCTTCTCAGAAGCAGATCGAGATCTCATGACACTTGCCAATCACTGGAATTGCCCTGTGTTATCATCAGACAGTGACTTTTGCATTTTCAACCTGAAAGCTGGGTTTTGCCCCTTGAGTGGCTTTCAGTGGAGAAATAGGAGCACTATTAAAGGCACACAGAACTGCTATATTCCTGCCACGTGCTTTTCCATCGATGCCTTCTGCCGCCACTTCAGCAACATGAATAAGGCTCTACTACCTCTCTTTGCGGTGCTCTGTGGTAATGACCATGTCAGTCTGCCCGTCGTGGAGACATTCTTGAGTAAAATACGTCTTCCTCTTGGAGTGACTGGTCCGAAGGGGAGGAGACACCACCGAGTTCTGGGACTTCTGAATTGGTTGTCTCGTTTTGCTGGCCCTGCTGAAGCACTAGACAGTGTTTTGAAACATCTCCCCAGAAAGGATCGAGAGAATGTTAAGGAGCTTCTGTGTTGTTCCATGGAAGAATACCAGCAGTCCTTGGTGAAGCTGCAGGACTTCTTCCAGTATGGTGCTTCTGTCTGTCCAGACTCCGTGAACATGGGCTTGCCAGAGTGGGTCCTAGTGGCTTTGACCAAGGGCCAGCTGTCTCCATTCATCAGCGACACTCTGGTGCACAGACGGACCATTCTCCACCCACAGGTGGAAAATATGCAGCAACCAAGTGCCCACAGGATATCCCAGCCCATCCGGCAGACCATCTACGGGCTTCTTCTAAATGCATCTCCACATCTGGAAAGCATGTCCCAGCATGCGTCACCTGCTCACCCACTAGCCGTCAGTGAAGTGGAGAGGATTAATAAACATATCAAAACATCAATTGTGCATGCCACAAAACTGCCGAAGGAGCACTCTGATTTAAGCAAATTGACTGAGGTAAGTGTGAAACCAATGAAATCTTCATAAAGCACTTTACAGGGTATCATGTAGAATAAACCACATAGGACTGTGAACCTCTAAGGAAGCAGATCACCAGGTCTTTTCTTCCTCGGAGCTGCTGGTTGGTTCAAAGCAGTAACCTTTCACTTAGCAGCTGAGTGCTGTAACCACTGTACAACCCAGGCTCCTTTCACATATTGCTTAATGTAACAAACTGAGGGAGATTGCTATCTTGGTCCCATTTCATAGCTGAGAAAACAGGGAGGCAAGTAACCTCCCTTGCTCAGTATCACAGCGGGGGTGTCAGCCGTCAGACTCAAATCTGTATCTTTTAGCTGCGGATCACTGGTTTCCACCAGAACTGAATGGTCTGTGGTGTTCTCTTTGCAGCTATTGCTACTGTTATGTTAATGCCATCAATAGAATGGGCTGTACGCGGCTTTAAAAAAATTCTAAGCTAAAAAGAAGTCTGTTTATTGACACTGATAAAATTAACAAGTCAGATTTCACATAACAGTGTTAGCACTGATGCTTGCATCTGATTTTTTATTTGTATTGATGAGGACCTTTGCTCCAGGCTTTAGCTTCATGGCATCACAGTGATTTGCTTAATTTGACACTGAAAACACAACTCCTAGCGTAACTCTGTGTGTCCTAAACCTGAGTAATGCTCAGACCAGTCCCCTTTTCAAGGAAAGAAAACTCTCCTGGATCACCCTAGAGCTGACTTAATTTTTTAATAATATTATGTAAATATATGAAAAACTACAAATAGATGTGAAACCGTTTATGCCAGTAACGCAATGAAGTGTCCACAGTAAATGCAGATAAATTTAGAAAACCCAGTGCAGTGCACATCAGGAGTTTTCTGAGATCCAGCTGAGCATTCTGACTCCCCAGCCTCTCATGGGCCACCCTGGGCCTCAGTCTACACACAGGCATCTAGAACCATCACAGTTTTCCAATGGGAAATTGCTGCTGGTATCGGCGGAGTGAAGGGAAGCAGGTAGGTGAACATCCTCCGATGTGCAGGACAGAGCCTAACAGCAAAGAATCACCCAGCCCAAACTGCCAGTTGTGGCAAGGTTGGGAAACCCTTAACCTGTAGAGGGGACTGAGAACTAGCCTGTGCAGCATCCTCATCAAGGACATTTCAGGCTTAAGAAATGAGACTGTCATCAGATGGGTACAAGAGCTTCCTCAGCAGTGGAGCGTAGCTGCTCAAGGGTACAAGGTTCCTTTTGGAGTGATGAAAATGTTCTAGAATTAGACAGTGCTGATGGTTGCATCACACTGTGAGTATCCTACAGACCACTGAGTTATATGCACTGAGCAGGTAAGTTGCCTATGGATTACATCTCCAAACCCAAAACCCACAGCCACAGAGTCTTTTCCAACTCATAGTAACCCTATAAGTCGTGCCAGAACTGTCTATCTCAGAAGGCGGAAAAAGCCTCTCTGATTTAGAAGCCTCCTTTCCCACAGGGCCAAAAACAACCAAACCCATTGCTGTTGAGTTGATTGAGACTCATAGCAACCCTGTAGGTCAGAGTAGAACTGCCCCATAGTTTCCAAGGAGCGCCTGGCGGATATGAACTGCCAATAGGTTGGTTAGCACGCGTAGCACTTAACCACTACGCCACCATGGTTTCCAACCGTTCCACAAGGGACATGGCTAATTAAGAGCCACTGTGTTCAGGAAGGCCTTAAGACAGGGGTCCTTGTCAGACGTTTAGACGCAGTTTTACAGTGGAGCCGTTAGTATCATGCATGCTTAGTGACACAACTAACCATCATGTTTCCAGAGTTACAGGGGCCAGAAAGGCTGGCACAGGTCAGCTGTTCCAGCAGGAGTGCTTTGTTAACTCTTTATCTGTGCCACTCAAATCCTCATTAGCAACATTCTAAAGGATGTTTTGCTGAAATTAGATTTCTTCTCAAGTGGCATTGTGACAGATTTCATTATTTTTATAGCATTATTGAGTAATTGAAGAGCAGTGGACTACATTGATGCACACGTTGTGATGTATTTTTAAATCCACAAAGCTGTCCCACAACTAAAATATTTATAAACATATCCATCACCCCAAAAAGTTGCCTTGTGCCTATTTGAAATTCATCCCACCCCCACTGTACACATACAGAAAGATGCAGAAATCACACAGCTTGGTGATACAGCCCAGTATATCCCAGTTAGCAGCACAAGACAGAAGGAATCATGACCAGCACCAGGAGCTTTCCCCAGTGGCTTGTTCTGGTCACCACTCCCTCCCACTCTTGTCACTGTCATGGCCCCAAACAACAGAATAGTTTTGTTTTTATACTTTATAACAATGCAGTCATACAGTATGAACTTTTACTCAACACACTGCTTGTGAGAGTCTTCTGTTGATGGCTTGAGTAGTTGGATATCATTCACTCTCACCACTGTATTTTGCTACATTGCGAGAATCTACTATGATTGATTTTCCTGTACTGTAGCCAGTGGGCATTTTTGGTAACTTCCACGTTTGACTCTTGTCAGTTGTACTGCTGTGAGCATTATACTATGACTACTGCCTGTTGCTGTGCAGTGAGTTCCAACTCGGAGTGACCCTAATCTGCATCATTTTGTATACACTGGACACATTGTCTATTGCGGTGTACCAAGGAGGGGCATCGCTGGTCCTAGGATGCATTTAAGGAGCTCTGGTGATGTAATAGTTAAAGCACTCAGCTGCTAACTAAAAGGTGGGTGCTTTGAACCCTCCAGGTGCTCTGCAGGAGAAATATGTGACAGTCAGCATCAGTCAAGATAGACAGCATTGGACACCCCACACGGCAGTTCTACTCTGTCCTCTAGAGTAGGAACCAACTTGACAGCCATGGATTTCGTTTAGGATGCACTTAGGTTCCGTTTAGAAGATGCATTGCCCACTGGCCAGCTGGATGTACTAATTCATATTCCCTCCAGCAGCGTGTGAGACTTCCCTTTGCATCCTTGCCAATACTTGGAATTTTCTATCCTTATTTTTAAAAGTTTAGCTATTCTGTTGGGTTGTGTAGTGGTATCATTTTATCCATTTTGGTGGGTATGTAAGGATTTTAATTTGCATTTTCTCAGATGATTCATTTGAACACTTTTTCATGTTTATTGGTCATTAGGAATTTCTCGTATGAAGCTTCTGTTTGGTCTTTGCCCATTTTTCTGTCATGATACGGATTTCTGTATATAAGTCCTTTGATAAATGATGTGTATTGTGAATAGCCTCTCCTGTTCTGTGAGTTGTCTCTTCATTCTCTAGTATGTTTGGGTGAAGAGAAGTCAAATTTAAATTTTTATTATTTAGGGTTATCACTTTCATGATCTATTTAAAATAATTGCTTATTCCAAGGTCACAAAAATACCTGTGTTTTATTCTAAAAGCTTTGTTGTTTTGCTTGTTAAATTTACAATCTATTTCAGTTGGGTTTTGTTTGTTTTTTTCTTTTTTCTTTTGGTAAATGGTGTAAACTAGCAATCAGGACATTTTTTCCCCTTCTATGGAAATTTAAAACCCTGGTGGCGTAGTGGCCAAGTGCTACAGCTGCTAACCAAAAGGTCAGCAATTGGAATCCATATTACCATAACAAGTATTTGCAAGTTACACTGTTGAATGCTGTCCTGCATTGATGAGCCAGTTTTGTCCATTTTGACAAAATAAAAAATTAAAATAAAAAAAAAGCTGACTGCCATCAAGTGAATTTGGACTCATCGTGACCCTATAGGACAGAGTAGAACTGCCCCATTGAGTTTCCACGGCAGCGCCTGGTGGACTCAAGCTGCTGACCTTTTTGGTAAGCAGCCATAGCTGTGAACTACTCCACCACCAGCGTTTCCCAGTTTTCACAGCCCATGTTTTATTTCAGGTTAAGATCTCTATTCTCAGTCTTCAGCCACACTCAACTACTAACTGGGTGCTAGGTGTTACGAAAGGTGCCAGACTGTCACATTCTCCCAGAAAGTTAAGAAGAAATTCTTTTCTGGCAGTATGCAGACACTGGAAGTAGAGGGGTTTTTTTCCCCTCTTTAGTTGGACTGTAAAGTCATCCTAAAGGTGCCTTTTTAGTAGACCTAGTTTCTTCATCTGTAGGGGTATGTAACCTATAAGGTCATTTATGGTTTTGAAATAACTGAAGATTCACTTAATGAAAAGTTGTTCAACGAGAAGCCTGTGTCTGTCACGGCTCTTTGTTTTTTCACTTTTATGGCAAGTGCACTAGAAAGTCTGGTGTAAAAGTGAGGATGGCAGGTATTTGCAAGCAGAGTGCAAGTAGTCATGAAGAATGTGAACCCTTGGTGGCACATCATACAGCCTAGGACTTGTTGGGGTCCTTGAATGTACCCGTAACCTACAAGTGGTGTCTCTGTGGCTGTGATGGGGCAGGAAAACACCAAGACAAGCATTCAAGCTGGGGAGGGACACGAGACAGGGCTCCAGCAAATACTGGGTGGTCTGATGTGCCATAAAGGGCTGGCACTGTAAAGGGCTGACATAAACTTAGAGTTTGTCCTCTGGAAGGGAGCAGGGGTGGCTTCTTGAGAACCTGGGCCTAAGCACGCCCTGGCAAAGAAGGGGCAGGGCTGCCAGGGTACCTATCTTTGCTTCTCAAGAGTGTTGCATCTCAGTTGCTAGTTAAAATGCAGATTCCTGGGTTCCCCCAGACTTAAACAGAACTACAGTTGGGGCAGAGGGGTGAGGTTTTGAGTTCTGAACAAGCTTCTCCGTTGGTTTGCTGCTCGCCAGCCTAAATGGAGAGGACGCAGTGACACAAGCTGAAGCTGTGTAGCGCAGGTAACAGGGCAGCCACTAGGTTAGCAACATTAAGTACTTTATTCCTGTTCTAAATGCTTCAGGGTGGCTGGCTTTTTTCCCAGGAAGATGGGTGTAACAGCTGGTACAGCAGTCTCGTTTGTGTTGTGTTCCTGCTACCCCCCAAAACCCAAACCCACTCATATGCCATCACCCTATAAAACAATATGGTAGCTGGCAGCCACATGTGGATATTGAAATTTAAATTAATTAAAATCAAATAAAAACTCCAACTCATAGAGACCCTATGGGACAGAGCAGAACTGCCCCATGGAGTTTTCAAGGAGCACCTGGCAGATTCGAACTGCTGACTTTTCGGTTAGCAGACGTAGCAGTTAAGCACTGCACTACCAGGGTTTCAGTCTTCATGCTAGCCAGCCGAGCCAAGTGCCATCGAGTCGGAGAGGGAAGGAAAAAGGCCATTCCCCAAAGTAACGTGTGAGCTGTTTGGTGTCTATTTCCAGCTTGCCTTGTATAAGCGGGAGATGCTTCTGTTAGACACCCTGAAGGTGAAACAGACCGTCCTGGACCCAGTCCCCGCTTCGCTGAGGTTGCCCGTTGCTGTCAGCTGCTACTGGTTGCAGCACACGGAGACCAACGCACAGCTGCACCATGTACAGGCCCTAGTGCTGGGGATGCTGCTGGGGCCCTTGCATGCCAGCACCAGCAGTCCTGGTAGGTGTCTGGAGTCTCCGAGGGGGGTTTTCCATGGTCCTTGCAGATAACTGGAAGGTTTATAAACAAACAAGAAAATGTTTTTGGATTATTGACTCTCATCAGTTTATACCATAGCTGTGGGAGAGGAGGCATCCAAGGATCACTCACTCATCAACAGATACTTTGGGCTGAAACTGCTTGCTGGTAGTCCCAGGTTCGGTGCTGGAGGACTTGACTGCGGAAGTACAGCTGCGAAGCGCTGCTTCAGCCTCATCCGGCATGCTTTGTGACACTTAGTGCTTTACCTTGCGGAGGGTCTGGCGGGTGCGTTTGCCAGTTGCCATCTGTATCACACATTCCTTACCCTATTGTAAGTACAGCAGCACAGGAACTTAGTTAAAATTGCACATTAGCGAAACCTGAATGTCTACAACTACCATAAACATTCCTGCTTGCGTTTTTTTTTTAGTAATCCTTTATTCCTTTTCACCTTTGTAAATTCAAACAGTATGTAAGTCCTAGTGCTAGAAATAGTAACTTCTATTTCTGCTGGAGAAATACACTTTGAGGTAACTAGCTGCACATAGCACATGAAATAAATAAATGTTCATGCATCAGAGCTCATTAATTCTGTAATGGAATTCTTCTCTTTTAAGGATTATGAAAGCTGTAGCACTTGATCTGACTAAATACGCCATCATACTCTTAAAACAGTACTAATATGGTAGCTGGTAGCCACATGTGGTTATTGAAATTTAGATTAATTAAAATCAAGTTAAAACTTCTCAGTTGCGGTAGCCACATTTCAAGTGCTCAGCAGCCACAGGTCCTAGAAGCTACGATATTGGACAGTGTCAGTAGAGAACACTTCCATTACCACAAAGTTCTATTGAATCATGTTACTGTAGCGTTTACTTTTTAAAGTAAGTTAAAGAGTGAACTAGAGTGGACTGCAAGATGTTCCACATTTTAAGGCTCAAGTAGCTCTCAGACCACTATAGGAGAGCGAAATAACTGACTTAAGGCCCACTGCTGCTTTACACAGAAACCCCGGTGGCGTAGTGGTTAAGTGCTGTGTCTGCTAACCAGAAGGTCAGCAGTTCGGATCCACCAAGTGCTCCTTGGAAACTCTGTGAGACAGTTCTACTCTGTCTATGAGTCGGAATCAACTCAAGAGCAGTGGGTTTGGTTCTGGGTTCCTGCTTCATGAGCTCTCTGAGCGGTGCAAATGAGTTTAATAAATTTGGGGCTAACTGACAGGTTAGGGGGTTCAGTCCACCCAGAGGTGCCTCAGAAAAAAGGCCTGGTGATCTTGAAAACTCTGTCACTGAAAACACTGTGGAGCACAGTTCTACTCTGACACACATCGGGTCACCAGGAGTAGGATCCTGATTGATGGCAGCTGGTGACTGCCTCAAGATAGAAATAGTGTTTCCGCTCATTGAATAAGAACTGCAAATCTCAGAGCACAGGTCTTGAGCGGAGTCCCACAGAAGGTACGTGCCGAAGGTCCATTTATCTGCACTGGGAGGCTGTAGACCCTGCACCCAGGCAGGCTCGGTGCCCTGCTGCTCACTAATTGGTCAGAGGTAGGCCTTCTTCGTGTTACTGTCAGGTTGATCCAGAAGTCATTTTGTCACCTGCACAGACCAGCCCGCACCTCACAGCTGGACACACGCAGCACCCTGTACTTCCTAGAGTTGCCTCTTGCCCCTTCTCTAATTCTCTGAGTTAGACTTGAGTTTTCTCCCCTAAAACAGAGGCTAATTGTGCTCTGCACATACTGCCTGTGTTTCTAAAACAAATGCACGATAGCATAGGTGCCTCCATGAGAGAAGTTTAGTGAAAAAGAGCAGTATTTAATAGTCATTTTTCATTTTCATAGACACAGACTGGGAGAAGTTTAGTGAAAAAGCAGTATTTAATAGTCATTTTTCATTTTCATAGACACAGACTGGATTTGGAGAGGTCAGACATAAACATGTTTAAGGGCAGTGTCACAGATTGAATTGAGTCCACCAAAAAGTGCATGTAGCAATTTGGCTGGACCATGATTCCCAGTATTGTGGGATTGCCGTCCATTTTGTGATTTTCTGAGGCTGTAAACCGTAGTCTCTGCCTGTGGCTAACAGAGTGGATTGTTAGAGAGGATTAGGGTGGGCCTGTAAATCCCTTCCTGAGGTCAGTTCCACAGTAAAGGGAGTCTCCCTGGAGTGTGGCTTGCACTGCCTTTTATCCTATAATAGATAAAAGGAGAGGGAAGGAAGCAAGCAGACAGTTGGGGACCTCATGCTATCAAGAAAGCAGCACTGGGAACAGCACACGCCCCCTGGACCCGAGCTCCCTGTGCTGAGCTGCTGTCAGACCACAGACTGATGTAACACAAGAGCCTTCCTCCAGAGCCAACAGAGAGAGTGCATTTCCCTGGAGCTGGCACCTTCAGTTGGCGCTGGTAGCCTCCTAAACTGTGTGAGAATAAACTGCTTTGTTAAAGCCATCCACTGGTGGCATTTCTGCTCGAGCAGTCCCAGGTGACCAGACAGTCAGGTAGTGAACTAATTTGTTTTAGGTTTAGTGAACTAGTGGAAGAGAACTTCTTTCAAAGACAGAGTAAATTATTTGGATTCAATAAAACTCTCCTTAAAAGCAGAACTCCGTATAAATGTTTCAGTTTCAACAGCCAGGCCTTTACTTTGGAGTTAAAATGGTCAAGAGCCAATGCAGAGAAGCAGTCGAGCCTTGTGCCCAATCCCTTCTGTCATGGACTGTGTCACTGTATGTGTGGGAATTACGAGGTGATGTGGTTTTGGATATACTCCCTTGGGTTTCGTGTCTTGCTCTAGAGAAGGAAGACGTGACGAAAGCCGGAGCCCAGATGTTGTCTAAGGAGCTGCAGAGCGTGAAGGCGCGGAGCCGGCTGAGCAGGAGGCTGGATCCAGGCCCCGCTCACGTCTTCTGTCAGTGGCAGTGCTGTCTGCAGATGGGCCTCTACCTCAATCAGCTGCTCGGCACTCCTCTGCCGGAGCCAGACCTGACTCGGTGAGCACACACAGGAGGGAAGGGCTTGTGTGTAAGCAGTTACTTTTTTGAAATCGGTGATTAAGAGGAAGTTTATGATCCAAGTCAATTTTGCATACCCGCCTCTCTGCAACTCTGTCTGCTCTCCCTACCCTGTGACAGCACACTCTGCTTTTTCCCTCTTCACTTCCAGTATCTACTCCACCAACACTCGTCCCCTCCTCTCCACTCTCTCCTCTCCACTCCAGAAAGACAGCAGTAGGACAGCCTCACATGTAGTACATATATATTAATATATATATTAAACGCTAAAGTACACACACCACATGCATCATTCAGTGTCCCCGAGTCCAGTCCATTCTTTGTAAAGCAGAGTTACTTTTTATAATTTATGTTGGTGTATTTCAGCTGGGATCACTGTTCTAGCTGGAGAGCTGGAAATGGGGAAAATACTGTTGTTTTTGTATTTCCAAAGTGTCCATGAGGCGAGCCAGTAAAACATTTCTAAAAATATCCATTCCTTAAAGTAGAACAGTAACATGAGGGAAAGAAAGAAGCCGTGGTAGGGAGGATCTAATTCGTTCCCTAACTTCCTTCAGGTCTCTATTCAAACGTTGTCTGACAGAGGCGTTTTCAGCCACCCTCTGTGCAATATTAGCCCTCAACCCTAATCAATACAGTCTCTTGTTTTTTTATAGTACTTTTTACCACTTGGTATAGTATTCATTCATTCATTCATTCATTATAGTATTCATTCATTCATTCCCATGTTTATTAAGTGCCTGCTCTGTGCCAGGGGATGTAGTGAACAAAACAATTAAAAATGCCTCTGCTGTCGTGCAGCTTTTATGCCAGTTGAGATGCCTGTCAGCCCTCTAAGTGGGCTGTATCCAGGGGCTGTTGAGCGAGGCAGATATGAAGAGGGAGAGGAAGCAAGGCGTTGGAGCCTGTGTCCCGGGGAGTGATCTTGTTTGACTGTGGAGTTGAAGCTGGGTGAGGAAGAAGAGCGATGGCAGTAGGGTGTGGGCCAGTGAGCAAGGGGTGGGATCAATGGATGTCCATCCCCGCCGATGTAGGGCCTACAAGTGGAATGGTTAGAGAATGGACTGTTTGAGATTGCCTGATGTTTGTCTTTCTCCACTAGAATGTAAGCTTTATGAGGGGAGGGAATTGTCTGTTGATTGGTACAGCCCTTGTTAGTGCCTGGCACACAAGTACTGAAATACGTGCTGGTGTAGAGACATGCAAAACGTGCTGACACGACTGTGTAGGTTTCAAGGTGAAAAGCGTCCCGGCAGCAAATAGTGTTTTCAGTGCATCTCTGGGCAGCATATCCAGTGTAACCCTAGAACCCTCTGCCAAATAGGATTAATGGGCCTTTGATGTATATTCTTTATTCTTTTCCTTTTTAGGTCTTTCTTGGCTTTGGCCAGTTGCACAAGTTAGCATTCATCATTTAATTTGCTGATAAAGTTGTTAAATACCACCAGCCACTAATCTTTGTAATAACTTATTCCTTCAAGGAACAGATTATTTGTCAGTAATCTGAACCTTTTTTCAGAAGCAGTCGATTCTCAGTGTGTTTCTCAGTTTGTTTCGGCGACGTTACTGATAGTGGCCCAGTGCAGGGAACCTAAGCTTTAACAGCACACCCTTCTCTCCTCTGACAGACTGTACAGTGGAAGCCTGGTACACGGCCTGTGCCAAGAACTGCTGTCATCCACGACCTCTGTGGAAAGCCTCCTGAACATGTGTCCTGAGGCGAAGCAACTGTATGAGCAGCTGTTCAATGCCGTGCGGGCACATGCTCCTCAGGAATTTTTCCTACGAAAGGGTAAATCAAATTCAAAAAAGAGAAGACAGAAGAAACAAGCTACCAGCCAGCCAAAGAATAAAGTGGGGACCACCCCAGGTACCAAGTGCTGGCATGAGGGAGCCAACCGATTCGGGGTGCTAGAGGCTGAAAACTCAGAGGAGCACACCGAGGCCTGAGCGTTTCAGTAAGCACGTCTGCAGCCAGATGTATAATTCATTCCGACTTCAAATTCTCTTCTTGCTTCCCTTGAGAAGATTAACCCTTTGCACCTGAGAGGCCCTGCTCAGGTACCGCAGCATTTCATGCAATAACTTGAGAGGCTGAGCGGTGACAATTGTTTTTAATCAGGATGATCTTAAAAAATAGAAGGAATCACCAAGCAAACTAAAAAAACCAAAATTCCTAAAAAAATCCACGGTAGCAGATCGAAAAGGTAACTCTTACAGTGTGGAGAAAGTTTGACCACTTGGGATAACACAGGAATGAGTACCATAAAAAGGATTTTATGAGGTGGTGTGGAAGTCAATGTGAAGAAACCTAATATTATAATAAATTACATAAAATATATGGGTGGTGTTGATCAAACAGATCAGCATGCCTTGACATACTGTTCTCTGCAAAAATCCCTAAGTGCCTTTGTACGGGAGGCCTCCTAGCACAAATGGAGCTACCGAGCTTTGGAACACATGCCAGGGCAGGTGAGATGTGGGCCTGAGGCCCCTGGCCATGCGGCCATAGGGAGCAGAAGCTGAAGAGACAAAGAGCCTGAGAAGCTGAGCTGCCTCCGTCTCAAAGGGTGTGGCCATGACCTCAGGAGTTTCAAAGGGTGGAATTGCCATTTGGTTGGATTTAGCATGCACCTAAAGCTGAGGGGCCAGAGTTGCTATCCAAGTGAGCCTTTCCAGGCAGAGTTGCAACACAGGGCCAGGGGTCTCCACTCAGAATCTAGAAAGTGTAGCCAACACCTAGAGTCTGGAGGGCAGGGCCATTACATAGAATGTGTCAGAAAATGTAAGACTATTTCAAAGTTTTGAGGGCTAATGTCATGTGTTTTTTTTGTTTGTTTGTTTTAATTTTTATTTTTATTTAACATAACTGAGTGAAAATGTACATTCACGTATAAATTTACATGCCCCCCTATATGCAGCTTCCACTGCTCTCCCTGTCCGGTAACTGCACACTATTCCTCTCTGCTCCATACATGTCTCATCCTCCCAACAGTCTCCTTTCCTCTCCTCTCCGTCCACTCCCCTTCCTCCAGCCAGAGGTCAGCAAGATGATATCCTATAGATGTATAGAACCATAAAGTGCTTCCAATATATGGTTACTCTGCTTTGCCAAGTCCAATCCATTCCTGTCCAAAGAGTGGACCTTTGTTATAATTTATGGGAAAGGGCAGCATCAGGGAAGGGGGCCATGCTCTCAGAGGAACTCCAAAACCGCTGGACCATCAATTGAGGTCTTTTAGTGGAGATCTCATGATGCACTTCTTTTTATTCTTGTGTTGCCAGTGAGGCTCCTCTCTGTGAGCTCCGTCGTGGCTATCACTGGTGGTGGCCGGGCACCATCCGGTTCTTCCGGTCCCAAGTCGATGTAGGCACCCACTCTTGTGGGTCTCTCTGTCTTCTCGGTTGTCTTTACCGCATGCCATTTTGGCCCTCAGTGAGCATCCGTTGCTGCTGAGTTGGGACCATTTGCTGTGTCCTCGGATGGCAGCTTGGCAGCTTTTAAGACCCCAGACGCCACTCACCAATGTGGGGTGCAGAGAGCTCTCTTAGCAAAACGCTAGTTGTGCCAATTGGCCTGGAATTCGCCTAAGAGCATGGTCCCCCGCCCTCCGCCCCAGCTACTCTATCCTTGCAGTATTGAGTTAAGATGGAAGGAGTACTCAATTATGCTGAAGTCCACTTAATGTTGTTCTTGTTCCTAATGTGTGCTGTCACCGCTTTCTCCCAACTAGATTTCTAGTAACTATCTAAACTAAACCCTCCCCCCCTCGCCCTCCCTCTCTCCCCTCCCTTGCAGCTGTCAAAGAGTCTTTTCTTCTATACATAAGTCGGTTTTTTAGATCTTATCGTAGAGGTCTCATACAGTATTTGTCCTTTTGTCGCTGACTACTTTCACTCAACATAATGTCTTCCAGTTGAAACTAGGTTAGGAGATGTTTCCTGGAATCATCGTTGTTCTTTATCATTGCGTAGTGCTCCATTGAGTATATGTACCACAGTTTACCTATCCATTCTATTGTTGGGCATCTGGGTTGATTCCATCTTTTTGCTATTGTGGACTGTGCTGCGATAAACATTCTGGTGCATGTGTCCGTTGGTGTGAAAGGCCTTGAATCTGTAGGATATATTCCAAGTAGTGGAATTACTGGGTCAAATGGTATATCAATATCCATTTTTTTAAGGAAGCATCAGATTGCCTTCCAAAGAGGCTGGACCATTTTGCAACCCCACCAACAGTGTAGGAGGGTTCCAATTTCTCCGCAGCCTCTCCAGCATTTGTTGTTTTGTCATGTGTTTTTTTATTGTGATATGTGCCCTGACAAACCGAGGGTGCACCCTTGGGATTGTTTCATGAAGTACCGTACAAAATACAATTACAGAGCGTAATATTTCAAATATTTTGTTCATTGGGTTTTTTTAAAGATGTGGAAATATATAAAATGTTAAAATATATTATTTGAATACATTTGAGTATAAAGTCATTTTAAAGTAGCTGTAAAAAACTTGCATAATACATGCAAGATCCTATTGAGTCGGGCAAAAGTTCCCAGTGCAAAGGGTTAACCTTTCTCTTTGGCACTAACCTGTTAGGGGATTAACAATGCAGTGGGTTATCTTTGAACTCCAGGGTATTTTGTATTGATTTTAATAAATACAGTCTGATTCATGAGACTTCTTTATTTCCTAAACACATCTGCATTCCGTGAGTTCCATCCCAGTTATAATACTCTCTAGCCTTTGAATTGCAGCAACTCAGCCTGCTGTGTTTTCCCAGCAGTAGTCTTACTTCTGTTATTTCTTCTAAGTAGACATGGAGTTGTTACCATTACACAATTTTGGCAAAACAGATCCTCTTCATTTGTCAGTATGAGACGTGTGGGCCATGGAACAGAGAAGTGAAGATAAACCCAAGCCAAACCCACTGCCATCAAGACAATTCCAATTCACAGCAACCCTATAGGACAGGGGAAGTGCCCCTGTAGGGTTTCTGAGGCTGGAAATCTTTACAGAAGCAGACTGCCACGACTTTCTCCCCTGGAGCAGTTGGTGAGTTTGAACCACCAGCCTTTCAGTTAGCAGCCTTGTGCATGAACCACTGCACCACCAGGGCTCCAAGAAGGTGGGAGGCGAGACTGAAAATTGTGTCCTGAAAGTAAACAGTACATGAGCCCATGGCAGGGTGGGTGAGCACTTTATGGACACTGCAGGTCTGAAGGCAGAAGTTGAAACCGTTACGGGCAAAATAAGAAACAGTATCCTGACTGCAGGGTCAATGGGAGGCAAGAGGAAACAATGAGGAGAAATAAAAATGTCCAAGATACATGCAGCAGTACCAGGCTTTTTCACACTCACCTTCTTGACTCACCAGTGAGACATGAAGTTCATTTCATAGGTTATAACTAGCATTTTTAAATGAATGCAAAAAATATGTTACACATATGTATCATGAATCAGACTGTTGCCCAAAATGTGTTTCTGAATGTGGCTTACAATCAAAAAACACTTAAATACTGCTCTGGAACACATATCAGGACTGCTAAAAATAGGAGCACCAACAGATTTTGGAAGATGCTGGCCAATTCCAAATAAAGAACTTGACAGTAAAAAGAAGCAAGTGGAATGAATTGATTTGGGCAAGACTGGAAGATCTAAAAGTATATTCAAACTTCATTCTACTTCTCTTCACACTAATTGTGTTCCCCCTTGTCTACTCTCCCAGTGGTCTATGTCATCAGTCAGAACCCTGGAAAGGCTGCTTTCAGCCACCAGTGTGAACAGGCCTAACAATAATTCTCTCCACTCCCTTAAAAGAACTGTAATCTCAGAACACCAGCCAGTGCCCACACACACCTCCTACACAGTGACCAGCCATTTATGAAAAGCAAAAGTTTTCAAGCCTACAAAGCAGTTTTTTTCTTTCCAATGAGAATTCTTAAATAAATTTTCTTTATTCTAGGAGAGCATGTTGGTAGTTTTTATGTCTCTACAGAGATAGTAATGCAAGACAAGGTTATTCCCAGAAGTATGAAGAGCACTCTGCTGCAGCTAGTTTTGAGATAATGTTTCACTGGAAAATAGTGGGTCTAATAAGGGACTGTTCCCTGATGGCATAGTGGTTAAGCGCTATGTCTGCTAACCAAAAAGTTAGCAGTTCGAATCCTCCAGGTGCTCCTTGGAAAATATGGGCAAGTTCTACACTGACCTTCAGGATCACTATGAGTTGGAATCGACTCAGCACCTTGGCTGGCTTAATGGGGGCTATAAATACGTAAGGCCTTGGTTACATCAATACTTTGGCCAATCCGGAAATTATAGTACTAATATGAGTGTCCTGTCTCCTTGTTAATCATCAACATTGCCCTTGAAAACCAGCCATCCTGCCTGGAAAACTGTTCATTGTCAATGCCATTTGGGCAAGTAACTGTTTTGATAGGTACCAAACTGGAAATTGTAGAGGCGACAGAGTTTGATGGAAAGTCAGTTCCTTCAGTCACCTTTTTCTTCCATTAAAAGGAGTACTCTTGAGCCAAAGGGCCCTCCTTTAGCTGACTAGAAGTCATAGTGTCTCCTTCAGCCACTGCCATTACAGCCGTCATCTGGTCATTTCTTACATTCACTCTCCGTGGAAACTCAGGAGCACTGCCTAGTGCTATCTATGTCTTCTCAGCGTGTAATGGATGGGAGGCCAGAGGCACATCATAAGGCATGATGTGGATAGTAAATCTGAAGGACTCCCAGTCCTGGCTCCTGAGTTTGGCTGTGACAGGGAGGTAATTCGGCTCAGGGACAGAAGGCAATGGAGCAGCTATGAAGAAGCCGTGCTGGAGTCCTGGGTTCCACTGGTGAAATCTACTGGCTGTATTTAATGACCTCTCTAGAGCCTGCTCCTTCAGTCTCTGTTCTAGCAAATGAAATCTCACCTGAGGCCTTGAATGGCAAGGCCACAATCAGCAATTTAAATACCAAAAGGAACTGTGGACGACTGAGTAAATTTTAGGGATGAACTTGGGTAGAAAACACTTACTAGACTGGAATCATATTCTGTATTTGGTGATGATGAAATTAAATGTATATTTGTAAAAGCCCCTTTTTAAAATACCTGCACCTCAAAATCTTAAGATACAGCCTAGAAATATACTCTCTAAAGGTCTTTCATGCCAATTGATCATCATGAGAAAGAGAACTCAAATTAATGGTTAGGTTTTTAGGAGATAAGCAGCTATTCTGTAACTAAAAGGTCTTAGAATGATCTTTTCTGCATAAAAGTATATGAATCAACAACTGGCACCTCAGTTATCCCACTTATAAAACGGGGATCATAATAGTTCAGATTACTGTCTAAGGATTAAATAACATATACTTTTAAGTTGGATGAAAACCCACTCTTAATCAGAACATAGGATGTATAAAGTATGAATCTCGGAAAGCTGGAAGTCGTCAAAAATGAACTAGAACACACAAACATTGATACTCTATGCATCAGTAAGCTGAAATGGACTGGTGATGGCTATTCTGAATCAGACAATCACATAGTCTGTTATGCCAACACTGATGAAGAGGAATGCTTTTGCAATCATGGTCAAAAAGCATTTCAAGATCTGTCCTGAAGTACAACACTGTCAGTGATAGGACAATTATCCATGTGTCTGCAAGGAAGATGATGATTATTCAAATTTATATACCAACCACTAATGCTGAAGAGGAAACTGAAGGTTTTTAACAACTTTTGGAGTCTGCAATTGGTCAGACATGCAATCTAGATGCATTCATACTTACT
Source organism: Heterohyrax brucei (assembly GCA_028571685.1). Classification (NCBI taxonomy): domain Eukaryota; kingdom Metazoa; phylum Chordata; class Mammalia; order Hyracoidea; family Procaviidae; genus Heterohyrax; species Heterohyrax brucei. The sequence continues at coordinate 26,547,957 of CM053149.1, read as the reverse complement.
GGATACTTAGGATTTGTGAGATCAATAAACTTCATTGCAAACACATTTTTTCACCACATAAACAGTGACTACACATGTGGAAAAGCAAGGTTCCAGGAACTGACAATACCGATTGAGATGTTTCAGTAGACAGATGCTGCACTGAAGTGGTCACTCATCTGTGTCAAGAAATGTGGAAGACAGCTACCTGGCCAACTGACTAGGAAGATCATAGTGGTACCCATTCCAAAGACAGCTGATCCAACAGAATACAGACTGTAAAGTAAAATTTTGCTGAAGATCATTCAAAAGTGAATGCAACAGGAATATTGATAAGGAACTGCCAGAAATTCAAGCTGGATTCAGAAGATGTGGAACTAGGGCTATCACTGCTGACATCAGATGGATCTTGGCTGAAAGCAGAGAATACCAGAAAGATGTTTACCGGTGTTTTATTGATGATGCAAAAGCATTCAGTTATGGATCGAAACAAATTATGGATATCACATTGAAGAATGGGAATTCTAGAATACTTAACTGTGCTTATGAAGAACCCATACATAAGACAAGAGGCAGTTGTTTGAACAGAAGAAGGGGACACTGCCACGTTTAAAGTCAAGAATGATGTGCACCAGGGTTGTATCCTTTCATCATACTTACTCAATCTGTATGATAATAATCTGAAAAGCCGGATTATATGAAGAAAAATGGGGCTTCAGGGCTTGAGGAAGACTCATTAACAATCTGCGTTATGCAGATGACACACCGTTGCTTGCTAGAAGTGAAGAGGACTTGAAGCAATTACCAAGGAAGATCAAAGACCACAGTCTTTAACACGCATTACACACCAGTGTAAAGAAAACAAAAATCCTCCCAACTGGACCAATAAGCAGCATCATGATAAATGGAGAAAATGTCGAAGTCGTCAAGGTTTTCCTTTTACTTGAATCCACAATCAACACCCATGGCAGCAGCCGTCAAGAAATCAAATGATGCCTTGTGTTGGGCAAATCTGCTGTGTCCCTTTGAGAACTACTGTGCACCTGACCCAAGCCATGGTACATTCAGCCACCTGATAAGCATGGGAAAGCTGGGCAACGAGTAAGGAAGACCAAGACTTGATGCCTTGGTAGTACTATGCTGGTGAAGAAGACTGAATACACTGTGGACTGCCAGAAGACCACACAGATCTGTCATGGAGGAAGTACAGCCAGAAAGCTCCTTAGAAGCAAGGATGGGTGAGATTTGGTCTCAGATGCTTTGGACACATTATTAGGAGGGAATAGTCCCTAGAAAAGGACATCATGCTTGGTAATAGTGTCAACAGAATAGAGGAATACCCTCAACGTGCTGGACTAACCCAGTGGCTGCAACAAGGGATTCAAGTGTGTCACTGATGGTAAGGACGGGGCCGGACCGTCCTTAGTGAGGGGTCCTTGTACACAGGGCCACTGAACCAGGCCAGACTCAATGATACCCAACAGCAGCAGCACAGTCTGGTACTAACAATGTGCAATACATGATAGCCATGATTATTACAGCCACACATGATAAGCAAGAGCAAAGCAAGCGATCTGGGCAGAAGGGAGAAAAGGCCGAGAACTGTCACGAGACCAGTGTTGCCAGAGCTAAAGGCAGAATTTGGCAGAGGCGGGAGAGGGGAACACTGTCCAGTATGGGTGAGATGGGAAGAAGGGCAAGCGCGTGAGAAGGGAACACTGCAGGAACGTCAGTAGAGTTGCCAGGCTGAAGCCACGCTGGAGTGGTGCAGTGCCAGGGAGAGAGAATAGGTGGTCAGCTTCAATCTCGGCAAATCACAAAATCATCAGGACAGACCAGCTATTCCTCTTCCTACCTGAGCACTTGTGTGCCTTCTGCCTGTTTCTACTGTTGTCCAAATTTTCTGAATTGTTTTTTAAACTCAGTTTAAAAGAGCCTGGCATATGTTTGAAAAAAAAAATTAAGAGCAGCTATTACCCTTTTCTCAGAAATCCCTTTTCCTTCAAATGCCATGATTATCCAGACCTGACCCCAGGCCCTCAGGAGGCCCAGGTGGAGTCTGGGTGCAGGTTCCACTTGGCACTGCCCTCTGCATGTGCTGCCAACCTGTGGGCACACCATGAACCCCATGTGACACTTGGACAGCAGCCAGCACCAGGGCCACCAGGCAGAATATCACTTCTGCAAAAGACCTATTAGTATCTGACTCCAAATGTGGTGACCTTGTATTTTTAAAAAGATGGATGTGGAGAACTTTGCATTGATCCCATAATGCCTTCTGATGCCTCATTTAAGACAGTGGAATACAGTGCTGTACCTTGGAGCAGTTTGATTTTAAAACACCATTTCCCTTGGACGGATGTATTAAAAAGGTGCCTCCTAGCAGCAAATTTCTGAGCCATACAGGAGATGCTGCTTTTATAGTTCTTTTCAGAGACATAAGTAATACCAACGTCGTCTAGCCAACTGTAAAAATGCTAAGATGAGAACCTCATGCTAAGTAGAGGAAGATTTCAAGTTCAAAGGCAGGACCTCACCAGGCCAATTACCAGTCTTAAAAGGGCATAAGTAGGGGAATGAGACAATAGATGGCCAAGTGTTTCCTGCAAGTTGCACTGGATTCAGCTTTGAGGGAGGAAGGAAAAAAAAAGCCACACAAACATGTTACCAGTGTACAAGCAATCAGTGCCATCCCTACCAGTCTTGACATCACTTTGGATACTTGGCTAAAACCACCAAATCTTTCACTTAATATGTACGTAGTTATATGTATATACATACATGTATGTGTATATATATATTTTTGTATGTGTGTGGGTTTAAAAAATAGTTTTGATCTCACTTTGAGGACACTTGGAGATTACTTTGCCCCATATAATGCACTGTCATGAGAGTCTGGCATCTTAGGAATGTTTGTGCAAAACACTGATGTTAACTTACAACCTGATCATGCTCTCAAAACAGTACATGAGAATGTACCAATATTGAAATTGTGATCATTTGTAGCACTGAATCATTTCATTCTGAAAAAATCATGCAACCATGGGAGCTAGCATACAAGACTAGGAAAACTTGTCACCTGTCTTTTTACATATAATTAGTCCTTTTTGGAGGACTAAGTGAGGTGTTGGTCCATGTGTCTGTGTAGGCACTACTCTCCTCCTAGCCAACTGACTCAGCATAGAGAAGTCAGTCAAAAGACATTTACACAGAAAGAAAAAAAGCCTGCTTTGCATAGTGGCTCAATGCAGATTATCACAGGTACACAGTGATTCATTTTATATTTCATGATGTAGGATTATATGGATTAATTCATACTTCAGTAAGTAGACTTGTTTCTGATTAAACAACCAAAACCACTGCCATCAAGTTGACTCTGGCTTACAGCAACCCTATAGGACAGAGCAGAACAGCTCCATAGAGTTTTCAGGGAGCACCTGGTGGAGTTGAACTGCCAACCTTAACCACTATGCCACCAGGGTTTTGTCTGATTGAATAGGTATTAACATCATTCTGAAAATGGGGCTCATAAGTGTATCAGTAACAACTTATGAATAATTTCTAAATTTGGTATTAACTAACAGCAACCCTGTAAAACAGAGAAGGACTGACACACACACAGTTTCCAAGGAGCACGTGGTGAATTCAAACTGCCAACCTTTTTGTGAGCAGCCTGATGGTTATGCCTTCATTGGAACAATGGCAGGAACGCTCCCTTGGCACACTTGTCACACACACACCTCTAGTTATCATCATTCGTGTAGGACAGGGTCTAGCTGGAACATGGGTACATCAGCCATTCAGCCACAGGCATGTTCAGTTCAGTGGCAACATGTCAGGCACTTAGTTCTATATCTGGAGCAAAAGAAAAAGTCAGGCATAAAGATTACATGACAACCTGGACATCTGTGGTCTTTGGGTGCTAAGATTATGAAATATTTTCCTCTCCTCCTCCTGTATTTACAAAATGATTCTGATGAGCATGATGTCTTATTATAGTAAGAGAAGTGTTTAACATTTGAAGCTTCTGGCAAACATGAAAATCCCAAGGAAAACATCCAACATTGCCCTGCCTTGCCCCTGCCCCAAAAAACTATTAGAAACAGATATGGAGGGGTGAAGGTACCCTTCAGTGTTGAAATCTGGGAATAGTGACATCACAAGTCCCCGTTTCTCGTCACAGGGTGCCATAGCCTTTCTAGTTCCTAGGCAAGTTATTGTTTTAAAGACAATCTACTAAGCAATTGATCCTATTATAATAACCATAATCTCTGCGATAAAGGAGTAAATCATAGACAACCAGGGTGGAACATAAAAGGAATTCACTAAGAGATATTGCCATGATCATTTTTAGAAATATGAGCAATATTATGCAACACATTTTGGTTTCGAATGTTCTAAGAAAGTTAAAGTATGTTTCCCTAGGACTGGGCTGTTATAATCTGTGGGTTCTAGTGTTATCGAAACACTGTGTTCCATATTCAAGAAAATATACTTAAAAAAAATCAAATCCACTGCTGTTGATTCCAACTCATAGTGGCCCTACAGGTCAGAGTAGAACTGCACTGTAGCTTTTCCAAGGAGCACCTGGTGGATTTGAACTTCCAGCCTTCCGGTTAGCAGATGTAGCACTTAATCACTGCACCACCCGGATTCCCAAGACAATATACTTTAGCCTGTTCAAATTAAATCTGTTTATGAGAAGGATGTCACATTTCTCTTCCGCACCCAAAGGGGTAGATGAAGCAGAGAGACCAGTAAGACGCAGACTCTGCTGCTTATGGATGAAAACCTGGGTGCGCAGAGAGAAAGAGAAAGTGTGTCTGTGTGTCTGTGTGTCTGTGTAGGTGTGTGTTTGGGAGATGGATAGGGGATGGCAAACTTAGATGTGACAGCAAGTCAGAAGTTTCCACCCACTATAAGGACAAGGGGGCTTGGTGATGAGACACGACCCACAGTAGCTGGCACATCTCTCTGTCGAGGATGACATGGGAACAGAAGGAGACTCTGACTTTCTCCATGTGGGGCCCTGGTGGAGCCTAAGAGGAGTCACTGACATCAAATCTGCTACCAAGTGCAGCCGTGCCAGAGAAAACATCTGCTGGGAGATTGCAGAGAAAATTGATGCCCCCTCCTCTCCAGCCCACTGAAGGAAACACATAGGCCTGGTTTCCTTTTTTCCAACGTCTAAATGAAGGGTTAGCAAATGTTTTATGTAAAGGGCCAGACAGTGGTTGTTTTAGGTTTTCTGGGCCATACGGGCTTTGTCACAACTATGCACGTCTACTGTTGTTGCATGGAAGCAGTGACAGACAATATGCAAATGAGTGTGATGGGCTGTATTACAATGAAACTTTACTTAACAAAACAGGCAGTATAGCAGTATACCAGAGCTATAGTTTGCCAATCCCCAAACTAAATCAGTAGTTCCACCGGGTATGTGGGGAGGGCAGTCAGGGAAGTTTCCCTAACTTGTCACCCCTCTAGCTAATTCATGGATCACCCACACTAGCCCCATGTACAGAGAGATGATAAAATGTACTCACACTGTGCAACCATAGGTCAGAGAACAAGGAACATGACTGAAACACTCTAACTCTCTAAAATTGATATAATGCTTAAACATAAAGCTTGTTGTATCTTTCCTGTCATGCATGCAATTGCTATAAAATAACCTATTTGTTTAGCTCCCATGGAAAATGCTTTTTAAACTCACATACTGAGACATTTCATAATAATGCTTTTAACACTCAGACTGGGTGGAAAATGGCAATTTGGTAAAGGCATTACATAGCTGCTTTATGACCACAAGGTGGCACCAAACGGCAGCCCTATGCCTGCCTAGTGGGCGTACAGTAGGTTTTATACTCGCTCTGTACATGGGGCAAGTATGGATGATCCCTGAATCAGCTGAAACCTCCCTCACTCCCCTCTCTCTGTCCCCCCATGGAACTACTGGTTTAGTTTCAGGGTCGGCATACTGTGGCTTAGGGGGCACAGCAGTTTATCTTAGAAAAGGTCATAACAGAATATTTACTTTAATGTGGTTGAGTGGGTATTTCTTTTTTTAAAAAATAACTGCATTAAAAAGCATGTTTTGTATGAACGATGTGCCAGAAATACACAGAACTCTAAAATGGACTTCTGGAACTCATGTAGAACAATCAACGCCATTTCGGATTTCGGTCAGTGACTGCTCTGTAAGACGTGGTTTCTGCTCAAAATGTTACTAACTAGAGCGATGTAATTACTGCTCAAGAAATACCGTGATGGAGAAACGTTGGGATTGACATGAAGGGCAGTTCTGACAAGCCTAACCACGACAAAGACACCGGAGACGCATGGGGGCCTTTTCCAGGCTACTTATCAGTCAGCTAGTGCCAAGCACAATGGGACAGGAACGGGCTGTCAGACTCATGCTTCAAGCTGCATGTCAAACACTCTAACTTTAAAACTGAAAAAAAAAAAAAACACTGTCGCTGAGTCGATTCCAACTCATAGTGACCCTATAAGCATGAGTAGAACTGCCCCGTAGTTTCCAAGGATCCTGCGCCTGGTGGATCTGAACTACCCACCTTTTGGTTAGCAGATGTAGCACTTAACCACTATGCCACCAGGGTTGCAACATGGATACCACTGGACTATGTGAGACTTCCAAACTTCTCGTGCAGAAACTAGCAGACTGCTGTTGATCCATAACTGTATGGAAACAAAATTGACTACATAACACTAACGAAAGTAACCAAAGCCAAAGCCACTGCCATCAAACTGATTTCTACTCATAGCAACCCAACAGGTCAGAGTAGAACTGACCCATGGAGGTTCCAAGGAGCACCAGGAGGATTTGAAATGCTGACCTTCTGGTTAACAGACACAGACATAGCACTTCACCACTATGTCACCAGGGTTTCCACTCTATCTTGAAGCACACTGAATACAGATCATTACACCCCTGTCATGTGCATTCAACGTGGATACAGGAATGTCAGATTTGGTCAAAAAGAATTTTTAACAATCCAAACTAATGGCTAGGATCTAGTTGTTTTCCCTTTCCTCCCTACACACTAACAGTTTATTTTAAATGCAAAGAGATTATATCAATTTTTTTTCTAGATTTATCAACAAATAAAGCCCCACAATTTAATGCCAACTTCTGGCTACCTTTGCTCTTGAGAGTGCTTATCAAGTATTGTGCTACACATACAAAAAAGAAAAGCTTCAATCAACTGGATGGCTAGCACATCAGTTGGGCCTTGAAGAAGAGGTTAAGAATTTCAATTGTCAAAAATAGGCAGAGGAAAGGGGGGGAGCAGCTAACAGCAATGGAAAAATTGCATTGACTAAGGGTAAGCCACATAGCCAATTACTGTAATTACTGTACCCTGCAAAAACTTGAACTCACAAAAGCTATAATGTATTTATAACAATGCGGGGGGGGGGGACAGGGAGAGCAGCTTGAGCTGCTTATGTACAACCAAAAACCTCCCAGGATTTGATCCCTTGGCTTGGACATTTAGGATCATGATTTCGTGGGCCAGCTAACTGGTCTAATAACACATCGAGTGTTTCTGTTCTACCTCCTAGTTAGCTGTGTTGTGCCTGGGTTTTATCAACTTGCAAGGAGCCATCCAAGGCAAGACAATTGGCCTCTTGTTTGTCTGGAGCAATAAAGGAAAAAGAGTCAGGAATAGGAGGAGGATATGGAAAATGTGGCAAATTACCTCCGTGAACAGTTGCTTCCTTTGCCAGGAGACCAGAAGAACTGGATGGTGCTCAGCACCACTACTGAGCATTTTGATCAAAGATCTAGAGAAGAATCTGATCAAAAGGGGGTAAATACAGCACAGATTTTCAAATTTCCATGAAACAGACTTTCCAGAGCCATGGAGGGTGGATGAACACTCTGAACCTTCCACCCTGAGATAGTCTTGAAACCTTAAACCAAAAATATCCCCTAAAATCTTCTTAAAAGCAAACAATAGTCTACCTTCAAAAAGAAAAACCATTGCCATCGAGTTGATTCCAACTCATAGCAACCCTATAGCACAGAGTAGAACTGCCCCCATAGAGTTTCCAGAGAGCTCCTGGTGGATTGGAACTGCCAACCTTTTAGTTAGCAGCAATAGCTCTTCACTACCATGCCACCACGTTTTCCTACCTTAACTAGTCAAAAATATCTGCCTGCCTTGGGCCTTATGCTATATAGGATCAAAGTGACAAGAGCAACTTGAAAGACTAGATAGGAATCTCAGAGGGCAGTGAGTTTGCTAATGGCTGAGGGACAACTTCCAAAAAGGAGTTAAGAACAGATGTACAACTTCAAAAATATAATTAATGCCACTGAACTGTACAGGCAGAAACTGCTAAGCTGCTGTATGCTTTGCGGTGTATATTGTCAACAACAAAATTTAAAAACAGTAAATTTAATAGATGTATTTTTAAAATGAGGCAGAGGAAGGAGAATTTCAAGTTGGAGCAGTAGTGTCCAAAAAGACCTGGAAGTAGGTCTGTGTTGAAACATTTTGTGGGAAACGAGACTACGAAAAGTCCAAGGCAGAATTGTGAATTCAGACAACAGAATTAACATTGTTTTCCACTCTCCTGTCATAATGACCTCTTGGGAGCAAGTAGCTGTTTCCTAATATATTAACGCCATTTGCTTCGTGGGCTTCCCATGCATCAAACTTCATCGAAGCCGTGCAGTTCTTCACTACATCCAGTCGCATCTCAAGACACATCCCACAAGTGTTGTGTGGTATGCGAGGTATAAAGTGCTATCAGTAATTCACATCAGTGTTACTCAGTCAGTAACCTTAAAAACAGATTCATTTTGAAAGCTCTATAATAAAAGAGGACTAAAATGTTCCAGGCTTTCAAAATCTAGTTGAGTAACATTCTTCTAACCATCATATATCTGAGCTTATCTGTACAGGGGGTTCTTATACAGGAAACAGCTTTATATAGTTTGACTAGAGATCACAAGAAATACAGTTCTTTTTGCACTTGACAATAACTAACTGGAATGTAGCTTACTTTAAATAACAAAGTGACAGCCAAAGACTCAAAACCCTCCACAGCATACATTTACTTTACTGACTTGACTGGTTCTGGGGATAAACTGATCCTGAGGGCTAAAGGTTTGTGTTGAAAGATGAATTGTGAACCCTTTAGCTAATTTGCCACAATGGTAAGATGGTTTCTATGAACTCTCCAAACTCTGCTCATAATTTTTCTTATTGTTAGGGGACTGACTGAAATCCAGCAGTCAGGGATCCAGGAGTTAGCCTATCTATCATCTGTTTTTAACTTGCAATTAATGTAGAATTTGAACAAAACCTCAGCCTTGCATTTTGAAATTGGACAACTGATTGCTGATTCACAGTAATAACCAAGCTAAAGAAACTACTTTTCAAAGTGCCTTATTCTGTCAAAGCTAAGTTTACTTTCCATTACTGCCTTACTTTTAACAAAAAATTGTTGACCCTGGCTTATAAGTTGTCAGCAAAGGCTTTAATTCATTCTGTGCCAGAATCCTCATCACTATGTCCACTGGAACATCTCAAAGACAGCACAATCTCCACATCATCTAGTTGAGTTGTGTTGTACTAAAACCTCTTTGGCTTTGGCTTTCCATCACTATGAAAGCCAGAAGTGTGGAGTATCTTCTGTTTCTCTCCCTGCCTCTGTGGTCATTTCAACGCTGCATCTTAGGAGATTGACAGAGCATGCCCTCCTCTCCAGACTCACCACCTTGCCTCATTTATTCCTTTACCACAAAAAGATATGTTTGAGTAGTGACCCCTGTACCTGTGAATGGAACCTTGGTGGGGCACAGAGTCTCAAGATGTTTTAAGTTACCTCGGTCATGCTGGAGTAGGGCGAGTCCCAAGCTGTGTGACAGGTGTCCTATTACAGAGAAGACACACAGCGACAGGAAAGACAGAAGCAGACACCGGCTGCCAAGGAACACCAAGAATTGTCAGCAGCCACCAAAGCCAGGAGAGGCATGGAACAGACTCTCCCCGTGAGCTCTAAGAAAGTTCCAGCACAGCGGGTACTTTGATGGGGACATTTATGGCCTTTGGGAACAGTGAGACAATACAATTCTGTTCTAACAAGCCACTTAGTTGGTGGTATTTTGTTAGGGTAGCTCTAGGAAATTAACATACTCCCGAAGCTTCTACAATTTTCTAATCAGTCTCCGTTTCCAGTCTCCCCACAAGCCGCCCTCTGTGCCGCTCTCAGCATGTTACAAGATTAAATGCCACACTTTGGTATTCCCCCGGCATGCCCTGAGACAAAGTCAAATGCTTCCTATTTTACGACTGGGCTGCTGCCAAGGTGTCCTCCTTACACTGTACCATGTGACTCTCATGTGTGCCCTCCAGTCCGCACGGACATCTCTCCAGTCTATGCCTTGACGCTGCCATGTTCTGCTGCTTCTCTGCTGGAGGTTCTCAAACAGAAGCTGGACAGACGCCAGTAATGACAAGCAACTTTTTCTGACTACCGTTCTCTGTGGAATTACTTCTCCCCTGCAAGCTACTGTAATCTCCTGAACAGCACTGATCACTGTACTTGGATATCTGTTATATTGGTCTCCAAAATCAAGGCTGAGACTCCTGATGTTAAGCTTGTTCACTGCCATCAAGTCAAACTCCTACTTACGGGACAGATGAAAACTGCCCCTTAGCATTTTCAAGGGGTGGCTGGTAGATTCGAACTGCTGATCTTTTGGTTCAGTCAAGCTCGTGACAACTGCACCACCAGGACTCTGATGGTAAGATACAACTTGTTATTTCTTTATAAATCTAAAACCTAGAACATTTTGCAGGCTATTATATCTGCATTAATATCAGGTGCAGATTAACCATTATCCTCTATTAGCAATAACCAACTCTGACAACCAAAACTCAAAACATGATTTTAAAATAAGGGTCAATAATCGCTCCAACTGATACCAAAGCTCAAGGATGCTTAATTACTAAGGTGATTTGTTCGTCCAGTTACACAACAGTTCAGGATTAATATTTACCCACACTGTGTATGCAAATGAGCTACTGTTTGGATAGAATGATCTCAGCCTTTTAAAAAAAAGTGTTTGAAAGATTTTTCAAATGCCAAGGTCAAGGGAAACTTCCAATGAAATAGATGTTGGACACATTTTATGTTTTACTTTTAAAATAAATGTGCAAAACCACTACTAGCTCTCTTCAAACAGCTTGCTACCAGTTATATCACTTGCCAGCCCTGTCCACGGCCTCCTGAAGGCTAGGGTTGCCATCGTCTTTCTACTTCTGAGCACATCCTAGGAGTCCAATAAATGTTTACTGAAAAGACAATTCATCCCAAAGTTCTTAGGTAAGGTACACGTGGAGATAAAATGCATATGAATGACCAAATGACAGAGGCAGCAAACAACATGGAGCTAATTAAAGTCTCAAGGTTTAAGATAATTGTTTACAGCCAATTCATTTCAGTGAGAAACTAGTTTAAATGTGGCCAATATTCATTTACTTAAATAATGTATTAAAGAGGTCAAAACTTAGGGATTTCAGAAAGACTACCAATGTATCAGACCTGCCCTGCAAGGGCATGAAAGGTAGAAAACATGCCTGATTCTGGTCAGCTGCAGGTCACTGCTGTAAAATGAAGCCCGTCTCCTGAGGGGGAGGTTCTCTGAGTTGTCTGGTTTGGCGCCTGCTGTATGTCTAGCTCGTACAATGTCCAGCATAAATGTGACCCAAGTGCTCAGCCATTTCCACACAGCCAGTTCTGAACATTTGAGAACTGTCCACACAGACTGTGAATTATCGTAGTTTGTTGTTTTCTTCCAAAAGATACTCACAGATCAAATAACTTCATAGATAGTTTCACTTGGAAAAACTGAGGAAGTTCTTATTACTAAGGACTCCGGCAAGCCCTAAAAGTTCCTAGTGGCACAAAAGGTTTGCATGCGGCTGCTAAATAACAGGCTGGTGGTCTGAACGCACCAGTGGCACAGAAAAAAGGCCTGGTGATCTAGTGCTGAAAGATTTCCTATTGCTGTCCTTGTTAGCTGCCACTGGGACAGTTTCAGCTCACAGCAACCACACAAGTGAGCAGAGCACAACCGTTCCGCAGAGTTTTCAGGAGTGTGACCTTTCAGAAGCGGATCACTACAGGCATCTTCTAGGGCATCTCTGGGTGGATTCAAACCACCGACCTTTTGGCTAGCGGGCATGTGCCTGACCGTGTGGGCCACCCAGGGACTCCATCCTGCGGTCACTGTCAAAACACGTGAGTCACCATCAGTCAAAATTAGCTCATAGGCAACAGGTAGCAAACCCTGGGGCTAGAAAATGGGAGTGACAATAGAAAAATTACATGAGTACATTTAAATGATCCATCATAATTAGATGAATACACACTGGAGAATTTAAATATGGCTGTAGCAGCAGCAGATTTATAATGTACATCCACCTTCTTTTTAAAGCACCCATTCTGTATACTATGAATATTCCCTAACTTCTCTACCTTCAACTTCCCTACGGATAGTTATTAATGCTAACAGTCCCATAGGTGGTTATTAACGTCAATGATCTTACTTTACACAGTTCAAAAACCAAATGAAGGGATAGGCACATTTATTTCTCCCCAACATCCTCTGAGCCTAAATTGCAAGGCAAAGATTGACATACATGTAATACCTACTTCAAGTCTGTGTAACAGAAAAGAAAAATCATGACAAAATTTGGGAATGAGATACCAAATCACTCAAGAGAATGCTGATTGCCAAATGGCCTTGACGTGAAGTAATAAAAAGGAACAATGCACATTTGACTATTCAGCCTGAACAGGTAAAGCAGAATAAATTGCAGGCATCTCAGCTACTAAACTAAACTGTTCTAGTAAACAAGGATTCAAAGAACAGATCTTTTTCACCATGACTAAGGAAAGGATTTCAGTGCTACCACCTGCAATTTAATAATGGTGGTAAAAGTTTGAGGGTGGCTTATCCTGACAGATTTAAAAAAAGGTAGAAATATTATGAAATACAAAACTTATAAACTCAGAGAAGAAGTAAAGCTGTAGGAACTTACGACCTGTTTCTGTTTATAGCAAGAAATACTGACCAGGAGAATGGATTCCTAATTGTGAATTTCTAGCCTAAATGTGGCACACACTTGAAGCAAGTTACCTCGACCTCATCAAGCTGCTGCAAAAAGTGATGGCATTAAACAAAGCAAATCCATCTATTTATTTAGCATGCCCACTGAAGCACAAATAACAGAGCATAAATGGCAGGAGCAGAAATGACAGATTCCAGGTAGTTCTTTGGCCAGCTGCAAGGAAAGCCAGAGAACCGACAGATACATGAAGCATAAGGTCAGCACACAATCTTCCACTTGGATTCTGGTTCATGAACTGTTTGGGTTCAGGACGTTTTTATTCGTTCAATGTAGCAGTCTCTACTTCCTAAAAAATACGCTTAAAAACACATACAGTACATAATAAATAATGAAAATCAATTCTGCAGCTGAGGTACTTGGATTTATATTTAGGGGTTGACAAAATGATGTTTGACAGAGTCTATATATTTAGTTCAAAAGGAGGCATGACATGTTAATATAACTTGTTATAAAATTCAGCCCCATCAAGTCTTCAGTGTTTTTGCGTCTATGACTAAGTGTTAACTGTAGACACTGCTATCCAAAGTAGGCGGCTACTTGATGGCCCTGGATTAATTCTGCTACAAGACCCATGCCTATAAAAAAGAAAAGCAACCATTTACACATACTAAGAAAAGCAAACATTTACTTCAAATTGCAGTATAGGCTTTTCAATCACAAAAAGAAAGAAAAGAACAGTGAGCTGACAGTGGTCACATCCTGTGCAAAAAACTTGAGATACAAAAATGGTAGCACAAGGTACCGGAGGTGCTGACACTGAAGGAAAACAAGAATACAGTAGCTGAAATACAGCACTCCGAAGATTCAACTTCTAAACCAAACAGAATACCTTTGAAACGATCATTTTTTTTTATTAGTAAGAAAGCCCCACCACCATAAATAGTACAATATTTAAAAAAAAACAAAAACAAAAAACAAAAAACCCTCATTATCTATCTAAGATAGATAGTGTATTTGTACTGTTAGACCTCTTTAAGTGCAGAAGGTGGTTCAGGCTTTGTCTTTTTTTTTTTTTCCTTTTTAATCAAATAACTGCCCATATGCTTTATAAAGTCCCACTCAATCGCAAAAGCCAATTTAAATGAAAAGTTATGTTATCAAAGTTGCATAATTTCATTTGGGTCTGCCAGCAGGTTAAAGTCTCAAACCAAGTCTTCAACACTAATGCTCATTTTTAGTCAATGAAAAGTTAAAAAGTTCTCAGATCTTCATTTATCCTCTTGAACTTGCCCTTCCAAGTGATCCTCAGACTGCAATTCCCAGTTTGCAAATAAAAGAATGCAATATGCATCATACTTCAAGAAAAGCGGACGATGTTGAGCTAACATGCTTCTGAATCTTTTCCCTGCTCCTCTCCACCTTCTTGATAATTTCTGCTACTATGCACACTGATGAGGTGAGACCCAAGAGAAATAGCAGATCTGAGAGAGAAAAAGAAATGAAGCTTTAATACTGTGAAACACCACTGCAAAGCTTAATAGCTTACATTTTCTTAGCATTTTACCAGTTTTTAAATACACTATTTCACAACCATTCCATGAGTTTAAACACAATCATTTTCAGTCTGAAAATGCAAAAAGGAAGGCTCCATGGTACTATACAAACTTATCCAAAGTCACACACTAGACTGAGACCCCTGTCCCTGAGCCATGGGTTCACCCCGGGTGGCTAGCCTCTCACAGTACCAGAGCCAGAGTAGTTTCCTATGGGTGAGCTCCACAGCCTCTACAAGGCACTTTCCCAGCAGTGGTAACTATCTGACTGAAAAGATTACCTGGAAAGGTACATTTATTTATTCAATTTGTAAGTCTACAAAAGCTAATCTTCTAAAGTCCATGCCTGTACCATACTGTCCACACTTTCAAATCTTATTTACTGCTTAAGCAATTTGCAGCAGTCTCTTTAAAACTCCTTTATAGAGAGGAAAGGATATAAATGCAGAATTAAAATATAGAAATTATACAACATCAACTTTAAGGTAAACTTTGACTCAGCAAAAAATACAGTGAGATTATATCACACTCATTTTTAAGACTATACCAAATTAACTTAAAACCCCAAGACTTACTGGTAGCACTGCCATGAAATATACTGCCTTTCCTCACACCTACATAGGAAGACCAATTTTTAATATACCGTGTCCTAATACATTTAATGAATGGTATATGGAACATAATGTCTAACTTCCTTAGAATCTTACTGCAACTTTCTGCTTTTAAAGAATTTAACTGTTATTCCATAAACATCAGAATGTGCAAGCTAGCAAGACAGTAAAAATACTAGCTTACTTATAAAAAATTAGAATTTTAAAAAACAATTTTGTAGTGTACATAAATCTATCTTATTCTATCTCCATATAAGATTGAACAACAAAAGTTATAAACTATACTTCCTCTACAACAGATTTTGATTTGCCATACTTCAGAATTACCAATATGATTCCTTAACAATTGATAATCTCTTTTAAAAACGGAAAACCCATGAGTTAGTCTCCAAGTGGAACACACAGGTAAGCATTCAACTACCAGTTAAAAGGTTGGCTGCTCAAAACCTATCGAAAGGCGCCTGGGTCACCGTGAGTCAGAATTGACTTGACTACAACCAACAGCACCGTTAGGAGAGTGACTCCTTGAATTTCCCAAATGAAAAAATAAAGCATGTTCTTCTCTCAAATCTGGCCAGTCATTTTTACATTTCACTGTGTAAAAAAAAAAAATTATTAGAGCAAATGTAGAAAACACTTAAGACAATTCATCTAAAATGCGTCCATTATAAAGATCACATTTTGCTTACCCAGTATGCTTAGGCTCTCGGTCTGAAAAACTCTCTGAAGTGGGGGGAAGTAAATCACTAGTAACTGTCCCATGAGGGACCCCAGGACCGCATAGCAGAACATCTTATTACTGCAGAGGCCAATCTCGAACACAGACTTGGTCTGTAGGCAGAGCAGAGAGCTAGTTACTCTTTGGCCACAGAAGCAACTTCTTTATTATTAGTCACTGCCACAGTTTTTTAATAAGCTTGAAAACAGTACCACAATAGGTCAATTAGTGCCCCCTCCCCCTCCAAAAGACAAATGGGCTTGCTTTAAAAAAGTGCTACTATATAAATGAGATCACAGGAAGAAAGACAGTGTACTTTAGAATCTCAAAATATTGAAAAGCTTTTTTAGATTTCTATGCTTACTAGGCTAAGCCACCTCTACTCATTGATTGAGATAGACAACCCAACAAGCTTTTTTTTTTTTTTAGTTTATTGTGATTGAGTGGAAGTGTACCATCCAGTTGAAATCTGCACCCTCGCCCACGTGCAGCTCCTGCTGCTCTCCTTGCCCGGTGACAGCACACCTCTCCTCTCAGTTCTGTACTTGTCATCTCCTCTTCACAACCTCCTGTCCCCTCCTCTCTACCCTCTAGTAAGAGGCCAGTAGGATGACATACTATAGATGAACAGAGCCATAAAGTGCACACACGATATGGTCACTCTGTGTCACCAAGTCCAACCTATTCCTTTCCGAGGAGTTGACATCAGTAATGATTTATGGAAAGAGGCAGCATCAGGTCTAGGGGCCATGCTCCCAGGGGAACCCCGAGGCCTTCAGATCATCAGCTGAGGTCTTTTAGGAGAGTTCTCAGGGTGCACCCCTTTTTATTTTCATGTTGCCACAGAGACTCAACTTTATGAGCCCCATCTCAGCTGTCACTGACAGTGGTGGGCTCTATCTGGTTCTGGTCACATGTTGATGTAGCCACTCATTCACGTAGGTCTTTCTGTCTTCTGGGTTCTCTTTCCCTCATGTTGTTTTGGTCCTTGGTGACCATCTGTTCCTGCTGAGTTGGGACCATTTGGTGTACTTCAAATGGCAGCTTGCTAGCTTTTAAGGTGGAGAAGACTCTCTTAGCAATAGGCTAGTTATGCCAATTGACCCCCATGTCTCCTGAGAGCATGGTCCCTGGATCCCTGCCCCTGCTACTCTGTCCTGGAAATATTGGGTTAAGACTGGAAGAGTATTCATGCTATGCTGAAGTCCAGTTAAAGTAATCTTCTTTCTAATGTGTGCTATCACTGATTTCACCCAACCAAGTTTGTATCAACTATCTAATCTACAACCAACCCTCCCCTTCCCTCCCTCTCCACCTCCCCTTGCAGCCGTCAAAGAATCTTTTCTTCTGTACATGAGTCTGTTTTTAAGTCCTTACAGTACGGCTCTCATACAATATTTGTTCTTTTACTGCTGACTAATTTCACTCAACATAATGTCTTCCAACTGACCTAACAGGTTATTTTAAGAACAATGGTTGTTACATGTGTCCTGAAAAGCAAATGCACCTTTTAAAAGAAAAAAACACACTGCAGCTTCTTTAGCAGTCAAAACCAGTGATGATGCACTGTACTCAGCAAGTTCTAACATGGTAAATGATAACAGATGTAGCTAAGGATTTGTAAAGTGCTTTAAAATGGAAATGAATGATAAGGCCCGGAATGGACTTCTCCAGGATAATACACTCTGAAAAAGCACCACTGGTTTCCAGCTTATTACTTCCTATTACAGCACGTCATTTGAGAAGAGGTTGTCACACCCTGAGACACGCCATACAACAAAGGCAAAATTAAAACACCCTAAGCTTCGACACCTGAAGAAAGTAATCCAAAGAAAGCAAGAAGCACAAAATTGTTTTTGTTCTTCTAACAGCACTTTCTTCAAAAACAAGGCCAGTAGTATCTCACAGATTCCATGAGGTCTGTCCTGCGCACTCAGGCCATGTGAACCTGAACCTGTCACACACAGCAAACAACAGAATGGAAAGAAGGATCACGTGACAGCAGCTGGGATTTAACTTTGCTCCTCTGGTCACAGGAAAGGCGATCGTTTCTTCATGCCCATCTTCACTGTGCCCAACGGTACATGTCAGCAGGTAGTCTCTGTCTGGGGCTGTCCTCTGTGGTGACAATACTGAGCAAGTCTAAAATCCCAAGATCTTTGCCTACTACTTACTAGTAGAATGCTCTCTCTAGCTGAGCTCATCAGCTTGGATCACCTACACATACCTGGGATCTGGAACTTAATGCATTGAACATGTCAAAAAACACAAAGCACGTGAAGGTCATCGTTGTGTCTCGAGGTGTTATCACATTGTCTCGTAGCTGTTAAGGGAAAAAAATGGATTTTTAGGGGCTGAATTTAATGAACACACACTGCCTGCTTTTAAAAGGTTAATATTTTCTTCCCATTAAGATGAAACAGCATTACTCTAAGATATGAGACATAAAAGCTACCAAATTTCCTATAAGCCATGTAAATAGGTCACTTATGAACCGCTGTAGCCTTAGGCAATTAAAGAAGCTCTAGAGGCAAATGGAAACCCTGGTGGCTTAGTGGTTAAGTGCTACATCTGCTAACCAAAAGTTTGGCAGTTCAAATCTACCAGACACTCCTTGGAAATCCTATGGAGCAGTTCTACTCTGCTCCACAGGGTCACTATGAGTTGGAATCCACTCAACAGCACTGGGTCAGTTTTCTGGGAGTTTAGTGGCATAGCAGTTAAGAGCTACAGCTGCTAACACAAAGGCAGGCAGTTCATATCCACCAGCCACTCCTTCAAAACTCTATGGAGCAGCTGTATTCATCCTGCTATGAGTCAGAATCAACTAGACAACAATGGTATTTGTAGTTATACAACTAAAAGTGAACATCTTCTCACAAGCTATATATTAGCTATTAAAACAACTTTCTTTTTAATGAAAACAGGTATATGAAAGACCTTCTCAGATTTCCTAACTTCATCTCCCCAGTTTTTCATATTTTAATTTTACTTTGATATTTCCCTATATACATTTAAGTTATTCTAATAAAAGAAATCAGGAATTCTGTCAATCCATGAAGATTAAAATTGAACCACTTTAAAAATTTTTTACTATCATATTTCTCAAAGAGTTCTCCCAGTGTTCCAGCCTTCAGTGTAAAGCCCCAAAACGCTCTAAGAATCCATCATCACACAGAGAGCATGCTAACAGTGCAGCTTATTCAGACTGTACCTCCCGCCAGAAGACAAACAAAGTCCCACAAACTATGATTATGGATGAAACCAGTATTTTAAGTATCAGGTTTCTGGTTAAAATGCTGTCTTTCCAGTTGCGTGGAGGTTTACGAATGACATCTTTATCCACTGGCTCTACTCCGAGGCTGAAAGGCAAACAGAAGAGTGAACTGTTTTAAAGTTTGACGGTTTGGATTTGTTACCTTTACGACCTCAGAAACCTCAATTATCCAGTAAACTAAACACATTCTTATAGAAACAAAATGCGGAACCATGAAGAAATTCTTAGCTATGATGACTCAAAAATAACCACTGACTTTGTCACTGTCTTTCTCCTCTGTTATCCTACCTATTTGGCAGCTACCTAGGGCTTGCTAGTCAAAAAAAAAAAAAAAGTCCAATTCTACTTACATACTGAGCTTGCTTGTTTCAAATACATCCTGAAATAAATGATCTACCACTGGGCTTTGAAAGTTCTTCCAAGTGAGAAGACTGCGACTCAGAGGATTTGCTGCAATGGCCAATGGCATGTAATGACATGTACCATTCAACTATCTCTGTGACACTGGAAAGTGACATATATGGCCCCATTATTATAAAAGGGAATAGCGAGGTCCTTAGATACTTCAAGACTTTCTAAAATCGACAAAAGAATCTAAGGAACAACATTGAACTCAGTAATTTCTCCATGACATTCCATCTTCAGAAATAAAAAGCTTAGTTCCTAAATGCAGTTACTGCGTCTGTTCCCTGATCTGTTCTCGCCTGAGGCCAAGCATCTGACACAGAAAAGGTTCAGATCCACATTGAATGACTGAGAAAAAATGATGTCGCACATTACACAATTTACAAGCCATGCTGCTGCCAAGTTTTCTGATGCTATCCCTAAATGAAGCTTTAAAACTGAATCATGAGAATATCACACCTTCCCTGTCTCTCCAGTTCATGCATGAAAAACCCTCTTACCTCTGAGCTGGAGGTCCATCCATGATAATATTGATCCACAGAATCTGCATGGCATTGAGAGGATTAGGAAAGTTCATTAACGTAGCCAATGAGATTAACGTTAATGCTGCTATACTCCTGTGGGGAAAAAAGTCATTTAAAAATGGGTTAGCAATGTAAATTCCTCCTGATGATATGATAACACATTTTTAGCACTCAAGTCCTGTTACTACTGTGCTTCCGAAGGAAGTCTAGGATTGGGTAACTCCTCTTTCATCCATACAAACGTTCTCAAGACTTCACCCTTATAATCCATAGGGGTTTAACAAAGCTTTTCTGAAAAGCTATTTAGACAACAGCATACAGACAAATGTCTCTAAACTTGAGTTCAGAACAGTTATCGGGAATCCTAGTGGTGTAGTGGTTAATTGCTACATCTGCTAACCAAAAGGCCAGCAGTAAGAATCCACCACCCTCTCCTTCGAAACTCTATGGAGCAGTTCTGCTCTGTCCCATAGGCTTCCTATGACTTGGAATCGACTCAACAGGCAGTGAGTTTTGGTTTCTTGGTACATAATAGTTAACAGTTTAAAAGATATTTTAGTTAACATTTTTTAACTACAGAAAAGAGCCATTCTATTTTTGGAAAGAGATGCCAAAAGAAAACACTAAAATCTGACGACTTTCCTTAGTTATTTCATGAGTGATTAAATAATTACTGAGGTTTTCAAGTTAATATAGACATCGAATTTCATTTAGGATCTACTTACTATGCCATTTTAAATCTCAGAGCATGATAAATTTTCATTTTGAAAAACTTACATATGAATAACCCTCAAAAAGAGCCATAAAGCATATAGGCATTCTGCTTGAATGACACATTAAGTAGACTCTGCGCAGAAGACCCATCATGGCAAGCTTCTTGCAAACTTACGTGCTTAGCTGGAATCTAACAAAGTTTTTAATGTTGTTATAAATCCCTTTACCCTCTTCAATTGCTGACCTGAAATGAAAGAAAAAAGTGAGACAGCACATAAAAATATGTACCTATACTAAAACACTACAGAGCTAATTTTGAAAATAAATTACCAACTGATACATGCATCAGTAAAAGAATCCATTATTTTCTCTACACAAATAAGACTAGGAAAAAAATGCAGAGCATTTAAGAAGAAATTCAAGACTGCTAAGCATCAGTTATAAGCTAATTTCTTTCTTTTCTTTTTTTATTGTGGCTGAGTGAAAGTGTACAATCCACAGTTTAAGTTTATATGCCTGCCTATCTGCAGCTCTTTCTGCTCTCCTTGCCCAGTGACAGCTCACTCCTCCTGTCTGTTGTACACATGTCATATCCTCTTGCCAATCTCCTGTCTCCTCCTCTCCACCCTGTCCACTCCCCTCTAATGAGAGGCCAGTAGGACGACATCCTATAGATGCACTGAACCATAAACTGCACACACGATATGGTCACTCTGTGTAGTTGAACTAATTTCATTAAATAATTTTAAAATTTTCATTCTTAAAGGTATTTCAACACTAAAGCCACACATTGTCCTTCTGTATCAGTACCTGACTTATAATTTTAAAATGATGATATTTATCATACTTCTAGCTTCATTTTCCTCAGAGATACAAAATACATGGTGAGGAACAAACTTAATGTATGTCAAGAATTAAAGGGCAAATGAAATATTTAAGAATTATAAACTTTAAGTCTGTTACTCTTCTGGTACACAGTTACACATGCATAGAAATTACATAAAAAATATGGTTTACAAAGATTCATGTAAATTTTCTCATTCATCTGGTTGAATCTAAGAAAACAAGTCTATTAAACAACTTCCCCTTTATTGCAAGATTTGTATATAATTCTAAAAATTGAAAGAAAAAGAAAAAGGCTACATTCTTCAAGAGCTTGCCAAATCCCCGGGAGCCTTGAGCATCCACATGCTACGTTTAGGGTCACAATGGCGTAATAAAGCGGCCTGGGGCACATAACTAGTACGTATCAAGGAACAGAGTGGAGGCGAGTCATCCAACAGGTGATCATCAAAAGGAAAGGAGATTCAGGTGGCCTCCGCCTGAACACTGTGCAAGTGATACCACCAGGTATTACACTGCAAACTGAAATCAAGCAGAAACTGGCTGAAACAAACACTAGTTCTAAGAAATTTAAATTCAGTAATGCCTGAAACCAGGGCAACATGATGAATCACTGACTAAAGCAAACAGGTATGAACGTGAGCTTCACTCATTTTTAATATTTTGAAGTCATGCACATGCATACTTCAGACTGCCTAAATTTAGCTGTAAAAAGGGTTTAAATCCTATGTTAGGTACTCAGGAAAGCGTGACATGTAACTGGTACTCACTACACATTTCTTAAATGAATGACCTCACTATATTCAATGTCCTCTTTACTCCACACAAATGCTTTTCTCCAGAACTATACACTGGGTCATAAAATCAGATTAATTAATCTATAAAACAGTTTAGTTTACCCAGTGTTTAAATTCTACTAGTTCTTTTCCAGCCAAATTGCTAGGGGGTGGGGTGTGAAAAGGCAGGGGGAAGACTCACAGCAGTGACACTCACATTATGGTTTGGAAATCATCATCGACCAGGATCATATCTGCGGCCTCTTTGCAGACATCTGTGCCGCTCTGGCCCATGGCAACTCCAATGTCTGCGGCCTTGAGCGCAACGGCGTCATTTACGCCATCACCTGTCATGGCCACCACCGACCCGTTCTTCTGCAGAGACTGAAGTACAACGGGGAGAGAGGATCCCATAAACATGCCGCTTCCAAACAGACAAAGCGATACACAAATCTTCTGCCAATTATTTAAAACTAGGGATGATACAACCCAACAATTTTTAAATCAGCTTAATATATAGAAGTCTTAATATGATACAGTTTAGAAAAAGCAGCTTTCAGTATCCTCACCTGTGAGAACTGTGTGTCTAAAGTGTGACCCAGTTATAAACTAGTGGTTTTCAATAGGGGGTAATTTCATACCCAGGGGACATGTGGCAATACCTGGAAATGTCTTAAGATTGTCTCAACTGGGGTGATGCTACTGGCATCTACTGGGTAGGGGCCAGAGATGCTACTAAACATCTTACAACGAAGAAAACAATCCCCCACAACAAAAAATTATCCAGCTCAAAAAGATAGTACCCAAGATTGAGAAATCCTGAATTATACAACGGAAGGGTATTCTGACTAATAACTTAAATCCTGTTAACTAATGGGTGCTGACAACTGCTTTGTATATCTTTGGCTAATATAAATAACCATACCCTTTTAAATACTGTTCACTTCCTGACAGTATTTTTTTCTCGCTTGCTGTACTTATTCAGCTTCTAACTCACTGCTGCTCTGCATTCTGCGATGACCAAGCTATGGATCCCTGTCAGGATATACTTCTACACTGTGCGGCTTTTTAAAGGCAGCTACATTTGCAGATATTTCACTGAAGTTTTTCTTACATGTTCCTATAGCAATGATATTCTCCTTTAGTGTTTGTTTAAAGCTTTAATAAAATCATGTTTTGCTTCAAAATACTGTACCTTGAATGCTTTATCAATAAGTCTAGTAATAAAACACAAGAAGAGGCACTATACAGAGAGATAAAACAACTGATTCTTAGATACCCACCTTAATAATTTTCATCTTGTGTCTTGGACTAGCTCTGTAAAACACTGCAACCTGTTAAAACACAGGAAACATTAAAAACAGTGTTAAAAAGTGTCAGAACAACTGAGGCATTTACAACTCTGATCTCTTACTTACACTGAACTTAATCTGGTGTACAGATGAGTAAGTACTCCCTAACACACTCATCAGTGTAGCCATCTCATACTTCACACCAAAGGTACCACAGGAAACACCTAAACACGTCATCCAATTTATTCCATTAAAATCTGAGGTGACAGTAGTTTTATTTCTGAACTGTTTCAGAGACAAAAGAAAGCATAAATTTTCTCGCGTCTGTTTCCTGACGCGCCTGTATAACTTTACTTGTCCCTTTGATGCGGCTCCAGTGGCAGTGACGAACAGCTGCTTGTCCACACCCACAGCCACTCCTCACAGAGCCAAGTACCCATCTGTTTCCTTTTACTCAAGTTAATTCAGTTAATCCTCTCTTCCACTGTTATCCTCAAACTGCTTAAATGATTTTCTCTCTCCATGCCATATATCTGATCCCTTTTTCTGACCCCTGAAACCCTTCCACTGTATCCCAGAGTTGGCCATCAACAATATCGCCTGCATCTTGACTTCTTTTCATCTCCCTAATCTAACCTACTTCTTCTTCTCATGAAACACTGTCTTCTCAAACAGTACCACCAGGAAGTCCCAGCGGTGGGGGAGGTCTCCTCCATCTTCCCCTCCTCCTCTTCCATAACCCCAGCTTTGACTTTCACACCAGACTGGTCTTCCCGCTGGCCGCAGGCATCCACTGCTCCCCAGGATGCTTCCCTCACTGTGCAAAGATTTCAGCTTCTGCCTCCCTGTCACTCTCTCCAACAAGACTTGCAGGTCACAGTGATTTCAATATGCACATGATACACCAGTCCCTCTTAGAAGGCAGTCCATGTTAGTCTTCCCCCTCTCATACCACTAACCTATCCTTTTCTCCAACCTCATTCTCAGCTGACAACCTTGTTGCCTTAATTCAGAATCAGAAAGTAATTGCCCTAAGTTCCCACCACCCAGTATCTACATCAGGTATAGACATCTGATATCTGTTCCCTTCTTTTTTACTGCTACACATGACCTAAGTATGTTTTAATCAAGGTTACACCGTCTACCTTCTTACCTATTAAAGGTAACTGCTCCTGAAGTTTTCTCGTTTTTTGCATCAAAAATGTTTCTTGTTGCTGCATCTTTATACCACTGCTACATAATCATACTGTTAGTGCTTTCATTGTTGGAAAAAAACCGTCACTTCAGCCAACAACTCAATTTTCCTTTTCTCTTCACACCAAAAACTCATCTAAGGAAGTGCCTAAAATTGTCTCCTATTTCTTGTCCTAGTCTCTCTGGAATCCATCCCAATCAGGACATCAACCCACCCCTGCTAAGGCCCAGGGTCTTCTCAACTGACCCACACTGAGAGTTGGTGACTCCCTCCTCCAGAAACACCACCTTCCCTTGGCTGCCATGACCGCCCTCCATGCTCCCAGCCTTCCTCCTCATTTTCTGGCCTCTCCTGCCATGCAGGCTCCCCCTGACCTCCCAGAAGTCTAAATGTTGGGTATACCAGGCTCAGCCCTTACACTTTTCTCTATACAAGCTCTTAGACCATACTACCTTTCCCTGGTACTCACACTGAGTCTCATGACTGTGGATAGCAGTTATATGCATTTAGACCTCCAGCCTAGATAGTTCTCCTGAAATCTAGACTGATGAAACCAGACCACCTATCTCCTCCACATTTCCTTTTGGATGTCTTGTCTCAAATTTAAATGTATCCCAAATGAATCCTGTTATGGATTGAATTATAACCTCTCAAAATGTGTGTGTTAACAATTTGGGTGGGCCAGGATTCCCAGGATTGTGTGATTTTCCTGCATGATTTAAATCCTAATTTCTTCCTGTGGCTAATGGGACAAGAATAGATTATATTAAAAAGGATTAGGATGGGACTGTAACACTCTCTAAGGTTATGTCACTGATCCAACCTAAAGAGTTTCCCTGGGTCGTGCCATGCACTACCTTTTTCTCTCAAGAGATACAACAGAATAGAGCAGGAAGCTGGAAACCTCACATCACCAAAAAAGCAGAGCTGGGAGGCGAAGACATCATTTGGACCTAAGGGTCCTGCACTGAGATGCTCCCAGACCAAGGGAAGACTGATGAATCACAAGGACCTTCTTCCAAAGCCGACACAGAGGCAAAGCCTTTCCCTGGAGCTGATGCCCTGAAGTCAGACTTCTAGCTCACCGGACTGGGCGAGAATAAACTTTTCTTTTTCAAGCCATCCCTTTGTGGTATTTTTTGTGAAAGCAGCACAAGATAACTAAGACAAACTCCTGTTAACTGCTAAAAACCACACTCCTTTCCACCCTCTGTTAATGGCTCCTGTACCCTCATACTTACCACACTTCAAATTTCCAGGGCCATCTTTGATTCCCCCTCTCTATCACCTGGTACAAGCTGGGACAGCAAATCCTATTGGCTTCACCTTCACAGATATCCACAATCCAACCACCTTATACCACACCCAGTGTCAGCACCCTGGAACAGTACTTTCAAACCTATCTTATTTTCGCCCTTGCCCCCTATAATTTATTTTCAATATAGTAGCTACAGAGATACTGTCAAAAGTGAGACGACACCTCTCCTCTGCTCACAATCCTCCAGTGAAGTCCCTTCTCTCTCAGAAAGTCAGTCTTTTATAACCTGCCAAGCTCTGCATGAGTGTCGCTAATCTCTTCCACTCCAACTATACTGGCTTCCTCAGTTTTGCACTCGAATACACCAGGTGCACTGCCCCAAGGCCTCTGCCCTCACTGCCTCTTCCTGCAATGCTCTTTCCTCAAATTCCATATGGCCTACTTCCTCAGTTCCTTCAGGACTCCTGTCAAACAGAACCTCCTCAGTGAGGACTTTTCTCATCACCTCATCTAAAAATTTCAGTCTCCCTCTCTCACCTTGCAATCCCCTCCTCCCTGTTTTTCTAGTGCTCTTTAGCAGTTACCTAACATACTACATGTGCCCCATATAAGCTCCCTAAAGGCAGAGATCTGTGTCCTGTAGGCCCAGTGCTCCCCATAAGTACATCCAAAATGCGTGACTCAATGATTAAATGAAGCTTAGGGCCATCATTCAGACTGTTTCCAGTTTCTCTTCCAATTTCAATAAAGGTCTGAAAGCAAAGAGGAGTACTGTCTTAGACCAGGTGAACCATAATACCACACTACTGGTTATCTCCAGGGCTTCTAGGGGCCAGGAATCACGTAACTCGTATTTGGAGACTATGTCCTTTTAAAGACAAAGTTTAAAAACTCATTAGGTAATCCTATGTGTCTTTCAGAAATACTACACTATGTGTCTTATAGAAAGACTCTGTGTGTGTGTGTGTGTGTGTGTGTGTGTGTGTGTGCGCGTGCGTGTGCGTGTGCGTGTGTGCGTGTGTGTCTGTGTCTGTGTGCACACATACATATATTTATTTAAAGGAAGCTGGTGACCGTCTACGTGAAAATCCTGGCTTTCCTACGAAGCTAATCATGGACCACACAGCACTGAAGTCAAGTATTTAGAAAAGGCTGTAAATTTTACAGACTACTTAAATAAAAGGCTACTTACAAATACTCACGCTGTACAAAATAGAATTTTGCCTTTCTTCTGCAAGAAAAACTGAAAAACTGCACATCATTCTTTACAGCTCCTATGTGTTATCTATCCCTGACAACAGGAACAGAAATGCCCAGCCACGAACCGCTGGGCTCAAGGCCTATTTCTCCTGTGTAGTAGCTGATTACGTGGCATGCATCCAGCACACCTATTACTCCATAGATTTTAGCATTTCAAAGCTTTTGATGACAACTCAAAAATGAGAGCAGCTGCTTTTGAGCCTAAGCAGCTCTCACAGCAAAGCCAGAGGCACACTTGGTATTTGTATGCAGTACACGACACTGCACACAGTCAAGTTCATTCTGAAAGCAATGAAACAAAAGAACTGAGTGAGATAAGCAGCTTAATCCTTTTAGCTGAATGAAAATAGTGACATTAAACAGGCACAAAAGTTATGGATTGAAGAAATCAGGTGTTGATTAAAAGCTAAGCTATATCATGATCACAAAGCTAGATTAGATCTGGAGTCGACTCAGTTTTAAAGATTAATAATCCTCTTGACCTTTATGTTTCTCTACCTAGAAAAAAGGACTACTACTGATTAAAGATAAGTGCACGATGCAGTCACCATAGCTGGTGAGAGGGAGGCGAGATGACAGGAGGAGGACAGTGGGAGACAGAGAACTACTTCAAAAAAGGAGAGAAATCAGGAATAACACAGGAGAAAAGACCTTAAGAATCAGCAAAGGGAAGAGAAGAGGACAAGAGGTCTTCAGAAGGAACCTGCAGAGGTATTATTCTCTTCTGGTGTGCCTTCTATTATTCTGTGTCACATTTGTGGCAAGCGCTTGCATTTTGATTGCTATTAACAAAGAGCCTGAGGGAAAGGAAGTCATTGAAAACAGGAAATAGGGATATGCTAACAAGAGGTGAATGAAAAATGGTGTTCCTGGCACTAGAATAATAATGTACCAGGAGAGATAAAAAGGTAACAGTTGCATTGACAGGAAGGTAGGTGACTGAATAAGAATTTACAATCTACCAAAGATTAAACAATATACAAATTGGGATTATATTATAGGCACTCAGATAACAGATTTGGTAAAAATACAAATAGAGGTACTACTCTAAAAATAAAAAAAAAACAACAAATGAGGGCTCACAATGTTGAGTCCCAGTGGCAACACCAAAAAAAAGGGGTGCACACTAAGAACTCCACTAAAAGACTGCAACTGATGGAAGTCTGAAGGCCTAGGGGTTCCCCTGTGAGCATGGCCCCTAGATCTGATGCTGTCCCTGATCATAAATTTTTACTGAGGTCAACTCTTTGGACAGGAATGGATTGGACTCGGGGACACAAAATGACCATGCGTGCACTTTATGGTTCTACGCCATCTACAGGACATCGCCCTACTGACCTCTTACTAGAAGGGAGTGAAGACAGTGGAGAGGAGGGGACAGGAGATTGTTTGGAGGATATGACATGTATAGAACGGAAAGGAGGAGTGTGCTGTTACTGGGCAAGGAGAATGAAGGGAGCTACAGATAGGTGGGCGTGGATTGTATACTTTCACTAAATCACAATAAAAAATATACAACAACAACAAATGAAAGAGGATGACTACCTTTATCCATAGGAAAATGTAGGATACACAAACAGAAAACTTTGAAAACCCCTAGATGGACTTACAAATAATCAGGCAAAATTCAGTTTGCATGTTGCTGGTGTTATTAGTGAGTGGGCTCCTCTCATGGAGACCTTATAAATAGAACTACCTCCGCCCAGTCCTGGCATCATGTTACCACATCGGGGTCCACTGTTGCAGCAATTATGTCATTCCATCTCACGGAGGGGTTCCCTCACTTTCACTGACCCTCTAGACCTTACCAACCATGACCCATTTTTTTCAGTAATTTGTCTTTCCTGATGACATGGTCAAAATGATCAGTTTGTGTACTACTTTTTAACTGGCTATAGCTCAGCAGGGCATAACAATGTTAAGAGATCTGGAACATGTGATCAAGTTATGGCAACAGAAAGCTGGAAAACATTCTAATGAGGAACAGACTGGCTTTTAGGACATGTGGGACAATACAAGAAATGCCATTCAAACTGCTATGAAGCAAAAGCAATCAATGACCGAGTATACCTGTTGGCTGCAAGATGATATAAGAAGAAGAAAACACAACGTAGCCTGTGTAGTGGGGAGGAGGGATGAGAACAAAGCAGGGGAAAACAAAGTCCTGCTATGCGCAAAGGACTAAAAGTCATGAATAATAATTGGAGAAAAGATTTCAGTATTCATAAGACATGAAATAGCTCAAGGGAAAAAGAAGCGCTGGTAGTCACGGAACTTCCATTCAGAGCAGGATGATTTTAAGCTATTAGACAAGCTCCTGACAAGGTTTACGTTTCATTGTGCTTTAGTCTCTTCCACGCAGCACCAGGGTATCTGCTGTAACTGATGCACTTGTGGAAGACAGGTGATGTAATCCAGGCATGCCAATGATGTAATTTGCTTTGTCCTTCTCCAACTACCTTCAGAGCTCATTCATCTTTTTATCAAATGAAGAAAGTAACTAAGATGAAATTTTAAATCTCTCAGTTTCACTATCTGTTGGTATCTCTGGGAGAAATTCGGGAGGAAAGGCTGCATGAAGGTCTGATGAGAAAATACTGAATTAACTCCAGCTTTTACATACCCTTACAATAGTATGCTCTGTCTCAATATCTCCAGATAACTTGACATGGGATTTATTCTTTCACAGAAATAAATGTCAGTAAGAAAATATCAGGCCAAAACTCAAAAGAGACCCTTTCAGGCCATGCTCTCAGGGGACATCGAGGCCAACTGGCACAACCAGTGTTTTGCTAAAAGATCCTACTGCACCCCACATTGGTGAGTGGCATCTGGGGTCTTAAAACCTGCCAAGCTGCCATTTGAGGGTGCAGCAAATGATACCAACTTAGCAGGAACGCATGATCACCAAAGACCAAAATGACATGGGGGAGAGAGGACCCAGAAGTCAGAGAGACCCAGGTGAGTGGTTGACTACATCGACTTGTGACAGGAAGAACCAGATGGTGCTTGACCACCACCAGTAAGAGCCGTGATGGACCTGACAAAGTTGAGTCTCACAGGCAACACAAGAATAAAATAGGGGTACACCTTGAGACCTCCATTAAAAGACCACAACTGATGGTCCACAGGCCTCGGAGTTCCCCTGGGAGCATGGGCCCAGGACCTGATGCTGCCCCTGTCCATAAATCATAAGGAAGGTCAACTCTCAGACAGGAATGGATTGGACTTGGCGACACAGAGTGACCGTATCATGAGGACGGGCTGAATGAAGGATGTTGTCCCATGGACCTCCTACAGGAGGAAGGGGAGTGGGTGGAGAGAGGGGGATAGGAGATTGTTGGGAGGATAAGACATGTATGGAGCAGAGAGGAGGAGTGTGCTGTTGCCGGGCAGGGAGAGCAGTGGGAGCTGCATACAGGTGAGCATACAAATTTATATGGGAATGTACATTTTCATTCAATCATCATCATCATGATAATAAGAGCCCCTTTCAAATGTGGAAGTACCTACCCGCTGTCTCAGTCACTTCGTACTGCTCCAACAGAAAATACCACAAGTGGAACGCTTCACAAGGAGAAACTCTACTGTCACAGTCTGGTAAGCCACAAATCCATCTACAAATTGCAAGTATGTCCAACAATAGTAATGATCGCAGTCCGGTGAGTTGAGTTCAAACTCAAGGAGAGCATCTCGGCACAGTGACCTCAGCTCCAGAGGACGTGCTCTGCTCTTGGTCATGCTTTCTTGGTGGTGTGAGGTTCCCAACTTCCTCCGCTCACTTCTCCCTCTTATATCCCACAAGCTTGTAGCTCGAGTCCTGCCTCACTAACACAACTGCAGCCCATCCTCCATCAACAATATCACAGAGGCGGGATTTCCAGCACATGGGAGGAATGGCACCACACTGGGACTCCTGGCCGAGTCAAATCAACACACACATTTCTGGGGGGACACAATTTAATCCACGACACCCCCTAACCTAAACAAAACGTCCACACTGCCCCAGATGCTCTGAAGACAGCATCCATGAGTGAGTAGAGCTTGAGAAAGTCGGATGGGCAAAAAGCTACATTTCTATTACTAACTATATCCAAAACCTAACTGTTTAAGGATAAAAAGCATGAAGCTGCAGCCCCAGGGCTTTAACGCTACGGTGTGAAGCCTGTTCTTGCCGTCAGATGCCACGGAGGCCCTTCTGACTCACAGTGACCTGTGAGCAACAGAGCGCCGGTCCCGCAGCATCTCCACAATTGTCCCAGTGTTTCAGTAGCCATGGTGCCAACCCGCCTCACTGAGGCTTTCTCTTTTTTGCTGAGCCTCTGCTCTACTAAGTATAACGTCTGCCTCTGGAACTGGTCTCTCCTGATAACACGTCCAAATTTTGTGCGATTAAGTCGTGCCACTTTGACTTCTAAGGAATACTCTGGCATAGTTAGCGGACATACAAACTGAATCTGTACTAACAGTCTTACAAATGGGCCAGTCATTGGTCTAGCTCTTTTACCTGTAGGAATTTATTCTACAGAAATAGATGGACACGAGGACAACAATGTCCAGCAAATCCGTTTTGGAGCCACTGCCACCACTGACTGGTTTTGAGGCTTTGGGGAAGTTTCCAAAGTTCTCTGAGCCACAATTTCCTCATCTTTAAAAATGGGTTACCTCTTTTCTATAAGTAGTAAATAAGTAAGTAAGGCATGTAATGTACATAACATGTGCCTTGCCTAGCACATGATAAATCACTGGTAGTGTTGCTGTTCTTAAAACAGTGTTTATAGTAGTAGTAGTAAAAAAAAAATGAAAGCTCAAATTTAAACAAGACAGTGGTTCTATAACCCTATATTTGCTGTTTGTTTACACATGGGAATAGCCAAACAAAATACTGTGCAGCCATTAAGAACATGTTTTCTAATAATAATACTTTCAAAACTGCTCAAGTCATGTAACTGTTCCAGTTATAAGACCATAAAGGACAAGTTAGGTTTTGTTAATCACAAAAAAGACATAATAGGTTATATTCTGAGTGTCTGACTTGGGTTATACGTGGCCTGCACTTTAGCACTTTTCTATACTTTTCAATTTTTCTGTAATAAACATGTCACTATGGGCACCTAATAATTCATGAATGAGTCTTCTAATCAAAACAAACTGCTATAAAAGATAAGCCTTAACATGTGGAACTAATTTAAGAAAATTCAGTGTTTTGTAGAACAGTAGCTTGCAAGTTGTGAGTGCACACAGTTGCAGAAACATAGATACAGTTTGTGTGGCTTTTCCTGCCTCAGTCTTGTAACTTCACACCAAGTGATGGGGCGGACTACACAGATGTGTTAACTGTGGCCCACCAAAGGACTGATTGGCTTTGTCATCCTACAGGGCTTAAGATAGGCCACCCCAGAGACAGGAAAGGGAAGAGCCCACCACCACCAAGGAAGAAGAGACCCACATGAGATGGTGCAGCAGGCTTCCAGGCCCAAGGATCAAGAAAACTGGGTGCTCTCAGGCCAGGGAGGGGTGCACCTGCAAGCACAGCTGGGAAGAGGCTGTCCTGAAGGAAGAATTGTATTCTGAAAGTTTCTGAGTCTGAACTATAACCTGTGACTTCCCCAACAAAATCCGTAATTCTGAGTATGGCCTGTGACTTCAGTGTGGCCACTGCAATGAATCATCAATCCCAGAAGAGAAGTAGGGAATGCCACGGGAAGGGTGGTTGGAGTCAGAAATGCTAAAAACAGCAGAGACGAGGCATGTGTAACCTGTGCCTCACCAGAACCAGACCCTGGGCTGCTCATCGTGATCTTTCTTCCCCCATGTGAATCCAGAGGAGGTCACACACTGCCCTCACCCTGTTCTTATACTAGCTCACTGCTAATGGGTGGCTAGAAAATGGCTAATAAGTGGTGGGTGTTAAGTATTTATTTTAAGGAATATATGTGTGTCTATCTATGTAGATGTATATGCATGAACTGGTCAAGTTAACAATGACGTGACGAAAAGTGAACTACCAACAAGCTGGCAGTGGTATGCCACCCGGCTCATCAGAAGCCCTCCCTGTGGGACTTGTGTACTCACTAACTCAGCTTCATTAAGCCCCCAGAGCACCCAGAGATAGCAAAGTCAGCTAACCTGGCACCACAGGGACCCGGCTCCTCTAAAGCAGCAGCCGTTTCGTGAGACAAGAGGATCTGTTCTCTATAAATTTGTTAGAAAAGCACTGCACATATGTAAAGACATAGTTCAATTAGTAAAGGACCAAAATCAAACCCAATGAAACTGAGTCGATTCTGACTAATAGTGGCCCTATACAACAGAAGAGAACCCTCCCCTATGGTTTCTAAGGAGTGGCTGGTGCATTTGAACTGCTGACCTACTGGAAGTCTTTTTAACAGACAGCGCTAGACAACTACCTATGTGCCAAAAAAAAGAAAACCTCAACTCACTACTCACACAATATACACAAACTCAGTCAAAATGCACCACAGATGTAAATGTGGAGCCTAAAATTCCTCGATGAAAATAATCCTTGTGTTCCTGGGTTATGCAAAGAGCTCCTAAATAAAAACATCAAATGCATAACCTACAAAAGAAAAAAATGATAAACCAGGACTCGAAAATTAAAGCTTCTGTTCTTTGAGGGAAAGTGCTAAGAAAATAAAAAGACAAGTCAAAAACAGGACAAAAAAAATTTCAAACTTTGGTAAGGGACTTGTGTCCATAGCATAAAGGAATGACCATAAAAGACTCTCAAAATTCAACAATACGAAAACAATCCATTTTTCAAAAAGGAGGCAAAGGATATAAAAACTTTACTAAGCTGATATATAAACAGCAAATAAGCACATACAAACATGCTCAACATCATCTGTCATTAGGGAAATGCACTACAGTAAGATGCCACCACACACCTGTCAGACTAGTGAAAGGGGGTAACCAGACAATCCCAAGTGTTGACGCGGATGTGGAAAAATCAAAATTTTCAGACACTGCTATCAGAATACAAAATAATACAGCCATGTTGTAAACAAGTTGGCAGTTTCTTACAAAGGGAGACATACATGTACTATATGAGCCAGCAATTACTCTTAGGTATTTACCTAACAGAAATAAAAACTTATATTCATGCAAAAATCATACCGAAATGTTTACAGTACCTTCATTCATCATCAACAAAAAATACACACAATCCAAATGTCCTTCAACTGGTCAACATGTATGGTATACCCATGGTAGACTATGACTCAGCAATAAAAAAAGAACAAACTACTAATTCACATACCACTACGCAAAAAATTCAGCTGCATTCTGCTAAGTAAAAACAGCAGATTCAAAGGCCTCACACTATATAATTTCCAGATCATTCTGAAAAAAACAAACAAACCAGACTCAGTGCTGTCAAGTCAATTCCGACTTATAGCAACCCTACAGAACAGAGTAGAACTGCCCCATAGAATTTCCAAGGAGTGCCTCGTGGATCTGAACTGCCAACCTTTTGGTTAAGAAAAGACAAAATTACAGGGACAGTAACAGTTTGGTGGTTGCGAGAAACTAGCCATAGGAGTTGACTACGAAGGGAACTTTTCTGTTTCAACTATGGTGATGGTTAGGAGACTGCATACATTTGTCAAAACTCGCAACAGTACACTAAAAAGGGTGGTTTACTCTCTATAAACGACACCTCAACTGAAAGCAGAGAAAAGACATTACATATTCATGCTAATGTTAAAACAGTATAAAAGGTTAAGAAGCATAAAACAATGGTCTCTCTATAACCTGTGTTTTATAACTACAACTGTTAACTTCCTCAATACACTCCTCAGAGAAAACTAAGTCTGTGCTGAAGTTAGTAATAATTGTGCACTGATATTTATGATGACCACATCATAGTATACTCCCAATGATAAACCTTACCTCAGTGGCAAGATTTCATCAGCACCATCGGGTTTGGTGGTCACATCCAAAACATTCTCAAATAACGTTTGTCATCAGGACACCAGAAGCAACGACAGCACTCTGAGCACGGGCTTTGGGTCTCAGAGCACCAGTGGTGGCCTACCTTGGGGACTATCTGAGAGAGCTGCTGCACGTCCATTGCATCGATTTCTTCTCCTGAGACCGACTGTGATGTTTTGGAATACAATCCCAGGCGGCTGGCTAAAGTAGAAAGAAAGGAAAATGGAATTAACCCAACTGTTTCTGTTTGATGGGCTAGTGAACTTACTTTGCATGTAATTTCCTTTACCTTACACACTTTTTTTTTTCTTCTTTGGCAGCACAAATAAAGTCTTCATATCAAGGGATCACAAAACAAAACTATTAAGACCTACCTGAACTACTAAAAATTCTGGGGGTTTTGTGTTTGACTATTTATTTTCTGTTTAAACTTAAGAAAAGAAAATTTTAATTTTTTTACACCAGTGTACCTGAGAATTGAAGCTAGGCCAGTTAGCTCAGCAGTACAATTTTAATGAAGATCAGAGTATATTTTAAGAAGAACATTCAAAGCCAGACAAAAAGACAGGGGATCTGTGGCAGTCACACAGCTTCATGTAACTCAAAATAAATGCTGAAAATTTCTTCTAGGTATTCTTCTTGATACTATTATACTTCTAGTCATTTATTCCTGGATAACATCAACTTTGAAACTCCTGTTCCAGTCCATCTTCAAATTAATAAAATCAAAATTAATGGAGCTTAGCAAACTGTTATCAGTGTGAATTATAGTTTACAAGCTCTGGGAGATTAACTTTCATAGTCACTACTTTTCTTACATTTTTTGTAAGGCAACATTCAAATGACACTAGAACATTGGCATGTATATGATGTGGCAACAGAAACATACACAAGCTATTCTCTTACAAATCTGGTACAAGTACTTTGAAAACCACTTATAAAATTAAGCTGAAAGAAAAACTGTTACCTTGTACATTCATGATCTAGTGATTTTAATGTTAGCAAAGTGGAATATAAAGTTACAAATAATTACCTTTGTGCATAGAGATGTGACTTCATGAATCAATTACAGATTTTCACTAACATTCCTTTTCTAATTAAAATCAATTTTTCTACATAATCTTTGGTGGACTTTGAGTAAAACTATGAGTTGCTTTTAGGTGCATAACCTTAATATTTTACAAACACATTTACAATGCCTAGCAGTCACAAATTAGCTACACACGGCACTGACGTAAGAGCAACACTGTCAGAAACAAAGGAGCAGCCGTGTCATACCGATGGCGACCGCGGTCTCCTGTGAGTCCCCAGTAATCATCTTTATTGAGACTCCTGAGGCGATGAGGGTTGTCACTGCTTCTTTCACACCAGTTCTAGGAGGATCGATGATTCCCACCAGGCCAAGAAATGTCAGCTGCCCCAGTTCAGGACCAGAAGCCACAGCAAGAACTTGAGGAATAACAGCCAAGAAAGAAAATGTAAGTCTCAGAAACATTAGAATTTAGTTGATTAAGAGGTAGAGATACTATTTTCTCAAATGAATCACTTAAGACTAAAATACCATTTGTGATTACACAGTCTTTGAAAATCAGTATTATAAAATGCTGAGAGATCTTCACTTTAGTGGTTTTGGATATGGGTTGGTTTAAGCTGTAAGAAACTGAAGGGAAGAGAACTCAGTGAAAAGGCTGGTGAGCAGGGAAGACAACTGAGGAATGCAAGGAGGTCTGCAGAGCATCCGCATGCACCTGCTTTGGGGAGGAATCACCACCTTGTTATAAAACGCAGTTAATTATCTGAAGAAACAACGGGTTTGTCAAGCTTCAAAACCAGTTTTAAACAAACATCATTGAAAGTGCCTTCTACTAATGTATCTTTTATCTTTCTACTTCATAGGTCTGCAGAAAAATTCAACAGCTTGAAGAGAAAACTATAATCATTATACACTGTCTGTAACAATCTTATACACAACAAACTCTTTATAACCACTCTGCAAAGTGGTTATACAACCATTAATAATAATGTAGTTACGGTTCTTTCACTCCTTCCGTAACATTAACAGGCATTTCTGATTTGTAACTTTGGTTCTCTAACTGTACATAAATAATATCACCATATCATTATTCATAGTTAGTTTCTTGTCATCGTTGGGTAGGTAAGATATATCACCAAGCACTATTTATTTACACCTATCATTTAGCTGCTTCTTAGAACTGCAGGACCTCTCGTAACCACTCTCCTGGACCAAAGGGGACATGCTTCCATTTGGGACATTAAGTGACTAAACCACCAAAGAGAACATGCAAAACCCACAACTTAAACACAAGGACGTCATGCGCCAACTGAAAAGTCCCAAAGAAACCAAAGATGTGTTTATTCTTGTTCAAACTAAGTAGGGAGAGGATGAGATGTATTTGGAAAAACTACGGTTATAAGCATATAACTTTTATTTTTCCAACATGAGAAGGACATCCGCAGTTTACATAGACGTAGGTGCCAAATGCGTTCACCCTGAACACAGGCAGAATGGTACCAGAGAGCACATGAGTATCCATTTGTGTTTCAGCAAGCCCTGAGAACAGACAATCCTGCTCCGGGCACTCCCCGCTGAGGCGTAGCACAAGCCTAGAGACAGGCCGGGGCTGAGACCCATGTGCTCTTTTAAAAGGCCCTCAATTTTTGGGCGGGGTTTGCTTCTCTGCACAAACCAAGACCTGCTGCTCCTAGGGAATAAATGCAGGCAGACTTCATTCACGTGGAACAGCCCTGACTACAACGATAAACAAACCATGTGCTAATGGTTCAAATAAGAGTTTTTTTAAAGCAACTTAAGTTTAGTACGACACAAAAAAAGTACCTATCAGCCTAAATTAAGAACATCTGCCTTCTTCACTATGGCAATTCCAGGGGAACGAGGGCAGTGGTACACGGAGAGGCAAGGACATAAAGCAAGAGAGACATGACCAAATGCTTCCCCAGCCCATGGAAGGAAAGATTTGTTCTCCTCTACTAACTCTGGGCTATTTCACAATGTTAAACATTAAGCCTGGCATACACAAACCTCCATAGCCCTTAAGATGAAATAAATTAACTAAAATTAAAAAAGCATGAAATTTTTTGTTCCAGAAATTAAAGAAAACAGGGAGCATGTGCCTAACCTTTTATGGACTTCTTTAAGGTCTCCAGAGAGCCCCAGTTTCATAATGGTCAAAGCATTCAGCTGCTAACCGAAAGGAGGGCAGTTCAAACACCCAAGTGGGTCCTTGGGAGAAAAGAATGGGGATCTGCCTCTGTAAAGACTGCAGCCCAGCCAACCCCACGGGGCAGTTCTGCAGGGCTGCTGTGACGCAGAATCAAGCATACAGCACGGTTTCTACACCCACGCCATCCCTGAAATCCTCTTGCTGTGAACTATGAGCAACACAACAGCAATCTCAAATAAAGCCACAAGGGTATCAACTCTGCACACCTCAGTAACTTTTCAAACCTCCTATATATTCACGCACATTAAAACCACAGAAAATCCTTGCTTAATGGAACCACGAATATGAGCAACATGTTTTACATAACTTGTTTCTTTTCTCCCAGAAACTATAATGGCTGACTTTGACTTCATTACAACAACAAAAATAAGGAAGCCAACTCTTTCGCTTTCCTTGAGAGAGACTACTTAAATGCATATAATCCCCACAAGCCAGATTATTATCCAGAGACGGTTTTAAAAACCAGGTGTGGCCCCAAACCCTGCTCCGTCAGTCTCTCCCACGGGGTCCCAGGACAGAGGGCCTGACATCTTGGGGACAGATCCTTGCCCATGCCACTGTTCAGTGAGTAGCACATACATACACAGGGTCTGGGCACATCTTTATCTCCCTGGTGACCAGCAAAGGAAGGACACACAGCAGATGACAAGTTAGCAATCATTTCAGTTTAAAACACCAACTGGGGGCTTAAGACTTCTCTCTCTTTTTTTTTAGGAAAATATTTTAGTTCTATCAACAAAAACAAAGTGATGAAATAAGGAAAGAGTAACCTCACTTGACCTCTATCCACTTCCCTTATCAGACAAGGTAAACTTGTTGAAAACAAAATTTCTATCAGCTACTCAGAGCCCACTGTAGGAGAGGAAGAAGCAGAGATTTCACATTTTACTACATTTCTGACTACCTGCTGGGGGCCAGTTAACCCATGAAAAGAACAGAACACCTCAGAAAAGCCAAGAGTTCTACACAACCCAGAACAAAGCTGGACTTGTAGACAAGAAGCATGAAATCACTTGCGAAAGGAAGAAGACACAGTCTCTCCAGCCCAGAGACCACACTGAAATGGCATTACCTCTGAGCCCCGCTGAGCCCATCTGGGCCTTCTCTTGTTGATACAGGTCTCTCTGTTGCTGAGTCAGGGTCAAGGTCTGCCCTTTGCTGTGGTAGGTAGTGCAGTACTTAATCACCTGCTCATAAGCACCCTTCATAAAGCAGATCTCTGGTCTGTCCTAAGAAGAAAAACATATCAAACAAATTTGAGTGAAATTTCAATCTGTATACATCAGCCCTGGGAGTCCAAAGACAAGTGTCATCCATTGTTCAGAATCACCAGGGGCATTACTTGAGTCTAAAGCTTTTCTTTTTTCTTTTTTAGTGGCTCTTGAACTCTGAAAACCAAAGCTCACATGCGGGAGGTTTTCACAACCTCTGTAGAAACTCAGTTCTGTGAGTTCTGTACTCGCTCCTGCCCCCCCATCCCATTCTCTTTCCCTCTCTCTCATTCTATCCCTGACTCCCTCCCTACTCCCCAAGCCAATGTTATACCAATTCTACAGTCAGGTACCAAATAAAACAGGAAAAGGAAAGACATCTAACACTAGTCCACAAACTATGGCTCAGGGTCTCTATTAGCTGCTGTACATGTATGTGATCCCATTTCATCTGCATGACCATCTTGTAATTATGGATATTATCAGACTTTTTCTTTTAATTTTTTATCACAACCAATTAATATACAAAAGGTTATAATGAAAAACAGTAAGCAGTCCCCTGCCCGACCCTTCTCACCACCGTCCTACTCCACAGAAGCAAACCAATCATAACTCTCACAGCTATCTCTTCTGACAGTTACTGCCATGTTTTTGAATACATTTACGCAGCTCTTTCTTCATCATCACTCTGAGACACAGTCCCCCGTGGTCAGACAAGAATCTGGCCTGTGTTCACTAGCTATCCCGCTGCACCACAATATAGTCGAAGCAAACCTGACATGTCAGTGCTGTGCTTACATGGTGACACCTCACTGTTGAGGCACGTGTGGCTGTCACTACTGCGGTTCACTGACAACACTGTGCTCCTCACAGACACACCAGCATGTACGTCCCTGGCCCTCCTCTGAAGTAAGGCATGGCACACTAATTTAGCCAGTTAATAAAATGTGAGCAGAACCACTTGCTCACTTCCAAAAGGAAATCTAGGAGCCAACATGTGATCTGTTATGTCCTGGCCCCTGCAGTGACATGTGTGCCAAAAAGGAGATGGAGCTTCCATCTCTGGGTCCCCAAGTAGTGACAGTGACCAGACACTTGGGAGAGGGCAGCAGGAGAGCAGGGTATTGTCTCCATAGCCTATCTTTTGTTATCGTGGTTGTTGAGAACACACACAGCAGTACACCACTTCAACAATTCCTACACGTACAGCTCAGTAATAATGATTTTATTCAAGCTTTGCGGCTGTTCTCACCCTCCTTTTCCAGACTGTTCCTCCCCTGTTAACATAAACTCACTGTGCCCTATGTCTCCTGCCTAATTTTTCAAGTTGCTGCTGTCACTTACGATCCCATATCCTGAATTCTTCAAAGAGCACAAAGCTCAAGGCAGACAGTCATTACTAGTTACACTCAACTACTGCTTGGTTTTAAAAAGACATTCAAAGATTTTTTTGGCTTAAGGTTCAAGTTTATCTCAGGCAGTAGTTTTAGAGGTTCATCTAGCCTCCATCTCTCCAGGAAATCTGGATTCCGTAAGAATTTGAAATTCCAGTCTCCATTTTGCCCCTTCTGATCAGGATTCTTCTATAGAACCTTTTGATTAAAACAGTCAGTAATGACAGCCGGGCACCATCCAGGCCTTCCAGTCTCGTGGTTAAGGAGATTCACAGCCTGTCTTCACCAATACACCAAATGTGCAGTTTGTCTTTCCTAAGGTAATAACTGCCTCTTTTTTCTATTTGCTTGGTTTTCTTTGTAACTACCAACTGCTCCCATACTTTCCACTGTAACAATAAAACTCCTCTCAATATTTTTCACATGATCAAATCAGCACACAAGCTACTACCTTCGTATTTTTACTGGAGACCTTCCTCCTTGCAACGCACTCTCATTTCCTTTTCTACCCTGGGTCGGCTGCTATCTAGGCCTGCTAACCCAAAGGTCAGCAGTTCCAATTTACCAGCCACTCTGCAGAAGAAAAGATATGACTGTCTGCTTCAGTAAAGATATAAAGCCTTGGAAACCTTATAGGGCAGTTCTACAGGGTCACTGTGAGTTAGAATTAACTCAACAGCAGTAGGTTTGGTTTGGGTTTTCTATCCTGATGATTCTTTTCACCTCTCTCCCTTGGGTGGGACTCACTGGATTCCAAGTCTCCTTTTCCCTTGGTTTATTTACACATCTTGGGAGAATATACGCACTATTATCTGAGAAAGGGTATGTAAAATATACATTATAAGACTTGAAATACCTGAAAAAAGGCTTTATTCTAGCCTGAAATTCTTAAGTTTAGCTGGGAATAAAATTCTGCCTAAACGTGAAATTGCTGCTCCGTTAATACTTCAGACTTCAGTATTGCTGTGAATAACCTAAAGAAGAAGGTACTTTAAATTCTGGACCTCTTTGATGGCAGTGGGTTTGGTTTTGTTTTTTTTTTTGGTATGTGATCTCTCCCTCCTCACACATCCCTCATCCTCAAATCTCTGGAAGCTGTCAGAATTCTCTCCCCCAGATATTATCAAAGTTCTGATTATGAGCTCTGGTGTGTTTTTTCCTCCACCTCCACCATTAACATACTCATTGTGCTAAGCAGTTGGTAGGCCTTTTCAGCTCCGGGAACCTGGTGTTATCTAACAAGGGCTTCCCATTTCCTGCTCTTCCTGTAGCCACTATCAGTGGGATGTTTGTTCTGTATTCATTTCCTGATTT
The DNA here is from genome assembly GCA_028571685.1 of Heterohyrax brucei. Lineage (NCBI taxonomy): Eukaryota > Metazoa > Chordata > Mammalia > Hyracoidea > Procaviidae > Heterohyrax > Heterohyrax brucei. The sequence continues at coordinate 26,505,305 of CM053149.1, read as the reverse complement.
TCCATTGTCTTATCTCTTTCAGTAGCCACCCCTCTGACTGCCTATTCTAATTTCTGACAAATTACTTGACTTAGACAACTTTCTTCTGGAAGTACTGCTTTGCCACTTTTAACAGTCTTTAGAAACTGTCCTTGGCATCTGGCATTGTCTTTGTTTCCCGAGATCCCTTTCTTTCAGTACAGAACAGCTCTGTGTCTTTCACACTGAACGTTGTTGCTGTTGTTGTTAGGTGCCTTTAGTCAGTTGTGATTCACAGCAACCCTCCATACAACAGAACGAAACACTGCCCAGTCCTGTGCCATCCTTGAGTCCACTGCTGCAGCCACTGTGTCAGTCTATCTCATTGAGGGTCCTCCTTTTCTGCTGACCCTCTTCTTTACCAAGCATGATGTCCTTCTCCAGGAACTGATCTCTCCTGATAACATGTCCAAAGTATGTAAGACATAGTCTCATCATACTTACCTATAAAGCCTTTCACACTGAAAGATTTCCCTAAATATCTAGTAATTCCTGTCTGTCTATTTATAGTTAAGAATGAGGCCATAAAAAAGACTAGAAGCTCCAACTTACTGACCGAGTTCTTCAACCAGTGGGCCCAGCTGAAAAGTGAACACAGAAACTGGTTGGGGGTGCCCTTTACTGCTGGGGCTTCCCTAGGATCATTCACTTCCCTAGAGGGGACCTCTTCAATCTTCTGACCTGGGGAATGTAGAAGACCTAATGCAGTTAGTCTTACCCTTCAAGACAATGACTTTCCCTTAATCCCTATTTTCAGCCTGAAGTCATAACTCTGCCTCCCATCTTGTTACCAAGATCAGAGGTCTGATATCCCAATGCAGGTGATGGGCTGTGAGGACCTGGCCTCAAGAAGTAGAAAAAGCACCTGGGGGAGATCTAATGGTTCCTTACTTGGAATGTCAACCTGCTCTTCTGTTTTCAGCCTTATGCCTCTGTCACCACCATCAAAGGTACCTGGCCCCCTGAGCCTTTCTATGCTACAGCATTATGGGTTTACATTGTTGACCCTTTGTTGTCACTGTTGTGGATTCCAGTGGGGGAGTAGAAAGAAGTGGACACTGTCATCAAAGCCCTCTCAGAAACAGACCACTTGAGCCACTGGGCTTACTTCCACACTGCTAAGTCTGCCATAACTCTGTCACCATATCTGGGCCAGGCTGACCTGTTCTAGATCCTGGCTCAGATCTGTGGGTTTGAGTTTTGTCTGGTTGGTTTTAAGAGGAGAAATAAGCATAAAGACATTTCCAAAGACATGTCCTGCCACCCCTTCCTCACTCCAACAACTGATATGCTTCGATTCTCCAATATGCAACCTGCATGACACTGAATTCAAAACGGCTGAAAAGGACAGTCATTCAGCATCACATAAACCACATCATTCTGACCTATTGTGTGATGGTTTGTGAAGTGTAGAACAAATCCACCAAATATACTCATGTACTTATTCTTGCTAGATGATTATACAGTCAAGAAACAATAGTTGAAAATTATCTCAATCTAACAGGATTTTTTAAAGCAAGCTTTATTTTACAAGGTTTAAAATAATATGTATTTCATTTTTATAGTTTTGTTTCCAGTTGTTTCCCTTACCAGGAGTTTGCAAAAGTTCCCCCAGACCTTAGACCAAAATTTTCCCCCTCAGGAATACAGCTATGTGACAGACTTCTATTCACAGGTTAAATGGTATTGGCCAAGTTCACCTTTTTCTTTTAAAGCCAATAAAATACTTCCTACTTATTATGAATGGGAGGAATCCTTCCATCCTTTGTGGCTAACAGAGACGTAACTGTTTTCAAAATGTCTGATCATAACTCATCTTTAATTCCCACTAAAGGAAATGTAAAAATAGCAAATGTGTATCTTTTAAGGGCAAAGTAACCTTAAGCATCAAGCTGCTAATGACAACTACGAGTGACAGAATTACACACTAAAGAGAACTGAAAACTCTACTACATTAACAATGTCAAAAACTTCCTGAAGAACCCAGGAACAAAGTGGGAGACAGCCAGATCAGTGCATGCCACTTTGCCAATTTGTGAGCTGGGTCAATTAGCATGAGTTACACATTTAGGAATTATTTTTCCATAAAATAATGTGGGTTTTTTTGTTCTATAGATAAGACATTATTTCACTGAAAGAACACTCGTTGAGAACACAGTCAGCAGACATCTACAATGAACTACCATCAAGAGGGAAAAACAGGCTGAGAGAAACTGATGTCACAAGCTCTATTCTAGGTGACTGAGACCAGGCTTCAACTTGCATTAGGGAAGAACGTTTGCTCACACCACAAAAGCAGATTTATCTGTGCACGGATTCTATAAGAAAAGAGTTTCAAAGAGAAGATGAGAGTAACAAGGAATAAGAGTATTGTTAATTGTACATGCTTTAAAGCAATAGATCGTCTGTTACACTCAACGACTAGTTAAATCTAAACATCTTTAATAATAATAATAAATAATAAATGATCATCTATGCTGAACAGGAAAAAATAAGCCTTTTTTCAACAGAAAGATACCTGCTGTGTTCGGTGTACACACTTAACAGCCATCCACTTTTGCTCAGAGTTAAAAGGGTATTCAGCTTTTCTGATATAGTCCTCCTGAAGTCCATCAAGACCCATCTATGACACATTAAAAAAGGAAGAGTTAGTTATCACCAACCTGGGACTTTTTTTCCATTTAACAAAGAATAAAAGCTTGCAACTTACAGCTAGGTACAGCTACAGATACTTATGTTATCTTTCAAATAATGGTAATATAATAGCAATGCCCCATCTATATACACTGGGCTTCTCTCAACAGCTGCATGTATTTTCAACATGCCACCTGTATGTAGACACAGTCCAGGCCACAGAAACACAGCATGCTACTGGACCGTATGCAGACCAAACCTTAGCATCTCTACTGCCTAAAGCTCTGGAAGAAGGAGGAATACAAATAAATAAAGGTACCTGGCCAATTCTAAGTATATTATTTTTAAAATCAACACTAAAAGTTCTTTTTTTGTTTGTTTGTTTGTTTAATCTACTGTGAATGAGTGCAAGTGTACAAGCCAGTTTAAAGTCGCATGCCCACGTATGTGCAGCTCCTAGTGCTCTCCTTGTCTGGTGACAGCACACTCCTCCTTTCTGTTCTATACAAGCCATATCCTCGTAACAATCCCCTGTCCCCTCTTCTCCACCCTCTCCATTCCCCTCTAGTAAGAGGCCAGTAGAACAACATCCTATAGATGCACAGAACCATAAAGTGCGCACATGACACGGTCACCCTGTGTTGCCAAGTCCAATCTATTCCTGTCCGAGGAATTGTCTTCTGTAATGATTTATGATCAGGGGCAGCATCAGGTCTAGGGGCCATTCTCCAGAGGTAAAATCAACACTAAAAGTTTTAAATTCAATCCTTCACTTCTTAGAAACACCAATCTGTCTCACGGATTGCTATCATCCTAGTCTCTTACCCCCACCACCTTTTACCCTATCCTCTAGCTGCTATCCTTCCCAACACTGTTTTGCATCTTCTCCCAAATATCCTAAAATACCTTTAAAACTACTCAAAAACCTATAATTCATTGCTTTAAACTGTCTACTGAATCACATTTCAAGGTCTTCTTCCTGGCTTTCCAAGGTTGCCCAGCAACTTCCTGCCCAGCCTCCAGCCCATTTAACAACCTCCTGGTAACTCAAACTCCGTTCACTTCCTCTAGGTCATCTAGCCCAGGAACCTGAACCTACTCTAAGCTATTGTAGCTTACATGAGTTCAAATGATACAGAAATACAGCTTTCTGCTGAAAGAATTCTGAAAATATCTAACTTGTTTTACTGAATTAAATACAATTCAAAATTATATTCCATCTGAAGCAACCTATGGCTCCTAAAAGTAGGGCAGTTTTTATTGCAAGAGACTGAGATGTTGGAGTTTTAAATTTCTCATTACGGCAAATGCAAGACTTAGGACTCTCTTTTGAGAGTAATATGTCACAGGCCAAGAAGAGATATCACGTACTTCACCGGTACCTACCTTCATGGCAAGAGCAATTAGGGCTCCTTCCGTTGGCTTCCCCATTAGGGTGTTGTTTCTAATTACAGCATCATTGCACACACAGCCCGCCTAAGAGAAATACACATCATCTATGAACCATCACTGTGTCCTACGTCATATGAAGAAAGCCACCACCTTGGAGAATAAAATGTTTACCTCAACAATTCTGCTAACAGCTGGGTTATAGAATCCATGAACAACATCGCCATCAACAATCACTTCCCCAAACTGATTATAACCCACTCCAGTAACCTAAGGAGCAGAAAGTGGGGTCAATAAAGTAACAACACTTACAACAACAAAAACCTATGTGTTCTGTTAATGTCATTGTATAAAACCTTACACTGCTCAAAATGTACACCTAGAAAAGCATTTGACTTTTCCTAGAAGAAATTTAACCATTAAAGGAATACATATTCTAATTTTTACCATAATGATGAACTTAAGAAAATACGAGGTTGTTTTACTTCTACTATAAAAAAGGAAACATGAAAATCTCTACATATAAGTAAATGAGCTTAAATTTCTATAACATTACATGTTTACAGCATAATGCAGTTTGCAAAGAACTCAGATCCATTACCACACCTAACACTCAATACAAACCAAAGCCTGGATAAAAGCAGTATTCTTTTTGTAAATATGCAGATTCAGAGGTATTAAGTGATTTACCCTATCACTTACAAAATAACATAGCATTTTTTATTAACAATTTTAAAAATCAGTACTTGGTGAATTCACAGACGGAGGCAAGCCAAATACTCTGTGTGGCTATACCAATCAAGCCAAACAAGATACATTTCTCAATAAAAAACCATTTTGAGACAAACTAACTTGTTGACACATAAAACCTCCAGACCTAGACCATATAAGCACATGTAACCTCAACAACCCTTTCAGTCATTAGAAAGGACAGATTAACCAATATAACATTCAGTATCCTTGGCCAAATCTAGTATCTGAAATGTCAATAGACTCATTTTAAGACCTATATATATGTTGGGACTAAATAAAACCAAATACAACTTCTATCAATTTGTTTAATACTTATTTTGCTTAGCCCATTAGCTGTAATTACATTTTAAACTATTGTACCCATTGTAAGCAGTGCTGATGAGAATTCTAGCCAGAGATCCTGCTAGGACTAGGCAGGACCTAGCTTTGGGACCAACCAATGCTCACACAGTGACATTCACTTAAAAGACTGTCAGTATATAATCTGTAAAATAAAGTAGCTCATTCATTCATTCACTAAGTATGTATTACAGTAAGGCAGGCCCTATGCTAGGCAACATGGCTCTTGGTCTTCACAACTTACAGTATAAGGGAAAACAAAGTCCTGTCCACCTGGGACAGGACTAAGAGGCATGCAGTGCGATGATAACGCACAGCATCGGGCGTGGCTGGAACTTAGATGCAGAGGATGAAGTATGAGTCTGATCTAAGCAGTGAGAGTAGCAGCAAAGGCTCTGAAGCAGGAGCAATTTCAGCACCCCTGAAGTACTACAAAGCTAATGCATCTGGTGTACAGAAAGCCATGGGGAGCATGTAATGCTGATGAGGAAAGCAAGGAAAGAACATGTAGGGCTTTGGAAGGCTCCAGTTTGGTATCCTGATGACAGTGGAAAGCCACTAAAGCATCTTAACTGAGGAGTGACAAATGCCCAACAACGTATGGTCCTTAAGAGAGGCTACAGGCTACATCAAGGGTAAGGGCACCAAGAGTTGACGGCAGAAGGGCAGTCAAGAGACTGGGCCGGGAGGCCAGGTGAGCGATGACGGTGACTCAGACTAAGGACGGCTGTAAAGAAAGACATGGGCAGCTAGGAGAGGAATCAGAGGCAAAAACTAGCAGACTGGGTGACAGATGCACGTAGGGGTGACCAAAAATCAGCAAGGAGGATTAAAAGTTTCTGGACTGTACAAGAGGGAAAGTAGAACTAACTCTCGGTAGACTCACACAGGAAGAGAACAGCTCTGCTGCTGACTGACAGCTTTTTCGGAGGTAAAATCCTATAATCATTACAAATGTTAAACATAAAGTTTCTTAGCAATGTAATAATACAATTTAAAAAAGAAAAAGAAAAACCCACAGCGTACCTCAGCATGGAGCCCATCTGAAGTAAATATGTGAGTAACAGTCATTTCGTTCTTGGTCAGGGTTCCAGTCTTATCTGAGCAAATCACATTACAGCAACCTGAAGAATAAATCATTGCTTGTCACCAAAAGAATCAAAAGGGGAAACACAAGCTCACAATGAAAGCAAATCAAAGGCTCTGGAAACCTGGCCTGCTTCTCTGAACTTTGTGGAGATCAAACTCACTGAGAATTTGAGATTAATCTCTTCCACTATGCATGCTTTCTAAGAACAGTCGCTATGAGTTAGAATCAACTTAGTGGCACTGGGTTTGGTTTTTAACAGGTTAAGTTTCTGAAATCAGAATTAAAAATTAGATAATGATACATGTTGGATTTTCTTATTTGTTTAGCTGATTTCTACAAACCTACTCAATTTTAGCTTTACATAACAATTTGTTTTTTTAAAAAAAAAAAAGTTCTCTAAAAAGCTTGAAATGCTCCTAAATTTAAACTCATAATTTATTTAGTCAAGACCTTTTTTAAGGTATTTTACCATCTTGATATTAAAATGCAAACTAGGAACTAAATTCAATACATTTTTAGATATCTTAAACTCAAGGGAAAAAATTTTTATAGCATACCACACATAAAGCTATGTTACAGCAATACAACCCACAAACCAAACCCAGTGCCATCGAGTTGGATCTGACTCATAGCAACCCCAGATGTCAAAGTAGAACTGCCCATAGAGTTTCCAAGGAGCACCTGGTGGATTTGAACTGCCAACCTTTTGGTTAGCAGATGTAGCACTTAACCCACTATGCCACCAGGATTTCCTATGTTATAGCAATACAATTACTATAACTTCACTGTTCTTCTAAGTAAATTCAAGAATGATTTTCTAGGAACTGTAATTATCAATTATTCTCCCAGAGATGTCAAAAGAAAAAACTGTTACTTTACTTCTGGGTTTCATTCTGCGTGGGTTTTCTTTTGAAGATGATTTAAGCTTTAGAACATCCCATGCTGTAAAAAGATGTGACCTGAAATTCCCTGTCCTGAGTAATATGCATTATTTCTATTGCCTTGTTTTTTTTTCTGGATGTTAAAGCTATAGCTAACAATGCTACAAGCCAAATATATCACTGACCAAACCTCTAAGAAAACCCAAAAACCATTCACTATTGACATGAACTCACATACTTATGGACAGGATGTTTTTAGCACAGACTTACCCAGGGTTTCAACAATAGGCAGCTTTTTCACAATGGCCCTTTTCTTCACCATTCTCATGACACCAAGAGCCAGAGTCACTGTGACCACAATGGGAAGCCCTTCAGGAATTGCTGCTACAGCCAAACTGTAACCAATATGCACACAGCACTGAAACATAACTGACACAGTATCCACGGCAATAACTGAAACTGTACGTTACTTAAAATAAAAAGTAATAAAGTTCAACATTAACAGGAAACAGAACTTCAAAACTCGCCTTCTCAAAGGGAAGGGAGAATAGATGAGTATTTCCTGGACACTTTCTGGCTGCCAAGTTAAGCACAGTGGTTTACGAGTCCTACAGTCAGACTGCCTGGATTGATAGCCCAGGCTGCACCAACTTTTACCTGTGTGACCCCACACTACTCATTACTGCAACTCTGAGTTTAGCTGTTCATTTGTAAAATATGGACATCAATAATATTTACTTGATAGGATTTAATGTGGGGGCTAAATGGCAAAGCATGCCACACATCTAATACAGTGCCATACACACAGCAAGTGGTTTTAATAAATGTTGGCTATTATTTATTACTACCATGATCTCAATGAACTCAAAAGCCTCACAAATTAGAGCCCAACATAATCTATTTTACAGGAAAAAAAAAATAAAACTCAGAGACAAGATTTTTATTAATAACAAGTCAGCACAGAATATGCTGTAATTGAAAACAAGGTCTCCTTCCAAACAAAGCCTAGATTTTCTTAACTATGCTACCAGAATTAATAGTCTTTAATCCTGGCTACCCACATCCTGTCTTCACACAATACAGTATCTACAGGTAATGAGTATCCTCTTTCCCTTGGAGGATGCATTTCACACAGCTCTCAGGCACAAGCTTCCACACTCCTGTCTAAAGGGGCAGGTGTGTGACGGGAGGCTAACCGAGCTACCTAGGGTAGCCCCTTCTTCAATGATTCCTTCAGAGATAGCTAACAAGATCAGTCAACCCAATCTGGGTCCTCGGTAGCCCATTACTACTAGAAGGAACAAGGTCTCTTTCTATTGCTATAAGGGCCCACCAAAACCAAACATAGTGCCATCAAGTCGATTCCGACTCAGAAAGTCCCTGTGGGATCCAGTAGAGCTGTTCGATAGGGCTCCTAAGCAGCACCTGGTAGACTCAGGCTGCCGACCTTGGGGACATAAAACTAGGAGAAGAGAAGAAAAACACACCATCTTGCCTACTATGTGTCGAGTCTGTGAAAAATGAGGTCACAGTATGACAAAGAAACAGATGGGAAAAGGGAAAAAAAAACTTTCATAATACACTTTCAGGAAACCCTGGCGGCCTAGTGGTTAAGTGCTACATCTGCTAACCAAAAGGCCAGCAGTTTGAATCTGCCAGGTGCTCCTTGGAAACTCTAATAAGGCAGTTCTATTCTGTCCTATAGGATCACTATGGTCAGAACTGACCCGATGAAAGTGGGTTTGGTTTGGGGTTTGGAATGTGGTTGCAGACCTGGAGTCCACCTACAAGGTAAGCCAGCTAGAACCTGGACTTGGTGCTTCTAGGAATTAGTATTTTTTACCTGATAGAGCTGGGTTTCCTGAAACAAAAATTTTTGTAAAACACTGAAAAAGTTCACTTAATTTACAAAGAATTTGACATTTTCACATACCCATGTGAAGTACAAAGTGGGTAAATTTGCCTGAATGCCAGGCACTTTGTAAAGTTGAAAAATGTGTTTTATGTTAAGACAAACTACAGTCAGTAAGTAAAAATGTACAATTCTTAAGAAAACAATTTTCATCATAAACTTGAAGACCTTTTATATTACCTCTGAGTTATAGTTCACACCTTATTCTTTGATTCAGTAGCAGAATGCACAATAACACCTAGACTATGTGAAATGGGTTTACTCCAAGAATACCTATATTTTTCAAAATTTACAGTAAGATATATACATGATTTTTGAAGAGTACACAGAAGAGCTTAATTAAAAGAGACAATGTATTAATCCATACTCATATTGCTCCCTTCCAACTCCCTAGAAAGAAGTGCTCTTATGGTTTCAGCTCCTTCTAATAGTTATTTCCATATGACTAAACAAGATGCTTATGCTGTACTGCTATTTCTTAATTTATCTTCTTTAATGGATATCAGATGCCCCACGATAACACGGTAGACAGAAATCACTGAAGCCATCATCATCATCTGTTCTGACTTTTTTACACTGTTAAAAAATTTTTCTCCTCCTTTTTTTTTTGCCAAGATGGTGTTAAAATTATTTCAAGGCTGAATTCTTCAACCCGAGGAAGAGCATTTATAAAAATCCACAGCTAAAATCCAATTTAATAGACAAAGAATGAGAACAATCAGGCACAAGACAAGGATGCCCGCTTTCACCGTGTCTATTCAACTCCGCACTGGAAGTTCCTGCCAGAGCAACTAGGCAACAAAAAAGAAGTAACAGGAATCCACCACTGGAAGGAAAGAAGTAAAGCTACCGTAATCTGCAGACAGCATCATCTCATAGATACAGAAGCCAAAAAAAAGATTCACACACATAAAAAAAATGGTTAGAACTAGTAGATGAACTCAGTTAAGTTACAGGGGACAAGATCAGCAAACAAAAATCAATTGTATTTCTATTTATTAGTAATGAACAATTTGAAAGAAAACAATTTCATGGACAATAGCCATCAAAAAGAATAAACACTTGAAGAAATTTACTCAAGAGGTGCCCAAGACTTGTATGACACTGAAAATACAAAATATTGCTGAAAGAAATTAAAAGACATTCAATAAATAGGAAGATATCTTGTGTTCTTGGATTCAAAGACTTAACCTTGTTAATATGGAAACACTCCTCAAAGCAATCTACAAATTCAGCACAACCTCTATCAAAATCCAACAGCCTTTTTTGCTGAAATGGAAAAGCCAATGCTAAAATTCATATGGAACTGTAAACCAAAAACCAAACCCAACCTGTTACCATCAAGTCTTTTCTGACTCACAGTGATGCTACCAGACAAAACAGAACTGCCCTATCAAGTTGCCATTATTATAAAATAGCCAAAATAACTCAGAATAGCCAAAACAATCTCGGGGAGACAAAAGCATCAAGTTGGAGGATTCACATTCAACCAATTTCAAAACATTATAAAGTGACAGTAATCAAAATAGTGTGGTACTAGCATTAAAACAGACATATAGTTCAACAGAATAGGACTGAGGGTCCAGAAATGAACTGATACATCTACAGTCAAATGATTTTTGACAAGTATGCCTAGCAACTCAATGGGGCAAGAACAATCTTTTCAGTAGTGCTAGGACATATAGATACCCATGTGCAAAAGAATGGAGTTGAAACCTTATCTCACCATATATACAAGTTAACTCAAAACAGATCAAAGACCTATAGGAGCTAAACTTATTAAAAAGGAAAAAATAAAAATAAAAAACTTCTCAGAAGAAACCTTAGGAGTAAATCTTAACCATGGATTTGGCAATGGTTTCTCAAATATGACACCAAAAGCACTAGCAACCACAAAAAATAACAGATGAACTGGGCCTCATCAGAATTAAAAAGATTTAGCAAAGGACATTATAAAAAGAATGAAAAGACAACCCAATTCTACTTCCCACTTTTTCTTTCACATGATCTAGCTTGTTCTATAATGATAACTACTTCTTCCATACGTGGATTCTTCCAAGCTGAAAGCTGAACAGCAATGTTTACCATACCAATGGCTAACCAGTGAACACTGAGGAGTCAGGAATTGCACACTACCACTAATACTTTCTCCTTGCCTTCTCTGGGCTACTCTAAGAGAATGTCCTAGCTCTAATGGAATTTCCTTTTCTCATACTTCCATACAGGAAAAATAGTCACCATCATCTACTATACAACACATCCTTAAATTTCTTACATTTAAGTTGTTTTACAATGACTTAAACTGTATTCCTAATTTTCGTGATTGTGAAGGTATATATTTACCTAAAATGGGAAACATCCAGATACAATTAACTGTTCATCAACTGTCATGAGTGAACCTGGAACTATTTATACTATAAATACTGAATTCAGGTACCAAATCAAGAACCTGGAACTAATACTGACTTCAGATTTCATAAATATTTCTAACAGTTTGTGGCTTATGAGTTCTGATCTTTTTTGAACTAGTATTGAAATGCAAAATGCAATATTTACAAAACATTTCTCATATTTAGAATTATAAATACTAGTCACAATAATGGATTCGATGATTTTTTTTTCATTACTCTATCATCTATTTTCTTCTATTAGTCGTTATATTCACACTAGCCTTCAATATTTCTCCATTTATAAACCAACTCAAGCAAAATTTTGGTAAACAAACCTTATAAAAAATGAAAGCACTTGTCATACATCCTTTCATCAAAAAGGAACAGTCCAGGGTCTTGTCAGAAAACACAGAATCATGAATTGCTTTCTATAGAAAAACTAACTGAAAGAATATCTCTTTCTTTTTTGTCCTGAAAAACATACTGTTCATTCATCCATTCAGAGGTTTGAGAAATTTGGGATATGATCATCAAAAGACTCAAAGTCTTGAGAATTCACTTACACGATCAATTTTACTCTCAACATCAGTCTGTAGTGGTTCTACATGTCTCTCTGCACTTTTTTTTAATTTGTCTGGTACTTACAAAATCTCTCTCAATTCCTTACCATTACGGCAGGAAATAAAAAATTCTGACTTCTTAACTTTATTCAAGGAAGCTTGAAAAAAATAAGTACGACAAGGATCTTGTCTCCACACTTGTTCTTACCTTCTTAAATGAGGGCCAATAATTTGGGGACAACATAATAAGAAACATAGAAGACTAAATCGTGCTGATTTGTTACCAAACCAGCCTTCTGAGAGAGTCCATCATTCTCCTACTTTGTTACTGTTTCAGTCTTTTTTGGGAATAACTGTTGAAATGCTTTCTAGGGTGATGAATCAGCAAGATACTGGAAAAAGAAGGTTACTAAAGGGTCCATAATATATCTTCAACTTATAAAAGGGCCCAAATGACCCACATGGTAACACCAAGGCAGAATGAGTTTTATTTTAAAATAGTAAATTTTCCTTTTGTTCTCTGTACAACTTTGAACAAAGAATGACAGTCATGATATGTCAATCTTTATAATTAAAACTGCTCCCCCCCCCCAAAAAAAACCCTCTCAAAAGAGTCCAATAAATAATTTACTAAGGGTTGATTTCACCCCATCACAGGTATCTTTTGATTTCTTATTCATTCTACCTGTTCCTTCTAGTCCGATTCATCTTGCTTCTTGATATCTACTGATTTTCCATTTTTACACCTCGAGCAGTTACTTCATAGGCCTGGTATATAACTGTCGTCTAGGATCTCTTTTCCTTCTTAGATGTCTAGGTTAGCTCAGTTTAGCTTCTTTCACGCCACACATCATCTTCATCCTTAAGTTCTCCTCTTTATATACATAAATAGTTGGGAAACAAATTCTGAATACTTGCTTCTCTATTTGTAACTGAACTGATACTTTGGCAAGGCACACATGTATAAATCTACAACAATTTTCCCTCATAACTGAGTAGCATTACTACATTGTCTTCTAATGTTTTCCAAAGTTGCTGTGGATGAAAGATTAACAAAACAATCCCCCTTTCCCATCTGCATGTGGTTAACTCCCTAGCTCTATTTTAACGACCTGATAAGGGCAGTATGTCAACTATGTTGCTAGGCAACACATTACTTATGATAAGATATCCCCTGACAAACTGTCTCTTGAGTTTCTGCAGGAAGCCATAGCCTTGAGTTTCCTGAATGTCTTAACTGACAGTGGCCCTCTTGCAGGCACTTGGGAACCGCTATTCACCCTGGGGACCTCCTGCGCTCCCAGTGTGGAACTCACATCCTTTCTCCGAGCTGCACTGCTCTGTGAACTGCCATGCAAAACTTGCTCAGGACAGTGACACCTAAAGTTACAAAAAGGCAGGTACCAGAGTTGGCCTGTGAAAGTCTTGTGAGTCTGAATGTTTACCAGAACCTGAAAGGACCAGCTGGTACCAACTGTGGTTGTTAACAACAGAAGTCTGATGAGAGTCTAACAACTCTTCCTTGGTAGACAATTTCATAACAATGTATCCAGGTTGCATTATTTTTTTATCCTGCGTGGTATTTGGTGAACTCTTCCAAATTACACATTTATATCTCACCTCAGTTCAAGAAAATATTCATGTACTATTTCTTAGATAATTCCTTTTTCTCTTTGTGTTTTGAAACTCCTACTATTTAACTGTGATTATTTGCTGAATTATTCCTCTCGGTCACTTTTATCTCAATTGTTTCTCATTTTTTGCTCTATTTTGTGAGCGACCTCTTTCAGATCACATTATAGCCCTTGAATTGAACTTTTAACTTCAACAATCATCTCAATTTAAAAAAGTTCTTTTTGGTTCTCTAATCTTTCTCTGTAGCAATCTGTCCCTCAATCATGGATGTAGTTTCTTCACAAATCTCTGAAATACAAACATTTTGTTGTTTATTTTTAATTTTTCTTTATGTCTTGAATTTTTCTCTTTGAGATTATTTAATTTTCACACTTTGGTCTTTCTGTGTCATGCCATTAGTTTTCAGTTTGGCAATCCTTACTTGTCTATTTATATTTAAGAACGCAATACTGGGTTGATAATTCCAGACATCTGGTGTGGGTCTTTCTCATTGTCATAGATGAATGGTTTTGATTTCCCATAACATCATTTCAATATATGACTTCTGAACTAAGTTAAACAGAGGTAGATCGATGTGCTCGTGTAATACAGGAAATAAAAGCTATACCTATCAGAGAAATAGGAGGCAAGACACTTCACGTGTTAAGCAGACCAGGAGAACTTACCTTACACTAATAGTAAACATTTCCAGGATATCTTTTCCTAGCAACCAACCAACCAACATGATGATACCTGGAATAGAATTAGACAGCTAGTTTTTTTCCTTTTCTATAAAATCAGTTAGGCATAGAAAGGACAGAGCATCAAGTTGACAGAATAGAAAAGTTCTCTTGATATTATCACATTGATAGTATGCAAACATTCCCCTGACATCTCTTGCTGCCATTGCTCCCAACCACTCCTTACAGCAATAACATCTGGGAGTTCTCAGTGTGAGAAAATGTAACCAGTATTTTCACAGAACACACACAATCAACCAGAAGCACTTAGGAGGTGGCTCAAATAGTGATACACATTACTTAAGACATTTCAAATTGCATTAACTTGTAAAAATTACTACTTCCATGGCGTTTAAAAATAAAAAAATTCATTAACCTAAGCCAAACAATTGATTCCATGCCCCCTGCTTTAACCATTCATCTTTAAAAAGAATATGGAGTATCAGTGACCTTGAGGGGAGCAAGACAACACAGTATTCTCTGAAATCTAACAAAACAAAGGAATCTTGAGATTATACTCTAGATCAACTTAGACTGTGAAAACAGGTTTTGTTCATCTTTGTATAACTACAAAATCGTGACTCTCTAAGATCCTAGCTCAACTACTATCCTGTCAAAAGTCTGCATCCAACGAGTTACACAGGGAGTCGTAAACTATAATCTCTGGGCCTCCTGCCTGTTTTTGTAAATTAAGTCTTGGCGTACAGCCACGCCCATTCAAGTACATGATGTCGATGGCTGATTTCTGACAGATGAGTATTTCCATCAGACCATATGGACTGCAAGTATAAATACTGTCTAGTTCATTACCAAAAAGTTTGCTGACCATTAATCTAAATTCTATTCCATGTAAAATCTTGCCAAGGAAAATTAGGCCCAATGTATTATACTAACATAAAACCAGGTGGTAAAAGAGCTGAAGGATTTTTACCATTGAGTTGTTCTTTTTTTTATAACAGCAAAGTGTTAATATAGACCAGGATGATTTAATTAGTTAGAATGCCCTTTGATTTAGCAAATTTACTACAAAAGTTCTTGAAAATAAATAGCAAAAATTAAACAAAACATGTTATGAGAACACCCCCACTAGCTAAACAAAAGCAACTAATTCACATGCCTTCCCTCTACTTTCAAGTGTATGAAGACAAATGAATCAAGAGAATTAACGTTTTAAGAATTACTTCACCAAAACTGTATACCAAAAATAGTGCTTTAAAATTTATCAATTTTAAAGCAATAGGTTAGCAAGAATAATGAAAAATAGCAAGGTGAAAGAATCAGAAGAAAAGTTGAAAAAAATTCCAGAAATAGAGGCAAGTGTTTAATATGCAATAAAAATGTTATTTCAGGGAGGCAGGGCCAAGAGAGCAGAATAGTCAAACACTTTCTGCAGTTCCTGTTACAACACAGAACCCAAAACACACATGAATCAATTACATACGACATTCTAGGAGCTCTGAATGTCGGAGGCAAAGTTGAGGAACCGGGCTGAGCAGAAGGCGAGAGAGAGATATTCAGAAGCAGCAAGGAGTTACCACACCTACCCCGCTTCCCACCAGCATGTCCCAGGCCAGATACCCAGATCCACTGAATGAACACAAGTGGTGCTTGGATCACAACATCCACATTAGATGGTCAGACCTTACAGCAGAGAGTCCACTCATACCTCTAGAACTAGTGAAAAATGGCACTCGATCAGTAAAAGATAAGCAACTTGCCTCTAACCACCACACAGGTCAGAAACATTCCTTTGGGATAAACCTCTCTTCATTTACCTACCTGCCCTCCTCCCATTCTGCACTAGGTGCTGGCTGGTTCCAGGGACTGATGCATCCCCTGGCCAGAAACAGAACCCATTAAACATGCTAAACGCCTTGGAAAAGAAACAAAGTAATAAACAGGAAAAAATAATCTGCTAGCTCCCCTAAACTGAGAACTCAGGGAAAAGCAGTGCCTTTGCAGCAAATGGTCCCAACTCAGCAGGAATGGATGCTCACTGAGGAACAAAATGACATGGGGTAAAGACAACCCAGAAGATAGACCCACATCAGTGGGTGCCTACATCGACTTGGGACCGGAAGAACCGGACGGTGCCCGGCCACCACCAGTGATAGCCACGATGAAGCTCACTAAGTTGAGTCTGACTGGCAACACAAGAATAAAAAGGGGTGCACCCTGAGACCCCCACTAAAAGACCTAGATTGATGGTCCAGTTGTTTCGGGGTTCCCCTGGGAGCATGGCCCCTGGCTCTGATGCTGCCCTTGCCCATAAATCATAACGAAGGTCCACTCTTCAGACACCAATGGATTGGACTTGGCGATGCAGAGTGACCATATATTGGATGCACTTTATAGTTCTATACATCTATAGGACATCATCCTGCTGACCTCTGGCTGGAGGAAGAATAGTGTGCTGTCACCGGACAGGGAGAGCAGTGGAAGCTGCATATAGGTGGGCATGTAAATTTATACGGGAATGTACATTTTCATTCAGTCATATTAAATAAATTAATTAATTTTTTTAAAAAAATGCCTTTGCCTAGGCATGGGAATAGGGGTCCACAGACTCTGCACTCCTGTTACCCCTGCACAGACCAGTGTGTGCCCACCACAACAGCACAGGCCCCCATGAGCAAAGCATAATAGACAACACACCTGAACCCTAATCTCCCTGGATCAGCCACATGCAGGAAAGGGAGCTGCCTGGTATTTGACACTGCACTGCCTGCTAAGCAGGGGCCTCACCTACCAGTAGCAGGGACCTAAGAGCTGGTGGCTCCACTCACACCATTTACCATACACCAGAGCGGTCCAAGAGTAAGCTCTGCCTCTCCGTCCCTACAGCCAGCATCACGAAGCATGCATAGTCTGGCTGCAAAACCTATCCAAGTATGCACTCTAGGGAACAGGGACATGTTTTCTTCACAGGAACTTAGGGGAGGCTGTAAGCCCCCTGCCTTGCTCAGCCTGTGACCCCTACCTTCAGATACCTGTGCCTCTGCCAACCACCCCTGCCTATCTAGGGCTGTACATGACAACCTGCACCACACACTTGGTGACCAACTACCTGGACACCTGAGCTGAATCCACACAGAAAAGTAAACCGATGCCTAGGCTCACATACCTAGTAACCCCTCTAACCACTCAATGACAGGACACTAGCACTTCAGAGGTACCAATAATCAAACTAGCTCACATAATCAGCCTATTTGGGCACATCAAAGTACTAAAAAAAAAACCTAGAAACTAGGACACAGTAAGCAACCATAAATAAGTACTATAACTTACGCACATAAGTTATAGTAATAAGTACTATAACTTACGCACATAAGTTATAGTAATAAGTACTATAACTTCCACCCACGATGGCTTGGGTGGAACAGTCAATATTGTATCACATAAAGAAGCAAACCACGATGGCAAGTCTCCAAAACGAAGAATCACGAAATCTTCCAGATGAAGACAATTTCCCTGAATTACCAGGGACAGAATACAAAAGATTAATATACAGAACTCTTTAAAAGATCAGGAAGGAGGTCAGGCAAAATATAAAACAAGCCAAGAAACACACAGACACAGGAATAGAGAAAATTACAAAGATTAGAGAGGAGCATAATGATAGATTTAGCAAGCTACAAAAATCCACAGACATACTAGGTAACTGGGAACTCCTAAAAATCAAACACTTATGCTCATCCAAAGACTTCACCAAGAGAGCAAAAAGACAATCTACAGTCTGGGACAAAAATTTCAGGTATGACAAATATGATGAGCATCTAATCTCTAAAATCTGCAACAAAAAGACAAACAGTCTAATTGAAAGTTGGGCAAAGTTATGAAGAGATACTTCAACAAAAAAGACATTCAGGCTACTAACAGATAAAGGAGGAAATGCTAACAATCATTATCCATTAGAGAAAAGCAAATCAAAGCAACAGTTAGATACCATCTCACCCCAACATGGCAAGCATTAATCCAAAAAATTCAAAGTAACAAATGTTGAACAGACTGGAACACATATGCACTGCTGGTGGGAACAACCACTTTGGAAATCAACTGGCAGTTCCTTAAAAAGCTAGAAAGAGAAGTATCACACAATCCAACAACTCCACTCCTTGGAATATACCCTACACAAACAAGAACCATAATGCAAACAGATATATGGACACCCATAGCCATTGCAGAACTGTTTACAATAGCAGAAAGATAGAAACAACCTAGGTATCCATCAGTGGATGAATGAATAAACAAATTACGGTATATTCACACAAAGGAATACTACACAACAATGAAATACAATGATAAATCTGTGAAACATCTTGTAACATGGATGAATCTGGAAAACACTATGTGAGTCAAATTAGTTGCAAAAAGACAAATATTGCATGAATCCCTAATAAGAAGAACTCAAGAAAAGTTTAAACACAGAAGAAAACATTCATTGATGTTTACAAGACCATGGCGGGAAGGAGAGGGACCCACACTAACTGCATAGTAGACAAGAATTCTCTTAGGTGAAGGGAAGGACAATGCACAAATACAGCACCACTGGACTAAACCAAAAGCTAAGAAGTTTCCTGAATACAACTAAATGCTTCAAGGGACACATCAGGAGGGACAGGCATCTGGGAAGCATGGTATCATGGAACATCTAGGTCAACTGGTATAACAAAGTTTATTACGAAAACGTTTTGCATCTTACTTTGCTGAGTGGTGTCTCGGGTCTTAAAAGCTGGCAAGCAGCCATCTAAGAAGCATCAGTTGGTCCCAACCCACCCAGAGCAAAAGAGAATCAAGAACACCAAAGACATAAGGAAAACATGAACCAAAGAGAAAGAAAGGCCCACATAAACTAGAGACTGGCTACATCAGCCTGAGACCAGAGGAACTAAGTTGATGCCTGGCTACCACCAATGACTGCCATAACAGGAACACAACAGAGTCTCTGATGGAGTCAGATAAAAGGAGAACACAGAACTCAAATTCTGGTAAAAAAAAACAAAAAAACTTGATGGTCTGCCAGACTAGAGGGATCCTAGAAGACATGGTACCCAGACTCTTTGTTAATCTAGAACTAAAATCATTCCCACAGCCAACTCTTAAGATATAGACTGGACTACCAAACACAAAATGATACTGGTAACAAATGTACTTCTTGGCCCAAGTGCATACAAGAGACTAACTGGTAGCCCCTATTTGAAGGCAAGATGAGAAGGCAGAAGGGCACAAGACCCACATGAACAAACAAGGGACATACAGAGTAGAAATGAAAAGTGTGCTGTCACATTGCAGGGACAGCAACTATTGAGCAGAGAGGAAGAGTGGGCTGTCACCGGGTCATATCACAATGTGTGTGCAAGTTTTTATACGAGAACTTAAAGCAAAAATAGTTAAAAAAAAATAAGTCATTTCAATGCATTGAATAATGCATTACACTATGGTACTGGGATAATTAACATGTGAGTAAAAATGTTATAACTGCCTCATGCCATGTGATAAATTCAAAACACAACAGAAAAATTCTGTCTAACATAAAATGAAAAATGTTTAAATCCATGTTTTTATAATTACAAGGTTGGGAGAGTATCTGTGAATAAAACAAACACAGGAACCATAGTTGGAGAATTCTCAAAGGCAGGGGGCTGTCAGAATCTCAGGGCACGCAGATGCTTCAATTGTAGTTTATGTCCTCTATCCCCACCAAGTTACACATCCCTCAAGTGCAATTTAGAAATGAAACAAAACTTGTGTCTACATCGACTCATGACCAGAAGAAACAGATGGTGCCCAGCCACCACCAGTGATAGCCGCAATGGAGCTCACAAAGTTGAGTCTCACTGGCAACACAAGAATAAAAAGGGGTGCACCCTGAGATCTCCACTAAAAGACTGCAACTGATGGTCCAGGGGCCTCGGGGTTCCCCTGGGAGCATGGCCCCTGCCCTGATGCTGCCCCTGTCCATAAATCATAATGAAGGTCTACTCTTCGGACAGGAATGGATTGGACTTGGCGACACAGAGTGACCATATCTTGGGTGCACTTTATGGTTCTATGCATCTATAGAATATCATCGTGCTGACCTCTTACTGGAGGAAAGGGAGTGGGTGGAGAGGAGGACAAAGAAGACTGTTGGGAGGATGGAACACGTATTGAGCAGAGAGGAAGAGTGGGCTGTCACCGGGCTGGGAGAGCAGTAGAAGCTGCATATAGGTGAGCATGCAAATTTATATGGGAATGTACATTTTCAATCGTAATAAAAAATGAAAAATGAAGCAAAACTTATAACCTAAACAGCAAAAGGAATGATAGTGTAGTAATATAAAAAACTCTTAACAATCTAAGACTCAAGCCACAAAAGAAAGGACAAAAGTGACAGACTGGCAAATCATAAAATAAATATGAAGAACAATGGACATGTGGGAAACTGTTCAGTTTGTCTAATAACAGATTGCAGAGTAAAATAATGAGAAACATTTCACCTATGAAATTAGTAATGACAGCTAAAGCCAATAAAAGCCTGCAAGAGAGGCACTGCTCATCTGCTCATGAAGGTGATACTTCGCTAGACAAAGCAAAGGCCTTTAAAAACTTGCCAAAAAATTAAGTTACATGCATGCCCTCCTTTGACCATACAATTTCACTTCTACAAATTTATTTTAATGAGATGCGTTTACCAAAAAAACAAATAATTCCCTGTTCTGAAGAATTTTTTATATGAATAAAAACACTCAAAACAACCTAAAGTCAAACCAAATCCATTGCCACTGAGTCAACTCTGATTCACAGAGACCCTATCGGACAGGGCAGAACCACTCCATAGAGTTTCTAAGGAGCACCTGGGAGATTCAAACTGCCAATCTTTTGGTTAGCAGCTACAGTACTTAACCACTACGCAACCAGAATTTCCCAAAACAACCTAGATGGCTAAAGATTTGATTATATATATATAGTCATATAATGGAAGCTTTATATTTGTTTTCGGTGAGCACTACCTAATCACAGGGTGTTTATGATATGTTTTTACATAAAGAAAGAAATGTAGTCTATAACAACTCACATTTTTTTGAAAGGCTACAAGGAGAAACACTAAAATGTTTACAGAAATGCACTATCGTTATAGGGATTATACAAAGTTTTATTTATTCTTGTTACCAAAAAAAAGAAAAAAAGCACAATAGCTGGCCACTAGTTTTGTAATAATCCTGAAATATGTAGTAACCTGATAAAAAGCCAGTGAATAGGACTACAATCGCTCCCCATTCCCACTCCAAGAAAAGCAAAGGAAAAATATGAGATACACATGCTCTTCTCTTACCTATTATGCCAAAGGAGTAAAAGGAAAGTTGTTTCCCCAAGAGGTCCATGCTCTTCTGTAGAGGCGTTTTTGGGGCCTTGACAAAGTACAGAAAAGTGTAATGACAATTCTTGAGCAAACGTCATTTAACATAAGTAAACACCAATGTCTACATTTCAAAAAAAATCAGATCCTTAAAAATGGTTATCGGTGAAAACATTTCAATTGCCAGGTACATACATGTCAGCCACTGTTACCACAGTAACTAAAACTTACCAAGCCATAAGGTGCCAGGAACTCAGCTAAGTACCCAACATACCCAAGTCTCCATTAAACACACAGCTCTCCCATAACAAATATGACCACCCTGACCACAGAAACTGAGACTCAGAGACAGAAAACTATCGCTAGGGTCTCGAAATAAGGAAGACAAAAACTCTCAATGTTAAAGTCTATTTAAAACCATCTATTCTCCAGTGCTTCTCTTTGGAGAAAAACTGATTCTGTCACCTACCAGCTTCTCCAGGACTCGACACCATCAGCTGGCTCCTCACGTGGCTTTCCTCTTCTAACTTTCCAAGCAGACACCCTGACTAGTGGCCCAAATCCTTGCACCTGGTTCATGCCCCAGTCTTTCCCCTCCCCCATCCTTCTCCAGCATGCCTCTCTGCCAAGCTTTTTGGAATGGATTGTCACACTTCTTCATATACTGGAGTTTCATCAGCAAGTAACCTGAGACATGCAGGTGATCTTGGGGGAATATGGCATTTGCAGAACATAAATTCTATTACATATAGAAAAGGACTTTAAGACATAACTACTCTTCAGGATGTTTTAACCAAGATTATCCTCTAGGTTACTACACTAGGCAATCTTTTTTTTTTTTTCCCTTGTTTGGAATTACATAAATTTCAAAATATCAGTAGAAGGAATGCTCTGGGGTACAAATATACTAATCGGTAATCCTTAAAGCTGATATGATAAGCTAATTTTTCAAAAGACTTATAAATAACTGGCCACAAAACTTTTCTGCTACAATGACTAAAAATCAAAATGTTTTAGATTACTGCATCAATTCAGATTCCTCGAATAACAGACTCTTCAATTACACTGCTAATCAGAGACAACTGAGCAATATTCTGAATAAAATGAAATAATCCATCAATACTCCCTTTTCCTGTACTTACAGTGAAAATTTCAGATTTTAACAATTATACCACTAGCCAAGTACTCACTTCTTCTGCTTGCATCATTTTAAAAACTTCCCCAAATTCAGAATTTTCTCCTGTTCCAATGACAATACCCTATGAGGGACAAAAGGAAAATACATTCACATTCAGAAGGAATCACTTCTCTCAATAAAAAATCAAACACCTTTCATTCCCTCTCTGTAAAGTTGAGCTCACAATGGAGGAGCCTAAAGTTCACAACCAACGTGCCCTTAGCAGGCTTACTTTCCAATATTACCACACATCACATAGTACTTGCTTCTGTTGATGCAAACCATGGAAGCAAGTCTCAATTCTGAGACTCATTTTTACCTATCTTAATACTTCTGAAATCTGAATCTCTTAAATTCAATAAAGACAGCTAATCTCATTTCTTCCACTCAAATGTAGTTGTGCCTTGAATGTTAGAATCAAAGAAATCAAATATTTGAAAACAATCAATAGGTGAATGATACGTAGCCAGAATATTCATAGCCAGTACCTTATCAACTAAAGAGTAGAAAAGAAAAGGTACTGAGGGCTATGCTTTTCAAAGACCCGTCACCTGGAAAAGAACAGAACTACTAACACAGGTTTCTAAGCGCAAACAGCTCCCATGGCCTAGGTATTTCATACTGTAATTTCCTTGCCAAATGATTTGGAAAATTTACATATAATTAGCATATCAGTATTTGAGAAAACGGTTGGAAAAATAACTTTTTTCAAAACAAGGGAACAAATACCTTTGCTTTGCCACATATGACCAGTGTTCCCATGAAAGCAATGTTACTTCTTGATGCGAGGTCTCCATTAGTCGCAGCTGGCTGAGGAGCTGTCACCTTTGAACAAGGAGTGGTCTCTCCTGTCAAGCTGGACTCGTCGATGGAAAGATCCACAGCCTTGGGGAACACAGAGGCCCTAAGTTCAAGTCTGAAGACACTCTGTACTACATTTACTGACTGGGGAGGCCACATCCATCTGCTTTCTCAAACATGCCCTTTTACTGATCATCTACATCTCACTGGAGGTCTGACAATTAAGTCCACAAACTTAATTGTTTTAAGTGCTACATACCTCACTGTTTGAATATCACTGCGGCCACCTTTGACAGACTCCCCTTAGGGAGTTACACACCCACACCAGCACCTAGCCTACCCCTCAAAGCAATTTTGGAACTCTTTCTGGAATGGTCACTGTGCACAGTAGCACAGTGGCAAGTTCTCAAACTTAAATGTCTAGTTGTCTGTGAGGGAGTTTTTACCCAGTAAACAAACAAGTGTATTAGAACACCCTCCCTGCTTACCTGATCTGCCCCCAGTGACTTTCTTCTTTACACAAATATCAAGGAAGTACTGAAAGGAAGACACTTTGATGACATTCAGAACATCAAAGGTAATAAAACAACAGCTCTGATGGCCATTCCAGAAAAAAAAGAGTTCCAAAATTGCTTTGAAGGGTGGACTAGACACTGGCATCTGTGCACAGCTTCCTGAAGTGACCACAGTGATATTCAGCAGCAAGGTATGCAGCACTTCTTTTAGGACGAGTTTGTGAACTTAACTAGCAGTCCTCATGTAACACCCGTTACTCAAAAACAGAAGACTAGACTATATGCAACCACATTTAAAAATGAAATGAAGTCAACAAAATACAAGACATGTAAAGCAGAATGCTATACCATAAAACTAGACTACGCTAAATTTCAAATATAACCAAGGAAAAGGAAACACTAGCGAGACAGTTTTATCAAGAGAAAACTCAAATCTTGAATGGTAAAAGCATGATGCCCTTTCAATATTTCCTTGATCTCTGGGTAAAGTTCTGGAAATGTGTTTCGCAGATTAAAATGAAAGACGATAAAATGAAAAACATGAATAAAGAGTTAAAAATCATTTAATCATCTTAGCTCAATATTCATGAAATTCTTCTTGCTGTACATTACTGTAATTATTCTAAACAAGTTAGTAAGACTCAAAAGGCTTATTTCTGCTTCCACAGAGATCACAGATATCATAAATACTTTTAAAAAGAGAGGAGAAACAGAGCTTTAGTGGCCCTATCAGTGACCTGGCTCTTCAGCTTCAATCTAAGGACAATGGTCATCAACAAAGGTAAGAATCTTTGGTTAAAAAATCTGCAGAAAACAATTCACAGCACAACAATAATCGGTCTTGTCTACTGTAGGAAACAAGCTGAAGAAGAAGAAAAGGGCACTATGGGACCTTATCTCACTTCTTTCATCCTATATAAATTCTTAACCCAGATTACCAAAAACATATAACCAATGAAATTTGTCTAAATCACACAATGTAACTGGCTACAGCGATCTCATCTGCCTGTTTCAAAACTGTAAGACCACTGAAGACATTTTTCGAGTGATAAAAACAGCAAATGGAAGGAAACTAGCACATTTTGATTTTTTTAATAGAAGTCACTGACATTTCACATAAGAGAAGAAATCCAGCTATTAAAATAGTTTTCAATCAGCTCAGAAAGATAAATTATGGTGGACACTTCAAACACCTTGGCAACGGAGAAAAGCACACAAAAAGCCCAGAGCTGAAGACGTAGCTCAGGTGATCAAGTGCACAAGAAAAGACAAGATGGGGATGAGGAGGAGGGTCACTTGGTTTGAAGAATGACTCTATAGTCTCACAGGAATAAGATTTGTTTTAAAACACTAACTCCTACAAAACAGTGGGAGTTAAAAATCCATATAATCAGTTATTTAAGAATCTGGATGCCTACTATTGGCCTGGAACAGTGCTACCTAACAAACAAGACACCGTCTCTGGCCTGAGGGAGCCTGCCTTTAATTGGAAATTTACAGCTGCAAGATCATTTTCACTGCCCAGGAAATCCTGGTGATGCAGCTGTTAAGAGCTATGACTGCTAACTAAAAAGCTGGCAGTTCAAATCCGCCAGGTGCTCCCTGGAAACCCGATAGGGCAGTTCTAGTCTGTCTTATAGGGTCGTTACGAGTCAGAATCACTCAGTGACAATGGGTTTGGTTTTTCACTGCCCAAGAAACACAAGGTAGGTAAATGAAATGTGTAACAGTGCCAAGCATGTCCATACCAGCTAGGTAAAATTATGTGAGTTCAAACAGTAGGATACGATTTTGGGGTGTTTTCCTCACAAGAGTGTCACCATAAAGAGGGCACAGACCATACTGTTTTAATCACCAATTAAAAGTCTTATTAAATAAACACCCACTCTTACAAATTGGCACAGAGTTGGCATTTAATAATACATAGTAAACCAGTTAATCTATAACACAGATAACAAAGTATTTCATAAGGTACCTTAAGAGTTAAAATAGTAGCAAAGGATGAAATCAAGTTGGAATTATGTTAAATCACTGCTTATTTTAACCAGTTAATATTTTCCTTTCACGAAGTGATTCCTCCACTATTAAAAGCCTCAAGAATCAGTACTAGATAAAAAGTAGACACCAAATGGTTTTCTCATTTTGAAATTATACAGAAAACTATACATACGAGGTCTGACAATTACGTTCCTAGAAAAACTGCTACCTACCTCATTGCTGAGTATCATTAAGGTTACCTCCAAAGTACACCCCTTGGAAAGCTACGAACTGATGCCAGCACCTGGTCCACTTTTCAAAGCAATTTTGGAATTCTTTTTCCAGAATGGCCATCAGCTCTGTCACTGTATTACCCTTGATGTCCCGAATATCATCAAAATGTCTTCCTTTCAATATTTCCTTGATCTCTGGGTAAACAAAAAAGTCACTGAGGGCTGGCTCAGCTGAGTAGGGAGCGTGTTCCAATATTATTTGTTTACTGGTTAAACACTCTCACAAACTATACAATTAAGTGCATGAACTTGTCACCTGCTACCATGAACAAAGGCCATTCCAGAAAGAGTTCCAAAATTCCTTTAAAGGAAAGACTAGGCGCTGGCATTGGTGCACAGCTTCCCAAGGGGAGCACTTCAAAGGTGACCATAGTGATAATCAGCAATGTGGTATGTAGCCCTTAGAATAATTAAGTTCATGGGCTTAATTGTCAGACTCAAATATACATCACACAGGAACCATTACTTTAACAACATTAAATGCTCAGACATTTTAATTATACTTGAACTGTCTATCAAAAAAAATCTAAAAAGCATAAACTCACATGAAGAAAATTAATCAAGAGAAAAACATGATCAATCCCAAAAGGTTTACTAGGGAGATGCCTAAGACTGGGAATACACTTTACAATCCAAATGTCATGAACAAGTAACAAAATTTTGATTGTAAATTCATGATCTGAAACCCCTGTCCAGGCAGCCCTGTGCACAGGACAGGCTATTCTGATCTGTAGTTTGGAATATGAAACACATCTTGATGCATGATGCTAATAATGTTAACACAAAATTCTAAATTTACAAACCGGACCACATAGGTGGTGGAAAAGACGAGAAACACAAAATCTTCCTTTTTCCTTTCTTTGGGTGAAAGAGCAGCCTTTGGCAAAATTTTTATATGGCTCAAGTTGATTTTTGAAGGAATTCTTTTTTTTAACTTGGTAAATATAATAAAACATTTGCCACTTCAACGATTTACACGTGCACAATTCAATGATTTTTAACTGTATTCACTATGTGGCACAACGACATGGAAGACCCTAAATTATACAAGGTCCTGACCAGAGTGAGAGAAGCTAAAGCAAAGTTCAGAACTAAAATCCACCTTCTGTGATAACACATTTAAGGTTATAGTTAATGCTAGAATCCATTTACGTGAGCATTTATCAAAAATTTAATCATTATGAAAAACTCCATGAAGAAATGAGAGTGCAAGCTGAAACTCACTGTTTCATTATTTCTCCCATCTAGAGGAGCAATGTTCCATGAAGAATACTTTACTTTTAACCAACAAAGAGGATATATTACAGGAAAGTTACTCTCACAAAGGAGCTTACTGCAATTTTCTAGTGATTAACCCAGGAGCCCGCTCCAAGTTACTAAGCCAAGAACAGATGAGGCCAGGTCATTCCAAAAGAAACCTCCCCAGAGTAACTAAAAGGAGTCTAGCCAACTAAGAGTCTTTATACCAACCATATATTCCCATATGTTATGATTCCCACTTCTGACAATAATGTGCTGATAAATAACCAATCAGAATTTTTCTAACTTCGTTTTCTTCTGTAACCGTTAATATATTATGCTTCAGCAGGTGCTACTCGTCTCTGTGGCCAGCACATGCTGACAGACCCCTTACTGCCCTGATTATGTTTGTCTTGGCTTTTGATTAAATTTGAGGCATAGTGGGTCGGTGCCACATCTGCTAACCAAAGGGTCAGCAGCTCAAATCCACCAATTCTATGAAACAGTTCTACTCTGTTCTACAAGGTAGCAATGAGTTGGAATCAGTTTGATGGCAGTGGGTTCAGTATTTTTTATGACAGCAACTATCACCTCTGTCCATTTTCAAAATTTTCTATTGCCCTCAACACGAACTCAATGCCTCCTAAGCAGTGACTCCCTTTTTCCTCATACCTGACCCTGCTAACGGCTGGTAACTTGGTCTCTGCACATTTACCTATTCCAAACATTTCATGTAAGTGGGGTCATACAACATTTTTCCCTTTTTTGTCTGGCTTATTTCATTCAATATAATGTTTTCAAGGATCACCAATATCATAGAATGTACTAGAATTTTCTCTTCACAGCTGAGTATATTACAGTGGAAACTCTAGTAACACAGCAGTTAAGTGCTACATCTGCTAACCACAAGGTCAGCAGTTCTAATACACCAAGAGCTCCTTAGAAACTCTATGGAGCAGTTTTACTCTGTCCTACTGGGTTGCTATGAACCGGAATCACCTTGGCAGCAGTGGGGCTTTCTGTTTGTTTACTATTACACTGCATGTAAATACCATAGTGTGTTTATCCATGTGTCTGTTGACAGGCATTTGGGTTGTTTCCATCTTTTGGCAACAAACACTAATATGTGGGCCCAATCACACACTACTTAAGGTCTATGATACATTCTGTGAAACAGGATGCTATGTGATGTGTACATTGTGCGAACACCATATTATATCATTAAAAATGCAATACAAGATACCACAGTGTACCTGTATTGACTAAATATCCAAGAAGATGTACACAAACAATACTGTATTTCAGCTAATGTAGCTGGCCAAAAAGATACAGATTAGATATGTACTATGCCATTATATGCAGGCCTAGTGCTACAGAGGTTAAAAGCTAGCCTGTCAACTGAAAGGCCAGCAATTTTAATTCACCTGTCTTTCCCTGGAGACCCTTGAGGGTAGTTCTGTTCTGTTCAGTGGTGTCATTATGACTCAGAAGCGACTCAGTGGCAACGAGTTTTGTTGGCTGCCATTACAGAGGAGTCCTGGTGGTCTGGTAGTTAAAGTAATCAACTACTAACCAAAAGAGCAGCAGTTCAAAACCACTAGCAGCTCTAGAGAAGAAAAGATGTAGCAGTCTGGTTCTGTAGAGATTTATAGCCTTAGCAACCCTATGTGAGTTGGAACTGACTTTACAGATGTGGGTTTGGGGGTCCTGGGGTACGATTACAAGCCTGGAAGTACCAGATACCTCCTGCTTAAAAGCCTGGGTCCCTGCTCCAAACAGCTCCAGGTAATCCAACCCTGAATGACTATCTGTCCTCCAGAGGCTTCAGGTTCTTGCAGGAGTGCTCACCCCTACCAGATCACCCAGCTGACAGCTTTCAGCATCCAGACACTTGGACCCTCAAGTGCTCACCCAGAACCTGGGTTCTGGCTCCAACCTCTGATGACTCAGGCCTGGTGCTGGCAGTGTCCCACTACCTAGCACCCCAGGAGCCTACATGCCCTCTCAGATACCTGGTGTCTGTGGCAGGGCCAGCTACTTTCCTCTTGGAACTGCTCAGAAGCTTCACTCCGGTCAGGCAGTGCAGGATGCCCATGGATCCCAAGGAGATCCCATGACAGTGAGAGAAGTGGCAGAAGTCACTCTGCCCCACTCAGCCCCCAGCATCGGCTTGACCAAGAGACTTGACACACATGTTGCATGTCAGAATCTGTAGCATTCACTTCATCCTTTCTCCAGTTGGTACTTTCGAACTCTCTGTTGATCCTGTGGGACCACGGACATATATAAAGTCAACTACTGAACAGATGTTATCCAGTGCATCACTGTATCTGAGTCCTTGTTTCCAACATTTTGGGGAATATATGCCTAGGAGTGAAATAAGTAGGTCATAGTAATTCTACGTTTATCTTTTTAAGAACCTGCCAAACTATTTCCCATAGTGGCTGCTTTATTTTACAATTCCACCAACAACATATAGATAAGGGTTCAATTTCTTCATATCCTTGCCAATGCTTGTTTTCCATTTTTCAAATAATAGTCATCTTATTATTAGGTGCTGACAAATCAGTTCCAACTCACAGTAACCCTACATACAACAGAATGAAACACTGCCTGGTCCCATGCCATCCTCACAATCATTGTTATGCTTAAGCCCACTGTTGCAGTCACTGTCAAAATCCATCTCGTTGAGGGTCTTTCTTTTTGTCACTGACACTCTACGAAGCATGACGTCACTCCCAATAACATGTCCAAAGTATGTGAGATGTAATCTTACCATCCTTGTTTCTAAGGAACATCCTGGTTGTACTTCTTCCAAGACACACTGGTCCGTTCCGTGACAGTCCGTGGTATACTCAGCACTCCTCTTCGAGGCCCAATTCAACAGCATCAATTCTTCTGTTTTCCTTACTCATCATTCAGCTGTCACATGCATGACGCAACTGAAAACACCATGGCTTGGTCTGGTGCATGTGAGTCTTCAAGGTGACATCTTTTTTATTATTATTAACACTTTAAAGATGGCTTCTCCGCAGATCTGCCCAACGCAATGCGTCTTTTGATTTCTTAACTTCTGCTTCCATGGGTGTCGACGGTAGAACCAAGTAAAATGAAATCTTGACAACTTCAATCTTTTCTCCACTTATCATGATGTTACTTACTGGTCTAGTTGTGAGAACTTACATTTTATGTTGAGGTATAACCCACATTGAAGACTGTGGTCTTTGATCCTCATTACTAAGTGTTTCAAATCCTCTTCACTTTCAGCAAGCAAGGTTGTGTTATGTGTGTAACGCAACTGCTTCCAATCTTGATCCCTACTCTTCTTCAAGTGGTTGAACTTTTCATCTGATGTGCCCCTTTCCTGTCTTTAAACTATGCAGACCAAAATGTTATCAGAAGAGACTCTGAAACTTGCTCCTGAACACAGAGTAACTAAAGTAAAAGAAAGAAACGATAAAGAGCCGAACACAAGATTTCAAAGGGCACTTGAGAAGACAAAATATCATTAACAACATGGGCAAAGACCTGGATACAAAAAACCAAAAGGGAAGAACATGTTCAGCATTTCTCAGACTAAAGGAAAACTCAAGCCCCAAGCTACAATGTTGAAGGATGTCAGGGGAACAATATTAAGTGACATAGGAAACACCAAAAGAAGGTGGAAGGGTGACAACTCCCCTCTCATTTCTAATTTGGGTTATTTGTTTCCTTTCCTGCTTTTCTTTAGTAAGTTTAGCCAGTGGTTTGTCAATTTTGTTGATCTTTTCAAAAAACCAGCTTTTGGTCTTTTCAATTTTTTCAATTGTTTTTCTATTCTCAAATTCATTTAGCTCTGCTCTAATCTTTATGATCTCGTTTCTTCTGGTGCCCAAGGGGTTCCTCCGTTGTTCTCTTTCTACTTGTTCAAGCTGTAGGGTTAGTTCCTTGATTTGCTTTCTTTCCTCTTTCCAGATGTATGCATTTATGGAGATAAACAGACCTCTGAGCACTGCTTTGGCTGTATCCCATAGGTTCTGGTAGGAAGTGTTTTCGTTCTCATTGGAAGCCATGAATTTCTTTATTTCATCCTTGATTTCCTCTATAACTCATGTTTTTTTGAGCAAGATGTTGTTCAGTTTCCAAGAGTTCCACTTTCTATCTATGTTTTTTCTGCTGTTGATTTCAACTTTGATGGTTTTATGATCTGAGAACATGCTTTGCAGTAATTCAACGGTATGGATTTTGTTGAGCATTGCATTATGGCCTATCAAATGGTCAATTCTGGAGAATGTTCCATGTGCACTGAAGAAGAAGGTGTAGTTGTCTGCTGATGGGTGGAAAGTCCTGTATATATCAATGAAGTTTAGTTGGTTAATTGTGGCAATGGGGTCTTCTGTATCTTTTCTCAGCTTTTTTCTAGATAATCTGTCTAGTAATGAGAGCGGAGTGTTAAAGTCTCCCACTATTATTGTGGAGTCATCTAACTCTCTTTTGAGTGTAGTCAGTGTTTCTTTGAAGAAGGTGGAAGGGAAACACACAGTCACTACACCAAAGAGAAGTGGTCAATGTTCAACCACCTCAAGTCATATATGGTCAAGAACCGAAGGTACCGAATAAAGCAGTCCAAGTTGCACTGAAGGTACTGGTGAAAAAAAAACCTGTTGGAATAGTAACTGAGATGTTTCAAAGAAAAGATGCAGCTCTGGAAGCACTCACTTGTCTATACCAAGAAATCTAGAACATCTCTACCTGTCCAACCAACAGGAAAAGATACATATCTATGCCTACTCCCAAGAAAGATAATCCAACCAAATGCAGAAATCATCAAACAGTATCATTAATATCCCACATAAGTAAAATTCTGCTGAAGATCATTCAAAAGTGGCTGCAGCAGTGTTATCAATGGGAAACTGCCAGAAATTCAAGCCAGACTGAGATGTCCAACCAGTTACATCATTGCTTATGTCAGATGCATCTTGGCTGAACGCAGAGAATTATCAGAGATGTTTACCTGTCTTTTATTGACTATGCAATAACATTCGATTGTGTGGATCATTTAACAAATTAGAGATAACATCTCACAGAACAGAATTCCAGAACACTTAATTGTGCTCATGAGGAACTTGTGCATGGATCAAGAGGCACTCATTCAAAAAGAACAAGGGGAAACCGTGGTTTACAATCAGGAAAGGTGTGTCTCAGAGTTGTATCCTCTCACCACACATAGTTATCCTAGGGGGGTAAAGTGGTATCTCATTGTGGTTTTAATTTGTTTCCTAATGACTAACGATGACTGTGTTGGCCACTGCATAACTTCTTTGGTGAAATCTCTCTTCAAGTCATGTGCTTATTTTTTGTTTTTACTGGGTGTCTTTTTGTTACTGAATTGTTCGAGTTCTTTATATATTGTGGAGAGCAAACCCTTAAGAGACATGTGGTTTCCAAATATTTTCTTCCATTCTTTAGCTTGTCTCTTTGTTTTGTTGGCAAAGTTTTTTGTTATTGTTCTTTATTTTATTTATTGTGATTGAGTGAAAGTATACAATCCAGTTTAAATCTGCATGCCTGCCTATCTGCAGCTCCTTCTGCTCTCCTTGCCCAGTGACAGCACAGGTCTCCTTTTCGTTCTATACATGTCATATCCTCTTGACAATCTCCTCTAGTAAAAGGCCAGTAGGACAAAATACTATAGATGCACAGAACCATAAAGTGCACACGCAATATGGTCACTCTGTGTCGCCAAGTCCAATCCATTCCTGTCCAAGGAGCTGACCTCAGTAATGCTTTATAATCAGGGGCAGCAACAGATCTAGGGGCGATGCTCTCCAGGAGAACCTCAAGGCCTCTGGACCATCAATTGCAGTCTTTGAGTGGAGTTCTCAGGATGCACCCCTTTTTATTCTCAAGTTGCCACTGGGACTCAACTTTGTGAGCCCCATCACGGCTATCACTGGTGGTGGCCGGGCACCATCTGGTTCTTTTGGTTGCATGTTGATGTAGTCACCCACTGAAGTGGGTCTTTCTGTCTTCTGGGTTCTCTTTCCCCCAGGTTGTTTTGGTCCTTTGTGAATATCGGTTCCTGCTGAGTTGGGACCACTTGGTGTACTTCAGACAGCAGCTTGCTAGCTTTTAAGACCTCAGACGCCACTCACCAATATGGGGTAGAGAAGACTCTCTTAGCAATAGGCTAGTTATGCCAATTGGCCTTGATGTCCCCTGAGAGCACAGTCCCCAGACCCTCACCCCTGCTACCCTGTCTTGGCTGTATTGGGTTAGGATTGGAAGAGTTTTCAGGTTATGCTGAAGTCCAGTTAAGTTGATCTTCTTTCTAATGTGTGCTGTCACTGATTTTGCCCAACCAAATTTCTATCAACTATCTAATCTATACTCAGCCTTCTCCCTCCCTCACTCTCACTTGTAGCCATCAAAGAGTCTTTTATTCTGTACATGAATATGTTTTTTAGTCCTTACAGTGGGGCTCTCATACAATATTTGTCCTTGTGCCACTGACTTATTTCACTCAACATAATGTCTTCCAATTGAAACCAAGTTATGAGATGCTTCCTAAAATCATCTTGGGAAAGTGTTTTTATAAACAAATGTTTTTAATTCTGATACAGTTTTATTTATCTGTTTTGTCTTGTTGCTCATGCTTTTGGTGTCACATTTAAGAATCCATAGTCAAAAACTAGGCCCTGAATTGTTAACCTTATGTTATGTTCTAAGAATTTTATGGTTCAGGTCACTGATCAATATGGAATTAATTTTCACATGTGGGGTGAGGTGTAGATCCAGGTTCATAGTTTTTAACATCACGGAAACCCAGGTGTCCCGATACCATTTCTTGGGGAGACTACACCTCCCCATCGAAGAGACTATTCTCTCCCCATTGAAGAAAGCTTGTTGAAAATGTACTGACCATAGATGTATGGGTCTATTTCTAAATTCTCAGTTCTATTCCATTGGTCTATATATGTGTATCATTATATCAGTACAGAACTGTTTTGATTCATGTAGCTTTGTAGTACATTCTGAAATCAGGAAATGTAAGTCCCCCAGCTTGATGTTCTTTTTTAAGATACCTTTGTCTATTCAGGTCCCCCTGAAATTCCATTGAATTTGGTGGACAGATTTTTCCATTTATGCAAAAGAGGCTGTTGGAATTTGGATCAGGATTCTATTCAACCCATATATCACTGGGGTTAGAAATGGCACCTTATAATTCTCCAAGTCCATAAATGTGCATTAACCCTTTACTTTTAATGCAACCTATTATAATACTTTTCTCCTCAGATGCATGGTGACCTCAACTTTTTTCAGCATCTACCGCCATGGTGCTAAACTGCCATATCCAACTTCATACTCCAAAAGAGATGATTTCTTTTCTCTCCTGTTTTAATTTTTCTATAAGATTCATCATCATCTTTTGTGTACATCCTTCCCCAACTAGGACACAAATCCACAAGAAAGATGTATGCCACAAGCTCCTGACACATTAACCTTTTCAAAAATACAACCACTATATCTCAAAAACTCAAAAGTTCAATTTTTCTAACCAAAATTCAATAAAAAAGGAATCAATGTAATATAAATGTCTGCCACTGCTGTGAACGAATGCTAACCCAACAACTTTTACATCCTCGCCATTTCATTTGGAACTAGAGTATTTCCTAAAGGTTCCAGTGATTGCAAGACCTTTAGCAGGAGGCAGTGTTTTGAGGCAGTGGGGGGAGGGAGGTCATTCTAGGGGTGACATTTAGTGAAACAGGCAAGCCTAGTGCAGTTTAGCAAAGTCACAATTTAATTCATTTCAGAAGACATTACAGTCATTTAGCCACTGCAAACAAGAGAAAGGGAAGATAAATGAAATCAAAAAAGCAACCTTAAGCCACCAAGCCAAAAGTTTAAACATTAAACTTTCACGACAGCCACTAATGAATGAGTAGAAAAACTGATTTTCACATTTTCTTCATTCTTCCTCAGGCATTTTGGTAGATGTGAGGATAACTCATGACATCATTCAAAAATCAGAATATAAGTAATAGTCAAGACGTATATGTAATCTACAACTAACACCTATAGCAGAAAAAAGGCTAAAAAAATTTCACAGATTATTCCTGTAAAGAACAGTCAAAAAATAAGTACAAACAAAAGTCAAAAGGTTTCCTAAAAGACACAAAGTACTTTTAAAACTTAAGGTTAATATGAAACAACTGGTAGCTATGAATAAGTTCTTAACTAAAGAACCTCTGGGTCCACAGCACACTCTTGAGCCAATCACAACTCCAGTACAGAATTGTAAGTCATTAACAAAACAAATCAGAAATGGATTTCTCTTTCCAGAAAATAATCTTTCAAAATATTCATCTGCAAGTGCATTACTATAAAATCTGTCCTCAAAAATTACATTCCTGTTTATTCAAATGAAGAAGTACATAATTAAAAATTCTTCATGAGTTCTACCTTACTAACATTTAAAACCCAGCCTGTTCAGCTATTATAAATTACTGTAAAGGCAATAGGAGTTTATTTTATCCCATGGTAAATTCATACATGAGCCATCAATCTTCTGTCTCAAGTACACAGATAGATGCAAACTGATCAAGTGACCAGCAGTTTAAAAGCCAGCATTCGGCTAACAGTAATTTCTAAGATATTTCACTATGACTATTAAACAAACCAAACTTCAAAAGGAATCTACAAGACCTGTATCATTATTACAGCTGAGCCAGAAATAGTCCCATACTCTCTCAGAATCAAGATCACAGCACTGATTTTACTTACTTATTTTTCTACCTCTCTTAACTACGTTATGTAAGTGCCATAAAGGCAGTTGTGTGTGTGTGTGTGTATGCACCTGCATGCATGCACATACACACACAACTACATTGTGCTTTTCTCTTATTTCCAGAAGTATGACCCCAGCACCTGGAAGAGTGCATTACATAAATTTTAAGAAATGTTTTAAGGGATTTACTTTCACAACGCAAAATGAGAATCTTAAAAAAAATAAGAGGACAGTAACTGTCACATTGTTTTTCTTCCCTTTTTAAATGCTATTGACTTAAGGGGGTGGTCCTTTCTCTTCAGTGTTTTTTAACATGAATATACATTCCTCAGCTCACACTGCTTTTAAGCCACTCAACTAAAACCTCAGACAACAAAGCACTGAGCAGCATAGGAAGCCTATCTAGGCTAAGACAACACACATTCCAGTGCTCTAAGTATCTCTGAAGCCACTTTCTGGGTTGTATTACGCTAATGCTATTACAGAAATGTACATGCTTCTCTAAGTCATACACGAGACTATATAAAACCATTTTTAGTGAAAAGGAGTATTTCTAAATTCCACAAATATACCATATACTTTCTTTAAGCATTCTACTAAATTTTAAGACTTGATTTAAAATCTCCACTACCTAAGATACTTCTAGAGTGCTTTCTTACAAGTCTGAATATAAAATCACATTAAGAAGGACAGCAACACACCATTATACAATTTATCAAATTTACCTAGTAAAAAATATTATATTGAGTGCCCAGCCACCATCAGTGATAGCCGTGATGGGGCTCACAAAGTTGAGTCTCAGCGGCAACAGGAGAACAAAAAAGGGGTGCACCCTGAGAACTCCTCCAAAAGACTGCAATTGATAGTCCCAAGGCTTTGGGGTTCCCCTGGGAGCATGGACCCTAGAGCTGATGCTGCCGCTGTTCATAAATCATTACTGAGGTCAACTCCTCAGACAGGAATGGATTGGACTCGGCAACACTGAGTGACCACATCGCGTGTGCACTTTACGGTTCTACGCATCTATAGGATGTTGTCCTACTGGCCTCTTAGTACAGAGGAGTGGAGAGCATAGAGAAGATGGGACAGGAGATTGTTAAGAAATGTGACATGCACAGAACAGAAAGGGGCAGTGTGCTGTCACCGGGCAAGCAGAGCAGTAGGAGGTTCACATAGGTGGGCATTCGAATTTAAACTGGATTGTACACTTT
This sequence comes from Heterohyrax brucei, assembly GCA_028571685.1. Taxonomy (NCBI): domain Eukaryota; kingdom Metazoa; phylum Chordata; class Mammalia; order Hyracoidea; family Procaviidae; genus Heterohyrax; species Heterohyrax brucei. Next base: position 26,467,663 of record CM053149.1, on the reverse strand, counting down.
TACTCAATCACCATAAATAAATAAATAAAATATTAAAAGAAAAAATATGATATTGAAGTCAATACATAAACTTCAAATATATTTGCTTCCTCTGGAATTATTTTTTTTCAAATAACACATCTTTTTACTTCTGAAAAATAAAGCAATAAAAATGTCTCCCTAGCATAACATAAACACTTATTTTTGTTTTGCTTTATTATTTCACACACGGCACACTTCCATTCTGTGTACTTTCTTTCATATGACTATGTTTGGACCACCAAGCCACGAAGGTGTCTCCTTCTTCTCCCTTTTGGGACTTGAACACTACTACTCACCTAGAAACATATCCTAGGGAAATACGAGCCTTCACACAAATAGACACCTACACGCCTATGTTCACTGCAACACTGTTCACAATAGCAAAAAGATGGAAACAACCTAGATGTCCACCAGCAAATGAATGGATAAACAAACTATGACACACACAGAACAATGGAGTATTATACAATAGTCACAAACAACAGCGAACCTGTGAAGCAAGTCACATCACGGGTAAACCTGGAGGGCACTGTGCTGAATGAAGTAAGTCAATCACAAAAGGTCACATACTGTATGAGACAACTACTATAAAAACTCATGAAAAGTTCTACATACAAAAAGAAACAATCTCAGTGGAAATGGGGAGGGGTGTAAAAACACTAAACAGACAACAGGTAAGTGGTGGCCTTGGCAAAGGGTAAGACAGTAAACGATCCTGGGGAAGCCAGTGTACCTTGTATTGGCAAGGTGATGGAAGCTCCACAGACACATCCAAACTTCCTGAGGGATGGAGTTACTGGGGTGAAGGCTGTGGGGACCATGGTCTCAGGGAACATCTAGCTCAGTGAGCACAATACAGTTTATAAAGAAAATGTTCTACGTTCTACTTCAGTGGGTAGCATCGGGGGTATTCAATTTGGGAGCAGCCATTAAAGATACTCCACTGGTCTCACTCCTTCGGGAGCGAGGAATGATAAAGAAAGCTGAAGGTACAAGGGGAACATCACTCCAAACGGCTAAGGAGCCACACCTTCTGCCAGACTGAGCCTGCACATCTAGATGGTGCCCGGCAACCACCACTGAATGCTCTGACAGGGGTCACAACAGAGGGTCCTGGCGAGCTGGAGACAAACGCATAGCAGGATTCTAATTCCCACCCCCCCAAAAAAGGCCAGACTTACTGGGGCCCCGACAGAGACTGGAGAAACCCCCTGAGTAATGAAGCTACTCCTGAGGTTCACCCTTTAAACAAAAATTAGACAGGCCCATAAAACAAAACAAGACTAAAGGGGCATGCCAACCCAGCGATAAGGACTAGAAAGCAGGAAAGGATAGAAAAGCTGCTAATAAGGAACCCGAGGTTGAGAAGGGAGAGTGTTGACATGTTGTGGGGTTGTCAACCAATGTCATAAAACACTGTGCATACAAACCGTTTAATGAGAAATTAGTTTACTCTGTAAACCTTCACCTAAAGTACAATAAAAAAGAAGAAAATAAAATGTTATTCATCACCTAGAATTCAGCACACCCTCAAAAAAGGGTTGGGTCTAGTCTTGTTCTCAGTTAGAATTAGAATACGAATCATAATCCAAATGGGAAAGGTCTTTTAAAGGCCTCATTACTCAAGATACAGTGGGTGATAGTTACTCTCAAAATGACAGGCAGCAACAAGTGTTGGCAAGAATGCAGAGAAACTGGAATCCTCAAACACTGCTGATAGAAACCTAAAATGATGCAACTGCTTGTAAGACAGTTTGGCAATTCCTCTAAAAGTTCACCTTGAAATTACCATATCACCCAGAAACTCTGCTCCCAGATACATACTCAAAAGCACATACCCAATTAAACAAAGACACTTGTTCACATACGAACTTGTGCACAAATGTAGAAGCATTGTTAAGCCACAAAGAAGAAACAACTTAAACGTCCATCCACAGATGAAGGGGTGACAAAATGTAGTGCATGCATACAATGGAAAACTATTCAGCAGTGAAAAGGAATAGAATGCTGGCACATGCTACAACAGGGTAAATCTTGAAACTACCAAGAACAAGAAACCAAACACAAACAGCTACATAGTCTGTGATTTCATTTATAAGAAATGTCCAGAACAGGTAAATTTATAGAGACAAAGAAAGTAGATTAGCGGTTGCCAGGGGCTGGGGGTAGTGATGGAGTTATGAAGCATTCTACTTCAAATACAGGTTTTCTTTCAGGAGTGATGAACATGTTCTAAAACCAGATTGTGGTGATAGCTGCACAATTTGGAATACACTGAAGAATGGCTAAGAATGCATTTCAGATGTGTGAAATATATGATTCATGAATCACATCTCAATAGAGCAATTAACTTGTGTTTTTTTGAAAGATGGGGTGGCTGCCCCAGTACTTTTGACATGGCCTAAGTGGTGGTGAGGAATGCAGAATCTCAGGTCCCACTCGAACCCTGCAGAATCAGAAGCCAACCTTAATCTGGGGTCCAGTCCACAAGGCAACAGCTATGCTGCAAAAGGCCAGGAACTCACATTTTCAAAAGTTAGTAAGAAATTAATGATATCATAGTGTTCACTAAGGAGTTTTCTGGTTTCTTTAAACTCTAATGAAGAGTCTATTTCATTCAGGATATCAAATGACCTGCTAGCCTTGCAAATTTATCCAAAGATCACCGTAGCCTAAACAAAACTCAGTAAGCCAATTTAGTCTGCCAAAAGCTAGTACTATCTGTATCCAGAGAAGAAATAAAGCTTTTCAGTTTTATTATGACTTAGGTCTTAAGTTAGTACAATTTAAATATAAAAGCAGCACAAAATGCTCCAATCTTTTAGGAAAATTGTTTCAATTTACTACCAAAGTGGTTACAAAAGCCTGCCATTGGACAAGACAGCAGGCAAAACAAACACAGCAGAACAGGGAAAGAGGAAATTTAAGAAAAAGGTTAACTACATACGAAAAAATGGATTAACTAGAACAAAATCAACCTAATTACAGCACTGTAGAACAGAATACATGCTAAAAAAGTGTATGAAATGTTAACGTATAAAAGAAAAGCATTAACACCTAATAAATTACTCCACAAGGCATATACTACATAATTTTTAAAGTATCAATCATTAAAAAGTAAAAACCTCCCTGGAGCTTGGCCCCTGGCCCTGATGCTGCCCTTGCCCATAAATCATAATGAAAGTCCACTCTTTGGACACGAATGGACTGAACATGGCAAAGCAGAGTGACCATATGTTGGATGCACTTCATGGTTCTATGCATCTATAGGATATCATCCTGCTGACCTCTGGCTGGAGGAAGGAGAGTGGGTGTAGAGAAGGGGAAAGGAGATGGTTGGGAAAATGAGTCATGTATGGAGCAGAGAGGAATAATGGGCTGTCACCGGGCAGGGAGAGCAGTGGAAGCTGCATATAGATGGGCATGCAAATTTATATGGGAGTGTACATTTTCATTCAGTCAAAATAAAAAAAAAGGAAAAACCTCTTTTCTTACTGAACTTAAGGGTAGAGTCAAGATGGCCGACTAAGCCCACGTCTCCTTCTATTCCTCTGGAAACCAAGACCTGAATTGACAATCAAACAGAGCCTTCTGAGCACCTAATCAGCCTCAGGACACGGCACAGGGCTGTTACTTTGGACTTCATACCACTCAGCGAAAAACCTCCTCTCTTTCGCTGACTCCCGCTCCTGGCTAGCCCCGGCTCTCACGGGCGGAAGGTAAACGCACCATTTTGACTTTTTTTTCCTCGGTCTCGGCTGGCGGGCGGAGCTGGGCCTTTCCTGGAGGCTGGACTCAGACATGCTGCTGGGGGGATAGGCAGGCGAAATTCCCATATTTTGAGAGCCAGGCTCAGGACTCTGTTAATCTAGACACTTTGAGCCTTTCGTTTTGTAGCTGCCTCAGTAGGGTTTGTGTGGAGCTCCGCGGTCAGGGTGCGGGACGCCATGTTGGTACCGAGATTTTAGCAGGACCTCGTTCTTGGCCTGGGAGCCAGCGCGTGCAAACGGGACAGCGCTTCTCCAACAGAAAAGTAGTGATCTTGCACAGTGCTGCCTACATTGGGGGCCCTGCAACAGAAGCAGAGGAATCGCTGCCTCTGGGCACCTTTAGCCCCCCTGTCTGCTGCCTGTCTGGAGGACGCCATCTTGGGTACGGGGGCCGCAGCTGGACCTAATTCTTAGCTTGGGAGCCAGAGCCTGCCCACAGGAGAGCGTTTTTCTATCACAAAACCAGTACTCGACGCAGTGTTAGATAAGGCTAGGCCCTGTCAGCAGAGGCCACCAGGGCACTAGCAGTGCTGTATTCTGAACTAGTTTGTTATCATCTGGGGTTGGATACAGTGGCGCTTACTTTGTCAGATGAGAAGAGGGACCTCTACACCTGAAAACCTAACTGACTTGTGAACTGGTCAGATACCTTTTGCTTTACATTTGAAGACAGCCTAGAGAAACATTTGCAATCCATCCTCACAGTACCTCTTCCAGCCTCTATATACTCACATGGGACCCAAAAAGCAACAGACAATTGTGGCATACAAGCAATCACTCATCGCTTCAGAAGGCTCCCAAACAAAGCAACCAAGGAATTTTCCAGATGAAGAAACTTTTATGAAAGCATCAGGAAGTGAATACAAATTGATTATATACAGAGCCCTTCTAGACCTTATACAAAATGCAGCAGAACAAAATGAAAAATTAAGCAAGTTGTTCGATCTGATGGAACACCAGTACTCTGAAATCCAACAGATCAAGAAGAAAATCAAAGACATAGAAACTTCCATGCAAAGCCAAGAAAACAGAATGGAACAAATGGAAAAAAGAATTTCTGACTTGGAAGACAGAGCTACTGATGCCAGCGTCTATGAGCAGAAATCAGAAAAAAGAAACAAGAAAAATGAAGAAACATTAAGAAGCATGTGGGACTCTATTAAGAGGAATAACCTTTGATTAATTGGAGTCCCTGAACAGGGCGGGACATCTGAGAACACAGAGAGTATTGTTGCTGAGCTGCTGAAAGAAAACTTCCCAGAAATCATGCAGGAAGAGAACATAGACATCTCAGATGCATATCGTACGCCACCCAATATAGATCTCAAAAGAAAGACTCCAAGACATATTATAATCAAGCTTAACAAAATGAAACATAAGCAGCAACTCTTAAAGGCAGCAAGACTCAAGGCAAAGCTAACATTCAGAGGGAAACCCTGTAGGCTCTCGTCAGATCTCTTATTGAACTTAAAATGCTTTCAAGATTTATTTTGCTAAGAATATTAAAAAAGCACACTAATTTACATTCCAATAGGTTTATCCCTCTTTATGTGTGGTATGAGATATTTAATTCTCATGTCAATGTGACACTTATTTCAATGAAAATCCTAAAATACTTACTGGTATTCTGAAGTTTCTGTCGTTAACACTGCTATTTTTCAGTCAATGGAAAACACTACCTTCTGGCCATTCCTGCTTCCGAAGTGGAAGAGAAGTGCTCCAGAACAGGTAATATCAACTCCATGAATTCAAATAGTGCTCCACAGGGGGAGATGGCAAGTCAAATGATAAGATGATCTAATCTCTTAGGAAGAATAATTCAAATTATTACATAAAGAAAGTATTAGGACAAGAGAAAGGGATCAAAATGGAGAAACAAAAAAAAGACTTACAAAGGGAAGATGGTAAAAAGTAAAATCTGTAACATCCCTAACACTTGCTGTATTACAAATTATTCCCATTCATCCAATTACAGCAATTTCATATGTTTCTGAGGATTCATCTTCAGTATTTGCAAAAAAAGAAAAACTTCTCATTTTAAGATTAAATAAAGTTTATTCTTGGTACAGTTTCAAAGGGTCTCTAGGCTTTCTGTAGGCTCTGTATAAGAACACTGGGACATCGTAACATGGGCAATGAACAGCTGTTAATTCCAACAGTGGATGAAGCTGGCATGCTAATGGGTAAGGTAGCCTCTTAAATTAGGTGTCTGACTACATTTTCACCCCTTCAGTTCATTCTACACACCGTGACCAGATTAAAAACAACATCATTTACCAGCTACACACAGAGCCAATTCATACCCAGTAAAATCTGGAGTTTCACATTCAAGACCTTTCAGAATCTGATTCTATCATACATTTTCAACCTTTAATGTAACCTAGCCCTATATCATACACTGGAACACTCAGTGACCTCCTGAGCCTTGTTAATTCATCTTATCTTTGTCATCTCTGTCCAATAGTACTCTTCAATCATCACCATCCAAAGTCATGTTGTCTGTGATATTCTCCGGTCTCGTCCATTTCTAACCACTCCTATCTCGAAACTGCCATACCCATTTTCTTTATACTTCTATTACTCACGTACTGAGTTCTATCTTATTACATAGTGGGTGATTTGTATACACAAATAGAATGCTCCCTGATGACAAGAATTCCATTGCAACATCTTTGTTTCTTCCATAGTACCAATAGTTTTGCACAAAGATCTCATGTACCAAATGGATACCTCAGAAGATTCAATATAACCCTCCACAAAATAAAAAATACTGACATAATACAAAGTATCTTCTTTGACCACACCATCAAAGTACAAAATAACAACAGGAAGAGCAAGGAAAAAGAATTACAAAGACACTCAGTAACATCCTGCTCAAAAATCACTGTGTCATAGATGAAATTGTAACAATCCTAAATGCAAGCAAAAAATGAAAACACATCATACCAAAACCTTCAGGACACAGCAAAAGCAGTCCTCAAAAGCTAATTTATAGCAACAGATGCACACACCAAAGATGACGAAAGGGACAAAATCGAAACATTAGCCACACTCCTCAAAAAACAGAAGGAGAACACCAAAAGCCCACAGCCACCAGAAGAGAAGAAATACTATAGATCAGAGCAGAAATAAATGAACCAGACAACAGAAAAACAACAGAAAGGATCAACAAAATTGACAAACTACTGGTGAAATTAACCAAAGAAAAACAGAAGTTGCCACAAATAACCTAAATCAGAAATGATACTGATGACATTACAAAAGACATACCTGAAATAAAAAGGATCATAACAGAGTATTACGAAAAACAATACTCCAACAAATTTGAAAACCTCAAGGAAACAGACAAATTTCTCAAAACACAATACCTAGTCAAACTAACACAAAATGATGCCAGAAATCTGAACAGACCCATAAAAAGAGAAAAAACTGAAAAGGTAATTAAAACACCCTCAAAAATCACCCTGGCCAAGATAGCTTCACTTGAGAATTCTACCAAACATTCAGAGAACAACAGCTCACACCATTTACTCACACTATTTTACAGAACACAGAAAACAAAGGGATATTCATTTTATGAAGCCAGCATTACCCTGATACCCAAACGAAGCAAAGACACCATGAAGAAAGAAAATTATAGACTTATCACTCAACACCCCCACTTTCCTGTCAGTGTGTCATACTGCAGGGCTTGTGTGTTGCTGCGTTGCTGAAAGCTATGCCACTGGTATTTAGATGTCAGTACGGTCACCCACAGTGGACAAGTTTTGGCTGAGCTTCCAGACTAAGACAGAGTAGGAAGAAGGGCCTGGCAGTCTACTTCTGAAAAGAATTAGCCAAGGAAAACCTTATGAATGGCTGGGGAACACTATCAGATATAGTGCCAGAAAACGAGCCCCCCAGGTTGGAAGGCACTCAGAAGAGGACTGCAGAAGAGATGACTTCACAAAGTAGAGTCAAACTTAGTGATGTGGATGAAATAAAGCCTTCAGGACCTTCATCTGGTGATGTGGCAAGAATGAAAATAAGAAACAGCTTCAAACATCCATTAATAATTAGAACATGGAATGTACAAAGTATGAATCTAGGAAAACTGGAAATCATCAAAAATGAAATGGAATGCATAAACATCAATCTCTTAGGCATCAGTGAGCTGAAATGGACCAATATTGGCCATTTTCAACTAGACAATCATATGGTCTATTATACCTGGAATGAAAACTTGAAGAGGAATGGTGTTGCATTCACTGTCAAAAAGAACATTTTAAGATCTGTCTTGAAATACAATGCTGTCAGTGAAAGATGACAAGGAAGGTCAGTTAATACAATTATTATACAAATTTATGCACCAACCACTAAGGTCAAAGATAAAGTGCTTCTGCACTCTGAAACTGATCAAACATGCAATCAGAATGCATTGATAATTACTGGTGACTGGAATGCAAAAGTTGGAAACAAAGAAGAAGGATTGATAGTTGGAAAATACAGCCTTCATGACAGATAAGATGCCAGAGATCGTGATAGAATTTTGCAGACCAACGACTTCTTCATTGCAAATTATCTTTCTTCACCAACACAAACAGCAACTATCGCACATGGACCTCACCAGATGGGACACACAGGAATTAAATCAACTACATCTGTGGAAATAGATGGAAAAACTCAAAATCAGCAGTCAGAACAAGACCATGTGCTGACAGCAGCACAGATCAGCAACTGCTCATATGCCAAGTTCAAACTGAAACTAAAGAAAACTAGAACAAGCCCACAAGAGCCAACGTATGACCTTGCATATATCCCACCCTGAGTTTACAGACCATCAAGAACAGATCCGATGTGCTGAAAATTAATGACCGAAGACCTGACAAACTGTGCAATGACATTAAAGGCATCACCCATGAAGAGAACAAGAGGTCTTTAAAAAGACAGGAAAAAAAGAAAAGACCTAACTGGATATCAGAAGAGACTCTTAAACTCACCCTCAAACACTGAGCAGCTAAAGCATAAGGAAGGAATGGTGAAGAACTGAACAGGAGATTTCCAAGGGCAGCTCAAGAAGACAAAGCATAATAATGACATGTGCAAAGATCTGGCAATAGAAAACCAAAAGGGAAGAACATGTTCTACATTTCTCTAGCTGAAAAAAACTGAAAAAAAAAAAATTGAAGCCTCAAGTTGCAATGATGAAGGATTCTACAGGGGAAATATTAAACAACTCAGGAAACATCAAAAGAAGATCGAAGAATACACAGAGTCACTATACCAGAAAGAACTAATGGATGTTCAGTCATTTGAAGAGGTAAATATGATGAAGAACTGATGGTACTGAAGGAGGAAGCCGAAGTCGAAAAGCATTGGCAAAACACAAGGCTCCAGGAAATGATGTAATATCAACTGAGATATTTCAACAAACAGATGTAGCACTGGAAGTGCTCACTTGTCTATGCCAAGAAATTTGGAGGACAGTTACTTGGCCATTCAATTATGCCTATTCCCAAGAAAGGTCATCAAAGTGAATGCACAAATTACTGAACAAAATCATTAGCAACATACACAAGTGAAATTTTGCTGAAGATCATTCAAAAATGACTGCAACAGTATACTGACAATGAACTGCAAGAAATTCAAGCTGGATGCAGAAGAGGATGTGGAACCAGGGATGTCACTGCTGATGTCACATGAATCTTGGCTAAAAGCAGAGAACACCAGAAAGATGCTTACCTGTGTTTCACTGACTATGCGAAGGCATTCAACTATTTAGATTGTAATAAATTATGGATAACATTGTAGAGAATGGGAATTCCAGAACACTTAACTGTGCTTTAAGGCATCTGTACATGGATCAAGAGGTAGTCATGCAAACAGAACAAGGGGTCACCGCATGGTTTAAAGTCATGAAAGATGCGCATTAGGTCTGTGCCCTTTCAACATACATTTTCAATCGGTATGCTGAGCAAATAATCTGAGAAACTGCACTACATGAAGAAGAAGGAGGCATCAGGATTGGAGGAAGACTCACTAACAACCTGAGTTATGCCGATGACACAACCTTGCTTGCTGGAAGTGAAAAGGATTTGAAACACTCAAGAAGATCACAGACCACAGCCTTCAGTATGGACTGCACCTCAACATCAGGAAAACAAAAATCCTCACAACTGGAAAAGTAAACAGCATCATGATATACAAAGATAGGATCAAGGTTGTCAAGGACTTCATTTTACTTGATCCTGCAATCAATGCTCATGGAAGCAGCAGTCAAGAAATCAAAAGACATACTGCATTGGGCAAATCCGCTGCAAAGGACCTCTTTAAAGTGTTGAAAAGATGTCATCTTGAAGATTAAGGTGCGCCTGACCTAAGTGACAGTATTTTCTAGTAGCATCATATGCATGAGACAGCTGGATGATGAATAAAGGAGACAGAAGAACTGACACTTTAGAATTGTGGTGCTGGAAAGGAATACTGAATGTATCACAGACTGCCAAAAGAACAGGCAGATCTATTCTGGAAAAAGTATAACCAGAGTGCTCCTTGGAAGCAAAGATGGCAAGACTTTGTCTTACATATTCTGGACATGTTGCCAGGAGGGATCAGTTCCTGGAGAAGGACATCATACTTGGTAGAGTGGAGGGTTAGTGGAAAGAAGAAAGACCTTCAACAAGATGGACTGACACAGTGGCTGCAATGATGGGCTTAAGCCTAAAAACGACTGTGGACATGGCACAAGACTGGGCAGTGTTTTGTTCTGTTGTTCATAGGCTCACTACAAGTCAGAACCCACTTGATGGCACCTTAACAACAGCAGCAACATCACTCACGAGAAAACCCTGTGGCATGGTAGTGAAGTGCTATAGCTGTTCACCAAAAATTGGCAATTCACATCTACCAGATGCTCCTTGGAAATTCTATGGGGCAGTTATGCTTTGTCATATAGGATCACTATGAATTGGAATTAACTCAGTGGCAACATGATTGGTTTGGTCTTTTTATCACTCATGAATATAGATGCAGAGACTTTCAACAAAATTCTAACCAAAAGAATTCACACCATATCAAAAAATAATTTACCCCAATAAAGTAGGATTCATACCTGGTATGCAAAGATGATTCAGCATTAGATAATCAAACAACATAATTAAATGAAAGGAAGGAAAAGCATCACATGATCATCTTAACTGACACAAAAAAGGACATCTGACAAAGTCTAACACACATCCTGATAAAAAATTCTCAATAAAATAATTTCTCAACATAATAAGGGGCATCTATCCTGTCCATAAATCATTATGGAGTTCAACTCTCAGACAGGAATCACTTGGACTTGGCGACATACAGTAACCATATCATGTGTGCACTTTATGGTTCTATGCATCTACAGGATGTCATCCTGCTGACCTCTTACTGGAGGAAGGGGAGTGGGTAGAGAGGAGGGGACAGGAGTTTGATGGGAGGATAACACATGTATGGAACAGAGAGGAAGAGTGTGCTGTCACCAGGCAGGGAGAGCAGTGGGAGCTGCATATAGGTGGACATGCAAATTTATATGGGAATGTACATTTTCATTGAATAATTTAAAAAAATAAATCAATAAGGGGCATCTAGGCAAAACCAACAGCTAACATCATTCTTAACAAAAGGAAGCCAAAAATACATTTCCCATGAGAACAGAAACAAGACAAGGATCTGCTTTATCAATACTTCTATTTAACATTGTGCTGAAGTCCCAGTCAGAGCAATAAGACAAGAAAAAGAAATAAAGGGCATCCAAATTGATAATGAAGAAGTCACACTGTCCCTATTGTGGATGACACAGTATACACAGAAAACCCAAAAGCCTCCAGAAGAAAATTTTACACAGAAAATTATAAAACACAACTGCAGGAAATCAAAACAGATCTAACTAAATATAAAAACATAACATGTTCGTCGATAGGTAGACTTAACATTGTGAAAATGACAATTCTACCCAAAGCAATTTACAAATACCATGCAATCCTGGGAAAACCTGGTTGCATAGTGGTCAAACGTCACGTTTGTTAACCAAAAGATGAGCAGTTCAAATCCGCCAGGCACTCGTTGGAAACTCTATGGGGCAATTGTACTCTGACCTACAAGATTGCTATGAGTTGGAATCAACTCCATGGCAGTGGCTTTGGCTTTGGCTATGCAATCAATACCAAAGACATTATTTAAAGAAACAGAAAAACTTATCACTAACTTAATACAGAAAGGAAGTAGCCCCAGATAGGTAGAGCTGTACTGTAGACAACAAATAAAACAGGAGACTCGCACTACCTGACCTCAGAACCTACTACACAGATGTGATTGTCAAAACAGTCTGATACTGACACAACAACAGATACAAGAACCAGGTGATTTTATCAACTGAGGCAGAAAAGGCATGTCACAAAATCAAACCCCCATTCATGATAAACACTGTCAGCAAAATAGGAGTAGAAGGGATATTTCTCAAAATAATACACAGCATTTTTAACAAAGCAAACAGACAACATCATCCTAAATGGAGAGAGTCTGAAAGCATTCCTTTTGAGAACAAGAAAGAGACAAGTATGCCATTTATCACCACTCTTATTCAGCAGTGTGCTTGAAGTCCTAGACAGAGCAATTACACTAGAAAGAAAAATAATGGGTATCCAAATTGGTAAGGAAGAAGTGAAAGTATATTGATTTGCAGGTGATGTGACCTTATATACAAAACTTATGTAAGTGGAAAAAAATACCTTGCTTGCAAACAGGAAGAATCCACATTATAAAAAAGTCTGTTCTACCCAAAACAAGTCACAGATACAATGCAATCTCAATACAAAGTCTAACAATATGTTTTAACGAGACGAAAAAAACAAAAAACAAAAAAACTCCATATGGAAAGGGAAGAGGCCCCAGATAAGCATTTCTGAAAAAGAACAAAGTGGGAGGCCTCACACTATCTGATTTTAGAACCTATTATACTGCTACAGTAGTCAAAACAGCCTGGTACTGGTACCACAACAGACATACAGACTAATGCAACAGAATTGAGAATCTAAATGCAAATTCATCTCCGTATGAGAGGCTGATTTTTGACAAAGGCCTGAAGTCCATTAAATAGGGAAAAGACATCTCTTTAACAAATGGTGCTGACATAACTGGATTTCCATCTGCAAAAAAGTGAAACAAGATCCATATTTGACACCATGCATGAATCAAAGACCTAAATATAAAATCTAAAATGACAGTGATCATAGAAGGAGAAAAAAGAGACAATCTGATATAGGGCATAAACAGAATATAAAGCATAATTAACAATGCACAAACACCAGAAGAGAAACTAATAACTGGGAGCTCCTAAAAATCAAATACTTACACCCATCCAAAGAATAAAAAGACAACCTACAGACTGGGAAAAAATTTAGGGCTACAACATATCCAATCAACCTATCATCTCTAAAATCTAAGATGTGTTGCAAAACTTCAACTCCAGGAAGACAAATAATCCAGTTAAGAAAGTGGGCACATGACAGGAACAGAAGAAGACATTCAGGTGGCTAACAGACAAATAGGGAGATGCTCTTGGTCATTTCCTACTACAAAAATGCCTATCAAAACGACAATGAGATACCATCTCATCCCAGCAAAGCTAGCATTCTTCCAAAAAACAAAAAAATAATCAGTTTTAGAGAGGTTGTGGTGAGACTGGAAGGTGGGAACATAAAACGGTACAACCACTGTGGAAATTGATTTGACAAAGCTAGAAACACAAGTAACATTTTTAAAAAACGGTCAAAAAACCACTGCTGTCATGTCAATTCTGGACACACACAGCAATCTTACTCCCTAGAATACATCCTAAAAAAGAGCGGTCACACAAATAGACACATGCACACCCCTGTTTACCACAGCACTGTCCACAACAGCAAAAAGATGTAAAACCCTAGGTGCCCAGCAACAAGTAAATGTATAAAGAAATTATGGTCATATTCACACAATGAAATACCATGCAATGCTAAAGAACAATGAATCCACAAAACAGCTCATAACATGAATGAATCTGGAATGCATTATGATGAGAGAAATTAGTAGCAAAAGGACAAATACTGCATGAAGAAAAGGTTTAAACACAGACATAAAATATTCTTTGCTGTTTATGAGGTAGGGAGACAGGGAGAGGTAAATTCACTAACTAGCTGGTAGACAAGAATTCTCTTATGTGAAGGAAAGGCCAACATACAACACATGGAAAGTTAGCACACCTGGACTAAACCAAAGCTAACAATTTTCCTGAATACAGCCAAACACTTCGAGGGACAGTGTGGCAGGGTCAAGAAGTCTGGGGACCATGGTATCAGGAGACATCTAGATCAATTGGCTTAACAAAGTTTATTAAGAAATGTTCTACTTCCTACTTCGGTTAGTTGCCCCTGGGGTCTTCCTAAAGCAAGCGAGCATCCACCTAAGATGTGTCAGTTGGCACTAATAGAACGAAGAATACCAAAAACACAGGAAAATGTCAGCCTGAGAGACAACAGGGGTCACATAAACCAGAGACTCCACCAGCCCAAGACCAGAAGAACTGGACTGTGCCCGGCTACTACCAATGACTGCCGTGACAGCGAGTACAGCAGAGAGCCCCTGAGGGTGCAGGCACAGAACGGGACATACAACTCAAATTCTAGTAAAAGGAATAAATTTAGTACACTGACTAAGACTGAAGGAACCCCAGAAGACTGCACTCCAGACTCTCTGTTAACCCAGAAACAAAACCATTCCCGAAGCCAGCTCTTCAATGAACAGACTGGACTATGAGACATAAAACAATACTTGCGAAAAGTGTGCTTATTAGTTCAAGACACATAAGATTAAACGGGTAGCTTCTCTCTGGAGACAAAGTGAGAAAGCAAAAAGGGACCGGAGTTAGTTGAATGGACACAGGAAATCAGGAGAAGACAGGAGGAACCCGCAGTCACATTACAGGGTGACATAACAGTGTGCATATAAACATTTGTATGAGGAACTAACTTGAGCTGTAAACTTTCACCTAAAGCACAATAAAAAAGAAAGAAAAAGAGACTGGGAGAACAAATCTACATATGACACTTTTTAAGCTAGAAAAGTAAATGTTTCAAATCAACTATGTGTCAATCCTTAAAGAGGCTAACGTTTGTCTTCTGCTCTGCATCCAAGTATTTTCACCAATTTACACCCAAGGTATAAATGGCTGATTTCAGAAGAGCCATTATCACTCCATATACAGTCTTAAGGTTAAAAATAACATGATCTTTGGGATCATATGATAGTATTTCACTTTTCTTTACATGGAGAATAACTCTTCCATTCTTTTTAACTGTGCTTTACAAATAAAATCCACACACTTACCTCAAACAAGCGTAAGTCAGCAGGAACTCTGTCCCCAACAGAAAGACACACTGTATCACCTGGAACCAAGTCTCGTGCAAGGGTATGCTCCAATTTTCCTTCCCGCACACTGTACCAAGAAACAGAAGTAACCCTGGTTAAAAGAAGCGATGTTGACACTGAGCTAAAAAAATTCCTTTCCACTGGGCTTGCCCAAGGGAAAACATTCTATTTCTACCACTTCTAAGAAGGTAAGTAAAAACCAAGAAAAATAATGGTTCTGTGCTCTTGGTAATTAAGATGCTTACATGACAGAAAATCTGGCAAGGTGTTCATACAGAAACTCTGAAGCTACCACTGCACCATCCAGTCTCTCTGCTTGCTCATCACTACCCAGGCCACTACTTAGCACACATTCACAAAGTTACTGCTGAATAAACCATCTCTCAAGGATCTCTAAATCAGAACTTTAAAGTTTTAGTAGTGCCATAGGTTATAGTGAACAGAACATGAATTTTTCATGTCTGATTAATGGTTTTCATATCTTTACACAAATCTGGAGCCATATTCTAACTTGTGCTCATCACTTTTCAAAGGGTAGAAATTTTTATCAGAAACAAGAAACATACCAGTCACATTCTGGTGGCACAAGTTTACTCAGTTCTTCAAGAGATTTTTCTGAACGATATTCCTACTCAAAAGAAAAAGCAGAGATTAACAGTTAGAACAAAGCATTTGGTAAGAAGCATAATTATATATGTTCCTATGACCATATTTCATGATTAAAAATAAAAAAACCAAACCCATTGTCGTCAAGTCAATTCTGACTCATAGTGGTCCCACAGGACAGAGCAGAACAGCCCCACAGACTTTTCAAGAAGCACCTGGTAGAATCAAACTGCCAACATTTTGGCTAGTAGCCATAGAGCCTAACCATTATGCCACCAGGGTTAGGCATAAATATTCATTTCAATCCTTACTTTTAATTTCCCTCATTCTTATCCTTTCCCTAACCTGTGCCTATATCCCTACCCATAAAGGCTTGCTCTCATTAAATAATGTCAGCCTATAGTGATGGAAAAATTTTGATCATTAAATCTTCTGTCAAATTTTATATTTTAATATTCAACGTGCAAATCTTAAGTTACTGATAAAATATGAAGACACAGCTGATTACTGTGCATAAAAGTATATAGTTTTGAGTCATCAAAAGTTGCTAATATCACTGAGCCTCATAACGAAAAGAATTTTATGTTTAGTATTCAAAGACTGAAGAAGTCAAAGGCAATCAACTGCAAGCACATTTGTTTTGAGGATTCAAGCCTATGTTGATTACAATGGTTTATGAATTTAATTTGCTTGGGGGAAAAAATAAGTTAAGCAAGGAGTGAGATGTGGCTGGCCCTACACCGACAGATACCTTTCCGAAAACATGAATCATCAGAAAGGGACAATTCTTGGGAGCCTAGCTCTCTGTGATGCTCCAGACTTCTTCCATCCATACAACCGCAGCAGAGGCAGCCACTCTCCACCTCACTTCAGCGGGTAGGCAGTCCACCCTTCCATTAACAGTCTTACTATTCACATCACTCCTATTTTCGCCTCATATCTGCACTAAGGATGCGAATCCCTGGATATCACGTTAATGGTAACAAGAGGGAAGTAGCTGGGCTAAAAAGCAGGGAGATTCTGAAATCTACAGCCAAAATTTTGCATTCATCACTCACTTCTTCAAGTAGAAAAAAAAAGCTGTATGAGAATAACTCATAACTAAGTCTCTATTTATGTATAAAAATGTAATAGAGATAATCTACAAATATAAAAGTTATAAGACACTCTCCAATCATACCAAGGATATTAAAGAATGCACACTTCATCCAAAAATTCCATAAAAGGCTAGAAAATACTCACCAATTCTAGACCCTCATAATAAATGACTTAAAAGCTACCCACCTTTGTCATCTTCTCTGTTTAAGAAAACAGTAGAAGCTAAGAAGTCTCTGCTCCCTACAACTGGAGCCTCAATGGCACAGTAGTTAAAAGCTTGGCTGGCGAACCAAATGGTCAGCAGTTGGAATGCATCAGCAATTCCCTGGAAACCCTATGAGGCAGTGCTACTCCTATGGGGTTACTTTGCACTGGAGTCACAACACCATAACTCCCTCCAGCTACAAAGTATCTTTAAATAACAAGACCATGTAACACATCACCAAAACAACAACAAAAAATGATTTAATTAGCTTGACAGCCAAATTTATCATAAGACAGTATCATTATTTAACGTAACTGTCTATTTTTAAGGCTGGGAGGGAATTTAAGAGGGTGGGGAATGAGGATTAGAAAAAAATAAAAAGATAGGCATACACAAATATAAAAAGCATTCTCCTCCTAGGTAAAAACAAAAATACCGGATAATGACAAATCATTGAGTTTTGGTATACTTTTGTGAATGGTTCAACTGACAATAAATAGGATCTTTCTAAAGAGGGATTTTTAAACTGTTACTTATAAAAATTTTATTGGTTTCAGAGACATGTTAGGGGAAAACGGTCACATCTGTGTAAGAAGCCAGACCTACCAATTTTAAAGTAGGCTTTTCATAAATCTTTTGGTCATTTCTTGAGTTTTTCCAAAATGAACTTACCACAAAGATATCTAGCAGATGGTCTCATCCCCTACATGTTAAAGGTGTATTAGCGAGTTATCCATGTAAAATTCCACACTGATCATTAAAATCACAATTTTGTGGGGTTTTTTTTAAGAGTAACAACCTGTATGTAACAGAAAGAATGAGCCTTGAAGGTCTTCCATTTGTAGTGATAAAGTTTGTAAGACTCCTTATGAAAAAGAAGAGTTTTCTATGTACCCCACACACCTGAAGCATTATTGAAGTAGAAAGAGGGTTCTCGTTACTGGTCCAGAAAGGTGCGCCACTCATTCAGCTTCCAGGATAGCTACCTTGAACGACACCTAGCCTAGAACAACCTGTGATCCACCACCCTGGCTAACCTGCACCTGTCCCAGGGAAGAGGATTCTGGAGAAAGAGGATACCTAACGGTCTGTGATGACGGAGCTCGCAGCCTTGCTGGAGATGATCTGATCCCAAGTGGGTAACTAGAAAGCTAAGAACTCACTGACTGAAGCAATTACCCCAGGAGACAGGGACTGTGACAAGAAATACCCAGGGTACAAACTGTGGATGTGACCACTGTCACTGTCAATCCAAATATCTTCTCAGATTCAAAACAGCAGCATCTTCAGGATCATATGACAGTATTTCATTTACTCTCTAAAAACAGAATTCTTCTCTTCTTATTAAACATGCTTTATAACAAGCTGCCAATATTCTGAAACACGGTTCTAAAACCTGAAGTTACTTATCTAAATAAACATAAAATTAAGCCGTTTTCATTTGTCCCTACACTGCTGTGAGCCAGAATCGACACAAGGACAATGGGTTTGGTTTTTGGTTTTATACTTGTTAATAAAAACACTAAAGTTATATTCACATTATTGACATTAATTTTTAAAAGGGGTCCCTTTTCATATGTTTTATTTACTGTTTCAAGGGGTAGCTGAATAGGAAGTTTCAACAAGATCAGAAAGAACATCTCTACGTGAGGGAATGAGAAATTTAAAAAAGTGGCCAACAGTGATTGGAAGCATTTTTAATTCCCTAGAGAAAAACTCAATTGAAATAAGACTAGGTAGGAAAAATGAGTATATAAGCAAATCATTCAGCTAGGGGGACCGTCCACACAGATCTACAGACTTTCCTTCAAATATTATTTCATCAACTAACCTTTTAATTCTACCTTTCTTTAGGGAGGGGTTTCTCACAGATTTCACTCTAGTAGGTATTAAAACGTAACAGAGTTACTAGAATACAACCTTGAATTTTTTAACTGGAAACATACCAAACTCTACTGCACAATATTTTTTCCATTCACATGTTTTCTGGTTCCATTTGCTTTGGTTATTCTAACACCCTCAGAGAAAAAACTAGTCTTTCCTCATTCCACTACCTAAATCAAAGCTGTCAAGTTAGTCCCACAAGCTGGCTGACAGGTTGTATTTGAAAACATTTGAAAAAGATAAAAAATAAAATGTTCTGTCAGGTATCACCACCTCCCTAGGACTACAGATACCACCTTGAACTATTCATATTTTTAAGCACTTAACTAAAATACCCTTTTCATGTTGGCAAAATGGGCTGCCTACTCACCTGAACAAAGGCAACTGTAACAACGATGAGTATTGCCTAAAGAAACAAACAAAAAAAGTGCCTTTTAAGTCAGACATTAACTTAAGATATAACCACATTTTATTTTTTATGATTCTATCTGCAGCAGCAAGATAATAGATCCCACATTTTGAGAATGGCTGAAGAAAAAGCCATGACTTTGTCCAGAGGCCTGAGGGGAACAAACCAACAACTGATGGTGGGTAGCCACCTAGGACAGCACCTCAAGCTTTTGCATTTCAGAACCATGTGTACTCTGGCATGAGAAGTCCTGGTGGCGCAGTGGTTAAAGCATTCGGCTGTCAACAAAAAAGTCAGCTTTGGGAATCGACCAGCCACTCCTCAGGAGACAGATAGGGCAGTCTGCTTCACCAAGAGTTACAGCCTTGGAAACCTTACGGGGGCGAGTCTACTCTATCCTACATACAGGGTTGCTATGAGCTCGACTCAACTCAAGGGCAGTGGGTTTGGTTTCAGATTTTTTGGTTATACTCTCACGTAGGAAACCTGGTAGTTAAGCACACTGCTGCAAACCAAAAGGTTCAAACCCACTGTATGCTCTATGGAAGAAAGATGTTAACAGTCTGCTTCTGAAAAGACTATAGCTTTGCAATCCTATGGGGGCAATTTTACTGTATTCTTTACTGTATTCTGGGTGTCAGAATCAACTCATTAGCAATGAATTTGGTTTTATAGTCTTATAAATTGAGAACCACAAAGAGACTGTTCACATGGGTTATATCTACTAATATTTATCATATTAATTACATCAACAATCATTCTGTTTTCATTTATACTTTAATTTATCTAGAAAATAAACCTATTACATGTCAACACAAATGATGCTTTTTAAGAAAATTAGATTTTCCACAGCAAAAAAGTCTGTGAGAAAAGTGGCAATGTTTTAACACTTTCTAAATATCTTTAATGTCTAGCTTAACAGAAAACTAGATTTTCGTATCTACTTCTGCATTCATTTTATTGATATACATTGTTTAGCTTGAGGTATATGAAGAAACTCCAGCCTCACTGAGATTTCTAGCTGGAAAAGGGAGAAGGAATACTTCATAGCTTTTTCAGATTGTCTTATCTACTACTCCAAAACTTGGTAGATATTCGTTTCTCAAAGATAATTTGCACTGTATAATCTGAAGTTATATCAATAAACTTTTCATAATATGTCACATTAAAAGCTCTTGATTTATTCTGCATTTTGAACAGATCTTTGACCAAATGATGACGATACAACGTCATGCACTGGTCATTCAGGAAACTTCCTTGGGTTATTCAAGTCATCCAAATTCTGTTAACAGTCAAAAAATCACATTCATTGAGATTGTTACAGAAAGTCTCATCATAAAAGTCATAAATACTGAATAACTACCCAGCCTATGGCGGTACATAAAAATTTTCTAAAAATTCGAATTATCATTTGAAAGCTTGTATTTTATCACCAGCAACAAACTGTATCAGTAGTTCTCTCTGATGCCACAGGCTCGCTTCACTCACTTTCAAACAAACAGTCTGCCAATTACCCAGGTGCTAATAACCACAGTCCATCAGTCATCCTTCAGGAAAACACTAGTTTAGTTCACAGCTTCAATAACCACTAAGACAATCACCGTACTTCATATACAGAAGTGCTTTACACAGACCTCCCATTTTGTTAGACAGAATATTAAAAAGGAATGTACTTAATGCTCAAGATTTGATAAAATTAATTCTCCCTACTTTATCAAGAACATACCTAAGAGAAACGATAAAGGAAAATTACTAGGACAGTGTAGGTACTATTGTCTTGATTTGTACTAAGGCCTTAACCGTTTTACCCGCCACTGCTTTTATGTCACCCATGACGGCACTCGGCTTGGCTTATGCAAATGTCAATACAAATGAAGACAGATAATGTTTAAGTATTACAAAAACAGTCTGGGCCCTCATACACTCCTGAAAAATCTCACAGACTCCTGGGAGTCCACAAGCAAAAATTCAAGAACTATCACTCAACACTACTTTCTGCTGTGCTCTTAAGCAAACCATGTCAGTTTTAACCAATGATTGTACTCACTACAAGTTTTTATACCACCATGAAATAGGAGGCAAGAAAAAAGATGAAGAAGCTAATCAGTGAAAGATAGAGTAAACTAGCAGGAAAGAATAATACATAGTAAACATAGGGTGCCCTGTTAAAGACGTCTTCATTTCACATATGCCGAGCCTTCAGTTCACAACTAAAATACATCCTCAATTAGACAGTAAAAAAATTGGAAATTTAACAGGAAAAATTATGTAACATTTTACATCTACGAAACTACCACATTGTTAAATAATGTTCAAATGTGTCAGTCATGACCCCTGAGCATTACTGAAGACTAGTGTAACTAAAAATAGAATTTATATATTAACAACAACAAAAGAATCCTTAAGAAATATTAAGGTACTTTTCAATCCATTTTCCAAGATAAAACTCAATCTCAATTTGCACAACTAACAGTTTAAAAGTACACATATAGTTTCTTACCACTGTGATACTGACGGCATCATCAAACTGATGCATTATAACACTGATGACCGCAGAAGCCAGAAGCAGCATAATAAGAGGATTTTTAAACTGAAAGTAAAAACAAACAGCAATTCAACACTGAATGTATGTCAGTTTTCTTCTATCTTAGCAAAATTTTAACCCCCGCCCAAAAAACTATGGAAGAATGACTAGAAAATTACAGTGAAATGACATTTGGCTTATTTTATATCTTTTTCAATCCAACAAAGCAAAATACTGTTTATACTTTACATTTAAGACACTGCTTTATAACAGATACTTTTCAGAAAAAAAAGAAAAGTGAATATGAATATGTAAAAGCAATTTCCTGTAGCACACAGATTTTTCCAACTGAGTAATAAATATGGAGGTCTGAACTTCTACTGAGGCTAGAAAAAGTAGGAAACGATTTTAAGCTAAAGATTTAGGTTAACCGCTGGGTAACATACCTAAATCATGCAATTAAAATATTGCTCAAATTAAGTGAAGCAGTACAGATTACAATTCTTTGGCTGACCCACACACCACAGACACAAGTTCTAGAGGCAGCCAGGAAGAGTCACGAAGATCTTCTCCACAGGGGGAGCTGACTTCCCTCAAGGCTGGTTTTCCCACCATTCATGGAGCTGAGAAAGGGGCCGTGGTGAAGCGCTTGGCTGCTAACCGAGACTGGTGGTCAGAACCCACCGGCCACTCGATGGGAGAAAGACGTGGCAGCTTCACTAGAGTTTACAGGCTTAGAAGCCCTATGGGACAATCCTACTCTGTCCTACAAGGTCACTACAAACTGGAAGGGACTAGACGGCACTGGATTGCCTAGCTGAAGCTACAGTAGTATCCAAAGCACCAGTCAAATGTGTCAGTTGCTGTTAGGTGTCACTGACCCAGTTCCGACGCACAGAGACCTTAGGTAAGTGTTACAGAATGTAACACTGCCCAGTCCTACACCACCTTGACACCCAAATGTCAACTGTTGCCGTGTTTGACTGTGGTGTTAAACAGCCACTGCGACAAACCATCTTGCTCCGGTTCTTCTTTTTTGCTGACCCTCTACTTCACCAAGCATGATGGCCTTCTCCAGGGACTGGTCTGTCCTGATAACACGTCCCTAGAACATGCGGTGAAGCCCTGCCATACTGCCTTCTAAGGAACATTTGGGCTGTATTTCCTCCAGACGAATTTCTTCACTCCTCTGGCAGTCCACGGCACAGTCAACACTCTTTTGTCAGCACTGTAATTCAAAGGCATCAATTCTTTTTCATTTTCATTGTCAGTGTTTGTGAGGACATGAGGTAACTGAAAATACCATGGCAAAGGTCAGGCACTCTGACCCTGCTGGTATTTCAAATACCAGGAGCATAGCTTCCAGCATCACAGCAACACACAAGCCACCACAGTGTGACAAAGTAACAGATGAGCGGTGGCCAATCCAATTAGATGATACTTAAATGTCAGGTACCAGGGCTACCCCAAATGTCAAGAGAACTTCCTGCTTCCCAAACATCTGAGCTGACACCAGAATCTCATCTTCTGCCAAAGTGGTGCCAACTGCTGTGAAAAATACAAGTAACTGAGCTACAAAAAATATGCCCCAACAGAGTCCCACCCCGGAGGTATCACAGTTTGAAGGCTACCTGATAGCCTCTCCTAACCACTTGGAGAACCCAAGTTCTATTCCCCAGCACCAAACCAAAAACCCATTGCCATCAAGTACAGTCCAACTCCTAACAACCCTAACACAGTAGTCCCACACTTCCTGTCATCAACTCAATTCCAACTCACAGCGACCCTCACACTACAGTCCCCAACTTGCCTCACACGAAAATCACATGAGGACCGTCTAACAAATACCAATGTCAAGTTCACATCAGACCAATTAATCACAACCTCTAAACACGGGGCCCAGGCTTTAGCCTTTTTAAAGCACTCCAAGTGATTCCAATGTATAAAGAACTAAAAAAAACCACTGTTCTAGCAAAATAAAATGTCAACAGCAGTATAGATCAGGGCTGAAAGGGATCAGGAATCTGAGTCCGAATGCCTAGGTTTAATCCAGGCCTACTACTTCAAATGCTGTTAAATTATCACACGTTGAAGCCAAAGTTCACGGCATCCTCCTACTCCCCTCGAAAAAAACTTCACTGTAGTACCAAGCACACCACTTGACAGATGGCAGGCACAGAACAGATGTTTGTGGAACAATCTCAGTGTTTTCTGTAAGGAGTAAAGCGTCACCCAGTGCTTTACGACTAACAGTAATCCCTATCAACCATTGTTTGTATTTAAATATGCTACAAGTATTGTTTCATTTAATTCTCACAGAACTGAGATTTACATACAGAAAAAAGACAATCTTCAGTGGTTACTAGAGGAAATCATTAAGTCTGGTGAAGGGACAGACAGTACACATTACAGGAGAAGTCACTACAACATGGCCAAGGCAAAGTCACAGAAACTTCCCAGACACATAAATACCCTCAGGGACCAAGTTACTGGGCTAAGAGCTGGGGACCATGGTCTCGCAGGAATATACAGGTAAACTGGTATAACATAATTTATCAAAAACATGTTCTACCTTCAACTTTGGTGAGTAGCATCTCGGGTCTTAAGAGCTTGTGAGTGGCCATCTAAAACACATCTATTGGCCCCATTTCATTCAGAACAAAGGAGAATGAAGGGAACCAAAGATACAAGGAAAATACTGGTTTGAAGGACTAAGAGGACCCCGTGAGCCACAGCCTCCACCAGGCGGAGCCCAGAAGAACTAGATGGTGCCTGTACTGCGACCGTCTGCTCCGACAGCGATGACAACAGAAGGTCCCAGACAGAGTGGGAGGAAACTGGAGAACAAAATTCAAATACATCCAAAAAATGAAGACCAGACTTACTGGTCTGACAGGATGGAGGAACCCCCCCCAAACTACAGTCTCTGGACACTGTGCTAAGTCAGAAATTAAGCCACTCCTGAAGTGTGCCTTTCAGCCTTCTTAGTTTGAGCAAGTATGTGCTGCCCAAAAGCAAAACAGAGATGGCAGGAGGGGACAGGAAATCTGAAGGAATGAACAGAGCCCAGGGTAGAAAGGAAACAGGAAGAGTAATGACACATTGCAGGAACTGCAATCCTTGTCACAAAACAATCTGTGTATAAATTTTTGAACAAGAAACTAGTTTATGCTGTAAACTTTCAAATACAATAATTTTTTTTAAAAGAGACACACACAATAAAAATTATAAGAATCCAAACCTAAGAGTAAGCCAAACAAATGGAAAATGTGTAAGTTATAAATGTTTTCTAAGTTTTTCCTTTCCTTCCTTCTACAACAAAAATTCACGTAAATTAGACAGCAGTAGAAGAAATAAAAATATCTCACCTGAGAAATATACTTCTTCCACAGTGGCTCATCTTCACTGATATCAAACTCATTCCAGCCATGGAAGGCTCGCCTATGACTGACTTCACATTTGTTTAGGCCATTCTGAAGATCAGCCTATCGGATTTCACATGTAACAGTTATTGACAACACATGCACAGAACAAAAGAAGAAAAACACACAAAGGAAAACATACTGCATGACTACATTTATCGGAAATTCTCTAACTGTCAAAACCAATATGGGGTGTCTGAAATTCTGCAGATCAGTGGTTGCCTGGGGTCAGCATTGACAGCTGGGGGGAACGACTGAAAAGGACACAGGGGAGGTTTTACGGAGGATGGAAATGTTCTGTATTTTAATGACATGACGGTTACTCAGGTGTGTACACCTGTCAAAACACAAACTGCACACTTAGAACAGATGCATTTTATTGTAGGTATGTCTCAGTAAGGTTGGATTTTTTTGTTTTGTTTTTAACATAAGCAACAAAGTAGTTTAACAAACAAAAGACCTGCTTTTCTGTCGGAGAAGGGGACGTAACATAAACCAACCACAAGACTTACAGAAAGCAAAATATTAGTACAGTACAATTAGCTTTATGTGCTGTCACTGTTTTCTCAAGTTAGTTTCTCCAAAAAAACATTCAGAGGATCGTAAGTTCCTCCATTGTTTTCTGAGCCTTTCCAAATCCTAAAGCAGGTATTATACTTCTGCACTCAGAGTGTATAATTTTTCAGTGTGCTTCCTACTCAAAATAATGAAGTTACTAAGATTGGTTCTTGGGACATTTGTGCTTTATGATTATACCTACTTCCTTCAGTCATTATTCCTTACGACTTATTTATCATTTAAGAATGCAGATTTCTGCATCCCCAAAACTAGCTCCCCAATCAAAAACTAAATATCCAGTGTTTTTAATGCCATTGTTAAAATGTTGTGAATGTCTAATGGAAAACTAAAAAATATTATTTTCTTCAAGTTTTATCAGACTATGCATTTTACAAGCAAGACAGATAAATTGCATTACCAACTGAAGTTTATTTGTAGTTCTGTACTTAACTTTCACTTTACTGTAGAAAACATTTATTAAAAAAAGATTGTCTACTTATTGTTACTAACTCAACTGATTTTTTTTTCCCCCTCTAATCCAGCTAATCCTCAAGCAGCACTAACAGTTCCTGGCAACGCTAAAGAGCTAGAGGTGTACTAGCCTCTTAAATAGCCCCTAGCTACCTGCAGCTATTTAAATGAATTAAAATAAAATCAGCTCAGTCACATTTGTCACATTTCAAATGCTCAAGAGCCTTGTATTGCTAGTGGCAACTGTATGGGACAACACTGAACAGAATACCTCCATCACAGCAGGTAGTTCTCCTGGAGAGCACTGATCCACAGAATCTAAGTGACTGACTCTATTACCGGTTACTTTCCTTCCCAGCAAGCACTTACTTGAAGAATGCTTGTAACTTCACTGACTGGTAATTCACTTGCTTTTTTTGATGTCAATACAGGAATCATTGTCTCATTTTCACCATTAGGTAATTTTTGAAAACGTGCAACCTAGGAAATAAAATCAAAGGAAAAGTATTTTAACATACAAAACAACTAGCCCAGTCTAGAATAACATGAATATCCAAATGTTTACAGCAACTTATTTTCCGCAGTTTAAAAAAATAAATATTTTCAGACTGACAGTGAGTTTCTATTCCTAGTCAGACCATTTTACAACTGTGAGCTACTTTTCCAGAAAGTACACTCTGAAAATTAAATCAGCTCCAACACCAGTGTCAGCAAGGACACAAGATAATTTTCACATTAAACTAAAAACCATGCTATTTCTACACCAATGTAAAAGTAGAAAGGTACAACAGATGCCCTGTCTAGCACATCCTGATGACTTCATGTAGTCATAATCCTCTAAAGGCATTAGGTTTAATACAAGAGAAAAGGAACGGCTAAGCTTTCCCCATTTTAACTTCTTCCTTTGGTCAGCTCATTTCTTGTTTTCCAAAAAGGATACCTGGCCACTCTACTAAAGCACCGTGACAGCCAGTCAGCCTGTAAAGGAGGAGAAGCAAAAGGGACCAGTCAAGAAGAGGACACAAAGGTTAGTGATGGGGCTGTGAACATGCAAGGTAACCCACAGAGACAGAGGTAAGCATGGTGCCTACTTTGATGTAGCTTTCATAAGCACATACTGACACAAACGAGTTTAAAAGAAATTCTAGAAATAAGTCCTCAGTCCAGATCTGTCTTGGGTCCCAAATGATGTTCTCTATAGATGAAAATCTGTGACAGCAAACTGGAGAAAGGGAGGAAAAACCTACCCACCACTAACACTTCAGCAGCCTAAATGCCACCAGCAGTCGCTGTTAACCCACAACGAGGTAGAAGAAAAGGACTAGGGATCTGCTTCCAGAAAGATTCGAGCTGATAAAACCCCACGGGGCAGTTCCACTCTTGCCCAAGGCATCGCCATGAGTGGGAGCTGACTCATGCCAGTACTAACTGACACTTCAAAAATAACTTAGTAGCCACACAACTACTGATTGCACATCTTTAGGCTTTCAAGTGGGATGCTTTCAACCTTGAATGATCAGCATTTTAGAAAACAATTGTTCTGAAATCTCTTTTAAGGTAAAACTTCTTTAAGAAAATGAATGAGATACGAAATAATAATTTTAAGATTCCACTGCTTTAAAGGTTGTTATAAGAGAGGTCTGTATGAATAGTCCTTGCACTTACTCTCAAAAATAGCTGAGTAAAAACATACTCTCTCAAGTGTGACTGACCTTCTGAAACTACCAAAAACATGTTTTCTAATCTCATTTGCTAAAAAGGCAATGTTAAATATTTAAGTACTTTAAAGCAAACAGCTTCAGTTTTTTTATCATGCTGACTGATACTGGCTACCAGGAGATGAAGAGATACTGGTGACTAAACTGTTGCAGAAAACTGAAGACAGACTACCTCTCTTTCATGAAAAACAGGATGTCTAAAAATTATTTCACAGAGCAATATTTTTACCTAATTAAAATGGAAAACTTCATAAAGGTTGTGGACTATTTTAGAGCTACTCAGTGTTCTTATTTCAAATCTGCAGAAGAGACCACCAACCAGCCAGTTGCCAATGATTCAACGTCAACACATGGCGACTGTACGTGTGTCGGCCTAGAGCTGTGCCCCACTGTAAAATGCTGTGAAATAAGCTAGGACAGGGCACAGGCGTGATGGGACCATCTTTAAGTTTTGGATAAAATTCCTGCCCACCCCTAGCCAAAAGTCTTGAATCTTATAAAGCAGATGATTTGAGTTTTATTTTTATCTTATGAGATCATAAAGCAAATTATGAAGGAAAAGGAATATTCTCTCTGTACTGCCTTCCACTATACTAATAATCTTGGATGCAAATATGTATATGCTGCCAGCAATGACCATTCGATTAATAAAACACTCATTTCTATGATTCTTGAACTTCAGTTTCTTCATATATAAAATGAAGACACCAATGTCTAAATCATAAAGTGGTTATGAGGTGCAATCCCACTAATACAGCCCAATCCAGTGACAACAAACACTCAAATAAATGTAGCTTGATTAAGACCTCAAAAAGGCAATCAGGTGATAAGCTATCAAAATAATAGCTATTTTCCTCCAAAAGCAATTTAATAGTCATACATACATGTTCACAGGTGCAATTGACTCAATTAACTCAATATAGAACTAAATCAGTAACTGAGAGAATAAAGTTAGAGATTTACAACTACAATTTTTCTACTAAATACACTTTTCAATGGTTTTTAATATATTGAAACCTTGCTACCTCTAATGCACAGTGCAAGAAAGAGCCTTATTCAAAAATGTCTTTAACCATAATCCTTTAGCACTGAGTAAACTGACAGGGTCTATTTGGAACACATGGAAACCCTGGTGGCATAGTTGTTAAGTGCTTTCTTTGTCTGCTAACCAAAGATCAGCAGTTCAAAGCCACCAGGCGCTCCTTGGAAACTCTAGGGAGCAGTTCTACTCTGCCCTCTAGGGGTCACCATGAGTCAGAATCGACTCAGCAGCACTGGGTTTCTTGTTTGTTTGGGGACATAAGGAGCTGGGTGGTACAATGGTGAAGTGCTGGCTTGCTACCAGAAAAAGCCAGTGATTCAAACCCACCAGCCACTGTGTGAGAAACAAGACCCAGAGATCTGCGCCTGCGTAAAGAATACAGCTTAGAAGGCCTCACGCATAGCTCTACTCTGTCCTACAAGGGACTGAGTCGGACCAAGTGAACAGCACACTACAAAAATAATACCCTTGGAACACACTTCACATAAAATCCCAAAAGAATATTCCATGGGCCCAAAAGGTGGCTGTTTCAGTTAAGAATAAGATACAAGAATAAGAATAAGATACAAGATATAAGAATAAGATACAAAAGGGACGTAACTTTCTGAATAATAAAAAGGCTTCCAAAGAAATAGAGCAACACCAGAGGCAAAGGGTGGAGCTTACTGATAATCCTATTTTCTTTTTAAGCAAATGTTAAAGAGTTTAGCAGTTTACATGGGTCATTGCCTGGTTACATGACTCCTAACAGTATTTTAATCTGTTGATTCTTCCAGTAAACGCTGCATTTATTGAGAATGTGACGCTGTGCTGAGCCCCTGGGATTTAATAATGAGTGAAAACAGCTGGGAGAACAGACCGGTATTGAAAAAACC
This sequence comes from Heterohyrax brucei, assembly GCA_028571685.1. Classification (NCBI taxonomy): domain Eukaryota; kingdom Metazoa; phylum Chordata; class Mammalia; order Hyracoidea; family Procaviidae; genus Heterohyrax; species Heterohyrax brucei. The sequence goes on along the minus strand of CM053149.1, from coordinate 26,437,645 downwards.
CAAATACGCAGACAATGGCAACTGATCACTGCTCTGAAGGAGCCATCCATAGGGCTAGGAGAGGTCCATGGGGCTGCGAGAGCTGCCAGTCATGGGGTTGTGGCTAGTCAGGAAAGGAAGGTCGTGCTGAGAAAGTGATGCCCCTAGAAGTCAAACGTAAGTTACCCAGGGCAGGAAGGGGAGAACAGAGGGAACTGAACGCTGGGTACAGTCCTCAAGAAGGGGAAAGCACAACTAGAAGAAAGCATTAAAAGAAGGGTACTAGTTGTTCTTACTCATACAGTCTTTTGACATATAGTCAATGCCTATTAGATGTCAGGCACTGCTCTTGGTGCTAGAGACACAGCAGTGACCAAAACCGGTAAAATTCTAGCCTCACGGATCCACATAATACTTTATATAATAAACATTCTAGGAAACAATTAAGAGAGATCAGTAGATAAAGAGTTGCTTTATTTTATACAGCAGTCAGGCAGCACCTCTCTAGTAAGGGGGCATTTGGGCACAAAGACCTAAAGAGAACGAGGAGATGGCTATCAGCCACCTACATGGAAATGTCCAGGATGTGGGTGGGTATGTGCTCACAGAGGAGAGGTCTGGGTCGGAAACACGTGCATGGGAAGTTGTCAGCATATAAATCACGTTAACGCATGAGTCGGATCCAACTGGACGGCACCTGGCTTGGCTTGGCAATGCATTTACGTTTGAGAATAAACATGCCCACCATCGCATGAACCGTGTTTCCCAGCAGAGAAGAAACAGGTCTAGAGACGGGTGCTTGGAACTTCTCCCAACACACAGAGGTCAGAGGCCAGTGTTAACCAAGAAAGGAGAGCACGACAGAGCAACTGGTCAGGTAAAAGGGGGCCAAAAGAGAACCCAGCTGAAACAAACATTTCCAGAAGGGTGTAAAGAGCTGAGCCAAAGGGTACTGAAAAGCCAAGACGAGAAATGAGAACTGACATTGGGCTGGCAACGCAGAACTCAAGAAAAGAGGGAACAGTTTCCGTCTGCAGTGGTGAGGGCCAAACAACTGACAGAAATGGGTTCAAGAGAGAACAAACAGTAGGAGAGAAACCGGAGACAGCCATAGTAGCGATAACTCCTTCTGCTGTAGAAGAGAAATGGGTAATAACCAGAATGGGAAGCAGGATCGACGAGTGGTTTTCTTTTTCTTTCAACACGGAAGAAATAACAGCATGTAGATTGACAGTGCTGTGGTTGAGAGCCGGGCTGCTAATGAAACAGTGGGGAACTGGAATTGACCTCCCCTTCGTGGAAACCCTCTAGGGTAGTTCTACTCTGTCCTTAGGCAATGTGGTTCACTGCCATCTGGTTTTGTTTGCTTCTTGCAGATACAATGATCTGATACTGGGGAAAAAAAAAAAACCCTGAAAATGCAGAAGAGAGATGGGACAACTTCTACAGTGGTACCACTGACTAGACGGGAGGGCTCAGAAGCCAGTGCGTTAGTGGGAGGGCTGGCCTTAGGTGAGGAAGTGCAGAGTCCATTCACAGTAACCGGGGAGAAGGCAGAGGAGCACAAGTAGGATGCAGGCACATAGGCAGATGTGATGGGAGGGGCACATGGAAACATTCTTCTCTGAGAAGTGTCCGGATTCCAGAAATCAAGGCAGTATGGGGCGGGGCGGGGGGGGAAGGTGGCAGAGATCCTACAGGGCCCTGTGTGCCATGCTACAGAATTTTCATCCTGACCCTAGGAGCAAACGAAAGACCCTGAAGAAACAAAAAGCGACTCACTCAAGTTGGAAAATAAAGGAGGAGGAGTAACAGTGGTGAGAGTTCATCAGTCTGGACACTGCTATGAAATTCTAAACAAGGATAAATGTAGTCTGGACCAAGGTAGCGAGTGGGTTGTGGAAATGGAAAAGTGGAGGTAAAAATGACAGGACATGACAAAGAACTAGATACAGAAATGAAGAGTGAAACGAGGCTTCCGGCTTGCATTCAATGCTAAACAGTGATGCTATGCTTTCATCATGGTTAAAAATATTGGAAGCCTTTTCAACAAGTGGTATTGAGACAGCCAGAAATACACATACAGAAGAATAAAGGGGGACCTTTCCCTCCCACCACATACAAAATTTAACTCAAAATGGATCAAAGTCCTAAATTTAAGGCTTAAAACTATGACAAATCTTAGGAGAAAACATAGGCATCAACCTTACAAATGGTCCTTTCAATGTGACACCAAAAGCCCAAGCAACAAAAGTAGACTGGACACCATCAACAGTAAAAGCTTGTGGTACCAAAGACACTATGGAGAGACTGAAAAGACAACTCACAAAATGGGTGAAAATACCCGCAAATCATGTATCTGATAAAGGACTTCCATCTAGAATACACAAAGAGCTCTCACATAATTCAAAAATAAAAATAAACAGCCCATTTAAACATGGGCAAAGGTTCTGAGTACGTATTTCTCCAAGGAGGACACACAAATGGACGAGAAGCAACAGAAAAGATGTCAGCATCATCAGCCGTTAGGAAAACGAAGATCAAAACCACAAGGAGATCAATCTTCACATCTACTAGGATGGCTCTAATAAGGGAAGTCTTTTCAACAAATGGTGCTGAGAAAACTGTGAGGAAAGCCTGCAAAGGGTAGTGGGGTTGCAAAGGCCAATTACTATAATGCTGTCTGTAAGTTGTACACCTGCACAAAGTTAAAATAGGCAACAGTTGTCTGACAGGCCTACTGACAACAACAAAGAAAAGAAAGCAGCTGCTGAGATTGCTTGTGTACAACCAACCACCTCACAGGATCTGAATCCTTGGTTTGGAGGGCAGGATCCTGGTTTCATGGAGCAGCCCAGTTAACTGGCTTGATAACATGTTTACTGCTTCTATTCTACCTCCTCCTTTACACTGTGCCTGGAGCCTTAAAAGCTTGCAAACAGCCATCAAAGGCACAACTGGTCTCTACTCATCAAGAGCAACAGAGGAAGAAGAGTCAGGAATAAACCTACAACCAAACCCACTGCCCAGTTGATTTCAATGCACAGCAACCCATAGGAGAGAACTGTCCCATAACTTTCCCAGGCTGTCCTCTTTCTAGAAGCCAACTGCCCCATCTCTTTCCTGCGGAAACACAGGTGGGCTCGAACTGCTGACTGACCTTTCATTTAGCAGAAGACCCCTTCTAACCACTGCATCACTGGAGCTCTGAGTTACGAACAGGAAGAGGAAATGGATTGAGTGACTAACAGCCTCCTTAAGCTACGGCCTCCTTTGCCGAGAGACCAGAAGTAGTACTCGGCTATCATGACCTATTAGCTTGAAGAGTCTACAGATTAAAAAGGGGAAATGCAGAACAGAATTTCAAACCCTCATGGATTCCAGACTTTCTAGAGTCACGGAGGTTGGATGAACCTCTGAAACTTTTACCCTGAGATAATCCTCACATCTAAACCTTAGAGGACAGTGAATTTATGTTAACAAGGGAGGGAAAACTCAGAAAAGGAGGGTGAGGATGGTTGCACCACTCAAAGAATATAGTACCACCGAATTGCATGCATAGAAGCTCCTGAATTGGTGTATATTGTGCCATGTATATTCTCAACAAAATAAACTTAATTAAAATAAAAAGGATGCAGAAAAACTAGAATCCTCATGCACAGTGTAATAATAATAATAACAGCTGCCCAACTGTTTTTCATAAAAGCTACCCCATTTAACATTCCTGCCAGCTGTATTTTCTAGGTTTTTCTCTGGTTAAGACAGTTTTTTCACCTTAAAATAATCTTTCAGTGATTCACTAAAGCTTTGACTTTGACAATTACAAAATACAAGATCAAATAAGTTCAGTTAAAGGTAAATCACCCAAAGAGGACATCCCATAGCACTTACTGCAAAAGCCCACTGTCTACGGTCACAGCTTTCAAATATCAAGTATTATTTGCTTATTTGCTATCTGGGCTAAGAAAAATATCCTGCTCTTAAATATATCTTAATATCCTCACCGTCACTTCACATTTGTTTCAAACAATGGCATTTATTAGATCCACAACTGAGATTCTATTTGACTCAATCCCACAAACGTTTACTGTTTAACAGACACCACACGCACTCTCACAGTCCACAGTCAATACTCTGCAAAGGTGAATAATTCAGCCGGAGAGCCAAATAATGCTAGAGCACACACAAGAGGCGTGTGGCACACCTTTGGCATTCAAATTACCACAGTGGCAAGTAAATCCACAAATTCAGAGCAGGGGAAGATTATTACAGCCTTCAGTATTGTGAGAAAGCATTTTCAAGCTAAACCTTGAATAGTGAGTAGCAGGAAAGGGCTAGAATACACCAAGGTAGTGTTTCTAACAAAAGACAAAGCAATGAAAATCTACATTAATTCATGCATGACTAGACCAATCTATCTATAAAAAATAACTTTTATTATGCCCCTACTTCTACTAAATGATTCAGATCTACCCAGACCATACAGAAACTAGAGGTTTTTAACTGGATGCATACAAAAACTGCAAGAACTCCATTACAGACCAGTTAAACCCAATTTGCATTCTACCAAGAGTCCTAGGTAACTCAGTCTTATTTTGGCATCTGAGAACCACTGCTATACATCAGCTTCTAATCCTGACATACATCAGAATTACACTTTAGGGTGGGGAGGGGTTTTCTTGTTTTGTTTTACTCCAGATGTTCAGGCACCATCCTCAGAAAGCGTAAGTCATCAGATCTGGACTGAAACCGAGCATATTTATTTTTTAGAGCTTCCCAGGGTGAGTCTAGTGTGCAGCCCCAGCTGATAACCATTGGCTTAGAGAGCAGGGCTGGAATTCATGATTAAATTTCAAACGTTACAATATCTTTCTTTCAAAATGTAAGTATCTTCTAAAATGAGGTACCACCATTTTTTAAAATATTCTTGGGGAGAAAATAAAACTACTCTCTTAAAAACTCTGTCAATTTTGGACAAAAATCTGATTTCAAAAAGCAAGCTGGCCAAGGAGGCCCAAATCACCCACCAGAGGTCGTGAGAAAAAAACTGAAAATGCTTCACCTCTACTAAGCTCAGGACTGCTGCGCTCTTACAGAAGGGGCACTAAAGTTTTTGTCAAGTTGACTCTTAACAACAAAATAGTTTTCCAAGTTTAATTTGGAAGTAATTAGAAACAAATCTAATACCCAGGAAAATCAAAAGGGCTAAGCATTTAAATCACGAGAACTGGGCATGTCTCCTCAGCTACTAAACACCTATGATATGAGAAGGCAGGGTGATCTCGCTAGTGCCCACTCTACAATGCATTTTACCAATGTGAAGAAGGTATATACACAGAAGAAAAGAAGAAAGCACAACAATTACAAGCAGATAATGAAACAGCCACTCCAGTAAGACAATACTAGTAACAGCAGTTCCAAATCTAGAGCAGCAGGTTCACTGTCATTTACAGAAATCAAGCAGCCCTGCTCAAGTTAAGAAGCAGCTGCTTTGCTGATTAAAGCAAAAGCTTGAGTGACACGAAATAGTTCCTAGATATGGCTATACTTACTAAAACAAAAGCTTACATGCATGATACAAACTCCAGGTAGAATTTCTACTTCTGGTAGTAGACAGTCACACTGATAGTAAAGCCCATGACACTATCACCAGAAGTGAAAACCAGCCTCACAGACGTCCAGGTGACCTCAAGTTTCTTTAATTAATTTTCTGTTTGCAAGCAATGCAGCTATTATTTTCCTGCAAGTCCACTTACATTAATGCTCTGTCACGCTCAGTTGGGGGAGGGAGATAGCTTCAGTGCAGTATCAAACCACACTTCAGTGACTTAGCAAGTGCATAGAGCATCCCTTTCAAGGTGGAAAGAAAGGACAACGTCCCTGCCTCACTATTACTTGAAAAACAATGGCTTTACTTTTTATATGCTGTATATTTAGGATTCGGGGGGGGGGACAGTATTTAAACAAAGGATTTACGGTCTTTACAAGTGGGGGAAAAATGAAACCCTGTAGAACAGTGGTTTTCAATCTTCAAACCAAACCCAGCACCATCGAGTCAATTCCAACTCATAGAAACCCTATGAGACACAGCAGAACTGCCTCGTAGAGTTTCCAAGGAGCGCCTGTTAGATTTGAACTGTCAACGTTTTGGTTAGCAGTTGCAGCATCTAACCACTACACCACCAGGGTTTCCTTTCAAACTTTAGGGAGCCTCAAAACCACCGGGTCCCACTCTCTGAGTTTCTCAACCTGCAGGTCTATGTGGATCACAGAATTTGCTTTTCTAACCAGTTCTCGGGTGCTGTTGATGCCACTGGTCCAGGGTCCACACTTTCAGAATCCTTGTTTAGTCAAGGTCAGCCTTATTACTTTAGTAAGACATAAACTGTGAAAACTAATTCACACTTTGTTCTATGTCTTGCCAACTGTGTGCCTGGGAACAAGTTACTTAACTCCTCTAAGTCTTTTTCACTCAGTATAAGAATACTGAGATAATACCTACTTTGGTTTCAACAGGAAACATGAGAAACAGTATTCATAACTGCTGCATGGTGCCAAGTGCATGGCAGGTTCTCAAGCACTGGTCTTCTTGCCCTGAGGTCCTTTTGACTTTCAGGGTGCCTCTGGATAGATGATCTACTTCCAAAAGGTCACAACTTTGAAATACCACAGAGTGCAGGTCTCCTTTGCACACAAGGGTCACCAGGAGTTAGAATGAACTTGAGGACAACTAGTCTGGTTTTTAGTTTTTGCCACAATGTCACATTAGTCATATGATATTTATGCATTTGCATCACCTCCACACTAACCTGACCTTGACAAGGGTTGTTGTGAGGGGCCATCAAATCAGCTCCAACTCGTATGTGGCACCATGTACAACAGGCCAAAAGGCTGTCGGGCCTTACACCACCTTTGCAGTCAAGGCTGGTTGAGGCCACTGCTGTAGCCAGTGGGACAACTGGAGAGTCCTCCTAACCCTCTACCAAGCATGACATCCTTCTCCAGGGACAGGTCCCTCTGATGGTAAACGCAGAGGCCTAACAAAGGTCAGTTGGATTATTAGGCTCTGCCTTAATAACCTCCCTCAGATGGGACCAGCCCAGGGTCACTTAGAAGGTTATTAGCTACATCCTATTCTCTACTGTAAGGTCCACCCTCAGGCCAGGCTAACAGATCTACAGACCACTTCGTAATTCACATTATTTGTTAGATGTAATGCAACCTCGTGACTCCTGACTATTCAGTGACAAATCCCTACCCCTTTGAATTCTGGCTATAAAAACCACTAGAAATGTAACCCAAATTGGGACAACTTTTGGCTCATTGTTTCCCAGACTGCTAGCAGATGTGCTAATAAATTATTACTTGAACCCCATGCTGTCTCTGAATTTTTGGCTACAGTGACAGGCGGAACAAAGCTGGATTTAACTTGCCGGCACCTCCTGATAACATGCCCAAAGTAACTGACACGAGCTCTCACATCCGTTTCTAAGGAGCATTCTGTATTCTGGCTGCACTGTCTTCCTAGACAGATTTGTTCACTGTTCTGGGGTGCATGGCTTACTAGACTTTCAGCAAAACCATCATTCAAGTGCTAAGTGCTACCCATTAACCTTTGGTCCCATTTATGTATTACCCGGCTTTTACATGCACATCTTAGTACTCAAAGGGACAGCTCTCCTTTTTAACACTTTAAAGAAGTCTTTTGCAATGGATTTGTCTGATGCAATGCATCATCTGATTCTTGACAGTGTTTCCAAGAGCACTGGATGTGGTTCTAACCAAAATGAAATTCTTGGCAACTTCAGCATTTTCTTTGTTTATCATGATGCTGCTTATTGGTTTAGTTGTGAGGATTTCTGCTTTTTCTACACTGAAGTGTAATCCATACCAAAGGCTGTAATCTTTGGTCTTCATCAGTAAGTGCTTCAAGTCCTCTTCACTTTCAGCAACCAAGGCTGTGTCATCTGCTCACCATAGGTAGTTACTAACTCTTTATCCAATCCTAATGCTTCATTCTTCATCATATAGTCCAGCTTCTCAGATTATCTGCTCCGCATACAAATTAAATAAGTCTAGTGAAAAGACACAATGCTGACACACATCTGTACTGATTTTAAACCATATGGTATCCCATTGTTTCGTTCCAAATGACTGCCTCTTAGTCTAAGTAGAGGTTCCACAAAAGCACAATCAAGTGTTACAGAATTCCCATTCTTCACAATGTTATTCACAATTTGTTATGATCCACACAAGCCAAAAGCCTTTGTGCAATCAATAAAAACACAGGTAAACATCTTTCCGGTATTTTCTGCTTTCAGCGAAGATCCACCTGACATTAACAATGGTATCATTCTATATCCTCTTCTGAATCTGGCTAGAAATTCTGGCTGTTTCCTGCAATATACCATGCTGCAACAGCCACTTCTGAGTGACCTTCAGCAAAATTTTACTTGTGTGTGATATTAATGATACTGTTTGATCATTTCCGCATTTGACTGAATCACCTTTCTTTGGAATGGACACAACTATGGATATCTTCCAGCCAGCTGTCTTCCAAATTTTCTGGCATAGACAAATGAATACTTCTAGTACTGCATCCCTTTGATGAAATATCTCAGTTGATATTTTATCAATTTCCAGAGCCGCCTTTGTCACCAATGCCTTCCGTATTACGTGGACTGGAAATTATTTAGTACCGTAAGTTCTTGATCATATGCTACCTCTTGAAATGGTTGAACATGACCAGTTTTTTTTGGGGGGGGGATACAGTGACTGTATTCCTTCCATCTTCTTTTGATGCTTCCAGCATCATTCAAATTTTTGCCCATAGAATCCTACAGTATTGCAGCTCCAGGCTTGAGCTTTTTCCTTCAGTTCTTTCACCTTGAGAAACGCTAGGTGTGCTCTTCCCTTTTGGTTTTCTAACTCCAGATCTTTGCAGATTATGACATTTTGTTCTTCTGAAGCCACTCTTTCAAATCTTCTGTCCAGCTGTATGACTTTGTCATCTGTTCTTTCCACTTTAGCTATTCGTAATTCAAAACCATGTTTCTTGAACATTCAAGTCTCTTCCCCACTTCCACCCCTACCTCCAAGAAAACAGGATTTAACCCAGGGAATTGAATACTTATAAAGCCATTGGTGGGGCTCAAGAAATGAAGGTTAGGAAGAGCTACAACTAGTTTTTAAGAAATTAGGGAACTGTAGGGATTGTGGAAACTAGGAAATTACCATTAATTGTCTCAACTGCCTGAAACACTGAAACAGGTGATTTACAAGAGAGTGACAAGAAGCTGATGATAAATCTCAGATCCATTATCTGGCAAACCCCTACACCCTTCTGTTGCTATAATGATGGCTTCTGCCTCACTTCTTCTTTCCAGTCTTGCAAGGAGTTTCTCACTGATGCTGTCTATCACAGAAGCCTGCTGGCAAGGACTTTCAGGAAACATAGCTCCTAGGCATCTTCAAGTCTCTTCTGACATCCATTTTAGCCGCACTCCCTCCCTGTCTCTTTAATAACCTTTTTCCTTTCTTTATGTATGATTCGGATCCAACTCGACGGCACGTGGCTTGGCTTGGCTATGTATGATTCCTAGATGTCACCCCACAACTTGCATGGTCTTCAGTCATTAGGGTTCAATGCATCAGATCTATCCTCAAGCTGACTCCAAATTCAGATGGGGTGTACTTAGGCTGTCATGAATTTGTTTTAATTTTCTCCAGCTTCAAATTGAACTTGCTTATGAGCAATCAATGGTCTATTCTGCAGTACGTTCCCAGCCTTGCTCTGACTGAAGATGCTGATCTTTTCCACTGTCTCTTCCCATGGATGCAGTCAATGTGATTCCCACGTGTTCCATCCCGTGAGATCTGTGTATATACATTGTTTGTATTGTTGAAAAAACATACTTTCAAAGAATAGGTGCTGGTCTTAGGAAATTTTACAGTGCAATCTCTGGCTTTGTTTCTGTCATCGAGGCAATACTTGCCAACTACTGATTCTTCGTGTTTCCTACTTTTGCATTCCAAGCACCACTAATTATCAGTCCATCTTGACTGCACGTTCAATTAATTTCAGACTGCAGAAGTTAATAAAAATACTCAATTTCCTCATCTTCAGCATAGTGGTTGGTGTGTACGCTTGAACAGTCACATTCACTGGTCTTCCTTACAGGCATATAGATATTACTCTATCACTGACAGCACTGTACTTCAGGATAGATCTTCAAATGTTCTTTTTGACAATGAATGCAAATCCACTCCTGGTCCTATCTGTCATTCCCAGAACAGTGGACCACATAACTGTTAAATTTACAAAGGCCAGTATCAGTCCATTTCAACTCACTCATGCCTAGGACATCAATCTTGAAGCATTCCATTGCACTTTTGACAACTTCTATTTCTCCTTGACTCATAATTCACACATCCCACATTCTGGGTACTAATGGATGTTTACAGCTCTTTTTTCTCATTGACAGTCAAGCTACATCAACAAATAAAGGTCCAAAAGCTTTACTCCATCCACATCGTTAGGATCGAATTTACCACGAGGCGGCAGGTCTTCCCCAGTCATATTCTAAGGGCCTTCCAACTGGAGAGGCTCGCCTTTCAGCACTCCATCAGATCATGTTCTGCTGCTATCCCTAAGGTTTGCCCTGGCCAATATTTTTTGGAAGAAGATGACAGGTCCTTCCTCCTGGTCAGTCCTGCTCTCGCAGCTCTCCTGAAACCTGTCCATCCTAGGTGACCCTGCTGGTGCTCAAAATAGTGGCAGCACAGCTTCTGTCATGGATTGAATTGTGTCTCTCACAAAACAGGTGTAGCCATGTGGCTGAGCCATGATTCCCAATATTGTGTGACTGTCCATTCTCTGATTTTCCTGTGCTGTATGTTACACAATTAGGACGGGACTGTAAATCCCTTCCTAGGATTACCCCCCTGCTCCACTACGAAGGGAGTTTCCCTGGAGTATGGCTTGCCCCACCCTTAATCCTTTTATCCTACAAGACACAAGAGAAGCAAGCAGAGAACTGGCAACCTCACACCATCAAGAAAGCAGCACCGGGAGAAGAGTGCATCCTTCAGACCTGAGGTTCCTGTGCCAAGACGCTCCCTGGACAAAGACTGATAAAACAGCAGACTTTCCTCCAGAGCCAACAAGGGGAAAAGCCTGGAGAGGACATCCTGAATCGGACTTGTAACCTACCGGACTGTGTAAGAATAAACTCTCCTTTGTTAAATACTCTCTGGTATTTCTGTTAGAGCAGCGGCAGCTGACTAAAACAGCTTCCAACATCACAGTAACACACAAGCCACCGCAGCATTACAAACCTAACAGACAAGCATATGGACAAGTTTCTGTCATCTGCACATCCTCTGCAAAGTGCTTAAGTAATACGCAGTATCCACAGTACAGCAAACTAAAAAAAGTAATATGAGCGCTTTTCTATCTTAACAATTATGCAGAAACAAAGTAACTTTGTTTAACCTGAGGCATACCTGTGCCTCCTAAACTATCTTTCATTAGAAGCACAAAAGGAGAGCAGCCATCAGAAAAAGAATTATTTGATAATTTATAAATTTATCTTCTACAAGAACCTGGCAAGACCCTGTAGTTCAACTTTGAATGTGCTGAGATTAAGTTTCAATTGCCACTTTGTTTTTACTGGCAAATGTACTAGCTATAAAAATGGAAAAAAAAAAAAAAAAAAAAACAACAATCTGTCCATCATGATACTCTTCAAAGACCAAACGGATTCCATGGGGTAGAAAAGCAGCTGGCAAGTGTCTCCGAGTGGTCAGGTGGCATCAGCTCTGCATCACTGGGCCTCATGAGATGAAGTAATGTTTTCACAAAATACCACACTACCAAAGGTACAGGTTTAACCTCACTTTAAATGTAAAGCATCCAAGTTGCAGTGACATGTCCAAGATCACACAGATAACTATGTACTTAGAAATATCTATAAATGTCTCCTCACAGGGTCGCCATGGGTCGGAACTGACTTAAGAGCAACAGTTTTTTCTGGTATAAATGTCTCCCATATGTGAAAGCTGCTAATTTTCCACCAACTACATCTGCTGAAGTCACCAACACAAAAACTCATCATCTAAAGGGCAAAATGGAATGCAGTAATTCTCAAACCTTGGTGGCCTTCAGCATCACCTGGGAGTAGAGGTGTGTGCTTATTAATGATACAGCTTTTCTTGTCAACAAAGTCAGAGCTGAATTTGAATCAAGTCCCTGCACCAGTGGTTATTAAGTTTACAGCAAACGTTCTCGACCCTGGCTGCACGTTAAAATCACCTTGAAAGTTCTTTAAAAAGTCTATGGCCAGAACTTCTGACCAATTAAATCAAAACCCCCAGAGTGGGACTATGCTCTCAGGGAACATCAAGGTCAATTAGCATAATCAGTCTACTGCTAAGAAAGTCTTCTGCACCCCATATTGGTGAGTGGTGTCTAGGGTCTTAAAAGCTCGCAAGCTGCCATCTGAGGTACACCAAATGATCCCAACTCATCTGGAACAGATGATCACAGAGAACAACAAAGACACAAGGAAAAAAGAGCCCAAGAGACAGAAGGACCCTTGTGAATGGGAGACTGTATCAACATGTGACCAGAAGAACCAGATGGTGCCTAGCCATCACCAAAGACAGCTATGATGGTGCACACAATGTTGAGTTGTTATGGTAACATGAGAAAAAGAAGGATGCAGCTCAAGAATTCTACTAGAAGACCACAACGGATGGTCTGATGGCCTGGGGGGACCCCCCCTGGGAGCATGGCTCCTAGATGTGCTGCTGCCCTTGACCAGAAAACACTACTGAGGTCAACTCTTTGGACAAAAATGGACTAGAGTTGGGGACACAATGTGACCACATGGTGTGTGCAGTCTACAGTTCTAAGCATTTACAGGAGGCTATCCTACTGGTTTCTTTCTAGATGGGAGCAAAGAAGGTAGACAGGAGGGGGCCGGATACAAGTATAAAATGAAAAGGAGTGTGCTGTCATAGGGCAAGGAGAACAGAAGGAACTGCAGAGAGGCAGACACGCAAAATTGATTTGGAGTGTATACTTTCACTTAGTCACAATAACAAATAAATACATACAACACTTTCCAAAAAAAAAAAAAAAAAAAAAACCCAGAGTTGAATAAGTGGGCCCCTAGGTCTTTTTGAAAATCTCTGTAAGTAAGATAGTGTAGAGTCTGGGCTGAGAGCCACTGTTCTGAACTTATCCATCAGTTTGCAGGAAATACAGGGGTTAGAGAAACATTCAAGTCCCTCACAGGATGTATTCAGCACAATCCAAACTGTAGGAAATTCTACAGGACAAGCAACCTGATTTTTTCAACAAATAGACCACAAGCAAAAAAAAAAAAAAAAGAGGAACCTTTTTTAGATTTCAAAAAAGACCAAATCCATTGCAACTGAGTTGATTCCAACTCACAGTGACTCTATAAGACAGAGTAGAACTGCCCTACAGTTTCCAAGGAGCGCCTGGTAGATTCAAAAGGTGGTTTGGTTAGCAGGTGTAGCTCTTAACCAGTACACCACTAGGGTTTACACACACATGTGTGCGAACCTTTCTACAATCCTGATTTGAATAAATTTTTTTTAAAAAGGGATCAAGGCTAACACCCGGCATGTAATTGTCTCTCTAGTCCTTAAATCTGGAACCGTTCCTCAGTCTTTGTTTCTCATGGCCTTGACACTTTTAAAGAGGACGAACAGGTTATTTTGAAGGCTGTTCTTCAACTGGGGTCTGCCTGGCTTTCCTCATGAAATTCAGGCAATGCTTTTGGAAGTAACACCACGAAAGCTGTTACATCCTCCTCAGTGCATCATCAAGAGGCATCAGCTGTTACTGGTCCCATTAACAGTGATGTAAGTTTTGATCACTTAGCTAAGGTGGCACTTGTCAGATTTTCCAGTTGCCAAATTACTGTTTTCTCTTTATAAATAAATAATAAGCATCTTGTGGGAAGGTACTTTGAGATTATGTAAAAATCCTGTACCTTCACTGTCATGGATGGAACTGGTCCCCCCAAATTATCTGTCAGCTTGACTAGGTCATGATTCCTGGTATTATGTGATTATCTACCATCTGATGTGGTTTCACCACATGCTACAAGTGCTATCACTATGAGGTAATGAGATGGATTAGTGGCAGTGACATCGAGGAGATATTAAGTCATTGTCTTTCGAGACACAGAAGAGGGACTCGAGCAGTGGGACATATCGCCAAGAAAGCACAGCTGGTAGCATAGGACATCCTTTGGACCCAGGGTTCCTGTGCAGAAAAGCTCCTTATTTAGGAGAAGATTGATGATAAGGATCTTTCTCCAACCCCTGGAGCTGATGCCCTGAATCTGCATTTCCAGCCTACTGGACATTAACTCTTTGTTAAAGTCATTCACTTGCAGTATTTCTGTTACAGCTGCACGAGATGACTAGGACACACTTAAAAACGAAAACAAGGTTGTTTCCTACACATCTCACGTACCCTCACATCTGTCAGAGCAGAGCTGCACTCCCTAGGGTTTTCAGTGGCTGACTTTTCAGAGCGGACCATCATGCCTTCCACTTGCCCCCAGCCCCACTCCCTCCCTATCTATGCTCCTTTGGCTAGACCTAAACTGCCAGCCCTTCAGCCAGTACTGAGCACATTAACTGTCTGCACCACCCAGGACTTCGCCAACTACCTGGTTTTTGCCTAGCAGTTATTACTGCTCCCACTGCAGGATTCTGGCTCACAGCGACCCCAGAGGGATTCCGAGTCTGTGACTCTCTGTGGAAAGAGACTGCCCCCTCTTTCTTCAGCATCCCACCGCCTCTTTGGTCCACAGTCCGTCACTTTAACCACTGCACCACCAGAGCTCCTCCATTCTTACCGTACAGGTTACCAAGTGGTGACATTTCTGATTCCTATCAAGTGGAACCCTATTATAACGAAAAGTTTTCCCTCCTTCCCTATTTGCTTGTAAATGTAATCACTTATTATATCATGGGTTCTTATTTTGTTCTACGGAAGATCCATTACTATCATTGTGTTTTTCAGATCGTCCCAGTTTGGGTCACGGTGTAGCTTATTCAAGTTGGCTCTCTGTCTCCTTCCAGTACGCCCTCATCAGTTTCTGAGTACTTCTATACTTTCGGGCAACACAAGTTTTCTCCCGGGTGTCTTCATTCTTTCTTCTGATGAACAGTATTCAGAAATCAGGATCTGAGCACTAATACAAGAACCACGGCTTCTAGGTCTTCACAGCAAACAGAACTAAGAAATCTGTGTATACACACACATACTTCGAGTTTCATTTCTGTATATATATAAACAACCATGAGTTCTTACTGATGCTGCCAATTACTGTCTAACAAGAGTTCATCCCAGCCTTCTCCCTTTCTTAATCTGTAACTCCCTTCTCTCAGAGCAAGAAATCTGACTTTCATTATCCCTGTTATATTTACTGGATTTTTTTCTTCTGCTTCAAAGTGGTTATGGTTAGCAATCACAATCTAACTGGAGTATAAGTGTACTGTTCTTTTATCTGAAGCCTTAGGTTTGTTTATAGTTCTTTTAGTCATTGGTCTTAGATTACACAGCAAAAACAATCTGCTCCAAAGTCCCTCAGCTTAGCTTCCATGCCCCCCTTCACTGAGGTTGTTATCTATTTGAAACACAACTAGGTTCATTTGTTTCTGTTTGTATTATTACACTTCCCCCTCTTCCTTTCTTTACCCCTTAATTTTGTTTCTTGGTTAATAAAATCCTTGTTAGTATTATTTAGAACATTAACTTAGTTGCAAAAGTCAAGACTATTCATAACATGTAATCGGGAAGTGTCACTTCCCCTCCATGCTTGGACCCTCCTTCTCACCACTCCCTTTAGGTAATCAACCTATTCCTTTCCAGTTGGTCCTTCCTATGCTAACCTTAGTACAAAGGAGCAGCCAGCCCGTGTGTTTTTTATTTTATACAAAGTAACATTTTCTATGGATACTTTATTTCTCACTTAACAATGCATCCTGAAAAACCACTCCATCAGTTCAGAAATCTTTCTCATTCTTTTTACAGCTACATAGTACTGTACTACAGCTACACAGTATTCTATTACCGGCATCCTTAAATCTCAGCAGAAATAAAAGTGAAGGTTTTCTCTAAAAGGAAGAGCAAAATCTCAAACAGTTGCTATATCAAAGTGCTGGTATTTCCTCCTTTAGCTCCAGTTCAATATTCTAAATCCAATCCCACAATCTCAATTTTTTTCTCCCTTTCCTAATCTGCTAATTCATGCTTACTAGGGCCCTAAGTATAAACAAAAAAAAAAAATAGCCAATAATACAGTATGCACAATCTCCCTAGCTTCATTGCTGCCTACCTAGTCCATTACACATTAAATAAGGATTTACATGCTGTCAACCAGACATTTTTCCTGAGCCATTTAATCAATGTTAAATCCTGGTATTAGTGATGCTGGCAGCCTTCTGCCACCCGTCTGGTGACTTCCTCTGCTCCACTGGATAGAATTCTTCTTAGTTCTTCCCCATCTACTGTGGTAAATAGAGTTCACTTCTTATCTCATTACAACATGCAAGAGTAAGGAGCTGGATTCACTAAGTCTTTTCAAGGTGAGCTGTGTTTTCTGCCTTATCCCTACCTCTCACAAAAATTTAGACTGATACACTTCACAACTAAAAGTCCTTCTTGACATGATTTGCAAGGTAAATTTGTATGTTTTTCTACAATGATGCAGTCAGAAACCAATAATACACACTCTCTTAGCAGATTATATCCATGATTTGAGTTTTAGTAGATTTTTTTTTTTTAAGTCCAAGTAAACCAAGTGTTTCATTTTTCATTTTCAGTACACAGTAAGTACCCTTTAAGCAAGATTCAAAAATAGGCTCCGGCATTCATTCCCAACTGTTTTCTGCTGAATACAATTATAAACCATCTGTAATCTAACTAAGAATAAAGTTACATAAAATGAACAAACCAACCCAAAGGAATTCACATTATTAATCAGCTATTTAAAAAAAAAAAAAAAAAAAAGCAAGCCCTCTGCTGGAGGAACCCCCAAGACTACAGACCCTAGACACCCTGCTCAGAACTAAAGCTACTCCTGGCATGTACCCTTCAGTCAAAGGTCAGACAGGCCTATAAAACAAACAATAACACACCTGAGGAATGTGCTTCTTAGTTCAGCGAGGTGTGTGAGATCAAAGGAGCAACACCTGACCCAAAGCAAAGATGAAAAGGCAGGAACAGGAAAACTGGAGGAACGCAAATGAGAAACCCACTGCGGAAAAGGAGAGGGCGCCGATACACTCACTGCGGGGATTGCAACCAATGTCACAAAACAGTTTTTGTATAAATTTTTGAATGAGGGAGGGGGAAAAAAACACGTAACAGCCTTGGAAATCCTATGGGCATTCCTACTCTGTCCTACAGGGTCACTATGAGTTGGAATTGACACCATGGCGATGGCTGTCAGGTTTGGCCACAGAAGGACTACTGAAGCCACATTAGGGTTTGGAAGGAAGAGAGAGAAGTGACACATTAATGCAGGACAGAGAGCAAATTAAATTTCTGTCTCTTAGAAGCTGAAACCTGTATTATGGGTCTGTAACAGTCATGGCTATTTGAGTAATTACCATTGAGCTTATTTAATTTATTCAATCTTTGTTTTAATATTAAAAGCACAAACAGTATATTCATCATATTCCCTGGGGGGAAAAAAAGCTCCTTCCTCAGTAGTCAGGACTCAAGATAACTGCTCAGTGTTTCGTCTCTGCCAAGCAATAACCTGGGCTGCATCAAGGATGCAATCAAGGAAATGAATTCATGATCGGCCCACACTAATAAAATCCATGTCTGGAAAAATCAATCACCAACATGAATAAGAAAACATCACTTCTGTATACAGACAATAAAAAGAGAACTGAAAGGTCAAGTTACACAGACAACAGGGATTCAGACAGTCCTCGGCTTAATTAGTCAAGCAACTGGAATTCTGCCTGCCCAGAGACCAGATGTTTCCCTCCCAAGGCAAAAGAAACTGGGACTGCAGTAATACACAATGGTATTGAAAAACAAAGAAAAAAAAATACAAAACGAAGCTTTTAACTTAACTCTATGAATAAATAATAAGATCTGAGCCCATTCCCCAAGGGAATGTTGTCAGCTGTCAGAGCCAGCCCCAACTCATGGCAACATCATGCACAAGGAAACAAAACGCTAGCCAGTCCTGCACCATTTCAGATCAGACTGTGGTGATGCATAGGGTTAGCTACTGGGTGACTTTCATAAAGTAGATCACCAGGCCTTTCTTCCTACTTTTAGTCTGGAAACTAAGAATCCTATTAGCTATACTTAAGTATTTTGCTACTTGTCACAAATAACTATTTCTTAACATGCTCTAATAATGTTGCCCTTCACATAAAAGGATGACAAATCCCCTAGCATTCATGGGATATATAACACACTTATGCATACTGACAGTTGGATTTAAACTGACTCAGAAAGCTTTAGAAACAGCTGCCTAATATAAAGTTCAAAAGCACGACATTGTAAGTGACCTACATGGGCTAGGTCTATACCTACTCTCTCTGCCTGAAAGGACTCCTGCACATCTCTGAAGGAGAGAGGGACCAGGTCCAGCCTGCCCACCCTATTACCTAACTCAGCTGTCAGGCCTCACTCCCTCTAG
The DNA here is from genome assembly GCA_028571685.1 of Heterohyrax brucei. NCBI lineage: Eukaryota > Metazoa > Chordata > Mammalia > Hyracoidea > Procaviidae > Heterohyrax > Heterohyrax brucei. The sequence goes on along the minus strand of CM053149.1, from coordinate 26,418,947 downwards.
GATGCCTCCCTGACAGATCTGATGGACTCCCCACTAAGTGCTCCACTCGGGCTACCACACCTTCTCGAAAAGTCACTGATGTGTCTCCTTGTCTTCACTACCCAGCTACATACAGGAACTGCGCACGGCTGACCACTCTCGGCACATGGGAGATGCTCAATAACTGTTAAACCAAGATAAACAAATAACTAAGCTAACTAATCTGACTCAACTGTTAACTTTAACCATTTCAACCAACAGTGTCCCTACTATAACTACGCTGCTGTTACCAGTTCCCGATGAGTCCGCTCTGACTCCTGCTGACCCTGTGCACAACACAACAAATCACGACCTAGTCCTGCACTACCTGCACGATCAGCTGGGGGTCACACCACTGTGCCTCACGGGACTCACTGGCTGCTCTTCAGAAGCAGATTGCTAGGTCTTTCTTCCGAGCCTGTCTGAATCTGGAAGTTCCACTCTGCTCCTAACATGACAGCAGCCAGGTGGTGGCTGTACACAAGCTACGCTGGCTAGAAATCTAACTAAGGTCCCCACATGAAGGTCGAGAACTCTATCACTGACCCAACACTGCCCTCATAAACCAAAACTGTACATTCCTATGCTTAAGAATGAATTAATCCCAGTGAGTTCATACTGAAATCTTTCCTTTCAAGAACACATTCTATATCTAGCTCGTCTGGCCTGATCTATACTGGGAGGGAAAGCCCTTCTGTTATCCAAAGTAACTACAGAGCCAAAGAAAGATGCGGTGATCCCACAGCTCTCCCTGAAGTGCCAAGGGCTCGGCTTGCTCTGCATCATAAGTAACTGCAGATGATCTCAATGAGTCTCAGACCTGCTAGTAAAAGACTGGACTTCTTTCTGTTGAAAGCCATGTTCCTGCGCCAGAAGTAGACTCTGAGAAATGGAAATGGAAGACAAAAGAACGGCAATAAAAAATCTCTTGGTTCCTCTTTTTAACAAAATAGTGCTGGCAAAACTGTCTGACATCCATAAAAAATGCTACAGAAGCCATACTATACACCATACACAAAAACTAACTCAAAATGGATTCAAAACCTAAATATAAAACCCAAAACAATAAAGACCACAAAAGAAAAAACAAGGACAAAAGAAGGGGGCCCTAACACTTGGCATAAACATAATATAAATCATAACTAACAATGCAACCAGCAGGTAAACTAGATTACTGGGAGTTCCCCAAAATCAAAGACTCAAGCTCACTGAAAGAGTAAAAACAGAAACCACTAACTAGGAAAAAATTGGGGGCTGACATATCCAACAAGGGTCTAATCTCTAAAATCTATCCTTAACACCTCAACAACAAAAGACAAATAATCCAATTAAGAAACGGGCAAAGAACATGAACAAACACTTCAAGGAAAACATTCAGGAAATGCTCGCCATCACTAGCCACTAGAGAAATACAACTCAGTACTACAATGCAGTATCATCTCACCCTAATACTACTGACAGTAATCAAAAAAAAAAAAAAAACAGAAAACAAGGAATGCTGGGGAGGTTGCAGGCTGACTGGCACTTTTATGCACTGCTAGTGGAAATGTAAAATGGCACAACCACTAACAAAAAAAGACATGGTGCCTCCTTAAAAAGCTAGATACGGAAATACCATGTGATCCACCAATCCCACTCCCAGGAACATAATATCCCTGAGAAACAAGAACCATCACTGAAAACAGACACATGCACACCCATGTTCACTGCAGCACTGTTCACAATAGCAAAAAGATGCAAACAACCTAAGTGCCCTTCAACAGGCAAATGCACAAATCACTGTACACACACAATGCAACACAGTACATAACCATGCAATGCTAAAGAATGATGACGAATGTATGAAACATCCCAACAACAGGGATGAATGTGGGGGGAGGGCATTATGTTGAATGAAATAAATCACAACAGGACAAACATTGTATGAGACCAATAGTATAAAAAATTCAAGAAAAGGTTTACATACAGGAAAAAAACCATCTTTGCTGGTAACAAGCCAGAGGAGGGTGGGAATGGGAAATCACTAAATAGTAGACAAGCGTGAACTTTGGTGAAGAGGAAGACAACACACAACACAGGGTAAAGTCAGCACAACTTTACAGAGGCAAAACCACAGCAGCTTCTTAGACTCATCCAAAGACCCTGAAGGACCAAGTTACTGGGCTGAGGACTGGGGATCATAGTCTCAGGGGACATCTAGGTCGTCTGGTCTAGCAATTAATCATGAAGATGTTCTTCTACATTTGATTTTGTTAAGTAGTGTCTGGGGCCTTATAAGCCTGCAAGCAGCCATCTAAAATACATCTCTTGGTCCCATCTCATTCACAGCAAAGGAGAACAAAGGAAACCACAGGCGCAAGGACAACACTAGTCTGGCACACTAATGGGATGACATGAACGACAGCCTCTATCAGCCTCAGCCCAGAAGAACTAGACGGTCGCCAGCTACCACCACCAACTGCTCCAATAGGGATCACAAAAGAGGGTTTCAGACAGAGCAGGAGAAAAATGTACAACAAAATTCAAATTTGCAAAAAAATCAGAGTTGGTCTGACACTAGAGGCATCGCCCAGACACCCTAACTCAGAACTGAAAGTCCACCTTTCAGCCAAAGATCAGACAGCTCTGTAATACAAACAAGGAAGGTGCTTCTTCGCTCACCCGCCCAAAAGCAAAGATGAGAAGGCAGGGAGGGACAGGAAACCTGAATGAATGAACACAGGGAGCCAGGGGCATAAAGGGAAAGGGGGACAACACTGCTAACAAACTGCAGAGACTGTAATCAATGTCACAAAAAAAAAATACTGCGTATAAATTTCTGAATGAGAAACTAATCTGTACTGTAAACTTTCACCTAAAGCACAATAAAATTAATACACACACACATATATAGACACCATGCTGGTGCAGTGGTTAAGTGCCATGGAACTCTATGGAGCAGTTCTACTCTATCCTATAGGGTCGCTATGAATTGGAATTGACTTGACAGTAGTGTGTATGTATATACATATATATGTACACATATACATATACATGTATCTATATCTTAGTCAAGCATGTTACTCATTCCAAGGAGTCTACCTGTGTAACATAATTTATATCACTTCATCAGTAACTCACATCTGTCTCTTTAATTCTTGGCTTCACTCTAATCCTTTCATGAAGGTATAATTCTAAAATATTCAAACCTGACACCATTAAGCACAAACTGGCCAAAAGTAATTTGGCATTAGTCAATAATTTAAATGAACTTTTTAAAAACTTAAATTAGGATTTAATGTGAGTTTATTTTAAAACGAGTTTGCCGTATCTTTAACCTCAAATAACAATACTGGCATATCATAGCTGATCTTAACTTTTTCTTAGTTGTAAAACCATGTGGTTTTAACCATAAATGTTAAACAACAAAGATTTCTAGCCATGAAACTTTCAGAAGGCATTTTTCTTTATCCTTAAAGGATCTGCAAGAAACAGAATGTTTTAACATTCTGGAGCCTTGAGTGAAAAAGGCCTGAGACGCCTGCTGCAGCACACTGCTATTACCTGACTCCAACTCACAGCAGCCCCACATGGGTAGAGCAGAACTCTGCAGCCCAGGGTTTTCAGGCCACATGACCTTTCAGAAGCAGATCATCAGGCCTGGCTTCCGAGGCACCTCTGGGTGGGTCCAAACTGCCAACCTCTCAAGCTAGCAGTCAAACAGTTAACCTATTGCAACCTCCTGGAACACAGTATTTACAAACGTTACTTCAGCAGAAACAGGGGTGGAATTAGTAGCAGTAGGAGGGAGGAAGAAGAGTAGGCTTACACTTTTCAGCTCCTGGGTGCCAGCCGGAATGCTGCGTGCTTTACTTCCATTACTGCATTTAATCCTCAGAAAACCCTTGGAAGTGGGCATTATTATTTTTCCTATTTATACATGAGAAAATTGAAGAAGTTAAGTAATTTGCCCAAGATAAAACACAAGTGAACACAAACTTCAGTAGTACAGCCCAGAAATGAACCAAGATCTAACTCTAAATAAAGCCCTCGATCCTAACAACTGCAGTACACTTAAATCAGGTAAGCTAAAAAACTTCAAAGTAAATCAAATTCAGAGGAAAAAAGTTCAATACAATGAAACCGTATTTAAAATCCTTTAAGAACAAAGCTTCTTTTTAACAAAAAACAACCTTGGGGCAAAGAAGCATCTCAATCCCCATCTCTCTCTCACACACACCCCAAAAATTCTTGAAGAGATTACTGCAGATGATTTTTGAAAAGTCTGAAAAGGAGAAAATGGTAGCCATTTTAAAACCAGTATGTGTCCACTAAGAACTTTAAACAAGGTTAGGAAACTGAGATTGCACAGTCTTTTGATGCCAACAAGGCATTTTACAAATTCTGATTATCACTTGATTAAAATGAAAACCAGTGGCTTTCCAGCCATGGGAGCCAACAGCATTACCAACTCAGTGCCACTCGGTATGCCACTGGCCTCTGCCTCGTTTAGTATTTTATTGACTGGGATAAATACCTAAACAGGAAACCCTGGTGGCACAGTAGTTAAGGGTTTAGCTGCTAACCAAAAGGTCGGCAGTTCAAATCCACAGGTGCTCCTTGGAAACCCTGCAGGGCAGTTTTCCATTGTCCTGTAGGGTCGCTCTGAGTCAGAAGTGACTGGATGGCAGTAGGTTTTTTGTGGGTTAAATACATGCCTGACAAAGATGACATCAACCTGAGGCTGGCAAAGGCTAGCCACTCGGCCTCATTATCAGACACAATTCCGATGAGCTTATCCGGCTGAACAAGGGAGCAGAGGCAGTACCCCACCACACATGTATCTACCGAAACGCATCCACACTTAGCAGAGATAACTGTACATACCTACCACCCAAAAAACAACTACCGAACTATTACATACCAAGGCTCTACAATAAATACAGATAAATACAAGTGTAAGTTGACCTCCAGCACCATCTAAGGAGCTAAAACTTAACGAGTGTGACTCGACTGCAGGAGAGGTAAGCATAATCTTAAACTGCATTACAGAAGGCACAGCTCTCAGATCAAGGGATGTGACAGGCCCAAAGTACTCTGCACTGACCCCACCACATGCTGAGGATTTTATTCCATTTAGAGTATCATTAAGAGTCCACTCCAAAGTGTGACACATCAGGGTGACATTTCTGAAACCAGGTCTTAAGAAGACTGGTGGAAGGAGTTAGAAATATTTGGCCCAGAGAAGAGAATTATGAAGGGCAGTGCCAGGCCATTAATTGGATTTCAATAAAGGTTTCTAACTGAATAAAGGATTTAAGGAGGCACCTTCAAATTTCAAGAACTGTGACACAAAACACGACAGTCTGCCTAACTTAAGCACAGAACCAACAGCAACGGTTACAAGTTTCTGATGACCAAAATTTTTTCAGGAGAGAATGCTGAGGATTTTTATAGGACGTGGGAAGATGGTCCCCTGTAACCCTAAGATCCTAAGAAGGGTCCAACAAAGTGCAGGCAGATCCTACCACCTGTTTACTACCCGTGGTACCAACATTCCAGACACTGAATTAGTTGAAGGAGCCCTGATGGTGCCATGGAAACCCTGGTGGCATAGTGGTTTAAGTGCTACAGCTGCTAATCACAAGGCTGGCAGTTCAAACCTGCCAGGCGCTTCTTGGAAACTCTGACCTCTGGGGCACTAGGAGTCGGACCGAAGTCAACAGCAGTGGGTTTAGTTTGGGTTTTGGTGGTTCAGTTGTTAAGTGCTCACCCTCTACCCAAAAGGCCAGCAGTCTGAACCCACAAGCCACTCCACAGGAGAAAGATCGTGCACCCATGAAGATTACAGCTTGGAAACCCTATGGCTGCAGTGGTGCTCTGTCCTGCAGGGCCACTATGAGCTGAAATTTGACTCAAGGGCAATGGGTTTAGTTTTGGTTTACTGAGGGAGATACTGTAAGACAGTTGGTTGCCTTCTACCTGAATACAGTGCAGATCAATATTTACAGATTTCTCATATGACAAACTAAAAATGAGCCAGCACAACCACAACTCTTAAAGGAATAAAATGATGTTTTTCTCCTGCATTCACAATGTTTGGGAATGGAAACAGAAGTTTCTAAGTGTTAATAAATATGTGTACCCAAGAGTTAATTCTAACTGATTTTCAGTACAGCAATACAAATCACAAAACATGCATTTTCCTCTACAGATCAAGATTGATTATACACGGATATAATCAAATTGACAGAAAAATTTTATACCTACAGGACTTTTTAATTATAGTAGTAAGTCATTTTTAATGATTTTTTAAAATAAAAAGGTGCTTATTGCTAAAAAAAAAAAAAAAAAAAGTCGAGGAATATAAGAAAGGGTTTAATGTAAGAGATCCATGTCTTCAACCCCTGTCCAGAAGTAACCTTTTGGTTTCTGTGTTTCTGTGTATACTGCCAGGTAACTTCTATGCAGGTAGGTAAGTTTTTTGGTTTTAATCCCAAATGAAACCATGCAATAACTACAACTTATTTTTTCCACCCAATACGTCCTGGATCTTATATTTCATCACGTACTGATCTTCCTCATTCTTCTTAATGACTTGCAGAGCATTTCATTATACAGTCCTAACTCAATTTAATTTCTCCTCTTGATGAGTCATGTGGATTGGTTCACTATTACAGTCACTGATACAGTGAACATCCTTACACAAACAAACCCTGATGGTGTAGTGGGTTAAGTGCTATGTCTGCTACCAGCTATGTCTGGTCAGCAGTTCAAATCTGCCAGGTGCTCCTTGGAAACTCTATGGGGCAGTTCTACCCTGATCTATAGTGTTGCTATGAGTTGGACACGACTTGACAGCAGTGGGTTTTTCAGATTTTTGTGCAAATACAGACATAGGATACATTCCTGGAAGTGTTCTTATCTTTTGTTCTGGTAGCTACTGCTAAGTTCCCCTCCCAAGGGGCTGTGTCAAATGAACAGCAGCTCCTCTTTGCAATCTAGCAAACAGTAGGCATTGCGTCGCTTTTTAATCCATACCAATTGATGGCATGGCTATTTTACAAGAGGCCTCGCATTTTTTCACTTATCTTTTTGGTCATCTGTATATTTTCCTGCAGACTGTTTCCTGCCTGTTTACCTTTTTTTCTCTGCAAGTTACTGGTATTTCTTACAAATTTAAAGAGCCTTCTGACATTACATAACCCTTTGTTATTTATTTCAAGTATTTTTTATGACTGATTTACAGTTTGCCTACTGACTTAACAGTGGGTTTCTTATGTTTTGGGTCTGTTTACTTGTTTCTTTTTAAAATTTTTACACACTCAAGTACTTCAATCTTTTCCATTATGGTTTTGGGGTTTCACTGCATGCTTAATTTTTTTAAGAAGTCTTTCATATTCCAGCTTTATACTTCTTCCCTAAGAGTTCACCAGCTGTCCCTACAACCATCTGTACCACTAAGCTATTCACATGAAAGGAAGACAAATAAGTGAGGATTAAAATAAAACTAATTCAAGCATTCATAGGCATTTAGTACACCTATGTAGACTAAGATAATGTTCAAAAGATATTATTTTGATTGTACCTATTTAAAAATACCATATTCTCAAAAACAATACAAATACGACATCTCAAAAAAGAACAGCTCAATACAATCCTTACAAAAATTTCAATGTCTTTTTTGTTTTACAAAAGTGAACAAGTTGATTCTAAAATTCATATGGAAATGCAAGGCACCCAAAACAATCTTGAAAAAGAATGGAGCTGGAAAACTCATTCTTAAAACCAATTTACAGTAATAAGATAGTATGGTACTGGGGTACTGGCATCAGGATAAACATGCAGACCAACAGAACTGTGGCTCCAGAAATAAGCTTATACATCTACAACCAATTGATTTTTGACAAGAGTGCCAAACCAATTTAATGGGAAGTATTTTCAACAAATGATGCTGGGACAAATTGATAGTTCATGCAAAAGAATGAGGCTGATCCTTATCTCACATCATAAACAAAATTTAACTCCAAATGGATGAAGAACCTAAATGTGAAAGTTAAAATATAGGAGTTTTAAAAGAAAACATAGGCACGAATCTTCAGAAAAGTGAATCAGAAAATGTTTTTGTATGAATGTTTTTTTGTATGTCACGCTAGAAGCACAGATACAAATTGGACTGTATCAAAATTAAAAAGTTATGTTAAAAGACACCATTAAGTGAAAAGACAACTCACTGAATGAAAAATATTAGAAAACCATGTATCTAAGGACCTACTATCTAGAATACATACAGAATAAAAAAATTCTTGGAACTCAACAATTAAAAAACAACCATTACAAAATGAGCAAAGGCCCTAAAGAGGCATTTCTCCAAAAAGATACACCAATGGCAAACAGGACAAGATACCTGGCACCACGTGTTGATGCTGTCAGCTGACATCACACTGGCCCCTGACTCACGACAACCCTGTGTACAACAGAATGAAATGCTGCCTGGTCTTACTGTCCAGTCCCGAGCCATTGCCATGACTGGCTGTGGACTGGACCACTGTGGCCCACAAGGTTTCCACTGGTGGATTTTTAGAAGTAGCCTTCCAGGCTTTCTTCCTCATCTATCTTAAATCTGCAAACACTGTTGAAACCTGTCAAGCATCACAGGAACAGACAAGCTTCCACTGACAGGTGATAGCTGCACAGAAGGTACACCAGCAGGGAAACGAACCCAGGTCTCCAACAAGGAAGGGGAGAATTCTACCACTAAGCCACTACCGCTGCAGCAGAATTACCACGATCAAGAAAGGAAACTCAGTGTCAGATACAATGAGGAGAAACTAGAAGTCTCACACAGCGCTGCTGGGAATGTAAAATAGTACGGCTGCTGGGGTCGCTCCTCAGTCAAACACAGAATTATCATCTGACTTAGCAATTACACTGCTAGTTCTTCACCCAACAATCAAAAGGACACATTCACACAAAAATCTGGACACAAATGCCAAGAAACAAGTCTAATGTCCCTTCACTAAAAAAATGAACAAAATGTGGTATACCCACACAACAAAATCCTATTCAGACCCACACACACAAAAAAAATAAAAAAATAAAAAAGCTAACGAAATATTGATACATGCTACATCACCTCTGACAAAAACACGCTAAAGTGAAAGCAGCCAGACACAAAGTCACATACTGTATCATTCCATTTATATAAAATGTTCAGGGTAGGAAAATCCATAAAGACAGAAAGTGGATTAGTAGTTGCCGGTGGCTCGGGGAACGGAGCCAAGGGAGTGGAGGTGACTGCTAATGGGCCTGGGATTTCTTTGTGGAATGATGAAAATTTCCGGAATTAGATAGCAGAGATCAATGCATAACCTTGTTGGTATCCTAAAAAACATTCAATTGTGCACTTTAAAATAGTGGATTATATGTGGATTTTATTTCCACAGGAAAAAAGGAAAGCACAGAGTCAGCAAAATAATTAAATGCATGGTTTACTCCAGCAATAAAGAGAATTAGCATTCAGCCTATAGGTAACTCTGCATCTAAAACTAAGCACCCAGAACAAAGAAAAAGAACATCTAGGTGAAGGAAGGGGTGCTAATTCCAAGCATTTACAGTTACTGGACTACAGCTGGAATAAATCCCCAAGTGCAGCAAATGTAAAAGTGAGAAGTGTAACTAAGAAACCAAGCCAGAAATCCCAGGAGAACTGATGACAACGTCTTTCAAGTTAACTGTTATCAGGCAAAACAATTACAGCTGTACCAAACTTAAAGCAATTCCAGCCCTTTTAAGATCAGATTTTCATTACAAGTAAATGGAGAGAAAGAGTCACCATTTACTTCAAAAAGATTTGCTAATTAAAATTAGGGTGCAAGAAGCCCTAAAATATAATAAACAGTAGCAAATGAACCTAATTAAACTATAAATGAATAATACTACCATACAGAAAAAGGTAAGAAAAAAAAATACGTAACTTTGTAAAACAGAACTTAGTTATACAATACAGCTAAACACAAACAGTACTCTAGGTTAAACTGGGGGACGATGGGTTAGCTATTCTGAAACCTAGTCTGGTGTGTGTAAGAACTAAACAAATAAGTAAGCATCTTGTGAATGAGAACAAGATTTCTCACCTGAAGACAAAGAAAAGTCTACAAAAAGGAAAACACTGGAATGAACCGTTATGTGAACTCATGGTTTTTAGTATGTGTGTGCATAAATATATTTTCATGTGTGTGCGTATGTATGTACATGTTTTACTTTCCCTATCTGTCTACATACAGACAAGGAAATGAATGCACGTAGGGGTGTCACTATATACGCATTTGCTAGTTCTATCTACTACACGGACCTAGAAGCAATGACACCCTGGTAGTACTGAATACACCTGTCACCCAGAGCTTGGTTCTTAGGTACCGTTCTCCGATAAAACCAACCCAGCTCCTCTGGGGAAATGATTGCTTTCTCAGCGAGGGCAGGCAGGAAAAACACAAACTGCACCCAGAACACCTTGTAGCACCAGACAGCAAATCAGTGCTCACAAAACAACAGAAGTGTACAGAAAGGCCACAGGATCAAACCTGAAGGCACTCTCAATAACCAAAGCCGGGACAATTTGAGCAATAAAATAATGATATTAGCCTATAATCCACACAGTAAATATCCATAATCCATGTCGAGACAAATAATTGGATGTAATAAATTCTTCCCAACAGCAAAATTCTAATTAATAAATACAGAATGAGGAAAAGAGAAACTCACCACTAGACAAACACCACAGTTGTCACTGCTGCAAGAACCACTGATGGATTGCTAACAGGGACCCGTGAGAGTATGACAAACAGGGTATCTGCATGGTTTCAAAGCACAGCCTAATTACAAAGGAGAAACAGGCGCTTAGTGCAGCAACCTGGCGGGCACCATCTTTGCCAAGTGATCCCACTTAGCATCACTAGTCCTTAAGACGGGAAACCCTGGTGGCGTAGTGGTTAAAGGCTCGGCTGCTAACTGAAAACTCGGGGGCTCCAACCCATCAGCTACTTTGCAGGTGAAAGATACAGCAGTCTGGTTTGGTGAAGATTTATGGCCTTGGAAGCCCTGTAGGGCACTTCTACTTGATGCTATGAATTGGAGTTCGCTTGATGCCACACAAGAAAAACAGTATCACAGTAAACAAGGAAGCAAAGTTTTAAAAAAGACTGATTTCTTCTGTTGTGAGAAATCACTTTCTCTGAAGTCTATGTCACTGGCCCTGTATTGACAAATGACAGATTCCTTCCTATCTTTCCAAGTTCCTCCATTACCATGGCACTCTAACAGATAACTGGTGAGCTTAATTTCACAGGCTATGACAAATCAAAGCTTTATGAAATAAAATCAAAGACATGAGCATGGCATCTCTTGCAACCAGCCCTTACTGACCTAAATGGTTACAGGTACAAGGGAGAACCAGGGAAGCCCCTGAAAGTGGCTTATCGTCAAATACAATTTAAAAAAATCACGAACTAGAGAATGACAAATGTAAGTAATTTGTTTAAGCTGAAAAACAGAACCAATGTTGCTATTTCTAAATTCTACTTGTCATTAATGAAACAAAAAATGCATTTAGTGAAGGTCTAATAAGTAGTGTACTAAATATATGTACCTTACCTATTAAGCCTATGTTACAGATGGAGAAACTAAATTACGGTGACAATCAACTCCCTAAGAGAAAAGAGCCCCCAAAGACTTCCGGTGGCTCCCTAAAAATGAAAATACCATCAAACTATGCACAAGTAAGTAGGCATTAAACACATAAAGCAGGGACTGGAACACAGCTCCTATGGTATGGCATTAGAACTGAAAGCACATGTGTTCTGTCCCTAGCAAAAGTGAAGGAAGTAGTGGCAATGTTCACACCTTACAAAAAAGAAAAAAGTACTTTGCAAGTAAAAGAAAGCTATTTGATGGAGATCCTAACAAATTTGCAGTGGAGTTCTGACTTCAGAGAGGTGGTCTGCTGCTGTAAATGGATTTACAACAGGCAAGGGCATCACTGGGGACACAGGAGGTGTGGCGTTTTCCAACAGACTTAACTCAAAACACGTTGATCTTGATTTCTAACAGTAAAATTGCTTTCAAAGAACAGTAAAAGTCCTAGAAAACACAGATAAACCAAACCCATTAACAGCATATCAATTCCAATTTATAGGGATCCTACGGGACAGAGGAGAAATGCCCTTTGGGGTTTCCAGAGTGGCTGGTAGATTCCAACTGCTGACATTTTGATTAGCAGCCACAGTCATACCTATATTTATAGGCTAAAAAGTAAAATTAAGGGTTTATCCTCACTGATTAATGGGTAAAATTTTTAATCCAGATTTCAACATTTCTGGCTACTGCTTGTTACAAGCCATGAAATACTCAAACCCCAAATCAAAGTACTGTGAAAAATCATAATTTGATAAATCATGAGAAAAGTATTACCTGATTATAAAAAAACTACTGTAGGTTTCCTGGACATTCACTCATTCCTCACAAAAATATGTGAAGCAGTGAAATTAGAAACCAAGAGATCAGTGACCAAAATTAATCTTCCCAAATCTATTCACCAACCAAGGTAAGGAAAATTAATATCTGCTGAGCAGCAACCTCCTGCCAGGCTGATATGCACACCTCGCCCTGCTTCACTCTAACACATGTGGGGCAGAACCACAACCATCCCTTTAAAAGTGAGGAAGCCAGGTCTTAGAGCAGTTCACTCTCTTGCCTTTGGTTAGAAGACTGTTTCTCAACCTCAGCATCACTGACCTCTTGACCAGGATAATTGTTGTAAGGGATTGTCCTGTGCATTCTAGAGTATTTGGCAGCATCCCTGGCCTCTACCCACTTGATGCCAGTATCATCACCACCCCTCCCCCAACTGTGACAACCAAAAATGTCTCCAGACATTGCCAAATGTTCACTGAGGGGGCAAAATCAAAATCAGCCCTACCTGAGAACCACTGGACTTAATGCAAACAAGCTAGCATTTTTGCTCAGCAATAGCTACATGCCAGACTCCCTTTACATTACACAAGGGACCCGGTCTCTACTCTCAGGAGCACACTTTGAATCCTGGTATTTCAGCCCAACTGGTGTTGAATTTAAAACCTCCCTCCAAACACGGCCTTTATGGCACACATCCTAACAATGACCTTCAACGAGCTCCTCTTTGCCAAGCCCCAAACCAGCTCACTCTTGCATCCCGTCAGGGGCAGTTCCACTCGCCACTCATTAAGGCTTGGCAGCTTGTAGTCCTTTCTGACTCAATGTTCCCCTTCATTTCCTGTATCTAGTCACTTCCCTTCAAATCCTGGTGTTTTTTTCCTGTAAAATGCCCCTTTCATCCACTCCTACTCTCCATTCCCATCACTCTATTACAGATACAATTTCAGGAACTAATCTTTCTCAGTCTCTCAAGTGAATCAAGACATCAGAACTACCAATCTCTAGGGTAGGGGGCTGGGAAACTTCAATGAGTGGTCAGCTACGACTACATCCTCTTTTGGTGGGATAGGGAAGGAACCTGGAATTTCCAATCTGATCACAGATCTAGTTTCAGAGGCCAGATGTTAACTCTCAGTAAGTAGCAGCCCTGACAAGCATTAAGAAGAGCCATATGGCAAAGATTAGTTGGGACCCATGAAAAAGTGGCTTGTGTACTACTGCTGGCCCTCATGCAATGGATGCTTTTTGTTTGCTCAAAGGACTGTAGAATTGACACTTGACTGATCAACTGAGATAACACTACTGAAGGAAACTTGAACTAAGCAACATTTCTACCCCTATCCATGTAAAGGGTCTTCCAATAGGGAAGCCCTATTTTTGACAGCTCATGGCAGCCAGGTTTGTGAAGCTATAGTAGCCACATTTATCACTTTTTGATTAGTCTTCACGAATAGCCATGAAAAGTTACACAATTCCACAACACATAGAAAGTATTAAAGTGTATTATCAAAATGGATGTTGCATTTGCCATTCTGTGTGTTATGTGAAATTTACAACATGCATAACTGTCCCACTGAGAAAACAGTCTGACATTTAATCAAAAAATTTAAGACAACCAGGTCTGTTGCCAATCAGACAATGCCTGTGCATCAATGTGCCACGTGTTCCAGTGAAAACACTGCCACCGTTTGTTAGAGTGTACATGAGAATCCATCCCAGTCAATTTCACAGTGAGCACAAGAGCTGGCTTGGCCTTTTGTGGACCACAATTTGGCAGATTTTGCATCTGGACTTGAAGCTTTACCCTTATAAAACTGTTTTAACTCAAGAACTGAAGTCCAATGACCACAGATTGAGCAGTACATTTGCTGACTGGGTACTGCAGCAACTAGAAGTTGACTCTAATTTTGGCTGAAAAATCATCTTCAGTGACGAAGCTCATATTCAGATGAATGGTTTTAACAAACAAAACTGTCACATTTCAAGTGATGGGAATCCAAAGGAGATTCAAGAATGTCCACTTCATCCACCAAAAGTTACCATTTGGTGTGGATTTTGATCACTGGCCCTTATTTTTTCTGAGATGAATGAGGAGAGGCTGTGACTTTCCATGACGACAGGTATCAGGCTATGACAGCTGGTTATTTGGGGCCCCATTTGGAAAGCACCACAGTACCCGAAGTTCTTTTCCATATGTAATAAACCTGAAGTTCTTCTCCACACATAACGTCATCAAATGTACTTCAAAATAATAAAACAATTAAAATTGTATCATTTACACACTCATTTTATTCAAAGACAAGACACCCTTACTGGAAGACTCTTTAAAAACCCAGGTGAAAGCAGGTAACGCAAACATACCACTAGGGAAATTCTAAAACAGATGGCCAAATAAAATCTAGTGCAAAAACTACAAACAAAGCATGCGTGAATAGAGACACATGCACACACACACACACACACACACACACACACACAAAGCCAAATCCATTGCTGTTGAGTCAATGCCAACTCATAGCAAATCCTACAGGACAGAGGAGAACTGCCCCATGTGTTTTCCGAGGAGTACCTGGTGGATTCAAACCAATCACTTTTAGTTAGCAGCTGTAACTCGTAACCACTACACCACCAAGGCTTCCATACACACACACGCACACACACGCATGCACGCACGCACGCAAAACAACAGCTCCAAAAGGCTAATTTGTAGCAATATATTGCAAAAGGAAGGCAAACACTTAAGATGAAAGAAACCAGAACGCATTTTAACATTGATCTCTCTGTTAGGCATAGAATGAACTTGATTGTACTAATGATCCTTGGGAAATAAACGCTTCTATCCTTTTAACTTCAAGACAATTTTAAGTCTAATCTCTGAAATTCACAACCTAACAGTGACATCAGGACTGGGGAAAGCCTCATTAATAACCTGTGACATTCACATAACACAACCTTAGTTGCTCAAAGTGAAGAGGACTTGAAGCACTTACTGATTAAAGAGTAAGTTCAAAGACAACAGCCTTCAGGATGGCTTACACCTTAACATTAAAAAAAAAAAAGACAAACGGAAATACTCCATACTACCTGCTTTTAGAACCCACTATATTGTCACAGTGGTCAAAACAGCCTGGCAGTAGCACAACAGATGCACAGACCAATGCAACAGAACTGATAACCCAAAATCCATCCCCCTATGAGCAGCTGATATTTGACAAAGGCCTCAACTCTGTTAAATGGAGAAAAGACAGTCTCTTTAACAAATGGTGCAGGTGTAACTGAATAAACATCTGCAAAAAAATGAAACAGGTCCCATACCTCATACCATGCACAAAAACTCAGTGTATCAAAGACCTAAAATCTAAAATGATAAAGACCAACAACACTAAGACCAGCAACACTAAGAGTCCTAATACAGGGAATAAATGGAATATAAAACAAGTAACAATGCACAAACACCAAGAGAGAAACTATGTAACAGGGAGCACCTACAAATCAAAACACTTGTGCTCATCCAAAGACTTCACTGAAAGAGTGAAAGGCCAACCTACAGACCGAGTAAAAAAAATTGACAATGACATATCCAATCAGGGTCTAATCTCTAAATTTCACAAGACACTGCAAAATTTCAACAACAAGACAACAACCTCATTAAAAAAAGGACAATGGATATGAACAGACACTTCACCAAAGAAGACACTCAGGCCACTAACAGGTACATGAGCAAATGTTCATAATCATGTGTCATTAGAGAAGTGCAAATCAAAACTACAATGAGATTATCCATCTTACCCCAAATAAGGCTAGCATTAATCAAAAAACACAAAAAAATGAACACTGGGGAGGTTGTGAAGAGACTGGAACATTTATACAGTGCTTGATGGGACTATGAAATGGAAATTGATTTGATGCTTCTGTGAAATCCTAGAAACAGAAGTACCACACACAATCTACCCCTTGGAATACATCCTAGAGAAATAAAAGCCATTACACAAATAGATACATGCACACTCATGTTTACTGCTCACAATAGCAAAGAGTGGAAACAACCTAGGTGCCCATCAATGTACAAACAGGTAAACAAATTATGGTAAATTCATGCAATGGAACACTATGCAAAGCTAAGGAACAATGATGCACCCACAAAATATTTCACTATTATGTTTGACTCTGGATGGCATTACGCTAAGCGAAATTAGTCACAAAAGGACAAATATTATATGAGACCACTATTGTAAGAACTCAAGAAACAATTTAAACACAGAAGAAGACATTCTTTGATGGTAACGAGGGCGAGAGGGGGGAATTCACTAACTAGATTACAAAACAAGAAAACTACTGCCGTCGAGTTGATTCCAACTCATAGCAACCCTATAGGACACAGCAGAACTAACCTATCAGGTTTCCAAGAAGCACCTGGTGTATCTGAACTACTGACCTTTTGGTAAGCAGCTTTAGCTCTTCACCACTATGCCACCATGGTTTTCCACACTAACTAGGCAGTAGACAAAAATTATCTTTAGGTAAAGGGAAGAACAACACACCACACAGGGACGTCAGCACAACTGGTCTAAATCAAAAACTACTAAGTTTTCTGAACAAAACTGAATACTTCAAGGGACAGAGTAGCATGGGCATGGATCTGGGGACCACAGTTTAGGGGGACATCTAGGTCAACTAGCATAACAAAGTTTACTAATGTTCTGCACCCCACTTTGATTGGTGGCATCTGGAACCTTAAAAGCTAGTGAGCAGCCATCTAAGATGCATCTATTGATCCCAACCCACCTGGAGCAAAGGAGAATGAAGAACACCGAAGACACAAGGAAAATACTAGCCCAAGAGAAAAAAGGGCCACAAAACCAGAGACACCATCAGCCTAAGACCTGAAGAACTAGATAGTGCCTGGCTATCACCAATGACTACCCAGACAGGAACACAAGAATCACTGATGGAGTGCAAGTGAAGTGTGAAGCACAACTCTAATCCACATAAAAAGACCACACTTGATGGTCTGACTGAGACTAGATGAACTCCACAAAACACAGCTCCCAGGCTCTTAATTAACCCAGAACTAAAATGATTCTCTAAGCCAATTCTTCAGACAAAGATCAGGTTAGACTGTAAATACTTGTGAAGAGTGTGCTTCTTAGTTGAAGTAAACAAGGACACTAAATGGGTAGCTCCTGTCACAGAAAGTGACAGCAACTGGATGAATGAACATGGGAAACCAGGGGTGGAAAGGGGGACAACATGTCACATTACAGGCATTGCAACTAGAGTCATATAACAATATATACATAAATTTTTGTATGAGAAAGTAATTTGAGCTGTAAACTTTCAACTAAAGCACAATAAACAAATCTGTCACAACTGGACCAATAAAAACATCGTCATAAATGGTGAAAATACTGATGGTGTCACAGATCTCATTTTACGTGGATGCACAATCAACACCCATGGAAGCAGCAGTCAAGAAATCAAACATCATTTTCAGTTGGGCAAATCTGCTACAGGAGACCTCTTTAAAGTGTTAAAAGGAAAGATGTCACCTGGAGGACTATGGTGCACCTGACTCAAGCCACAGTGTTTTTAATTACTTCATATGTATGCAAAAGCTGGACAATGAATTCAGAGACAGAAGTGACGCCTTTGAATTATGGTGTTGGTGAAGAATAATCAATATACCATGGACTGCCAGAAGAATGAACTAGTCTGTCTTGGAAAAAGTACATCTAGAATGCTCCTTCAAAGCAAGGATGGTGAGACTGTCTTATGAAGTCTGGACACGTTACCAGGAGGGATCAGTTCCTGGAGAAGGACATCATGCCTGATAAAGTAGAGGGTCTCTGAAAAAGAGATAACTCTCAACAAGATGGACTGACCCAGTGGTTCCAATAGTGGGCTCAACAAAGCAACAATCATGAGCAGCGCTTCATGCTGTTGTGCAGCGGGTTGTCATGAGTTGGAACCAACTAATTCGCATCTAACAGTAACTGAAACACCTATTTATACTTTATATTTTTAAAAAACAAATGTCAAAAAAAGCATGATGGGTAATATTCTGAATACTTCTGAGTTTTCTTGTAAAGGGCTAAATATTTAATACCAGGGTGATGGGGGAATTATATGAGCACTCTCCTGATATTCCAACTTCATCTGGTTATTTAACATAAAAAAAAAATCAAATAATTTTTGTATGTAAGCTCACAGTCTCCTAAAATAACATGCCATTTTACAGACGATCCTCAATGTCATAAGGGAAATGCAAGTCAAAAACTACAATTAGGTGCCATTGCCCACTTCCTAGGGTAACTAGTCTCAGAAAAATGGAAACCTGTGTGGCAAGGCTGTAGAGAAACTGGAAACCCTGTCCACTGCTGGTGGGAAACCCTGTCCACTGCTGGTGGGAAACCCTGTCCACTGCTGGTGGGAAACCCTGTCCACTGCTGGTGGGAAACCCTGTCCACTGCTGGTGGGAAACCCTGTCCACTGCACATTTGTGCAGCCACTGTGGAAAACATTTAATCATGTAACTACTGCATGGCCAGCCACTGCCATTCCTTGCCCCAGACCTGAAATATTTGAAAGCAGGGACTCGACAGATCCTTGCACACCAATGTCTCATGCCACAGTACTCACAATACCCAAAAGTTGAAAGTAACTCAAGTGTCCCTCAACAGACAATGAATAAACAAAACATGGTGCCAGCTAAAAACAAAACATGGTAGACACACACAATAGATTACTACTCAATCATAAAGAGAAATGAAGCCCTGATACATGCTACAACACGGATCAACCTTAAAAATAGATGCTAAGTGAAATAAAGTCAGACACAAAAGGACCAATACAAAAGTATTACCCCACTTACATAAAATATCTAGAACAGGTAAGTACTTATAGACCAAAGTAGATCAGAGGTTCTTTTAATAAATAGTAGTGATAATTACACAGCACAGTGAGTATAACTATTATCACTGAATTATACACTTAAAAATGACTGAACAGCAAAATTTGTTATATATATATATATTTTACCACAGTAAAATTTTAAAAACAGCATGTCATTCTAAATTGATGCATTTCCTCATGTGGGACACAAGTGTAGCTCATCACTTTTATGAAATGGTGAAAATTAAAGCCAAAGGCTTTATTTAAGCAAGCAATTATAATTAACAAGTATGTCAGATAACTTCAATGCACACTCTTGGTACCTGTAACAGAAAGATGAAACAGACTGGAATTGAATTAGATGCTCATTTAAAGCCATCTTCAGGTAATACTACTATTATAGTCCATCTCTGTTTGTAACCTATGATAGTAACACTTTGTTTTCTAAAAATATCAAAATTCAGCCTAAGCTAAACAACTCAAAGCAATTTAAGTAATTTCCTCATAATTCTAAGATTTTTAACTTTATCAGAAGCAACTGAAAGCCTTGAATATGGAAAATATATTAATAAACACATGTAAGTTCAGGAGGAAATGCATCATGATTAGCCCTAAAAAATTTTTTGACCCTCTGAGAAATCCTTTCCTATATAAAATGACCCACCACCTTGGTCTGTCAGTTTGCTGTACTGTGACAAGCTTGCATGTCACTATGATGCTGGAAGCTATTCAAATACTGGCCAGGTCACCCATGGTGGACAGGTTTCAGCAGAGCTTCCAGACTATGACAGACTAGGAAGAAGGGCCTCATATCTACTTCCAAAATCCAACCAATGAAATCCCAAAAGGTCACAGGTCAACACTGTTCGACCTCGTGCTGGAAGATGAGCCTCCTGGTATGGAAGCACTCAAAATACACAATGACCCAAACAATGGAAATACAAATGATCACGAAGATGGTGCAAGTCTGAGCCAATTTTCACTCTGGGACACATGCAATCTCCATGACTCGCAGCTATCTAGGCAGCAACCAATAAAAAGTAAGACGATGGCATTAACCTCAGAGCTGCCCGATCCATTTTTACTTTACTGCCACCCTCAAACCAAGCTCACTGGCATGGTGTCACTTCTGACTCATGGCAACCCTATAGTTTCCACGGCTGTCATCTTTTCAGAAGCCGACCATCACATCTTTCTCCTACACGGTGGCTGGTGGGTTCAAGCTGGCGACCTTTCAGTTCACCGAGGATACCTAACCACTGCACCACCAGGGCTCCTTTATTGTCACAACTGTTTCCATAACACTATTATGAAAACAATGTGTCTTTTAATAGAGTAAATATGAGGAAACCTTTTAAACTCATCCTTAAAGAGGTACTGTATATAACAATAAGCCAGGTGCCCTCTAGTCGGATCCAAGAATGGAAAAATTTAAAATTCACTCCCACTATTTTAACATACAGCCATGGTGTTCCCTCAACCTTGAAACAAAATTTAACCTTGTAAAGTAGATTATCATTAATCCTGATGGCAAAAAAATAAAATAAAATAAATAAAGGGCTCTGAGGGAGTCTTCCCTAAGAGAATACCTTGTTTCATAAGGCTTCAGTTAACAGAGGTGTGAATTCTGCTTATGTGAAATAAATGATAAAAAGAAAACATTTAAAAAATCAAATATTTAGGATTCAGTTGTCAGAGGGCTATTCCTTACAAATAAACTGCAACATCTTTCCTCTGGTTTAAATTATTGTAATCTATAAAATGCTGTCACATACATTACCTCTTTCAGTATTAATTCTTGCCTAGCAGTATTAGGTAAGAGTACTTTTTACTGACAAGACTGCAAACAAAATAAACTACATTTTCCACATCTCAGGAAATAAAGTATTTTTATGACCTGGTTTCCTGTTTTACATGTGGGGTCACCATGAGTTCGCTTAACAGCAACTAGTTCCTTTTGCAGCCAAACAATCACAATTCAGGAAGTTTCTCCTCCATTTGTCCTTATAATTCCTCCAACTATCCCAATACAATCTTCTCTACAGTCATTCCAAGATGACTAGTAACCTCAACTTGAAATAGCCAAGCCACGAGAATAAACTATTTTTAAAAGTAAAGTGTATGTATAACTGATACCATTTTTACATGCTGTTTAAAGAGACCGGAGGATTTACTTTCCAGGCCTATCAGAGGAGAGCCACTCCTCAAAGTAGAGTCAACCTTAATGACCAATATGAAGTAAAGCTTCAGAACGTTTCCTTGCTGATGATGTCACTGTTCCTGTTAGGCACTGTTTCATCGGTTCTGACTCACAACAATCTTGTGCACAACAGAATGAAACAATGCCTGGTCCAGAGCCAACCTCAACAATTGCTGTTATGCGTGAGCCCGCTGCTAGAACCAGTGTGTCAATCCATCTCATGAGGGTCTTCCTCTTTTTCATTGACCTTCTATTTTACCAAACATGATGTCCTTCTCCAAGACTGGTCCCTCCCAAGTATGCAAGATGAAGTTTCCCTGTCTTCATTTCTATGAAGTATCCTGGCTGTACTACTTCCAAGACAGATACATCACTTTTTGCTCTTCATAAGGTTTCACTGGCTAGTTTTTTTCAGAAGTAGATCGCCCGTGGCTTCTTCCTAGTCTTCATCTGAAGCTCAACTGACACCTGTCCACCATGAGTGACCCTGCTGGTACTTGAATACCTGTAGTATAAATAGCTTCCAACATAGCATCACAGCCAACACGCAAGACTCCACAATATAACAAAGTAAAACAACTGTCAGTAGCAGACTCAAAAGGAGATGAAACAGCTGCCAACATCCATTAATAGATGAAATGTGGAATGCAGGAAGTATGACTCTAGGAAAACTGGCAACTATGAGAAAGGGAACAGAATGCATAAACATCGACATCCTAGACATTAACGAGCTGGAATGGATGTACTGACTAACCACTTTGAATCAGACAGCCATATGCTCTACTATGCAGGGTAAGGCGGACTGAAGTACAATGGTGTGTCCATCAAAGAGAACATTTCAAGATCTATCCCTGAAATACAGCACTGTCAGTGATAATATACATATCTCTACAAAGAAGATAAGTTAATATGACTATTACTCAAATTTACACACCAATAACTAATGCCAAAGATGGCAAAAATAAAGATTTTAACCAACTTCTGCAGTCTGAAATTGATCAAATGTGCAATCAAGATGCATTGATAACTACTAGTGGCTGGAATGTGAAAGCTGGAAACAATGAAGGGTCAGAAGTTAGAAACCATGGCCTTAGCAATAGCAACAATCCTTGAGATCACAGGACAGAATCTTGCAAGACCCAAAGTCTATCCACTGGAAATATTTTTTCCAACAACATGAACATCATCTACACATGCTGACCTCACCAGGTAGAATACACAGGAGTCAAATCAACTATATAAATGGAAAGAGGTGCTGGAGAAACTCAGTATCACCAATTAGAACATGGCCAGAGCCAACTACAGAACAGAGGATCAATTGTTTCACATGCAAGTTCAAGGTGAAGCTGAAGAAAATTAAAACAAATCTATGAGAGTCTAAGTATGATCCTGAGTGTGTCCCACCAGCATTTAGACACCGCCTCAAGAACAGATTTGATGTACTGAACATAAACGACAAAAGAGCCAATGAGCTGTAAGAAGA
Organism: Heterohyrax brucei; assembly: GCA_028571685.1. Lineage (NCBI taxonomy): Eukaryota > Metazoa > Chordata > Mammalia > Hyracoidea > Procaviidae > Heterohyrax > Heterohyrax brucei. The sequence goes on along the minus strand of CM053149.1, from coordinate 26,395,905 downwards.
CATCAAGGACATTAGAAAGAAAGCAAAGTGGCATTAAGACAGAGGGAAGAAAAACAGACCTAACGGGATGTAGAGTAGCTGAAGCAAAATAAATGAACATGTAAAAAACTGACTGGAGACGAAAAAGTCAAAAAATTATGCAGTGTGCAAAGACCTGTAGCTAGAAACCAAAAGGGAAGAACAAACTCGATATTTCTCAAGCTAAAAGCCCGAAGGAAAAATCAAGCCTTAAGTTGCAATACTGAAGGATTCTATGGGCAAAAGAGGGTCTTTCTCAGTCACAGTGTACTCAGTGGCAGTGGGGCTATGGGCAAACCATAGGAACCGCAGGAAGTATCAAAAAACAATGGAAAGAATACCAGGTCTCAGGTGTTAACGAGTTCAGCCGCTAGCCAAAAGGTCAGCCATTGGAATCTACCAGCTACTCCCCAGAAACCCTACGGGGCAGCTACCATACACTGTGCTATAGGTCACTGTGAGTTGAAATGAATGTAATGGCCACAGGCACAGTATCAAAAACCACGGGTCAACATTCATTCATTTAAGTTAACCCATGATGAAGAACCAGTGGTAAGAAAGGCAAGTAACAGCACTGGAGGATAGCGAGGTTCCAGGAACGGACGGAATACCAACTAAGATGTTTCAACAAATGGATATAGTGCTGGAAGTGCTCATTCCTCTATGCCAAGAAATTTGGAAGGCAGCAATGTGGCCAGCTAACTGGAAGACAGCCATATCTGCACCCACTCCAAAGAAAAGTAACCCAAGAGAATACAGAAATTATCAAATACCATTAATATCACACACACGTAAAATTTTAATGGAGATCATTCACAAATGGTTGCGGCAGTAGTATCAACAGAGAACTGTCAGAAATTCAAGCCAGATTTAGAAGAGGACATTGAATAAAGGATATCACTCCTGATATCAGATGGATCTTGGCTGAAGGCAGAGAATTTCAGACAGATTTTTACCCATGTTTTATTAACTATGCAAAGGCACCTGAGTGATTACAGTGTAACAAATTACAGAGAACATGGTGAAGATTTGGGGAATTCCAGAAAATTGACCTGTGCTTCTGCGGACCCCGTACACAGGCTAAGGCGTGTTCAAAAATAACAAGGGGATACGGTGTGGTTTAAAATCAGCAAAGAATGGTGAGTGTCCGGGTTGTGCCCACACTTATTCACCATACTTATTCACCCTGTCTGCTGAGCAAATGATCCAAGAAGCTGGACTGTGTGAAGTAGAATGGGGCACCAGGATTGGAGAAAGACTCATTAACGCAACCCTGCCCACTGACGCTGAAAGTAAACATGACTTGAAGCACCTGCTGATAAAGATCAAAGACTATCGCCTTCTATGTATTACACTTTAACATAAAGATAACAGTAACAGTCACATCTGAACCAATAAGCATGATAAACAGAGGAAATACTGAAGGTGTCAAGGATTCCATTTTACATGGTTTCACAATCAGCACCCATGGAAGCAGCAGTCAAGAAAGCAAAAGATAACACTGTATTGGGCAAATCTGTTGCAAAAGATCTCTTGCAAGTGTTAAATAGCAAAGATGCCACTTTGAGGACCACCGTGCACCTGAGCCAAGCTGGACTATGAATAAGGAAGACCTTAGAATTACAGTGTTGGTGAGGAATACTGAATATGCTATGGACTGCCCGAAGAAGAAACAAATGTGTCTTGGAAGAAGTATAGCCAGAATCTTCCTTGGAGGCAAGCATGGCATGACCGTCTCAAGTATCTGGACATGCCACCATGAGGTGTCAGTCCATGAAGAAAGACTTTATGCTTGGCACAGCAGAGCATCACTGAAAAAGAAAAAGACTCTCAACAAGACGGAATGACATCATGGCTGCATCAATGAGCTCAAATACAGCAACGACTGTGAGGATACCGCAGGACCGAGCAGTGTTTCATTCAGCTGTACACAAGGTTGCTATGATTTTGAATTAACTCAACAGTACCTAACAATAACTACATTCTTTCTGTCTATAATCTTAAGTTAAGCATATCCTGAAATTCTTATTGCCAGTCATTCTATTTTTTTAAAAAACTCATGTACATTAAATTTACACTGTTTTCTATGGGAAAGGCCAAATTTATTCCAAAGGCTATATCCATCATTGAGAAGAAACTATTTCTAAAATTCTCCATCTAGCAATAACTAAACATGTTTTCTAGTAAGTCAATAACCAGCCAAATTAAAAAAAAAAATCCGCAAAGAGCCATTTACTTATATGCATCATGCATTCCTAAGTGGTCTCTGTTTGGATTCTTAATAAACACGGCAAAAGGAGCTCCACAGGATGTGGACGTCCTGGACAGTTTTCTGAAAATCCAAGAATTTAACACTTCAAATGTTCCCAGTGATTAGCAGCAAGTATTGACCAAGGCGTAAGGTGAACACAGGTTAAGCTTTGCTGAGACAATTTAAGCAAGCCCTAGAAGAGAGGGCCACAAGAATCAAGACTTCATTGTCAAAGGCAGTATCACCACTGCTGAAGGGAACCAGACAAGTGAAGCCATTCCTTCCTCTAAGAACCATTACAGAAATGGTATGCTACCTCTCAGGCCTGGCAATGCCTTAAGAACCTTCAAGCTGATGTTCCACGGAACCACTCATGCCCACTGTGTGCCAATTATTGTTCTAGGCAGTCTGAATACCAGGCTTCAATTATTCCTCATGTCAACCCTGCAAAAGGGTCTCTTTACAAATAGCAAAACCTAGAAGCAGAATAACTTGGCAGGGTTTTAGGAGAGAAAAAAAAATATCTATCAGGATTCAGATCCAAGCCTTTCTCTTTCCACAGTGACAGCCATAGCTTCTTGGTAAAGCCATAACATTCTCTGTGAGCTTGAAGCTCTAAGATTTCAGGAAATCTCACACCATCTCCTGACAACGGCAACTTCATAGGCAGCATTCTGGCCACTATTGTTCCCCCTTCCAGAGTCCTAGTGACACAGTGGTTAAAGAGCTACAGCAAGCTACAGCTGCTAAGCAATAGGCCAGTGATTCGAACGCACCAGCCACTCCTTGAAAACTCCTTGGGGCAGCTCTACTCTGTCCTATACGGTTGCTACGAGTTGGAATCAACTTGTTGGGGGCAGGTTTGCTTTTGGTTTCCCCTTTCAATGTCCAGCTGTCATAATGACCCAAACGATAGTTGGCACTAAACACTAGACTACGCTACCTAACAATTAACATTTATTGAGCACTTACCACACACCAGGTACCATTCCAAACACTTACAACTTTGTAAGATAAGTTCTACCTTTATCCTTATTTTAAAGGTAAAATAAAGCACAAAAGTCTTTAATTCGCACATGGCCAAATGAGGACAGGTGGGTATGGAACATTCAAATCAGGTTTCTGGCTCCACAGCCCATGCTCCTCTTAAAGGCTACCCTTCCTCCCTCCCAAAAGAATTTACACAGGGTTTCTCACACAATCCTCTCAACTTTATGAGCTAAACACGTATCAGCAACCATAATTCATCGATGAGGAATGTAGGCTCAGAAAGGTAAACTTCAAGTTACCCAGCTTACAAATAGTTAAAGAAAGATTAGAATCCATTTTTTGTTTCATCTTCCCAAGCTGCTTCTGCTACACCTTGTCAGGAAGACACTACAAAAGAAATTAGTATCCATCTATGTATTTCAAGATGGTCAATTGCTTTTGAAAAGGTCTAGGCTGTATATGAATTCTTAAGTGTTTAAATAGGACAAAGGGAAAGCATGTTATACTCATGCTTAAATAGGACAAAGGGAAAGCATGTTATAGGACAATAAAACGACATAAACGACCTCCTGATGACTAAAAATAATGAGAATACCCTCCAAGTTTTAAAGAACTGTATCTTTTACTATGAGGCTAAATATTTGGCCATGAAACAGAGGCATAATCAAACACAAGCATGTACCATGTTCTTATCTCATGACCAACTCTCTTTCACTCAAGATGTATTATAAGAGTCGGCCTAATTAGTAATGTTCTTCTTCCTAAGAGATGAAGGAATTAAAACTAAGAATCCACCTGAAGGCTACTCCCTTAAGTCTGTTAACATTACAAAAACAGAGCTCACCAGCATGCATTGAGTTTGAGAGGTTGTTCAAAATGTGACTACCAAGAAACAGGTATACGAATGCATTAAATATTGTTTCTTTTGTCCAGAGCTGATCTGCCTTTCTGAAATCTATGAACTAAGAGACAAAGAAGAAAATTCCTCAGAAAAGTGATTTTCCATACCAGCAGACATTACTGCTTTCAAAAGCCTTTCCTAAAGAGCCAATTAGACAGTTTTTTTCATTCCTCTGCAGTTACACACTTTAGTATTTCAGAAAATGTCTTCCACCAATTTATCCATCCAGAGTAAAATTGGACAATATAATCACGTCGCTTGTATTTCCTACATATCCCAAGGGGTCTGCCATAGCAAAACACATTACTGCATCTATAAAAAACATCTATTTTAAAATTACTGGCCCTACTTAGGACAATCAAGATTACATTCTCATCAACATAAAAACAAATTAGAAAGCAGTCAGCCAACCCCAATTGCAGCTCCTTTGTACAAGACATAAATTTTTAAAAACCGAAGATACTAAAGGAAAAAATCCTAATTTGTTAAATATATTTTACAGCATCTTGCAGTCTGGGGATTTAAAAAAAAAAAAAATTACCATACACAAGTCAGAAGTCAGCATAAAGAAGAATTAATGAGGTTAGGAGGGTGGGGGGAATCATTTATTCAGGGTTGTTCAACTCTTTTCAAAAAAAAAAAAAATAACCAGTGCTGTTCAAGAAAAGCAGCAAATATTTTGATTAGACTTAAAGAATCAAGTAACATGTAAATGTAATCTAATGTGTCCAACGTGTACAGTGGACAAACAGGTTCCACTGACAATCTACTACCTGGTGTTTTGAAATAGGGCGGAACTTGAAGAAAGGCAATCACGTTACATATTTCATTAAATTCAAGGTTGGGTATTATCTATGTGTGTGTGAGAGAGAGAACGAGAGAGAATTCCTGTGAATTGAAAAACAATTAGCTGTTTTTACCCCAAAGCTGGAGATCATAAAAAGCTGTTTTCTTTTTAGTAACTGAGTCGAGTCACATACCATGGCAAAGCGACACACCAATATACAGAGGAGCGGTCCATCTCCTGATCCCCGCTTCCCCCAATCCCACTTCTCCTCGGTGATTCCTTTCAAAGGCCAATTTAAACCAGCATCTATGCTACCCAAAAAGAAAACTCCCTTCCATTAACCAAAGCTAATGAAAACATGAATTCCTCAGGAAAGCCAAGTCAAGCTCAGTCACCCACAGAACCTTAATCCCCGAAATGCTCCATGTTCCCAAAATAAATGGTGGATAAGCAAAGAAGGCGAATTCTTGGACACTTTATTTGCAAATAAAAAAATAAAATCACGAAAACAAAGAGATGGGGAGGGGGAAGGCAACTTAAAATCAAAACCACCACACCCTCAACTCCGCGTTTCAACCCATTTACTAAAGGGCCTTTACCTTCATTTTCCATCGAAACTGCACTTGGGTTGATGGCTATAAAGTCTTTAGTGTCAGCCACGGCCACACTGGAAATAGGGACGAGAAGAGGACAAGGAAGAGAAGCCCCAGGAATCCCAGGCTGTCACCCCCGCGCCCGGCCACGCATCCCACGGCTGCTCCCACCACCCCCAGCAACAGCATCTGCAAGAAAAACCAGGAGAAGCGGCGCTGGAGAGAGCGAAAGAGAGCAGAAAGACCCCCCGCCCCACTGTCACTTCGGGAGTCTCCAGGATCTGTGCCCGCCCCCTTGGCAGCCCAAGCGCCCCTAGTCACGCCGGCGGGGCGGCGCCCTAGAGATGCCCCATCTCCCGTCAGCCAGTGCATCCCGGGACGCCCCTTTCCCTCAGGATCTGGAAGTTTCTGTCAATGGGGGTGGGTAGCAAATAAGCCCGCTGCTCCCCTCAAGTCTCGGCCCCCTTTTTCAGGCTGCGGGGACTCACCCGCGGGGCTCGTGGGGGCGCCCCGCGCGCCTTGGGCGAAGAGGAGTGGCTCGCGGGGCGGAGGCGCAAGACGAGTGCCTGCTCGCGGCGTGAAGGACCGTGAGGGAGAATTATCAAGTGGGGAGGGGGAAAAGAGGAGGCAAGGGGGGCCCGTCACGCTTTGCCCCGCTGCGCTCGTTGGCTCCCTCCTCCGCCTCCTGCGCTCCGCCCCTCCCCGCCGCCGGCCGCCCCGGCGCGCCCCGCACTCCCGGGCCAGCCGCGGACCGGGCTTTGTCGCTACTACTTCCGCTGCAAGAGGCGCGCGCGCACGCGCACTCGGTCGCCTTGGAGGGGAGAGCGGAAGTGAAGTGAGGGCTGGGCTGCTGGCGCCGAACCGGCGGTAGTTGGGCGAGCCCCGGCCGGATAGTGGAGGAACCGAGCTCTGAGGTCCAGCTTTGCACTGTCCTGTAGCGAGCCCTTGCTGACCCCTAGGTCAGGGCCCGCCGGCTCCTACGCACCCAATGAGCTTGAAGATCCGAAACTAACATGTCCCCCACATCGACCACACATTCCTTTGAGACAACCGCCGAGTCTGCACTAACAGTCATGGCCGCTGCCCCGAGGCATTTGCGCGCCTTCAACAAAGGCGACTGGGGAGCCCCCGCCTGTCGAGGGGGACCGTCACAATCTCGGCAGGCGACGCAGGGGCTATCTAAGGAAAGGACGAGGGCGGAGGGACGCCCGCGTTCCTACCGGTGACCAGGTACAGCGAGCGAGCCTCCCTGGCCTCACATAACTCGCAAACCCCTAGTCTAGCTGCCTCTTTCTTTTTGCTGGAGTGACTCATCTCGGGGTGGCTTGCGAAAATTCTGCCTCGGTGAGGGATCTGGTTCAGACCCTGCGTGTAACGAGGGGACAGGGATTGAGGTCCAGGGAGATCCCGTGAGTTGCTTGTTCTTTCAATTTAAGTGTGTGAAACAACATTTAGAAACCAAGCGTCCACAGACAGAAGCTGAAAGACAGCCATTGTACCGTCGGCCACTGACTGTGCTTTCATTATGTGAACTTTCTGACTTTCTCTGCACCTAACCCAGACCCTCCCGGGTGCTTTTTTTATGGACGGATTGGTTTACATAAACCCTGGTGCAGTAGACAGAGGAAAGACATCGAACCCAAGTCCTCGAGCATCCACAGCCACCAGAGGGCAGGGCTTCACCTAGTGCATTCGTGCACCGCCTTCAAAGAACTGTCAGAAGCTCAAACGTCCTCATATGCCAGAGGTATTTTTCTTCATCTACACATACATATTAAAAATTTGCCCCTATTCTCAGGTCCTGAAACATATTCCAGAATGCTCTCCAGCCACACGTTCAACATCAGAAGACAAGTGGATAGAGTTATCTTTCTGTGTTTGACCTGAAATAAGTGAAACTAGGATCAAAACTCATGAACAGCTTTCTAGATTTACCTTTAAGAAGTAATGAGATTTCATTCCAGCGAGGCCACGTGTAAATTTCCAAAAGGAACCATCAAAATCAGGGTTAACCATGAGTCACTTTTGATCAGCATCCTTGGTGATTTGAGTCCACACAGTGGCTTTATAAGCCTATTATTTGTACTGTTAAAGAATGTGCTGTCTCCTTCTCAATTGTGTAATAAATTTGCAATGATTATTAGTAACTCCGGAAACCCTGGTGGCACAGTGATTAAGAGCTACGGCTGCTAATCAAAAGGTCAGCAGTTCAAATCCACTAGGTGCTCTTTGGGAACTATGGGGCCGTTCCACTCTGTTATATAGGGTTGCTATAAGTCGAAATCAACTCAATGGCAACGAGTTTTATTAGTAACTGTACATACTGGTCCTTGACACTAAAGCATCATGTTAAAAACGACAGCATCTAAGGTAAGAAATGTATAGGACATAAACACTATTTGATATTAATATTTGGATTTACCAACTAGAGAGTAATTTCACAGTACAGAATTCACTAGTGGACTGCTTAGCTCAACTGTTTCAACTGAAACAACTTTTGAAAATTATTCATTATGTACCCCAGCATGAACACTGAATTTATTATTAGCATCTGCAAAGATTTATTGCTCCAGGTTTATACCGAAAGTTCCTTACACTGAAATTTTACATTTTTGGTTGTTCCACGGGAGAAAGACCAGGCAGTCTACTGCCATATAGGTTACTGCGTAGCGTTATGAGTCAAAATCAACTCAAGGACACCTAACAGCAACATCAAATTGCGAAAAGAGGTCACAGAGTGGTCCAAATGTTAACCGTTTGACTACTGACTAAAAGGTTGTCAGTTTGCACTCACCCACAGGCACCCCAGAAGTCAGGCCTGGGAGGAGACGTGCAAAAGTCACAGTATTAAAATTCCGCTGTAAGACACACAGGGTCAGCATGACTCAGAACTGACTGAATAGCAATTAACAAAATTGTGAAAGCCACTGCTGTTATTGCTAAGCCAAAAATCTGAATTAACACCAGTTACCCAGAAGAATTGTTAATGTACTTCATTCTTACTCCACTGTCATCTCACAGCTTCCTAGGCTGGGGACAGCAAGCCACCCCTACCACCACCAAAAAACCCACTGCCTATAGGAAGAGTGGAACTGCAGCAAGTAACCTTTAGAGAGTCAACCTATTAGCTAATCCCTGAACCTCAGCAACTTCTCTTTCTACAGAGCAATCTGTTCTGTACCTGAACACTTCTGCCTCCAAGCTAGTAATCAGCAGCAGCACAGATTTTTTACTTATTAGAGTCGCTATGAGTCAGAATCAACTTGATGGCAGAGTTTCTTTTTTTTTTCAATGTACAGAAAAATAGCCTTTATTACTACATGTATGCATTCTGTGTGCAAAAGTGAGCATGTATTAGCTGTTCAAGCCAAAGCAATGGGGAACGCTTAACCACAAGCTTCGGAAGACCTCCTCTTTCTCCCAACATCCACGCCTCAAACCAGCTAAACTGCAGTGATGCTATGTTTAGCAGTCTTCACCTCCTCATCGTGGGAGAATGGGACTGAGGTCTGTGTGCACTACAAAGAAATGTATATTTTAGTTACAGATATATACATATGTATGTATATGTATATATTTGCATACATTAAGATATAGGCAGAATAACTACCTTCTTTCCCTCATAAGATTATGAGGTTCCGATAATATAAGTTGTAATTATAAGCAGGCCTGGTGGCAAAGTGGCTAAGTGTCAGGCTGCAAACCAGAAGGCTGGCAATTTGAATCCACCAGCCACTCCTTAGAAACCCTACTAGAAGGTCTTATTCTGTCCTCTGGGGTCACTATAAGTTGGAATTGACTTGAATGCAACAGGTTTGTAAAAGTATAAGACTATCGTACAGAGAAACAAGCAAAAACTTGGGATATTGCCTCACTAGAATAAAAATGGCAACCATGGAATTATTATGTCCAGGTTATCTCTTATTTCTTCCTTAGAAAGCAATGCTCTAGAATTCCTTTCTGCTGTCATTTTAAGGAGCCCTGGAGGCACAGTGGTTAAAGCTCTCAGCTGCCACCTAAAAGATCAGCAGTTCAACCACCCTATCCACTCCATGGGAGAAAGATGTGCTAATCTGCTTCCATAAAGATTTACAACCTTGGAAACCCTATGGTGCAGTTATACCCTGTCCTGTAGGGTCACTATGAGTTGGAATCAACTCGCCATTAGTGGGTTTGGTTTTGGCTCTCATTTTGTTCTGAATATTTAACCTTCAAACTTAAACATCTGGTATAAAAAGTTGTCACATGTGAGCAATATAGGGGACATTTGTCGGGCAGCTCTACTTGGGGGAAGTGAGTCACAAATGGAGAGCACTGAGAAAGAATGGTCCTGATGTTCTCATTTATCCTGTGCCCCATTCCACAAAAGGTGTGAGGCAGCTTGTTTTTAAAATCAAATCTGATAGGTGGTATTTTTAAAAACCTAGATGATAAAGGAATATGTGGCCTTTTAAATTTTAAGAAACTAACTTGTAAACCATTATTTTAAAATAATTATTCAAATATAAATTCCCTAATAAAACAAAGAACAACTTTGAAAAAAAAATTATTCAATCTCTTATTTTACAGGCCGTTGTAAACATTGTACCAAGAGTTAATAGTTAAAGGGAGTTCATTTAGCTGCCATAGAAGTTGCCTTTCCCCCTGCCCCCACTGAACATTTTAAAAGCTAGCCTATTTATGTTTTTCCTGCTACTGCAACAGAACAACAGAAGTATTTTTCTCCCTATAGGAGAAAGGGCATGTTAAGTGTCAAGTTTGGGGAAGGAGACTTATTGCAAGAAGTGTCGTGTGAAATCAGTATCTAACAAACACCTGCCAGAATCACTATGAAATTGCTTGGTTTCCTGTTGTAGCAGTGCTGGAATAGGAAAGGCTGGGAGAGCAAGAATAAAAATCAGAACAGGCTAAATATGAACCATCTGTGTTTGTTTGGTTTTAACTGCACATAGATCGAGTTCTCGATAAACATTTTTATCAGCACACATAAGTCCACAGCCTTTTCCATACATGCTAGTGTGCTAAACATGAAACATTTGGGGAAACCAAGTAGAAGACATTGAAGTAGAGAGTTTAAAGTCTACTCTTCTTATTTTTGTTTAATTTTAAATACAACACACTTTCCCATTCGAAGGTTCTGAGCCTAAGATCTGGGATCTTTGGTATGTACCCCAATAAGATCCCTTTCTTCTGGGTTAGGGTGAGGGTGGGAAAGGGGTGCAGTTGAGGAAACAGAAGGAGGAAAACCAAAATGAGTTTGAGTTTTATGGCCCTGAGTCAACAGACATTCAATGTTCCATGTTATGTAAACTTCAAGATTTGTGTTGCGATAAAAGTGGTCTGTAAAACATACCATTTTTTTAATTGTGTTTAAGCAAAAGTTTACAGTTAGTCAGTTTCTTATACAAAACCTCACACACATTCTGCCATGTGACCTTAGCTACCCTACCAACACTGTGACAGCATATCCTCCCCTCCAACCCGTATTTCTCATGTTGATTTGTATAGCATACCATTCTGTCTAGTTCTAAACTGGCATAATTTATCCGTGTCCCCAAAATATGTTGCCTATGGTATGGGTAATCTGAGGAGTCCTTGTGTGGCGCAGGTTATTAAGCACTCAATTATTAGCTGGAAGGCTGGCAGTTGGAAACTACCAGAAGGCATCTCCGAAGAAGACAGCCTGGTAAACTGCTTTCCAAAAGTCACAGCTCCTGCAATTGATGGTCCGAAGGCCTAGGGGTTCCCCTGGGGGTGTGGCCCCTAGACCTGATGCTGCCACTGATCATAGATCATTAGTGAGGTGAACTCTTCTGATAGGAATGGATTGGACTCAGGACACAGAGTGACCATATTGTGTGTACACTTTATGGTTCTATGCATCTATAGGATGTCATCCTACTAGCCTCTTACTAGAGGGGAGTGGAGAAGGTGGAGAGGAGGGGATTGTTAAGAGGATGTGACCTACAGAACAGAAACGAGGAGTATGCTGTCACCGGGCAAGGAGAGTAGAAGGAGCTGCAGATAGGCAGGCATGCAAATTTGAGCTGTATTATAAAATTTCACTCAATCACAGTGAAAAAAAAAGGTCATAGCCCTTGTGGGGACCATGATCTCTGGAAACATCTAGTTTGACTGGCATGACATAGTTTTTAAAAAAAAATGTGCATTCTACTTTGGTAAGTGGCATCTGGGCTCTTCAGAGTAGCCTTCTAAGATATTCCACTGGTCTCACCCTGTCTCGTGACAGGGAGGATGAAGAAAACCAAAAAACAAAAGGTAAAAATTAGTCGAAAGGACTAATGGGCCACAACTACCAGAGGCTCTACCAGAGTGAGTCTAGAACAATTATATGGCTCCTGCTGCCAGTACCAACAGCTCTGACAAGGACCGCAATAGAGTGTCCTGGCCAGAGCTAGAGAAAAATGCAGAACAAAATTCTAACTCAAAAAAAAAAAAAAAAAAAAAAAAAAAACCAGACTTACTGGTCTGACAGAGACTCTGGCCCCAAGAACCTCAGAAGTCTGTAATGAAATTACTCCTGAGGTTCCCCCTTCAACCAAAGGTTAGACTAGCCTATGTGTAAAATAAAATGGCCATACCAGCCCAGGTTCAAGGACAAGAACACAAGCCAGCCAGGTGCCAAAAGGGGACAGGAAAGCTGACAGTGGGAAACTCAAGGTCAAGAAAGAGTCATGGGGTTAGCTACCAATGTCACAGCACTAGTTCTGTAAACCTTCATCTAAAGTAAAATTGTTTTTTTTTTTTTTAAGTTTTACAATAAGCTAAAAGGTTTTCTAAATTCAACACAACATTTCAAAGGACAGAGTAGCAGGGACATGTTTTCAGAGGACATTGAGGTCATTTGGCATATGCAGTCTTTTTCTAAGAAAGTCTTGTGCACCCCATATTGGTGAGTGACACCTGAGGTCTTAAAAGACAGCAAGCTGCTCTCTGAGGAACATCAACTGGTCCTAACCACCTGAAACAGATGACAACCAAGAACATCAAACACACAAGGAAAAATGAGCCCGGGAGACAGAAGAACCCATATGATTGGGAAACTATGTCAGCATGAGACAAGAAGAACTAGATGATGCCCAGCCACCAACAAAGACAGCCCTGATAGGGGACACAATGTAGATTTTCTGATGCAGCATGAGAGAAAGAGGTGTGTAGATCACAAACTCTATTAAAAGGCCAGAATTGATAGTCCAACAACCTGGAGGGTCCCCTGAGAACATAGCCTCTAAGTTCGCTGCTAGCCCAGAGCTACAACTAGTACTGAAACCAGCACTTCAGAAAAAGAATGGACTGGAACTTGGAGACACAGAGTTATGCATGTGGTGTGTGCACTTTAAGGTTCAATATATATGAGGCTGTGCTACTGGATTTTTTTTTAAGAGGGGAGAGAGGAGAGAACAAGTGTTGGTTGAGTAGATACTGAAAGTAGAAAGTGAAAAAGAAAAGTGCTGTTACAGGATGAAGAGAGTAGATAGAGATGCAGAGTGGCAGGTACTCAGGGTTTTATACAGAAAATTGACTTGGATTGTAAACTTTCACTTAATCACAACATAATTTTTCTTTTCACTAAAACAAAATTAAAAAGTTTTACAAACAGTCACAGCCTTGAAAACCCTACAGAGCAGTTCTACTCTGCACAGATGGGGTCACCATGAATTGGAATCAACAGCAGCTAACAACAACAATCTCATGGATAATGTGAAAAGGGGTCATCATAAATAAATATTTATTGTTGAATGAATAAACCATAATCTCACCTTTGGCTTTGCTGTTTGCTTCCCGTGATCAAATTAAACCTGACTTTCTGCTTTCTTGTGAAACGAAGAAAAGTTTAAAAACAAAACCCGTAACCACTGAAACCTACTCTTGGTGACCCCATGTGAGTCAGAGTATAACTGTGCTCCATAGGAATTTCAATAGCTGATTGTTATAAGTGGATCTGCAGTCCTTTCTTCCACCGTGCCTCAAGGTGGACTCAAACCTATAACTTTCTGGCTAGCATCCAAGCAGTAAGCATGTGCACCACAAAGAGACTCTGCAAGAAAAGATTTAAAAATGAACCTACATCTTTGAAACCACAGAAAGTTGGCTAGCACAACATGATCTGGGCAAGAACAAGCCCTAATCATTACAAGAAGTAATGAGCATTGCCTACAGCAGTTGAAATTATACACCCAAAATTTGAGTCCAGTTAACCATGTGAAATACAAAGATAGTAGTGTGGAAGGAGCAGCTTCCATACAATGACACCTTGCTTTGGGTTTGTTGGCATGCATATCAATGTCTATCAAACAATAAAGCACTATAATTTCCAGCACATTTTTCAGCCATTACCTTGGAATCAAGGACCTACTCTTAATTCCTAGAAGAGACAGCTAGGATGCTAAGTATAAGCGAGAGCCAAGTAAGTTAAATTGCCTGCGACCAGGAACTTCTACCAACCTTGAAGCTTTGCTGATGGGTTGCTTGTTGTAAACAGTTAAAACTATGACAAAGATTCCAAATCATGCTCTGCAGGCCCCATGTCAGTTTCCATGTCAGGCTTGCAGTAATCGATTAGGTTTTCTCTCTCAGTTTGAATGCTTTTCTCAGTTTCATGTCAGAAATGCTCCAGTCTCAAACCTACTGTACACCAGGACCTGAGAGAGCTTTGGAAAAGGTTGCATTTCCTCAAACCTCCAAAATGGTACAATTTGCACTTGAAAGCTTTTTACCCCACTGTTTTCTAGAAGTCAAGGTATCAGTTTGGTTCAGTTCAGTTTGCAGAGCTTGCGTCTTTGCCTGAACTTATCCCATGTCCTTCTGGGACCCCTACAGAAATCATCTGTCTTTATAGTGCTTCCTGTTGTGAAAATAAATGAGAAAAAATGCACAAAAATGCCATTATAGCAATAAATTAGGGAGATACACAACACAAAAATTTCCCAAAGCTTTATAAGAATACTGAAGTTGGCCTTGAACAATTATGCAAAACGACCAGTACTTCAACTGAGCGTATTATGCAAAATATAGAACCCATGATAAAGAGATGATTTGCACAATGGTTTTGTAAGATAGATGACATCTAAGAGGACATTACAATTTAGTAGGAAGTAGTTTTTGTAACAAGCAAATTATTAAAACTTTGGGTTAAGAAATTCATCATTACAAATACAGGTCAGGTGAAAAATTAGAGACATTGAAGTATGCCTTCAGGCAACTTTAATTTTGCTTCCAAAAGGCTATGCTTATGCCTAGAATGGAAAATATTAAAAGTAATTTAATATTGTCAAGTATTTAATATTTGGGAAATTTGGAAAATGGAACTCAGGATAAGAAGGGAAATTAAAGCTTTCAGGAAATAAGTTGAAGTACAAATTTGGGGCTTGAACTGTCCCAACCAATACCCAATTTAAACAGGTGAGTGGAAAAGCATTTTCTAAGAAACTGTTAGCATCACTGTCATGGGCTGAATTGTGCTCCCTCCCCCCCCCCCAAATATGTGTAGCCATGTGGCTGGGCCATGATTCCCAATATCTGTGACTATGTTCCACTTTGTGATTTTCCTGTGCTGTATGTTAAAGAATTAGGATGGGACTGTAAATCTCTTCATAGGATTACTTCCCTGCTCCACTGTAAAGGGAGTTTCCAAGGAGTATGGCTTGCCCCACCCTTAATCCTTTCGTCCTACAGGAGATAAAAGGAAAGGGAAGCAAGCAGAGAATTGGAAACCTCACACCATCAAGAAAGCAGCACCAGGAGAAGAGCGTGTCCTTGAGACCTGAGGTTTCTGCACCAAGATGCTCCCTGGACAAAGGCTGATGCAATACTGGACTTTCCTCCAGAGCCGACACGGGGGAAAGCCTCCCTGGAGCAGACATCATTAATTTTGGACTTGAAGCCTACCAGACTGTGTAAGAATAAACTTTCCTTTGTTAAAGCCATCCAGTCTGTGGTATTTCTGTTAGAGCAGCACTAGCTGACTAAAACAATCACCTAGCAGGATTGCTGATACTATGTCATTAGTGTTCCAGCCAAGGATATTTAACAGGATATTTGACAAACTGGAAATAATATCAGGCATTATATGGAGAGTAAAGAGGACTTTGTTGTATTCCAATATCTTGGAACGAACGTTATGAGTAATCTTCAAACATTCCTTCCCCATCAGAATTACTCACTGCCGTCAATTCTGACTCATAGTGAACCTGTAGGACACAGTAGAACTGTGCCATAGAGCTTGCAGGGAGTGCCTGTTGGATTTGAACTGCTCACATCTTGGAAAATGGGATTCTGGAAAGAAAGGGAAGACAAAGCTTTCAGGAAATCATAAGATGAAGTACAATTTTGGAGCTTGAATTGGCCCAACCAACACTCAATTGAAACAAACAGCTGAGTGTAAAATCACTACGCCACCAGGGTGTCCCCTTCAGAATTAGCCTAAGCGTTTCTCAAAGTGTGATCTCAGGATCAGCAGCATCAGCATCACCTGGAAATTTATGAGACGTGCACATTCTCAGGTCCTACCCAAACCTACTGAATCAGAAATTCTGGGTGTGGCTCCTAACCATCTGTCATTTAACAAGACTTCCTGATGACACTGAACACCTGGAAGTACTATATGGTCACCTTGTTATCTCTCCCAGGGAGAATGCCAATACCAAGGATAACAAAGTAGTAATCAAAGAAAACTAAATTCTTTAATATATAATTAAACTAACAAATCAGCCAATCCTGCAGTCTCTTCTACCACTGGACTTCCTTTAGCATGAGATCATAAACAAATTGCATTTTCTGTTAACTAAAATCATCCTAACTGATGGAACATTAAATGAGGGGAAAAAATTGTTTACTGTGGGTACACTGGTTAAAATATTAGCTGGCTGATACTGTGGGTGCTCCTAAAAAAGGAGTGCTAGGCTTCTAACGGAAAGACCTGGGGTTAGAACTCACCAGTGGCTGGCCAGAAGAAGACACCTGGCACTCTGCTCCCATGAAGATTACAGCATGGAAAGCCCTATGGGACAGTTCTGCTCTGGCATACAGGGCAGTCTGGATCAACTGGATGGCATGTAACAACATGAAAGGTAAGAGAATTCAATTCAGTGTCATGTAACAGAATTCAATGTATTGGAATTGTCAAATGTTAAGTCAATGACTTAAAAGGCCAATGGAAATATTTATCAATGAGAAGTTATAGAATAAGATGTAAGTCAACAAGAATACACAAATTAAGTGATTGCCATATTAGCATATAAAGTAATATCTTGGTATTGACTTTGGAAGCTGTTGACAATTTCTTACTACTGAATCAGGAGCATTTTAAAATTATGTAGGTATTTCCTTTTTGAGAAAGAATGAGATTTTATAATTTTTACATTCTTAAACAGTTGTGTACTGGTACTAGACTGTTTTCTTTTTTGCTTTGTCAACTAATGACTAACTCTTTGCCTTGGAGTTGATTCTAGCTCACAGCTGAAATAGGCAGAGTAAAATAAGTATCTTGAGCATAACCTGCACCATTCTGTTTCTTAATTCTGTCTCCAAGCACATATTCCCAAGCATGATCCCATTGGTTTTTCTTACTTTCTCTTAAGGTAAAGACTAATTTATGCTGTCATTGGGACTGTAGAAAATCAAGTGATAATAATGCAAAAACTATAAAAGAAAAATAAAAGAATTTGCCTTGTGACTGGGAACTTCTCTGACAGCTAGTCCACCTTTCCCAAATACCAATTAAGAGATCAACACATCTGTGACGTGATCTCTGAGGCCATCTAAAGAAGAATTAACATTCTACAGGTTCCTAGGACTCATAAAACTTTATCCCCTTTTTAGGAAACTTCCAGCTAGTCTTCATTTTGGGGAGACAGACTTTGGAGGAATCTAACCCCTCTGTCTTCTTACGTACCGGTATGTGATCAAACGTCTTGCTTCTCATCTTATTATTGTCTCAAAGATTGGCTGTTTTCAGTAGGCAGTACAAACTCTGCACAGTCGTGCGGTAACATAGCAACCCTATAGGACAGAGTAGAACTGCATCATAGGATTTTTCAAGGAGTGACTGGTGGATTCAAACTACTGACTTTTTGGTTAGCAGCCAAACACTTAACCACTGTGCTGCCAGGACTCCACCAACTAACGACCACTTAGGGATAAGTACTCTCTGCAGTTGTTAAAATGAAATTATGTACACCTCCTAGACATGTGACAGTCATTTTTTTTTTTTTTTCCAACAAAGATACTATTTTGGAGTTTGTACTTCAGCTCATCTCTGTTTTCTGATTTAGAGTAGTTAAAAAGTTAAGAAATTTTGTCTGGAAAAAAAAAACCTACATGTATTCTTTTCAAGTATAAATGATCAAATTCTCTATTTTAACCGTGGAAAGTGTTTGGTAAGGCAGAGGTGACAACTTGCACATTTGATTAAATAATCTAAATTACTTTTAGGAAAATGAAAATCTATTTTGACTCAATAGCCACCGAAACTACACATTTGTTTAGGGCTTTTCAGTATACATAGCACTTCCGTGTACATAATTAAATGTAGTCCAGCAACCTGATGAGAAAAGCTGACTAAGTCTTGTTAATTGCTTTTTATAGCTGACAATGCTGAGACTCAGACAGGTGAAGCTCACTGCACAAGAGTTTCTTCCTATTTAATGTCAGAACCCACCCACTGCTGTAAAAGTTAATTCCAACTCATAGTGACCCAACTGAACAATTGAACTGCCTCACAGAGTTGCCTAGGTTCTAAATCTTTACTGAATCAGTCTGCCACATCTTTCTCCCACAGAATGGCTGGTGAATTCAAACTGCTATCCTTTTAGTTGGTAGCTGAGCACTTAACCACTGTGCCACCAGGGTTCACTATTTAATTTCAAAGCCAGTAGTAAAGTGTTCCTCTTGGCTACAATATAGAAAGCTGCCCTGTTTATTAAATTACATTTCCTAAGCTTATCATTTTGTGTTATGCTCATGCCTCTTTCGACTTGATGGGGCCTCTCCAACCTCAATAAATGCTGGGATATCCTGATCCAATGGTTTTAGCTTGTAGTTCATTTGATGACATTTGAGAATGCATTAATTAATCAGGACTTTATTTTAAAACATCCTTTGTCACTGTCTTTATCTATTGGCCTGTACTTATTTAAATTAGATACCATTACCCTCAGGAAATCACACTCCAAACAAATGCTGTTCGAGAATCCCTTGAGTTTATCTTCTCAAAGTTGAAAAGTGCTGCTAAAATGAAGTGTAATCTTGTGAGTAAATGATCACAGTGAGGCATCTTAGATTATTCAATAAGTAATTGAGAAATGTTCATTAGCATACTTTATTGAAAAATTAACAGAATATGTATTAAACATATGTCTTGGGATCTAAAAGTCACTAAACAGTATTAAGAAATACTGATCTCATTTTTCCAAGTAGTTAAATTTTTTCTTTGTTCTAAGTCTGTATTTGCATGCTAAATCAGAATAGGGCAAGGGAAAGTTGGGAAATGTAGCTTTTCATGCCAAGACCCCATAATCGCTTTAGACGGCATAGAGAACGTAACAACTTTATACCTTTTTTATATTCCACAGTTTAAACCAATAATTAAATTCTGATTTGCCACATCAGTTTAATCAGTACAGTGTCATGAATTACTTATTATGTCCCTTCTAGTCATAGCCTTCGTAACTACCACCGTTGACTGGGTTCAACTATGTAAATAAGATCCTTTTGACCCACCAAGAGAAATGGATTGTTTTCTTGCAATGTTAGTAAGGTGCCTGGTATCCTTGTGGTAGTGGGACCATACAAATAAGGTATATGGAAACCTAACAAGGGTATTGGTCAAATCTGCCATGCCTCTAGGCTTAAAGGGAGACACGGATGGAGAGAGAGAGCATCTGTAACACAAGAAGACAGAGAGAGGCAATAGAGACATTAGAACTAGTACAAGGACAGAGAGAGAGAGCTCTGACACCTGAACTGGAGAGAAGTAGTGGCAGAAAAATGGAGGCAGCTGAGAGCAGAACCAGGAGATTGCCAGGAGATATCGTCCCAATCCACAGAGCAAGAGAATTGAGTGATTTGGGGCCAGGGCTTGCTGGTGGAGTAGGGTGCCCCTGGGCATTTATGGGGGGAACTAAAAGAGCTTTGTAACACTTGCTCCAGCAGGGCAGAGGCCAGGCCAAGGGTCCACGGGTCAGGGGAAGGGCTGCCTGTGGCACAACTAAGGACAGGCTGTCCTGATGGAGACCTGTCTCCTGAGTGCTCCTCAGCCTGAACTGTAACGTGTCACTTCCCTAATAAACTCCTTGATTTTGCGTATGGTCTGTGACTTCTGTGTGACCACTGCAGTGAATTTTCAAACCTAGCAGAGAAGTAGAGAGTACTGTAGTTGTGATGATTGGTATTTGTCTTAGTCATCTAGGGCTGCTGTAACAGAAATACCACAAGAGGATGGCTTTAACAAAGAGAAACGTATTTTCTCACAGAAAAGAAGGCTGAAAGTCCAAAATCAAGATGTCAGCTCTAGAGGAAAGCCTTTTCTGTTCTCTCTGGAGCAAGGTCCTTGTCATCAGTCGTCCCCTGGACTAGGAGCTTCTTAGGCACAGAGACCCCAGGTCTTTTCCAAAGGACGTGCTCTGCTCCTGGTACTGCTCCTTTCCAAATGTCTGTGCTTGTTTCTTTTATATTTTAAGAGGTTGCCACTAGGCACAATACAGTCTGACACACTGATTCCTGCCCACCAATACAATTGATGCCCATCCTCTCTCATTAACATCACAGAGCTAGTATTTACAACATATTAGAACATCATACACTACCCAGAATCACGGCCCAGCCAAATTGGCTACACACAATTTGTGGGGCAGACAGTTCCATCCAGGACAGTGTCAGAACTGGCAAAAAGATTGGAGGGGAGAGCGAGGACTGATTTTATCCTTGGAGGAATCAGCCTTGGGGATGTTGCAGGATTTGTTGCCATGGCTCCAGACTCAAGGCAACATGGGACTTTGTAAGATAAAGGAGGAAACAGAGGTAGAAGTGAAACCTTTGATTCTTAGATGACTACTTTGGTTGCAGTGGGTAAAAGGACAGTAAGAGATGATATGCCTGAGGGGAGAAAAGTCATGTGGAGTAGCCTGGGGGAAAAAAACAGGTTGATTAAGGAAGATGACTGATAGGTCGCCAGGGTCTTCTAGCTCTACACAGCCAGAGGCCCAAGGCCATATGTATTTAAATGGGAAGATAGTCAAGGGGTGAAGATGAAACAGGTTTTTTGAAAGAGTTATGTGATTCTTTGAATGTTTTGTGGGTAATTAATATTTCTCCTATTTATTGTTGTAAAGCAGCCATAGATGTATAATACAAATGAATATTGGGTATTATACATAACAGAGAGCATGTAACTCCACCTTCAGCCAACACTTCATTATATTTAAAAGGGAACGAGGATTTGACCATAAGAAGCACAGACTATTAGGCTGAATGGAGTAGTCCCATATATAGAGTATTGGGGACTTAAGGAGAAAACCTGAGCTGCCTCCAGGATCTTTCAAGTTAGGAAATGTACATTTCAAAAGATGTGGAGACCCACCCAGAACTACTGAGAGAAAAAGTTTGAAAGGACTTATGAAGGGAAAAAAATTACTCTTCTGCTTTTTGAATTTCATGCAAGTGGTTTGTCCTTGGGTGCAGTGGGGCAGGAAACGTCAGTGTCCATCAGAACCTCAACGAGGGGACTGGTCAGTTTTGCCATCCATCTAGGCTTAAAACAAGCCATACCAGAGGCAGAAAGGGAAGATCTCAGCACTACCAAGAAAGAAGAGCCAGAAGTGGAGTGCATCCTTTGGACATGGGATCCCTACACTGAAAACCACCTAGATCCAGGAGATGGAGGAACTATGACGCAGAAGACAGCGAGAGAAAGTGGTGTGAGGTAGCAGGATGAGGCAGTGGGAGTCCAGAGACTGATTCTCTTAGTTGTTCAGAGCTGCTGTAACAGAAATACCACAAGTGGATGGACTTAACACAGAGAAGTTGATTTTCTCACAGTAGAGAAGGCTACAAGTCTTAATCCAGGGTGCCAGCTCCAGGGAAGGGCTTGGTATCAGTCTTCCCCTGGTCTAGGAGTTTCTCAGCACAGGGACCCTGGGTACAAAGGAAGCACTACACACTTGGTTCTTCCTTCTTGGTAGCATGAGGTCCCTCTTTTCCCTGCTTGATTTTCTCTTTTATATTTAAATAGAACCTAATCCTGTAGATTGAGTCATGCTTTATTAACATAATTGCCTCTAATCCTGCCTCATTAACATCATAAAAAAAAAATCATGCCCATCAAGATGATTAAGAGTCATGGTATCCCAACTGGACAGAGTAGAACTACCCCTATAGGGATTCCAAGGAGTGGCTAGTAGATGTGAACTGCAGGACATCCTAGAGGTTAGGTTGTACAGCACACGGAATAATCACATCCGATCACAAAATGGTAGACAATCACACAATACTGGAAATGATGGCCTAGTCCTGTTGACATACATTCTAGGGGGTCACAATTTGACCCACAGTACCAGCACCAAGAGGACTGCAGTGGGGCTTCCCAGCCCCGTGGGGCAAGAAATTTGAGTGCCTTCAGGCCAGGCTTACTGGTGGAGTAGCCTGCCTCTGGAAACTAAAGTAGAGCTAAAAGAGCTTTGTAACACTTGGCCACAAAGGACAGAGGCCAGGCCAAGGGGCCAAAAGGTTGAGGGGCTAAAGAGGTGTACCTATAGCCACAGCATGAGAAAACATTGTCGTGATCTAAGACCTGTGTCCTGAGTGTTCCTGAACCTGAACCATACATAACCTTTTACTTCTCTAATAAATCCCATAATCATGAGTATGGTCTGTGAGTTCTGTGTGGCCATTGCAATGAATTACTGAACCCAGCAAAAAGTAGAGAGTGTCGTGGGAGAGACAGGGTGTTAGAATTGCTAAAAAATTTAGAGGACAGAGGTGTGCCTAACTTCTGCCTCATAGGAATCACCCTTGGACTGCTGATCTTGATTCTGGTCTTCCTAGAAGAGGTCAGACACCCCAACCACGTCATTTTTACAATCAGTAAATGACTATAAAATGAAGGAATTAAAGAGATAATGCCTTTTGGATTATATTCTTACAGCAAAGGCACTGATTAGTGGTTTCTTGCTTTACTAGCTACGTCATGTAATGCTGGGCACAGGACAGCTGTGGTTGAAAATGGTCATTTAAGAAGCTGTGAAGCTGTAAGTCCTCATCCCTATCCTTCCTGGCTTCAACAATGACGTATCATCTTCAAAATGGCATGTGTGCTATTCTTGAGAAGGTAGAACAACCTGTCAACTTTAATTTTGAAAAATATGCTCTATGAAATGATATATATCACTGGTTTTCAATGTGTGGCTCCTACCACCTGGAAACCTTTTATCAATGCAAATTCTCAGGCCCCATCCTAGACTTACGAAATTAATAATTCTAGGGATTAGGCCCAAGCATCCCTGGGTGGCACAAATAGTTAAGCGCTGGACTGCTAACCAAAAGGTTAATGGTTCAAATCCACCCGGGGGCACCTCAGCAGTAAAGCTTGGTGATCTGCTTCCAAGACGTCACAGCCTTGACAACCATATGGAGTAGTTCTATTTTGTACACGGGGTTGTCACGAGCCCAAAGTGACTTAACAGCAACTAATAACAACAGGGATGCAGCCCAGCATTCTGTGTTTGAACTACTCCTCCAGATGATCCCAGTGCCCTGATTTACAGAAGGTATAAAATCTTCATGTAAAACAGTTTGATCACGCTGCCAGTCTTAATTCTAAAGAACAGAGTGATAGTGTGTCTCAGTCATTTAAACCTCCTCCAGCATTCTTAAATCATATAGAGCCGTGAACTTTCCGTGAGCAGAGACCTTGAGATACCTTGAGACTGCATTAAAACCAGTTATTTCAGAAGACCAGGGAAAGGGCATTGTGATCATAAAGAGATTAGACTTCATTTTGGGTTAACCGCCAGTGTAACATTTGCATACCCATGGTATGCTAGGTTAAAAACAAAAGTTAGAGATCAGTGCAGTGGTAGTGTAGCTCAGTTGTCTTCTAGACTGTGCAGTCTTTGTTTTCTCTCCAGGTCAGGACCTTTGGAACAAGGCTTCTTTGATCAGATGTATCAGGCTTTAGCAGCATCAGTTAGATGAAAGGAAAGGCTAGTGGGGAAGTTTTAAAAGGCACAAAAATGGCACTTTCTTGAAACAGTGTGTCCCTTAGGAAAGGCACTGCATCCATCAAAGAGAGAGGGAAACAAAAAGTCTGGGTAACATTTCTGAGTTTCGAAAAGTTTTTCTGAAATACATGCAGAAATTGTGTTAGAGATATGGCAGAAGGGTTTTTCTTTATTCAGAGTTGTGCTTTACATTATTCTCACTATGCAGTCACTGTAAATAATCTGTAAACTGCATACTCTTCATATAAGGCTAAAGTACTTCTATAATTTGCTTTATTTGTTTGAGATGTATTTATGCATCATATCCCAGTTTAGTGGCAAATATTACAACAGGGTCGATGGCACAGGACAACATTAATAGACTCCTTCCATTTAAGGTGCCTCAACAGTTACGCACTTGGCTGCTAACTGGGAGGTTGATGATTCACATCCACCCGGCAGCTCTGTGAGAGAAAGACTAGGTAATTTGCTTCCATTAGGTTATAGCCAAGAAAACCCGAAGGAGCACTTCTGCTCTGCCACATGGAGTCACTTTGGTTTGTTGTTGTTAAGTGCTGTTGAGTTGGTTCTGACTCCTTGCGACCCTGTGCATAACAGAACGAAACACTGCCCCGCCCTGCACCGGGCCCACAGCTGATTTTAGGCTTAAGCCCATCATTGTAGCCACTGTGTCAGTCGATCTTGTTGAAGGTCTTCCTCGTTTTCACTGACCCTCCACTCTACCAAGCATGATGTCCTTCTCCAGGGACTGATCCCTCGTGACAACATGTCCAAAGGGTGTGAGACTCTGTCTCACCATTCTTGCATCCAAGGAGCTCTGTGGTTGTACTTCTTCCAGGACAGAGCTGTTTGTTCTTCTGGAGGTCCATAGTCACTATCTGCTCCACAGCACCTAACAATGACATTAGTAGATATAACAAAGAGAACTCAGCAAGAGTTCTTTTCAGTGGTATTTGAATACACTACCAATGAACAGAACTCAGCAAAGAAATCCAGAAATTCAGCATAAAGATTTTTGCCAGAGTATCAGACAAGTTACAATAATTATGTAGTAATTACAAATAACAGATGAGTTTGCAAAAGCTTGATTACATCTTAAAGACTTTGTTTAGTGCTGTTATAAATTTCTCGACTGTGCAGTCTTCAACAGCAATTACGTTCCATTTCTCTGTGTGCATTAACTAACGGTCCTGCTTAGAAACATTGTAAATGGTGTGTTTAATATTCATTAGGTCAATATAGGAGTGTTAGGATCTATTTGTATTTGCAAATAATCTCTTTGCAAATAAGCCTTTTTCAAATAGAAATCGGGGCAGGGGTATACTTTAGCAGTACCAGAACTGCTCAATCTGCATAGTACTATTTGCGAGAGAATTAAATCTACTGAGAGAACATCTTCAATTTCATTCAGTGGAGTTGAGAGAGAAAGCTGCTCCGAACAGTACCTCACACAACAGCAGCTTTTGAAGCCACACTATGGCATGAACTCTTGTAAATTATATAGTTTAATGCCATTTGGTTACCCTCTTCCTCCAGAGATGGATTTTCCTGGAAACCACTCACTTGTAAAGGTCCATTTCAAATCCCTGAGAGACATTCTAGCAGTATTTTCAGGGTGGTACTTTATGGGAAATTTTGAAAATATCTTTAACTGCAATTGAGTTCAGAGCCCTCTTTTTGCTGACTTTTCCTCCTTCATACTTCCCCTCCTGTCAGGTAGCGTTAGAGCAGCCATCGGCATATTCTGGATCTGGCTCAAAGGAAGTTGAGACGGTGATACATTTAGATTTTGTTTGGATTTAATGGCAATTGTATACATAAAACCACTGTGTGCATGTTAGAGTTATTGCTGGCTGTCAAGATAGAGAAATGACATCAAGGAATATTCCTATTACCTACGTACTAGTTCACAGGGCTGGAAATTGTGACATAAATGTGTCCCATGGTGCCCTGCACCTAAAATATTTAGGCAGTAGAGGAGAATGAGAGCCAGAAGCTAGTCTATAGAACTTCTCTTGACTCTAGTAAAAAACAATTACAAATTAACCATGCTAGTGGATAGTCTGTGTTATATTTCTAGTGTTGGTTGTACAGAATAGCATAAGTTCCCGGGGTTACGAATGTCTAACTTGGGGACAACTCATATTTGCCCTTTAAAGCTAAGTAAATTTGCCCTGAATTTGCGGTGTAGTGGTTAAGTGCTACGCCTGCTAACCAAAAAGTCAGCAGTCTGAATCTTCCAGGTGCTGCTCGGAAACTCTGTGGAGCAGTTCAGCCCTGTCCTGTAGGGTCACTGAATTGAAATCAACTCAATGGCAGTGAGTTTTTTGAGTTTGAAATGACTGAACTAACTCCTACTCAGCAACAGTTCATCACAGTCACCTCCACTTGCTGCACACACAGCTTTTAAATCGTTGAAAAGTCTGAACATTTTCTTGCTCTAAAACCTGTTGTTGAGTTGATTTGGACTCACAGCTACCCTGTAGGACAGAGTCGAACTGCCCCATGCAGGTTTCCAGGGGTGGCTGCTGGGTGCGAACAGCTGATCTTGTGGTTAGCAGCTGAGCTCTGGGGACTACACCATCAGAGCTGCTGCGTGCGCTGGATCTGAGGACTGTGGACCTGTTCCCACTGACCTCCAAGTCCGACTGAAAGACACCCTTAGCAATGGATCTCATTTGTAACCCGGGTGTTAGAAAATCACTGTCATGCGAAGTAACGAAAGACACTGCAGCCAAAAAAGGAGCAACAGCACATTTTAAAGCGTGTCATTTAATTAGCAAAAACACTGTTTTTCTGGGTTTTCTGATTTGGGTGGCATTATTCACTCAAATCTATAATTTGCTGTGATTCTTTTTCCCGTTCTAAACAGATACTCACTTTGGTATCTAATATTCATGAATTTGTATTTTTATTACAGAAGGTAGGTCCCCCCAAAGTAAAGAAACTTTAAAGCCCTCAGAAACTGGGATCTCCACCTATATTCCTTATTCTAAAAGAAAGATTTAAGTTCTCTTCTGCCACAATAGTTATGGTTTTATTTATTTGTTTGTTTGCCATCTTTAAGTGTATAATTCAGTGACACTAATGACATTCATCATGGTGTACTACTGTCACCACTATCCATTTGCAAAAGTTTTACATCACCCCAAAAAGAAACTGAGTACCCGTCAGCAGTAATTCCCATTCCCTAGTAACCACTGATCAACTTTGGAATCTATGCATTGGCCTAGTCTACAGTGTCATACGAATGAGATAATATTTGTCCTTTTGTGTCTGACTTATCTCATTCAGCATAAAGTTTTCAAGGTTCACCCAGGAAACAGTAGATATGAGAATCTCACTTTTCTTTATGGCTGAATAGTATTTCATTATATATCTGTTCCACATTTTGTTCATTCATACATCTGTTATAAGCAGTAATACAATCAGCGTTGATGACTAAGCATACATTGGAAATAGTTTTATTTTAACCACCCCCTCTTCCTCAATAAGTGAAAGAAAAGAAAAGAAGAAGAAAATGGAAAGAATGAGGTCTAGAAGGGGAGAGAGGTACCACCACACCCTTGGGAGGTGGCTCAGTATGACAGAATGAAGCAGACTTCACAGTCATACAAACCTGAGCTAAAAACTACCTACTATCACTGACAGCTGAGGGCCAAGTTACCTCACCCCTTGCAACTCCAGTTCTCTCATCCATAAAATGAGGACAGTGCCACCTATTTTGCAAGCTTCATATGTGGATTGAAGGTCAATGTATGTAAAGCACCTTGCAAACTGCCTGGCGCATGTAAAACATTTAATAACAGTTAAGATTATTTATTCTTGAATGCATAATCCAAGTTGTATTTCTTGAAATAATCATACTAATGTGCTGCCTTTAGAATGAGCAGGAGAGAAATAATTCCAGCATTTTCCCTACTCTCTTGATAACAAAGTATGAACAGCATAACATATGTGGGAAGTTCTTTTTCTGTTAAGGCAAGAAAACTGTTTATACAAGGTGCGAAAATACATCATCTTCCATTCTGAACAAAAGTTAGAAAATGAAATATTACAGACTAACTGCTTAAGAAGCAGAATGAATATCAAATTTAAGAATCAGCATAAAAAAGACACCATAGTTCATAAAAAGTTTTTGCGCTTGATTTAATGTACTTATTTGAAAGACTAAAAGCAGCAGTTTGGGTGCTCAGCCATTTACTGACACCCGTGTTTCAAAGGCATCCGAGCCTATGAGATTAGGAATTTTCAGGAGCAGACGAGAGGATCAGAAATAGCTGAGAAGTCAAGCAAGAGTCCAGGTGTCTTGTGGGCATTCTGATACTTCACAGGTATGACCACACAAACAAGAACGATGGATCACCCTGAGAAGGGACCGTAGTAAGCAGTCAGTTGGCAGCATTAACTGCATGAAAAGTAAAACAGGCTTGGCATTAAGAAATATAATAGGAGTTCTCGGGTGGCACAGTTAAGCCCTCCATTACTAGCTAAAAGGCTGGTGGTTCAGACCTTCTCAGAGGTACTCAAAAGACAGGCCTGGTGATTTGCTTCCAAAATGTTACCACCTTGGAAACTCTATGAGCAGTTCTACTCTGCACAGACAGGGTAGCCACGAGTGAGAATCGATTCAGTGACAACAAAACAACATTAAAACAGGGAAAGAAAAAAAAAGTGGTTAAAATGTTCCAGAATAACCTGAAACTCCCAGCACTTCTGTCTATCAATAACTGCGTACATACACTGAGTTATCTATCTGGAGGGAGTTATAAAATGTATAAAACTGTGGACAGATGTAGTTTAGTGGTCCATCGTGCTCAGAAAGCTAGGCACTATTGCATCAACTTTTCACCTGAAGTGTACGCTACATGCAGCTCTCGTTCTTTCCTTGCTGGAGGATTCCATGCTACCTGAATTTCCCGAAACATTGGATTCTATCTTCTTTGGTGTTAGACTGCAGAGCAGCATGCTGAGACTGGACTCCTTACCACTAGCCATACAAATCAAATGATGCTAACCAGTCCATCTGTGCTCTCTTTGTTCCTAAGGTAGCTGAACTGTCTATCTCTCCATCGTCCACTGCAGAAGAATCTAAAGCAGTCTGATTATGAGACAGACATCATTCATACAACATCCCTGTGGAGGGGTCACAAGCCTTTGCCCTCTGCAGAAGGCAGTCTGTTCCCTTAGTTCTCGTTTTTGTAAGTCCACCCCTATTATAAGTGACAACTCTCCCTGAAGTTCTATCCATTAGTCATTGTTCTTCCCTCGGGAACCTCCCAATGGTATCCCCACCTTTCTTTTACAAACTAGTCCTTACAACTGTAATAAAAATTAAAAACAAAACAAAACAAAAGACACAAAGTGAGCCATGTCTGAAGTTTCTTCTTCACAGAGCCTAACATCAAGGATTCTTTCAAGCACTTCTGTCTCAGGATAGTGCTTGTTAATCACAATTAACTATGCCACAATTAAGTATTCCACAAACTTGTGTTTAGTGTCTACTACCCAGAAGGTGGAAACCCTGGTAGTGCAGAGGTTAAGAGCTGTGGCTGCTAACTAAAGGGTTGGCAGTTTGAATCCACCAGGTTGTCCTTGGAACTGTATGGGGCAGTTACACTCTGTCCTAAAGAGTAGCTATAAGCTAGAGTGGAATAAACACCAACAATTTTGGTCCTCAGTTTATTCCGAAGGCACTCTAGTCACCTGGAATATATGGGATTCAGGAAGCACTGCAAATACATACAGAATTGCTTCCGGGGTAAGCACAGCAAAGGACAGTTGCAAGGTGACTTCTAAGTATATGATGAGATATGACCAAGAGGGAAAAATCAGGAAATGCCACCCTCCAGGAGTTTTTACTGAAGGAAGACTAAATATTAACTAGGGAAAGGGAATAAGGGGGGCTGAAACAAAAGCTCTGGCCAAGCAGTGCCAGGGAAGCAGGGGAAGTGTCAGAACGCAGAGAACAAAAGGGAGTAAGACAGGCACACAGCTGGAGGGAGCCAGGGCTGGGCTCTGCGGGACCCTTCATGTTGGAGGTGGGAGGAGGGCGGGGTACATCTTTATCCTAACAGCAACTGGAAGCCAATGAAAGATTTTAAGCATGGAATTTAGGAAATGTGTGGTCAGATCTGTATCTTTAGAAGACCTCTCTGGCTGTAGTGTGAAGAATGTATTGGACAGGAAAGAAGTAGGAGACCAGTGAAAAGGCTATTATGCTGCTTTAGGCAAAAAGTGATGATGATTCTTAGGCTAGAGTGATTGTAACAGGTGAGAAGAGAGAGAAAGTGGGATGACTGGAGCAACAGAATTGAAAGGACACAGTGACAGATTAGATACTGAATGAGGAAGAAGTAAATAGCAAAGAGAATTCCCAGGCCTCAGTCTGACTAACAGGAGGGGTAGTGGTGGTGCCATTTGCTTAAACAGAGAAGACAGGTGTGGGAGAAAAATCTCAGAGTGGGTGCTGATAACTAAAAGTTCTTAATTTTCATGCAGACTATCAACTGCAACTCTCAGGCACCCTACAGGTGTGGGGAAACCTATTGGTGGCTTTTTTTTTTTCTTTTGATAAATATATAACTTTTTCTTTACTTCTTCCTTCAGATAGAGGAGACTGTTTCTGTTAATAATTACCACAATAAATAGCTCAATTTTTAACGTAATATTTAGTAGTAGCCAGAAATATTAAAGTTCAGCTTCATATTATGCAGCAATTTAACTGTCACTGTTACCTATATATAATTATACCAGTTCCTTTTTGGAAGTAGTATAGAAAATCCTGCTCTTTATCTGTCTTCTTCTTTTCTTCTGTCTTCTGTCTTAAATGCTACATAAATAATCTTTTCCTACTGCTTCTAAAGGATTAAAACTTCTTTTATAAATGAATAGCTTTAATATATTCCCAACATTTAACCAACTCACTTAAAGGTGCTAAAAATTCCCAAATTTTTTTAAATGAAGCCATGGTGAAGTATCTATCATTTTACCTAGAGAGGGCAGACCCTCCATCAGCAACTTATAATTCATATACAGTATTCTAAATGTCAACACAGCTGAGGGGGACAGAAGAAGGTCATAAACTTTAAAATTATTATTAACAATGGGTAGGTATAAGAACCAAAATGAACAACTACATTTCTAAAGCTCAAATTAAATTCAAATATTTAACAGCCCAACTTCAAGGTGATAGTTAAGAAACAAGCCAAGAAATAAAGATCTAAGGCAGAGCTAAGATGGCAGAACACTCAGACACTTCTTGTCATCAGTCTTATAACAAAGACCAGAAAACATGAGTGAATTGGTTATGTATGATAATCTAGGAGCCCTGATCATCACACACAAAGCTGAGGAGACAGACTGATCATCAGGGGGAAACAGAGACAGTTCATAAACATAAAAGAAGTATAAGTTGTGAGGTTGCTGGCATCCTGCAGGCAGAGACAGCTGTTGCAGGGGTTGAAGTGATCAGTAGCGTTCAGAGCATGTCTCACCCAGCATCAGGAGAGGCCAGGCAGTGGAGAGTCTGCACAAGCCTTCAGAGGGGAGGTGGAAGCAGCAATTGACCCGGGAAAGTATGTGCAAGCATCTAACCTACCACATGGGGTCACAATAGCCCCTCCCCATCCCCGACACTTTCAGAACAGAGAAGTACCTCCCCTTACCACCCATATTCCACTCCCTCTGACAGCTGTCTGGCAGTTTTATGATCCTAAGCCATAACTCACTGCTATCCATGTACAAACCAGTTTTGTGGTTTGTACACAACATCCCCTAAGCTGGGCACTTGAACAGGCCTGCGCCTTTGCCTAGGCCCTGGCATAGGGATCCATGGACTTGTAGCACCATTCACTCCTGTCTAAACCCGCATGGGATGATTCAATGCCACATGCCCTCATTAGTGTAAAACAACGGGGCATACACCTGAAGCCCAGTTAGCTGCAGCAGACAAAGGGGAGTTGCAGATTTGTGACATCTGATGCCACCCTGCCCAGTAAGGAGGGAACTCACTCACCCATATCTGGGGCATAAGGGCAGGTGATATTACCCACTCATCTAGCCACCTGTCATGGTTGGAATTGTGTCCCTCCAAAAATGTGTGCAGCCACGTGGCTGGGATATGGTTCCCAGTATCTTGGGACTGTCCTCCATTGTGTGGTTTTGCTAACCTGTATGTTAAAGGATTAGGGTGGGGCTGTGAATCCCTGCTGTGGGGGAGTTTCCCTGGAGTATGGCTTGCCCCACCCTTAATGCTTTTAGCTTGCAAGGAATAAAAGGAAAAAGAAACAAAGGACAACTTGAGAACCTCGCTACCATCAAGCAAGCAGCACCCGGGAGCAGAGCGCGTCCTTCAGACCAGAGATTCTTGCGTGAGGATGCTCCCTGGACAAAGACTGATGCAATACCGGACTTTCCTCCAGAGCCGACAAGGGGAAAGTCTTTCCCTGGAGCGGACACCCTGAATATGGACTTGCAACCTACCGGACTGTGTAAGAATAAATCTTTCTTTGTTAAAGCCATCCACTCTGTGGTATTTCTGTTAGAGCAGCCTAGCTGACTAAAACACCACCCATGACAGGAGTCTGAGCATAAGTAGTGCCTCTCAGTCCCTACAGCCAACAGCATTGGGTGCTCAAGGACTGGCTACAAAATCCATCCCTCTTCTGTGCTGGGGGAGCGGGACATGCCCTCCACCCAGGCATCCAGGGGTAGCTGTCAGGTCCCTGCCTCACTCAGCACATAGCCCCCTTCTCCAGATTGCTCCAAATACCCCTACAGAGCCCTACTGTCTAAAACTGCAGGTGAGAGTCTGTACCACACACAGTGACTGATGACCTTGACACTGGAGCTGCATTTGCACAAGAAAAACAAACAGACTCCTGGGCCCATACCCTTACTAGCTGCACTAACTGCATGATGACAGGACATAAGAGCTTCGAAGATGCCAATAACCAAAGTAGCTCACAAGCCCAGCCTACTAGGCATATCAAAAACAAAACAAAAATCTAGGATACAGTGAACAAACATACAATAAATAAATATTATAAGGTATTGATGGCTAGAAGACAACAGTCAATACCAAATCACATAAAGAAGCAGGTCAAGATGCAAGTAGCCAAAATAAAGAACCAGGAAACATTTCAGAGGAAAATAATTCATTAACCTGTTACTATTGAGTTGATTCCACTTCATAGCAACCCTATATGGCAGAATAGAACTGCTCCATAGGGTTTTCAAGGAGCAGGTTGTGGATTCAAACTGTAGGCTTTTTGGTTAGCAGCCCACCAGTTAACTACTGTGCCATCAGGGTTTCCAGAGGAAGATAAGATCTTGGAATTACCAGAGATAGAAATCAAAATATAAATGTTCAAGAGATAAGGAAGGAAAACAGGCAAAATTCAGACCAAGTGAAGGAACACAAAGACAAAGCAATACAGAAACTCAGGAAAACAAACAAGAGAACAACAAATTTAACAGGCTGCAGAAACAATAATTAGAAATCCAGAAGACCAACAATAAATTTTCAGAATTAGACAACTGAATAGACAGATGGTCACAGGAGCAGAACTGAGGAAACAGAAGTGAGAAATAATCAACTGGAAGATAAATCACTTGACACCAATTTATATGAGGAAAAATCAGAGAAAAAGAATTAAAGTGAAGAAACCCTAACAATTGTATAGAACACTATAAAGACGAAAACCTACAAGGCAATTGAAGTACCAGAACAGGGGAGGATAACAGAAAATTCCGAGAGTTGTTGAAGATTTGTGGGCAGAAAACTTCCCTGATACTGTGAAAGATGAGATGATAACTATCCATGAAGCTCACTGAACCCTACACAGAGTATATCCCAAAAGAAAGTTATCAAGACATTTCATAATCAAACTTGCCATAGCCAAAGATAAAGATAGAATCTTGACAGTGGTTAGGGATAAGTGAAAAGTCACCCACAAAGAAGAATCAATACAACTCAGCTCTGACTACTCAGCAGAAACTATGCAGGCATAGACAGCAATGGAATGACATATATAAAGACTTGAAAGGAAAAGCATCACCAGCCTAGAATTACAAAGTCTGACAATTAAGCCCATGCACTCATCCTAGAAAAAGTGCTACATACCTCATTGCTGAATAAAACTATAGTGACCTTCAAAGTACTCCCCTTGGAAAGCTATACACCAATTTCAGCACCTAGTCCACCCTTCAAAGCACTTTTGGAACTCTTTTTTTGGAATGGCCATCAGAGCTGTCATCATCATATTACCCTTGACATCCTGAATGTCATCCAAATGTCTTCCTTTCAATATTTCCTTTATCTTCTGGTAAAGAAAAAAAGTCACTAGGGACTAGATCAGGTGATTAGGGAGGGTATTCCAATACAGTTACTTGTTTACTGGCTACAAACTGTCTCACAGATAATGCCATGTTAGCTAGCGAACTGTCATGATGCAAGAGCCATGAGTGGTTGGCCAAAAGTTCAGATCATTTTTCATGTAACTTTTTCACATAGCATTTTCAGCACTTCCAAACAGTAACCTTGGTTAACTATTTGTCCAGTTGGTACAAATTCATAATGAACAAACCCCTCTGATATCAAAAAAAGTTGAGCAACATCATTTTGACCCTTGATTTGTACTGACAGAATTGTTTTCATCATGGAGAATTGGCTGACTTCCATTGTGCACTTTGATGCTTTGTTTCAAGGTCATATTGGTACACCCATGTTTCATCACTAGTGGATAATATCATCTTGCCTCTCCAAAAGATCTTAGCAAACTTTGACTCTCTTTTGCTTTTGTTCATCAGTGAACTCCTTAGGGACACAAAAAAGATAAGGGAATTTTTAAAAACCAAATCAAAATTACTAGAAATACAAAAGGAAATCCTCTGGTTAGAGAACCAACAATATGGACAACAACCCAAACTAGAACAAAAGACAGAATAACCATATGGGGAAGTCACAAAAAATGTCAAAACTAAAAGACTTAAAATAGGGAAACAGAGACATCATTATATAAATGATGACCACTGTTAAAACAAAAAGATGAATAAATAGTAGTTTCATAGAACTTCCATATGGAGAGAAAGTTAAGGTAACATCAGGAAATAAAGCCAAGTCAAGTGCTGTTGACTCGGATCCGACTCATGGCAACCCTAGGAAATAAAACATGGCTTTAAACTTAAGAAAACAAAAGTAAACTTTAAGGTAACCACAAAGGAAATTAACAACCTACTCGGAAAAATAAAGAAGAAGAAAACCATAACAACTTGGCAAACACAAAACCAATAATAATGAAAAAGATAAAAATACATAATGAAAAACAACACAGCACAGAAAATTAAGCAGAACAAAGAAACTGTAAATATCACAAAACAAAAACATTTAGATGCCAACAGTACATTCATGTCTATCAATAATTACACTGAATATAAATGGACTAAATACACAAATAAAGAGGCAGAGTGGCAGAATGGACTAAAAGACACAATCTATTTGCTGCTACCAGAGACACACCTTAGACTCAAAGACACAAACAAACTAAAAAAAGAATGGAAAAAAAAAATCAAGCACCTAACAACCCCCAAACAGAAGGAGTGACAGTATTAATCTCCAACAAAGACTTCAAAGCAAAATCTACCATAAAGCATAAAGCAGAGTACTACATAATGATTAAAGAATCGACGGCACTTGGCTTGGCTATGTCCCTAGGGTCACCATGAGTCATATCCAACTCAACAGCACCTGGCTTGGCATGTCAGGACATAAACCATAAGAAATATATTTGCACCTAATGACAGGGCCCCAAAATAGATAAAACGAACTCTAATAGCTTTGGATAGAGAAATACAGAGCACCATAATAAGAAGAGGAGATTTACCACACCATTTTTGGTGAAAGACAGAAAAGAAACTCAGTAAAGATCTAAATGCCACAATCAACTTGACCTCATAGACATATGTAGAACAGTACACCCAATAGCACCAAGTAAACTTTTCTTTTCCAAGGCACATGAAACGTTCTTCAGAACAGACCACATTTTAGGCCACAAAGCAGTCTCAACAGAATGCAAAATATCAAAATACTACAAAGTATGTTTTCTGACCATAAAATCATGAAAGTAGAAATCAACAACAGAAACAACAAGGGAAAAAAAATCAAACACATAGAAACTGAACAACACCTTGCTCAAAAACGACTGAGTTACAGAAGAAATCAAGGATAGAATGAACAAATTCAAATTCTCAAGTGAAAATACATCTTACCAGAACCTTTGTAACACAGCAAAAGCATTGCTTAGAGGTCAATTTATAAAAATAAATGCACATATTCATAATGAAGAAAGGGCCAAAATCAAAACATTAGCCCTACAACTGGAACAAACAGAAAGAGAGCATAAAAAGCACCCCTTGGGGTACACTTTATGGTTCTATGCATCTATAGGATATCATCCTGCTGACCTTTGCCTGGAGGAAGGAGAGTGGGTGGAGAGGAGGGGAAAGGAGACTGTTGGGAGGTTGAGACATATATATAGAACAGAGAGAGATAGTGTGCTGTCACCAGGCAGGGAGAGCAGTGGAAGCTGCATATAGGTGGGCATGTAAATTTATATGGGACTGTATATTTTCACTCAGTCATAATAAAAGTATATATATATATGTATACAGAAAAAAAAAGCATCCCTTGGGCACCAGGAGAAAGCAAGTAGTAAAAATTAGAGCAGAAATAAATGAAATAGACAATACAAAAACAACTGAAAGCATCAGTAAGACTAAAAGCTGGTTCGTTGAACAGATCAACCAAGTCAATAAACCACTGGCCAAATTGGCAAGAGTAAAACGTAAGATGATGCAAATAACCCAAGTAAGACATGATACGGGCGGTATCACAACAGACTCAACTGAAATTAAAAGAATCGTAACAGATTATTATGAAAAACTACTCCAACAAATTTGAAAACTTAGAGGAAATGGACAGTTTTCTAGAAACACTACCTACCTAGGCTAACACAGAGGTAGAAAAACTCAAAAAACCCATCACAAAAGAAGAGATTGAAGAGGTAATAAAAAAAAAAAAAAAAAAAACTCCCATAAAAAAGCCCTGGTCCTGATGGTTTCACTGGAGAACTCGACCAAACTTTCAGAGAAGCATTAACACCAATACTACTACAGGTATTTCAGAGCATAGAAAAGGAGGGAATATTCCTGAATTCATTCTATAAAGTCAGCATAATACTGATACCAAGGCCAGATAAAAACACCACACAAAAAATAAAATTACGGACCAATATCCTTGAACATAGACACAAAAAACTTCAACAAAGTCTAGCCAGTAGAATTCAACAGCATATCACAAAAATAGTTCATCATGACCAAATAGGATTTACACCAAGCATGCAGGGATGGTTCAACATTAGAAAAACAACCAATGTAGTTCATCACACAGAACAAAAGAACCACAGGACCTTATCAGGAAAGTCATCTGACAAAGTCCAACACCCATTCCTGATAAAAACTCTCAGAAAAAGGAATAGAAGGGAAATTCTTCAACACAGTAAAGGGTATTTATACAAAGCTAATAGCCAGGGGGGATGAGATAAGGATGCCCTTGATCAACACCCTTATTCAGCGTGATGCTGGAGGTCCTAGGTGGAGTAATAATGCGAGAAAAAGAAAATAAAAAGTAAAAGTTTCCCTATTCACAGATGTTACAATTTTTTGGCAGAAAACCCTAAAGAATCCACAAGAAATCTACTTGGCCTGTTACTGACTTTGAACTCAGTGCATTTTTCCATATGTACTATGAATCCCTGGGTAGTGATGGAGAAAAGGGCACTATTCCTACTATACATAGAGAAAAGGACTATCTATGGGCTGGGTCTAGAAGTCGGTGCCTGGGCATCAGCCTGTCAATAACAGACAAGCACCCTGTATGAAAGGCTGATTCAGAGCAGAGCCTTCTCTTTTGAGCTCTTGTCCCTTGTAATGCCCTCAGTAGCCTTACCAACCTGAATCTAGTCTCCAGTATGCTCCTCCAGGAGAAAAAAACAGGTAAAGAACTAGAAAATAAAGGACATCTAATGTAATGGGCAAGAATTCAGTATCATCTATGATGGTGATGCCTTGTCCTCTTGAAAAGAAAGACTTGTGTCTGAACAAAAAATATCACCTAAGAGCTAACCTGACAAGCCTTACCTGTTTAAAAGTGAATTTGCTTAGAAGAAGAAGAGTGGTCTTTGGAACCAGGAGTTATATACAGCAGTTATATTTCATTAAGAATTAGAACCAAATTTTGTTTTAGAGACTGCTCAAAAGTTTCTTTTCAGTGGTTCCAGAAAATATTTCCAGTTTGAACAGTCACTGGATTTTTATTTATTTTTTGCAGTTTTATAATAGTTAAAGGAATTTTTATTAAGTTTCTAAAAGGATTTTTTTAATATATCTTTTATTATGCTTTAGGTGGAAGTTTACAGCTCGTTAATTTTTCATATAAAAATTTATAATTTACATATATTGTTTTGTGACATTAGTTGCAGTCCCCACAATGTGACAGCACACTCCCCCTTTCCACTTCATGTTCCCAGCATCCGTTCAACCAGTTCCTGTCCCTTCTTACTTTTTCATCTTTTCTCTGGACGGGAGCCACTCATTTGATCTGCTGTATCTTACTGAACTAAGAAAACACTCCTCATGTGTATTATTTTTTGTTTTACAATCCTGTCAAATCTTCCCATGAGTGACCTTCAGGAATGGTTTTCATTGTGGGTTAACATAGCATCTGGGGGTTATAGTTTTGCAGGTTCCTCCAGCCTGTGTCAGACCACTGACTCTGGTCTTTTTATGGAAATTTGAGGTGTGCTTCACATTTTTCTCCTACTCTCTTGTGTTCCCTTTCTGGGTGGTCATTGGTAGCAGTTGTGAGCCATCTAGTTCTTCTGGTATCAGGCTGGTGGAGTCTTTGGTTTATGTGCACAGATGCCACTCACCAAGTGGAATGTAAAAATTTTCTTAATAAACTCTGTTATGCTAGTTGACCTAGATGTCCCCTAAAACTGTGATCCCCAGACCTTAGCCCTAGCTACTGTAGCCTTCAAAAGTTTGGATGTGTCCAGGAAACTTCTTAGTGGTATGAGATCCTCTGTCTCTTTGCTCACTTCTATCTTTTGTATCTCAAGAGATTGGCTCAAGATACAATCCAATCTTGTAGATTGAGCCCTCCCTGAGTCCCACCCCATTAAGATAACTGCTACCTGTCCCACCTCATTGATACGAGAGAGGCAGAACTTACAACACATAGAAAAATCACATCAGATGACAAAATGGTGGATAATCACACAGCACTGGGAATCATTGCCTAGCTAAATTGATACACATGTTTCTGGGGGACACAGTTCAGTCCAGCACAGTTTTTCTGTGTACAATTCAGTGACACTGATTACATTCTTAAAATTGTGTTTGTCTTTCTGAATTGTTCCTCCCTTATTAAGATATGAGTTCCGACTAGTAAGTTTGTAAACTCATCCTAAAAAAATGCAACATACCTCACTGCTGAATATCACTATAGTGACCCTAAAAGTACCCCCCTTGGGAAGCTAGGCACCAATGCTGGCACCTAGTCCACCCTTCAAAGCAATTTTGGAACTCTTTTTCTGGAATGGCCATCACAGCTGTCATCATCATATTACACTGAAGGTCATCAAAATGTCTTGCTTTCAATATTTCCTTTTTCTTCTGGTAAAGAAAGTCATAGGAGGCCAGAAGGATATTCCAATACAGTTATTTGTTTACAGACTAAAAACTCCCTCACAGACAACTATACAGTTAAATTCACAAACTTGCCACAGTGTGCAATGGCCGTTCCAGAAAGAGTTCCACAGTTGCTTTGAAGGGTGGACTGCCGAGGCCCATCACTCACAAAGGCCTCTGTGAGCAAAGCTACAAGCCTATGTGATGGCAGGCGGATGCATCTCACCCCCGACATATTTTTGGCCATACTCTCCCTGATGATATTTTGCATCCTAATTAAATCTTCCTCAAAAATACCCCCTCATCTCCTGGCATAAGGATTAAGGAAGATGCCTTCTAAGAACGCCCAGCCTGGGAACGCCCAGCCCGGGAATGCCAAGGCCAGCCCAGCCCTGCTGGCTTCCCCCAACTGCACATCCCCCTTCACATGTGAAATGCAAGATTGCAGGAAGGCCCTGGGAAGCTCCCCAGGGACAACCCCCCACACAGCCTTTCCACTCCCTGCACCTCTTGACCTTGAAGCATAGATAGAGTTGATTAAGCTCAAGGCATAATTTTTGTTTTCACTATTAATTATAATCACAATATACCTGTCTCGGGTCATTACCTAGAAGGCCCTAATGATTAACATGTAAAGAGACCACTTGTCTCAGGCCATTATCCAGTAGGCCCCAATAATTAACATGAAAAAAGGCCACAAGGTGTCAGTTCCTCATTAGCCAACAGCTTACCTGGCCAAAGACCAGGGTGAAATCACGTCACCTCACTGATTATATAAAAAATAAAGAAAAGCAGACCCTGACAGGCTGCTGATCTCCAGATTCCTGGTTGTCTCAGTCTCATCATTTCTTTGCCAGCACCACCCATCCCTTCATGATCCCAGACCCTGCCGAGGCTGGCTCCCGGCAGTGGACCAGGCACTGGCATCAGTGCATAGCTTCCCAGGGGGAGTACTTCAAAGGTGATCGTAGTGATATTCAGTGTTGGGGACCACAGGAAAGCCCTGGGCCCCCAACATACAGGAAGCTTGGAAAGTCCCTAAAAAGCCGGTGCGCGCGAAAACTTCCCACCTGCGGGAAATTTGAACTTCCCGCCCGCGGGAAAACTTCCCGCCTGATGTCACTGCCTTAGTCTTATGCATACCCAATCCCGAGCCGACAGCTACCTCACTCCAAATGTCACCCGATCCCTACGTCACTTAATCCCTCCCTCCATTCACGTTGCTATATATACCACGCTGTAACAATAAAACCTTGAGGCTTGATCAGAACTTTGTCTTGCCTCCATTTCTTCGCGTCTCTTGCCCCACTTTCATTTTCGCAGGCTCCCCCTCGTCCCTCCGTTGATTCGCCCCGGGGGTCGGGGCAATTCAGCAGTGAGGTCTCTAGCACTTAGAACAATAAAGTTTGTGGACTTAGTTGTCATACCTCATAGATACACTGGGTCCTAAAGTTGCTATCTGATCTTTCAAATTGCTGTTGTCGCTTTGGTTCCATATAAACCCATTGCTGTTGGTGGATTCTGATTCATCCCAACCATATACAGGTCTTATAACAATAATGTTCAAGAGAGACTTATTATTACTAGTTAAGCTATTTGATCTCTAGAAGACTTTCTGGGATGTTTTTGCCTTGAGTTTTAAAGGTGATCTCATGACAACAAAAGATGAGTTATTTGTGCTCTATTTGATAAGTAACCTGTTGACCACTGTCTGGCACATCACAGCAGAAAAAGCAACAATAACAACAACAAAAAAAAAATCACACCTTATGCCAGCCTTCATATCTGTATAATGCCAAGTGCAAAGGAGAAGAGTGCTGAGGAAAAGCTTCAGATAAGAAAGAATTTGCGGGTAAGGTGACTATAACTATGACCATAACCTAGACTGGGTAAGAGGGATGTACTAACCCTTCAGATCCCGTTAAGAAACAGGCAGAGGCAAGAAAGGTAGTGTGTTCCATAGACAATGCAGTGTGGACCCCTGCCTGGGGTGCAGGTTATGTTATGTATGTATAAATGCAAGAAGTAGAGAAGCATATGGTGTGTTGTGTCCCACGTACTTGGGAAGTGGTCTCCCAGGCACACCATATGCAAGTATGTGGACATATAAAGTGATTCATCGTTGTTTAATGTAGTACCTGCATGCCACCTAAAATCTCCCACTTCACCTGGTGGGGTACTACATTAAACAACGATGAATCACTTGGTGTGAAAGTTGTCTACTTTTTCATTAGTTCTCTTTTCTGTTTACCTAAGAAAATTTCTCAGCTGGCTGCTAGGAAACTTTCATACTTCTCTTAAAAACTAATTTTCTTTCTGGATAAACAGTGCAGGCTTCAGGTTCAAGTTTCACAGGTAACATAATATTTTTAGCTAGAGGTTAACATTATTTTGCTTAAATTGTATGTATGGTTTTCTTCTAGTTGTGGCAAATACCAGAGGTTTCCATTTACAACAGTAATGTGAATTTTTCTTTTTAAACAAAGAAGTATAAAAAGTGAGTGGTTTAGAGAAAATATTAAGGAGATGGTAAGCACATATGGTAAGAATTACAACAATGATATGTGAATGTTTAAAGTTTTGAAAACTTTCTGAGATGAGAACCCTAGAGAGGACAAAAGTTAGCCATCTGATGTGTTCCTGTCAAGCAGGGTAGCATGGATAAAGTTTAGTCAGGCAGATAGGAATTCAAATCTTGCTTTAGTACTTACTAGCTGGGTGGCCTTAGGTAAACCCACTTAAGAACCCTAAGTCTCACTCACTTCCTAACTGTTATAAAGAATATCAGTCTTCTAGGTCTGTGAAGATTAGAGACAACAAATTTACGGGTTATGAAATTTGAGACATTCTTGACCTCCTTTAGAACTTTCCTACAAGATTTCCAAGGTGAGTCATGATTGACTCTGACCTAGATTCTTTCCTTTTGTGAGACAGTGTGTCTACAGAGTGGTAACTGGCTTTAGAAAGGAATCAAATAGATTCTTTTTCTTTATTTCCACATTCACATGTAGAAGAAGTAAGACTCAGCCCAAAGCTGTTCCCAAGCCCTCAAAACCAAACTCACTGCCATGAAGTCAACTCTGACCCAACCCAACCCCATATGACAGAGTACAACTGCCGCAGAGGGCCTCCAAGGAGCCGCTGATGGATTGTTTCCAGGTCATCCTCAGGAAGGTACCACCCACCCAGTCCATTTTGAATGCATTTTGTAACGCTTTCAAAATACATTTTAAAAAGTAATAAAAGCCCCAGGTAAGGTCTCTGGTGGCACAGCCACTAAAATGCTCAGCTGATAACCAAAAGGTCAGCCGTTCAAAGCCAGCAGTCACTCCATGGCAAAAAGACATGGCAGTCTACTTCTGTCAAGCCTTGGAAGCCCTGCCGAGCAGTTCTACTCTGTCCCATAAGGCTACTATGAGCCAGTGGGTTCGGTTTTGGTTTTGAAGTGGCACGAATGATTTACTTTCACTTGCTAATCTAAAGGTTGGCAGTTCAAATCCACCCAGTGGTTCTCACCTGGAGAGCTGCTTCTGTTAAAGGGACAGCCAAGAAAACCCTGGAAAACAATTCTACTTTGTTAATATGTGAGCTGCCATGAGTTGGAATTGACTTAATGGCCACTGACAATAACAACAAATAGCCACATCTCTACAAAAGGGGTGAGGGGAAGAAATCACTTAATCCATATCCCACAGTTCTGGTCCTATCCTTTCAGCCATCTGTCCTCTACCTATTCTACACATCCTGAACGGGGCCTGTGAACAGGGCCTGAAGATGCCTGTGAACACTGCCTGTGGGACAAACTACAAACTACAACCTGGTTCCCTGGCTTTCCCCTTCAAAAGGCAAGTGCATGCCCGAAATTTGAAAGCCAGCAGGTTACCTTGTAATCATGACACCTTGCTAAATAAGAGAGAAATTTGACCAGCTAACCTCTGTTAGCATGCTCACTGCTTTCCAGTAGATTCCAACTCATAGTGACCCAATAGGTCTGAGTAAAACTGCCCCATAGAATTTCCAAGGGGCATCTGGCGAATTCGAACTGCCGACATTCTGGTTAGCAGACGTAGTGCTTAACCACTATACCACCAGGGTTTTCTCTCTTAATATAGTCTGTTTGAATTTACAACTCTGTAAAATCACTTAAGTGCAGCATGAAAATGATGCCATCTCAATCAGAAGTAATGATTTTCCTTTTCCACACTGTGTATCGACTTTTTTTGGAAACCTGCCAGTAGAGGATTTTCTGTCTGGTGACCTTTGCTTTCATTTCTGGAAGTGTTTTATTAAGTGGGCCATCTCGTATCACCAAGGAGAAGAAATGCAGGACCACTGGGGATATCTCGTGTCTAGTTCTGCAGTTCTAGTTACAAGCACAGTGCACAAGCAATTTGTGACTCTGTCGTTCCCATGACTTATACCACCACCACACACCAAACCAAACCAAATCAATTGTCTTGTGACACACAGTGACCGTACAGCACAGAGTTAGAACTGCCCCATAGGGATTTCAAGGACCAGGGGGTGGATTCATACTGCCGATCTTTTGGTTATCAGCCCTGCTCTTAAACACTGTACCAGCAGAGCCCCCCCACCACGCTGCTTCCTCAGTGAACCACCACATTTAAAAGGATTAGATGTTGCTGATGTCCCTGCCAAGTTAGTACAATTCATAAAAGTCATTTTTATAAATTCCTTTGCCATAGATTGTGTAAATGGATGATATAAATGTCAGGCAGTAAACTGAATGCATGATTTTAAATAAGAAATTATCAGACATCTGAACAGTTTTCCAATGTCTGTACTCTCACAGAATGGAGCCCATGATTGGAAATACTAACTTTTGATTGGCTAGAGACTGGAAGCCTGAAGTACTCCCCCATCAACCTCTCACCACAAAACAAAATTGCTAATTACTTCAGAATGACCTTCACAGCTTATTAAGGATCTGCTTAAGGCTATTAAAAGTCTACAAAAACTTTTTTGTTTTACAAATCCCAGTGATATTAGCATCATCATAAATACATACAGAAAGACAACTGTAACTTCTAAGGTTTCAAAATTTTCCTTTGTACTAAAAACAGTGAGAAATTATCAAGGAAAGCAAAATGTAACTCTGGTAGAGTGATTCACACTGGCTAGTTACTCAGAAGAAACAAAGGCACATGGTTCATTAAGGAACTTGAGTTTAATCTCAAGATCAAACATTCCAAATTCAAACAAATCATCACAGACCTGCTTGTTTTTCTGATTGCCCAGTCTGAACAGCCACAGGCAGCAGCCGACCAATGCCTGTAAGCATGTAAACTGAAAAAACCAAGCCCATGGCTGTAGAGCCCATCCTGACTCAAAGCGACCTGATGGGACAGAGTAGAACTGCCCCATAGTTTCCAAGGAG
Organism: Heterohyrax brucei; assembly: GCA_028571685.1. Classification (NCBI taxonomy): domain Eukaryota; kingdom Metazoa; phylum Chordata; class Mammalia; order Hyracoidea; family Procaviidae; genus Heterohyrax; species Heterohyrax brucei. The sequence continues at coordinate 26,350,981 of CM053149.1, read as the reverse complement.
CTCCTGGTGGATTGCAACTGCTGATCTTTTAGTTAGCAGCCATAGCTCTTAACCCCTCCACCACCAGGGTTTCTAAACATAGAAACTAGCAACTCGCAGACACTAAATCACCAAACAACAGAAGAATACCCAGAAGTTTAAGTATCCATTAGGCAAAGAGAACAGAAACAGAAGAATACCTGTTCTTCAGCTCTTTGGTTTCTCAGTGTCGACAAGTATTTCCTAATTGCATGGAGAGGATATTTTTTGAAATAAGCGAATCTAGACTGAGGCAACAGATTATCCATAATGAGGAAGGCAAGAGGGCTCCTGTCTGCCTCTCCCTGTCAGCAACCATATGAGATTTAGAAACTCTGCAGTTCCGCAGTTGCCCGAAGGTTTGCTTGAAGCTTACTCACTTCCCTGCAAACAAAACGAGTGTTCTCTTTGTCCTTGCTGCTTCCTCTTTTGAGTAGAGCTCTTGGTGCAACCTGACAGCCCAGTATGAACACTGGCTAGAAGTGTCCCAAAATACAGTGCCAGGAGGGCAATAGGAGCCAGGAGGAATTTATGGGCTAGTCCACAGAATGCAGATTGCCTAGTGGTAGGGATGCGGCTGTCCTATTTCTGGCAACAGCTTCTGCTGCAAGCTGTGTTAATATTAGCTAGCTGGTGACTTTCCACACCCACAGACTCTCAGGAGGTTTAATCTTAACTCTTCTGACAGCTTTTCTGGCTTCTAAAGAGGACAAGGCATGTGGTTTTTGTAGTTTCCTGCTGGATTTCTTATCATAACCAACACACACAGTCTTCAGCAGCATCTCAGGTCTAAAGTGTTGATTCATTCAGTCTTTAGAAGAACTGTTTTAGGTGACTTCTAATAAAATTAACAACCTCCCTCTTCATTGTTATCAAGGAGTTCAGCTCTGAAAGGCTTGGTTTACACTGTGATGCATTACGCTGCTGGCGCAGGAACCAGATACTTTGCAGGAATTGAACAATAGCTGCAGAGAGATTCTGTTCCCCGTTGAAAGACTTCTCTCCTTGAAGGCTTATCTCAAAGCCACAGGCTCAGTCCGGGAACACTGTTTCCTCAGGCTTTATGCTGAGTGTAAGGGAGACAAAATGTTACACATTTACTTTCTAACTATTGCTAAAAGGACTCATGCTTTGAAAAAAGAAAACATGACAAGGGGTCTGTGGTCGTAGAGGATGGTAAATCATGAAATTTGGAAGTCCAATATCTTCTTAATACCTCACTAAAGTCCCAGGGTTTCTGAACAACTTATTCTCCAAAATAGGCTTTGTTATTTTATTCCCCTTTTTAACTTAGCAGTAGCCGTTTGATGAAAACAATTGATTTCTGTAAAGAGCTATCATGTAGAGACTAGGCTAGACCAAAAAACTAAAAAAGTTGCTGTCCAGTTCTGACTCATAATGATCCTGTAGGACAGAGCAGAACTGTCCCAGAGGGTTTCCAAGGCTATAATCTTTACTGAGAAACCCTGGTGCCATAGTGGTTAAGTGCTATAGCTGCTAACCAAAAAGTCAGCAGTCTGAATCTGCCAGATGCTCCTTGGAAACTCTATGGGGGCAGTTATACTCTATCCTGTAGGGTCCCTATAAGTCAAAATCAACTTGATGGCAGTGGCAATCTTGATGGAAGCAGACTGCCACGTTTTTCGCCTGTGAAGAGGTCGGTGGGTTTCAGCCACTGACCTTTTGGTTAGGTAGCTGAGCACTTTAACCACTGCACCAGGGCACGTTCTAAGCTAGCCATGAACCAGGGATGTGCTTCCGGTGGAAAGAGAGAGCATTCAGCATTCTTTTCCTCTTCAGAGAAAACGCTGCGGGTATAGGGTGGAGCAGTAGGCAGGCCGAGCTGGGGAACCCGTGTTGCAGCCTGAGCTGGGGATGGCCTCCCTGACACTTCTGGCTGTGCCACCTTCCTTCAGGGAACACACTTGATGAGCCTCATGCAGCTGAGCTGTGAGCAGCCCAGGCCATCTGGCAGGCTGGCAGCCTGCCCACTTTGCAAGGTGATCTTCCAGACTCATTGCAGCCAGGCAGGCAATTCCAAGAAGTCATTTATGTAATGCTGCTGGGGCAGACCGGGAAGGAGGAGGTCCTGCCCTCCTGCCACCTTCCCAAGTACACTGCTACCTGCTCACAGAGTCTCCGCTTGTTCTCCTGTGTATGCTGGAGACAGCTGACTCTAACAAGGGCACGAGCGAAGCACTGTCTTGTGAGCTTCCGCAATGCTAAGGGCACAGTGCTGTGTGCCCCCTGCCAGCTCACAGCACAGCAGAACAGAGGCTCAGAATCGGGACACCCCAGGTCAACTGGCAGGCCCCAAGGACAGCGAGAGGAGGGGAGACCAGTGGTGCCGTTCACACCCTCGAGGAATCCACAGCAAGCAGACCTTGGCTTCTCTTTTTATAAATAAACCTAGACCAGCTGAGGTGCCTTCTAGCATGGGCAGAAGCCAGCAGCCTGCCAAATAGCAGCAGCATGGCTGGTGAGCAAAGCCTTTTCCCAAGGGACTAATGCAAGGCAGACTTCATTTCAGATGGCTGCCCTGAACACCTTCCCGTAGGTTGAGAAGAGTGATGAAAAGAGACAGAAAAAGGAGGAAAATCAGTGAACAAACCCCAAAACCAAAACCAAACTCTGTCCTGACTAGACTGGGCACAAAATAGGAATAATGGTCAAACAAATACAACTAAAATTCCCTCAGGTGTTTAATTGTTGACAAAGGTATCTAAAATTTGCATGAGGCACTGCACTGAATTCTTGACATGTGTCCTCTCACGTTACCCTGTAGTACTCTATAGGGGAACTGAGGCTCAGAGAAGTTAAAAAATGTGCCAAGATCAAAACAGCTGTAAAGCAGAGAAGAAGGGATTCAAACCAGAAGGGCCTGAAGTCCTGAGACTCTGTTCCTAACCAAGACACTCAGAAATGAATTCCTGAGGACAGCCCTATAGATTAACCCGAAGAAGCCAGGGAATCACCTTGTTAAAGAGAAATATATATGCAGACTGCTAGAAATGTCCAAATACATTTGGACTACAGGGTCAGTTACATTTTCATGAAAAATCATATGGCATCCTTTCCTGAATTCTCTAGAAAGAAGGTTTTGTGGTGATGATGTGGGTAGTGAGCTGACCATTACTAACACTAAACCTGTTGCCATCAAACTGATGACTGAGACTCATGGCAACCTCATGTGATGCAGAGCAGAACTGACCTCATGGGGTTTTCTTGTCTGTAGTCGTTACAGAGGAGATTGCCAGGCCTTTCTTCCGTAGTGCTGCTGAGTAGGTGCCAAACTTTCAGTAAATTTATAGCCAAGTGGAAACCACAATACTGATTACCTACCTTTTCTTTAATTGCTGTTGTAAATATATATACACACGTAGCAAGATGTTTGCCTCTCAAAGATTCCTTTATGAATGAAATGACTGGTGAGCTTGAAAAGAGGCTGTATTCTTAGATTTCATTTTTCTGTTTCCCAGATTTTGAAAACAACTGCAACTTCAGTGTCTGTTTGAGGTAGACCATAACAGTCCTCTCAGTCGTGAATATAAATGTGAGTGTTGAATCTGTTATTCCTCGTTTCTTAGGTGAGAGTTGTCCTCCCCATGTGTGTACAACATGGACATCTCTGTCTGGAGGAGTGCCATTTTTCATTGCCACTTGTGACTGACTCAGTTGTCTTAGTGAAAGGCAATGGGCCAGGGTCTTGATCGGTGGCTACAGTGTACTTCTGGAAGGACCAAAATGGCTCAATATATCTACCTCAGTCTCTTCTGCCTCCTGCAAAGCAGTGCAAAGGAGTAGAAGCAATTACCTGTTATTCCCACAACTCACTCCCACCTCTTGTCCTCTATTCATCGGAAAAATAGACCACAGAAACCATAAGCCCACAAGAGTCATAGCTCAAAGCTGCAGCCCCACTGTCAAAGGACATATCATATGTACTCTGGTTTCTAAGAACTCTCTAGTTTTTCACAAGTGGCTTAAAATGTGGAAAAGGCTTTTTTTTTTTTTTTCCTCTTGAAGAGCAGTTTAAGAGGTTAAAGCAACACCAGACAAAAAATAGTGGTAAGGGGTGAGGAGAGAGATATTTTTAAAGGTCATCCTTTTACAAATATTGGAGAAGATGGGATGAAAATGTGAGTTTGTGAGGTCCTCTAGCACTCTGCACTGCACACAGTAGGCACTTCATTAATGCATGCCAAAACATGTTTATTAAAGTGGAATGGCATGGGGCAAAGAACAGATCTAAGTGTTAAATTCAGGATGAGAAACAGTAAAGGAAATGGCGAAAACATATTTTGAGGGTACTTCTAAGATGTGGCTGAGTTTCCAGAAATGCATCGGGACTAAAATTGAATCCCCTTCTCCTTCCAATCAGTGCTGTGAGTGTCCACCAGAAAAATGACTCTCATCTCTGGGAATTAATCCAACCCAGATATAGAGTGAAGGGCAGACAGGCAGAATGATGGAGAAGCTGCTAGCCCAGAGAACAGAATCCATTTATTTATTAGGCATTCCGCTGAGAAATCTCTCATCCCGCCAGGTCTGTGGATATTGGCCCAATCCCTTGTCCCTCCCAAGGACAGTATTAAATGAAATCAAGAAGAAAAGAAAGCGTGTAACACTCTTGCTCAGGACAAATGTATACGGCACCAACAGTCAACCTTTTTTCTGTGATTAAAGCACTTGTGCTTCGTCATACAACCTTTTCATCATTCCTGTGTGTATTGGTTAAGGTTATGTGTCAATTTGGCTAGGCCATGATTCTCACTTACTTGACAAATATTATGGAATCATCCTCCATTTGGTGATCTGAAGTCAGGGGAATTTCTGTGGGGGGTGTGGCCTTGTTATGGATTGAACTGTATCCCCCCCAAAATAGGTGTCGAATTGGCTAGGCCATGATACGTAGCATTGTGTGCTTGTCCAACTTTTTGTCATCAGATATAAGTTGCCTATGTGTTGTAAATCTTGTCTCATTGATGTTAAGGAGATGGGCTTAGTGGCAGTTATGTTAATGAGGCAGGACTCAATCCACAAGATTAGGTTATGTTTTAAGCCAGTCTCTTTTGAAATATAAAAGAAGGAAGTAAGCAGAGAAACATGAGGACCTCATGCCACAAAGAAACAAGAGCCAGGAGAATAGCGTGTCCTTGGAAAGCCCCAGTGGTGTAGCGGTTAAGCACTATGGCTGCTAACCAAAAGATTCACTGTTCAAATCCACCAGGTGATCCTTGGAAACTCTATGGGGCAGTTCTACTCAGTCTGTAGGGTTGCAGTGAGTCAGAATTGACTCAGCAACACTGGGTTTGGCTTGGTTTGGTTTTGGTTTTGGAAACCCTGGTAGCATAGTAATTAAATGCTATAGCTGCTAACCAAGAGTCTGGCTCCTTGACCAAGGAAGATTGATGGCAAGTATCTTCTCTCAGAACTGACAAAGAGAGAAAGACTTCCTTGGAACTGACACCCTGAATTCAAACTTCTAGCCTCCTGAAGTGTGCAAGAAGAAATTTGTCTTCATAAAAGCCATCCACTTGTGATATTTCTGTCAGAACAGCACTAGAGAACTAAGATAGGTGTGTATTCAATATACATGCTGTTTTGGCAAAGCTTACCCTCTCTGAGTCCTGTATCTGACTCATCATCCTGTCACCTCTGGTTTTGGAGACGTGATCCAGCCATCTGACCTATGGATTTGGGTTTCGTCAGCCCATGCAAATAGTGAGTTGGGAGAGGCCTCAGTCTGACTCCTGATCTGCAGATTTGTGACTTGCCAGCCTTCACAACTGCGTCAGCTATTCCCTAGAAACAAGACCCTCTCTCTCTCTCTGTCCCCATGTTTCCCTGGTTTTGCTGCACTGGAGAATTCAGCCTAATACAGTCTGTTAAGGCAGATATGAATAAAAAGTAAGGCAGCGTCTCCTCCTCTCACTTCCCCTTTTTCCTTGCAGCATTTGCTTTAGAAAACCTGTAATTGTAAGCTGTTTCTCTGTCTCTTTGGAAAGAACGCAAGTGTAGGATACTTCCTCAAGGACCTGGGGAGCCATTCCTTTAGAAACATAATTATCAAGAAAGGTAGCATTCCTATCTCCTAGTTTCTGTAGCTTCAGGTGGTGCAGTTGCAAACCAACCTCAGCCGTCAAAATAGGAGGTCTTCAGTTGGGTTGTGCCCACTTACTTATTTAAAAGTGCCAGATCTCTGTCTTTGCAGTGTTCTTTAGTGATTCCCAGTAACGTGTCACACTCTGGCTTAACACCTACTCAGTAACAAAAGTACTTGCTTTTTATTCTATGTTTGTAGAGATTTTCTGGGTTGGGAGCACATTTTGTTTTTAATTCTATTTCCTCAACACAGTGGCCATGCAGGAAGTAATTATCTTATATCCACATACGGTACATATTTACTTTCACAAAATCTAAATTCAGATGACCCTGTATGGTCCAATTACAGCTACAACTTTGGTTGTTGCTCTGTGGACTACACAATTTTATGCCTTCTGATTTTTCATTTTAAAGTATGTATTTCTCAAATTTAAAAGTAACCCTGTCCTCACAGAACACTTGCTGTCCACTTATGAAAAAAGACCGGGCTGTCACAGGGTGACAAGAGCTGATGGAATTGCAGATAGGTGGGCATGCAAAATTGATTTGGATTGTAGACTTTCACTTAATCATAATTAAAAAAAAAAGAAAAGGAAAAGTATATATATATGTCATGGTTTGAATTGTGTCCCCCAAAAAATGTGTGCAGCCACGTGGCTGGGATATGGTTCCCAGTATCTTGGGACTGTCCTCCATTGTGTGGTTTTGCTAACCTGTATGTTAAAGGATTAGGGTGGGGCTGTGAATTCCTGCCGTGGGGAAGTTTCCCTGGAGTATGGCTTGCCCCACCCTTAATGCTTTTAGCTTGCAAGGAATAAAAGGAAAAAGAAACAAAGGACAATTTGAGAACCTCGCTACCATCAAGCAAGCAGCACCGGGAGCAGAGCGCGTCGTTCAGACCAGAGGTTCTTGTGTTAGGACGCTCCCTGGACAAAGACTGATGCAATACCGGACTTTCCTCCAGAGCCGACAAGGGAAAAGTCTTTCCCTGGAGCGGACACCCTGAATATGGACTTGCAACCTACCGGACTGTGTAAGAATAAATCTTTCTTTGTTAAAGCCATCCACTCTGTGGTATTTCTGTTAGAGCAGCCTAGCTGACTAAAACAATATATTTTCCCCCTTTTTAGGCCATGAAACTCACCTGGAAAGCTTTTGGAAGCACAGATTCAGGGCCCAGAGTTTCTGATTTGGGGGTCCAAGAGAGGGACCTAGGATTTTGCATTTGTTATAACTGTCCTAGTGATGCTCTTCTGTTGGTCTAGAGACCTCACTTTTAGAGCTGCTGGTTTAGGCACTATCCAGTAGGGCATGGCTATAGAGGAATTTGTCAAGTGGAGTTTGAGGACAGATGCCCTGTTTGCTGGCACACTCTGACAAAATCCACATACAGAAAGGCGATTCCCCAGAACTGGTGGCCAGTAGCCATCTCTTCTCACGGCCACTCTCCTAAGTGCCCTCCGGCTGTTGCTGGGTTTCACATGGGCCTGCTACCGAGCTCTGTCTTCGTGGTGAAATCTCTGACTAGTAGCAGATTATTCTCAAGCACTCTCACTCAGTTCCTTTCATCAGGTTGCAGCAGCACTATTGTTAGTCTTAGCTCAGGAAGGTCAACCTTTTCATTCAGTCTAGGACCAGAAGCTTCAGGCAGGTCTCCCCACACTCCCTCCCTCTTCTACTAGTTCTTCATCCCATTCAAGGTGAGAAAGGAGGAGTCTTAGGCCTGTGTCTGTGAGCCTCGTAAGCACCAAGACTATCCAAAATCATGGCCCTCCACAAACACATCCTTGAGCATCATCTGCTTATCTCTGTTTTTGGATGGATCCCCCACTAAGCCCATCTCCTTTCAATCATTCATAAGACTTTCTGCTCAAGATATAACTGCAAACTAGTCCTTTAACAGAAATATAAAAAGTTCCCAGCAAGCTAGCCACTCCTGGTGGATTTAGGAGCAGGTCTTTGGAGCTGTGTCTCCTCAAGACTTGGTTTTCCTCCACTTTCCCCTCAACAACCTTGCTTTACTGTCTTGAGGGGTTAGGTAGCAGAGTCTTTAAGGAGAAATTGAATGGCTCAGCCTCCAGGGAACCTTTAAATTGGTGGGCATGCTATCTATAAATCTGTATAAGAACTAATAATAGGATTTTAGAAAGAGGGAAAATAAATTTATTTAAGTGTTTGAATTGCTTTGCCTAATGGGAGGATGGAGTGAGGGGGTAGGTGAGGCAGATTCAGAAATTAAGTATATAACTGAAATTAAGTGTATGACTGGACTATGCTTACCGTGGCAGGTGATGACCCTTGGGATTGGAGAAGTGGTCCCTATTGCCATTTCTTTGATTTCATTTCTTTGGAACGGCCAGAGAGCACAGTGCCTCAGATGATCTTCTAATCCTTTATGTGGGTTCTGGTGGAGAGGCCAAAGCCTGAGGTGTTTATCTGGCTAGCTCACCCAGTTCTCACACCCACTTCCTGTGAGAACCACAGCTGGGGTGGAGGGCAGGATCTGAAGGAGCTGGTGGCTAATGTAACCTAAAAACAAGATAATGTGCATGCAGTTTGAGATAGAGAAATTGCTTGTCACAGCCAGGCTTATGAAGTCATGTTCTGCTACACCATTATCCATGATTTTTTTTAAATACAAAAGGAAATTGTATTACACACATGAATGATCTATGTCTTCCCTCAGTTGGATCGCCAAGGAGAATTAATAGGGGTCCAAAACAGACTGCACACAGGTACAACAACCTAGGTGATCATCACCAGAATATAAATTTATATTTCTTGCCAAAATCTGGGATAACAAAGTCAAGGGTGTATGCATGTGAATATACTTATTTTTGCCTGAGAAGGGGATAATCACCTCCTGTGTGACACTGGTTAGGAGCTCCCTAGAGCCTTATTCCTCAGTTTGGTCCATGGTCTAGCAGCAGCATCACTTAGTCTTGGGAGCTTGCTTAGAAATGCAAACTCTCAGGGCCTCTGCAACGGAAGCTGCATTTTTACTAGATCCCTAGGTCATTTATGGATCCGACTCGACGTCACTTGGCTTTGGCTTAGGTCATTTATATGCAAATGAAAATTGGAGACCCCACTGCAGAGACATACATGACAGATGAAAAAGGGAGACCGAAGAGGAACTGATACCTTTCCATGGTGATGCTGGCAGAGAGTTGACTACACCGTGGACTGCCAAAATAACCAACAAATCATGTCTTGGAAGAAATACAACCAGAAGACTCTTTTGAATCAAGGATCAGGAGACTACTTCTCATACACTTTGGCATGTTATCAGAAGGGATCAGTCCCTGGAGAAAGACGTCATGCTTAGTAAAGGAGAGGGTCAGTGAAAAAGAGAAAGTCCATCAATGAGATGGATTGACAAGGTGGCTAGGACAATGGGCTCCAGCCTGACAATGACTGTGTGGATGGTACAGGACCAGGCACGGTTTCATTCTGTTGTACACAGGGTTGCTGTGAGCTGACACTGACTCGATGGCACCTAACAGCAACACAACAACAAAAGATCCTTGGTGGCACAAATAGTTAAGCACTCAAGTACCAACCAAAAGTCTGGTGGTTTGAATATAACCAGTGGTGTAGAAAACAAAGGCCTGGTACTCTGCTTTGGAAAAGATTATAAACAAGAAAAGCCTGTGGAGCAGACCTACTCTGTAACATACAGGGTTACAGTTAACTCAATAGAAACAGTGCGCTAGTTGTCTAGCGCTGGTATAGTAGAAATACCACAACTGGATGGCTTTAAGGAAAAGAAATTTATTCTCTCACAGTTTAGGAGGCTAGAAGTCTGAATTTGGGGGGATGGGGTGCAGCTCTAGGGGAAAGGCTTTCTCTGTAAGCTCTAAAGGAAGGTCTTTGTCACTGGTCTCTCCTTGTCTAGATGCTTCTCAGTGCAAGAACCCCGAGAGGTGTGAGATCCCTCTCCTCTCTCTGCTATTCTCTCTTTTATATCTCAGAAGAGATTATTAACTCAAAGTATAACCTAATCCTGTAGGTTGAATCCTGTCTTCTTAACATAACTGCCTCTGATCCTGCCTCATTAACATTACAGAGGTTACAATTTACAACACAGAATAAATATATCAGATCACAGAATGGAGTTCAACCACACAATACTGGGAATCATGGCCTAGCCAAGTAGGCATACATTTTTGTGGGGATAAAATTCAGTCCATAACATTTCACTGATGGGCTCCCAAAATTCATGTCTGTTTTAGTCAGCTAGGGCTGCTCTAACAGAAATACCACAGAGTGGATGGCTTTAACAAAGAAAGATTTATTCTTACACAGTCCGGTAGGTTGCAAGTCCATATTCAGGGTGTCCGCTCCAGGGAAAGACTTTCCCCTTGACGGCTCTGGAGGAAAGTCCAGTATTGCATCAGTCTTTGTCCAGGGAGCATCCTAACGCAAGAACCTCTGGTCTGAACGACGCGTTCTGCTCCCGGTGCTGCTTGCTTGATGGTAGCGAGGTTCTCAAATTGTCCTTGGTTCTTTTTCCTTTTATTCCTTGCAAGCTAAAAGCATTAAGGGTGGGGCAAGCCATACTCCAGGGAAACTTCCCCCATAGCAGGAATTCACAGCCCCACCCTAATCCTTTAACATACAGGTTAGCAAAACCACACAATGGAGGACAGTCCCAAGATACTGGGAACCATATCCCAGCCACGTGGCTGCACACATTTTTGGGGGGACACAATTCAAACCATGACAATGTCCTTGCCACATGTAAAACATATTCATAGCATTGTGTGATCTCAAAAGTTTTAAATCAACTACTAATCCAAAATCTTTGAAACCTAGGAGTCTGTGGCCCTACCTTTGAGATCCAAGAACTCACAGACCTACCCTTTGAGACCAAAGGAGCTCTGCTTCCTTTATTCCTTGTCTCTTCAACTTCTGCTTCCTGGTTCCTTAGTCTCTTGGTCCCTTATACTTTAGGGCCTCTTGGGCCCACCTGGACTCTGCCTTGCTCCAGCAAGTGTTGAAAAGCTCTTTAACTCTACTGATATGCCCAGAGACACCCATTCCACCAGTAAGTTTAGGCCCAAAGGTGCTTAGCTTTCTCACTTTGTGGGTAAGCACCTCGCTCCACTGTTAGTGCCCTGAGGCACCCAACTCCACCAAGAAGCCTTCTGCTCAGAGGCACTCAGCTCTCTTGCAACATAAGTCGGCTGTCTCCTGCCTCTGCTGCTGTCAGTTATGTGCTGCTGCTGCTGCTTCTTGTCTGCGTTGCTTCCAGTGTCAAAGCTATCCTCACTTTCTTCAGAGTCTTCATCAGAATTGCCTCTAAAGTCCATAATTCCACCAATGGTCCCTTCAAGGCAATCCAGGCATTTACTATTAGGCACTTTAAAGCTCTTCCAATCTCTACACATTCACAGTTTCAAAACTGCTTCCACATTTAAGATATCTGTTAGAGCAGCATCCCACTCTCCTGCTACAAAACTCTTAGTTATCTAGAGCTGCTGTAACAGTAATACCACAAGTAGATGGCTTTAAGGAAGAGAAATTTATTCTCTCACAATTTAGGAGGCTGGCAATCTGAATTCAGGGTGGCAGCTCCAGAAGAAGTCTTTCTTTTTCTGTTGGTTCTGTGGAAAGTTCCTTATTATCGATCTTCCACTAGTCTAGGACCTTCTCAGTGCAGAAATCATGAGTCCAAAAGACATGTTCTGCTTCTAGCTCCACATTCTTGGTGGTAGGAAGTCCAAGGAAGTCTCCTTGGTGTTTGCTTCTCTTTTCTGTATCTCCAAAAAATGTTGAATCAACATATAACGTAATCCTGTACATGATGTCCTGCCTCATTGACACAGTTGCCTCTAATCCTATCTCATTAACATCATAGAGGTTAGTATTTATAGCACATAGGACAAATCTGTCAGATCACAAATTGAAGGATGTTTTAGTCAGCTAGTGCTGCTCTAACAGAAAATGGCTTTAACAAAAGAAAGTTTATTCTTACACAGTACAGTAGGTTACAAGTCCAAATTCAGGATGTCTGCCCCAGGGGAAAGTTTTCCCCCTTGTCAGCTCTGGAGGAAAGTCTGATATTGCATCAATCTTTGTCCAGGGAGCATCTTGGCACAGGAACCTGAGGTCTGAAGGATGTGCTCTTCTCCTGGTGCTGCTTTATTGATGGTGTGAGGTTTCCAATTCTCTGCTTGCTTCTCTTTCCTTTTATCTCTTGTGGGATGCAAGGATTAAGGGTGGGGCAAGCCACGCACCAGGGAAACTTCCTTTACAGTGGAGCAGGAAGGTGATCCTATGAAGGGATTTACAGTCCCACCCTAATCCTTTAACATACAGCACAGTAAAATCACAAAGTGGAGGACAATCATAGACTATGGTGAATCATGGTCACATGGCAACACCTATTTTGGGGGGAACACAATTTGATCCATGACAGAGGATCACACAATACTGAGAATCATGGCCTAGCCAAGTTGACACACATTTTTGGAGGAAAATAATTGAACCCATAACAGATAATTGTTTTTTTTGTTTTTTTTTAATGTTCTCATAGCACTCAGCATGTGGTTGTATCCTGTTGTTGTTTTTAGGTGCTGTCCAGTCACCTCCAACTCAAAGCAAACCCTATACAACAAAATGAAATATTGCCCAGTGTTGAACCAAGCTCACAATCATTGCTATGTTTGTGTCCTTTGTGGCTGCCACTGTGTCCATCCATCTTGTTGAGGGTCTTGCTGTTTTTAACTAACCCTAAACCTTACTAAGCTATTATGTCCTTCTCCAGGTACTGATCTTTCCTGGTAACATATCCAAAATATGAGAGATTAAGTCTCGCCATCCTTGCTTTTCAGGAGTACTCTGGCTATACTTTTCTCTAAGAGTGATAAGTCCAATTTTCTAGCTTTTGCTTTTGTTAGGTACTGTCAAGTTGGTTCCGGCTCAGAGTGCCCCTGCAGGAGTGAGTAGAACTGCTTCATAGGGTATCCAAGCACGTAAATTGCTCGCCTTTTGGTTGGCAACCAAGCTCTTAACCACTGTGCCACTAGGGCTCTATTCGTCTGGTAGTCCATGTTATACCCAATATTATTCACAACCATAATTCAAAGGCATTATGCCTTCTTTGATCTTCCTTATTCATTGTTTAGCTTTCCTACGCAGTATGAAGTGACTGAAAGTAGCATGGCTCAGGTCACTTGCATCTTAGTCTTCAAAGTGACGTCTTTGCCTTTAATACTTCAAAGAGGTCTTTTGCAGAAGATTTGCCCAATGCATGCATCATTTGATTTCTTGACAGCTGCTTCCATGGGTGTTGATTGTAAAAAATGAAATCCTTGACAACTTCAATTTTCTCCATGAATAATGATGGTATGTGTTGGTTCAGTTGTAAGCCATACAGAAGGCTGTAGTTTTTGATCTTCATCTGTTAAGAGTTTCAAGTCCTCCTCACTCTCAGCAAGCAAGGTTGTGTCATCTGCATATGTCATGGGTTGAATTGTGCCCCCCCCCCCCAATGTCTGTGTTGATTTGATTTGGCTATGAGTACTAATATGGTTCTGTTCCTCCCATGTGTTATGAATCCTGCCTCTGTGATACTGATGATGGAGAATGGTTTGCAGTTGTGTTAGTGAGACAGGACCCAAGTTACAAGCTTGTGCAATATAAGGGAGAGAAGTGAGCAGAGGAAGCTGGGAACCTCATACCACCAAGAGAGAAGCACCGAGAGCAGAGCACGTCCTTTGGACCTGAGGTTCGTGTGCCAAGATGCTTTTGCTGGATGTGGACTCAGCCTACCAGACTGTGATGATCTCTCATATTGAATGGATTTGTAACTTATGAATGGATTTCTGGCTTATTGGACTGTGACAATAAAAGCTTATCCTCATGAAATCTTCCACTTGCAGTATTTTCTGTTAGAGGAGTACCAGTTAACTAAGACAGCATATCACAGGCGGTTAATGATTCTTCCTCCAATTCTGATGCCGTGTGCTTCTTCATATAGTCCAGCTTCTTGGATTATTTGCTCAGCATACAGATTGAATGAGTATGGTGTAAGGATACAACCCTGATGTACACCTTTCCTAATTTTAAATCATGCTGTATTCCTCTTAAATGTTTGAACATCTACCTCCTGATCTAGGTACAGGTTTCTCGTGAGCACAATTGAGTTCTGGAATTCCTATTCTTCACAGTGTTATCCATAATTTGTTATGACCTACACTGTTGAAGGCCTTTGCATAGACAATGGAACACAAGTAAACATCCTTCTGGTATTCTCTGCTTTCAACTAAGATCCATCTGACATCAGCAAAGACATCCCTCATTCCATATTCTCTTTTGAATCCAGTTTAAATTTTTGGCAATTTGCTGTCAATGTACTACTGTAACCATTTTTGCATTATCTTTTGCAAAATTTTACTCACATGTGGTATTAATTATACTATTCAATAATTTCCACATTCTGGTGTATCACCTTTATTTGGAATGGGCCCACATATGGATCTCTTCCAGTTGGTTGTCCAGGTTGCTGTCTTCCAAATTTATTGGCATAGACAAGTGAGCACTTCCAGCACTGCATCCATTTGTTAAAATATCTCAATTGATATTTCTTCATTTTCTGGAGCCTTGTATTTTGCCAGTGCCTTCAGCACGACTCGAACTTCTTCCTTCATGACACAGTTTTTGGTCACATGCAACCTCCTGAAATGGCTGAGTGTTAGACCAGTTCTTTTTGGTACAGTGATTCTGTGTATTCCTTCCATCTTATTTTGATGTTTACTGCATTATTTAATATCTTACCTGTAGAATCCTTCAGTATTGTAACTCAAGGCTTGAATTTTTTCTTCAAGTTCTTGCAGCTTGAGAAATGCCAAGCTATATTTCTGTTTTGGTTTTCTAACTCCATGTCTTTTGGACATTTCGTTGTAATAGACTCCGTCTCCTTGAACTACCCTTTGAAATCTGTTCAGGTATTTTACCTCATGCTTTCTTCCTTTTATTTAAACTACCCTAGATTCAAGAGCAAGTTTGAGAGTCTCTTCTGACATCCATTTTGGTCTTTTCTTTCTTTCTTTCCTGTCTTTTTAGTGACTTCTTGCTCCTGTGCATATAATGTCCTTGCTGTCATTCCACAGCTCATGTTGTCTTTGGTCATTACGTGTTCAGTCTATTTATGAGATGGTCTCTAAATTCAGGTGGGATACACTCAAGGTTGCACTTTGGCTCTTGTGGTCTTGCTCTAATTTTTTTCAACTTGAAACTGAATGTGAGCCATCAGTGACCTCTTCTGAAGTCAGGCCTTGGCCTTGTTTTGAGCGATGACACTGAGGCTTTCCATCATCTCTTTCCGTAGATGTAGTCAGTTTAATTCCTGTGTATTTCATCATGTGTATAGTCACCATTTGTATGATTTAAAAATGATATTTGCAGTGAAGAAGTTGTTAGTGTTGCAGAATTGTATCATGCAGTCTCCAGAAACACAGTCACATAGGCTGTGTTTTCCAACTACCAATCCTTCCTCTTTATTTCCAGCATTTGCTTTCTAACTGGTAGTAGTTATCAATGTGTTTTGACTGCATATTTGATCTATTTGCAGAATGCAGAAGTTGGTAAAAATCTTCAGTTTCTTAATCTTAGCCCTAGTTGTTGGTGGGCAAATTTCAATGGTTGTCTTGTTAACTGGTCTTCCTTGGGATACATGGCTATTATCCTATCACTGATAGCATATAGATTTTGAAATGTTCTTTTTGACAGTGGACATGACACCATTCCTCTTCACAATGGCCAATACCAGCCCATTTCGGTTCACTAATGCCTAAGATATTGGCCTTTAACCATTTCATTTCATTTTTGATGACTTCTGATTTTCCTAGATTCAAACTTCCTAGATTCCACATTCTAGTTATTACTGGATGCTTGCAGTTATTTCTTCTCATTTTGACTTATGCCACATCAGCCAAGCTTTCGACTCCATCCATGTCATTAAAGTCAACTGTATTATGAGAAGGTAGCTCTTCTCCAGTTGTATTTTGAGAGCCTTCCAACCTGAGGGGCTCAACTTTTGGCACTATATTAGACAATGTTCCTCTGCTAGTCATAGTTTCCAAAGGCCATTTTTTTTTTTTTTTTTTTTTTTTAGATGTAGACTGCTAGGTCCTTCTTCGTAGTCCATCTCAATCTGGAAGCTCTGCTGAGTCCTGTCTATCAAGGGCAACCCTATTAGTATTTGAAATACTGATGACAAAGCATCCAGTATCACAGCAGCACACAAAATACATTAAGAAAAACTGATACAAGATACACATACAAACATCAGTTGTATTGCTATATGGCAATAAAGAGAACTATGAAAAGAAAATCAAGAAAGCAATGATACCATTTATAATAAACCCCATTGGTAAGTTGATTCTGACTCCCAATGACCCTATAGGACAGAGGGGAACTGGTCCATAGGGTTTCTAAGAAGTGACTGGTGGATTTGAACTGAAGACTTGCCATTAGCAGCTGTTAACTATTAACCATGGTGCCACCAACTCTCCACTATTTAGGACAGCCGCCCCCCAAAACTCGAGTATCATAGTGGTTAAATGCTCCATCTGCTAACCAAAAGGTTAGCAGTTCGAATCCACCACGTACTCGTTGAAAACTCTGTGGAGCAGTTCTACTGTGTCCTGTAGGATCACTGTGAGTCAGAAATCGCCTCAGTGGAAGAGGGTCCCCCACAAAATAAAATGCTTAGGAATAACCTAACCAGCAACGTAGAAGTCCTCTTCAAAGAAAAATAACAAAACACTACTACATGAAACTGAAAAAGGAGCCACAGTAGAGGGACTCAGACAGTGGGAGAAAAATACAGAATGAAATTCAAACTCAGAGACAAAGACCAGCTTTAATAATTTGACAGAGACTGGAGAAACCCCAAAAGTATGGGCCTTGGATATGCTTTTAACTCAGTATTGAAGTCACTCCTGAAGTTCAGCCTTCAGCCAAAATTAGACAGGCCTAGTTGGAATTGACCAGATGGTAGTGGGTTTGTTTTTCTTTTTAATGAAACAAACAATAACACAGTTCAAATTTGTACATGAGACTAAATGGGCATACCAGCCTAAAAGCAAAGACAGGAAGGCAGGAAGGGAATAGGAAAGCTGAATGAATGCAAATGGGGAACCTGAGGACAAGGAGACTATGGACACATTGTCACAAAACAATATGTGTCTTAATTGTTTAATGAGAACCTAAACTTTGCTCTGTGAACTTCCACCTAATGGCACAGTGAAATAAATAAATAAATAAAAACCTAATTGGGTAGGCATGAGGAAAGAGGCTTTCAGGTAAAGCCTTTGAAATTTTTCGTGTGGTTCTAGTACAGTGCTTCTCGATCTTTTGTGTGCACATGAATCACCTGGTAGATCTGGAAAAAGTTTGTACATGTCCTAGGATGATGGATGTTTCATGCATACTCTTGCTTAGCAAGAGACTAGGATCTTCTGAGATACCTGACCCCTCTTTGATTAGTAAGAATCTAGGAAACACTGGTGGTGCAGTGGTTAAGAACTACAGTTTGCTAACCAAAACGTCATGAGTTCTAATCCAGCAGGAGCTCCCTGGAAACTCTAAGGGGCAGTTCTACTCTGTCCTTTAGGGTCTCTATGAGTCAGAATCAACTCTATGGCAATAGTTTTGAGTTTAGGTCCTTTTTTGGAATGTAAAATCGGTTGTATTTCAGAGCTTCAGCTGAAATTTCAATTTTAAAGTCCTGTTTTCCCCACAACAGTCATCACAGATTGCAATTATTTCATTCATTCTTTTGATTTCCTCCTGTCCCCTCCACTGCAATATGAACTGTACAAGGACAGGAGCCGTGTATCTCTTGGTCACTATTTTGTCTGTAACACCTAGTGCAGATGGTAATTAAATTTAGAAGCCAGGGAGCCAAAAAACAAATGGGACCTAACTTAGAAAACAAATGAGCTGAAGCCTAAGGCAGCAGTAGGAGAATTAGAAAGGGAACTCAATTTGCATTCAGGAACTTGGCAGCCAGGTAATGCTGGAAGTGGGAATAGAAACAAGATGATTAGGTGAAAGTGTTTAAGAAGCATGTTGCCCAAACACCCTGCCACGTTGATTTAATGGGTTTAAAGACTCTAGACTGTCCTCTCATGGCACAACTAGTTCAATTGGCATAATTTAATTCATAAAGATAATGTCCTACATCCTACCTTGGTGAGTAGCATCTCGGATCTTAAAAGCTTGTGAATAGCCATCTAAGATATAACTATTTGTCTCTGTCTGGAGCAAAGGAGAGTAAAGAAAACAAAAGACTGAAGGTAACAATTAGTTCAAAGGACTACTGGCCCATATGAACTACAACCTCTTCTAGCCTGAGACCAGAAGAACTAGACAGTACCCGGCTACCACTACTGACAGTTCTGACCAGGGGTACAATAGAAGGTTCTGGCTAGAATGGGAGAAAATTACAGAACAAAACTCAAATTCATAAAAAAAAAAAAAAAAAAAAAAAAGACCAGACTTACTGGACTGATAGAGGTTGGAGAAACTCCTGAGATTATAGACCTAGCCAAAACAAACCTAGTGCCATCGAGTCAATTCCAACTCATAGCAACCCTATAGGACAGAGTAGAACTGCTCCATAGATTTTTCAAGGAGCACCTAGTGGATTCGAACAGCCAACTTTCTGGTTAGCAGATGTAGTACTTAACCACTACACTCACCAAGATTTCATATAGCCCCAAGAAACTTAACCTGGAATTGAAGATACTACCAGAGGTCACCTCTAAGCCAAATAATAAAACAGCCTGTAAAGTCAACAGTTACCTCTATGAGGAATGTGCTACTTTAAACAATCAACTGTGTGAGACCAAACAGTCAACATTTACACAAAATCAAAGATGAGAAAGCAAAGAGGGTCAGGAATACTGGATGCTGAAAATGGGGTAGGCGGGATAGAAATAGTAAGAGTCCTGACATATTATGGGTAACCAAGATCACAGAACAATTTGTGTAGGAATTGTTTGATGGGAATCTAATTTGTTGTATAAACTTTCACCTAAAACACTTTTTTTTTAAGAAGCATCTGGACCAGGTGTCTCCTACAGTATGTAAAGGCTGAAATTTCCTTGTAGAAAATGAGTTGATGTCTTCTCCTATTTCTCTAGGATGTTTGCCTTTTTCGTTTCTTTTCTTTTTTTCAGTGCCTGTATGGTTCTTTGAAGGACACATAGGTGAAGATCAATCCTCTTCCCTGCATGTGGCTGATTCCATTTTCATTGTTTCAGGCCTCAGCTTAAATAATACCTCATGGGAAATCCTGGTGGTGTAGTGGTTAAGCACAACATCTACTATCCAAAAGGCCAGCAGTTCAAATCCGCCAGGCACTCCTTGGAAACTCTATGGGGCAGTCCTCCTTGCAACTCAACTATGAATCAGAATCCACTCAGTGGCAGTGGGTTTGCTGTGGGTTTTAAGGAAATCCTTGTGGTGTAGTGGTTGAGTGCTACGGCTGCTAACTAAAAAGGACAGCAGTTTGAATCTACCAGGTGCTCCTTGGAAACTCTGTGGGGCAGTTCTACTCTGTCCTATTGCGTCACTGTGAGTTGGAATTGACTCAGGGCAGTGGGTTTAAGTGGGCTTTGATGCTGTTCTATCTAGAATAGGTTCTGTGTAGGATCTAATTTTTTTTACTAGCTGAGTCTTTTCTGTTTGTAACTGGTATACAGAACCCATGAAACCTACGGGGTGAGAGTATAAAGGCAACATTATTGTGGACTCCTTTTATCCCTTGGAGCTCTGGGTGGCACAGTGGCTGCTGATCAGAAGATTGGCTGTTTAACTCTGCCAGCCACTCCTTGGAAACTCTATGGGCCAGTTCTACTCTGCTCTTGAGGACTGCTATGAGTTGGAATCTTTTTGATGGGAGCAGATTTGATTTTATTGTCCCTTTAAATGGGGTGGGAATGGCAGAATGCCTTCTATACATGAGTAAACTTTTGGGCAGTCCATGTGACTTTTTCAGTTGCTCAAAGACACCAGAAAATTCTACAGTAACTTTAAGTTATGAAACCTATTACTGTCAAGTCTGTTTTGACTCATAGCAACCCTCCCTGCAGGGCAGGATAGAACTGCCCCATTGGTTTTCCAAGGAGAGCATGGTGAATTTGGACTGCTGACCTCTAGGTGGGCTCACAGTCTCAATTTGATATTGCCTCGTGTTGCTATGAGTCAGAATCCACTGAACTGCAATGGATTTGGTTAGTCTCACATAATACAGGTTTTCACTTGGGTTTTTCCTTTTCCTCTCTAAAAAGAGAAAGGAATGGTCTCTTTCTTTTCTACCCATTTGTAGCATGGCTTCTCCACTAACTTGGTAACTGAGATTACTGAATCTGCCCACATATAGGCAAGGAAGGCAGAAGAAGTAATACAGATAGAAAATCCTGACTTGACAGGTACTGTCATAAGATGGTAAAGCCCTGGTGGCATAGTGGGTTAAGGGCTATGTCTGCTAACCAAAAGGTCAGCAGTTCAAATCTGCCAGGCGCTCCTTGGAAACTCTATGGGGCAGTTCTACTTTGACCTATAAGGTCCCTGTGATTTGGACCCAACTGCACGACAGTGAGTTTGGTTTTGGTTCTGGTTTTAGTCATAAGATAGCCTCATTCTCTCTGGCCCTGGCAGTTGTTTGGAGCTTGCTCTTTCCCTGGTGACCTCTTCATTTCAGCTAGTGAAAAAACACTAGGGAGAATGCATTCTAGATAGAACAATATGGAAGCCCTCTTAAACCCACTGCTGTTGAATCAGTTCTGACTCACAGCCATCTGACAGGACAAAGAACTGCCCCACAGAGTTTCCAAGGATGCCTGGTAGATTCGTATTTCCTCCTTTAGCACCTGGCTCAAACTTCCCCTCCCTCAAGTCCGCCACCTGGCTCTCATGTATGTCAGGTCTATCAGTTATTTGGTTTCTGCATTTCCTGACTTGCTTAGAAGGACTTCCTCATTCTGAGGTTGTAAAAATATCCTATGTTTTCTGATAAGTTCTAGTTTTATATTTATGTCTTTAGTATTATTTCAAATGTATGGTTGTATGCCAGCCAGCCAAGTGCCGTTGAGTCGGTTGTATATTATTGATTTATTTTATTTCCTTACAAGTGGATGCCTGATTTCCTTAGCCCTATGCCTTCTTTTCTCTCTGAATTACAGTGCCACATTTGTCATGTATTCAGTTTTACTATGTACTCATATATACTCTCAAATGTTCTGTGTTGCGTTACACATCTGTTTGTCCGTTCCCGTGTTATCACCACAGGAGTCGGAGCCTTGGAGCACTTCAAGGATAATGTACTATTTAGGAATTCTTTTTTTAATAGCATAGGTGTTACAGCCTTTGTAAAACTTTTTTCAACCTCTTCTCTTTACTGCTAGAAACAAATCTCTCCCACTGCATTCTATATGAACCACTGTTATCATTGGGTCAGCATTTATCTTTAAGCTACATTGCAAGCTTCTGGAGCTTCAATAATTAAATTATTAATTAAATACATAACGTGTTAGTAGCAACCGTTTGTGGATATATGGAATACGGTTACAAGCTGTACTTGTACCATCGCATAACCACTCTGTGAGGCTCAGAGACGTCAGGTTACTTGTCTGAGGGCACATAGTATGTACATGAGTCATTTGAGAATCTAACTTGATTCTGTCCTGACTCAAAATCCCAAACTCTTAGCCATTACACAGTACTGCCTCCACAGCCTTTTTTTTTTTTTCTATAGGGTTACTACAAGTCAGAATTGATAGCAGCAGGTTTTCATTTCTCTCTTCAAGCAGAATGCCTGGTACAAGTAAGTACCTAATGTACATGCTTATGAAATGAACTAAGTGCAAAGTATCTCAACCAGCTTTTATGATGTCACCCTTTCTAGTTAAGCCTGATGTGACTAGTGAGCTCTTTTAGGTCTGGATTACTGGGGCTGAAGTCACAGATGTATGGTGTGTGGTTCAGATTCTCCTCACCACCACAGAGCCTGTGCTTCCCAATAATGACAGCCACCTTTTCCTTCCTGCGTCTTCCTGGTCTTTAACGTGATTCCTTGGGCTCAAACCAAGCTCCACGACTACTGTTTGCTTGATGCTGCTGCTTCCCAGCTTGTCAAGACAATGCCGTGGAAAGTTTTCATTCAAAGATGAAAAGTAAAGACTTTGATGAAAGGCATTAGAACATAGGCAGTCATCAAATGCCAATCCTCCACTATCACTGGAGAATCTGTCTGCTGGGTTACGTATGAGTGGCGTGCTGAATAACAATGTATGTGATTTGGTGGATCAAGCTAACATATGATGGAAGTGTGCAGACTAGGACCTTGAAGATCTTAGCACACTGTTGGGCTTGGTAAGTTTGATTAGAACAATGCGTTGTTAATGCCTGAATTGCTCTATCTCTCCTATATGTGAGGAATATCTACATCTCTATGAAAGAATAATATGATCATTAAAAAAAAAAAAACAAGCCCACTGCTGCTGAGTCAATTTCAACTCATAGCAACCCTATAGGACAGAGTAGAACTGCCCCATAGAGTTTGCAAGAAACACCTGGAAGATTTATGCTGTTGACCATTTGCTTAGCAGACATAGGGTCAATATAGAGTTGCTATGAGTCAGAATTCTCTGGGTTAATACTATGTACTCAGAGTTTTATACTTGAGTTTCCTGGATGAAAGATCCCTATATTATTTAGTGGTGTAAAAAATTTCGTCAACATGAATAAAAGTTCCCATTATTTTCTTCACTATTGAAACATAATTTTCATACTGATTCACAGTTGCTTTGTTTAAAATTGACCTGTTTGAGTTATTTCCTTGAACTATCCCAAACAATCCCTTCCCTTCCTTAATATTAGTTTTCAGACACTTCTAACTTTATCCCCCGGAGGATTTGGTTTATAGTTACAAAATTTTTATTACTACAGAGTTCTTTTTAGCTCTTCTGTGATTTCTCTTGCTCCAAGAGCCTGTCTAGATCTGACAGCCTATGATTCTGAGACGCTGCACAGTGAAAGCAGTGTATTAAACTCTGGGCTTGTCAAGTCCAAAATGATTATAAGGTTGAAAAGACAGACAGAGCAACACAGTGTTGTTATTGCCACTGTTCTGCACGGTTACTAAAGTAGCTCAGAATGACAGCATGTCTTAGTCCACTTCTTTCATGTAGCTATAAATTCATAACCAGCCTGTTTTCCAAGACTGTCTCAAGGTTTTCTCCTTCCCATGAATTTTCCACCAACTGTTGCTGATGTCATTCTACCAGGCTTATCACATCATGTAACCAAGAAATTAAACCCACTGCTGTTGAGTCAACTCCGACTCATAGTGACCCGACAGGGCAGAATAGGACTGGCCCATAGAGTTTGCAAGGAGCACCTGGTGGACTTGAACTGCCAACCTTTTGGTTAGCAGATCTAGCACTATAACCACTATGCTACCAAGGTTTCCGTCACATCAGGTAAAAACTTTTTCCCTTTAACAGCAGGTGTCCGCCCCGCAGGGTCCATCTGCCTTGTTTTTCACACTTCTTACCTGATGAGTAACTTGCTTCCTTTGCTTTGCAAAGAGTCAGGCTTGTAACAGGTGTCTCTCCTTGGCAGCTAACATTGGCAGGACTGCTGAACTTCTTGTTTGTGGATGAGTTTCTTGCTATTGGTGGAGGCAGATGTAAGGCTGAGACGATCATCTGAAATTGAAAATGTATCAGACTGGCCAGAACATCTGAGAGAGGAATGTCATTTTGCTAATTTGAAGCATGTTAGAAATAAAGAGTACATTTTTAAAGAATTTTGTAGGATGCCAGTTTTTCAGGACCAGTGTGGCATAGGCTGTCTCTCCACCTCTCTCTTTGCAAACACTGTTGACTTTATTGCTAAAATAAGGGGGAGTCATTTATGACAGAAGTCATGCTCTGCCTTCCCTTCAGAAAGCACAGCCACCTCTGTGTGACTAGTGCCGAGTAAAACACAGTCATTCCTTGGTACCAGGATTCCTGGTGCGAATATCAAGAAAAAAGCAATTTGTAAGGTCCCTCTCCCAAAAGCAGAGTATTCTAGATTGAATAGTGTTCTCACTCCCTACAACATGTGCTGGAGTTCTGATTCCTATACATACAGGTGTGATCCTACTTGGAAATAAGATTTTCCTTGTTGCGATCAGCGTAGAGTGTGCCCCAAACTTAACCACTTCTCAGTAATATAAAGAGAGTATCATAGACACAAAACTCAATGCCATTGAGTCCATTTCAACTCATAGTGACACCATAGGGCAGAGCAGAACTGCTCCATGGGGTTTCTGGTGAGTGGCTAGTTGGATTTGAACTGCTGACATTTCACCAGGGCTCCAGCATAGAAACCGATGTAAGCAAATGAGCACAAACAGGGGAAAAAGATAAATCATGTGGAAATTGCCAAAGAATTCTGGTGCCAGAGATAGATCCTAAGACAAAGATCGTCCCCAAGTGCTAAGAGAGACAGATCCTGCCCCTAGAGCCAGTGCCCCAAATTTGGACTTCTAGGATCCTAAACTGGGAAACCATAAATTTCTCTTTGTTAAAGCCACCCACCTGCATTATTTCTGTTACAGCAGCACCAAGAATTTAAGACACAGAGTTGTCAGCTATTAAGCTATTGTTCTCAACTTCCGGTCTACCCTTCTGTTGTCTACTTTGTGATGCTGGGAGTCTACAAACCATTTTTTTTGCTTTGACAGCTGTTCCCCACTGGGCCTCACAATGGAGCTGTTCCCCATTAGGCCTCACAATGGAGGGTATTGGAGGAAGACTGTACTCTGAGTGAGTAGGAAGGGACTTGCTCCTTCCTAGTGTCCCTACATGAGGCAAATGGTTAACCCACTCAGCTACTGACTGAAAGGTTTGGAGGTTTAAATCCACCCAGAGGCACCTCAAAAGGAAGCGCAGGCAATCAATCTACTTCTGACACCGATGGGGTCACCATGAGTTGGAATCAACTTGATAACAACTGATTTTTTTCCTTTTGATTCCAGTCCTTTTTTGTTTGTTTGTTTGTACTTTCAATGAAGGTTTACAAACTAGTTTCTCATTAAATAAATACTACACATACTGTTTCGTGACTTTGGTTGCCAACCCAATGACGTGTCAACCATCTCTTCTTCTGAGTTTGAGTTCCCCATTACCAGCTTTCCTGCCCCCTCCTGCATTCTAGTCCTTGCCCCCGGGCTGGAGTGCCCATTTAGTCTCAGTCTGTTTCATGGACCTGTCTAGTCCTTGGTTGAAGGGTGGACCTGAGGAATGACTTCGTTACTGAGCTGTAAACGTATCCGGGGGCCATACTCATGGTATTTCTCCAGTGTTGGTCAGGAGCAGTCTTTTTGTGTGTGTGTGTGTGCGTTAAAATTTTGTTTTACATGTTTCTCCAGCTCTGTCTAGGACCTTCTGTTGTGACCCCAGTCAGAGCTGTCAGTGCCTATTTCAGTCTTGTTTCCTGTTCCTAGGAGTTATGCAGCAACACGTCTTTACCCCAGCAGCTGCACTTGGCACAACAGTTCACTCTGTAGTAGTAACTAAATCCAGCTTGCAGTTCTTCCAGCATTCCCAGAACTAGCCTCATTGTTCCCTCTTAAAGAGACCAGCATAAGCCAATCAAGGCCCTCGCCTTAGAGATCTGAGTCCCTACACCCCAAGACTGTCCTCAGAGTTACAGATGACAGTAGTAGTTGGCCTGCACTGCCCTCCTCAGAAATCTGAGTCCTAGCCTCTTTCTCTTCCTTGTATTAGGAATGGGCTCAGACTTCTTGGATTTGAATACAAGGTCTTTTATATATACATATATACATATGTATATATATATATATATATTAAAGGTATGATGTTGCAGTAAGTCTGGAGGAACTGGGGACATTCAGATTACATGTCAGTGTTCCTCATCTTATAACTGTCCCCCCTGCATCTGTTAGTTTGTTGTACTATGGCGGCTTGCATTTTACTGTGATGCTAGAAGCTATGCTACCAGTATTCAAATACCAGCAAGGTCACTCACGGTAGACAAGTTTTAGCTGAGCTTCCAGAGTAAAACAAACTAGGAAGGCAGATCTGGTGGGCTATTTCTGAAAACAATAGCCTGCGAAAACCTTGTAAGTAACAGTGGAACGTCATCTGATACAGTGCTAGAAGATGAGCCTCTCAGGTTGGAAGACACTCAAAATACAACTGGGGAAGAGCTGCCTCCTCAAAGTAGAATTGACTAAATGATGTGGATGGAATCAAGTTTCAGGACCTTCGTCTGCTGATGTGGAGCAACTCAAAATGAGAATACACAGCTGCGAACATCCATGAATAATCTGAATGTGGAATGTACTAAGAATTCAGAAAAATTGAAAATCATCAAAAATGAAATGGAACACATAAACATCAGTATCCTAGGCATTAGTGAGCTGAAATGGGCCAACATGAATCCTTTTCAATCAGACATTCTAAGCCAGAATGACAGCTTGAAGAATGGAGTTGCATTGACTATCAAAAGAACATTTCTAGATCTATCCTGAAGTACAACACTGTCAGCGATAGGATAATATCCATATGCTTACAAGAAAGAAGAGGAAATATGACTATTATTCAAATTTATGCACAACTACTAATACCAAAGATGAATTGAAGATTTTTACCAACTTCTGGAGACTGAAATTGATCGAACATGCAATCAAGATGTATTGATAGGACGAGGGGCCAAGACGGCAGAGTAGTCACATGATTCCTGTTACAAAAAAGACCTGAAAAAACAAGCAAACCAATTATATATGACAGTCAAGGACCCCTGCATATCAAAGGCAAAGTTAAGGAATTGGACTGAGCATTAGGGAGAGGGAAAGATGGTTCAGAAGCAGAGAGGAGTTACCAGACCTGTTCCAGTGAGAACTGGCACTCTGCAGGCTAGACTGGCTGGCATGTGTGGTGAAGCAAGCAGTGGTGCTCAGGATATGCTTTCCACATAGGGAGAGACTGAGCAGCAGAGAGTCTGCTCAACCCAGCAGAACCAGCAAGGATTGGGGCTCAATGGACCAAAAAAAAAAAAAAAACCTTATGTGCATCTAACCTATGGTGTGGATCAAAAAAACAACTCCTTTGGGAAGAATCTCTCTCCCATTTACCTCCTCCCTCCCTGTTCTGTACAGATCTTGGCCAGTTTCCGTGATTGTTGCTTCTCCTGGACAAAAAGTAGGACCTGAGCCATTTTCCTGCCTTTGGAGAGGGAATAATGCCAGCTCCCCTAAGCCAGGAACTCAGGGCAGGCACAGTTCCTCTGCCTGGGCACAGGCATAAGGAATTCACAGACTCTGAATGCCTTTAACCCCTGCATAGACCCATGTGGGCCCATTATGCCTGAAGCCTAATTCAGCTGTGTCACCTGTAAAGTGGAGTGACAGGTTCCTGACATTTGACATCATTGTTTAGAAGAAGTGCAACCAGAATGCTCATTAGAAGAGAGGACTTTGTTTCATGTACTTTGGACATGTTATCGGGAGGGACCAATCCCCGGAGAGAGACATCGTGCATGGTAGAGGTTCAATGACAAAGAGCAATATCCTCGAAAAGATGGGCTGACACAGTGGCTGCAACAACAGGCTCAAACATAGCAATGTTTGTGTGGATGTCACAAGACCAGGCAGTGTTTTGTTCTGTTGTACACAGGATCACTATCAGTCAGAACCAATACTGCGGCACTTAACAACCACAACCTGGTAAGTGTAGTTCAGATATCTTTCCCTAGCTTAACTTCAGTCTTCCAGCACCTCAGATCCACAGGTGCCGTAAAGAGTTTGCCCTCAACTACTAACCTAAAGGTTGGTAGTTTGAACACATCTAGCTCAGCAGTCCTGTGGAAGACAGGCCTGGTGATCTGCTTCCATAAAGATCACAGCCAAGACACCCTATGGGGAAGTTGTGCTCTGTAACACACACAGTTGCCATGAGTTGGAATTCACTTAATGCCAGCAGGTTTGGTTTTCTTGGTCATACGCCATTCAGACTCAGCAGGTCTAAATCGTTGTCAATGAATTTTGACACTGTCTACCAGTTCTCATTAAAGAGTTATTTTCTTATTTTAATATATGGTCTCCAAGTGCTGTCAATTTCAGTGTCTCCTCTATTCCATCTCTACAGCCATAGGTCACATCCACTGAACTGACTTAACTTTTTGCTTCCCAACTCTTTCCTTTCTAATTTTTCAAGAGTATATGTGGTTCCAAAAAATACCTACAAAGATCATAAAATTTATAATTTTCAGAACATTGTCCTGGATCTGTCCAATGATTGTGAAATGCTCTCTCACAACTCCAAATTAAGATTTTTCTATTTATCATTGGTTATGAGCAATTTGATTCTGTGTTTTGGTGTTATTTTCTTCATGTTTCTTGTCGTGGTGGCTCATAAAGTTCCTTGAATCTGTGGGTTTATGTTTTTAACCAAATTTGGAGGGTTTTTTTATTCTCCTGTCTTCAAGAACTGCAGTAACATTTATTTTAGGCCCGTTAAAGTTGTTCCACAGCCCACTGATTTACTGTTTCTGTATTCTCTTCCCCCTCTTTAATGTTTCATTATGGATCACTTCTGTTGCAGTATCTTCATCTACCTTTTCTTCTGACATCTTCTTCATCTTAGTCATTGTAGTTTTCAGCTCTAGAAATTTTAGTTGAGTCTTTTATTATATTTTCCATGTTTTTACTTAGTTTTTTGAAGTTATGGCATACAGTTATAATGGCTCTTTTCATATCCTTGTCTTCTAATTCTAGCATCTATGTCAGTTTGGGGTTAGTTTTGATTGACTCATTGTTCTCATTAAAGGTCATGTTTTCTTGCTTCTTTACATGCCTCATCCTCCTTCCATGCCAAACATTGTAAATTTTACCTTATTGTCTTTGTTGTTATTAGGGGCCCTTGTGTTGGTTCTGACTCATAGCCCCACTATGTATAAGAGATTGAAAAACTGCCCAGGGATCATTGCTATGTTTGAAGCCCATTGTTGCGGTCATTGTGTCAATCTATCTCATTGAGGGTCTTCCTCTTTTTTACTGACCCACTACTCTACCACGTATGATGTTGATCCCTTCTGATAACATGTCCACAGTACATGAGACAAAGTCTCACCATCTCATTTCTAAGGAAGGTTCTGTCTATAGTTTGTCCAAGACAGATTTGTTTCTTCTTTTGGTAATTCGTATTCTTTGCCAATACCACAATTCGAACGCAACCATTTTTGTTCAGTCTTCTGTGTTCATTGTTCAGCTTTTACATCCACATGAGGTGGTTGAAAATACTATGGCTTAAATCATTGATTGCAGGGTATTTGTGTTTTCTTATGAATATCTTTAAACCTTATTTTGGAATATTAAATCACTTAGATGTAGTTTAATCTTTTTGAATCTTACATTTAGGAATCCTTAGGTTGGTGCATGTAGGGTTAGTTATTTCCTACTACTCAAACAAGACTTACCTCAGTTTTCTACTCAATGCCTCATGAATTATGAGAGTGTCCAGCATATGTGACTATTCCCAACCTTAAGTGAGCATCAGGCATTGTTGCTTAATCCTTTGAGATGTTTCTTTCCCAGCCTCAGGTAGTCTGAAGACTCTGTGTGTGTGGATCAGTACTAAGATAAAGGCTCAAGGGGAAACTTGAATAGATCTGTCAGATTTTCTGTGGTTCTTCCTTGGTGCAGCTCTCTCTTCTTTGTTCTCTGTCCTACAAACTGTGGCTGCCTTTACTCCCCACACTCTGAACTTCATCCCCTCAGCCTAGAAAGTGCACTGGTTTCTGCCTGTGGTCCCCGTTCCTGTACCAGGCCTGGAAACTCTCAAGGCAGTGATCACAGGTTTAGTTTATTTGTTTTTCAGGGGTTGCTAACCTTGACCACCTTATATCCAAAGTCTTAAAAACCATCACTTCATATCATCTGGGTTTTGTTGTTATTTCAAATGGAAGGGTAAATTTAATTCTTACTTCCCCAACTGGAAACCCTGGTGGCATAGTGGTTAAGTGCTACATCTGCTAACCAAAAGGAGAGCTGTTCAAATCTGCAAGGCACTTCTTGGAAACTCTATGGGGCAATTCTACTCTGACATCTAGGGTCACTATGAATCAGAATCAGCTTGACAGCAGTGGGTTTGGTGTTTTTGTTTTTCCAGCTTAAGTGGGAGCAGAATGCATACCTTTTAAAAATGGTTAAAACTTAAATTTTTTTTTATTAGCCACCAGCCATGGTGACAGTCACTTTTGTCATAGTTCAGTGTGGCTTGTAATACATCAGCTAGCACTGTCATTTAGGCTCTGAGTTCTAAAAACTCAAGCTATCTAAATAAGCATTACATTGTGTGGCCAGCCAAGGACTACGTTGTCTTAGTCATCTAGCACTGTTATAACAGAAATATCACAAAAGGGTGCCTTCAACAAAGAGAAATTTATTTTCTCACAGAAAAGTAGGCTGTAAGTCCAAATTCAGAATGTCAGCTCTACAAGAAGTCTTTATCTGTTGGCTCTGGAGGAAAGTCTTTGTTGTCAAACTTTCCCTGGACTTAGAAGTTCCAAGACACAGCAGTCCTGGGTCTGAAGGATATGCTCTGTTTCCGGCACTGTTTCTCTCTTGATGGTATGAAGTCCCCAACTCTCTGTTTGTTTCCCTTTCCTTTATATCCTGAGGTTGTCTCAAGGTACAGTACCACCTTATGAACTGAGTCCTGCTTCACTAACGTGAAGGAAATCCTAGTAGAGAAGTGGTTAAGTGATATGACTTCTAACCAAAAGGTTGGCGCTCTGAACCCACCAGGCTCTCCTTGCATGTTCTGTGTGCCAGTTCTACTCTGTCTTACAGGGTCAATAGAGTCAATAGCAGCTGTGGATCATCCTGCCTCATTACCAACGTAGAGGCAGGATTCATGACATATAGGAACATCAAACAGGAATTATGGCCTAGTCAAACTGCTACACACATTTTTGGGGGACACAATTCCTGATGCAGGTGTTGCTGAGTTTTGCTTGGCTGAACTTGTTTCTGGTCCTGTTAATCAGAATGTCAGTGTTTTATGGATATTTACGGGAATGCAAGAAGAGGTGGTAGTCCTATGCTTATCTAAGTTTTATAGAACGTATACTCTATGATCATTTCTATTTATTTCATGCAAATAGGCAAAATGATCAATTGGGAAAATTCTGCCATTAAAACACCCCCAAGTAAAATATCTTCCCTTAAAAACATGCTTTTTGTTTGTTTGCCAGTGCTCTTCATTCACTGAAGACATTGGTGAGAAACAAGGCCCTATGAACTGAGAGACTATCAGATGTTTCAACAAACAGATGAAACTCCAGAAGCTCTAATTTTTGGAAGACAGCTACCTGGACAACCAACAGAAAGAGATCCATATTTGTATCCATTCCAAAGAAAGCTTATCCAACCAAATGTGGAAATTGTCCAGCAGTGTCATTAATGTCACACAGAAGTAAGAATTTGTTAAAGGTAAGTTAAAAAAATGGTTGCGGCAGAAATTCAAGACAGATTGAGAAGGGGACGTGAAACCAGGGATATCACTCATGATGTGGGATGCATCTTGGCCAAAAGCAGAGAATACCACAAAGATGTTTACTTGTGTTTTGGAACTACGCACAGGCATCTGACTGCTTGTATCATAACAAACAATGGATAACACTTGAAGGAATGGAAGTTCCCAAACACGTAATTGTGCTCATGATGTACATAGACCAAGAAACAGTCGTTTCAACAGAGCAGGAGATGTCGTGTGGTTTAAAATCAGCAAAGGTGTGTGCCAGGATTGTATCCTTTCACCATACTTATTCAACTTGTATATTGAGTGAATAATCTGAGAAGGTGGAGTATACAAAGAAGAACATAGCATCAGGATTGGAGGAAGAGTCATTAAGAATCTGCTGTATACAGATGATACAACTTTTCTTGCTGAGAGTAAAGAGAACTTTAAGCACTTACTGATGAAGGTCAAAGACCTTCAGTATGGATTACATCTCAACAAAAAGAAAACAAAAATCCTTATAACTGGACCAATGAGAAATATCATGATAAATGGAGAAAATATCGAAGTTGTCAAAGATTTCATTTTACTTGGATACACAGTCAACACCCATGGCAGCAGTACTCAGGAAATCAAATGATGTAGTACAGTGGGCAGACCTGCTACAAAAGACTTCTTTCAAGTGTTAGAAAGCAAAGATGTCCCTTTGAAGACTAAGGTACACTTTTTGATCACTTTCAGTCACTTCGTTGAATCCAAAAGCTGGGCAATGAAGAAAGAAGATCAGACAAGGACTGCGGAAGTCCGCCATCAGCCTTGTAGACAAAGTCACGAGCTCCTGCAAATGACGGGCTGAAGCATCTCACCTGTGACATGTTTTTTAGCCTACTGTCCTTGATATTATTTGGCTTCCTAATCAAATTTTCTTCAAAAAGATCCCCCCTCCTCTCCTGGCACAAGGATCAGGGGAGATGCCTTCTGAGAGGGGCCCCTTTTTACTACCCCCTTGGTCTATGAAATAATATCGGGAAAACTGTACAGGAATTTTCTGAGGAAAAAGAGCTCAGAGGAATGATCTCTAACACAGCCAGCTTTGAGAGCAACGAGGCCAGCCCAACCCCTGCTGACTTCCCCCAACTGCACATCCCCACCCATGTGAAAGGAATTATCCTCTTTAGAACAGCTTGAGAAGAACATAGGGTGGGGGACAGTAGATGTTTACTATCCCTGCAGGAGGAGATAAAGAGCAAAGTAGGAACAAATAGAGATCATAAACTTTAGATCCTTCCTCGTGAACCTTTTAACCTTGAGGTATAAGTAGGGCTGATTGAGCTCGAGGCATCCATAGGCCATTATCTAAAAAGCTTTGACAGTTAAAAGGATCACCAGGTTTCAGTTAACTAATAGCTCATGTGGCAGGGTAAAAAATTACATCACCTCAAGACCACGAGGATTTTGGTTTCAAATTTGCCAACCACGAGGTTTTGGTTTTGAACTAGCCAATAGATTGTGTGGTCAGTGGGCAGGGTAAAATTCACGTCACTCTTACTATAAAAACAATAAAGACAGACAGCCTTCTCTCTTGCTCTCTGGGTCGGGCTGCCTTAAACCAGAAAAGTCTTTTCTGTCTCCTTGATTCATTTCCCGCCGCGCCTCTCCCTCCCTCCGTGCAGGACCCTGTAAAGTGTCGGGGCTGGCCCCCGGCAAAGGACTGATGTCTTTGAATCATGATGTTGTTGAAGAATATTGAATATAACATAGACTGACAAAACGCCAAACAAATGTGTCTTGAAAGAAGTACATCCAGAATGCTCCTTGAAAGAGGATGGCAAGACTTTATCTCAAGTTCTTTGGACATTTTATCAAGAGGGATCGGTCCTTGGAGAAGGATATCATGCTTGGTAAAGCAGAGGGTCAGAGAAAGGGGGAAAACCCTGAACAAGATGGATTGACACAGTGGCTGCAACAATGGGCTCAAAATAACAACAATTGCAAGGATGTTGCAGGACTGAGTAGTGCTTTGTTCTGTTGTAGGCAGGACTACTGTGAGTCAGAACTGACTTGATAGCACCTGATATTAACAAGAACAAAAACATCCACTTTATATTGTAGTAAACTCATACAACTGTATTGATGTGAAAAAAGTAGTTATATTCATGTTCAACAGTCAAGTCTTCCCAAATTTGGTCTTGGAATGTGAAATATCTGTATCATGGACTGCATGTATTCCCTAAAAAATCTGTAGCAGTTTGGTCAAGCCGTAATTCCTGGTACTGTATGATGTTCCTCCATGGTAGACTTCCTGCCTTTATGATGTTAATGAGGGTGGATGAGCAGCGGTTGGGTTGGTAGAGCAACATTCAATGTGTAAGTTTGTTTTGTGCCTTGCGGTGGTCTCTTGAGCTATAAAGGAAAAAATCTGGCACAGAGAACTGGGAACCTCACACCATCAAGAAAGCAGCACCACGAAAAGAGCACATCATTTAGGTCTGAGGTTCCTGTGCCAAGATGCTCCCTGAACAAAGACTGATGCAACACAAGGACTTTCCTCTAGAGCTGACAAGGAGGAAAGCCTTCCTCTGGAGTGGACATCCTGAATTTGGACTTGTAGCGTACAGAACTGTGTAAGAATCAACTTTCCTTTCTTTGTTAAAGCCATCCATTCTGTGGTATTTCTGCTAGAGTAAGCACTAGCTAAGACAGTCTGCATAGCTCAAGTCCTTGCACGTGGTGAAGCCAAAGTCGTTTAGAGGAAAGCCGCTTGGAACCTCTAGAAACAGAACCTGAGACAAAACCATATGTGTTAAAACTTTGTTGGGGAGTGCAATCCCAAGGAAGCAGAAGTGAGAGCATTTAAAAGATAGTCTGTTACCACACAGGTCACAACTTTGTAACAAATAAACCTGATTTCGTGGTCTCACTAGACATGTTGAAAGAGAACTTAGGAAATCATTTCTCCTCTGAAGAGTCTTGGTGGAGTCCTTATGCTTCAGAACAGCCCGGATGGAGTAGTGAGGGAAAGAAAGAGAAATTATTTATCCATTGGCTACTAGTACCAGTCAGCTGGGAAAGCAAAGCAAGTGACCAAGGTCTTGGGGTGTGAGGGGCAAGATCTAGTGGTTTAGATCTCTAGTGACAAACTGAGTCCACTGCAGCCACTTTTGCCTCTTCTCTGCCCCATCTGTGTTTGGTACACACCTCAGGTATTACCTACAACATACAATACTGTAATGGTTTGTTTATGTGGACAGATTTGTTGTTATGCTTCAAGGGCAGATTTTAATCATTTCATAACAGCTTATAGAGAAATGCCTTCTACATGGTAGATATGTACAATGAATGTAGCATTTTTCATAATAGTCAGCATTTATATTTATGTAACACTTCCTGTAAGCTGAGCACTGTGGTTAGCTCTTTTTCTTATTTTGTAATACAGGAAACTCATCTCAATTCTATGAATTGATTATTATCATCATCCCTATTTTACAGATGAGGAAATCAGGGTTCACAGAAGTTAGATAACTTGGCCGAGATTCTACAGGATTGCCAGCTCAGTTTGACTACTTGCGATACACATATTGTTCATTGATTTAATGAGGTCGTCTGTATGTATGAAATACTAAAAAGTTATCTCAAAGTATTACCCAAGCATCACATCTTGCATTTGTGTCCACTTTGATCCTCTGTATTTCTACTCACCTTAACAGATTGTAGCTAAGTATCTACCATATATGCAAAGCATGTGGACTCTGACCTTTGTCTGTGTAACTCAGTTTGACCTGATTCTAGGTCCTCTGACTGTAGCTCTGCCATCAGGACTCTTGGTGACTCCACACATCCCTTTATCCCCAGTCTTCTGCACACTCTTGTCTCTGGACCACGCTACAGCTCCTGGTCCTGGTCCTTCTTCTAGGTCCAACCATCTCCCTTAACTCTGCACCAAGTCACGTAAACCAGTAGGATGCATCAGTTTTTCCTAATTCTTTTCAGATCAAGTAGTATATGACAGAGGATCAGAGAGGGTAGTGGCTGCCCTTGCAGAAACATTATTTGTTATAAAAATTGAGGTAAGCAAGAGGAGAACTTGGGAAGAGGAACCTGACTCCAGATTATTTGATATTGGCCACACATGAGACACTGAATGAGGTATGACTAAATTGTGAAATTCTATATTCTTCTTTTCTTTCTGTCTTCTCAACTTGCTAAGGGTAATTAATTTTTCAGCAGCCATCTGTGGGGGCACATGGACTCTTTGACTTAGTGACTATTCAGATCTGCTCCACAGTCTGAGGGGGCAATATGAAATGTTATTCTCCAAGCTCTTTTCCATGGGAACTTCTCTAAAACCAAAAGATTATTAAATCATAAACATAGGTGTAATATGCCTTGAAAACACCCTGAAATATTCTCATCACTTTTAACAGTCATCTGACAGGCTACCTTCAAAGAACCTGACTTTAGACTGAGCCCTTATGAAGACTGGATTTTGCTTTATTTATAAAGTGCTGTAAGGTCCCAGCACTTCTATTTACCTTAACAGTCAAAATTTTGATTAAAGTGAAAAAAAGCAAGACAAAAAAGTGTGACAAAACCAGAAATTACACTGGGAATATGAAGCGTATTCAGAGCAGAAGGTTTATTCCCTTTCCAGTTCAACCCGCCGATAAAGAATATAATAAATGTATCCCCTGAGGAGCTTCTTTTCCACTTCAAGTCCTTCCTTTGATTGTTTCTCACCCCTGATCCCTCTCCCCTTTTGGGGGGTTTTAAGTCTGGATTTGAATGTATTTCACCAAAGCTTCATATGTTGCCACTTCATTGAAGCTCACAGGTTTGGATGTGAATACTGTTTGGAAGTGAACATAGTAAGAAATGCCTTCAGTGACTTGCTCTGATGCTGTGAATGAGCCCCTTGGTTTGCTAGAGGTATTAGGTCCCCTTTTGCATCTCTGGCTCATTTCCCCTCATTCTCATGGACTAGCATCACCTCGCTGTCTGCAGATGTTGCCAATTTATCTTTAGGGAAATAAAATGCCCATAACAAAATTCACCGTTCTAACCTTTCTATGAAAAACCCTGGTGGCATAGTGGTTAAGTGCTACGTCTGCTAACCAAAAGGTCGGCAGTTCAAATATGCCAGGTGCTCCTTGGAAATGGTCTGGGAAAGCTCTACTCTGTCCTGTAGGGTCGCTATGAGTCAGCATCAACTTGACGGGACTGGGTTTGGTTTAACCTTTCTATAGTGAGTTGGAGTTAACTCTTGACAGCAATGGGTTTGCTTTTCTTTTAGGGGGCTCATGTCTTTGTGCAGTCCACCTTCTTGAGTGTGACTGGGGCCTGTGGCTTGCCCCTAACCCATATAGTGTGGCAAAGGTGATGGAACATCACTCCTGTAATTATATAAAACCCCATCTTGCTAGCAGGATTGTTCCAGAGACTCTTCTTTCTGCTTGACAAAGTAAACCACTGTGGTTATCACCATGCTGGAAAGCCTGTGTAACAAGGAGCTGCAGGTAGCTCCCTCCAGTCGACAGCTAGCAAGATGCCAGGACCCTCAATCTTACAACTGAAAGGAAAATAATTTTGTGTACACGTGAGTGAGCTTGGAAGTAGATTCTTCCCCCATCGAGGCTCCAGATGAAAAGACAGTCTGACTGATGCCTTTATTATAACTTTATGAGACCTTAGGCAGAGATCCTAGCCATGTTATGCCTGGACTCCTCACAGAGAAAATGTGTGATAATAAATGTGTGCTGTTTTAAGAGACTAAGATATCAGGGAGATTTTCTGTCAACGTGTCTTCATCTATTATCTATGTATTTTTTGATATCTTCTCCCACCCCCTATTTTGGTACTGCAGTCACTAGTAGATTATTCTTCTTGGTAGAGTCCCACATAATTCTTAGTGTTCCTTAATTTTCACTTGGGTTGGCTTGGCTAATTTTTTTTAAATCTGTCATTTGATTTTTCCTCAAATGTGTTGATGTTGAGTGCTTTATCTTCAGTCTCATTAATTGTGACTTCCTTTCCCTCAATTTGCTCCTTTGACTATCTACTGAGTTGTCTAATTCTGTAATTTTATTACTAATCTTCTGATTTTCTACTTAATGTCTCTCTTTGCTGTCTTCCAGCCTGTTCAATTTGGCATTATGCTCTGCTGCATTTTGCCTGATCTCCTTTCTGATCTCTTGAAGAGTTTTGAATATTGATCTCTTGTACTCTACTTCTTGTAATTCCAGGAATTAGAGTGTCTAGAACAATCCAGCTAGCAAGATGGGGTTTTATATGAAGTAGTGTAATTATAGGAGGGACATTCCATCACCTTTGCCACACTGTAGGGGTTAAGGGCAAGCTGCAGGCCCCAGTCACACTCTGGGGGGTGAGGTGTAGGGGAGAAGATTGCACAAAGACATGAGCTCCCCAAAATAAAAGCAATTCATCTGGAAAATTTCTTGATTCTTTGTTTTGGGAGCTTTCTGAAGCCATCATAGTCTGCCTCTTTATATGATTTGATGTTAATTGTTGTCTCTGAGCCATAAATAAGTTGTTGTATTTATTTATTTTATGTTTGCTTACTGTGCTCTAGCTTCTTATTTTGTTTGGAAATGTCCAAATAGGCTAGTTGTGTGAGCTAGTTTGATTATTGGTACATTTAAAGCTCTAGTGTCCTGTCACCAGGTGTTTAGATCTGTTACTAGGCATGTAAGCCCAGAAGGCCATTTACTTTTCTTGTATGCATTCTGCTCAGATTCCCATGTAATTGATCACCAATTATGTAGTGCAGGCTCTCCACTACTGTCCATGATGGGCATGGATTATTGGTGTAGGCACAGGTGTCTGGCTGCACATGCTGAGAAAGGCAGGGGACTGACAGCCATCCATGAATGTCTGAAAGTGTATCCCTGTTCCTTAAGGTGCATAGGTGGATAGGTTTTGCAGCTGGGCTGTGGGTACTGGATTCTGTGTGCAGAGGTGACAGGTATTCAAGGTCTGTGACCCCTTATGACTGTGCCTAGGTAAAGGCACTATTTGTACCCTGAGTTCTTGGCTCAGAGGAGAAAGCAGATTATTATTATTATTTTTACCACTTGTTTGCTAAATTGTCCCTTCTTCAATTCTGGGAGAATGGCACAGGGATCCTACTTCCAGCCTAGGGAATGTCTCAGCTTTTGGAGCCAGGCAGTGTGCCAAGAAGGGAGACAGAAGCAGTGGGAAAGGGGAGAAAGCATTATTCCAATGGAAAGTTTCAGATCTGTGCAGAGTAGGTTAGACACAGGCTGCTTAGCTATTGATTGTCAAATGCTATTTATCACTGATTCTGGAAGTGTGAGTGGGCTCTCTGCCACTTGGTCTCTCCTGCTGTGCAAGACACCTTTAGAACACCACTGCCCCTGTCCCCACACTCTCATTTCTGCCAATCTGCCTGCAGGGTGCTGATTCCTGTTGGGTCATGTCCCAGGTACTTCTGGTCCTACTCTCCTCTGTCACTCACTACAGTTTCTTAACTTTCCCTTTGATGTTCAGGGCTCCTAGGATGTCATATGTAATTGGTTCATTTATTCTTTTGGATCTTTGCTGTTAGGAGGATCAAAGGAAGTGTTCAACTACTTCTCCATCTTAGCCTTGTGTCATGGATTGAATTGTGTCCCCCCAAAAATGTATGTGTTGATTTGAGGAGTTCCAATATGGTGCCCTTTCTCCCATGTGTTGTGAATCCTGCCTCTGTGATATTGATGATGGAGAATGGTTTGCAGTTGTGTTAGTGAGGCAGGACCCAAGCTATATGCTTGTGGAATATAAGGGAGAGAAGTGAGCTGAGGAAGTTGGGAACCTCATACCACCAAGAGAGAAGCACCGAGAGCAGAGCACGTTCTTTGGACCTGAGGTTCCTGTGCCGAGATGCTCTCACTGGATGTGGACTCAGCCTATAGGACAATATGATTTTTCATGTTGAATGGACTTGTAGCTTAGGAATGGATTTGTAGCTTACAGGACTGTGACAATAAAAGCTTCTCCTCATGAAACCTTCTGCTCGTGGTATTTTCTGTTAGAGCAGTACCCAGTGACTAGGATACCTTGTCTCCAATTTTACGCCACAAAGTTTGTGGCAATTTGTTATACTGCAATACAAAACTAATATATTAACATATTTCACTGACTTATCCATAAGCTTAATGGTAAGTGCAATAAACAATCTCATTCTTCTTAGATAACAGCACTGAATTGAGACCAGTGATTGACTGCTTTGAGTAAACCCCATAGAGTTTTAGAATGTATAAGTCGATTCCTGGAAACCCTGGTGGTGTAGTGGTTACGTGCTACAACTGATAACCAAAAGGTGGGCAGTTTGAATCCACCAGGCATTCTTTGTAAGCTCAACAGGAGAGTTCTACAGGGTCCTACAGGGTCCTACAGAGTCCTACAGGGTCACTGTGAGTCAGAAGCTGCTCTACAGCCGAAGTTTTTTGCTTTGTTTTGTTTTTAAAGCAGATTCTGTCAAATGTGGACATTCCTCTCTGTAATTTAGTGGTCAGTGAAAAACCTAAAGCAATGGGAGCTTGTCCAATTCTGAATGTAAAAGGGATCTTTGTATCGAATTAAATGAAAGTGCTGTGGGAAAAGAATTTGAGTCATTGGCACCTTCCCAGTTGTGCCATTTCCTACAGTTAATTGCACCTATCTTGAATGCTGTTGTTAATTACTCAAATTCACTCCTTTTATTTAGAGTCAGAGGGATTAATATTCACTGTTACTCTCTTTTGCAGTAATTTTTTTTTTTAAAGGATCACTGTCTTCTTTGTCATCGATTCTTTTTGGTCTTTACCTTATTTGGTCTATCTTCCAAGATTTCATTAGTTTTCACATTATTAGCCACTTTAAACATTTTGGCATTCTTCAAAGTTTTAAATATTTGATTAAATAGGTAATTATTCTAAATTTTGCAATACACATGCATGCAATTATTCTGTAACAAAACATTCAAGTTAGTATAACATCTTTATTAAAACTATATTAAATTCAAAATGGAATATATATCTTCACTGTAATAGTACTTGTGAAACCTCAAAACTCAGAATTTAAGAGATTAAGTAAAGAAATACTCATCAGTATGTTCATTTTTTTATCTGCCACCTGCTAGTGTTTGTTCTTATGAAAAACCTGGTGTGATTTTCATTGTATTTGCCTGTTTGTACATGCCTTGTCCAGAATATTATGTGAATCCCCTATCAGCTAAACTTTGGGAGAAGCCATTCCTAGCGTTTCAGATAAAGTGAGCAGCATAGGGAGGAAGTTAGCCATGTTTGGAAGACCATTAGTAATAGTTACAAAGTTCATTGCTGTTGGGTTCATTCCAACTCATAGTGACCCTGTAGGACAGAGCAGAACAGCCCCATCAGGCTTCCGAGGAGTGACTGGTGGATTCTAACTGTCATTCTTTTCATCAGCAACTGAGCTCCTAACCATGTGCCGCCAGGGCTCTGGTGGTAATAGATAGTTTTTTAAAAACATACTCATGCCTGCCTCCATAGACAAGCTGATGTGACTTGTGCTACCTGGAACACACACCTTGCCTCAGAAACTTTTGGGCATTTTCAGCATTCAAACTAGACTACTAGTTGCTCTATGCTGCCTAAGAAGAGGGGAAGAAGGCCTCGACTACGGCATTCTGGCATTCAGGAAAGGACACCTTGGTTTTGTCAGTGGGAGGAATCACCCTATAGCCAGTCTGTGCTAGCTGAGAGAACCACTAGGGGAATTCCCTGTAGCTCATACATCAAGTAGAGACTCTCCTTTGTGGTTAAAGACAATGGCCATTACTCAGCTCTCAGTCTGTAAATACACATGTTTCAGACAGACTTTCCTGTATTAACCAGATTACTTCTGCTGTCCAAATTCATGAACTTTATGTTCTGCAGAATATTATGGTATCAACAGCTTTTAGCAGTGCTTAACTGTCCTTTTTAGACCTTTTATCCTTCCTTCCTCCCTGTTGGGTGAGAGCTAGAGCGTATCTATTGTTTGATGGCCAATTTCTTACGGCTTTCCCACTTGGACTCTTAACCCTCCTTCAATCCCAAGGATTTTTCCTCCTCTGAATACAATGGACACCTCAGTTCCTCCAGGTTAGCCCGGCTGCCTACTGGCTCCCTCTGTGAAGAGAACTTGGACCACAACACTTTTATTAACTAGCGTTCTGTCTTCCTGCCGGTGCAGAGCCAGGTGACAGTGTGAGTAGCCAATCCTTTCCTTTTCTAACAAAGAAAGAAACAAAATTAGAGTTCAGCACTTGGGCTATTATTTCGTAAAGCATTCAGGTCTTCAGCACAACTGCCTGATCTTTATCGTCACAATTGAATTCTTCAGGATGCAACAGAAGAGAAAAATTACCTTCATGTTATCTTCCTCCTTGAACAAGAACATCCGACAAAATCCCCTCCTCCCAAATCCCAGCTGATAACAGCAGCCACTAGAGCTCCTGAATGTCATCGAAAATACCTTCAGTTTCAAGGTGTGATGCCTTTGTGCTTTCACTGTCACTGAGAGGTGGTCTGACTTTTCTTCTTCTGATAGCTTCCTGAAGGTTCTGCAGAATAAATTTTGCTTTGATTGCCCAGTGATTTACAGCCCTTTTCACTTGCTTCCCATATCTCTCATTTCTAGAGGATAAGGAGCTCTTCTCTTACCCTGTTGCCTCAAAGCAATTTTCCTTATCATCCCCTAGAAGTTCAAGTCCCGTTTCCTTTATGTACTTCTGATTCTCCTAAATAACGATTGTTTTCTTTCTTTTTCCTTCTCTCCTTTTTTTCTGACATCAGTGTTTCTATCACAGGCACAGATTGCATACAAACACACAATACACTAATCTTAAAAAGCATTCTTTAGTCGAGAAAGAAAACAGTATGCTTTTGGTCTCACGTTTGCCTGGTTAGGCATCTGTGATTGTTTTTGTGATTACAGGACTTTTTGATGGCAGTGATCTCAATACTTCTGGTATGTCTGAAAATAATATGCCAACATTCAAATATAAAGATATATGTTAGTAGGACTCATCCCCGGAGCAGACTCTGGGACAAAGGTTGAGTACACACAGTTAATTTAGGATGCTAGGAGATATTAGTAGAAGAATGTGGTGGGAATGTCAGGAATAACATAGGGAAGGAAAGGCAGACTATAGGAGGTGTGCTTTATTATTCTTGTGCTTTTGGTGGACGTTTATAGAGCAAATCAGTTGCTCACTCTAAAAAGTATGCACTAATTGTTTTGTGACATTGCTAGCAATCCCTGAAATGTGTCAGCACTCTCCCCTTTCCATCCCAGGTTCTCCATATTCATTTGCCCAGTTTTGCTGGCCCTTCTTGACTTGTCTCTTTGCTTTGGGGCAAGTGTTGCCCATTTGGTCTTGTATAATTGATCTAAGAAGCATATTCCTCATGTGTTGTTTTATAGGCCTGACTAATCTTTGGCTGAAAGGTAAACTTTGAGAGTCACTTCACTTCTGAGTTAGAATAATTTCTGGGGACCATAGTCCCAGGAGTTCATCCTGTCTCTGTCAGACAGGTAAGTCTTGTCTTTTTTGTGAATTTGAATTTTGTTCTACATTTTTCTTCTGTTCTGTCCAGGACGATCTGCTATGATCCCTGTCAGATTCCCAGAAGATACACTATTAAAGTATCTACCATAGAGGACACTGAAATTTAATCCTGTAGAGAGGTTTTGGAAAATAGTATAAAATACATAAATCAGTTACCGTCAAGTTGACTGCAACTCATGACACCCCAGTGTGTGTCAGAGTAGAAATCTGTGTTCTATAGGGCTTTCTTTTTAAAAATAATGTATT
The DNA here is from genome assembly GCA_028571685.1 of Heterohyrax brucei. Taxonomy (NCBI): domain Eukaryota; kingdom Metazoa; phylum Chordata; class Mammalia; order Hyracoidea; family Procaviidae; genus Heterohyrax; species Heterohyrax brucei. The sequence continues at coordinate 26,307,463 of CM053149.1, read as the reverse complement.
TGGTGAAGTTTGGCATAGCAATAATTTCCACACAAATTGTGCAGTGACATTGGTTATATTCTTCACAGTATGTGAACATTCTCATTATTTCTGTTCTGGTTGTTATTTCCATTGATTTAGTTTCCTTGTTCCTTTATTTTCTCATCTTTGTTTTGAAGTAATCATTGACCATTTGGTCTCATATAGGTGATTTTTTTAAAGGAATACAGTACTTACAAGTGATATTATTTTGTGAGCCAATCTGTTGTTTAGCTATAAGGTAACCCAATAGGTTAATTTTGTTTAGGATTTAAAAAGTGTCTCAGGACAGTAGTCTCAAGGAGTGCTCCCCAGCCTCAACCAGTCTGGTTTTTCTTTATTGGAACCTGAGGCTCTGTTCCACATTTTTCTCCCATTCTATCAGAGTCTCTGTAGTAGGATTGTCAGTACTGGTAGCTGGGTACTATCTAGTTCTTCTAGTCTCAAGGTAGATGAGGCTGCAGTTCAGGTAGACTGTTAGTCCTGTAGACTAGTTTCTTTTCTGAATCTTTAGTTTTCTTCTTTCTCTTTTGCTCTGCATGAGTAGGGACTAGTAGTCATATCTTCAATGGCCACTTGCAAGCTTGTAAGAACTAAGACACTACCCACCAAAGTAGAATGTAGAACATAACTTTATGAACTAATTTTTGCCAGTTGAGATGTCCTACAAGGCTATGGTCCTAATCCTTTAACCACAGAAAACCAGTCCCGAGAGGTGTTAGTTTATGTCTAAGAAGTATCTGCCATGTGCTTTATTATGTATATGAATATATATGCATAGAGTCATAGACATGCATACCAGGTCTGACAGTTAAGTTCATGAACTTAATTGTTCTAAGTCCTACATACCTCATTGCTGAATATCACTACAGTCACCTTTGAAGTATTCCCTTTGGGAAGATATGCACCAATGCCAGTGCCTAGTCCACCCTTCAGAGCAATTAACTTCTTTCTGAAATGGCCACTGCTTATGGTGGCAAGGTGGCAAGTTCACAAACTTAATTGTATAGTTGTCTGTGAGGGAGTTTTCGCCAGTAAACAAATAACTATACTGGAATACCCCCCTACTCACTTGATCTGGCCCCCAATGACTGTTTTCTTTACCCAAAGTTAAAGGAAATATTGAAAAGAATACATTTTTATGACATTCTGGACATCAAGGGTAATACAATGGCAGCTCTGATGGCTATTCCAGAAAGAGTTCCAAAATTGCTTTGCTGGATAGACTAGGCACTGGCATCAGTGAATAGCTTCCCAAGGGGAATACTTCAAAGGTGGCTATAGTGATATTCAGCAATGAGGTCAGTAGCACTTTTTCTAGGATGAATTCATGAACTGGCAGTGCTTATATAACATACATATGCATATACCTATATACTTATAAACTGTAAAAAAAATTGTCATCAAGTTGATTCCAATTCATAGTGACTCTATAGGACACAGTAGAACTGCCCCATAGATTTTTCCAAGGGGTGCCTGGTGGATTTAAAGTGCTAGCATTTTGGTTACAGCTGCAACTCTTAACTGTGGGCAACTTGGCCACAGTTGGGGCTGTGGGCAACATGGCCACAGTTAGTACAAGCATTTTGGCCTGGGTGTGGTGCTTGGAGCCTGTGAATGAGTGAATGTAAATAGCCAAAAACAGGTGGAAGGCATGACATCAGACCCTCGAAAACTAGGGGTCTGGCTTGCTAAATGTGATCTTTGTACCTGACATGCTTTCCTCCTCAAGAGATGGATTCACCTGAGGGAGTGGCCTTTGTTATACTGAATAGTTAGGAAGGCACAAGTTTGCTGTGGGAGGAACTTCCCCAAAAGCCTATTCAACTCAATACCTGCTTCACTGCTTGTACACCTATTCTGTTCACTAAATAAATACAAACTTTATGATGCCCTAATTAGAGTGTGGGGTGTCAGAGATACCAGCTCTCCTCCTCACCACTAGTGTCTCCTGTGCAACATTCTTCATTGGCACTGATCAGCTGCGGGTGATACAGATCTGCAGAACTCAACATTAACCACTATGGTAAGAGGGTTTTCCACACACCTATGTATACACACACACACATACTTACAGGTATATACCTATACACACATATGCCTCCATAGATAGCCACATATACATTTTTTAGTTGTAGTTGCCCATGGGATTTTCAGAAGTAGATTGCCAGAGTTTTCTTCAAAGGCACCTCTGGATGGATTTGAGCCTCCATTCTTTTGGGTAGCAGTCAAGTGTGTTAACCTTTTGTGCCACCCAGGGACTCTGTAAAACACATAATCCATCATTATCCCAGTCAAGTGGCAGCCAAGCCAGTGGCAAGAGTATATAAATAGACTCACACTCTGTAAGTCATTGATTATGGGGGGCTCCAGTTGGCTATGACTACCTGGACTCTTTGCACCTGCCTTGCATGTAGACAAAAAGGAGTCCAGCAGCCTGAGAGCAACCCTTTGATGAAGTTGTGGATGGTGGCTGCTGGAAATCAGACCAAGAAACACAACAGTGGGGAGGTATAAAGGGCACACTGATGTACCTGCTGTGGGGAACCAGGAAAAATAGGTTGGAGGGCTTAGTTTACCCCATTGTTTACCTGACAAGCAACCATATTGAATGCCATGGTGGTGGTGGACTGTGCTGTGGCCCTGAAGTTCTCCATAGACAGGTGGTTCAGGTTAGTGAATGACCTGTATGGTGAACATTGGCCATTCTTTTGGCTACCCATCCCACAAAAACCTTTGTGTCTGAGGAGCTCTGTTCAGTGACTCTTTGTGAAATTCTGTCACTCCAGAGGTCGCAAGGGCCGGACATTTTTTTCTTTGCCTCCTTGCAGACAGGATAAGGGAAAGTGGTCTAGGCTCAGCTGTTCAGAATTTCTCCTGCCCTGAACTTCTAATCTGGAGGGAGGAATGTGGGATGGTGGGGAACTGTTCTTGATGGGACTGTTGGAGTCTAGAAACAGAGGAGTCAAGGTGGCAGTCTAGCAGTGATGGTGCCAGGGGGACCTGGCTCCCTGGCCTGGCACTGCTCCCTCTCTGCCTGGCTCCTCTGATTTGCACCCATTTCCACAGTTCTTCCAACAAATTCACTTCCTATTTCATTTAGCAGTGTTAGTTTCTGATGCTTGCGAATGCAAGATCTCCACTCAGGTAAAGCCCTGCTCTGTGCAGAGTACTTTTTCAAGATCTGGAGGAGGGTGAGAAAAATCATTTGTTTAATCTTCAATACCCTTATAATCTAATTGGACAGCTAAGAGGTGAATTCATGTGAAATAACCTGAATCTACACACTTACATTATCTCATTTACATCTGTTATTTCATTTAGAAAAATACCAAACCTGTTGCCCTGAAGTCAATACTGACTCATGGCAACCCTATAGGACACAGTAGGACTAGTCTATGGGGTGTCTAAGACCCTAAATCTTTATAGAAGCCAGCTGCTACAGCTTTCTCTTGTGGAGTGGCTGATGGGTTAGAATCAGTAACCTTTCAGTTAGTGGCCAAGTGCTTAACTGCTGTGCTATCAGGGCTTCTTAATCCCTGTGTAAAAACAGACTACAAACAATAACAAAAAAACCAAACCTGTTGTATTGAGTCCATTCCCACTAATAATAATGCTGTAAGACAGACTGCCCCATAGGGTTTCCAGGGAGCATTTTATGGATTCGACCAGTTGACCCTTCTGGTCAGAAGCTGTAGTAATCAACCAGTGGGCCAACACTACCTGTATAGGTGGTACTATTGTCTAAGTTTTGTAGAGGGAGAAATTGAGGCCTGGAAGAATTAAATAATATTCCAAGATGTTACAGTCAAGAGTGTCAAAATGGAGATTCAAATGCTATTCAGTCCACTTTGACATGAGTGCTCCCTATTAGAGTCCTGTTTATTGATATTTCAATATCTATCATTGATGAGGATTAACTATTTTTCAGACTCTGTGCTGACTGCTTTGCTAATGTGCTTTTACTAACCTGATTTCAGGTTCAGAGAGGTTCAATTTGTGCAGCAACCAAGAACTGGTAAAGGGCAGGGCTGGAATTGTCCCATTCCAGTCTATCTCTAGAGACTAGAGTCATTATACCGGAAAAAACTGGTTGGTGTTCAACCACTTCAAGAGGTAGCATATGATCAGGAACTGATGGTACTGGAGGAAGAAGTCGAAGCTGCATTGAAGGCATTGGTGAAAAAAAGTCTCGAGGAACTGATGGAATATCAATTGAGATGTTTCAACAAATGGATGCAGTGCTGGAAATGCTCATTCATCTATGCCAAGAAATTTGGAGGACAGCTAACTGGCCAACCAACTGTAAGAGATCTGAATTTATGCCTATTCCCAAGAAAGATAACCCAACCAAAGGCAAAAATTCGCAGTATCATCAACATCATACATAAGTAAAATTTTGCTGAAGATCATTCAAAAGTAGCTGCAACAATATATTGACAGGAAACATCCAGAAATTCAAGCTAGATTCAGAAGAGGATGTGGAAGCATAGATATCACTACTGATATCAGATGAATCTTGGCTGAAGGCAGAGAATACCAGAAAGATGTTTACCTGTGTTTCATTCACTATGCAAATGATTTGACTATGTGGATCATAACAAATTATGGATGACATTGTGAAAAATGGGAATTCCAGAATACTTAATTGTGCTTATTAAGAATCTGTGCATGGGTCAAGAGGCAGTCATGCAAACAGGACAAAGGGACACTGCAGTGGTTTAAAATCAGGCAAGGGGTGTGTCAGGGTTGTATCCTTTCACCATACCTTTTCAATCTGTATACCAAGCAAATAAGCTGAGAAGCTAGACTATATGAAGAAGAATGAGGTATCAGGATTGGATGAAGACTCATTAACAACCTCGTTATGCAGATGACACAATCTTGCTTTTTGAAGTGAAGAGGATTTGAAACACTGATGAAGCTCAAAGACCACAGCCTTCAGTATGTTTGCACCTCAACATCAAGAAAACAAAAATCCTCACAACTGGACTAGTAAACAGCCTTGTGATAATAAAGGAAAAGATTGAGGTTGTCGAGGGTTCCATTTTACTTGGTTCCACAATCAACGCCCACGGACAGAGCAGTAGCAAGATGCATTGCATTGACAAAATCTGCAGCAAAAGACCTCTTTAAAGTGTTGAAAAGTAAAGATGTCACCTTGAAGACTAAGGTGTGCCTGGCCCAAGCCGTAATATTTTCATTTGCATCCTATGCATGCAAAAGCTGAACAGTAAATAGGAAGACAGAAGAAGAATTGATGCCTTTGAATTGTCATGTTGGAGAAGAATGTTGAACATATCATGGACCAGCAAAACAATGAACAGAACTGTTCTGGAAGAGTAACAGCCAGTGTTCCTTGGAAGCAAATGGTGAGATTTCATCTTGTGTACTTTGGATATGTCAGAAGGGATCAGTCCCTGGGGTAGGACGTCATGCTAGTTAAAGTAGAGGGTCAGCAAAAAGAGGAAGACCTCAAGGAGAAATATTGACACAGTGATTGCAAAAATGGGCTTAAGCATAAAAATGATTGTGAGCATGGCTCAGGACTGGGCAGTGTTTCATTTGTTGTTCATGGAGTTGCTATGAGTTGGAACTGACTTGACAGCACCTAGCAACAATAGTCTGTCGCCAGAGGCTGGATTCTTCACCACCACACTTGACTGCTTTTCGCATCCAACAAGTAGAGTTAAAAAAAAAAAGAGATGGGCTTTCTGAGGCTATGTGGATGCCGACAGATATGTAAGTGCTTCTTAAGAAGTTGGTGCTAATGAGACAGTAGGTGTCAAGTTACACATGGTAGGGGGTTTTGTTGTGACAGGCACTTCTATCTTCCAATTCCACTTGTAATCACCGGGGTCACTGTGTATTTTCCCAATAAAACACATCAACAAATCATTCAAGATAGCAACAGTGAGGAAATGGAAACCAAACCTTCTACTCCCACATCTAATAACATTTGGCTTTAAGAGCTCTATAGTATTTAGAGGGTCGCTGGACACTCTATGGGGCTGTTCCACTCAAACCTCTAGGATCACTATGAGTAGGACCCAACTCAGTGGCAGTGGGTTATAGGGTCACTGAGTTGGAATTGACTTGACAGCAGTGGGTTTGGTTTTGGTTTTACAACTTCAGTGGTAAGATGGAGAGCGTCTCTGCTCCTACCTGCTAAAGCAACAAGGATGTGCCCTGGGAGTCCTATCAAGGCCCTACCTCACTCCTCACCTAGCCTAGCCCTCACTTTCTCCGTGTAGGAGCACTAGTTGTGCAGTGGTTAAAGCAATCAACTGCTAACTGAAAGGCCTACAGTTTAAATCCACCAGGCGCTCCTTGGAAATCATATGGGGCAGGTTCACTCTGTCCTGTAGGGTTGCTATGAGTCTAAATTGACTGGACAGCAACAAGTTTGATTTTTTTTCCCTCATGTAGGCAGATTACATAATATTACTTACCCCAGCTGTCAGACAGGCTAGGATGTATATAGCCTCACATCCCCCAGGGAATTCCACATACGATGGGGCTTGGCACTGACTACTCTCAGATTATGGAATCCCAGACAGAACTTTAATGTTAGTCTTGGAGTCAAATTTCTAGTTACTGTGCTGTGAACTCTCAAGGGCGGGGAGGATCTCCTGTTCTACCTGACATAACTGGGCTGACCTCAGTGCTGGCAGTGGTGGTGGCCTCAGCCGTCGTCAGCGGTCGAGCAGTCAGCTGCTAACTGAACCCATCAGTGGCTCTCCGCAAGAAAAGACCTAGCAATATGTTCCTTTAAAGATTGTTCTTGTTACGTGCTGTTGAGTTGATTCCAACTCATAATGACATCACATACAACAGAATGAAACCCTGAGCTAATCCTGGTACTGCCCCGTCCTCACAGTCACTGCTGTGTTTGAGCCCATTGTTGCAGCCACTGTGTCAATCCATCTGGTTGGGGGCCTTCCTCCTCCTTTGGGCTGACCCTTGACTTTACCAAGTATGATGTCCTTCTCCAGAGACTGGTCCCTCCTAATAACATGTCCTAAGAACACGAGATGAAGAGTCTCCATCCTTGCTTCTAAGGTGCATTCTGGCTGTATTTCTTCCAAGACAGATAAATGTTTATTCTTTCGGCAGTCTTTGGTGTATTCAACATTCTTCACCCACACCGTAATTCAGATGTATCAATTCTTCTTTGGTCTTCCTCATTCACCAGCTTTTCTGTGCATATGCAGTGATTGAAAATACCTTGGTTTGGGTCAGGCACACCTAGCCTTCAAGGTGACATCTTTACTTTTGAACACTTTAAAGAGGTCTTTTGCTGCGGATTTTCTCAATGCAAAGCATGTTTTGATTTCTTGACTGCTGCATTCATAGGCATTGATTGTGAAACCAAGTAAAATGAATTCCTTGACAACCTCAATCTTTTCTCCCTTTATCATGATGCTGTTTACTGGTCCATTTGTGAGAATTGTTGTTTTATGGTGAGGTGCAATCCAAAAATCTCCTTTGCTTTCAGCAGGGAACATTGTGCTATCTGCATATTGAAGGTTGTTAATGAGTCTTCCTTCAATCCTGATGCCCATATTATTCTTCATATAGTCCACATTCTGGGATTACTTGCTCAGCATACAGATTGAGTAAGTATTGTGAAAGGATACAGCCCTGGCAAACACCTTTCCTGATTTTAAACCACACAGTATACCCTTGTTCTGTTCAAAGTACTGCTTTCTGGTCTATGTACAGGTTCCACATTATCACAATTAAGTGTTTTAGAATTGCTGTTCTTCACAGTGCTGTCCGTAGTTTGCTGTGATCCACACAGTTTAATGACTTTGCATAGCCAGTGAAACACAGGTAAACATCTTTCTGGTGTTCTCTTCTTTCAGCCAACATCCATCTGACATCAGCAGTGATGTCCCTTATTCTGTGTTATTCTTCTGAATTTGGCTTGAATTTCTGGCAATTTCCTGTTTTGTGTTTTGTTGTTGTTGTTGTTTTTGGAGTATTTTTTGTGTTGTGCTTTAGATGAAGATATACAGAACATACTAGTGTCTTGTTAAACAATTAGTAGGTATACTGTTTTATGACATTGTTTAACAACCCCACAACACGTCAACACTTGCTTTTCAAACTTGGGTTCCCTGTTACCAGCTTTCCATCCCCTCCTGCCTTCTAGTCCTTGTCCCGTAGTCTAATGTGACCCTTTAGTCTCATTTAATTTTATGGGCCGTATCCTCAGGGTTTCTCCAGTCTCTTTCAAGCTAAAAAGTCTAGTTTTCCTTTTGGAGTTAGAATTTTGTTCCACAGTTCTTCTCCAGCTCTGTTCAGGACCCTCTTTTTGTGATCCTTGTCATAGCAATCAGTAGTGGTAGCCAGGCACTATCTAGTTGTACTGGACTCCGTCTGGTGGGGAACATAGGTGTGATCCATTACTCCTTTGGGCTTATCTTTCCATTGTGTCTATGGTTTTCTTCATTCTTCCTTGCTTCCAGAAGGGTGAGACCAGTGGAATATCCTTGGTAGCCACTTACAGGCTTTTAAGACTCTAGTTCCTACTCACCAAAGTAGAATGTAGAACATTTTCTTTATAAACTATATTATGCCAGTTGAGCTAGATGTTCTCTGAAACCATGGTCCCCACAGCCCTCATCCCAACAATTTGGTCCTTTGGGGATTTTGGATAAGCCTATGGAGCTTCCATGACTTATCTGGCAATTTTCTACTGATACACTGCTGCAACTGCTTTTGAATGATTTTCAGCTAAATTTTACTTGTGTGTGATATTGATGATATTTTCTAATAATTTCCATATTCCATCATAGCACCTTTCTTTGAAATGGTCACAAATATGGATCTCTTTCAACTGGTTATCCGGGTAGCTATCTTCCAAATTTCTTGGCATGAGACAATGAGTGCTTCCAGTGTTGCTCCTGTTTGTTGAAATATCTCAACTAGTATTCCGTCTATTCCTGGAGGCTCGTTTTTCATCAGTGCCTTCTTTGGACTTCTTTGGACCGATGGTATTGAAGGAAGAAGTCCTGATCATATGCTCCCTTCTGAAGTGGCTGAATGTCAACCATTTCTTTTTGGTACAGTAACTGTGTGTATTCTTTTCCTCTTCTTTTGATGCTTTTCTGATTGTTCAATATTTTGCCCATATCCATTTTATAAGCATTGATCCAATTCTGACTCGTAGTGACCCCAAAGGACAGAGTAGAACTGCCCCGTAATGTTTCTAAGAAGTGGCTGGCACAATGGTGCTCATTAAGTTGAGTCTCACTGGCAACACAAGAATAAAAAGTGGTGCACCCTCACATCGCCACTAAGAGACCACAACTGATGGTTCAGCGGCTTCAGGGTTCCCCTGGGAGCATGGCCCCTGGCCCTGATGCTGCCTTGCCCATAAATCATAACGAAGGTCCACTCTTTGGACACGAATGGATTGGACTTGGCAATGCAGAATGACCATATATTGGATGCACTTTATGTTTCTGTGCATCTATAGGATATCATCATGCTGACCTCTGGCTGGAGGAAGGAGAGTGGGTGGAGAGGAGGGGAAAGGAGACTATTGGGAAGATGAGACCTGTATGGAGCAGAGAGGAATAGTGTGCTGTCACCGGGCAGGGAGAGCAGTGGAAGCTACATATAGGTGGGCATGTAAATTTGTATGGAAATGTACATTTTCACTCAGTCATAATAATAATAATAATAATAAAGTGGCTGGTAGATTCAAATTGCCAACCTTTAGATTGGCAGACAAGCTCTTAATCACTGTGCTGCCAGTCCTTCATTTTGCAACTCAAGGCTTGAATCTTTTCTTCACTTTCTTCAGTTTGAGAAATACTGAGTGTATTGTTCCCTTTTTTGCCATAAAGATTACAGCCTTGGAAACCCTGTGGGGTAGTTATGTTCTGTCATGTGGGCCTCTATGAGTCAGAATTGACAGCACACCGAAACAATAGCACAGCACTGTGCTCAGAGTAGACAATCAAAAAATTTTAGTAGACCTCTGCGTCAGGCTCAGGAGGAGCTGAATTAGGCCAATTGGTTGGCTTCCCCTTTACTCATGCATGGCTTTGCCTAGGTTGCTGGGGACTGGGGCCTAGAACTGGGCTTCAGCTGCCAAAACCCAGTCTAGTGTGCTGGGTCCTATTAATCTGCTTTAGTCAGATCACAGCTCACCATCCACATACTGTCTGCCTACCAGATTCTCATTGTCACCCATTTGGAATTCTGCCTCGATAAACCGCTTGCTAGGACCCGACCCCTTTCTCTTAGCTATCTAGTGCTACTATATCAGAAATACCACAGTTGTGTGGCTTTAATGACCAGAAATTTATTTGCTTACAGTTTAAGAGCCCCAGAATTCAAAGTCAGAGTTTCAGCTCTAGGGGAATGTTCTCCTGTCTCTGCCTCTCTTTCTCTCGCTCACTCTCTCTGCTCTGCTGGAAAGTGTTTACAGCTTCTATCCTTAGGTTCCCTGGTGCTCATGTGGAGTATATCTTCCCCTTGCTTACTTGCTTGCTTAATCTGGTCTTTTGTGTCTCAAAAGAGATTGACTAGAAATAAACCCTACACTTAGTATAGCCGCGTTAACAAAACAAAGAAAGAAAATCTGTTCCCAATAGGATTATAACCACAGGTGTAGAGGTTAAGGCTTTTAGCACATATTTTAAGGGGACACAATTCAATCAGTAACATCCTTCGTCTTAGATCATTTGTGCTGACCGTTGGCAGTTGGATGTGTTGCTCATCATGCCTTGCACTTAGCAACACCTCTGCAGTTGGCCCTAGTGGCAGATCTGTTTCCTCTAATACCTGCCGAGTCATGTGATTTGTCTAATAGGGCCATGTGCCAACAAAATAATAATAATAATTTTAATAATATGATAAAGCAAATGCCATTTAGCAAGACTTACTATATCATTTAGTAATGAAACCAGATGATAATTAGATTTTTTTAAGGGAATTTCTTTTTTTAAGAAAGTTTTATTTTTTCATTGTGTTTTAAGTGAAAATTTACAATTCAAGTGAGTTTCTAATACAAAAACTTACACATACTTTGCTATGTTACCTTAGCTAGTTTCTCTACAATGTGATAGCACATTCCTCCCTTCCACCCTGTATTTCCCATGTCTGTTCAGACAGCTCCTGTTCCCCTCTGTCTTCTCATCTTGCCTCTGGATGGGAGCTGCCCAGTTTGTCTCCTGTGCCTATCCAAGCCAAGAAGCACACTCTTTACCAGTATCATTTTATAGCTTTACATGCCAGTTCAATCTTTGCCTGAGAAGTTGGCTTCTGGGATGGTTTCAGTTATGGTCTAACACAGAGTTCAAACAAAACCAACCAAACCCACCTGCTGTCCAGTTGATTCAAACTCATGGCAACCCTTAGACAGAGTAGAACTGCCCCATAGAGTTTCCAGGGACTGCCTGATAGATTTGAACTGCCAGGCTGTTTTATGGGGACTCTCCAGTCTGTCAGACCATCAATTATGGGCTTTTGTCTAGAGTTAGAGTTCTGCACCCCACATTTCTCCTGCTCCATCAGGGACTCTTTGTTGAGTTCCCTGTAGGGGCAGTCATTGATGGTGGCTGGGCACTATCTTGTTCTTCTGGTCTCTTGTTCATGTAGTCTTTGGTGTATATGGCCCTTTCTGTCTCTTGGACTTATGCTTTTTAATGCTTCTTTTCTTGTTTATTCCAGTTAGGCTGAGACCAATTGATGCTTCTTAGATGGCCACTTGCTAACTTTTAAGAACCACTCACTAAAGTTGGATGCCGAACATTTTGGAATACTCTGCTACGCTAATTGACCTAGATGTCCCTTGAAACTGTGGTCCTCAGCCTCCTGCTTCTGGTGCTCTGTCCCTTGAAGTGTTTGGTTTTATTTAGAATACCTTTAAACTTTGGGTTTAGTCCATTTTTGCTGACTTCTCCTTTAGTATATGTTGTCTCTCCCTTCGCCTAAAATAATTCTTGTCTGTAATCTGTTTAGTGAATATCCCTTTCCCTCCACCGTACTCTTGGAACCATCAAAGAATTTTTTCTTCTGTATTTAAACTACTCTTGAGTGCTTATACCAGTGGTCTCATAAAATATTTTTCCTTTTGCAATTCATTAATTTCACCAAGCATAATGCCTTCTAGATTCTTCCATGTTATACAGTGTTTCCCAAATTCATCATTGTTCTTTATCATTGTATAATATTCCATTGTGTGAATGTACCATAGTTTGTTTATCCATTTTTCTGTTAATGAGTATCTAGGTTGACTCCATGTTTTTGCTTTTGTGAACATTGGTGTGCATGTATCTATTTGTGTGGCAACTTTTATTTCTCTAGGATATATTCCAAAAAGTGGGATTGCTGGGTAATATGTTAGTTCTATTTTTAGTTTTTAAAGAAAGAAGAAAATCAATTTCCAAAGTAGTTGTACCATTTTACAGTTCTACCAGCAGTGCATAAATGTTCCAGTCTCTCCACAGCCTCTCCAACATTTATTATTGGTTTTTTTTTTTTGTATTAATGCTGACTTTGTTGTCTGGCTTGGCTTGTTGTGGTAAGATAGTTTCTCATTGTAGTTTGATTTGCATTTCTCTAATGCCTAATGATCGTGCCCATTTCCTCATGTATCTGTTGGCTGCCTAAATGTCTTTGTGAAGCACCTGTTCTTATCCTTGGCCTATTTTTTAATTGGGTTATGTTTTAGTCACCTGGTACTGCTCTAACAGAAAAAAACCCTGAGTGGAAGGCTTTATGAAGAGAAATTTTATCATCACAGTCTGGTAAGCCACAAATCCATTCATGAGATACAAATCCATTCAACAAAAGAAATTATCACAGTCTGGTAAGCTGAGTCCAAATTCAATGAAAGCATCTCAGTACAGGAACCTCAGGTCCAAAGGACATGCTCTGCTCTTGGTGCTGTTCTCTTTGTGTTGTGAGGCTCCTAGCTTACTCTGCTCACTTCTGTCCTTTATATCCCACAACTTGGTAGCTTGAATCCTGCCTCACCAGCACAACTGCTGCCCATTCTCCCTCATCAACATCACAGAGGCAGGATTCACAACACATGGGAGGAACTGCACCATATTGGGACTCATAGCCGAGTCAAATCAATACATGCAGTCTGGAGGGGGACACAGTATAATCCATGACAGGCTATCTGTCTTTGGGTTGTCTATTTTTTACAGTATCTTGTAGAATTTAGAAATTAGACACTGATTGGATTTGTCATAGCCAAAACTTTTTCCTAGTCTGTAGGTTGTAGGTTGTCTTTTAATTCTTTTGGTGAAGTCTTTGGATGAGCTTGAGTGATTTTTAGGAGTTCCCACTTATCTATTTTCTCTTCTCGTGTTTGTGCATTATTAAACAGACTGTGTTTCTCCAAATTTATGGACTTTGAGCTTTTACCAAATACCAGATGCTGACAAGTGGATGATTTCATGTCTGGATTCTCAGTTGTGTTCCCCTGGTTTTTGTGTTTCTTTTTGTACCAATCCCAGGCTGTTTTGACTACTATGAGAGTATAATAAGTTCACAAGTTAGGTAGCATGAGGCCTCCCATTTTGTTCTTCTTCTTCAGTAATGCTTTACTTATTCAGGGTTACTTCCCTTTCCATGTGAATTTGGTGATTTGTTTCTCCATTTGCTTTAAAAATGCCATGGATTGTGGTATGGATTGCGTTGTATCTGTAGATAGCTTTTGGTAGAATAGACATTTTCATAGTGTTGAGTCTTCCTATCCATGAACACAATGGGCTTCTCTATTTATGTAGGTCTCTTTTGGTTTCTTTCAGTAGTGTCTTATAGTTTTCATTGTGTAAGTCTTTTACATCTCTGATTAGATTCATCCCTAACTATTTTATCTTCTTGGGAGCTACTGTAAGTGGTATTGATTCAGTGATTTCCCTTTTATATTCTCATTGTTAGTGTAGAGGAAACCAATTGATTTTTGTATGTTTATCTTGTATCCTGATCCTTTGCTGAACTATTCATCCCAGCTGTTTCTTTGTGGATTCCTTAGAGTTTTCTGTGTATAAGATCATAAAGAAAGAAAACTCACTGCTGTTGAGTCAGTTCCGACTCATAACAACTCTATAAGACAGAATGGGACTGTTCCATAGTTTCTAAGAAGTGCCTGGTGGATTTAAACTGCCCACCTCTTGGTTGATAGCTGTAGCACTTAACCACTATGCCACCAGGGTTTCTGTATGAGATCATATCATGTGCAAATAGAGATACTTGTACTACTTCCTTACCAATTTAGATGCCCTTTGTTTCTTTTTCTGGCCTGTTTGCTCTGGCTGGAGCCTCCAGTACAGTGTGGACTCAAGTGTTGACAAAGGCAGTCCTTGTCTTCCTGTTCTCAGGGGTGGTGCCTTCAGACTGTCTCCATTTAGGGTGATGTTGGCAGTTGGCTTTGTATAAATGCCCTTTATTATGCTGAGGAATTTCCCTTCTATTCCTATTTTTCTAAGAGGTTTTAGAATGAATAGGTGTTAGACTTTGTCAAATGTATTTCTGCATCTGTTGATAAAATCAAGTGGTTTTTGTCTTTTTTAAAAAAATGTGGTTGATTACATTGATCGTTTTTCTAATGTTGAAGTACCCTTAGATCTCTGGTATGAATCTTATTTGGTCATTTTGAATTTGTTTTTGGTCTGTTGTTGAATTTGATTGACTAGAATTTTGTTGAGGATTTTTACATCTAAGTCATGACAGAGATTAGTCTGTAATTTTCCTTTTTTGTGGTCATAAATAGATATTATTATCCCTGTTTTACAAATGAGAAAACTGGAGCAAGCTAGAGGATGAAAAAACAACAAAAACTTTTAGGTCGTTCTATTAACTTTCCATTGCTGTGTAACAAATTACTGTAAACTTAGCATCTTAAAGCAACACACATTTATTATCTCACAGTGTCCATGAGCAGGAGTCTGGGTACAGCTTAGCTACTTCCTCTGCTCAAGGTCTCACAGGCTGCAAAGCAACCATGTTATTGGCCAATATACATTCTCACCTGGAGGCTTGACTGTAGAAGAGGCATATTTAAGCACATTCAAGTTGTTGACAAAATTAATTTCTTTGTGGCTGTGTGATTGAGGACTCCAGCTTCCTACTGGCTACTCAGAGAGTCCTCTTTACAAGCAATTCCCAAGGCTGTGTGGTTCTTCCAAGTGAGCAGGATAATCTCACACTCCAGTCAGGTAACAGAGTCTTACACAAGGTGTCACACCCTTGGGAGTGACATCCTGTCATTTTTGCCATATTCTGTGAGTTAGAATCAAGTTGCAAGTTCTACTCACACTCAAGGAGAGGGTATGACTCGTTGAGGGTCACATTAGGGTGTGTCCACGACAACCACACAGCTGCTAAGTGACATAGCAGAGGTCAGAAGCATGCCACATTGCCTCTCTGCAGCCCCAGGTTTCCCCCTCTCCCTCCACCCCTGTTGCCATATGAGATTGTCTGTCTCATGAGTCCCAGGTCATAAGGATTGGAGACACCTCTGACACTCCTCAAAGATATGCTCATAGTTCTTTATGGTCGTGTCTTTTTAGCTTTTTGATGCAAATCCTTTTCAAGAGGGTTTAAAATGGGTGTACCCCATCTTGTAATGTCATTTACACAGACCGCAGTCTTACTGGAAAATTCCAGATGGTTTATGGCAGTAAAACAACCAGCAGAGTCCTTGGAACATCCCTGAGCAGATATACTATATAAACCCAATGCTGTTTTATATGAGGCTGAATTCTCTTTCTTCCAGGGACAGATTTCATGCATGTGCAAGCAAAGACCTAACAAAGATACAAAGAAGAAGGAAAAAGACATAATGCTATTTTTCAATTTAAATAGTTTAGAAAAACTCATGTCTAGATAGAATTGAAATTCCTTTGCTAATGAAATGTAATGGGGACAGATGACAGCCATAGCCTCCATCAAGCATGTGGATGCATTAGACACTTTTATGTCACAGTGTCACACCATTCCTTCATTTCTGGAGAAACAGACCCTGTTACCAGTCCCACATGACAGCATTATCATAGGTGTTGCCATATATCCACAGAAGTGCTTGCCTTCTCAGCCTTTCTCTATTTTAATTTTCCAAATAGCAATCTGGTAGAGATCTGATTTGGTGGGCTGACTCTACAGAGAGCTTTGTCTAGTGTTTATTAGTTTGTGGTGAAAAACAACTCTGCGGGATCATAAAATGTGTTCTGCTCCTGAGTCTGAGAGATAGATTCTAAATTTATTCCAACTCATAAAAAAGAGCTCAAGAAGACAATAGCAACCCACACTGATCTTGATAGAGACTCAGGATTGCTTTAGTGGTATACTAAAAACCCAGTGCGTCAAGCTGGTAAGGTTTGTTTGTTTTTATCACGGGTAAGTTAGGCAGCCCCCATTTTTACTTCCCAGTGTGCCAGCGCTTTGTATAGTGTTCCTATCCATCATAGCAGGATAAATGGTAACAGAGAAAGGGCATGGGGAGGGCAAGGGATTTGAGTGAACTGAGTTTATTGAAGAACTGTAGAAGTAGCCATCGACAGGACATGCAAAGCTCTGCGGGAAAACACATTGTGTGTATAAGAGAAAAGAGGATAAAGTATTACTTCTTGGTTTTCAAAATACATACAGTTTACAAAAATGTAGTGCTTTTTTGATTGCTGTTATACTGAGGAAAGTATTTAAGCAGGTTGAATCAAGGAGATAAATGACAAAATAACATTCAGCATTTTAGAAAACTGGAACTATTGAAGTTCTGTCACAGAGGGGAGATGAGCAGGAGGATTGCTGTGACACCCACCTCAGGCCGTTCCTTTAGGACACAGATGTGCAGCGGGAAAATGGAAGCACCGTCTGGTAGGTTGCGGTGGTACCTGATTCCTAGAGGATCTTTTGTTCTCTGACTTCGCTGGAGTCAGGACAGGGTTTAGTTGTTCTGCCTGAGAGAGAAAAAGAGAACAAGGCAGGGGATATCAAGAAGTGGAGAAATTTAGACTTAGTATGGAAACCGTGGTGGCACAGTGGTTATGTGCTACATCAGCTAACCAAAAGGCTGGTGCTTAAAATCCACCAGGTGCTCCTTGGAAACTCTAGGGAGCAATTCTGTGCTGTCCTACAGGTTGCTATGAGTAGGAATCAACTCAGTGGCAGTGGGTTTGGTTTGGTTTATCCACTAGGGCCAGAGATACCTGGGTAGTGCAAATGGTTTGCACTCAACTACTAATGAAGTGTTGGCAGTTCAAAGCCACCCAGTGGTACTAAAGAAAAAAGACCCGGCAGTCCACTTCTGCAAAGATTACAGCCACAAAAACCCCCTTCAGCACAGTTCTGCTCTGATACAGAACTGCCTCCCTGCCTCCCTACACCCCCACCTCCCCATCTCCCTGCCTTCTCTCCCTCCACCCCTTCTTCCTTTCTTCCCTTCCTTTCTTTTCTCCTCAAAGCTAAGCTTAAGTAAGTGAAGGATGGATGAAGATAAAGCAAACATTTTCCCTCCTGGAATATTCATTCAGGACTGGGAAGAAGCAAAGAAGAAAAAATAAAAAGAAGATGAGGCTGGTAATTACTTGATCTCTTAGATTTTTGCTGATACAATAGAACAGTAAATTGAGCAATAAAAACATTTAATTATCTCATATAACAGAAAGATTCCAAGTAGGAGTTTTCAGAGTTTGTTCAACATCTCAGCATGAGTTGGCATCCTGGGACCTCTTGGCATTCCCCTCTGGTTACAGGACTGCAGCTGCTGCCCAAACATCATATCCTCATCAAAAAGTGTTTAAGACAGGATAAAGGCTGGTCTTCCCTTCCTCTCTTTTAATGGTTCTCAGAGGGGAGGTGGGGCTGGGTAGCAGTTGGTTCCTTATGGATGTTTGGCAATGTCTGGAGACATTTTCGGTAGTCATAGTTAGGTTGAGTGGTGCCGCTGACATCCAGAGAGGCTGCTAAACATCTTGCAGTGTGCAGGAGGGCTCCCCTACACACGTGTGCACATACACACATACACACAACAAAGAATTATTTGGGTCTGAATGTCAGTAGTACCAAGGTTGAGGAACCCTGATTGGGTTGTCTTTTTATAGGAGAGGAAAATCATTGCTCAAAGTAGCCACGTATTTCATTGACAAGAAGTAGTCCACCTGCCCCTGAAGCTGACCTTGAAATGAGAATTCATGTCCAAGTGATTTCTGAGAAAGTGCTCTCAGGGGCACCCAGAGTGGGCTGGGGGTTGGGAAGCGGACCAAAGAGTGACGAAGCCAAGGTGAAATTTCCTGCAGTGTCCTTGGGAGGGTGTCTTCAGCCTGATCCCACAGGAGAATTCTGGCAGGTAATTTCAAGGTGGAGTAGCCCTTACCTGAAACAACAGAGCTGGACTGCTACGTCTGCTGTACCTGTAAATCATCGGTTAGGGTACCTGAGGGCGATACAGGCTCAGACACATCCACTCTCTGCAAGCTCTGGGCAAAGTAGCTGTGGCAGATGGTAGGCAATTTTCTGAAGTAGAGTTGAATGCTGGCTATCAGCTGCCAAAGCACACTGACCTGGGGTGGGCAGTGGAGGTCAAGGAATGGCCCTGCGGTAACCTGAAAGATATCTAAAGGGACCTGGTCAGAGTACTAACAGTGTTTTTACTGTGCATACACAGCCTTAGAGCAATCCATGAGTGGCTTAGACCGATTATAACTGATCTCCCATGGTTGAAGGAGAGGCCTACCTTCCTTGAACACATTGGCACCCTCTCCGTGCCTAAATAAAAGGAAGTTCAGTGAGCAAGTTTGTTGGGGAGAAGGTGGGCTGAAACACACCAGCCCAAGGGTCCAGCGAAGTTTACTGGAAGAGAAATCGAGTGGGGTCTGAGCACTGGGCTCCCTCGTATGGTAGGTTTTTTATAGTTTTAAAGTTTTAGCGAGGTAGTATGAGGTGAGGGGGTTTATGGTTTGCTAAAGAAAGAAAGAGGAGCAGCAAGAAATTCTGGTTAGGGGGCTTATGGTCTGAATAATGAAGAAGTATTGGTTAGAAGGGGGAGGAGTAAGGTTTATTTATGGTCAAGAGTTTGATAAGGGAACAGCTTTCAATTAGGGGGGTGGGAAGACAGTAAGAAAGCTATTTATGGTTATCCCGGGTGGGGCCCACCAGGCTGTTTTCAGCGGATGGCAGGTCTGATCATTGGATAAGAGGACCTCCTAAATGTCAGGGACACAGGCCTCTCAATGATCTCCCTGAATTTCAGGGACAGAGTTCCCTCAGAGTTAAAAGTGGGGAACTGGCTACTGGGTCAGTAACCCACTCACTCCCCCACGTGATGTCTTTGCTTCAGGCTTCCTTTACTCCAGACAAGGTCATCCCAACCCACAACTCCCATGGCTGCCATTCACATGGAATATAACACAGTGCTCTAGGAGGAATCTAAGGGCTCTAGAACTGTGATCAGCTTCTTCAGGGTAATTCTAGATTTCTGAGTGCTGCAAGTGGTTAAGCTCTGAACTGCTAACTGAAGGTTTGAAAGTTCAAGTCTGCCCAGAGGTGCTTTGGAAGAAGGGCCTTGTTTTAGTCATCTGGCGCTGCTCTAACAGAAATGCCACAAAGTGGGTGGCTTTAACAAGGAAAAATTTGTTCTTACACAATCCGTTAGGCCATAAGTCTGAAATCAGAGTGTCTGCTCCAGGGGAAAGGCTTTCTCCCTCTGTCAGCTCTGGAGGCATGTCCTTGGGTGGCATCAGTCTTTGGTCGGGGAGCATCTTGGTGCAGGAACCTCAGGTCTGAAGGACATGCTGTACTCCTTGTGCTGCTTTTTTGATGGTGTGAGGTTCCCATTTTCTGCTGGCTTCCCTTTCCATTTATCTCTTGTAAAATAAAAGGATAAATGGTGGTGTAAGCCACACTCCAGAAACTCCCTGTACACTGAAGCAGGGAGATGACCTTAGGAAGGGATTTCTAGTCCCACACTAATCCCCTTTAACATACAGCACAGGAAAATCACAAAATGGAGCACAGTCACACAATACTAGTGAATCACAACTGAACTAAGTTTCTACACATATTTTGGGGGGGACACCCTTCAGTCTGTGACTGGCCTGGTGATGTACTTCCAAAAACCCAGCCTTTCGAAATCCCATGGAGCAGTTCTACTCTGACACACATGGGATCACCATGAGTTGGAAACGACTCAATGGCAACTTTTTTTTTTAATGAGGGGGCAGTGAGTCCATGGGTGGTGATATTACTCTACTTACAGAGCTCTCTGTATTTATCATGTTTATAGACCTAAGCAGTCAGCTTAGGAAACCCTGGTGGCATGATGATTAAGAGCTACAGCTGCTAACCAAAAGGTTGGCAGTTTGAATCCACCAAGTGCTCCCTGGAAACCATGTGAGGCATTTTTACTGTGCCCTAACACTCTGGTGGCATAGTGGTTAAATGCTGCAGCTGCTAACCAAAAGATTGGCTGTTCAAATCCTCCAGGCACTCATTGGAAACTCTGTGGGGAAGTTCTGCTCTGTCCCATAGGGTCACTATGAGTCGGAATTGACTCTACAGCAGTGGATTTGTTGTTTTGTTGTTATTTTTATAGGGTTGTTATGAGTCAGAATCAACTTGATGGCAATGTTTTTTTAAACACTCAGCTACTAGCTAGCAGGTTGGTTGTTCAGATCTACCCAGAGATACCATGAAAGAAAGTCCTCCTTCCAAAACATCACAGGTCTTGCCAACACTATGGGATCTAGTTCTACTCTGAAACATATGAAGTCTCCATGAGTTGGAATCGACTTTTTGTTTTGGGGTTTTTTTTTGGTGGGGAAGTGAGTCTGACGTGATCACACAGAGCAGGACTGGAGATGGCTTATCTGGTTTCAGGAGGAGGGAGTATGGGTAAGATTCAGAGGATGAGGGAAGAAGAGCGAGGTAGGGAGGGCAAGATATAAATTCTGGTGCAATACTTTGATCTATCCTTGATAGGCCATTCTTTGGAGGAAGCAAAAGAAAAAATAATCACATGTAATTTTCTTCCAACTCAAAGATTCAGATTAAAGGAAGCTTCGAAAGGGGCCAGCCTGGGGCCCGAAGAAGCTGGCATCATTTCAGTTAAAAGCCTGTCATGACAGCAGTGACACAAGCTGCATGATGACTGAGTTCAAACACCTTAAAAAGTGAAAAGGCTTTTACTCCTATTTTATAGACTTTTTAGTAGAACCTGAAATTTCAGTTCTCAGAGACCCACAGGGTAATTCTACTTCACGATACCTTCCAGGGTCTCCTTTCACATGACACTTATTTTCTTCTTAACAATGCCATACTTTTCAGATTGTTTTTGTTCTTGTTGTTCTTATTTTAAGCCTCAACTATATTTTGCTGTCCAGCTCAGTTGCTAATACTGGTTCAGAGAAATAAATTCTTTCAGCGTTAGTGTGCAGTGTTATGCCAAGACCCAGAAACATCTTTTTGTGTGTGATCAGAAAAAGAATTACAGCACGCACCTGTGTTCTGCAAACTTAAAGAAATCATCCCATGCTCACTGGCCAGACATAGAAGAGAGATCCAGCAGTAGGCTGGTGCACATGCAGAGAGGCAGTGCAGCAGGGAGGGAGCACACTCTGGACCAGACAGATTCCTGGGCTTAAGTCCCAGTTACTCCCTATGTGATTTTGGAAGCTAATTACTCGTCTATGCCTCAGTTTCCACATCTACATAATGGGAATGATGTTATTACCTACTTTATAGGGTTTTTGTGAGGGTTAAATGAGATAATAGCTGCAGAATCCAATTGCTTCCCATCTTCATTGCTTTTTCCCAAAAGCGTCTGAGCCACCATTCTCTCGTCAATGGATTACAGCATCTTAATTCATCTCTCTGTGTCCGCCTTTGCCCCTCTGTCACTGTTAGTTGTTAGCTGCTGTCAGGTTGGCTCTGACTCACAGCAACCTTAAGAGTAACAGCTGAATGGTCGTCTAGTCCTGTGCCCTTTGCCCTGTCATAGTCTATTTCTCTACACAGTATCCAGATTTATCCCTTCGACGGCACTTGGCTTTGGCTTGGCAATGTAAGTCAGATGTTCACTGTTCTGCAGTCTCTGCATCTCACTTGCCACGTGGACAAAGTGGCTTACAACCCGCTGCACCATTGGGCCTCTCCTTACTTCCAACCTTGACTCACCCCCTGAGCCTTCCCCTCCCTCACTGTGATCCAGTCACCCTGGTCTCCTGGCTGTTCTTTGAACATAGCTGATGCTCTCCTGTCTTAGGCTTTCTGCTCTAGAAGTTCTTCTTTCAGATGACTGCATAGCTCACTTCCGTATTGTTGTTAGGTGCCTGTCAAGTCTCTTCCAGTTCGTAACAAAACCCGGCCCAGTCCTGCGCCACCCTCACAGTCGTTGCTGTGTTTGAGTCCACTGTTGTAGCCACTGTGTTAATCCATCTGGTTGAGAGTCTTCCTCTTTCTTGCTAATGGTCTACCTTACCAAGTAAGATGTCCTTCTCCAGGGACTGGTCTCTAGCAGATCTATATAGATATAACTTATAGATGGGGGGAAAAAAAGCACTACTTATTGAAAAGACTATTTTCATCCCATTGAGTTGTCTTGGTAGCTTTGTTAGAAATCAGTTAAGCACAGGAATGGATTGGACTCGGTGACACAGAGTGACCATATCGTGTGTGAGCTTTATGGTTCTGTGTATCTACAGGATGTCATCCTACTGGCCTCTTCCTAGAAGGGAATGGAGAGGTGGAGAAGAGGGGACAGGAGATTGTTAAAAGGATATGACATGTACAGAACAGAAAGGAGGAGTGTGCTGTCACTGGGCAAAGAGAGCAGTAGGAGCTGCACATAGGTAGGCATGCAAACTTAAACTGGATTGCACATTTTCAGTCAATCACAATAAATAAATAAAATATCAATTAACCGTAAAGTGTAAGAGGCTACCTTTAAACTCTTTTTTCCATTGACTGATGTGTCTATCTTTATGGCACGCTGTCTTCATTAATGTGATTTTGTGGCCAATTTTGAAATTGGCAAGTGTGAGTCTTCCAACTTTGTCCTTCTTTTCCAGTATTGTTTTAGCTATTCTCAGTGCCTGCATTTCCATCTGTGTTTCAGGATCAGTTTGTCAATTTGTGCCAAAGAGTCAGCTAGGATTTTGGTAATGATTACAAGAATCTCTAGATGACTTTGAAAATATTGCCATCTTAACAATATTAAGTCTTCCAAGCCGGGAACATGGGAAATCTTTCCACTTAATTGATCTTGTTTCATTTCTTTCAGCAATGCTTTTATAGTTTTTAGTATACAAGTCTTATATTCTGTTGTTAAACTTCTTCATAACTATTTTATTCTTTTTGATGCTATTGCCAAAGGAATTGTTCTCTTAATCGATTGTTCATAGATGGTATATAAAAAACCCAATGGATTTTTATACATTGGTCTTCTATCCTACAACCTTGCTGAACTCATTTATTAGTTTTTTTAGTAGATTGCATAGAATTTTCAATATATAATATCATGCCGTCTGCAAGTAAAGATAGTATTACTTCTACATTTCCAATATGGGTATCTGTTACTTCTTTTCCTTGCCTAATTTCCCAGGCTAGAACTTCCAGTACACCTTTGGATATCCTTGTCTTGTTCCTGATCTTTGAGGGAAAACATTTATCTTTTACAATTACGATATTAGTTGTGGTTTTCAGTTCATGGCCTTTTTCAGGTTAAAGAAGCTCTCTTCTGCTGCGTTCGTTGAGCGTTTTTACTGCAAACACCCAAGTGTTTTTTCATCACAAATTCTTGTCTTTGCTGAAATGCTGCATTTTCAGTGTGGTCCACCTTGACCAGTCTATGTGCCAACCAGGGCTTTGAACTGGTTCAGTCGTGGCTTATGGAGTGAAATTGGCACAGACCTGAATTTTTAAAAATCTGGGTGAAGCAGAATGATAACTAGAAAAGGAAAAATTACAAGTTGAAGCCCTGGAGTGGGAGACTTAGAAGAGGGGTACTGAGCCCTTTCAGAAGCCTCCTGAGGGAGGTTGGATTGTTGCCACACAATTGTAGTGGTGACTGTAGGTGCACAATGAAAGTGGCACAGTTGGCCCCCACCTTCAGGTGGGGCACCACTGTTTGTGATTCTGCTAGTTGAGCAATTTGGTTGCCATGCAACACACACACTGCCTTTGTTTTCTACAAGGAAGATTAAGTTTCTATAGGGCCTCAACCTGTCATTTCTCCCATTCCTGTTACTGTTTCAGTTTACTCACATTTAAAAAATTGGGGGCTGTTTGGGTTTTGCTTTGTTAGACATGCCTGAACTAGGCAGAACTAGTATGAAGCCCTGGTACAAATGGTCTCTCCCTGTCCTCTTTCCTCACCATACTGTATTGAGCTATTTTCTCGTGATAGCTCTAATCATCTTCTAATGTGTAGTATAATATACTTATCTATCATAGCCACTGCTTACTGGGTCTCTTTGCTAAAATACAGCTGTAAGGCCCAGGTATCTGTTTCTGCTTTTATTCACTGATGTATCGTAATGCCCTAGAATAGTGTCTATCACATGGCACAATTCAATAACATTTGTTGAATGGGTGTATGAATGTGAAATACCTAGAACAGTGTTTTTCAAAAAACAACTGCTAGATATGTTTTTCCCTCAATTGAGAAAGCCACTTAAAACGTAGCATTAAAATCACTGTATCAGTCATGTTCATAAGTCCTTGTTATACTTGCTCCTAAGCTGCTTGAATTTTTTCTTATACCTTTAGAAGCTCTGCTTTCATCGTTTATAAAGTACAGAAAATAGGTAGTTTACATTTTCTTCTATTTACTTTGTAAGATTGTGTCACGGATTGAACTGTGTCCCTCTAAAACATGTGTCAACTTGGCTAGGCCGTGATTCCTGGTATTGTGTGATAGTACATCGTTTTGTCATCTAATGCAGTTTTCCTATGTGTTGTAAATGCTGCCTCTGATATTAATAAGAAGGCAAGTTTAGAGGCAGAATTCAGTACACAAGATTAAGTTGTTTGTTAAGTCAATCTCTTCTGAGATATTGAAGAAATAAATGAGCAGAGAGGTGGGGGATCTCATACCAGTAAGAAAACAGTTCCACGAGCAGAGTGCATCCTTTGGACCAAGAGTTTCCGCACTGAGAAGCTCCCAGACTATGGGGATACCGATGACAAGGACCTTCCCCCATAGCTGACAGAAAGAGAGAGCCTTCCCCTAGAACTGGTGCCATGGATTCAAACTCGTACCCTCCTATACTGTGAGAGAATAATATACTTTTTGATAAAGCCATCCACTTCTGGTATTTCTGTTTTAGCAGCATTACATGACTAAGACAGATGGTATAAAGTGAAGTTAAATAATGTGTGTGTGATTCAAACAAGACATAAATTTATTTCTCCTTCACTTAACTCTACAAAAGTCAGGTTGTTCTGCTCCATGAGGTGGCCTGAGGATCCGTGTTCTTTTCACCTTGTTGTTTCTCCATTTCCTAGAATATTTGTTGCCCCTTGTATTGGTTAGCTTTTATTGGTGACAAGGTATTCCAACACCTAATGGCTTAAAGCAACAATTTGTTGTTGTTGTTGCTTCTGCTGCTCCATCATTTTAAGGATCAGCACATTGGTCTGGGTTCCGTTGGGTGGTTCAACTGGTCTCACCTAGAATCTTTCATGCAGTTGGACTCATCTAATGGCTCAACTGGGGATAGGTGGTCCATGATGGGCTACTCACTTGATGGTTGTCAACTGGGTAATTCTCTTCACATGGCCTCTCATTGTCAAGGAGATTAACCCAGGCATCTTCACATGGCAATTGTAGAGTTTCAAAAGAGAAAGAGTAGCAGCTGCAAGGCACCTTGAGATGTGTAGGCTCATGACTCTGTTAATGGCAATTTCCTTGCATTCTATTGATGAAAACAAGTCAAGGGAATAGAGAAAGAGATTTCACCTTTTGTTGTGAGAAACAGAGATCACACTGCAAAACTGAAAAAACAAATCCATTGCCATCAAGTCAATTCCAATTTGTGGCAACTCTGTAGGACAGAGTAGAACTTCCCCACAGAGTTTCCAGGGACTACCTGGTGGATTTGAAGAGCTGAGCTTTTGGTTAGCAGCTGTAGCACTTAACCACTACAGTGCCAGGGTTTGCATATAGAACTAGGAGGCAATGTGGCCATCGTAATCTGCCACACTCCCTCCTCTGTACAGTTGAAGCTGCTCATGAGCATTTCAGCCCAGAAAAGCGAGTTCAGTCAGCTTCCCTTTAATAATACAGCTCAGATCTAATTACCAGAACAAAGTCATGTGGCTGTATCTAGCTACAAAGGAAGCTCAGTAATACAGTCTCTTGCTGAGCAGCCATGTGTCTGCTAAAGATCAGGGGATTCAGCTACCAAGTGAGATGCTTGAAGCAATTAGCAACTCTTGCTATAGTGTTTCTGAGTTGAACTGTATTCCATAAGGTTTCAATGACAGTGATTTTTTGGAAGTAGATTGTCAGGTCTTTCTTCTGATGCGCCTGTAGGTGAATTCAAATCATCAACATTTTGGTTAATAGAAAAGTGCTTAACTGTTTGCAGCACTCAAGGACTCTGGTACAGGAAACAACCAAATATAACAGGCACAAGGTAAGAGGAAGCTTAGAGTATTGAGATATGGAAAGATCATGTAACTAGACTGTATTAATGAAGGGAGGTGAGAGATGAGACTGGCAGGTGGTCAGAAGCCAGATCACACTAAGTCTTGGGACTGAAGTAAGGAGTTTGGGCTTTACTTTAAATTTTTGAAAATTTGTAACTCTTGCTGTGGCATGGAATAAAGATAGTAAGGAGACAGGAGGGGACAGAGAAACTGTAAGTAAACTATAAGGAGACTACTGTAGTGTTAATAGGTATTATCTTTGATGCCCTGAATGTCATCAAAATGTTTTCCTTTCAATATTTCCATCTTTGGGTGAAGAAAAAAAGTTATTGGGTGCCAGATCAGGAGTGTAGGGAGGGTGTTCCAATACAGTTACTTGTTTACTGGCTAAAAGTTCCCTCTCAGACAACTATACAGTTGTTTGTGAACTTGCCCCCATGTCACCATTCACAATGGCCATTCCAGAAAGAGTTCCAAAATTGCTTGAAGAGTGGGCTAGGTGCTGGCATCACTGCATAGCTTCCCAAGAAGAGTACTTTGAAGGTGATCATAGTAATATTCAGCAATGAGGTATGAAGCACTTAGAACAATTAAGTTTGGGGACTTAATTGTTGGACCTTGTATAGAGAGAGTTACAGGATCTGACGATTAAGTTGGCAAACTTGCCACCATATGCTTACATTGACAGCACTATACAAAAAACTAAGTAGGTTTCCTTAACCTTGGTGTATCAGTGTCTCATCGAACCAAACCAAATCCACTGCCTTCAAGTCAGATCCAACTCATAGTGACCCTAGAGGTCACAGTAGAACTGCCCCATAGAGTTTCCAAGAAGCACCTGGTGGATTTGAACTGCTGAGCTTTTGGTTAGCAGAAGTAGCATGTAACCCACTATGCCACCAGGGTTTCCAACTGTGTTCGTATCAACATGTGGCAGTGTCTTGTTGAGTGTAATTCATTATTTTTGTTACATGTTTTTGTGTGCTATTGCAAGAGGGTCAGAGCTGGAATTAGAGCAGCCAACAAACATGAAGTTTCTTGTTAAACTTGTCAAGAGTGGAAGTGAAATCAGGAACATGTTAGTCCAAGTTTATAAAGATAATGCCATGAAGAAAATGGCAGTGTACAAATGGATTGAACGTTTTTCTGAAGGGAGAGAAAGAGTCACTGATGAAGAGAGGTCAGGATGGCTAGTAACAAGCAGAACTGATGAAAATATTGCAAAAATTTGTCAAATTGTGCATCGAATTGTGAGCTGCCTGTGAGAAGCATAGCAGACCAGGTAAACATCAGTAATGAAATAGGAATATCTGAACTGAAAATCTTGGCATGAGAAAGGTGTGTGCAGAAATGGTCACTAAGGAGCTCACTGATGAATGAAAAAGCAAAAGGGAGTGAAAGCTTGCCAAGATCTTTTGGAGAGGCAAGATGATGTTTTGGGCCATGTTGTCGCTGGAGATGAAACATGAGTTTACCAATATGACCCTCAAACAAAGTGTCAAAATGCACAGTGGAGATCAGCCAGTTCTTCATGGTCAAAAAAGTTCTGCCAGTCCAAATTGAGAATCAAAATGATGTTGCTAAGCTTTTTTGATCCCAGAGGGATTATTCACTATGAATTTGTACCAACTGAACAGTTAACTGCGTTTACTACAAGGAAGGGCTGAAAAGGCTGCATGAGAAAGTTAGACAAAAATGACCTGAACTTTTTGCCAATAACACATAGCTCCGGCATCATGGCAATGCACTGGCTCACATGGCACTGTCTGTAAGGGAGTTTTTAGTCAGCAAACAAATAACTGTATTGGAAAACCCTTCCTACTCGCCTGATCTGGCCCCTAATGACTTTTTTCTTTACCCAGAGATCAAGAAAATATTGAAAGGAAGGCATGTTGATGACCCTCAAAACATCCAGGGTAATACAAGGACAGCTCTGAGCCATTTCAGTAAAAGAGTTCCCAAATTGCTTTGAAGTGTGGACTAGGCACTGGCATCGGTGCACAGCTTCCCAAGGAGAGTGCTTTGAAGGTGACCATAGTGATATTCAACAGTGAGGCATGTAGCGTTTTTTTCTAGGATGAGTTCGTGAACTTAATTGGCATCCCTCATATATCAAAGAAATCATTCATGTATTTGTAGAGACTGTAACATCCCAAATCTGAGGATTAAGATAAAAGCATCTTACTGTTTACTTAGCCACAGGGGATAGTGAACCCAAGATCAGTAGGCTGAAAACCAGGACTCTTGCTTATAAGCTGTAAATATCCATGAATCCCAAAATTGGCAGGCAAGACTGTAAGGCTGCTTCTGATTCATGCAGCTACCGGGACTGGGGAAGCCAAGATTAACAGGTCAGAAAGCAGGGCTCTCCTCACAGGCTGTGAAGATTGACAGATCCCAAGACTGGCTTGTAAGCTGCTTGCTCAAGTCCCAAGAACTAGAAATCAGACAAACAGGAGGCAGCTGCAGAATCCAGAGTGAACAAAAACCGAGAAAGTCTGCTTATATTTGGATATAGGCCACATTCCTAAGGAAACTTTCTTTTAACTCACTGGTTACTCACAGTAGACTCTGTCATGAATTTGGTCACGTATAAACATTGAGAATCATGGCTCAGCCAAGTTCATACACAATCTAAGTTCATACGCAATCTAAACCATCATAAGCACCCTCAGTTAAACTTTTGCATACAACTCTTCATTTCAGAGCTTGTTTCTGGGAGACTAATTCAAGACACAGTTGAAATTATGTATATTTAAGTATAACTTATAATAGTAGAAGACTAGAAATAAATATCCACAGTAGGAGACTGGTTAAATAAATTATGCAGCCTGTGGAAGATAGTATGGACTCACATACAAAGATCTCTGAAAGTAATAATGATAAGAAAGCTACTAAGTACATAAAAAAAAAATTCCTTTACTGTAGGGTGGATTTCAGCAGCATTTAGTATATACCAAGAACTGTTCTAAGTATTTACATATAGGTACTGTTCTTGTGCCTAGGTGGAGATGACTAAAGAAAACAAATTAACAGTCTTCTGGGTAAATGAAATGGCATATCTGAAGGCCCAAAAGGAAAGAGAGGGCTTGGAATATTTAAGAAATTGAAAAAAAAAAAAGTTACAGTATAGTAGAAACATAGAGTATGAATTTGCAAAAGGCTAGAAACTTAATATGGAACTGGATACAGGAAATAGCATGACTGGAGGCCAGGGGTCAATTTAACCCATTGCCATTGAGTAATTTCCAACTCATAGTGACTCCAAGTTTCTCAAAGTAGAACTTCACTCCAGTAGGTTTTCAGTAACTGTAATCTTATGGAAACAGACTGGTAGGTTCTTCCTCCATGATGTCACTAGGTAGATTCAACCCACCAGCCTTCTGGTTAGTAGTTGAGCTCAAATCGCTTGCACTACCCAGAGACCTAAGGACCATTTTTTTTTTATTATGATTAAGTAAAAGTATACAATCCAAATCAATTTTGCATACCTGCCCCTCTGCAAGTCCATCTGGTCTCCTCACCGTTTGACAGCACACTCCTCATTTTCACTCTTTAGTATCTTCTTAGTGAATATCTGTCCCCTCCTCTCCACCATCTCCTCTCCCATCTAGAAAGAAACCAGTGGGACATGCTCCTATAAATGTATAAAACCATAAAGTACACACACCACATGCTCACACTATGTCACTGAGGCCGGTTCATTCTTGTCTGAAGAGTTGACCTCAGTACTGGTTTGGGGTCAGGTCTAAGGGCCATGTTCCTAGGGGACTGTGTAGGCTGTTGGACCATCAATTCTGGTTTTTTAGTAGAGTTCCTGAACTGCATAACTCTTTCTGCCATGCTGCATCAGGGCTCTACATTGTGTCCCCTATCACAGCTGCCTTTGGTGGTGGCCAGGCACCATCAGGTTCTTCTGGCCTCGTGCTTGTGCAATCTCCCATTCATATAGGTCCTTCTGTCTCCTGTGCTCGTTTTTCCTCATGTCTTTGATAGTCTTGATTGTCATCTGTTCCAGATGAGTTAGGAATATTTGATGTTCCTCAGATGGCAGCTTGCTAGATTTTAAGACCCTAGGGACCAATTTTAAAAAACAAACGTGTGATCATCAAGTTAATTCTGATTCATGGCAACCCCATGGATGTTACAAAAGAATAGAACTCAACTGCTAAGCTAAAGTTGGGTGGTTCAAACCCACACAACTGTTAGTGACCCTACAGGACAGAGTAGAACTGCCCCATAGGGTTGCCGGGAGCAGCTGGTAGATTTAAATTGCTGACCTTTCAGTTAGCAGCCTGAATCACTATGCTGCTAGGACTTCTAGGAGGTCACTAGGCATCTCAGTAAGAGCAGTTTTGGGTAGCAGAGGCCTCATTGTGGTGGACTAAACAGTGAAAGAGGGAAGGGAAGGTAGAGAATGAGGGAAAAAAGAAAAATGAGTAGAGGAGGTATGTGAGAAAATGATTTAGAAATTGCTGCATGGTATTCAATAACAAATTCTTCACCTAAAATGATATCTATGAAGACCATAGCTGTATGGCTTTCAGCAAATTATTTAACCTCTACTTTATCCGATAGTTGTGAGTGTTAAATATCTTAATACATTGCAAAGTGCTTATAATAGTGTCTCGTCATATTAAAGGAAAAACAAACAAAAAACCCAAGCCTATTGCCATCAAGTTGATTCTGATGCATAATAACCCTGTAGGGCAGAGTAGAACTGCTCCTTATGGTTCCCAAGGAGTGTCTGGTGGATTTGAATTGCTGATCTTTTGGTTAACAGCCATAGCTCTTAACCACTATGACACCAGAGTTTGGTTTCCGGTTACATTAGGCATCCAAAACAGAAATTTCCAGTGTAAGAGAGAAGCTATTAATATTATTTTTAGCATCATGGAGTATCATAAAGTGCCACACCCTCATACAATAGAGAAATGACCTTGAACTTGAACTATAGCTCTTTTGTTTTTAAAAAAAATCTCACTAGTGCTAAAAACACATAGACAAATAAAGATTAGAGAAGAGCCACAGGGGTGAGGATTCATGTCCTTATTACTTGTTGTTATTTGTCACCCTAATTACCATCAATATTGTTTAACAGGTAGCCTTCTCTCTTAGGGAGGCAGGGTGATTGCATTTCTGACTGAGAATGAAACAAATGCTTACTCCTGGGAGGTGCTATTTTCTTCAGTGACAAAGAACCAGTTGGTGCTATGGAAACAGTTAATTGGATTTTTTCACCTCACTCAGAAAAAAGCTTCTAAAGGAGTTCATTCTTTTTCCATAAAGGAATATTTTATTCACAAAAAAAAATCTCATTTTCATATCTATCTACTGGCCCTGGGTGCCACTTTGAACAAAATGAATGCAAATGATTATTGACTGATTTTTCTAGTTGGGAGTGAGGAGAAATGCTTTTAAGAAGGTACAGATTCATTTTTTCTGCAATGAATATAAATAAAAGATGATAAATACTAAATTAATAATGGTTCTATGAGCTGTAGATCTTAATGAGCAAAGTCAGAGTTAGAAGAAGACCTTTGCCTCACTGTTCACTACAATAGGCATCAGCCACTTGTGGCTGCTGAGCACCAGAAAGATGTCAAGTGCAACTGAGGAAGTGAATGTTTCATTAAAAGAAACTTGGAGTTCCTGGTTAGTAGTGCAAATAGTTAAGTGCTACTAGCCAAAAGATTAGAAGTTTGAGTCTCCCAGGAGGTAATTCAGATGACAGGTCTAGCAATTTGCTTCAAAAAGTCACAATTTTGAAAACCCAATCAAGTAGTTCTATCCTGACGCACATAGAGTTGCCATGAGTCAGAACTGACTCGGTGGCAGCTAACAACAATACAAATTTAAAAATTGATAAAGTCATTAAAAAACTTTTAAGAAAGTTTTGAACCACTTCATGGTGTGAGTCTACTTTTCTCTATTTTTCTAAATACAGATTGAGTATTTCTGGTGAAAATTTAACATCTAAATTGAGATTGAACTTATGCAACAAATTTCAAAGACTTGTTATAAAAACAAGAATGTATAAGGTTGGACATTTAAGATCATGAACTTAATTGTTCTAAGTGCTACATATCTCACTGCTGAATATCACTACAGTCTCCTTCAAAGTACTCCCCTTAGGAAGTTATGCACTGATGCCAATGCCTAGTCCACCCTTCAGAGCAATTTAGGAGTTCTTTCTGGACTGGCCATTGTGAATGGTAGCACAGTGGCAGGTTCATGAACCTCGTTGTATAGTTGTCTGTGAGGGAATTTTTAGATAGTAAACAAGTAACTGTATTGGAACACCCTCCCTACTCACTTGATCTGGCCCCCTATGACTTTTTTCTCACCCAAAGATAAAGGAAATATTGAAAGGAAGACATTTGGATGACATTCAGGACATCAAGGGTAAAACGATGACGGCTCTGATAGTCATTCCAGAAAAAGACTTCCAGAATTGCTTTGAAGGGTGGACTAGGTGCTGGCGTTGGTGCATAGCTTTCCAAGGAGAGTACTTTGAAGGTGACTGTAGTGACATTCAACAATGAGGTATGTAGCACTTTTTCTAGGATGAGTTCACAAACTTGTATATGATCAATAATTTTTCATATTCATTACATGGTTAAATAATACCTCTTAGGCTAGGTTTTCTAGGGAAGCAAAACCAGTAACATGTATAGGTACAGGAAAGATTTATAATATAGATAGATAGATAGATAGATACAGGAAACAGCTGATGCAATTGCAGAAGCTGAATGTCCCAAGTCCTGGCACAAGCCTCACATGGCCGTGGGAGCTGACAAACCCAAGGTCAGCAGGTCAGATACCAGAGTTCTAGATCACCAGTTGTGTAGGTCAGTGGATCCCTAGCTGGCGGCGAGACAGAGTGGCAGAGGCTGGTGAACCTAGGATCGACAGACAGGTCAGGGAGCAGGACCCTGAAGCACGGGCTGTAAGCACTGATGAATCCAACAGCTGCTAGTTCAAGTCCAGGAACCAGACGCTGGAAGAAGAGAGCAGGAGCTCCTGGTTATGTGAGCAGACTAGGAGTAGTAGTGGAAGGTGGAGAGATGCGAGCTGAGGGGTGGGAAGCCACTACAGACCCCACCCTGCCACTTAATACAGCAGCCAAATATGGAGTAGCTAAGTTGACATAATCCTGACCACCACAGTGATTGCTTCTCTCTTCCTAGGATGTCATGGCTTGAATTGTGTCCCCCCAAAAATAGGTGTAGTCACGTGCTGGAACATGATTCCCAGTATCTTGTGACTGTCCTCCATTTTGTGGTTTTTCCTATGATGCATGTTAAAGGATTAGGAAGGGGCTGTAAATCCCTTCATGGGATCACCTCCCTGTTCCACTGCAAAGGGAGTTTCCCTGGCGTGTGGCTTGACCCATCCTTAATCCTTTCATCTTGCAAGAGATAAAAGGAAAGGGAAGCAGGCAGAGAATTGGGAACCTCACACCATCAAGCAAACCACACTGGGAGAAGAGCGGGTCCTTCAGACTTGAGGTTCCTGTGCCAATACACTCCCTGGACAAAGACTGGTGCAATACTGGACTTGCCTCCAGAGACAACAAGGGGAAAGCCTTCCCCTGGAATGGTCACCCTGAATATGGACTTTCGGGACTGTGTAAGAATAAACGTTCCTTTGTTAAAGCCATCCACTCTGGTATTTCTGTTAGAGCAGCCCTAGCTGACTAAAACAGTGCCTTTTAAATATACTTTGGTTGCATGAAATACATTATTAAAACTAACTGCATCTGTTTCTACATTTTTATGCTGGCTATAGAAAATGTTTAAATTGCATGTATGGCTTGCATCGTATTTCTATTGCACAATGCTGCTATATATCCCAAGCTTCACGTAAATCTATTAGAAGCACTAACAGATATCTAAAAATAGATTGGTTATCTCAGTGTGATATTTTTTTTATTTTTTGCCATCTTTCCCCTTCTCCTTTTTTCCTCTACCTAGATCCTGCACTGCCTCCATTCCTCTCTGGCATGCCACCCAGTGAGAGAGACATCAGCTTGATGCCATCCCAATTCTGTCATACTCCCAAGGCTAGATCCACCACTCCTGTATTGTTGCTGTTGTTTTTATTTGTTTGATTTTGGGTTTCTTTTCTCTCTTTCCTCTCTCCTTTCTCCCGCTGGCGTAGCCTTGTGTACCACCCACATCACTTCTCAAAAGGCCAAGCCACACTGCTTAGCTAGATAGCCACTGGCCTACAGCCTTGGCTACCTAGCCACCCTGTGTTTTTTTCCTCTTTTTATTTAATTGTATTTTATGTCTTTTGCTTTTGTTTGTCTCTTCTCTTGCTTCTTTCACCCACCCAGTTAGCTCTACACATAACATCCTCTTCTTTCACTCTTACCTGTCTCCACTGTGTGCTGTGCCATGCCCTCAAGTAGTACCAGTGCAGTCCCTTGAACCCTGAGCTGCACTGTCCCCTAGCTCCACAGCACCACCCTCAATTCATACTGCAAACTAGCCATTCCCATGACTCCACCCCCACTGGACCTGCCCTACTGTACCATAAGTAAAGTAGCCAAAATGAAATACCAGATGATCTTCTTCTACAAGAAGTTACACTGGAACTATCTGATTCAAAAACTAATTAAACCAAACAAAACAAATCCATTGCTGTTGAGTCAGTTCTGACTCATAGTGACCCTATAGGACAGAGTAGAGCTACCTCCATAGAGTTTCTGAGGAGCCCATGGTGGATTCAAATTGCCGAACTTTTGTTTAGCAACTATAGCACTTAACCACTATACCACCAGGGCTTCTGAACTAACAGATAGGAAATTCAAAAGTCTAATATTCAAGGTTTGCCAACAGATAAAGGAAAATGCAGACAAAAATTAAGGAAAAAATACATAAAATCATGAAAAAGACAAAGTCATGGAGAAAGAGACAAAAGAATGTGTGAATTCAGGAAAATAATAGAGGAATGAAATGTCAAAATAAAAAAATAGAATAAAAAAACAGCAATTAGAAATCTAAAACAACAAGATTTCAGAAAGGAACAATACAATAGAAAATTTTAGGAGCAAATTTAAACAGTGGAAGATAGGATCACCAAAATTGAAGACAAATCCTTGGATGCCACTTTGAGAAAAAAATTAGAGAAAAGAATAGAAAAATGAAACCCTGAAAACAATGTGAGATATAATCAAAAGCAAAAAATTTTGTGTGATTGGAGTCTCAGGAAAGGGGAAGAACATGTAAAACACAAAGAGGATCCTGGAAGATTTGCTGATACATGATTTCCTTAATATCATGAAAGACAAAAAGCTGACCACTGAAGAAGTTCAGTGAATTTCATACAAAATAGACCCTAAAAGTAAAACACTAAGACATATCATAATCACATTTGCTAAAGCTGAAGACAAGAAAGAATCCTGAAAACACCTTGAGAAAAATGAAAACTGACATATAAATAGGAAGCAGTACTATTAACCTTTGATTATTTGGCAGACACTTTGTAGGTATCTGTAGATAAGAAGGCAACGGGATAACGTATATCAAATCTTGAAAGAAGGAAACTGCCAACAAAGAATAATATATTCTACAAAACTTGTGCTCAAATACAATGATGAAATTAGGACTATTCCAGATAAAAAGAAATTGAGGGAATATGTGCAAACCAAACCAAACCATAAGAATTACTAGAGGGAGCCTTTAGTTAGGTAATCTACATCAGACAACAGCCTGAATCTAGCAGACAACATAGCATCAGTCAGACGCTAACCTTAATAATTAACTCTCAATGATAAAACAAAACTAAAAAAATTGCAGCAGAGAACCAGAGAGGTCAACTTGCAAATAACAACAATTTCAGAACAATAAAAGAGGGAATTAAGGATGTAGGCATAAAACTTCCAAATGGAGAGCAAGTCAAAGCATTATCCAGTAGTAAAAGACTGGTTTAAACTTAGAAAGACAGGGATAAATTTCCAGGAAAACACAAAGCAAGTTAAAAAGTCTACTTGTTTAAATAAAGAAGAAAAACATAGTCTGAAGTAAACACAAAATCTACAAAAAAGGAAAGAATTGCAAAAACTGCACAAGCAGAAGGAACTCAGCACAAAAGAATGAGAAGAGCAAAGAAAATATAAGCAGTACAAAAGAAAGACACTACAAAATTACAGCAGTAGACTCACATCTATCAATAATCACACCGTACATAAATGGCTTAAGTGCACCCATATAGAGAAAGAGAAAACGGATAAAAAAACAGGATCCGTCAGTATGCTGTCTACAAAAGACACATCTTAGAAACAAGGACATAAATTTATTGAAAATCAAAGGATGGAAATATATATATATCAAGCAAACTGCTACCAAAAAGGAGCCCTACCCACTGCTGTCAAGTTGCAGGAGTGGTAATGATAATCTCAGATAAAATAGGCTTTAAAACAAAATCCACCAAAAAAAGACAAAGAAGAGCATTATATAATAATAAAGGTACTAGCCTTTAGAAAAATTCACATGAAAGCTACAAAGAGATACCATCTCACTCCAACATTACTGGCATGAATTTTTTTTTTTAAAAAAAAGAAGACACAGAAAATAACAAATGTTGGAGAGGCTATGGAGACTGGAGCTATTATGCATTACTGGTGGGAATGTAAAATGGTGGAAAATGATAATGCACTTCCTTAAAAAGCTAGAAATGGAAATTCCATACGATCCAGCATTCCCACTCCTAGGACTACATTCTAGAGAAATAAGAGCCATCACACAAATGGATATATTCACACCTATGTTCACTGTAGTGTTGTTCACAATATCAAAAAATAGAAACAACCTAGGTGCCCAGGTGAACGGCTAAACAAACTCTGATATGTACATACAATGGAGTACTCTGCAACAATAAAGAACAATGAGGAATCTGTGAAGCATCTCTCAACATGGATGAATCTGTAGGGCATTATTCTGAGGGAAATAAGTCAATCACAAGAAGATAAATATTGTATGACACCACTACTATAAAAATTCTTGAAAAGGTTTACCCACAAAAAGATGTGATCTTTGATAGTTAAGAGGGAGATGGAAGGGTGGGGAGGGAAAAACACTGAATAGACAATAGGTCAGTAATAACTTGTTGGAAAGGTAAGACAGTACACAGTATGGAGAACCCGGCACATCTTATCCAAGGCAAGGTCACAGAAGCTCCACAGGCGTATTAAAACTCCTTGAGGGACTGAATTACTGGGCTGAGGGCTGTGGGGCAATGGTCTGGTGAACATCGAGCTCAAGTAGTGTAATATAGTTTATAATGAAAATATTCTATATTCTGCTTTGGTAAGTAGCATCTAGGGTCTTAAAAGCTAGTGAGCAGCTAGCTATGTAAGACACTCCACCAGTCTCACCCAATCTGGAGCAAAGTCACCCAATCTGGTGCAGAAGGAAAAAGAAAAAAACACAGACACATGGGAAAGATTAGTCCAAAGGACTAAAGGACCATCTACCCCGGCCTCTAGCAGGCTAAGTCTAACATGGCTATACGGTGCCTGACTACCACCACTGAGTGCTGTGACAGGGATCACAACAGAGGGTCCCAAACAGAGCTGGAGAAAAATGTAGAATGCAATTCTAATCCATAAAAAAGAAAAAAAAGTCAGAAAAATGTAGACAGAGACTGGAGAAATCTTGAGGGTATGGTTCTCAAACATCTTTACAGCTCAGTAATAAAATCGCTCCTGAGGTTCCCTCATCAACCAAAGATTAGACTGGCCCATGAAACAAAATGAGACTAAATAGACACACCAGCCCAGGGACAAGTACAAGAAGGCAGGAAAGCTGGTAATCGGGAACCTAAAGGGGAGAGTGTTGACATGTCATAGAGTTGGCAATAAATGACACAAAATAATATGTATATTGTTTATTAGAAACTAATTTGCTTTGTAAGCTTTCTCATAAAGTACAATTTAAACAAACCAAAGAAGTGGTTCTAAGGAAATGAATAATAATGCAGAGACTGTTCTATGCAAGGTAAAATTTATAACAACTCATTTGTACTCAGGACAATTGAAAATAATTTGTATAACAACAGAAAGATGATTGGATAACTCTTGGAGCATTACCTTAATTGAATATCATGAAATTATTTAAGATGATATTTATGAAGATCCCGTAGCAGTATGTAAAATGTTTGCAACTCAGTAACCATCTGAGATACTCCACTGGTCCCACCTTGTCTGGAGCAAAGGAGAATGAAGAAAAACAAAGACACAAGAAAAAGACTCACCCAAAGAACTAATGGACCACAACTACACAGCCGCCACCAGACCGAGTCCAGAGCAACTAGGTGGTGTCTGCCCAGCTACCACCACCACCTACTGTTCTGACAGCAATCACAATAAAGGGTGCCTGATGGAACTGTGTTCTATGTACTTACATAGAATACAATTCTAACTCACACATGTGCACAAAAAGGACCAGACTCACTAGCTGACAGAGACTGGAGAAACTGTAAGAATACGGCCCCTGGACACCCTTAAGGCAAAGATTTGGTAGGCTTTTACAAACAAGATAAGACTAAATGTGTACACCAGCACATGGGCAAGAGCAAGAAGGCAGGAGGGAACAGGAAAGCTGATAATGGGGAATTCAAGGTCAAGAAGGGGACAGTGTTAACATGCCGTGAGGTTGGCGACCAATGTTACAAAACAGTGTGCATGTTAATTGTTCAATGTCCGTTGTAAAACTTCATCTGAAGTACAATTAAAAAACTGTTTTAAATGTTTGTCTCCCAACATCAAATGAATAAAACAGAATATAAAATTGTATTTGTAGTAAAATTAGAATCGATTTTCAATTACATACAGATATGAACTAAAGAGAGACATGAAAAAAGAAAAATTGTTGTTTTTTCTGCTAATGGAAAGGTGTGTGTGTTTTTAACAAAAAGGTAACATTATTTACATAGTAAATTATATTGAATCAAATAATACGTTGGAATGAGCAAAATCAAGTAAATAGTTCTTTTAAAAGTAATTGAAAATGTTTCCTGCAAATCACAAAATTTGAATTGGATTAACTGGTCCTTCCAGGTGATGTAGGATGTAGCTTCTTTTCTTTCTAAATGCAAGGCCAGATGTTTTTCTCATGGTCATAGAACTCAGATAGAATCCAACTTAGTACGCAGTCATGGGTTGCTTAAGGTCCACAATATGGTCTGTGAAACAGAAGGTCAGTGATTTGGATGTTGTGCCAACATGCCTAAATTGTGAACAATAGAAGTCACTGACTTTCCACTTCTGTGTTGTTTAATAACCTTTTGTTTTGCTACCAAACTGATGTTTCTCCTTTGCTCCTGCTGCTGCTGCTATGGCAAGCACTAGTTCTGCTGCATTTGGTTTCACAGTAGTATTTTCGAAAGACAATTAAATGGAGAGATTAAACTACAACACTCAAGGGTCATGTGATACATGAGATTAGATGTTGCTGCATGTGAGCTGAAGCATGTACACTGTTACATGGTAAACTTTATTTGTAAATAAGGAACGTTCAGATTAAGGTAGCCATCTTTCACAAATCCACCAACTGCTCCTTGGAAACCTTATGGGCAGTTCTACTCTGCCTATGGGGTCACTATGAGTCAGAATCGACTTGATAGCAACAGTCTTTTTTTTCGCTTGGATGTCTTCTACTGTTATACAGTACATCTGAAAAAAAAAAAAACCTGGTTATGTAGTGGTTAAGAGTATGGCTATTAACTGAAAGGCCAGCAGTTTAAATCCACCAGGGAGTCCTTGGGAATGCTCTGGAACAGTTTGTTTTGTGCTTTAGGGTCTCTATGAGCCAGAATTGACTTGATGGCAATGGTTTTGTTTTTGTTTTTTTGTACCATTCTATGCTGTAGTGCAACGACTTTGTATCTAAAAGACAAGAGATACATGTTGTCATGGATTGAACCACATTCCTCAAAAATGTGGGTAGCAATTTGGCTGGGCCATGATTTCTAGTATTGTGAAGTTGTTCTCCTTTTTGTGATTTTCCTGTTGTTGCAGTTCCTAATCTCTGCCTGTGTTAATAGGACAAGATTGGATTATGCCAAAGAGGGTTAATGCGGGACTGTTTCACCCTTACCGAGGTTACATTACTAATTTATTGTAAAGGGAGTTTCGCTGCCCAACGCTGCTCAACCGTTTTATCTTTTTAACCTATAAGAGATAAAAGAAAAGGGCAGCAAGCAGAGAAAAGAAAGTACTCCTACCACCAAGAAAGTAATGCTAAGTGTAGAGGATATCCTTTAGACCTGAGGTTCCTGTGCTGAGGTGCTCGCAGACTAAGGAAAGACTGATATATAACAAGACCTTCCAACTCGACGGCACTTGGCTTTTGGCTTCCTCCAGAGCTGACAGAGGGAAAGTATTCACTTGGAGCTGATGCCCTGAATTTGGACTTGTAGCTTACTGGACTGTGAGGGAATAAACTTCTCTTTGTTAAAAACTCCCACTTGTGGTATTTCTGTAATAGCAATGCTAGATGACTAAGACACATGTGTTGAATCCAGGAAGCTGTTGTAGTTTGCTGCATCTGCTTATGTCCACTGTCTACTACTTCCCTTTCTCTAATTGGGATTTGAACTCTGTTACAGTCTTATGGGTCTATAGATGTATACAAGGGCAAACAATTACGTTCACAAACTTGTCATTGTGCACTTACGTTGGCAGCACCA
This sequence comes from Heterohyrax brucei, assembly GCA_028571685.1. Taxonomy (NCBI): domain Eukaryota; kingdom Metazoa; phylum Chordata; class Mammalia; order Hyracoidea; family Procaviidae; genus Heterohyrax; species Heterohyrax brucei. The sequence continues at coordinate 26,266,126 of CM053149.1, read as the reverse complement.
TACAAACTGAGTAAGATTTTATAACTTTGGTATATCAGTGTTGCATAGCTGTGTTCATGTCGACATGTGGATATGTCTTGTTGAGTGGGTTGTTGTTGCTGGGTGTGTTTGTGTGCTGTCATGAGAATGTCAGAGTTTGAATTAGAGCAAGGAACAAACATTAAATGTCTTTTTAAACTTGGAAAGAGTGGAAGTGAAATCAGGGATATGTCAGTCCAAGTTTATGGAGATAATTCCATGAAGAAAAGTGGCAGTGTACAAGTGGATTAAATGTTTTTCTGATGGGAGAGAAAGCCTCACTGATGAAGAGAGCTCAGGGTGGCCAGTAATCAGCAGAACTGATGAAAACATTGCAAAAATTTGTTGAGTTGTGCATCAAAATCGTTGGTGGACCAAATAAACATCGAAAGAGAAATAGGAAAAGCTGAATTGAAAATCTTGCTATGGCAAAGGTGTGTGCAAAAATGGTCCCTAAAGGAGCTCACTGATGAACAAAAGCAAAGGAGAGTGGAAGTTTGCTGAGACCCCTTGGAAACGCAAGAGGATGTTTGGGGCCATGTTATTGATGAGGAAACATGGGTGTTACCAGTACAACCGTGAAACAATGTCAGATTGCACAATGGAAGTCATCCAGTTCCTCAGCACCAGAAAAGTTCCCTCAGTCCAAATCAAGAGGCAAAACAATGTTGCTAACCTTTTTTGACAATAGAGGGTTTGTTTATTGTGAATTTGTACTGACTGGACAAATAGTTAACCAAGTTTACTGTTCAGAAGTCCTGAAAAGGCTGTGAAAGAAAGACAAAAACACCCTGAACTTTTCACCAACAGCTCACAGCTTTTGCATCGTGACAGTGCAGCAACTCACACGGCACTGTCTGTGAGGAAGTTTTTAGCCAGTAAACAAATAACTGTATTGGAACACCCTCCTTACTCACTTGATCTGGCCCCCAGTGACTTTTTTCTTTCCTGGAAGATACAGGAAACACTGAAAGGAAGATGTTTTGATGACATTCAGGACATCAAGGGTAATATGGTGACAGCTCTGATGGCCATTCCAGAAAAAGAGTTCCAAAATTGCTTTGAAGGGTGGACTAAGTGCTGGCATTGGTGCATAGCTTCCCAAGGGAAGTACTTTGAAGGTAACTGTAGTCCTACTCTGCAGTGAGGTATGTAACACTTTTTCTAAGATGAGTTTGCAAACTTAATTGTCACGGAAGTTTGCAGTCGGTCATTGCTCAAACAGGTATTGTGTGGCACATAACTGTGTAACCTATAGAAAGAGAGTGATTGCAAAGGCATTTGGATAAGTGATGTTTGGGCTATTAGAAGGAAGATCAGATTAAGACTGTCAGAAACATTTACAAATGTGTGAAGACCAGCATTCCTAGCAAAGAGAAAGAAAAAAGAATGTCACCATGAGGAAGGTTTTGCACTAATGTAGGTGACAGCATTATGAGGTTTCCCTCTCTGTTTCCTGGCCAGGTTTTTCATTTTTCTTGTTCCAGTTCATCCTGACAGTGATGTGCAGCCTAATTACTTTTTTTGGCATGGCTTTAATTGAGGTCTTTTTATCCCTTGCTTAAAGTCTGTATTATATAATTGTTGGCATTTTTTCTTCTTAACCCTTTCCAATACAGCTTTAGTCAGTATATTTGTCCTGATGTTTAAAGAAAAGATATTTGTTTCCCTGTATTTTGAAGTCTATGTAACCTTGTCTAAAATCAGTTAATCAGCAAGATGTGAAGTAGGTTATATAAATACTGTTAGCACACTCAAATCATTAATCATTGCTAGTTTATGATGCATTTGACCCACACCACTTTGTAATCCCAGTGTTAAAGGAGAATTAAGAGATTTGGGAGACACAGTTTGGCTACTGAAGAAGGATAGTTTGTTTTGTTTTGTTTTTTTTAATTTTTATTTTTATTTAACATAACTGAGTGAAAATGTACATTCACATATAAATTTACATGCCCACCTATATGCAGCTTCCACTGCTCTCCCTGTCTAGTGACAGCACACTATTCCTCTCTGCTCCATACATGTCTCATCTTCCCAACAACCTCCTTTCCCCTCCTCTCCGTCCACTCCCCTTTCTCCAGCCAGAGGTCAGCAAGATGATATCCTATAGATGTATAAAACCATAAAGTGCTTCCAATATATGGTCACTCTGCATTGCCAAGTCCAATCCATTCCTGTCCAAAGAGTGGACCTTTGTTATAATTTATGGGAAAGGGCAGCATCAGGGCAGGGGGCCATGCTCTTAGAGGAACCCCAAAACCCGCTGGACCATCAACTGAGGTCTTTTAGTGGAGATCTCATGATGCACCTCTTTATTCTTTTGTTGCCAGTGAGATTCCTCTCTGTGAGCTCCATCGTGGGTATCACTGGTGGTGGCCGGGCACCATCCGGTTCTTCCAGTCCCAAGTCGATGTAGACACCCACTCTTGTGGGTCTCTCCATCTTCTCGGTTGTCTTTACCGCATGCCATTTTGGCCCTCGGTGAGCATCTGTTCCTGCTGAGTTGGGACCATTTGCTGTGTCCTCGGATGGCAGCTTGGCAGCTTTTAAGACCCCAGACGCCACTCACCAATGTGGGGTGCAGAGAGCTCTCTTAGCAAAACGCTAGTTGTGCCAATTGGCCTGGAATTCGCCTAAGAGCATGGTCCCCCGCCCCCCACCCCAGCTACTCTATCCTTGCAGTATTGAGTTAAGATGGAAGGAGTACTCAAGTTACGCTGAAGTCTACTTAATGTTGTTCTTGTTCCTAATGTGTGCTGTCACCGCTTTCTCCCAACTAGATTTCTAGTAACTATCTAAACTAAACCCTCCCCCCCTCACCCTTCCTCCCTCCCCTCCCTTGCAGCTGTCAAAGAGTCTTTTCTTCTATACACAAGTCTGTTTTGGAGATCTTATCGTAGAGGTCTCATACAGTATTTGTCCTTTTGTCGCTGACGACTTTCACTCAACATAATGTCTTCCAGTGGATAGTTTGTTTTAATATATTAACCTTGGAAAATATTTCAAGTGATAGACTGACAGGTACTGACACTTAGTTTTTCCTTATATTTACATAATGGACAGGAGTGATTTTTATTCACAAATTAGATTCAGCATTGCTCAAGGTGAAATAGTGTTTTAGAGGCAGTTTGGCTTAATGGAAGGAAAGTGAGCTTTGGAATCAGAATTTGGGATTCTAAATCCATGCTCTGCTGTCATGTTTTATAACAAGTCACTTAACCTATTTGAACTTCAATTTCTTCATTGTCCCATGTGAGGATTTTGTTTTAAAATAAGTAGAGAAATGCTCAGGTTTGTCATACATAAAGTCATTCAGCTTACTGCAAGGTGGTGGTGGCACAACACACAGACAAGACCCCAAAGTATTCATTTAGACCTAGAGAATCACACCAGGGTAAAGCTAGTTAAACAAAGTTCAAATCTTCCACCTTCAGGAGTTTCTCTTTAAGAGGTGGTCTCAGGAGTAGGGCTTAGTCAGCAGCTCCTCCTTAGTGGGGGAACGTAATAACTGGGTTTTGTAAAAAAATTTCATATCCTAATGTTGAAATGAGACATAAGTGACTCCCTTTTGAGGAAGGGCACAGTAAACAATAGCAGAAAATGCTATTCAGTTCATGAATTGGGCAGCATCCAAACCAAAACGTGGAAAAGAGTTCTGACCAGAAGATAAAATTTAAGGGTGTACATAGCAAGAACAAGAAAGTTAAAGACATAATTAAGATTTAATGTTTGTCAAGTTGGGGTGAAGAATGTTCAAACAATATGTAGTCACAAATGTGGTCAGTTGGTGATCACACTGCATCTTACCAACCAATCACAAGGATGACCTGAGGAATGGTAGTTATATTGAAAACGGAGGCTGAAATAGCCTTAATGTCAGGGGTGCTCAAAACTAAGGGAACCCGCGTGACATTGATTCAGTTCACCTCTAACACACGGGGAAAGACACGACCTCCACACTAAACAAGCCCCAGGTGGTGATGCTAGGGGTGGGGCCCTCTGTAGGCTCCATTACGGATTCAGTGATCTGTAGAAAATAAATGACTTATTTTGTCTTGGTAAAACCAATGATAGAAGAACCAAGCAGGAGGCCGGGAGAAGTAACTTGTATTTGAGCATTATTCTTCTAAGACTCTGTTTTCCTTGATGGCGAGAAAGATTGTGAAGCAGACCTCCACCCAACTGATCACCTCCACCCTGTTGTTCACCACTCAGCTGACCCGCACATGCCCCAACTTGCCCATGTTATTCCCTACATCTACAGGTTGTCTTTCCATCTTTCAACTTTGCCTGACTAATTTGGACAGGATCTGAGGATGAGAATATTTCCTTGTCCCTTTGCAATGCCAGCTTGCAAATAAGACCTTTGATCTCACCCCAAAATCTTCTGTCTCTGTGAACTGGCTTTTTGTGGCAGGTAGCTGAATTCCCCAGCTTTTCTGGTAACAACATTAGGCATGAAGACTTCCTGCATCATGGGGCAATAGACACAAGATATCTGGAGTAGGTTATTTCCTTAAGACTTTGGGGAGGTTTCCATCATTCAGCTATTAGCCTCTAACAAGTGTGGATAGTATCATTAAAAATAATCAAAACTCACTGAAATTTGAACATAAGGTTTACTCTGTTATTCCATATAAGCGTAAGGAGGCCATTTTGAGTCCAGAAAAAGAAATGGCTAGAAAAAGCTGAGAACAACAAGGTTTCTAAAGAGAAGAGGAAGAAGAAATGTAGATCAACACAAAACTACTCTTGACATTGTAGCGAGGGAAGAAAGTTAAGTTCTGCCTGCAGAACAGAAAGCATCTCAAACACCACTTTGTTTGTAGAGGAAGAGGCTTTTATTAGCCAGTGGTGTGGTGGATGGACTTAAGTCTGAAAAATAGCTGCACACCTCATTCCATTATCAGACATACCTGTATATATGTTTCCCCAAGAAGGCAGACAATGAAATTTCTGTATATCCTCCTAATTGGCAACTACAGGTATACGAATTTTCATATTGTATTCCTATCAGCCCAGTATACTTAAAGAAGCACTAGATAAGCCGTTAGCATTATGTTACATGGGAAGAAGGTCCCCTCTCCTTAGAAACTGGGCTTATCTCTATGACTTCTATGGGGGGAGGAGGGAGTATCCTCAGGCTGGCGCCAGAGAAAGACGTCTGGACTTTTACCTTGTGCTTAGAAACTGGCCTTATCTCAAGACTTCTGTAGAGGGAGGAGGGAGTGTCCTCAGGCTGGCCCCAGAGAGAAACATCTGGACTTCTGGAATTTAAGTAGTAAAAGCTTTTTTCTCCCTCTCTCAGCGTGATTGCCTGAACCCTGCTTTCCCCACCTACGGCAATCAACTGATAGCCATAGCCGTTTATTTCTTACTGGTTACTAGAAGTTTTGCTCTGCACACACCTGCAACCATGATGGCTTTTGACATTTAAACTAGGAAGTGATGCTTTGACAACTATCTTTTTATAGCAGGCTAAGACATTTCCATTGCCATGGAGTAGCTTCTGCCAGGCTTTGCAGTTTGGGCTAAACTTTTTGTGGTTAATATTTGATTTCTTGGAAAACAAAAATCTTCAAATCAAAAAAGGATGGTTGTTGTTAATTTTCCACTTTGACAGCGTACGTTGTATGTTTACAGGTCCAAGGTGAGAGGCAGGCAGTCTCCTGTTGTAGCAGGAAAAAGATAAGTTCAGCCTGCAGAGCAGAAAACACCTCAAACACCACTTTGTCTTTAAGAGGAAGAAGATTTATTGCTGGGGGTGCTGCAGTCAGACTCAAGTCTGAAGAACAGCCACAACCCCTCCTGTTATCAGACACATCTATTTATACATTTCTTTAAGAAAGTAGACAAAGGAATTTCCATATATCTTCCTTATTGGCAGCTACAGGTATACAGATTTTTACACTGTATTCTTATTGGAGCAGTATACTTAAAGAGGCACTAGATAAGCAGTTAGCATGAAGTTACATAGGGAGGGTTTTGTTTTGGAAAGTAGGTTTATCAGGGATTTCTATAGGGGGAGGAGGGAGTGTCCTGGGCTGGCACCAGAGAGAGGCATCTGGACTTCTACCTTCTTCTTAGAAACTGAGCTTCTCTGAGGATTTCTATGGTGGGGAGAGGAGGGAAGCTGGTATCTCTGATGCCTCAACTCTCATTTAGGCATCAGCTCATTTTCATTTAGTAAACAAGATGCGTATACCTATGGTAAAGCAGGCATTGATTCGAGCAGGGTTTGTGAAGTTCCTCCCAAAGCAAACTGATGCCTTCTCATCTAAACAGTATAACAAAGGCTACTTCCTCAGGTGAATTCACCTCTCAAGGAGGAAAGTAGTAGGCCTGGGTGTGGGTCCAGACCCATCATTTTCGAGGGTCTGATGTCATGCATTCCAACCATTTTTGGCTGTTTACAATCATTCATTTGCAGGCTCACAAGACCTGCACCCAGCCCTCCTGGAATTTAAGTAGTATCTTCTTAAAAGCTTTTTCTTCCTCTCTCCCTGTAGTACTGGGAGTAAAAGCCTCAGTCTTCAGAGTGGATGAGAGAGTGTCATTCTTCATCTTGGAAGAGCAAATATGCAAGTCTTTATATGGGTTTAGTCCCTCTGATCTTGCATGATAAGGATCTTGTCGGTGCCCAGTTCACATTATATCAGAATAACTCACATCATAGGTTCATAATCAAGGATGCATATTGGGATCCTTAACAGAAAAATTAAAGGGTATGGCATAACATGTCACATTAAAGCTGTTGTCTGTAACAAGGTACTGAAATATAATACTAGAAATTTATCACAGGAATTGTCACTCTTAGGTTGTTTACAGCTTAGCTTAAATGTTTAAGTTTCACATTACATTTTTCACACATATGAGATTTGGGGTGGGGGGGAGTCGGATCCATCTCGATGGCACTTGGCTTTGGCTTGGCATTGGTGAGTAGGGAAATTAGTAACAGACATCTTACTTTGATTTTAAGGTCTATTTTTATCCATGAAGCCAAATATTAACCATCAAAAGACTAACCTAAACTACAAAAGCCTGCAGAAGCTGCTCTGTAGCAATGTAAATTTGTCCTATCCTGCTAGAAAGGGATAGCTGTTAAACCTCTGTTGTTAGGTACCTTCTAGTAGGTTCCAGCACACAGTGACCTTGTATACAACAGAGCAAAACTCTGTCCAGTCCTGTGCCATCCTCACATTTTTTGCTGTTTTTCAGCCCATTATTGTAGCCACTGTGTCTGCCCACCTCACTCAGGGTCTTTCTCTTTTTTGCTGACCCTTTGCTTCACCAAACATGATGTCCTTCTCCAGAGACCGGTCCCTCCTGATAAAATGTCAAAGTGAGTGAGTAGGAGCATTTTGGCTGTACTTCTCCCAAGACAGATTTGCTCATTTTTCTGGTAGTCCGTAGTGTAGTCAATATTCTTAACCAATACTGTAATTCAAAGCATCAGTTCTTCTTTGGTCTTCTTTATTTATCATCCAGATGTTTTGCATGCGTATGAGGGAATCGAAAATACTGTGACTTGAGTCAGGGTCACCTTAGTCCTCAAAGTGGCATCTTTGCTTTGTAATGCTTTAAATGGGCCTTTTACAATGGGCCTTGACGGCACTTGCCTTGGCTTTGGCTTTACAATGGGCCTATGCATCATTTGATTTCTTGATGGTGCTTTCCATAGGTGTTGATTGTGGATTCCAGTAGAGTGAAATCTCTGACAACTTCAATATTTCCTCCATTTATCATCATATTGCAGCCTCAGAAACTCTATGAGGCAGTTCTACTCTGTCTCATAGGCTCACTATGAGTCAGGCTCCTGTGAGTCAGTCTCAACTGAACAGCAACTCTTAGTTTATACATCAGCAGTTGGCGCCCCTCAGGATGCTGCTCTGTTTTAACAAAACATTTTGAGACACTAAGAGCAGTCAGGGGAATTTTTTTTTAACCCTGAAGAGGAAAAGCAGATAATTCTTAAGCAAGTTCCAAAAAGTTAGAGAAATTCAAATTGCTTTTAATGACTATATGACAAATGAGGCACTGATAGCCTCTTCAAATAGAGGTGTTATGAGAAAATAAGCAGGTCATGTCTTTCTGGCTGCATTCTGACAGAAGAAAAATAAATTAGCTTAAATTACAAGAGATTTAGGTTCAACAAATGGCCGCCATTTTTAACTATGAAACCTAAGAACCGATTCTAGTAGAGATTTCAGTGTTTCCAGAGTGGACATCGGTGGTTGCCTATACAGTGTCTACTTACCCATCCCCCTTCTTAATGGTGTTAGGGTCCAGATTTCAAGACAATACACAGTTTCTCCTTAAAAGTTAAATTTTATTAAAAATGTGCCCAATAGGAAAAAGGGGGCTGGTGCACCAGGGACGCACTCCAAACTACGCAGAGCAGGAGGCGACCCCAGGCTTCCTTAGCGTGCAGTATTTAAGTCATAAAACCGCAGAGTAGGGAGGGGGAGCTGGTTTTTGCATTGATTGGTTGAGGCCATATGGAATTTCTGCAAGTTACAAAATGTAGCTGTTGATGAATGTGTCAGCTACACTGGTGAATGTTTCAACCACATGGAATTTCCGTAAGTTGTAAAAATGGATGTTTCCATAGCTTGTGGTTAGGGTTGGCTCCAGGGGTTATTTGTAAGGCTGTCTCCAGGCTTTGTCTTTTGCAAGATAAAGGTGAAACTACTCTAGGGTATTTCCTGCTATTTTCTGCTAAGTTATTTTCTGGAGCCTTCTATCCTGAATTTTCACTGCCCTTTTCCCAAGATGGTATCTGAGGTTCAAAATGGAGTTACTTATGTTTCATTTCAACAATGGTATTAAGTTCTCCTTCACTTACCTACCCTCTTTTGTGGAGCCCAGGAGTTTAGGTGACAGACCTTTCACCTAATTCTAGGAGTGAAACCCAGTTACCTTATGCTAAGGGATATAGTCATTGCCTAGGTGGTCATGTGGATTAAGAGGTCTAGTCAGAGTGAACGTCAGGACTCTTTGTTTGGCTTGCTGGGAAATATGTTCTTTCTTTAAAATGGTTAGTGATGCTCAAATATGAAGCCTGGAAATGTGTAGCCATTTAGGGATTTTGAGGGAAGTGGCTCAGCCCACCTTTCCCTAGTAGGGCAGGTTTTTCATAGTTTTAAAGTTTCATTGAGGTAATGTGGGATGAGGGGTTTATGGTTTGATAAGGAAAGAAAGAGGGATAGCAAGAAATTCTGGTTAGGGGATTTATGGTCTGAATAAAGAAGTGTTCATTAGAAGCATAAAGGCTAAGGTTTGTTTATGGTCAAGATTTTGATAAGGGAAGAGCTTTCAGTTATCCCAGGTGGGGCCTACCAGGCTGTTTTCAGCTGATGGCAGGTCTGATCATTGGATAGGATGACGTCCCTGAATGTCAGGGACAGAGTTTTCTCAGAAAGGAGGGAGGGAAAAAAAGAGGGAGGGAGGGAGGGAGGGAGGAAGGGAGGAAAGAAGGGAAGCAGGGAAAGAAGGAATGAGGGGAAGAAGGAAGGAGGGAGGAAGGAAAGGAAGGACCTTGATAACACTGCAGAGCTGACTAGTCAAACCAACTGCAGTGCATGTGGCCTCTGAACTTTTCAGATCCATAAGCCTAACTCCTATCTATTCAAGTTGATTTTCTCTTATCGCAACCAGAGAAGTCCTAATGGACACACTGTGGCCATCTGTTCTAAAGTTTTGTCTCATTTTCAAGTGTGTTTATGCTTCTCAACCTCCACCCCCAAGAGTTACAGACATTCTCAGGAGGAGGAATTATGAGTTCTGTTTAATTCAAATCTCCTACCACACCTAATATGGTAAGTGTTCTTTGAATAGTAGGCCCTTCAGGAAAGTTTGTTTACTGAGGACCCATCTGCACATCATATTGTATCGTAAGATACCCAGCAGGTGCATAGATTGGTTTTTAGGTTATCTGCAAACTCTTTTTCCACGCTGGGATAACACTGTCATTATGTTTCAAACAGGGGAAATGATTTTAGCAAATGAGCTTGCTGCCTGTTATTTAGCTTTCTGCCCCTCCAATGTTAGGCAGAACCCAGGCAGCCTGGCAAGAAAATAAAAGGGCTTAGGGGAATTCTACTGAAACCATCACGGCAATCATAGTTCAGTTTTAGAAGGCATTAAGTATCTGTGGAAACAATACTTGCAAGTCCCAGAACTCTTGGAAAATTACTGTTTTAATTCAACTTTATACATGGCTTCAGTGGCATCACTAGAGGCCCACAGAGGTCCACACCATACCAGGTGACACTGTCAGAGGGGGTGACACCAAAAAGACTCCCTACAAAATTTTTGTGCAGTGTTTCAGCAGAAATTTATAAATAATAACATCCTTATTGTTAGTTATAAAAACAAAATATTTCTCATAAGCCCAACTTGCATGTATCAATGCACCCACAAGATTAAAACTCTATGCTAATATACTCAGAATTTCTAATGTATTCTGGTCACAGCTATCATTTTTACCCAGTTACAACAATGCTTCGAATCACTTGATTTTGTCCACGCATGCTGTGATAACAATGCTGTTGGTTGCATGGCTGCCAGTGTTTTTTATAGCCACTGATTTTGTCAGATTTTCTGGTGTTTCAGCTACAGTGTTGTGGTAATTAGTATTTATGAACTTATTGGATGGCACTTGGCTGGCTTTTTGAGAGTAATGTAGTAGTTAAAGGAAAAGAAGGAGTGATATATGGGAATTACAATATTTGTATAACATTAGCACAGAACACATGACTAATGATTCTGTATGGTCTGGTGTGGGAGAACGTCCATGAGGGGAGGGACAGCATGAGTTACCACACTGATCGAAACCAACCTTAGTGATGCGACTGCTTAGTTTTCTGCTGTGATAGTATATGAGGTCTGACAATTAAGACCCTGAACTTAATTGTTCTAAGTGCCACAGATCTCACTGTTGAATACCACTACAGTCACCTTCGAAGTCCTCCCCTTGGGAAGCTATGCACTGATGCTGGCGTCTAGTCTACCCTTCAAAGCAATTTTGGGATTCTTTCTGAAATGGCCATTGCACACAGTGGCAAGTTCTTGAACTTAACTGTATAGTTGTCTGTGAGGGAGTTTTTAACCAGTAAACAAATTACTGTGTTGGAACACCCTCCTTACTCACCTGATCTGGCCCCCAATGACTTTTTTCTTTACCCAGAGATAAAGGAAATATTGAAAAGAATATATTTTGGTGACATTCAGGACATCAAGGGTAATAGGATGACACCTCTGATGTCCATACCACAAAAAGAGCTCCAAAATTGGTTTGAAGAGTAGACTAGGCTCTGGCGTCGGTGTATAGCTTCCCAAGGAGAGTGAGTACTTGGAAGGTGACCGTAATGATATTCAGCAATGAGATATGTAACACTTTTTCTAGGACGAGTTCATGAACTTAATTGGGAGTCCTTACAGAGAACAGACATACTGAACTGTTATGTAATTCTCCTTCAAATAGGTCATGAAGTTAACATTAGAAATAACTTGTGGTGGGAAAAATTATATGTGGCACAAATGTGACTAGAATATTTCATCACATGCCATGGACTTCCAAAAACCAGTGTTGGTTGAATGTCAAGCCTGGTACTGTGCGTGATCCTACAAACTTCTGCTATTTCTAATGTTAGGGCATCACCATCATTGTCATCTGTATTCCTACCAAGTCTTCTCACAAGCTCAAGGGTGGGAGAAGTCTTTCCTTCTCTTCACTAAACAGACCCTTATGACTCAAAGCTTTTGTAGCTCATATCCAATTCAACGGCACTTGGCTGGCTGGTAATCATAATTATTTAGTGAGCTCCTTTCAGTGTCTCAGAATCCACTTTGGCATATGTTTTAGTCAGCTAGGGCTGCTCTAACAGAAATACCACCGAGTGGTTAGCTTTAACAAAGGATAGCTTTAACAAGTCTGTATGCAGGGCGTCCGCTCCAGGGAAAGGCTTTCCCCCTTGTCAGCTCTGCAGGAAAGTATGGTATTGTATCAGTTTTTGTCCAGCAAGCGTCTTGGCACTGGAACCTCAGGTCTGAAGGCCACGCTCCTCTCCCGATGCTGCTTTCTTGATGGTAACGAGGTTCCTAATTCTCAGCCTGCTTCTCTTTCCTTTTATCTCTAGCAGGCTGAAAGGATTAAGTGTGGGGCAAGCCATACTCCAGGGAAACTCCCTTTACCGCAGAGCAGGGAAGTAATCCTACACAGGAATTTACAGCCCCACCCTAATCCTTTAACATACAGTTTAGGGAAACCACAAAATGGAGGACAGTCACAAGATACTGCGAATCGTGTCCCAGCCATATGGCTACACACATTTTGGTGGGGACACAATTCAACCCATGACAGCATAACAAAGCTATCTCCTCCATTTCCCATTGAAAAAGAGAAACGTGGTTTAAATCAGTTTCCCCTGTCCCCGTTTGGGAGACACTGTTTAATGCCAGGTGGGAAGCTGCTGGACTCAGGGTAGGTTACAGACAATGCCCTGGCTTGTAGGACTCAAGTTATTAAAAGAAGTGAACTTCTTTATGTTTGCAGGAACAAATAAAGAACAAGAGCTGACAACGTGTTGGCCGATTGCCATGTTCCTGACCTTTGGAAGACATGCAAAGTTGAGGCTGTGTTCTCAACACAGTGAGGACCCAAGGCCACAGAGAAGTATACAACTATTAAATGCACACAATAAGGTTTCATCACAAAGTATCTGCAATCCTTTTTCAAAGCCTTCTGACAGCCAAAGCCTTCTAACAGTAAGATAATATATTCTATTTTAGTGTTTTTCCTAGCTCCACGGTGCCCCACATGCCAGTTGCAGCCTCTTCCCTAAATAACAGTTCATTTGCATAAGTTTACCCAATATGAACCTCTCTAATACTTACTCTGAAAATACGAGGCCTGACAATTAAGCTAGCAAACTTTTCCTAGGAAAAGTGCTACATAACCTCATTTCTGAATATCACTACAGTCAGCTTCAAAGTACTCCCCTTGGGAAGCTGTGCACCAATGCCAGAGCCTAGTCCAGTCTTCCAGGCAATTTTGGAACTCTTTCTCTGGAATGGCCATCAGAGCTGTCATCATATGATGCTTGATGTCCTGAATGACATCAAAATGTCTTCTTTTCAATATTTCCTTTATCTTTGGGTAAAGAAAAAAGTCATTGGGGGCCAGTTACAGTGAATAGTGAGGGTGTTCCAATACAGTTATTTGTTTACTGGCTAAAAGCTCCGTAACAGACAACTAGACAATTAAGTTTGCAAACTTTCCACCATGCCACTGTGTATAATGGCCATTCCGCAGAGAGTTCCAGAATTGTTTTGAAGGGTGGACTAGGCACTAGCATTAGTGCGTGGCTTCCCAAGGGGAGGACTTTGAAAGTGACTGTAGTGAAATTCAGCAGTGAGGTATGTAGCACTTAGAACAATTAAATTCAAGGACTTAATTGTTGGACCTAGTATTAACTGAATCCTCCTCACAACTCAATGAAGTAGATGCTATTGTATCCCCATTTTACAGATGGGAAAGCCTATGCACAGAAAAGTTAAGTACACTTGTCTATAACTAGCAAGTGGCAGACCAGCTAGCTCTATACTTTTAACCACTATGCCCAACAGTCTCACAGCTGACATCAGGTTCTGGGATCAAATTGACCAGCAAAGTGGGAAAATGTATAATGTATAATGTACAGTGCCTGCTCAGCACTTTGTCAAGCCCGCTTACTGCTTAGACTCTAATCTGCTTTGCCTCCAACCTCACTTTCCTTGGTTGATCGTATCTCATCATCACTTCTTCTTCTCCCCTCATGCTGTAATCCCTGCCCAGAACTAATCCATTGGAAATGATGTTTGGTACCTAATATTGGAGTTCCCTCATCCTAGCTCACTAGAAACTCTCTGCCTCTTTACCAACTTTCATACTTTGTTACTTGTTTCAGCCTCTTTCAATTTAACTTCCCCATAGAGTTTCCACGGAGTACCTGGTAGATTTGAACTGATGACCTTTTTGTTAGCCGACATAGCACTTAACCGCTATGCTACCATGGTTTCCTTACCGTAAGGCTTATAAATGGGAAGAAGAGGGAGAAATATAGAAGATCAACCACTGGCTGATTGTAACGTGATTGACTGAATCCTGCCTTCCTCCTTTTACTGAAATCAGGAACATCTGTTCGCAAGATATTCTCTGCCCTTCCACCCAGCCATATCTTTTGACATTCAGTTTTAGTAAGCTTGGAAGTATTCAGTTGTCAATGCAAAGATGTTTGGAAGACAGGCATATGGCCAACCGACTAGAAAAGATCTATATTTATGTCCATTCCCAAGAAAGGTGACCCAGCAGAACTTGGAATTTATCAAACAGTGTCGTTAGTCACATGCAAGTAAAATTTTGTTGACAATAATTAAAAACCAGTTACCACAGTAGATTGAGAGGAAACTGCCAGAAACTTAAGCAGGATTCAAAGAGGACATGGAATGAAGGATATCATTGCTGATGTCAAATTGATCTTGACTGAAAGCAGAGAACACCAGAAAGTTGTTTGCCTGTGTTTTCCTGACAGCAAAGGCATTCAGCTGTGGTCAGTCATAACAAATTATGCATGATATTGTGAAGAATGAGAATTCCAGAACCCTTAATTGTGCTCCTGAAGAACCCGTACCTAGACCAAGAAGCAGTTATTCAAAACGAACAAGGGATACTGTGTGGTTTGAAGTCAGGAAGGATGTGTATCAGGGTTGTATCTGTTTATCATACTTATTCCATCTGTATGGTGAGTGAATAATGTGAGAAGCTGCGCTTTCTGAAGAAAAACATGGTATCAGAATTTGAAGAATGCTCATCAGCAACCTGTATCATGCAGGTGACACAACCTTTCTTGCTAAAAGTGAAGAGGACTTGAAGCACTTATCATGAAGACCGAAGATTACAGCCTTCAGTATGGACTATGCCTCAATATAAGGAAAACAAAAATCCTCACAATTGGACCAATAAGCAATACCATGGTAAACAGAGAAAAGATTGAAGTGGTTAAGGATTTCATTATACATGCATCCACTGTTAATATCCCTGGAAGGCACAACCAACAAATCCCATTACATATTACATTGGGCAAATCTGCTTCAAAAGACCTTTTTCAAGTGTTAAAAAGCACAGATACAGTAACCTTGAGGCCTAAGGGTGAGCCTGACCTGAGCCATGGTGTTTTCAATCAACTCATATTGTTGCCAGAACTCTGGGTCCTGTTTGGCACCATTCATCACAGCCATTGAATAAGAGGCTGAGATGGAAAATTAAAGAGGCAGCTTTATTTTGCTGTACAAGGAAAGAAACAATTAGGGCTCATGCCTTCAAGACCGTTTGAGGATAGTGTTTAGAGAGGTCACATGTGTAGGGCCTATAAGCAAAGAGATCAGGTAAATATGATCGACAACATTCATAATCATGCCATACGGGTGCAGTAAGGGTAACTCTTAGCTTCACATGTTGGGTGTTTACAAATGGTGGCCTGTCTGTGCCCAAGTGACGGGGAGTTATTATGCATGAGGCACTTAATGAGCTAAAAGTTCACCCAGGGTGTCAGTATGGTACCTAAACTGATTTCAGTGGGATGAATCTAGTTTTGGGTAGCCATTAAGGAAAGGGAAGCCAGGGTATTAATGTAAAGCTGTGGAGCATGTCAAGCAAACTGCTTGAAGTAGTATAATTTTTCAAAGCCTGAGGACCTCTATCTTAATATACAAGCAGAAGCTGGACAATGAATAAGGAAGTCCAGAGAAGAACTGATGCCTTTGAATTATGGGGCTGGTGAAGAACGCTGAATGTATCATGGACTGTTAGAAGAATGAACTACTTTGTGTTAGAAGAAATAAGCCAGAATGCTGCTCAGAAGCAAGGATGGAGAGATTTTGTCTCATGTACTTTGGACATGTTATTAGAGGACTCAGGACATCATGCTTGGTAATGTAGAAGGTCAGCAAAATAGAGGAAGACGCTCAATAAGATAACTTGGCCCAGTGGCTGCAACAATGGACTCAAACACAGCAATGACTGTGAGGACGGCCCAGGACCCAGCAGTGTTTCATTCTGTTGTACACCGGGGCCACTGTGAGTTGAAACCAACTCAGCAGCACCTAACAGCATCAAGAAGCCTAGTTTCCAACAAGAAATAAAAGATTTGCAACTCTGAGTGAGAGAAAAGCTGCTAGGAGATTAATTTTATTTATTCAGGAATTTCTTTGGAGTGAATATTTGGTTTCATGAGCAAGAAAACTCCTAAATCAAAGCTAGATATCTGCCATCAATTTCTGTCCTTGTCAGTTGTAATGTGAACTGTCCCGAGTGTTCATTGGATACATCCCCAATGTGTAATCTGTTGCCCTCAACTTGGTTCTGACTCATAGAGACCTTGCAGGATAGAGTACAGCTGCCCTGTAAGATTTCCAGGAGTGGCTGTTGGATTGAAACTGCTGACCTTTCGGTGAGCAAACTCATAATCACCGTGCTGCAGGGCTTTGTTGAAGCCTGGAAATGCCTCTAGAGTTGTGGGCCATTGAATGTGTTAATATTCAAGGGCACCTTTAGCACCACTGAGTCTGTGGGTGGAGCAAACATTTAATGTTCTTAGTGGCTAAATGAAACGTTGGAGATTGTAGTCCACCCAGAAATGCATCAAAAGAAAGTCTTGGTGATCTGCTTTTGAAAAACTAGTCACTGTGTACACTTTGGTGCACAGTGCTACTCTGATGCTTATGGAGCAACCAGAAGTCAGTTTGCTCATTCGCAACTGCTGCTGGCACTGACATAGATTAAGCAGTCATTATACAGTTCTTAAATTTGTTACAAAAATTATGTAAAAGACTGAAATCGTATAGTTTAGGTTGGAAGAATACCTTGGGAAGCTTTTCATTTTCATATTTTTCAACATCTATCTAGCAATCAAGAAACTTGACCTGGCTGCTTGTTGAGACCGTTCTTGACAGGAGACCTAGGGCAGTCAGGCTGGCTGGAGGACATGCTTATAACTTGAACTCAGAACAGAAGAATGAGTGGTCAAGTAGAAAATGAATCTGTGAGTTATGTTATGAGGGAGTGGGGATAATTAGCTGATGAGCTGATGCTGGAAGTGGGGTAGGGGCATCAGGAAGTTTGGAAGACCTCACAGAGCAGAGATTGGAATTGGAGACTCTAGATTCCAAAGTCCAGATATTTTGCAGCACGATGGGCCTGTTCTGATGTAGAAAGGGGGCACAGTGCAGCAGACTCAGGCCTGAATGATTGAGGATCAAAACCTAGCACCGTCAAGTCGATTCTGATTCATAGCGACCCCATAGTACAGAGTAGAACTGCTCCACAGAGTTTCCAAGGAGCACCTGTTAGATTCAAACTGCCAGCCTTCCGGTTAGCAGACATAGCACTTAAGCACTATGCTCCCAGACTTTCACTTTGAAAGTCTGGAAGTGAAGTGCTGTCAGCAAACTACAAGGTCGTTCTAGGTAGCTAGCAATTAAGCTGGAGTAAAGAGCTCTCTCATTTATTTGTCTTTGTGGTTAACAACTGATGAAGTCATTTGATTCACATCGAGCTCTTGATAAACAACAGTGAGTATGATTTATCTGGCTCTTAAACAATACAAGTGCAGTTCAGATGTGTGGTCTCCCTTCTTTCCCATTTCAGAAGGCAATATCCTCCTAGCTACAGCAGAGATTCACACTATTAGAGCTGTCACTAGCATGGCCTTTCAATTCTTAGCCGCCACCAGCCCTGCTCTTCCTTAATGCTTCTTGGTGTTCCTGAGGTTTGCTGCACAAGACGGGCTGAGCCAGTCCAATGATGGAGTGGTTCACACTTCCCTTTTTCACTCTGACTGCTCAATTACCCTAAAACATCATACCAGACCCATCAGCTAGAGGCGTTTTTCATTAAAGGCAAGTTTTGAGCAATTGCAACACAGGTTTATAAGGAAGGAAGGTGAGAAGTCAAGTTCTCCCTCTCCTGGGTAATAGGGTTTCGGCAAGGAGGGTTTCCTTTTCACAGCTGCTGTATGAGCTACAGGCAGACAACTTCCTTTTGTTGATGAACCTTTTATACCAAGCACAGACACACTTTCCAACACAGACGTTTCCTTTCCAGGCTGCAAACAAAGCTCATGTTAAGGAATGATACAGCTCTTTCTTGTTCTTGTTTTAATTGCGTTTCAGGAGACAGCTTACAAGTCTAGTCAGTTTCTCACATAAAAGCTTACACATACGTTGTTATATGACCCTAGTTGCTCTCCCCACTCCATGGCAGCATACTTCTCTTCTCCATCTCGTATTTCCTGTGTCCGTTCTACCAGCTCACGTCTCCCTTAGTCTTCATATCTCGTCTCCAAACAGGTGCTACCCACTTGGTCTCCTGTATCTGCTTAAGCCAAGAAGCACACTCTTCACCAGTTTGTCACTGTGTGTCTTACAGACTCCGTTCTATCTTTATCTGAAGAGTTAGCTTTGGGAATGATTTCACTTCTGGGCCAGATCTTCCAGAGACTCTCCAATCTGTTAGACCATTAAGTCTGATCTTTCTACTAGAGTTTGTGTTCTGCACTCCACATTTCTTCTGCTCCATCAGGGACTGTTTGTTGAGTTCTCTGTCACGGCAGTCGTTAATGGTAACCAAGCACTATCTGGCTCTTCTGGTCTCATGCTGATGTCATCACTGGCTTATGGAGCCCTTTCTGCCTCTTGGGCTCACCTTTTCATTATCTCTTCGATGTTGTTCATTCTCCTTTGCTCCAAGTGGGCTGGACAATTGATGTTTCTTAGATAGCCACTTGCTAGCTTTTAAGATCCCAGATACCGCTCACCAAAGTGGGATGTAGAACATTTTCTTAATAAACTTTGTTAGGCTAGCCACCAAGCCAAGTGCTGTCAAGTCAGATCTGACTCCCCCAGCTAATCGAAATGTCCCCTGAAACCATGACCCCCGGATCCCTGGATCCCTGCTCCTGCTACTCTCTCCTTCAAAGGGTTTGGCTGAATTTAGAAAACTTCTTAGCTGTGGGTTTAGTCCAGTTGTGCTGCCTTCTTCACTACTGTGTGTTGTCCCTCTGTCATGGATTGAATTCTGTCCCCCCCCAAATATGTGTAGCCATGTGGCTGGGCCATGATTACCAGTATCTTGTGACTGTCCTCCATTTTGTGGTTTTCCTATGCTGTATGTTAAAGAATTAGGGTGGGACTGTAAATCCCTTTACAAGATCACCACCCTGCTCCACTGTAAAGGGAGTTTCCCTGGAGTATGGCTTGCCCCACCCTTAATCCTTTCATCCTACCAGAGATAAAAGGACAGAGAAGCAGATAGAGAATTGGGAACCTCATACCATCAAGAAAGCTGCACCGGGAGAAGAGCTTGACCTTCAGACCTGAGGTTCCTGCACCAAGAGCTCCCTGGACAAAAACTGATGCAATACCGGACTTTCCTCCAGAGCCGACAAGGGGGAAAGCCTTCCCCTGGAGTGGACATCCTGAATTGGACCTGTAGCCTACCAAACTGTGTAAGAATAAACCTTCCTTTGTTAAAGCCATCCACTCTGTAGTGTTTCTGTTACAGCAGCCCTAGGTGACTAAAAAACCCTCCCTAAACCTAAAATAATTCTCGTCTGCTACCTGATTAGTGAATATCCCTCTCCTTCTCTCACTACCCTCATAATCATTAAAGGCTATTTTCTTCTGTGCTTCAACCTTTTCTTGAGTCCTTATAATAGTATTCTCATACAATAGTTACCCTTTTTCAACTGACTACTTTCACCTAGCATAATGCCTTCCAGATTCATACATGTTATGAAATGTTTCACACATTCATCCTTGTTCTCTGTCATTGTGTAGTATTCCATTGTGTGAATATACCAGAATTTGTTTATCTATTCATCCACTGATAGGCACCTAGGTTGTTTCCTTCTTTTGGGACAGTACTACAGTGAACATTGGTATGCATGCATCTTTTTGTGTGATGGTTCCTGTTTCTCTAGGATATATTCCAAGGAGTGGGATTACTAGATCATATGGTATTTCTATTCTAGCTTTTTAAGGAAACACCAGATCAATTTTCAAAGAGAATGTACCATTTTACATTCCCACCAGCAGAGTGTAAGTGTTCCAGTCTCTCTACAGCCTCTTCTACATTTGTTATTTTGGATTAATGCCAGCTTTGTTCAGGTGAGATGGTATCTCATTGTAGTTTTGATTTGAATTTTTCTATTATCCAGTGATAATGAGCATTTTCTCATGTAATCTGCTCACTACTTGAATGTCTTCTTTGGTGAAGTGCCTGTTTATATTCTTTGTCCATTTTTTAATTGGGTTATTTGCCTTTTTGTGGAGGTTTTGTAGTACTTTCTAGATTTTAGAGCTAAGATGATAATCAAATTTATCATAACCAGTTTTTTTCTCCCAGTCTATAAGTGGCAATTTTACTCTTTTGGTAAAGTCTTTGGAGCACTGTAAATGTTTGATTTTTAGGAGTTCCCAGTTATCTATTTTGTCTTCTGGCATTTGTGCATTGTTAGTAATGTTTTGTATTCTGTATACCATGTATTAGGGCTCCAAGCATTATCCTCACTTTTTCTTCCATGATTGTTATCATTTTAGATTTGATATTTATGTCTTGATCCATTTTGAGTTAGTTTTTGTGCATGATGTGTGATATCAGTGTTGTTTCAGTACTTTTGCAAATGGATATCTAGTTATACTAACATTGTCTGTGAAAGAGATTGTCTTTACCCAATTGCTTCACCCCTTTATCTATCTTACCCCTTTGTCAAATATCAGCAGCTATATGTGGATGCTTTTATATCTGAATTCTCAGTTCTGTTCCTTTGTTCTATATGTTTGTTGCTGTACTCCAGTACCAGGCTGCTTTGATGACTGTGGTGGTATAACAGGTTCTAAAATCAGGTAGTGTCAGGCCTCTCACTTTGTTATTCTTCAGTAATGCTTTACTTATTTTGGGTCTATTCCATTTCCATGTGAAGTTGGTAATTCATTTCTCCATCTCCTTAAAAAAAATGCCATTGGAATTTGGATCGGGATTGCATTGTATATAGATACAATGGGTAGACTACATAGGAAGATACAGCAGGTAGAAGAGGCATTTTCACAATGTTGAGTCTTCCTATCCGTGAGCAAGGTAGGTTTTTCCACTCACGTAGGTCTCTTTTGGTTTCTTGCAGTAGTGTCTTGTAATTTTCTTTGTACAGGTCTTTTATGTGTCTAGTTAGATTTATTCCTAAGCATTTTATCTTCTTGGGGTTATTGAAAATGGATTCAGCAATTTCCTCTTTGACAATGTCTTGGTGTAGAAGACTGATTTTTGTATGTTTATCTTATATTCTGATAATTTCCTCGAATCTTCTATTAGTTCCAGCAATATTTTTGTGGATTCTTTAGGGTTTTCTGTGTATAAGACCATATCATTTGCAAATACAGGTTCTTTCAGTTCTTCCTTACCAATTTGGATGCCCTTTCTTTCTTTTTCCTGCCTAATTGCTCTGGTTGGAGCATCCAACACAATGTTGCCTAAAGTAGTGACAAAGGGCACCCTTGTCTCGTTTCCAGTCTTGAGGGGAATGCTTGCAGGCTGTCTGCTTTTAGGATGGTGCTGGCTGTTGGCATTATCTTGAAGAATTTCCCTTCTATTCCCATTTTGCTAAGAGTTGTTTAAACATGAATGAATGTTGGACTTTGTTAAATGCCTTTTCTGGATCAATTGATAAAATCAAGTTGTTCTTATCATTTGTTTTATCTATGTGGTTGATTACATTGATTGTTTTACTAATGTTGAACCATCCTTGCATCCTTGGTATGAACCCACTTGGTCAAAGTGAATTATTTTTTTGATGTGTTGTTGAATTCTACTAGCTAAAATTTTCTTGAAGATTTAGGAAATATATATATTTTTTAATTAGCACGGAGTCTTGCCCAACTCAGTATAGAAGAGTCACTATCAATTATGTGGACTGTACATTGGATTTCTGTTCTGCTTTTTTCTGAACCTACCAGAATAATAAAGAAGCTGTATTAGGCCTTACTGACTTTTCTTTTCTTTTCTTTTTTTTTAATACCATAAGGTGCACTGGACAAGATTAAATTCTCTTAATTCAGCAGTTTCCTACTTGTGGCTGGTGAAAAGGATGGTATCTTAATTCATCTTTGTTTTCAACCTTTTAAATACATTTTTAAAAATTTTTGTAAGTGTTATTTATGATTATAATGAACAAGTGAGGCTGATTTAGTGGTTTTTTTTTTTTTTTTTTTTTGTAATCATGCCTCTCATTTAGCTACTGCCAATCCCTTTCCAGAGAACACTGGTTCTGGATTAATTTATTAAACTGAAGAAATAGATCATGATGTCCTAATCCTTCTTTGCTCTCTCTTTGCTGCCTCCCTACCATCATTGGCAGAGGAGACCTGATCTTCTGACTCTTATTGTCCTACTCCTCTCCAGAAAAATCTGCCATTGGCTATCTGCAGTAGAGTAGACTTAAAAACCAAACCAAACCCACAGTCATCGAGTCAATTCCACCTTGTACTGACCCTCCAGGACAGAGCAGAACTGCTCCATAGAGTTTCCAAGAAGCGTCTCATGAATTCAAACTGCCAGTCTTTCAGTCAGCAGATGTATCACTTAACTACTACACCACAGAGAGTTTCCAGAGTGGACTTAGTAAGAGTTTAAAGAGTTACCCTTCAGAAACCTGTGATTAGAATAGAGCTTTTAATTCCCACTGGAGCAGACAAGTGATTTACCGAGAATAATGGATGGATGGGGCAGAGTGGTCGCCATGAGTCGGATCTGACTTGATGGCACTTGGCTTGGCTTGGGGGCAGAGTGGAGAGCTCAGAGTTGTCTGGCATGAAGAGCTACTCTGACTGACAGTGGCAATGAGGGAACACTGGTCCAGTATCACTGGGTCTTTTGGTTTTAAAACAAAAGCTGGAAAGCTAATTTTATGTAACATCTCCGAATTTTTTGTGAGATATATAAAATAATACTGTTTTAAGTAAGGTAAAATATAAATACACAATCTGACTCCTCGTTATCTGTCCAAGAGCAATGAGTGAATATATCCATTTTTTTAAAAAAGTACAGGAATGTTTGTAAGAGTTACAGATGGGAAATAAGCCTAATGTTGGGCCAGGGACCACACTCTCAGGCGAAATTGAGGTCAATTGGCACAGCTAGCGTTTTGCTAATGAGGACTGTCTGCACCCCAAATCGGTGAGTGGCATTTGGAGTCTTAAAAGCTGCCAGGCTGCCATCTGAGGGTCCAACAAATGGTCCCAACTCAACAGGAATGGTTGATCACTGAGGACAAGAATGACATGAGGGAAAGAGAACCCAGAAGATGGAGAGACTCACATGAGACTCTACATTGACTCATGACCAGAAGAACTGGATGGTGCCCAGCCACCACCAGTGGTAGCCATGATGGAGCTCACAAAATTCAGTCTCACTGGCAACACAACAATAAATAGGGGTGCATCCTGAGATCTCCACTAAAAGATTGCAATTGATGGTCCTAGGCTTTTGGCCCTGATGCTGTCCCTGTCCATAAATCATAATGAAGGTCAACTTTTCAGACAGCAGTGGATTGGACTGGGCTATACAGAGTGACCATATCTTGTTGGAATTTTATGGTTCTACGCGTCTATAGGGTATCATCCTGCTGACCTCTTACTTAAGGAAGGGGAGTGGGTGGAAAGGAGGGGATAGGAGACTGCTGGGAGGATAGGACATACATGGAGCAGAGAGGAAGGGTGTGCTGTCACTGGGCAGGGAGGGCAGTGGGAGCTGTATATAGGTGAGTGTGTGAATTTATGTGGGGATGTACATTTTCATTCAACCATTAAAAAAAAAAGAAGCCTAATGTCCCCTGTTAAATTCTGGCACCTCAAAATATTGCCAAACCACCAATTAATAAATCAAAGTTTAATCAACAACTATGTTATCTTAGTAGCATCTTAGAGTGGGCAGGGCAAAGTCAGGACATTGATTTCGATTTTGAAATCTGCTTTAAGGTGGATCTTTTGGCTAGCATTGTGTTAGGATAATGATGTAATACTGTAGGATTGGTGGACACAACAAGATGAGGCAAAGTGTTCAAGGAGGCTTGAGGAGTAAAATTCTTGTTTGATACTTTCTGAAGAGTTCCTTTCAGGAAGCTCCTGAAATGAATAATAAAGTTATCTGTAATTTTTAGCTTCCTGGGCAAGAGTTTCTTGGAATAGCAAAATTATGTTGATGACATCAAGGGATAGTAAAGTCATGTTAATGTAGACAACAAGCTGCAATGTGATGGATGGTTTACATTTTCATTTCAGCAAGAAAATGGATAATTTGTGATAGTAAAATCTGTGAGATGGGACCTAATGGAACTGCCTTGCTTTTCCAGGTCTTGAAAATTTTCCACTTTTGACAGTGTGAACTTTTGCTACTTTTCTTTTTTTTCCTTTTTATTGTGATTAAGTGAAATTACACAATCCAGATTAAATTTGCATGCCTGCCTATCTGCAGCTCCTTCTACTCTCCTTGCCCAGTGACAACACACTCCTCATTTTCGTTCTACATATGTCATATCCTCTTAACAATCTCTTGTTTCCTCCTCTCCTTTCCAGTAAGAGGCCAGTAGGACAGCATTCTGTGGATGTCTAGAGCCATAAAGTACACATGCCATATAGTCACATTGTGTCCCTGAGTCCAGTCCATTCCTGTCTGAAGAGTTGACCTCGGTAGTGTTTTCCGGTCAGAGGCAGCAGCAGGTCTAGGAGCCATGCTCCCAGGGAATGCCCCTGGCTGCTAGACCATCAGTTTCAGTCTTTTAATGGAGTTCTTGAGGTACAACCCTCTTTTTCTCCTGTTGCCAGTGGGACTCAACATTGTATGCCCCATCACAGCTGTCTTTGGTGGTGGCCAGGCACCATATGGTTCTTCTGGTTACGTGTAGACACAGTCACCCATTCAGATGGGTCCTTCTGTCTCCTGGGCTCTTTTTTCCACATGTCTTTGTTGTTCTTGGTGATCATCTGTTCCAGATGAATGGGGACCATTTGGTGTACCTCAGATGGCAGCTCACTTGCTTTTAAGACCCCAGATGCCACTCACCAATACGAGGTACATAAGACCCTCTTAGCAATAGTCTAGTTATGGCAATTGGCTTCAATGTCCTCTGAGAGCATGGTCTCCAGACCCACACCCCTGCTACTCTATTCTTGTAATATTGAGTTAAGATTAGAAGAGTTTTTAGTTTGTGTTGAAGTCCAGTTAAGTTGATCTTCTTTCTACTGTATGCTGTCACTGCTTTTACCCAACCAAATTTCTATCAACTGATCTATGACCAGCTCTCTCCGTCCCTTCCCACTCTTGCAGTCATCAGAGAGTCTTTGCTTCTGTACATAAGTCTATTTTTAAGTCCTTATAGTAGGGGTCTCATACAATATTTGTCCGTTTGCTACTGACTGATTTCACTTAGCATAATGTCTTCCAGTTTAAACCAGGTTATGAGATGCTTTCCAAAATCGTCATTGTTCTTTGTCATTGTGTAGTGTTCCATTGAGTATATGTACCGTAGTGTGTTTATCCATTCCTCTGTCGTTGGGCTTCTGGGTTGGTTCTGCCTTTTTGCTGTTGTGGACTGTGCTGCAATACACATGTGTCTGTTCACGTGACTGCCCTTGATTTTGTAGTAATCCAAGCAGTGGGATTACTGGATCAAATGGTATATCTCTTTTCAGCTTTTTAAGGAAGTGCCAAATTGCTTTCTAGAGAGGTTTTAACATTTTGCAATCCCACCAGCTCTGTAAGAGAGTTCCAATTTCTCCACAGCCTCTCCAGCATTTGTTCTTTTGTGTTTTTTGGATCATGGCTAACCTTGTTGGGATGAGATGGTGTCTCGTTGTAGTTTTGATTTGAATTTCTCTAAAAGCTAATGATTGTTAGCATTTCCTCATGTGTCTTTTGGATGCCTGGATGTCCTCTTTGGTGAAGTATCTACCCATCTCCTCTGCACACCACTTAATTGGGTTATTTACCTTTTTCTTGTTGGTAATTGCATAGATTATGGAGATTAGACATCATTCTGAGAGGTAGTTGCCAAATATTTTTTCCCATTCTGTAGGTGGCCTCCACTTTTCTGTCACTTGTTTTAGTGGAAGATACTTGCTGTTTTCCCTCTCTGACGGGCTTCTGCCTTACATAGATTCTGGATTTTGCAGGTTGTATAACATATTCATAACATAAATCACTACTCAGAAATAAAAAATGAACAAACCACTCCTACACACAGTAGCATAGAAGAATCTCACAGGCATAGTGATGGCTGAAAGAAGCCGGATATAGAAGAGAACATACTACGTGATGTGTTCTAGAGCATATAAAAAGTTCAAGAGCAGGTAAAACTTCTGTTTAGAGACAGAAGCCAGGATAACAGTTACCTCCAGGGAAGAAGAGCAGGATGGTGGTTGTGCTACTGCCTAGGAAGGAGTATAGAGGAACTTTACGGGTGCTGGAGATATTCTGTACCTGTATAGTGATCACACAGGGGTGAAAACAAACCCACTGCTGTCAAATTGGTTCTGCTTCATAGTAGAATCTCTGTTGCCATTGAGTTGACTCCATCTCATAGCAATCCTATAGGACACAGCAGAAGTGCCCCACAAAGTTTTCAAGGATCAGCTAGTGAATCCAAACTGTCCACCTTTTGTTTAGTAGCCAAACTCTTAACTGCTTCACCACCAGGGCTCCAACTCAGACTATATACGTATGTAAGTAATCTTTGACCTCTATGCTGAAGACTAGTATTAAAAACAAAACGGAACAAAAACTCATTGCCGTCAAGTCATTTCTTCCTAAAAGTGACCTTCAGCAGAACTGCCCCACAGGGTTTCCAGGGAGCAGCTGGCAGATTTGAACTGCTGATCGTTGAGTTGGCAGCCAGGCTCGTAACAACTGTGCCATCAGGGCTCCAAGATTAGTATGCTTTAGGCAATTTAAATATATCTCTTACCTCAGTTAAGAAACATACATGCACATGAAATAATACCACTTTGCAAGAATACATTTGAATTAAAAACTGTGCATTAAAGTGATTGCCCATGGTGGGAGTGGGTAGGGAACAAGACTAAGGTATGAGGATAAAAGGAGATCAGGAAGACAAACAGAAAGGGGGCTGTGGAAGAATCCAAGGTGACAGTGTGTCACCAAGTACAATAATGTGATGACTCTTCACTCTGTCCCCTTGAGATCCAAAATCATGTATATTTAAAATGTTGAATCTGTACTCCATTCTCCAGACTTACTGGAGCCAGTGGCTTGCTTAGTTTCACCTCTCTGATGGTCCCCATTTGAAATCTCTATTTGCTTTGGCCTTGTTTGTGGGCACAAACATTTCTGCATACTGCCTAAGATGTTTGGACTTAGAGAAGTTTAATTTTTATGCTTTCTGTACATTTTACTCTCTGTGTGACCTGATGGTATGATAAAGTAATATTCAAAGTATGTAAAAAATGCTTTGTTTTGCCTTTTTCTCTGCCTTTTGTTTTCTGTGTAAACTCCCAACTTTTCTGTGTTTAGGGGAGCACTTCTGAATTTCCTGGGATTGTGCTGCCTGATCCAAGAACCTGTCTGAAATCAAATAAACTGTTTAAATTTAATTGTAAATTTGTCAGAATTTTCTGTTAACAAAAGAATAACTTTTTTTGAAAGATAAGATCCAATATAAAATGAATGTGTGTGCACTATTTAATTCATTAATGAATACAGGAACCGGTAAGATGTTACAAGTTCAAAGAACAAGTCAAAGGGCCAAAATTTACACATATGTAGGGTATCAAGAATTCTGGAATCAAATTCCAAGTAGATGCACAACGGTCTATCCATGGGACTATAATCATTGTATTTCACTGGACACAATTCATTCAAGGCATTGAAAAATAACTTAGATGGATGAGCTAGAAAGGATACTCACAATTCAGTGAACTACCATAAACTTTCCTGATACACACACCGACGCATACACATACATAGAAATTTAACACTAGGCAGACTGAATAAGACAAATGTTTTAGTCCTTGAGCTCCAAGTTTTCAAGGGCTGGTTTAGAGTAGGAAGCTCCATGGAGTAGTGGTTAAGAGCTAAGACTGTTGACCAAAAAGGTTGACAGTTTACCGGGCACTACTTAGAAACCCTGTGGAGTAGTTCTACTCTGCCTTAAAGAGTTGCTATGAGTTGGAACTGGCAAAAGATTTGGAGTTTGTTTTTGATTTAGACTGATAAAATGTTCAGATGCAAAGGGACCTTAAAGGTAAATCTCTCTTAAAAATACTTTGAGCTGCAAGAATGACACTTTGCTTGATGGTTTCCTATAGATTGCTGGCTACCAGTCAGCATCAGGGCTGCTGGCCTTCTGAAGGTCCAGAAATCATTCCACCTTGGTTGCCTGTCTTTCTACTGATGTGTCTGACCCTGATTCTGAAATCTAGTTTCATTGTACAATTAGAAAGAATCTGACATGAGAAGTATTGGTTGTGGCCTGCTGGTAGATTATCTTGATGTGTCTTTCATGGCCATTTGTGTTGTTAGGCTCCTCTATCAAGCAGTTGGAGGATACGTAGCCCAGTTTTTGAAGACGAGCCAAGAGAAAATGCAGGGAACTCTCAATTTCACAAGAGGAATAAAGCTGCTTTTATGGCATACCACTGTGCATGATAGAATTTCATGAGTCGATACGGATAATTAAACCTTGTAGGTCAAGGACTAGATCCAATCATTCAACCTCCTTAAAGTCTATTAAACAAAAGGCAGGGAAACAGTATTTCAAAGCTGCAAGATTTAATTGGTGCATTTTTAGGAGTTCTTTATTGCTGCTAAACAATGTTGAGAAAATAATGAAAGCCCACGTTCTAAACAATATTATTGTCAAAAAAGCCAACTTCAAAACAGAGTACTAGTCTTGGGTTTCTTTCTTTTCGATTCACTGTGTGAATTCCCCACTTCTGTGCTTCGCTCTTCCTGTTTTCACTCCATAGCTGGCTTATTTCCTCTTGAAAAGCCTTGATCCAGGAAGCTCCCTCTGGGGACTGCAGCATGTTAAAATTTGCCTCCAACCTGAATCCTGAATCCTGTAAGCACTTTAAATACACAGTTTCTTCTAGCTTTTAAAAACAAAGAAATGCCTCATTGAAGCATAGTTTACATATAGCAAAATACACACATATTAAATGTAAGTTTGATATTTTAATTTTTTTACTGATGTAAATATGTACACACATATATATATACACGGATATATAAAACCAAACACCATTTCAACAGTTTTTGCATTTATAATTCAGTGACATTATCTACATTTGTCACGTTGTACAACTGTCATCATGTTCCGTTTCTGCATTTAGCAGAAATTCCATGTCCCCTGAACAATGAAAGACTCCCTATTTCTCCTTCCCTTCCACTCTCCCTTCCAACCCTGTTAGATACCTCACAGCAGAGTTGCTTTTCATTTGTAGAGAAATACGTGATAGAGGAGAACTTTCCCACAGGGTTTTCTAGGCTATAATCTTTTCTGGTGCAGCTTGCCAGATCTTTCTCCCATGGAGCCACTGGGAAGCTTCAGATCAACCTTTCAGCTAGCAGAGTCAACAGCCAAGCACTTACTGTCGGGCCAACAGGACTCCTTTTCCACCTCCTGGTAACTTGGAAGAAATTCTGGTGGCGTAGTGGTTAAGTGCTATGTCTACTAAGCAAAAGGTCAGCAGTTCAAATCCACCAGGTGCTCCTTGGAAACTCTATGGGGCAGTTCTACCCTGTCCTATAGGGTATCTAAGAATTGGAATTGACTTGATGGCAGTGGGTGGTTTTTAGTAACTGTGAAGTGGTGCAGTCATTAAGATCTCGATTGCAAACCCAGAGTTGAATCCACTGGCTGGTTCTTGGACACACTACTCTGTCCTATAGGATCGCCATGACCAGGAATGCACTTGAAGGAGATAAATAGTAACTACAAGGAGCCCTGGTGGCACAGTGGGTAAAGCAATCAAATGCTAACCAAAAGTTCAGTGTTTCAAGACCAGTAGTGACTCCACAGGAGAGGTTTATAGCTTGGAAACATATGGGTCATCAAGAGACAGACCTCATAGCAGTGAAGGGTTTTTTTTTCTTTTTTAAAAAAAAATAACTACTATTGAACTTTAGCATTTTACATTCCACCAGCTGGGTATGAGAATTCTAGTTGTTACGTATTCTTGTCAACAATTGGTGTCGTCAGACTTTTATTATTCTGAGTGGTATAGATGGTGAATCATTAAACTATCAATGGTTCATACCCATCCACTGGTGCCTCGGAAGACAGGCCTGGCAATCTGCTTCTGAAAGGTCACAGCCTTAAAAGCCCTATGGAGCCGTTCTACTCTGCAATGTCATGAGTTGGAATTGACTCTGTGGCACCTGGATTGTTTGTTTGTTCAAATTTTTATTTATTTTGTCATTGAGGGTATACATAACAATACACACACAAATTATGCATACCGTCTAGTGACACCAATTACATTCTTTGAGTTGTGCAGCCATTGTCACCCCCCTTTTTCAGTGTCGTTCCTCCCTCATTAACCTAAGCTCATCGCACCCTAATCTTTCTGTCACAAGGGGTCGCTATTGGTCAGAATCAAATCAGTGACAACAGCAGGGGTGTAAAACAAATCAAACACATGCAAGTATATGTATTTTAGGTCAATCTAGTTTGGAGACCAAATGAGCAACACCTGCCCAAAAGCAAAGACAAGAAGGATGAATGGAAATGGGAAACCTGACACATAAGGGAAAAAGGTTAACAGTCTGTGAGAATTTGAAATTCTGTTCTGTGTTTCTCCCCTTTTGACTAGGATGCCTCTATAGAATTTTTGGTCAAAATGTTTGCTAATGGGAGCTGGGCACCAGCTAGTTTTCCTGGTCTTACAGCAAAGGAAGAGGTTGTTCGTAGAGACAGTCAGCTGTATCCTCTTCCTCTTCCTGACTCTCCTTCCTCTTCTATTCCAGGTGAATAGAGAACAATTGTTGTGCTTTGCATGGTAGCTTACAAGCTTTTTCTCTATCCATAGAGATCACCATGGGGTTGTTTTCTTTTGTTCTGCTGTTGTAATATACTGTGTTGATTGATTCTCTAAAGTTGAATTATCCATGCATCCTGGAATAATCATGGTATGTGACTTTTGATATGCTGTTGGATTCTATTCTAAGTGTTTTGAGAAACCATCACACTACTTTCCACAATGACTATATCATTTTGCATTCCCACCAGCAATGGATAAGAGTTTCATTTTCCCCACATCTTTGCCAGCATTTATTTTCTATTTCTTTTTTTGAAGCCATCCTGAAAAAAAAACCCACTGCTGTCAAATCAATTCCAACTCACAGTGACTCTACAGACAGAGTAGAACTGCCCTATAGAGTTTCCAAGGAGTGCCTGGTGGATTTGAACTGCTGATCTTTTGGTTAGCAGCCATAGCATTTAACCACTATGCCACCAGGGTTTCCTAAGCTGTCCTAGTGGGAGTGAAATAGAATCTCATTGTGATTTTAATTTGCGTCTCTCTGATGGCTAACAATGATGAGCATCTTTTCTTGTGTTTGGTGATCACTTGAATGTTCTCTTTGGTGAAATGTCTATTCAAGTCCTTTTGCCTATTCAAGCCCTCATGACTGGGTTATTTGTATTTATGTTGTTAAGTTGTTGAAGTTTTATGTATATTTTTATTATTTGATTCTTGTTGGATACATGGTTTCTGAAGATATTCTCCTAGTTGATAACATGTCTTTCGCTTTTCTTGGTTAAGTGTTTTGATGAGCAATTTTAATTTTTAGGAGGTCCCACTGATTTGTCTTTTGCTGTCTATAACTTTTGTTATTTTAAATAACACATTGTCGAAAGTCAGGCCTGATAGTGTTGGTCCTGCTTTTTCTTCTAAGAATTTTATGGTTTTACTTTGTACATTTATGTCTCTAATCCATTTTTAATTTTGGTTTTGTGTATGGTATGAAACATGGGTCCAGTTTCACTTTTCTGCATGTGGAAATACAGTTTTCCTGGCACTATTTATTGAAGAGACTCTTCTTTCCAGCATTAAGTGGACTTTGCACCCTTGTGAAAAATCAGTTAACCATAGATGTATGGGTTTATTTCTGGACTGTCATTTCTGTTTCATTGGTTTATGTGTCTACTGTTATACTAGCATCAGGCTGTTTTGATTACTGTAGCTCTGTGTTTTAAAATCAGAAACGTGAGTCCTCCTACTTTGTTCTTCTCTTTCAACACTGTTTTATCTGTTCATGACTTCTTGCCATTCCACATAAAGTTGATGACCAGTTTTTCTATTTCTGTAGGAATGGCTGTTGGAATTTTTATCAGGATTGTAGTGAGTCTATAGATCACTTTGAGTAATTTTGACATGTCAGTGATATTAAGATTCTAATCTGTAAATACAGAACATCTTTCCATTTAAGTCTTTAATCTAGTTTTTCAAAGAAATGTTTTCAGCAGTCTTTATAGTTTTCGTGGTATAAGTCCTTCATATCCCTGGTTAAGTTTATTCCTAGGTATTTTATTCTCTTAGATGTTATTGTAAATGGGATTGTTTCCTTAATTTCCTTTTCAGACTTTTCTTGCTCTGTCTTAGTTATCTGGTACTGCTTTAGTAGAAATACCACGAGTGGATGGCTTTACCAAAGGACAGCTTATTCTCAGACAGTGCAGTAGGCTGGAAGTTCAAATTTAGGGCGCTAGCTCCAGGCAAATGCACTCTTTCTGTCAGCTCTGGAGGAAGGTCCTTGTGTTGCATCAGTCTTTCTTTGGTATGAGAGCGTCTTGGTGCAGGAACCTCAGGTCCAAAGGATACACTGTGCTGTCTGGGCTGCTTTCTTGATGATATAAGGTCCCCACTCTCTGCTTGCTTCCCTTTTGTTATATCTCTGGTAGAGTAAAAGGTGGTACAAGTCACACTCCGGGAAACTCCCGGAACAGAGAGGTGACCTCAGAAAGGGTGTCACTGTCTGTGGTGGTCAGGATTATGTCAATTTCGCTACTCTGTATTTGGCTGATGTATTAAGTGGCAGGGCGGGGTTTGTGGTGCCTTCCCGCCGCTTGGCTCTCATCTCCCCACCTTCTACTACTACTGCTGGTCTGCTCACATAGCCAGGAGCTCCTGCTCTCTTCTTGCAGTGACTGATTCCTGGACTTGAGCTAGCAACTGTTAGATTCATCAGTCCTTACAGTCAGCACTTGAGAGTCCTGCTCCCTGACCTACCGATCCTGGGTTTGCCAGCCTCTGCCGCTCCGTCTTGCCACCAGCTTGGGATCTACTGACCTATATAACTGGTGATCTAGAACTCCGGTCTCTGACCTGCTGACTTTGGGTTCCTCAGCTTCATGGCCACGTGAGGCATGTGCCAGAACTTGGGACATTCAGCTTCTGTGATTGTGTGAGCTGTTTCCTATATCTGTATCTATCTATCTATCTATCTATATCTCTCCTTGTGCCTACACGTGTTACTGGTTTTGCTTCCCTAGAAAACCCAGCCTAAGACACTGTCCACCACTAAATCTGTTTGACATAATCCAGTGTATTAACCACAGGCAGAGATTAGGATTTACAGCACAGGAAAATCACAAAATGGAGGGCAGTCACACAATTTTGCAAATCATGGCCTAGCCAAATTGTTATACACCTTTTTGGGCAGACACAACTCAATCCATGACGTGTTCATGTCTAAAACTGTAAATAATCTTTGTTTTTTAACTGGGTTCCCTGCACCTCTGCCGAATTCCTCTATTAGCTCTACAAATTTTCTTGTGGACTCTTGGGATTTTCTATATGCAGGATTATGCTGTCCAAGAATAGATATAATTTTGCTTCTTCTTTTCTAGCCTGGATACCTTCTATTTCTTTTTCTTGTCACATTTCTCTGTATAAGCCTTCTAATACAATTCTGAGTAGTAGTAATGAGAATAGACATCTTTTGTCTTTTTCCTGATTTCAGCAATAAAGCTCTTAGTCTTTCTTCATTAAGTGTAATTATGGTTGTTGGCTTTTCATACATGCCATGAATCATATCATGGAATTTTCTTTCTATTCCAATCTTTTTAGGGGTTTTCATCAAGAAAAGTGTTGTATTTTATCAGACGCTTTTTCTTCATTCATAAAGATGATCATGTGGTTCTTTTCCTTTGTTCTATTGATGTGATATGTTATGTTGATTGATTTTCTAATGTTGAACCATCCGTGCATTCTTGTAGTAAATGCCACCTGAGCATGATATATGACTTTTAATATGCTGTTAGACCCTATTTGTTAGTATTTTGCTAAGGAATTTTTGCATCTGTATTCGTAAGAAATATTAGCCTATAGTTTTCTTGTGGTATCTTTGTCTGGTTTGGGTGTCAGGGTTATGCTTGCTTCGTAGAATGGATTAGGGAATGTTCCATCTTTATCTTTTGGAAGAGTTTAAATGATATTGGACTTTTTTTTAATGATTGGTAGGATTCCCTAATGAAGCCATGTGATCCAGGACTTTGTTGTTGTTGTTTAGAGGTTTTTGATCACTGATTTAATCCCTTCACTTGATATGAGTCTGTCGAGACTTTCCATCTCATCTTGAATCAGTTTGGATAGATTGTGTTCTTCTAAGAATTTGTCCATTTTATCTGAGGTATCCAATTCATTGCCATACAATTGTTCGTAATATTCTATCATAATTCTTTTTATTTTCTTTGGGTCAGTTATAATTGCCCTCTTTCATTTTTTATATTACTTATTTCCATCTTTTCCCTGTCAGTCTAGCTAAAGGTTTGGCAATTTTATTGATATTTTCAAAGAACCAACTTCTGGTTTCTTTGATTCTCTCTTTTGTTCCTGTTTCAAATTTTATTATTTCTGCTCTAGTCTTCATTATTTCCTTTGTTCTAGCAGATTTAAGCTTAGTCTGTTCTTCTCTTTCTAGTTCCTGGAGTTGTCAAGTTAGGCTGTTAATTACGAGATCTTTCCTCCTTTTTTATGTAGGCACTTATTGTTATATGTTTCCCTCTGAGTACTGCTTTTGCATTTGCTCCATTTAAATTCAGTCTAACTATTGCTAGGTAAGAGTTTAGTGCTGTAGATTTGGTGTCTTTTTTTTTAATGTATTGTTAACAGTTTCTTTGGCCCACTTAATTTTCTATGCTGAGTTGTTTTTCTTCATTTTCTTTACATTTTCATTGTTACTGGTTTTGTATTTGCTGAGTCTATGTTCTTCTTGTTTTTTATTTTGATGTGTGGAATTGTTAGTTTCCTTTGTGGTTGCCTTAGTATTTACCCTCCCCCCCAGGTGTAATCCAATCTTTTATTTTTTTATATTGCCTTGACTTCCTCTCCTTATGAAAGATCTGTGACTACATATTTTAGTCCCTCTTTTTCTTGCTTTAAAGTTGTCATCTTTTGCATAATGACATCTCAGTTTCCCTGTTTTCAGTATTTCAGCTTTGATTTATTTTTGTGATTTTCCTATTTGGGTTGGTATCTGGTTGCTGTGTCCTGTGTAGTAGTCTTGGGTTGTTATCTGATATTATTGATTTTCTAACTGGAGAATTCACTTTAGCATTTCTTGTAATTTTGATTTTTAGAAATTCTCCAACCTTCTGTTTATCCGAAAGTGCCCTAATTTCTCCATTATATTTAAGAGAATTTTGCTGGTGATATGATTCTCAGCTGGAAATTTTTTTTCCTTTAAGGCTTTATACAAGATCTGATAATTAAATCCCTAAACTTAATAGTTCTAAGTGGTACATACCTCCTTGGTAAATATCACTACAGTCACCTTTGAAATATTCCCTTTGGAAAGCTATGCACTGACACCAGCCCATAGTCTACCCTTTGAAGCAGTCTTGGAACTCTTTCTGTAATAGCCATTATGCATGGTAACAAATTTGTGAACTTAATTTTATAGTTGTCTGTGAGGAAGTTTTTAGCCAGTAAACAAATAACTATTGGAACACCCTCCCTACTCACCTGATCTGGTCCGCAGTGACTTTTTTCTTTACTCAGAGATAAAGGAAATATTGAAAAGAAGACATTTGGATGACATTCAGGACATCAAGGGTAATATAATGATAGCTGTCATGGCCATTCCAGAAAAAGAGTTCCAGAATTGCTTTGAAGGGTGCACTAGGTGCTGGTGTTGGTGCATAACTTCCCAAAGGGAGTACTTGGAAGGTGACTGTAGTGATATTTGGCAATGAGGCATATAGCACTTTTTCTAGGATGAGTAGACAAACTTAATTGTAGGTTCTTATATGCAGCACTTTTTCTAGGATGAGTTAGTGAACTTAATTGGCAATCCTTGTATGTGACATGTCATTGCCTTCTTGCTTGCTTAGTTTCTGCTGAATAGTCCAAGCTTAGCCTTTTTGATTCTCCTTTGTAGGTAATCATTTTATACCTAACCACTCTTAAAATCCTCTCTTTATCTTTGGTTTTGACAAGTGTGATTACAGCATGTCTTGGGGATGTCTTTTGGGATCTACCTTGTGTGGGGTTCAGTGAGCATGCTGAAGAGCTATCTTCTCATCTTACATGATATCAGAGAAGTTTTCTATCAACAAATCTCCAAAAATTTTCTCTGTATTTTCTTTTATCTCTGTCATTCTGGTACTCCAGTCACTCACAGGTTATTTCTCTTGATAAGAGTCCAACGTAATTCTTAGGGTTTATTCATTTTTTTAAAACTCTTTTATCTTGTTTTCCCTCAAATATATTAGTGTTAAGTGCTTTGTCTTCAGTCTCACTAATTCTGAGTTTCATTGCCTCAGTTCTGCTCCTATGACTTTCTGTTTAGTTGTCTAATTCTGTAATTTTATTGTTAATCTTCTGGATTTCTATTTGCTGTCTCTCTGTGGATTATTGCAGCCTCTTAAATTTGTTATTATACTCTTCTCTAACTTAAGTTACTCTGTTGTTTTGTTGTCAGTGTGTTCATTGGCTTGTTGTGTGTTTTGCTTGATCTCCTTCCTGATCTCTTGAAGAGTTCTGTATATTAACCTTCTAAATTCTATCTCCAGTAACTCCGGAAAGTTTTCTTCATCTGGAATATTTCTTGATTCTTTGTTTTGATAGCTTGCTGAAGCCATCATGGTCTGCCTCTTTATGTGATTTAATATTGACTATTGTCTCTAAGCCATCAATAAGTTATTGTATCTTTTTTTTTAATTTTATTTAACATAACTGAGTAAAAATGTACATTCACATATAAATTTACATGCCCCCCTATGTGCAGCTTCCACTGCTCTCCCTGTCCGGTGACTGCACACTATTCCTCTCTGCTCCATACATGTCTCATCCTCCCAACAGTCTCCTTTCCCCTCCTCTCCGTCCACTCCCCTTCCTCCAGCCAGAGGTCAGCAAGATGATATCCTATAGATGTATAGAACCATAAAGTGCTTCCAACTCTGCGTTGCCAAGTCCAATCCATTCCTGCCCAAAGAGTGGACCTTTGTTATAATTTATGGGAAAGGGCAGCATCAGGGCCGGGGGCCATGCTCTCAGAGGAACCCCAAAACCGCTGGACCATCAACTGAGGTCTTTTAGTGGAGATCTCATGATGCACCTCTTTTTATTCTTATGTTGCCAGTGAGGCTCCTCTCTGTGAGCTCCATCATGGCTATCACTGGTGGTGGCCGGGCACCATCTGGTTCTTCCAGTCCCAAGTCGATGTAGACACCCACTCTTGTGGGTCTCTCTGTCTTCTCGGTTGTCTTTACCGCATGCCATTTTGGTCCTCGGTGAGCATCCGTTCCTGCTGAGTTGGGACCATTTGCTGTGTCCTCAGATGGTAGCTTAGCAGCTTTTAAGACCCCAGACGCCACTCACCAATGTGGGGTGCAGAGAGCTCTCTTAGCAAAATGCTAGTTGTGCCAATTGGCCTGGAATTCACCTAAGAGCATGGTCCCCCGCCCCCCGCCCCAGCTACTCTATCCTTGCAGTATTGAGTTAAGATGGAAGGAGTACTCAAGTTATGCTGAAGTCCACTTAATGTTGTTCTTGTTCCTAATGTGTGCTGTCACCGCTTTCTCCCAACTAGATTTCTAGTAACTATCTAAACTAAACCCTCCCCCCTCGCCCTCCCTTCCACCCTTCCCTTGCAGCTGTCAAAGAGTCTTTTCTTCTATACACAAGTCTGTTTTTGAGATCTTATCGTAGAGGTCTCATACAGTATTTGTCTTTTTGTCGCTGACTACTTTCACTCAACATAATGTCTTCCAGCTGAAAGCAGATTAGGAGATGTTTCCTGGAATCATCGTTATTCTTATTGTATCTATTTATGTTTGCTTACTGTGTCCTAGCTTCTTGTTTTGTTTTCACATGCCCAAGTAGGCTGCTTGTGTAAGCTTGTTTGATTATTGGTACCTTTGAAGTACAAATGTTCTGTCATCAGGTTGTTCTAGCTGTTATTAGGAGCCTGGAGTCTGTTTACTTTCCTTGTCTGGATTTCACTCAGGTGTCCAGGTAATTCACCATCAAGCCACCATCAAGATGGGCTCTCACCTACGGGCTCTCACCTACAGTCTTAGCCAGGCATGGATGATTGGTGTAAGCATAGGGATCTAGATTCAGCAGGGGGAGTCACATGCTGAATAAGGCAGGGTGCTGACAGCCTCCCCTGAGTGTCTGTGAGCAAAGTGTGTCCCTGTTCCCTAGAGCACATCGGTGGGTGGGTTTTTCAGCTGAGTTGTGGACACTTAGTGTTGTTGGCTGTAAGGACTGAGAAGCACCACTTATTTTTCAACTCCTGTTCTAGCTGGCAAGGTGGGGTGGGTGGAACCACCAGGCCCATATCAGGCCCCTGACATGGGTAGGTGAGGACCCTGCTTAGTAGGCAGAACCCATCTCTCCACCATATCTCTAATATAGTTGAAGTTTAACTTCAAGCACACACCCTTGTACTGTGCTAATGAGGGTCTACACTGTTGAAATGGGCACACACAGCTCTGTCTGTGGAGGAATGAAAAACATTCAGAGTTGGTGGCCTCCTTATACCTGTGCTTAGGCAAAGGAGCTGTTTATGTCCTGAGTTCCTAGCTTAGGGAAGCTGACAGATCATTTTTTTTCTCTTTGTTAATGTGTTCCTCTCCAAGGCTGAGAAAATGGCTCAGGGGACATGATGGATCCTACTTCTGGCCCAGGGGACATGACAATGGCTGAAGCTGGCTCGGACTTAGTACATAGCAGGCAGAAGGCAGGTAAATGGGGTAGAAGTTTTCCCCAAAAGGGTGCTTTTCCATCCATGCAGTAGGTTAAATGCATGTTTGAGTGCTGCTTTTTACTGATTCTAAAGCCATGAGCAGACTCTTCACCACCAGTCAGTCTCTCTTGATGTGGAAAATGCATCCAAAATGCCTCTGCTTGTGTCACTGCTGGTGCCAATGGATCTGGGCTGCAGGGTGCTGGTTTCCATCTGAACCATCTCTCCCTCCCCCTGCCACTCCATTCTATTCCTCAGCTTTGCCTTTGATGTTCAGGGCTCCTAGATTATCATATATAGTCAATTCACTTGTTTTTGGGGGGGGTCTTTGTTGTAAGAGGATCACAGGAAGTATCTTAGTACTCTATCATCTTAGCCCTGCCCAACTCATTGGTAATCTAACAATGTGTTGTTTAATTTCCACATGTTTGTGTATTTTCCAGGTTTTTTCTGTTATTAATTTGTAACTTTACTTTTATAGAAAGAACTTTGTATGATTTCAGTCTTTTAAAGTTTATAAACACTTGTTTTGTGTTATGTTTAAGTGAATATATAGTGATATATTTTCAAAATATAATTTATTTTATTATAATAATATCTTACAGTGGCTGCCTCGACGGCACTTAGCTTAACTTAGCTACAGTGGCTGCAATTTGCATGTACCTGAATGATAACGATGGTGAGCATCTTTTCATATTACATCTTTTATGAAATTGTTTTGCTGTTAGTTGTATGTATTTGTTTGTTACCCTATCATCCTTCTGCCTTCTCTAGAATAAACCCTGGGACGGCAGGGGCTTTCTTTGTTCACAGTTGATAAGGGTCATTTAACATTATGGGTCCAGGACTAGACACATCGACTCAAACTCCTGGAAATCTTTTAGAAAAAAGACCAGGAAATATTATTTAAAAGGTACAATGTTTGATTGTTGGTGCACATAGTTGTCCCTCAGTATCTTCAGGGGATTGATTCCAGGTCTATGAAGATACCAAAATCTATGAATGCTCAAGTCCCTTGCATAAAATGACATTGTATTTGCATATAACCTACACACTTCTTCTCACATACTTTGAATCGTCTCTAGATTACTTACGATGCCTAATGTGATGTGAATGCTATAATTAGTTGTTGCATGGTACTGTATTGTTTAGTAACAATGAGATGTGAGGTGAATAATGCTCAAAGAGCAAATGTTGGAGAAGGACAGATCTGTGAAATGGCAGGAGGCTACAGCAGAGTATGCCTACACATCATTTCATTCACTTGGATTGAGTGTAGTGCTTGTCGTCCTTCAAATTCAAGCTTTCCTTTATGGAATGCTCTTTTCAAATATTTTTTATCTGTAGTTCATTGAGTCCATGGATACAGAATCTGCAGATATAGAGGGGTGATTATATTTAAAAATGGTTTATTGCTGCTTCTAGAAGAATGCATAGAAATTGGTAAGGGCTCAGTAGGTATTTGTTGATGAATAAAACCAAAAAAAACTAAACCTACTGCTGTCACATCAGTACTAACTCGTAGTGACTATAGAGGTCAGAGTAGAACTGCCCCCTAGAGTTTCCAAGGATTACCTGGTGGATTTGAACAGCTGATCTTTTGGTTAGCAGATACAGTACTTAACTTCTATGCCACCAGGGTTTCTGTTAAATGAATAGCAGTTTAAATTTCTCAAAGTGCTTTCATAAGAGTCACACTTCAATTTTTTACTTATTCATTACGCATTTACTGAAAGCCATGGGAATATGCGAAGCATCATGAAGATATAAAGATGAATAACTAGTAGTCTCAAACTAATTATGACCTTATGGTATAGACTAGGGTTGCCGCCATGTTTAGTAAATAAAATACAGGGCACACAGTTCATTTTTAACTTCAGATAAACAACAATTTTTTTTTTTTTTGGTATATATGTCCCAAGTCTTGCATGGGGCATACTTACACCAAGAAATTATTTGTTTTGTTTTTAACTAAACTTCTTGTATTCTGTCTGACAACCCTAAGTGGAGACAGATATGTGAACTGATAAATTGCAACACATTACTGTACTTGTAGTAGCAAAAATAAAGGCACAGACTGAGGGACCACAGAGGAGATGGTGACTAATTCTGCCAGGGACATCAGAGAAAGCTTGTAAAGTGGACATTTGCACTACATACCAATGTATGAATAGGAGTTTGTCAGTTGAAATTAGAGAAAAAGATGTGACCAAGCGTATGTAAAGGTTATAGTTGTGGAAAGAAGGGGAGAGCTTGAAAAGTAGTATGATATTTAGTGTAATAGGGATTCTAGTGCCAAAAGTATTGTGGGGTAAAATAGTGGGACTAGCAAAAAGCTAAAGCTATAGTGTATACTATGAACCTGAATTGACTCAACAGCAGTGGTTTGTTTATGTTTTTGTTAGAGACTAGGTAGGGTTGGAAACCCTGGTGGTGTAGTGGCTAAGTTTTATGGCTGTTAACCAGAAGATCAGCAGCTCAAGTTCACCAGGTACTCCTTGGAAACTCTATGGGGCAGTTCTACTCTGTCTATACTGTCACTATGAGTCAAAATAGGCTCAATGGCAGTTGAGTTTTGTTTGGTTTTGTAGGTAGGATCAGACTATAAAGAATCTTATACCTAGGCTAAACTGTTGTTACTGTTGAGTGCCATCCAGTCAAATCTGACTCATAGTGACCTGAAAGGACAGAGCAGGACTGCATCAGAGGGTTTCCTAGGCTGTAATGCTTAAGGAAGCAGACTGTCACATCTTTTCTCCTGCAGAGTGACTTGTGGGTTCAAACCACTGGCCTTTTGGTTTGCCACTGGGTGCTTAAGCGTTGTGCCACTGGGGTTTCTTCACAAACTAAGGAAGCCTCTGTTGTCCTACAGAATACCATATGCTGACTGTCGTTGCCCTTGTTAAAAAGACACTCTGGAACACCTCCATAGAGACACATAATTTTTCAATTCATTCTTGGAATTATTTTTCATCATTTCATCATTTTATGATGTATGATATTGAGTAGACTGAAGCAAAATATATATAACTTGTAATGTTTATGCTAGTAATATATAATACATATAAAATATATAATGACAAATTTTGACTACTTACCAGTTAACAGTGAATGCATGCTGCTTAATTTACTTTAAATTATATAATAAATATGATTTATCAACTAATATATTAAGCTATGAGATACTATATTGGATTTGGCTTTGGAGCCAAGTATATACAGAAATGTAGACATGAAACTTAGTTGTTATCTAGGGCATCCAGAAGAGTTCAAAATTTTTTTCATGAGCTAATATTTGGAATTTGTGTGTTTGTCTACTTTAAAATATCTACATATTATTGTTTATCTTCTTTATGTTTTGGTTCTTAATGACATGATAGGAGAGATGGTTTCTTACTTTGCTCAGTAAATAACAAATAGCAGGTATGTATGGTATTATGTAAACAAAAAACCAAACCAATGGCCACTGAGTCAATTCCAACTCATAGGGACCATATAAGACAGAGTAGAACTGCCCTACAGAGTTTCCAAGAAGTGCCTGGTAGATTCCATCTGCCAACCTTTTGATTAGTAGCCATAGCACTTAACCACTACATCTTCAGGGTTTCCAGTATTTATGTACAGGAAATTAAAAAAACAAATGGGATATATTGTCACTATGTCTTTTCTTTGTAGTACTATTGTGTAGTTACTCGATGTTCTCTCAAAGCATTTCATGAGTTCTGTAGTCTGCAGATGAGTGGAAGTTCCTCTTGAGACAAAGCAGTAGTATTATCATTTTTCTCCTCACCAGCGTGTTATGTTTCAGTGATTCTATTCAGCAGGTCTTTAACCAGTGGTTCAGACAGCTTAATAAATTCTTACAAGGCAAACGTCTTTGAAGCCACCACTCGTATCAGAAGACAGAACCTCTGCAAACACCACGTAAATAAGCCCTACACATCTTGTCCCAGTCTTGATCCTGCCCTCTTCCAAGAGTAAGCACAATCTTGACTTTATGATAATTAGTTTTTTGATAGTTTTATCACCCAAGTGTGCGTCATTAAACTTTGTGATTCAGTTTTGCCTGACTTTTTAAAGTTTTGCCCTTTGAAGCCCTTACCCTGTATATGGAAACCCTGGTGTCATAGTGGTTAAGAGTGATGGCTCTTAACCAAAATGTCAGCAGTTTGAATCTACCAGGTGCTCCTTGAAAACCCTACAGAGGACTTCTATCATGTCCTACATGGTCACTGTGCACTGGAAGAGACTCCACAGCAATGGGTAATGGGTAATCTGCATACAGATTTCCCCTTTGTTTCTTCTCCCCTCTTTTTTTTCTTTCTTGCAATTGTTTTTTGTAGAAACACGTTAATTTTCTCTGTATCTTCTGATGGCCTCCAAAACCCTGGTGGCATACTGGTTAAGTGCTATGGCTGCTAGCCAGAAGGTCGGCAGTTCAAAGCTACCAGGCACTCCTCG
This sequence comes from Heterohyrax brucei, assembly GCA_028571685.1. NCBI lineage: Eukaryota > Metazoa > Chordata > Mammalia > Hyracoidea > Procaviidae > Heterohyrax > Heterohyrax brucei. Next base: position 26,222,343 of record CM053149.1, on the reverse strand, counting down.
AAAACTGTATGGGGCAGTTCGCTTCTGTCTGTAGGGTCGCTGCAAGTCAAAATTGACTCAGTGGCAATGGGTTTGGTGCTTGTTTTGTTTTCTTACAGCCTAGATTTGCTTATTATATCCTGCTTTTAACATATGCTTTTGATTTCTGTGTCCCTATAAATGAGTGTTTGGATCTTGAGCCTTAATTAGATTCAGGTTTGATGGTTTTAGTTAAGACAGTTTCATAAGTGTGGTATGTACTTCATCAGAAGACAAAATGTCTGGTTATGTCTCGTCTTGTGCCCTGAGCATCTATGAATGCTTAAAGCCCAGATGTTTTAATTTGTTGAGTAGATTCTGACTCATAATGACCTCACATGACAGACTAGATCTGCCCGATAGGGTCTTCTAGGCTGGGATCTTTATGGAAACAGAGCATCAAGTCTTTCTCCCACAGAGCGCTGGCTGAGTTTGAACAGCTAACCTTTCGTTTAGCAGCTGACCAGTAAATATCTTTCAGTTAGCAGCCAAGTGATTAACTGCCATGCTCTCAGGGCTCCTTCAATTCCTAAGGGGTTACAGAATTACAGTATTCTCAAATTGCTCCCTCATTTACTTGTTGGAAATCATTTACAAAGAGAAAATTTGCCTCATCTATTATTTGATTACTTACTGATAGAGTTCACATAGGAAAGGCAGGATGAATAATTATTTCCTTTTTTCAAAATAAGTAATTGGCTTCCTGGTATCTCTAAGGTGAACGATATACTTCATGTGTTTGTATGTATGATTATGAGTTCATGAACTGAAACATTTTTGATGTGTTTAGGTATTACCCTTATGGGTGCTTAAAGCTTCCCATCTTGGGGACAGCTCTTCAGGTTGACTTCCAAGTCTTCCAAAGGTATATTTCTTAAGTCTTGTATCAAGAATCTGGATGTAAGAACAGATCACAATGGAAACAAGAATTCTATACCAAAAGGACCAAATTTGGCTCATGTTTTAGTCATCTGGTACTGCTCCAACAGAAATACCACAAGTAGATGGCTTTAAAAAGAGAAACTTCATTTTGTCACAGTCCAGTAGGCTCAAAAGTCCAAATACAGGGTGTTAGCTCCAGGGGATGATTTTCTCTGTTGGCTCTGGAGAAAGGTCTTTGTTGCTAATCTTCCCCTGGACTGGAAGCTTCTGAGGTCCAAGGATCCCAGTCCTTTCTAAAAGACGTGCTCAGTTCCTGGCACTGCCTTTTGGTGGTATGAGGTCTCCGAAAGTCTCTGCTAGCTTCTTTCCTTTATATCTCAAGAGACTGCCACAAGGCACAAAACAATCTTACATATGGAGTCTTGTCCCACCAACACCAACACAACTGCCACCCATTTTCCGTCATTAACATCACAGAGGCAGGATTTACAACATGGAGACACATCATAGAATACAAGGAATCAAGGCCCAGCTAAGCCACCACATACATTTCTGTATACATTTTTTGGGGGAACACAAATTCAATCCATGACAGTTCATTTGAGGAATTTTCTTTTGTAGTCTATGCATGCCATATTTTATTGGAAATGTAATTATGTTTTCATAGCATTAGTCACATGCCTGCGTGGGTGATGGAAATTACCAAAGATGTACAGTATCAAAGCAGGAATCACAGACATTCTTCTGGGTGGTACCAGAAATTAAAGACTGTCCAACAGCTCCAAAGTATCATTCTTGCTGGGAGTCACCATGGCTGGCCTGGAAAAGCAGCCACCCTCTGCTCCAGGTGATGTGTACCCGGGCTTTGGCCATACTTTTAAGTCTCTGAAGCACTGGAGCTGTCTGGTGCATTTATGTCCTCAAGCCACTTTGTCCTTTATTGTAGCTTCCCTTACTAGACAGTGTATTTAACTCCGCTGAAACTGCTGGTAGGGCAGTGTTTGGTTTTTCACTGAACTCTTTTATACATACAGAAAAGAAAAAGATTCATATTGTAAACATGTAGTGACTATCTATAATTAAAAGATTTTGTTGCTTTGTCATATATGCTTCAGACCATTTTTTAAAAGAAATGCATTCTTTTTCATCATTTCCGTAAGTGAGAGTTTTATCTCCCTGCCCTGTAAGGGTAGTCACTATTCTAGTGTTGATGCATGTCTTTTCTGTGATGTTTGGATGCTGTGTTCTCTGTATCTGTATCTGTGAAAAACATTCAGAATTGTGTGCTTTCAAAGTTTGTATGAGTGTTATTACACTGCATGGCATTTTTATCCACCAACTTGCTTTTCTCACTCAACTTTTTTTTAGAATCTGTCTATGTTGATACTTCACCTTTGTTCTTTTTTACTGCTGCATAGTATTCCATCATATGAATATGCAGTACTTCATTGATCCATTTCCTTATTAATGGAATGTAGATTTCTAATTTTTTACTTTCATAACACAATGAACATGTTGACTATTCATGTGGGAAGGTTGTTCTAGGGATATGTAGAAGCAGTATTTTTAGGGTACAAAGGTATCTTAAGTCTTCAGTTTTATTACCTACTACCAAATTGCTTTCTGATATGGCTATAACAATTTAGACTCCTCCCATCAGGGTCTGAGAATAATGTCACTGATATTGTAATTTGCCTGATCATTAATGAAGTTGAATATCTTTTCATATACTTACTGGCCATTAAATTTTTTCTGCTATGTATTATAGGGCAGTGCTCTTGGCTTGGCTTGGCTCTTTAAATTATAGGAAGGTGTTGCATGTACTAAGAAGAGTTGGGGATGGAAGGTGGCTTATATACAAGGACTAACAAGTTGGCAAACTCATCATAGAAAAAGTGCTACTTACCTCATTGCTGAACATCACTATGGTCATCTTCAAAGTCCTCTGCTTGGGAAGCTATGCACTGGTACCAGCACTTAGTCCGTCCTTCAAAGCAATTTTGAAACTCTTTATGGAATGGTCTTTGCACATGATTCCACGGATAGTGCCTCACAGGCAACTAAGTTCTCAAGCTTAATTGTGTAGTTGCCTGTGAGGGAGTTACTAGCCAGTAAACAAATAACTAACTGTACTGGAACACCCTACCTATTCACTTGATCTGGTCCCCAGTGACTTTGTTCTTTACCCAAATATAAAGGGAATGTTGAAATGAAGACATTTTGATGACATTCAGGAATCAAGAGTAAAATGATGACAGTTCTGATGGCCGTTCCAGAAAAAAAGTTCCAAAATTGCTCTGAAGGGTGGACTAGGCATTGGCATTGGTGCATAGCTTCCCGAGGGGAGTACTTGAAAGGTGACTGCAGTGATATTTAGCAATGAAGTATGTAGCACTTAGAACAATTAAGTCCATGGACTTAATTGTCAAACCTTGTACACTGGCACAGATTGCTCAGATCTTTTGCTATGTTCCTCCCGTGTGTACCGCTTGACCTCACGTTGGTGTGTCTCCTCTACGTTTCTAGCGTTAAGGATCTGGGAAAATAATATGGGGCAGATGAACTAGAATAACAAGGGAAAATGACCAGAAAATAAACTCGATGTTAAAAAGAAAGGTAGTAAAGACTGTCTGATCTATTAGGGTTTAAGCATCAAGAGGCTCCTTCTCTACCTATTTTGTCCACTGGATGGAGGGGACCACTGGTAAAATATTTAACTAAAGAACTGCCAGGGGAACAACAGGATTTAGATTTTAGGCTTCACCGCCTTCACACTGCATAAATTTGCTTTTCAGGGTGCCACCACTTTTGATTCACAGTCTTTGAATGTACGTCTTTTTTGTCAAGAGCTTTGGGAAGATGAACAGATTATTGTGTGAGGTGGGCTGTGTATTGATTAAGAATGGGGCTCTGGAATCAAGGCCCGGTTATGATTGCTAGTTCGGTCACTTACTAGTTTTGCGAACTTTAAGTTTCTTCATCACCATGTATTTAGTTTCCTCAAGATAATAACAGTGCCTACTTCACAGAGTTGTAGTAATGACTGACAAAAGTAGTGTATATGAGTACTAAAAACAGCATCTGGAACACACATTAAGTTCTCATTGACAGCTATAATCAATCATCTTAAAAATACTACATAAATCAACATATTTTAATATAAATGCAGCATTCTTATGTTGAGTAGAGAATCCTTAAAGTTTATATGAGATGTCAAGAAGTATATGCATATAATCTTCATGACTGATAAACAGACCAGTAACTTTAGGGTGATTTTAGCGGAAATGGTTCAACAGCTAATGGTGGCAATTCTGTCTGTGTTAGGGAAAAGATAAATATATCATGAAAACATTCATTCATTCCAAGCATGTATTGAAAACCTACAGTGAGTGTTTAACGTTGTATGAGACAAAGGGGAAATACAAAGTTGAATGATATTTAGTTGTTGCCATTAAGAAACTGAGTAGGGGAAATAGCCACATAAGTAAATTAATTAATTCATCTAATTTTACTGTAAGAGTAGGAGAACAAAGGAAAAAGATACCAATTCTATATGAACATGTTAGGAAACTTTTCACGAGTAACAAGAAGAGACCTCTGCAGTGCCTTTCAAATTCCAACAGGTAGATTACTGTGGGTTGAGCCAGGCAGGAGCTCCATGGTTAAGGGTAGTGTTGGAGAGAAGAGACCTGGGAACAGAGCACAGCCAGGGTGCATGTTTGAATTAGATATTCCTTGGATTCATTGCCAGACCAATGCGGCAAGGTGGTCATCAGGAGGATCTGAACTCATGACCAGGAGTGTGAGGACATGGTCACGTTGAAGACAGGGCCAGGGATTTTTGGGAAAATAGTTGAGTCAGAGGCCTACCCAGGAGAAATAAAAGCCTTGTGGTGCACATGTAACTACAGATTGAGGCTCTTTCCGTTAATGAATCTCTTTGACTATGCCCACTGCCAGCCTTGGGGTAGTCTGAAGTTATTTTAAGGAGCCCTGACAAGTTGAACACATGTCACCTAATTGGTTAGCTCATAAGTCCTACCGTGTTCATACAGGTGCTCTCATTCTTAACATAGCTTTTTGCTAATATGTCCTAGAGTTTTAAAAGCTCACTTAAAAAAGAGTCCCATTTCGATTGAACCATATTGAAGAAATAAAACACAATACTTACCTGTATTATGTAAAATGTGTCCTATGGAATTTGTGTGTGCCTTATGAAATAAAAATTACAGCATCTTCCTTAAGGGTTTAATGAAGGACTGCAAGAGAAGGTGACCAAGTTGCGATGATTCAGTGGTAGATGATGGAGCTTCCCAAAAGGGAGAAATGCTTGCTGTCCCAGCTACTGAATTAATAGCCAGATTTAAATGCTAAAAGCATGTCCAAGACGGACATTTATCACTGAACGCATCCCTATGCCGTGGCCCACTTGGCAAAGAACCTACTTTGTGTGTCTTGCCCTCCCACTTGTGCTATTAATTTGCCTTCTGTGGATCAATGAGTATAAAGCGTGATAAGAATTCTGGCTAGATCAAGATGATTTATCAGTCTCTACAGGGATGGCCAGCTTGCTGGCAGGGCATCTGCACTTCTGTAACTTTGCCGAAGTTTACAACTGAGGAGAGATAATTAAACCCAGGCACAAAGCTCAGAAGTCTTTGAAAGCTTCTCATAAGGTTATTTTTTGCTTCAGGATTTGAGGCTGGGTTTCAAAGCTCACCCTCTGGAAAGTCAGAAAGCATCCAAATCAGCATATTAAAAATAATACTACTAATAAAACCCCTAGACAGTTTTCTTATTGTTAACACAAAGAACACTTCTGTCTTCCTTCACATCCCCTTAATAAATTACTTTTGCCTCTAGACATAGATTTCTTCTGTCCATGTGCCAAATCCTTGTCTACACACCAAACCCAAATTAACAGAAGAACAAGGTGGATATTAGTTGCTGTTGTAAGAGAGCTTAAGTTTCCTGGATATGAGGAAATTAGCTTCTTTGCAGTTTAGGTCTTTCCTGGAATCCAGACAGATATAATACAGAGCTACCTTGAGTCTAAGATACTGAACTGGGTGAGAAGAATCAGGTTCACATACTAAGGATAGTCTTCAAAGTTACATATTCTCGATTTTCTCCCTTTAGTGGGGAAGATGAGGAGGGAAGAGTGAGGCTACTTGAGTCTGTAGAAGTCCCCATGTCCTGACAGATGTAGGCAAGTTGTGTGTGTGTGTGAGGGCAGGGGTGAAGGATGCAAAGGACAGGCTAGTGCAGTCCTCAGGATGGTTAAATGGAAATCCAAAACACAAGGGAGGCCTAAGTGAATGTTATAAGAAGGTATGTGAGAGAACATTATGGGCAAATTTTGAAATGTGCTATGGTCAGTAAGAAAATCCTGGTGTTGTGGTGGTTAAGTCTATGTCTGCCTAGCCAACAGGTCAGCAGTTAGAATCTTGCAGGCGCTTCTTGGAAACTCTATGGGGCAACTCCACTCTGTTCTGTAAGGTCGCTGTGAGTCGAAATCAACTCACCAGCGTGGTTTTGGTTTGGTTGTCAGTAACCTGCTTTCCTTGGCCTTCTGTGAGGCAAGACATGAGTTCATCAGGGCCATTTAAAAGGGCAGCTATGGGATGTGTTTCCTTTGACCCCACTGGTCTCATGTTTTAGCATATTCTGTTTCCAAGGGAAAGGTAGAATTCCATAATTATTTTTCCACTCAACTTGTTTCCTAGTGAGTTAAGCACTGTGAACTTCGATGTCCTTGGGAGCCCACTGTGTTCTTTCTCGGTCTTGGTTCACTGGGGCTTGGCACTGGGGCATGGAGCAGAGGCTAAGATCTTGATGGCCAGGACAGTATGATAAAATTTTGGTGGAGGTACTTGAAAAGGAGTTGTTGGATGGAGCACAGGCCATGGCTCAGATGACTTCTGATGTCTGGAAGTAGTCTTCCTAGGAGTAGTACTCTGGTCTTTGGTATGGGTCAGAGGTATTAATGATGGAGGAGAAGTTAGGTAGAGGCTACCACTTTGAGGTTTTCATGCGTAAACATGATTCTGCCTGCTCAGTTCAGCATCTTAGATCTGTGCATGTTGACAGCAGGTCTTTTTGAGCTGTCATTATGAAGCAGCGGTTACCACTTCTTGGTATGGACTGGCCCCTAATTGGTGTGGACACTGTGTTCTGTGTAGGTGGTTGCTGTGAGTTGTATCCAGATGCCACGAAAAGCATATCAACCTTTGACTTAAGAGTGCTGAAGGAACTCTGAACCTCAGATCTTTCATTCTATCAGGTAGATGGTCTAGAGAGGTAGAGAAGTAGGAAGTCGGATGAAATTGTTTGAGATCTTTGTGTAGTATTCCTACAAAATAAAAAGTACAAACAGGATACTAAATTCAGAGTTTGTATGTTTGGCACCTCTATGAAGAGAGATGATTTCTTTGATGTTAAAACATGCAATAAACCAAAATCAAACCCAACCCAGTGCTGTCAAGTTGATTCTGACTTACAGCGACCCTATAGGGCAGAGTAGAACTGCTCCATGGAGTTTCCAAGGAACACCTGGTAGAATTATACTAAAGGCTTGGAACAAATGGTAAAGAGGGGACACGTTCTTTTTGTTTGTTTGTTTTGTTTTAGGATTTCTACAAGTAGAAATGGTATTGGGAAGAGGGGCATTTTGAAATGAAGTCCTTTGCCAGAACGTTCCCCACTTAAATTTGAGTTAGGCAAGGTTATATGATATCTTTATATCACCTTGGTCTATTCCTAATTCCTAAAGTCTTTGAAGATTGTGTTAAGATTTGGGATAGAATCTTGCCAGATAGTTCTTAGATGACAGTGTTTTTTGCTATAATAAAGAAGAGGGTGTCCTATAACGTCAAGGTTTTTTAAAGATCCTTGGCTTCCTCTGCACAGCTCTGGAGCTTTAGGAGGACACACTGTCATCTTGGGCTGCTGAAAACTCGGACTGGATGTCCAAAGAGTCCTTGTACTGAAATGTGCAGGCCTCTAGTGGTCTTCGGTTTTAGACTGAGTTTTCTTCCTAGTGCATTCAGCTGCTGGAAACCTGCTAATGGAAAAGAAAAATCACCAAAGGTTGGAAGCCTCCACTGGAGGGTATCCATGGGCTAGGTCAGGGTAGACTCACTTTAGGGAAGATGTAAAGGGTATTTTCATGGGCCCCAAAGCTGACTGCACAACTCTTGATCTTTTTTTGAGGTTGTCAGAGTAAAGAAGTGGAGGGAGAATTGGTAAACCTAACCAATTAATCTCTGGATCCAGTGACCATCCTTGCTTATCCTGGAAAGTCTCATTCTCACAACTTGCAAGACCTTTTCTGATATTATTCTTGGAGCTGGGCAGGGAGAAACCAGTGATCCCACCTCAGGCTCCCAAGGACTAATTTTTAGGTCTGGCTGGCGTCACGAGAGTTCTATTGCCTTCAGTCAAAGAACATTTAGATCAGAATTTTGTGATGCCACGATTGGTAGAAAGAGAAGACTGTCCTTTGTCTCTCAAGAGTGGAGAATCATCAAAATCATCTAGGGAGCTTTTAAAATTATAGAATTTGAATCCTCTAGAACTTGTATTATATAAAAAAAAAAACCTTCTTCAGGGGTCTCTAATTATCAGTGGATTTAGGGAAAAAAACTTATGGATCCAGAATGTTGAACAGAATCCCATTATTCAGCAAATTAGTATTCTTACTCAGGTGGTTAAGGTTTTTGTGTGCTGTAGGTCCAACTTCATGTGGTTCAGAAACTACCAGAAAGAAAAGGATCCAGTGATAATTAAGCAGAGGCTGATGTCATTTTTTGTATAGGCCAAGTTTCATCTTCTTTGTGGTACCTACAGAGGCCCTTGTTTTCTGAATGTCTACCCAGGCAACGGAAGACTTAGGCTGGAATCCATCGGAGCACATCTGGTGACGGACAGGTGAGAGGGAAGACAGCTCCTCAGCTTCATGGTCTGCTGCTGTCTCCCAGTGGTCATCTTATTTGATTAGTATTGCAAAGCCAGTGCATCTTCTGGATGGAAGTGCTTCAAGGTGAAGTATAAAAGGAGGTTCTCCTAGGGCCATACTGTCAATGGAGACCGAGGACTTAATGGATCTGTAGGAAGTAGGGAATAGCCATCATAAGGTCTTGGCACGGACCCCACATGCTGCCCATTGGAGCTGGCCTTCTGGATCATTGTTTGCCCATTCAAGACAACACACTGTTAGTGTCCCCTATCGGAGGAAAGGATTGGGCAAAATGGGCAGCTGGGTTGCTGAGTAAGGTCTTGGTCCACAAAACTGTCTGATGTTCTGAGGTATCCTTGTTTGACTATGTCATCCTTAGCGTCAAAGGAATGCACTGTCATTTACGCCTTATGATTAGGATTCAACAAGATATTGGGAATCTCTACTCCATTTTCTACTGAGTGGCTAGGTGGAATTAATAAGTAGAGAAGTCAAAAAACCAGAACAATCACAGCAAGAGAAGTGATGGCAGGGGGGCAGTGCTGGTGGTGGTGGCAGTGGTCATCTTGGGGACACTGGTGATAGTCATAAGGTAGGAAGGGTAGTTGTATTCTAGTCAAATGCCTCAGATGGCAGCTAATGCCTGGAGCTGACTTTTAGTTGACCTTTTTGACATGATGAGTGGGTGAGTTAGCTACTTTTAAAATGTTAAGAACAGGATGGACAACATATAAATCAAAATTTTATAAATTAAATAGTTCCATTTTGACCCACACTATAATTTTGGAGACGTTAAATCTTTATTTCTGAATGACCTTTCGGTGTCAGTGATGGAGTAGCTTAGCCTTTAGTTACAGAGCAGTGTTGCCTCTGTAACATATGATTATTTTGCACAGAACCCCTAAATGATTACTAGAACTCATATTTAAACAATCATTTTGTAAAGAGTAATTTGGTATGTGAATATCTGCTAAATATTTCTGTGTTTCATTAGATGACATTTTCTTACACTGAAATTTCTACGAGAAATCCCTAAGGCTAGATAGCTAATGAGGAATATTTGAAAGCGTTAAAAGAGAAATTATTTATAGATTGTTTTTTCCCCTGGGATGCTGACAGATTATCGGTTAGGAAATGAAAATGGATGACAAGAATGTAACAATGATATACAAGACTTTAAAGTTACAAAAAAGTAACATTTTGCAGCTACCTATAATTTGTTCTCCATGGATGTCTTAGTTTCCTGGCGCTGCAATAACCAACTTGGTAGGTGTGTGGCTTTAACAAACAGGCATGTATTTTCTCACAGTTTAGGAGGCTTGACATCCAAATTCAGGGTACTGGCTCTGGGAGAAGCCTTTCTGTCTATGTTGCCTCTGGAGGAAGGTCTTAGTCTCTGAGCTTCTGCTCCCAGGGCATCTTCAAATGGCTTGCATCTCTTTTCTCCCATCTCGCCTCATTAGCTTGCTTGTTTACTCTCTTTTCCATCTCAAAAGAGTTTAACTTAAAATACACCCTACACTAATCCTGCCTTATTAACATAACAAAGACAATCCATTCCTGGTTTGGAATATAACCACAGGCACGTTGTTATTATTAGATGCTGGGCTCCATTCCCTTCATAGCAATCCTATGCACAATCGAAACATTGCCCAGTCTTACGCCATGCCCACAGTCGCTTTTATCCTTAGGCCCCTTGTTGCAGTGACTGTGTCAATCCACCTGGTCGAGAGTCTTCCTCTTTTTCACTGACCCTCCACTCTACGGAGCATGATGTCCTTCTCCTGTGACTGATGCCTCCCGACAACATGTCCAAAGTATGTAAGACGCGGTCTCATCATCTTTGCTTCCAAGGAGCACTCTGGCTGTACTTCTTCCAGAACAGATCTGTTTCTTCTTCTGGCAGTCCCATGGCACACTCAATAGTCTCCTCCAACACCACAGTTCAAAGGCATCAGTTCTTCTTCTGTCTTCCTTATACACTCTTGAGCTTTTGCACGCACATGATGTGACTGAAAATACCTTGTTTTGGAGAGAGGTCCTTTGCAGCAGATTTTCTCAGTGCAATGCAGCCTTTGATTTCTTGACTGTTGCTTTCATGGGTGTTGATTGTGGATCCAAGTAAAATGGAATCCTTGACAACCTCAGTCCTTTCTCCATTTATCATGATGTTGCTTACTGGTGCCGTTGTCAGGATTTCTGTTTTCTTGATGTTGAGGTGCAGTCACACTGAAGACTGTGATCTTAGATCTTCATCAGTAAGTCTTTCAAATCCTCTTCACTTCCAGCGACGAAGGTTGTGACCAAAGACCAAACAAGCTGTGGAATGACATCAAAAACATCATTCATGAGGAAAGCAAGAGGTCATTAAAAAGACAGGAAGGAAAGAAAAGACCATATTGAACGTCAGGAGAGACTCTGAAATTGGCTCTTGAATGTCAAGTAGCTAAAGCAAAAGGAAGAAATGATGAAATAAAAGAATGGAACAGAAGATTTCAAAGGGCAGCTCAGGAAGGCAAAGTATTATAATGACATGTGCAAAGAGCTGGAAAAAGAAAACCAAAAGGGAATAACACACTCTGTGTTTCTCAAGCTGAAAGAACTGAAGAAAATATTCAACCCTCAAGTTGCAATAGTAGGATTCAATCAGAGACCTAGATGTTAGGATTTGTAACACGTATTTCAGAGGGACATAATTAAATCCATAACCAAAAAACTCCAAAACCGTTGCTGTGCAGTTGCTGCTGCCTTATAAAGATCTTACAGGACAGATTAGAGCTGCCCCATAGGGTTTCCAAGAAGCAGCTGTTAGATTCAAACTGCCATCCTTTCAGTTATCAGCTGAACTCTGAACCACTGGGCCACCAGGGCTCCAGATCCATCACAGTGGGGTTTCAAGCACTAAATATAAGGTATTGGAAAAAATGGGGTGAAAGGAGTAAGTGAAGAGAATAATTGCACGTAACAGTCAGTTAAAACATACATTCTACCGCAAATTCTCCAATGTGTTTTTAAATAAGATAAAATGACTCAATAAATCTATAAGCAATTCATCCAATGGCTGAGATTATTTTCATTTTCCTATGCTCGTCCTTAGCAATTTTTGCCATCACTGTTGTCATCACCTTCATCCTGCTGCTTTTTGGTAAGCAGTGTGGCACCCTCGGCACTGTGCTTGGCATTTTATTTAAGTGCTTCCTTTCAGTGCTCCCACAGCACTATGTGACAGCTGGAATTGTCCCTACAGATGAAGAAACTGAGGCTCCGGGATTTTAAGCAACACGTCAAAGGATACATAAACCACTGCTGTCCAGTCAATTCTGGCTCATAGTGGTCCCATAGGTCAGAGTAGAATTGCCCCATAGAGTTTCCAAGGAGCACCTGGTGGATTTGAACTGCCGACCTTTTGGTTGGCAGCCATGGCACTTAACAACTGCACCACCAGGGTTTCTGAAGGATGCGTAGCCAGTAAGTAATGAAGACTGGGGTGAAATGCAGGTCTAATGAAAACTAAGATTAAGTACTTGAGTACTAGGAAATACTTTTCCATAAATTTACATAATTATTACAAAGTATCTGAATGCTATTCCCCCCCCCCCACCCCTAACGTGACATTGCAAACATTTTCCGTCTTTGCTACACAGGCTTCTTAATCCAACATTCTCCTAAAATTTGCTACTGACCTCCACTGGGATGTGCTGCCCCCTTGTGGAGTTATTTTCATAAAAAACACCTCCCTGTTCCCCAGCCCTCAGAATGAAAGGTGCTTTCTATTCCATAGCTACTTATTGTTACTGTCTTATCTCGTAAAATATAATTATATATTGCATTGGAGTAAAGGAAACCCCAGTGGTGTAGTGGTTAAGTGCTGCTTCTGCTAACCAGAAGGTTGGCAGGTGGAATCTGCCAGGCACTCCTTGGAAACTATGGAGCAATTCTACTCTGTCCTATAGGGTTGCTATGAGTCGGAATGACTTGACAGAGGTGGGTTTTGGTTTTTATGGGGGTATAGCTGCCTCCAACATAGTTTCTGTAGATAGATACGATTATTTCTATTGAGGTGGAGTAATAAAATGAACTCCAGAGAAGTTCAGAAATGCTTTCCAAGAAATGAGGTAAGAAGTCATTGTTCCTGGTGTTGACATCAACAAGTCCACCCTATTCCCTGAAGTGTCAAGGCGTTTCATGCAGCTCCCCTCAGATGACAGTTATAGGCTTGAGGCTATGTCGTACTACACACGACTAGCCCTGAAAGACAAAGTAGGCTCTCCTGGTTACCTTAAAGAACTTCAAAATATATTTCAAACAAAAAAAATTCACACAAGTCAGAATTTGTTTTCTCTTGAGCTCACTGTATCTCCTTAGTTTCTACTATTTGTTCTAATGAATCTCACTCTGATACTGTAAAAAAAAAATCATCACAGTATTAAAATGCCTAATTAGATAGCCTTGGTTTAATTGGAAGGACTTGAGTTGATACTGGATTGTTACTATTGGAGAAGGAAAAGGAGATAGATTTTTTTTTTCCGGTGAATTAGGCCATTATTTCTGCTGTTGTTCATCAGAAAAGAAGCCTTGAGCAAAATTGCTGATGCTATCAGCATGGAAAAGGCTGACTGGTAAGTTGTAATTGCTTTGTGTGCACCCAGTGGGGCATACTGGGGGTGGGAGGGAGCTTGGGGGTGGGGAGGGGAGATGGTAGAACCCTCCGGTTTTATCTTTGTTAGAGAGCTGGCTCTTAAAACTTAGATGTCTTTTTCACATTGAGTGAATGACCAATATGAAAAAGGAGAAGCAGCAAAGATAGGCTTAAAAGGCATGTCTAATGTCTAATAAAAGATGCTTATCTAAGGATTCTTAGGGAAATTATCTCTCTTCATGCTGTATATTAATTTTGGTTTCCTCTGAGCTTAGACTTCAGAGAAAAGAAGAGAGTTGTCAAACCTAACAAAAAGCAATTTTCAAAACACATGCTCCTCCAAATAGTACACAAAGAAATTATCCACACAAAATGTAAAAGAAATCCGTGGCAAAAAAAATTGCCTGTTAAGTGCAGAAATACATCTATAAATCATGGCTTATGTATTTAATAAACCCGTTTTGTTCGCTGAAAGTTAAATTGGTGTTCAACACATTATGTAGGGAAACCCTGGTGGTGTAGTGTGGTTAAGTAAGTAGTCTGCTAACCAAAAGGTCGGAAGTTTGAATTCCAGATATACAGAGATAGATACTCTTCATTGTTTTAAAAGACAGTTTGGTTTCTTTGTTCTTAAATAGCAATAGACAACTAAATCAGGTAGGATAAACCAGAGTATACCCAGTATCCCAGCTGTCATTGAGTTGACTGTGACTCACACTGGCTCTGTAAGTGTCAGAGTAGAACTGTGCTCTATGAGGTTTTCACTGCTTTTGTAAGTACATTGCCACGCATTTCTTCAGAAGTGCCTCTTGGTGGACTGGAAACTCTAACTTTTTGGTTAGCAGCAGGTGCCTTAGGTGTTTGCACATGTACGCGTGCGCACGAGCACACACACACACACACACACACGCAGCATCATGATTAATGAAGAAAAATGTTGAAGTCATAAGTCATAAAGGCTTTAATTTTTGCTTGGATCCACAGTCAAGATCCATAGAAGCAGCAGTCACAACGTATTACATTAGGCAAATCTGCTGCAAAAGACCTCTTTAAAGTGTTAAAAAGCAAAGATGTCGCCGTGATGGCTAAGGTGCACCTGCTCCACACCATGATCTTTTCAATCACCTTATAGGCATGGGGAAACTGGACGATGAATAAGAAAGACAGAAAAAGAATTGACATCTTTGAGTTACAGTATTGGTGAAAAAAACATTGACTATACCATGGCATGCCAAAGAACAAGCAAGTCTGTCTTGGAAGAAGTACATCCAGAATGCTCCTCAGAAGCAAAGATGGCAAGTCTTTGTCCCATATACTTTGGACATGTTATCAGGAGGGACAGCCTCTAGACAAGGACATCGTGCTTGGTAAAGTAAAGAATCATCAAAAAAGAGGAAGACTTTCGATGATACAGAGTGACATAGTGGCTGAAACAGTAGGCTCCAGCACAGCAGTGACTGTGAGGATGGTGCCATGCTGAGTGGTATTTTGTTTTGTTGTACACAGTGTTGTTGTCAGTCAGAACTGACTCATTAGCACCTAACAACAACGGCAACAACAATATATATGTATATTTGTTCTCATTAGGTGCCCGTTGAGTTAGTTCTGACTCACGAAGACCCCATGTATGCAGAGTAGAACTACTCCATAGTGTGTTCAGAGCTGTGACCCTTTAGAAGCAGATTGCCAAGCCTGTCTTCCAAGGTGCTTCTGGACGGGTTGGAACTGCCAACCTTTTGGCTTAACTATTTGCACCACCCAGGGACTGTCTCTCGGAACCCATGTCAATACACCTTATCTCCGAATTGCTCATTGTGCAAGAAAAGGAAACCTTTGTTTAAGCCAATGTGGGCTGGCATTTCAGTTACTTATAGTCTAGGATCTCTGATAACTGATAACAGTGCTATAAAAAGTTAACACCTGCTCTAGGACGTTAAACTCACTTAATTTCAGGGGACATCACTGTGAGGAATTTGTTATTACTGGAGATGACTTTCATAGTACAGTCTGACCTTTATAGGTCTCTTGTTTGTAGCAGGTGGTTATACCCAGATGACTTGAAAAATAAAACTAAACTCCTGGCCTTTAGTTCATGTGTTTCTAGCAGCTGAATGTAGTTTGCTTGTGGAAATAAAAATTCTCCTGAAATGTTAATTGATTCAGTTTGACAGTGCTTGCCAGATTATAAATCAATATCATGTTTTTGTGCAATAGTGATACCAATAATGGTATGAGAGAAGAATCTGGTAGTCATGAGATGGTTACAAGTGAGAAAGAAAAGAGTGGTAGTGGTTATTTTTGATTTTTTGATTTGTTTTAATGGAGCCCGGGAAGATTGAGACACCTTCTGGAAAGCTTGTGTGCTGTGGGGAGGACGGATGAACATCACTACTGAGAGACTAAATGAGCAAACGGACAGTGGCTAGACTATATATATAAAACTCTGACCCACTAGCTACAGAATTGGCCCAGGAAGTCAAACCAATATCTACAAGTACCAGTTCAGGAAACTAAACAACAATTCTCTAATAATGGATCCAAAATGGCCAGGACTTGATTAGTAACTGACAGCTTTGTAACCTGACCCTGTAAATATCAATCAATTGCCGTCAGTCCTTAAGCTAGCTCAAAGTAGATTTGGCCTGCCCCACACGTGCTAAGGGGCCACTTGTGGCCACTATTTGACCTCAGTATAGGATGTAACCATAGAAGGAACAAACCAGAAGGAAAAACTATCACCTGGACCTTATGCTGAAATAAGAGGTCCTACAAGAACCACATAACCTACTATTTTCTGGCTGCCTTCCAGTTTGCCCTCCCCAGTACACGTGGTGGGCCATCATCTTGCTGCCCTAATCACTTAGAAGGCCTGCTTTGCTGTCTCTCAGAAATTCAGATCTGAGGATTTTGTTCCTGGCTTCTTGCTCTAAAGTGACTTCTTGCAATTAAGTGACTTCCTCTTTCTCAAAGACTGGTGTCCAGACAACTGGCAAGTCTGAGTGTGCCAGACAAGTGAAACTGGAGGCCTGAAAATCACTGAAAAGTGCTGTTTTTGAACAACAGGGTAGATTGAAGTAGGCAGTCAGAACTAATTCTTTACCTATTTTTATTAAAATTTCTGGCTTCCTGACATTAGCTGCCTCAGGCAGGAAATCATACATTAACTTACAGGAGCCACTGAGATTAAAACCTTTATGGTCTTTGCAGCTTTTTTCTAAAAGCATCAAATAAGTGGAGGTGCTGGTTTGATGTCTCCCCACCCCACCCCCTGGCTCAGGTGACAACTGACAGCCTCCAGAACGCCAGTTCTGCTGCATATTTTGTGTGAATCCCTAAGCCCTGACCTCAGAAAAATGGCCCGTTAATTTCTCACATTGTTCCCTGACACTTGCCCCTATATTTGCCTGTAACCTCTGCCTTTAAAAACGCTGACCTTGCCTGAATTTGGACCGACTCTGAGGACAAGGATGACCCCAGTCCCCTGTGTTGCTGGCATACAGAAATAAAAACCTTTAATCACCTTACCCAAGCTCCTGCCTCAGATATTGGCTGCTTGTGTGTTGTGGAATGTTTGTGTGTTGTGGAGATGATGGATGAATAGCAAACAGAGTGGAAGGGAGCCCTCCCCAGTCCAGGGGCGCACAGAGTCTTGCTCAGAACATGGGAGATCCTCCGAGCCACTACTGAGTAGGGACCACAGGCCCAGGCTCCTGTGAACCTGGATAGTAACCAGGTAAGCCATGCCCCGATTCCCGACCCACAGAGACTGTGTGCCACTGGGAGTCGTTAGTTTTGTGGTGGTGTTATCACAGAGCAGGAGAGAACTCCTCCAGCCCATGTGGTCCTGGGGCCAGGATCTGTCCCCTTCCTCCCTGATGCTCTCTTTCCAGGTCACTTCAGCCGCATGGGCTGCTGTCAACCCGCTCTCTGGGCAATTATATTGGCCGCTGAGTCTCTGTACCAGGTGCATCTTCTCCCTGGCCTTCTGTCTCCAGACTCGTCAAGGCTGCTCTCACTTGTCATTCTGATGTCACCTTAGAGAGACCTCTTGAACCACACCCCAGTCTCATCTCACAACACCCTGCTTTACTTTCTCTGTAATATGTGCTCTTTCCCTTTCATCCCTTTTTTTTTTTGAATCCGTGTTTGGGTGTCTTAAAATTTCATCAATTCCTAGAGGATGTTTTTCTATTTTCCGGTATCTTCCGTGCTGCTTGGACTTCTTCCTTTTGTATGATTGGTTCTTGATCACATGCTACACTGTGGAATGGTTGAACGTCATCCAGGTCTACTGCAGTAGCTATATTAATATCAGACAATTAAGCTTCAGAAAAAGGTGTGCCATGGGGAAACAGTAAAGACGTAACACGATAATGAAAGGTTCATTTCTCCCAAAAGACCTAAGAATTCTAAATGTGTATGTCATTAACAACAGGGTTTCCAACGAGAAAGAGTGATAAATCTGAAGGGAGAAATGGACAGAGTCACATTTATAATTGAAGATGTCAGCACTCTTTTAGCAATAATTAATACAAAGCCCTGCTAGGTGGAGTCCTGGAAACGCTGCTGACATAATGGTCACATGCTATGTCAGCTAACCAAAAAGTCAACAGTTGGAATCCACTATGCATCCCTTGGAAACTCTGTGGGGCAGTTCTCTTTTATCTTATAGAAATTAAGCAACCAAAACCCAAAGAAAGAAAGAGAAATAAAGGGCATCTACGAACTGTGAGAGGACATCAGATGGTTTAATGTATATGCATCATTGAAATCTCTGAAAGAGATTATGGAGAAAGTATAGGAAAATATATATTAGAAGAAACAGTGGCTAAGAATTTTCCAAAATAAATTGCAGATACTAAATTACAGATGCAAAGAATTCTGAAAATACCAATTTGAATTCATGGGGGGGGGGGGTTGCAGAAACTAAACCTACAAAAGTGCACCAGTAAAGCAAAATGAACACTTAGCGTATCATATTTAAACTGCTTAAAACCAAAGACAAAAGGAAAATTTTGACTGGCCTATTACTAGAGGGGAGTGGAGAGGGTGGAAAAGAGGGCACAGGAGACTGTTAAGGGGATATGACATGTACAGAACAGAGTACTGTGCTGTTACTGGGCAAGGAGAGCAGTAGGAGCTGCACATAGGCGGGTATGCGAATTTAAACTGGATTGCACACTTTCACACAATCACAATAAATAAGTAAAAAATGTACTTACATAAAAAGAAAATTTTGAAGTCAGTCAGAGAAATAAAGCAAACGCAAGTGTTAGAATTACATCAGAGTTCCTCTTGAAAATGAATCAAGCACAATGACTGTCGAGTGAAAGCTGTAAATTACTGAAAAAAAAGGTGGAGAGACTTTCAACTTAGAATTCTAGACCTTGCAAAAATAGTTTTTGAAAAGAAAAACCTACTGCTGTTGAGTTGATTCTGATTCATAGCGACCCTATGGGGCAGAGTAGAACTCTCCACAGAGTTTCCAAAGAGAACCTGGTGGATTTGAAAAATGAAGGACAAATGTATATATCCTCAGAAAAATAAAAGAATTCATTGGTATCCGATTTACACTACAAAAAAAGTTAAACTCTTCTGATGGAAGGATTATATCACTGGGAAACTTTGGTCTCTTCAAAGAAATGAAAAGCATCACAAATGTATAAGTGGAGATGAAGTTATTTTTGTCTAATTTTTAGTTGCTTTAAAAGATCATTGGTGATGTGAAGCAAAATTCATAATAATGTATTAGATATTAATAGCATGTTAACTGTAGAATGGAAACCCTAGTGGCAGTGGTGAAGAGTTCAGCTACTAATAACAAGGTCAGTAGTTCCAATCCAGCACATCCACCTTGGAAATCCTATGGGGCAGTTCTGCCCTGTCCCTATGAATCAGAATCGACTGGGCAGTGCCCAGAGTGTCAGCAGTAGAGAGCGACACCAAATTCCCAATATGGCTACATCTCTTGAGATGATGAGCCAGCAGCCTGGTGGCAAGTTAATTACATTGGGCCACTGACATCATGGAAATGGTAGCATTGATTTCTCCCTTGAACAGATAGTCTGGATACGGCCCCAGTGGGAGAGAAGCAATACATAGCAGTGTGAACTCATTGTCAGGGCTTCTCTTGTTCTGAGCCCCATTCAAACCTGATAGCTTTTCAAGTCACCTGATAAAAAGATAGAATAAAACACCCAACTGAGTAATATAGTACCTCTAAAATCAAAAAATGCTCATGCAATACGTGTTCCGCCTCTTTTTCAGTTGTAAGAAGGGCCACATACATCACCTTACTGTCACTTTGCAAGGAAGATGTTGACATACCCCATGTGACTTGAGTCTCGAAATTTCACTGAGATATAGGGTATTAGAAATTTGTATGCTATTTTCCACCATCTGAATTGAAAACCCACTGCTGTCAACTCAAAGAAGCCTATTGGACAGGGTAGAATTGCCCCACAGAGTTTCCAAGGAGCACCTGGTAGATTGGAACTACGAACTCTTTGGGTAGCAGCTGTAACAATTAACCACATTAGCACCAGGATTTCCTTCCACCCATTATCATATAGATATCTTAACAATAAATGTAGAGACTTTCAGGACCAGTCAGCACCATGTCCACAATGTACCGGACCAGGTGAAGTCTTAGGGAAAGGGAAATTTATCCTGGTCCCTGTCGTCTAAATATTGACATACAGCAAGAGAGTTGATACACTACTGAGTAAAGACAGTCGTGGTATATTGCAGGCCGTGCCAAATGAAAGCAAATGTCTGCTGGTGGTTCTTTGAAATAGAGACGAGGAGAAATGACATTAATGGCTTCATAACCCAGGAGATGTGCTAATTTGCAGGCCACATCCCCCAAGAAACTCCTATTCCCACTGATTGGCTGCTCCCATTAGGTTGTGAAAACGGAGAATGATTACATAATGTCAGCTGAACGACCGACAATTACAGCCTAATCAAGTGGGCACATCCCATTAACCATCCCAGTGGTGATAAAAATGTTCTGAAGTAGATACTGATGATGGTTGGATAGGGTTGTGAAAGTACATAGAGCCACTACGCTACACACTTTAAGGCTATTAAAACAAAACTTTATTGAATGAGAAATTTCCTGTCATATCGCATCCTGTCATCTACTATCTTACGCTATTGTATCTTATCTATACTACACTATCTAACACACTATAAACAATAAAGTATAAATTGAGCCAGACAGTTACTGCAATACAAACCCAAACTACCCATGCAGATAAATGTTTGGGGCTTGAGGCCGATGTTTCGTCACCGTGAACAAGGTACTGAGGCAAAGGAGATGTGGCACTTGGCTCAGCTTGTCCTGCCAAAGGAAGTGCTGGAGATGGAGGGCTTAATAGTGTACGAGGCTCCAGTATGACAGCAGAGGAGGCAGCAGGAACAGGATCCATCTCAGGAGTTGTGTAGGGAAGCTGTTGGAGGTGTCTCAGGGTAGAAATCCAACCTTCCAGCTGGTGAGGGTGCTCTGTGGCATGCCAGTGTACGTCCGTCTGCACCACTGTGCTCATCAGGCAGTCCCGGCGCCGGTCACGCTGCTGGCCCAAGAAGAGAATCTGACCTTCCAGCAGGCTCTCCATCAGGTGCGTGACTTGGTGACGGATGACGTGTCGTTGAACCCACCTACCCTGTTGCTCTAAGAAGTGGATCTCACTCAAGAAGTCATCCTGGAGTGTATTCTGGACATTGCCCACGGTAAAATCCCACATCTCCTGTGGAGGCTTCTGGTGACAGTGGTGACGGTGGTGGTGGCACAGACGGTACTCAATTGATCTTTGGTGCTGGCGCAGGAAGAATAGGGTCAGCATGCTGAGGTGGTTCAGGTGTTGGATGTAGACGTCAGCCACGTTCAGAATCTCCACCTCCAGTTCCCTATGCATCAACTGCCAGAATTGAAGCTGGTAATAGAACAGCAGGTGCTCTGCTGAGCTCCTGTACGGGAGCAGTGCCAGGGTGGACCTCGGCTCCTGCCCCTCGATCAGATTCTGGAAGTGGCCCAGGATGGGCATCTGGGTGTTCATCTGATGCTGCTGATGGAGCTGGAGGTGGACCTGGGCTACCTCGAGTTCCTGTGTTGCAGCCCGAAGAGGCTCCACGTCAGCTGGTGGTCTAGGAGTCAGTTCAGGAGGGAGTTCGGGGTAAGTATCAGGCCCTCCAGCTGGCTCTCTGTCTGGTCCTGCTGCCGGAGCAGTCAGTTTTGTAGGTGATGGGCTATGGAGCTCTGGTGCTGGTATGGGACCAGAACGGACCCCAACTGATAGCGTGGATGTTGGTTCTTGTGGCAAAGAGGGATCTTGAGAGACGTTTACAAGGGGCCCTTGGCCTGGCTCTGGAGCTGTAAGAGGAGAAGTGGTCACCAACAGGACTACCTTTCCTCATGCCTTTCCATGATGTCTAACATCCCACTGCCATCAGGAGACACCCAATCCCCAGATTTCCACCCCAGGAAGTCTTCTCAGACTGTGGTCAGCCAGAGGAGGCCCAATGGTTCCTCCGAGCTGTGTCTTGACCCTAGTCTCTCTGGTCTTCCCATGTGCCCTTGACAAGCTCACATGCAGGCATGCCCTGTATTCCTCACCCTCTGGCTCTGCCTCAGTGACCTCCTGTTGATCCAGCTTGGCCCGGAGACTTCGGGCACGGCGCTCCAGATGGGAACCTGGCATGTTCAGCTGAACATATTCCAGCACGAGCTTCAAGCAGGGGAAGTGTGGGGGCTCATCAAAGTCATCCGGGTAGTCCGTTAGCCACATGGTCAGGATAAAACTAATGGCGCTGGGGGTGAGTGGGGAGAAGCAGGGTGAGAGGCCAGGCTATTCCCACCACACTGGTCTCCCAGGGCTCCTGCGCAAAGGACCGGATCCTCTGTCTGCCCCTAGATCACACCCTCTGGTGACTGAGCAGAGGGCTAGCACAGAACCTCTGTCTCAGGGAGCTCCCCCGCAGTGCTCTGCAGAAGCATCCTATCTCGGGGAGCCTGATTCTACCCTGTTGTGCCATCTGGCCCTCTCCACACTGGACAGTATCCCTCTGAGGACAAGACAGGCATGTGACTACATGGAGACCTTACAGCCCAGTACCCAGTAGTGCTACACACGTATCTAACACTCAGGAATACACAGAGTCCATCCTCTGCCCCAGATACACAGGCTCCTCCCCTGGACCATGCACACAGAGTGCTGGCTGTTTCCCTGAGCAGGGCTGAGGGTCTTCTCTCCCACGGACAGTATTTTCCCCAGGGACGCAGACCCAACAGGCAGCTGAGCAGGCACAATCTGAGAGCAAGTCTGCCCACCCCCCGCCTCCTGTTTTGGGTCCCAAATCGGGGAGGGGGCAAATGGTGATGTGAGGGAATTGTGGGCTTGTAGATTGTCTTAGGTGACTCTGAGCCCTCAGTCTCCTCTCTGCTCCCCAGGTTGCCCAGTTTCTACATGTAGCTGCCTATTACCCATTACCTCCTGCAGCCCACAACTCTAAACTCATTGCTGTAGTGGACTGTAGATTGTGGGGCCCAGGTCTACCCAGCTTAAATGCAGACATAGCCCCCCTCCACAACCTCCAGCCTTCTGCAGAGGCAGTGGTCCTTTGTTCTTCACGGAAAGTCCACTCACTCTATCAGTTGGTCCCGGGGTTCAGTGTCCGTGGCAGAAGTCGGGTGGTTACATCCATACCTAGAGGTAGCATGAGGGTGTCACCGCTAATGCAGTGTTTCCCCTGCGGGTTCATAAATCTCGTGTACCTGCCTGTCTCCTAACTAGTATGGAGGCCCAAGAGGACAGGCCTCACTGTTACCTTTGTCCACTGAACGATGATGAGCACCTAGAACAGTGTCTGTAACAGTGGGGGCTTCGTGGACAATTGGTGATACAGTAAAGCCGAGCAGGAGCTTCTAGAGTATCTGAGAGTCCTGGGGTCCCTGTGCCGTCCTTCCAGTTTCCCTGCTCTGGGAAAGGACCCAGGGAATGGAATCTCTATCCCCTTTTACAAATGGGTGTGCAGTCAGTGAGGGGTGAGGCTGACAACTTCTTGATGGGGGAGAGGAAACTAACGTGAACATCCCAGCCCCTCCAGCAGCCTTCCCCATCGAGCTGGGCCCTGGGTACCCAGGAATTCTAGCCGATGGGTTCTATCCCACCTCCCTTCTCAGGGCAGTAAATGGAGACTCCATGGTGAAGTGACATTCCTTACAAATGTGAGGGGACAGAGTACCCTCTGGGCTGCAGACAGCAGGGCACTCACCTTTGGAAGAGCCCCTCAAGGACCTGCTGGGTGGTGGCATAAGTTCTGTAAGTTCCCAGAAAAATCTTGATGAAGGAGAATTGGCCATTTACGAAGGCCGGCACCAGGTGCTCCAGCAGCGTCTCCAACGAGCCTTCCCTGATGTTGCGAATCACCCAGGCCTCCTCCAGGTCCGGGTCTACTCCACACACACACTGGGTGGCACAGAGGAGGATCACAGTATCAGAGGTGGGCCCGTGCACCACCAGGAGGCCTGAGGACCAGAGCTCCGACTGTGCACACCCCTTCCCTCAGTGACCTGTGTTTGGAGTGGCACACTGTGCTTGTAGCAGGGAACGTGACTTGGTCCTCAACGCAGAATTGCAGGTGAGGGATGGTTGAAATTTTAGGAGCCTGAATTCATTTTGTTACCTATATAACTATGGTGTCTGCCTATAGGATCGGCAGAAATTTTGTGAGTTCTTACTAAATAGCCCATTTTTAAGATGAGAAAACAGAGACTTGGCGACATCCAGGGAGTAGTCGAAGCTACCTGGTCATTGTGCAGAACCATCTGACACTATGGCTCCGTGATGTTCCCTGTGTGTCACATGAACGCTGCTGTGCTCCTAACTCAGAGGGGCAGGTCTGGTGCAAGCTTACTTCCTGCCCCCCTGGGAGCAGTACCCAGAGCAGACACACACCCATGAGATCCCCTGGGATTGGGAAACAAGACCCAAGTTTTCTTTCTGTCCATTAAAGGGAGTTTTGAGAACGTGACCCTATTCAGCAGCGAGATCCAGCCCAGGGTGACAGCCTGGAGATCGTGGGATGGCAGAGAGACCCCCACAGGTTTCAGGATCGAAAGAATGACTCAGGCAGAGTGAATCTGTATGGCAGTAAAGGACCAAAAAGGGGCTGGGCTTCTCAGGGCGGGACTGAGTCGATGCAGGGCCGCAGCCAACACCACTGGCTGCTGGGCCACGAGGCTGCCATGGGTTTTTGGGGAGGGATTCTGGCTCTAGGACTCTAACTTCAAATGCATATGTCCTCCCCCCAGTGTGCCACTGCCATGCTTCTGTCCCAGGAGTTCGGTGTATGAGGAGGCAAGCAATGTTCCCGCAGGCCTGCTGAAAGGGCAGCAGCAGGAATCAGTCCACGGTGAGCAGCATTGAGAGGCTCCATCGCTCTGGGAAGTGGTCTCCATTCTGGAATGTTCTGCAGCTGAGTCAGCACTCAGCCCCTGATCTGCAGGATTCACATGATGTGTCCCGTGAGATTGCAGATGGCATAAAAAGGTGTGTCATAGGCTTAGCCTCATGCTTTCAGTTAAAAGAAACTTGTAAGCATGACTTGTCCTGGGGCTGGGAAACGGTGTGGAAGAACAGTCCAACCGGTGTTCCCGAACCCAGGGGTAGGAGATTAAACAGTGACCAAAAGCGACCTCCTGAATGACACATGGGCTAATGTCAGGTAATGATGGATAAAAGCTTGTTTCAGACATTCCTGCAAATGTGTGAGTAGCGACTTTGTAGCTAGCCAGGATGGGGAGTGTAGTAGTGGAAAGAGGAAAGGGTGGCCACAAGTTCCTGTGGAGGTACACTGGTGGCTCTCAAGAGGAAGAGTTCTGGGAGGGGTCCAGAGGTGTCCAGGGTGGTTTCTTCGCTGTTGGCCCCCTCTGGTCACTTGGGGTCCCTGGGTAGTGTTCCCATTCCTCTCTCCCCAGCACTCAGTCAGAGTCTGTACCAGCCTCTCCTGGGTCTTTTCTTGGGGTAGGGTGAGTACATGATGCCATCATCCTTCTGTGAGGGCTTCTGCAGAGACAGTGCCAGCAGTAGCGAGGGACGCATCCAGGGTCCCTCGGAAAGACCTCTTTCTCTCTTTCCCTCTGTGCACATGGAACATTCAGGCAGATTCCAGTGGGCTGTGTGTACTACGCCCTTGGTGAGTTGGCCTGGGGACTGCACCATCCAGCGCTGGCCGAGGCCAGAGAGGGAAAGGCAACGTGCCTACTGCAGCAGGCCCTAGAGGGAGTGGGGCCCCCTCGTGGTCAGCAGAGGCCCAGGCATTCACCGCAGCTCCCACTGTGTATGGACTGCCCCATTCAGGGTGAGCTGGATCTCAGAAAAGCCCAGGTGAGAGTGCCGAGTCAGCCTCTGACCCCGACAGTCCCTACGACAGCCCTGGTCTGAGCTGTGACCGCCGGGCTGACTCAGATCCCAGAATTCTATGCGGTAAGTAAGGTTAGGGCAGGGAAGGCAGCGGGTCTCTCCACCCTTGCGACCCCTACCCCTGTCTCCATGACACTCCGTCTGATAACCTCGGGCCCCCCATCACCCCTTTCCAGTCAGACGCAGCACCGAGAACCCAGTGAGGATGAGGGGCCCTCCGGGAGGGGCTCGGGGCTGCCTCGGTGAGTGCTCGTCCCGGGGTAGCACGCCGTTTTCACCTCCTCCTCCTCACCCCTTCCCAAGTCACCGCTCCCTCCTTCCCTGAGCCCCGCTCCCCTCTCCCAAATGGACCTTGCCTCACCCAACAACTTTCTGCTTCATCCTTTCTGTCCTCATTTCTCCCCGTCCCCGTTTTCATGGACCTCACAAGGACAAATGCTGGCATGGTCTGAGGGCTGGGGTGCCCTGGGGAAGCGGTGTGGGTCTGCCCAGGTGGCATCCAGTGGTGGCCGGGCCCCGAATGGCGGGACTGGGTCACTCTGTGTTACCTGCAGTGTCTGCCTTAGGAAACGCCAGAACCTCCGGGGCGGCGAGATGAAAATACGGCGTAGCCTTCGTGAGAATCCCGAGCTCCTGGGCTCCGAAACGAGTGAAAACGGGATACAAGAAGAACACATGTTGCTCGACCAAGTGTCTCTACTCTAGCGAGTTGGGTAGGGTCTGTGACTAGAATGCGGGTACCTGGTTACCAGGATTCCAATTCCGTTGTGCTCTGGCATGAAGGAAGTGAAGTCATGTTGAGTGCCCTGACCTGGGCCCGACCTCAGATAGAAAGTTGTCTTGGGAGGATTCACCTCTCTCCATGGCATGTCCATAACTGTATACAGCTGACCCCAATTCAGCCCCTCCCCCCAAGAATCCAGGCAAGACCGGGGTACAGCCAGGGACCCAGCTTTGTGCAACAGAGCTGCGTGGAGACATAGCTCATCTCTGTTAAGCAGTTTGGGACCCTAGACAAGACTGTGTGCTTCCTAGAGCCTCCCCAGTCCTCCTGCCTGCACAGTAGGGATCCTTTTAGTGTCTTCTTCCTGGGGGTGTCCAGAGGCGTATGTGCGATAACATCTGTAGACCTCATGGGCTGGCGTTATATGTAGCTAATCAGGGGCAAATTATCCAACAGACAAGGTAAGCACAGGGCTCACCTGCTTACCAAATCATCTGTTGTGAGCATTTTCATGTATTTTCGCTTTATTAAAGGTTCTGCTTCTAAGCATGGTCAGCACGTGACTTGCTCAACCCCACAGCACATTGCTACAGAATCAAAGCTTCTTTTCAAATCCATAGTCCCCAACAGGGCCAGATGGCCCTGGAAGGCAAGGTAACCACAAGTTTCCACATTAGAAGATGACGTGTTCACCTTGCTTGCCTTGCCTGTCGGATAATCTGTCCCTCTAGCTAGTGCACAAACTCAGAGATAGGAGAAGTCCAAGCAGGGGTGGGAGGCTGCATGGTGTATGCCTCAAACAGGGCTGGGTACCCGTAGTATGATCTTGGGGAAAACTTCCTCTCTCGGCCTTTTTTCCCAGTCTGCACCAGGAGGGGTTTGGAAAAATGTGAACTTTGTGACCCTCTGGAGGAAACTTTCTGTGACTTGCATTTTATTTAGAATCTGAGCCAATGCTTCATCTCGGTCTGGGGGGTGGGCAGCCTGCACAATGGCCCCCAATAATCTTACCTGCTGGTCTTTATATCTTATGTGGCCCCCTCGCCTCAGTGTGGACTGCACTGGGGACTTGCTTCCGAAAAATATTATTTTTGTTGTTTTTGTTAGGTGCCTCGGAGTGAATTTCAACTCCTAATGGCCCACTGGGGGCAGTATCTCTTGGATGTCTTATATTTTCTGTCATCTCTTTCTGTTTGTCATTTATTTCTCTCTCCCCGCACCCCCCAGGAAACAGCTGTGATATATGACCTTCCCTTGGAGAGTACCAGGTGACAGTGACCTGAGGGAGGGTCAGACCTTGTATTTAAACTCAATATATGTAAAATGTTATGGTTTCAACATATAATCAATGTAAGAAAGTTATTAATAAGCTATTTTTTCTTTTTTTGCACTAAGTTCTTAAAATCTTGTGTATTTGAAGAGTAGCCCCATTTCAAGTGCTCAGTAGTTAAATGTGATCACTGGTTGCCATTGAGTTGATACAGACACTGGTGTCTCCATGAGTAAGAAGGTACAACTGTGCTCCTTAGGGTTTTCCATGGCTGGCTTTTTAGAAGCCACTAGCCCTTTTTTCCAAGGTACCTCTGAGTAGACTCAAACTGCCGACCTTTCAGTTAACGACCAAACACTTGATTCTTTGTACCACTCAGGGATCTGCAAATGTCCGTAGTGGACAGTGGTGGCCTTGTAGTTTGGTTAGATTTAAAATAAGCATTCTTGGTGAGAGTTCTTCATGGGTGATACTTGATACTTCCCATGGCATTTTGTGACCTCGTGTTAATGGTGTTTGACCACTTGAGTAAAGGAGTTTCTTACAGAGTTTTCCACTATAAAAGATTCATTTTTCCCTTTTGTAATGTAGAAAGTAATTGGTAGGTGTTTCTTGGGTACCATGAGGCTATTCTGTTGCCCTATTGTCTTTCACGCAGACATTTTAGTAGAATCCACTGACAATACTTTTGTGAACCTACTGGTACTCTGATGCTTATAAAACAGTAGTTTCTTATAATTATGTTTATATTTATTAGCTGCCATTATCCTGTAAGAAGGGATAATATTGATGGTTAGCTATGTTATTTATGTTAGGGATTTCCTTTACTTCTTTTCCTTTGGATGTAAGGCAGGCAGAAAGTCCACCTGGACACCTCACCGAACTGGAAGTGTACAAGTGGAGTATGCAGCCCAGGAGAATTAGGGAATGAATAGAGATCAGGAAGGTTAATGTATTTGTTACGATAAAGCCAACTAGCAAATAAATGACAACATTTCATTGGATTGTCATATTAGGTGTTTACTTTTATAAAAGTTCACTGTGGGTGTTTAATGTTTAGCAAGTGGTCTTTGTCTACGCTCTGATTCAGGGACCCACCCTTCTAATTTCTTGTGCCTATGGTGTCACCCAGGGTCTTGAAATCCTCAGCATCTATGATGAAGGAGAAAGAGAATATCCTAACCCATGTTCTCTAGAGAAACAAAACCAGTGAACTGTACATACGTATACATATTAAAAAAACAAAAAAACACCTTATTGCTGTTGAGTCAATTCTTGGTCCCAGTATCTTGGGACTGTCCTCCATTGTGTGGTTTTGCTAACCTGTATGTTAAAGGATTAGGGTGGGGCTGTGAATTCCTGTTATGGGGAAGTTTCCCTGTAGTATGGCTTGCCCCACCCTTAATGCTTTTAGCTTGCAAGGAATAAAAGGAAAAAGAACCAAGAACAATTTGAGAACCTCGCTACCATCAAGCAAGCAGCACCGGGAGCAGAGCGCGTCCTTCAGACCAGAGGTTCTTGCGTTAGGACACTCCCTGGACAATGACTGATGCAATACCGGACTTTCCTCCAGAGCCAACAAGGGGAAAGTCTTTCCCTGGAGCGGACACCCTGAACATGGATTTGCAACCTACCGGACTGTGTAAGAATAAATCTTTCTTTGTTAAAGCCATCCACTCTGTGGTATTTCTGTTAGAGCAGCCTAGCTGACTAAAACAGTCACATTCCAGGGAAACTCTTTTTGTAAGGGTATTGTGATCCCACCCTAATCCTCTTTAACATAATCCTATCTATTAAGCACAGGAGAGATTAGGATTTACAGACTAGTGGAAATCACAAAATGTAAAACAACCACACAATACTGGGAATTACGGCCCAGTCAAGTTGCTGCACACATTTTGGGGGGAACACAATTCAATGTATGACAGACTGCTCCATCAGATTACAAACTGGAGGATGATCACATGTCTGCCAAACTACTGAGAATGAAGTCTAGCCAAGCTAACACACCACAATAACCATCATGAAGAGAAAGCGGAGAAGGTCATCCACCTCTTAATTATCTTGACCTGAAAGTGACATGTGTAATTTTCAATTGAACTTGATTGGTGAGAGCAAGTCGAACGGCCCCATTGAGATGCAAGGGGTGAGGTACCACCCGAAAATACAACTCCTGGCTTCTTGCTCTAAAGTGACTTCTTGCAATAAAGTGACTTCCTCTTTCTCAAAGACTGGTGTCCAGACAACTGGCAAGTCTGAGTGTGCCAGACAAGTATAACTGGAGGCCTGAAAATCACTGAACAATGCTGTTTTCGAACAACAGTGTAGATTGAAGTAGGCAGTCAAGACTAATTCTTTAGCTATTTTTATTAACATTTCTGGCTTCGGGACATTAGCTGACTCAGGCAGGAAATTATACATTAACTTACAGGAGGCACTGAGATAAAACCTTTATGGCCTTTTCAGCTTTTTTCTAAAAGTATCAAGTAAGTGGAGGTGCTAGTTTGATGCCCCCTGCTCAGGTGACAACTGAGAGCCGCCAGAACCCCAGTTCTGCTGCATATTTTGTGTGAATCCCTAAGCCCTGACCTCAGAAGAATGGCCCCTTCACTGCCCACATTGTTCCCTGACACTTGCCCCTTTACCCGCTTATAGCCTCTGCCTTTAAAAATCCTGACCTTGCCTGAATTTGGACGCCGGTCCAAGGATGCCGCCAGCCCCATGTGTTGCTGGCATACAGAAATAAAAACCTTTAATCACCTTACCGAAGCTCCTGTCTCAGATATTGGCTGCTTGTGTGTTGTGGGGATGATGGATGAATAGGAAACAGAGTGGAAGGGAGCCCTCCTCCAGTCCAGGGTCCCACAGTCCAGCTCAGAACATGGGGGATCCTCCGAGCCCCTACTGAGTAGGGACCACAGGCCCAGGCTCCCGTGAACCTGGGCAGTAACTAGGTAAGCCACACCCCGATTCCCAACCCACAGAGACTGTGTGCCACTGGGAGTCGTTAGTTTTGTGGTGGTGTTATCACAGCGCAAGAGAGAACTCCTCCAGCCCATGTGGTCCTGGGGCCAGGATCTGTCCCCTTCCTCCCTGATGCTCTCTTTCCAGGTCACTTCAGCTGCATGGGCTACTGTCAACCCGCTCTCTGGGCAATTATATTGGCCCCTCAGTCTCTGTACCAGGTAGATCTTTTCCCTGGCTTTCTGTCCCCAGACTCATGCAGGGCTGCTCTTACCAGTCATTCTGGTCACACGTGTCACCTTAGAGAGACCTCTCGAACCACACCCCAATCTCATCTCACAACACCCTGCTTTACTTTCTCTGTAATATGTGCTCTTTCCCTTTCATCCATCTTTTTTTTTTTTAAATCCGTGTTTGGGTGTCTTAAAATTTCATCAATTCCTAGAGGATGTTTTTCTATTTGCCAGTGTCTTCCGTGCTGCTTCAACTTCTTCCTTTTGTATGATTGGTTCTTGATCACATGCTACATTGTGGAATGGTTGAATGTCATCCAGGTCTACTGCAGTCGCTATATTAATATCAGACAATTAAGCTTCAGAAAAAGGCGTGTCATTGGGAAACAGTAGAGACGTAATATGATAACAAAAGGTTCGTTTCTCCCAAAAGACTTAAGAATTCTAAATGTGTGTGTCATTAACAACAGTATTTCCAAAGAGAAAGAGTGATTAATGTGTAGGGAGAAATGGACGGAGTCACATTTATAGTTGAGGATGACAGCACTCTTTTAGCAATAATTAATACAGAGCCCCGCTAGGTGGAGTCCTGGAAACTCTGGTGACATAACGATTGCATGCTATGTCAGCTAACTGAAAAGTCAGTAGTTGGAATCCACTAGGCACCCCATGGAAACTCTGTGGGGCAGTTTTCTTTTATCTTATAGAAATGAAGTGACCAGAACCCGAAGAAAGAATGAGAAATAAAGGGCATCTAAGAACTGTGAGAGGACATCAGGTGGTTTAATGTATATGCATCATTGAAATCTCTGAAAGAGATTAGAGAGAAAATACAGGAAAATATATATTCGAAGAAACAGTGACTAAGAATTTTCCAAACTAAATTGCAGATACTAAATTACAGATGCAAAGAATTCCGAAAATACCAACCTGAATTCATCTCGGGTGGGAGGTTGTAGAAACAAAACCTACCAAAGTGCACCAGTAAAGCAAAATGAACACCTAGCATATCATATTTAAACTGCTGAAAACCAAGACAAAAGGAAAATTTTGACTGGCCTCTTACTAGAGGGGAGTGGAGAGGGTGGGAAAGAGGGGACAGGAGACTGTTAAGAGGATATGACATGTACAGAACAGAGTACTGTGCTGTTACTGGGCAAGGAGAGCAGTAGGAGCTGCACATAGGCGGGTATGCGAATTTAAACTGGATTGTACACTTTCACACAATCACAATAAATAAATAAAAAATGTACTTACATAGAAAGAAAATTTTGAAGTCAGTCAGAGAAATAAAGCAAACCTAAGTGTTAGAATTACATGAGAGTTCCTCTTGAAAGTGAGTGAAGCACAATGACTGTGGAGTGAAAGCTTTAAATTACTGAACAAAAAGGTGGAGAGACTTTCAACTTAGAGTTCTAGATCTTACAACAATAGTTTTTGAAAAAGAAAAACCTACTGCTGTTGAGTTGATTCTGATTCATAGCGACCCTATGGGGCAGAGTGGAACTCTCCACAGAGTTTCCAAAGAGCATCTGGCAGATTTGAAAATAAAGGAGAAATGTATATATCCTCAGAAAAATAAAAGAATTCATTGGCATCCGATTTACACTGCAAAAAAAGTTAAACACTTCTGATGGAAGGATTACATCACTAAGAAACACTGATCTGTTCAAAGAAATAAAAAGCATCACAAATTTATAAGTGGAGATGAAGTTGTTTTTGTCTAATTTTTAGCTGCTCTAAAAGATCATTGGTGATCTGAAGCAAAATTATTAACAATGTATTAGGTATGAATAGCATGTTAATTGTAGAATGGAAACCCTAGTGGCAGTGGTGAAGAGTTCAGCTGCTAATCACAAGGTGAGCAATTCCAATCCAGCACATCCACCTTGGAAATCCTATGGGGCAGTTCTGCCCTGTCTCTTATGGTCACTATGAATCAGAATCGACTGGGCAGTAATACTCGGGTTCTTTTAATAGGTACATATGAAATATATGACAAAAATAGTATCAGAGGCACAAAGAAGGAATTAGAAACTTAGAAAGTTCTCACACCGTATGTGAAGTGTAATATATGAAGAAACACTCAGAATACTTGATACGTTGTTAATACCTAAGGAAACTATTTTTTTGCCTCTTATAAGTAATAGTTCATTATATTGAGTTACAAAAAAACTATAAATTCAACCACAAGAGGAGAGAGAAAGAGAAACAACTAAAGAATAAGTGGAAGAAATAGTAAACCTGGAGTGGATTGGAACTCAACTGTTTTAGGAGTTCCTAAATAAAAATGGTGTAAACATGGCAGTTAAAAGAGAGAGATTGCCAGATGGGGACAAAACCAAGAGCCAGATATATGTCGTCTACAAGAAACTGTCTGTCAGTGTAGAGAATTTGACCTGAAATATAATGCAGATATTTAAGTTAGAAGTAAATTGATGGGGCAGAGATACCATGCAAACAGCCAACAACAGAAAACTGGTGTTATTGTTGTTAGGTACTGTAACTGATAAGCCCGCACGTCACCTTTGCTGGGTCATGATTCTCAGTACTTCGGCAGTCCAATAATGTGATCATTTCACTGTTGAGATTGGATACCTGGTCACTCCCATAAAGGGATCCGTTGTGAATGAGACCTGTGGGGCAGGGCCTATGGCAGATAACTGCCCCCTCAGCTTCTGTCTTTCCATCCTGCACTGCCCAGTCCTTCTTGCTGTCCTTACCATGCCTTTTGCTTGTTCTGGATCCTGCAGCTGGCTCCTGTTCCTCTGATGTCCAGTTCTTGGGACTTCAGCTAGCAGATGCCTTCTGGACTTGCCTGCTGATCTGGAGATTCATCGATCTTCACAGCTGGCAACAGCTGGTTCTCCAGCCTGGCAATCTAGGGTTTGCCAGCTCCTGTGATGGTGTGAATCCAGAAGTGCATCTTTCTTTCTATGACTTTGGGGTCTTACAGCATCTGAAAACAATGCGAGCACTTCCTTGATATAAATCTCTCCCTCTCTCTTTCTTTCTTTCTATATGGATGTATGTTTATATAGTTCTCTAGAGGCCACCTAAGACATTTCGTATCATGAGTGGTTCTCAAAAATAAAACAACTAGTAAGGATGTATTTTCTAAATTGATTTAGTTTGAAAGCTTTTGAGGATCATGCTTCCAGTAGTTCAGAGAGTGCTGCTAATCCTGCCATGAGGCAATAGTTGAAATATGTAAAGTACCATCACCATAGACCAGGTACTGGTAAAACACAAGGCTCTGGTTGATTGCGTGATTGATAACCTTCTACACTTTTGTCATAATGAAAGGTGTAAGGAAGCTGATTGGCTAGTCCTCCTTTTGCTAGACTACCTGTTGAGGGAGAGGACTTCAGTCTTCCTGGTCAAAGTGGAAGTGTGACATAAGTGATCTCAAAGTTTCCACTTGTACCTTGCAAGAAAGCCTTATTTCTTGTAGTCACAGAGCTGATATTGCCATAAACCAAACCCGGAGTCTTATTTTAAGGGTAGCTGAATTACAACACCAACTCAACTGGCAATCTCAGAAGTACCTTAAGTTTAAGTGGAGGGCATTGACTGGGAAGAATTGGGATCCTGAAAACTGATGATGGGGACACCAGGGCAGATAATTAGAAAACTGGAGATCTGTAGCCCCTCAATTCCGTTGAATCCCTCCTGCCAACAGAACCTTTAGCTCCTCCATACCCCTCGACCACCACATCCTGTGAAATTGACCCGGCTGCACCTGAAGCACCTTTGTCTGAACCATTGCCTGGACATTGTGTAAGGCGAATGCTGTGCAACACAATGCTGAATCATCTCAAAACGTTTCCTCACTGATGCTGGCTTCTAGACCTATCACTAGACTTAAGTCCCAGTGAGCCCCAGAATGGTGAAATACAAAGTATAAGCCAGGAGGTGTACACTGCACTGCGAAGGAATTACTTGACTTTTCTCATATGTGCAAACAGAACCCTGGGGAATAGGTGTGGGAATGGCTGTTATGGGCGTGGGATGCTAGTGCAAGGAACAGAAAGGTGGAGTAACCTGAGGTCACCAGGAAGGACACAGAGTCTTCATTCAGTGTTGCAGCTTGAGAAGTTCAAAAAGGATCTAATACTTGGTTTCATTGATGCATTGGTCGTTTTGTGCTCCTGTAACAGAAATACCAAAAGTGGATGACTGTGACAAAGAGAATTCGATTCTCTCATGGTCTGGTAGGCTACAAGTCCAAATTCAGTGGGTCACCACCAAGGGAAGTCTATCTCTTCTCTCTCAGCTCTGGAGGAAGGTCCTTGTCATCAATCTTCCCCTGGACTAGGAGCTTGTCCACTCAGGAACCTAGAGCCCAAAGGACACACTCTGCTCCAAGTGCTGGTTTTGGGGATATGAGGTCCCCCTCTCTGAGTGCTTGCTTTTCTCTTTTATATCACTAAAGAAATTGTCTTAAGACACCATCTAACCTTGTTGATCTCATCCATATAACTGCCCTTTTCCTCCCTCATTAACATCAAAGGGATAGGTGTTACAACACAGAGGGAAAACCCCAAAGATGACAAAGTGGTAGACAACCACCCAGTACTGGCAATCAGGAACTTGTCGATTTGGCAGATATTTTCAGGGACAAAATTCAAATCCTGGCAGTGGGATTGCTGAAGCATGCTTTACACTGTGGCCTATAGTAAATTAAGTTGAAAAGTGAGAACTGCCTTGATACACTATGCAACAGGATATCCAAAGCCTTAGGGAATTCAGCATGCTGTTGGTCTTCCTGTGAGTTGCTGTTCAATTGGTTTCCATCCTACAGTGACGCTGTTCACAAAAGAACAAAACACAGCCCAGGCCTTTGCCATTCTCAGCAGTGTTGCTGTGCCTGAGCCCACTGATGCAGGCATTGTCTCATTGTGTTCCATTGACAGTCTTCCTTTTTTTTTGCCAGCCCTTTACTTGACCCAGCATGACATCCTTGTCCGGGGACAGATCCCCCCTCATAGCATGTCCAAAGTATGTGAGACAAAGTCTTGTCATCCTTGCTTCTAAAGAGCATTCTGATGGAACTTCAGATTTTGCACCTATAGTCTCATGCTTTCAGTTAAAAGAAACTTGTAAGCATGACGACTCCTGGTGCTGGGAGACGGTGTGGAAGAGCAGGCCAAACGGTGTTCCCGAACCCAGGGTTGGGAGATTAAACAGTGACCAAAAGCGACCTCCTGAATGACACATGGGCTGATGTTAGGTAATGATGGATAAAAGCTTGTTTCAGACATTCCTGCAAATGTGTTAGTAGCGACTTTGGAGGTAGACTGATGGCCCTCAAGAGGGAGAGTTCTCGGAGGGGGGCCAGAGGTCTCCAGGATGGTTTCTTCGCTGTTGGCCCCCTCTGGTCACTTGGGGTCCCTGGGTAGTGTTCCCATTCCTCTCTCCCCAGCACTCAGTCAGAGTCTGCACCAGCCTCTCCTGGGTCTTTTTTGGGTAGGCTGAGTATATGATGCCATCATCCTTCTGTGAGCGCTTCTGCAGAGACTGCCAGCAGTAGCCAGGGACGCATCCAGGGTCCCTCGAAAGGCCTCGTTCTCTCTTTGCCTCTGTGCACATGGGCTGCTGTCAACCCGCTCTTTGGGAGTTATATTGGCCGCTGAGTCTCTGTACCAGGTGCATCTTCTCCCTGGCCTTCTGTCCCCAGACTCATGCAGGGCTGCTCTCACCTGTCATTCTGGTCACATGTAAGTGTCACCTTAGAGAGACCTCTCGAACCACACCCCAATCTCATCTCACAACACCCTGCTTTACTTTCTCTGTAATATGTGCTCTTTCCCTTTCAGCCATCTTTTTTTTTTTTTTAAATCCGTTTGGGTGTCTTAAAATTTCATCAATTCCTAAAGGATGTTTGTCTGTTTTCCAGTATCTTCCGTGCTGCTTGGACTTCTTCCTTTTGTATGACTGGTTCTTGATCACATGCTACATTGTGGAATGGTTGAATGTCATCCAGGTCTACTGTAGTCGCTATATTAATATCAGACAATTAAGCTTCAGAAAAAGGCGTGTCATTGGGAGACAGTAGAGACGTAACATGATAATGAAAAGTTCATTTCTCCTAAAAGACCTAAGAATTCTAAATGTGTGTGTCATTAACAACAGTATTTCCAACGAGAAAGAGTGATAAATCTACAGGGAGAAATGGACGGAGTCACATTTATAATTGAAGATGTCAGCACTCTTTTAGCAATAATTAATACAGAGCCCTGCTAGGTGGAGTCCTGGAAACTCTGGTGACATAACGATTGCATGCTATGTCAGCTAACTGAAAAGTCAATAGTTGGAATCCACTAGGCACCCCATGGAAACTCTGTGGGGTAGTTCTCTTTTATCTTATAGAAATGAAGCAACCAAAACCCGAAGAAAGAATGAGAAATCAAGGGCATCTAAGAGCTGTAAGAGGACATCAGATGGTTTAATGTATATGCATCCTTGAAATCTCTGAAAGAGACTAGAGAGAAAATACAGGAAAACATATATTCGAAGAAACAGTGGCTAAGAGTTTTCCAAACTAAATTGCAGATACTAGATTACAGATGCAAAGAATTCTGAAAATACCAACCTGAATTCATCTGGGGTCGGAGGTTGTAGAAACTAAACCTACCAAAGTGCACCAGTAAAGCAAAATGAACACCTAGCATATCATATTTAAACTGCTTAAAACCAAGACAAAAGGAAAATTTTGACTGGCCTGTTACTAGAGGGGAGTGGAGAGGGTGGAAAAGAGGGGACAGGAGACTGTGAAGAGGATATGACATGTATGGAACAGAGTACTGTGCTGTTACTGGGCAAGGAGAGCAGTAGGAGCTGCACATAGATGGGTATGCGAATTTAAACTGGATGGTATACTTTCACACAATCACAATGAATAAATAAATAATGTGCTTACATAGAAAGAGAATTTGGAAGTCAGTCAGAGAAATAAAGCAAACGCAAGTGTTAGAATTACCTCAGAGTTCCTCTTGAAAATGACTCAAGCCCAATGACTGTGGAGTGAAAGCTGTAAATTACTGAAAAAGAAGGTGGAGACACTTTCAACTTAGAATTCTAGACCTTACAAATATAGTTTTTGAAAAGAAAAACCTACTGCTGTTGAGTTGATTCTGATTGATAGCGACCCTATGGGGCAGAGTAGAACTGCTGCTTTCCAAAGAGCACCTGGTGGATTTGAAAAATGAAGGAGAAATGTATATATTCTCAGAAAAATAAAAGAATTCATTGGTATCTGATTTACACTACAAAAAAAGTTAAACACTTCTGATGGAAGGATTATATCACTGGGAAACTTTGATCTGTTCAAAGAAATGAAAAGCATCACAAATGTATAAGTGGAGATGAAGTTATTTTTGTCTA
Source organism: Heterohyrax brucei (assembly GCA_028571685.1). NCBI lineage: Eukaryota > Metazoa > Chordata > Mammalia > Hyracoidea > Procaviidae > Heterohyrax > Heterohyrax brucei. The sequence goes on along the minus strand of CM053149.1, from coordinate 26,183,845 downwards.
ATTTTTAGTTGCTCTAAAAGATCATTGGTGATCTGAAGCAAAATTCGTAATAATGTATTAGATATTAATAGCATGTTAACTGTAGAATGGAAACCCTAGTGGCAGTGGTGAAGAGTTCAGCTGCTCGTCACAAGGTCAGCAGTTCCCATCCAGCACATCCACCTTGGAAATCCTATGGGGCAGTACTGCCCTGTCCTGTATGGTCACTATGAATCAGAATCGACTGGGCAGTGCCCAGAGTGTCAGCAGTAGAGAGCGACACCAAATTCCCAATATGGCAACACCTCTTGAGATGATGAACCAGCAGCCTGGTGGCAAGTTAATTACATTGGGCCACTGACATCATGGAAATGGTAGCATTGATTTCTCCCTTGAACAGATACTCACTGTGGATATGGCCCCGGTGGGAGAGTAGCAATACATTGCAGTGTGAACCCTTTGTCAGGGCTTCTCTTGTTCTGAGCCCCATTCCAAAGTGATAACTTTTCAAGTCACTTGATAACAAGATAGAATAAAACACCCAAGTGAGTAATATAATACCTCTAAAATCAAAAAATGCTCATGCAATAGGTGTTCCGCCTCCTTTTCAGTTGTAAGAAGGGCCACATACATCACCTTACCGTCACTTTGCAAGGAAGATGTTGACATACCCCATGTGACTTGAGTCTCGAAATTTCACTGAGATATAGGGTATTAGAAATCTGTATGCAATTTTCCACCATCTGAATTGAAAACCCACTGCTGTCAACTCAAAGCAAGCCTATTGGGCAGGGTAGAATTGCCCCAGAGTTTCCAAGGAGCACCTAGTAGATTGGAACTACGAACTCTTTGGGTAGCAGCTGTAACAATTAACCACATTGCACCAGGATTTCCTTCCACCCATTATCATATAGATATCTTAACAATAAATGTAGAGTCTTTCAGGACCAGTCAGCACCATGTCCACAATGTACCGGACCAGGTGAAGTCTTAGGGAAAGGGAAATTTATCCTGGTCCCTGTCGTCTAAATATTGACATACAGCAAGAGATTTGATACACCGCTGAGTAAAGACAGTCGTGGTATATTGCAGGCCGTGCCAACTGAAAGCAAATGTCTGCTGGTGGTTCTTTGAAATAGAGACGAGGAGAAATGACATTAATGGCTTCATAACCCAGGAGATGTGCTAATTTGCAGGCCACATTGCTCAAGAAACTCCTATTCCCACTGATTGGCTGCTCCCATTAGGTTGTGAAAACGGAGAATGATTACATAACGTCAGCTGAACCACTGATAATTACAGCCTAATCAAGTGGGCACATCCCGTTACCCATCCCAGTTGTGATGAAAATGTTCTGAAGTAGATATTGATGATGGTTCGATGGGGTTGTGAAAGTACATAGAGCCACTATGCTACACACTTTAAGGCTATTAAAACAAAACTTTATTCAAAGAGACATTTCCTGTCATATCGCATCCTGTCATATCCTACCTTACGCTATTGTAACTTATCTATACTATACTATCTAACACACTATAAACAATAAAATATAAATTGAGCCAGACAATTACTGCAACACAAACCCAAACTACCCATGCAGATAAATGTTTGGGGCTTGAGGCCGATGTTTCGTCACCGTGAACAAGGTACTGATGTGAAAGAAATGTGGCACGTGGCTCAGCTTGTGCTGCCCAAGGGAGTGCTGGAGATGGAGGGCTTAATAGTGTACGAGGCTCCAGTGTGACAGCAGTGGAGGCAACAGGAACAGGATCCGTCTCAGGAGTTGTGTAGGGAACCTGTTGGAGGTGTCCCAGGGTAGAAATCCAACCTTCCAGCTGGTGAGGGTGCTCTGTGGCATACCAGTCTACGTCCGTCTGCACCACTGTGCTCATAAGGTGCTGGCCCAAGAAGAGAATCTGACCTTCCAGCAGGCTCTCCATCAGGTGCGTGACTTGGTGACGGATGACGTGTCGCTGAGCCCACCTACCCTGTTGCTCTAAGCAGTGGATCTGAGTCAGGAAGTCATCCTGGAGTGTATTCTGGACGTTGCCCACGGTAAAATCCCACATCTCCTGTGGAGGCTTCTGGTGAGAGTGGTGACGGTGGTGGTGGGACAGACGGTACTCAATTGATCTTTGGTGCTGGCGCAGGAAGAATAGGGTCAGCATGCTGAGGTGGTTCAGGTGTTGGATGTAGAGGTCAGCCAGGTTCAGAATCTCCACCTCCAGTTCCCTATGCATCAACTGCCAGAACTGAAGCTGGTAATAGAACAGTAGGTGCTCTGCTGAGCTCCTGTACGGGAGCAGAGCCAGGGTGGACCTGGGCTCCTGCCCCTCGATCGGATTCTGGAAGTGGCCCAGGATGGGCATCTGGGTGTTCATCTGATGCTGCTGATGGAGCTGGAGGTGGACCTGGGCTACCTCGAGTTCCTGTGTTGCAGCCCGAAGAGGCTCCACGTCAGCTGGTGGTCTGGGAGTCAGTTCAGGAGGGAGCTCGGTGTAAGTATCAGGCCCTCCAGCTGGCTCTCTGTCTGGTCCTGCTGCCGGAGCTGTCAGTTTTGTAGGTGATGGACTATGGAGCTCTGGTGCTGGTATGGGACCAGAACGGACCTCAACTGATAGCATGGATGTTGGTTCTTGTGGCAAAGAGGGATCTTGAGAGACGTTTACAAGGGGCCCTTGGCCTGGGTCTGGAGCTGTAAGAGGAGAAGTGGTCACCAATAGGACTACCTTTCCTCATGCCTTTCCATGATGTCTAACATCCCACTGCCATCAGGAGACACCCAATCCCCAGATTTCCACCCGAGGAAGTCTTCTCAGACTGTGGTCAGCCAGAGGAGGCCCAATGGTTCCTCCGAGCTTGTCTTGACCCTAGTCTCTTCGGGTCTTCCCATGTGCCCTTGACAAGCTCACATGCAGGCATGCCCTGTATTCCTCACCCTCTAGCTCTGCCTCAGTGACCTCCTGTTGATCCAGCTTGGCCCGGAGACGTTGGGCACGGCGCTCCAGGTGGGAACCTGGCATGTTCAGCTGAACGTATTCCACCACGAGCTTCAAGCAGGGGAAGTGTGGGGGCTCATCAAAGTCATCCGGGTAGTCCGTTAGCCACATGGTCAGGATAAAACTAATGGCGCTGGGGGTGAGTGGGGAGAAACAGGGTGAGAGGCCAGGCTATTCCCACCACACTGGCCTCCCAGGGGTTCTGCGCAAAGGACCGGATCCTCTGTCTGCCCCTAGATCACACCCTCTGCCTGTCCTTTCAGTGACAGGCCTGGTGACTGAGCAGAGGGCTAGCACAGAACCTCTGTCCCAGGGAGCTCCCCATCAGTGCTCTACAGAAGCATCCTTTCTTGGGGAGCCTGATTCTACCCTGTTGTGCCATCTGGCCCTCTCCACACTGGACAGTATCCCTCTGAGGACAAGACAGGCATGTGACTACATGGTGACCTCACAGCCCAGTACCCAGTAGTGCTACACACGTATCTGACACTCACAAATACACAGAGTCCATCCCGTGCCCCAGATGCACAGGCTCCTCCCCTGGACCATGCACACAGAGTGCTGGCTGGTTCCCTGAGCAGGGCTGAGGGTCTTCTCTCCCACGGACAGTATTTTCCCGAGGGACGCGGGCCCAAAAGGCAGCTGAGCAGGCACAATCTGAGAGCAAGTCTGCCCAACCCCCGCCTCCTGTTTCGGGTCCCAAATCGGGGAGGGGGCAAGTGGTGATGTGAGGGAATTGTGGGCTTGTAGATTGTCTCAGGTCACTCTGAGCTCCCATTCTCCTCTCTGCTGCCCAGGTTGCCCAGTTTCTACATGTAGCTGCCTATTACCCATTACCTCCTGCAGCCCACAACTCTAAACTCATTCCTGTAGTGGACTGTAGATTGTGGGGCCCAGGTCTACCCAGCTTAAATGCAGACACAGCCCCCCTCCACAACCTCCACCCTTCTGCAGAGGCAGTGGTCCTTTGTTCTTCAAGGAAAGTCCACTCACTCTATCAGTTGGTCCCGGGGTTCAGTTTCCGTGGCAGAACTCGGGTGATTACATCCATACCTAGAGGTAGCATGAGGGTGTCACCGCTAATGCAGTGTTTCCCCTGGGGGTTCATAAGTGTCGTGTACCTGTCTGTCTCCTAACTAGTGTGGAGGCCCAAGAGGACAGGCCTCACTGTCAGCTTTGTCCCCTGAACGATGATCAGCACTTAAAACAGTGTCTGTAACAGTGGGGGCTTCGTGGACAATTGGTGATACAGTAAAGCCGAGCAGGAGCTTCTGAGAGTATCTGAGAGTCCTGGGGTCCCTGTGCCGTCCTTCCCGTTTCCCTGCTCTGGGAAAGGACCCAGGGGATGGTATCTCTATCCCCTTTTACAAATGGGTGTCCAGTTAGTGAGGGGTGAAGCCGACAACTTCTTGATGGGGGAGAGGAAACTAACGTGAACATCCCAGCCCCTCTGGCAGCCTTCCCCATCGAGCTGGGCTCTGGGTACCCAGGAATTCTAGCCGATGGGTTCTTTCCCACCTCCCTTCTCAGGGCAGTAAATGGAGACTCCATGGTGAAGTGACATTCCTTACAAATGTGAAGGGACAGAGTACCCTCTGGGCTGCAGACAGCAGGGCACTCACCTTTGGAAGAGCTCCTCAAGGACCTGCTGGGTGGTGGCGTAAGTTCTGTAAGTTCCCAGAAAAGTCTTGATAAAGGAGAATTGGCCATTTACGAAGGCCGGCACCAGGTGCTCCAGCAGCGTTTCCAACGAGCCTGCCCTGATGTTGCGAATCACCCAGGCCTCGTCCAGATCCCGGTCTGCTCCACACACACACTGGGTGGCAAAGAGGAGGATCAAAGAATCACAGGTGGGCCCGTGCACCACCAGGAGGCCTGAGGACCAGAGCTCCGAGTGTGCACACCCCTCCCCTCAGTGACCTGTGTTTGGAGTGGCACACTGTGCTTGTAGCAGGGAACGTGACTTGGTCCTCAACGCAGAATTGCAGGTGAGGGATGGTTGAAATATTAGGAGCCTGAATTCATTTTGTTAACTATATAACTATGGTGTCTGCCTATAGGATGGCAGAAATTTTGTGAGTTCTTACTAAATAGCCCATTTTGAAGATGAGAAAACAGAGACTTGGTGACATCCAGGGAGTAGTCGAAGCTACCTGGTCATTGTGCAGAACCATCTGACACTATGGCTCCGTGATGTTCCATGTGTATTACATGAACGCTGCTGTGCTCCTAACTCAGAGGGGAAGGTCTGGTGCAGCTTACTTCCTGCCCCCCTGGGAGCAGTACCCAGAGAAGACGCACACCCATGAGAACTCCTGGGATTGAGAAGCAAGACCCAAGTTTTCTTTCTGTCCATTAAAGGGAGTTTTGAGAACGTGACCCTATTCAGCAGCGAGATCCAGCCCAGGGTGACAGCCTGGAGATCGTGGGATGGCAGAGAGACCCCCACAGGTTTCAGGATCGAAAGAATGAGTCAAGCAGAGTGAATCTGAATGGCAGTAAAGGACCAAGAAGGGGCTGGGCTTCTCAGGGCGGGACTGAGTCGATGCAGGGCCCCAACCAACGCCACTGGATGCTGGGCCACGTGGCTTCCATGGGTGTTTGGGGAAGTATTCTGGCTCTAGGATTCTAACTTCAAATGCCTACGTCCACCCTCAGTGTGCCACTGCCATGCTTCTGTCCCAGGAGTTCGGTTTATGAAGAGGCAAGGAACGTTCCCGCAGGCCTGCTGAAAGGGCAGCAGCAGGAATCAGTCCAGGGGAGCAGCAAGAATCAGTGCAGGGATAGCAGCAGGAATCAGTCCAGGGCGAGCAGCATTGAGAGGCTCCATCGCTCTGGGAACTGGTCTCCATTCTGGAATGTTCTGCAGCTGAGTCAGCACTTAGCCCCTGATCTGCAGGATTCACATGATGTGTCCCCTGAGATTGCAGGTGGCATAAAAAGATGTGTCATAGGCTTAGCCTCATGCTTTCAGTTAAAAGAAACTTGTAAGCATGACGACTCCTGGTGCTGGCAGACGGTGTCGAAGAGCAGGCCAAACGGTGTTCCCGAACCCAGGGGTGGGAGATTAAACAGTGACCAAAAGCGACCTCCTGAATGACACATGGGCTGATGTTAGGTAATGATGGATAAAAGCTTGTTTCAGACATTCCTGCAAATGTGTCAGTAGCGACTTTGTAGCTAGCCAGGATGGGGAGTGTAGTAGTGGAAACAGGAAAGGGTGGCCACAGGTTCCTTTGGAGGTAGACTGGTGGCCCTCAAGAGGGAGAGTTCTCGGAGGGGGGCCAGAGGTCTCCAGGGTGGTTTCTTCGCTGTTGGCCCCGTCTGGTCATTTGAGGTCCCTGGGTAGTGTTCCCATTCCTCTCTCCCCAGCACTCAGTCAGAGTCTGCACCAGCCTCTCCTGGGTCTTTTTTTGGGTAGGCTGAGTATATGATGCCATCATCCTTCTGTGAGCGCTTCTGCAGAGACAGTGCCAGCAGTAGCCAGGGATGCACCCAGGGTCCCTCTGAAAGGCCTCTTTCTCTCTTTGCCTCTGTGCACACGAAACATTCAGGGAGGTTCCAGTGGGCTGTGTGTACTACGCCCTTGGTGAGTTGGCCTGGGGACTGCACCATCCAGCGCTGGCCGAGGCCAGAGAGGGAAAGGCAACGTGCCTACCGCAGCAGGCCCTAGAGGGGGTGGGACTCCCTCATGGTCAGCAGAGGCCCAGGCAGTGACCGCAGCTGCCACTGTGCATGGACTGTCCCAGTCAGGGTGAGCTGGATCTCAGAAAAGCCCGGGTGAGAGTGCCGAGTCAGCCTCTGACCCCGACAGTCCCTACGACAGCCCTGGTCTGAGCTGTGACCGCCGGGCTGACTCAGATCCCAGAATTCTATGCGGTAATTAAGGTTAGGGCAGGGAAGGCAGCGGGTCTCTCCACCCTTGCGACCCCTACCCCTGTCTCCATGACACTCCGTCTGATAACCTCGGGCCCCCATCACCCCTTGCCAGTCAGACGCAGCACCGAGAACCCAGTGAGGATGACAGGCCCTGCGGGAGGGGCTCGGGGCGGCCTCGGTGAGTGCTCGTCCCGGGGTAGCACGCCGTTTTCACCCTCCTCCTCCTCACCCCTTCCCAGGTCACCGTTCCCTCCTTCCCTGAGCCCCGCTCCCCTCTCCTAAATGGACCTTGCCTCACCCAACAACTTTCTGCTTCATCCTTTCTGTCCTCATTTCTCCCCGTCCCCGTTTCCGTGGACCCCACAAGGACAAAGGCTGGCATGGTCTGAGGGCTGCGGTGCCCTGGGGAAGCGGTGTGGGTCTGCCCAGGTGGGATCCAGTGGTGTCCGGGCCCCGATTGGCGGGACTGGGTCACTCTGTGTTACCTGCAGGGTCTGCCTTAGGAAACGCCAGAACCTCCGGGGCGGTGAGATGAAAATACGGCGTAGCCTTCGTGAGAATCCCGAGCTCCTGGGCTCCGAAACGAGTGAAAACCGGATACAAGAAGAACACATGTTGCTCGACCAAGTGTCTCTACTCTAGCGAGTTGGGTAGGGTCTGTGACTAGAATGCGGGTACCTGGTTACCAGGATTCCAATTCCGTTGTGCTCTGCCATGAAGGAAGTGAAGTCATGTTGAGTGCCCTGACCTGGGCCCGACCTCAGATAGAAAGTTGTCTTGGGAGGATTCACCTCTCTCCATGGCATGTCCATAACTGTATACAGCTGACCCCAATTCCACCCCCCCCCCCAGAATCCAGGCAAGACCGGGGTACAGCCAGGTACCCAGTTTTGTGCAACAGAGCTGCGTGGAGACATAGCTCATCCCTGTTAAGCGCTTTGGGACCCTAAACAAGACTGTGTGCTTCTCAGAGCCTCCCCGGTCCTCCCGCCTGCACAGTAGGGATCCTTTTAGTATCTTCTTCCTGGGGGTGTCCAGAGGTGTATGTGCGATAACATCTGTAGACCTCATGGGCTGGCGTTATATGTAGCTAATCAGGGGCAAATTATCCAACAGACAAGGTAAGCACAGGGCTCACCTGCTTACCAAATCATGTGTTGTAAGCATTTTCATGTTTTTTCACTTTATTAAAGGTTCTGCTTCTAGGCATGGTCAGCAGGTGACTCGCTCAACCCCACAGCACATTGCTACGGAATCAAAGCTTCTTTTCAAATCCACAGTCCCCAACAGGGCCAGATGGCCCTGGAAGGCAAGGTAATCACAAGTTTCCGCATTAGAAGATGACGTGTTCACCTTGTTTGCCTTGCTTGTCGGATAATCTGTCCCTCTAGCTAGTGCACGAACTCAGAGATAGAAGAAGTTGAAGCAGGAGTGGGAGGCTGCATGGTGTATGTCTCAGACAGGACTGGGTTTCCATGGTATGATCCTGGGGAGAACTTCCTCTCTCAGCCTTTTTTCCCAGTCTGCACCAGGAGGGGTTTGGAAAGATGTGAACTTTGTGACCCTCTGGAGGAAACTTTCTGTGACTTGCATTTTATTTAGAATCTGAGCCAATGCTTCATCTCAGTCTGGGGGGTGGGTAGCCTGCACAATGGCCCCCAATAATCTTACCTGCTGGTCTTTATATCCTATGTGGCCCCCCCGCCTCATTGTGGACTGCACTGGGGACTTGCTTCCGAAAAATGTTATTTCTGTTGTTTTTGTTAGGTGCCTCAGAGTGAATTTCAACTCCTATTGGCCCACTGGGGGCAATATCTGTTGGATGTCTTATATTTTCTGTCATCTCTTTCTGTTTGTCATTTATTTCTCTCTCCAGGCACCCCCCAGGAAACAGCTGTGATATATGACCTTCCCTTGGAGAGTACCAGGTGACAGTAACCTGAGGGAGGGTCAGACCTTGTATTTAAACTCAATATATGTAAAATATTATGGTTTCAACATATAATCAATATAAGAAAGTTATTAATAAGCTATTTTTTCTTTTTTTGCACTAAGTTCTTAAAATCTTGTGTATTTGAAGAGTAGCCCCATTTCAAGTGCCCAGTAGATCACTAGTTGCCATTGAGTTGATACAGACACTGGTGTCTCCATGAGTAAGAAGGTACAACTGTGCTCCATAGGGTTTTCCATGGCTGGTGTTTTGGAAGCCACTAGCCCTTTCTTCCAAGGTACTTCTGAGTAGACTCAAACTGCCAACCTTTCAGTTAACGACCAAACACTTGATTCTTTGTACCACTCAGAGATCTGCAAAAGTTCCTAGTGGGCAGTGGTGGCCTTGTTGTTTGCTTAGATTTTTTTTTCCCATCATCAATATTTAATGAGCACTTACAGTGTACTAGGCACAACAGGCACTTGGCAGGCACAACAGAACCTACAGAAAACATTGTCCCTGCTTCAGGAGCTTACATTCTAGAAGGAAAAAAAAAATACACCTCTTTTAAAATGGTATTTTTGTTTGGTGTTTTCTGCAGGTAGTGAGGAAATATCCTTAAGGGTGAGCTTTGAGTGTAACTTAGCCCCATCGTTATTTAGAGAACACAGGAAGAGTAAAAGATTTAAAGGCAGATGATGACAGACCATTTGGGAATAGTCAAGGCTTACAGGGAGAAAAACACATCTCATCAACTAAGGAGATTTGCTGCCGTTGGTAGGATGAAGGAAGTAGTTTGTGGGATGCAAGCAAAGGAAGCAGGGTGTCTCAAAGACATAGAGTGGAGCCAGAAAGATCATGCGGCCTTTTTCCAAGTACATGGCCACCAAGTAGAAATGGTTGGTGACAAGACAGAAGGCGGCTAACAAGGAAGGTAATCCTGTGCACCTGACAAATAGAATAAAAGGATCAAAATTGAAGGCAGTCTGTATCTAGAAAGTTTTAAAAGCCAAAAGTGATTTGGAAGCACAAAACTTACAGTTAATGCTACCCAGTGTCACAAGGAGCCAAGGGCACTGAGGCTTTGTAAGTTAGAAAATTCCATAGACCAAAAAATTTTAAATACAATACATCACTTTTTTCTGTTCTATCTCCCTCCAAAAACTAGAAATGAGTTTTCTTTGAGAGGGGGAAGAGGAAGAGAATGGGTCATGGGTGGCAACAGTAGTCATTCTATTAAGTAGTATTTCTGTCAATATGATAAACTTTGCATTTAAACTTGGTAAAAGCCTATTAGCTGCCAAGAGCGAGTAAGGACTAAATTTCCAAAAATGTACAATTTCTTTTAGAAAAGTTTCAGAACCAAAAATAACTAATTTACATGAAAAGCTGTAGAGAAAGTAGTTGAAAAGTCCATTCATAAACTTTTATTCCACTTACATCCACTTAATACATGTTCTTAACAATTATGCTTGGATTCTTCATGAAAATTTCCTAAAAAGCTAGCCATCATCTCAAGTTATTTCCCTGTTAACTATTTTTACAGCACATGCATGTTAGGGAAGTATCAAAAAAAAAAAATCACAAAAGCAAAAAACCTAAAAAAAGTTAAATATATGGGATTTTTGTTTTACCGCTGTGCTTGATATACATGATGTAATGGATATCAAGCAATTCTTTTTTACTGCATCTTTACTTGTATATTTGTTCTTAGGTTGCCTAAAACATTTAAATGCAAATAAAATGAGTGTAGCAAAAATAATGAAAGCGAACAGCAGGTAACTTTACAAATAACGGAATGTGAACCGTTTCTCCCTTTCTCTACAGTAAATTGGGTCACAACTTTATCTGAAGAACACTTCTGCAGCGGCAGTCAAAGGTGTGCACACTGAGTTTTATATTCCATAGATACACATGGTTCAGCATGTCCTATCCATGGAATATCTACTTCTACCACAGCCTTGTGAAGTGCTCCAAACCTTAAAGTACCCACAATGCCTACAATGTGACTGGAACCAATTTTCTCTTTATCCCCCCACTAGAACAAACTAATACGTAGGCAGTTTTCTTTGCTAAGACATGGAAGCAGTTTTAACACTGGCCCTGGCGGAGCCACAATGTACCAAAGTACTATGCCAAACATTTATACCTTGTATAAAAAATTCCACATCCCATGTTGGCCATCTCAAGATGAAAACAGGTAACTTGCTATACGTTAACTGGCTCTACTCCCCTAATATTAAACATAAAAACCATGTGGGAAATATAGAAATTCAAATAGAAGTAACATAAACCTGTCATAAACCATAAACAGAAACTATCTGTGGGACAGCATGGACGACAAATGGTCTACTGTGTAAATTTTAGAATGAGGCAGATAAAAAGTTAGAAGGCTGGTTAATTTCCCCCCCCTTCTCCTGCTTCAGCTTCATCTCCTTGGGTATCCAATGTCCACAATGTCAAGTTGTCTCTCAGTAACTGCATTATTAGCGTGCTGTCTTTGTATGACTCTTCACTTAATGTATCAAGTTCAGCAATGGCTTCATCAAAAATTGTCTTTGCAAGAGAGCAGGCTTTCTCTGGGGAGTTCAGAATCTCGTAATAGAACACAGAGAAGTTAAGAGCCAGACCCAGTCTGATAGGATGTGTTGGTTGCATTTCCTTTTTGCTGATCTCAAAAGCTTCTTGGTACGCGTGTTGTGACTGACCCACAATCCCTTTCTTGTCATCACCAGCAGCAACTTCAGCCAAGTAACAGTAGTAGTCTCCTTTCATTTTCAAGTAGAAGACTTTGCTGTCAGCTTGTGAAGCATTCGGGATTAAGAACTGTTCCAAAAGAGACAGTACATCATTGCAGATATCTCTTAGCTCGGTCTCAATTTTCTCTCTGTATTCTCGAGCCATCTGCTGTTTTTCCTCAGCACCTTCCATCTTTTGCTTAATACTTGAGACGACCCTCCAAGATGACCTACGGGCTCCTGCAACATTTTTATAAGCAACTGAGAGAAGATTCCTCTCCTCATTGGATAATTCAGCTCCTTGCTCCGTGACAGACTTCATGCAGGCTGCCATGTCATCATCGTTCAGCCTGCTCGGCCAATTTGGCCTTTTGCACCAGCTCAATCCATGACTGGTTGTTCGTGGCCCCTGAAGCGCAGCTTCCCCCTAGGTCTACCCAGCTTACAACTCCTGGTTAGATTTAAGATAAGCATTCTTGGTGAGAATTCTTCATGGGTGATATTTTAAACTTCCGATGGCATTTAATGATGTTTGATCACTTGAGTAAAGGAGTTTCTTACAGAGTTTTCCACTATAAAAGATTCATTTTTCCCTTTTGTAATGTAGAAAGTAATTGGTAGGTGTTTCTTGGGTACCATGAGGCTATTCTGTTGCCCTATTGTCTTTCACCCAGACATTTTAGTAGAATCCACTGACAATACTGTTGTGGACCTACCAGTACTCTGATACTTACAAAACAATAGTTTCTTATAATTATGTTTATATTTATTAGCTGACATTATCCTCTAAGAAGAGATAATATTGGTGGTTAGCTGTGTTATTTATGTTAGGGATTTCCTTTACTTCTTTTCCTTTGGATGTAAGGCAAGCAGAGAGTCCACATGGACACCTCACAGAACTGGAAGTGTACAAGTGGAGTATGCAGCCCAGGAGAATTAGGGAATGAATAGAGATCAGGAAGGTTAATGTATTTGTTAGGATAAAGCTAACTAGCAAATAAATGACAACATTTCATTGGATTGTCATACTAGGTGTTTACTTTTATAGAAGTTCACTGTGGGTGTTTAGTGTTTAGCAAGTGGTCTTTGTCTACGATCTGATTCGGGGACCCACCCTTCTAATTTCTTGTGGCTATGGTGTCACCCAGGGTCTTGAAATCCTTAGCATCTAGGATGAAGGGGAAAGAGAGTATCCTAAGCTATATTCTCTAGAGAAACAAAACCAGTGAACTGTACATACATACACATATTAAAAAGATAAAAAAAACAACCTGTTGATGTTGAGTAGATTCTGGGTCCTATTGACCCTACACACACAGAAGGAAAGGAAATGGCTTATACAGTTGTGGAGGCTGACAAGTGCCAAATCTATGGATCAGGCATCAGGCTGGAGTCCTCTCCTGACTCAGAAGTTGCAGGAGCTGATTAAGTCTGAGATCTGCAGGTCAGGCAGCTGACTGAAGCCTTCTCATGTCCCAAGAACTAGAGGTCAGGGGGTGACAAGATAAATGTGGGATCAGAAAGAGTAAGAACAAGCTTTGCCAGAATAGCTATATGTAGACTGGATTGGAGTCATACACCCAAGGAAACTCTCCTTCTGATTGACTGTGTGTTTGGTGTCTGGTACTGCTCTAACAGAGATACAAAAAGTGAATGTCTTTAACAAAGAAAAGTTAATTCTTACACAGTCCTGGAGGCTAGAAGTCCAATTTCAGGGTGCCAGCTCCAGGGTAATGCACACTCTACTCTCTTTCTCTCTCAGCTCTGGAGGCAGGTCCTCATGATGCATCCATCTTTCTTTGATCTGAGAGAATCTTGGCACAGGAACCTCAGGTCTGAAGGACACACTCTGCTCCTGGTGCTGTGCTCTTAATGGCAGGAGGTCCCTTACTCTCTGCTTGCTTGCCTTTCCTTTTATCTCTTATAGGATAAAAGGTGGTGCAGGTCACATTCCATGGAAACTCTTTTTGTAAGGGTACTGTGATCCCACCCTAATCCTCTTTAACATAATCCTGTCTATTAACTACAGGAGAGATTAGGATTTACAGACTAGCGGAAATCACAAAATGGAAAACACCCACACAATACTGGGAATTATGGCCCAGTCAAGTTGCTGCACACATTTTGGGGGAACACAATTCAATCTATAAGAGACTGCTCCATCAGATTGCAAACTGGAGGATGATCACATGTCTGCCAAATTACTGAGAATGAAGCCTAGCCAAGCTAACACAGCACAATAACCATCACGGAGAGAAAGCAGAGAAGGTCATCCACCTCTTAATTATCTTGACCTGAAAGTGACATGTGTAATTTTCACTTGAACTTGATTGGTGAGAGCAAGTCGAAAAGCCCAACTGAGATGCAAGGGGTGAGGTACCACCCGAAAATACAACTCCTGGCTTGTTGCTCTGAAGTGACTTCTTGCAATAAAGTGACTTCCTCTTTCTCAAAGACTGATGTCCAGACAACTGGCAAGTCTGAGTGTGCCAGACAAGTATAACTGGAGGCCTGAAAATCACTGAACAGTGCTGTTTTCGAACAACAGTGTAGATTGAAGTAGGCAGTCAGGACTAATTCTTTAGCTATTTTTATTAACATTTCTGGCTTCGGGACATTAGCTGGCTCAGGCAGGAAATCATACATTAACTTACAGGAGCCACTGAGATAAAACCTTCATGGCCTTTGCAGCTTTTTTCTAAAAGTATCAAGTAAGTGGAGGTGCTAGTTTGATGCCTCCTGCTCAGGTGACAACTGACAGCTGCCAGTACCCCAGTTCTGCTGCATATTTTGTGTGAATCCCTACGCCCTGACCTCAGAAGAATGGCCCCTTAACTGCCCACATTGTTCCCTGACACTTGCCCCTGTACCTGCTTATAGCCTCTGCCTTTAAAAACCCTGACCTTGCCTGAATTTGGACGCCGGTCCAAGGATGCCGCCAGCCCCGTGTGTTGCTGGCATACAGAAATAAAAACCTTTAATCACCTTACCCAAGCTCCTGTTTCAGATATTGGCTGCTTGTGTGTTGTGGAATGTTTGTGTGTTGTGGGGATGATGGATGAATAGCAAACAGAGTGGAAGGGAGCCCTCCTCCAGTCCAGGGTCCCACAGTCCAGCTCAGAACATGGGGGATCCTCCGAGCCCCTATTGAGTAGGGATCACAGGCCCAGGCTCCTGTGAACCTGGGCAGTAACTAGGTAAGCCACGCCCCGATTCCCGACCCACAGAGACTGTGTGCCACTGGGAGTCGTTAGTTTTGTGGTGGTGTTATCACAGAGCAGGAGAGAACTCCTCCAGCCCATGTGGTCCTGGGGCCAGGATCTGTCCCCTTCCTCCCTGATGCTCTCTTTCCAGGTCACTTCAGCTGCATGGGCTGCTGTCAACCCGCTCTCTGGGCAATTATATTGGCCCCTCAGTCTCTGTACCAGGTAGATCTTTTCCCTGGCCTTCTGTCCCCAGACTCATGCAGGGCTGCTCTTACCAGTCACTCTGGTCACACGTAAGTGTCACCTTAGAGAGACCTCTCGAACCACACCCCAATCTCATCTCACAACACCCTGCTTTACTTTCTCTGTAATATGTGCTCTTTCCCTTTCATCCATCTTTTTTTTTTTTTAAATCCGTGTTTGGGTGTCTTAAAATTTCATCAATTCCTAAAGGATGTTTTTCTATTTGCCAGTGTCTTCCGTGCTGCTTGAACTTCTTCCTTTTGTATGATTAGTTCTTGATCACATGCTACATTGTGGAATGGTTGAATGTCATCCAGGTCTACTGTAGTCGCTATATTAATATCAGACAATTAAGCTTCAGAAAAAAGCGTGTCATTGGGAAACAGTAGAGACATAACATGATAACGAAAGGTTCGTTTCTCCCCAAAGACCTAAGAATTCTAAATGTGTGTGTCATTAACAACAGTATTTCCAAAGAGAAAGAGTGATAAATCTGTAGGGAGAAATGGACAGAGTCACATTTATAATTGAAGATGTCAGCACTCTTTTAGCAATAATTAATACAGAGCCCAGCTAGCTGGAGTCCTGGAAACTGGTGAAATAACGATTGCATGCTATGTCAGCTAATTCAAAAGTCAATAGTTGGAATCCACTAGGTATCCCTTCAAAACTCTATGGGGCAGTTTTCTTTTATCTTATAGAAATGAAGTGACCAGAACCCGAAGAAAGAATGAGAAATAAAGGGCATCTAAGAACTGTGAGAGGACATCAGATGGTTTAATGTATATGCATCATTGAAATCTCTGAAAGAGATTAGAGAGAAAATACAGGAAAATATATATTAGAAGAAACAGTGACTAAGAATTTTCCAAACTAAATTGCAGATACTAAATTACAGATGCAAAGAATTCTGAAAATACCAACCTGAATTCATCTCGGGTGGGAGGTTGAAGAAACAAAACCTACCAAAGTGCACCAGTAAAGCAAAATGAACACCTACCATATCATATTTAAACTGCTGAAAACCAAGACAAAAGGAAAATTTTGACTGGCCTCTTACTAGAGGGGAGTGGAGAGGGTGGGAAAGAGGGGACAGGAGACTGTTAAGAGGATATGACATGTACAGAACAGAGTAGTGTGCTGTTACTGGGCAAGGAGAGCAGTAGGAGCTGCACATAGGTGGGTATGTGAATTTAAACTGGATTGTACACTTTCACACAATCACAATAAATAAATAAAAAATGTACTTACATAGAAAGAAAATTTTGAAGTCAGTCAGAGAAATAAAGCAAACCTAAGTGTTAGAATTACATGAGAGTTCCTCTTGAAAATGAGTGAAGCACAATGACTGTGGAGTGAAAGCTTTAAATTACTGAACAAAAAGGTGGAGAGACTTTCAACTTAGAGTTCTAGATCTTACAACAATAGTTTTTGAAAAAGAAAAACCTACTGCTGTTGAGTTGATTCTGATTCATAGCGACCCTATGGGGCAGAGTGGAACTCTCCACAGAGTTTCCGAAGAGCATCTGGCAGATTTGAAAATAAAGGAGAAATGTATATATCCTCAGAAAAATAAAAGAATTCATTGGCATCCGATTTACACTACAAAAAAAGTTAAACACTTCTGATGGAAAGATTACATCACTAAGAAACACTGATCTGTTCAAAGAAATGAAAAGCATCACAAATTTATAAGTGGAGATGAAGTTGTTTTTGTCTAATTTTTAGCTGCTCTAAAAGATCATTGGTGATCTGAAGCAAAATTATTAACAATGTATTAGGTATGAATAGCATGTTAATTGTAGAATGGAAACCCTAGTGGCAGTGGTGAAGAGTTCAGCTGCTAATCACAAGGTGAGCAATTCCAATCCAGCACATCCACCTTGGAAATCCTATGGGGCAGTTCTGCCCTGTCTCTTATGGTCACTATGAATCAGAATCGACTAGGCAGTAATACTCGGGTTCTTTTAATAGGTACATATGAAATATATGACAAAAATAGTGTCAGAGGCACAAAGAAGGAATTAGAAACTTAGAAAGTTCTCACACCCTATGTGAAGTGTAATATATGAAGAAACACTCAGAATACTTGATACGTTGTTAATACCTAAGGAAACTATTTTTTTGCCTCTTATAAGTAATAGTTCATTATATTGAGTTACAAAAAAACTATAAATTCAACCCCAAGAGGAGAGAGAAAGAGAAACAACTAAAGAATAAGTGGAAGAAATAGTAAACCTGGAGTGGATTGGAACTCAACTGTTTTAGGAGTTCCTAAATAAAAATGGTGTAAACATGGCAGTTAAAAGAGAGAGATTGCCAGATGGGGACAAAACCAAGAGCCAGATATATGTCGTCTACAAGAAACTGTCTGTCAGTGTAGAGAATATGACCCGAAATATAATGCAGATATTTAAGTTAGAAGTAAATTGATGGGGCAGAGATACCATGCAAACAGCCAACAACAGAAAACTGGTGTTATTGTTGTTAGGTACTGTAACTGATAAGCCCGCACGTCACCTTTGCTGGGTCATGATTCTCAGTACTTCGGCAGTCCAATAATGTGATCATTTCACTGTTGAGATTGGATACCTGGTCACTCCCATAAAGGGATCCGTTGTGAATGAGACCTGTGGGGCAGGGCCTATGGCAGATAACTGCCCCCTCAGCTTCTGTCTTTCCATCCTGCACTGCCCAGTCCTTCTTGCTGTCCTTACCATGCCTTTTGCTTGTTCTGGATCCTGCAGCTGGCTCCTGCTCCTCTGATGTCCAGTTCTTGGGACTTGAGCTAGCAGATGCCTTCTGGACTTGCCTGCTGATCTGGAGATTCATCGATCTTCACAGCTGGCAACAGCTGGTTCTCCAGCCTGGCAATCTAGGGTTTGCCAGGTCCTGTGATGGTGTGAATCCAGAAGTGCATCTTTCTTGCCTATGACTTTGGGGTCTTACAGCATCTGAAAACAATGCGAGCACTTCCTTGATATAAATCTCTCCCTCTCTCTTTCTTTCTTTCTATATGGATGTATTTTTATATAGTTCTCTAGAGGCCACCTAAGACATTTGGTATCATGAGTGGTTCTCAAAAATAAAACAACTAGTAAGGATGTATTTTCTAAATTGGTTTAGTTTGAAAGCTTTTGAGGATCATGCTTCCAGTAGTTCAGAGAGTGCTGCTAATCCTGCCATGAGGCAATAGTTGAAATATGTAAAGTACCATCACCAAAGACCAGGTACTGGTAAAACACAAGGCTCTGGTTGATTGCGTGATTGATAACGTTCTACACTTTTGTCATAATGAAAGGTGTAAGGAAGCTGATTGGCTAGTCCTCCTTTTGCTAGACTACCTGTTGAGAGAGATGACTTCAGTCTTCCTGGTCAAAGTGGAAGCGTGACATAAGTGATCTCAAAGTTTCCACTTGTACCTTGCAAGAAAGCCTTATTTCTTGTAGTCACAGAGCTGATATTGCCATAAACCAAACCCGGAGTCTTATTTTAAGGGTAGCTGAATTACAACACCAACTCAACTGGCAATCTCAGAAGTACCTTAAGTTTAAGTGGAGGGCATTGACTGGGAAGAATTGGGATCCTGAAAACTGATGATGGGGACACCAGGGCAGATAATTAGAAAACTGGAGATCTGTAGCCCCTCAATTCCGTTGAATCCCTCCTGCCAACAGAACCTTTAGCTCCTCCATACCCCTCGACCACCACATCTTGTGAAATTGACCCGGCTGCACCTGAAGCACCTTTGTCTGAACCATTGCCTGGGCATTGTGTAAGGCGAAGGCTGTGCAACACAATGCTGAATCATCTCAAAACGTTTCCTCACTGATGCTGGCTTCTAGACCTATCACTAGACTTAAGTCCCAGTGAGCCCCAGAATGGTGAAATACAAAGTATAAGCCAGGAGGTGTACACTGCACCGCGAAGGAATTACTTGACTTTTCTCATATGTGCAAACAGAACCCTGGGGAATAGGTGTGGGAATGGCTGTTATGGGCGTGGGATGCTAGTGCAAGGAACAGAAAGGTGGAGTAACCTGAAGTCACCAGGAAGGACACAGAATCTTCATTCAGTGTTGCAGCTTGAGAAGTTCAAAAAGGATCTAATACTTGGTTTCATTGATGCATTGGTCGTTTTGTGCTCCTGTAACAGAAATACCAAAAGTGAATGACTGTAACAAAGAGAATTCGATTCTCTCATGGTCTAGTAGGCTACAAGTCCAAATTCAGTGGGTCACCACCAAGGGAAGTCTATCTCTTCTCTCTCAGCTCTGGAGGAAGGTCCTTGTCATCAATCTTCCCCTGGACTAGGAGCTTGTCCACTCAGGAACCTAGAGCCCAAAGGACACACTCTGCTCCAAGCGCTGGTTTTGGGGATATGAGGTTCCCCTCTCTGAGTGCTTGCTTTTCTCTTTTATATCGCTAAAGAAATTGTCTTAAGACACCATCTAACCTTGTTGATCTCATCTAACCTTGTTGATCTCATCCATATAACTGCCCTTTTCCTCCCTCGTTAACATCAAAGGGATAGGTGTTACAACACAGAGGGAAAACCCCGAAGATGACAAAGTGGTAGACAACCACCCAGTACTGGCAATCAGGAACTTGTCGATTTGGCAGATATTTTCAGGGACACAATTCAAATCCTGGCAGTGGGATTGCTGAAGCGTGCTTTACACTGTGGCCTATAGTAAATTAAGTTGAAAAGAGAGAACTGCCTTGATACACTATGCAACAGGATATCCAAAGGCTTAGGGAATTCAGCATGCTGTTGGTCTTACTGTGAGTTGCTGTTCAATTGGTTTCCATCCTACAGTGACCCTGTTCACAAAAGAACGAAACACAGCCCAGGCCTTTGCCATTCAGCAGTGTTGCTGTGCCTGAGCCCACTGATGCAGGCATTGTCTCATTGTGTTCCATTGACAGTCTTCCTTTTTTTTTGCCAGCCCTTTACTTGACCCAGCATGACATCCTTGTCCGGGGACAGATCCCCCCTCATAGCATGTCCAAAGTATGTGAGACAAAGTCTTGTCATCCTTGCTTCTAAAGAGCATTCTGATGGAACTTCTTCCAAGACAGATCTGTTCATTCTTTTGACGGTCCATGGTATAGTCAATGTTCTTGGCCAGCACCACAATTCAGAGGCCTCGCTGTGAATTCATAGGTCTTCTCTCATTCGTTGTCCAGATTTTGCACCTATAGGAGGTGATTGAAAACAGGATGGCTTGGGTCAAGTGCACGTCAGTCCTCAAGGGGACAACTTTGCTTTTCAACATTTCAGAAAGGTCTTTTGAAGCAAATTTGTCCAACGCAATGCAATCTTTGATTTTGTGGCCGCTGTTTCCACAGCGGGTAATTGCAGCTCCTAGCAATAGAAAATTGTTGACAGCCTCAGGCTGTTCTCCATAGATCCTGATGTTGCTAACTGGTCCAGTTGGGAGGATTTTTGTTTTCTTTATGTTGATGTGTAATTTCCCCTGAAGGCTGTGATTTTTGATCTTCAAGTCCTCTTGACTTTCAGCCAGGAAGGCTGCATCCTCCAAATGGTAGCTCAGGGTGTTAATGAGTCTTCCTTCAACTCCGATGTCTCCTTACCTCTCCATATTATCCAGTTTCTTGGATTATTTGTTCAGCATGCGGATTAAATAGATAGATGGTGAAAAGATACCACCCTGATGCACACCTTTCCTGGCTTGAAACTACGCAATATCCACTTTCTCTGTTCACATGATTGCCTCTTGATCCGTGCATTTACAGATTCCTCATGAGCACAACACAGTGTTCCGCATTTCCCAATTTTTGCAATGTTATCCAGCTTTTGTTATGAGTCATGCCGCTGAATGTCCTAACATACTTAATAACAGTAGGTAAACATCTTGGATATTCTCTTTTTTCAGCTAGGATCTAGCTGACCTCGGTCATGATACCCTTAATTCCATGTCGTCTTGTATACCTGGCTTGAATTTCTGGCAGATCCTTGTCACTACTCTGCTGCAGCCGCTTTGGAATGTTTATCTGATAAATTTTGCTTCTATGTGATATTGATGATACTGTGTAATAATTTCTGCTTTGGGTTGGATCATCTTTCTTGGGAATAGGATCAATATGGATCTTTTCCAGTAGGTTTCCCAGGTAGCTGTCTTCCAGATTTCTTGGCATTGATGAGTGCACACTTCCAGCACTGCATCCATACGTTGAAACACCTCACTTGGTATTCCATCAATGCCCGGAGGCTTGTTTTTCAGCAGTGCCTTCTGCACAGCTTGGACCTCTTCCTTCAGTACCACTGATCCCTAATCATATGTCAGCTCCTGAGATGGTTAAGTGTTGAACAGTGCTTCTTGGTATAGTGATTCTGTCTTCTGTTGATGCCTTTTTTTTTGGATTGGCTATTTTCTCTGTTGAATCCTTCAATTTTGCAACTCAAGTTGTCAGGCTTTTCTTGAGGTCTTTCACCTTGAGAGATGCAAAGTGTGTTTTCTTTAGGTTTTCTACTTGCAGGTGTTCACACATGCCATCATGAGACTTTGTCTTCTCGGTCTGCCCTTTGAAGTTTCCCTTTCAACTCTTTTATTTCATCATTTTTTGTCCTTTTGCTTTCACTACTTGACATTCAAGAGCAAGTCAGAGTCTCTTCTGACATCCACTTAGATCTGCTCTTTCTCTCCTGGCTTTTTCATGACCCTTGACTTTCTTCTTGTATGATGTCCAGGAGGTCACTTCACAAGCTGTCTGGTCTTTGGTCATCAGTGTCCAGTGCATCAGATCTCTTCTTGGCATGGTCTCTACCTTCAGGTGGGATATACACCAGGTTGGACCTTAGCTGTCATGGGCTTGTTCAGACTTTCTTCAGTTTTACCTCAAACGTTTGGAGGAGTAGTTGATGATCTACATCTCAGTCAGCCCCTGGCTTCCTTCTGACAAGTGATATTGAGCTTTTCTATTGTTTTTTTCCACATACATCATCTTTTGATACCTGTCTATTCCACCTAGTGAGGTCCATGTGTATAGTTACTGTTGATGTCGGTGAAAAAGTCTTCCTTTCAAAGAAAAACTCATTGTTTCTGCAAAATTAATGATGCCTTCTTCAACATTCTTCCTATCACAAAGGCCATGTATCCCAGCTATTTTCCCTTCATCTTTGTTTGCATCTTTGGCATTCCAATCACAAGTAAATATCAGTGTATCCTGATGGATGTTCTATCAATTTAAGTGTGCAGAAGTTGGCAAAAATCTGCCGGTTCTTTACCTTTGGCCTTACTGGTTGGTGCATCAATTTTAATAATTATCGTATTAGCGGGTCTTCCTTGTAGGCATGTGGATATTTTCATATCACTGACAGTATTGTATGTGAGAATAGAGCTTGAAATGTTCTTTTTGACAGTGAAAGCAATGCCATTCTTCTTCAAGTTGCCATTTCCAGCATTCTAGACCATATGATTGTCTGATTCAAAATGGGCTATACCAGTCCGTTTCACCTCACTAATGCTTAGGGTATTAATGTTCATGGGTTCTATTTAATTGTGGATGCTTTCCAATTTCCATAGATTCATACTTTGTATGTTCCCCATTCCAATTCTTAATGAATGATTGCAACTGTTTTTTCTCACTTTGAGTTATGTCATGTTAGCAAATAAGGTATTGAATTTTGACTCCATCCACAGCATTAAGGTCGACTGTACTTTGAGGAGGCAGCTCTACCCTAGTTGGGTATGAGTGTCTTCCCACCTGAGGGGCTCCTCCTTGGGCATTAGATCACACAAGATTTGCCAGGTATTCCTAACGATTTCACTGGCTAATGATTTTTGGAAGTAGACCACCAGGTCCTTCTTCCTAGTCTGTTTTAATCTGAAAGTCCAGGTGAACCCTGACTGCTGTCAGTGATGCTACTGGTATCTGAAGACCAAACATGTGGTTTTCAGAATGACAACAATATAGAAGCCGTGACAGTACAACAAACTGACAGATATGTGGAGAACTGACACGCTAGAGTGGACTTATCAGATTGTATACACAAAACTCACACATGAAGTGCCCAGAGGATACCCCTTTGAAGACAACTGTGAAGAACTAGGTTGGGAAGGGAGCCCTAATATACTTGAAGACTGTTATGATTCTTATTTTATGTAAATCAGATTTGAAAGTGGAGCTACCCTCACTGAATGAAGATCCCTAATTTCAGTGGGGCTGATTGAAGCCTATAATGGTAGGTGCCAATTGGCAGCTCTCGATCCACAGATCCATGGTGGCCATGGATACCACAGTAGACAGCAGAGTCAAAGTACTAATCAGAATAATCTGACTTGTGTGGACTTAAGGGATGGCTACTCAGTCCTGGTGTCCCTTGTAGTGAAATAGAGAAGAAGTCTACTAAAGATGTCCTTGATGTGCACAAATGGATGAATTCTAACTCAAATTGCCAAAAGAGAGAGTCACATCCCCTCAAATAATTCCCAGATTTGGGCATGTTTACAGACCCAGAACCCTATTGTTGAAGGGGAGACTGGGTCCCCTTCAGGAGGGACTCACATTGACTCTATAGGGGAGGGTAGAACCACCTGATAGAGTTTCCCTGGAACACCTGGTGGATTTGAACCTATGCCTTGTGGTTAGCGGCAGTAGCAGTGAAGCTCGACATGGATAGGATTTTTATTGATGTGATAAAATGAAAAAAACCCAAACCCACTGCTGTTGCCTCGATTCCAACTCATAGCAACCATATAGCTCAAAGTAGAACTGCCCTGTAGAGTCTCCAAGGAGTGTCTGGCGGTTGTGAACAGCTGTCCTTTTGGTTATCAGACATAGCGCTTAACCAGTACACCACAGGGGTTTCCTCGATATGCTAGCAAACCAAAAACCCAACCTGTTGCCGTGAAGTTGTTCCCAACTCGTGGCTACAGAGTAGACCCACCCCCTAGTGTTTCTAAGGAGCACTGGGAGAGTTCAAGCTGCCAACCTTTTCCTCGCAGCCATAGCGCTAAACCACTACAACACCACGCTGCCCATGGGCATGGTATAGGCCAGGCAATTAATCCCCCAAGAATTCAGGCACCTTCTACCTCAGTGAAATATCTAGAGGTCCAGTGGTATGAGGTGTGTCTAGATATTCCTCCTAAAGGAAAGCGAAAGTGATTGCATAAGGCTGTTCCCACAACTGAAAATGAGATATAATGCTAGTGGGCCGCTTCGGAGTTTGGAGGCAGCCTATTCTTCATGTGGGTGTGCCACTCTGGTCTGTCAAGTGACTTGAAAAGCTGATAATTTTGAGTTGGGCCCATAACTGGAAATGGCAGTACAATAGGTTCAGACTTCTTGGCCAACAGCTGTACCACCTGGCCTGTATACTCTGGCTGATAGAGTGATGCTTAAAGTGTCAGTGGCAGATACAGATGCTATCTGAGCTCTTCAGTGTGACCCTATTGGTGACTTGCAGCACAGACCCGTTGTATTTTGCAGCAAAGCTCTGCCGTCCTCAGCAGGTAACTGCTCTCCTTTTGAGAAGCCTCTTTGGGCTTGTTACTCGCTCTTAGTAGAGGCTGAACGTCTAATGATGGGCCACCGAATCACCAGGAGACCCAAGGTGCCCATCACTAGCTCATTATTGTTGTCTGATCCACAGACCCACTCCATCATTAAGTAGAAGTGATATATATGAGATCCGGGCCAAGTAGGAGCTGAAAAATGAAATAGGTTGCATGAGACAGTGGCCTAAATACCTGTGGTCTCTTCTCCTGCCATGTTAGCTTCCATTATCTCTTCACCATCTATGGTCTTACAGGAAATTCCTTCTAATCAGTTGACTGAAGAAAAGAAGTCCACTTTAGAGATGGTTCTGCACTGAACGCTGGGCAGTGACAGAAGTCCAACAACTTTCTGGGATCTCCGTGAAGGTCAGTGGTGTAGGGAAACCCTCAAAATGGGCAGAACTTTGAGTGGTGCCCTCATTTTTAGTTTTCCTTGGAAGGAGAAATGGCCAGATGTGCAGTAGCACACTAATTCCTTGTTTGGGTAGGTGGTCAGGGACTCTGAAATAGCATGATTGGAAAACGAGAGACACAGATTTATGGGAAAGAGTTATTTGGGTAGAAAATTCTGAATGGGCTGAGAAGTGAAGTTATGTGTATCTGATGTGAATGATCACCAAAGGGTGACTTCAGCAGAGGAGGATTTTAAAGTCAAGTGAACAGAATGATGTATTCTGTGGAAAACATTGATTCTCTTTGTCCAGCTACTGCCCTGATTGCTCAGTGGGCTTGGGAAAAAGTGGTGGTGGTATCAGGAACATAGATGTTCACTTTCCAAGGCAGAGGTGGCTACTACTACCGCTGAATGCCTAGTGTCAGCAGTAGAGAGCGACACCAAATTCCCAATATGGCTACATCTCTTGAGATGATGAGCCAGCAGCCTGGTGGCAAGTTAATTACATTGGGCCACTGACATCATGGAAATGGTAACACTGGTTTCTCCCTTGAACAGATATTCCCTCTGGAGAAGGCCCCGGTGGGAGAGTAGCATGCATAGCGGTGTGAAGGCTTCTCTTGTTCTGGGCCCCATTCCAAACTGATAGCTTTTCAAGCCACTTGATAACAAGATAGAATAAAACACCCAAGTGAGTAACATAGTACCTCTAAAATCAAAAGATGCTCACGCAATAGGTGTTACGCCTCCTTTTCAGTTGTAAGAAGGGCCACATATATCACCTTACTGTCACTTTGCAAGGAAGATGTTGACATAACCCATGTGACTTGAGTCCAGAAATTTCACTGACATATAGGGTATTAGAAATTTGTATGCTATTTTCCACCATCTGAATTGAAAACCCACTGCTGTCAACTCAAAGAAGCCTGTTGGACAGGGTAGAATTGCCCCACAGAGTTTCCAAGGAGCACCTGGTAGATTGGAACTACGAACTCTTTGGGTAGCAGCTGTAACAATTAACCACATTACCACCAGAATTTCCTTCCACCTACTATCATATACATATCTTAACAATAAATGCAGAGTCTTTCAGGACCAGTCAGAACAATGTCCACAATGTACCGGACCAGGTGAAGTCTTAGGGAAAGGGAAATTTATCCTGGTCCCTGTCGTCTAAATATTGACATACAGCAAGAGAGTTGATACACCGCTGAGTAAAGACACTCGTGGTATATTGCAGGCCGTGCCAACTGAAAGCAAATGTCTGCTGGTGGTTCTTTGAAATAGAGACGAGGAGAAATGACATTAATGGCTTCATAACCCAGGAGATGTGCTAATTTGCAGGCCACATCCCCCAAGAAACTCCTATTCCCACTGATTGGCTGCTCCCATTGGGTTGTGAAAACGGAGAATGATTACATAATGTCAGCTGAACCACTGATAATTACAGCCTAATCAAGTGAGTACATCCCATTAACCATCCCAGTGGTGATGAAAATGTTCTGAAGTAGATATTGATGATGGTTGGATAGGGTTGTGAAAGTACATAGAGCCACTACGCTACACACTTTAAGGCTATTAAAACAAAACTTTATTGAAAGAGAAATTTCCTGTCATATCGCATCCTGTCATATCCTATCTTACGCTATTGTATCTTATCTATACTATACTATCTAACACACTATAAACAATAAGGTATAAATTGAGCCAGACAGTTACTGCAATACAAACCCAAACTACCCATGCAGATAAATGTTTGGGGCTTGAGGCCGATGTTTCGTCATCTTGAACAAGGCACTGATGTGAAAGAGATGTGGCACTTGGCTCAGCTTGTGCTGTCCAAGGGAGTGCTGGAGATGGAGGACTTAGTAGTGTCCGAGGCTCCAGTGTGACAGCAGAGGAGGCAGCGGGAACAGGATCCATCTCAGGAGTTGTGTAGGGAGCCTGTTGGTGGTGTCCCAGGGTAGAAATCCAACCTTCCAGCTGGTGAGGGTGCTCCGTGGCATGCCAGTGTACGTCCGTCGGCACCACTGTGCTCATCAGGCAGTCCCGGCGCCGGTCAAGGTGCTGGCCCAAGAAGAGAATCTGACCTTCCAGCAGGCTCTCCATCAGGTGCGTGACTTGGTGACGGATGACGTGTCGTTGAACCCACCTACCCTGCTGCTCTAAGCAGTGGATCTCACTCAAGTAGTCATCCTGGAGTGTATTCTGGACGTTGCCCACGGTAAAATCCCACATCTCCTGTGGACGCTTCTGGTGAGAGTGGTGACGGTGGTGGTGGGACAGACGGTACTCAATTGATCTTTGGTGCTGGCGCAGGAAGAATAGGGTCAGCATGCTGAGGTGGTTCAGGTGTTGGATGTAGAGGTCAGCCAGGTTCAGAATCTCCACCTCCAGTTCCCTATGCATCAACGGCCAGAACTGAAGGTGGTAATAGAACAGTAGGTGCTCTGCTGAGCTCCTGTACGGGAGCAGAGCCAGGGTGGACCTCGGCTCCTGCCCCTCGATCGGATTCTGGAAGTGGCCCAGTATGGGCATCTGGGTGCTCATCTGATGCTGCTGATGGAGCTGGAGGTGGACCTGGGCTACCTCGAGCTCCTGTGTTGGAGCGTGAAGAGGCTCCACGTCAGCTCGTGGTCTGGGAGTCAGTTCAGGAGGGAGCTCGGGGTAAGTATCAGGCCCTCCAGCTGGCTCTCTGTCTGGTCCTGCTGCCGGAGCTGTCAGTTTTGTAGGTGATGGACTATGGAGCTCTGGTGCTGGTATGGGACCAGAACGGACCCCAACTGATAGCGTGGATGTTGGTTCTTGTGGCAAAGAGGGATCTTGAGAGACGTTTACAAGGGGCCCTTGGCCTGGCTCTGGAGCTGTAAGAGGAGAAGTGGTCACCAATAGGACTACCTTTCCTCATGCCTTTCCATGATGTCTAACATCCCACTGCCATCAGGAGACACCCAATCCCCAGATTTCCACCCCAGGAAGTCTTCTCAGACTTTAGTCAACCAGAGGAGGCCCAATGGTTCCTCCGAGCTTGTCTTGACCCTAGTCTTTTCTGGTCTTCCCATGTGCGCTTGACAAGCTCACATGCAGGCATGCCCTGTACTCCTCACCCTCCAGCTCTGCCTCAGTGACCTCCTGTTGATCCAGCTTGGCCCGGAGACATCGGGCACGGTGCTCCAGATGGGAACCTGGCATGTTCAGCTGAACGTGTTCCAGCACGAGCTTCAAGCAGGGGAAGTGTGGGGGCTCATCAAAGTCATCCGGGTAGTCCGTTAGCCACATGGTCAGGATAAAACTAATGGCGCTGGGGGTGAGTGGGGAGAAGCAGGGTGAGAGGCCAGGCTATTCCCACCACACTGGCCTCCCAGGGCTCCTGTGCAAAGGACCGGATCCTCTGTCTGCAGCTAGATCACACCCTCTGGCTGTCCTTTCAGTGACAGGCCTGGTGACTGAGCAGAGGGCTAGCACAGAACCGCTGTCCCAGGGAGCTCCCCATCAGTGCTCTACAGAAGCATACTTTCTCGGGGATCCTGATTGTACCCTATTGTGCCATCTGGCCCTCTCCACACTGGACAGTGTCCCTCTGAGGACAAGACAGGCATGTGACTACATGGTGACCTCACAGCCCAGTACCCAGTAGTGCTACACACGTATCTAACACTCAGGAATACACAGAATCCATCCTGTGCAGCAGATGCACAGGCTCCTCCCCTGGACCATGCACACACAGTGCTGGCTGGTTCCCTGAGCAGGGCTGAGGGTCTTTTCTCCCACGGACAGCATTTTCCCCAGGGACGCGGGCCCAACAGGCAGCTGAGCAGGCACAATCTTAGAGCAAGTCTGACCCCCACCGCCTCCTGTTTTCGGTCCCAAATCGGTGAGGGGGCAAGTGGTGATGTGAGGGAATTGTGGGCTTGTAGATTGTCTCAGGTCAATCTGAGCCCCCAGTCTCCTCTCTGTTCCCCAGGTTGCCCAATTTCTACATGTAGCTGCCTGTTACCCATTAGGTCCTGCAGCCCACAACTCTAAACTCATTCCTGTAGTAGACTGTAGATTGTGGGGCCCAGGTCTACCCAGCTTAAATGCAGACACAGCCCCCCTCCACAACCTCCACCCTTCTGCAGAGGCAGTGGTCCTTTGTTCTTCACGGAAAGTCCACTCACTCTATCAGTTGGTCCCGGGGTTCAGTGTCCGTGGCAGAAGTCGGGTGTTTACATCCATACCTAGAGGTAGCATGAGGGTGTCACCGCTAATGCAGTGTTTCCCGTGGGGGTTCATAAGTCTCGTGTACCTGTCTGTCTCCTAACTAGTGTGGAGGCCCAAGAGGACAGGCCTCACTGTCAGCTTTGTCCCCTGAACAATGATGAGCACCTAGAACAGTGTGTGTAACAGTGGGGGCTTCGTGGACAATTGGTGATACAGTAAAGCCGAACAGGAGCTTCTAGAGTATCTGAGAGTCCTGGGGTCCCTGGGCCGTCCTTCCAGTTTCCCTGCTCTGGGAAAGGACTCAGGGAATGGAAACTCTATCCCCTTTTACAAATGGGTGTCCAGTCAGTGAGAGGTGAAGCCGAAAACTTCTTGTTGGGGGAGAGGAAAGTAACGTGAACATCCCAGCCCCTCTGCCAGCCTTCCCCATCGAGCTGGGCTCTGGGTACCCAGGAATTCTAGCCGATGAGTTCTTTCCCACCTCCCTTCTCAGGGCAGTAAATGGAGACTCCATGGTGAAGTGACATTCCTTACAAATGTGAGGGAACAGAGTACCCTCTGGGCTGCAGACAGCAGGGCACTCACCTTTGGAAGAGCCCCTCAAGGACCTGCTGGGTGGTGGCGTAAGTTCTGTAAGTTCCCAAAAAATCTTGATAAAGGAGAATTGGCCGTTCACGAAGGCCGGCACCAGGTGCTCCAGCAGCGTCTCCAATGAGCCTGCCCTGATGTTGCGAATCACCCAGGCCTCGTCCAGATCCCGGTCTGCTCCACACACACACTGGGTGGCAGAGAGGAGGATCACAGTATCAGAGGTGGGCCCGTGCACCACCAGGAGGCCTGAGGACCAGAACTCCGAGTGTGCACACCCCTCCCCTTAGTGACCTGTGTTTGGAGTGGCACACTGTGCTTATAGCAGGGAACGTGACTTGGTCCTCAACGCAGAATTGCAGGTGAGGGATGGTTGAAATATTAGGAGCCTGAATTCATTTTGTTAACTATATAACTATGGTGTCTGCCTATAGGATCGGCAGAAATTTTGTGAGTTCTTACTAAATAGCCCATTTTGAAGATGAGAAAACAGAGACTTGGCGACATCCAGGGAGTAGTCGAAGCTACCTGGTCATTGTGCAGAACCATCTGACAGTATGGCTCCGTGATGTTCCCTGTGTGTCACATGAACGCTGCTGTGTTCCTAACTCAGAGGGGAAGGTCTGGTGCAAGCTGACTTCCTGCCCCCCTACGAGCAGTACCCAGAGAAGACGCACACCCATGAGATCCCCTGCGATTGGGAAGCAAGACCCAAGTTTTCTTTCTGTCCATTAAAGGGAGTTTTGAGAACGTGACCCTATTCAGCAGCAAGATCCAGCCCAGGGTGACAGCCTGGAGATCCTGGGATGGCAGAGAGACCCCCACAGGTTTCAGGATCGAAAGAATGACTCAGTCAGAATGAATCTGTATGGCTGTAAAGGACCAAGAAGGGGCTGGGCTTCTCAGGACGGGACTGAGTCGATGCAGGGCCGCAGCCAACACCACTGGATGCTGGGTCACGAGGCTGCCATGGGTTTTTGGGGAAGGATTCTAGCTCTAGAAATCTAACTTCAAATGCATATGTCCTCCCCCCAGTGTGCCACTGCCATGCTTCTGTCTCAGGAGTTCGGTGTATGAGGAGGCAAGCAACGTTCCCGCAGGCCTGCTGAAAGGGCAGCAGCAGGAATCAGTCCAGGGTGAGCAGCATTGAGAGGCCCCATCGCTCTGGGAACTGGTCTCCATTCTGGAATGTTCTGCAGCTGAGTCAGCACTCAGCCCCTGATCTGCAGGATTCACATGATGTGTCCCCTGAGATTGCAGATGGTATAAAAAGCTGTGTCATAGGCTTAGCTTCATGCTTTCAGTTAAAAGAAACTTGTAAGCATGACGACTCCTGGGGCTGGGAAACGGTGTGGAAGAACAGTCCAACCGGTGTTCCCAAACCCAGGGGTAGGAGATTAAACAGTGACCAAAAGCGACCTCCTGAATGACACATGGGCTGATGTTAGGTAATGATGGATAAAAGCTTGTTTCAGACATTCCTGCAAATGTGTCATTAGCGACTTTGTAGCTAGACACGATGGGGAGGGTAGTAGTGGAAAGAGGAAAGGGTGGCCACAGGTTCCTGTGGAGGTACAGTGGTGGCTCTCAAGAGGGAGAGTTCTGGGAGGGGTCCAGAGGTGTCCAGGGTGGTTTCTCAGCTGTGGGCCCCCTCTGGTCACTTGGGGTCCCTCGGTAGTGTTCCCATTCCTCTCTCCCCAGCACTCAGTCAGAGTCTGCACCAGCCTCTCCTGGGTCTTTTCTTGGGGTAGGGTGAGTACATGATGCCATCATCCTTCTGTGAGCGCTTCTCCAGAGACAGTGCCAGCAGTAGCCAGGGAGGCATCCAGGGTCCCTCGGAAAGGCCTCTTTCTCTCTTTGCCTCTGTGTACACGGAACATTCAGGCAGGTTCCAGTGGGCTGCGTGTACTACGCCCTTGGTGAGTTGGCCTGGGGACTGCACCATCCAGCGCTGGCCGAGGCCAGAGAGGGAAAGGCAACGTGCGTAACGCAGCAGGCCCTAGAGGGGGTGGGGCCCCCTCGTGGTCAGCAGAGGCCCAGGCAGTGACCGCAGCTGCCACTGTGCATGGACTGTCCCAGTCAGGGTGAGCTGGATCCCAGAAAAGCCCAGGTGAGAGTGCCGAGTCAGCCTCTGACCCCGACAGTCCCTACGACAGCCCTGGTCTGAGCTGTGACCGCCGGGCTGACTCAGATCCCAGAATTCTATGCGGTAGGTAAGGTTAGGGCAGGAAGGCAGCGGGTCTCTCCACCCTTGCGACCCCTACCCCTGTCTCCATGACACTCCGTCTGATAACCTCGGGCCCCATCACCCCATTCCAGTGAGATGCAGCACGGAGAACCCAGTGAGGATGACGGGCCCTGCGGGAGGGGCTCGGGGCTGCCTCGGTGAGTGCTCGTCCCGGGGTAGCACGCCGTTTTCACCCTCCTCCTCCTCACCCCTTCCCAGGTCACCGCCCCCTCCTTCCCTGAGCCCCGCTCCCCTCTCCCAAATGGACCTTGCCTCACCCAACAACTTTCTGCTTCATCGTTTCTGCCCTCATTTCTCCCCGTCCCTGTTTCCGTGGACCCCACAAGGACAAACGCTGGCATGGTCTGAGGGCTGGTGTGCCCTGGGGAAGCGGTGTGGGTCTGCCCAGGTGGGATCCAGGGGTGGCCAGGCCCCGATTGTCGGGACTGGGTCACTCTGTGTTACCTGCAGGGTCTGCCTTAGGAAACGCCAGAACCTCCGGGGCGGTGAGATGAAAATACGGCGTAGCCTTCGTGAGAATCCCGAGCTCCTGGGCTCCGAAACGAGTGAAAACGGGATACAAGAAGAACACATGTTGCTCGACCAAGTGTCTCTACTCTAGCGAGTTGGGTAGGGTCTGTGACTAGAATGCGGGTACCTGGTTACCAGGATTCCAATTCCGTTGTGCTCTGCCATGAAGGAAGTGAAGTCATGTTGAGTGCCCTGACCTGGGCCCGACCTCAGATAGAAAGTTGTCTTGGGAGGATTCACCTCTCTCCATGGCATGTCCATAACTGTGTACAGCTGACCCCAACACAGCCCCCCTGAACCCAGGGAAGACCAGGGTACAGCCAGGGACCCAGCTTTGTGCAACAGAGCTGCGTGGAGACATAGCTCATCTCTGTTAAGCGGTTTGGGACCCTAGACAAGACTGTGTGCTTCCTAGAGCCTCCCCAGTCCTCCTGCCTGCGCAGTAGGGATCCTTTTAGTGTCTTCTTCCTGGGGGTGTCCAGAGGTGTATGTGCAATAACATCTGTAGACCTCATGGGCTGGCGTTATATGTAGCTAATCAGGGGCAAATTATCCAACAGACAAGGTAAGCACAGGGCTCACCTGATTACCAAATCATCTGTTGTAAGCATTTTCATGTTTTTTCGCTTTATTAAAGGTTCTGCTTCTAGGCATGGTCAGCAGGTGACTCGCTCAACCCCACAGCACATTGCTACAGAATCAAAGCTTCTTTTCAAATCCAGAGTCCCCAACAGGGCCAGATGGCCCTGGAAGGCAAGGTAAGCACAAGTTTCCGCATTAGAAGATGACGTGTTCACCTTGCTTGCCTTGCCTGTCGGATAATCTGTCCCTGTAGCTAGTGCACGAACTCAGAGATAGGAGAAGTCCAGGCAGGAGTGGGAGGCTGCATGGTGTATGCCTCAGACAGGACTGGGTTCCCATGGTACGATCTTGGGGAAAATTTCCTCTCTCGGCCTTTTTTCCCAGTCTGCACCAGGAGGGGTTTGGAAAAATGTGAACTTTGTGATCCTCTGGAGGAAACTTTCTGTGACTTGCATTTTATTTAGAATCTGAGCCAATGCTTCATCTCAGTCTGGGGGGTGGGCAGCCTGCACAATGGCCCCCAATAATCTTACCTGCTGGTCTTTATATCTTATGTGGCCCCCTTGCCTCAGTGTGGACTGCACTGGGGACTTGCTTCCGAAAAATGTTATTTCTGTTGTTTTTGTTAGGTGCCTCAGAGTGAATTTCAACTCCTAATGGCCCACTGGGGGCAATATCTCTTGGATGTCTTATATTTTCTGTCATCTCTTTCTGTTTGTCATTTATTTCTCTCTCCCCCCAACCCCCAGGAAACAGCTGTGATATATGACCTTGCCTTGGAGAGTACCAGGTGACAGTGACCTGAGGGAGGGTCAGACCTTGTATTTAAACTCAATATATGTAAAATATTAGGGTTTCAACATATAATCAATGTAAGAAATTTATTAATAAGCTATTTTTTCTTTTTTTGCACTAAGTTCTTAAAATCTTGTGTATTTGAAGAGTAGCCCCATTTCAAGTACCCAGTAGATCACTGGTTGCCATTGAGTTGATACAGACACTGGTGTCTCCATGAGTAAGAAGGTACAACTGTGCTCCATAGGGTTTTCCATGGCTGGTGTTTTGGAAGCCACTAGCCCTTTCTTCCAAGGTACCTCTGAGTAGACTCAAACTGCCGACCTTTCAGTTAACGACCAAACACTTGATTCTTTGTACCACTCAGGGATCTGCAAATGTCCCTAGTGGACAGTGGTGGCCTTGTCGTTTGGTTAGTTTTAGATAAGCATTCTTGGTGAGAGTTCTTCATGGGTGATATTTGATACTTCCCATGGCATTTTGTGACCTCCTGTTAATGGTGTTTGATCACTTGAGTAAAGGAGTTTCTTACAGAGTTTTCCACTATCAAAGATTCATTTTTCCCTTTTTTAATGTAGAAAGTAATTGGTAGGTGTTTCTTGGGTACTGTGAGGCTATTCTGTTGCCCTATTGTCTTTCACCCAGACATTTTAGTAGAATCCACTGACAACACTTTTGTGAACCTAGTGGTACTCTGATGCTTATAAAACAATAGTTTCTTATAATTATGTTTATATTTATTAGCTGACATTATCCTCTAAGAAGGGATAATATTGATGGTTAGCTGTGTTATTTACATTAGGGATTTCCTTTACTTCTTTTCCTTTGGATGTAAGGCAAGCAGAGATTCCACATGGACACCTCACAGAACTGGAAGTGTACAAGTTGAGTATGCAGCCCAGGAGAATTAGGGAAGGAATAGAGATCAGGAAGGTTAATGTATTTGTTACAATAAAGCCAACTAGGAAATAAATGACAAGATTTCATTGGATTGTCATATTAGGTGTTTACTTTTATAAAAGTTCACTGTGAGTGTTTAGTGTTTAGCAAGTGGTCTTTGTCTACGCTCTGATTCAGGGACCCACCCTTCTAATTTCTTGTGGCTATGGTGTCACCCAGGGTCTTGAAATCCTCAGCATCTGGGATGAAGGGGAAAGAGAATATCCTAATCCATGTTCTCTAGAGAAACAAAACCAGTGAACCGTACATACATATACATATTAAAAAAACAAAAAAACACCCTATTGCTGTTGAGTCAGTTCTGGGTCCTATTGACCCTACACACACAGAAGGAAAGGAAATGGCTTATATAGTTGTGGAGGCTGACAAGTGCCAAATCTATGGGTCAGGTATCAGGCTGGAGTCCTCTCCTGACTCAGAAGTTGCAGGAGCTGATAAGTCTGAGATCTGCAGGTCAGGCAGGAGACTGAAGCCTTCTCATGTCCCACGAACTAGAGGTCAGGGGGTGACAAGATAAATGTGGGATCAGAAAGAGTAAGAACAAGCTTTGCCAGAATAGCTATATGTAGACTGGATTGGAGTCATACACCCAAGGAAACTCTCCTTCTGATTGACTGTGTGTTTGGCATCTGGTACTGCTCTAACAGAGATACAAAAAGTGAATGTCTTTAACAAAGAAAAGTTGATTCTCACACAGTCCTGGAGGTTAGAAGTCCAAATTCAGGGTGCCAGCTCCAGGGCAATGCACTCTCTACTCTCTCTCTCTCTCTCTCAGCTCTGAAGGCAGGTCCTCATGATGCATCCATCTTTCTTTGATCTGAGAGCATCTTGGCACAGGAACCTCAGTTCTGAAGGACACACTCTGCCCCTGGTGCTGTCCTCTTAATGACAGGAGGTCCCTTACTCTCTGCTTGCTTGCCTTTCCTTTTATCTCTTATAGGATAAAAGGTGGTGCAAGTCACATTCCAGGGAAACTCTTTTTGTAAGGGTACTGTGATCCCACCCTAATCCTCTTTAACATAATCCTGTCTATTAAGCACAGGAGAGATTAGGATTTACAGACTAGGGAAATCACAAAATGGAAGACAGCCATACTGGGAATTATGGCCCAGTCAAGTTACTGCACACGTTTTGGGGGGAACACAATTCAATCTATAAGAGACTGCTCCATCAGATTACAAACTGGAGGATGATCACATGTCTGCCAAACTACTGAGAATGAAGCCTAGCCAAGCTAACACACCACAATAACCATCAAGGAGAGAAAGCAGAGAAGGTCATCCACCTCTTAATTATCTTGACCTAAAAGTAACATTTGTAATCTTCACTTGAACTTGATTGGTGAGAGCAAGTCGACCGGCCCCACTGAGATGCAAGGCATGAGGTACCACCCGAAAATACAACTCCTGGCTTGTTGCTCTGAAGTGACTTCTTGCAATCAAGTGACTTCCTCTTTCTCAAAGACTGGTGTCCAGACAACTGGCAAGTCTGAGTGTGCCAGACAAGTATCACTGGAGGCCTGAAAATCACTGAAAAGTGCTGTTTTCGAACAACAGTGTAGATTGAAGTAGGCAGTCAGACTAATTCTTTAGCTATTTTTATTAACATTTCTGGCTTCTTGACATTAGCTGGCTCAGGCAGGAAATCATACATTAACTTACAGGAAGCACTGAGATAAAACCTTTATGGCCTTTGCAGCTTTTTTCTGAAAGTATCAAGTAAGTGGAGGTGCTAGTTTGATGCGCCCCTGCTCAGGTGACAACTGACAGCCTCCAGAATCCCAGTTCTGCTGCATATTTTGTGTGAATCCCTACGCCCTGACCTCAGAAGAATGGCCCCTTAACTGCCCACATTGTTCCCTGACACTTGCCCCTGTACCGCTTATAACCTCTGCCTTTAAAAACCCTGACCTTGCCTCAATTTGGGCGCCGGTCCAAGGATGCCGCCAGCCCCGTGTGTTGCTGGCATACAGAAATAAAAACCTTTAATCACCTTACCAAAGCTCCTGTCTCAGATATTGGCTGCTTGTGTGTTGTGGAATGTTTGTGTGTTGTGGGGATGATGGATGAATAGCAAACAGAGTGGAAGGGAGCCCTCCTCCAGTCCAGGGGCCCACAGAGTCTTGCTCAGAACATGGGGGATCCTCCGAGCCACTACTGAGTAGAGACCACAGGCCCAGGCTCCTGTGAACCTGGGCAGTAACTAGGTAAGCCACGCCCCGATTCCCGACCCACAGAGACTGTGTGCCACTGGGTCGTTAGTTTTGTGGTGGTGTTATCACAGAGCAGGAGAGAACTCCTCCAGCCCATGTGGTCCTGGGGCCAGGATCTGTCCCCTTCCTCGCTGATGCTCTCTTTCCAGGTCACTTCAGCTGCATGGGCTGCTGTCAACCCGCTCTCTGGGCAGTTATATTGGCCGCTGAGTCTCTGTACCAGGTGCATCTTCTCCCTGGCCTTCTGTCCCGAGACTCATGCAGGGCTGCTCTCACCTGTCATTCTGGTCACATGTAAGTGTCACCTTAGAGAGACCTCTCGAACCACACCCCAATCTCATCTCACAACACCCTGCTTTACTTTCTCTGTAATATGTGCTCTTTCCCTTTCATCCATCTTTTTTTTTAAAATCCATGTTTGCGTGTCTTAAAATTTCATCAATTCCTAGAGGATGTTTTTCTATTTTCCAGTATCTTCCGTGCTGCTTGGACTTCTTCCTTTTGTATGACTGGTTCTTGATCACATGCTACATTGTGGAATGGTTGAATGTCATCCAGGTCTACTGTAGTCGCTATATTTATATCAGACAATTAAGCTTCAGAAAAAGGCGTGTCATCGGGAAACAGTAGAGACGTAACATGATAACGAAAAGTTCATTTCTCCCAAAAGACCTAAGAATTCTAAATGTGTGTGTCATTAACAACAGTATTTCCAACGAGAAAGAGTGATAAATGTGTAGGGAGAAATGGACGGAGTCACATTTATAATTGAAAGTGTCAGCACTCTTTTAGCAATAATTAATACAGAGCCCCGCTAGGTGGAGTCCTGGAAACTCTGGTGACATAACGATTGCATGCTATGTCAGCTAACTGAAAAGTCAATAGTTGGAATCCACTAGGCACCCCATGGAAACTCTGTGGGGCAGTTCTCTTTTATCTTATAGAAATGAAGCAACCAAAACCCGAAGAAAGAATGAGAAATCAAGGGCATCTAAGAGCTGTAAGAGGACATCAGATGGTTTAATGTATATGCATCATTGAAATCTCCAAAAGAGATTAGAGAGAAAATACAGGAAAATATATATTCGAAGAAACAGTGGCTAAGAGTTTTCCAAACTAAATTGCAGATACTAGATTACAGATGCAAAGAATTCTGAAAATACCAACCTGAATTCATCTGGGGTCAGAGGTTGTAGAAACTAAACCAACCAAAGTGCACCAGTAAAGCAAAATGAACACCTAGCATATCATATTTAAACTGCTTAAAACCAAGACAAAAGGAAAATTTTGACTGGCCTGTTACTAGAGGGGAGTGGAGAGGGTGGAAAAGAGGGGACAGGAGACTGTTAAGGGGATATGACATGTATGGAACAGAGTACTGTGCTGTTACTGGGCAAGGAGAGCAGTAGGAGCTGCACATAGGCGGGTATGCGAATTTAAACTGGATTGTATACTTTCACACAATCACAATAAATAAATAAGTAATGTGCTTACATAAAAAGAGAATTTGGAAGTCAGTCAGAGAAATAAAGCAAACGCAAGTGTTACAATTACCTCAGAGTTCCTCTTGAAAATGAGTCAAGCCCAATGACTGTGGAGTGAAAGCTGTAAATTACTGAAAAAGAAGGTGGAGAGACTTTCAACTTAGAATTCTAGACCTTACAAATATAGTTTTTGAAAAGAAAAACCTACTGTTGTTGAGTTGATTCTGATTGATAGTGACCCTGTGGGGCAGAGTAGAACTACTCCTTAGCGTTTTCAAAGAGCAGCTGGTGGATTTGAAAAATGAAGGAGAAATGTATATATCCTCAGAAAAATAAAAGAATTTGTTGGTATCTGATTTACACTACAAAAAAAGTTAAACGCTTCTGATGGAAGGATTATATCACTGGGAAACTTTGATCTGTTCAAAGAAATGAAAAGCATCACAAATGTATAAGTGGAGATGAAGTTATTTTTGTCTAATTTTTAGTTGCTCTAAAAGATCATTGGTGATCTGAAGCAAAATTCGTAATAATGTATTAGATATTAATAGCATGTTAACTGTAGAATGGAAACCCTAGTGGCAGTGGTGAAGAGTTCAGCTGCTTGTCACAGGTCAGCAGTTCCCATCCAGCACATCCACCTTGGAAATCCTATGGGGCAGTACTGCCCTGTCCCGTATGGTCACTATGAATCAGAATCGACTGGGCAGTGCCCAGAGTGTCAGCAGTAGAGAGCGACACCAAATTCCCAATATGGCAACACCTCTTGAGATGATGAACCAGCAGCCTGGTGGCTAGTTAATTACATTGGGCCACTGACATCATGGAAATGGTAGCATTGATTTCTCCCTTGAACAGATACTCACTCTGGATATGGCCCCGGTGGGAGAGTAGCAATACATTGCAGAGTGAACCCTTTGTCAGGGCTTCTCTTGTTCTGAGCCCCATTCCAAAGTGATAACTTTTCAAGTCACTTGATAACAAGATAGAATAAAACACCCAAGTGAGTAATATAGTACCTCTAAAATCAAAAAATGCTCATGCAATAGGTGTTCCGCCTCCTTTTCAGTTGTAAGAAGGGCCACATACATCACCTTACCGTCACTTTGCAAGGAAGATGTTGACATACCCCATGTGACTTGAGTCTCGTAATTTCACTGAGATATAGGGTATTAGGAATTTCTATGC
Organism: Heterohyrax brucei; assembly: GCA_028571685.1. Lineage (NCBI taxonomy): Eukaryota > Metazoa > Chordata > Mammalia > Hyracoidea > Procaviidae > Heterohyrax > Heterohyrax brucei. The sequence goes on along the minus strand of CM053149.1, from coordinate 26,144,181 downwards.
TATTTTCCACCATCTGAATTGAAAACCCACTGCTGTCAACTCAAAGAAGCCTATTGGACAGGGTAGAATTGCCCCACAGAGTTTCCAAGGAGCACCTAGTAGATTGGAACTATGAACTCTTTGGGTAGCAGCTGTAACAATTAACCACATTGCACCAGGATTTCCTTCCACCCATTATCATATAGATATCTTAACAATAAATGCAGAGTCTTTCAGGACCAGTCAGCACCATGTCCACAATGTACTGAACCAGGTGAAGTCTTAGGGAAAGGGAAATTTATCCTGGTCCCTGTCGTCTAAATATTGACATACAGCAAGAGAGTTGATACACCGCTGAGTAAAGACAGTCATGGTATATTGCAGGCCGTGCCAACTGAAAGCAAATGTCTGCTGGTGGTTCTTTGAAATAGAGACGAGGAGAAATGACATTAATGGCTTCATAACCCAGGAGATGTGCTAATTTGCAGGCCACATTGCCCAAGAAACTCCTATTCCCACTGATTGGCTGCTCCCATTAGGTTGTGAAAACGGAGAATGATTACATAACGTCAGCTGAACCACTGATAATTACAGCCTAATCAAGTGGGCACATCCCGTTACCCATCCCAGTTGTGATGAAAATGTTCTGAAGTAGATATTGATGATGGTTGGATAGGGTTGTGAAAGTACATAGAGCCACTACGCTACACACTTTAAGGCTATTAAAACAAAACTTTATTGAATGACAAATTTCCTGTCATATCGCATCCTGTCATCTACTATCTTACGCTATTGTAACTTATCTATACTATACTATCTAACACACTATAAACAATAAAGTATAAATTGAGCCAGACAGTTACTGCAATACAAACCCAAACTACCCATGCAGATAAATGTTTGGGGCTTGAGGCCGATGTTTCGTCACCGTGAACAAGGTACTGATGTGAAAGAGATGTGGCACTTGGCTCAGCTTGTGCTGCCCAAGGGAGTGCTGGAGATGGAGGGCTTAATAGTGTACGAGGCTCCAGTGTGACAGCAGTGGAGGCAACAGGAACAGGATCCGTCTCAGGAGTTGTGTAGGGAACCTGTTGGAGGTGTCCCAGGGTAGAAATCCAACCTTCCAGCTGGTGAGGGTGCTCTGTGGCATACCAGTGTACGTCCATCGGTACCACTGTGCTCATGAGGCAGTCCCGGCGCCGGTCAAGGTGCTGGCCCAAGAAGAGAATCTGACCTTCCAGCAGGCTCTCCATCAGGTGCGTGACTTGGTGACGGATGACGTGTCGCTGAGCCCACCTACCCTGTTGCTCTAAGGAGTGGATCTCACTCAAGAAGTCATCCTGGAGTGTATTCTGGACGTTGCCCACGGTAAAATCCCACATCTCCTGTGGACGCTTCTGGTGAGAGTGGTGACGGTGGTGGTGGGACAGACGGTACTCAATTGATCTTTGGTGCTGGCGCAGGAAGAATAGGGTCAGCATGCTGAGGTGGTTCAGGTGTTGGATGTAGAGGTCAGCCAGGTTCAGAATCTCCACCTCCAGTTCCCTATGCATCAACTGCCAGAACTGAAGCTGGTAATAGAACAGTAGGTGCTCTGCTGAGCTCCTGTACGGGAGCAGAGCCAGGGTGGACCTCGGCTCCTGCCCCTCCATCGGATTCTGGAAGTGGCCCAGGATGGGCATCTGGGTGTTCATCTGATGCTGCTGATGGAGCTGGAGGTGGACCTGGGCTACCTCGAGTTCCTGTGTTGCAGCCCGAAGAGGCTCCACGTCAGCTGGTGGTCTGGGAGTCAGTTCAGGAGGGAGCTCGGTGTAAGTATCAGGACCTCCAGCTGGCTCTCTGTCTGGTCCTGCTGCCGGAGCTGTCAGTTTTGTAGGTGATGGACTATGGAGCTCTGGTGCTGGTATGGGACCAGAACGGACCTCAACTGATAGCATGGATGTTGGTTCTTGTAGCAAAGAGGGATCTTGAGAGACGTTTACAAGGGACCATTGGCCTGGCTCTGGAGCTGTAAGAGGAGAAGTGGTCACCAATAGGACTACCTTTCCTCATGCCTTTCCATGATGTCTAACATCCCACTGCCATCAGGAGACACCCAATCCCCAGATTTCCACCCGAGGAAGTCTTCTCAGACTGTGGTCAGCCAGAGGAGGCCCAATGGTTCCTCCGAGCTTGTCTTGACCCTAGTCTCTTCTGGTCTTCCCATGTGCCCTTGACAAGCTCACATGCAGGAATGCCCTGTATTCCTCACCCTCTAGCTCTGCCTCAGTGACCTCCTGTTGATCCAGCTTGGCCCAGAGACGTTGGGCACGGCGCTCCAAGTGGGAACCTGGCATGTTCAGCTGAACGTATTCCAGCACGAGCTTCAAGCAGGGGAAGTGTGGGGGCTCATCAAAGTCATCCGGGTAGTCCGTTAGCCACATGGTCAGGATAAAACTAATGGCGCTGGGGTGAGTGGGGAGAAACAGGGTGAGAGGCCAGGCTATTCCCACCACACTGGCCTCCCAGGGCTCCTGTGCAAAGGACCGGATCCTCTGTCTGCCCCTAGATCACACCCTCTGGCTGTCTTTTCAGTGACAGGCCTGGTGACTGAGCAGAGGGCTAGCACAGAACCTCTGTCCCAGGGAGCTCCCCATCAGTGCTCTACAGAAGCATCCTTTCTTGGGGAGCCTGATTCTACCCTGTTGTGCCATCTGGCCCTCTCCACACAGGACAGTATCCCTCTGAGGACAAGACAGGCATGTGACTACATGGTGACCTCACAGCCCAGTACCCAGTAGTGCTACACACATATCTAACACTCAGAAATACACAGAGTCCATCTCGTGCCCCAGATGAACAGGCTCCTCCCCTGGACCATGCACACAGAGTGCTGGCTGGTTCCCTGAGCAGGGCTGAGGGTCTTCTCTCCCACGGACAGTATTTTCTCCAGGGACGCGGACCCAACAGGCAGCTGAGCAGGCACAATCTGAGAGCAAGTCTGACCCCCACCGCCTCCTGTTTTCGGGTCCCAAATCGGGGAGGGGGCAAGTGGTGATGTGAGGGAATTGTGGGCTTGTAGATTGTCTCAGGTCACTCTGAGCCCCCATTCTCCTCTCTGCTCCCCAGGTTGCCCAGTTTCTACATGTAGCTGCCTATTACCCATTACCTCCTGCAGCCCACAACTCTAAACTCATTCCTGTAGTGGACTGTAGATGGTGGGGCCCAGGTCTACCCAGCTTAAATGCAGACACAGCCCCCCTCCACAACCTCCACCCTTCTGCAGAGGCAGTGGTCCTTTGTTCTTCACGGAAAGTCCACTTACTCTATCAGTTGGTCCCGGGGTTCAGTGTCCGTGGCAGAAGTCGGGTGATTACATCCATACCTAGAGGTAGCATGAGGGTGTCACCGCTAATGCAGTGTTTCCCGTGGGGGTTCATAAGTCTCGTGTACCTGTCTGTCTCCTAACTAGTGTGGAGGCCCAAGAGGACAGGCCTCACTGTCAGCTTTGTCCCCTGAACGATGATGAGCTCCTAGAACAGTGTAACAGTGGGGGCTTCGTGGACAATTGGTGATACAGTAAAGCCGAGCAGGAGCTTCTGAGAGTATCTGAGAGTCCTGGGGTCCCTGTGCCGTCCTTCCAGTTTCCCTGCTCTGGGAAAGGACCCAGGGAATGGAATATCTATGCTCTTTTACAAATGGGTGTCCAGTCAGTCAGGGGTGAAACCGATAACTTCTTGATGGGGGAGAGGAAACTAACGTGAACATCCCAGCCCCTCCAGCAGCCTTCCGCATCGAGCTGGGCTCTGGGTACCCAGGAATTCTAGCCGATGGGTTCTTTCCCACCTCCCTTCTCAGGGCAGTAAATGGAGACTGCATGGTGAAGTGACATTCCTTACAAATGTGAGGGGACAGAGTACCCTCTGGGCTGCAGACAGCAGGACACTCACCTTTTGAAGAGCCCCTCAAGGACCTGCTGGGTGGTGGCGTAAGTTCTGTAAGTTCCCAGAAAAATCTTGATAAAGGAGAATTGGCCGTTTACGAAGGCCGGCACCAGGTGCTCCAGCAGCGTCTCCAACGAGCCTGCCCTGATGTTGCGAATCACCCAGGCCTCGTCCAGGTCCCGGTCTGCTCCACACACACACTGGGTGGCACAGAGGAGGATCACAGTATCAGAGGTGGGCCCGTGCACCACCAGGAGGCCTGAGGACCAGAGCTCCGAGTGTGCACACCCCTCCCCTCAGTGACCTGTGTTTGGAGTGGCACACTGTGCTTGTAGCAGGGAACGTGACTTGGTCCTCAACGCAGAATTGCAGGTGAGGGATGGTTGAAATATTAGGAGCCTGAATTCATTTTGTTAACTATATAACTATGGTGTCTGCCTATAGGATCGGCAGAAATTTTGTGAGTTCTTACTAAATAGCCCATTTTGAAGATGAGAAAACAGAGACTTGGCGACATCCAGGGAGTAGTCGAAGCTACCTGGTCATTGTGCAGAACCATCTGACACTATGGCTCCGTGATGTTCCCTGTGTATTACATGAACGCTGCTGTGCTCCTAACTCAGAGGGGAAGGTCTGTTCCAGCTTACTTCCTGCCCCCCTGGGAGCAGTACCCAGAGAAGACGCACACCCATGAGATCCCCTGGGATTGGGAAGCGAGACCCAAGTTTTCTTTCTGTCCATTAAAGGGAGTTTTGAGAACGTGACCCTATTCAGCAGCGAGATCCAGCCCAGGGTGACAGCCTGGAGATCGTGGGATGGCAGAGAGACCCCCACAGGTTTCAGGATCGAAAGAATGAGTCAGGCAGAGTGAATCTGAATGGCAGTAAAGGACCAAGAAGTGGTTGGGTTTCTCAGGGCAGGACTGAGTCGATGCAGGGCCTCAACCAACACCACTGGATGCTGGGCCACGTGGCTTCCATGGGTGTTTGGGGAAGGATTCTGGCTCTAGGATTCTAACTTCAAATGCCTACGTCCACCCTCAGTGTGCCACTGCCATGCTTCTGTCCCAGGAGTTCGGTTTATGAAGAGGCAAGGAACGTTGCCGCAGGCCTGCTGAAAGGGCAGCAGCAGGAATCAGTCCAGGGAGAGCAGCATTGAGAGGCTCCATCGCTCTGGGAACTAGTCTCCATTCTGGAATGTTCTGCAGCTGAGTCAGCACTCAGCCCCTGATCTGCAGGATTCACATGATGTGTCCCCTGAGATTGCAGGTGGCATAAAAAGGTGTGTCATAGGCTTAGCCTCATGCTTTCAGTTAAAAGAAACTTGTAAGCATGATGACTCCCGGGGCTGGGAGACGGTGTGGAAGAACAGGCCAACCGGTGTTCCCGAACCCCGGGGTGGGAGATTAAACAGTGACCAAAAGCGACCTCCTGAATGACACATGGGCTGATGTTAGGTAATGATGGATAAAAGCTTGTTTCAGACATTCCTGCAAATGTGTCAGTAGCGACTTTGTAGCTAGCCACGATGGGGAGGGTAGTAGTGGAAAGAGGAAAGGGTGGCCACAGGTTCCTTTGGAGGTAGACTGGTGGCCCTCAAGAGGGAGAGTTCTCGGAGGGGAGCCAGAGGTCTCCAGGGTGGTTTCTTCACTGTGGGCCCCCTCTGGTCACTTGGGGTCCCTGGGTAGTGTTCCCATTCCTCTCTCCCCAGCACTCATTCAGAGTCTGCACCAGCCTCTCCTGGGTCTTTTTTTGGGTAGGCTGAGTATATGATGCCATCATCCTTCTGTGAGCGCTTCTGCAGAGACAGTGCCAGCAGTAGCCAGGGACACATCCAGGGTCCCTCTGAAAGGCCTCTTTCTCTCTTTGCCTCTGTGCACATGGAACATTCAGGCAGTTTCCAGTGGGCTGTGTGTACTACGCCCTTGGTGAGTTGGCCTGGGGACTGCACCATCCAGCGCTGGCCGAGGCCAGAGAGGGAAAGGCAACGTGCCTACCGCAGCAGGCCCTAGAGGGAGTGGGGCTCCCGCATGGTTAGCAGAGGCCCAGGCAGTGACTGCAGCTCCCACTGTGCATGGACTGTCCCAGTCAGGGTGAGCTGGATCCCAGAAAAGCCCAGGTGAGAGTGCCGAGTCAGCCTCTGACCCCGACAGTGCCTACGGCAGCCCTGGTCTGAGCTGTGACCGCCGGGCTGACTCAGATCCCAGAATTCTATGCGGTAAGTAAGGTTAGGGCAGGAAGGCAGCGGGTCTCTCCACCCTTGCGACCCCTACCCCTGTCTCCATGACACTTCGTCTGATAACCTCGGGCCCCCATCACCCCTTTCCAGTCAGACGCAGCACCGAGAACCCAGTGAGGATGAGGGGCCCTCCGGGAGGGGCTCGGGGCTGCCTCGGTGAGTGCTCGTCCTGGGGTAGCACGCTGTTTTCACCCCCTCCTCCTCACCCCTTCCCAGGTCACCGCCCCCTCCTTCCCTGAGCCCCGCTCCCCTCTCCCAAATGGACCTTGCCTCACCCAACAACTTTCTGCTTCATCCTTTCTGCCCTCATTTCTCCCCGTCCCTGTTTCCGTGGACCCCACAAGGACAAATGCTGGCATGGTCTGAGGGCTGGGGTGCCCTGGGAAAGCGGTGTGGGTCTGTCCAGGTGGCATCCAGTGGTGGCCGGGCCCCGAATGGCGGGACTGGGTCACTCTGTGTTACCTGCAGGGTCTGCCTTAGGAAACGCCAGAACCTCCGGGGCGGCGAGATGAAAATACGGCGTAGCCTTCGTGAGAATCCCGAGCTCCTGGGCTCCGAAACGAGTGAAAACGGGATACAAGAAGAACACATGTTGCTCGACCAAGTGTCTCTACTCTAGCGAGTTGGGTAGGGTCTGTGACTAGAATGCGGGTACCTGGTTACCAGGATTCCAATTCCGTTGTGCTCTGGCATGAAGGAAGTGAAGTCATGTTGAGTGCCGTGACCTGGGCCCGACCTCAGATAGAAAGTTGTCTTGGGAGGATTCACCTCTCTCCATGGCATGTCCATAACTGTGTACAGCTGACCCCAACACAGCCCCCCTGAACCCAGGGAAGACCAGGGTACAGCCAGAGACCCAGCTTTGTGCAACAGAGCTGCGTGGAGACATAGCTCATCTCTGTTAAGCAGTTTGGGACCCTAGACAAGACTGTGTGCTTCCTAGAGCCTCCCCAGTCCTCCTGCCTGCACAGTAGGGATCCTTTTAGTCTCTTCTTCCTGGGGGTGTCCAGAGGTGTATGTGCGATAACATCTGTAGACCTCATGGGCTGGCGTTATATGTAGCTAATCAGGGGCAAATTATCCAACAGACAAGGTAAGCACAGGGCTCACCTGCTTACCAAATCATCTGTTGTGAGCATTTTCATGTATTTTCGCTTTATTAAAGGTTCTGCTTCTAGGCATGGTCAGCATGTGACTTGCTCAACCCCGCAGCACATTGCTACAGAATCAAAGCTTCTTTTCAAATCCACAGTCCCCAACAGGGCCAGATGGCCCTGGAAGGCAAGGTAAGCACAAGTTTCCACATTAGAAGATGACGTGTTCACCTTGCTTGCCTTGCCTGTCGGATAATCTGTCCCTCTAGCTAGTGCACGAACTCAGAGATAGGAGAAGTCCAAGCAGGGGTAGGAGGCTGCATGGTGTACGCCTCAGACAGGGCTGGGTACCCGTAGTATGATCTTGGGGAAAACTTCCTCTCTCAGCCTTTTTTCCCAGTCTGCACCAGGAGGGGTTTGGAAAAATGTGAACTTTGTGACCCTCTGGAGGAAACTTTCTGTGACTTGCATTTTATTTAGAATCTGAGCCAATGCTTCATCTCAGTCTGGGGGGTGGGCAGCCTGCACAATGGCCCCCAATAATCTTACCTGCTGGTCTTTATATCTTATGTGCCCCCCTCGCCTCAGTGTGGACTGCACTGGGGACTTGCTTCCGAAAAATATTCTTTTTGTTGTTTTCGTTAGGTGCCTCGGAGTGAATTCCAACTCCTAATGGCCCACTGGGGGCAATATCTGTTGGATGTCTTATATTTTCTGTCATCTCTTTCTGTTTGTCATTTATTTCTCTCTCCCGGCACCCCCCAGGAAACAGCTGTGATATATGACCTTCCCTTGGAGAGTACCAGGTGACAGTGACCTGAGGGAGGTTCAGACCTTGTATTTAAACTCAATATATGTAAAATATTATGGTTTCAACATATAATCAATGTAAGAAAGTTATTAATAAGCTATTTTTTCTTTTTTTGCACTAAGTTCTTAAAATCTTGTGTATTTGAAGAGTAGCCCCATTTCAAGTGCTCAGTAGTTAAATGTGATCACTGGTTGCCATTGAGTTGATACAGACACTGGTGTCTCCATGAGTAACAAGGTAGAACTGTGCTCCTTAGGGTTTTCCATGGCTGGCTTTTTGGAAGCCACTAGCCCTTTCTTCCAAGGTACCTCTGAGTAGACTCAAACTGCCGACCTTTCAGTTAACGACCAAACACTTGATTCTTTGTACCACTCAGGGATCTTCAAATGTCCCTAGTGGACAGTGGTGGCCTTGTAGTTTGGTTAGATTTAAAATAAGCATTCTTGGTGAGAGTTCTTCATGGGTGATATTTGATACTTCCCATGGCATTTTGTGACCTCCTGTTAATGGTGTTTGATCACTTGAGCAAAGGAGTTTCTTACAGAGTTTTCCAGTATAAAAGATTCATTTTTCCCTTTTGTAATGTAGAAAGTAATTGGTAGGTGTTTCTTGGGTACCATGAGGCTATTCTGTTGCCCTATTGTCTTTCACCCAGACATTTTAGTAGAATCCACTGACAATACTTTTATGAACCTACTGGTACTCTGATGCTTATAAAACAATAGTTTCTTATAATTATGTTTATATTTATTAGCTGACATTATCCTCTAAGAAGGGATAATATTGATGGTTAGCTATGTTATTTATGTTAGGGATTTCCTTTACTTCTTTTCCTTTGGATGTAAGGCAGGCAGAGAGTCCACCTGGACACCTCACAGAACTGGAAGTGTACAAGTGGAGTATGCAGCCCAGGAGAATTAGGGAAGGAATAGAGATCAGGAAGGTTAATGTATTTGTTACGATAAAGCCAACTAGCAAATAAATGACAACATTTCATTGGATTGTCATATTAGGTGTTTACTTTTATAAAAGTTCACTGTGGGTGTTTAGTGTTTAGCAAGTGGTCTTTGTCTGCGCTCTGATTCAGGGACCCACCCTTCTAATTTCTTGTGGCTATGGTGTCACCCAGGGTCTTGAAATCCTAAGCATCTACGATGAAGGGGAAAGAGAATATTCTAACCCATGTTCTCTAGAGAAACAAAACCAGTGAACTGTACATACATATACATATTAAAAAAACAAAAAAAATACCTTATTGCTGTTGAGTCAATTCTGGGTCCCAGTATCTTGGGACTGTCCTCCATTGTGTGGTTTTGCTAACCTGTACGTTAAAGGATTAGGGTGGGGCTGTGAATTCCTGCTATGGGGGAAGTTTCCCTGGAGTATGGCTTGCCCCACCCTTAATGTTTTTAGCTTGCAAGGAATAAGAGGAAAAAGAACCAAGAACAATTTGAGAACCTCGCTACCATCAAGCAAGCAGCACCGGGAGCGAGCGCGTCATTCAGACCAGAGGTTCTTGCGTTAGGACACTCCCTGGACAATGACTGATGCAATACCGGACTTTCCTCCAGAGCCGACAAGGGGAAAGTCTTTCCCTGGAGCGGACACCCTGAACATGGACTTGCAACCTACCGGACTGTGTAAGAATAAATCTTTCTTTGTTAAAGCCATCCACTCTGTGGTATTTCTGTTAGAGGAGCCCTAGCAGACTAAAACAGTCACATTCCAGGGAAACTCTTTTTTGTAAGGGTACTGTGATCCCATCCTAATCCTCTTTAACATAACCCTATCTATTAAGCACAGGAGAGATTAGGATTTACAGACTAGCGGAAATCACAAAATGGAAAACAACCACACAATACTGGGAATTACGGCCCAGTCAAGTTGCTGTACACATTTTGGGGGGAACACAATTCAATCTATGAGAGACTGCTCCATCAGATTACAAACTGGAGGATGATCACATGTCTGCCAAACTACTGAGAATGAAGCCTAGCCAAGCTAACACACCACAATAACCATCACGGAGAGAAAGCAGAGAAGGTCATCCACCTCTTAATTATCTTGACCTGAAAGTGACATGTGTAATTTTCAATTGAACTTGATTGGTGAGAGCAAGTCGAACGGCCCCATTGAGATGCAAGGGGTGAGGTACCACCTGAAAATACAACTCCTGGCTTCTTGCTCTAAAGTGACTTCCTGCAATAAAGTGACTTCCTCTTTCTCAAAGACTGGTGTCCAGACAACTGGCAAGACTGAGTGTGCCAGACAAGTATCACTGGAGGCCTGAAAATCACTGAACAATGCTGTTTTCGAACAACAGTGTAGATTGAAGTAGACAGTCAAGACTAATTCTTTAGCTATTTTTATTAACATTTCTGGCTTCGGGACATTAGCTGGCTCAGGCAGGAAATCATAGGTTAACTTACAGGAGGCACTGAGATAAAACCTTTATGGCCTTTGCAGCTTTTTTCTAAAAGTATCAAGTAAGTGGAGGTGCTAGTTTGATGCCCCCTGCTCAGGTGACAACTGACAGCCGCCAGAACCCCAGTTCTGCTGCATATTTTGTGTGAATCCCTAAGCCCTGACCTCAGAAGAATGGCCCCTTAACTGCCCACATTGTTCCCTGACACTTGCCCCTGTACCCGCTTATAGCCTCTGCCTTTAAAAACCCTGACCTTGCCTGAATTTGGACGCCGGTTCAAGGATGCCGCCAGCCCCATGTGTTGCTGGCATACAGAAATAGAAACCTTTAATCACCTTACCCAAGCTCCTGTCTCAGATATTGGCTGCTTGTGTGTTGTGGGGATGATGGATGAATAGCAAACAGAGTGGAAGGGAGCCCTCCTCCAGTCCAGGGGCCCACAGTCCAGCTCAGAACGTGGGGGATCCTCCGAGCCCCTACTGAGTAGGGACCACAGGCCCAGGCTCCTGTGAACCTGGGTAGTAACTAGGTAAGACACGCCCCGATTCCCGACCCACATAGACTGTGTACCACTGGGAGTTGTTAGTTTTTTGGTGGTGTTATCACAGAGCAGGAGAGAACTCTCCAGCTCCTGTGGTCCTGGGGCCAGGATCTGTCCCCTTCCTCCCTGACGCTCTCTTTCCAGGTCACTTCAGCCGCATGGGCTGCTGTCAACCCGCTCTCTGGGCAATTATATTGGCCCCTGAGTCTCTGTACCAGGTGCATCTTCCCCCTGGCCTTCTCTCCCCAGACTCATGCAGGGCTGCTCTTACCAGTCATTCTGGTCACACGTAAGTGTCACCTTAGAGAGACCTCTCGAACCACACCCCAATCTCGTCTCACAACACCCTGCTTTACTTTCTCTGTAATATGTGCTCTTTCCCTTTCATCCATCTTTTTTTTTTAAAATCCGTGTTTGGGTGTCTTAAAATTTCATCAATTTTAAAGGATGTTTTTCTATTTGCCAGTGTCTTCCGTGCTGCTTGAACTTCTTCCTTTTGTATGATTAGTTCTTGATCACATGCTACATTGTGGAATGGTTGAATGTCATCCAGGTCTACTGTAGTCGCTATATTAATATCAGACAATTAAGCTTCAGAAAAAGGCGTGTCATTGGGAAACAGTAGAGACGTAACATGATAACGAAAGGTTCGTTTCTCCCAAAAGACCTAAGAATTCTAAATGTGTGTGTCATTAACAACAGTATTTCCAAAGAGAAAGAGTGATAAATGTGTAGGGAGAAATGGACGGAGTCACATTTATAATTGAAGATGTCAGCACTCTTTTAGCAATAATTAATACAGAGCCCCGCTAGGTGGAGTCCTGGAAACTCTGGTGACATAACGATCGCATGCTATGTCAGCTTACTCAAAAGTCAATAGTTGGAATCTACTAGGTAGCCCTTCGAAACTCTGTGGGGCAGTTTTCCTTTATCTTATAGAAATGAAGCGACCAGAACCCGAAGAAAGAATGAGAAATCAAGGGCATCTAAGAACTGTGAGAGGACATCAAATGGTTTAATGTATATGCATCATTGAAATCTCTGAAAGAGATTAGAGAGAAAATACAGGAAAATATGTATTAGGAGAAACAGTGACTAAGAATTTTCCAAACTAAATTGCAGATACTAAATTACAGATGCAAAGAATTCTGAAAATACCAACCTGAATTCATCCGGAGTGGGAGGTTGTAGAAACTAAACCTACCAAAGTGCACCAGTAAAGCAAAATGAAAACCTAGCATATCACATTTAAACTGCTTAAAACCAAGATAAAAGGAAAATTTTGACTGGCCTGTTACTAGAGGGGAGTGGAGAGGGTGGAAAAGAGGGGACAGGAGACTGTTAAGAGGATATGACATGTACAGAACAGAGTAGTGTGCTGTTACTGAGCAAGGAGAGTAGTAGGAACTGCACATAGGCGGGTATGTGAATTTAAACTGGATTGTACACTTTCACACAATCATAATAAATAAATAAATAATGTACTTACATAAAAAGAAAATTTTGAAGTCAGTCAGAGAAATAAAGCAAACCCAAGTGTTAGAAGTACATCAGAGTTCCTCTTGAAAATGAGTCAAGCCCAATGACTGTGGAGTGAACGCTTTAAAGTACTGAAAAAAAAGGTGGAGAGACTTTCAACTTAGAATTCTAGACCTTACAAAAATAGTTTTTGAAAAGAAAAACCTACTGCTGTTGAGTTGATTCTGATTCATAGCGACCCTATGGGGCAGAGTAGAACTCTCCACAGAGTTTCCAAAGAGCATCTGGCGGATTTCAAAAATAAAGGAGAAATGTATATATCCTCAGAAAAATAGAAGAATTCATTGGTATCCGATTTACACTACAAAAAAAGTTAAACTCTTCTGATGGAAGGATTACATCACTGAGAAACTTTGATCTGTTCAAAGAAATGAAAAGCATCACAAATTAGTAAGTGGAGATGAAGTTATTTTTGTCTAATTTTTAGTTGCTCTAAAAGATCGTTGGTGATTTGAAGCAAAATTAGTAACAATGTATTAGGTATTAACAGTATGTTAATTGTAGAATGGAAACCCTAGTGGCAGTGGTGAAGAGTTCAGCTGCTCATCACAAGGTCAGCAGTTCCAATCCAGCAATCCACCTTGGAAATCCTATGGGACAGTTCTGCCCTGTCCCGTATGGTCACTATGAATCAGAATCGACTGGGCAGTAATACTCGGGTTCTTTTAATAGATACACATGAAATACATGACAAAAATAGTATCAGAGGCACAAAGAAGGAATTAGAAACTTAGAAAGTTCTCATACCGTATGTGAAGTGTAATATATGAAAAAAACACTCAGAATACTTGATAGGTTGTCAATACCTAAGGAAATTATTTTTTTGCCTCTTATAAGTAATGGTTCATTGTATTGAGTTAGAAAAAAACTATAAATTCAACCCCAAGAGGAGAGAGAAAGAGAAACAACTAAAGAATAAGTGGAAGAAATAGTAAACCTGGAGTGGATTGGATCTCAACTGTTTTCGGAATTCCTAAATAAAAATAGTGTAAACATACCAGTTAAAAGAGAGAGATTGCCAGATGGGGACAAAACCAAGAGCCAGATATATGTCGTCTACAAGAAACTGTCTGTCAGTGTAGAGAATTTGACCTGAAATATAATGCAGATATTTAAGTTAGAAGTAAATTGACGGGGGCAGAGATACCATGCAAACAGCCAACAACAGAAAACTGGTGTTATTGTTGTTGGGTACTGTAACTGATAAGCCTGCACGTCACCTTTGCTGGGCCATGATTCTCAGTACTTCGGCAGTCCAATAATGTGATCATTTCACTGCTGAGATTGGATACCTAGTCACTCCTATAATGGGATCCGTTGTGAATGAGACCTGTGGGGGCAGGGCCTATAGCAGATAGCTGCCCCCTCAGCTTCCACCTTTCCACCCTGCACTGCCCAGTCCTTCTTGCTGTCCTTACCATGCCTTTTGCTTGTTCTGGATCCTGCAGCTGGCTCCTGTTCCTCTGATGTCCAGTTCTTGGGACTTGAGCTAGCAGATGCCTTCTGGACTTGCCTGCTGATCTGGAGATTCATCGATCTTCACAGCTGGCAACAGCTGGTTCTCCAGCCTGGCAATCTAGGGTTTGCCAGCTCCTGTGATGGTGTGAATCCAGAAGTGCATCTTTCTTGCCTGTGACTTTGGAGTCTTACAGCATCTGAAAACAATGCGAGCACTCCCTTGATATAAATCTCTCCCTCTCTCTTTCTTTCTTTCTATATGGATGTATGTTTATATAGTTCTCTAGAGGCCACCTAAGACATTTGGTATCATGAGTGGTTCTCAAAAAAAAAAACAACTAGTAAGGATGTATTTTCTAAATTGGTTTAGTTTGAAAGCTTTTGAGGACCATGCTTCCAGTAGTGCAGAGAGTGCTGCTAATCCTGCCATGAGGCAATAGTTGAAATATGTAAAGTACCATCACCATAGACCAGGTACTGGTAAAACACAAGGCTCTGGTTGATTGCATGATTGATAACTTTCTACACTTTTGTCATAATGAAAGGTGTAATGAAGCTGACTGGCTAGTCCTCCTCTTGCTAGACTACCTGTTGAGGGAGATGACTTCAGTCTTCCTGGTCAAGTGGAAGCGTGACATAAGTGACCTCAAAGTTTCCACTTGTACCTTGCAAGAAAGCCTTATTTCTTGTAGTCACAGAGCTGATATTGCCATAAACCAAACCCAGAGTCTTATTTTAAGGGTAGCTGAATTACAACACCAACTCAACTGGCAATCTCAGAAGTACCTTAAGTTTAAGTGGAGGGCATTGACTGGGAAGAATTAGGATCCTGAAAACTGATGATAGGGACACCAGGACAGATAATTAGAAAACTGGAGATCTGTAGCCCCTCAATTCCGTTGAATCCCTCCTGCCAACAGAACCTTTAGCTCCTCCATACCCCTCGACCACCACATCTTGTGAAATTGACCCGGCTGCACCTGAAGCACCTTTGTCTGAACCGTTGCCTGGACATTGTGTAAGGCGAATGCTGTGCAACACAATGCTGAATCATCTCAAAACGTTTCCTCACTGATGCTGGCTTCTAGACCTATCACTAGACTTAAGTCCCAGTGAGCCCCAGAATGGTGAAATACAAAGTATAAGCCAGGAGGTGTACACTGCACTGTGAAGGAATTACTTGACTTTTCTCATATGTGCAAACAGAACCCTGGGGAATAGGTGTGGGAATGGCTGTTATGGGCGTGGGATGCTAGTGCAAGGAACAGAAAGGTGGAGCAACCTGAGGTCACCAGGAAGGACACAGAGTCTTCATTCAGTGTTGCAGCTTGAGAAGTTCGAAAAGGATCTAATACTTGGATTCATTGATGCATTGGTCATTTTGTGCTCCTGTAACAGAAATACCAAAAGTGGATGACTGTAACAAACAGAATTCGATTCTCTCATGGTCTGGTAGGCTACAAGTCCAAATTCAGTGGGTCACCACCAAGGGAAGTCTATCTCTTCTCTCTCAGCTCTGGAGGAAGGTCCTTGTCATCAATCTTCCCCTGGACTAGGAGCTTGTCCACTCAGGAACCTAGAGCCCAAAGGACACACTCTGCTCCAAGCGCTGGTTTTGGGGATATGAGGTCCCCCTCTCTGAGTGCTTGCTTTTCTCTTTTATATCGCTAAAGAAATTGTCTTAAGACACTATCTAATCTTGTTGATCTCATCCATATAACTGCCCTTTTCCTCCCTCGTTAACATCAAAGGGATAGGTGTTACAACACAGAGGGAAAACCCCAAAGATGACAAAGTGGTAGACAACCACCCAGTACTGGCAATCAGGAACTTGTCGATTTGGCAGATATTTTCAGGGACACAATTCAAATCCTGGCAGTTGGATTGCTGAAGCGTGCTTTACACTGTGGCCTATAGTAAGTTAAGTTGAAAAGTGAGAACTGCCTTGATACACTATGCAACAGGATATCCAAAGGCTTAGGGAATTCAGCATGCTGTTGGTCTTACTGTGAGTTGCTGTTCAATTGGTTTCCATCCTACAGTGACCCTGTTCACAAAAGAACAAAACACAGCCCAGGCTTTGCCATTCTCAGCAGTGTTGCTGTGCCTGAGCCCACTGATGCAGGCATTGTCTCATTGTGTTCCATTGACAGTCTTCCTTTTTTTTTTGCCAGCCCTTTACTTGACCCAGCATGACATCCTTGTCCGGGGACAGATCCCCCCTCATAGCATGTCCAAAGTATGTGAGACAAAGTCTTGTCATCCTTGCTTCTAAAGAGCATTCTGATGGAACTTCTTCCAAGACAGATCTGTTCATTCTTTTGACGGTCCATGGTATAGTCAATGTTCTTGGCCAGCACCACAATTCAGAGGCCTCACTGTCAATTCATAGGTCTTCTCTCATTCGTTGTACAGATTTTGCACCTATAGGAGGTGATTGAAAACAGGATGGCTTGGGTCAAGTGCACGTCAGTCCTCAAGGGGACAACTTTGCTTTTCAACATTTCAGAAAGGTCTTTTGAAGCAAATTTGTCCAACGCAATGCAATCATTGATTTTGAGGCCGCTGTTTCCACAGCGGGTAGTTGCAGCTCCTAGCAATAGAAAATTGTTGACAGCCTCAGGCTGTTCTCCATAGATCCTGATGTTGCTAACTGGTCCAGTTGGGAGGATTTTTGTTTTCTTTATGTTGATGTGTAATTTCCCCTGAAGGCTGTGATTTTTGATCTTCAAGTCCTCTTGACTTTCAACCAAGAAGGCTGCATCCTCCAAATGGTAGCTCAGGGTGTTAATGAGTCTTCCTTCAACTCCGATGTCTCCTTACCTCTCCATATTATCCAGTTTCTTGGATTATTTGTTCAGCATGCAGATTAAATAGATAGATGGTGAAAAGATACCACCCTGATGCACACCTTTCCTGGCTTGAAACTACGCAATATCCACTTTCTCTGTTCACATGATTGCCTCTTGATCCATGCATTTACAGATTCCTCATGAGCACAATACAGTGTTCCGCATTTTCCAATTTTTGCAATGTTATCCAGCTTTTGTTATGAGTCATGCCGCTGAATGTCCTAACATACTTAATAACAGTAGGTAAACATCTTGGATATTCCCTTTTTTCAGCTAGGATCTAGCTGACCTCAGTCATGATACCCTTAATTCCATGTCGTCTTGTGTACCTGGCTTGAATTTCTGGCAGATCCTTGTCACTACTCTGCTGCAGCCGCTTTGGAATGTTTATCTGATAAATTTTGCTTCTATGTGATATTGATGATACTGTGTAATAATTTCTGCTTTGGGTTGGATCATCTTTCTTGGGAATAGGATCAATATGGATCTTTTCCAGTAGGTTTCCCAGGTAGCTGTCTTCCAGATTTCTTGGCATTGATGAGTGCACACTTCCAGCACTGCATCCATACGTTGAAACACCTCACTTGGTATTCCATCAATGCCCGGAGGCTTGTTTTTCAGCAGTGCCTTCTGCACAGCTTGGACCTCTTCCTTCAGTACCACTGATCCCTAATCATATGTCAGCTCCTGAGATGGTTAAGTGTTGAACAGTGCTTCTTGGTATAGTGATTCTGTCTTCTGTTGATGCCTTTTTTTTTGGATTGGCTATTTTCTCTGTTGAATCCTTCAATTTTGCAACTCAAGTTGTCAGGCTTTTCTTGAGGTCTTTCACCTTGAGAGATGCAAAGTGTGTTTTCTTTAGGTTTTCTACTTGCAGGTGTTCACACATGCCATCATGAGACTTTAATTTGTCTTCTCGGTCTGCCCTTTGAAGTTTCCCTTTCAACTCTTTTATTTCATCATTTTTTTGTCCTTTTGCTTTCGCTACTTGACGTTCAAGAGCAAGTCAGAGTCTCTTCTGACATCCACTTAGATCTGCTCTTTCTCTCCTGGCTTTTTCATGACCCTTGACTTTCTTCTTGTATGATGTCCAGGAGGTCACTTCACAAGCTGTCTGGTCTTTGGTCATCAGTGTCCAGTGCATCAGATCTCTTCTTGGCATGGTCTCTACCTTCAGGTGGGATATACACCAGGTTGGACCTTAGCTGTCATGGGCTTGTTCAGACTTTCTTCAGTTTTACCTCAAATGTTTGGAGGAGTAGTTGATGATCTACATCTCAGTCAGCCCCTGGCTTCATTCTGACAAGTGATATTGAGCTTTTCTATTGTTTTTTTCCACATACATCATCTTTTGATACCTGTCTATTCCACCTAGTGAGGTCCATGTGTATAGTTACTGTTGATGTCGGTGAAAAAGTCTTCTTTTCAAAGAAAAACTCATTGTTTCTGCAAAATTAATGATGCCTTCTTCAACATTCTTCCTATCACAAAGGCCATGTATCCCAGCTATTCTCCCTTCATCTTTGTTTGCATCTTTGGCATTCCAATCACAAGTAAATATCAGTGTATCCTGATGGATGTTCTATCAATTTAAGTGTGCAGAAGTTGGCAAAAATCTGCCGGTTCTTTACCTTTGGCCTTACTGGTTGGTGCATCAATTTTAATAATTATCGTATTAGCGGGTCTTCCTTGTAGGCATGTGGATATTTTCGTATCACTGACAGTATTGTATGTGAGAATAGAGCTTGAAATGTTCTTTTCGACAGTGAAAGCAATGCCATTCTTCTTCAAGTTGCCATTTCCAGCATTCTAGACCAGATGATTGTCTGATTCAAAATGGGCTATACCAGTCCGTTTCACCTCACTAATGCTTAGGGTATTAATGTTTATGGGTTCTATTTAATTGTGGATGATTTCCAATTTCCATAGATTCATACTTTGTGTGTTCCCCATTCCAATTCTTAATGAATGATTGCAACTGTTTTTTCTCACTTTGAGTTATGTCATGTTAGCAAATAAGGTATTGAATTTTGACTCCATCCACAGCATTAAGGTCGACTGTACTTTGAGGAGGCAGCTCTACCCTAGTTGAGTGTGAGTGTCTTCCCACCTGACGGGCTCCTCCTTGGGCATTAGATCACACAAGATTCGCCTGGTATTCCTAACGATTTCACTGGCTAATGATTTTTGGAAGTAGACCACCAGGTCCTTCTTCCTAGTCTGTTTTAATCTGAAAGTCCAGCTGAACCCTGACTGCTGTCAGTGATACTACTGGTATCTGAAGACCAAACATGTGGTTTTCAGAATGACAACAATATAGAAGCCGTGACAGTACAACAAACTGACAGATATGTGGAGAATTGACACGGTAGAGTGGACTTATCAGATTGTATACACAGAACTCACACATGAAGTGCCCAGAGGATACCCCTTTGAAGACAACTGTGAAGAACTAGGTTGGGAAGGGAGCCCTAATGTACTTGAAGACTGTTATGATTCTTATTTTATGTAAATCAGATTTGAAAGTGGAGCTACCCTCACTGAATGAAGATACCTAATTTCAGTGGGGCTGATTGAAGCCTATAATGGTAGGTGCCAATTGGCAGCTCTCGATCCACAGATCCATGGTGGCCATGGATACCACAGTAGACAGCAGAGTCAAAGCACTAATCAGAATAGTCTGACTTGTGAGAGACCCACAAGAGTGGGTGCCTACATCGACCTGGGACCGGAAGAACCAGATGGTGCCCGGCCACCACCAGTGATGGCCATGACGGAGCTCACAGAGAGGAGCCTCACTGGCAACACAAGAATAAAAAGAGGTGCATCATGAGATCTCCACTAAAAGACCTCAATTGATGGTCCAGCAGTTTTGGGGTTCCTCTGAGAACATGGCCTCTGGCTCTGATGCTGCCCGTTCCCATAAATTATATCAAAGGTCCACTGTTTGGACAGGAATGGAATGGACTTGGCAATGGAGAGTAACCATATATTGGAAGCACTTTATGGTTCTATACATCTATAGGATATCATCTTGCTGACCTCTGGCTGGAGGAAGGGGAGTGGACGGAGAGGAGGGGAAAGGAGACTGTTGGTAGGATGAGACATGTATGGAGCAGAGAGGAATAGTGTGCAGTCACTGGACAGGGAGAGCAGTGGAAGCTGCATATAGAGGGGCATGTAAATTTTGACGTGAATGTACATTTTCACTCAGTTATGTTAAAAAAAAAAAGGAATAGTCTGACTTGTGTGGGCTTAAGGGATGGCTACACAGTCCTGGTGTCCCTTGTAGTAAAATAGAGAGGAAGTCTACTAAACATGTCCTTGATGTGTACAAATGGATGAATTCTAACTCAAACTGCCAAAAGAGAGAGTCACATCCCCTCAAATAATTCCCAGATTTGGGCATGTTTACAGACCCAGAACCCTATTGTTGAAGGGGAGACTGGGTCCCCTTCAGGAGGGACTCACATTGACTCTATAGGGGAGGGTAGAACCACCTGATAGAGTTTCCCTGGAACACCTGGTGGATTTGAACCTCTGACTTGTGGTTAGCGGTAGTAGCAGTGAAGCTTGATATGGATAGGATTTTCATTGATGTGATAAAACGAAAAAAACCCAAACCCACTGCTGTTGCCTCGATTCCAACTCATAGCAACCATATAGCTCAAAGTAGAACTGCCCTGTAGAGTCTCCAAGGAGTGCCTGGCAGTTGTAAACTCTTACCCTTTTGGTTAGCAGACATAGCACTTAACCAGTACACCACAGGTGTTTCCTCAATATGCTAGCAAACCAAAAACCCAACCTGTTCCTGTGAAGCTGTTCGCCACTCCTGGCTACAGAGTAGACCCACCCTCTAGTGTTTCTAAGGAGCACTGGGAGAGTTCAAGCTGCCAACCTTTTGCTCGCAGCCATAGCACTAAACCACTACAACGCCACGCTGCCCATGGGCATGGTATAGGCCGGGCAATTAATCCCCCAGGAATTCAGGCACCTTCTACCTCAGTGAAATATCTAGAGGTCCAGTGGTATGAGGTGTGTCTAGATATTCCTCCTAAAGGAAGCAAAAGTGATTGCATAAGGCTGTTCCCACAACTGAAAATGAGATATAATGCTAGGAGGCCACTTCGGAGTTTGGAGGCAGCTTATTTTTCATGTGGGTGTGCCACTCTGGTCTATCAAGTGACTTGAAAAGCTGATAATTTTGAGTTGGGCCCATAACTGGAAATGGCAGTGCAATAGGTTCAGACTTCTTGGCCCACAGCTCTACCACTTGGCCCATATACTCTGGCTGATAGAGTGATGCTTAAAGTGTCAGTGGCAGATACAGATGCTATCTGAGCTCTTCAGTGTGACCCTATTTGTGACTTGCAGCACAGACCCGTTGTATTTTGTGGCAAAGCTCTGCCGTCCTCAGCAGGTAACTACTCTCCTTTTGAGAAGCCTCTTTGGGCTTGTTACTCGCTCTTAGTAGAGGCTGAACGTCTAATGATGGGCCACCAAATCACCAGGAGACCCAAGGTGCCCATCACTAGCTCATTATTGTTGTCTGATCCACAGACCCAGAAAGGTGGCCGTGCAAATCAGCACTCCATCATTAAGTAGAAGTGGTATATATGAGATCCGGGCCAAGTAGGAGCTGAAAAATGAAATAGGTTGCATGAGACAGTGGCCTAAATACCTGTGGTCTCTTCTCCTGCCATGTTAGCTTCCATTGTCTCTTCACCATCTATGGTGTTACAGGAAATTCCTTCTAATCAGTTGACTGAAGAAAAGAAGTCTACTTTAGAGATGGTTCTGCACTGAACGCTGGGCAGTGACAGAAGTCCAGCAACTTTCTGGGATCTCTGTGGAGGTCAGTGGTGTAGGGAAACCCTCAAAATGGGCAGAACTTTGAGTGGTGCCCTTATTTTTAGTTTTCCTTGGAAGGAGAAATGGCCAGATGTGCAATAGCATACTAATCCCTGGTTTGGGTAGGTGGTCAGGGACTTTGAAATAGCATGATCGGAAAACGAGAGACACAGATTTATAGGAAAGAGTTATTTGGGTAGAAAATTTTCAATGGGCTGAGAAGTGAAGTTATGTGTATCTGATGTGAATGATCACCAAAGGGTGACTTCAACAGAGGAGGATTTTAAAGTCAAGTGAACAAAATGATGTATTCTGTGGAAACCATTGATTCCCTTTGTCCAGCTACTGCCCTGATTGCTCAGTGGGCTTGGGAAAAAGTGGTGGTGGTGTCAGGAACATAGATTTTCACTTTCCAAGGCAGAGTTGGCAACTACTACCGCCGAATGCCCAGTGTCAGCCATAGAGAGCGACACCAAATTCCCAACATGGCTACATCTCTTGAGATGATGAGCCAGCAGACTGGTATCAAGTTAATTACATTGGGCCACTGACATCATGGAAATGGTAGCATTGGTTTCTCCCTTGAACAGATATTCCCTCTGGAGAAGGCCCCAGTGGGAGAGTAGCATGCATAGCGGTGTGAACCTGTTGTGAGGGCTTCTCTTGTTCTGGGCCCCATTCCAAACTGATAGCTTTTCAAGTCACTTGATAACAAGATAGAATAAAACACCCAAGTGAGTAACATAATACCTCTAAAATCAAAAGATGCTCATGCAATAGGTGTTACGCCTCCTTTTCAGTGGTAAGAAGGGCCACATATATCACCTTACCGTCACTTTGCAAGGAAGATGTTGACTTTCCCGACGTGACTTGAGTCCAAGAAATTTCACTGAGATATACGGTATTAGAAATTTGTATGCTATTTTCCACCATCTGAATTGAAAAACCCACTGCTGTCAACTCAAAGCAAGCCTATTGGACAGGGTAGAATTGCCCCACAGAGTTTCCAAGGAGCACCTGGTAGATTGCAACTACGAACTCTTTGGGTAGCAGCTGTAACAGTTAACCACATTACCACCACGATTTCCTTCCACCTACTATCATATAGATATCTTAACAATAAATGTAGAGTGTTTCAGGACCAGTCAGCACCATGTCCACAATGTACCGGACCAGGTGAAGTCTTAGGGAAAGGGAAATTTATCCTGGTCCCTGTCGTCTAAATATTGACATACAGCAAGAGAGTTGACACACCGCTGAGTAAAGACAGTCGTGGTATATTGCAGGCCGTGCCAACTGAAAGCAAACGTCTGCTGGTGGTTCTTTGACATAGAGATGAGGAGAAATGACATTAATGGCTTCATAACCCAGGAGATGTGCTAATTTGCAGGCCACATTGCCCAAGAAACTCCTATTCCCACTGATTGGCTGCTCCCATTAGGTTGTGAAAACGAAGAATGATTACATAATGTCAGCTGAACGACTGACAATTACAGCCTAATCAAGTGGGCAAATCCCGTTACCCATCCCAGTTGTGATGAAAATGTTCTGAAGTAGATACTGATGATGGTTGGATAGGGTTGTGAAAGTACATAGAGCCACTACACTACACACTTTAAGGCTATTAAAACAAAACTTTATTGAAAGAGAAATTTCCTGTCATATCGCATCCTGTCCTATCCTATCTTATGCTATTTTATCTTATCTATACTATACTATCTAACACACTATAAACAATAAAGTATAAATTGAGCCAGACAATTACTGCAATACAAACCCAAACTACCCATGCAGATAAATGTTTGGGGCTTGAGGCCGATGTTTCGTCACCGTGAACAAGATACTGATGTGAAAGAGATGTGGCACTTGGCTCAGCTTGTGCTGTCCAAGAGAGTGCTGGAGATGGAGGACTTAATAGTGTAGGAGGCTCCAGTGTGACAGCAGAGGAGGCAGCGGGAACAGGATCCATCTGAGGAGTTGTGTAGGGAGCCTGTTGGAGGTGTCCCAGGGTAGAAATCCAACCTTCCAGCTGGTGAGGGTGCTCTGTGGCATGCCAGTGTACGTCCGTCGGCACCACTGTGCTCATCAGGCAGTCCCGGCGCCGATCACGGTGCTGGCCCAAGAAGAGAATCTGACCTTCCAGCAGGCTCTCCATCAGGTGCGTGACTTGGTGACGGATGACGTGTCGTTGAACCCACCTACCCTGTTGCTCTAAGAAGTGGATCTCACTCAAGAAGTCATCCTGGAGTGTATTCTGGACATTGCCCACGGTAAAATCCCACATCTCCTGTGGAGGCTTCTGGTGACAGTGGTGACGGTGGTGGTGGGACAGACGGTACTCAATTGATCTTTGGTGCTGGCGCAGGAAGAATAGGGTCAGCATGCTGAGGTGGTTCAGGTGTTGGATGTAGAGGTCAGCCAGGTTCAGAATCTCCACCTCCAGTTCCCTATGCATCAACTGCCAGAACTGAAGCTGGTAATAGAACAGTAGGTGCTCTGCTGAGCTCCTATACGGGAGCAGAGCCAGGGTGGACCTCGGCTCCTGCCCCTCGATCGGATTCTGGAAGTGGCCCAGGATCAGCATCTGGGTGCTCATCTGATGCTGCTGATGGAGCTGGAGGTGGACTTGGGCTACCTCGAGCTCCTGTATTGGAGCGCGAAGAGGCTCCACGTCAGCTGGTGGTCTGGGAGTCAGTTCGGGAGGGAGCTCGGGGTAAGTATCAGGCCCTCCAGCTGCCTCTCTGTCTGGTCCTGCTGCCGGAGCAGTCAGTTTTGTAGGTGATGGGCTATGGAGATCCGGTGCTGGTATGGGACCAGAAAGGACCCCAACTGATAGCGTGGATGTTGGTTCTTGTGGCAAAGAGGGATGTTGAGAGACGTTTACAAGGGGCCCTTGGCCTGGCTCTGGAGCTGTAAGAGGAGAAGTGGTCACCAATAGGACTACCTTTCCTCATGCCTTTCCATGATGTCTAACATCTGACTGCCATCAGGAGACACCCAATCCCCAGATTTCCACCCCAGGAAGTCTTCTCAGACTGTGGCCAACCAGAGGAGGCCCAATGGTTCCTCCGAGCTGTGTCTTGACCCTAGTCTCTTCTGGTCTTCCCATGTGCCCTTGACAAGCTCACATGCAGGCATGCCCTGTACTCCTCACCCTCTAGCTCTGCCTCAGTGACCTCCTGTTGATCCAGCTTGGCCCGGAGACATCGGGCACAGCGCTCCAGATGGGAACCTGGCATGTTCAGCTGAACGTATTCCAGCACGAGCTTCAAGCAGGGGAAGTGTGGGGGCTCATCAAAGTCATCCGGGTAGTCCGTTAGCCACATGGTCAGGATAAAACTGATGGCGCTGGGGGTGAGTGCGGAGAAGCAGGGTGAGAGGCCAGGCTATTCCCACCACACTGGCCTCCCAGGGGTCCTGCGCAAAGGACCGGATCCTCTGTCTGCCCCTAGATCACACCCTCTGGCTGTCCTTTCAGTGACACACCCTCTCTGTCCCAGGGAGCTCCCCATCAGTGCTCTACAAAAGCATCCTTTCTCGGGGAGCCTGATTGTACCCTATTGTGCCATCTGGCCCTCTCCACACTGGACAGTATCCCTCTGAGGACAAGACAGGCATGTGACTACATGGTGACCTCACAGCCCAGTACCCAGTAGTGCTACACACGTATCTAACACTCAGGAATACACAGAGTCCACCCCGTGCGCCAGATGCACAGGCTCCTCCCCTGGGCCACGAACACAGAGTGCTGGCTGGTTCCCTGAGCAGGGCTGAGGGTCTTCTCTCCCACGGACAGTATTTTTCCCAGGGACGCGGGCCCAACAGGCAGCTGAGCAGGCACAATCTGAGAGCAAGTCTGCCCACCCCCCGCCTCCTGTTTTGGGTCCCAAATCGGGGAGGGGGCAAATGGTGATGTGAGGGAATTGTGGGCTTGTACATTGTCTCAGGTCACTCTGAGCCCTCAGTCTCCTCTCTGCTCCCCAGGTTGCCCAGTTTCTACATGTAGCTGCCTATTACCCATTACCTCCTGCACCCCACAACTCTAAACTCATTCCTGTAGTGGACTGTAGATTGTGGGACCCAGGTCTACCCAGCTTAAATGCAGACACAGCCCCCCTCCACAACCTCCAGCCTTCTGCAGAGGCAGTGGTCCTTTGTTCTTCACGGAAAGTCCACTCACTCTATCATTTGGTCCCGGGGTTCAGTGTCCGTGGCAGAAGTCGGGTGGTTACATCCATACCTAGAGGTAGCATGAGGGTGTCACCGCTAATGCAGTGTTTCCCCTGCTGATTCATAAATCTCGTCTACCTGCCTGTCTCCTAACTAGTATGGAGGCCCAAGAGGACAGGCCTCACTGTCACCTTTGTCCCCTGAACGATGATGAGCACCTAGAACAGTGTCTGTAACAGTGGGAGCTTCGTGGACAATTGGTGATACAGTAAAGCCGAGCAGGAGCTTCTAGAGTAACTGAGAGTCCTGGGGTCCCTGTGCCATCCTTCCAGTTTACCTGCTCTGGGAAAGGACCCAGGGAATGGAATCTCTATCCCCTTTTACAAATGGGTGTGCAGTCAGTGAGGGGTGAGGCTGACAACTTCTTGATGGGGGAGAGGAAACTAACGTGTACATCCCAGCCCCTCCAGCAGCCTTCCCCATCGAGCTGGGCTCTGGGTACCCAGGAATTCTAGCCGATGGGTTCTTTCCCACCTCCCTTCTCAGGGCAGTAATTGGAGACTCCATGGTGAAGTGACATTCCTTACAAATGTGAGGGGACAGAGTACCCTCTAGGCTGCAGACAGCAGGGCACTCACCTTTGGAAGAGCCCCTCAAGGACCTGCTGGGTGGTGGCGTAAGTTCTGTAAGTTCCCAGAAAAATCTTGATGAAGGAGAATTGGCCATTTACGAAGGTCGGCACCAGGTGCTCCAGCAGCGTCTCCAACGAGCCTTCCCTCATGTTGCGAATCACCCAGGCCTCGTCCAGGTCCGGGTCTACTCCACACACACACTGGGTGGCACAGAGGAGGATCACAGTATCAGAGGTGGGCCCGTGCACCACCAGGAGGCCTGAGGACCAGAGCTCCGAGTGTGCACACCCCTCCCCTCAGTGACCTGTGTTTGGAGTGGCACACTGTGCTTGTAGCAGGGAATGTGACTTGGTCCTCGACACAGAATTGCAGGTGAGGGATGGTTGAAATATTAGGAGCCTGAATTCATTTTGTTAACTATATAACTATGGTGTCTGCCTATAGGATCGGCAGAAATTTTGTGAGTTCTTACTAAATACCCCATTTTGAAGATGAGAAAACAGAGACTTGGCAACATCCAGGGAGTAGTCGAAGCTACCTGGT
Source organism: Heterohyrax brucei (assembly GCA_028571685.1). Classification (NCBI taxonomy): domain Eukaryota; kingdom Metazoa; phylum Chordata; class Mammalia; order Hyracoidea; family Procaviidae; genus Heterohyrax; species Heterohyrax brucei. The sequence goes on along the minus strand of CM053149.1, from coordinate 26,117,125 downwards.
CATTGTGCAGAACCGTCTGACACTATGGCTCCATGATGTTCCCTGTGTGTCACATGAACGCTGCAGTGCTCCTAACTCAGAGGGCAGGTCTGGTGCAAGCTTACTTCCTGCCTCCCTGGGAGCAGTACCCAGAACAGACACACACCCATGAGATCCCCTGGGATTGGGAAGCAAGACCCAAGTTTTCTTTCTGTCCATTAAAGGGAGTTTTGAGAACGTGACCCTATTCAGCAGCGAGATCCAGCCCAGGGTGACAGCCTGGAGATCGTGGGATGGCAGAGAGACCCCCACAGGTTTCAGGATCGAAAGGATGAGTCAGGCAGAGTGAATCTGTATGGCAGTAAAGGACCAAGAAGGGGCTGGGCTTCTCAGGGCGGGACTGAGTCGATGCAGGGCCGCAGCCAACACCACTGGCTGCTGGGCCACGAGGCTGCCATGGGTTTTTGGGGAGGGATTCTGGCTCTAGGACTCTAACTTCAAATGCATATGTCCTCCCCCCAGTGTGCCACTGCCATGCTTCTGTCCCAGGAGTTCGGTGTATGAGGAGGCAAGCAATGTTCCCGCAGGCCTGCTGAAAGGGCAGCAGCAGGAATCAGTCCAGGGCGAGCACCATCGAGAGGCTCCATCGCTCTGGGAAGTGGTCTCCATTCTGGAATGTTCTGCAGCTGGGTCAGCCCTGATCTGCAGGATTCACATGATGTGTCCCCTGAGATTGCAGATGGCATAAAAAGGTGTGTCAAAGGCTTAGCCTCATGCTTTCAGTTAAAAGAAACTTGTAAGCATGACTTGTCCTGGGGCTGGGAAACGGTGTGGAAGAACAGTCCAACCGGTGTTCCCGAACCCAGGGGTAGGAGATTAAACAGTGACCAAAAGCGACTTCCTGAATGACACATGGGCTAATGTCAGGTAATGATGGATAAAAGCTTGTTTCAGACATTCCTGCAAATGTGTGAGTAGCGACTTTGTAGCTAGCCAGGATGGGGAGGGTAGTAGTGGAAAGAGGAAAGGGTGGCCACAAGTTCCTGTGGAGGTACAGTGGTGGCTCTCAAGAGGGAGAGTTCTGGGAGGGGTCCAGAGGTGTCCAGGGTGGTTTCTCAGCTGTGGGCCCCCTCTGGTCACTTGGGGTCCCTCGGTAGTGTTCCCATTCCTCTCTCCCCAGCACTCAGTCAGAGTCTGCACCAGCCTCTCCTGGGTCTTTTCTTGGGGTAGGGTGAGTACATGATGCCATCATCCTTCTGTGAGCGCTTCTCCAGAGACAGTGCCAGCAGTAGCCAGGGAGGCATCCAGGGTCCCTCGGAAAGGCCTCTTTCTCTCTTTGCCTCTGTGTACACGGAACATTCAGGCAGGTTCCAGTGGGCTGCGTGTACTACGCCCTTGGTGAGTTGGCCTGGGGACTGCACCATCCAGCGCTGGCCGAGGCCAGAGAGGGAAAGGCAACGTGCGTAACGCAGCAGGCCCTAGAGGGGGTGGGGCCCCCTCGTGGTCAGCAGAGGCCCAGGCAGTGACCGCAGCTGCCACTGTGCATGGACTGTCCCAGTCAGGGTGAGCTGGATCCCAGAAAAGCCCAGGTGAGAGTGCCGAGTCAGCCTCTGACCCCGACAGTCCCTACGACAGCCCTGGTCTGAGCTGTGACCGCCGGGCTGACTCAGATCCCAGAATTCTATGCGGTAGGTAAGGTTAGGGCAGGAAGGCAGCGGGTCTCTCCACCCTTGCGACCCCTACCCCTGTCTCCATGACACTCCGTCTGATAACCTCGGGCCCCATCACCCCATTCCAGTGAGATGCAGCACGGAGAACCCAGTGAGGATGACGGGCCCTGCGGGAGGGGCTCGGGGCTGCCTCGGTGAGTGCTCGTCCCGGGGTAGCACGCCGTTTTCACCCTCCTCCTCCTCACCCCTTCCCAGGTCACCGCCCCCTCCTTCCCTGAGCCCCGCTCCCCTCTCCCAAATGGACCTTGCCTCACCCAACAACTTTCTGCTTCATCGTTTCTGCCCTCATTTCTCCCCGTCCCTGTTTCCGTGGACCCCACAAGGACAAACGCTGGCATGGTCTGAGGGCTGGTGTGCCCTGGGGAAGCGGTGTGGGTCTGCCCAGGTGGGATCCAGGGGTGGCCAGGCCCCGATTGTCGGGACTGGGTCACTCTGTGTTACCTGCAGGGTCTGCCTTAGGAAACGCCAGAACCTCCGGGGCGGTGAGATGAAAATACGGCGTAGCCTTCGTGAGAATCCCGAGCTCCTGGGCTCCGAAACGAGTGAAAACGGGATACAAGAAGAACACATGTTGCTCGACCAAGTGTCTCTACTCTAGCGAGTTGGGTAGGGTCTGTGACTAGAATGCGGGTACCTGGTTACCAGGATTCCAATTCCGTTGTGCTCTGCCATGAAGGAAGTGAAGTCATGTTGAGTGCCCTGACCTGGGCCCGACCTCAGATAGAAAGTTGTCTTGGGAGGATTCACCTCTCTCCATGCCATGTCCATAACTGTGTACAGCTGACCCCAACACAGTCCCCGTGAACCCAGGGAAGACCAGGGTACAGCCAGGGACCCAGCTTTGTGCAACAGAGCTGCATAGCTCATCTCTGTTAAGCAGTTTGGGACCCTAGACAAGACTGTGTGCTTCCTAGAGCCTCCCCAGTCCTCCTGCCTGCACAGTAGGGATCCTTTTAGTGTCTTCTTCCTGGGGGTGTCCAGAGGTGTATGTGCGATAACATCTGTAGACCTCATGGGCTGGCGTTATATGTAGCTAATCAGGGGCAAATTATCCAACAGACAAGGTAAGCACAGGGCTCACCTGCTTACCAAATCATCTGTTGTAAGCATTTTCATGTTTTTTCGCTTTATTAAAGGTTCTGCTTCTAGGCATGGTCAGCAGGTGACTCGCTCAACCCCACAGCACATTGCTACAGAATCAAAGCTTCTTTTCAAATCCACAGTCCCCAACAGGGCCAGATGGCCCTGGAAGGCAAGGTAAGCACAAGTTTTCACATTAGAAGATGACGTGTTCACCTTGCTTGCCTTGCCTGTCGGATAATCTGTCCCTGTAACTAGTGCACGAACTCAGAGATAGGAGAAGTCCAAGCAGGAGAGGGAGGCTGCATGGTGTACGCCTCAGACAGGACTGGGTTCCCATGGTATGATCTTGGGGAAAATTTCCTCTCTCGGCCTTTTTTCCCAGTCTGCACCAGGAGGGGTTTGGAAAGATGTGAACTTTGTGACCCTCTGGAGGAAACTTTCTGTGACTTGCATTTTATTTAGAATCTGAGCCAATGCTTCATCTCAGTCTGGGGGGTGGACAGCCTGCACAATGGCCCCCAATAATCTTACCTGCTGGTCTTTATATCTTATGTGGCCCCCTCGCCTCAGTGTGGACTGCACTGGGGACTTACTTCCGAAAAATATTATTTTTGTTGTTTTTGTTAGGTGCCTCGGAGTGAATTTCAACTCCTAATGGCCCACTGGGGGCAATATCTCTTGGATGTCTTATGTTTTCTGTCATCTCTTTCTGTTTGTCATTTATTTCTCTCTCCCCGCACCCCCCAGGAAACAGCTGTGATATATGACCTTCCCTTGGAGAGTACCAGGTGACAGTGACCTGAGGGAGGGTCAGACCTTGTATTTAAACTCAATATATGTAAAATATTAGGGTTTCAACATATAATCAATGTAAGAAAGTTATTAATAAGCTATTTTTTCTTTTATTGCACTAAGTTCTTAAAATCTTGAGTATTTGAAGAGTAGCCCCATTTCAAGTGCTCAGTAGTTAAATGTGATCACTGGTTGCCATTGAGTTGATACAGACACTGGTGTCTCCATGAGTAACAAGGTAGAACTGTGCTCCTTAGGGTTTTCCATGGCTGGTTTTTTGGAAGCCACTAGCCCTTTCTTCCAAGGTACCTCTGAGTAGACTCAAACTGCCGACCTTTCAGTTAACGACCAAACACTTGATTCTTTGTACCACTCAGGGATCTGCAAATGTCCCTAGTGGACAGTGGTGGCCTTGCAGTTTGGTTAGATTTAAAATAAGCATTCTTGGTGAGAGTTCTTCGTGGGTGATATTTGATACTTCCCATGGCATTTTGTGACCTCCTGTTAATGGTGTTTGATCACTTGAGTAAAGGAGTTTCTTACAGAGTTTTCCACTATAAAAGATTCATTTTTCCCTTTTGTAATGTAGAAAGTAATTGGTAGGTGTTTCTTGGGTACCATGAGGCTATTCTGTTGCCCTATTGTCTTTCACCCAGACATTTTAGTAGAATCCACTGACAATACTTTTGTCAACCTACTGGTACTCTGATGCTTATAAAACAATAGTTTCTTATAATTATGTTTATATTTATTAGCTGACATTATCCTCTAAGAAGGGATAATATTGATGGTTAGCTGTGTTATTTATGTTAGGGATTTCCTTTACTTCTTTTCCTTTGGATGTAAGGCAGGCAGAGAGTCCACCTGGACACCTCACAGAACTGGAAGTGTACAAGTGGAGTATGCAGCCCAGGAGAATTAGGGAAGGAATAGAGATCAGGAAGGTTAATGTATTTGTTACGATAAAGCCAACTAGGAAATAAATAACAACATTTCATTGGATTGTCATATTAGATGTTTACTTTTATAAAAGTTCACTCTGGGTGTTTAGTGTTTAGCAAGTGGTCTTTGTCTACGCTCTGATTCAGGGACCCACCCTTCTAATTTCTTGTGCCTATGGTGTCACCCAGGGTCTTGAAATCCTCAGCATCAAGGGGAAAGAGAATATCCTAACCCATGTTCTCTAGAGAAACAAAATCAGTGAACTGTACATACATATACATATTAAAAGAAATAAAAAAACACCCTATTGCTGTTGAATCAATTCTGGGTCCCAGTATCTTGGGACTGTCCTCCATTGTGTGGTTCTGCTAACCTGTATGTTAAAGGATTATGGTGGGGCTGTGAATTCCTGCTATGAGGGAAGTTTCCCTGGAGTATGCCTTGCCCCACCCTTAATGCTTTTAGCTTGCAAGGAATAAAAGGAAAAAGAACCAAGAACAATTTGAGAACCTCGCTACCATCAAGCAAGCAGCACCGGGAGCAGAGCGCGTCGTTCAGACCAGAGGTTCTTGCGTTAGGACACTCCCTGGACAATGACTGATGCAATACCGGACTTTCCTCCAGAGCCGACAAGGGGAAAGTCTTTCCCTGGAGCGGACACCCTGAACATGGACTTGCAACCTACCGGACTGTGTAAGAATAAATCTTTCTTTGTTAAAGCCATCCACTCTGTGGTATTTCTGTTAGAGCAGCCTAGCTGACTAAAACAGTCACATTCCAGGGAAACTCTTTTTGTAAGGGTATTGTGATCCCACCCTAATCCTCTTTAACATAATCCTATCTATTAAGCACTGGAGAGATTAGGATTTACAGACTAGCGGAAATCACAAAATGGAAAACAACCACACAATACTGGGAATTACGGCCCAGTCAAGTTGCTGTACACATTTTGGGGGGAACACAATTCAATGTATGAGAGACTGCTCCATCAGATTACAAACTGGAGGATGATCACATGTCTGCCAAATTACTGAGAATGAAGCCTAGCCAAGCTAACACACCACAATAACCATCACGGAGAGAAAGCGGAGAAGGTCATCCACCTCTTAATTATCTTGACCTGAAAGTGACATGTGTAATTTTCACTTGGACTTGATTGGTGAGAGCAAGTCGACCGGCCCCATTGAGATGCAAGGGGTGAGGTACCACCCGAAAATACAACTCCTGGCTTCTTGCTCTAAAGTGACTTCTTGCAATAAAGTGACTTCCTCCTTCTCAAAGACTGGTGTCCAGACAACTGGCAAGTCTGAGTGTGCCAGACAAGTATAACTGGAGGCCTGAAAATCACTGAACAATGCTGTTTTTGAACAACAGTGTAGATTGAAGTAGGCAGTCAAGACTAATTCTTTAGCTATTTTTATTAACATTTCTGGCTTCGGGACATTAGCTGGCTCAGGCAGGAAATCATACATTAACTTACAGGAGGCACTGAGATAAAACCTTTATGGCCTTTGCAGCTTTTTTCTAAAAGTATCAAGTAAGTGGAGGTGCTAGTTTGGTGCCCCCTGCTCAGGTGACAACTGACAGCCGCCAGAACCCCAGTTCTGCTGCATATTTTGTGTGAATCCCTAAGCCCTGACCTCAGAAGAATGGCCCCTTGACTGCCCACATTGTTCCCTGACACTTGCCCCTGTACCTGCTTATAGCCTCTGCCTTTAAAAATCCTGACCTTGCCTGAATTTGGACGCCGGTTCAAGGATGCCGCCAGCCCCATGTGTTGCTGGCATACAGAAATAAAAACCTTTAATCACCTTACCCAAGCTTCTGTCTCAGATATTGGCTGCTTGTGTGTTGTGGGGATGATGGATGACTAGCAAACAGAGTGGAAGGGAGCCCTCCTCCAGTCCAGGGTCCCACAATCCAGCTCAGAACATGGGGGATGCTCCGAGCCCCTACTGAGTAGGGACCACAGGCCCAGGCTCCTGTGAACCTGGGCACTAACTAGGTAAGCCATGCCCCGATTCCCAACCCACATAGACTGTGTACCACTGGGAGTCGTTAGTTTTGTGGTGTTGTTATCACAGAGCAAGAGAGAACTCTCCAGCTCCTGTGGTCCTGGGGCCAGAATCTGTCCCCTTCCTCCCTGATGCTCTCTTTCCAGGTCACTTCAGCCGCATGGGCTGCTGTCAACCCGCTCTCTGGGCAATTATATTGGCCCCTGAGTCTCTGTGCCAGGTGCATCTTTTCCCTGGACTTCTGTCCCCAGACTCATGGAGGGCTGCTCTTACCAGTCATTCTGGTCACACGTAAGTGTCACTTTAGAGAGACCTCTCGAACCACACCCCAATCTCATCTCACAACACCCTGCTTTACTTTCTCTGTAATATGTGCTCTTTCCCTTTCATCCATCTTTTTTTTTTAAATACGTGTTTGGGTGTCTTAAAATTTCATCAATTCCTAGAGGATGTTTTTCTATTTGCCAGAGTCTTCCGTGCTGCTTGAACTTCTTCCTTTTGTATGATTGGTTCTTGATCACATGCTACATTGTGGGATGGTTGAATGTCATCCAGGTCTACTGTAGTCGCTATATTAATATCAGACAATTAAGCTTCAGAAAAAGGCGTCTCGTTGGGAAACAGTGGAGACGTAATATGATAACGAAAGGCTCGTTTCTCCCAAAAGACCTAAGAATTCTAAATGTGTGTGTCATTAACAACAGTATTTCCAAAGAGAAAGAGTGATAAATGTGTAGGGAGAAATGGACGGAGTCACATTTATAATTGAAGATGTCAGCACTCTTTTAGCAATAATTAATACAGAGCCCCGCTAGGTGGAGTCCTGGAAACTCTGGTGACATAACGATCGCATGCTATGTCAGCTTACTCAAAAGTCAATAGTTGGAATCTACTAGGTAGCCCTTCGAAATTCTGTGGGGCAGTTTTCCTTTATCTTATAGAGATGAAGCGACCAGAACCCGAAGAAAGAATGAGAAATCAAGGGCATCTAAGAACTGTGAGAGGACATCAGATGGTTTAATGTATATGCATCATTGAAATCTCTGAAAGAGATTAGAGAGAAAATACAGGAAAATATGTATTAGGAGAAACAGTGGCTAAGAATTTTCCAAACTAAATTGCAGATACTAAATTACAGATGCAAAGAATTCTGAAAATACCAACCTGAATTCATCCGGAGTGGGAGGTTGTAGAAACTAAACCTACCAAAGTGCACCAGTAAAGCAAAATGAAAACCTAGCATATCACATGTAAACTGCTTAAAACCAAGATAAAAGGAAAATTTTGACTGGCCTGTTACTAGAGGGGAGTGGAGAGGGTGGAAAAGAGGGGACAGGAGACTGTTAAGAGGATATGACATGTACAGAACAGAGTAGTGTGCTGTTACTGAGCAAGGAGAGCAGTAGGAACTGCACATAGGCGGGTATGTGAATTTAAACTGGATTGTACACTTTCAAACAATGATAATAAATAAATAAATAATGTACTTACATAAAAAGAAAATTTTGAAGTCAGTCAGAGAAATAAAGCAAACCCAAGTGTTAGAAGTACATCAGAGTTCCTCTTGAAAATGAGTCAAGCCCAATGACTGTGGAGTGAACGCTTTAAAGTACTGAAAAAAAAGGTGGAGAGACTTTCAACTTAGAATTCTAGACCTTACAAAAATAGTTTTTGAAAAGAAAAACCTACTGCTGTTGAGTTGATTCTGATTCATAGCGACCCTATGGGGCAGAGTAGAACTCTCCACAGAGTTTCCAAAGAGCATCTGGCGGATTTCAAAAATAAAGGAGAAATGTATATATCCTCAGAAAAATAGAAGAATTCATTGGTATCCGATTTACACTACAAAAAAAGTTAAACTCTTCTGATGGAAGGATTACATCACTGAGAAACTTTCATCTGTTCAAAGAAATGAAAAGCATCACAAATTTGTAAGTGGAGATGAAGTTATTTTTGTCTAATTTTTAGCTGCTCTAAAAGATCATTGGTGATCTGAAGCAAAATTAGTAACAATGTATTAGGTATTAATAGCATGTTAATTGTAGAATGGAAACCCTAGTGGCAGTGGTGAAGAGTTCAGCTGCTAATCACAAGGTCAGCAGTTCCAATCCAGCAATCCACCTTGGAAATCCTATGGGGCAGTTCTGCCCTGTCCCGTATGGTCACTGTGAATCAGAATCGACTGGGCAGTAATACTCGGGTTCTTTTAATAGATACACATGAAATACATGACAAAAATAGTATCAGAGGCACAAAGAAGGAATTAGAAACTTAGAAAGTTCTCATACCGTATGTGAAGTGTAATTATGAAAAAAACACTCAGAATAGTTGATAGGTTGTCAATACCTAAGGAAATTATTTTTTTGTCTCTTATAAGTAATGGTTCATTGTATTGAGTTAGAAAAAAACTATAAATTCAACCACAAGAGGAGAGAGAAAGAGAAACAACTAAAGAATAAGTGGAAGAAATAGTAAACCTGGAGTGGATTGGATCTCAACTGTTTTAGGAATTCCTAAATAAAAATAGTGTAAACATATCAGTTAAAAGAGAGAGATTGCCAGATGGGGACAAAACCAAGAGCCAGATATATGTCGTCTACAAGAAACTGTCAGTGTAGAGAATTTGACCTGAAATATAATGCAGATATTTAAGTTAGAAGTAAATTGACGGGGGCAGAGATACCATGCAAACAGCCAACAACAGAAAACTGGTGTTATTGTTGTTGGGTACTGTAACTGATAAGCCTGCACGTCACCTTTGCTGGGCCATGATTCTCAGTACTTCGGCAGTCCAATAATGTGATCATTTCACTGCTGAGATTGGATACCTAGTCACTCCTATAATGGGATCCGTTGTGAATGAGACCTGTGGGGCAGGGCCTATGGCGGATAACTGCCCCCTCAGCTTCTGTCTTTCCATCCTGCACTGCCCAGTCCTTCTTGCTGTCCTTACCATGCCTTTTGCTTGTTCTGGATCCTGCAGCTGGCTCCTGTTCCTCTGATGTCCAGTTCTTGGGACTTGAGCTAGCAGATGCCTTCTGGACTTGCCTGCTGATCTGGAGATTCATCGATCTTCACAGCTGGCAACAGCTGGTTCTCCAGCCTGGCAATCTAGGGTTTGCCAGCTCCTGTGATGGTGTGAATCCAGAAGTGCATCTTTCTTGCCTGTGACTTTGGAGTCTTACAGCATCTGAAAACAATGCGAGCACTCCCTTGATATAAATCTCTCCCTCTCTCTTTCTTTCTTTCTATATGGATGTATGTTTATATAGTTCTCTAGAGGCCACCTAAGACATTTGGTATCATGAGTGGTTCTCAAAAAAAAAAAACAACTAGTAAGGATGTATTTTCTAAATTGGTTTAGTTTGAAAGCTTTTGAGGACCATGCTTCCAGTAGTGCAGAGAGTGCTGCTAATCCTGCCATGAGGCAATAGTTGAAATATGTAAAGTACCATCACCATAGACCAGGTACTGGTAAAACACAAGGGTGTGGTTGATTGCATGATTAATAACTTTCTACACTTTTGTCATAATGAAAGGTGTAATGAAGCTGACTGGCTAGTCCTCCTTTTGCTAGACTACCTGTTGAGGGAGATGACTTCAGTCTTCCTGGTCAAAGTGGAAGCGTGACATAAGTGACCTCAAAGTTTCCACTTGTACCTTGCAAGAAAGCCTTATTTCTTGTAGTCACAGAGCTGATATTGCCATAAACCAAACCCAGAGTCTTATTTTAAGGGTAGCTGAATTACAACACCAACTCAACTGGCAATCTCAGAAGTACCTTAAGTTTAAGTGGAGGGCATTGACTGGGAAGAATTGGGATCCTGAAAACTGATGATGGGGACACCAGGGCAGATAATTAGAAAACTGGAGATCTGTAGCCCCTCAATTCCGTTGAATCCCTCCTGCCAACAGAACCTTTAGCTCCTCCATACCCCTCGACCACCACATCTTGTGAAATTGACCCGGCTGCACCTGAAGCACCTTTGTCTGAACCGTTGCCTGGACATTGTGTAAGGCGAATGCAATGCAACACAGTGCTGAATCATCTCAAAACGTTTCCTCACTGATGCTGGCTTCTAGACCTATCACTAGACTTAAGTCCCAGTGAGCCCCAGAACGGTGAAATACAAAGTATAAGCCAGGAGGTGTACACTGCACTGTGAAGGAATTACTTGACTTTTCTCATATGTGCAAACAGAACCCTGGGGAATAGGTGTGGGAATGGCTGTTATGGGCGTGGGATGCTAGTGCAAGGAACAGAAAGGTGGAGTAACCTGAGGTCACCAGGAAGGACACAGAGTCTTCATTCAGTGTTGCAGCTTGAGAAGTTCAAAAAGGATCTAATACTTGGATTCATTGATGCATTGGTCATTTTGTGCTCCTGTAACAGAAATACCAAAAGTGGATGACTGTAACAAACAGAATTCGATTCTCTCATGGTCTGGTAGGCTACAAGTCCAAATTCAGTGGGTCACCACCAAGGGAAGTCTATCTCTTCTCTCTCAGCTCTGGAGGAAGGTCCTTGTCATCAATCTTCCCCTGGACTAGGAGCTTGTCCACTCAGGAACCTAGAGCCCAAAGGACACACTCTGCTCCAAGCGCTGGTTTTGGGGATATGAGGTCCCCCTCTCTGAGTGCTTGCTTTTCTCTTTTATATCGCTAAAGAAATTGTCTTAAGACACTATCTAACCTTGTTGATCTCATCCATATAACTGCCCTTTTCCTCCCTCGTTAACATCAAAGGGATAGGTGTTACAACACAGAGGGAAAACCCCAAAGATGACAAAGTGGTAGACAACCATCCAGTACTGGCAATCAGGAACTTGTCGATTTGGCAGATATTTTCAGGGACACAATTCAAATCCTGGCAGTTGGATTGCTGAAGCGTGCTTTACACTGTGGCCTATAGTAAGTTAAGTTGAAAAGTGAGAACTGCCTTGATACACTATGCAACAGGATATCCAAAGGCTTAGGGAATTCAGCATGCTGTTGGTCTTACTGTGAGTTGCTGTTCAATTGGTTTGCATCCTACAGTGACCCTGTTCACAAAAGAACAAAACACAGCCCAGGCTTTGCCATTCTCAGCAGTGTTGCTGTGCCTGAGCCCACTGATGCAGGCATTGTCTCATTGTGTTCCATTGACAGTCTTCCTTTTTTTTTTGCCAGCCTTTTACTTGACCCAGCATGACATCCTTGTCCGGGGACAGATCCCCCCTCATAGCATGTCCAAAGTATGTGAGACAAAGTCTTGTCATCCTTGCTTCTAAAGAGCATTCTGATGGAACTTCTTCCAAGACAGATCTGTTCATTCTTTTGACGGTCCATGGTATAGTCAATGTTCTTGGCCAGCACCACAATTCAGAGGCCTCACTGTCAATTCATAGGTCTTCTCTCATTCGTTGTCCAGATTTTGCACCTATAGGAGGTGATTGAAAACAGGATGGCTTGGGTCAAGTGCACGTCAGTCCTCAAGGGGACAACTTTGCTTTTCAACATTTCAGAAAGGTCTTTTGAAGCAAATTTGTCCAACGCAATGCAATCTTGGATTTTGTGGCCGCTGTTTCCACAGCGGGTAATTGCAGCTCCTAGCAATAGAAAATTGTTGACAGCCTCAGGCTGTTCTCCATAGATCCTGATGTTGCTAACTGGTCCAGTTGGGAGGATTTTTGTTTTCTTTATGTTGATGTGTAATTTCCCCTGAAGGCTGTGATTTTTGATCTTCAAGTCCTCTTGACTTTCAGCCAGGAAGGCTGCATCCTCCAAATGGTAGCTCAGGGTGTTAATGAGTCTTCCTTCAACTCCGATGTCTCCTTACCTCTCCATATTATCCAGTTTCTTGGATTATTTGTTCAGCATGCGGATTAAATAGATAGATGGTGAAAAGATACCACCCTGATGCACACCTTTCCTGGCTTGAAACTACGCAATATCCACTTTCTCTGTTCACATGATTGCCTCTTGATCCGTGCATTTACAGATTCCTCATGAGCGCAACACAGTGTTCCGCATTTCCCAATTTTTGCAATGTTATCCAGCTTTTGTTATGAGTCATGCCGCTGAATGTCCTAACATACTTAATAACAGTAGGTAAACATCTTGGATATTCTCTTTTTTCAGCTGGGATCTAGCTGACCTCAGTCATGATACCCTTAATTCCATGTCGTCTTGTGTACCTGGCTTGAATTTCTGGCAGATCCTTGTCACTACTCTGCTGCAGCCCCTTTGGAATGTTCATCTGATAAATTTTGCTTCTATGTGATATTGATGATACTGTGTAATAATTTCTGCTTCGGGTTGGATCATCTTTCTTGGGAATAGGATCAATATGGATCTTTTCCAGTAGGTTTCCCAGGTAGCTGTCTTCCAGATTTCTTGGCATTGATGAGTGCACACTTCCAGCACTACATCCATATGTTGAAACACCTCACTTGGTATTCCATCAATGCCTGGAGGCTTGTTTTTCAGCAGTGCCTTCTGCACAGCTTGGACCTCTTCCTTCAGTACCACCGATCCCTAATCATATGTCAGCTCCTGAGATGGTTAAGTGTTGAACAGTGCTTCTTGGTATAGTGATTCTGTCTTCTGTTGATGCCTTTTTTTTTGGATTGGCTATTTTCTCTGTTGAATCCTTCAATTTTGCAACTCAAGTTGTCAGGCTTTTCTTGAGGTCTTTCACCTTGAGAGATGCAAAGTGTGTTTTCTTTAGGTTTTCTACTTGCAGGTGTTCACACATGCCATCATGAAACTGTAATTTGTCTTCTGGGTCTGCCCTTTGAAGTTTCCCTTTCAACTCTTTTATTTCATCATTTTTTGTCCTTTTGCTTTCGCTACTTGACATTCAAGAGCAAGTCAGAGTCTCTTCTGACATCCACTTAGATCTGCTCTTTCTCTCCTGGCTTTTTCATGACCCTTGACTTTCTTCTTGTATGATATTGAGGAGGTCACTTCACAAGCTGTCTGGTCTTTGGTCATCAGTGTTCAGTGCAGCAGATCTCTTCTTGGCATGGTCTCTACCTTCAGGTGGGATATACACCAGGTTGGACCTTAGCTGTCATGGGCTTGTTCAGACTTTCTTCAGTTTTACCTCAAACGTTTGGAGGAGTAGTTGATGATCCACGCCTCAGTCAGCCCCTGGCTTCATTCTGACCATTGATATTGAGCTTTTCTAATGTTTTTTTCCACATGCATCACCTTTTGATACCTGTCTATTCCACCTAGTGAGGTCCATGTGTATAGTTACTGTTGATGTCAGTGAAAAAGTCTTCCTTTCAAAGAAAAACTCATTGTTTCTGCAAAATTAATGATGCCTTCTTCAACATTCTTCCTATCACAAAGGCCATGTATCCCAGCTATTCTCCCTTCATCTTTGTTTGCATCTTTGGCATTCCAATCACAAGTAAATATCAGTGTATCCTGATGGATGTTCTATCAATTTAAGTGTGCAGAAGTTGGCAAAAATCTGCCGGTTCTTTACCTTTGGCCTTACTGGTTGGTGCATCAATTTTAATAATTATCATATTAGCAGGTCTTCCTTGTAGGCATGTGGATATTTTCGTATCACTGACAGTATTGTATGTGAGAATAGAGCTTGAAATGTTCTTTTTGACAGTGAAAGCAATGCCATTCTTCTTCAAGTTGCCATTTCCAGCATTCTAGACCATATGATTGTCTGATTCAAAATGGGCTATACCAGTCCGTTTCGCCTCACTAATGCTTAGGGTATTAATGTTTATGGGTTCTATTTAATTGTGGATGATTTCCAATTTCCATAGATTCATACTTTGTGTGTTCCCCATTCCAATTCTTAATGAATGATTGCAACTGTTTTTTCTCACTTTGAGTTATGTCATGTTAGCAAATAAGGTATTGAATTTTGACTCCATCCACAGCATTAAGGTCGACTGTACTTTGAGGAGGCAGCTCTACCCTAGTTGGGTGTGAGTGTCTTCCCACCTGAGGGGCTCCTCCTTGGGCATTAGATCACACAAGATTGGCCTGGTATTCCTAACGATTTCACTGGCTAATGATTTTTGGAAGTAGACCACCAGGTCCTTCTTCCTAGTCTGTTTTAATCTGAAAGTCCAGGTGAACCCTGACTGCTGTCAGTGATGCTACTGGTATCTGAAGACCAAACATATGGTTTTCAGAATGACAACAATATAGAAGCCGTGACAGTACAACAAACTGACAGATATGTGGAGAATTGACACGCTAGAGTGGCCTTATCAGATTGTATACACAGAACTCACACATGAAGTGCCCAGAGGATACCCCTTTGAAGACAACTGTGAAGAACTAGGTTGGGAAGGGAGCCCTAATATACTTGAAGACTGTTATGATTCTTATTTTATGTAAATCAGATTTGAAAGTGGAGCTACCCTCACTGAATGAAGATCCCTAATTTCAGTGGGGCTGATTGAAGCCTATAATGGTAGGTGCCAATTGGCAGCTCTCGATCCACAGATCCATGGTGGCCATGGATACCACAGTAGACAGCAGAGTCAAAGCACTAATCAGAATAGTCTGACTTGTGAGAGACCCACAAGAGTGGGTGCCTACATCGACCTGGGACCGGAAGAACCGGATGGTGCCCGGCCACCACCAGTGATAGCCATGACGGAGCTCACAGAGAGGAGCCTCACTGGCAACACAAGAATAAAAAGAGGTGCATCATGAGATCTCCACTAAAAGACCTCAATTGATGGTCCAGCGGTTTTGGGGTTCCTCTGAGAACATGGCCCCCGGCCCTGATGCTGCCTGTTCCCATAAATTATGTCAAAGGTCCACTGTTTGGACAGGAATGCAATGGACTTGGCAATGGGGAGTAACCATATATTGGAAGCACTTTATGGTTCTATACATCTATAGGATATCATCTTGCTGACCTCTGGCTGGAGGAAGGGGAGTGGATGGAGAGGAGGGGAAAGGAGACTGTTGGGAGGATGAGACATGTATGGAGCAGAGAGGAATAGTGTGCAGTCACTGGACAGGGAGAGCAGTGGAAGCTGCATATAGGGGGGCATGTAAATTTACACGTGAATGTACATTTTCACTCAGTTATGTTAAAAAAAAAAAAGAATAGTCTGACTTGTGTGGACTTAAGGGATGGCTACTCAGTCCTGGTGTCCCTTGTAGTAAAATAGAGAGGAAGTCTACTAAAGATGTCCTTGATGTGTACAAATGGATGAATTCTAACTCAAACTGCCAAAAGAGAGAGTCACATCCCCTCAAATAATTCCCAGATTTGGGCATGTTTACAGACCCAGAACCCTATTGTTGAAGGGGAGACTGGGTCCCCTTCAGGAGGGACTCACATTGACTCTACAGGGGAGGGTAGAACCACCTGATAGAGTTTCCCTGGAACACCTGGTGGATTTGAACCTCTGACTTGTGGTTAGCGGTAGTAGCAGTGAAGCTCGATATGGATAGGATTTTCATTGATGTGATAAAACGAAAAAAAGCCAAACCCACTGCTGTTGCGTCGATTCCAACTCATAGCAACCATATAGCTCAACGTAGAACTGCCCTGTAGAGCCTCCAAGGAGTGCCTGGCAGTTGTGAACTCTTACCCTTTTGGTTAGCAGACATAGCACTTAACCGTACACCACAGGTGTTTCCTCAATATGCTAGCAAACCAAAAACCCAACCTGTTCCTGTGAAGCTGTTCGCCACTCCTGGCTACAGAGTAGTCCCACCCTCTAGTGTTTCTAAGGAGCACTGGGAGAGTTCAAGCTGCCAACCTTTTGCTCGCAGCCATAGCACTAAACCACTACAACGCCACGCTGCCCATGGGCATGGTATAGGCCGGGCAATTAATCCCCCAAGAATTCAGGCACCTTCTACCTCAGTGAAATATCTAGAGGTCCAGTAGTATGAGGTGTGTCTAGATATTCCTCCTAAAGGAAGCAAAAATGATTGCATAAGGCTGTTCCCACAACTGAAAATGAGATATAATGCTAGGGGGCCACTTCGGAGTTTGAAGGCAGCCTATGCTTCATGTGGGTGTGCCACTCTGGTCTATCAAGTGACTTGAAAAGCTGATAATTTTGAGTTGGGCCCATAACTGGAAATGGCGGTGCAATAGGTTCAGACTTCTTGGCCAACAGCTCTACCACTTGGCCCATATACTGTGGCTGATAGAGTGATGCTTAAAGTGTCAGTGGCAGATAGAGATGCTATCTGAGCTCTTCAGTGTGACCCTATTGGTGACTTGCAGCACAGACCCGTTGTATTTTGTGGCAAAGCTCTGCCGTCCTCAGCAGGTAACTACTCTCCTTTTGAGAAGCCTCTTTGGGCTTGTTACTCGCTCTTAGTAGAGGCTGAACGTCTAATGATGGGCCACCGAATCACCAGGAGACCCAAGGTGCCCATCACTAGCTCATTATTGTTGTCTGATCCACAGACCCAGAAAGGTGGCCGTGCAAATCAGCGTTCCATCATTAAGTAGAAGTGGTATATATGAGATCCGGGCCAAGTAGGAGCTGAAAAATGAAATAGGTTGCATGAGACAGTGTCCTAAATGCCTGTGGTCTCTTCTCCTGCCATGTTAGCTTCCATTGTCTCTTCACCATCTATGGTCTTACAGGAAATTCCTTCTAATCAGTTGACTGAAGAAAAGAAGTCTACTTTAGAGATGGTTCTGCACTGAACGCTGGGCAGTGACAGAAGTCCAGCAACTTTCTGGGATCTCTGTGGAGGTCAGTGGTGTAGGGAAACCCTCAAAATGGGCAGAACTTTGAGTGGTGCCCTCATTTTTAGTTTTCCTTGGAAGGAGAAATGGCCAGATGTGCAATAGCATACTAATCCCTGGTTTGGGTAGGTGGTCAGGGACTTTGAAATAGCATGATTGGAAAACGAGAGACACAGATGTATGGGAAAGAGTTATTTGGGTAGAAAATTCTGAATGGGCTGAGAAGTGAAGTTATGTGTATCTGATGTGAATGATCACCAAAGGGTGACTTCACCAGAGGAGGATTTTAAAGTCAAGTGAACAGAATGATGTATTCTGTGGAAACCATCGATTCTCTTTGTCCAGCTACTGCCCTGATTGCTCAGTGGGCTTGGGAAAAAGTGGTGGTGGTGTCAGGAACATAGAGTTTCACTTTCCAAGGCAGAGTTGGCAACTACTACCGCCGAATGCCCAGTGTCAGCCATAGAGGGCGACACCAAATTCCCAACATGGCTACATCTCTTGAGATGATGAGCCAGCAGACTGGTGGCAAGTTAATTACATTGGGCCACTGACATCATGGAAATGGTAGCATTGGTTTCTCCCTTGAACAGATATTCCCTCTGGAGAAGGCCCCAGTGGGAGAGTAGCATACATAGCGGTGGGAACCTGTTGTGAGGGCTTCTCTTGTTCTGGGCCCCATTCCAAACTGATAGCTTTTCAAGTCACTTGATAACAAGATAGAATAAAACACCCAAGTGAGTAACATAATACCTCTAAAATCAAAAGATGCTCATGCAATAGGTGTTACACCTCCTTTTCAGTGGTAAGAAGGGCCATATATATCACCTTACCGTCACTTTGCAAGGAAGATGTTGACTTTCCCGACGTGACTTGAGTCCAAGAAATTTCACTGAGATATATGGTATTAGAAATTTGTATGCTATTTTGCACCATCTGAATTGAAAAACCCACTGCTCTCAACTCAAAGCAAGCCTATTGGGCAGGGTAGAATTGCCCCACAGAGTTTCCAAGGAGCACCTGGTAGATTGCAACTACGAACTCTTTGGGTAGCAGCTGTAACAATTAACCACATTACCACCAGAATTTCCTTCCACCTACTATCATATAGATATCTTAACAATAAATGCAGAGTCTTTCAGGACCAGTCAGCACAATGTCCACAATGTACCAGACCAGGTGAAGTCTTAGGGAAAGGGAAATTTATCCTGGTCCCTGTCGTCTAAATATTGACATACAGCAAGAGAGTTGATACACCGCTGAGTAAAGACACTCGTGGTATATTGCAGGCCGTGCCAACTGAAAGCAAACGTCTGCTGGTGGTTCTTTGAAATAGAGACGAGGAGAAATGACATGAATGGCTTCATAACCCAGGAGATGTGCTAATTTGCAGGCCACATCCCGCAAGAAACTTCTATTCCCACTGATTGGCTGCTCCCGTTAGGTTGTGAAAATGGAGAATGATTACATAATGTCAGCTGAACCACTGATAATTACAGCCTAATCAAGTGAGTACATCCCAGTAACCATCCCAGTGGTGATGAAAATGTTCTCAAGTAGATATTGATGATGGTTGGATAGGGTTGTGAAAGTACATAGAGCCACTACGCTACACACTTTAAGGCTATTAAAACAAAACTTTATTGAATGAGAAATTTCCTGTCATATCGCATCCTGTCATCTACTATCTTACGCTGTTGTATCTTATCTATACTATACTATCTAACACACTATAAACAATAAAGTATAAATTGAGCCAGACAATTACTGCAATACAAACCCAAACTACCCATGCAGATAAATGTTTGGGGCTTGAGGCCGATGTTTCGTCACCGTGAACAAGGTACTGATGTGAAAGAGATGTGGCACTTGGCTCAGCTTGTGCTGCCCAAGGAAGTGGTGGAGATGGAGGGCTTAATAGTGTACGAGGCTCCAGTGTGACAGCAGAGGAGGCATTGGGAACAGGATCCATCTCAGGAGTTGTGTAGGGAGCCTGTTGGAGGTGTCCCAGGGTAGAAATCCAACCTTCCAGCTGGTGAGGGTGCTCTGTGGCATGCCAGTGTACGTCCGTCTGCACCACTGTGCTCATCAGGCAGTCCCAGTGCCTGTCAAGGTGCTGGCCAAAGAAGAGAATCTGACCTTCCAGCAGGCTCTCCATCAGGTGCGTGACTTGGTGACGGATGACATGTCGTTGAACCCACCTACCCTGTTGCTCTAAGAAGTGGATCTCACTCAAGAAGTCATCCTGGAGTGTATTCTGCACATTGCCCACGGTAAAATCCCACATCTCCTGTGGAGGCTTCTGGTGACAGCGGTGATGGTGGTGGTGGGACAGACGGTACTCAATTGATCTTTGGTGCTGGCGCAGGAAGAATAGGGTCAGCATGCTGAGGTGGTTCAGGTGTTGGATGTAGAGGTCAGCCAGGTTCAGAATCTCCACCTCCAGTTCCCTATGCATCAACTGCCAGAACTGAAGCTGGTAATAGAACAGTCGGTGCTCTGCTGAGCTCCTATACGGGAGCAGTGCCAGGGTTGACCAGGGCTCCTGCCCCTCGATCGGATTCTGGAAATGGCCCAGGATGGGCATCTGGGTGTTCATCTGATGCTGCTGATGGAGCTGGAGGTGGTCCTGGGCTACCTCGAGCTGCTGTGTTGGAGCCCGAGGAGGCTCCACGTCAGCTGGTGGTCTGGGAGTCAGTTCAGGAGGGAGCTCGGTGTATGTATCAGGCCCTCCAGCTGGCTCTCTGTCTGGTCCTGCTGCCGGAGCTGTCAGTTTTGTAGGTGATGGACTATGGAGCTCTGGTGCTGGTATGGGACCAGAACGGACCCCAACTGATAGCGTAGATGTTGGTTCTTGTGGCAAAGAGGGATCTTGAGAGACGTTTACAAGGGGCCCTTGGCCTGGCTCTGCAGCTGTAAGAGAAGAAGTGGTCACCAATAGGACTACCTTTCCTCATGCCTTTCCATGATGTCTAACATCCCACTGCCATCAGGAGATACCCAATCCCTAGATTTCCACCCCAGGAAGTCTTCTCAGACTGTGGTCAGCAAGAGGAGGCCCAATGGTTCCTCCGAGCTTGTCTTGACCCTAGTCTCTTCGGGTCTTCCCATGTGCCCTTGACAAGCTCACATGCAGGCATGCCCTGTATTCCTCACCCTCTAGCTCTGCCTCAGTGACCTCCTGTTGATCCAGCTTGGCCCGGAGACGTTGGGCACGGCGCTCCAGGTGGGAACCTGGCATGTTCAGCTGAACGTATTCCAGCACGAGCTTCAAGCAGGGGAAGTGTGGGGGCTCATCAAAGTCATCCGGGTAGTCCGTTAGCCACATGGTCAGGATAAAACTAATGGCGCTAGGGGTGAGTGGGGAGAAGCAGGGTGAGAGGCCAGGCTATTCCCACCACACTGGCCTCCCAGGGCTCCTGTGCAAAGGACCGGATCCTCTGTCTGCCCCTAGATCACACCCTCTGGCTGTCCTTTCAGTGACAGGCCTGGTGACTGAGCAGAGGGCTAGCACAGAACCTCTGTCCCAGGGAGCTCCCCATCAGTGCTCTACAGAAGCATCCTTTCTTGGGGAGCCTGATTCTACCCTGTTGTGCCATCTGGCCCTCTCCACACTGGACAGTATCCCTCTGAGGACAAGACAGGCAGGTGACTTCATGGTGACCTCACAGCCCAGTACCCAGTAGTGCTACACATGTATGTAACACTCAGAAATACACAGAGTCCATCCCGTGCCCCAGATGCACAGGCTCCTCCCCTGGACCATGCTCACAGAGTGCTGGCTGGTTCCCTGAGCAAGTCTGAGGGTCTTCTCTCCCACGGACAGTATTTTCTCCAGGGACGCGGGCCCAACAGGCAGCTGAGCAGGCACAATCTGAGAGCAAGTCGGCCCACCCCCCGCTTCCTGTTTCGGGTCCCAAATCGGGGAGGGGGCAAGTGGTGATGTGAGGGAATTGTGGGCTTGTAGATTGTCTCAGGTCACTCTGAGCCCCGATTCTCCTCTCTGCTCCCCAGGTTGCCCAGTTTCTACATGTAGCTGCCTATTACCCATTACCTCCTGCAGCCCACAACTCTAAACTCATTCCTGTAGTGGACTGTAGATTGTGGGGCCCAGGTCTACCCAGCTTAAATGCAGACACAGCCCCCCTCCACAACCTCCAGCCTTCTGCAGAGGCAGTGGTCCTTTGTTCTTCACGGAAAGTCCACTCACTCTATCAGTTGGTCCCGGGGTTCAGTGTCCGTGGCAGAAATCGGGTGATTACATCCATACCTAGAGGTAGCATGAGGGTGTCACCTCTAATGCAGTGTTTCCCCTGGGGGTTCATAAGTCTGGTGTACCTGTGTGTCTCCTAACTAGTGTGGAGGCCCAAGAGGACAGGCCTCACTGTCAGCTTTGTCCCCTGAACGATGATGAGCACCTAGAACAGTGTCTGTAACAGTGGGGGCTTTGTGGACAATTGGTGATACAGTAAAGTCGAGCAGGAGCTTCTGAGAGTATCTGAGAGTCCTGGGGTCCCTGTGCCGTCCTTCCAGTTTCCCTGCTCTGGGAAAGGACCCAGGGAATGGAATCTCTATCCCCTTTTACAAATGGGTGTCCAGTCAGTGAGAGGTGAAGCCGACAACTTCTTGATGGGGGAGAGGAAACTAACGTGAACATCCCAGCCCCTCTGGCAGCCTTCCCCATCGAGCTGGGCTCTGGGTACCCAGGAATTCTAGCCGATGGGTTCTTTCCCACCTCCCTTCTCAGGGCAGTAAATGGAGACTCCATGGTGAAGTGACATTCCTTACAAATGTGAGGGGACAGAGTACCCTCTGGGCTGCAGACAGCAGGGCACTCACCTTTGGACGAGCCCCTCAAGGACCTGCTGGGTGGTGGCGTAAGTTCTGTAAGTTCCCAGAAAAATCTTGATAAAGGAGAATTGGCCATTTCCGAAGGCCGGCAACAGGTGCTCCAGCAGCGTCTCCAACGAGCCTTCCCTGATGTTTTGAATCACCCAGGCCTCGTCCAGGTCCCGGTCTGCTCCACACACACACTGGGTGGCACAGAGGAGGATCACAGTATCAGAGGTTGGCCCGTGCACCACCAGGAGGCCTGAGGACCAGAGCTCCGAGTGTGCACACCCCTCCCCTCAGTGGCCTGTGTTTGGAGTGGCACACTGTCCTTCTAGCAGGGAACGTGACTTGGTCCTCAACGCAGAATTGCAGGTGAGGGATGGTTGAAATATTAGGAGCCTGAATTCATTTTGTTAACTATATAACTATGGTGTCTGCCTATAGGATCGGCAGAAATTTTGTGAGTTCTTACTAAATAGCCCATTTTGAAGATGAGAAAACAGAGACTTGGCGACATCCAGGGAGTAGTCGAAGCTACCTGGTCATTGGGCAGAACCATCTGACACTATGGCTCCGTGATGTTCCCTGTGTATTACATGAACGCTGCTGTGCTCCTAACTCAGAGGGGAAGGTCTGGTGCAGCTTACTTCCTGCCCCTCTGGGAGCAGTACCCAGAGAAGACGCACACCCATGAGATCCCCTGGGATTGGGAAGCAAGATCCAAGTTTTCTTTCTGTCCATTAAAGGGAGTTTTGAGAACGTGACCCTATTCAGCAGCGAGATCCAGCCGAGGGTGACAGCCTGGAGATCGTGGGATGGCAGAGAGACCCCCACAGGTTTCAGGATCGAAAGAATGAGTCAGGCAGAGTGAATCTGAATGGCAGTAAAGGACCAAAAAGGGACTGGGCTTCTCAGGGTGGGAATGAGTTGATGCCGGGCCACAGCCAACGCCACTGGCTGCAGGGCCACGAGGCTGCCATGTGTCTTTGAGGAAGGATTCTGGCTCTAGGATTCTAACTTCAAATGCCTACGTCCTTCTCCCAGTGTGCCACTGCCATACTTCTGTCCCAGGAGTTCGGTGTATGAAGAGGCAAGCAACGTTCCCGCAGGCTTGCTGAAAGGGCAGCAGCAGGAATCAGTCCAGGGCGAGCACCATTGAGAGGCTCCATCGCTCTGGGAACTGGTCTCCATTCTGGAATGTTCTGCAGCTGAGTCAGTACTCAGCCCCTGATCTGCAGGATTCACGTGATGTGTCCCCTGAGATTGCAGATGGCATAAAAAGGTGTGTCATAGGCTTAGCCTCATGCTTTCAGTTAAAAGAAACTTGTAAGCATGACTTGTCCTGGGGCTGGGAGACGGTGTGGAAGAACAGTCCAACGGGTGTTCCCGAAACCCGAGGTGGGAGATGAAACAGTGACCAAAAGCGACCTCCTGAATGACACATGGGCTGATGTTAGGTAATGTTGGATAAAAGCTTGTTTCAGACATTCCTGCAAATGTGTCAGTAGCGACTTTGTAGCTAGCCAGGATGGGGAGTGTAGTAGTGGAAAGAGGACAGGGTTACCACAGGTTCCTTTGGAGGTAGACTGGTGGCCCTAAAGAGGGAGAGTTCTGGGAGGGGGGCCAGAGGTGTCCAGGGTGGTTTCTGCGCTGTGGGCCCCCTCTGGTCACTTGGGGTCCCTGGGTAGTGTTCCCATTCCTCTCTCCCCAGCACTCAGTCAGAGTCTGCACCAGCCTCTCCTGGGTCTTTTTTTGGGTAGGCTGAGTATATGATGCCATCATCCTTCTGTGAGGGCTTCTGCAGAGACAGTGCCAGCAGTAGCCAGGGACGCATCCAGGGTACCTCTGAAAGGCCTCTTTCTCACTTTGCCTCTGTGCACACGGAACATTCAGGGAGGTTGCAGTGGGCTGTGTGTACTACGCCCTTGGTGAGTTGGCCCGGGGACAGCACCATCCAGCGCTGGCCGAGGCCAGAGAGGGAAAGGCAACGTGCCTACCGCATCAGGCCCTAGAGGGGGTGGGGCTCCCTGGTGGTCAGCAGAGGCCCAGGCAGTGACCGCAGCTGCCACTGTGCATGGACTGTCCCAGTCAGGGTGAGCTGGGTCCCAGAAAAGCCCAGGTGAGAGTGCCGAGTCAGCCTCTGACCCCGACAGCCCCTCAGGACAGCCCTGGTCTGAGCTGTGACCGCCGGGCTGACTCAGATCCCACAATTCTATGCGGTAAGTCAGGTTAGGGCAGGGAAGGCAGCGGGTCTCTCCACCCTTGCGACCCCTACCCCTGTCTCCATGACACTCCGTCTGATAACCTCGGGCCCCCATCACCCCATTCCAGTCAGACGCAGCACCGAGAACCCAGTGAGGATGAGGGTCCCTGCGGGAGGGGCTCGGGGCTGCCTCGGTGAGTGCTCGCCCCGTGGTAGCACGCTGTTTTCACCTCCTCCTCCTCACCCCTTCCCAGGTCACCGTCCCCTCCTTCCCTGAGCCCCGCTCCCTCTCCCAAATGGACCTTGCCTCACCCAACAACTTTCTGCTTCATCATTTCTGTCCTCATTTCTCCCCGTCCCCGTTTCCATGGACCCCACAAGGACAAAGGCTGGCATGGTCTGAGGGCTGGGGTGCCCTGGGGAAGCAGTGTGGGTCTGCCCAGCTGGCATCCAGTGGTGGCCGGGCCCCGATTGGTGGGACTGGGTCACTCTGTGTTACCTGCAGGGTCTGCCTTAGGAAACGCCAGAACCTCCGGGGCGGCGAGATGAAAATACGGCGTAGCCTTCGTGAGAATCCCGAGCTCCTGGGCTCCGAAACGAGTGAAAACGGGATACAAGAAGAACACATGTTGCTCGACCAAGTGTCTCTACTCTAGCGAGTTGGGTTGGGTCTGTGACTAGAATGCGGGTACCTGGTTACCAGGATTCCAATTCCGTTGTGCTCTGCCATGAAGGAAGTGAAGTCATGTTGAGTGCCGTGACCTGGACCCGACCTCGGATACAAAGTTGTCTTGGGAGGATTCACCTCTCTCCATGGCATGTCCATAACTGTGTACAGCTGACCCCAACACAGACCCTCCCCCCCCAGAACCCAGGCAAGACCGGGATACAACCAGGGACCCAGTTTTGTGCAACAGAGCTGCGTGGAGACATAGCTCATCTCTGTTAAGCAGTTTGGGACCCTAGATGAGACGCTGGCTCCTCAGAGCCTCCTCAGTCCTCCCGCCTCCCCAGTCCTCCCGCCTGCACAGTAGGGATCCTTTTAGCATCTTCTTCCTGGGGGTGTCCAGAGGTGTATGTGCAATAACATCTGTAGACCTCATGGGCTGGCATTATATGTAGCTAATCAGGGGCAAATTATCCAACAGGCAAGTTAAGCACAGGGCTCACCTGCTTACCAAATCATCTGTTGTAAGCATTTTCATGTTTTTTTTCACTTTATTAAAGATTCTGCTTCTAGACATGGTCAGCACATAACTCAACCCCATAGCACATTGCTACAGAATCAAAGCTTCTTTCCAAATCCATAGTCCCCAACAGGGCCTGATGGCCCTGGAAGGGAAGTTGAGCATGAGTTTCCACTTTAGAAGATGAAGTGTTCATCTTGCTTACTTTGCGTGTCTGATAATCTGTCCCTGTAGCTAGTGCACAAACTCAGAGACGGAAGAAGTCCAAGCAGGGGTGGGAGGCTGCATGGTGTATGCCTCAGACAGGGCTGGGTTCCCATGGTATGATCTTGGGGAAAATTTCCTCTCTCGGCCTTTTTACACAGTTTGCACCACGAGGGGTTTGGAAAGATGTGAACTTTGTGACCCTCTGGAGGAAACTTTCTGTGACTTGCATTTTATTTAGAATCTGAGCCAATGCTTCATCTCAGCCTGGGGGGTGGGCAGCCTGCACAATGGCCCCCAGTAATCTCACCTGCTGGTCTTTATATCCTATGTGGCCCCCTCGCCTCAGTGTGGACTGCACTGGGGACTTGCTTCCGAAAAATGTTATTTCTGTTGTTTTTGTTAGGTGCCTCAGAGTGAATTTCAACTCCTAATGGCCCACTGGGGGCAATATCTCTTGGATGTCTTATATTTTCTGTCATCTCTTTCTGTTTGTCATTTATTTCTCTCTCCCCCCAACCCCCAGGAAACAGCTGTGATATAGGACCTTCCCTTGGAGAGTACCAGGTGACAGTGACCTGAGGGAGGGTCAGACGTTGTATTTAAACTCAATATATGTAAAATATTAGGGTTTCAACATATAATCAATATAAGAAAGTTATTAATAAGCTATTTGTTCTTTTTTTGCACTAAGTTCTTAAAATCTTGTGTATTTGAAGAGTACCCCATTTCAAGTGCCCAGTAGATCACTGGTTGCCATTGAGTTGATACAGACACTGATGTCTCCATGAGTAAGAAGGTACAACTGTGCTCCATAGGGTTTTCCATGGCTGGTTTTTTGGAAGCTACTAGTCCTTTCTTCCAAGGTACCTCTGAGTAGACTCAAACTGCCAACCTTTCAGTTAACGACCAAACACTTGATTCTTTGTACCACTCAGAGATCTGCAAAAGTTCCTAGTGGGCAGTGGTGGCCTTGTAGTTTGCTTAGATTTTTTTTTTCCCATCGTCAGTATTTAATGAGCACTTACAGTGCACTAGGCACAACAGGCACTTGGCAGGCACAACAGAACATACAGAAAACATTGTCCCTGCTTCAGGAGCTTACATTCTAGAAGGAAAACAAAAAAACACACCTCTTTTAAAATGGTATTTTTGTTTGGTGTTTTCTGCAGGTAGTGAGGAAATATCCTTAAGGGTGAGCTTTGGGTATAACTTAGCCTCATTGTTATTTAGAGAACACAGGAAGAGTAAAAGATTTAAAGGCAGATGATGACAGACCATTTGGGAATAGTCAAGGCTTACAGGGAGAAAAACACATCTCATCAACTAAGGAGATTTGCTGCCGTTGGTAGGATGAGGGAAGTAGTTTGTGGGATGCAAGCAAAGGAAGCAGGGTGTCTCAAAGACATAGAGTGGAGCCAGAAAGATCATGCAGCCTTTTTCCAAGTACATGGCCACCAAGTAGAAATGGTTAGTGACAAGACAGAAGGCGGCTAACAAGGAAGGTAATCCTGTGCACCTGACAAATAGAATAAAAGGATCAAAATTGAAGGCAGTCTATATCTAGAAATTTTTAG
Source organism: Heterohyrax brucei (assembly GCA_028571685.1). Classification (NCBI taxonomy): domain Eukaryota; kingdom Metazoa; phylum Chordata; class Mammalia; order Hyracoidea; family Procaviidae; genus Heterohyrax; species Heterohyrax brucei. The sequence goes on along the minus strand of CM053149.1, from coordinate 26,089,887 downwards.
AAGCCAAAAGTGATTTGGAAGCACAAAACTTACAGTTAATGCTACCCGGTGTCACAAGGAGCCAAGGGCATTGAGGAATTGTAAGTTAGAAAATTCCATAGACCAAAAAATTTTAAATACAATACATCACATTTTTCTGTTCTATCTCCCTCCAAAAACTAGAAATGAGTTTTCTTTGAGAGGGGGAAGAGGAAGAGAATGGGTCATGGGTGGCAACAGTAGTCATTCTATTAAGTAGTATTTCTGTCAATATGATAAACTTTGCATTTAAACTTGGTAAAAGCCCATTAGCTGCCAAGAGCGAGTAAGGACTAAATTTCCAAAAATGTACAATTTCTTTTAGAGAAGTTTCAGAACCAAAAAAAACTAATTTACATGAAAAGCTGTAGAGAAAGTAGTTGAAAAGTCCATTCATAAAACTTTTATTCCACTTACATCAACTTAACACATGTTCTTAACAATTATGCTTGGATTGTTGATGAAAATTTCCTAAAAAGCTAGCCATCATCTCAAGTTATTTCCCTGTTAACTATTTTTACAGCACATGCATGTTAGGCAAGTATCAAAAAAAAAAAATCACAAAGGCAAAAAACCTAAAAAAAGTTAAATATATGGGATTTTGTTTTACCGCTGTGCTTGATATACATGATGTAATGGATATCAAGCAATTCTTTTTTACTGCATCTTTACTTGTATATTTGTTCTTAGGTTGCCTAAAACATTGAAATACAAATAAAATGAGTGTAGCAAAAATAATGAAAGCGAACAGCAGGTAACTTTACAAATAACGGAATGTGAACCATTTGTCCCTTTCTCTACAGTAAATTGGGTCACAACTTTATCTGAAGAACACTTCTGCAGCTGCAGTCAAAGGTGTGCACACTGAGTTTTATATTCCGTAGATACACATGGTTCAGCATGTCCTATCCATGGAATATCTACTTCTACCACAGCCTTGTGAAGTGCTCCAAACCTTAAAGTACCCACAATGCCTACAATGTGACTGGAACCAATTTTCTCTTTATCCCCCCACCAGAACAAACCAATGCGTAGGCAGTTTTCTTTGCTAAGACATGGAAGCAGTTTTAACACTGGCCCTGGCGGAGCCACAATGTACCAAAGTACTATGCCAAACATTTATACCTTGTATAAAAAATTCCACATCCCCATGTTGGCCATCTCAAGATGAAAACAGGTAACTTGCTATACGTTAACTGGCTCTATTCCCCTAATATTAAACATAAAAACCGTATGGGAAATATAGAAATTCAAATAGAAGTAACATAAACCTGTCATAAACCATAAACAGAAACTATCTGTGGGACAGCATGGACGACAAATGGTCTACTGTGTAAATTTTAGAATGAGGCAGATAAAAAGTTAGAAGGCTGGTTAATTTTCCCCCCCTTCTCCTGCTTCAGCTTCATCTCCTTGGGTATCCGATGTCCACAGTGTCAAGTTGTCTCTCAGTAACTGCATTGTTAGCGTGCTGTCTTTGTATGACTCTTCACTTAATGTATCAAGTTCAGCAATGGCTTCATCAAAAGCTGTCTTTGCAAGAGAGCAGGCTTTCTCTGGGGAGTTCAGAATCTCGTAATAGAACACAGAGAAGTTAAGAGCCAGACCCCGTCTGATAGGATGTGTTGGTTGCATTTCCTTTTTGCTGATCTCAAAAGCTTCTTGGTACGCTTGTTGTGACTGATCCACAATCCCTTTCTTGTCATCACCAGCAGCAACTTCAGCCAAGTAACACTAGTAGTCTCCTTTCATTTTCAGGTAGAAGACTTTGCTGTCAGCTTGTGAAGCATTCGGCATTAAGAACTTTTCCAAAAGAGACAGTACATCATTGCAGATATCTCTTAGCTCGGTCTCAATTTTCTCTCTGTATTCTCGAGCCATCTGCTGTTTTTTCTCAGCACCTTCCGTCTTTTGCTCAATACTTGAGACGACCCTCCAAGATGACCTACGGGCTCCTGCAACATTTTTATAAGCAACTGAGAAAAGATTCCTCTCCTCATTGGATAATTCAGCTCCTTGCTCCGTGACAGACTTCGTGCAGGCTGCCATGTCATCATCGTTCAGCCTGCTCGGCCAATGTGGCCTTTTGCACCAGCTCATTTTAATCCATGACTGGTTGTTCATGGCCCCTGAAGCACAGCTTCCCCCAGGTCTACCCAGCTTACAACTCCTGGTTAGATTTCAGATAAGCATTCTTGGTGAGAATTCTTCATGGGTGATATTTTAAACTTCCGATGGCATTTAATGATATTTGATCACTTGAGTAAAGGAGTTTCTTACAGAGTTTTCCACTATAAAAGATTCATTTTTCCCTTTTGTAATGTAGAAAGTAATTGGTAGGTGTTTCTTGGGTACCATGAGGCTATTCTGTTGCCCTATTGTCTTTCACCCAGACATTTTAGTAGAATCCACTGACAATACTGTTGTGGACCTACCAGTACTCTGATGCTTACAAAACAATAGTTTCCTATAATTATGTTTATATTTATTAGCTGACATTATCCTCTAAGAAGAGAAAATATCGGTGGTTAGCTGTGTTATTTATGTTAGGGATTTCCTTTACTTCTTTTCCTTTGGATGTAAGGCAGGCAGAGAGTCCACATGGACACCTCACAGAACTGGAAGTGTACAAGTGAAGTATGCAGCCCAGGAGAATTAGGGAAGGAATAGAGATCAGGAAGGTTAATGTATTTGTTACGATAAAGCTAACTAGCAAATAAATGACAACATTTCATTGGATTGTCATACTAGGTGTTTACTTTTATAAAAGTTCACTGTGGGTGTTTAGTGTTTAGCAAGCGGTCTTTGTCTACGCTCTGATTCGGGACTCACCCTTCTAATTTCTTGTGGCTATGGTGTCACCCAGGGCCTTGAAATCCTCAGCATCTAGGATGAAGGGGAAAGAGAATATCCTAACCCATGTTCTCTAGAGAAACAAAACCAGTGAACTGTACATACATATACATATTAAAAAAACAAAAAAACACCCTGTTGATGTTGAGTCGATTCTGGACCCTATTGTCCCTACACACACAGAAGGAAAGGAAATGGCTTATATAGTTGTGGAGGCTGACAAGTGCCAAATCTATGGGTCAGGCATCAGGCTGGAGTCCTCTCCTGACTCAGAAGTTGCAGGAGCTGATTAAGTCTGAGATCTGCAGGTCAGGCAGCTGACTGAAGCCTTCTCATGTCCCAAGAACTAGAGGTCAGGGGGTGACAAGATAAATGTGGGATCAGAAAGAGTAAGAACAAGCTTTGCCAGAATAGCTATATGTAGACTGGATTGGAGTCATACACCCAAGGAAACTCTCCTTCTGATTGACTGTGTGTTTGTTGTCTGGTACTGCTCTAACAGAGATACAAAAAGTGAATGTCTTCAACAAAGAAAAGTTAATTCTTACACAGTGCTGGAGGCTAGAAGTCCAATTTCAGGGTGCCAGCTCCAGGGTAATGCACACTCTATTGTCTTTCTCTGTCAGCTATGGAGGCAGGTCCTCATGATGCATCCATCTTTCTTTGATCTGAGAGAATCTTGGCACAGGAACCTCAGGTCTGAAGGACACACTCTGCTCCTGGTGCTGTGCTCTTAATGGCAGGAGGTCCCTTACTCTCTGCTTGCTTGCCTTTTCTTTTATCTCTTATAGGATAAAAGGTGGTGCAGGTCACATTCCATGGAAACTCTTTTTGTAAGGGTACTGTGATCCCACCCTAATCCTCTTTAACATAATCCTGTCTATTAACTACAGGAGAGATTAGGATTTACAGACTAGCAGAAATCACAAAATGGAAAACAACCACACAATACTGGGAATTATGGCCCAGTCAAGTTGCTGCACACATTTTGGGGGAACACAATTCAATCTATAAGAGACTGCTCCATCAGATTACAAACTGGAGGATGATCACATGTCTGCCAAATTACTGAGAATGAAGCCTAGCCAAGCTAACACAGCACAATAACCATCACGGAGAGAAATCAGAGAAGGTCATCCACCTCTTAATTATCTTGACCTGAAAGTGACATGTGTAATTTTCACTTGAACTTGATCGGTGAGAGCAAGTCGAAAAGCCCAACTGAGATGCAAGGGGTGAGGTACCACCCGAAAATACAACTCCTGGCTTGTTGCTCTGAAGTGACTTCTTGCAATAAAGTGACTTCCTCTTTCTCAAAGACTGGTGTCCAGACAACTGGCAAGTCTGAGTGTGCCAGACAAGTATAACTGGAGGCCTGAAAATCACTGAACAGTGCTGTTTTCGAACAACAGTGTAGATTGAAGTAGGCAGTCAGGACTAATTCTTTAGCTATTTTTATTAACATTTCTGGCTTCGGGACATTAGCTGGCTCAGGCAGGAAATCATACATTAACTTACAGGAGCCACTGAGAGAAAACCTTTATGGCCTTTGCAGCTTTTTTCTAAAAGTATCAAGTAAGTGGAGGTGCTAGTTTGATGCCTCCTGCTCAGGTGACAACTGACAGCTGCCAGTACCCCAGTTCTGCTGCATATTTTGTGTGAATCCCTACGCCCTGATCTCAGAAGAATGGCCCCTTAACTGCCCACATTGTTCCCTGACACTTGCCCCTGTACCTGCTTATAGCCTCTGCCTTTAAAAACCCTGACCTTGCCTGAATTTGGACGCCGGTCCAAGGATGCCGCCAGCCCCGTGTGTTGCTGGCATACAGAAATAAAAACCTTTAATCACCTTACCCAAGCTCCTGTCTCAGATATTGGCTGCTTGTGTGTTGTGGAATGTTTGTGTGTTGTGGGGATGATGGATGAATAGTAAACAGAGTGGAAGGGAGCCCTCCTCCAGTCCAGTGTCCCACAGTCCAGCTCAGAACATGAGGGATCCTCCGAGCCCCTACTGAGTAGGGACCACAGGCCCAGGCTCCTGTGAACCTGGGCAGTAACTAGGTAAGCCACGCCCCGATTCCCAACCCACAGAGACTGTGTGCCACTGTGAGTCGTTAGTTTTGTGGTGGTGTTATCACAGAGCAGGAGAGAACTCCTCCAGCCCATGTGGTCCTGGGGCCAGGATCTGTCCCCTTCCTCCCTGATGCTCTCTTTCCAGGTCACTTCAGCTGCATGGGCTGCTGTCAACCCGCTCTCTGGGCAATTATATTGGCCCCTCAGTCTCTGTACCAGGTAGATCTTTTCCCTGGCCTTCTGTCCCCAGACTAATGCAGGGCTGCTCTTACCAGTCACTCTGGTCACACGTAAGTGTCACCTTAGAGAGACCTCTCGAACCACACCCCAATCTCATCTCACAACACCCTGCTTTACTTTCTCTGTAATATGTGCTCTTTCCCTTTCATCCATCTTTTTTTTTTTTTAAATCCATGTTTGGGTGTCTTAAAATTTCATCAATTCCTAAAGGATGTTTTTCTATTTGCCAGTGTCTTCCATGCTGCTTCAACTTCTTCCTTTTGTATGATTAGTTCTTGATCACATGCTACATTGTGGAATGGTTGAATGTCATCCAGGTCTACTGTAGTCGCTATATTAATATCAGACAATTAAGCTTCAGAAAAAGGCGTGTCATTGGGAAACAATAGAGACGTAACATGATAACGAAAGGTTCGTTTCTCCCCAAAGACCTACGAATTCTAAATGTGTGTGTCAATAACAACAGTATTTCCAAAGAGAAAGAGTGATAAATCTGTAGGGAGAAATGGACAGAGTCACATTTATAGTTGAGGATGACAGCACTCTTTTAGCAATAATTAATACAGAGCCCCGCTAGGTGGAGTCCTGGAAATTGGTGACATAACGATTGCATGCTATGTCAGCTAACTCAAAAGTCAATAGTTGGAATCCACTAGGTATCCCTTCGAAACTCTGTGGGGCAGTTTTCTTTTATCTTATAGAAATGAAGTGACCAGAACCCGAAGAAAGAATGAGAAATAAAGGGCATCTAAGAACTGTGAGAGGGCATCAGATGGTTTAATGTATATGCATCATTGAAATCTCTGAAAGACATTAGAGAGAAAATACAGGAAAATATATATTAGAAGAAACAGTGGCTAAGAATTTTCCAAACTAAATTGCAGATACTAAATTACAGATGCAAAGAATTCTGAAAATACCAACCTGAATTCATCTCGGGTGGGAGGTTGTGGAAACAAAACCTACCAAAGTGCACCAGTAAAGCAAAATGAACATCTACCATATTATATTTAAACTGCTGAAAACCAAGACAAAAGGAAAATTTTGACTGGCCTCTTACTAGAGGGGAGTGGAGAGGGTGGGAAAGAGGGGACAGGAGACTGTTAAGAGGATATGACATGTACAGAACAGAGTAGTGTGCTGTTACTGGGCAAGGAGAGCAGTAGGAGCTGCACATAGGCGGGTATGCGAATTTAAACTGGATTGTACACTTTCACACAATCACAATAAATAAATAAAAAATGTACTTACATAGAAAGAAAATTTTGAAGTCAGTCAGAGAAATAAAGCAAACCTAAGTGTTAGAATTACATGAGAGTTCCTTTTGAAAATGAGTGAAGCACAATGACTGTGGAGTGAAAGCTTTAAATTACTGAACAAAAAGGTGGAGAGACTTTCAACTTAGAGTTCTAGATCTTACAACAATAGTTTTTGAAAAAGAAAAACCTACTGCTGTTGAGTTGATTCTGATTCATAGCGACCCTATGGGGCAGAGTGGAACTCTCCACAGAGTTTCCAAAGAGCATCTGGCAGATTTGAAAATAAAGGAGAAATGTATATATCCTCAGAAAAATAAAAGAATTCATTGGCATCCGATTTACACTACAAAAAAAGTTAAACACTTCTGATGGAAGGATTACATCACTAAGAAACACTGATCTGTTCAAAGAAATGAAAAGCATCACAAATTTATAAGTGGAGATGAAGTTGTTTTTGTCTAATTTTTAGCTGCTCTAAAAGATCATTGGTGATCTGAAGCAAAATTATTAACAATGTATTAGGTATGAATAGCATGTTAATTGTAGAATGGAAACCCTAGTGGCAGTGGTGAAGAGTTCAGCTGCTAATCACAAGGTGAACAATTCCAATCCAGCACATCCACCTTGGAAATCCTATGGGGCAGTTCTGCCCTGTCTCTTATGGTCAACTATGAATCAGAATCGACTGGGCAGTAATACTCGGGTTCTTTTAATAGGTACATATGAAATATATGACAAAAATAGTATCAGAGGCACAAAGAAGGAATTAGAAACTTAGAAAGTTCTCACACCGTATGTGAAGTGTAATATATGAAGAAACACTCAGAATACTTGATACGTTGTTAATACCTAAGGAAACTATTTTTTTGCCTCCTATAAGTAATAGTTCATTATATTGAGTTACAAAAAAACTATAAATTCAACCCCAAGAGGAGAGAGAAAGAGAAACAACTAAAGAATAAGTGGAAGAAATAGTAAACCTGGAGTGGATTGGAACTCAACTGTTTTAGGAATTCCTAAATAAAAATGGCGTAAACATGGCAGTTAAAAGAGAGAGATTGCCAGATGGGGACAAAACCAAGAACCAGATATATGTCGTCTACAAGAAACTGTCTGTCAGTGTAGAGAATTTGACCTGAAATATAATGCAGATATTTAAGTTAGAAGTAAATTGATGGGGCAAAGATACCATGCAAACAGCCAACAACAGAAAACTGGTGTTATTGTTGTTAGGTACTGTAACTGATAAGCCCGCACGTCACCTTTGCTGGGTCATGATTCTCAATACTTCGGCAGTCCAATAATGTGATCATTTCACTGTTGAGATTGGATACCTGGTCACTCCCATAAAGGGATCCGTTGTGAATGAGACCTGTGGGGCAGGGCCTATGGCAGATAACTGCCCCCTCAGCTTCCACCTTTCCACCCTACACTGCCCAGTCCTTCTTGCTGTCCTTACCATGCCTTTTGCTTGTTCTGGATCCTGCAGCTGGCTCCTGTTCCTCTGATGTCCAGTTCTTGGGACTTGAGCTAGCAGATGCCTTCTGGACTTGCCTACTGATCTGGAGATTCATCGATCTTCACAGCTGGCAACAGCTGGTTCTCCAGCCTGGCAATCTAGGGTTTGCCAGCTCCTGTGATGGTGTGAATCCAGAAGTGCATCTTTCTTGCCTATGACTTTGGGGTCTTATAGCATCTGAAAACAATGCGAGCACTTCCTTGATATAAATCTCTCCCTCTCTCTTTCTTTCTTTCTATATGGATGTATGTTTATATAGTTCTCTAGAGGCCACCTACGACATTTGGTATCATGAGTGGTTCTCAAAAAAAAAACAACTAGTAAGGATGTATTTTCTAAATTGGTTTAGTGTGAAAGCTTTTGAGGACCATGCTTCCAGTAGTTCAGAGAGTGCTGCTAATCCTGCCATGAGGCAATAGTTGAAATATGAAAAGTACCATCACCATAGACCAGGTACTGGTAAAACACAAGGCTCTGGTTGATTGCGTGATTGATAACCTTCTACACTTTTGTCATAATGAAAGGTGTAAGGAAGCTGATTGGCTAGTCCTCCTTTTGCTAGACTACCTGTTGAGGGAGACGACTTCAGTCTTCCTGGTCAAAGTGGAAGCGTGACATAAGTGATCTCAAAATTCCCACTTGTACCTTGCAAGAAAGCCTTATTTCTTGTAGTCACAGAGCTGATATTGCCATAAACCAAACCCGGAGTCTTATTTTAAGGGTAGCTGAATTACAACACCAACTCAACTGGCAATCTCAGAAGTACCTTAAGTTTAAGTGGAGGGCATTGACTGGGAAGAATTGGGATCCTGAAAACTGATGATGGGGACACCAGGGCAGATAATTAGAAAACTGGAGATCTGTAGCCCCTCAATTCCGTTGAATCCCTCCTGCCAACAGAACCTTTAGCTCCTCCATACCCCTCGACCACCACATCCTGTGAAATTGACCCGGCTGCACCTGAAGCACCTTTGTCTGAACCATTGCCTGGACATTGTGTAAGGCGAATGCTGTGCAACACAATGCTGAATCATCTCAAAACGTTTCCTCACTGATGCTGGCTTCTAGACCTATCACTAGACTTAAGTCCCAGTGAGCCCCAGAAAGGTGAAATACAAAGTATAAGCCAGGAGGTATACACTGCACTGCGAAGGAATTACTTGACTTTTCTCATATGTGCAAACAGAACCCTGGGGAATAGGTGTGGGAATGGCTGTTATGGGCGTGGGATGCTAGTGCAAGGAACAGAAAGGTGGAGTAACCTGAGGTCACCAGGAAGGACACAGAGTCTTCATTCAGTGTTGCAGCTTGAGAAGTTCAAAAAGGATCTAATACTTGGTTTCATTGATGCATTGGTCGTTTTGTGCTCCTGTAAGAGAAATACCAAAAGTGGATGACTGTAACAAAGAGAATTCGATTCTCTCATGGTCTAGTAGGCTACAAGTCCAAATTCAGTGGGTCACCACCAAGGGAAGTCTATCTCTTCTCTCTCAGCTCTGGAGGAAGGTCCTTGTCATCAATCTTCCCCTGGACTAGGAGCTTGTCCACTCAGGAACCTAGAGCCCAAAGGACACACTCTGCTCCAAGCGCTGGTTTTGGGGATATGAGGTCCCCCTCTCTGAGTGCTTGCTTTTCTCTTTGATATCGCTAAAGAAATTGTCTTAAGACACCATCTAACCTTGTTGATCTCATCCATATAACTGCCCTTTTCCTCCCTCGTTAACATCAAAGGGATAGGTGTTACAACACAGAGGGAAAACCCCAAAGATGACAAAGTGGTAGACAACCACCCAGTACTGGCAATCAGGAACTTGTCGATTTGGCAGATATTTTCAGGGACACAATTCAAATCCTGGTAGTGGGATTGCTGAAGCGTGCTTTACACTGTGGCCTATAGTAAATTAAGTTGAAAAGTGAGAACTGCCTTGATACACTATGCAACAGGATATCCAAAGGCTTAGGGAATTCAGCATGCTGTTGGTCTTACTGTGAGTTGCTGTTCAATTGGTTTCCATCCTACAGTGACCCTGTTCACAAAAGAACAAAACACAGCCCAGGCCTTTGCCATTCTCAGCAGTGTTGCTGTGCCTGAGCCCACTGACGCAGGCATTGTCTCATTGTGTTCCATTGACAGTCTTCCTTTTTTTTGGCCAGCCCTTTACTTGACCCAGCATGACATCCTTGTCCGGGGACAGATCCCCCCTCATAGCATGTCCAAAGTATGTGAAACAAAGTCTTGTCATCCTTGCTTCTAAAGAGCATTCTGATGGAACTTCTTCCAAGACAGATCTGTTCATTCTTTTGACGGTCCATGGTATAGTCAATGTTCTTGGCCAGCACCACAATTCAGAGGCCTCACTGTCAATTCATAGGTCTTCTCTCATTCGTTGTCCAGATTTTGCACCTATAGGAGGTGATTGAAAACAGGATGGCTTGGGTCAAGTGCACGTCAGTCCTCAAGGGGACAACTTTGCTTTTCAACATTTCAGAAAGGTCTTTTGAAGCAAATTTGTCCAACGCAATGCAATCTTGGATTTTGTGGCCGCTGTTTCCACAGCGAGTAATTGCAGCTCCTAGCAATAGAAAATTGTTGACAGCCTCAGGCTGTTCTCCATAGATCCTGATGTTGCTAACTGGTCCAGTTGGGAGAATTTTTGTTTTCTTTATGTTGATGTGTAATTTCCCCTGAAGGCTGTGATTTTTGGTCTTCAAGTCCTCTTGACTTTCAGCCAGGAAGGCTGCATCCTCCAAATGGTAGCTCAGGGTGTTAATGAGTCTTCCTTCAACTCCGATGTCTCCTTACCTCTCCATATTATCCAGTTTCTTGGATTATTTGTTCAGCATGTGGATTAAATAGATAGATGTTGAAAAGATACCACCCTGATGCACACCTTTCCTGGCTTGAAACTACGCAATATCCACTTTCTCTGTTCACATGATTGCCTCTTGATCCGTGCATTTACAGATTCCTCATGAGCACAACACAGTGTTCCGCATTTCCCAATTTTTGCAATGTTATCCAGCTTTTGTTATGAGTCATGCCGCTGAACGTCCTAACATACTTAATAACAGTAGGTAAACATCTTGGATATTCTCTTTTTTCAGCTGGGATCTAGCTGACCTCAGTCATGATACCCTTAATTCCATGTCGTCTTGTGTACCTGGCTTGAATTTCTGGCAGATCCTTGTCACTACTCTGCTGCAGCCCCTTTGGAATGTTCATCTGATAAATTTTGCTTCTATGTGCTATTGATGATACTGTGTAATAATTTCTGCTTTGGGTTGGATCATCTTTCTTGGGAATAGGATCAATATGGATCCTTTCCAGTAGGTTTCCCAGGTAGCTGTCTTCCAGATTTCTTGGCATTGATGAGTGCACACTTCCAGCACTGCATCCATACGTTGAAACACCTCACTTGGTATTCCATCAATGCCTGGAGGCTTGTTTTTCAGCAGTGCCTTCTGCACAGCTTGGACTTCTTCCTTCAGTACCACTGATCCCTAATCATATGTCAGCTCCTGAGATGGTTAAGTGTTGAACAGTGCTTGTTGGTATAGTGATTCTGTCTTCTGTTGATGCCTTTTTTTTTTGGATTGGCTATTTTCTCTGTTGAATCCTTCAATTTTGCAACTCAAGTTGTCAGGCTTTTCTTGAGGTCTTTCACCTTGAGAGATGCAAAGTGTGTTTTCTTTAGGTTTTCTACTTGCAGGTGTTCACACATGCCATCATGAGACTTTAATTTGTCTTCTAGGTCTGCCCTTTGAAGTTTCCCTTTCAACTCTTTTATTTCATCATTTTTTGTCCTTTTGCTTTCGCTACTTGACATTCAAGAGCAAGTCAGAGTCTCTTCTGACATCCACTTAGATCTGCTCTTTCTTTCCTGGCTTTTTCATGACCCTTGACTTTCTTCTTGTATGATGTCCAGAAGGTCACTTCACAAGCTGTCTGGTCTTTGGTCATCAGTGTTCAGTGCATCAGATCTCTTCTTGGCATGGTCTCTACCTTCAGGTGGGATATACACCAGGTTGGACCTTAGCTGTCATGGGCTTGTTCAGACTTTCTTCAGTTTTACCTCAAACGTTTGGAGGAGTAGTTGATGATCTACATCTCAGTCAGCCCCTGGCTTCCTTCTGACAAGTGATATTGAGCTTTTCTATTGTTTTTTTCCACATGCATCATCTTTTGATACCTGTCTATTCCACCTAGTGAGGTCCATGTGTATAGTTACTGTTGATGTCGGTGAAAAAGTCTTCCTTTCAAAGAAAAACTCTTTGTTTCTGCAAAATTAATGATGCCTTCTTCAACATTCTTCCTATCACAAAGGCCATGTATTCCAGCTATTCTCCCTTCATCTTTGTTTGCATCTTTGGCATTCCAATCACAAGTAAATATCAGTGTATCCTGATGGATGTTCTATCAATTTAAGTGTGCAGAAGTTGGCAAAAATCTGCCGGTTCTTTACCTTTGGCCTTACTGGTTGGTGCATCAATTTTAATAATTATCGTATTAACGGGTCTTCCTTGTAGGCATGTGGATATTTTCGTATCACTGACAGTATTGTATGTGAGAATAGAGCTTGAAATGTTCTTTTTGACAGTGAAAGCAATGCCATTCTTCTTCAAGTTGCCATTTCCAGCATTCTAGACCATATGATTGTCTGATTCAAAATGGGCTATACCAGTCCGTTTCACCTCACTAATGCTTAGGGTATTAATGTTCATGGGTTCTATTTAATTGTGGATGCTTTCCAATTTCCATAGATTCATACTTTGTATGTTCCCCATTCCAATTCTTAATGAATGATTGCAACTGTTTTTTCTCACTTTGAGTTATGTCATGTTAGCAAATAAGGTATTGAATTTTGACTCCATCCACAGCATTAAGGTCGACTGTACTTTGAGGAGGCAGCTCTACCCTAGTTGGGTGCGAGTGTCTTCCCACCTGAGGGGCTCCTCCTTGGGCATTAGATCACACAAGATTGGCCTGGTATTCCTAACGATTTCACTGGCTAATGATTTTTGGAAGTAGACCACCAGGTCCTTCTTCCTAGTCTGTTTTAATCTGAAAGTCCAGCTGAACCCTGACTGCTGTCAGTGATGCTACTGGTATCTGAAGACCAAACATGTGGTTTTCAGAATGACAACAATATAGAAGCCGTGACAGTACAACAAACTGACAGATATGTGGAGAACTGACACGCTAGAGTGGACTTATCAGATTGTATACACAGAACTCATACATGAAGTGCCCAGAGGATACCCCTTTGAAGACAACTGTGAAGAACTAGGTTGGGAAGGGAGCCCTAATATACTTGAAGACTGTTATGATTCTTATTTTATGTAAATCAGATTTGAAAGTGGAGCTACCCTCACTGAATGAAGATCCCTAATTTCAGTGGGGCTGATTGAAGCCTATAATGGTAGGTGCCAATTGGCAGCTCTCGATCCACAGATCCGTGGTAGCCATGGATACCACCGTAGACAGCAGAGTCAAATTACTAATCAGAATAGTCTGACTTGTGTGGACTTAAGGGATGGCTACTCAGTCCTGGTGTCCCTTGTAGTGAAATAGAGAAGAAGTCTACTAAAGATGTCCTTGATGTGCACAAATGGATGAATTCTAACTCAAATTGCCAAAAGAGAGAGTCACATCCCCTCAAATAATTCCCAGATTTGGGCATGTTTACAGACCCAGAACCCTATTGTTGAAGGGGAGACTGGGTCCCCTTCAGGAGGGACTCACATTGACTCTATAGGGGAGGGTAGAACCACCTGATAGAGTTTCCCTGGAACACCTGGTGGATTTGAACCTATGCGTTGTGGTTAGCGGCAGTAGCAGTGAAGCTCGACATGGATAGGATTTTTATTGATGTGATAAAATGAAAAAAACCCAAACCCACTGCTGTTGCCTCGATTCCAACTCATAGCAACCATATAGCTCAAAGTAGAACTGCCCTGTAGAGTCTCCAACGAGTGCCTGGCGGTTGTGAACAGCTGTCCTTTTGGTTATCAGACATAGCGCTTAACCTGTACACCACAGGGGTTTCCTCGATATGCTAGCAAACCAAAAACCCAACCTGTTGCCATGAAGTTGTTCCCAACTCCTGGCTACAGAGTAGACCCACCCTCTAGTGTTTCTAAGGAGCACTGGGAGAGTTCAAGCTGCCAACCTTTTGCTCGCAGCCATAGCACTAAACCACTACAACACCACGCTGCCCATGGGCATGGTATAGGCCAGGCAATTAATCCCCCAAGAATTCAGGCACCTTCTACCTCAGTGAAATATCTAGAGGTCCAGTGGTATGAGGTGTGTCTAGATATTCCTCCTAAAGGAAGCAAAAGTGATTGCATAAGGCTGTTCCCACAACTGAAAATGAGATATAATGCTAGTGGGCCGCTTCGGAGTTTGGAGGCAGCCTATTCTTCACATGGGTGTGCCACTCTGGTCTGTCAAGTGACTTGAAAAGCTGATAATTTTGAGTTGGGCCCATAACTGGAAATGGCAGTACAATAGGTTCAGACTTCTTGGCCAACAGCTGTACCACCTGGCCTGTATACTCTGGCTGATAGAGTGATGCTTAAAGTGTCAGTGGCAGATACAGATGCTATCTGAGCTCTTCAGTGTGACCCTATTGGTGACTTGCAGCACAGACCCGTTGTATTTTGCAGCAAAGCTCTGCCGTCCTCAGCAGGTAACTACTCTCCTTTTGAGAAGCCTCTTTAGGCTTGTTACTCGCTCTTAGTAGAGGCTGAACGTCTAATGATGGGCCACCGAATCACCAGGAGACCCAAGGTGCCCATCACTAGCTCATTATTGTTGTCTGATCCACAGACCCACTCCATCATTAAGTAGAAGTGGTATATATGAGATCCGGGCCAAGTAGGAGCTGAAAAATGAAATAGGTTGCATGAGACAGTGGCCTAAATACCTGTGGTCTCTTCCCCTGCCATGTTAGCTTCCATTATCTCTTCACCATCTATGGTCTTACAGGAAATTCCTTCTAATCAGTTGACTGAAGAAAAGAAGTCCACTTTAGAGATGGTTCTGCACTGAACGCTGGGCAGTGACAGAAGTCCAACAACTTTCTGGGATCTCCGTGGAGGTCAGTGGTGTAGGGAAACCCTCAAAATGGGCAGAACTTTGAGTGGTGCCCTCATTTTTAGTTTTCCTTGGAAGGAGAAATGTCCAGATGTGCAGTAGCACACTAATTCCTTGTTTGGGTAGGTGGTCAGGGACTCTGAAATAGCATGATTGGAAAACGAGAGACACAGATGTATGGGAAAGAGTTATTTGGGTAGAAAATTCTGAATGGGCTGAGAAGTGAAGTTATGTGTATCTGATGTGAATGATCACCAAAGGGTGACTTCAGCAGAGGAAGACTTTAAAGTCAAGTGAACAGAATGATGTATTCTGTGGAAAACATTGATTCTCTTTGTTCAGCTACAGCTACTGCCCTGATTGCTCAGTGGGCTTGGGAAAAAGTGGTGGTGGTATCAGGAACATAGATGTTCACTTTCCAAGGCAGAGTTGGCTACTACTACCGCCGAATGCCTAGTGTCAGCAGTAGAGAGCGACACCAAATTCCCAATATGGCAACACCTCTTCAGATGATGAACCAGCAGCCTGGTGGCAAGTTAATTACATTGGGCCACTGACATCATGGAAATGGTAGCATTGATTTCTCCCTTGAATAGATACTCACTCTGGATATGGCCCCGGTGGGAGAGTAGCAATACATTGCAGTGTGAACCCTTTGTGAGGGCTTCTCTTGTTCTGAGCCCCATTCCAAAGTGATAACTTTTCAAGTCACTTGATAACAAGATAGAATAAAACATCCAAGTGAGTAATATAATACCTCTAAAATCAAAAAATGCTCATGCAATAGGTGTTCCGCCTCCTTTTCAGTTGTAAACAGGGCCACATACATCACCTTACCGTCACTTTGCAAGGAAGATGTTGACATACCCCATGTGACGTGAGTCTCGAAATTTCACTGAGATATAGGGTATTAGAAATCTCTATGCTATTTTCCACCATCTGAATTGAAAACCCACTGCTGTCAACTCAAAGCAAGCCTATTGGACAGGGTAGAATTGCCCCACAGAGTTTCCAAGGAGCACCTAGTAGATTGGAACTACGAACTCTTTGGGTAGCAGCTGTAACAATTAACCACATTGCACCAGGATTTCCTTCCACCCATTATCATAGAGATATCTTAACAATAAATGTAGAGTCTTTCAGGACCAGTCAGCACCATGTCCACAATGTACCGGACCAGGTGAAGTCTTAGGGAAAGGGAAATTTATCCTGGTCCCTGTCGTCTAAATATTGACATACAGCAAGAGATTTGATACACCACTGAGTAAAGACAGTTGTGGTATATTGCAGGCCGTGCCAACTGAAAGCAAATGTCTGCTGGTGGTTCTTTGAAATAGAGACGAGGAGAAATGACATTAATGGCTTCATAACCCAGGAGATGTGCTAATTTGCAGGCCACATTGCCCAAGAAACTCCTATTCCCACTGATTGGCTGCTCCCATTAGGTTGTGAAAACGGAGAATGATTACATAACGTCAGCTGAACCACTGATAATTACAGCCTAATCAAGTGGGGACATCCCGTTACCCATCCCACTTGTGATGAAAATGT
Organism: Heterohyrax brucei; assembly: GCA_028571685.1. Classification (NCBI taxonomy): domain Eukaryota; kingdom Metazoa; phylum Chordata; class Mammalia; order Hyracoidea; family Procaviidae; genus Heterohyrax; species Heterohyrax brucei. The sequence goes on along the minus strand of CM053149.1, from coordinate 26,073,275 downwards.
TCTGAAGTAGATATTGATGATGGTTCGATGGGGTTGTGAAAGTACATAGAGCCACTATGCTACACACTTTAAGGCTATTTAAACAAAACTTTATTGAAAGAGAAATTTCCTGTCATATCGCATCCTGTCATATCCTATCTTACGCTACTGTATCTTATCTATACTATACTATCTAACACACTATAAACAATAAAATATAAATTGAGCCAGACAATTACTGCAACACAAACCCAAACTACCCATGCAGATAAATGTTTGGGGCTTGAGGCCGATGTTTCGTCACCATGAACAAGGTACTGATGTGAAAGAGATGTGGCACGTGGCTCAGCTTGTGCTGCCCAAGGGAGTGCTGGAGATGGAGGGCTTAATAGTGTATGAGGCTCCAGTGTGACAGCAGTGGAGGCAACAGGAACAGGATCCGTCTCAGGAGTTGTGTAGGGAACCTGTTGGAGGTGTCCCAGGGTAGAAATCCAACCTTCCAGCTGGTGAGGGTGCTCTGTGGCATACCAGTGGACGTCCATCGATACCACTGTGCTCATCAGGCAGTCCCGGCGCCGGTCAAGGTGCTGGCCCAAGAAGAGAATCTGACCTTCCAGCAGGCTCTCCATCAGGTGCGTGACTTGGTGACGGATGACGTGTCGCTGAGCCCACCTACCCTGTTCCTCTAAGCAGTGGATCTGACTCAGGAAGTCATCCTGGAGTGTATTCTGGACGTTGCCCACGGTAAAATCCCGCATCTCCTGTGGAGGCTTCTGGTGACAGTGGTGACGGTGGTGGTGGGAGAGACGGTACTCAATTGATCTTTGGTGCTGGCGCAGGAAGAATAGGGTCAGCATGCTGAGGTGGTTCAGGTGTTGGATGTAGAGGTCAGCCAGGTTCAGAATCTCCACCTCCAGTTCCCTATGCATCAACTGCCAGAATTGAAGCTGGTAATAGAACAGCAGGTGCTCTGCTGAGCTGCTGTACGGGAGCAGAGCCAGGGTGGACCTCGGCTCCTGCCCCTCGATCGGATTCTGGAAATGGCCCAGGATGGGCATCTGGGTGTTCATCTGATGCTGCTGATGGAGCTGGAGGTGGACCTGGGCTACCTCGAGTTCCTGTGTTGCAGCCCGAAGAGGCTCCACGTCAGCTGGTGGTCTGGGAGTCAGTTCAGGAGGGAGCTCGGTGTAGGTATCAGGACCTCCAGCTGGCTCTCTGTCTGGTCCTGCTGCCGGAGCTGTCAGTTTTGTAGGTGATGCACTATGGAGCTTTGGTGCTGGTATGGGACCAGAACGGACCTCAACTGATAGCGTGGATGTTGGTTCTTGTGGCAAAGAGGGATCTTGAGAGACGTTTACAAGGGGCCCTTGGCCTGGCTCTGGAGCTGTAAGAGGAGAAGTGGTCACCAATAGGACTACCTGTCCTCATGCCTTTCCATGATGTCTAACATCCCACTGCCATCAGGAGACACCCAATCCCCAGATTTCCACCCGAGGAAGTCATCTCAGACTGTGGTCAGGCAGAGGAGGCCCAATGGTTCCTCCGAGCTTGTCTTGACCCTAGTCTCTTCTGGTCTTCCCATGTGCCCTTGACAAGCTCACATGCAGGCATGCCCTGTATTCCTTACCCTCTAGCTCTGCCTCAGTGACCTCCTGTTGATCCAGCTTGGCCCGGAGACGTTGGGCACGGCGCTCCAGGTGGGAACCTGGCATGTTCAGCTGAACGTATTCCAGCACGAGCTTCAAGCAGGGGAAGTGTGGGGGCTCATCAAAGTCATCCGGGTAGTCCGTTAGCCACATGGTCAGGATAAAACCAATGGCGCTGTGGGTGAGTGAGGAGAAGCAGGGTGAGAGGCAAGGCTATTCCCACCACACTGGCCTCCCAGGGCTCCTGCGCAAAGGACCGGATCCTCTGTCTGCCCCTAGATCACACCCTCTGGCTGTCCTTTCAGTGACAGGCCTGGTGACTGAGCAGAGGGCTAGCACAGAACCTCTGTCCCAGGGAGCTCCCCATCAGTGCTCTACAGAAGCATCCTTTCTTGGGGAGCCTGATTCTACCCTGTTGTGCCATCTGGCCCTCTCCACACTGGACAGTATCCCTCTGAGGACAAGACAGGCATGTGACTACATGGTGACCTCACAGCCCAGTACCCAGTAGTGCTACACACGTATCTTACACTCAGAAATACACAGAGTCCATCCCGTGCCCCAGATGCACAGGCTCCTCCCCTGGACCATGCACACAGAGTGCTGGCTGGTTCCCTGAGCAGGGCTGAGGGTCTTCTCTCCCACGGACAGTATTTTCTCCAGGGACGCGGGCCCAACAGGCAGCTGAGCAGGCACAATCTGAGAGCAAGTCTGCCCACCCCCCGCCTCCTGTTTCGGGTCCCGAATCGGGGAGGGGGCAAGTGGTGATGTGAGGGAATTGTGGGCTTGTACATTGTCTCAGGTGACTCTGAGCCCTCAGTCTCCTCACTGTTCCCCAGGTTGCCCAGTTTCTACATGTAGCTGCCTATTACCCATTACCTCCTGCAGCCCACAACTCTAAACTCATTCTTGTAGTGGACTGTAGATTGTGGGGCCCAGGTCTACCCAGCTTAAATGCAGACACAGCCCCCCTCCACAACCTCCAGCCTTCTGCAGAGGCAGTGGTCCTTTGTTCTTCATGGAAAGTCCACTCACTCTATCAGTTGGTCCCGGGGTTCAGTGTCCGTGGCAGAAGTCGGGTGATTACATCCATACCTAGAGGTAGCATGAGGGTGTCACCGCTAATGCAGTGTTTCCCCCGGGGGTTCATAAGTCTCGTGTACCTGTCTGTCTCCTAACTAGTGTGGAGGCCCAAGATGACAGGCGTCACTGTCAGCTTTGTCCCCTGAACGATGATGAGCACCTAGAACAGTGTCTGTAACAGTGGGGGCTTCTTGGACAATTGGTGATACAGTAAAGCCGAGCAGGAGCTTCTGAGAGTATCTGAGAGTCCTGGGGTCCCTGTGCCGTCCTTCCCGTTTCCCTGCTCTGGGAAAGGACCCAGGGAATGGAATCTCTATCCCCTTTTACAAATGGGTGTGCAGTCAGTGAGGGGTGAGGCCGACAACTTCTTGATGGGGGAGAGGAAACTAACGTGAACATCCCAGCCCCTCCAGCAGCCTTCCCCATCAAGCTGGGCTCTGGGTACCCAGGAATTCTAGCCGATGGGTTCTTTCCCACCTCCCTTCTCAGGGCAGTAAATGGAGACTCCATGGTGAAGTGACATTCCTTACAAATGTGAGGGGACAGAGTACCCTCTGGGCTGCAGACAGCAGGGCACTCACCTTTGAAAGAGCCCCTCAAGGACCTGCTGGGTGGTGGCGTAAGTTCTGTAAGTTCCCAGAACAATCTTGATAAAGGAGAATTGGCCATTTACGAAGGCCGGCACCAGGTGCTCCAGCAGCGTCTCCAACGAGCCTTCCCTGATGTTGCGAATCACCCAGACCTCGTCCAGGTCCCGGTCTGCTCCACACACACACTGGGTGGCATAGAGGAGGATCACAGTATCAGAGGTGGGCCCGTGCACCACCAGGAGGCCTGAGGACCAGAGCTCCGAGTGTGCACACCCCTCCCGTCAGTGTCCTGTGTTTGGAGTGGCCCACTGTGCTTGTAGCAGGGAACGTGACTTGGTCCTCAACGCAGAATTGCAGGTGAGGGATGGTTGAAATATTAGGAGCCTGAATTCATTTTGTTAACTATATAACTATGGTGTCTGCCTATAGGATCGGCAGAAATTTTGTGAGTTCTTACTAAATACCCCACTTTGAAGATGAGAAAACAGAGACTTGGTGACATCCAGGGAGTAGTCGAAGCTACCTGGTCATTGTGCAGAACCATCTGACACTATGGCTCCGTGATGTTCCCTGTGTGTTACATGAATGCTGCTGTGCTCCTAACTCAGAGGGGAAAGTCTGGTGCAGTTTACTTCCTGCCCCCCTGAGAGCAGTACCCAGAGAAGACGCACACCCATGAGATCCCCTGGGATTGGGAAGCAAGACCCAAGTTTTCTTTCTGTCCATTAAAGGGAGTTTTGACAACGTGACCCTATTCAGCAGCGAGATCCAGCCCAGGGTGACAGCCTGGAGATCGTGGGATGGCAGAGAGACCCCCACAGGTTTCAGGATCGAAAGAATGACTCAGGCAGAGTGAATCTGAATGGCAGTAAAGGACCAAGAAGTGGTTGGGTTTCTCAGGGCGGGACTGAGTCGATGCAGGGCCCCAACCAACACCACTGGATGCTGGGCCACGTGGCTTCCATGGGTGTTTGGGGAAGTATTGTGGCTCTAAGATTCTAACTTCAAATGCCTACGTCCACCCTCAGTGTGCCACTGCCATGCTTCTGTCCCAGGAGTTCGGTTTATGAAGAGGCAAGGAACGTTCCCGCAGGCCTGCTGAAAGGGCAGCAGCAGGAATCAGTCCAGGGGAGCAGCAGGAATCAGTGCAGGGACAGCAGCAGGAATCAGTCCAGGGCGAGCAGCATTGAGAGGCTCCATCGCTCTGGGAACTGGTCTCCATTCTGGAATGTTCTGCAGCTGAGTCAGCACTTAGCCCCTGATCTGCAGGATTCACATGATGTGTCCCCTTAGATTGCAGGTGGCATAAAAAGGTGTGTCATAGGCTTAGCCTCATGCTTTCAGTTAAAAGAAACTTGTAAGCATGACGACTCCTGGTGCTGGCAGACGGTGTGGAAGAGCAGGCGAAATGGTGTTCCCGAACCCAGGGGTGGGAGATTAAACAGTGACCAAAAGCGACCTCCTGAATGACACATGGGCTGATGTTAGGTAATGATGGATAAAAGCTTGTTTCAGACATTCCTGCAAATGTGTCAGTAGCGACTTTGTAGCTAGCCAGGATCGGGAGTGTAGTAGTGGAAACAGGAAAGGGTGGCCACAGGTTCCTTTGGAGGTAGACTGGTGGCCCTCAAGAGGGAGAGTTCTCAGAGGGTGCCAGAGGTCTCCAGGGTGGTTTCTTCGCTGTTGGCCCCGTCTGGTCACTTGAGGTCCCTGGGTAGTGTTCCCATTCCTCTCTCCCCAGCACTCAGTCAGAGTCTGCACCAGCCTCTCCTGGGTCTTTTTTTGGGTAGGCTGAGTATATGATGCCATCATCCTTCTGTGAGCGCTTCTGCAGAGACAGTGCCAGCAGTAGCCAGGGACGCATCCAGGGTCCCTCTGAAAGGCCTCTTTCTCTCTTTGCCTCTGTGCACACGGAACATTCAGGGAGGTTCCAGTGGGCTGTGTGTACTACGCCCTTGGTGAGTTGGCCTGGGGACTGCACCATCCAGCGCTGGCCGAGGCCAGAGAGGGAAAGGCAACGTGCCTACCGCAGCAGGCCCTAGAGGGGGTCGGACTCCCTCATGGTCAGCAGAGGCCCAGGCAGTGACCGCAGCTGCTACTGTGCATGGACTGTCCCAGTCAGGGTGAACTGGATCCCAGAAAAGCCCAGGTTAGAGTGCCGAGTCAGCCTCTGACCCCGACAGTGCCTACGACAGCCCTGGTCTGAGCTGTGACCGCCGGGCTGACTCAGATCCCAGAATTCTATGCGGTAATTAAGGTTAGGGCAGGAAGGCAGCGGGTCTCTCCACCCTTGCGACCCCTACCCCTGTCTCCATGACACTTCGTCTGATAACCTCGGGCCCCCATCACCGCATTCCAGTCAGACGCAGCACGGAGAACCCAGTGAGGATGACGGGCCCTGCGGGAGGGGCTCGGGGCTGCCTCGGTGAGTGCTCGTCCCGGGGTAGCACGCTGTTTTCAGCTCCTCCTCCTCACCCCTTCCCAGGTCACCGCCCCCTCCTTCCCTGAGCCCCGCTCCCCTCTCCCAAATGGACCTTGCCTCACCCAACAACTATCTGCTTCATCCTTTCTGTCCTCATTTCTCCCCGTCCGTGTTTCCATGGACCCCACAAGGACAAACGCTGGCATGGTCTGAGGGCTGGGGTGCCCTGGGGAAGCGGTGTGGGTCTGCCCAGGTGGGATCCAGTGGTGGCCGGGCCCCGATTGGCGGGACTGGGTCACTCTGTGTTACCTGCAGGGTCTGCCTTAGGAAACGCCAGAACCTCCGGGACGGTGAGATGAAAATACGGCGTAGCCTTCGTGAGAATCCCGAGCTCCTGGGCTCCGAAACGAGTGAAAACGGGATACAAGAAGAACACATGTTGCTCGACCAAGTGTCTCTACTCTAGCGAGTTGGGTAGGGTCTGTGACTAGAATGCGGGTACCTGGTTACCAGGATTCCAATTCCGTTGTGCTCTGCCATGAGGGAAGTGAAGTCATGTTGAGTGCCCTGACCTGGGCCCGACCTCAGATAGAAAGTTGTCTTGGGAGGATTCACCTCTCTGCATGGCATGTCCATAACTGTGTACAGCTGACCCCAATTCAGCCCCCCAGAACCCAGCCAAGACCAGGGTACAGCCAGGGACCCAGCTTTGTGCAACAGAGCTGCGTGGAGACATAGCTCATCCCTGTTAAGCGGTTTGGGACCCTAGAGAATACCCTGTGCTCCTCAGAGCTTCCCCAGTCCTCCCGCCTGCACAGTAGGGATCCTTTTATCATCTTCTTCCTGGGGGTGTCCAGAGGTGTATGTGCGATAACATCTGTAGACCTCATGGGCTGGCGTTATATGTAGCTAATCAGCGGCAAATTATCCAACAGACAAGGTAAGCACAGGGCTCACCTGCTTACCAAATCATCTGTTGTGAGCATTTTCATGTTTTTTCACTTTATTAAAGGTTCTGCTTCTAGGCATGGTCAGCAGGTGACTCGCTCAACCCCACAGCACATTGCTACAGAATCAAAGCTTCTTTTCAAATCCACAGTCCCCAACAGGGCCAGATGGCCCTGGAAGGCAATGTAATCACAAGTTTCCGCATTAGAAGATGACGTGTTCACCTTGCTTGCCTTGCCTGTCGGATAATCTGTCCCTCTAGCTAGTGCACGAACTCAGAGATAGGAGAAGTCCAAGCAGGGGTAGGAGGCTGCATGGTGTATGCCTCAGACAGGACTGGGTACCCGTAGTATGATCTTGGGGAAAACTTCCTCTCTCAGCCTTTTTTCCCAGTCTGCACCAGGAGGGGTTTGGAAAGATGTGAACTTTGTGACCCTCTGGAGGAAACTTTCTGTGACTTGCATTTTATTTAGAATCTGAGCCAATGCTTCATCTCAGTCTGGGGGATGGGCAGCCTGCACAATGGCCCCCAATAATCTTACCTGCTGGTCTTTATATCCTATGTGGCCCCCCCGCCTCAGTGTGAACTGCAATGGGGACTTGCTTCCGAAAAATGTTATTTCTGTTGTTTTTGTTAGGTGCCTCAGAGTGAATTTCAACTCCTAATGGCCCACTGGGGGCAATATCTCTTGGATGTCTTATGTTTTCTGTCATCTCTTTCTGTTTGTCATTTATTTCTCTCTCCAGGCACCCCCCAGGAAACAGCTGTGATATATGACCTTCCCTTGGAGAGTACCAGGTGACAGTGACCTGAGGGAGGGTCAGACCTTGTATTTAAACTCAATATATGTAAAATATTAGGGTTTCAACATATAATCAATATAAGAAAGTTATTAATAAGCTATTTTTTCTTTTTTTGCACTAAGTTCTTAAAATCTTGTGTATTTGAAGAGTAGCCCCATTTCAAGTGCGCAGTAGATCACTGGTTGCCATTGAGTTGATACAGACACTGGTGTCTCCATGAGTAAGAAGGTACAACTGTGCTCCATAGGGTTTTCCATGGCTGGTGTTTTGGAAGCCACTAGCCCTTTCTTCCAAGGTACTTCTGAGTAGACTCAAACTGCCAACCTTTCAGTTAACGACCAAACACTTGATTCTTTGTACCATTCAGAGATCTGCAAAAGTTCCTAGTGGGCAGTGGTGGCCTTGTTGTTTGGTTAGATTTTTTTTTTCCCATCATCAATATTTAATGAGCACTTACAGTGCACTAGGCACAACAGGCACTTGGCAGGCACAACAGAACATACAGAAAACATTGACCCTGCTTCAGGAGCTTACATTCTAGAAGGAAAAAAAAAAAATACACCTCTTTTAAAATGGTATTTTTGTTTGGTGTTTTCTGCAGGTAGTGAGGAAATATCCTTAAGGGTGAGCTTTGGGTGTAACTTAGCCCCATTGTTATATAGAGAACACAGGAAGAGTAAAAGATTTAAAGGCAGATGATGACAGACCATTTGGGAATAGTCAAGGCTTACAGGGAGAAAAACACATCTCATCAACTAAGGAGATTTGCTGCCGTTGGTAGGATGAGGGAAGTAGTTTGTGGGATGCAAGCAAAGGAAGCAGGGTGTCTCAAAGACATAGAGTGGAGCCAGAAAGATCATGCAGCCTTTTTCCAAGTACATGGCCACCAAGTAGAAATGGTTAGTGACAAGACAGAAGGCGGCTAACAAGGAAGGTAATCCTGTGCACCTGACAAATAGAATAAAAGGATCAAAATTGAAGGCAGTCTATATCTAGAAATTTTTAGAAGCCAAAAGTGATTTGGAAGCACAAAACTTACAGTTAATGCTACCCGGTGTCACAAGGAGCCAAGGGCATTGAGGAATTGTAAGTTAGAAAATTCCATAGACCAAAAAATTTTAAATACAATACATCACATTTTTCTGTTCTATCTCCCTCCAAAAACTAGAAATGAGTTTTCTTTGAGAGGGGGAAGAGGAAGAGAATGGGTCATGGGTGGCAACAGTAGTCATTCTATTAAGTAGTATTTCTGTCAATATGATAAACTTTGCATTTAAACTTGGTAAAAGCCCATTAGCTGCCAAGAGCGAGTAAGGACTAAATTTCCAAAAATGTACAATTTCTTTTAGAGAAGTTTCAGAACCAAAAAAAACTAATTTACATGAAAAGCTGTAGAGAAAGTAGTTGAAAAGTCCATTCATAAAACTTTTATTCCACTTACATCAACTTAACACATGTTCTTAACAATTATGCTTGGATTGTTGATGAAAATTTCCTAAAAAGCTAGCCATCATCTCAAGTTATTTCCCTGTTAACTATTTTTACAGCACATGCATGTTAGGCAAGTATCAAAAAAAAAAAATCACAAAGGCAAAAAACCTAAAAAAAGTTAAATATATGGGATTTTGTTTTACCGCTGTGCTTGATATACATGATGTAATGGATATCAAGCAATTCTTTTTTACTGCATCTTTACTTGTATATTTGTTCTTAGGTTGCCTAAAACATTGAAATACAAATAAAATGAGTGTAGCAAAAATAATGAAAGCGAACAGCAGGTAACTTTACAAATAACGGAATGTGAACCATTTGTCCCTTTCTCTACAGTAAATTGGGTCACAACTTTATCTGAAGAACACTTCTGCAGCTGCAGTCAAAGGTGTGCACACTGAGTTTTATATTCCGTAGATACACATGGTTCAGCATGTCCTATCCATGGAATATCTACTTCTACCACAGCCTTGTGAAGTGCTCCAAACCTTAAAGTACCCACAATGCCTACAATGTGACTGGAACCAATTTTCTCTTTATCCCCCCACCAGAACAAACCAATGCGTAGGCAGTTTTCTTTGCTAAGACATGGAAGCAGTTTTAACACTGGCCCTGGCGGAGCCACAATGTACCAAAGTACTATGCCAAACATTTATACCTTGTATAAAAAATTCCACATCCCCATGTTGGCCATCTCAAGATGAAAACAGGTAACTTGCTATACGTTAACTGGCTCTATTCCCCTAATATTAAACATAAAAACCGTATGGGAAATATAGAAATTCAAATAGAAGTAACATAAACCTGTCATAAACCATAAACAGAAACTATCTGTGGGACAGCATGGACGACAAATGGTCTACTGTGTAAATTTTAGAATGAGGCAGATAAAAAGTTAGAAGGCTGGTTAATTTTCCCCCCCTTCTCCTGCTTCAGCTTCATCTCCTTGGGTATCCGATGTCCACAGTGTCAAGTTGTCTCTCAGTAACTGCATTGTTAGCGTGCTGTCTTTGTATGACTCTTCACTTAATGTATCAAGTTCAGCAATGGCTTCATCAAAAGCTGTCTTTGCAAGAGAGCAGGCTTTCTCTGGGGAGTTCAGAATCTCGTAATAGAACACAGAGAAGTTAAGAGCCAGACCCCGTCTGATAGGATGTGTTGGTTGCATTTCCTTTTTGCTGATCTCAAAAGCTTCTTGGTACGCTTGTTGTGACTGATCCACAATCCCTTTCTTGTCATCACCAGCAGCAACTTCAGCCAAGTAACACTAGTAGTCTCCTTTCATTTTCAGGTAGAAGACTTTGCTGTCAGCTTGTGAAGCATTCGGCATTAAGAACTTTTCCAAAAGAGACAGTACATCATTGCAGATATCTCTTAGCTCGGTCTCAATTTTCTCTCTGTATTCTCGAGCCATCTGCTGTTTTTTCTCAGCACCTTCCGTCTTTTGCTCAATACTTGAGACGACCCTCCAAGATGACCTACGGGCTCCTGCAACATTTTTATAAGCAACTGAGAAAAGATTCCTCTCCTCATTGGATAATTCAGCTCCTTGCTCCGTGACAGACTTCGTGCAGGCTGCCATGTCATCATCGTTCAGCCTGCTCGGCCAATGTGGCCTTTTGCACTAGCTCATTTTAATCCATGACTGGTTGTTCATGGCCCCTGAAGCACAGCTTCCCCCAGGTCTACCCAGCTTACAACTCCTGGTTAGATTTCAGATAAGCATTCTTGGTGAGAATTCTTCATGGGTGATATTTTAAACTTCCGATGGCATTTAATGATATTTGATCACTTGAGTAAAGGAGTTTCTTACAGAGTTTTCCACTATAAAAGATTCATTTTTCCCTTTTGTAATGTAGAAAGTAATTGGTAGGTGTTTCTTGGGTACCATGAGGCTATTCTGTTGCCCTATTGTCTTTCACCCAGACATTTTAGTAGAATCCACTGACAATACTGTTGTGGACCTACCAGTACTCTGATGCTTACAAAACAATAGTTTCCTATAATTATGTTTATATTTATTAGCTGACATTATCCTCTAAGAAGAGAAAATATCGGTGGTTAGCTGTGTTATTTATGTTAGGGATTTCCTTTACTTCTTTTCCTTTGGATGTAAGGCAGGCAGAGAGTCCACATGGACACCTCACAGAACTGGAAGTGTACAAGTGAAGTATGCAGCCCAGGAGAATTAGGGAAGGAATAGAGATCAGGAAGGTTAATGTATTTGTTACGATAAAGCTAACTAGCAAATAAATGACAACATTTCATTGGATTGTCATACTAGGTGTTTACTTTTATAAAAGTTCACTGTGGGTGTTTAGTGTTTAGCAAGCGGTCTTTGTCTACGCTCTGATTCGGGACTCACCCTTCTAATTTCTTGTGGCTATGGTGTCACCCAGGGCCTTGAAATCCTCAGCATCTAGGATGAAGGGGAAAGAGAATATCCTAACCCATGTTCTCTAGAGAAACAAAACCAGTGAACTGTACATACATATACATATTAAAAAAACAAAAAAACACCCTGTTGATGTTGAGTCGATTCTGGACCCTATTGTCCCTACACACACAGAAGGAAAGGAAATGGCTTATATAGTTGTGGAGGCTGACAAGTGCCAAATCTATGGGTCAGGCATCAGGCTGGAGTCCTCTCCTGACTCAGAAGTTGCAGGAGCTGATTAAGTCTGAGATCTGCAGGTCAGGCAGCTGACTGAAGCCTTCTCATGTCCCAAGAACTAGAGGTCAGGGGGTGACAAGATAAATGTGGGATCAGAAAGAGTAAGAACAAGCTTTGCCAGAATAGCTATATGTAGACTGGATTGGAGTCATACACCCAAGGAAACTCTCCTTCTGATTGACTGTGTGTTTGTTGTCTGGTACTGCTCTAACAGAGATACAAAAAGTGAATGTCTTCAACAAAGAAAAGTTAATTCTTACACAGTGCTGGAGGCTAGAAGTCCAATTTCAGGGTGCCAGCTCCAGGGTAATGCACACTCTATTGTCTTTCTCTGTCAGCTATGGAGGCAGGTCCTCATGATGCATCCATCTTTCTTTGATCTGAGAGAATCTTGGCACAGGAACCTCAGGTCTGAAGGACACACTCTGCTCCTGGTGCTGTGCTCTTAATGGCAGGAGGTCCCTTACTCTCTGCTTGCTTGCCTTTTCTTTTATCTCTTATAGGATAAAAGGTGGTGCAGGTCACATTCCATGGAAACTCTTTTTGTAAGGGTACTGTGATCCCACCCTAATCCTCTTTAACATAATCCTGTCTATTAACTACAGGAGAGATTAGGATTTACAGACTAGCAGAAATCACAAAATGGAAAACAACCACACAATACTGGGAATTATGGCCCAGTCAAGTTGCTGCACACATTTTGGGGGAACACAATTCAATCTATAAGAGACTGCTCCATCAGATTACAAACTGGAGGATGATCACATGTCTGCCAAATTACTGAGAATGAAGCCTAGCCAAGCTAACACAGCACAATAACCATCACGGAGAGAAATCAGAGAAGGTCATCCACCTCTTAATTATCTTGACCTGAAAGTGACATGTGTAATTTTCACTTGAACTTGATCGGTGAGAGCAAGTCGAAAAGCCCAACTGAGATGCAAGGGGTGAGGTACCACCCGAAAATACAACTCCTGGCTTGTTGCTCTGAAGTGACTTCTTGCAATAAAGTGACTTCCTCTTTCTCAAAGACTGGTGTCCAGACAACTGGCAAGTCTGAGTGTGCCAGACAAGTATAACTGGAGGCCTGAAAATCACTGAACAGTGCTGTTTTCGAACAACAGTGTAGATTGAAGTAGGCAGTCAGGACTAATTCTTTAGCTATTTTTATTAACATTTCTGGCTTCGGGACATTAGCTGGCTCAGGCAGGAAATCATACATTAACTTACAGGAGCCACTGAGAGAAAACCTTTATGGCCTTTGCAGCTTTTTTCTAAAAGTATCAAGTAAGTGGAGGTGCTAGTTTGATGCCTCCTGCTCAGGTGACAACTGACAGCTGCCAGTACCCCAGTTCTGCTGCATATTTTGTGTGAATCCCTACGCCCTGATCTCAGAAGAATGGCCCCTTAACTGCCCACATTGTTCCCTGACACTTGCCCCTGTACCTGCTTATAGCCTCTGCCTTTAAAAACCCTGACCTTGCCTGAATTTGGACGCCGGTCCAAGGATGCCGCCAGCCCCGTGTGTTGCTGGCATACAGAAATAAAAACCTTTAATCACCTTACCCAAGCTCCTGTCTCAGATATTGGCTGCTTGTGTGTTGTGGAATGTTTGTGTGTTGTGGGGATGATGGATGAATAGTAAACAGAGTGGAAGGGAGCCCTCCTCCAGTCCAGTGTCCCACAGTCCAGCTCAGAACATGAGGGATCCTCCGAGCCCCTACTGAGTAGGGACCACAGGCCCAGGCTCCTGTGAACCTGGGCAGTAACTAGGTAAGCCACGCCCCGATTCCCAACCCACAGAGACTGTGTGCCACTGTGAGTCGTTAGTTTTGTGGTGGTGTTATCACAGAGCAGGAGAGAACTCCTCCAGCCCATGTGGTCCTGGGGCCAGGATCTGTCCCCTTCCTCCCTGATGCTCTCTTTCCAGGTCACTTCAGCTGCATGGGCTGCTGTCAACCCGCTCTCTGGGCAATTATATTGGCCCCTCAGTCTCTGTACCAGGTAGATCTTTTCCCTGGCCTTCTGTCCCCAGACTAATGCAGGGCTGCTCTTACCAGTCACTCTGGTCACACGTAAGTGTCACCTTAGAGAGACCTCTCGAACCACACCCCAATCTCATCTCACAACACCCTGCTTTACTTTCTCTGTAATATGTGCTCTTTCCCTTTCATCCATCTTTTTTTTTTTTTAAATCCATGTTTGGGTGTCTTAAAATTTCATCAATTCCTAAAGGATGTTTTTCTATTTGCCAGTGTCTTCCATGCTGCTTCAACTTCTTCCTTTTGTATGATTAGTTCTTGATCACATGCTACATTGTGGAATGGTTGAATGTCATCCAGGTCTACTGTAGTCGCTATATTAATATCAGACAATTAAGCTTCAGAAAAAGGCGTGTCATTGGGAAACAATAGAGACGTAACATGATAACGAAAGGTTCGTTTCTCCCCAAAGACCTACGAATTCTAAATGTGTGTGTCAATAACAACAGTATTTCCAAAGAGAAAGAGTGATAAATCTGTAGGGAGAAATGGACAGAGTCACATTTATAGTTGAGGATGACAGCACTCTTTTAGCAATAATTAATACAGAGCCCCGCTAGGTGGAGTCCTGGAAATTGGTGACATAACGATTGCATGCTATGTCAGCTAACTCAAAAGTCAATAGTTGGAATCCACTAGGTATCCCTTCGAAACTCTGTGGGGCAGTTTTCTTTTATCTTATAGAAATGAAGTGACCAGAACCCGAAGAAAGAATGAGAAATAAAGGGCATCTAAGAACTGTGAGAGGGCATCAGATGGTTTAATGTATATGCATCATTGAAATCTCTGAAAGACATTAGAGAGAAAATACAGGAAAATATATATTAGAAGAAACAGTGGCTAAGAATTTTCCAAACTAAATTGCAGATACTAAATTACAGATGCAAAGAATTCTGAAAATACCAACCTGAATTCATCTCGGGTGGGAGGTTGTGGAAACAAAACCTACCAAAGTGCACCAGTAAAGCAAAATGAACATCTACCATATTATATTTAAACTGCTGAAAACCAAGACAAAAGGAAAATTTTGACTGGCCTCTTACTAGAGGGGAGTGGAGAGGGTGGGAAAGAGGGGACAGGAGACTGTTAAGAGGATATGACATGTACAGAACAGAGTAGTGTGCTGTTACTGGGCAAGGAGAGCAGTAGGAGCTGCACATAGGCGGGTATGCGAATTTAAACTGGATTGTACACTTTCACACAATCACAATAAATAAATAAAAAATGTACTTACATAGAAAGAAAATTTTGAAGTCAGTCAGAGAAATAAAGCAAACCTAAGTGTTAGAATTACATGAGAGTTCCTTTTGAAAATGAGTGAAGCACAATGACTGTGGAGTGAAAGCTTTAAATTACTGAACAAAAAGGTGGAGAGACTTTCAACTTAGAGTTCTAGATCTTACAACAATAGTTTTTGAAAAAGAAAAACCTACTGCTGTTGAGTTGATTCTGATTCATAGCGACCCTATGGGGCAGAGTGGAACTCTCCACAGAGTTTCCAAAGAGCATCTGGCAGATTTGAAAATAAAGGAGAAATGTATATATCCTCAGAAAAATAAAAGAATTCATTGGCATCCGATTTACACTACAAAAAAAGTTAAACACTTCTGATGGAAGGATTACATCACTAAGAAACACTGATCTGTTCAAAGAAATGAAAAGCATCACAAATTTATAAGTGGAGATGAAGTTGTTTTTGTCTAATTTTTAGCTGCTCTAAAAGATCATTGGTGATCTGAAGCAAAATTATTAACAATGTATTAGGTATGAATAGCATGTTAATTGTAGAATGGAAACCCTAGTGGCAGTGGTGAAGAGTTCAGCTGCTAATCACAAGGTGAACAATTCCAATCCAGCACATCCACCTTGGAAATCCTATGGGGCAGTTCTGCCCTGTCTCTTATGGTCAACTATGAATCAGAATCGACTGGGCAGTAATACTCGGGTTCTTTTAATAGGTACATATGAAATATATGACAAAAATAGTATCAGAGGCACAAAGAAGGAATTAGAAACTTAGAAAGTTCTCACACCGTATGTGAAGTGTAATATATGAAGAAACACTCAGAATACTTGATACGTTGTTAATACCTAAGGAAACTATTTTTTTGCCTCCTATAAGTAATAGTTCATTATATTGAGTTACAAAAAAACTATAAATTCAACCCCAAGAGGAGAGAGAAAGAGAAACAACTAAAGAATAAGTGGAAGAAATAGTAAACCTGGAGTGGATTGGAACTCAACTGTTTTAGGAATTCCTAAATAAAAATGGCGTAAACATGGCAGTTAAAAGAGAGAGATTGCCAGATGGGGACAAAACCAAGAACCAGATATATGTCGTCTACAAGAAACTGTCTGTCAGTGTAGAGAATTTGACCTGAAATATAATGCAGATATTTAAGTTAGAAGTAAATTGATGGGGCAAAGATACCATGCAAACAGCCAACAACAGAAAACTGGTGTTATTGTTGTTAGGTACTGTAACTGATAAGCCCGCACGTCACCTTTGCTGGGTCATGATTCTCAATACTTCGGCAGTCCAATAATGTGATCATTTCACTGTTGAGATTGGATACCTGGTCACTCCCATAAAGGGATCCGTTGTGAATGAGACCTGTGGGGCAGGGCCTATGGCAGATAACTGCCCCCTCAGCTTCCACCTTTCCACCCTACACTGCCCAGTCCTTCTTGCTGTCCTTACCATGCCTTTTGCTTGTTCTGGATCCTGCAGCTGGCTCCTGTTCCTCTGATGTCCAGTTCTTGGGACTTGAGCTAGCAGATGCCTTCTGGACTTGCCTACTGATCTGGAGATTCATCGATCTTCACAGCTGGCAACAGCTGGTTCTCCAGCCTGGCAATCTAGGGTTTGCCAGCTCCTGTGATGGTGTGAATCCAGAAGTGCATCTTTCTTGCCTATGACTTTGGGGTCTTATAGCATCTGAAAACAATGCGAGCACTTCCTTGATATAAATCTCTCCCTCTCTCTTTCTTTCTTTCTATATGGATGTATGTTTATATAGTTCTCTAGAGGCCACCTACGACATTTGGTATCATGAGTGGTTCTCAAAAAAAAAACAACTAGTAAGGATGTATTTTCTAAATTGGTTTAGTGTGAAAGCTTTTGAGGACCATGCTTCCAGTAGTTCAGAGAGTGCTGCTAATCCTGCCATGAGGCAATAGTTGAAATATGAAAAGTACCATCACCATAGACCAGGTACTGGTAAAACACAAGGCTCTGGTTGATTGCGTGATTGATAACCTTCTACACTTTTGTCATAATGAAAGGTGTAAGGAAGCTGATTGGCTAGTCCTCCTTTTGCTAGACTACCTGTTGAGGGAGACGACTTCAGTCTTCCTGGTCAAAGTGGAAGCGTGACATAAGTGATCTCAAAATTCCCACTTGTACCTTGCAAGAAAGCCTTATTTCTTGTAGTCACAGAGCTGATATTGCCATAAACCAAACCCGGAGTCTTATTTTAAGGGTAGCTGAATTACAACACCAACTCAACTGGCAATCTCAGAAGTACCTTAAGTTTAAGTGGAGGGCATTGACTGGGAAGAATTGGGATCCTGAAAACTGATGATGGGGACACCAGGGCAGATAATTAGAAAACTGGAGATCTGTAGCCCCTCAATTCCGTTGAATCCCTCCTGCCAACAGAACCTTTAGCTCCTCCATACCCCTCGACCACCACATCCTGTGAAATTGACCCGGCTGCACCTGAAGCACCTTTGTCTGAACCATTGCCTGGACATTGTGTAAGGCGAATGCTGTGCAACACAATGCTGAATCATCTCAAAACGTTTCCTCACTGATGCTGGCTTCTAGACCTATCACTAGACTTAAGTCCCAGTGAGCCCCAGAAAGGTGAAATACAAAGTATAAGCCAGGAGGTATACACTGCACTGCGAAGGAATTACTTGACTTTTCTCATATGTGCAAACAGAACCCTGGGGAATAGGTGTGGGAATGGCTGTTATGGGCGTGGGATGCTAGTGCAAGGAACAGAAAGGTGGAGTAACCTGAGGTCACCAGGAAGGACACAGAGTCTTCATTCAGTGTTGCAGCTTGAGAAGTTCAAAAAGGATCTAATACTTGGTTTCATTGATGCATTGGTCGTTTTGTGCTCCTGTAAGAGAAATACCAAAAGTGGATGACTGTAACAAAGAGAATTCGATTCTCTCATGGTCTAGTAGGCTACAAGTCCAAATTCAGTGGGTCACCACCAAGGGAAGTCTATCTCTTCTCTCTCAGCTCTGGAGGAAGGTCCTTGTCATCAATCTTCCCCTGGACTAGGAGCTTGTCCACTCAGGAACCTAGAGCCCAAAGGACACACTCTGCTCCAAGCGCTGGTTTTGGGGATATGAGGTCCCCCTCTCTGAGTGCTTGCTTTTCTCTTTGATATCGCTAAAGAAATTGTCTTAAGACACCATCTAACCTTGTTGATCTCATCCATATAACTGCCCTTTTCCTCCCTCGTTAACATCAAAGGGATAGGTGTTACAACACAGAGGGAAAACCCCAAAGATGACAAAGTGGTAGACAACCACCCAGTACTGGCAATCAGGAACTTGTCGATTTGGCAGATATTTTCAGGGACACAATTCAAATCCTGGTAGTGGGATTGCTGAAGCGTGCTTTACACTGTGGCCTATAGTAAATTAAGTTGAAAAGTGAGAACTGCCTTGATACACTATGCAACAGGATATCCAAAGGCTTAGGGAATTCAGCATGCTGTTGGTCTTACTGTGAGTTGCTGTTCAATTGGTTTCCATCCTACAGTGACCCTGTTCACAAAAGAACAAAACACAGCCCAGGCCTTTGCCATTCTCAGCAGTGTTGCTGTGCCTGAGCCCACTGACGCAGGCATTGTCTCATTGTGTTCCATTGACAGTCTTCCTTTTTTTTGGCCAGCCCTTTACTTGACCCAGCATGACATCCTTGTCCGGGGACAGATCCCCCCTCATAGCATGTCCAAAGTATGTGAAACAAAGTCTTGTCATCCTTGCTTCTAAAGAGCATTCTGATGGAACTTCTTCCAAGACAGATCTGTTCATTCTTTTGACGGTCCATGGTATAGTCAATGTTCTTGGCCAGCACCACAATTCAGAGGCCTCACTGTCAATTCATAGGTCTTCTCTCATTCGTTGTCCAGATTTTGCACCTATAGGAGGTGATTGAAAACAGGATGGCTTGGGTCAAGTGCACGTCAGTCCTCAAGGGGACAACTTTGCTTTTCAACATTTCAGAAAGGTCTTTTGAAGCAAATTTGTCCAACGCAATGCAATCTTGGATTTTGTGGCCGCTGTTTCCACAGCGAGTAATTGCAGCTCCTAGCAATAGAAAATTGTTGACAGCCTCAGGCTGTTCTCCATAGATCCTGATGTTGCTAACTGGTCCAGTTGGGAGAATTTTTGTTTTCTTTATGTTGATGTGTAATTTCCCCTGAAGGCTGTGATTTTTGGTCTTCAAGTCCTCTTGACTTTCAGCCAGGAAGGCTGCATCCTCCAAATGGTAGCTCAGGGTGTTAATGAGTCTTCCTTCAACTCCGATGTCTCCTTACCTCTCCATATTATCCAGTTTCTTGGATTATTTGTTCAGCATGTGGATTAAATAGATAGATGTTGAAAAGATACCACCCTGATGCACACCTTTCCTGGCTTGAAACTACGCAATATCCACTTTCTCTGTTCACATGATTGCCTCTTGATCCGTGCATTTACAGATTCCTCATGAGCACAACACAGTGTTCCGCATTTCCCAATTTTTGCAATGTTATCCAGCTTTTGTTATGAGTCATGCCGCTGAACGTCCTAACATACTTAATAACAGTAGGTAAACATCTTGGATATTCTCTTTTTTCAGCTGGGATCTAGCTGACCTCAGTCATGATACCCTTAATTCCATGTCGTCTTGTGTACCTGGCTTGAATTTCTGGCAGATCCTTGTCACTACTCTGCTGCAGCCCCTTTGGAATGTTCATCTGATAAATTTTGCTTCTATGTGCTATTGATGATACTGTGTAATAATTTCTGCTTTGGGTTGGATCATCTTTCTTGGGAATAGGATCAATATGGATCCTTTCCAGTAGGTTTCCCAGGTAGCTGTCTTCCAGATTTCTTGGCATTGATGAGTGCACACTTCCAGCACTGCATCCATACGTTGAAACACCTCACTTGGTATTCCATCAATGCCTGGAGGCTTGTTTTTCAGCAGTGCCTTCTGCACAGCTTGGACTTCTTCCTTCAGTACCACTGATCCCTAATCATATGTCAGCTCCTGAGATGGTTAAGTGTTGAACAGTGCTTCTTGGTATAGTGATTCTGTCTTCTGTTGATGCCTTTTTTTTTTGGATTGGCTATTTTCTCTGTTGAATCCTTCAATTTTGCAACTCAAGTTGTCAGGCTTTTCTTGAGGTCTTTCACCTTGAGAGATGCAAAGTGTGTTTTCTTTAGGTTTTCTACTTGCAGGTGTTCACACATGCCATCATGAGACTTTAATTTGTCTTCTAGGTCTGCCCTTTGAAGTTTCCCTTTCAACTCTTTTATTTCATCATTTTTTGTCCTTTTGCTTTCGCTACTTGACATTCAAGAGCAAGTCAGAGTCTCTTCTGACATCCACTTAGATCTGCTCTTTCTTTCCTGGCTTTTTCATGACCCTTGACTTTCTTCTTGTATGATGTCCAGAAGGTCACTTCACAAGCTGTCTGGTCTTTGGTCATCAGTGTTCAGTGCATCAGATCTCTTCTTGGCATGGTCTCTACCTTCAGGTGGGATATACACCAGGTTGGACCTTAGCTGTCATGGGCTTGTTCAGACTTTCTTCAGTTTTACCTCAAACGTTTGGAGGAGTAGTTGATGATCTACATCTCAGTCAGCCCCTGGCTTCCTTCTGACAAGTGATATTGAGCTTTTCTATTGTTTTTTTCCACATGCATCATCTTTTGATACCTGTCTATTCCACCTAGTGAGGTCCATGTGTATAGTTACTGTTGATGTCGGTGAAAAAGTCTTCCTTTCAAAGAAAAACTCTTTGTTTCTGCAAAATTAATGATGCCTTCTTCAACATTCTTCCTATCACAAAGGCCATGTATTCCAGCTATTCTCCCTTCATCTTTGTTTGCATCTTTGGCATTCCAATCACAAGTAAATATCAGTGTATCCTGATGGATGTTCTATCAATTTAAGTGTGCAGAAGTTGGCAAAAATCTGCCGGTTCTTTACCTTTGGCCTTACTGGTTGGTGCATCAATTTTAATAATTATCGTATTAACGGGTCTTCCTTGTAGGCATGTGGATATTTTCGTATCACTGACAGTATTGTATGTGAGAATAGAGCTTGAAATGTTCTTTTTGACAGTGAAAGCAATGCCATTCTTCTTCAAGTTGCCATTTCCAGCATTCTAGACCATATGATTGTCTGATTCAAAATGGGCTATACCAGTCCGTTTCACCTCACTAATGCTTAGGGTATTAATGTTCATGGGTTCTATTTAATTGTGGATGCTTTCCAATTTCCATAGATTCATACTTTGTATGTTCCCCATTCCAATTCTTAATGAATGATTGCAACTGTTTTTTCTCACTTTGAGTTATGTCATGTTAGCAAATAAGGTATTGAATTTTGACTCCATCCACAGCATTAAGGTCGACTGTACTTTGAGGAGGCAGCTCTACCCTAGTTGGGTGCGAGTGTCTTCCCACCTGAGGGGCTCCTCCTTGGGCATTAGATCACACAAGATTGGCCTGGTATTCCTAACGATTTCACTGGCTAATGATTTTTGGAAGTAGACCACCAGGTCCTTCTTCCTAGTCTGTTTTAATCTGAAAGTCCAGCTGAACCCTGACTGCTGTCAGTGATGCTACTGGTATCTGAAGACCAAACATGTGGTTTTCAGAATGACAACAATATAGAAGCCGTGACAGTACAACAAACTGACAGATATGTGGAGAACTGACACGCTAGAGTGGACTTATCAGATTGTATACACAGAACTCATACATGAAGTGCCCAGAGGATACCCCTTTGAAGACAACTGTGAAGAACTAGGTTGGGAAGGGAGCCCTAATATACTTGAAGACTGTTATGATTCTTATTTTATGTAAATCAGATTTGAAAGTGGAGCTACCCTCACTGAATGAAGATCCCTAATTTCAGTGGGGCTGATTGAAGCCTATAATGGTAGGTGCCAATTGGCAGCTCTCGATCCACAGATCCGTGGTAGCCATGGATACCACCGTAGACAGCAGAGTCAAATTACTAATCAGAATAGTCTGACTTGTGTGGACTTAAGGGATGGCTACTCAGTCCTGGTGTCCCTTGTAGTGAAATAGAGAAGAAGTCTACTAAAGATGTCCTTGATGTGCACAAATGGATGAATTCTAACTCAAATTGCCAAAAGAGAGAGTCACATCCCCTCAAATAATTCCCAGATTTGGGCATGTTTACAGACCCAGAACCCTATTGTTGAAGGGGAGACTGGGTCCCCTTCAGGAGGGACTCACATTGACTCTATAGGGGAGGGTAGAACCACCTGATAGAGTTTCCCTGGAACACCTGGTGGATTTGAACCTATGCGTTGTGGTTAGCGGCAGTAGCAGTGAAGCTCGACATGGATAGGATTTTTATTGATGTGATAAAATGAAAAAAACCCAAACCCACTGCTGTTGCCTCGATTCCAACTCATAGCAACCATATAGCTCAAAGTAGAACTGCCCTGTAGAGTCTCCAACGAGTGCCTGGCGGTTGTGAACAGCTGTCCTTTTGGTTATCAGACATAGCGCTTAACCTGTACACCACAGGGGTTTCCTCGATATGCTAGCAAACCAAAAACCCAACCTGTTGCCATGAAGTTGTTCCCAACTCCTGGCTACAGAGTAGACCCACCCTCTAGTGTTTCTAAGGAGCACTGGGAGAGTTCAAGCTGCCAACCTTTTGCTCGCAGCCATAGCACTAAACCACTACAACACCACGCTGCCCATGGGCATGGTATAGGCCAGGCAATTAATCCCCCAAGAATTCAGGCACCTTCTACCTCAGTGAAATATCTAGAGGTCCAGTGGTATGAGGTGTGTCTAGATATTCCTCCTAAAGGAAGCAAAAGTGATTGCATAAGGCTGTTCCCACAACTGAAAATGAGATATAATGCTAGTGGGCCGCTTCGGAGTTTGGAGGCAGCCTATTCTTCACATGGGTGTGCCACTCTGGTCTGTCAAGTGACTTGAAAAGCTGATAATTTTGAGTTGGGCCCATAACTGGAAATGGCAGTACAATAGGTTCAGACTTCTTGGCCAACAGCTGTACCACCTGGCCTGTATACTCTGGCTGATAGAGTGATGCTTAAAGTGTCAGTGGCAGATACAGATGCTATCTGAGCTCTTCAGTGTGACCCTATTGGTGACTTGCAGCACAGACCCGTTGTATTTTGCAGCAAAGCTCTGCCGTCCTCAGCAGGTAACTACTCTCCTTTTGAGAAGCCTCTTTAGGCTTGTTACTCGCTCTTAGTAGAGGCTGAACGTCTAATGATGGGCCACCGAATCACCAGGAGACCCAAGGTGCCCATCACTAGCTCATTATTGTTGTCTGATCCACAGACCCACTCCATCATTAAGTAGAAGTGGTATATATGAGATCCGGGCCAAGTAGGAGCTGAAAAATGAAATAGGTTGCATGAGACAGTGGCCTAAATACCTGTGGTCTCTTCCCCTGCCATGTTAGCTTCCATTATCTCTTCACCATCTATGGTCTTACAGGAAATTCCTTCTAATCAGTTGACTGAAGAAAAGAAGTCCACTTTAGAGATGGTTCTGCACTGAACGCTGGGCAGTGACAGAAGTCCAACAACTTTCTGGGATCTCCGTGGAGGTCAGTGGTGTAGGGAAACCCTCAAAATGGGCAGAACTTTGAGTGGTGCCCTCATTTTTAGTTTTCCTTGGAAGGAGAAATGTCCAGATGTGCAGTAGCACACTAATTCCTTGTTTGGGTAGGTGGTCAGGGACTCTGAAATAGCATGATTGGAAAACGAGAGACACAGATGTATGGGAAAGAGTTATTTGGGTAGAAAATTCTGAATGGGCTGAGAAGTGAAGTTATGTGTATCTGATGTGAATGATCACCAAAGGGTGACTTCAGCAGAGGAAGACTTTAAAGTCAAGTGAACAGAATGATGTATTCTGTGGAAAACATTGATTCTCTTTGTTCAGCTACAGCTACTGCCCTGATTGCTCAGTGGGCTTGGGAAAAAGTGGTGGTGGTATCAGGAACATAGATGTTCACTTTCCAAGGCAGAGTTGGCTACTACTACCGCCGAATGCCTAGTGTCAGCAGTAGAGAGCGACACCAAATTCCCAATATGGCAACACCTCTTCAGATGATGAACCAGCAGCCTGGTGGCAAGTTAATTACATTGGGCCACTGACATCATGGAAATGGTAGCATTGATTTCTCCCTTGAATAGATACTCACTCTGGATATGGCCCCGGTGGGAGAGTAGCAATACATTGCAGTGTGAACCCTTTGTGAGGGCTTCTCTTGTTCTGAGCCCCATTCCAAAGTGATAACTTTTCAAGTCACTTGATAACAAGATAGAATAAAACATCCAAGTGAGTAATATAATACCTCTAAAATCAAAAAATGCTCATGCAATAGGTGTTCCGCCTCCTTTTCAGTTGTAAACAGGGCCACATACATCACCTTACCGTCACTTTGCAAGGAAGATGTTGACATACCCCATGTGACGTGAGTCTCGAAATTTCACTGAGATATAGGGTATTAGAAATCTCTATGCTATTTTCCACCATCTGAATTGAAAACCCACTGCTGTCAACTCAAAGCAAGCCTATTGGACAGGGTAGAATTGCCCCACAGAGTTTCCAAGGAGCACCTAGTAGATTGGAACTACGAACTCTTTGGGTAGCAGCTGTAACAATTAACCACATTGCACCAGGATTTCCTTCCACCCATTATCATAGAGATATCTTAACAATAAATGTAGAGTCTTTCAGGACCAGTCAGCACCATGTCCACAATGTACCGGACCAGGTGAAGTCTTAGGGAAAGGGAAATTTATCCTGGTCCCTGTCGTCTAAATATTGACATACAGCAAGAGATTTGATACACCACTGAGTAAAGACAGTTGTGGTATATTGCAGGCCGTGCCAACTGAAAGCAAATGTCTGCTGGTGGTTCTTTGAAATAGAGACGAGGAGAAATGACATTAATGGCTTCATAACCCAGGAGATGTGCTAATTTGCAGGCCACATTGCCCAAGAAACTCCTATTCCCACTGATTGGCTGCTCCCATTAGGTTGTGAAAACGGAGAATGATTACATAACGTCAGCTGAACCACTGATAATTACAGCCTAATCAAGTGGGGACATCCCGTTACCCATCCCACTTGTGATGAAAATGTTCTGAAGTAGATATTGATGATGGTTCGATGGGGTTGTGAAAGTACATAGAGCCACTATGCTACACACTTTAAGGCTATTTAAACAAAACTTTATTGAAAGAGAAATTTCCTGTCATATCGCATCCTGTCATATCCTATCTTACGCTACTGTATCTTATCTATACTATACTATCTAACACACTATAAACAATAAAATATAAATTGAGCCAGACAATTACTGCAACACAAACCCAAACTACCCATGCAGATAAATGTTTGGGGCTTGAGGCCGATGTTTCGTCACCATGAACAAGGTACTGATGTGAAAGAGATGTGGCACGTGGCTCAGCTTGTGCTGCCCAAGGGAGTGCTGGAGATGGAGGGCTTAATAGTGTATGAGGCTCCAGTGTGACAGCAGTGGAGGCAACAGGAACAGGATCCGTCTCAGGAGTTGTGTAGGGAACCTGTTGGAGGTGTCCCAGGGTAGAAATCCAACCTTCCAGCTGGTGAGGGTGCTCTGTGGCATACCAGTGGACGTCCATCGATACCACTGTGCTCATCAGGCAGTCCCGGCGCCGGTCAAGGTGCTGGCCCAAGAAGAGAATCTGACCTTCCAGCAGGCTCTCCATCAGGTGCGTGACTTGGTGACGGATGACGTGTCGCTGAGCCCACCTACCCTGTTCCTCTAAGCAGTGGATCTGACTCAGGAAGTCATCCTGGAGTGTATTCTGGACGTTGCCCACGGTAAAATCCCGCATCTCCTGTGGAGGCTTCTGGTGACAGTGGTGACGGTGGTGGTGGGAGAGACGGTACTCAATTGATCTTTGGTGCTGGCGCAGGAAGAATAGGGTCAGCATGCTGAGGTGGTTCAGGTGTTGGATGTAGAGGTCAGCCAGGTTCAGAATCTCCACCTCCAGTTCCCTATGCATCAACTGCCAGAATTGAAGCTGGTAATAGAACAGCAGGTGCTCTGCTGAGCTGCTGTACGGGAGCAGAGCCAGGGTGGACCTCGGCTCCTGCCCCTCGATCGGATTCTGGAAATGGCCCAGGATGGGCATCTGGGTGTTCATCTGATGCTGCTGATGGAGCTGGAGGTGGACCTGGGCTACCTCGAGTTCCTGTGTTGCAGCCCGAAGAGGCTCCACGTCAGCTGGTGGTCTGGGAGTCAGTTCAGGAGGGAGCTCGGTGTAGGTATCAGGACCTCCAGCTGGCTCTCTGTCTGGTCCTGCTGCCGGAGCTGTCAGTTTTGTAGGTGATGCACTATGGAGCTTTGGTGCTGGTATGGGACCAGAACGGACCTCAACTGATAGCGTGGATGTTGGTTCTTGTGGCAAAGAGGGATCTTGAGAGACGTTTACAAGGGGCCCTTGGCCTGGCTCTGGAGCTGTAAGAGGAGAAGTGGTCACCAATAGGACTACCTGTCCTCATGCCTTTCCATGATGTCTAACATCCCACTGCCATCAGGAGACACCCAATCCCCAGATTTCCACCCGAGGAAGTCATCTCAGACTGTGGTCAGGCAGAGGAGGCCCAATGGTTCCTCCGAGCTTGTCTTGACCCTAGTCTCTTCTGGTCTTCCCATGTGCCCTTGACAAGCTCACATGCAGGCATGCCCTGTATTCCTTACCCTCTAGCTCTGCCTCAGTGACCTCCTGTTGATCCAGCTTGGCCCGGAGACGTTGGGCACGGCGCTCCAGGTGGGAACCTGGCATGTTCAGCTGAACGTATTCCAGCACGAGCTTCAAGCAGGGGAAGTGTGGGGGCTCATCAAAGTCATCCGGGTAGTCCGTTAGCCACATGGTCAGGATAAAACCAATGGCGCTGTGGGTGAGTGAGGAGAAGCAGGGTGAGAGGCAAGGCTATTCCCACCACACTGGCCTCCCAGGGCTCCTGCGCAAAGGACCGGATCCTCTGTCTGCCCCTAGATCACACCCTCTGGCTGTCCTTTCAGTGACAGGCCTGGTGACTGAGCAGAGGGCTAGCACAGAACCTCTGTCCCAGGGAGCTCCCCATCAGTGCTCTACAGAAGCATCCTTTCTTGGGGAGCCTGATTCTACCCTGTTGTGCCATCTGGCCCTCTCCACACTGGACAGTATCCCTCTGAGGACAAGACAGGCATGTGACTACATGGTGACCTCACAGCCCAGTACCCAGTAGTGCTACACACGTATCTTACACTCAGAAATACACAGAGTCCATCCCGTGCCCCAGATGCACAGGCTCCTCCCCTGGACCATGCACACAGAGTGCTGGCTGGTTCCCTGAGCAGGGCTGAGGGTCTTCTCTCCCACGGACAGTATTTTCTCCAGGGACGCGGGCCCAACAGGCAGCTGAGCAGGCACAATCTGAGAGCAAGTCTGCCCACCCCCCGCCTCCTGTTTCGGGTCCCGAATCGGGGAGGGGGCAAGTGGTGATGTGAGGGAATTGTGGGCTTGTACATTGTCTCAGGTGACTCTGAGCCCTCAGTCTCCTCACTGTTCCCCAGGTTGCCCAGTTTCTACATGTAGCTGCCTATTACCCATTACCTCCTGCAGCCCACAACTCTAAACTCATTCTTGTAGTGGACTGTAGATTGTGGGGCCCAGGTCTACCCAGCTTAAATGCAGACACAGCCCCCCTCCACAACCTCCAGCCTTCTGCAGAGGCAGTGGTCCTTTGTTCTTCATGGAAAGTCCACTCACTCTATCAGTTGGTCCCGGGGTTCAGTGTCCGTGGCAGAAGTCGGGTGATTACATCCATACCTAGAGGTAGCATGAGGGTGTCACCGCTAATGCAGTGTTTCCCCCGGGGGTTCATAAGTCTCGTGTACCTGTCTGTCTCCTAACTAGTGTGGAGGCCCAAGATGACAGGCGTCACTGTCAGCTTTGTCCCCTGAACGATGATGAGCACCTAGAACAGTGTCTGTAACAGTGGGGGCTTCTTGGACAATTGGTGATACAGTAAAGCCGAGCAGGAGCTTCTGAGAGTATCTGAGAGTCCTGGGGTCCCTGTGCCGTCCTTCCCGTTTCCCTGCTCTGGGAAAGGACCCAGGGAATGGAATCTCTATCCCCTTTTACAAATGGGTGTGCAGTCAGTGAGGGGTGAGGCCGACAACTTCTTGATGGGGGAGAGGAAACTAACGTGAACATCCCAGCCCCTCCAGCAGCCTTCCCCATCAAGCTGGGCTCTGGGTACCCAGGAATTCTAGCCGATGGGTTCTTTCCCACCTCCCTTCTCAGGGCAGTAAATGGAGACTCCATGGTGAAGTGACATTCCTTACAAATGTGAGGGGACAGAGTACCCTCTGGGCTGCAGACAGCAGGGCACTCACCTTTGAAAGAGCCCCTCAAGGACCTGCTGGGTGGTGGCGTAAGTTCTGTAAGTTCCCAGAACAATCTTGATAAAGGAGAATTGGCCATTTACGAAGGCCGGCACCAGGTGCTCCAGCAGCGTCTCCAACGAGCCTTCCCTGATGTTGCGAATCACCCAGACCTCGTCCAGGTCCCGGTCTGCTCCACACACACACTGGGTGGCATAGAGGAGGATCACAGTATCAGAGGTGGGCCCGTGCACCACCAGGAGGCCTGAGGACCAGAGCTCCGAGTGTGCACACCCCTCCCGTCAGTGTCCTGTGTTTGGAGTGGCCCACTGTGCTTGTAGCAGGGAACGTGACTTGGTCCTCAACGCAGAATTGCAGGTGAGGGATGGTTGAAATATTAGGAGCCTGAATTCATTTTGTTAACTATATAACTATGGTGTCTGCCTATAGGATCGGCAGAAATTTTGTGAGTTCTTACTAAATACCCCACTTTGAAGATGAGAAAACAGAGACTTGGTGACATCCAGGGAGTAGTCGAAGCTACCTGGTCATTGTGCAGAACCATCTGACACTATGGCTCCGTGATGTTCCCTGTGTGTTACATGAATGCTGCTGTGCTCCTAACTCAGAGGGGAAAGTCTGGTGCAGTTTACTTCCTGCCCCCCTGAGAGCAGTACCCAGAGAAGACGCACACCCATGAGATCCCCTGGGATTGGGAAGCAAGACCCAAGTTTTCTTTCTGTCCATTAAAGGGAGTTTTGACAACGTGACCCTATTCAGCAGCGAGATCCAGCCCAGGGTGACAGCCTGGAGATCGTGGGATGGCAGAGAGACCCCCACAGGTTTCAGGATCGAAAGAATGACTCAGGCAGAGTGAATCTGAATGGCAGTAAAGGACCAAGAAGTGGTTGGGTTTCTCAGGGCGGGACTGAGTCGATGCAGGGCCCCAACCAACACCACTGGATGCTGGGCCACGTGGCTTCCATGGGTGTTTGGGGAAGTATTGTGGCTCTAAGATTCTAACTTCAAATGCCTACGTCCACCCTCAGTGTGCCACTGCCATGCTTCTGTCCCAGGAGTTCGGTTTATGAAGAGGCAAGGAACGTTCCCGCAGGCCTGCTGAAAGGGCAGCAGCAGGAATCAGTCCAGGGGAGCAGCAGGAATCAGTGCAGGGACAGCAGCAGGAATCAGTCCAGGGCGAGCAGCATTGAGAGGCTCCATCGCTCTGGGAACTGGTCTCCATTCTGGAATGTTCTGCAGCTGAGTCAGCACTTAGCCCCTGATCTGCAGGATTCACATGATGTGTCCCCTTAGATTGCAGGTGGCATAAAAAGGTGTGTCATAGGCTTAGCCTCATGCTTTCAGTTAAAAGAAACTTGTAAGCATGACGACTCCTGGTGCTGGCAGACGGTGTGGAAGAGCAGGCGAAATGGTGTTCCCGAACCCAGGGGTGGGAGATTAAACAGTGACCAAAAGCGACCTCCTGAATGACACATGGGCTGATGTTAGGTAATGATGGATAAAAGCTTGTTTCAGACATTCCTGCAAATGTGTCAGTAGCGACTTTGTAGCTAGCCAGGATCGGGAGTGTAGTAGTGGAAACAGGAAAGGGTGGCCACAGGTTCCTTTGGAGGTAGACTGGTGGCCCTCAAGAGGGAGAGTTCTCAGAGGGTGCCAGAGGTCTCCAGGGTGGTTTCTTCGCTGTTGGCCCCGTCTGGTCACTTGAGGTCCCTGGGTAGTGTTCCCATTCCTCTCTCCCCAGCACTCAGTCAGAGTCTGCACCAGCCTCTCCTGGGTCTTTTTTTGGGTAGGCTGAGTATATGATGCCATCATCCTTCTGTGAGCGCTTCTGCAGAGACAGTGCCAGCAGTAGCCAGGGACGCATCCAGGGTCCCTCTGAAAGGCCTCTTTCTCTCTTTGCCTCTGTGCACACGGAACATTCAGGGAGGTTCCAGTGGGCTGTGTGTACTACGCCCTTGGTGAGTTGGCCTGGGGACTGCACCATCCAGCGCTGGCCGAGGCCAGAGAGGGAAAGGCAACGTGCCTACCGCAGCAGGCCCTAGAGGGGGTCGGACTCCCTCATGGTCAGCAGAGGCCCAGGCAGTGACCGCAGCTGCTACTGTGCATGGACTGTCCCAGTCAGGGTGAACTGGATCCCAGAAAAGCCCAGGTTAGAGTGCCGAGTCAGCCTCTGACCCCGACAGTGCCTACGACAGCCCTGGTCTGAGCTGTGACCGCCGGGCTGACTCAGATCCCAGAATTCTATGCGGTAATTAAGGTTAGGGCAGGAAGGCAGCGGGTCTCTCCACCCTTGCGACCCCTACCCCTGTCTCCATGACACTTCGTCTGATAACCTCGGGCCCCCATCACCGCATTCCAGTCAGACGCAGCACGGAGAACCCAGTGAGGATGACGGGCCCTGCGGGAGGGGCTCGGGGCTGCCTCGGTGAGTGCTCGTCCCGGGGTAGCACGCTGTTTTCAGCTCCTCCTCCTCACCCCTTCCCAGGTCACCGCCCCCTCCTTCCCTGAGCCCCGCTCCCCTCTCCCAAATGGACCTTGCCTCACCCAACAACTATCTGCTTCATCCTTTCTGTCCTCATTTCTCCCCGTCCGTGTTTCCATGGACCCCACAAGGACAAACGCTGGCATGGTCTGAGGGCTGGGGTGCCCTGGGGAAGCGGTGTGGGTCTGCCCAGGTGGGATCCAGTGGTGGCCGGGCCCCGATTGGCGGGACTGGGTCACTCTGTGTTACCTGCAGGGTCTGCCTTAGGAAACGCCAGAACCTCCGGGACGGTGAGATGAAAATACGGCGTAGCCTTCGTGAGAATCCCGAGCTCCTGGGCTCCGAAACGAGTGAAAACGGGATACAAGAAGAACACATGTTGCTCGACCAAGTGTCTCTACTCTAGCGAGTTGGGTAGGGTCTGTGACTAGAATGCGGGTACCTGGTTACCAGGATTCCAATTCCGTTGTGCTCTGCCATGAGGGAAGTGAAGTCATGTTGAGTGCCCTGACCTGGGCCCGACCTCAGATAGAAAGTTGTCTTGGGAGGATTCACCTCTCTGCATGGCATGTCCATAACTGTGTACAGCTGACCCCAATTCAGCCCCCCAGAACCCAGCCAAGACCAGGGTACAGCCAGGGACCCAGCTTTGTGCAACAGAGCTGCGTGGAGACATAGCTCATCCCTGTTAAGCGGTTTGGGACCCTAGAGAATACCCTGTGCTCCTCAGAGCTTCCCCAGTCCTCCCGCCTGCACAGTAGGGATCCTTTTATCATCTTCTTCCTGGGGGTGTCCAGAGGTGTATGTGCGATAACATCTGTAGACCTCATGGGCTGGCGTTATATGTAGCTAATCAGCGGCAAATTATCCAACAGACAAGGTAAGCACAGGGCTCACCTGCTTACCAAATCATCTGTTGTGAGCATTTTCATGTTTTTTCACTTTATTAAAGGTTCTGCTTCTAGGCATGGTCAGCAGGTGACTCGCTCAACCCCACAGCACATTGCTACAGAATCAAAGCTTCTTTTCAAATCCACAGTCCCCAACAGGGCCAGATGGCCCTGGAAGGCAATGTAATCACAAGTTTCCGCATTAGAAGATGACGTGTTCACCTTGCTTGCCTTGCCTGTCGGATAATCTGTCCCTCTAGCTAGTGCACGAACTCAGAGATAGGAGAAGTCCAAGCAGGGGTAGGAGGCTGCATGGTGTATGCCTCAGACAGGACTGGGTACCCGTAGTATGATCTTGGGGAAAACTTCCTCTCTCAGCCTTTTTTCCCAGTCTGCACCAGGAGGGGTTTGGAAAGATGTGAACTTTGTGACCCTCTGGAGGAAACTTTCTGTGACTTGCATTTTATTTAGAATCTGAGCCAATGCTTCATCTCAGTCTGGGGGATGGGCAGCCTGCACAATGGCCCCCAATAATCTTACCTGCTGGTCTTTATATCCTATGTGGCCCCCCCGCCTCAGTGTGAACTGCAATGGGGACTTGCTTCCGAAAAATGTTATTTCTGTTGTTTTTGTTAGGTGCCTCAGAGTGAATTTCAACTCCTAATGGCCCACTGGGGGCAATATCTCTTGGATGTCTTATGTTTTCTGTCATCTCTTTCTGTTTGTCATTTATTTCTCTCTCCAGGCACCCCCCAGGAAACAGCTGTGATATATGACCTTCCCTTGGAGAGTACCAGGTGACAGTGACCTGAGGGAGGGTCAGACCTTGTATTTAAACTCAATATATGTAAAATATTAGGGTTTCAACATATAATCAATATAAGAAAGTTATTAATAAGCTATTTTTTCTTTTTTTGCACTAAGTTCTTAAAATCTTGTGTATTTGAAGAGTAGCCCCATTTCAAGTGCGCAGTAGATCACTGGTTGCCATTGAGTTGATACAGACACTGGTGTCTCCATGAGTAAGAAGGTACAACTGTGCTCCATAGGGTTTTCCATGGCTGGTGTTTTGGAAGCCACTAGCCCTTTCTTCCAAGGTACTTCTGAGTAGACTCAAACTGCCAACCTTTCAGTTAACGACCAAACACTTGATTCTTTGTACCATTCAGAGATCTGCAAAAGTTCCTAGTGGGCAGTGGTGGCCTTGTTGTTTGGTTAGATTTTTTTTTTCCCATCATCAATATTTAATGAGCACTTACAGTGCACTAGGCACAACAGGCACTTGGCAGGCACAACAGAACATACAGAAAACATTGACCCTGCTTCAGGAGCTTACATTCTAGAAGGAAAAAAAAAAAATACACCTCTTTTAAAATGGTATTTTTGTTTGGTGTTTTCTGCAGGTAGTGAGGAAATATCCTTAAGGGTGAGCTTTGGGTGTAACTTAGCCCCATTGTTATATAGAGAACACAGGAAGAGTAAAAGATTTAAAGGCAGATGATGACAGACCATTTGGGAATAGTCAAGGCTTACAGGGAGAAAAACACATCTCATCAACTAAGGAGATTTGCTGCCGTTGGTAGGATGAGGGAAGTAGTTTGTGGGATGCAAGCAAAGGAAGCAGGGTGTCTCAAAGACATAGAGTGGAGCCAGAAAGATCATGCAGCCTTTTTCCAAGTACATGGCCACCAAGTAGAAATGGTTAGTGACAAGACAGAAGGCGGCTAACAAGGAAGGTAATCCTGTGCACCTGACAAATAGAATAAAAGGATCAAAATTGAAGGCAGTCTATATCTAGAAATTTTTAGAAGCCAAAAGTGATTTGGAAGCACAAAACTTACAGTTAATGCTACCCGGTGTCACAAGGAGCCAAGGGCATTGAGGAATTGTAAGTTAGAAAATTCCATAGACCAAAAAATTTTAAATACAATACATCACATTTTTCTGTTCTATCTCCCTCCAAAAACTAGAAATGAGTTTTCTTTGAGAGGGGGAAGAGGAAGAGAATGGGTCATGGGTGGCAACAGTAGTCATTCTATTAAGTAGTATTTCTGTCAATATGATAAACTTTGCATTTAAACTTGGTAAAAGCCCATTAGCTGCCAAGAGCGAGTAAGGACTAAATTTCCAAAAATGTACAATTTCTTTTAGAGAAGTTTCAGAACCAAAAAAAACTAATTTACATGAAAAGCTGTAGAGAAAGTAGTTGAAAAGTCCATTCATAAAACTTTTATTCCACTTACATCAACTTAACACATGTTCTTAACAATTATGCTTGGATTGTTGATGAAAATTTCCTAAAAAGCTAGCCATCATCTCAAGTTATTTCCCTGTTAACTATTTTTACAGCACATGCATGTTAGGCAAGTATCAAAAAAAAAAAATCACAAAGGCAAAAAACCTAAAAAAAGTTAAATATATGGGATTTTGTTTTACCGCTGTGCTTGATATACATGATGTAATGGATATCAAGCAATTCTTTTTTACTGCATCTTTACTTGTATATTTGTTCTTAGGTTGCCTAAAACATTGAAATACAAATAAAATGAGTGTAGCAAAAATAATGAAAGCGAACAGCAGGTAACTTTACAAATAACGGAATGTGAACCATTTGTCCCTTTCTCTACAGTAAATTGGGTCACAACTTTATCTGAAGAACACTTCTGCAGCTGCAGTCAAAGGTGTGCACACTGAGTTTTATATTCCGTAGATACACATGGTTCAGCATGTCCTATCCATGGAATATCTACTTCTACCACAGCCTTGTGAAGTGCTCCAAACCTTAAAGTACCCACAATGCCTACAATGTGACTGGAACCAATTTTCTCTTTATCCCCCCACCAGAACAAACCAATGCGTAGGCAGTTTTCTTTGCTAAGACATGGAAGCAGTTTTAACACTGGCCCTGGCGGAGCCACAATGTACCAAAGTACTATGCCAAACATTTATACCTTGTATAAAAAATTCCACATCCCCATGTTGGCCATCTCAAGATGAAAACAGGTAACTTGCTATACGTTAACTGGCTCTATTCCCCTAATATTAAACATAAAAACCGTATGGGAAATATAGAAATTCAAATAGAAGTAACATAAACCTGTCATAAACCATAAACAGAAACTATCTGTGGGACAGCATGGACGACAAATGGTCTACTGTGTAAATTTTAGAATGAGGCAGATAAAAAGTTAGAAGGCTGGTTAATTTTCCCCCCC
The DNA here is from genome assembly GCA_028571685.1 of Heterohyrax brucei. Classification (NCBI taxonomy): domain Eukaryota; kingdom Metazoa; phylum Chordata; class Mammalia; order Hyracoidea; family Procaviidae; genus Heterohyrax; species Heterohyrax brucei. The sequence goes on along the minus strand of CM053149.1, from coordinate 26,038,300 downwards.
TTCTCCTGCTTCAGCTTCATCTCCTTGGGTATCCGATGTCCACAGTGTCAAGTTGTCTCTCAGTAACTGCATTGTTAGCGTGCTGTCTTTGTATGACTCTTCACTTAATGTATCAAGTTCAGCAATGGCTTCATCAAAAGCTGTCTTTGCAAGAGAGCAGGCTTTCTCTGGGGAGTTCAGAATCTCGTAATAGAACACAGAGAAGTTAAGAGCCAGACCCCGTCTGATAGGATGTGTTGGTTGCATTTCCTTTTTGCTGATCTCAAAAGCTTCTTGGTACGCTTGTTGTGACTGATCCACAATCCCTTTCTTGTCATCACCAGCAGCAACTTCAGCCAAGTAACACTAGTAGTCTCCTTTCATTTTCAGGTAGAAGACTTTGCTGTCAGCTTGTGAAGCATTCGGCATTAAGAACTTTTCCAAAAGAGACAGTACATCATTGCAGATATCTCTTAGCTCGGTCTCAATTTTCTCTCTGTATTCTCGAGCCATCTGCTGTTTTTTCTCAGCACCTTCCGTCTTTTGCTCAATACTTGAGACGACCCTCCAAGATGACCTACGGGCTCCTGCAACATTTTTATAAGCAACTGAGAAAAGATTCCTCTCCTCATTGGATAATTCAGCTCCTTGCTCCGTGACAGACTTCGTGCAGGCTGCCATGTCATCATCGTTCAGCCTGCTCGGCCAATGTGGCCTTTTGCACTAGCTCATTTTAATCCATGACTGGTTGTTCATGGCCCCTGAAGCACAGCTTCCCCCAGGTCTACCCAGCTTACAACTCCTGGTTAGATTTCAGATAAGCATTCTTGGTGAGAATTCTTCATGGGTGATATTTTAAACTTCCGATGGCATTTAATGATATTTGATCACTTGAGTAAAGGAGTTTCTTACAGAGTTTTCCACTATAAAAGATTCATTTTTCCCTTTTGTAATGTAGAAAGTAATTGGTAGGTGTTTCTTGGGTACCATGAGGCTATTCTGTTGCCCTATTGTCTTTCACCCAGACATTTTAGTAGAATCCACTGACAATACTGTTGTGGACCTACCAGTACTCTGATGCTTACAAAACAATAGTTTCCTATAATTATGTTTATATTTATTAGCTGACATTATCCTCTAAGAAGAGAAAATATCGGTGGTTAGCTGTGTTATTTATGTTAGGGATTTCCTTTACTTCTTTTCCTTTGGATGTAAGGCAGGCAGAGAGTCCACATGGACACCTCACAGAACTGGAAGTGTACAAGTGAAGTATGCAGCCCAGGAGAATTAGGGAAGGAATAGAGATCAGGAAGGTTAATGTATTTGTTACGATAAAGCTAACTAGCAAATAAATGACAACATTTCATTGGATTGTCATACTAGGTGTTTACTTTTATAAAAGTTCACTGTGGGTGTTTAGTGTTTAGCAAGCGGTCTTTGTCTACGCTCTGATTCGGGACTCACCCTTCTAATTTCTTGTGGCTATGGTGTCACCCAGGGCCTTGAAATCCTCAGCATCTAGGATGAAGGGGAAAGAGAATATCCTAACCCATGTTCTCTAGAGAAACAAAACCAGTGAACTGTACATACATATACATATTAAAAAAACAAAAAAACACCCTGTTGATGTTGAGTCGATTCTGGACCCTATTGTCCCTACACACACAGAAGGAAAGGAAATGGCTTATATAGTTGTGGAGGCTGACAAGTGCCAAATCTATGGGTCAGGCATCAGGCTGGAGTCCTCTCCTGACTCAGAAGTTGCAGGAGCTGATTAAGTCTGAGATCTGCAGGTCAGGCAGCTGACTGAAGCCTTCTCATGTCCCAAGAACTAGAGGTCAGGGGGTGACAAGATAAATGTGGGATCAGAAAGAGTAAGAACAAGCTTTGCCAGAATAGCTATATGTAGACTGGATTGGAGTCATACACCCAAGGAAACTCTCCTTCTGATTGACTGTGTGTTTGTTGTCTGGTACTGCTCTAACAGAGATACAAAAAGTGAATGTCTTCAACAAAGAAAAGTTAATTCTTACACAGTGCTGGAGGCTAGAAGTCCAATTTCAGGGTGCCAGCTCCAGGGTAATGCACACTCTATTGTCTTTCTCTGTCAGCTATGGAGGCAGGTCCTCATGATGCATCCATCTTTCTTTGATCTGAGAGAATCTTGGCACAGGAACCTCAGGTCTGAAGGACACACTCTGCTCCTGGTGCTGTGCTCTTAATGGCAGGAGGTCCCTTACTCTCTGCTTGCTTGCCTTTTCTTTTATCTCTTATAGGATAAAAGGTGGTGCAGGTCACATTCCATGGAAACTCTTTTTGTAAGGGTACTGTGATCCCACCCTAATCCTCTTTAACATAATCCTGTCTATTAACTACAGGAGAGATTAGGATTTACAGACTAGCAGAAATCACAAAATGGAAAACAACCACACAATACTGGGAATTATGGCCCAGTCAAGTTGCTGCACACATTTTGGGGGAACACAATTCAATCTATAAGAGACTGCTCCATCAGATTACAAACTGGAGGATGATCACATGTCTGCCAAATTACTGAGAATGAAGCCTAGCCAAGCTAACACAGCACAATAACCATCACGGAGAGAAATCAGAGAAGGTCATCCACCTCTTAATTATCTTGACCTGAAAGTGACATGTGTAATTTTCACTTGAACTTGATCGGTGAGAGCAAGTCGAAAAGCCCAACTGAGATGCAAGGGGTGAGGTACCACCCGAAAATACAACTCCTGGCTTGTTGCTCTGAAGTGACTTCTTGCAATAAAGTGACTTCCTCTTTCTCAAAGACTGGTGTCCAGACAACTGGCAAGTCTGAGTGTGCCAGACAAGTATAACTGGAGGCCTGAAAATCACTGAACAGTGCTGTTTTCGAACAACAGTGTAGATTGAAGTAGGCAGTCAGGACTAATTCTTTAGCTATTTTTATTAACATTTCTGGCTTCGGGACATTAGCTGGCTCAGGCAGGAAATCATACATTAACTTACAGGAGCCACTGAGAGAAAACCTTTATGGCCTTTGCAGCTTTTTTCTAAAAGTATCAAGTAAGTGGAGGTGCTAGTTTGATGCCTCCTGCTCAGGTGACAACTGACAGCTGCCAGTACCCCAGTTCTGCTGCATATTTTGTGTGAATCCCTACGCCCTGATCTCAGAAGAATGGCCCCTTAACTGCCCACATTGTTCCCTGACACTTGCCCCTGTACCTGCTTATAGCCTCTGCCTTTAAAAACCCTGACCTTGCCTGAATTTGGACGCCGGTCCAAGGATGCCGCCAGCCCCGTGTGTTGCTGGCATACAGAAATAAAAACCTTTAATCACCTTACCCAAGCTCCTGTCTCAGATATTGGCTGCTTGTGTGTTGTGGAATGTTTGTGTGTTGTGGGGATGATGGATGAATAGTAAACAGAGTGGAAGGGAGCCCTCCTCCAGTCCAGTGTCCCACAGTCCAGCTCAGAACATGAGGGATCCTCCGAGCCCCTACTGAGTAGGGACCACAGGCCCAGGCTCCTGTGAACCTGGGCAGTAACTAGGTAAGCCACGCCCCGATTCCCAACCCACAGAGACTGTGTGCCACTGTGAGTCGTTAGTTTTGTGGTGGTGTTATCACAGAGCAGGAGAGAACTCCTCCAGCCCATGTGGTCCTGGGGCCAGGATCTGTCCCCTTCCTCCCTGATGCTCTCTTTCCAGGTCACTTCAGCTGCATGGGCTGCTGTCAACCCGCTCTCTGGGCAATTATATTGGCCCCTCAGTCTCTGTACCAGGTAGATCTTTTCCCTGGCCTTCTGTCCCCAGACTAATGCAGGGCTGCTCTTACCAGTCACTCTGGTCACACGTAAGTGTCACCTTAGAGAGACCTCTCGAACCACACCCCAATCTCATCTCACAACACCCTGCTTTACTTTCTCTGTAATATGTGCTCTTTCCCTTTCATCCATCTTTTTTTTTTTTTAAATCCATGTTTGGGTGTCTTAAAATTTCATCAATTCCTAAAGGATGTTTTTCTATTTGCCAGTGTCTTCCATGCTGCTTCAACTTCTTCCTTTTGTATGATTAGTTCTTGATCACATGCTACATTGTGGAATGGTTGAATGTCATCCAGGTCTACTGTAGTCGCTATATTAATATCAGACAATTAAGCTTCAGAAAAAGGCGTGTCATTGGGAAACAATAGAGACGTAACATGATAACGAAAGGTTCGTTTCTCCCCAAAGACCTACGAATTCTAAATGTGTGTGTCAATAACAACAGTATTTCCAAAGAGAAAGAGTGATAAATCTGTAGGGAGAAATGGACAGAGTCACATTTATAGTTGAGGATGACAGCACTCTTTTAGCAATAATTAATACAGAGCCCCGCTAGGTGGAGTCCTGGAAATTGGTGACATAACGATTGCATGCTATGTCAGCTAACTCAAAAGTCAATAGTTGGAATCCACTAGGTATCCCTTCGAAACTCTGTGGGGCAGTTTTCTTTTATCTTATAGAAATGAAGTGACCAGAACCCGAAGAAAGAATGAGAAATAAAGGGCATCTAAGAACTGTGAGAGGGCATCAGATGGTTTAATGTATATGCATCATTGAAATCTCTGAAAGACATTAGAGAGAAAATACAGGAAAATATATATTAGAAGAAACAGTGGCTAAGAATTTTCCAAACTAAATTGCAGATACTAAATTACAGATGCAAAGAATTCTGAAAATACCAACCTGAATTCATCTCGGGTGGGAGGTTGTGGAAACAAAACCTACCAAAGTGCACCAGTAAAGCAAAATGAACATCTACCATATTATATTTAAACTGCTGAAAACCAAGACAAAAGGAAAATTTTGACTGGCCTCTTACTAGAGGGGAGTGGAGAGGGTGGGAAAGAGGGGACAGGAGACTGTTAAGAGGATATGACATGTACAGAACAGAGTAGTGTGCTGTTACTGGGCAAGGAGAGCAGTAGGAGCTGCACATAGGCGGGTATGCGAATTTAAACTGGATTGTACACTTTCACACAATCACAATAAATAAATAAAAAATGTACTTACATAGAAAGAAAATTTTGAAGTCAGTCAGAGAAATAAAGCAAACCTAAGTGTTAGAATTACATGAGAGTTCCTTTTGAAAATGAGTGAAGCACAATGACTGTGGAGTGAAAGCTTTAAATTACTGAACAAAAAGGTGGAGAGACTTTCAACTTAGAGTTCTAGATCTTACAACAATAGTTTTTGAAAAAGAAAAACCTACTGCTGTTGAGTTGATTCTGATTCATAGCGACCCTATGGGGCAGAGTGGAACTCTCCACAGAGTTTCCAAAGAGCATCTGGCAGATTTGAAAATAAAGGAGAAATGTATATATCCTCAGAAAAATAAAAGAATTCATTGGCATCCGATTTACACTACAAAAAAAGTTAAACACTTCTGATGGAAGGATTACATCACTAAGAAACACTGATCTGTTCAAAGAAATGAAAAGCATCACAAATTTATAAGTGGAGATGAAGTTGTTTTTGTCTAATTTTTAGCTGCTCTAAAAGATCATTGGTGATCTGAAGCAAAATTATTAACAATGTATTAGGTATGAATAGCATGTTAATTGTAGAATGGAAACCCTAGTGGCAGTGGTGAAGAGTTCAGCTGCTAATCACAAGGTGAACAATTCCAATCCAGCACATCCACCTTGGAAATCCTATGGGGCAGTTCTGCCCTGTCTCTTATGGTCAACTATGAATCAGAATCGACTGGGCAGTAATACTCGGGTTCTTTTAATAGGTACATATGAAATATATGACAAAAATAGTATCAGAGGCACAAAGAAGGAATTAGAAACTTAGAAAGTTCTCACACCGTATGTGAAGTGTAATATATGAAGAAACACTCAGAATACTTGATACGTTGTTAATACCTAAGGAAACTATTTTTTTGCCTCCTATAAGTAATAGTTCATTATATTGAGTTACAAAAAAACTATAAATTCAACCCCAAGAGGAGAGAGAAAGAGAAACAACTAAAGAATAAGTGGAAGAAATAGTAAACCTGGAGTGGATTGGAACTCAACTGTTTTAGGAATTCCTAAATAAAAATGGCGTAAACATGGCAGTTAAAAGAGAGAGATTGCCAGATGGGGACAAAACCAAGAACCAGATATATGTCGTCTACAAGAAACTGTCTGTCAGTGTAGAGAATTTGACCTGAAATATAATGCAGATATTTAAGTTAGAAGTAAATTGATGGGGCAAAGATACCATGCAAACAGCCAACAACAGAAAACTGGTGTTATTGTTGTTAGGTACTGTAACTGATAAGCCCGCACGTCACCTTTGCTGGGTCATGATTCTCAATACTTCGGCAGTCCAATAATGTGATCATTTCACTGTTGAGATTGGATACCTGGTCACTCCCATAAAGGGATCCGTTGTGAATGAGACCTGTGGGGCAGGGCCTATGGCAGATAACTGCCCCCTCAGCTTCCACCTTTCCACCCTACACTGCCCAGTCCTTCTTGCTGTCCTTACCATGCCTTTTGCTTGTTCTGGATCCTGCAGCTGGCTCCTGTTCCTCTGATGTCCAGTTCTTGGGACTTGAGCTAGCAGATGCCTTCTGGACTTGCCTACTGATCTGGAGATTCATCGATCTTCACAGCTGGCAACAGCTGGTTCTCCAGCCTGGCAATCTAGGGTTTGCCAGCTCCTGTGATGGTGTGAATCCAGAAGTGCATCTTTCTTGCCTATGACTTTGGGGTCTTATAGCATCTGAAAACAATGCGAGCACTTCCTTGATATAAATCTCTCCCTCTCTCTTTCTTTCTTTCTATATGGATGTATGTTTATATAGTTCTCTAGAGGCCACCTACGACATTTGGTATCATGAGTGGTTCTCAAAAAAAAAACAACTAGTAAGGATGTATTTTCTAAATTGGTTTAGTGTGAAAGCTTTTGAGGACCATGCTTCCAGTAGTTCAGAGAGTGCTGCTAATCCTGCCATGAGGCAATAGTTGAAATATGAAAAGTACCATCACCATAGACCAGGTACTGGTAAAACACAAGGCTCTGGTTGATTGCGTGATTGATAACCTTCTACACTTTTGTCATAATGAAAGGTGTAAGGAAGCTGATTGGCTAGTCCTCCTTTTGCTAGACTACCTGTTGAGGGAGACGACTTCAGTCTTCCTGGTCAAAGTGGAAGCGTGACATAAGTGATCTCAAAATTCCCACTTGTACCTTGCAAGAAAGCCTTATTTCTTGTAGTCACAGAGCTGATATTGCCATAAACCAAACCCGGAGTCTTATTTTAAGGGTAGCTGAATTACAACACCAACTCAACTGGCAATCTCAGAAGTACCTTAAGTTTAAGTGGAGGGCATTGACTGGGAAGAATTGGGATCCTGAAAACTGATGATGGGGACACCAGGGCAGATAATTAGAAAACTGGAGATCTGTAGCCCCTCAATTCCGTTGAATCCCTCCTGCCAACAGAACCTTTAGCTCCTCCATACCCCTCGACCACCACATCCTGTGAAATTGACCCGGCTGCACCTGAAGCACCTTTGTCTGAACCATTGCCTGGACATTGTGTAAGGCGAATGCTGTGCAACACAATGCTGAATCATCTCAAAACGTTTCCTCACTGATGCTGGCTTCTAGACCTATCACTAGACTTAAGTCCCAGTGAGCCCCAGAAAGGTGAAATACAAAGTATAAGCCAGGAGGTATACACTGCACTGCGAAGGAATTACTTGACTTTTCTCATATGTGCAAACAGAACCCTGGGGAATAGGTGTGGGAATGGCTGTTATGGGCGTGGGATGCTAGTGCAAGGAACAGAAAGGTGGAGTAACCTGAGGTCACCAGGAAGGACACAGAGTCTTCATTCAGTGTTGCAGCTTGAGAAGTTCAAAAAGGATCTAATACTTGGTTTCATTGATGCATTGGTCGTTTTGTGCTCCTGTAAGAGAAATACCAAAAGTGGATGACTGTAACAAAGAGAATTCGATTCTCTCATGGTCTAGTAGGCTACAAGTCCAAATTCAGTGGGTCACCACCAAGGGAAGTCTATCTCTTCTCTCTCAGCTCTGGAGGAAGGTCCTTGTCATCAATCTTCCCCTGGACTAGGAGCTTGTCCACTCAGGAACCTAGAGCCCAAAGGACACACTCTGCTCCAAGCGCTGGTTTTGGGGATATGAGGTCCCCCTCTCTGAGTGCTTGCTTTTCTCTTTGATATCGCTAAAGAAATTGTCTTAAGACACCATCTAACCTTGTTGATCTCATCCATATAACTGCCCTTTTCCTCCCTCGTTAACATCAAAGGGATAGGTGTTACAACACAGAGGGAAAACCCCAAAGATGACAAAGTGGTAGACAACCACCCAGTACTGGCAATCAGGAACTTGTCGATTTGGCAGATATTTTCAGGGACACAATTCAAATCCTGGTAGTGGGATTGCTGAAGCGTGCTTTACACTGTGGCCTATAGTAAATTAAGTTGAAAAGTGAGAACTGCCTTGATACACTATGCAACAGGATATCCAAAGGCTTAGGGAATTCAGCATGCTGTTGGTCTTACTGTGAGTTGCTGTTCAATTGGTTTCCATCCTACAGTGACCCTGTTCACAAAAGAACAAAACACAGCCCAGGCCTTTGCCATTCTCAGCAGTGTTGCTGTGCCTGAGCCCACTGACGCAGGCATTGTCTCATTGTGTTCCATTGACAGTCTTCCTTTTTTTTGGCCAGCCCTTTACTTGACCCAGCATGACATCCTTGTCCGGGGACAGATCCCCCCTCATAGCATGTCCAAAGTATGTGAAACAAAGTCTTGTCATCCTTGCTTCTAAAGAGCATTCTGATGGAACTTCTTCCAAGACAGATCTGTTCATTCTTTTGACGGTCCATGGTATAGTCAATGTTCTTGGCCAGCACCACAATTCAGAGGCCTCACTGTCAATTCATAGGTCTTCTCTCATTCGTTGTCCAGATTTTGCACCTATAGGAGGTGATTGAAAACAGGATGGCTTGGGTCAAGTGCACGTCAGTCCTCAAGGGGACAACTTTGCTTTTCAACATTTCAGAAAGGTCTTTTGAAGCAAATTTGTCCAACGCAATGCAATCTTGGATTTTGTGGCCGCTGTTTCCACAGCGAGTAATTGCAGCTCCTAGCAATAGAAAATTGTTGACAGCCTCAGGCTGTTCTCCATAGATCCTGATGTTGCTAACTGGTCCAGTTGGGAGAATTTTTGTTTTCTTTATGTTGATGTGTAATTTCCCCTGAAGGCTGTGATTTTTGGTCTTCAAGTCCTCTTGACTTTCAGCCAGGAAGGCTGCATCCTCCAAATGGTAGCTCAGGGTGTTAATGAGTCTTCCTTCAACTCCGATGTCTCCTTACCTCTCCATATTATCCAGTTTCTTGGATTATTTGTTCAGCATGTGGATTAAATAGATAGATGTTGAAAAGATACCACCCTGATGCACACCTTTCCTGGCTTGAAACTACGCAATATCCACTTTCTCTGTTCACATGATTGCCTCTTGATCCGTGCATTTACAGATTCCTCATGAGCACAACACAGTGTTCCGCATTTCCCAATTTTTGCAATGTTATCCAGCTTTTGTTATGAGTCATGCCGCTGAACGTCCTAACATACTTAATAACAGTAGGTAAACATCTTGGATATTCTCTTTTTTCAGCTGGGATCTAGCTGACCTCAGTCATGATACCCTTAATTCCATGTCGTCTTGTGTACCTGGCTTGAATTTCTGGCAGATCCTTGTCACTACTCTGCTGCAGCCCCTTTGGAATGTTCATCTGATAAATTTTGCTTCTATGTGCTATTGATGATACTGTGTAATAATTTCTGCTTTGGGTTGGATCATCTTTCTTGGGAATAGGATCAATATGGATCCTTTCCAGTAGGTTTCCCAGGTAGCTGTCTTCCAGATTTCTTGGCATTGATGAGTGCACACTTCCAGCACTGCATCCATACGTTGAAACACCTCACTTGGTATTCCATCAATGCCTGGAGGCTTGTTTTTCAGCAGTGCCTTCTGCACAGCTTGGACTTCTTCCTTCAGTACCACTGATCCCTAATCATATGTCAGCTCCTGAGATGGTTAAGTGTTGAACAGTGCTTCTTGGTATAGTGATTCTGTCTTCTGTTGATGCCTTTTTTTTTTGGATTGGCTATTTTCTCTGTTGAATCCTTCAATTTTGCAACTCAAGTTGTCAGGCTTTTCTTGAGGTCTTTCACCTTGAGAGATGCAAAGTGTGTTTTCTTTAGGTTTTCTACTTGCAGGTGTTCACACATGCCATCATGAGACTTTAATTTGTCTTCTAGGTCTGCCCTTTGAAGTTTCCCTTTCAACTCTTTTATTTCATCATTTTTTGTCCTTTTGCTTTCGCTACTTGACATTCAAGAGCAAGTCAGAGTCTCTTCTGACATCCACTTAGATCTGCTCTTTCTTTCCTGGCTTTTTCATGACCCTTGACTTTCTTCTTGTATGATGTCCAGAAGGTCACTTCACAAGCTGTCTGGTCTTTGGTCATCAGTGTTCAGTGCATCAGATCTCTTCTTGGCATGGTCTCTACCTTCAGGTGGGATATACACCAGGTTGGACCTTAGCTGTCATGGGCTTGTTCAGACTTTCTTCAGTTTTACCTCAAACGTTTGGAGGAGTAGTTGATGATCTACATCTCAGTCAGCCCCTGGCTTCCTTCTGACAAGTGATATTGAGCTTTTCTATTGTTTTTTTCCACATGCATCATCTTTTGATACCTGTCTATTCCACCTAGTGAGGTCCATGTGTATAGTTACTGTTGATGTCGGTGAAAAAGTCTTCCTTTCAAAGAAAAACTCTTTGTTTCTGCAAAATTAATGATGCCTTCTTCAACATTCTTCCTATCACAAAGGCCATGTATTCCAGCTATTCTCCCTTCATCTTTGTTTGCATCTTTGGCATTCCAATCACAAGTAAATATCAGTGTATCCTGATGGATGTTCTATCAATTTAAGTGTGCAGAAGTTGGCAAAAATCTGCCGGTTCTTTACCTTTGGCCTTACTGGTTGGTGCATCAATTTTAATAATTATCGTATTAACGGGTCTTCCTTGTAGGCATGTGGATATTTTCGTATCACTGACAGTATTGTATGTGAGAATAGAGCTTGAAATGTTCTTTTTGACAGTGAAAGCAATGCCATTCTTCTTCAAGTTGCCATTTCCAGCATTCTAGACCATATGATTGTCTGATTCAAAATGGGCTATACCAGTCCGTTTCACCTCACTAATGCTTAGGGTATTAATGTTCATGGGTTCTATTTAATTGTGGATGCTTTCCAATTTCCATAGATTCATACTTTGTATGTTCCCCATTCCAATTCTTAATGAATGATTGCAACTGTTTTTTCTCACTTTGAGTTATGTCATGTTAGCAAATAAGGTATTGAATTTTGACTCCATCCACAGCATTAAGGTCGACTGTACTTTGAGGAGGCAGCTCTACCCTAGTTGGGTGCGAGTGTCTTCCCACCTGAGGGGCTCCTCCTTGGGCATTAGATCACACAAGATTGGCCTGGTATTCCTAACGATTTCACTGGCTAATGATTTTTGGAAGTAGACCACCAGGTCCTTCTTCCTAGTCTGTTTTAATCTGAAAGTCCAGCTGAACCCTGACTGCTGTCAGTGATGCTACTGGTATCTGAAGACCAAACATGTGGTTTTCAGAATGACAACAATATAGAAGCCGTGACAGTACAACAAACTGACAGATATGTGGAGAACTGACACGCTAGAGTGGACTTATCAGATTGTATACACAGAACTCATACATGAAGTGCCCAGAGGATACCCCTTTGAAGACAACTGTGAAGAACTAGGTTGGGAAGGGAGCCCTAATATACTTGAAGACTGTTATGATTCTTATTTTATGTAAATCAGATTTGAAAGTGGAGCTACCCTCACTGAATGAAGATCCCTAATTTCAGTGGGGCTGATTGAAGCCTATAATGGTAGGTGCCAATTGGCAGCTCTCGATCCACAGATCCGTGGTAGCCATGGATACCACCGTAGACAGCAGAGTCAAATTACTAATCAGAATAGTCTGACTTGTGTGGACTTAAGGGATGGCTACTCAGTCCTGGTGTCCCTTGTAGTGAAATAGAGAAGAAGTCTACTAAAGATGTCCTTGATGTGCACAAATGGATGAATTCTAACTCAAATTGCCAAAAGAGAGAGTCACATCCCCTCAAATAATTCCCAGATTTGGGCATGTTTACAGACCCAGAACCCTATTGTTGAAGGGGAGACTGGGTCCCCTTCAGGAGGGACTCACATTGACTCTATAGGGGAGGGTAGAACCACCTGATAGAGTTTCCCTGGAACACCTGGTGGATTTGAACCTATGCGTTGTGGTTAGCGGCAGTAGCAGTGAAGCTCGACATGGATAGGATTTTTATTGATGTGATAAAATGAAAAAAACCCAAACCCACTGCTGTTGCCTCGATTCCAACTCATAGCAACCATATAGCTCAAAGTAGAACTGCCCTGTAGAGTCTCCAACGAGTGCCTGGCGGTTGTGAACAGCTGTCCTTTTGGTTATCAGACATAGCGCTTAACCTGTACACCACAGGGGTTTCCTCGATATGCTAGCAAACCAAAAACCCAACCTGTTGCCATGAAGTTGTTCCCAACTCCTGGCTACAGAGTAGACCCACCCTCTAGTGTTTCTAAGGAGCACTGGGAGAGTTCAAGCTGCCAACCTTTTGCTCGCAGCCATAGCACTAAACCACTACAACACCACGCTGCCCATGGGCATGGTATAGGCCAGGCAATTAATCCCCCAAGAATTCAGGCACCTTCTACCTCAGTGAAATATCTAGAGGTCCAGTGGTATGAGGTGTGTCTAGATATTCCTCCTAAAGGAAGCAAAAGTGATTGCATAAGGCTGTTCCCACAACTGAAAATGAGATATAATGCTAGTGGGCCGCTTCGGAGTTTGGAGGCAGCCTATTCTTCACATGGGTGTGCCACTCTGGTCTGTCAAGTGACTTGAAAAGCTGATAATTTTGAGTTGGGCCCATAACTGGAAATGGCAGTACAATAGGTTCAGACTTCTTGGCCAACAGCTGTACCACCTGGCCTGTATACTCTGGCTGATAGAGTGATGCTTAAAGTGTCAGTGGCAGATACAGATGCTATCTGAGCTCTTCAGTGTGACCCTATTGGTGACTTGCAGCACAGACCCGTTGTATTTTGCAGCAAAGCTCTGCCGTCCTCAGCAGGTAACTACTCTCCTTTTGAGAAGCCTCTTTAGGCTTGTTACTCGCTCTTAGTAGAGGCTGAACGTCTAATGATGGGCCACCGAATCACCAGGAGACCCAAGGTGCCCATCACTAGCTCATTATTGTTGTCTGATCCACAGACCCACTCCATCATTAAGTAGAAGTGGTATATATGAGATCCGGGCCAAGTAGGAGCTGAAAAATGAAATAGGTTGCATGAGACAGTGGCCTAAATACCTGTGGTCTCTTCCCCTGCCATGTTAGCTTCCATTATCTCTTCACCATCTATGGTCTTACAGGAAATTCCTTCTAATCAGTTGACTGAAGAAAAGAAGTCCACTTTAGAGATGGTTCTGCACTGAACGCTGGGCAGTGACAGAAGTCCAACAACTTTCTGGGATCTCCGTGGAGGTCAGTGGTGTAGGGAAACCCTCAAAATGGGCAGAACTTTGAGTGGTGCCCTCATTTTTAGTTTTCCTTGGAAGGAGAAATGTCCAGATGTGCAGTAGCACACTAATTCCTTGTTTGGGTAGGTGGTCAGGGACTCTGAAATAGCATGATTGGAAAACGAGAGACACAGATGTATGGGAAAGAGTTATTTGGGTAGAAAATTCTGAATGGGCTGAGAAGTGAAGTTATGTGTATCTGATGTGAATGATCACCAAAGGGTGACTTCAGCAGAGGAAGACTTTAAAGTCAAGTGAACAGAATGATGTATTCTGTGGAAAACATTGATTCTCTTTGTTCAGCTACAGCTACTGCCCTGATTGCTCAGTGGGCTTGGGAAAAAGTGGTGGTGGTATCAGGAACATAGATGTTCACTTTCCAAGGCAGAGTTGGCTACTACTACCGCCGAATGCCTAGTGTCAGCAGTAGAGAGCGACACCAAATTCCCAATATGGCAACACCTCTTCAGATGATGAACCAGCAGCCTGGTGGCAAGTTAATTACATTGGGCCACTGACATCATGGAAATGGTAGCATTGATTTCTCCCTTGAATAGATACTCACTCTGGATATGGCCCCGGTGGGAGAGTAGCAATACATTGCAGTGTGAACCCTTTGTGAGGGCTTCTCTTGTTCTGAGCCCCATTCCAAAGTGATAACTTTTCAAGTCACTTGATAACAAGATAGAATAAAACATCCAAGTGAGTAATATAATACCTCTAAAATCAAAAAATGCTCATGCAATAGGTGTTCCGCCTCCTTTTCAGTTGTAAACAGGGCCACATACATCACCTTACCGTCACTTTGCAAGGAAGATGTTGACATACCCCATGTGACGTGAGTCTCGAAATTTCACTGAGATATAGGGTATTAGAAATCTCTATGCTATTTTCCACCATCTGAATTGAAAACCCACTGCTGTCAACTCAAAGCAAGCCTATTGGACAGGGTAGAATTGCCCCACAGAGTTTCCAAGGAGCACCTAGTAGATTGGAACTACGAACTCTTTGGGTAGCAGCTGTAACAATTAACCACATTGCACCAGGATTTCCTTCCACCCATTATCATAGAGATATCTTAACAATAAATGTAGAGTCTTTCAGGACCAGTCAGCACCATGTCCACAATGTACCGGACCAGGTGAAGTCTTAGGGAAAGGGAAATTTATCCTGGTCCCTGTCGTCTAAATATTGACATACAGCAAGAGATTTGATACACCACTGAGTAAAGACAGTTGTGGTATATTGCAGGCCGTGCCAACTGAAAGCAAATGTCTGCTGGTGGTTCTTTGAAATAGAGACGAGGAGAAATGACATTAATGGCTTCATAACCCAGGAGATGTGCTAATTTGCAGGCCACATTGCCCAAGAAACTCCTATTCCCACTGATTGGCTGCTCCCATTAGGTTGTGAAAACGGAGAATGATTACATAACGTCAGCTGAACCACTGATAATTACAGCCTAATCAAGTGGGGACATCCCGTTACCCATCCCACTTGTGATGAAAATGTTCTGAAGTAGATATTGATGATGGTTCGATGGGGTTGTGAAAGTACATAGAGCCACTATGCTACACACTTTAAGGCTATTTAAACAAAACTTTATTGAAAGAGAAATTTCCTGTCATATCGCATCCTGTCATATCCTATCTTACGCTACTGTATCTTATCTATACTATACTATCTAACACACTATAAACAATAAAATATAAATTGAGCCAGACAATTACTGCAACACAAACCCAAACTACCCATGCAGATAAATGTTTGGGGCTTGAGGCCGATGTTTCGTCACCATGAACAAGGTACTGATGTGAAAGAGATGTGGCACGTGGCTCAGCTTGTGCTGCCCAAGGGAGTGCTGGAGATGGAGGGCTTAATAGTGTATGAGGCTCCAGTGTGACAGCAGTGGAGGCAACAGGAACAGGATCCGTCTCAGGAGTTGTGTAGGGAACCTGTTGGAGGTGTCCCAGGGTAGAAATCCAACCTTCCAGCTGGTGAGGGTGCTCTGTGGCATACCAGTGGACGTCCATCGATACCACTGTGCTCATCAGGCAGTCCCGGCGCCGGTCAAGGTGCTGGCCCAAGAAGAGAATCTGACCTTCCAGCAGGCTCTCCATCAGGTGCGTGACTTGGTGACGGATGACGTGTCGCTGAGCCCACCTACCCTGTTCCTCTAAGCAGTGGATCTGACTCAGGAAGTCATCCTGGAGTGTATTCTGGACGTTGCCCACGGTAAAATCCCGCATCTCCTGTGGAGGCTTCTGGTGACAGTGGTGACGGTGGTGGTGGGAGAGACGGTACTCAATTGATCTTTGGTGCTGGCGCAGGAAGAATAGGGTCAGCATGCTGAGGTGGTTCAGGTGTTGGATGTAGAGGTCAGCCAGGTTCAGAATCTCCACCTCCAGTTCCCTATGCATCAACTGCCAGAATTGAAGCTGGTAATAGAACAGCAGGTGCTCTGCTGAGCTGCTGTACGGGAGCAGAGCCAGGGTGGACCTCGGCTCCTGCCCCTCGATCGGATTCTGGAAATGGCCCAGGATGGGCATCTGGGTGTTCATCTGATGCTGCTGATGGAGCTGGAGGTGGACCTGGGCTACCTCGAGTTCCTGTGTTGCAGCCCGAAGAGGCTCCACGTCAGCTGGTGGTCTGGGAGTCAGTTCAGGAGGGAGCTCGGTGTAGGTATCAGGACCTCCAGCTGGCTCTCTGTCTGGTCCTGCTGCCGGAGCTGTCAGTTTTGTAGGTGATGCACTATGGAGCTTTGGTGCTGGTATGGGACCAGAACGGACCTCAACTGATAGCGTGGATGTTGGTTCTTGTGGCAAAGAGGGATCTTGAGAGACGTTTACAAGGGGCCCTTGGCCTGGCTCTGGAGCTGTAAGAGGAGAAGTGGTCACCAATAGGACTACCTGTCCTCATGCCTTTCCATGATGTCTAACATCCCACTGCCATCAGGAGACACCCAATCCCCAGATTTCCACCCGAGGAAGTCATCTCAGACTGTGGTCAGGCAGAGGAGGCCCAATGGTTCCTCCGAGCTTGTCTTGACCCTAGTCTCTTCTGGTCTTCCCATGTGCCCTTGACAAGCTCACATGCAGGCATGCCCTGTATTCCTTACCCTCTAGCTCTGCCTCAGTGACCTCCTGTTGATCCAGCTTGGCCCGGAGACGTTGGGCACGGCGCTCCAGGTGGGAACCTGGCATGTTCAGCTGAACGTATTCCAGCACGAGCTTCAAGCAGGGGAAGTGTGGGGGCTCATCAAAGTCATCCGGGTAGTCCGTTAGCCACATGGTCAGGATAAAACCAATGGCGCTGTGGGTGAGTGAGGAGAAGCAGGGTGAGAGGCAAGGCTATTCCCACCACACTGGCCTCCCAGGGCTCCTGCGCAAAGGACCGGATCCTCTGTCTGCCCCTAGATCACACCCTCTGGCTGTCCTTTCAGTGACAGGCCTGGTGACTGAGCAGAGGGCTAGCACAGAACCTCTGTCCCAGGGAGCTCCCCATCAGTGCTCTACAGAAGCATCCTTTCTTGGGGAGCCTGATTCTACCCTGTTGTGCCATCTGGCCCTCTCCACACTGGACAGTATCCCTCTGAGGACAAGACAGGCATGTGACTACATGGTGACCTCACAGCCCAGTACCCAGTAGTGCTACACACGTATCTTACACTCAGAAATACACAGAGTCCATCCCGTGCCCCAGATGCACAGGCTCCTCCCCTGGACCATGCACACAGAGTGCTGGCTGGTTCCCTGAGCAGGGCTGAGGGTCTTCTCTCCCACGGACAGTATTTTCTCCAGGGACGCGGGCCCAACAGGCAGCTGAGCAGGCACAATCTGAGAGCAAGTCTGCCCACCCCCCGCCTCCTGTTTCGGGTCCCGAATCGGGGAGGGGGCAAGTGGTGATGTGAGGGAATTGTGGGCTTGTACATTGTCTCAGGTGACTCTGAGCCCTCAGTCTCCTCACTGTTCCCCAGGTTGCCCAGTTTCTACATGTAGCTGCCTATTACCCATTACCTCCTGCAGCCCACAACTCTAAACTCATTCTTGTAGTGGACTGTAGATTGTGGGGCCCAGGTCTACCCAGCTTAAATGCAGACACAGCCCCCCTCCACAACCTCCAGCCTTCTGCAGAGGCAGTGGTCCTTTGTTCTTCATGGAAAGTCCACTCACTCTATCAGTTGGTCCCGGGGTTCAGTGTCCGTGGCAGAAGTCGGGTGATTACATCCATACCTAGAGGTAGCATGAGGGTGTCACCGCTAATGCAGTGTTTCCCCCGGGGGTTCATAAGTCTCGTGTACCTGTCTGTCTCCTAACTAGTGTGGAGGCCCAAGATGACAGGCGTCACTGTCAGCTTTGTCCCCTGAACGATGATGAGCACCTAGAACAGTGTCTGTAACAGTGGGGGCTTCTTGGACAATTGGTGATACAGTAAAGCCGAGCAGGAGCTTCTGAGAGTATCTGAGAGTCCTGGGGTCCCTGTGCCGTCCTTCCCGTTTCCCTGCTCTGGGAAAGGACCCAGGGAATGGAATCTCTATCCCCTTTTACAAATGGGTGTGCAGTCAGTGAGGGGTGAGGCCGACAACTTCTTGATGGGGGAGAGGAAACTAACGTGAACATCCCAGCCCCTCCAGCAGCCTTCCCCATCAAGCTGGGCTCTGGGTACCCAGGAATTCTAGCCGATGGGTTCTTTCCCACCTCCCTTCTCAGGGCAGTAAATGGAGACTCCATGGTGAAGTGACATTCCTTACAAATGTGAGGGGACAGAGTACCCTCTGGGCTGCAGACAGCAGGGCACTCACCTTTGAAAGAGCCCCTCAAGGACCTGCTGGGTGGTGGCGTAAGTTCTGTAAGTTCCCAGAACAATCTTGATAAAGGAGAATTGGCCATTTACGAAGGCCGGCACCAGGTGCTCCAGCAGCGTCTCCAACGAGCCTTCCCTGATGTTGCGAATCACCCAGACCTCGTCCAGGTCCCGGTCTGCTCCACACACACACTGGGTGGCATAGAGGAGGATCACAGTATCAGAGGTGGGCCCGTGCACCACCAGGAGGCCTGAGGACCAGAGCTCCGAGTGTGCACACCCCTCCCGTCAGTGTCCTGTGTTTGGAGTGGCCCACTGTGCTTGTAGCAGGGAACGTGACTTGGTCCTCAACGCAGAATTGCAGGTGAGGGATGGTTGAAATATTAGGAGCCTGAATTCATTTTGTTAACTATATAACTATGGTGTCTGCCTATAGGATCGGCAGAAATTTTGTGAGTTCTTACTAAATACCCCACTTTGAAGATGAGAAAACAGAGACTTGGTGACATCCAGGGAGTAGTCGAAGCTACCTGGTCATTGTGCAGAACCATCTGACACTATGGCTCCGTGATGTTCCCTGTGTGTTACATGAATGCTGCTGTGCTCCTAACTCAGAGGGGAAAGTCTGGTGCAGTTTACTTCCTGCCCCCCTGAGAGCAGTACCCAGAGAAGACGCACACCCATGAGATCCCCTGGGATTGGGAAGCAAGACCCAAGTTTTCTTTCTGTCCATTAAAGGGAGTTTTGACAACGTGACCCTATTCAGCAGCGAGATCCAGCCCAGGGTGACAGCCTGGAGATCGTGGGATGGCAGAGAGACCCCCACAGGTTTCAGGATCGAAAGAATGACTCAGGCAGAGTGAATCTGAATGGCAGTAAAGGACCAAGAAGTGGTTGGGTTTCTCAGGGCGGGACTGAGTCGATGCAGGGCCCCAACCAACACCACTGGATGCTGGGCCACGTGGCTTCCATGGGTGTTTGGGGAAGTATTGTGGCTCTAAGATTCTAACTTCAAATGCCTACGTCCACCCTCAGTGTGCCACTGCCATGCTTCTGTCCCAGGAGTTCGGTTTATGAAGAGGCAAGGAACGTTCCCGCAGGCCTGCTGAAAGGGCAGCAGCAGGAATCAGTCCAGGGGAGCAGCAGGAATCAGTGCAGGGACAGCAGCAGGAATCAGTCCAGGGCGAGCAGCATTGAGAGGCTCCATCGCTCTGGGAACTGGTCTCCATTCTGGAATGTTCTGCAGCTGAGTCAGCACTTAGCCCCTGATCTGCAGGATTCACATGATGTGTCCCCTTAGATTGCAGGTGGCATAAAAAGGTGTGTCATAGGCTTAGCCTCATGCTTTCAGTTAAAAGAAACTTGTAAGCATGACGACTCCTGGTGCTGGCAGACGGTGTGGAAGAGCAGGCGAAATGGTGTTCCCGAACCCAGGGGTGGGAGATTAAACAGTGACCAAAAGCGACCTCCTGAATGACACATGGGCTGATGTTAGGTAATGATGGATAAAAGCTTGTTTCAGACATTCCTGCAAATGTGTCAGTAGCGACTTTGTAGCTAGCCAGGATCGGGAGTGTAGTAGTGGAAACAGGAAAGGGTGGCCACAGGTTCCTTTGGAGGTAGACTGGTGGCCCTCAAGAGGGAGAGTTCTCAGAGGGTGCCAGAGGTCTCCAGGGTGGTTTCTTCGCTGTTGGCCCCGTCTGGTCACTTGAGGTCCCTGGGTAGTGTTCCCATTCCTCTCTCCCCAGCACTCAGTCAGAGTCTGCACCAGCCTCTCCTGGGTCTTTTTTTGGGTAGGCTGAGTATATGATGCCATCATCCTTCTGTGAGCGCTTCTGCAGAGACAGTGCCAGCAGTAGCCAGGGACGCATCCAGGGTCCCTCTGAAAGGCCTCTTTCTCTCTTTGCCTCTGTGCACACGGAACATTCAGGGAGGTTCCAGTGGGCTGTGTGTACTACGCCCTTGGTGAGTTGGCCTGGGGACTGCACCATCCAGCGCTGGCCGAGGCCAGAGAGGGAAAGGCAACGTGCCTACCGCAGCAGGCCCTAGAGGGGGTCGGACTCCCTCATGGTCAGCAGAGGCCCAGGCAGTGACCGCAGCTGCTACTGTGCATGGACTGTCCCAGTCAGGGTGAACTGGATCCCAGAAAAGCCCAGGTTAGAGTGCCGAGTCAGCCTCTGACCCCGACAGTGCCTACGACAGCCCTGGTCTGAGCTGTGACCGCCGGGCTGACTCAGATCCCAGAATTCTATGCGGTAATTAAGGTTAGGGCAGGAAGGCAGCGGGTCTCTCCACCCTTGCGACCCCTACCCCTGTCTCCATGACACTTCGTCTGATAACCTCGGGCCCCCATCACCGCATTCCAGTCAGACGCAGCACGGAGAACCCAGTGAGGATGACGGGCCCTGCGGGAGGGGCTCGGGGCTGCCTCGGTGAGTGCTCGTCCCGGGGTAGCACGCTGTTTTCAGCTCCTCCTCCTCACCCCTTCCCAGGTCACCGCCCCCTCCTTCCCTGAGCCCCGCTCCCCTCTCCCAAATGGACCTTGCCTCACCCAACAACTATCTGCTTCATCCTTTCTGTCCTCATTTCTCCCCGTCCGTGTTTCCATGGACCCCACAAGGACAAACGCTGGCATGGTCTGAGGGCTGGGGTGCCCTGGGGAAGCGGTGTGGGTCTGCCCAGGTGGGATCCAGTGGTGGCCGGGCCCCGATTGGCGGGACTGGGTCACTCTGTGTTACCTGCAGGGTCTGCCTTAGGAAACGCCAGAACCTCCGGGACGGTGAGATGAAAATACGGCGTAGCCTTCGTGAGAATCCCGAGCTCCTGGGCTCCGAAACGAGTGAAAACGGGATACAAGAAGAACACATGTTGCTCGACCAAGTGTCTCTACTCTAGCGAGTTGGGTAGGGTCTGTGACTAGAATGCGGGTACCTGGTTACCAGGATTCCAATTCCGTTGTGCTCTGCCATGAGGGAAGTGAAGTCATGTTGAGTGCCCTGACCTGGGCCCGACCTCAGATAGAAAGTTGTCTTGGGAGGATTCACCTCTCTGCATGGCATGTCCATAACTGTGTACAGCTGACCCCAATTCAGCCCCCCAGAACCCAGCCAAGACCAGGGTACAGCCAGGGACCCAGCTTTGTGCAACAGAGCTGCGTGGAGACATAGCTCATCCCTGTTAAGCGGTTTGGGACCCTAGAGAATACCCTGTGCTCCTCAGAGCTTCCCCAGTCCTCCCGCCTGCACAGTAGGGATCCTTTTATCATCTTCTTCCTGGGGGTGTCCAGAGGTGTATGTGCGATAACATCTGTAGACCTCATGGGCTGGCGTTATATGTAGCTAATCAGCGGCAAATTATCCAACAGACAAGGTAAGCACAGGGCTCACCTGCTTACCAAATCATCTGTTGTGAGCATTTTCATGTTTTTTCACTTTATTAAAGGTTCTGCTTCTAGGCATGGTCAGCAGGTGACTCGCTCAACCCCACAGCACATTGCTACAGAATCAAAGCTTCTTTTCAAATCCACAGTCCCCAACAGGGCCAGATGGCCCTGGAAGGCAATGTAATCACAAGTTTCCGCATTAGAAGATGACGTGTTCACCTTGCTTGCCTTGCCTGTCGGATAATCTGTCCCTCTAGCTAGTGCACGAACTCAGAGATAGGAGAAGTCCAAGCAGGGGTAGGAGGCTGCATGGTGTATGCCTCAGACAGGACTGGGTACCCGTAGTATGATCTTGGGGAAAACTTCCTCTCTCAGCCTTTTTTCCCAGTCTGCACCAGGAGGGGTTTGGAAAGATGTGAACTTTGTGACCCTCTGGAGGAAACTTTCTGTGACTTGCATTTTATTTAGAATCTGAGCCAATGCTTCATCTCAGTCTGGGGGATGGGCAGCCTGCACAATGGCCCCCAATAATCTTACCTGCTGGTCTTTATATCCTATGTGGCCCCCCCGCCTCAGTGTGAACTGCAATGGGGACTTGCTTCCGAAAAATGTTATTTCTGTTGTTTTTGTTAGGTGCCTCAGAGTGAATTTCAACTCCTAATGGCCCACTGGGGGCAATATCTCTTGGATGTCTTATGTTTTCTGTCATCTCTTTCTGTTTGTCATTTATTTCTCTCTCCAGGCACCCCCCAGGAAACAGCTGTGATATATGACCTTCCCTTGGAGAGTACCAGGTGACAGTGACCTGAGGGAGGGTCAGACCTTGTATTTAAACTCAATATATGTAAAATATTAGGGTTTCAACATATAATCAATATAAGAAAGTTATTAATAAGCTATTTTTTCTTTTTTTGCACTAAGTTCTTAAAATCTTGTGTATTTGAAGAGTAGCCCCATTTCAAGTGCGCAGTAGATCACTGGTTGCCATTGAGTTGATACAGACACTGGTGTCTCCATGAGTAAGAAGGTACAACTGTGCTCCATAGGGTTTTCCATGGCTGGTGTTTTGGAAGCCACTAGCCCTTTCTTCCAAGGTACTTCTGAGTAGACTCAAACTGCCAACCTTTCAGTTAACGACCAAACACTTGATTCTTTGTACCATTCAGAGATCTGCAAAAGTTCCTAGTGGGCAGTGGTGGCCTTGTTGTTTGGTTAGATTTTTTTTTTCCCATCATCAATATTTAATGAGCACTTACAGTGTACTAGGCACAACAGGCACTTGGCAGGCACAACAGAACATACAGAAAACATTGACCCTGCTTCAGGAGCTTACATTCTAGAAGGAAAAAAAAAAAATACACCTCTTTTAAAATGGTATTTTTGTTTGGTGTTTTCTGCAGGTAGTGAGGAAATATCCTTAAGGGTGAGCTTTGGGTGTAACTTAGCCCCATTGTTATATAGAGAACACAGGAAGAGTAAAAGATTTAAAGGCAGATGATGACAGACCATTTGGGAATAGTCAAGGCTTACAGGGAGAAAAACACATCTCATCAACTAAGGAGATTTGCTGCCGTTGGTAGGATGAGGGAAGTAGTTTGTGGGATGCAAGCAAAGGAAGCAGGGTGTCTCAAAGACATAGAGTGGAGCCAGAAAGATCATGCAGCCTTTTTCCAAGTACATGGCCACCAAGTAGAAATGGTTAGTGACAAGACAGAAGGCGGCTAACAAGGAAGGTAATCCTGTGCACCTGACAAATAGAATAAAAGGATCAAAATTGAAGGCAGTCTATATCTAGAAATTTTTAGAAGCCAAAAGTGATTTGGAAGCACAAAACTTACAGTTAATGCTACCCGGTGTCACAAGGAGCCAAGGGCATTGAGGAATTGTAAGTTAGAAAATTCCATAGACCAAAAAATTTTAAATACAATACATCACATTTTTCTGTTCTATCTCCCTCCAAAAACTAGAAATGAGTTTTCTTTGAGAGGGGGAAGAGGAAGAGAATGGGTCATGGGTGGCAACAGTAGTCATTCTATTAAGTAGTATTTCTGTCAATATGATAAACTTTGCATTTAAACTTGGTAAAAGCCCATTAGCTGCCAAGAGCGAGTAAGGACTAAATTTCCAAAAATGTACAATTTCTTTTAGAGAAGTTTCAGAACCAAAAAAAACTAATTTACATGAAAAGCTGTAGAGAAAGTAGTTGAAAAGTCCATTCATAAAACTTTTATTCCACTTACATCAACTTAACACATGTTCTTAACAATTATGCTTGGATTGTTGATGAAAATTTCCTAAAAAGCTAGCCATCATCTCAAGTTATTTCCCTGTTAACTATTTTTACAGCACATGCATGTTAGGCAAGTATCAAAAAAAAAAAATCACAAAGGCAAAAAACCTAAAAAAAGTTAAATATATGGGATTTTTGTTTTACCGCTGTGCTTGATATACATGATGTAATGGATATCAAGCAATTCTTTTTTACTGCATCTTTACTTGTATATTTGTTCTTAGGTTGCCTAAAACATTTAAATGCAAATAAAATGAGTGTAGCAAAAATAATGAAAGCGAACAGCAGGTAACTTTACAAATAACGGAATGTGAACCGTTTCTCCCTTTCTCTACAGTAAATTGGGTCACAACTTTATCTGAAGAACACTTCTGCAGCGGCAGTCAAAGGTGTGCACACTGAGTTTTATATTCCATAGATACACATGGTTCAGCATGTCCTATCCATGGAATATCTACTTCTACCACAGCCTTGTGAAGTGCTCCAAACCTTAAAGTACCCACAATGCCTACAATGTGACTGGAACCAATTTTCTCTTTATCCCCCCACTAGAACAAACTAATACGTAGGCAGTTTTCTTTGCTAAGACATGGAAGCAGTTTTAACACTGGCCCTGGCGGAGCCACAATGTACCAAAGTACTATGCCAAACATTTATACCTTGTATAAAAAATTCCACATCCCATGTTGGCCATCTCAAGATGAAAACAGGTAACTTGCTATACGTTAACTGGCTCTACTCCCCTAATATTAAACATAAAAACCATGTGGGAAATATAGAAATTCAAATAGAAGTAACATAAACCTGTCATAAACCATAAACAGAAACTATCTGTGGGACAGCATGGACGACAAATGGTCTACTGTGTAAATTTTAGAATGAGGCAGATAAAAAGTTAGAAGGCTGGTTAATTTCCCCCCCCTTCTCCTGCTTCAGCTTCATCTCCTTGGGTATCCAATGTCCACAATGTCAAGTTGTCTCTCAGTAACTGCATTATTAGCGTGCTGTCTTTGTATGACTCTTCACTTAATGTATCAAGTTCAGCAATGGCTTCATCAAAAATTGTCTTTGCAAGAGAGCAGGCTTTCTCTGGGGAGTTCAGAATCTCGTAATAGAACACAGAGAAGTTAAGAGCCAGACCCAGTCTGATAGGATGTGTTGGTTGCATTTCCTTTTTGCTGATCTCAAAAGCTTCTTGGTACGCGTGTTGTGACTGACCCACAATCCCTTTCTTGTCATCACCAGCAGCAACTTCAGCCAAGTAACAGTAGTAGTCTCCTTTCATTTTCAAGTAGAAGACTTTGCTGTCAGCTTGTGAAGCATTCGGGATTAAGAACTGTTCCAAAAGAGACAGTACATCATTGCAGATATCTCTTAGCTCGGTCTCAATTTTCTCTCTGTATTCTCGAGCCATCTGCTGTTTTTCCTCAGCACCTTCCATCTTTTGCTTAATACTTGAGACGACCCTCCAAGATGACCTACGGGCTCCTGCAACATTTTTATAAGCAACTGAGAGAAGATTCCTCTCCTCATTGGATAATTCAGCTCCTTGCTCCGTGACAGACTTCATGCAGGCTGCCATGTCATCATCGTTCAGCCTGCTCGGCCAATTTGGCCTTTTGCACCAGCTCAATCCATGACTGGTTGTTCGTGGCCCCTGAAGCGCAGCTTCCCCCTAGGTCTACCCAGCTTACAACTCCTGGTTAGATTTAAGATAAGCATTCTTGGTGAGAATTCTTCATGGGTGATATTTTAAACTTCCGATGGCATTTAATGATGTTTGATCACTTGAGTAAAGGAGTTTCTTACAGAGTTTTCCACTATAAAAGATTCATTTTTCCCTTTTGTAATGTAGAAAGTAATTGGTAGGTGTTTCTTGGGTACCATGAGGCTATTCTGTTGCCCTATTGTCTTTCACCCAGACATTTTAGTAGAATCCACTGACAATACTGTTGTGGACCTACCAGTACTCTGATACTTACAAAACAATAGTTTCTTATAATTATGTTTATATTTATTAGCTGACATTATCCTCTAAGAAGAGATAATATTGGTGGTTAGCTGTGTTATTTATGTTAGGGATTTCCTTTACTTCTTTTCCTTTGGATGTAAGGCAAGCAGAGAGTCCACATGGACACCTCACAGAACTGGAAGTGTACAAGTGGAGTATGCAGCCCAGGAGAATTAGGGAATGAATAGAGATCAGGAAGGTTAATGTATTTGTTAGGATAAAGCTAACTAGCAAATAAATGACAACATTTCATTGGATTGTCATACTAGGTGTTTACTTTTATAGAAGTTCACTGTGGGTGTTTAGTGTTTAGCAAGTGGTCTTTGTCTACGATCTGATTCGGGGACCCACCCTTCTAATTTCTTGTGGCTATGGTGTCACCCAGGGTCTTGAAATCCTTAGCATCTAGGATGAAGGGGAAAGAGAGTATCCTAAGCTATATTCTCTAGAGAAACAAAACCAGTGAACTGTACATACATACACATATTAAAAAGATAAAAAAAACAACCTGTTGATGTTGAGTAGATTCTGGGTCCTATTGACCCTACACACACAGAAGGAAAGGAAATGGCTTATACAGTTGTGGAGGCTGACAAGTGCCAAATCTATGGATCAGGCATCAGGCTGGAGTCCTCTCCTGACTCAGAAGTTGCAGGAGCTGATTAAGTCTGAGATCTGCAGGTCAGGCAGCTGACTGAAGCCTTCTCATGTCCCAAGAACTAGAGGTCAGGGGGTGACAAGATAAATGTGGGATCAGAAAGAGTAAGAACAAGCTTTGCCAGAATAGCTATATGTAGACTGGATTGGAGTCATACACCCAAGGAAACTCTCCTTCTGATTGACTGTGTGTTTGGTGTCTGGTACTGCTCTAACAGAGATACAAAAAGTGAATGTCTTTAACAAAGAAAAGTTAATTCTTACACAGTCCTGGAGGCTAGAAGTCCAATTTCAGGGTGCCAGCTCCAGGGTAATGCACACTCTACTCTCTTTCTCTCTCAGCTCTGGAGGCAGGTCCTCATGATGCATCCATCTTTCTTTGATCTGAGAGAATCTTGGCACAGGAACCTCAGGTCTGAAGGACACACTCTGCTCCTGGTGCTGTGCTCTTAATGGCAGGAGGTCCCTTACTCTCTGCTTGCTTGCCTTTCCTTTTATCTCTTATAGGATAAAAGGTGGTGCAGGTCACATTCCATGGAAACTCTTTTTGTAAGGGTACTGTGATCCCACCCTAATCCTCTTTAACATAATCCTGTCTATTAACTACAGGAGAGATTAGGATTTACAGACTAGCGGAAATCACAAAATGGAAAACACCCACACAATACTGGGAATTATGGCCCAGTCAAGTTGCTGCACACATTTTGGGGGAACACAATTCAATCTATAAGAGACTGCTCCATCAGATTGCAAACTGGAGGATGATCACATGTCTGCCAAATTACTGAGAATGAAGCCTAGCCAAGCTAACACAGCACAATAACCATCACGGAGAGAAAGCAGAGAAGGTCATCCACCTCTTAATTATCTTGACCTGAAAGTGACATGTGTAATTTTCACTTGAACTTGATTGGTGAGAGCAAGTCGAAAAGCCCAACTGAGATGCAAGGGGTGAGGTACCACCCGAAAATACAACTCCTGGCTTGTTGCTCTGAAGTGACTTCTTGCAATAAAGTGACTTCCTCTTTCTCAAAGACTGATGTCCAGACAACTGGCAAGTCTGAGTGTGCCAGACAAGTATAACTGGAGGCCTGAAAATCACTGAACAGTGCTGTTTTCGAACAACAGTGTAGATTGAAGTAGGCAGTCAGGACTAATTCTTTAGCTATTTTTATTAACATTTCTGGCTTCGGGACATTAGCTGGCTCAGGCAGGAAATCATACATTAACTTACAGGAGCCACTGAGATAAAACCTTCATGGCCTTTGCAGCTTTTTTCTAAAAGTATCAAGTAAGTGGAGGTGCTAGTTTGATGCCTCCTGCTCAGGTGACAACTGACAGCTGCCAGTACCCCAGTTCTGCTGCATATTTTGTGTGAATCCCTACGCCCTGACCTCAGAAGAATGGCCCCTTAACTGCCCACATTGTTCCCTGACACTTGCCCCTGTACCTGCTTATAGCCTCTGCCTTTAAAAACCCTGACCTTGCCTGAATTTGGACGCCGGTCCAAGGATGCCGCCAGCCCCGTGTGTTGCTGGCATACAGAAATAAAAACCTTTAATCACCTTACCCAAGCTCCTGTTTCAGATATTGGCTGCTTGTGTGTTGTGGAATGTTTGTGTGTTGTGGGGATGATGGATGAATAGCAAACAGAGTGGAAGGGAGCCCTCCTCCAGTCCAGGGTCCCACAGTCCAGCTCAGAACATGGGGGATCCTCCGAGCCCCTATTGAGTAGGGATCACAGGCCCAGGCTCCTGTGAACCTGGGCAGTAACTAGGTAAGCCACGCCCCGATTCCCGACCCACAGAGACTGTGTGCCACTGGGAGTCGTTAGTTTTGTGGTGGTGTTATCACAGAGCAGGAGAGAACTCCTCCAGCCCATGTGGTCCTGGGGCCAGGATCTGTCCCCTTCCTCCCTGATGCTCTCTTTCCAGGTCACTTCAGCTGCATGGGCTGCTGTCAACCCGCTCTCTGGGCAATTATATTGGCCCCTCAGTCTCTGTACCAGGTAGATCTTTTCCCTGGCCTTCTGTCCCCAGACTCATGCAGGGCTGCTCTTACCAGTCACTCTGGTCACACGTAAGTGTCACCTTAGAGAGACCTCTCGAACCACACCCCAATCTCATCTCACAACACCCTGCTTTACTTTCTCTGTAATATGTGCTCTTTCCCTTTCATCCATCTTTTTTTTTTTTTAAATCCGTGTTTGGGTGTCTTAAAATTTCATCAATTCCTAAAGGATGTTTTTCTATTTGCCAGTGTCTTCCGTGCTGCTTGAACTTCTTCCTTTTGTATGATTAGTTCTTGATCACATGCTACATTGTGGAATGGTTGAATGTCATCCAGGTCTACTGTAGTCGCTATATTAATATCAGACAATTAAGCTTCAGAAAAAAGCGTGTCATTGGGAAACAGTAGAGACATAACATGATAACGAAAGGTTCGTTTCTCCCCAAAGACCTAAGAATTCTAAATGTGTGTGTCATTAACAACAGTATTTCCAAAGAGAAAGAGTGATAAATCTGTAGGGAGAAATGGACAGAGTCACATTTATAATTGAAGATGTCAGCACTCTTTTAGCAATAATTAATACAGAGCCCAGCTAGCTGGAGTCCTGGAAACTGGTGAAATAACGATTGCATGCTATGTCAGCTAATTCAAAAGTCAATAGTTGGAATCCACTAGGTATCCCTTCAAAACTCTATGGGGCAGTTTTCTTTTATCTTATAGAAATGAAGTGACCAGAACCCGAAGAAAGAATGAGAAATAAAGGGCATCTAAGAACTGTGAGAGGACATCAGATGGTTTAATGTATATGCATCATTGAAATCTCTGAAAGAGATTAGAGAGAAAATACAGGAAAATATATATTAGAAGAAACAGTGACTAAGAATTTTCCAAACTAAATTGCAGATACTAAATTACAGATGCAAAGAATTCTGAAAATACCAACCTGAATTCATCTCGGGTGGGAGGTTGAAGAAACAAAACCTACCAAAGTGCACCAGTAAAGCAAAATGAACACCTACCATATCATATTTAAACTGCTGAAAACCAAGACAAAAGGAAAATTTTGACTGGCCTCTTACTAGAGGGGAGTGGAGAGGGTGGGAAAGAGGGGACAGGAGACTGTTAAGAGGATATGACATGTACAGAACAGAGTAGTGTGCTGTTACTGGGCAAGGAGAGCAGTAGGAGCTGCACATAGGTGGGTATGTGAATTTAAACTGGATTGTACACTTTCACACAATCACAATAAATAAATAAAAAATGTACTTACATAGAAAGAAAATTTTGAAGTCAGTCAGAGAAATAAAGCAAACCTAAGTGTTAGAATTACATGAGAGTTCCTCTTGAAAATGAGTGAAGCACAATGACTGTGGAGTGAAAGCTTTAAATTACTGAACAAAAAGGTGGAGAGACTTTCAACTTAGAGTTCTAGATCTTACAACAATAGTTTTTGAAAAAGAAAAACCTACTGCTGTTGAGTTGATTCTGATTCATAGCGACCCTATGGGGCAGAGTGGAACTCTCCACAGAGTTTCCGAAGAGCATCTGGCAGATTTGAAAATAAAGGAGAAATGTATATATCCTCAGAAAAATAAAAGAATTCATTGGCATCCGATTTACACTACAAAAAAAGTTAAACACTTCTGATGGAAAGATTACATCACTAAGAAACACTGATCTGTTCAAAGAAATGAAAAGCATCACAAATTTATAAGTGGAGATGAAGTTGTTTTTGTCTAATTTTTAGCTGCTCTAAAAGATCATTGGTGATCTGAAGCAAAATTATTAACAATGTATTAGGTATGAATAGCATGTTAATTGTAGAATGGAAACCCTAGTGGCAGTGGTGAAGAGTTCAGCTGCTAATCACAAGGTGAGCAATTCCAATCCAGCACATCCACCTTGGAAATCCTATGGGGCAGTTCTGCCCTGTCTCTTATGGTCACTATGAATCAGAATCGACTAGGCAGTAATACTCGGGTTCTTTTAATAGGTACATATGAAATATATGACAAAAATAGTGTCAGAGGCACAAAGAAGGAATTAGAAACTTAGAAAGTTCTCACACCCTATGTGAAGTGTAATATATGAAGAAACACTCAGAATACTTGATACGTTGTTAATACCTAAGGAAACTATTTTTTTGCCTCTTATAAGTAATAGTTCATTATATTGAGTTACAAAAAAACTATAAATTCAACCCCAAGAGGAGAGAGAAAGAGAAACAACTAAAGAATAAGTGGAAGAAATAGTAAACCTGGAGTGGATTGGAACTCAACTGTTTTAGGAGTTCCTAAATAAAAATGGTGTAAACATGGCAGTTAAAAGAGAGAGATTGCCAGATGGGGACAAAACCAAGAGCCAGATATATGTCGTCTACAAGAAACTGTCTGTCAGTGTAGAGAATATGACCCGAAATATAATGCAGATATTTAAGTTAGAAGTAAATTGATGGGGCAGAGATACCATGCAAACAGCCAACAACAGAAAACTGGTGTTATTGTTGTTAGGTACTGTAACTGATAAGCCCGCACGTCACCTTTGCTGGGTCATGATTCTCAGTACTTCGGCAGTCCAATAATGTGATCATTTCACTGTTGAGATTGGATACCTGGTCACTCCCATAAAGGGATCCGTTGTGAATGAGACCTGTGGGGCAGGGCCTATGGCAGATAACTGCCCCCTCAGCTTCTGTCTTTCCATCCTGCACTGCCCAGTCCTTCTTGCTGTCCTTACCATGCCTTTTGCTTGTTCTGGATCCTGCAGCTGGCTCCTGCTCCTCTGATGTCCAGTTCTTGGGACTTGAGCTAGCAGATGCCTTCTGGACTTGCCTGCTGATCTGGAGATTCATCGATCTTCACAGCTGGCAACAGCTGGTTCTCCAGCCTGGCAATCTAGGGTTTGCCAGGTCCTGTGATGGTGTGAATCCAGAAGTGCATCTTTCTTGCCTATGACTTTGGGGTCTTACAGCATCTGAAAACAATGCGAGCACTTCCTTGATATAAATCTCTCCCTCTCTCTTTCTTTCTTTCTATATGGATGTATTTTTATATAGTTCTCTAGAGGCCACCTAAGACATTTGGTATCATGAGTGGTTCTCAAAAATAAAACAACTAGTAAGGATGTATTTTCTAAATTGGTTTAGTTTGAAAGCTTTTGAGGATCATGCTTCCAGTAGTTCAGAGAGTGCTGCTAATCCTGCCATGAGGCAATAGTTGAAATATGTAAAGTACCATCACCAAAGACCAGGTACTGGTAAAACACAAGGCTCTGGTTGATTGCGTGATTGATAACGTTCTACACTTTTGTCATAATGAAAGGTGTAAGGAAGCTGATTGGCTAGTCCTCCTTTTGCTAGACTACCTGTTGAGAGAGATGACTTCAGTCTTCCTGGTCAAAGTGGAAGCGTGACATAAGTGATCTCAAAGTTTCCACTTGTACCTTGCAAGAAAGCCTTATTTCTTGTAGTCACAGAGCTGATATTGCCATAAACCAAACCCGGAGTCTTATTTTAAGGGTAGCTGAATTACAACACCAACTCAACTGGCAATCTCAGAAGTACCTTAAGTTTAAGTGGAGGGCATTGACTGGGAAGAATTGGGATCCTGAAAACTGATGATGGGGACACCAGGGCAGATAATTAGAAAACTGGAGATCTGTAGCCCCTCAATTCCGTTGAATCCCTCCTGCCAACAGAACCTTTAGCTCCTCCATACCCCTCGACCACCACATCTTGTGAAATTGACCCGGCTGCACCTGAAGCACCTTTGTCTGAACCATTGCCTGGGCATTGTGTAAGGCGAAGGCTGTGCAACACAATGCTGAATCATCTCAAAACGTTTCCTCACTGATGCTGGCTTCTAGACCTATCACTAGACTTAAGTCCCAGTGAGCCCCAGAATGGTGAAATACAAAGTATAAGCCAGGAGGTGTACACTGCACTGCGAAGGAATTACTTGACTTTTCTCATATGTGCAAACAGAACCCTGGGGAATAGGTGTGGGAATGGCTGTTATGGGCGTGGGATGCTAGTGCAAGGAACAGAAAGGTGGAGTAACCTGAAGTCACCAGGAAGGACACAGAATCTTCATTCAGTGTTGCAGCTTGAGAAGTTCAAAAAGGATCTAATACTTGGTTTCATTGATGCATTGGTCGTTTTGTGCTCCTGTAACAGAAATACCAAAAGTGGATGACTGTAACAAAGAGAATTCGATTCTCTCATGGTCTAGTAGGCTACAAGTCCAAATTCAGTGGGTCACCACCAAGGGAAGTCTATCTCTTCTCTCTCAGCTCTGGAGGAAGGTCCTTGTCATCAATCTTCCCCTGGACTAGGAGCTTGTCCACTCAGGAACCTAGAGCCCAAAGGACACACTCTGCTCCAAGCGCTGGTTTTGGGGATATGAGGTTCCCCTCTCTGAGTGCTTGCTTTTCTCTTTTATATCGCTAAAGAAATTGTCTTAAGACACCATCTAACCTTGTTGATCTCATCTAACCTTGTTGATCTCATCCATATAACTGCCCTTTTCCTCCCTCGTTAACATCAAAGGGATAGGTGTTACAACACAGAGGGAAAACCCCGAAGATGACAAAGTGGTAGACAACCACCCAGTACTGGCAATCAGGAACTTGTCGATTTGGCAGATATTTTCAGGGACACAATTCAAATCCTGGCAGTGGGATTGCTGAAGCGTGCTTTACACTGTGGCCTATAGTAAATTAAGTTGAAAAGAGAGAACTGCCTTGATACACTATGCAACAGGATATCCAAAGGCTTAGGGAATTCAGCATGCTGTTGGTCTTACTGTGAGTTGCTGTTCAATTGGTTTCCATCCTACAGTGACCCTGTTCACAAAAGAACGAAACACAGCCCAGGCCTTTGCCATTCAGCAGTGTTGCTGTGCCTGAGCCCACTGATGCAGGCATTGTCTCATTGTGTTCCATTGACAGTCTTCCTTTTTTTTTGCCAGCCCTTTACTTGACCCAGCATGACATCCTTGTCCGGGGACAGATCCCCCCTCATAGCATGTCCAAAGTATGTGAGACAAAGTCTTGTCATCCTTGCTTCTAAAGAGCATTCTGATGGAACTTCTTCCAAGACAGATCTGTTCATTCTTTTGACGGTCCATGGTATAGTCAATGTTCTTGGCCAGCACCACAATTCAGAGGCCTCGCTGTGAATTCATAGGTCTTCTCTCATTCGTTGTCCAGATTTTGCACCTATAGGAGGTGATTGAAAACAGGATGGCTTGGGTCAAGTGCACGTCAGTCCTCAAGGGGACAACTTTGCTTTTCAACATTTCAGAAAGGTCTTTTGAAGCAAATTTGTCCAACGCAATGCAATCTTTGATTTTGTGGCCGCTGTTTCCACAGCGGGT
Organism: Heterohyrax brucei; assembly: GCA_028571685.1. NCBI lineage: Eukaryota > Metazoa > Chordata > Mammalia > Hyracoidea > Procaviidae > Heterohyrax > Heterohyrax brucei. The sequence continues at coordinate 26,004,079 of CM053149.1, read as the reverse complement.
AATTGCAGCTCCTAGCAATAGAAAATTGTTGACAGCCTCAGGCTGTTCTCCATAGATCCTGATGTTGCTAACTGGTCCAGTTGGGAGGATTTTTGTTTTCTTTATGTTGATGTGTAATTTCCCCTGAAGGCTGTGATTTTTGATCTTCAAGTCCTCTTGACTTTCAGCCAGGAAGGCTGCATCCTCCAAATGGTAGCTCAGGGTGTTAATGAGTCTTCCTTCAACTCCGATGTCTCCTTACCTCTCCATATTATCCAGTTTCTTGGATTATTTGTTCAGCATGCGGATTAAATAGATAGATGGTGAAAAGATACCACCCTGATGCACACCTTTCCTGGCTTGAAACTACGCAATATCCACTTTCTCTGTTCACATGATTGCCTCTTGATCCGTGCATTTACAGATTCCTCATGAGCACAACACAGTGTTCCGCATTTCCCAATTTTTGCAATGTTATCCAGCTTTTGTTATGAGTCATGCCGCTGAATGTCCTAACATACTTAATAACAGTAGGTAAACATCTTGGATATTCTCTTTTTTCAGCTAGGATCTAGCTGACCTCGGTCATGATACCCTTAATTCCATGTCGTCTTGTATACCTGGCTTGAATTTCTGGCAGATCCTTGTCACTACTCTGCTGCAGCCGCTTTGGAATGTTTATCTGATAAATTTTGCTTCTATGTGATATTGATGATACTGTGTAATAATTTCTGCTTTGGGTTGGATCATCTTTCTTGGGAATAGGATCAATATGGATCTTTTCCAGTAGGTTTCCCAGGTAGCTGTCTTCCAGATTTCTTGGCATTGATGAGTGCACACTTCCAGCACTGCATCCATACGTTGAAACACCTCACTTGGTATTCCATCAATGCCCGGAGGCTTGTTTTTCAGCAGTGCCTTCTGCACAGCTTGGACCTCTTCCTTCAGTACCACTGATCCCTAATCATATGTCAGCTCCTGAGATGGTTAAGTGTTGAACAGTGCTTCTTGGTATAGTGATTCTGTCTTCTGTTGATGCCTTTTTTTTTGGATTGGCTATTTTCTCTGTTGAATCCTTCAATTTTGCAACTCAAGTTGTCAGGCTTTTCTTGAGGTCTTTCACCTTGAGAGATGCAAAGTGTGTTTTCTTTAGGTTTTCTACTTGCAGGTGTTCACACATGCCATCATGAGACTTTGTCTTCTCGGTCTGCCCTTTGAAGTTTCCCTTTCAACTCTTTTATTTCATCATTTTTTGTCCTTTTGCTTTCACTACTTGACATTCAAGAGCAAGTCAGAGTCTCTTCTGACATCCACTTAGATCTGCTCTTTCTCTCCTGGCTTTTTCATGACCCTTGACTTTCTTCTTGTATGATGTCCAGGAGGTCACTTCACAAGCTGTCTGGTCTTTGGTCATCAGTGTCCAGTGCATCAGATCTCTTCTTGGCATGGTCTCTACCTTCAGGTGGGATATACACCAGGTTGGACCTTAGCTGTCATGGGCTTGTTCAGACTTTCTTCAGTTTTACCTCAAACGTTTGGAGGAGTAGTTGATGATCTACATCTCAGTCAGCCCCTGGCTTCCTTCTGACAAGTGATATTGAGCTTTTCTATTGTTTTTTTCCACATACATCATCTTTTGATACCTGTCTATTCCACCTAGTGAGGTCCATGTGTATAGTTACTGTTGATGTCGGTGAAAAAGTCTTCCTTTCAAAGAAAAACTCATTGTTTCTGCAAAATTAATGATGCCTTCTTCAACATTCTTCCTATCACAAAGGCCATGTATCCCAGCTATTTTCCCTTCATCTTTGTTTGCATCTTTGGCATTCCAATCACAAGTAAATATCAGTGTATCCTGATGGATGTTCTATCAATTTAAGTGTGCAGAAGTTGGCAAAAATCTGCCGGTTCTTTACCTTTGGCCTTACTGGTTGGTGCATCAATTTTAATAATTATCGTATTAGCGGGTCTTCCTTGTAGGCATGTGGATATTTTCATATCACTGACAGTATTGTATGTGAGAATAGAGCTTGAAATGTTCTTTTTGACAGTGAAAGCAATGCCATTCTTCTTCAAGTTGCCATTTCCAGCATTCTAGACCATATGATTGTCTGATTCAAAATGGGCTATACCAGTCCGTTTCACCTCACTAATGCTTAGGGTATTAATGTTCATGGGTTCTATTTAATTGTGGATGCTTTCCAATTTCCATAGATTCATACTTTGTATGTTCCCCATTCCAATTCTTAATGAATGATTGCAACTGTTTTTTCTCACTTTGAGTTATGTCATGTTAGCAAATAAGGTATTGAATTTTGACTCCATCCACAGCATTAAGGTCGACTGTACTTTGAGGAGGCAGCTCTACCCTAGTTGGGTGTGAGTGTCTTCCCACCTGAGGGGCTCCTCCTTGGGCATTAGATCACACAAGATTTGCCAGGTATTCCTAACGATTTCACTGGCTAATGATTTTTGGAAGTAGACCACCAGGTCCTTCTTCCTAGTCTGTTTTAATCTGAAAGTCCAGGTGAACCCTGACTGCTGTCAGTGATGCTACTGGTATCTGAAGACCAAACATGTGGTTTTCAGAATGACAACAATATAGAAGCCGTGACAGTACAACAAACTGACAGATATGTGGAGAACTGACACGCTAGAGTGGACTTATCAGATTGTATACACAGAACTCACACATGAAGTGCCCAGAGGATACCCCTTTGAAGACAACTGTGAAGAACTAGGTTGGGAAGGGAGCCCTAATATACTTGAAGACTGTTATGATTCTTATTTTATGTAAATCAGATTTGAAAGTGGAGCTACCCTCACTGAATGAAGATCCCTAATTTCAGTGGGGCTGATTGAAGCCTATAATGGTAGGTGCCAATTGGCAGCTCTCGATCCACAGATCCATGGTGGCCATGGATACCACAGTAGACAGCAGAGTCAAAGTACTAATCAGAATAATCTGACTTGTGTGGACTTAAGGGATGGCTACTCAGTCCTGGTGTCCCTTGTAGTGAAATAGAGAAGAAGTCTACTAAAGATGTCCTTGATGTGCACAAATGGATGAATTCTAACTCAAATTGCCAAAAGAGAGAGTCACATCCCCTCAAATAATTCCCAGATTTGGGCATGTTTACAGACCCAGAACCCTATTGTTGAAGGGGAGACTGGGTCCCCTTCAGGAGGGACTCACATTGACTCTATAGGGGAGGGTAGAACCACCTGATAGAGTTTCCCTGGAACACCTGGTGGATTTGAACCTATGCCTTGTGGTTAGCGGCAGTAGCAGTGAAGCTCGACATGGATAGGATTTTTATTGATGTGATAAAATGAAAAAAACCCAAACCCACTGCTGTTGCCTCGATTCCAACTCATAGCAACCATATAGCTCAAAGTAGAACTGCCCTGTAGAGTCTCCAAGGAGTGTCTGGCGGTTGTGAACAGCTGTCCTTTTGGTTATCAGACATAGCGCTTAACCAGTACACCACAGGGGTTTCCTCGATATGCTAGCAAACCAAAAACCCAACCTGTTGCCGTGAAGTTGTTCCCAACTCGTGGCTACAGAGTAGACCCACCCCCTAGTGTTTCTAAGGAGCACTGGGAGAGTTCAAGGTGCCAACCTTTTCCTCGCAGCCATAGCGCTAAACCACTACAACACCACGCTGCCCATGGGCATGGTATAGGCCAGGCAATTAATCCCCCAAGAATTCAGGCACCTTCTACCTCAGTGAAATATCTAGAGGTCCAGTGGTATGAGGTGTGTCTAGATATTCCTCCTAAAGGAAAGCGAAAGTGATTGCATAAGGCTGTTCCCACAACTGAAAATGAGATATAATGCTAGTGGGCCGCTTCGGAGTTTGGAGGCAGCCTATTCTTCATGTGGGTGTGCCACTCTGGTCTGTCAAGTGACTTGAAAAGCTGATAATTTTGAGTTGGGCCCATAACTGGAAATGGCAGTACAATAGGTTCAGACTTCTTGGCCAACAGCTGTACCACCTGGCCTGTATACTCTGGCTGATAGAGTGATGCTTAAAGTGTCAGTGGCAGATACAGATGCTATCTGAGCTCTTCAGTGTGACCCTATTGGTGACTTGCAGCACAGACCCGTTGTATTTTGCAGCAAAGCTCTGCCGTCCTCAGCAGGTAACTGCTCTCCTTTTGAGAAGCCTCTTTGGGCTTGTTACTCGCTCTTAGTAGAGGCTGAACGTCTAATGATGGGCCACCGAATCACCAGGAGACCCAAGGTGCCCATCACTAGCTCATTATTGTTGTCTGATCCACAGACCCACTCCATCATTAAGTAGAAGTGATATATATGAGATCCGGGCCAAGTAGGAGCTGAAAAATGAAATAGGTTGCATGAGACAGTGGCCTAAATACCTGTGGTCTCTTCTCCTGCCATGTTAGCTTCCATTATCTCTTCACCATCTATGGTCTTACAGGAAATTCCTTCTAATCAGTTGACTGAAGAAAAGAAGTCCACTTTAGAGATGGTTCTGCACTGAACGCTGGGCAGTGACAGAAGTCCAACAACTTTCTGGGATCTCCGTGAAGGTCAGTGGTGTAGGGAAACCCTCAAAATGGGCAGAACTTTGAGTGGTGCCCTCATTTTTAGTTTTCCTTGGAAGGAGAAATGGCCAGATGTGCAGTAGCACACTAATTCCTTGTTTGGGTAGGTGGTCAGGGACTCTGAAATAGCATGATTGGAAAACGAGAGACACAGATTTATGGGAAAGAGTTATTTGGGTAGAAAATTCTGAATGGGCTGAGAAGTGAAGTTATGTGTATCTGATGTGAATGATCACCAAAGGGTGACTTCAGCAGAGGAGGATTTTAAAGTCAAGTGAACAGAATGATGTATTCTGTGGAAAACATTGATTCTCTTTGTCCAGCTACTGCCCTGATTGCTCAGTGGGCTTGGGAAAAAGTGGTGGTGGTATCAGGAACATAGATGTTCACTTTCCAAGGCAGAGGTGGCTACTACTACCGCTGAATGCCTAGTGTCAGCAGTAGAGAGCGACACCAAATTCCCAATATGGCTACATCTCTTGAGATGATGAGCCAGCAGCCTGGTGGCAAGTTAATTACATTGGGCCACTGACATCATGGAAATGGTAACACTGGTTTCTCCCTTGAACAGATATTCCCTCTGGAGAAGGCCCCGGTGGGAGAGTAGCATGCATAGCGGTGTGAAGGCTTCTCTTGTTCTGGGCCCCATTCCAAACTGATAGCTTTTCAAGCCACTTGATAACAAGATAGAATAAAACACCCAAGTGAGTAACATAGTACCTCTAAAATCAAAAGATGCTCACGCAATAGGTGTTACGCCTCCTTTTCAGTTGTAAGAAGGGCCACATATATCACCTTACTGTCACTTTGCAAGGAAGATGTTGACATAACCCATGTGACTTGAGTCCAGAAATTTCACTGACATATAGGGTATTAGAAATTTGTATGCTATTTTCCACCATCTGAATTGAAAACCCACTGCTGTCAACTCAAAGAAGCCTGTTGGACAGGGTAGAATTGCCCCACAGAGTTTCCAAGGAGCACCTGGTAGATTGGAACTACGAACTCTTTGGGTAGCAGCTGTAACAATTAACCACATTACCACCAGAATTTCCTTCCACCTACTATCATATACATATCTTAACAATAAATGCAGAGTCTTTCAGGACCAGTCAGAACAATGTCCACAATGTACCGGACCAGGTGAAGTCTTAGGGAAAGGGAAATTTATCCTGGTCCCTGTCGTCTAAATATTGACATACAGCAAGAGAGTTGATACACCGCTGAGTAAAGACACTCGTGGTATATTGCAGGCCGTGCCAACTGAAAGCAAATGTCTGCTGGTGGTTCTTTGAAATAGAGACGAGGAGAAATGACATTAATGGCTTCATAACCCAGGAGATGTGCTAATTTGCAGGCCACATCCCCCAAGAAACTCCTATTCCCACTGATTGGCTGCTCCCATTGGGTTGTGAAAACGGAGAATGATTACATAATGTCAGCTGAACCACTGATAATTACAGCCTAATCAAGTGAGTACATCCCATTAACCATCCCAGTGGTGATGAAAATGTTCTGAAGTAGATATTGATGATGGTTGGATAGGGTTGTGAAAGTACATAGAGCCACTACGCTACACACTTTAAGGCTATTAAAACAAAACTTTATTGAAAGAGAAATTTCCTGTCATATCGCATCCTGTCATATCCTATCTTACGCTATTGTATCTTATCTATACTATACTATCTAACACACTATAAACAATAAGGTATAAATTGAGCCAGACAGTTACTGCAATACAAACCCAAACTACCCATGCAGATAAATGTTTGGGGCTTGAGGCCGATGTTTCGTCATCTTGAACAAGGCACTGATGTGAAAGAGATGTGGCACTTGGCTCAGCTTGTGCTGTCCAAGGGAGTGCTGGAGATGGAGGACTTAGTAGTGTCCGAGGCTCCAGTGTGACAGCAGAGGAGGCAGCGGGAACAGGATCCATCTCAGGAGTTGTGTAGGGAGCCTGTTGGTGGTGTCCCAGGGTAGAAATCCAACCTTCCAGCTGGTGAGGGTGCTCCGTGGCATGCCAGTGTACGTCCGTCGGCACCACTGTGCTCATCAGGCAGTCCCGGCGCCGGTCAAGGTGCTGGCCCAAGAAGAGAATCTGACCTTCCAGCAGGCTCTCCATCAGGTGCGTGACTTGGTGACGGATGACGTGTCGTTGAACCCACCTACCCTGCTGCTCTAAGCAGTGGATCTCACTCAAGTAGTCATCCTGGAGTGTATTCTGGACGTTGCCCACGGTAAAATCCCACATCTCCTGTGGACGCTTCTGGTGAGAGTGGTGACGGTGGTGGTGGGACAGACGGTACTCAATTGATCTTTGGTGCTGGCGCAGGAAGAATAGGGTCAGCATGCTGAGGTGGTTCAGGTGTTGGATGTAGAGGTCAGCCAGGTTCAGAATCTCCACCTCCAGTTCCCTATGCATCAACGGCCAGAACTGAAGGTGGTAATAGAACAGTAGGTGCTCTGCTGAGCTCCTGTACGGGAGCAGAGCCAGGGTGGACCTCGGCTCCTGCCCCTCGATCGGATTCTGGAAGTGGCCCAGTATGGGCATCTGGGTGCTCATCTGATGCTGCTGATGGAGCTGGAGGTGGACCTGGGCTACCTCGAGCTCCTGTGTTGGAGCGTGAAGAGGCTCCACGTCAGCTCGTGGTCTGGGAGTCAGTTCAGGAGGGAGCTCGGGGTAAGTATCAGGCCCTCCAGCTGGCTCTCTGTCTGGTCCTGCTGCCGGAGCTGTCAGTTTTGTAGGTGATGGACTATGGAGCTCTGGTGCTGGTATGGGACCAGAACGGACCCCAACTGATAGCGTGGATGTTGGTTCTTGTGGCAAAGAGGGATCTTGAGAGACGTTTACAAGGGGCCCTTGGCCTGGCTCTGGAGCTGTAAGAGGAGAAGTGGTCACCAATAGGACTACCTTTCCTCATGCCTTTCCATGATGTCTAACATCCCACTGCCATCAGGAGACACCCAATCCCCAGATTTCCACCCCAGGAAGTCTTCTCAGACTTTAGTCAACCAGAGGAGGCCCAATGGTTCCTCCGAGCTTGTCTTGACCCTAGTCTTTTCTGGTCTTCCCATGTGCGCTTGACAAGCTCACATGCAGGCATGCCCTGTACTCCTCACCCTCCAGCTCTGCCTCAGTGACCTCCTGTTGATCCAGCTTGGCCCGGAGACATCGGGCACGGTGCTCCAGATGGGAACCTGGCATGTTCAGCTGAACGTGTTCCAGCACGAGCTTCAAGCAGGGGAAGTGTGGGGGCTCATCAAAGTCATCCGGGTAGTCCGTTAGCCACATGGTCAGGATAAAACTAATGGCGCTGGGGGTGAGTGGGGAGAAGCAGGGTGAGAGGCCAGGCTATTCCCACCACACTGGCCTCCCAGGGCTCCTGTGCAAAGGACCGGATCCTCTGTCTGCAGCTAGATCACACCCTCTGGCTGTCCTTTCAGTGACAGGCCTGGTGACTGAGCAGAGGGCTAGCACAGAACCGCTGTCCCAGGGAGCTCCCCATCAGTGCTCTACAGAAGCATACTTTCTCGGGGATCCTGATTGTACCCTATTGTGCCATCTGGCCCTCTCCACACTGGACAGTGTCCCTCTGAGGACAAGACAGGCATGTGACTACATGGTGACCTCACAGCCCAGTACCCAGTAGTGCTACACACGTATCTAACACTCAGGAATACACAGAATCCATCCTGTGCAGCAGATGCACAGGCTCCTCCCCTGGACCATGCACACACAGTGCTGGCTGGTTCCCTGAGCAGGGCTGAGGGTCTTTTCTCCCACGGACAGCATTTTCCCCAGGGACGCGGGCCCAACAGGCAGCTGAGCAGGCACAATCTGAGAGCAAGTCTGATCCCCACCGCCTCCTGTTTTCGGTCCCAAATCGGTGAGGGGGCAAGTGGTGATGTGAGGGAATTGTGGGCTTGTAGATTGTCTCAGGTCAATCTGAGCCCCCAGTCTCCTCTCTGTTCCCCAGGTTGCCCAATTTCTACATGTAGCTGCCTGTTACCCATTAGGTCCTGCAGCCCACAACTCTAAACTCATTCCTGTAGTAGACTGTAGATTGTGGGGCCCAGGTCTACCCAGCTTAAATGCAGACACAGCCCCCCTCCACAACCTCCACCCTTCTGCATAGGCAGTGGTCCTTTGTTCTTCACGGAAAGTCCACTCACTCTATCAGTTGGTCCCGGGGTTCAGTGTCCGTGGCAGAAGTCGGGTGTTTACATCCATACCTAGAGGTAGCATGAGGGTGTCACCGCTAATGCAGTGTTTCCCCCGGGGGTTCATAAGTCTCGTGTACCTGTCTGTCTCCTAACTAGTGTGGAGGCCCAAGAGGACAGGCCTCACTGTCAGCTTTGTCCCCTGAACAATGATGAGCACCTAGAACAGTGTGTGTAACAGTGGGGGCTTCGTGGACAATTGGTGATACAGTAAAGCCGAACAGGAGCTTCTAGAGTATCTGAGAGTCCTGGGGTCCCTGGGCCGTCCTTCCAGTTTCCCTGCTCTGGGAAAGGACTCAGGGAATGGAAACTCTATCCCCTTTTACAAATGGGTGTCCAGTCAGTGAGAGGTGAAGCCGAAAACTTCTTGTTGGGGGAGAGGAAAGTAACGTGAACATCCCAGCCCCTCTGCCAGCCTTCCCCATCGAGCTGGGCTCTGGGTACCCAGGAATTCTAGCCGATGAGTTCTTTCCCACCTCCCTTCTCAGGGCAGTAAATGGAGACTCCATGGTGAAGTGACATTCCTTACAAATGTGAGGGGACAGAGTACCCTCTGGGCTGCAGACAGCAGGGCACTCACCTTTGGAAGAGCCCCTCAAGGACCTGCTGGGTGGTGGCGTAAGTTCTGTAAGTTCCCAAAAAATCTTGATAAAGGAGAATTGGCCGTTCACGAAGGCCGGCACCAGGTGCTCCAGCAGCGTCTCCAATGAGCCTGCCCTGATGTTGCGAATCACCCAGGCCTCGTCCAGATCCCGGTCTGCTCCACACACACACTGGGTGGCAGAGAGGAGGATCACAGTATCAGAGGTGGGCCCGTGCACCACCAGGAGGCCTGAGGACCAGAACTCCGAGTGTGCACACCCCTCCCCTTAGTGACCTGTGTTTGGAGTGGCACACTGTGCTTATAGCAGGGAACGTGACTTGGTCCTCAACGCAGAATTGCAGGTGAGGGATGGTTGAAATATTAGGAGCCTGAATTCATTTTGTTAACTATATAACTATGGTGTCTGCCTATAGGATCGGCAGAAATTTTGTGAGTTCTTACTAAATAGCCCATTTTGAAGATGAGAAAACAGAGACTTGGCGACATCCAGGGAGTAGTCGAAGCTACCTGGTCATTGTGCAGAACCATCTGACAGTATGGCTCCGTGATGTTCCCTGTGTGTCACATGAACGCTGCTGTGTTCCTAACTCAGAGGGGAAGGTCTGGTGCAAGCTGACTTCCTGCCCCCCTACGAGCAGTACCCAGAGAAGACGCACACCCATGAGATCCCCTGCGATTGGGAAGCAAGACCCAAGTTTTCTTTCTGTCCATTAAAGGGAGTTTTGAGAACGTGACCCTATTCAGCAGCAAGATCCAGCCCAGGGTGACAGCCTGGAGATCCTGGGATGGCAGAGAGACCCCCACAGGTTTCAGGATCGAAAGAATGACTCAGTCAGAATGAATCTGTATGGCTGTAAAGGACCAAGAAGGGGCTGGGCTTCTCAGGACGGGACTGAGTCGATGCAGGGCCGCAGCCAACACCACTGGATGCTGGGTCACGAGGCTGCCATGGGTTTTTGGGGAAGGATTCTAGCTCTAGAAATCTAACTTCAAATGCATATGTCCTCCCCCCAGTGTGCCACTGCCATGCTTCTGTCTCAGGAGTTCGGTGTATGAGGAGGCAAGCAACGTTCCCGCAGGCCTGCTGAAAGGGCAGCAGCAGGAATCAGTCCAGGGTGAGCAGCATTGAGAGGCCCCATCGCTCTGGGAACTGGTCTCCATTCTGGAATGTTCTGCAGCTGAGTCAGCACTCAGCCCCTGATCTGCAGGATTCACATGATGTGTCCCCTGAGATTGCAGATGGTATAAAAAGCTGTGTCATAGGCTTAGCTTCATGCTTTCAGTTAAAAGAAACTTGTAAGCATGACGACTCCTGGGGCTGGGAAACGGTGTGGAAGAACAGTCCAACCGGTGTTCCCAAACCCAGGGGTAGGAGATTAAACAGTGACCAAAAGCGACCTCCTGAATGACACATGGGCTGATGTTAGGTAATGATGGATAAAAGCTTGTTTCAGACATTCCTGCAAATGTGTCATTAGCGACTTTGTAGCTAGACACGATGGGGAGGGTAGTAGTGGAAAGAGGAAAGGGTGGCCACAGGTTCCTGTGGAGGTACAGTGGTGGCTCTCAAGAGGGAGAGTTCTGGGAGGGGTCCAGAGGTGTCCAGGGTGGTTTCTCAGCTGTGGGCCCCCTCTGGTCACTTGGGGTCCCTCGGTAGTGTTCCCATTCCTCTCTCCCCAGCACTCAGTCAGAGTCTGCACCAGCCTCTCCTGGGTCTTTTCTTGGGGTAGGGTGAGTACATGATGCCATCATCCTTCTGTGAGCGCTTCTCCAGAGACAGTGCCAGCAGTAGCCAGGGAGGCATCCAGGGTCCCTCGGAAAGGCCTCTTTCTCTCTTTGCCTCTGTGTACACGGAACATTCAGGCAGGTTCCAGTGGGCTGCGTGTACTACGCCCTTGGTGAGTTGGCCTGGGGACTGCACCATCCAGCGCTGGCCGAGGCCAGAGAGGGAAAGGCAACGTGCGTAACGCAGCAGGCCCTAGAGGGGGTGGGGCCCCCTCGTGGTCAGCAGAGGCCCAGGCAGTGACCGCAGCTGCCACTGTGCATGGACTGTCCCAGTCAGGGTGAGCTGGATCCCAGAAAAGCCCAGGTGAGAGTGCCGAGTCAGCCTCTGACCCCGACAGTCCCTACGACAGCCCTGGTCTGAGCTGTGACCGCCGGGCTGACTCAGATCCCAGAATTCTATGCGGTAGGTAAGGTTAGGGCAGGAAGGCAGCGGGTCTCTCCACCCTTGCGACCCCTACCCCTGTCTCCATGACACTCCGTCTGATAACCTCGGGCCCCATCACCCCATTCCAGTGAGATGCAGCACGGAGAACCCAGTGAGGATGACGGGCCCTGCGGGAGGGGCTCGGGGCTGCCTCGGTGAGTGCTCGTCCCGGGGTAGCACGCCGTTTTCACCCTCCTCCTCCTCACCCCTTCCCAGGTCACCGCCCCCTCCTTCCCTGAGCCCCGCTCCCCTCTCCCAAATGGACCTTGCCTCACCCAACAACTTTCTGCTTCATCGTTTCTGCCCTCATTTCTCCCCGTCCCTGTTTCCGTGGACCCCACAAGGACAAACGCTGGCATGGTCTGAGGGCTGGTGTGCCCTGGGGAAGCGGTGTGGGTCTGCCCAGGTGGGATCCAGGGGTGGCCAGGCCCCGATTGTCGGGACTGGGTCACTCTGTGTTACCTGCAGGGTCTGCCTTAGGAAACGCCAGAACCTCCGGGGCGGTGAGATGAAAATACGGCGTAGCCTTCGTGAGAATCCCGAGCTCCTGGGCTCCGAAACGAGTGAAAACGGGATACAAGAAGAACACATGTTGCTCGACCAAGTGTCTCTACTCTAGCGAGTTGGGTAGGGTCTGTGACTAGAATGCGGGTACCTGGTTACCAGGATTCCAATTCCGTTGTGCTCTGCCATGAAGGAAGTGAAGTCATGTTGAGTGCCCTGACCTGGGCCCGACCTCAGATAGAAAGTTGTCTTGGGAGGATTCACCTCTCTCCATGGCATGTCCATAACTGTGTACAGCTGACCCCAACACAGCCCCCCTGAACCCAGGGAAGACCAGGGTACAGCCAGGGACCCAGCTTTGTGCAACAGAGCTGCGTGGAGACATAGCTCATCTCTGTTAAGCGGTTTGGGACCCTAGACAAGACTGTGTGCTTCCTAGAGCCTCCCCAGTCCTCCTGCCTGCGCAGTAGGGATCCTTTTAGTGTCTTCTTCCTGGGGGTGTCCAGAGGTGTATGTGCAATAACATCTGTAGACCTCATGGGCTGGCGTTATATGTAGCTAATCAGGGGCAAATTATCCAACAGACAAGGTAAGCACAGGGCTCACCTGATTACCAAATCATCTGTTGTAAGCATTTTCATGTTTTTTCGCTTTATTAAAGGTTCTGCTTCTAGGCATGGTCAGCAGGTGACTCGCTCAACCCCACAGCACATTGCTACAGAATCAAAGCTTCTTTTCAAATCCAGAGTCCCCAACAGGGCCAGATGGCCCTGGAAGGCAAGGTAAGCACAAGTTTCCGCATTAGAAGATGACGTGTTCACCTTGCTTGCCTTGCCTGTCGGATAATCTGTCCCTGTAGCTAGTGCACGAACTCAGAGATAGGAGAAGTCCAGGCAGGAGTGGGAGGCTGCATGGTGTATGCCTCAGACAGGACTGGGTTCCCATGGTACGATCTTGGGGAAAATTTCCTCTCTCGGCCTTTTTTCCCAGTCTGCACCAGGAGGGGTTTGGAAAAATGTGAACTTTGTGATCCTCTGGAGGAAACTTTCTGTGACTTGCATTTTATTTAGAATCTGAGCCAATGCTTCATCTCAGTCTGGGGGGTGGGCAGCCTGCACAATGGCCCCCAATAATCTTACCTGCTGGTCTTTATATCTTATGTGGCCCCCTTGCCTCAGTGTGGACTGCACTGGGGACTTGCTTCCGAAAAATGTTATTTCTGTTGTTTTTGTTAGGTGCCTCAGAGTGAATTTCAACTCCTAATGGCCCACTGGGGGCAATATCTCTTGGATGTCTTATATTTTCTGTCATCTCTTTCTGTTTGTCATTTATTTCTCTCTCCCCCCAACCCCCAGGAAACAGCTGTGATATATGACCTTGCCTTGGAGAGTACCAGGTGACAGTGACCTGAGGGAGGGTCAGACCTTGTATTTAAACTCAATATATGTAAAATATTAGGGTTTCAACATATAATCAATGTAAGAAATTTATTAATAAGCTATTTTTTCTTTTTTTGCACTAAGTTCTTAAAATCTTGTGTATTTGAAGAGTAGCCCCATTTCAAGTACCCAGTAGATCACTGGTTGCCATTGAGTTGATACAGACACTGGTGTCTCCATGAGTAAGAAGGTACAACTGTGCTCCATAGGGTTTTCCATGGCTGGTGTTTTGGAAGCCACTAGCCCTTTCTTCCAAGGTACCTCTGAGTAGACTCAAACTGCCGACCTTTCAGTTAACGACCAAACACTTGATTCTTTGTACCACTCAGGGATCTGCAAATGTCCCTAGTGGACAGTGGTGGCCTTGTCGTTTGGTTAGTTTTAGATAAGCATTCTTGGTGAGAGTTCTTCATGGGTGATATTTGATACTTCCCATGGCATTTTGTGACCTCCTGTTAATGGTGTTTGATCACTTGAGTAAAGGAGTTTCTTACAGAGTTTTCCACTATCAAAGATTCATTTTTCCCTTTTTTAATGTAGAAAGTAATTGGTAGGTGTTTCTTGGGTACTGTGAGGCTATTCTGTTGCCCTATTGTCTTTCACCCAGACATTTTAGTAGAATCCACTGACAACACTTTTGTGAACCTAGTGGTACTCTGATGCTTATAAAACAATAGTTTCTTATAATTATGTTTATATTTATTAGCTGACATTATCCTCTAAGAAGGGATAATATTGATGGTTAGCTGTGTTATTTACATTAGGGATTTCCTTTACTTCTTTTCCTTTGGATGTAAGGCAAGCAGAGATTCCACATGGACACCTCACAGAACTGGAAGTGTACAAGTTGAGTATGCAGCCCAGGAGAATTAGGGAAGGAATAGAGATCAGGAAGGTTAATGTATTTGTTACAATAAAGCCAACTAGGAAATAAATGACAAGATTTCATTGGATTGTCATATTAGGTGTTTACTTTTATAAAAGTTCACTGTGAGTGTTTAGTGTTTAGCAAGTGGTCTTTGTCTACGCTCTGATTCAGGGACCCACCCTTCTAATTTCTTGTGGCTATGGTGTCACCCAGGGTCTTGAAATCCTCAGCATCTGGGATGAAGGGGAAAGAGAATATCCTAATCCATGTTCTCTAGAGAAACAAAACCAGTGAACCGTACATACATATACATATTAAAAAAACAAAAAAACACCCTATTGCTGTTGAGTCAGTTCTGGGTCCTATTGACCCTACACACACAGAAGGAAAGGAAATGGCTTATATAGTTGTGGAGGCTGACAAGTGCCAAATCTATGGGTCAGGTATCAGGCTGGAGTCCTCTCCTGACTCAGAAGTTGCAGGAGCTGATAAGTCTGAGATCTGCAGGTCAGGCAGGAGACTGAAGCCTTCTCATGTCCCACGAACTAGAGGTCAGGGGGTGACAAGATAAATGTGGGATCAGAAAGAGTAAGAACAAGCTTTGCCAGAATAGCTATATGTAGACTGGATTGGAGTCATACACCCAAGGAAACTCTCCTTCTGATTGACTGTGTGTTTGGCATCTGGTACTGCTCTAACAGAGATACAAAAAGTGAATGTCTTTAACAAAGAAAAGTTGATTCTCACACAGTCCTGGAGGTTAGAAGTCCAAATTCAGGGTGCCAGCTCCAGGGCAATGCACTCTCTACTCTCTCTCTCTCTCTCTCAGCTCTGAAGGCAGGTCCTCATGATGCATCCATCTTTCTTTGATCTGAGAGCATCTTGGCACAGGAACCTCAGTTCTGAAGGACACACTCTGCCCCTGGTGCTGTCCTCTTAATGACAGGAGGTCCCTTACTCTCTGCTTGCTTGCCTTTCCTTTTATCTCTTATAGGATAAAAGGTGGTGCAAGTCACATTCCAGGGAAACTCTTTTTGTAAGGGTACTGTGATCCCACCCTAATCCTCTTTAACATAATCCTGTCTATTAAGCACAGGAGAGATTAGGATTTACAGACTAGGGAAATCACAAAATGGAAGACAGCCATACTGGGAATTATGGCCCAGTCAAGTTACTGCACACGTTTTGGGGGGAACACAATTCAATCTATAAGAGACTGCTCCATCAGATTACAAACTGGAGGATGATCACATGTCTGCCAAACTACTGAGAATGAAGCCTAGCCAAGCTAACACACCACAATAACCATCAAGGAGAGAAAGCAGAGAAGGTCATCCACCTCTTAATTATCTTGACCTAAAAGTAACATTTGTAATCTTCACTTGAACTTGATTGGTGAGAGCAAGTCGACCGGCCCCACTGAGATGCAAGGCATGAGGTACCACCCGAAAATACAACTCCTGGCTTGTTGCTCTGAAGTGACTTCTTGCAATCAAGTGACTTCCTCTTTCTCAAAGACTGGTGTCCAGACAACTGGCAAGTCTGAGTGTGCCAGACAAGTATCACTGGAGGCCTGAAAATCACTGAAAAGTGCTGTTTTCGAACAACAGTGTAGATTGAAGTAGGCAGTCAGACTAATTCTTTAGCTATTTTTATTAACATTTCTGGCTTCTTGACATTAGCTGGCTCAGGCAGGAAATCATACATTAACTTACAGGAAGCACTGAGATAAAACCTTTATGGCCTTTGCAGCTTTTTTCTGAAAGTATCAAGTAAGTGGAGGTGCTAGTTTGATGCGCCCCTGCTCAGGTGACAACTGACAGCCTCCAGAATCCCAGTTCTGCTGCATATTTTGTGTGAATCCCTACGCCCTGACCTCAGAAGAATGGCCCCTTAACTGCCCACATTGTTCCCTGACACTTGCCCCTGTACCGCTTATAACCTCTGCCTTTAAAAACCCTGACCTTGCCTCAATTTGGGCGCCGGTCCAAGGATGCCGCCAGCCCCGTGTGTTGCTGGCATACAGAAATAAAAACCTTTAATCACCTTACCCAAGCTCCTGTTTCAGATATTGGCTGCTTGTGTGTTGTGGAATGTTTGTGTGTTGTGGGGATGATGGATGAATAGCAAACAGAGTGGAAGGGAGCCCTCCTCCAGTCCAGGGGCCCACAGAGTCTTGCTCAGAACATGGGGGATCCTCCGAGCCACTACTGAGTAGAGACCACAGGCCCAGGCTCCTGTGAACCTGGGCAGTAACTAGGTAAGCCACGCCCTGATTCCCGACCCACAGAGACTGTGTGCCACTGGGTCGTTAGTTTTGTGGTGGTGTTATCACAGAGCAGGAGAGAACTCCTCCAGCCCATGTGGTCCTGGGGCCAGGATCTGTCCCCTTCCTCGCTGATGCTCTCTTTCCAGGTCACTTCAGCTGCATGGGCTGCTGTCAACCCGCTCTCTGGGCAGTTATATTGGCCGCTGAGTCTCTGTACCAGGTGCATCTTCTCCCTGGCCTTCTGTCCCGAGACTCATGCAGGGCTGCTCTCACCTGTCATTCTGGTCACATGTAAGTGTCACCTTAGAGAGACCTCTCGAACCACACCCCAATCTCATCTCACAACACCCTGCTTTACTTTCTCTGTAATATGTGCTCTTTCCCTTTCATCCATCTTTTTTTTTAAAATCCATGTTTGCGTGTCTTAAAATTTCATCAATTCCTAGAGGATGTTTTTCTATTTTCCAGTATCTTCCGTGCTGCTTGGACTTCTTCCTTTTGTATGACTGGTTCTTGATCACATGCTACATTGTGGAATGGTTGAATGTCATCCAGGTCTACTGTAGTCGCTATATTTATATCAGACAATTAAGCTTCAGAAAAAGGCGTGTCATCGGGAAACAGTAGAGACGTAACATGATAACGAAAAGTTCATTTCTCCCAAAAGACCTAAGAATTCTAAATGTGTGTGTCATTAACAACAGTATTTCCAACGAGAAAGAGTGATAAATGTGTAGGGAGAAATGGACGGAGTCACATTTATAATTGAAAGTGTCAGCACTCTTTTAGCAATAATTAATACAGAGCCCCGCTAGGTGGAGTCCTGGAAACTCTGGTGACATAACGATTGCATGCTATGTCAGCTAACTGAAAAGTCAATAGTTGGAATCCACTAGGCACCCCATGGAAACTCTGTGGGGCAGTTCTCTTTTATCTTATAGAAATGAAGCAACCAAAACCCGAAGAAAGAATGAGAAATCAAGGGCATCTAAGAGCTGTAAGAGGACATCAGATGGTTTAATGTATATGCATCATTGAAATCTCCAAAAGAGATTAGAGAGAAAATACAGGAAAATATATATTCGAAGAAACAGTGGCTAAGAGTTTTCCAAACTAAATTGCAGATACTAGATTACAGATGCAAAGAATTCTGAAAATACCAACCTGAATTCATCTGGGGTCAGAGGTTGTAGAAACTAAACCAACCAAAGTGCACCAGTAAAGCAAAATGAACACCTAGCATATCATATTTAAACTGCTTAAAACCAAGACAAAAGGAAAATTTTGACTGGCCTGTTACTAGAGGGGAGTGGAGAGGGTGGAAAAGAGGGGACAGGAGACTGTTAAGGGGATATGACATGTATGGAACAGAGTACTGTGCTGTTACTGGGCAAGGAGAGCAGTAGGAGCTGCACATAGGCGGGTATGCGAATTTAAACTGGATTGTATACTTTCACACAATCACAATAAATAAATAAGTAATGTGCTTACATAAAAAGAGAATTTGGAAGTCAGTCAGAGAAATAAAGCAAACGCAAGTGTTACAATTACCTCAGAGTTCCTCTTGAAAATGAGTCAAGCCCAATGACTGTGGAGTGAAAGCTGTAAATTACTGAAAAAGAAGGTGGAGAGACTTTCAACTTAGAATTCTAGACCTTACAAATATAGTTTTTGAAAAGAAAAACCTACTGTTGTTGAGTTGATTCTGATTGATAGTGACCCTGTGGGGCAGAGTAGAACTACTCCTTAGCGTTTTCAAAGAGCAGCTGGTGGATTTGAAAAATGAAGGAGAAATGTATATATCCTCAGAAAAATAAAAGAATTTGTTGGTATCTGATTTACACTACAAAAAAAGTTAAACGCTTCTGATGGAAGGATTATATCACTGGGAAACTTTGATCTGTTCAAAGAAATGAAAAGCATCACAAATGTATAAGTGGAGATGAAGTTATTTTTGTCTAATTTTTAGTTGCTCTAAAAGATCATTGGTGATCTGAAGCAAAATTCGTAATAATGTATTAGATATTAATAGCATGTTAACTGTAGAATGGAAACCCTAGTGGCAGTGGTGAAGAGTTCAGCTGCTTGTCACAGGTCAGCAGTTCCCATCCAGCACATCCACCTTGGAAATCCTATGGGGCAGTACTGCCCTGTCCCGTATGGTCACTATGAATCAGAATCGACTGGGCAGTGCCCAGAGTGTCAGCAGTAGAGAGCGACACCAAATTCCCAATATGGCAACACCTCTTGAGATGATGAACCAGCAGCCTGGTGGCTAGTTAATTACATTGGGCCACTGACATCATGGAAATGGTAGCATTGATTTCTCCCTTGAACAGATACTCACTCTGGATATGGCCCCGGTGGGAGAGTAGCAATACATTGCAGAGTGAACCCTTTGTCAGGGCTTCTCTTGTTCTGAGCCCCATTCCAAAGTGATAACTTTTCAAGTCACTTGATAACAAGATAGAATAAAACACCCAAGTGAGTAATATAGTACCTCTAAAATCAAAAAATGCTCATGCAATAGGTGTTCCGCCTCCTTTTCAGTTGTAAGAAGGGCCACATACATCACCTTACCGTCACTTTGCAAGGAAGATGTTGACATACCCCATGTGACTTGAGTCTCGTAATTTCACTGAGATATAGGGTATTAGGAATTTCTATGCTATTTTCCACCATCTGAATTGAAAACCCACTGCTGTCAACTCAAAGAAGCCTATTGGACAGGGTAGAATTGCCCCACAGAGTTTCCAAGGAGCACCTAGTAGATTGGAACTATGAACTCTTTGGGTAGCAGCTGTAACAATTAACCACATTGCACCAGGATTTCCTTCCACCCATTATCATATAGATATCTTAACAATAAATGCAGAGTCTTTCAGGACCAGTCAGCACCATGTCCACAATGTACTGAACCAGGTGAAGTCTTAGGGAAAGGGAAATTTATCCTGGTCCCTGTCGTCTAAATATTGACATACAGCAAGAGAGTTGATACACCGCTGAGTAAAGACAGTCATGGTATATTGCAGGCCGTGCCAACTGAAAGCAAATGTCTGCTGGTGGTTCTTTGAAATAGAGACGAGGAGAAATGACATTAATGGCTTCATAACCCAGGAGATGTGCTAATTTGCAGGCCACATTGCCCAAGAAACTCCTATTCCCACTGATTGGCTGCTCCCATTAGGTTGTGAAAACGGAGAATGATTACATAACGTCAGCTGAACCACTGATAATTACAGCCTAATCAAGTGGGCACATCCCGTTACCCATCCCAGTTGTGATGAAAATGTTCTGAAGTAGATATTGATGATGGTTGGATAGGGTTGTGAAAGTACATAGAGCCACTACGCTACACACTTTAAGGCTATTAAAACAAAACTTTATTGAATGACAAATTTCCTGTCATATCGCATCCTGTCATCTACTATCTTACGCTATTGTAACTTATCTATACTATACTATCTAACACACTATAAACAATAAAGTATAAATTGAGCCAGACAGTTACTGCAATACAAACCCAAACTACCCATGCAGATAAATGTTTGGGGCTTGAGGCCGATGTTTCGTCACCGTGAACAAGGTACTGATGTGAAAGAGATGTGGCACTTGGCTCAGCTTGTGCTGCCCAAGGGAGTGCTGGAGATGGAGGGCTTAATAGTGTACGAGGCTCCAGTGTGACAGCAGTGGAGGCAACAGGAACAGGATCCGTCTCAGGAGTTGTGTAGGGAACCTGTTGGAGGTGTCCCAGGGTAGAAATCCAACCTTCCAGCTGGTGAGGGTGCTCTGTGGCATACCAGTGTACGTCCATCGGTACCACTGTGCTCATGAGGCAGTCCCGGCGCCGGTCAAGGTGCTGGCCCAAGAAGAGAATCTGACCTTCCAGCAGGCTCTCCATCAGGTGCGTGACTTGGTGACGGATGACGTGTCGCTGAGCCCACCTACCCTGTTGCTCTAAGGAGTGGATCTCACTCAAGAAGTCATCCTGGAGTGTATTCTGGACGTTGCCCACGGTAAAATCCCACATCTCCTGTGGACGCTTCTGGTGAGAGTGGTGACGGTGGTGGTGGGACAGACGGTACTCAATTGATCTTTGGTGCTGGCGCAGGAAGAATAGGGTCAGCATGCTGAGGTGGTTCAGGTGTTGGATGTAGAGGTCAGCCAGGTTCAGAATCTCCACCTCCAGTTCCCTATGCATCAACTGCCAGAACTGAAGCTGGTAATAGAACAGTAGGTGCTCTGCTGAGCTCCTGTACGGGAGCAGAGCCAGGGTGGACCTCGGCTCCTGCCCCTCCATCGGATTCTGGAAGTGGCCCAGGATGGGCATCTGGGTGTTCATCTGATGCTGCTGATGGAGCTGGAGGTGGACCTGGGCTACCTCGAGTTCCTGTGTTGCAGCCCGAAGAGGCTCCACGTCAGCTGGTGGTCTGGGAGTCAGTTCAGGAGGGAGCTCGGTGTAAGTATCAGGACCTCCAGCTGGCTCTCTGTCTGGTCCTGCTGCCGGAGCTGTCAGTTTTGTAGGTGATGGACTATGGAGCTCTGGTGCTGGTATGGGACCAGAACGGACCTCAACTGATAGCATGGATGTTGGTTCTTGTAGCAAAGAGGGATCTTGAGAGACGTTTACAAGGGACCATTGGCCTGGCTCTGGAGCTGTAAGAGGAGAAGTGGTCACCAATAGGACTACCTTTCCTCATGCCTTTCCATGATGTCTAACATCCCACTGCCATCAGGAGACACCCAATCCCCAGATTTCCACCCGAGGAAGTCTTCTCAGACTGTGGTCAGCCAGAGGAGGCCCAATGGTTCCTCCGAGCTTGTCTTGACCCTAGTCTCTTCTGGTCTTCCCATGTGCCCTTGACAAGCTCACATGCAGGAATGCCCTGTATTCCTCACCCTCTAGCTCTGCCTCAGTGACCTCCTGTTGATCCAGCTTGGCCCAGAGACGTTGGGCACGGCGCTCCAAGTGGGAACCTGGCATGTTCAGCTGAACGTATTCCAGCACGAGCTTCAAGCAGGGGAAGTGTGGGGGCTCATCAAAGTCATCCGGGTAGTCCGTTAGCCACATGGTCAGGATAAAACTAATGGCGCTGGGGTGAGTGGGGAGAAACAGGGTGAGAGGCCAGGCTATTCCCACCACACTGGCCTCCCAGGGCTCCTGTGCAAAGGACCGGATCCTCTGTCTGCCCCTAGATCACACCCTCTGGCTGTCTTTTCAGTGACAGGCCTGGTGACTGAGCAGAGGGCTAGCACAGAACCTCTGTCCCAGGGAGCTCCCCATCAGTGCTCTACAGAAGCATCCTTTCTTGGGGAGCCTGATTCTACCCTGTTGTGCCATCTGGCCCTCTCCACACAGGACAGTATCCCTCTGAGGACAAGACAGGCATGTGACTACATGGTGACCTCACAGCCCAGTACCCAGTAGTGCTACACACATATCTAACACTCAGAAATACACAGAGTCCATCTCGTGCCCCAGATGAACAGGCTCCTCCCCTGGACCATGCACACAGAGTGCTGGCTGGTTCCCTGAGCAGGGCTGAGGGTCTTCTCTCCCACGGACAGTATTTTCTCCAGGGACGCGGACCCAACAGGCAGCTGAGCAGGCACAATCTGAGAGCAAGTCTGACCCCCACCGCCTCCTGTTTTCGGGTCCCAAATCGGGGAGGGGGCAAGTGGTGATGTGAGGGAATTGTGGGCTTGTAGATTGTCTCAGGTCACTCTGAGCCCCCATTCTCCTCTCTGCTCCCCAGGTTGCCCAGTTTCTACATGTACCTGCCTATTACCCATTACCTCCTGCAGCCCACAACTCTAAACTCATTCCTGTAGTGGACTGTAGATGGTGGGGCCCAGGTCTACCCAGCTTAAATGCAGACACAGCCCCCCTCCACAACCTCCACCCTTCTGCAGAGGCAGTGGTCCTTTGTTCTTCACGGAAAGTCCACTTACTCTATCAGTTGGTCCCGGGGTTCAGTGTCCGTGGCAGAAGTCGGGTGATTACATCCATACCTAGAGGTAGCATGAGGGTGTCACCGCTAATGCAGTGTTTCCCGTGGGGGTTCATAAGTCTCGTGTACCTGTCTGTCTCCTAACTAGTGTGGAGGCCCAAGAGGACAGGCCTCACTGTCAGCTTTGTCCCCTGAACGATGATGAGCTCCTAGAACAGTGTAACAGTGGGGGCTTCGTGGACAATTGGTGATACAGTAAAGCCGAGCAGGAGCTTCTGAGAGTATCTGAGAGTCCTGGGGTCCCTGTGCCGTCCTTCCAGTTTCCCTGCTCTGGGAAAGGACCCAGGGAATGGAATATCTATGCTCTTTTACAAATGGGTGTCCAGTCAGTCAGGGGTGAAACCGATAACTTCTTGATGGGGGAGAGGAAACTAACGTGAACATCCCAGCCCCTCCAGCAGCCTTCCGCATCGAGCTGGGCTCTGGGTACCCAGGAATTCTAGCCGATGGGTTCTTTCCCACCTCCCTTCTCAGGGCAGTAAATGGAGACTGCATGGTGAAGTGACATTCCTTACAAATGTGAGGGGACAGAGTACCCTCTGGGCTGCAGACAGCAGGACACTCACCTTTTGAAGAGCCCCTCAAGGACCTGCTGGGTGGTGGCGTAAGTTCTGTAAGTTCCCAGAAAAATCTTGATAAAGGAGAATTGGCCGTTTACGAAGGCCGGCACCAGGTGCTCCAGCAGCGTCTCCAACGAGCCTGCCCTGATGTTGCGAATCACCCAGGCCTCGTCCAGGTCCCGGTCTGCTCCACACACACACTGGGTGGCACAGAGGAGGATCACAGTATCAGAGGTGGGCCCGTGCACCACCAGGAGGCCTGAGGACCAGAGCTCCGAGTGTGCACACCCCTCCCCTCAGTGACCTGTGTTTGGAGTGGCACACTGTGCTTGTAGCAGGGAACGTGACTTGGTCCTCAACGCAGAATTGCAGGTGAGGGATGGTTGAAATATTAGGAGCCTGAATTCATTTTGTTAACTATATAACTATGGTGTCTGCCTATAGGATCGGCAGAAATTTTGTGAGTTCTTACTAAATAGCCCATTTTGAAGATGAGAAAACAGAGACTTGGCGACATCCAGGGAGTAGTCGAAGCTACCTGGTCATTGTGCAGAACCATCTGACACTATGGCTCCGTGATGTTCCCTGTGTATTACATGAACGCTGCTGTGCTCCTAACTCAGAGGGGAAGGTCTGTTCCAGCTTACTTCCTGCCCCCCTGGGAGCAGTACCCAGAGAAGACGCACACCCATGAGATCCCCTGGGATTGGGAAGCGAGACCCAAGTTTTCTTTCTGTCCATTAAAGGGAGTTTTGAGAACGTGACCCTATTCAGCAGCGAGATCCAGCCCAGGGTGACAGCCTGGAGATCGTGGGATGGCAGAGAGACCCCCACAGGTTTCAGGATCGAAAGAATGAGTCAGGCAGAGTGAATCTGAATGGCAGTAAAGGACCAAGAAGTGGTTGGGTTTCTCAGGGCAGGACTGAGTCGATGCAGGGCCTCAACCAACACCACTGGATGCTGGGCCACGTGGCTTCCATGGGTGTTTGGGGAAGGATTCTGGCTCTAGGATTCTAACTTCAAATGCCTACGTCCACCCTCAGTGTGCCACTGCCATGCTTCTGTCCCAGGAGTTCGGTTTATGAAGAGGCAAGGAACGTTGCCGCAGGCCTGCTGAAAGGGCAGCAGCAGGAATCAGTCCAGGGAGAGCAGCATTGAGAGGCTCCATCGCTCTGGGAACTAGTCTCCATTCTGGAATGTTCTGCAGCTGAGTCAGCACTCAGCCCCTGATCTGCAGGATTCACATGATGTGTCCCCTGAGATTGCAGGTGGCATAAAAAGGTGTGTCATAGGCTTAGCCTCATGCTTTCAGTTAAAAGAAACTTGTAAGCATGATGACTCCCGGGGCTGGGAGACGGTGTGGAAGAACAGGCCAACCGGTGTTCCCGAACCCCGGGGTGGGAGATTAAACAGTGACCAAAAGCGACCTCCTGAATGACACATGGGCTGATGTTAGGTAATGATGGATAAAAGCTTGTTTCAGACATTCCTGCAAATGTGTCAGTAGCGACTTTGTAGCTAGCCACGATGGGGAGGGTAGTAGTGGAAAGAGGAAAGGGTGGCCACAGGTTCCTTTGGAGGTAGACTGGTGGCCCTCAAGAGGGAGAGTTCTCGGAGGGGAGCCAGAGGTCTCCAGGGTGGTTTCTTCACTGTGGGCCCCCTCTGGTCACTTGGGGTCCCTGGGTAGTGTTCCCATTCCTCTCTCCCCAGCACTCATTCAGAGTCTGCACCAGCCTCTCCTGGGTCTTTTTTTGGGTAGGCTGAGTATATGATGCCATCATCCTTCTGTGAGCGCTTCTGCAGAGACAGTGCCAGCAGTAGCCAGGGACACATCCAGGGTCCCTCTGAAAGGCCTCTTTCTCTCTTTGCCTCTGTGCACATGGAACATTCAGGCAGTTTCCAGTGGGCTGTGTGTACTACGCCCTTGGTGAGTTGGCCTGGGGACTGCACCATCCAGCGCTGGCCGAGGCCAGAGAGGGAAAGGCAACGTGCCTACCGCAGCAGGCCCTAGAGGGAGTGGGGCTCCCGCATGGTTAGCAGAGGCCCAGGCAGTGACTGCAGCTCCCACTGTGCATGGACTGTCCCAGTCAGGGTGAGCTGGATCCCAGAAAAGCCCAGGTGAGAGTGCCGAGTCAGCCTCTGACCCCGACAGTGCCTACGGCAGCCCTGGTCTGAGCTGTGACCGCCGGGCTGACTCAGATCCCAGAATTCTATGCGGTAAGTAAGGTTAGGGCAGGAAGGCAGCGGGTCTCTCCACCCTTGCGACCCCTACCCCTGTCTCCATGACACTTCGTCTGATAACCTCGGGCCCCCATCACCCCTTTCCAGTCAGACGCAGCACCGAGAACCCAGTGAGGATGAGGGGCCCTCCGGGAGGGGCTCGGGGCTGCCTCGGTGAGTGCTCGTCCTGGGGTAGCACGCTGTTTTCACCCCCTCCTCCTCACCCCTTCCCAGGTCACCGCCCCCTCCTTCCCTGAGCCCCGCTCCCCTCTCCCAAATGGACCTTGCCTCACCCAACAACTTTCTGCTTCATCCTTTCTGCCCTCATTTCTCCCCGTCCCTGTTTCCGTGGACCCCACAAGGACAAATGCTGGCATGGTCTGAGGGCTGGGGTGCCCTGGGAAAGCGGTGTGGGTCTGTCCAGGTGGCATCCAGTGGTGGCCGGGCCCCGAATGGCGGGACTGGGTCACTCTGTGTTACCTGCAGGGTCTGCCTTAGGAAACGCCAGAACCTCCGGGGCGGCGAGATGAAAATACGGCGTAGCCTTCGTGAGAATCCCGAGCTCCTGGGCTCCGAAACGAGTGAAAACGGGATACAAGAAGAACACATGTTGCTCGACCAAGTGTCTCTACTCTAGCGAGTTGGGTAGGGTCTGTGACTAGAATGCGGGTACCTGGTTACCAGGATTCCAATTCCGTTGTGCTCTGGCATGAAGGAAGTGAAGTCATGTTGAGTGCCGTGACCTGGGCCCGACCTCAGATAGAAAGTTGTCTTGGGAGGATTCACCTCTCTCCATGGCATGTCCATAACTGTGTACAGCTGACCCCAACACAGCCCCCCTGAACCCAGGGAAGACCAGGGTACAGCCAGAGACCCAGCTTTGTGCAACAGAGCTGCGTGGAGACATAGCTCATCTCTGTTAAGCAGTTTGGGACCCTAGACAAGACTGTGTGCTTCCTAGAGCCTCCCCAGTCCTCCTGCCTGCACAGTAGGGATCCTTTTAGTCTCTTCTTCCTGGGGGTGTCCAGAGGTGTATGTGCGATAACATCTGTAGACCTCATGGGCTGGCGTTATATGTAGCTAATCAGGGGCAAATTATCCAACAGACAAGGTAAGCACAGGGCTCACCTGCTTACCAAATCATCTGTTGTGAGCATTTTCATGTATTTTCGCTTTATTAAAGGTTCTGCTTCTAGGCATGGTCAGCATGTGACTTGCTCAACCCCGCAGCACATTGCTACAGAATCAAAGCTTCTTTTCAAATCCACAGTCCCCAACAGGGCCAGATGGCCCTGGAAGGCAAGGTAAGCACAAGTTTCCACATTAGAAGATGACGTGTTCACCTTGCTTGCCTTGCCTGTCGGATAATCTGTCCCTCTAGCTAGTGCACGAACTCAGAGATAGGAGAAGTCCAAGCAGGGGTAGGAGGCTGCATGGTGTACGCCTCAGACAGGGCTGGGTACCCGTAGTATGATCTTGGGGAAAACTTCCTCTCTCAGCCTTTTTTCCCAGTCTGCACCAGGAGGGGTTTGGAAAAATGTGAACTTTGTGACCCTCTGGAGGAAACTTTCTGTGACTTGCATTTTATTTAGAATCTGAGCCAATGCTTCATCTCAGTCTGGGGGGTGGGCAGCCTGCACAATGGCCCCCAATAATCTTACCTGCTGGTCTTTATATCTTATGTGCCCCCCTCGCCTCAGTGTGGACTGCACTGGGGACTTGCTTCCGAAAAATATTCTTTTTGTTGTTTTCGTTAGGTGCCTCGGAGTGAATTCCAACTCCTAATGGCCCACTGGGGGCAATATCTGTTGGATGTCTTATATTTTCTGTCATCTCTTTCTGTTTGTCATTTATTTCTCTCTCCCGGCACCCCCCAGGAAACAGCTGTGATATATGACCTTCCCTTGGAGAGTACCAGGTGACAGTGACCTGAGGGAGGTTCAGACCTTGTATTTAAACTCAATATATGTAAAATATTATGGTTTCAACATATAATCAATGTAAGAAAGTTATTAATAAGCTATTTTTTCTTTTTTTGCACTAAGTTCTTAAAATCTTGTGTATTTGAAGAGTAGCCCCATTTCAAGTGCTCAGTAGTTAAATGTGATCACTGGTTGCCATTGAGTTGATACAGACACTGGTGTCTCCATGAGTAACAAGGTAGAACTGTGCTCCTTAGAGTTTTCCATGGCTGGCTTTTTGGAAGCCACTAGCCCTTTCTTCCAAGGTACCTCTGAGTAGACTCAAACTGCCGACCTTTCAGTTAACGACCGAACACTTGATTCTTTGTACCACTCAGGGATCTGCAAATGTCCCTAGTGGACAGTGGTGGCCTTGTAGTTTGGTTAGATTTAAAATAAGCATTCTTGGTGAGAGTTCTTCATGGGTGATATTTGATACTTCCCATGGCATTTTGTGACCTCCTGTTAATGGTGTTTGATCACTTGAGCAAAGGAGTTTCTTACAGAGTTTTCCAGTATAAAAGATTCATTTTTCCCTTTTGTAATGTAGAAAGTAATTGGTAGGTGTTTCTTGGGTACCATGAGGCTATTCTGTTGCCCTATTGTCTTTCACCCAGACATTTTAGTAGAATCCACTGACAATACTTTTATGAACCTACTGGTACTCTGATGCTTATAAAACAATAGTTTCTTATAATTATGTTTATATTTATTAGCTGACATTATCCTCTAAGAAGGGATAATATTGATGGTTAGCTATGTTATTTATGTTAGGGATTTCCTTTACTTCTTTTCCTTTGGATGTAAGGCAGGCAGAGAGTCCACCTGGACACCTCACAGAACTGGAAGTGTACAAGTGGAGTATGCAGCCCAGGAGAATTAGGGAAGGAATAGAGATCAGGAAGGTTAATGTATTTGTTACGATAAAGCCAACTAGCAAATAAATGACAACATTTCATTGGATTGTCATATTAGGTGTTTACTTTTATAAAAGTTCACTGTGGGTGTTTAGTGTTTAGCAAGTGGTCTTTGTCTGCGCTCTGATTCAGGGACCCACCCTTCTAATTTCTTGTGGCTATGGTGTCACCCAGGGTCTTGAAATCCTAAGCATCTACGATGAAGGGGAAAGAGAATATTCTAACCCATGTTCTCTAGAGAAACAAAACCAGTGAACTGTACATACATATACATATTAAAAAAACAAAAAAAATACCTTATTGCTGTTGAGTCAATTCTGGGTCCCAGTATCTTGGGACTGTCCTCCATTGTGTGGTTTTGCTAACCTGTACGTTAAAGGATTAGGGTGGGGCTGTGAATTCCTGCTATGGGGGAAGTTTCCCTGGAGTATGGCTTGCCCCACCCTTAATGTTTTTAGCTTGCAAGGAATAAAAGGAAAAAGAACCAAGAACAATTTGAGAACCTCGCTACCATCAAGCAAGCAGCACCGGGAGCGAGCGCGTCATTCAGACCAGAGGTTCTTGCGTTAGGACACTCCCTGGACAATGACTGATGCAATACCGGACTTTCCTCCAGAGCCGACAAGGGGAAAGTCTTTCCCTGGAGCGGACACCCTGAACATGGACTTGCAACCTACCGGACTGTGTAAGAATAAATCTTTCTTTGTTAAAGCCATCCACTCTGTGGTATTTCTGTTAGAGGAGCCCTAGCAGACTAAAACAGTCACATTCCAGGGAAACTCTTTTTTGTAAGGGTACTGTGATCCCATCCTAATCCTCTTTAACATAACCCTATCTATTAAGCACAGGAGAGATTAGGATTTACAGACTAGCGGAAATCACAAAATGGAAAACAACCACACAATACTGGGAATTACGGCCCAGTCAAGTTGCTGTACACATTTTGGGGGGAACACAATTCAATCTATGAGAGACTGCTCCATCAGATTACAAACTGGAGGATGATCACATGTCTGCCAAACTACTGAGAATGAAGCCTAGCCAAGCTAACACACCACAATAACCATCACGGAGAGAAAGCAGAGAAGGTCATCCACCTC
Organism: Heterohyrax brucei; assembly: GCA_028571685.1. Classification (NCBI taxonomy): domain Eukaryota; kingdom Metazoa; phylum Chordata; class Mammalia; order Hyracoidea; family Procaviidae; genus Heterohyrax; species Heterohyrax brucei. The sequence continues at coordinate 25,974,645 of CM053149.1, read as the reverse complement.
TTAATTATCTTGACCTGAAAGTGACATGTGTAATTTTCAATTGAACTTGATTGGTGAGAGCAAGTCGAACGGCCCCATTGAGATGCAAGGGGTGAGGTACCACCTGAAAATACAACTCCTGGCTTCTTGCTCTAAAGTGACTTCCTGCAATAAAGTGACTTCCTCTTTCTCAAAGACTGGTGTCCAGACAACTGGCAAGTCTGAGTGTGCCAGACAAGTATCACTGGAGGCCTGAAAATCACTGAACAATGCTGTTTTCGAACAACAGTGTAGATTGAAGTAGACAGTCAAGACTAATTCTTTAGCTATTTTTATTAACATTTCTGGCTTCGGGACATTAGCTGGCTCAGGCAGGAAATCATAGGTTAACTTACAGGAGGCACTGAGATAAAACCTTTATGGCCTTTGCAGCTTTTTTCTAAAAGTATCAAGTAAGTGGAGGTGCTAGTTTGATGCCCCCTGCTCAGGTGACAACTGACAGCCGCCAGAACCCCAGTTCTGCTGCATATTTTGTGTGAATCCCTAAGCCCTGACCTCAGAAGAATGGCCCCTTAACTGCCCACATTGTTCCCTGACACTTGCCCCTGTACCCGCTTATAGCCTCTGCCTTTAAAAACCCTGACCTTGCCTGAATTTGGACGCCGGTTCAAGGATGCCGCCAGCCCCATGTGTTGCTGGCGTACAGAAATAGAAACCTTTAATCACCTTACCCAAGCTCCTGTCTCAGATATTGGCTGCTTGTGTGTTGTGGGGATGATGGATGAATAGCAAACAGAGTGGAAGGGAGCCCTCCTCCAGTCCAGGGGCCCACAGTCCAGCTCAGAACGTGGGGGATCCTCCGAGCCCCTACTGAGTAGGGACCACAGGCCCAGGCTCCTGTGAACCTGGGTAGTAACTAGGTAAGACACGCCCCGATTCCCGACCCACATAGACTGTGTACCACTGGGAGTTGTTAGTTTTTTGGTGGTGTTATCACAGAGCAGGAGAGAACTCTCCAGCTCCTGTGGTCCTGGGGCCAGGATCTGTCCCCTTCCTCCCTGACGCTCTCTTTCCAGGTCACTTCAGCCGCATGGGCTGCTGTCAACCCGCTCTCTGGGCAATTATATTGGCCCCTGAGTCTCTGTACCAGGTGCATCTTCCCCCTGGCCTTCTCTCCCCAGACTCATGCAGGGCTGCTCTTACCAGTCATTCTGGTCACACGTAAGTGTCACCTTAGAGAGACCTCTCGAACCACACCCCAATCTCGTCTCACAACACCCTGCTTTACTTTCTCTGTAATATGTGCTCTTTCCCTTTCATCCATCTTTTTTTTTTAAAATCCGTGTTTGGGTGTCTTAAAATTTCATCAATTTTAAAGGATGTTTTTCTATTTGCCAGTGTCTTCCGTGCTGCTTGAACTTCTTCCTTTTGTATGATTAGTTCTTGATCACATGCTACATTGTGGAATGGTTGAATGTCATCCAGGTCTACTGTAGTCGCTATATTAATATCAGACAATTAAGCTTCAGAAAAAGGCGTGTCATTGGGAAACAGTAGAGACGTAACATGATAACGAAAGGTTCGTTTCTCCCAAAAGACCTAAGAATTCTAAATGTGTGTGTCATTAACAACAGTATTTCCAAAGAGAAAGAGTGATAAATGTGTAGGGAGAAATGGACGGAGTCACATTTATAATTGAAGATGTCAGCACTCTTTTAGCAATAATTAATACAGAGCCCCGCTAGGTGGAGTCCTGGAAACTCTGGTGACATAACGATCGCATGCTATGTCAGCTTACTCAAAAGTCAATAGTTGGAATCTACTAGGTAGCCCTTCGAAACTCTGTGGGGCAGTTTTCCTTTATCTTATAGAAATGAAGCGACCAGAACCCGAAGAAAGAATGAGAAATCAAGGGCATCTAAGAACTGTGAGAGGACATCAAATGGTTTAATGTATATGCATCATTGAAATCTCTGAAAGAGATTAGAGAGAAAATACAGGAAAATATGTATTAGGAGAAACAGTGACTAAGAATTTTCCAAACTAAATTGCAGATACTAAATTACAGATGCAAAGAATTCTGAAAATACCAACCTGAATTCATCCGGAGTGGGAGGTTGTAGAAACTAAACCTACCAAAGTGCACCAGTAAAGCAAAATGAAAACCTAGCATATCACATTTAAACTGCTTAAAACCAAGATAAAAGGAAAATTTTGACTGGCCTGTTACTAGAGGGGAGTGGAGAGGGTGGAAAAGAGGGGACAGGAGACTGTTAAGAGGATATGACATGTACAGAACAGAGTAGTGTGCTGTTACTGAGCAAGGAGAGTAGTAGGAACTGCACATAGGCGGGTATGTGAATTTAAACTGGATTGTACACTTTCACACAATCATAATAAATAAATAAATAATGTACTTACATAAAAAGAAAATTTTGAAGTCAGTCAGAGAAATAAAGCAAACCCAAGTGTTAGAAGTACATCAGAGTTCCTCTTGAAAATGAGTCAAGCCCAATGACTGTGGAGTGAACGCTTTAAAGTACTGAAAAAAAAGGTGGAGAGACTTTCAACTTAGAATTCTAGACCTTACAAAAATAGTTTTTGAAAAGAAAAACCTACTGCTGTTGAGTTGATTCTGATTCATAGCGACCCTATGGGGCAGAGTAGAACTCTCCACAGAGTTTCCAAAGAGCATCTGGCGGATTTCAAAAATAAAGGAGAAATGTATATATCCTCAGAAAAATAGAAGAATTCATTGGTATCCGATTTACACTACAAAAAAAGTTAAACTCTTCTGATGGAAGGATTACATCACTGAGAAACTTTGATCTGTTCAAAGAAATGAAAAGCATCACAAATTAGTAAGTGGAGATGAAGTTATTTTTGTCTAATTTTTAGTTGCTCTAAAAGATCGTTGGTGATTTGAAGCAAAATTAGTAACAATGTATTAGGTATTAACAGTATGTTAATTGTAGAATGGAAACCCTAGTGGCAGTGGTGAAGAGTTCAGCTGCTCATCACAAGGTCAGCAGTTCCAATCCAGCAATCCACCTTGGAAATCCTATGGGACAGTTCTGCCCTGTCCCGTATGGTCACTATGAATCAGAATCGACTGGGCAGTAATACTCGGGTTCTTTTAATAGATACACATGAAATACATGACAAAAATAGTATCAGAGGCACAAAGAAGGAATTAGAAACTTAGAAAGTTCTCATACCGTATGTGAAGTGTAATATATGAAAAAAACACTCAGAATACTTGATAGGTTGTCAATACCTAAGGAAATTATTTTTTTGCCTCTTATAAGTAATGGTTCATTGTATTGAGTTAGAAAAAAACTATAAATTCAACCCCAAGAGGAGAGAGAAAGAGAAACAACTAAAGAATAAGTGGAAGAAATAGTAAACCTGGAGTGGATTGGATCTCAACTGTTTTCGGAATTCCTAAATAAAAATAGTGTAAACATACCAGTTAAAAGAGAGAGATTGCCAGATGGGGACAAAACCAAGAGCCAGATATATGTCGTCTACAAGAAACTGTCTGTCAGTGTAGAGAATTTGACCTGAAATATAATGCAGATATTTAAGTTAGAAGTAAATTGATGGGGCAGAGATACCATGCAAACAGCCAACAACAGAAAACTGGTGTTATTGTTGTTGGGTACTGTAACTGATAAGCCTGCACGTCACCTTTGCTGGGCCATGATTCTCAGTACTTCGGCAGTCCAATAATGTGATCATCTCACTGCTGAGATTGGATACCTAGTCACTCCTATAATGGGATCCGTTGTGAATGAGACCTGTGGGGGCAGGGCCTATAGCAGATAGCTGCCCCCTCAGCTTCCACCTTTCCACCCTGCACTGCCCAGTCCTTCTTGCTGTCCTTACCATGCCTTTTGCTTGTTCTGGATCCTGCAGCTGGCTCCTGTTCCTCTGATGTCCAGTTCTTGGGACTTGAGCTAGCAGATGCCTTCTGGACTTGCCTGCTGATCTGGAGATTCATCGATCTTCACAGCTGGCAACAGCTGGTTCTCCAGCCTGGCAATCTAGGGTTTGCCAGCTCCTGTGATGGTGTGAATCCAGAAGTGCATCTTTCTTGCCTGTGACTTTGGAGTCTTACAGCATCTGAAAACAATGCGAGCACTCCCTTGATATAAATCTCTCCCTCTCTCTTTCTTTCTTTCTATATGGATGTATGTTTATATAGTTCTCTAGAGGCCACCTAAGACATTTGGTATCATGAGTGGTTCTCAAAAAAAAAAACAACTAGTAAGGATGTATTTTCTAAATTGGTTTAGTTTGAAAGCTTTTGAGGACCATGCTTCCAGTAGTGCAGAGAGTGCTGCTAATCCTGCCATGAGGCAATAGTTGAAATATGTAAAGTACCATCACCATAGACCAGGTACTGGTAAAACACAAGGCTCTGGTTGATTGCATGATTGATAACTTTCTACACTTTTGTCATAATGAAAGGTGTAATGAAGCTGACTGGCTAGTCCTCCTCTTGCTAGACTACCTGTTGAGGGAGATGACTTCAGTCTTCCTGGTCAAGTGGAAGCGTGACATAAGTGACCTCAAAGTTTCCACTTGTACCTTGCAAGAAAGCCTTATTTCTTGTAGTCACAGAGCTGATATTGCCATAAACCAAACCCAGAGTCTTATTTTAAGGGTAGCTGAATTACAACACCAACTCAACTGGCAATCTCAGAAGTACCTTAAGTTTAAGTGGAGGGCATTGACTGGGAAGAATTAGGATCCTGAAAACTGATGATAGGGACACCAGGACAGATAATTAGAAAACTGGAGATCTGTAGCCCCTCAATTCCGTTGAATCCCTCCTGCCAACAGAACCTTTAGCTCCTCCATACCCCTCGACCACCACATCTTGTGAAATTGACCCGGCTGCACCTGAAGCACCTTTGTCTGAACCGTTGCCTGGACATTGTGTAAGGCGAATGCTGTGCAACACAATGCTGAATCATCTCAAAACGTTTCCTCACTGATGCTGGCTTCTAGACCTATCACTAGACTTAAGTCCCAGTGAGCCCCAGAATGGTGAAATACAAAGTATAAGCCAGGAGGTGTACACTGCACTGTGAAGGAATTACTTGACTTTTCTCATATGTGCAAACAGAACCCTGGGGAATAGGTGTGGGAATGGCTGTTATGGGCGTGGGATGCTAGTGCAAGGAACAGAAAGGTGGAGCAACCTGAGGTCACCAGGAAGGACACAGAGTCTTCATTCAGTGTTGCAGCTTGAGAAGTTCGAAAAGGATCTAATACTTGGATTCATTGATGCATTGGTCATTTTGTGCTCCTGTAACAGAAATACCAAAAGTGGATGACTGTAACAAACAGAATTCGATTCTCTCATGGTCTGGTAGGCTACAAGTCCAAATTCAGTGGGTCACCACCAAGGGAAGTCTATCTCTTCTCTCTCAGCTCTGGAGGAAGGTCCTTGTCATCAATCTTCCCCTGGACTAGGAGCTTGTCCACTCAGGAACCTAGAGCCCAAAGGACACACTCTGCTCCAAGCGCTGGTTTTGGGGATATGAGGTCCCCCTCTCTGAGTGCTTGCTTTTCTCTTTTATATCGCTAAAGAAATTGTCTTAAGACACTATCTAATCTTGTTGATCTCATCCATATAACTGCCCTTTTCCTCCCTCGTTAACATCAAAGGGATAGGTGTTACAACACAGAGGGAAAACCCCAAAGATGACAAAGTGGTAGACAACCACCCAGTACTGGCAATCAGGAACTTGTCGATTTGGCAGATATTTTCAGGGACACAATTCAAATCCTGGCAGTTGGATTGCTGAAGCGTGCTTTACACTGTGGCCTATAGTAAGTTAAGTTGAAAAGTGAGAACTGCCTTGATACACTATGCAACAGGATATCCAAAGGCTTAGGGAATTCAGCATGCTGTTGGTCTTACTGTGAGTTGCTGTTCAATTGGTTTCCATCCTACAGTGACCCTGTTCACAAAAGAACAAAACACAGCCCAGGCTTTGCCATTCTCAGCAGTGTTGCTGTGCCTGAGCCCACTGATGCAGGCATTGTCTCATTGTGTTCCATTGACAGTCTTCCTTTTTTTTTTGCCAGCCCTTTACTTGACCCAGCATGACATCCTTGTCCGGGGACAGATCCCCCCTCATAGCATGTCCAAAGTATGTGAGACAAAGTCTTGTCATCCTTGCTTCTAAAGAGCATTCTGATGGAACTTCTTCCAAGACAGATCTGTTCATTCTTTTGACGGTCCATGGTATAGTCAATGTTCTTGGCCAGCACCACAATTCAGAGGCCTCACTGTCAATTCATAGGTCTTCTCTCATTCGTTGTACAGATTTTGCACCTATAGGAGGTGATTGAAAACAGGATGGCTTGGGTCAAGTGCACGTCAGTCCTCAAGGGGACAACTTTGCTTTTCAACATTTCAGAAAGGTCTTTTGAAGCAAATTTGTCCAACGCAATGCAATCATTGATTTTGAGGCCGCTGTTTCCACAGCGGGTAGTTGCAGCTCCTAGCAATAGAAAATTGTTGACAGCCTCAGGCTGTTCTCCATAGATCCTGATGTTGCTAACTGGTCCAGTTGGGAGGATTTTTGTTTTCTTTATGTTGATGTGTAATTTCCCCTGAAGGCTGTGATTTTTGATCTTCAAGTCCTCTTGACTTTCAACCAAGAAGGCTGCATCCTCCAAATGGTAGCTCAGGGTGTTAATGAGTCTTCCTTCAACTCCGATGTCTCCTTACCTCTCCATATTATCCAGTTTCTTGGATTATTTGTTCAGCATGCAGATTAAATAGATAGATGGTGAAAAGATACCACCCTGATGCACACCTTTCCTGGCTTGAAACTACGCAATATCCACTTTCTCTGTTCACATGATTGCCTCTTGATCCATGCATTTACAGATTCCTCATGAGCACAATACAGTGTTCCGCATTTTCCAATTTTTGCAATGTTATCCAGCTTTTGTTATGAGTCATGCCGCTGAATGTCCTAACATACTTAATAACAGTAGGTAAACATCTTGGATATTCCCTTTTTTCAGCTAGGATCTAGCTGACCTCAGTCATGATACCCTTAATTCCATGTCGTCTTGTGTACCTGGCTTGAATTTCTGGCAGATCCTTGTCACTACTCTGCTGCAGCCGCTTTGGAATGTTTATCTGATAAATTTTGCTTCTATGTGATATTGATGATACTGTGTAATAATTTCTGCTTTGGGTTGGATCATCTTTCTTGGGAATAGGATCAATATGGATCTTTTCCAGTAGGTTTCCCAGGTAGCTGTCTTCCAGATTTCTTGGCATTGATGAGTGCACACTTCCAGCACTGCATCCATACGTTGAAACACCTCACTTGGTATTCCATCAATGCCCGGAGGCTTGTTTTTCAGCAGTGCCTTCTGCACAGCTTGGACCTCTTCCTTCAGTACCACTGATCCCTAATCATATGTCAGCTCCTGAGATGGTTAAGTGTTGAACAGTGCTTCTTGGTATAGTGATTCTGTCTTCTGTTGATGCCTTTTTTTTTGGATTGGCTATTTTCTCTGTTGAATCCTTCAATTTTGCAACTCAAGTTGTCAGGCTTTTCTTGAGGTCTTTCACCTTGAGAGATGCAAAGTGTGTTTTCTTTAGGTTTTCTACTTGCAGGTGTTCACACATGCCATCATGAGACTTTAATTTGTCTTCTCGGTCTGCCCTTTGAAGTTTCCCTTTCAACTCTTTTATTTCATCATTTTTTTGTCCTTTTGCTTTCGCTACTTGACGTTCAAGAGCAAGTCAGAGTCTCTTCTGACATCCACTTAGATCTGCTCTTTCTCTCCTGGCTTTTTCATGACCCTTGACTTTCTTCTTGTATGATGTCCAGGAGGTCACTTCACAAGCTGTCTGGTCTTTGGTCATCAGTGTCCAGTGCATCAGATCTCTTCTTGGCATGGTCTCTACCTTCAGGTGGGATATACACCAGGTTGGACCTTAGCTGTCATGGGCTTGTTCAGACTTTCTTCAGTTTTACCTCAAACGTTTGGAGGAGTAGTTGATGATCTACATCTCAGTCAGCCCCTGGCTTCATTCTGACAAGTGATATTGAGCTTTTCTATTGTTTTTTTCCACATACATCATCTTTTGATACCTGTCTATTCCACCTAGTGAGGTCCATGTGTATAGTTACTGTTGATGTCGGTGAAAAAGTCTTCCTTTCAAAGAAAAACTCATTGTTTCTGCAAAATTAATGATGCCTTCTTCAACATTCTTCCTATCACAAAGGCCATGTATCCCAGCTATTCTCCCTTCATCTTTGTTTGCATCTTTGGCATTCCAATCACAAGTAAATATCAGTGTATCCTGATGGATGTTCTATCAATTTAAGTGTGCAGAAGTTGGCAAAAATCTGCCGGTTCTTTACCTTTGGCCTTACTGGTTGGTGCATCAATTTTAATAATTATCGTATTAGCGGGTCTTCCTTGTAGGCATGTGGATATTTTCGTATCACTGACAGTATTGTATGTGAGAATAGAGCTTGAAATGTTCTTTTCGACAGTGAAAGCAATGCCATTCTTCTTCAAGTTGCCATTTCCAGCATTCTAGACCAGATGATTGTCTGATTCAAAATGGGCTATACCAGTCCGTTTCACCTCACTAATGCTTAGGGTATTAATGTTTATGGGTTCTATTTAATTGTGGATGATTTCCAATTTCCATAGATTCATACTTTGTGTGTTCCCCATTCCAATTCTTAATGAATGATTGCAACTGTTTTTTCTCACTTTGAGTTATGTCATGTTAGCAAATAAGGTATTGAATTTTGACTCCATCCACAGCATTAAGGTCGACTGTACTTTGAGGAGGCAGCTCTACCCTAGTTGAGTGTGAGTGTCTTCCCACCTGACGGGCTCCTCCTTGGGCATTAGATCACACAAGATTCGCCTGGTATTCCTAACGATTTCACTGGCTAATGATTTTTGGAAGTAGACCACCAGGTCCTTCTTCCTAGTCTGTTTTAATCTGAAAGTCCAGCTGAACCCTGACTGCTGTCAGTGATACTACTGGTATCTGAAGACCAAACATGTGGTTTTCAGAATGACAACAATATAGAAGCCGTGACAGTACAACAAACTGACAGATATGTGGAGAATTGACACGGTAGAGTGGACTTATCAGATTGTATACACAGAACTCACACATGAAGTGCCCAGAGGATACCCCTTTGAAGACAACTGTGAAGAACTAGGTTGGGAAGGGAGCCCTAATGTACTTGAAGACTGTTATGATTCTTATTTTATGTAAATCAGATTTGAAAGTGGAGCTACCCTCACTGAATGAAGATACCTAATTTCAGTGGGGCTGATTGAAGCCTATAATGGTAGGTGCCAATTGGCAGCTCTCGATCCACAGATCCATGGTGGCCATGGATACCACAGTAGACAGCAGAGTCAAAGCACTAATCAGAATAGTCTGACTTGTGAGAGACCCACAAGAGTGGGTGCCTACATCGACCTGGGACCGGAAGAACCAGATGGTGCCCGGCCACCACCAGTGATGGCCATGACGGAGCTCACAGAGAGGAGCCTCACTGGCAACACAAGAATAAAAAGAGGTGCATCATGAGATCTCCACTAAAAGACCTCAATTGATGGTCCAGCAGTTTTGGGGTTCCTCTGAGAACATGGCCTCTGGCTCTGATGCTGCCCGTTCCCATAAATTATATCAAAGGTCCACTGTTTGGACAGGAATGGAATGGACTTGGCAATGGAGAGTAACCATATATTGGAAGCACTTTATGGTTCTATACATCTATAGGATATCATCTTGCTGACCTCTGGCTGGAGGAAGGGGAGTGGACGGAGAGGAGGGGAAAGGAGACTGTTGGTAGGATGAGACATGTATGGAGCAGAGAGGAATAGTGTGCAGTCACTGGACAGGGAGAGCAGTGGAAGCTGCATATAGAGGGGCATGTAAATTTTGACGTGAATGTACATTTTCACTCAGTTATGTTAAAAAAAAAAAGGAATAGTCTGACTTGTGTGGGCTTAAGGGATGGCTACACAGTCCTGGTGTCCCTTGTAGTAAAATAGAGAGGAAGTCTACTAAACATGTCCTTGATGTGTACAAATGGATGAATTCTAACTCAAACTGCCAAAAGAGAGAGTCACATCCCCTCAAATAATTCCCAGATTTGGGCATGTTTACAGACCCAGAACCCTATTGTTGAAGGGGAGACTGGGTCCCCTTCAGGAGGGACTCACATTGACTCTATAGGGGAGGGTAGAACCACCTGATAGAGTTTCCCTGGAACACCTGGTGGATTTGAACCTCTGACTTGTGGTTAGCGGTAGTAGCAGTGAAGCTTGATATGGATAGGATTTTCATTGATGTGATAAAACGAAAAAAACCCAAACCCACTGCTGTTGCCTCGATTCCAACTCATAGCAACCATATAGCTCAAAGTAGAACTGCCCTGTAGAGTCTCCAAGGAGTGCCTGGCAGTTGTAAACTCTTACCCTTTTGGTTAGCAGACATAGCACTTAACCAGTACACCACAGGTGTTTCCTCAATATGCTAGCAAACCAAAAACCCAACCTGTTCCTGTGAAGCTGTTCGCCACTCCTGGCTACAGAGTAGACCCACCCTCTAGTGTTTCTAAGGAGCACTGGGAGAGTTCAAGCTGCCAACCTTTTGCTCGCAGCCATAGCACTAAACCACTACAACGCCACGCTGCCCATGGGCATGGTATAGGCCGGGCAATTAATCCCCCAGGAATTCAGGCACCTTCTACCTCAGTGAAATATCTAGAGGTCCAGTGGTATGAGGTGTGTCTAGATATTCCTCCTAAAGGAAGCAAAAGTGATTGCATAAGGCTGTTCCCACAACTGAAAATGAGATATAATGCTAGGAGGCCACTTCGGAGTTTGGAGGCAGCTTATTTTTCATGTGGGTGTGCCACTCTGGTCTATCAAGTGACTTGAAAAGCTGATAATTTTGAGTTGGGCCCATAACTGGAAATGGCAGTGCAATAGGTTCAGACTTCTTGGCCCACAGCTCTACCACTTGGCCCATATACTCTGGCTGATAGAGTGATGCTTAAAGTGTCAGTGGCAGATACAGATGCTATCTGAGCTCTTCAGTGTGACCCTATTTGTGACTTGCAGCACAGACCCGTTGTATTTTGTGGCAAAGCTCTGCCGTCCTCAGCAGGTAACTACTCTCCTTTTGAGAAGCCTCTTTGGGCTTGTTACTCGCTCTTAGTAGAGGCTGAACGTCTAATGATGGGCCACCAAATCACCAGGAGACCCAAGGTGCCCATCACTAGCTCATTATTGTTGTCTGATCCACAGACCCAGAAAGGTGGCCGTGCAAATCAGCACTCCATCATTAAGTAGAAGTGGTATATATGAGATCCGGGCCAAGTAGGAGCTGAAAAATGAAATAGGTTGCATGAGACAGTGGCCTAAATACCTGTGGTCTCTTCTCCTGCCATGTTAGCTTCCATTGTCTCTTCACCATCTATGGTGTTACAGGAAATTCCTTCTAATCAGTTGACTGAAGAAAAGAAGTCTACTTTAGAGATGGTTCTGCACTGAACGCTGGGCAGTGACAGAAGTCCAGCAACTTTCTGGGATCTCTGTGGAGGTCAGTGGTGTAGGGAAACCCTCAAAATGGGCAGAACTTTGAGTGGTGCCCTTATTTTTAGTTTTCCTTGGAAGGAGAAATGGCCAGATGTGCAATAGCATACTAATCCCTGGTTTGGGTAGGTGGTCAGGGACTTTGAAATAGCATGATCGGAAAACGAGAGACACAGATTTATAGGAAAGAGTTATTTGGGTAGAAAATTTTCAATGGGCTGAGAAGTGAAGTTATGTGTATCTGATGTGAATGATCACCAAAGGGTGACTTCAACAGAGGAGGATTTTAAAGTCAAGTGAACAAAATGATGTATTCTGTGGAAACCATTGATTCCCTTTGTCCAGCTACTGCCCTGATTGCTCAGTGGGCTTGGGAAAAAGTGGTGGTGGTGTCAGGAACATAGATTTTCACTTTCCAAGGCAGAGTTGGCAACTACTACCGCCGAATGCCCAGTGTCAGCCATAGAGAGCGACACCAAATTCCCAACATGGCTACATCTCTTGAGATGATGAGCCAGCAGACTGGTATCAAGTTAATTACATTGGGCCACTGACATCATGGAAATGGTAGCATTGGTTTCTCCCTTGAACAGATATTCCCTCTGGAGAAGGCCCCAGTGGGAGAGTAGCATGCATAGCGGTGTGAACCTGTTGTGAGGGCTTCTCTTGTTCTGGGCCCCATTCCAAACTGATAGCTTTTCAAGTCACTTGATAACAAGATAGAATAAAACACCCAAGTGAGTAACATAATACCTCTAAAATCAAAAGATGCTCATGCAATAGGTGTTACGCCTCCTTTTCAGTGGTAAGAAGGGCCACATATATCACCTTACCGTCACTTTGCAAGGAAGATGTTGACTTTCCCGACGTGACTTGAGTCCAAGAAATTTCACTGAGATATACGGTATTAGAAATTTGTATGCTATTTTCCACCATCTGAATTGAAAAACCCACTGCTGTCAACTCAAAGCAAGCCTATTGGACAGGGTAGAATTGCCCCACAGAGTTTCCAAGGAGCACCTGGTAGATTGCAACTACGAACTCTTTGGGTAGCAGCTGTGACAGTTAACCACATTACCACCACGATTTCCTTCCACCTACTATCATATAGATATCTTAACAATAAATGTAGAGTGTTTCAGGACCAGTCAGCACCATGTCCACAATGTACCGGACCAGGTGAAGTCTTAGGGAAAGGGAAATTTATCCTGGTCCCTGTCGTCTAAATATTGACATACAGCAAGAGAGTTGACACACCGCTGAGTAAAGACAGTCGTGGTATATTGCAGGCCGTGCCAACTGAAAGCAAACGTCTGCTGGTGGTTCTTTGACATAGAGATGAGGAGAAATGACATTAATGGCTTCATAACCCAGGAGATGTGCTAATTTGCAGGCCACATTGCCCAAGAAACTCCTATTCCCACTGATTGGCTGCTCCCATTAGGTTGTGAAAACGAAGAATGATTACATAATGTCAGCTGAACGACTGACAATTACAGCCTAATCAAGTGGGCAAATCCCGTTACCCATCCCAGTTGTGATGAAAATGTTCTGAAGTAGATACTGATGATGGTTGGATAGGGTTGTGAAAGTACATAGAGCCACTACACTACACACTTTAAGGCTATTAAAACAAAACTTTATTGAAAGAGAAATTTCCTGTCATATCGCATCCTGTCCTATCCTATCTTATGCTATTTTATCTTATCTATACTATACTATCTAACACACTATAAACAATAAAGTATAAATTGAGCCAGACAATTACTGCAATACAAACCCAAACTACCCATGCAGATAAATGTTTGGGGCTTGAGGCCGATGTTTCGTCACCGTGAACAAGATACTGATGTGAAAGAGATGTGGCACTTGGCTCAGCTTGTGCTGTCCAAGAGAGTGCTGGAGATGGAGGACTTAATAGTGTAGGAGGCTCCAGTGTGACAGCAGAGGAGGCAGCGGGAACAGGATCCATCTGAGGAGTTGTGTAGGGAGCCTGTTGGAGGTGTCCCAGGGTAGAAATCCAACCTTCCAGCTGGTGAGGGTGCTCTGTGGCATGCCAGTGTACGTCCGTCGGCACCACTGTGCTCATCAGGCAGTCCCGGCGCCGATCACGGTGCTGGCCCAAGAAGAGAATCTGACCTTCCAGCAGGCTCTCCATCAGGTGCGTGACTTGGTGACGGATGACGTGTCGTTGAACCCACCTACCCTGTTGCTCTAAGAAGTGGATCTCACTCAAGAAGTCATCCTGGAGTGTATTCTGGACATTGCCCACGGTAAAATCCCACATCTCCTGTGGAGGCTTCTGGTGACAGTGGTGACGGTGGTGGTGGGACAGACGGTACTCAATTGATCTTTGGTGCTGGCGCAGGAAGAATAGGGTCAGCATGCTGAGGTGGTTCAGGTGTTGGATGTAGAGGTCAGCCAGGTTCAGAATCTCCACCTCCAGTTCCCTATGCATCAACTGCCAGAACTGAAGCTGGTAATAGAACAGTAGGTGCTCTGCTGAGCTCCTATACGGGAGCAGAGCCAGGGTGGACCTCGGCTCCTGCCCCTCGATCGGATTCTGGAAGTGGCCCAGGATCAGCATCTGGGTGCTCATCTGATGCTGCTGATGGAGCTGGAGGTGGACTTGGGCTACCTCGAGCTCCTGTATTGGAGCGCGAAGAGGCTCCACGTCAGCTGGTGGTCTGGGAGTCAGTTCGGGAGGGAGCTCGGGGTAAGTATCAGGCCCTCCAGCTGCCTCTCTGTCTGGTCCTGCTGCCGGAGCAGTCAGTTTTGTAGGTGATGGGCTATGGAGATCCGGTGCTGGTATGGGACCAGAACGGACCCCAACTGATAGCGTGGATGTTGGTTCTTGTGGCAAAGAGGGATGTTGAGAGACGTTTACAAGGGGCCCTTGGCCTGGCTCTGGAGCTGTAAGAGGAGAAGTGGTCACCAATAGGACTACCTTTCCTCATGCCTTTCCATGATGTCTAACATCTGACTGCCATCAGGAGACACCCAATCCCCAGATTTCCACCCCAGGAAGTCTTCTCAGACTGTGGCCAACCAGAGGAGGCCCAATGGTTCCTCCGAGCTGTGTCTTGACCCTAGTCTCTTCTGGTCTTCCCATGTGCCCTTGACAAGCTCACATGCAGGCATGCCCTGTACTCCTCACCCTCTAGCTCTGCCTCAGTGACCTCCTGTTGATCCAGCTTGGCCCGGAGACATCGGGCACAGCGCTCCAGATGGGAACCTGGCATGTTCAGCTGAACGTATTCCAGCACGAGCTTCAAGCAGGGGAAGTGTGGGGGCTCATCAAAGTCATCCGGGTAGTCCGTTAGCCACATGGTCAGGATAAAACTGATGGCGCTGGGGGTGAGTGCGGAGAAGCAGGGTGAGAGGCCAGGCTATTCCCACCACACTGGCCTCCCAGGGGTCCTGCGCAAAGGACCGGATCCTCTGTCTGCCCCTAGATCACACCCTCTGGCTGTCCTTTCAGTGACACACCCTCTCTGTCCCAGGGAGCTCCCCATCAGTGCTCTACAAAAGCATCCTTTCTCGGGGAGCCTGATTGTACCCTATTGTGCCATCTGGCCCTCTCCACACTGGACAGTATCCCTCTGAGGACAAGACAGGCATGTGACTACATGGTGACCTCACAGCCCAGTACCCAGTAGTGCTACACACGTATCTAACACTCAGGAATACACAGAGTCCACCCCGTGCGCCAGATGCACAGGCTCCTCCCCTGGGCCACGAACACAGAGTGCTGGCTGGTTCCCTGAGCAGGGCTGAGGGTCTTCTCTCCCACGGACAGTATTTTTCCCAGGGACGCGGGCCCAACAGGCAGCTGAGCAGGCACAATCTGAGAGCAAGTCTGCCCACCCCCCGCCTCCTGTTTTGGGTCCCAAATCGGGGAGGGGGCAAATGGTGATGTGAGGGAATTGTGGGCTTGTACATTGTCTCAGGTCACTCTGAGCCCTCAGTCTCCTCTCTGCTCCCCAGGTTGCCCAGTTTCTACATGTAGCTGCCTATTACCCATTACCTCCTGCACCCCACAACTCTAAACTCATTCCTGTAGTGGACTGTAGATTGTGGGACCCAGGTCTACCCAGCTTAAATGCAGACACAGCCCCCCTCCACAACCTCCAGCCTTCTGCAGAGGCAGTGGTCCTTTGTTCTTCACGGAAAGTCCACTCACTCTATCATTTGGTCCCGGGGTTCAGTGTCCGTGGCAGAAGTCGGGTGGTTACATCCATACCTAGAGGTAGCATGAGGGTGTCACCGCTAATGCAGTGTTTCCCCTGCTGATTCATAAATCTCGTCTACCTGCCTGTCTCCTAACTAGTATGGAGGCCCAAGAGGACAGGCCTCACTGTCACCTTTGTCCCCTGAACGATGATGAGCACCTAGAACAGTGTCTGTAACAGTGGGAGCTTCGTGGACAATTGGTGATACAGTAAAGCCGAGCAGGAGCTTCTAGAGTAACTGAGAGTCCTGGGGTCCCTGTGCCATCCTTCCAGTTTACCTGCTCTGGGAAAGGACCCAGGGAATGGAATCTCTATCCCCTTTTACAAATGGGTGTGCAGTCAGTGAGGGGTGAGGCTGACAACTTCTTGATGGGGGAGAGGAAACTAACGTGTACATCCCAGCCCCTCCAGCAGCCTTCCCCATCGAGCTGGGCTCTGGGTACCCAGGAATTCTAGCCGATGGGTTCTTTCCCACCTCCCTTCTCAGGGCAGTAATTGGAGACTCCATGGTGAAGTGACATTCCTTACAAATGTGAGGGGACAGAGTACCCTCTAGGCTGCAGACAGCAGGGCACTCACCTTTGGAAGAGCCCCTCAAGGACCTGCTGGGTGGTGGCGTAAGTTCTGTAAGTTCCCAGAAAAATCTTGATGAAGGAGAATTGGCCATTTACGAAGGTCGGCACCAGGTGCTCCAGCAGCGTCTCCAACGAGCCTTCCCTCATGTTGCGAATCACCCAGGCCTCGTCCAGGTCCGGGTCTACTCCACACACACACTGGGTGGCACAGAGGAGGATCACAGTATCAGAGGTGGGCCCGTGCACCACCAGGAGGCCTGAGGACCAGAGCTCCGAGTGTGCACACCCCTCCCCTCAGTGACCTGTGTTTGGAGTGGCACACTGTGCTTGTAGCAGGGAATGTGACTTGGTCCTCGACACAGAATTGCAGGTGAGGGATGGTTGAAATATTAGGAGCCTGAATTCATTTTGTTAACTATATAACTATGGTGTCTGCCTATAGGATCGGCAGAAATTTTGTGAGTTCTTACTAAATACCCCATTTTGAAGATGAGAAAACAGAGACTTGGCAACATCCAGGGAGTAGTCGAAGCTACCTGGTCATTGTGCAGAACCGTCTGACACTATGGCTCCATGATGTTCCCTGTGTGTCACATGAACGCTGCAGTGCTCCTAACTCAGAGGGCAGGTCTGGTGCAAGCTTACTTCCTGCCTCCCTGGGAGCAGTACCCAGAACAGACACACACCCATGAGATCCCCTGGGATTGGGAAGCAAGACCCAAGTTTTCTTTCTTTCCATTAAAGGGAGTTTTGAGAACGTGACCCTATTCAGCAGCGAGATCCAGCCCAGGGTGACAGCCTGGAGATCGTGGGATGGCAGAGAGACCCCCACAGGTTTCAGGATCGAAAGGATGAGTCAGGCAGAGTGAATCTGTATGGCAGTAAAGGACCAAGAAGGGGCTGGGCTTCTCAGGGCGGGACTGAGTCGATGCAGGGCCGCAGCCAACACCACTGGCTGCTGGGCCACGAGGCTGCCATGGGTTTTTGGGGAGGGATTCTGGCTCTAGGACTCTAACTTCAAATGCATATGTCCTCCCCCCAGTGTGCCACTGCCATGCTTCTGTCCCAGGAGTTCGGTGTATGAGGAGGCAAGCAATGTTCCCGCAGGCCTGCTGAAAGGGCAGCAGCAGGAATCAGTCCAGGGCGAGCACCATCGAGAGGCTCCATCGCTCTGGGAAGTGGTCTCCATTCTGGAATGTTCTGCAGCTGGGTCAGCCCTGATCTGCAGGATTCACATGATGTGTCCCCTGAGATTGCAGATGGCATAAAAAGGTGTGTCAAAGGCTTAGCCTCATGCTTTCAGTTAAAAGAAACTTGTAAGCATGACTTGTCCTGGGGCTGGGAAACGGTGTGGAAGAACAGTCCAACCGGTGTTCCCGAACCCAGGGGTAGGAGATTAAACAGTGACCAAAAGCGACTTCCTGAATGACACATGGGCTAATGTCAGGTAATGATGGATAAAAGCTTGTTTCAGACATTCCTGCAAATGTGTGAGTAGCGACTTTGTAGCTAGCCAGGATGGGGAGGGTAGTAGTGGAAAGAGGAAAGGGTGGCCACAAGTTCCTGTGGAGGTACAGTGGTGGCTCTCAAGAGGGAGAGTTCTGGGAGGGGTCCAGAGGTGTCCAGGGTGGTTTCTCAGCTGTGGGCCCCCTCTGGTCACTTGGGGTCCCTCGGTAGTGTTCCCATTCCTCTCTCCCCAGCACTCAGTCAGAGTCTGCACCAGCCTCTCCTGGGTCTTTTCTTGGGGTAGGGTGAGTACATGATGCCATCATCCTTCTGTGAGCGCTTCTCCAGAGACAGTGCCAGCAGTAGCCAGGGAGGCATCCAGGGTCCCTCGGAAAGGCCTCTTTCTCTCTTTGCCTCTGTGCACATGGAACATTCAGGGAGGTCCCAGTGGGCTGTGTGTACTATGCCCTCGGTGAGTTGGCCTGGGGACTGCACCATCCAGCGCTGGCCGAGGCCAGAGAGGGAAAGGCAACGTGCCTACCGCAGCAGGCCATAGAGGGAGTGGGGCCCCCTCGTGGTCAGCAGAGGCCCAGGCAGTGACCGCAGCTGCCACTGTGCATGGACTGTCCCAGTCAGGGTGAGCTGGATCCCAGAAAAGCCCAGGTGAGAGTGCCGAGTCAGCCTCTGACCCCGACAGTCCCTATGACAGCCCTGGTCTGAGCTGTGACCGCCGGGCTGACTCAGATCCCAGAATTCTATGCGGTAATTAAGGTTAGGGCAGGGAAGGCAGCGGGTCTCTCCACCATTGCGACCCCTACCCCTGTCTCCATGACACTCCGTCTGATAACCTCGGGCCCCATCACCCCATTCCAGTCAGATGCAGCACGGAGAACCCAGTGAGGATGAGGGGCCCTGCGGGAGGGGCTCGGGGCTGCCTCGGTGAGTGCTCGTCCCGGGGTAGCACGCTGTTTTCACCCTCCTCCTCCTCACCCCTTCCCAGGTCACCGCCCCCTCCTTCCCTGAGCCCCGCTCCCCTCTCCCAAATGGACCTTGCCTCACCCAACAACTTTCTGCTTCATCCTTTCTGTCCTCATTTCTCCCCGTCTGTGTTTCCATGGACCCCACAAGGACAAACGCTGGCATGGTCTGAGGGCTGGGGTGCCCTGGGGAAGCGGTGTGGGTCTGCCCAGGTGGGATCCAGGGGTGGCCTGGCCCCGATTGGCGGGACTGGGTCACTCTGTGTTACCTGCAGGGTCTGCCTTAGGAAACGCCAGAACCTCCGGGACGGTGAGATGAAAATACGGCGTAGCCTTCGTGAGAATCCCGAGCTTCTGGGCTCCGAAACGAGTGAAAACGGGATACAAGAAGAACACATGTTGCTCGACCAAGTGTCTCTACTCTAGCGAGTTGGGTAGGGTCTGTGACTAGAATGCGGGTACCTGGTTACCAGGATTCCAATTCCGTTGTGCTCTGCCATGAAGGAAGTGAAGTCATGTTGAGTGCCCTGACCTGGGCCCGACCTCAGATAGAAAGTGGTCTTGGGAGGATTCACCTCTCTCCATGCCATGTCCATAACTGTGTACAGCTGACCCCAATTCAGCCCCTCCCCCCAGAATGCAGGCAAGACGGGGTAAAGCCAGGTACCCAGTTTTGTGCAACAGAGCTGCGTGGAGACATAGCTCGTCTCTGTTAAGCGGTTTGGGACACTAAACAAGACTGTGTGCTTCTCAGAGCTTCCCCAGTCCTCCCGCCTGCACAGTAGGGATCCTTTTAGTATCTTCTTCCTGGGGGTGTCCAGAGGTGTATGTGCGATAACATCTGTAGACCTCATGGGCTGGCGTTATATGTAGCTAATCAGGGGCAAATTATCCAACAGACAAGGTAAGCACAGGGCTCACCTGCTTACCAAATCATCTGTTGTGAGCATTTTCATTTATTTTCGCTTTATTAAAGGTTCTGCTTCTAGGCACGGTCAGCATGTGACTTGCTCAACCCCACAGCACATTGCTACAGAATCAAAGCTTCTTTTCAAATCCACAGTCCCCAACAGGGCCAGATGGCCCTGGAAGGCAATGTAATCACAAGTTTCCGCATTAGAAGATGACGTGTTCACCTTGTTTGCCTTGCCTGTCGGATAATCTGTCCCTCTAGCTAGTGCACGAACTCAGAGATAGGAGAAGTCCAAGCAGGGGTAGGAGGCTGCATGGTGTATGCCTCAGACAGGGCTCGGTACCCGTAGTATGATCTTGGGGAAAACTTCCTCTCTCAGCCTTTTTTCCCAGTCTGCACCAGGAGGGGTTTGGAAAAATGTGAACTTTGTGACCCTCTGGAGGAAACTTTCTGTGACTTGCATTTTATTTAGAATCTGAGCCAATGCTTCATCTCAGTCTGGGGGGTGGGCAGCCTGCACAATGGCCCCCAATAATCTTACCTGCTGGTCTTTATATCTTATGTGGCCCCCTTGCCTCAGTGTGGACTGCACTGGGGACTTGCTTCCGAAAAATATTCTTTTTGTTGTTTTCGTTAGGTGCCTTGGAGTGAATTTCAACTCCTAATGGCCCACTGGGGGCAATATCTGTTGGATGTCTTATATTTTCTGTCATCTCTTTCTGTTTGTCATTTATTTCTCTCTCCCGGCACCCTCCAGGAAACAGCTGTGATATATGACCTTCCCTTGGAGAGTACCAGGTGACAGTGACCTGAGGGAGGGTCAGACCTTGTATTTAAACTCAATATATGTAAAATGTTATGGTTTCAACATATAATCAATGTAAGAAAGTTATTAATAAGCTATTTTTTCTTTTTTTGCACTAAGTTCTTAAAATCTTGTGTATTTGAAGAGTAGCCCCATTTCAAGTGCTCAGTAGTTAAATGTGATCACTGGTTGCCATTGAGTTGATACAGACACTGGTGTCTCCATGAGTAACAAGGTAGAACTGTGCTCCTTAGGGTTTTCCATGGCTGGCTTTTTGGAAGCCACTAGCCCTTTCTTCCAAGGTACCTCTGAGTAGACTCAAACTGCCGACCTTTCACTTAACGACCAAACACTTGATTCTTTGTACCACTCAGGGATCTGCAAATGTCCCTAGTGGACAGTGGTGGCCTTGTAGTTTGGTTAGATTTAAAATAAGCATTCTTGGTGAGAGTTCTTCATGGGTGATATTTGATACTTCCCATGGCATTTTGTGACCTCCTGTTAATGGTGTTTGATCACTTGAGCAAAGGAGTTTCTTACAGAGTTTTCCACTATAAAAGATTCATTTTTCCCTTTTGTAATGTAGAAAGTAATTGGTAGGTGTTTCTTGGGTACCATGAGGCTATTCTGTTGCCCTATTGTCTTTCACCCAGACATTTTAGTAGAATCCACTGACAATACTTTTATGAACCTACTGGTACTCTGATGCTGATAAAACAATAGTTTCTTATAATTATGTTTATATTTATTAGCTGACATTATCCTCTAAGAAGGGATAATATTGATGGTTAGCTATGTTATTTATGTTAGGGATTTCCTTTACTTCTTTTCCTTTGGATGTAAGGCAGGCAGAGAGTCCACCTGGACACCTCACAGAACTGGAAGTGTACAAGTGGAGTATGCAGCCCAGGAGAATTAGGGAAGGAATAGAGATCAGGAAGGTTAATGTATTTGTTACGATAAAGCCAACTAGCAATAAATGACAACATTTCATTGGATTGTCATATTAGGTGTTTACTTTTATAAAAGTTCACTGTGGGTGTTTAGTGTTTAGCAAGTGGTCTTTGTCTGCGCTCTGATTCAGGGACCCACCCTTCTAATTTCTTGTGCCTATGGTGTCACCCAGGGTCTTGAAATCCTAAGCATCTATGATGAAGGGGAAAGAGAATATTCTAACCCATGTTCTCTAGAGAAACAAAACCAGTGAACTGTACATACATATACATATTAAAAAAACAAAAAAAACACCTTATTGCTGTTGAGTCAATTCTGGGTCCCAGTATCTTGGGACTGTCCTCCATTGTGTGGTTTTGCTAACCTGTACGTTAAAGGATTAGGGTGGGGCTGTGAATTCCTGCTATGGGGGAAGTTTCCCTGGAGTATGGCTTGCCCCACCCTTAATGCTTTTAGCTTGCAAGGAATAAAAGGAAAAAGAACCAAGAACAATTTGAGAACCTCGCTACCATCAAGCAAACAGCACCGGGAGCAGAGCGCGTCATTCAGACCAGAGGTTCTTGCGTTAGGACACTCCCTGGACAATGACTGATGCAATACCGGACTTTCCTCCAGAGCCGACAAGGGGAAAGTCTTTCCCTGGAGCGGACACCCTGAACATGGACTTGCAACCTACCGGACTGTGTAAGAATAAATCTTTCTTTGTTAAAGCCATCCACTCTGTGGTATTTCTGTTAGAGGAGCCTAGCTGACTAAAACAGTCACATTCCAGGGAAACTCTTTTTTGTAAGGGTATTGTGATCCCACCCTAATCCTCTTTAACATAATCCTATCTATTAAGCACAGGAGAGATTAGGATTTACAGACTAGCGGAAATCACAAAATGGAAAACAACCACACAATACTGGGAATTACGGCCCAGTCAAGTTGCTGTACACATTTTGGGGGGAACACAATTCAATCTATGAGAGACTGCTCCATCAGATTACAAACTGGAGGATGATCACATGTCTGCCAAACTACTGAGAATGAAGCCTAGCCAAGCTAACACACCACAATAACCATCACGGAGAGAAAGCGGAGAAGGTCATCCACCTCTTAATTATCTTGACCTGAAAGTGACATGTGTAATTTTCAATTGAACTTGATTGGTGAGAGCAAGTCGAACGGCCCCACTGAGATGCAAGGGGTGAGGTACCACCTGAAAATACAACTCCTGGCTTCTTGCTCTAAAGTGACTTCCTGCAATAAAGTGACTTCCTCTTTCTCAAAGACGGGTGTCCAGACAACTGGCAAGTCTGAGTGTGCCAGACAAGTATAACTGGAGGCCTGAAAATCACTGAACAATGCTGTTTTCGAACAACAATGTAGATTGAAGTAGACAGTCAAGACTAATTCTTTAGCTATTTTTATTAACATTTCTGGCTTCGGGACATTAGCTGGCTCAGGCAGGAAATCATAGGTTAACTTACAGGAGGCACTGAGATAAAACCTTTATGGCCTTTGCAGCTTTTTTCTAAAAGTATCAAGTAAGTGGAGGTGCTAGTTTGATGCCCCCTGCTCAGGTGACAACTGACAGCCGCCAGAACCCCAGTTCTGCTGCATATTTTGTGTGAATCCCTACGCCCTGACCTCAGAAGAATGGCCCCTTAACTGCCCACATTGTTCCCTGACACTTGCCCCTGTACCCGCTTATAGCCTCTGCCTTTAAAAATTCTGACCTTGCCTGAATTTGGACGCCGGTCCAAGGATGCCGCCAGCCCCGTGTGTTGCTGGCATACAGAAATAAAAACCTTTAATCACTTTACCCAAGCTCCTGTCTCAGATATTGGCTGCTTGTGTGTTGTGGGGATGATGGATGAATAGCAAACAGAGTGGAAGGGAGCCCTCCTCCAGTCCAGGGGCCCACAGTCCAGCTCAGAACGTGGGGGATCCTCCGAGCCCCTGCTGAGTAGGGACCACAGGCCCAGGCTCCTGTGAACCTGGGCAGTAACTAGGTAAGACACGCCCCGATTCCCGACCCACATAGACTGTGTACCACTGGGAGTTGTTAGTTTTGTGGTGGTGTTATCACAGAGCAGGAGAGAACTCTCCAGCTCATGTGGTCCTGGGGCCAGGATCTGTCCCCTTCCTCCCTGACGCTCTCTTTCCAGGTCACTTCAGCCGCATGGGCTGCTGTCAACCCGCTCTCTGGGCAATTATATTGGCCCCTGAGTCTCTGTACCAGGTGCATCTTCCCCCTGGCCTTCTCTCCCCAGACTCATGCAGGGCTGCTCTTACCAGTCATTCTGGTCACACGTAAGTGTCACCTTAGAGAGACCTCTCGAAACACACCCCAATCTCGTCTCACAACACCCTGCTTTACTTTCTCTGTAATATGTGCTCTTTCCCTTTCATCCATCTTTTTTTTTTAAAATCCGTGTTTGGGTGTCTTAAAATTTCATCAATTCCTAAAGGATATTTTTCTATTTGCCAGTGTCTTCCGTGCTGCTTGAACTTCTTCCTTTTGTATGATTAGTTCTTGATCACATGCTACATTGTGGAATGGTTGAATGTCATCCAGGTCTACTGTAGTCGCTATATTAATATCAGACAATTAAGCTTCAGAAAAAGGCGTGTCATTGGGAAACAGTAGAGACGTAATATGATAACGAAAGGTTCGTTTCTCCCAAAAGACCTAAGAATTCTAAATGTGTGTGTCATTAACAACAGTATTTCCAAAGAGAAAGAGTGATAAATGTGTAGGGAGAAATGGACGGAGTCACATTTATAATAGAAGATGTCAGCACTCTTTTAGCAATAATTAATACAGAGCCCCGCTAGGTGGAGTCCTGGAAACTCTGGTGACATAACGATCGCATGCTATGTCAGCTTACTCAAAAGTCAATAGTTGGAATCTACTAGGTAGCCCTTCGAAACTCTGTGGGGCAGTTTTCCTTTATCTTATAGAAATGAAGCGACCAGAACCCGAAGAAAGAATGAGAAATCAAGGGCATCTAAGAACTGTGAGAGGACATCAGATGGTTTAATGTATATGCATCATTGAAATCTCTGAAAGAGATTAGAGAGAAAATACAGGAAAATATGTATTAGGAGAAACAGTGGCTAAGAATTTTCCAAACTAAATTGCAGATACTAAATTACAGATGCAAAGAATTCTGAAAATACCAACCTGAATTCATCCGGAGTGGGAGGTTGTAGAAACTAAACCTACCAAAGTGCACCAGTAAAGCAAAATGAAAACCTAGCATATCACATTTAAACTGCTTAAAACCAAGATAAAAGGAAAATTTTGACTGGCCTGTTACTAGAGGGGAGTGGAGAGGGTGGAAAAGAGGGGACAGGAGACTGTTAAGAGGATATGACATGTACAGAACAGAGTAGTGTGCTGTTACTGAGCAAGGAGAGCAGTAGGAACTGCACATAGGCGGGTATGTGAATTTAAACTGGATTGTACACTTTCACACAATCATAATAAATAAATAAATAATGTACTTACATAAAAAGAAAATTTTGAAGTCAGTCAGAGAAATAA
This sequence comes from Heterohyrax brucei, assembly GCA_028571685.1. NCBI lineage: Eukaryota > Metazoa > Chordata > Mammalia > Hyracoidea > Procaviidae > Heterohyrax > Heterohyrax brucei. The sequence continues at coordinate 25,949,601 of CM053149.1, read as the reverse complement.
AGCAAACCCAAGTGTTAGAAGTACATCAGAGTTCCTCTTGAAAATGAGTCAAGCCCAATGACTGTGGAGTGAACGCTTTAAAGTACTGAAAAAAAAGGTGGAGAGACTTTCAACTTAGAATTCTAGACCTTACAAAAATAGTTTTTGAAAAGAAAAACCTACTGCTGTTGAGTTGATTCTGATTCATAGCGACCCTATGGGGCAGAGTAGAACTCTCCACAGAGTTTCCAAAGAGCATCTGGCGGATTTGAAAAATAAAGGAGAAATGTATATATCCTCAGAAAAATAGAAGAATTCATTGGTATCCGATTTACACTACAAAAAAAGTTAAACTCTTCTGATGGAAGGATTACATCACTGAGAAACTTTGATCTGTTCAAAGAAATGAAAAGCATCACAAATTTGTAAGTGGAGATGAAGTTATTTTTGTCTAATTTTTAGTTGCTCTAAAAGATCGTTGGTGATTTGAAGCAAAATTAGTAACAATGTATTAGGTATTAATAGTATGTTAATTGTAGAATGGAAACCCTAGTGGCAGTGGTGAAGAGTTCAGCTGCTCATCACAAGGTCAGCAGTTCCAATCCAGCAATCCACCTTGGAAATCCTATGGGGCAGTTCTGCCCTGTCCCGTATGGTCACTATGAATCAGAATCGACTGGGCAGTAATACTCGGGTTCTTTTAATAGATACACATGAAATACATGACAAAAATAGTATCAGAGGTACAAAGAAGGAATTAGAAACTTAGAAAGTTCTCATACCGTATGTGAAGTGTAATATATGAAAAAAACACTCAGAATACTTGATAGGTTGTCAATACCTAAGGAAATTATTTTTTTGCCTCTTATAAGTAATGGTTCATTGTATTGAGTTAGAAAAAAACTATAAATTCAACCACAAGAGGAGAGAGAAAGAGAAACAACTAAAGAATAAGTGGAAGAAATAGTAAACCTGGAGTGGATTGGATCTCAATTGTTTTAGGAATTCCTAAATAAAAATAGTGTAAACATACCAGTTAAAAGAGAGAGATTGCCAGATGGGGACAAAACCAAGAGGCAGATATATGTCGTCTGCAAGAAACTGTCAGTGTAGAGAATTTGACCTGAAATATAATTCAGATATTTAAGTTAGAAGTAAATTGACGGGGGCAGAGATACCATGCAAACAGCCAACAACAGAAAACTGGTGTTATTGTTGTTGGGTACTGTAACTGATAAGCCTGCACGTCACCTTTGCTGGGCCATGATTCTCAGTACTTCGGCAGTCCAATAATGTGATCATTTCACTGCTGAGAATGGATACCTAGTCACTCCTATAATGGGATCCGTTGTGAATGAGACCTGTAGGGGCAGGGCCTATAGCGGATAGCTGCCCCCTCAGCTTCCACCTTTCCACCCTGCACTGCCCAGTCCTTCTTGCTGTCCTTACCATGCCTTTTGCTTGTTCTGGATCCTGCAGCTGGCTCCTGTTCCTCTGATGTCCAGTTCTTGGGACTTGAGCTAGCAGATGCCTTCTGGACTTGCCTGCTGATCTGGAGATTCATCGATCTTCACAGCTGGCAACAGCTGGTTCTCCAGCCTGGCAATCTAGGGTTTGCCAGCTCCTGTGATGGTGTGAATCCAGAAGTGCATCTTTCTTGCCTATGACTTTGGGGTCTTACAGCATCTGAAAACAATGCGAGCACTCCCTTGATATAAATCTCTCCCTCTCTCTTTCTTTCTTTCTATATGGATGTATGTTTATATAGTTCTCTAGAGGCCACCTAAGACATTTGGTATCATGAGTGGTTCTCAAAAAAAAAACAACTAGTAAGGATGTATTTTCTAAATTGGTTTAGTGTGAAAGCTTTTGAGGACCATGCTTCCAGTAGTTCAGAGAGTGCTGCTAATCCTGCCATGAGGCAATAGTTGAAATATGTAAAGTACCATCACCATAGACCAGGTACTGGTAAAACACAAGGGTCTGGTTGATTGCATGATTGATAACTTTCTACACTTTTGTCATAATGAAAGGTGTAAGGAAGCTGATTGGCTAGTCCTCCTTTTGCTAGACTACCTGTTGAGGGAGATGACTTCAGTCTTCCTGGTCAAAGTGGAAGCGTGACATAAGTGATCTCAAAGTTTCCACTTATACCTTGCAAGAAAGCCTTATTTCTTGTAGTCACAGAGCTGATATTGCCATAAACCAAACCCGGAGTCTTATTTTAAGGGTAGCTGAATTACAACACCAACTCAACTGGCAATCTCAGAAGTACCTTAAGTTTAAGTGGAGGGCATTGACTGGGAAGAATTGGGATCCTGAAAACTGATGATGGGGACACCAGGGCAGATAATTAGAAAACTGGAGATCTGTAGCCCCTCAATTCCGTTGAATCCTTCCTGCCAACAGAACCTTTAGCTCCTCCATATCCCTCGACCACCACATCTTGTGAAATTGACCCGGCTGCACCTGAAGCACCTTTGTCTGAACCGTTGCCTGGACATTGTGTAAGGCGAATGCTGTGCAACACAATGCTGAATCATCTCAAAATGTTTCCTCACTGATGCTGGCTTCTAGACCTATCACTAGACTTAAGTCCCAGTGAGTCCCAGAATGGTGAAATACAAAGTATAAGCCAGGAAGTGTACACTGCACTGCGAAGGAATTACTTGACTTTTCTCATATGTGTAAACAGAACCCTGGGGAATAGATGTGGGAATGGCTGTTATGGGCGTGGGATGCTAGTGCAAGGAACAGAAAGGTGGAGCAACCTGAGGTCACCAGGAAGGACACAGAGTCTTCATTCAGTGTTGCAGCTTGAGAAGTTCAAAAAGGATCTAATACTTGGATTCATTGATGCATTTGTCTTTTTGTGCTCCTGTAACAGAAATACCAAAAGTGGATGACTGTGACAAACAGAATTCGATTCTCTCATGGTCTGGTAGGCTACAAGTCCAAATTCAGTGGGTCACCACCAAGGGAAGTCTATCTCTTCTCTCTCAGCTCTGGAGGAAGGTCCTTGTCATCAATCTTCCCCTGGACTAGGAGCTTGTCCACTCAGGAACCTAGAGCCCAAAGGACACACTCTGCTCCAAGCGCTGGTTTTGGGGATATGAGGTCCCCCTCTCTGAGTGCTTGCTTTTCTCTTTTATATCGCTAAAGAAATTGTCTTAAGACACTATCTAACCTTGTTGATCTCATCCATATAACTGGTTAACATCAAAGGGATAGGTGTTACAACACAGAGGGAAAACCCCAAAGATGACAAAGTGGTAGAGAACCACCCAGTACTGGCAATCAGGAACTTGTCGATTTGGCAGATATTTTCAGGGACACAATTCAAATCCTGGCAGTTGGATTGCTGAAGCGTGCTTTACACTGTGGCCTATAGTAAGTTAAGTTGAAAAGTGAGAACTGCCTTGATACACTATGCAACAGGATATCCAAAGGCTTAGGGAATTCAGCATGCTGTTGGTCTTACTGTGAGTTGCTGTTCAATTGGTTTCCATCCTACAGTGACCCTGTTCACAAAAGAACAAAACACAGCCCAGGCCTTTGCCATTCTCAGCAGTGTTGCTGTGCCTGAGCCCACTGATGCAGGCATTGTCTCATTGTGTTCCATTGACAGTCTTCCTTTTTTTTGGCCAGCCCTTTACTTGACCCAGCATGACATCCTTGTCCGGGGACAGATCCCCCCTCATAGCATGTCCAAAGTATGTGAGACAAAGTCTTGTCATCCTTGCTTCTAAAGAGCATTCTGATGGAACTTCTTCCAAGACAGATCTGTTCATTCTTTTGACGGTCCACGGTATAGTCAATGTTCTTGGCCAGCACCACAATTCAGAGGCCTCACTGTCAATTCATAGGTCATCTCTCATTCGTTGTCCAGATATTGCACCTATAGGAGGTGATTGAAAACAGGATGGCTTGGGTCAAGTGCACGTCAGTCCTCAAGGGGACAACTTTGCTTTTCAACATTTCAGAAAGGTCTTTTGAAGCAAATTTGTCCAACGCAATGCAATCTTTGATTTTGTGGCCGCTGTTTCCACAGCGGGTAATTGCAGCTCCTAGCAATAGAAAATTGTTGACAGCCTCAGGCTGTTCTCCATAGATCCTGATGTTGCTAACTGGTCCAGTTGGGAGGATTTTTGTTTTCTTTATGTTGATGTGTAATTTCCCCTGAAGGCTGTGATTTTTGATCTTCAAGTCCTCTTGACTTTCAGCCAGGAAGGCTGCATCCTCCAAATGGTAGCTCAGGGTGTTAATGAGTCTTCCTTCAACTCCGATGTCTCCTTACCTCTCCATATTATCCAGTTTCTTGGATTATTTGTTCAGCATGCGGATTAAATAGATAGATGGTGAAAAGATACCACCCTGATGCACACCTTTCCTGGCTTGAAACTACGCAATATCCACTTTCTCTGTTCACATGATTGCCTCTTGATCCGTGCATTTACAGATTCCTCATGAGCGCAACACAGTGTTCCGCATTTCCCAATTTTTGCAATGTTATCCAGCTTTTGTTATGAGTCATGCCGCTGAATGTCCTAACATACTTAATAACAGTAGGTAAACATCTTGGATATTCTCTTTTTTCAGCTGGGATCTAGCTGACCTCAGTCATGATACCCTTAATTCCATGTCGTCTTGTGTACCTGGCTTGAATTTCTGGCAGATCCTTGTCACTACTCTGCTGCAGCCCCTTTGGAATGTTCATCTGATAAATTTTGCTTCTATGTGATATTGATGATACTGTGTAATAATTTCTGCTTTGGGTTGGATCATCTTTCTTGGGAATAGGATCAATATGGATCTTTTCCAGTAGGTTTCCCAGGTAGCTGTCTTCCAGATTTCTTGGCATTGATGAGTGCACACTTCCAGCACTACATCCATATGTTGAAACACCTCACTTGGTATTCCATCAATGCCTGGAGGCTTGTTTTTCAGCAGTGCCTTCTGCACAGCTTGGACCTCTTCCTTCAGTACCACCGATCCCTAATCATATGTCAGCTCCTGAGATGGTTAAGTGTTGAACAGTGCTTCTTGGTATAGTGATTCTGTCTTCTGTTGATGCCTTTTTTTTTGGATTGGCTATTTTCTCTGTTGAATCCTTCAATTTTGCAACTCAAGTTGTCAGGCTTTTCTTGAGGTCTTTCACCTTGAGAGATGCAAAGTGTGTTTTCTTTAGGTTTTCTACTTGCAGGTGTTCACACATGCCATCATGAAACTGTAATTTGTCTTCTCGGTCTGCCCTTTGAAGTTTCCCTTTCAACTCTTTTATTTCATCATTTTTTGTCCTTTTGCTTTCGCTACTTGACATTCAAGAGCAAGTCAGAGTCTCTTCTGACATCCACTTAGATCTGCTCTTTCTCTCCTGGCTTTTTCATGACCCTTGACTTTCTTCTTGTATGACATTGAGGAGGTCACTTCACAAGCTGTCTGGTCTTTGGTCATCAGTGTTCAGTGCAGCAGATCTCTTCTTGGCATGGTCTCTACCTTCAGGTGGGATATACACCAGGTTGGACCTTAGCTGTCATGGGCTTGTTCAGACTTTCTTCAGTTTTACCTCAAACGTTTGGAGGAGTAGTTGATGATCCACGCCTCAGTCAGCCCCTGGCTTCATTCTGACCATTGATATTGAGCTTTTCTAATGTTTTTTTCCACATGCATCACCTTTTGATACCTGTCTATTCCACCTAGTGAGGTCCATGTGTATAGTTACTGTTGATGTCAGTGAAAAAGTCTTCCTTTCAAAGAAAAACTCATTGTTTCTGCAAAATTAATGATGCCTTCTTCAACATTCTTCCTATCACAAAGGTCATGTATCCCAGCTATTCTCCCTTCATCTTTGTTTGCATCTTTGGCATTCCAATCACAAGTAAATATCAGTGTATCCTGATGGATGTTCTATCAATTTAAGTGTGCAGAAGTTGGCAAAAATCTGCCGGTTCTTTACCTTTGGCCTTACTGGTTGGTGCATCAATTTTAATAATTATCATATTAGCAGGTCTTCCTTGTAGGCATGTGGATATTTTCGTATCACTGACAGTATTGTATGTGAGAATAGAGCTTGAAATGTTCTTTTTGACAGTGAAAGCAATGCCATTCTTCTTCAAGTTGCCATTTCCAGCATTCTAGACCATATGATTGTCTGATTCAAAATGGGCTATACCAGTCCGTTTCGCCTCACTAATGCTTAGGGTATTAATGTTTATGGGTTCTATTTAATTGTGGATGATTTCCAATTTCCATAGATTCATACTTTGTGTGTTCCCCATTCCAATTCTTAATGAATGATTGCAACTGTTTTTTCTCACTTTGAGTTATGTCATGTTAGCAAATAAGGTATTGAATTTTGACTCCATCCACAGCATTAAGGTCGACTGTACTTTGAGGAGGCAGCTCTACCCTAGTTGGGTGTGAGTGTCTTCCCACCTGAGGGGCTCCTCCTTGGGCATTAGATCACACAAGATTGGCCTGGTATTCCTAATGATTTCACTGGCTAATGATTTTTGGAAGTAGACCACCAGGTCCTTCTTCCTAGTCTGTTTTAATCTGAAAGTCCAGCTGAACCCTGACTGCTGTCAGTGATGCTACTGGTATCTGAAGACCAAACATGTGGTTTTCAGAATGACAACAATATAGAAGCCGTGACAGTACAACAAACTGACAGATATGTGGAGAATTGACACGCTAGAGTGGACTTATCAGATTGTATACACAGAACTCACACATGAAGTGCCCAGAGGATACCCCTTTGAAGACAACTGTGAAGAACTAGGTTGGGAAGGGAGCCCTAATATACTTGAAGACTGTTATGATTCTTATTTTATGTAAATCGGAGTTGAAAGTGGAGCTACCCTCACTGAATGAAGATACCTAATTTCAGTGGGGCTGATTGAAGCCTATAATAGTAGGTGCCAATTGGCAGCTCTCAATCCACAGATCCATGGTGGCCATGGATACCACAGTAGACAGCAGAGTCAAAGCACTAATCAGAGTAGTCTGACTTGTGAGAGACCCACAAGAGTGGGTGCCTACATCGACCTGGGACCGGAAGAACCGGATGGTGCCCGGCCACCACCAGTGATAGCTATGACGGAGCTCACAGAGAGGAGCCTCACTGGCAACACAAGAATAAAAAGAGGTGCATCATGAGATCTCCACTAAAAGACCTCAATTGATGGTCCAGCCGTTTTGGGGTTCCTCTGAGAACATGGCCCCCGGCGCTGATGCTGCCCGTTCCCATAAATTATATCAAAGGTCCACTGTTTGGACAGGAATGGAATGGACTTGGCAATGGAGAGTGACCATATATTGGAAGCACTTTATGGTTCTATACATCTATAGAATATCTTTGCTGACCTCTGGCTGCAGGAAGGGGAGTGGACGGAGAGGAGGGGAAAGGAGATTGTTGGGAGGATGAGACATGTATGGAGCAGAGAGGAATAGTGTGCAGTCACTGGACAGGGAGAGCAGTGGAAGCTACATATAGGGGGGCATGTAAATTTACACGTGAATGTACGTTTTCACTCAGTTATGTTAAAAAAAAAAAAGAATAGTCTGACTTGTGTGGACTTAAGGGATGGCTACTCAGTCCTGGTGTCCCTTGTAGTAAAACAGAGAGGAAGTCTACTAAAGATGTCCTTGATGTGTACAAATGGATGAATTCTAACTCAAACTACCAAAAGAGAGAGTCACATCCCCTCAAATAATTCCCAGATTTGGGCATGTTTACAGACCCAGAACCCTATTATTGAAGGGGAGACTGGGTCCCCTTCAGGAGGGACTCACATTGACTCTATAGGGGAGGGTGGAACCACCTGATAGAGTTTCCCTGGAACACCTGGTGGATTTGAACCTCTGACTTGTGGTTAGCGGTAGTAGCAGTGAAGCTCGATATGGACAGGATTTTCACTGATGTGATAAAACGAAAAATACCCAAAACCACTGCTGTTGCCTCGATTCCAACTCATAGCAACCATATAGCTCAAAGTAGAACTGCCCTGTAGAGTCTCCAAGGAGTGCCTGGCAGTTGTAAACTCTTACCCTTTTGGTTAGCAGACATAGCACTTAACCAGTACACCACAGGTGTTTCCTCAATATGCTAGCAAACCCAAAACCCCACCTGTTCCTGTGAAGCTGTTCGCAACTCCTGGCTACAGAGTAGACCCACCCTCTAGTGTTTCTAAGGAGCACTGGGAGAGTTCAAGCTGCCAACCTTTTGCTCGCAGCCATAGCACTAAACCACTACAACGCCATGCTGCCCATGGGCATGGTATAGGCCAGGCAATTAATCCCCCAAGAATTCAGGCACCTTCTACCTCAGTGAAATATCTAGAGGTCCAGTGGTATGAGGTGTGTCTAGATATTCCTCCTAAAGGAAGCAAAAGTGATTGCATAAGGCTGTTCCCACAACTGAAAATGAGATATAATGCTAGGGGGCCACTTCGGAGTTTGTAGGCAGCCTATTCTTCAAGTGGGTGTGCCACTCTGGTCTATCAAGTGACTTGAAAAGCTGATAATTTTGAGTTGGGCCCATAACTGGAAATGGCAGTGCAATAGGTTCAGACTTCTTGGCCAACAGCTCCACCACTTGGCCCATATACTCTGGCTGATAGAGTGATGCTTAAAGTGTCAGTGGTAGATACAGATGCTATCTGAGCTCTTCAGTGTGACCCTATTGGTGACTTGCAGCACAGACCCGTTGTATTTTGCGGCAAAGCTCTGCCGTCCTCACCAGGTAACTACTCTCCTTTTGAGAAGCCTCTTTGGGCTTGTTACTCGCTCTTAGTAGAGGCTGAACGTCTAATGATGGGCCACCGAATCACCAGGAGACCCAAGGTGCCCATCACTAACTCATTATTGTTGTCTGATCCACAGACCCAGAAAGGTGGCCGTGCAAATCAGCGCTCCATCATTAAGTAGAAGTGGTATATATGAGATCCGGGCCAAGTAGGAGCTGAAAAATGAAATAAGTTGCATGAGACAGTGGCCTAAATACCTGTGGTCTCTTCTCCTGCCATGTTAGCTTCCATTGTCTCTTCACCATCTATGGTCTTACAGGAAATTCCTTCTAATCAGTTGACTGAAGAAAAGAAGTCTACTTTAGAGATGGTTCTGCACTGAACACTGGGCAGTGACAGAAGTCCAGCAACTTTCTGGGATCTCTGTGGAGGTCAGTGGTGTAGGGAAACCCTCAAAATGGGCAGAACTTTGAGTGGTGCCCTCATTTTTAGTTTTCCTTGGAAGGAGAAATGGCCAGATGTGCAATAGCATACTAATCCCTGGTTTGGGTAGGTGGTCACGGACTTTGAAATAGCATGATTGGAAAACGAGAGACACAGATTTATGGGAAAGAGTTATTTGGGTAGAAAATTCTGAATGGGCTGAGAAGTGAAGTTATGTGTATCTGATGTGAATGATCACCAAAGGGTGACTTCAACAGAGGAGGATTTTAAAGTCAAGTGAACAGAATGATGTATTCTGTGGAAACCATCGATTCTCTTTGTCCAGCTACTGCCCTGATTGCTCAGTGGGCTTGGGAAAAAGTGGTGGTGGTGTCAGGAACATAGATTTTCACTTTCCAAGGCAGAGTTGGCAACTACTACCGCCGAATGCCCAGTGTCAGCCATAGAGGGCGACACCAAATTCCCAACATGGCTACATCTCTTGAGATGATGAGCCAGCAGACTGGTGGCAAGTTAATTACATTGGGCCACTGACATCACGGAAATGGTAGCATTGGTTTCTCCCTTGAACAGATATTCCCTCTGGAGAAGGCCCCAGTGGGAGAGTAGCATGTATAGCGGTGTGAACCTGTTGTGAGGGCTTCTCTTGTTCTGGGCCCCATTCCAAACTGATAGCTTTTCAAGTCACTTGATAACAAGATAGAATAAAACACCCAAGTGAGTAACATAATACCTCTAAAATCAAAAGATGCTCATGCAATAGGTGTTACACCTCCTTTTCAGTGGTAAGTAGGGCCACATGTATCACTTACCGTCACTTTGCAAGGAAGATGTTGACTTTCCCGACGTGACTTGAGTCCAAGAAATTTCACTGAGATATATGGCATTAGAAATTTGCATGCTATTTTCAACCATCTGAATTGAAAAACCCACTGCTGTCAACTCAAAGAAGCCTATTGGACAGGGTAGAATTGCCCCACAGAGTTTCCAAGGAGCACCTGGTAAATTGCAACCACGAACTCTTTGGGTAGCAGCTGTAACAATTAACCACATTACCACCAGAATTTCCTTCCACCTACTATCATATAGATATCTTAACAATAAATGTAGAGTCTTTCAGGACCAGTCAGCACAATGTCCACAATGTACCGGACCAGGTGAAGTCTTAGGGAAAGGGAAATTTATCCTGGTCCCTGTCGTCTAAATATTGACATACAGCAAGAGAGTTGATACACCGCTGAGTAAAGACAGTCGTGTTATATTGCAGGCCGTGCCAACTGAAAGCTAACGTCTGCTGGTGGTTCTTTGAAATAGAGACGAGGAGAAATGACATTAATGGCTTCATAACCCAGGAGATGTGCTAATTTGCAGGCCACATTGCCCAAGAAACTCCTACTCCCACTGATTGGCTGCTCCCGTTAGGTTGTGAAAACGGAGAATGATTACATAATGTCAGCTGAACCACTGATAATTACAGCCTAATCAAGTGAGTACATCCCATTAACCATCACAGTGGTGATAAAAATGTTCTGAAGTAGATATTGATGATGGTTGGACAGGGTTGTGAAAGTACATAGAGCCACTACGCTACACACTTTAAGGCTATTAAACCAAAACTTTATTGAATGAGAAATTTCCTGTCATATCGGATCCTGTCATCTACTATCTTACGCTATTGTATCTTATCTATACTACACTATCTAACACACTATAAACAATAAAGTATAAATTGAGCCAGACAGTTACTGCAATACAAACCCAAACTACCCATGCAGATAAATGTTTGGGGCTTGAGGCCGATGTTTCGTCACCCTGAACAAGGTACTGAGGCAAAGGAGATGTGGCACTTGGCTCAGCTTGTCCTGCCAAAGGAAGTGCTGGAGATGGAGGGATTAATACTGTACGAGGCTGCAGTATGACAGCAGAGGAGGCAGCGGGAACAGGATCCATCTCAGGAGTTGTGTAGGGAGCCTGTTGGAGGTGTCCCAGGGTAGAAATCCAACCTTCCAGCTGGTGAGGGTGCTCTGTGGCATGCCAGTGTACGTCCGTCTGCACCACTGTGCTCATCAGGCAGTCCCAGCGCCGTTCACGGTGCTGGCCCACGAAGAGAATCTGACCTTCCAGCAGGCTCTCCATCAGGTGCGTGACTTGGTGACGGATGACGTGTCGTTGAACCCACCTACCCTGTTGCTCTAAGAAGTGGATCTCACTCAAGAAGTCATCCTGGAGTGTATTCTGCACATTGCCCACGGTAAAATCCCACATCTCCTGTGGAGGCTTCTGGTGACAGCGGTGACGGTGGTGGTGGGACAGACGGTACTCAATTGATCTTTGGTGCTGGCGCAGGAAGAATAGGGTCAGCATGCTGAGGTGGTTCAGGTGTTGGATGTAGAGGTCAGCCAGGTTCAGAATCTCCACCTCCAGTTCCCTATGCATCAACTGCCAGAACTGAAGCTGGTAATAGAACAGTAGGTGCTCTGCTGAGCTCCTATACGGGAGCAGTGCCAGGGTTGACCTGGGCTCCTGCCCCTCGATCGAATTCTGGAAAGGGCCCAGGATGGACATCTGGGTGTTCATCTGATGCTGCTGATGGAGCTGGAGGTGGTCCTGGGCTACCTTGAGCTCCTGTGTTGGAGCCCGAGGAGGCTCCACGTCAGCTGGTGGTCTCGGAGTCAGTTCAGGAGGGAGCTCGGTGTAAGTATCAGGACCTCCAGCTGGCTCTCTGTCTGGTCCTCCTGCCGGAGCTGTCAGTTTTTTAGGTGATGGACTATGGAGCTCTGGTGCTGGTATGGGACCAGAACGGACCCCAACTGATAGCGTAGATGTTGGTTCTTGTGGCAAAGAGGGATCTTGAGAGACGTTTACAAGGGGCCCTTGGCCTGGCTCTGGAGCTGTAAGAGGAGAAGTGGTCACCAACAGGACTACCTTTCCTCATGCCTTTCAATGATGTCTAACATCCCACTGCCATCAGGAGACACCCAATCCCTAGATTTCCACCCCAGGAAGTCTTCTCAGACTGTGGTCAGCCGGAGGAGGCCCAATGGTTCCTCCGAGCTTGTCTTGACCCTAGTCTCTTTGGGTCTTCCCATGTGCCCTTGACAAGCTCACATGCAGGCATGCCCTGTATTCCTCACCCTCTAGCTCTGCCTCAGTGACCTCCTGTTGATCCAGCTTGGCCCGGAGACGTTGGGCACGGCGCTCCAGGTGGGAACCTGGCATGTTCAGCTGAACGTATTCCAGCACGAGCTTCAAGCAGGGGAAGTGTGGGGGCTCATCAAAGTCATCCGGATAGTCCGTTAGCCACATGGTCAGGATAAAACCAATGGCGCTGGGGGTGAGTGGGAAGAAGCAGGGTGAGAGGCCAGGCTATTCCCACCGCATTGGCCTCCCCGGGCTCCTTCGCAAAGGACTGGATCCTCTGTCTGCCCCTAGATCACACCCTCTGGCTGTCCTTTCAGTGACAGGCCTGGTGACTGAGCAGAGGGCTAGCACAGAACCTCTGTCCCAGGGAGCTCCCCATCAGTGCTCTACAGAAGCATCCTTTCTTGGGGAGCCTGATTCTACCCTGTTGTGCCATCTGGCCCTCTCCACACTGGACAGTATCCCTCTGAGGACAAGACAGGCATGTGACTACATGGTGACCTCACAGCCCAGTACCCAGTAGTGCTACACACGTATTTAACACTCAGAAATACACAGAGTCCATCCCGTGCCCCAGATGAACAGGCTCCTCCCCTGGACCATGCACACAGAGTGCTGGCTGGTTCCCTGAGCAGGGCTGAGGGTCTTCTCTCCCACGGACAGTATTTTCTCCAGGGACGCGGGCCCAAGAGGCAGCTGAGCAGGCACAATCTGAGAGCAAGTCTGCCCACCCCCCGCCTCCTGTTTCGGGTCCCAAATCGGGGAGGGGGCAAGTGGTGATGTGAGGGAATTGTGGGCTTGTAGATTGTCTCAGGTCACTCTGAGCCCCCATTCTCCTCTCTGCTCCCCAGGTTGCCCAGTTTCTACATGTAGCTGCCTATTACCCATTAGCTCCTGCAGCCCACAACTCTAAACTCATTCCTGTAGTGGACTGTAGATGGTGGGGCCCAGGTCTACCCAGCTTAAATGCAGACACAGCCCCCCTCCACAACCTCCAGCCTTCTGCAGAGGCAGTGGTCCTTTGTTCTTCACGGAAAGTCCACTCACTCTATCAGTTGGTCCCGGGGTTCAGTGTCCGTGGCAGAAGTCGGGTGATTACATCCATACCTAGAGGTAGCATGAGGGTGTCACCGCTAATGCAGTGTTTCCCCTGGGGGTTCATAAGTGTCGTGTACCTGTCTGTCTCCTAACTAGTGTGGAGGCCCAAGAGGACAGGCCTCACTGTCAGCTTTGTCCCCTGAACGATGATCAGCACTTAAAACAGTGTCTGTAACAGTGGGGGCTTCGTGGACAATTGGTGATACAGTAAAGCCGAGCAGGAGCTTCTGAGAGTATCTGAGAGTCCTAGGGTCCCTGTGCCGTCCTTCCCGTTTCCCTGCTCTGGGAAAGGACCCAGGGGATGGTATCTCTATCCCCTTTTACAAATGGGTGTCCAGTTAGTGAGGGGTGAAGCCGACAACTTCTTGATGGGGGAGAGGAAACTAACGTGAACATCCCAGCCCCTCTGGCAGCCTTCCCCATCAAGCTGGGCTCTGGGTACCCAGGAATTCTAGCCGATGGGTTCTTTCCCACCTCCCTTCTCAGGGCAGTAAAAGGAGACTCCATGGTGAAGTGACATTCCTTACAAATGTGAAGGGACAGAGTACCCTCTGGGCTGCAGACAGCAGGGCACTCACCTTTGGAAGAGCTCCTCAAGGACCTGCTGGGTGGTGGCGTAAGTTCTGTAAGTTCCCAGAAAAATCTTGATAAAGGAGAATTGGCCATTTACGAAGGCCGGCACCAGGTGCTCCAGCAGCGTTTCCAACGAGCCTGCCCTGATGTTGCGAATCACCCAGGCCTCGTCCAGATCCCGGTCTGCTCCACACACACACTGGGTGGCAAAGAGGAGGATCACAGAATCACAGGTGGGCCCGTGCACCACCAGGAGGCCTGAGGACCAGAGCTCCGAGTGTGCACACCCCTCCCCTCAGTGACCTGTGTTTGGAGTGGCCCACTGTGCTTGTAGCAGGGAACGTGACTTGGTCCTCAACGCAGAATTGCAGGTGAGGGATGGTTGAAATATTAGGAGCCTGAATTCATTTTGTTAACTATATAACTATGGTGTCTGCCTATAGGATGGCAGAAATTTTGTGAGTTCTTACTAAATAGCCCATTTTGAAGATGAGAAAACAGAGACTTGGTGACATCCAGGGAGTAGTCGAAGCTACCTGGTCATTGTGCAGAACCATCTGACACTATGGCTCCGTGATGTTCCATGTGTATTACATGAACGCTGCTGTGCTCCTAACTCAGAGGGGAAGGTCTGGTGCAGCTTACTTCCTGCCCCCCTGGGAGCAGTACCCAGAGAAGACGCACACCCATGAGAACTCCTGGGATTGAGAAGCAAGACCCAAGTTTTCTTTCTGTCCATTAAAGGGAGTTTTGAGAACGTGACCCTATTCAGCAGCGAGATCCAGCCCAGGGTGACAGCCTGGAGATCGTGGGATGGCAGAGAGACCCCCACAGGTTTCAGGATCGAAAGAATGAGTCAAGCAGAGTGAATCTGAATGGCAGTAAAGGACCAAGAAGGGGCTGGGCTTCTCAGGGCGGGACTGAGTCGATGCAGGGCCCCAACCAACGCCACTGGATGCTGGGCCACGTGGCTTCCATGGGTGTTTGGGGAAGTATTCTGGCTCTAGGATTCTAACTTCAAATGCCTACGTCCACCCTCAGTGTGCCACTGCCATGCTTCTGTCCCAGGAGTTCGGTTTATGAAGAGGCAAGGAACGTTCCTGCAGGCCTGCTGAAAGGGCAGCAGCAGGAATCAGTCCAGGGGAGCAGCAAGAATCAGTGCAGGGATAGCAGCAGGAATCAGTCCAGGGCGAGCAGCATTGAGAGGCTCCATCGCTCTGGGAACTGGTCTCCATTCTGGAATGTTCTGCAGCTGAGTCAGCACTTAGCCCCTGATCTGCAGGATTCACATGATGTGTCCCCTGAGATTGCAGGTGGCATAAAAAGATGTGTCATAGGCTTAGCCTCATGCTTTCAGTTAAAAGAAACTTGTAAGCATGACGACTCCTGGTGCTGGCAGACGGTGTCGAAGAGCAGGCCAAACGGTGTTCCCGAACCCAGGGGTGGGAGATTAAACAGTGACCAAAAGCGACCTCCTGAATGACACATGGGCTGATGTTAGGTAATGATGGATAAAAGCTTGTTTCAGACATTCCTGCAAATGTGTCAGTAGCGACTTTGTAGCTAGCCAGGATGGGGAGTGTAGTAGTGGAAACAGGAAAGGGTGGCCACAGGTTCCTTTGGAGGTAGACTGGTGGCCCTCAAGAGGGAGAGTTCTCGGAGGGGGGCCAGAGGTCTCCAGGGTGGTTTCTTCGCTGTTGGCCCCGTCTGGTCATTTGTGGTCCCTGGGTAGTGTTCCCATTCCTCTCTCCCCAGCACTCAGTCAGAGTCTGCACCAGCCTCTCCTGGGTCTTTTTTTGGGTAGGCTGAGTATATGATGCCATCATCCTTCTGTGAGCGCTTCTGCAGAGACAGTGCCAGCAGTAGCCAGGGATGCACCCAGGGTCCCTCTGAAAGGCCTCTTTCTCTCTTTGCCTCTGTGCACACGAAACATTCAGGGAGGTTCCAGTGGGCTGTGTGTACTACGCCCTTGGTGAGTTGGCCTGGGGACTGCACCATCCAGCGCTGGCCGAGGCCAGAGAGGGAAAGGCAACGTGCCTACCGCAGCAGGCCCTAGAGGAGGTGGGACTCCCTCATGGTCAGCAGAGGCCCAGGCAGTGACCGCAGCTGCCACTGTGCATGGACTGTCCCAGTCAGGGTGAGCTGGATCTCAGAAAAGCCCGGGTGAGAGTGCCGAGTCAGCCTCTGACCCCGACAGTCCCTACGACAGCCCTGGTCTGAGCTGTGACCGCCGGGCTGACTCAGATCCCACAATTCTATGCGGTAGGTAAGGTTAGGGCAGGAAGGCAGCGGGTCTCTCCACCCTTGCGACCCCTACCCTTGTCTCCATGACACTCCGTCTGATAACCTCGGGCCCCATCACCCCATTCCAGTGAGATGCAGCACGGAGAACCCAGTGAGGATGACGGGCCCTGCGGGAGGGGCTCGGGGCTGCCTCGGTGAGTGCTCGTCCCGGGGTAGCACGCTGTTTTCACCCTCCTCCTCCTCACCCCTTCCCAGGTCACCGCCCCCTCCTTCCCTGAGCCCCGCTCCCCTCTCCCAAATGGACCTTGCCTCACCCAGCAACTTTCTGCTTCATCCTTTCTGTCCTCATTTCTCCCCGTCTGTGTTTCCATGGACCCCACAAGGACAAACGCTGGCATGGTCTGAGGGCTGGTGTGCCCTGGGGAAGCGGTGTGGGTCTGCCCAGGTGGGATCCAGGGGTGGCCAGGCCCCGATTGTCGGGACTGGGTCACTCTGTGTTACCTGCAGGGTCTGCATTAGGAAACGCCAGAACCTCCGGGGCGGCGAGATGAAAATACGGCGTAGCCTTCGTGAGAATCCCGAGCTCCTGGGCTCCGAAACGAGTGAAAACGGGATACAAGAAGAACACATGTTGCTCGACCAAGTGTCTCTACTCTAGCGAGTTGGGTAGGGTCTGTGACTAGAATGCGGGTACCTGGTTACCAGGATTCCAATTCCGTTGTGCTCTGCCATGAAGGAAGTGAAGTCATGTTGAGTGCCCTGACCTGGGCCCGACCTCAGATAGAAAGTTGTCTTGGGAGGATTCACCTCTCTCCATGCCATGTCCATAACTGTGTACAGCTGACCCCAATTCAGCCCCTCCCCCCAGAATCCAGGCAAGACCGGGGTACAGCCAGGGACCCAGCTTTGTGCAACAGAGCTGCATAGCTCATCTCTGTTAAGCAGTTTGGGACCCTAGAGAATACCCTGTGCTCCTCAGAGCTTCCCCAGTCCTCCCGCCTGCACAGTAGGGATCCTTTTATCATCTTCTTCCTGGGGGTGTCCAGAGGTGTATGTGCGATAACATCTGTAGACCTCATGGGCTGGCGTTATATGTAGCTAATCAGCGGCAAATTATCCAACAGACAAGGTAAGCACAGGGCTCACCTGCTTACCAAATCATCTGTTGTGAGCATTTTCATGTTTTTTCACTTTATTAAAGGTTCTGCTTCTAGGCATGGTCAGCAGGTGACTCGCTCAACCCCACAGCACATTGCTACAGAATCAAAGCTTCTTTTCAAATCCACAGTCCCCAACAGGGCCAGATGGCCCTGGAAGGCAATGTAATCACAAGTTTCCGCATTAGAAGATGACGTGTTCACCTTGCTTGCCTTGCCTGTCGGATAATCTGTCCCTCTAGCTAGTGCACGAACTCAGAGATAGGAGAAGTCCAAGCAGGGGTAGGAGGCTGCATGGTGTATGCCTCAGACAGGACTGGGTACCCGTAGTATGATCTTGGGGAAAACTTCCTCTCTCAGCCTTTTTTCCCAGTCTGCACCAGGAGGGGTTTGGAAAGATGTGAACTTTGTGACCCTCTGGAGGAAACTTTCTGTGACTTGCATTTTATTTAGAATCTGAGCCAATGCTTCATCTCAGTCTGGGGGATGGGCAGCCTGCACAATGGCCCCCAATAATCTTACCTGCTGGTCTTTATATCCTATGTGGCCCCCCCGCCTCAGTGTGAACTGCAATGGGGACTTGCTTCCGAAAAATGTTATTTCTGTTGTTTTTGTTAGGTGCCTCAGAGTGAATTTCAACTCCTAATGGCCCACTGGGGGCAATATCTCTTGGATGTCTTATGTTTTCTGTCATCTCTTTCTGTTTGTCATTTATTTCTCTCTCCAGGCACCCCCCAGGAAACAGCTGTGATATATGACCTTCCCTTGGAGAGTACCAGGTGACAGTGACCTGAGGGAGGGTCAGACCTTGTATTTAAACTCAATATATGTAAAATATTAGGGTTTCAACATATAATCAATATAAGAAAGTTATTAATAAGCTATTTTTTCTTTTTTTGCACTAAGTTCTTAAAATCTTGTGTATTTGAAGAGTAGCCCCATTTCAAGTGCGCAGTAGATCACTGGTTGCCATTGAGTTGATACAGACACTGGTGTCTCCATGAGTAAGAAGGTACAACTGTGCTCCATAGGGTTTTCCATGGCTGGTGTTTTGGAAGCCACTAGCCCTTTCTTCCAAGGTACTTCTGAGTAGACTCAAACTGCCAACCTTTCAGTTAACGACCAAACACTTGATTCTTTGTACCATTCAGAGATCTGCAAAAGTTCCTAGTGGGCAGTGGTGGCCTTGTTGTTTGGTTAGATTTTTTTTTTCCCATCATCAATATTTAATGAGCACTTACAGTGTACTAGGCACAACAGGCACTTGGCAGGCACAACAGAACATACAGAAAACATTGACCCTGCTTCAGGAGCTTACATTCTAGAAGGAAAAAAAAAAAATACACCTCTTTTAAAATGGTATTTTTGTTTGGTGTTTTCTGCAGGTAGTGAGGAAATATCCTTAAGGGTGAGCTTTGGGTGTAACTTAGCCCCATTGTTATATAGAGAACACAGGAAGAGTAAAAGATTTAAAGGCAGATGATGACAGACCATTTGGGAATAGTCAAGGCTTACAGGGAGAAAAACACATCTCATCAACTAAGGAGATTTGCTGCCGTTGGTAGGATGAAGGAAGTAGTTTGTGGGATGCAAGCAAAGGAAGCAGGGTGTCTCAAAGACATAGAGTGGAGCCAGAAAGATCATGCGGCCTTTTTCCAAGTACATGGCCACCAAGTAGAAATGGTTGGTGACAAGACAGAAGGCGGCTAACAAGGAAGGTAATCCTGTGCACCTGACAAATAGAATAAAAGGATCAAAATTGAAGGCAGTCTATATCTAGAAAGTTTTAAAAGCCAAAAGTGATTTGGAAGCACAAAACTTACAGTTAATGCTACCCAGTGTCACAAGGAGCCAAGGGCACTGAGGCTTTGTAAGTTAGAAAATTCCATAGACCAAAAAATTTTAAATACAATACATCACTTTTTTCTGTTCTATCTCCCTCCAAAAACTAGAAATGAGTTTTCTTTGAGAGGGGGAAGAGGAAGAGAATGGGTCATGGGTGGCAACAGTAGTCATTCTATTAAGTAGTATTTCTGTCAATATGATAAACTTTGCATTTAAACTTGGTAAAAGCCTATTAGCTGCCAAGAGCGAGTAAGGACTAAATTTCCAAAAATGTACAATTTCTTTTAGAAAAGTTTCAGAACCAAAAATAACTAATTTACATGAAAAGCTGTAGAGAAAGTAGTTGAAAAGTCCATTCATAAACTTTTATTCCACTTACATCCACTTAATACATGTTCTTAACAATTATGCTTGGATTCTTCATGAAAATTTCCTAAAAAGCTAGCCATCATCTCAAGTTATTTCCCTGTTAACTATTTTTACAGCACATGCATGTTAGGGAAGTATCAAAAAAAAAAAATCACAAAAGCAAAAAACCTAAAAAAAGTTAAATATATGGGATTTTTGTTTTACCGCTGTGCTTGATATACATGATGTAATGGATATCAAGCAATTCTTTTTTACTGCATCTTTACTTGTATATTTGTTCTTAGGTTGCCTAAAACATTTAAATGCAAATAAAATGAGTGTAGCAAAAATAATGAAAGCGAACAGCAGGTAACTTTACAAATAACGGAATGTGAACCGTTTCTCCCTTTCTCTACAGTAAATTGGGTCACAACTTTATCTGAAGAACACTTCTGCAGCGGCAGTCAAAGGTGTGCACACTGAGTTTTATATTCCATAGATACACATGGTTCAGCATGTCCTATCCATGGAATATCTACTTCTACCACAGCCTTGTGAAGTGCTCCAAACCTTAAAGTACCCACAATGCCTACAATGTGACTGGAACCAATTTTCTCTTTATCCCCCCACTAGAACAAACTAATACGTAGGCAGTTTTCTTTGCTAAGACATGGAAGCAGTTTTAACACTGGCCCTGGCGGAGCCACAATGTACCAAAGTACTATGCCAAACATTTATACCTTGTATAAAAAATTCCACATCCCATGTTGGCCATCTCAAGATGAAAACAGGTAACTTGCTATACGTTAACTGGCTCTACTCCCCTAATATTAAACATAAAAACCATGTGGGAAATATAGAAATTCAAATAGAAGTAACATAAACCTGTCATAAACCATAAACAGAAACTATCTGTGGGACAGCATGGACGACAAATGGTCTACTGTGTAAATTTTAGAATGAGGCAGATAAAAAGTTAGAAGGCTGGTTAATTTCCCCCCCCTTCTCCTGCTTCAGCTTCATCTCCTTGGGTATCCAATGTCCACAATGTCAAGTTGTCTCTCAGTAACTGCATTATTAGCGTGCTGTCTTTGTATGACTCTTCACTTAATGTATCAAGTTCAGCAATGGCTTCATCAAAAATTGTCTTTGCAAGAGAGCAGGCTTTCTCTGGGGAGTTCAGAATCTCGTAATAGAACACAGAGAAGTTAAGAGCCAGACCCAGTCTGATAGGATGTGTTGGTTGCATTTCCTTTTTGCTGATCTCAAAAGCTTCTTGGTACGCGTGTTGTGACTGACCCACAATCCCTTTCTTGTCATCACCAGCAGCAACTTCAGCCAAGTAACAGTAGTAGTCTCCTTTCATTTTCAAGTAGAAGACTTTGCTGTCAGCTTGTGAAGCATTCGGGATTAAGAACTGTTCCAAAAGAGACAGTACATCATTGCAGATATCTCTTAGCTCGGTCTCAATTTTCTCTCTGTATTCTCGAGCCATCTGCTGTTTTTCCTCAGCACCTTCCATCTTTTGCTTAATACTTGAGACGACCCTCCAAGATGACCTACGGGCTCCTGCAACATTTTTATAAGCAACTGAGAGAAGATTCCTCTCCTCATTGGATAATTCAGCTCCTTGCTCCGTGACAGACTTCATGCAGGCTGCCATGTCATCATCGTTCAGCCTGCTCGGCCAATTTGGCCTTTTGCACCAGCTCAATCCATGACTGGTTGTTCGTGGCCCCTGAAGCGCAGCTTCCCCCTAGGTCTACCCAGCTTACAACTCCTGGTTAGATTTAAGATAAGCATTCTTGGTGAGAATTCTTCATGGGTGATATTTTAAACTTCCGATGGCATTTAATGATGTTTGATCACTTGAGTAAAGGAGTTTCTTACAGAGTTTTCCACTATAAAAGATTCATTTTTCCCTTTTGTAATGTAGAAAGTAATTGGTAGGTGTTTCTTGGGTACCATGAGGCTATTCTGTTGCCCTATTGTCTTTCACCCAGACATTTTAGTAGAATCCACTGACAATACTGTTGTGGACCTACCAGTACTCTGATACTTACAAAACAATAGTTTCTTATAATTATGTTTATATTTATTAGCTGACATTATCCTCTAAGAAGAGATAATATTGGTGGTTAGCTGTGTTATTTATGTTAGGGATTTCCTTTACTTCTTTTCCTTTGGATGTAAGGCAAGCAGAGAGTCCACATGGACACCTCACAGAACTGGAAGTGTACAAGTGGAGTATGCAGCCCAGGAGAATTAGGGAATGAATAGAGATCAGGAAGGTTAATGTATTTGTTAGGATAAAGCTAACTAGCAAATAAATGACAACATTTCATTGGATTGTCATACTAGGTGTTTACTTTTATAGAAGTTCACTGTGGGTGTTTAGTGTTTAGCAAGTGGTCTTTGTCTACGATCTGATTCGGGGACCCACCCTTCTAATTTCTTGTGGCTATGGTGTCACCCAGGGTCTTGAAATCCTTAGCATCTAGGATGAAGGGGAAAGAGAGTATCCTAAGCTATATTCTCTAGAGAAACAAAACCAGTGAACTGTACATACATACACATATTAAAAAGATAAAAAAAACAACCTGTTGATGTTGAGTAGATTCTGGGTCCTATTGACCCTACACACACAGAAGGAAAGGAAATGGCTTATACAGTTGTGGAGGCTGACAAGTGCCAAATCTATGGATCAGGCATCAGGCTGGAGTCCTCTCCTGACTCAGAAGTTGCAGGAGCTGATTAAGTCTGAGATCTGCAGGTCAGGCAGCTGACTGAAGCCTTCTCATGTCCCAAGAACTAGAGGTCAGGGGGTGACAAGATAAATGTGGGATCAGAAAGAGTAAGAACAAGCTTTGCCAGAATAGCTATATGTAGACTGGATTGGAGTCATACACCCAAGGAAACTCTCCTTCTGATTGACTGTGTGTTTGGTGTCTGGTACTGCTCTAACAGAGATACAAAAAGTGAATGTCTTTAACAAAGAAAAGTTAATTCTTACACAGTCCTGGAGGCTAGAAGTCCAATTTCAGGGTGCCAGCTCCAGGGTAATGCACACTCTACTCTCTTTCTCTCTCAGCTCTGGAGGCAGGTCCTCATGATGCATCCATCTTTCTTTGATCTGAGAGAATCTTGGCACAGGAACCTCAGGTCTGAAGGACACACTCTGCTCCTGGTGCTGTGCTCTTAATGGCAGGAGGTCCCTTACTCTCTGCTTGCTTGCCTTTCCTTTTATCTCTTATAGGATAAAAGGTGGTGCAGGTCACATTCCATGGAAACTCTTTTTGTAAGGGTACTGTGATCCCACCCTAATCCTCTTTAACATAATCCTGTCTATTAACTACAGGAGAGATTAGGATTTACAGACTAGCGGAAATCACAAAATGGAAAACACCCACACAATACTGGGAATTATGGCCCAGTCAAGTTGCTGCACACATTTTGGGGGAACACAATTCAATCTATAAGAGACTGCTCCATCAGATTGCAAACTGGAGGATGATCACATGTCTGCCAAATTACTGAGAATGAAGCCTAGCCAAGCTAACACAGCACAATAACCATCACGGAGAGAAAGCAGAGAAGGTCATCCACCTCTTAATTATCTTGACCTGAAAGTGACATGTGTAATTTTCACTTGAACTTGATTGGTGAGAGCAAGTCGAAAAGCCCAACTGAGATGCAAGGGGTGAGGTACCACCCGAAAATACAACTCCTGGCTTGTTGCTCTGAAGTGACTTCTTGCAATAAAGTGACTTCCTCTTTCTCAAAGACTGATGTCCAGACAACTGGCAAGTCTGAGTGTGCCAGACAAGTATAACTGGAGGCCTGAAAATCACTGAACAGTGCTGTTTTCGAACAACAGTGTAGATTGAAGTAGGCAGTCAGGACTAATTCTTTAGCTATTTTTATTAACATTTCTGGCTTCGGGACATTAGCTGGCTCAGGCAGGAAATCATACATTAACTTACAGGAGCCACTGAGATAAAACCTTCATGGCCTTTGCAGCTTTTTTCTAAAAGTATCAAGTAAGTGGAGGTGCTAGTTTGATGCCTCCTGCTCAGGTGACAACTGACAGCTGCCAGTACCCCAGTTCTGCTGCATATTTTGTGTGAATCCCTACGCCCTGACCTCAGAAGAATGGCCCCTTAACTGCCCACATTGTTCCCTGACACTTGCCCCTGTACCTGCTTATAGCCTCTGCCTTTAAAAACCCTGACCTTGCCTGAATTTGGACGCCGGTCCAAGGATGCCGCCAGCCCCGTGTGTTGCTGGCATACAGAAATAAAAACCTTTAATCACCTTACCCAAGCTCCTGTTTCAGATATTGGCTGCTTGTGTGTTGTGGAATGTTTGTGTGTTGTGGGGATGATGGATGAATAGCAAACAGAGTGGAAGGGAGCCCTCCTCCAGTCCAGGGTCCCACAGTCCAGCTCAGAACATGGGGGATCCTCCGAGCCCCTATTGAGTAGGGATCACAGGCCCAGGCTCCTGTGAACCTGGGCAGTAACTAGGTAAGCCACGCCCCGATTCCCGACCCACAGAGACTGTGTGCCACTGGGAGTCGTTAGTTTTGTGGTGGTGTTATCACAGAGCAGGAGAGAACTCCTCCAGCCCATGTGGTCCTGGGGCCAGGATCTGTCCCCTTCCTCCCTGATGCTCTCTTTCCAGGTCACTTCAGCTGCATGGGCTGCTGTCAACCCGCTCTCTGGGCAATTATATTGGCCCCTCAGTCTCTGTACCAGGTAGATCTTTTCCCTGGCCTTCTGTCCCCAGACTCATGCAGGGCTGCTCTTACCAGTCACTCTGGTCACACGTAAGTGTCACCTTAGAGAGACCTCTCGAACCACACCCCAATCTCATCTCACAACACCCTGCTTTACTTTCTCTGTAATATGTGCTCTTTCCCTTTCATCCATCTTTTTTTTTTTTAAATCCGTGTTTGGGTGTCTTAAAATTTCATCAATTCCTAAAGGATGTTTTTCTATTTGCCAGTGTCTTCCGTGCTGCTTGAACTTCTTCCTTTTGTATGATTAGTTCTTGATCACATGCTACATTGTGGAATGGTTGACTGTCATCCAGGTCTACTGTAGTCGCTATATTAATATCAGACAATTAAGCTTCAGAAAAAAGCGTGTCATTGGGAAACAGTAGAGACATAACATGATAACGAAAGGTTCGTTTCTCCCCAAAGACCTAAGAATTCTAAATGTGTGTGTCATTAACAACAGTATTTCCAAAGAGAAAGAGTGATAAATCTGTAGGGAGAAATGGACAGAGTCACATTTATAATTGAAGATGTCAGCACTCTTTTAGCAATAATTAATACAGAGCCCAGCTAGCTGGAGTCCTGGAAACTGGTGAAATAACGATTGCATGCTATGTCAGCTAATTCAAAAGTCAATAGTTGGAATCCACTAGGTATCCCTTCAAAACTCTATGGGGCAGTTTTCTTTTATCTTATAGAAATGAAGTGACCAGAACCCGAAGAAAGAATGAGAAATAAAGGGCATCTAAGAACTGTGAGAGGACATCAGATGGTTTAATGTATATGCATCATTGAAATCTCTGAAAGAGATTAGAGAGAAAATACAGGAAAATATATATTAGAAGAAACAGTGACTAAGAATTTTCCAAACTAAATTGCAGATACTAAATTACAGATGCAAAGAATTCTGAAAATACCAACCTGAATTCATCTCGGGTGGGAGGTTGAAGAAACAAAACCTACCAAAGTGCACCAGTAAAGCAAAATGAACACCTACCATATCATATTTAAACTGCTGAAAACCAAGACAAAAGGAAAATTTTGACTGGCCTCTTACTAGAGGGGAGTGGAGAGGGTGGGAAAGAGGGGACAGGAGACTGTTAAGAGGATATGACATGTACAGAACAGAGTAGTGTGCTGTTACTGGGCAAGGAGAGCAGTAGGAGCTGCACATAGGTGGGTATGTGAATTTAAACTGGATTGTACACTTTCACACAATCACAATAAATAAATAAAAAATGTACTTACATAGAAAGAAAATTTTGAAGTCAGTCAGAGAAATAAAGCAAACCTAAGTGTTAGAATTACATGAGAGTTCCTCTTGAAAATGAGTGAAGCACAATGACTGTGGAGTGAAAGCTTTAAATTACTGAACAAAAAGGTGGAGAGACTTTCAACTTAGAGTTCTAGATCTTACAACAATAGTTTTTGAAAAAGAAAAACCTACTGCTGTTGAGTTGATTCTGATTCATAGCGACCCTATGGGGCAGAGTGGAACTCTCCACAGAGTTTCCGAAGAGCATCTGGCAGATTTGAAAATAAAGGAGAAATGTATATATCCTCAGAAAAATAAAAGAATTCATTGGCATCCGATTTACACTACAAAAAAAGTTAAACACTTCTGATGGAAAGATTACATCACTAAGAAACACTGATCTGTTCAAAGAAATGAAAAGCATCACAAATTTATAAGTGGAGATGAAGTTGTTTTTGTCTAATTTTTAGCTGCTCTAAAAGATCATTGGTGATCTGAAGCAAAATTATTAACAATGTATTAGGTATTAATAGCATGTTAATTGTAGAATGGAAACCCTAGTGGCAGTGGTGAAGAGTTCAGCTGCTAATCACAAGGTGAGCAATTCCAATCCAGCACATCCACCTTGGAAATCCTATGGGGCAGTTCTGCCCTGTCTCTTATGGTCACTATGAATCAGAATCGACTGGGCAGTAATACTCGCGTTCTTTTAATAGGTACATATGAAATATATGACAAAAATAGTATCAGAGGCACAAAGAAGGAATTAGAAACTTAGAAAGTTCTCACACCGTATGTGAAGTGTAATATATGAAGAAACACTCAGAATACTTGATACGTTGTTAATACCTAAGGAAACTATTTTTTTGCCTCTTATAAGTAATAGTTCATTATATTGAGTTACAAAAAAACTATAAATTCAACCACAAGAGGAGAGAGAAAGAGAAACAACTAAAGAATAAGTGGAAGAAATAGTAAACCTGGAGTGGATTGGAACTCAACTGTTTTAGGAGTTCCTAAATAAAAATGGTGTAAACATGGCAGTTAAAAGAGAGAGATTGCCAGATGGGGACAAAACCAAGAGCCAGATATATGTCGTCTACAAGAAACTGTCTGTCAGTGTAGAGAATTTGACCTGAAATATAATGCAGATATTTAAGTTAGAAGTAAATTGATGGGGCAGAGATACCATGCAAACAGCCAACAACAGAAAACTGGTGTTATTGTTGTTAGGTACTGTAACTGATAAGCCTGCACGTCACCTTTGCTGGGTCATGATTCTCAGTACTTCGGCAGTCCAATAATGTGATCATTTCACTGTTGAGATTGGATACCTGGTCACTCCCATAAAGGGATCCGTTGTGAATGAGACCTGTGGGGCAGGGCCTATGGCAGATAACTGCCCCCTCAGCTTCTGTCTTTCCATCCTGCACTGCCCAGTCCTTCTTGCTGTCCTTACCATGCCTTTTGCTTGTTCTGGATCCTGCAGCTGGCTCCTGTTCCTCTGATGTCCAGTTCTTGGGACTTGAGCTAGCGGATGCCTTCTGGACTTGCCTGCTGATCTGGAGATTCATCGATCTTCACAGCTGGCAACAGCTGGTTCTCCAGCCTGGCAATCTAGGGTTTGCCAGCTCCTGTGATGGTGTGAATCCAGAAGTGCATCTTTCTTGCCTATGACTTTGGGGTCTTACAGCATCTGAAAACAATGCGAGCACTTCCTTGATATAAATCTCTCCCTCTCTCTTTCTTTCTTTCTATATGGATGTATGTTTATATAGTTCTCTAGAGGCCACCTAAGACATTTGGTATCATGAGTGGTTCTCAAAAAAAAAAAACAACTAGTAAGGATGTATTTTCTAAATTGGTTTAGTTTGAAAGCTTTTGAGGACCATGCTTCCAGCAGTGCAGAGAGTGCTGCTAATCCTGCCATGAGGCAATAGTTGAAATATGTAAAGTACCATCACCATAGACCAGGTACTGGTAAAACACAAGGGTCTGGTTGATTGCATGATTGATAACTTTCTACACTTTTGTCATAATGAAAGGTGTAAGGAAGCTGATTGGCTAGTCCTCCTTTCGCTAGACTACCTGTTGAGGGAGATGACTTCAGTCTTCCTGGTCAAAATGGAAGCGTGACATAAGTGACCTCAAAGTTTCCACTTATACCTTGCAAGAAAGCCTTATTTCTTGTAGTGACAGAGCTGGTATTGCCAAAGTATAAGCCAGGAAGTGTACACTGCACTGCGAAGGAATTACTTGACTTTTCTCATATGTGTAAACAGAACCCTGGGGAATAGGTGTGGGAATGGCTGTTATGGGCGTGGGATGCTAGTGCAAGGAACAGAAAGGTGGAGCAACCTGAGGTCACCAGGAAGGACACAGAGTCTTCATTCAGTGTTGCAGCTTGAGAAGTTCAAAAAGGATCTAATACTTGGATTCATTGATGCATTTGTCTTTTTGTGCTCCTGTAACAGAAATACCAAAAGTGGATGACTGTGACAAACAGAATTCGATTCTCTCATGGTCTGGTAGGCTACAAGTCCAAATTCAGTGGGTCACCACCAAGGGAAGTCTATCTCTTCTCTCTCAGCTCTGGAGGAAAGTCCTTGTCATCAATCTTCCCCTGGACTAGGAGCTTGTCCACTCAGGAACCTAGAGCCCAAAGGACACACTCTGCTCCAAGCGCTGGTTTTGGGGATATGAGGTCCCCCTCTCTGAGTGCTTGCTTTTCTCTTTTATATCGCTAAAGAAATTGTCTTAAGACACTATCTAACCTTGTTGATCTCATCCATATAACTGGTTAACATCAAAGGGATAGGTGTTACAACACAGAGGGAAAACCCCAAAGATGACAAAGTGGTAGAGAACCACCCAGTACTGGCAATCAGGAACTTGTCGATTTGGCAGATATTTTCAGGGACACAATTCAAATCCTGGCAGTTGGATTGCTGAAGCGTGCTTTACACTGTGGCCTATAGTAAGTTAAGTTGAAAAGTGAGAACTGCCTTGATACACTATGCAACAGGATATCCAAAGGCTTAGGGAATTCAGCATGCTGTTGGTCTTACTGTGAGTTGCTGTTCAATTGGTTTCCATCCTACAGTGACCCTGTTCACAAAAGAACAAAACACAGCCCAGGCCTTTGCCATTCTCAGCAGTGTTGCTGTGCCTGAGCCCACTGATGCAGGCATTGTCTCATTGTGTTCCATTGACAGTCTTCCTTTTTTTTGGCCAGCCCTTTACTTGACCCAGCATGACATCCTTGTCCGGGGACAGATCCCCCCTCATAGCATGTCCAAAGTATGTGAGACAAAGTCTTGTCATCCTTGCTTCTAAAGAGCATTCTGATGGAACTTCTTCCAAGACAGATCTGTTCATTCTTTTGACGGTCCATGGTATAGTCAATGTTCTTGGCCAGCACCACAATTCAGAGGCCTCACTGTCAATTCATAGGTCTTCTCTCATTCGTTGTCCAGATTTTGCACCTATAGGAGGTGATTGAAAACAGGATGGCTTGGGTCAAGTGCACGTCAGTCCTCAAGGGGACAATTTTGCTTTTCAACATTTCAGAAAGGTCTTTTGAAGGAAATTTGTCCAACGCAATGCAATCTTGGATTTCGTGGCCGCTGTTTCCACAGCGGGTAATTGCAGCTCTTAGCAATAGAAAATTGTTGACAGCCTCAGGCTGTTCTCCATAGATCCTGATGTTGCTAATTGGTCCAGTTGGGAGGATTCTTGTTTTCTTTATGTTGATGTGTAATTTCCCCTGAAGGCTGTGATTTTTGGTCTTCAAGTCCTCTTGACTTTCAGCCAGGAAGGCTGCATCCTCCAAATGGTAGCTCAGGGTGTTAATGAGTCTTCCTTCAACTCCGATGTCTCCTTACCTCTCCATATTATCCAGTTTCTTGGATTATTTGTTCAGCATGCGGATTAAATAGATAGATGGTGAAAAGATACCACCCTGATGCACACCTTTCCTGGCTTGAAACTACGCAATATCCACTTTCTCTGTTCACATGATTGCCTCTTGATCCATGCATTTACAGATTCCTCATGAGCACAACACAGTGTTCCGCATTTCCCAATTTTTGCAATGTTATCCAGCTTTTGTTATGAGTCATGCCGCTGAATGTCCTAACATACTTAATAACAGTAGGTAAACATCTTGGATATTCTCTTTTTTCAGCTAGGATCTAGCTGACCTCAGTCATGATACCCTTAATTCCATGTCGTCTTGTGTACCTGGCTTGAATTTCTGGCAGATCCTTGTCACTACTCTGCTGCAGCCCCTTTGGAATGTTCATCTGATAAATTTTGCTTCTATGTGATATGGATGATACTGTGTAATAATTTCTGCTTTGGGTTGGATCATCTTCGGAATAGGATCAATATGGATCTTTTCCAGTAAGTTTCCCAGGTAGCTGTCTTCCAGATTTCTTGGCATTGATGAGTGCACACTTCCAGCACTGCATCCATATGTTGAAACACCTCACTTGGTATTCCATCAATGCCTGGAGGCTTGTTTTTCAGCAGTGCCTTCTGCACAGCTTGGACCTCTTCCTTCAGTACCACCGATCCCTAATCATATGTCAGCTCCTGAGATGGTTAAGTGTTGAACAGTGCTTCTTGGTATAGTGATTCTGTCTTCTGTTGATGCCTCTTTTTTTTGGATTGGCTATTTTCTCTGTTGAATCCTTCAATTTTGCAACTCAAGTTGTCAGGCTTTTCTTGAGGTCTTCCACCTTGAAAGATGCAAAGTGTGTTTTCTTTAGGTTTTCTACTTGCAGGTGTTCACACATGCCATCATGAGACTTTAATTTGTCTTCTCGGTCTGCCCTTTGAAGTTTCCCTTTCAACTCTTTTACTTCATCATTTTTTGTCCTTTTGCTTTCGCTACTTGACATTCAAGAGCAAGTCAGAGTCTCTTCTGACATCCACTTAGATCTGCTCTTTCTCTCCTGGCTTTTTCATGACCCTTGACTTTCTTCTTGTATGATGTCCAGGAGGTCACTTCACAAGCTGTCTGGTCTTTGGTCATCAGTGTTCAGTGCATCAGATCTCTTCTTGGCATGGTCTCTACCTTCAGGTGGGATATTCACCAGGTTGGACCTTAGCTGTCATGGGCTTGTTCAGACTTTCTTCAGTTTTACCTCAAACGTTTGGAGGAGTAGTTGATGATCTACGCCTCAGTCAGCCCCTGGCTTCATTCTGAGAATTGATATTGAGCTTTTCTAATGTTTTTTTCCACATACATCATCTTTTGATACCTGTCTATTCCACCTAGTGAGGTCCATGTGTATAGTTACTGTTGATGTCAGTGAAAAAGTCTTCCTTTCAAAGAAAAACTCATTGTTTCTGCAAAATTAATGATGCCTTCTTCAACATTCTTCCTATCACAAAGGCCATGTATTCCAGCTATTCTCCCTTCATCTTTGTTTGCATCTTTGGCATTCCAATCACAAGTAAATATCAGTGTATCCTGATGGATGTTCTATCAATTTAAGTGTGCAGAAGTTGGCAAAAATCTGCCGGTTCTTTACCTTTGGCCTTACTGGTTGGTGCATCAGTTTTAATAATTATCATATTAGCAGGTCTTCCTTGTAGGCATGTGGATATTTTCGTATCACTGGCAGTACTGTATGTGAGAATAGAGCTTGAAATGTTCTTTTTGACAGTGAAAGCAATGCCATTCTTCTTCAAGTTGCCATTTCCAGCATTCTAGACCATATGATTGTCTGATTCAAAATGGGCTATACCAGTCCGTTTCGCCTCACTAATGCTTAGGGTATTAATGTTCATGGGTTCTATTTAATTGTGGATGATTTCCAATTTCCATAGATTCATACTTTGTGTGTTCCCCATTCCAATTCTTAATGAATGATTGCAACTGTTTTTTCTCACTTTGAGTCATGTCATGTTAGCAAATAAGGTATTGAATTTTGACTCCATCCACAGCATTAAGGTCGACTGTACTTTGAGGAGGCAGCTCTACCCTAGTTGGGTGTGAGTGTCTTCCCACCTGAGGGGCTCCTCCTTGGGCATTAGATCACACAAGATTGGCCTGGTTTTCCTAACGATTTCACTGGCTAATGATTTTTGGAAGTAGACCACCAGGTCCTTCTTCCTAGTCTGTTTTAATCTGAAAGTCCAGCTGAACCCTGACTGCTGTCAGTGATGCTACTGGTATCTGAAGACCAAACATGTGGTTTTCAGAATGACAACAATATAGAAGCCGTGACAGTACAACAAACTGACAGATATGTGGAGAATTGACACGCTAGAGTGGACTTATCAGATTGTATACACAGAACTCACACATGAAGTGCCCAGAGGATACCCCTTTGAAGACAACTGTGAAGAACTAGGTTGGGAAGGGAGCCCTAATATACTTGAAGACTGTTATGATTCTTATTTTATGTAAATCGGATTTGACAGTGGAGCTACCCTTACAGAATGAAGATACCTAATTTCAGTGGGGCTGATTGAAGCCTATAATGGTAGGTGCCAATTGGCAGCTCTCGATCACAGATCCATGGTAGCCATGGATACCACAGTAGACAGCAGAGTTAAAGCACTAGTCAGAATAGTTCGATTTGTGTGGACTTAAGGGATGGCTACTCAGTCCTGGTGTCCCTTGTAGTAAAATAGAGAGGAAGTCTACTAAAGATGTTCTTGATGTGTACAAATGGATGAATTCTAACTCAAACTGCCAAAAGAGAGAGTCACATCCCCTCAAATAATTCCCAGATTTGGGCATGTTTACAGACCCAGAACCCTATTGTTGAAGGGGAGACTGGGTCCCCTTCAGGAGGGACTCACATTGACTCTATAGGGGAGCGTAGAACCACCTGATAGAGTTTCCCTGGAACACCTGGTGGATTTGAACCTCTGACTTGTGGTTAGCGGTAGTAGCAGTGAAGCTCGATATGGATAGGATTTTCATTGATGTAATAAAACGAAAAAATCCCAAACCCACTGCTGTTGCCTCGATTCCAACTCATAGCAACCATATAGCTCAAAGTAGAACTGCCCTGTAGAGTCTCCAAGGAGTGTCTGGCGGTTGTGAACTCTTACCCATTGGTTAGCAGACATAGCACTTAACCAGTACACCACAGGTGTTTCCTCAATATGCTAGCAAACCAAAAACCCAACCTGTTCCTGTGAAGCTGTTCGCAACTCCTGGCTACAGAGTAGACCCACCCTCTAGTGTTTCTAAGGAGCACTGGGAGAGTTCAAGCTGCCAACCCTTTGCTCGCAGCCATAGCACTAAACCACTACAACGCCATGCTGCCCATGGGCATGGTATAGGCCGGGCAATTAATTGCCCAAGAATTCAGGCACCTTCTACCTCAGTGAAATATCTAGAGGTCCAGTGGTATGAGGTGTGTCTAGATATTCCTCCTAAAGGAAGCAAAAGTGATTGCATAAGGCTGTTCCCACAACTGAAAATGAGATATAATGCTAGGGGGCCACTTTGGAGTTTGGAGGCAGCCTATTCTTCATGTGGGTGTGCCACTCTGGTCTATCAAGTGACTTGAAAAGCTGATAATTTTGAGTTGGGCCCATAACTGGAAATGGCAGTGCAATAGGTTCAGACTTCTTGGCCCACAGCTCTACCACTTGGCCCTTATACTCTGGCTGATAGAGTGATGCTTAAAGTGTCAGTGGCAGATACAGATGCTATCTGAGCTCTTCAGTGTGACCCTATTGGTGACTTGCAGCACAGACCCGTTGTATTTTGTGGCAAAGCTCTGCTGTCCTCAGCAGGTAACTACTCTCCTTTTGAGAAGCCTCTTTGGGCTTGTTACTCGCTCTTAGTAGAGGCTGAACGTCTAACGATGGGCCACCGAATCACCAGGAGACCCAAGGTGCCCATCACTAGCTCATTATTGTTGTCTGATCCACAGACCCAGAAAGGTGGCCGTGCAAATCAGCGCTCCATCATTAAGTAGAAGTGGTATATATGAGATCCGGGCCAAGTAGGAGCTGAAAAATGAAATAAGTTGCATGAGACAGTGGCCTAAATACCTGTGGTCTCTTCTCCTGCCATGTTAGCTTCCACTGTCTCTTCACCATCGATGGTGTTACAGGAAATTCCTTCTAATCAGTTGACTGAAGAAAAGAAGTCTACTTTAGAGATGGTTCTGCACTGAACGCTGGGCAGTGACAGAAGTCCAGCAACTTTCTGGGATCTCTGTGGAGGTCAGTGGTGTAGGGAAACCCTCAAAATGGGCAGAACTTTGAGTGGTGCCCTCATTTTTAGTTTTCCTTGGAAGGAGAAATGGCCAGATGTGCAATAGCATACTAATCCCTGGTTTGGGTAGGTGGTCAGGGACTTTGAAATAGCATGATTGGAAAACAAGAGACACAGATTTATGGGAAAGAGTTATTTGGGTAGAAAATTCTGAATGGGCTGAGAAGTGAAGTTATGTGTATCTGATGTGAATGATCACCGAAGGGTGACTTCAATAGAGGAGGATTTTAAAGTCAAGTGAACAAAATGATGTATTCTGTGGAAACCATTGATTCTCTTTGTCCAGCTACTGCCCTGATTGCTCAGTGGACTTGGGAAAAAGTGGTGGTGGTGTCAGGAACATAGATTTTCACTTTCCAAGGCAGAGTTGGCAACTACTACCGCCGAATGCCCAGTGTCAGCCATAGAGAGCGACACCAAATTCCCAACATGGCTACATCTCTTGAGATGATGAGCCAGCAGACTGGTGGCAAGTTAATTACATTGGGCCACTGACATCATGGAAATGGTAGCATTGGTTTCTCCCTTGAACAGATATTCCCTCTGGAGAAGGCCCCAGTGGGAGAGTAGCATGCATAGTGGTGTGAACCTGTTGTGAGGGCTTCTCTTGTTCTGGGCCCCATTCCAAACTGATAGCTTTTCAAGTTACTTGATAACAAGATAGAATAAAACACCCAAGTGAGTAACATAATACCTCTAAAATCAAAAGATACTCATGGAATAGGTGTTACGCCTCCTTTTCAGTGGTAAGAAGGGCCACATATATCACCTTACCGTCACTTTGCAAGCAAGATGTTGATGTTCCCGACGTGACTTGAGTCCAAGAAATTTGGCTGAGATATATGGTATTAGAAATTTGCATGCTATTTTCCACCATCTGAATTGAAAAACCCACTGCTGTCAACTCAAAGCAAGCCTATTGGACAGGGTAGAATTGCCCCACAGAGTTTCCAAGGAGCACCTGGTAAATTGCAACTACGAACTCTTTGGGTAGTAGCTGTAACAATTAACCACATTACCACCAGGATTTCCTTCCACCTACTATCATATAGATATCTTAACAATAAATGTAGAGTGTTTCAGGACCAGTCAGCACAATGTCCACAATGTACCGGACCAGGTGAAGTCTTAGGGAAAGGGAAATTTATCCTGGTCCCTGTGGTCTAAATATTGACATACAGCAAGAGAGTTGATACACCGCTGAGTAAAGACAGTCATGGTATATTGCAGGCCGCGCCAACTGAAAGCAAATTTCTGCTGGTGGTTCTTTGAAATAGAGACGAGGAGAAATGACATTAATGGCTTCATAACCCAGGAGATGTGCTAATTTTCAGGCCACATTGCCCAAGAAACTCCTATTCCCACTGATTGGCTGCTCCCATTAGGTTGTGAAAACGGAGAATGATTACATAACGTCAGCTGAACCACTGATAATTACAGCCTAATCAAGTGAGCACATCCCGTTACCCATCCCAGTTGTGATGAAAATGTTCTGAAGTAGATACTGATGATGGTTGGATAGGGTTGTGAAAGTACATAGAGCCACTACGGTACACACTTTAAGGCTATTAAAACAAAACTTTATTGAAAGAGAAATTTCCTGTCATATCGCATCCTGTCATATCCTATCTTACGCTATTGTATCTTATCTATACTATACTATCTAACACACTATAAACAATAAAGTATAAATTCAGCCAGACAGTTACTGCAATACAAACCCAAACTACCCATGTAGATAAATGTTTGGGGCTTGAGGCTGATGTTTCGTCACCATGAACAAGGTACTGAGGCAAAGGAGATGTGGCACTTGGCTCAGCTTGTGCTGCCCAAGGAAGTGCTGGAGATGGAGGGCTTAATAGTGTACGAGGCTCCAGTGTGACAGCAGAGGAGGCAGCGGGAACAGGATCCATCTCAGGAGTTGTGTAGGGAGCCTGTTGGAGGTGTCCCAGGGTAGAAATCCAACCTTCCAGCTGGTGAGGGTGCTCTGTGGCATGCCAGTGTACGTCCGTCTGCACCACTGTGCTCATCAGGCAGTCTTGGCGCCGGTCACGGTGCTGGCCCAAGAAGAGAATCTGACCTTCCAGCAGGCTCTCCATCAGGTGCGTGACTTGGTGACGGATGACGTGTCGTTGAACCCACCTACCCTGTTGCTCTAAGAAGTGGATCTCACTCAAGAAGTCATCCTGGAGTGTATTCTGCACATTGCCCACGGTAAAATCCCACATCTCCTGTGGAGGCTTCTGGTGACAGCGGTGACGGTGGTGGTGGGACAGACGGTACTCAATTGATCTTTGGTGCTGGCGCAGGAAGAATAGGGTCAGCATGCTGAGGTGGTTCAGGTGTTGGATGTAGAGGTCAGCCAGGTTCAGAATCTCCACCTCCAGTTCCCTATGCATCAACTGCCAGAACTGAAGCTGGTAATAGAACAGCAGGTGCTCTGCTGAGCTCCTGTACGGGAGCAGTGCCAGGGTTGACCTGGGCTCCTGCCCCTCGATCAGATTCTGGAAATGGCCCAGGATGGGCATTTGGGTGTTCATCTGATGCTGCTGATGGAGCTGGAGGTGGTCCTGGGCTACCTTCAGCTCCTGTGTTGGAG
The DNA here is from genome assembly GCA_028571685.1 of Heterohyrax brucei. Taxonomy (NCBI): domain Eukaryota; kingdom Metazoa; phylum Chordata; class Mammalia; order Hyracoidea; family Procaviidae; genus Heterohyrax; species Heterohyrax brucei. Next base: position 25,913,137 of record CM053149.1, on the reverse strand, counting down.
CCCGAGGAGGATCCACGTCAGCTGGTGGTCTGGGAGTCAGTTCAGGAGGGAGTTCGGTGTAAGTATCAGGACCTCCAGCTGGCTCTCTGTCTGGTCCTGCTGCCGGAGCTGTCAGTTTTGTAGGTGATGGGCTATGGAGCTCTGGTGCTGGTATGGGACCAGAACGGACCCTAACTGATAGCGTAGATGTTGGTTCTTGTGGCAAAGAGGGATCTTGAGAGACGTTTACAAGGGGCCCTTGGCCTGGCTCTGGAGCTGTAAGAGGAGAAGTGGTCACCAATAGGACTACCTTTCCTTATGCCTTTCCATGATGTCTAACATCCCACTGCCATCAGGAGACACCCAATCCCTAGATATCCACCCCAGGAAGTCTTCTCAGACTGTGGTCAGCCAGAGGAGGCCCAATGGTTCCTCCGAGCTTGTCTTGACCGTAGTCTCTTCTGGTCTTCCCGTGTGCCCTTGACAAGCTCACCCTCTAGCTCTGCCTCAGTGACCTCCTGTTGATCCAGCTTGGCCCGGAGACATTGGGCACGGCGCTCCAGGTGGGAACCTGGCATGTTCAGCTGAACGTATTCCAGCACGAGCTTCAAGCAGGGGAAGTGTGGGGCCTCATCAAAGTCATCCGGGTAGTCCGTTAGCCACATGGTCAGGATAAAACCAATGGCGCTGTGGGTGAGTGAGGAGAAGCAGGGTGAGAGGCAAGGCTATTCCCACCACAGTGGCCTCCCAGGGCTACTGCGCAAAGGACCGGATCCTCTGTCTGCCCCTAGATCACACCCTCTGGCTGTCCTTTCAGTGACAGGCCTGGTGACTGAGCAGAGGGGTAGCACAGAACCTCTGTCCCAGGGAGCTCCCCATCAGTGCTCTACAGAAGCATCCTTTCTTGGGGAGATTGATTCTACCCTGTTGTGCCATCTGGCCCTCTCCACACTGGACAGTATCCCTCTGAGGACAAGACAGGCATGTGACTACATGGTGACCTCATAGCCCAGTACCCAGTAGTGCTACACACGTATCTTACACTCAGAAATACACAGAGTCCATCCCGTGCCCCAGATGCACAGGCTCCTCCCCTGGACCATGCAAACAGAGTGCTGGCTGGTTCCCTGAGCAGGTCTGAGGGTCTTCTCTCCCACGGACAGTATTTTCTCCAGGGACGCGGGCCCAACAGGCAGCTGAGCAGGCACAATCTGAGAGCAAGTCTGCCCACCCCCCGCCTCCTGTTTCGGGTCCCGAATCGGGGAGGGGGCAAGTGGTGATGTGAGGGAATTGTGGGCTTGTACATTGTCTCAGGTCACTCTGAGCCCCCAGTCTCCTCTCTGCTCCCCAGGTTGCCCAGTTTCTACATGTAGCTGCCTATTACCCATTAGCTCCTGCAGCCCACAACTCTAAACTCATTCTTGTAGTGGACTGTAGATTGTGGGGCCCAGGTCTACCCAGCTTAAATGCAGACACAGCCCCCCTCCACAACCTCCAGCCTTCTGCAGAGGCAGTGGTCCTTTGTTCTTCATGGAAAGTCCACTCACTCTATCAGTTGGTCCCGGGGTTCAGTGTCCGTGGCAGAAGTCGGGTGATTACATCCATACCTAGAGGTAGCATGAGGGTGTCACCGCTAATGCAGTGTTTCCCCTGGGGGTTCATAAGTCTCGTGTACATGTCTGTCTCCTAACTAGTGTGGAGGCCCAAGATGACAGGCCTCACTGTAAGCTTTGTCCCCTGAACAATGATGAGCACCTAGAACAGTGTCTGTAACAGTGGGGGCTTCGTGGACAACTGGTGATACAGTAAAGCCGAGCAGGAGCTTCTGAGAGTATCTGAGAGTCCTGGGGTCCCTGTGCCGTCCTTCCCGTTTCCCTGCTCTGGGAAAGGACCCGGGGAATGGAATCTCTATCCCCTTTTACAAATGGGTGTCCAGTCAGTGAGGGGTGAGGCTGACAACTTCTTGATGGGGGAGAGGAAACTAACGTGAACATCCCAGCCCCTCTGGCAGCCTTCCCCATCGAGCTGGGCTCTGGGTACCCAGGAATTCTAGCCGATGGGTTTTTCCCACCTCCCTTCTCAGGGCAGTGAATGGAGACTCCATGGTGAAGTGACATTCCTTACAAATGTGAGGGGACAGAGTACCCTCTGGGCTGCAGACAGCAGGGCACTCACCTTTGGAAGAGCCCCTCAAGGACCTGCTGGGTGGTGGCGTAAGTTCTGTAAGTTCCCAGAAAAATCTTGATGAAGGAGAATTGGCCATTTACGAAGGCCGGCACCAGGTGCTCCAGCAGCGTCTCCAACGAGCCTGCCCTGATGTTGCGAATCACCCAGGCCTCGTCCAGGTCCCGGTCTGCTCCACACACACACTGGGTGGCACAGAGGAGGATCACAGTATCAGAGGTGGGCCCGTGCAAGACCAGGAGGCCTGAGGACCAGAGCTCCGAGTGTGCACACCCCTCCCGTCAGTGTCCTGTGTTTGGAGTGGCACACTGTGCTTGTAGCAGGGAACGTGACTTGGTCCTCAACGCAGAATTGCAGGTGAGGGATGGTTGAAATATTAGGAGCCTGAATTCATTTTGTTAACTATATGACTATGGTGTCTGCCTATAGGATCGGCAGAAATTTTGTGAGTTCTTACTAAATAGCCCACTTTGAAGATGAGAAAACAGAGACTTGGTGACATCCAGGGAGTAGTCGAAGCTACCTGGTCATTGTGCAGAACCATCTGACACTATGGCTCCGTGATGTTCCCTGTGTGTTACATGAATGCTGCTGTGCTCCTAACTCAGAGGGGAAAGTCTGGTGCAGTTTACTTCCTGCCCCCCTGGGAGCAGTACCCAGAGAAGACGCACACCCATGAGATCCCCTGGGATTGGGAAGCAAGACCCAAGTTTTCTTTCTGTCCATTAAAGGGAGTTTTGAGAACGTGACCCTATTCAGCAGCGAGATCCAGCCCAGGGTGACAGCCTGGAGATCGTGGGATGGCAGAGAGACCCCCACAGGTTTCAGGATCGAAAGAATGAGTCAGGGAGAGTGAATCTGAATGGCAGTAAAGGACCAAGAAGTGGTTGGGTTTCTCAGGGCGGGACTGAGTCGATGCAGGGCCCCAACCAACGCCACTGGATGCTGGGCCACGTGGCTTCCATGGGTGTTTGGGGAAGTATTGTGGCTCTAAGATTCTAACTTCAAATGCCTACGTCCACCCTCAGTGTGCCACTGCCATGCTTCTGTCCCAGGAGTTCGGTTTATGAAGAGGCAAGGAACGTTCCCGCAGGCCTGCTGAAAGGGCAGCAGCAGGAATCAGTCCAGGGGAGCAGCAGGAATCAGTGCAGGGACAGCAGCAGGAATCAGTCCAGGGCGAGCAGCATTGAGAGGCTCCATCGCTCTGGGAACTGGTCTCCATTCTGGAATGTTCTGCAGCTGAGTCAGCACTTAGCCCCTGATCTGCAGGATTCACATGATGTGTCCCCTGAGATTGCAGGTGGCATAAAAAGGTGTGTCATAGGCTTAGCCTCATGCTTTCAGTTAAAAGAAACTTGTAAGCATGACGACTCCTGGTGCTGGCAGACGGTGTGGAAGAGCAGGCCAAACGGTGTTCCCGAACCCAGGGGTGGGAGATTAAACAGTGACCAAAAGCGACCTCCTGAATGACACATGGGCTGATGTTAGGTAATGATGGATAAAAGCTTGTTTCAGACATTCCTGCAAATGTGTCAGTAGCGACTTTGTAGCTAGCCAGGATCGGGAGTGTAGTAGTGGAAAGAGGAAAGGGTGGCCACAGGTTCCTTTGGAGGTAGACTGGTGGCCCTCAAGAGGGAGAGTTCTCAGAGGGTGCCAGAGGTCTCCAGGGTGGTTTCTTCGCTGTTGGTCCCGTCTGGTCACTTGAGGTCCCTGGGTAGTGTTCCCATTCCTCTCTCCCCAGCACTCAGTCAGAGTCTGCACCAGCCTCTCCTGGGTCTTTTTTTGGGTAGGCTGAGTATATGATGCCATCATCCTTCTGTGAGCGCTTCTGCAGAGACAGTGCCAGCAGTAGCCAGGGACGCATCCAGGGTCCCTCTGAAAGGCCTCTTTCTCTCTTTGCCTCTGTGCACATGGAACATTCAGGGAGGTTCCAGTGGGCTGCGTGTACTATGCCCTCGGTGAGTTGGCCTGGGGACTGCACCATCCAGCGCTGGCCGAGGCCAGAGAGGGAAAGGCAACGTGCCTACCGCAGCAGGCCCTAGAGGGGGTCGGACTCCCTCATGGTCAGCAGAGGCCCAGGCAGTGACCGCAGCTGCTACTGTGCATGGACTGTCCCAGTCAGGGTGAACTGGATCCCAGAAAAGCCCAGGTTAGAGTGCCGAGTCAGCCTCTGACCCCGACAGTGCCTACGGCAGCCCTGGTCTGAGCTGTGACCGCCGGGCTGACTCAGATCCCAGAATTCTATGCGGTAATTAAGGTTAGGGCAGGAAGGCAGCGGGTCTCTCCACCCTTGCGACCCCTACCCCTGTCTCCATGACACTCCGTCTGATAACCTCGGGCCGCCATCACCCCATTCCAGTCAGACGCAGCACCGAGAACCCAGTGAGGATGAGGGGCCCTGCGGGAGGGCCTCGGGGCTGCCTCGGTGAGTGCTCGTCCCGGGGTAGCACGCTGTTTTCACCTCCTCCTCCTCACCCCTTCCCAGGTCACCGTCCCCTCCTACCCTGAGCCCCGCTCCCCTCTCCCAAATGGACCTTGCCTCACCCAACAACTTTCTGCTTCATCCTTTCTGTCCTCATTTCTCCCCGTCCCCGTTTCCATGGACCCCACAAGGACAAACGCTGGCATGGTCTGAGGGCTGGGGTGCCCTGGGGAAGCGGTGTGGGTCTGCCCAGGTGGGATCCAGTGGTGGCCTGGCCCCGATTGGCGGGACTGGGTCACTCTGTGTTACCTGCAGGGTCTGCCTTAGGAAACGCCAGAACCTCCGGGGCGGCGAGATGAAAATACGGCGTAGCCTTCGTGAGAATCCCGAGCTCCTGGGCTCCGAAACGAGTGAAAACGGGATACAAGAAGAACACATGTTGCTCGACCAAGTGTCTCTACTCTAGTGAGTTGGGTAGGGTCTGTGACTAGAATGCAGGTACCTGGTTACCAGGATTCCAATTCCGTTGTGCTCTGCCGTGAAGGAAGTGAAGTCATGTTGAGTGCCGTGACCTGGGCCCGACCTCAGATAGAACGTTGTCTTGGGAGGATTCACCTCTCTCCATGGCATGTCCATAACTGTATACAGCTGACCCCAACACAGCCCCCCTGAACCCAGGGAACACCGGGGTACAGCCATGGACCCAGCTTTGTGCAACAGAGTTGGGTGGAGACATAGCTCATCTCTGTTAAGCACTTTGGGACCCTAGAGAAGACCCTGTGCTCCTCAGAGCCTCCCCAGTCCTCCTGCCTGCACAGTAGGGATCCTTTTAGCATCTTCTTCCTGGGGGTGTCCAGAGGTGTATGTACGATAACATCTGTAGACCTCATGGGCTGGCGTTATATGTAGCTAATCAGGGGCAAATTATCCAACAGGCAAGGTAAGCACAGGGCTCACCTGCTTAACAAATCATGTGTTGTAAGCATTTTCATGTTTTTCACTTTATTAAAGATTCTCCTTCTAGGCATGGTCAGCACGTAACTCAACCCCACAGCACTTTGCTACAGAATCAGAGCTGCTTTTCAAATCCATAGTCCCCAACAGGGCCAGATTGCCCTTGAAGGGAAGTTGAGCATGAGTTTCTACTTTAGAAGATGAGGTGTTCACCTTGCTTACCTTGCCTGTTGGATAATCTGTCCCTGTAGGCTGTGCACAGACTCAGAGATGGAAGAAGTGCAGGCAGGGGTGGGGGGCTGCATGGTGTACACCTCAGACAGGGCTGGCTTCCCATGGTATGATCTTGGGGAAAACTACCTCTCTCGGCCTTTTTTCCCAGTCTGCACCAGGAGGGGTTTGGAAAGATGTGAACTTTGTGACCCTCTGGAGGAAACTTTCTGTGACTTGCATTATATTTAGAATCTGAGCCAATGCTTCATCTCAGCCTGGGGGGGGGGTGGGAAGCCTGCACAATGGCCCCCAGTAATCTTACCTGCTAATCTTTATATCCTTTGTGGCCCCCGCGCCTCAGTGTGGACTGCACTGGGGACTTGCTTCTGAAAAATGTTGTTATTTCTGTTGTTTTTGTTAGGTGCCTGAGAGTGAATTTCAACTCCTAATGGCCCACTGCGGGCAATGTCTCCTGGATGTCTTATATTTTCTGGCATCTCTTTCTGTTTGTCATTTATTTCTCTCCCCCCACCCCCCGGTAAGCAGCTCTGATATGTGACTTTCTCTTGGAGAATGCCAGGTGACAGTGACCTCAGGGAGGGTCAGACCTTGTATTTAATCTCAGTATATGTTTATGGTTTCAATATATAATCAATATAAGAAAGTTATTAACAAGGTATTTTTTCTTTTTTTGCACTAATTTCTTAAAATCTTGTGTATTTGAAGAGTAGCCCCATTTCAAGTGCCCAGTAGATCACTGGTTGCCATTGAGTTGATACAGACACTGGTGTCTCCATGAGTAAGAAGGTACAACTGTGCTCCATAGGGTTTTCAGTGGCTGGTTTTTTGGAAGCCAGTAGCCCTTTCTTCCAGGGTACCTCTGAGTAGACTCAAACTTTCTGTTAACGACCAAACACTTGATTCTTTGCACCAGTCAGAGATCCACAAATGTGCCTAGTGGACAGTGGTGGCCTTGTAGTTTGGTTTGATTTAAGATAAGCATTCTTGGCGAGAATTCTTCATGGGGGCCATTATATATTTTCCATGGCATTTTGTGACCTACTGTTAATGGTATTTGATCGCTTGAGCAAAGGAGTTTCTTACAGAGTTTTCCACTACAAAAGATTCATTTTTCCCATTTGCAATGTAGAAAGTAATTGGTAGGTGTTTCTTGAGTGCCATGAGGCTATTCTGTTGCCCTATTGACTTTCACCCAGACATTTTAGTAGAATCCACTGACAGTACTGTTGTGAACCTACCAGTACTCTGATGCTTACAAAACAAGAGTTTCTTATAATTCTGTTTATATTTATTAGCTGACATTATCCTATTAGAAGAGATAATATTGGTGGTTTGCTGTGTTTTTTACATTAGGGATTTCCTTTACTTCTTTTCCTTTGGATGTAAGGCAGGCAGAGAGTCCACATGGACACCTCACAGAACTGGAAGTGTACAAGTGGAGTATGCAGCCCAGGAGAACTAGGGAATGAATAGAGATCAGGAAGGTTAATGTATTTGTTACGATAAAGCTAAGTAGCAAATAAATGACAACATTTCATTGGATTGTCATACTAGGTGTTTACTTTTATAAAAGTTCACTGTGGGTGTTTAGTGTTTAGCAAGTGGTCTTTGTCTACGCTCTGATTCGGGACTCACCCTTCTAATTTCTTGTGGCTATGGTGTCACCCAGGGTCTTGAAATCCTCAGCATCTAGGATGAAGGGGAAAGAGATATCCTAACCCATGTTATCTAGAGAAACAAAACCAGTGAACTGTACATACATATACATATTAAAAAAACAAAAAAACACCCTGTTGATGTTGAGTCGATTCTGGGTTCTATTGACCCTACACACACAGAAGGAAAGGAAATGGCTTATATAGTTGTGGAGGCTGACAAGTGCCAAATCTATGGGTCAGGCATCAGACTGGAGTCCTCTCCTGACTCAGAAGTTGCAGGAGCTGATTAAGTCTGAGATCTGCAGGTCAGGCAGCTGACTGAAGCCTTCTCATGTCCCAAGAACTAGAGGTCAGGGGGTGCCAAGATAAATGTGGGATCAGAAAGAGTAAGAGCAAGGTTTGCCAGAATAGCTATATGTAGACTGGATTGGAGTCATACACCCAAGGAAACTCTCCTTCTGATTGACTGTGTGTTTGGCGTCTGGTACTGCTCTAACAGAGATACAAAAAGTGAATGTCTTTAACAAAGAAAAGTTGATTCTCACACAGTCCTGGAGGCTAGAAGTCCAATTTCAGGGTGCCAGCTCCAAGGTAATGCACACTCTACTCTCTTTCTCTCTCAGCTCTGGAGGCAGGTCCTCATGATGCATCCATCTTTCTTTGATCTCAGAGAATCTTGGCACAGGAACCTCAGGTCTGAAGGACACACTCTGCTCCTGGTGCTGTGCTCTTAATGGCAGGAGGTCCCTTACTCTCTGCTTGCTTGCCTTTCCTTTTATCTCTTATAGGATAAAAGGTGGTGCAAGTCACATTCCAGGGAAACTCTTTTTGTAAGGGTACAGTGATCCCACCCTAATCCTCTTTAACATAATCCTGTCTATTAACTACAGGAGAGATTAGGATTTACAGACTAGCGGAAATCACAAAATGGAAAACAACCACACAATACTGGGAATTATGGCCCAGTCAAGTTGCTGCACACATTTTGGGGGAACACAATTCAATCTATGAGAGAGTGCTCCATCAGATTACAAACTGGAGGATGATCACATGTCTGCCAAATTACTGAGAATGAAGCCTAGCCAAGCTAACACACCACAATAACCATCACGGAGAGAAAGCAGAGAAGGTCATCCACCTCTTAATTATCTTGACCTGAAAGTGACGTGTGTAATTTTCACTTGAACTTGATTGGTGAGAGCAAGTCGAAAAGCCCAACTGAGATGCAAGGGGTGAGGTACAACCCGAAAATACAACTCCAGGCTTGTTGCTCTGAAGTGACTTCTTGCAATAAAGTGACTTCCTCTTTCTCAAAGACTGGTGTCCAGACAACTGGCAAGTCTGAGTGTGCCAGACAAGTATAACTGGAGGTCTGAAAATCACTGAACAGTGCTGTTTTTGAACAACAGTGTAGATTGAAGTAGGCAGTGAAGACTAATTCTTTAGCTATTTTTATTAACATTTCTGGCTTCGAGACATTAGCTGACTCAGGCAGGAAATCATACATTAACTTATAGGAGCCACTGAGATAAAACCTTTATGGCCTTTGCAGCTTTTTTCTAAAAGTATCAAGTAAGTGGAGGTGCTAGTTTGATGCCCCCTGCTCAGGTGACAACTGACAGCTGCCAGTACCCCAGTTCTGCTGCATATTTTGTGTGAATCCCTAAGCCCTGACCTCAGAAGAATGGCCCCTTAACTGCCCACATCGTTTCCTGACACTTGCCCCTGTACCCGCTTATAGCCTCTGCCTTTAAAAACCCTGACCTTGCCTGAATTTGGACGCCGGTCCAAGGATGCCGCCAGCCCCGTGTGTTGCTGGCATACAGAAATAAAAACCTTTAATCACCTTACCCAAGCTCCTGTCTCAGATATTGGCTGCTTGTGTGTTGTGGAATGTTTGTGTGTTGTGGGGATGATGGATGAATAGCAAACAGAGTGGAAGGGAGCCCTCCTCCAGTCCAGGGTCCCACAGTCCAGCTCAGAACATGGGGGATCCTCCGAGCCCCTACTGAGTAGGGACCACAGGCCCAGGCTCCTGTGAACCTGGGCAGTAACTAGGTAAGCCACGCCCCGATTCCCGACCCACAGAGACTGTGTGCCACTGGGAGTCATTAGTTTTGTGGTGCTGTTATCACAGAGCAGGAGAGAACTCCTCCAGCCCATGTGGTCCTGGGGCCAGGATCTGTCCCCTTCCTCCCTGATGCTCTCTTTCCAGGTCACTTCAGGCATGGGCTGCTGTCAACCCGCTCTCTGGGCAATTATATTGGCCCCTCAGTCTCTGTACCAGGTAGATCTTTTCCCTGGCTTTCTGTCCCAGACTCATGCAGGGCTGCTCTTACCAGTCATTCTGGTCACACGTAAGTGTCACCTTAGAGAGACCTCTCGAACCACACCCCAATCTCATCTCACAACACCCTGCTTTACTTTCTCTGTAGTATGTGCTCTTTCCCTTTCATCCATCTTTTTTTTTAAAATCCGTGTTTGGGTGTCTTAAAATTACATCAATTCCTAAAGGATGTTTTTCTATTTGCCAGTGTCTTCCGTGCTGCTTGAACTTCTTCCTTTTGTATGATTAGTTCTTGATCACATGCTACATTGTGGAATGGTTGAATGTCATCCAGGTCTACTGTAGTCGCTATATTAATATCAGACAATTAAGCTTCAGAAAAAGGCGTGTCATTGGGAAACAGTAGAGACGTAATATGATAACGAAAGGTTCGTTTCTCCCCAAAGACCTAAGAATTCTAAATGTGTGTGTCATTAACAACAGTATTTCCAAAGAGAAAGAGTGATAAATGTGTAGGGAGAAATGGACAGAGTCACATTTATAATTGAAGATGTCAGCACTCTTTTAGCAATAATTAGTACAGAGCCCCGCTAGGTGGAGTCCTGGAAACTGGTGACATAACGATTGCATGCTATGTCAGCTAACTCAAAAGTCAATAGTTGGAATCCACTAGGTATCCCTTCGAAACTCTGTGGGGCAGTTTTCTTTTATCTTATAGAAATGAAGTGACCAGAACCCGAAGAAAGAATGAGAAATAAAAGGCATCTAAGAACTGTGAGAGGACATCAGATGGTTTAATGTATATGCATCATTGAAATCTCTGAAAGAGATTAGAGAGAAAATACAGGAAAATATGTATTAGGAGAAACAGTGGCTAAGAATTTTCCAAACTAAATTGCAGATACTAAATTACAGATGCAAAGAATTCTGAAAATACCAACCTGAATTCATCTCGGGTGGGAGGTTGTAGAAACAAAACCTACCAACGTGCACCAGTAAAGCAAAATGAACACCTACCATATCATATTTAAACTGCTGAAAACCAAGACAAAAGGAAAATTTTGACTGGCCTCTTACTAGAGGGGAGTGGAGAGGGTGGGAAAGAGGGGACAGGAGACTGTTAAGAGGATATGACATGTACAAAACAGAGTAGTGTGCTGTTACTGGGCAAGGAGAGCAGTAGGAGCTGCACATAGGCGGGTATGCGAATTTAAACTGGATTGTACACTTTCACACAATCACAATAAATAAATAAAAAATGTACTTACATAGAAAGAAAATTTTGAAGTCAGTCAGAGAAATAAAGCAAACCTAAGTGTTAGAATTACATGAGAGTTCCTCTTGAAAATGAGTGAAGCACAATGACTGTGGAGTGAAAGCTTTAAATTACTGAACAAAAAGGTGGAGAGACTTTCAACTTAGAGTTCTAGATCTTACAACAATAGTTTTTGAAAAAGAAAAACCTACTGCTGTTGAGTTGATTCTGATTCATAGCTACCCTATGGGGCAGAGTGGAACTCTCCACAGAGTTTCCAAAGAGCATCTGGCAGATTTGAAAATAAAGGAGAAATGTATATATCCTCAGAAAAATAAAAGAATTCATTGGCATCCGATTTACACTACAAAAAAAGTTAAACACTTCTGATGGAAGGATTACATCACTAAGAAACACTGATCTGTTCAAAGAAATGAAAAGCATCACAAATTTACAAGTGGAGATGAAGTTGTTTTTGTCTAATTTTTAGCTGCTCTAAAAGATCATTGGTGATCTGAAGCAAAATTATTAACAATGTATTAGGTATGAATAGCATGTTAATTGTAGAATGGAAACCCTAGTGGCAGTGGTGAAGAGTTCAGCTGCTAATCACAAGGTGAGCAATTCCAATCCAGCACATCCACCTTGGAAATCCTATGGGGCAGTTCTGCCCTGTCTCTTATGGTCACTATGAATCAGAATCGACTGGGCAGTAATACTCGCGTTCTTTTAATAGGTACATATGAAATATATGACAAAAATAGTATCAGAGGCACAAAGAAGGAATTAGAAACTTAGAAAGTTCTCACACCGTATGTGAAGTGTAATATATGAAGAAACACTCAGAATACTTGATACGTTGTTAATACCTAAGGAAACTATTTTTTTGCCTCTTATAAGTAATAGTTCATTATATTGAGTTACAAAAAAACTATAAATTCAACCACAAGAGGAGAGAGAAAGAGAAACAACTAAAGAATAAGTGGAAGAAATAGTAAACCTGGAGTGGATTGGAACTCAACTGTTTTAGGAATTCCTAAATAAAAATGGTGTAAACATGGCAGTTAAAGGAGAGAGATTGCCAGATGGGGACAAAACCAAGAGCCAGATATATGTCGTCTACAAGAAACTGTCTGTCAGTGTAGAGAATTTGACCTGAAATATAATGCAGATATTTAAGTTAGAAGTAAATTGATGGGGCAGAGATACCATGCAAACAGCCAACAACAGAAAACTGGTGTTATTGTTGTTAGGTACTGTAACTGATAAGCCCGCACGTCACCTTTGCTGGGTCATGATTCTCAGTACTTCGGCAGTCCAATAATGTGATCATTTCACTGTTGAGATTGGATACCTGGTCACTCCCATAAAGGGATCCGTTGTGAATGAGACCTGTGGGGCAGGGCCTATGGCAGATAACTGCCCCCTCAGTTTCTGTCTTTCCATCCTGCACTGCCCAGTCCTTCTTGCTGTCCTTACCATGCCTTTTGCTTGTTCTGGATCCTGCAGCTGGCTCCTGTTCCTCTGATGTCCAGTTCTTGGGACTTCAGCTAGCAGATGCCTTCTGGACTTGCCTGCTGATCTGGAGATTCATCGATCTTCACAGCTGGCAACAGCTGGTTCTCCAGCCTGGCAATCTAGGGTTTGCCAGCTCCTGTGATGGTGTGAATCCAGAAGTGCATCTTTCTTGCCTATGACTTTGGGATCTTACAGCATCTGAAAACAATGCGAGCACTTCCTTGATATAAATCTCTCCCTCTCTCTTTCTTTCTTTCTATATGGATGTATGTTTATATAGTTCTCTAGAGGCCACCTAAGACATTTCGTATCATGAGTGGTTCTCAAAAAAAAAAACAACTAGTAAGGATGTATTTTATAAATTGGTTTAGTGTGAAAGCTTTTGAGGACCATGCTTCCAGTAGTTCAGAGAGTGCTGCTAATCCTGCCATGAGGCAATAGTTGAAATATGTGAAGTACCATCACCATAGACCAGGTACTGGTAAAACACAAGGCTCTGGTTGATTGCGTGATTGATAACTTTCTACACTTTTGTCATAATGAAAGTTGTAAGGAAGCTGATTGGCTAGTCCTCCTTTTGCTAGACTACCTGTTGAGGGAGATGACTTCAATCTTCCTGGTCAAAGTGGAAGCGTGACATAAGTGATCTCAAAGTTTCCACTTGTACCTTGCAAGAAAGCCTTATTTCTTGTAGTCACAGAGCTGATATTGCCATAAACCAAACCCGGAGTCTTATTTTAAGGGTAGCTGAATTACAACACCAACTCAACTGGCAATCTCAGAAGTACCTTAGGTTTAAGTGGAGGGCATTGACTGGGAAGAATTGGGATCCTGAAAACTGATGATGGGGACACCAGGGCAGATAATTAGAAAACTGGAGATCTGTAGCCCCTCAATTCCGTTGAATCCCTCCTGCCAACAGAACCTTTAGCTCCTCCATACCCCTCGACCACCACATCTTGTGAAATTGATCCGGCTGCACCTGAAGCACCTTTGTCTGAACCATTGCCTGGACATTGTGTAAGGCGAATGCTGTGCAACACAACGCTGAATCATCTCAAAACGGTTCCTCACTGATGCTGGCTTTTAGACCTATCACTAGACTTAAGTCCCAGTGAGCCCCAGAACGGTGAAATACAAAGTATAAGCCAGGAGGTGTACACTGCACTGCGTAGGAATTACTTGACTTTTCTCATATGTGCAAACAGAACCCTGGGGAATAGGTGTGGGAATGGCTGTTATGGGCGTGGGATGCTAGTGCAAGGAACAGAAAGGTGGAGTAACCTGAGGTCACCAGGAAGGACACAGAGTCTTCATTCAGTGTTGCAGCTTGAGAAGTTCAAAAAGGATCTAACTTGGTTTCATTGATGCATTGGTCGTTTTGTGCTCCTGTAACAGAAATACCAAAAGTGGATGACTGTAACAAAGAGAATTCGATTCTCTCATGGTCTAGTAGGCTACAAGTCCACATTCAGTGGGTCACCACCAAGGGAAGTCTATCTCTTCTCTCTCAGCTCTGGAGGAAGGTCCTTGTCATCAATCTTCCCCTGGACTAGGAGCTTGTCCACTCAGGAACCTAGAGCTCAAAGGACACACTCTGCTCCAAGCGCTGGTTTTGGGGATATGAGGTCCGCCTCTCTGAGTGCTTGCTTTTCTCTTTTATATCGCTAAAGAAATTGTCTTAAGACACTATCTAACCTTGTTGATCTCATCCATATAACTGCCCTTTTCCTCCCTCGTTAACATCAAAGGGATAGGTGTTACAACACAGAGGGAAAACCCCAAAGATGACAAAGTGGTAGACAACCACCCAGTACTGGCAATCAGGAACTTGTCGATTTGGCAGATATTTTCAGGGACACAATTCAAATCCTGGCAGTTGGATTGCTGAAGCGTGCTTTACACTGTGGCCTATAGTAAATTAAGTTGAAAAGTGAGAACTGCCTTGATACACTATGCAACAGGATATCCAAAGGCTTAGGGAATTCAGCATGCTGTTGGTCTTACTGTGAGTTGCTGTTCAATTGGTTTCCATCCTACAGTGACCCTGTTCACAAAAGAACAAAACACAGCCCAGGCCTTTGCCATTCTCAGCAGTGTTGCTGTGCCTGAGCCCAATGATGCAGGCCTTGTCTCATTGTGTTCCATTGACAGTTTTCCTTTTTTTTTGCCAGCCCTTTACTTGACCCAGCATGACATCCTTGTCCGGGGACAGATCCCCCCTCATAGCATGTCCAAAGTATGTGAGACAAAGTCTTGTCATCCTTGCTTCTAAAGAGCATGCTGATGGAACTTCTTCCAAGACAGATCTGTTCATTCTTTTGATGGTCCATGGTATAGTCAATGTTCTTGACCAGCACCACAGTTCAGAGGCCTCACTGTCAATTCATAGGTCTTTTCTCATTCGTTGTCCAGATTTTGCACCTATAGGAGGTGATTGAAAACAGGATGGCTTGGGTCAAGTGCACGTCAGTCCTCAAGGGGACAACTTTGCTTTTCAACATTTAAGAAAGGTCTTTTGAAGGAAATTTGTCCAACGCAGTGCAATCTTTGATTTTGTGGCCGCTGTTTCCACAGCGGGTAATTGTAGCTCCTAGCAATAGAAAATTGTTGACAGCCTCAGGCTGTTCTCCATAGATCCTGATGTTGCTAACTGGTCCAGTTGGGAGGATTTTTGTTTTCTTTATGTTGATTTGTAACTTCCCCTGAAGGCTGTGATTTTTGATCTTCAAGTCCTCTTGACTTTCAGCCAGGAAGGCTGCATCCTCCAAATGGTAGCTCAGGGTGTTAATGAGTCTTCCTTAACTCCGATGTCTCCTTACCTCTCCATATTATCCAGTTTCTTGGATTATTTGTTCAGCATGTGGATTAAATAGATAGATGGTGAAAAGATACCACCCTGATGCACACCTTTCCTGGCTTGAAACTACGCAATATCCACTTTCTCTGTTCACATGATTGCCTCTTGATCCGTGCATTTACAGATTCCTCATGAGCACAACACAGTGTTCCGCATTTCCCAATTTTTGCAATGTTATCCAGCTTTTGTTATGAGTCATGCCGCTGAATGTCCTAACATACTTAATAACAGTAGGTAAACATCTTGGATATTCCCTTTTTTCAGCTAGGATCTAGCTGACCTCAGTCATGATACCCTTAATTCCATGTCGTCTTGTGTACCTGGCTTGAATTTCTGGCAGATCCTTGTCACTACTCTGCTGCAGCCCCTTTGGAATGTTCATCTGATAAATTTTGCTTCTATGTGATATTGATGATACTGTGTAATAATTTCTGCTTTGGGTTGGATCATCTTTCTTGGGAATAGGATCAATATGGATCTTTTCCAGTAGGTTTCCCAGGTAGCTGTCTTCCAGATTTCTTGGCATTGATGAGTACACACTTCCAGCACTGCATCCGTATGTTGAAACACCTCACTTGGTATTCCATCAATGCCTGGAGGCTTGTTTTTCAGCAGTGCCTTCTGCACAGCTTGGACCTCTTCCTTCAGTACCACCGATCCCTAATCATATGTCAGCTCCTGAGATGGTTAAGTGTTGAACAGTGCTTCTTGGTATAGTGATTCTGTCTTCTGTTGATGCCTTTTTTTTTTGGATTGGCTATTTTCTCTGTTGAATCCTTCAATTTTGCAACTCAAGTTGTCAGGCTTTTCTTGAGGTCTTTCACCTTGAGAGATGCAAAGTGTGTTTTCTTTAGGTTTTCTACTTGCAGGTGTTCACACATGCCATCATGAGACTTTAATTTGTCTTCTCGGTCTGCCCTTTGAAGTTTCCCTTTCAACTCTTTTACTTCATCATTTTTTGTCCTTTTGCTTTCGCTACTTGACATTCAAGAGCAAGTCAGAGTCTCTTCTGACATCCACTTAGATCTGCTCTTTCTCTCCTGGCTTTTTCATGACCCTTGACTTTCTTCTTGTATGATGTCCAGGAGGTCACTTCACAAGCTGTCTGGTCTTTGGTCATCAGTGTTCAGTGCATCAGATCTCTTCTTGGCATGGTCTCTACCTTCAGGTGGGATATACACCAGGTTGGACCTTAGCTGTCATGGGCTTGTTCAGGCTTTCTTCAGTTTTACCTCAAACGTTTGGAGGAGTAGTTGATGATCTACGCCTCAGTCAGCACCTGGCTTCATTCTGACAATTGATATTGAGATTTTCTAATGTTTTTTTCCAGATACATCATCTTTTGATACCTGTCTATTCCACCTAGTGAGGTCCATGTGTATAGTTACTGTTGATGTCGGTGAAAAAGTCTTCCTTTCAAAGAAAAACTCATTGTTTCTGCAAAATTAATGATGCCTTCTTCAACATTCTTCCTATCACAAAGGCCATGTATCCCAGCTATTCTCCCTTCATCTTTGTTTGCATCTTTGGCATTCCAATCACAAGTAAATATCAGTGTATCGTGATGGATGTTCTATCAATTTAAGTGTGCAGAAGTTGGCAAAAATCTGCCGGTTCTTTACCTTTGGCCTTACTGGTTGGTGCATCAATTTTAATAATTATCGTATTAGCGGGTCTTCCTTGTAGGCATGTGGATATTTTCGTATCACTGACAGTATTGTATGTGAGAATAGAGCTTGAAATGTTCTTTTTGACAGTGAAAGCAATGCCATTCTTCTTCAAGTTGCCATTTCCAGCACTCTAGACCATATGACTGTCTGATTCAAAATGGGCTATACCAGTCCATTTCACCTCACTAATGCTTAGGGTATTAATGTTCATGGGTTCTATTTAATTGTGGATGATTTCCAATTTCCATAGATTCATACTTTGTATGTTCCCCATTCCAATTCTTAATGAATGATTGCAACTGTTTTTTCTCACTTTGAGTTATGTCATGTTAGCAAATAAGGTATTGAATTTTGACTCCATCCACAGCATTAAGGTCGACTGTACTTTGAGGAGGCAGCTCTACCCTAGTTGGGTGTGAGTGTGTTCCCACCTGAGGGGCTTCTCCTTGGGCATTAGATCAGACAAGATTTGCCGGGTATTCCTAACGATTTCACTGGCTAATGATTTTTGGAAGTAGACCACCAGGTCCTTCTTCCTAGTCTGTTTTAATCTGAAAGTCCAGGTGAACCCTGACTGCTGTCAGTGATGCTACTGGTATCTGAAGACCAAACATGTGGTTTTCAGAATGACAACAATATAGAAGCCGTGACAGTACAACAAACTGACAGATATGTGGAGAATTCACACGCTAGAGTGGACTTATGAGATTGTATACACAGAACTCACACATGAAGTACCCAGAGGATACCCCTTTGAAGACAACTGTGAAGAACTAGCTTGGGAAGGGAGCCCTAATATACTTGAAGACTGTTATGATTCTTATTTTATGTAAATCGGATTTGACAGTGGAGCTACCCTCACAGAATGAAGATACCTAATTTCAGTGGGGCTGATTGAAGCCTATAATGGTAGGTGCCAATTGGCAGCTCTCGATCCACAGATCCATGGTAGCCATGGATACCACAGTAGACAGCAGAGTTAAAGCACTAGTCAGAATAGTCTGACTTGTGTGGACTTAAGGGATGGCTACTCAGTCCTGGTGTCCCTTGTAGTAAAATAGAGAGGAAGTCTACTAAAGATGTTCTTGATGTGTACAAATGGATGAATTCTAACTCAAACTGCCAAAAGAGAGAGTCACATCCTCTCAAATAATTCCCAGATTTGGGCATGTTTACAGACCCAGAACCCTATTGTTGAAGGGGAGACTGGGTCCCCTTCAGGAGGGAGTCACATTGACTCTATAGGGGAGGGTAGAACCACCCTCTAGTGTTTCTAAGGAGCACTGGGAGAGTTCAAGCTGCCAACCTTTTGCTCGCAGCCATAGCACTAAACCACTACAACACCACGCTGCCCATGGGCATGGTATAGGCCGGGCAATTAATCCCCCAAGAATTCAGGCACCTTCTACTTCAGTGAAATATCTAGAGGTCCAGTAGTATGAGGTGTGTCTAGATATTCCTCCTAAAGGAAGCAAAAGTGATTGCATAAGGCTGTTCCCACAACTGAAAATGAGATATAATGCTAGGGGCCACTTCGGAGTTTGGAGGCAGCCTATTCTTCAAGTGGGTGTGCCACTCTGGTCTATCAAGTGACTTGAAAAGCTGATAATTTTGAGTTGGGCCCATAACTGAAAATGGCAGTGCAATAGGTTCAGACTTCTTGGCCCACAGCTCTAACACTTAGCCCATATACTCTGGCTGATAGAGTGATGCTTAAAGTGTCAGTGGCAGATACAGATGCTATCTGAGCTCTTCAGTGTGACCCTATTGGTGACTTGCAGCACAGACCCGTTGTATTTTGTGGCAAAGCTCTGCCGTCCTCAGCAGGTAACTACTCTCCTTTTGAGAAGCCTCTTTGGGCTTGTTACTCGCTCTTAGTAGAGGCTGAACGTCTAATGATGGGCCACCGAATCACCAGGAGACCCAAGGTGCCCATCACTAGCTCATTATTGTTGTCTGATCCACAGACCCAGAAAGGTGGCCATGCAAATCAGCGCTCCATCATTAAGTAGAAGTGGTATATATGAGATCCGGGCCAAGTAGGAGCTGAAAAATGAAATAGGTTGCATGAGACAGTGGCCTAAATACCTGTGGTCTCTTCTCCTGCCATGTTAGCTTCCATTGTCTCTTCATCATCTATGGTGTTACAGGAAATTCCTTCTAATCAGTTGACTGAAGAAAAGAAGTCTACTTTAGAGATGGTTCTGCACTGAACGCTGGGCAGTGACAGAAGTCCAGCAACTTTCTGGGATCTCTGTGGAGGTCAGTGGTGTACGGAAACCCTCAAAATGGGCAGAACTTTGAGTGGTGCCCTCATTTTTAGTTTTCCTTGGAAGGAGAAATGGCCAGATGTGCAATAGCATACTAATCCCTGGTTTGGGTAGGTGGTCACGGACTTTGAAATAGCATGATTGGAAAACGAGAGACACAGATTTATGGGAAAAAGTTATTTGGGTAGAAAATTCTGAATGGGCTGAGAAGTGAAGTTATGTGTGTCTGATGTGAATGATCACCAAAGGGTGACTTCAACAGAGGAGGATTTTAAGGTCAAGTGAACAGAATAATGTATTCTGTGGAAACCATTGATTCTCTTTGTCCAGCTACTGCCCTGATTGCTCAGTGGGCTTGGGAAAAAGTGGTGGTGGTGTCAGGAACATAGATTTTCACTTTCCAAGGCAGAGTTGGCAACTACTACCGCCGAATGCCCAGTGTCAGCCGTAGAGAGCGACACCAAATTCCCAACATGGCTACATCTCTTGAGATGATGAGCCAGCAGACTGGTGGCAAGTTAATTACATTGGGCCACTGACATCATGGAAATGGTAGCATTGGTTTCTCCCTTGAACAGATATTCCCTCTGGAGAAGGCCCCAGTGGGAGAGTAGCATGCATAGCGGTGGGAACCTGTTGTGAGGGCTTCTCTTGTTCTGGGCCCCATTCCAAACTGATAGCTTTTCAAGTCACTTGATAACAAGATAGAATAAAACACCCAAGTGAGTAACATAATACCTCTAAAATCAAAAGATGCTCATGCAATAGGTCTTACGCCTCCTTTTCAGTGGTAAGAAGGGCCACATATATCACCTTACCGTCAGTTTGCAAGGAAGATGTTGACGTTCCCGACGTGACTTGAGTCCAAGAAATTTCACTGAGATATACGGTATTATAAATTTGTATGCTATTTTCCACCATCTGAATTGAAAACCCAATGCTGTCAACTCAAAGCAAGCCTATTGGACAGGGTAGAATTGCCCCACAGAGTTTCCAAGGAGCACCTGGTAGATTGCAACTACGAACTCTTTGGGTAGCAGCTGTAACAATTAACCACATTACCACCAGGATTTCCTTCCACCTACTATCATATAGATATCTTAACAATAAATGTAGAGTCTTTCAGGACCAGTCAGCACCATGTCCACAATGTACTGGACCAGGTGAAGTCTTAGGGAAAGGGAAATTTATCCTGGTCCCTGTCGTCTAAATATTGACATACAGCAAGAGAGTTGACAACCGCTGAGTAAAGACAGTCGTGGTATATTGCAGGCCGTGCCAAATGAAAGCAAACGTCTGCTGGTGGTTCTTTGAAATAGAGACGAGGAGAAATGACATTAATGGCTTCATAACCCAGGAGATGTGCTAATTTACAGGCCACATTGCCCAAGAAACTCCTATTCCCACTGACTGGCTGCTCCCATTAGGTTGTGAAAACGGAGAATGATTACATAATGTCAGCTGAACGACTGACAATTACAGCCTAATCAAGTGGGCAAATCCCGTTACCCATCCCAGTTGTGATGAAAATGTTCTGAAGTAGATACTGATGATGGTTGGATAGGGTTGTGAAAGTACATAGAGCCACTACACTACACACTTTAAGGCTATTAAAACAAAACTTTATTGAAAGAGAAATTTCCTGTCATATCGCATCCTGTCCTATCCTATCTTATGCTATTTTATCTTATCTATACTATACTATCTAACACACTATAAACAATAAAGTATAAATTGAGCCAGACAATTACTGCAATACAAACCCAAACTACCCATGCAGATAAATGTTTGGGGCTTGAGGCCGATGTTTCGTCACCGTGAACAAGATACTGATGTGAAAGAGATGTGGCACTTGGCTCAGCTTGTGCTGTCCAAGGGAGTGCTGGAGATGGAGGACTTAATAGTGTAGGAGGCTCCAGTGTGACAGCAGAGGAGGCATTGGGAACAGGATCCATCTCAGGAGTTGTGTAGGGAACCTGTTGGAGGTGTCCCAGGTTAGAAATCCAACCTTCCAGCTGGTGAGGGTGCTCTGTGGCATGCCAGTGTACGTCCGTCGGCACCACTGTGCTCATCAGGCAGTCCCGGCGCCGATCACGGTGCTGGCCCAAGAAGAGAATCTGACCTTCCAGCAGGCTCTCCATCAGGTGGGTGACTTGGTGACGGATGACGTGTCGTTGAACCCACCTACCCTGTTGCTCTAAGAAGTGGATCTCACTCAAGAAGTCATCCTGGAGTGTATTCTGGACATTGCCCACGGTAAAATCCCACATCTCCTGTGGAGGCTTCTGGTGACAGTGGTGACGGTGGTGGTGGGACAGACGGTACTCAATTGATCTTTGGTGCTGGCGCAGGAAGAATAGGGTCAGCATGCTGAGGTGGTTCAGGTGTTGGATGTAGAGGTCAGCCAGGTTCAGAATCTCCACCTCCAGTTCCCTATGCATCAACTGCCAGAACTGAAGCTGGTAATAGAACAGTAGGTGCTCTGCTGAGCTCCTATACGGGAGCAGAGCCAGGGTGGACCTCGGCTCCTGCCCCTCGATCGGATTCTGGAAGTGGCCCAGTATCAGCATCTGGGTGCTCATCTGATGCTGCTGATGGAGCTGGAGGTGGACTTGGGCTACCTCGAGCTCCTGTATTGAAGCGCGAAGAGGCTCCACGTCAGCTGGTGGTCTGGAAGTCAGTTCGGGAGGGAGCTCGGGGTAAGTATCAGGCCCTCCAGCTGCCTCTCTGTCTGGTCCTGCTGCCGGAGCAGTCAGTTTTGTAGGTGATGGGCTATGGAGATCCGGTGCTGGTATGGGACCAGAACGGATCCCAACTGATAGCGTGGATGTTGGTTCTTGTGGCAAAGAGGGATCTTGAGAGACGTTTACAAGGGGCCCTTGGCCTGGCTCTGGAGCTGTAAGAGGAGAAGTGGTCACCAATAGGACTACCTTTCCTCATGCCTTTCCATGATGTCTAACATCTGACTGCCATCAGGAGACACCCAATCCCCAGATTTCCACCCCAGGAAGTCTTCTCAGACTGTGGCCAACCAGAGGAGGCCCAATGGTTCCTCCGAGCTGTGTCTTGACCCTAGTCTCTTCTGGTCTTCCCATGTGCCCTTGACAAGCTCACATGCAGGCATGCCCTGTATTCCTCACCCTCTAGCTCTGCCTCAGTGACCTCCTGTTGATCCAGCTTGGCCCGGAGACATCGGGCACAGCGCTCCAGATGGGAACCTGGCATGTTCAGCTGAACGTATTCCAGCACGAGCTTCAAGCAGGGGAAGTGTGGGGGCTCATCAAAGTCATCCGGGTAGTCCGTTAGCCACATGGTCAGGATAAAACTAATGGCGCTGGGGGTGAGTGGGAAGAAGCAGGGTGAGAGGCCAGGCTATTCCCACCACACTGGCCTCCCAGGGGTCCTGCGCAAAGGACCGGATCCTCTGTCTGCCCCTAGATCACACCCTCTGGCTGTCCTTTCAGTGACACACCCTCTCTGTCCCAGGGAGCTCCCCATCAGTGCTCTACAAAAGCATCCTTTCTCGGGGAGCCTGATTGTACCCTATTGTGCCATCTGGCCCTCTCCACACTGGACAGTATCCCTCTGAGGACAAGACAGGCATGTGACTACATGGTGACCTCACAGCCCAGTACCCAGTAGTGCTACACACGTATCTAACACTCAGGAATACACAGAGTCCACCCTGTGCCCCAGATGCACAGGCTCCTCCCCTGGGCCACGCACACAGAGTGCTGGCTGGTTCCCTGAGCAGGGCTGAGGGTCTTCTCTCCCACGGACAGTATTTTTCCCAGGGACGCGGGCCCAACAGGCAGCTGAGCAGGCACAATCTGAGAGCAAGTCTGCCCACCCCCCGCCTCCTGTTTTGGGTCCCAAATCGGGGAGGGGGCAAATGGTGATGTGAGGGAATTGTGGGCTTGTACATTGTCTCAGGTCACTCTGAGCCCTCAGTCTCCTCTCTGCTCCCCAGGTTGCCCAGTTTCTACAGGTAGCTGCCTATTACCCATTACCTCCTGCAGCCCACAACTCTAAACTCATTTCTGTAGTGGACTGTAGATTGTGGGGCCCAGGTCTACCCAGCTTAAATGCAGACACAGCCCCCCTCCACAACCTCCAGCCTTCTGCAGAGGCAGTGGTCCTTTGTTCTTCACGGAAAGTCCACTCACTCTATCATTTGGTCCCGGGGTTCAGTGTCCGTGGCAGAAGTCGGGTGGTTACATCCATACCTAGAGGTAGCATGAGGGTGTCACCGCTAATGCAGTGTTTCCCCTGCGGATTCATAAATCTCGTCTACCTGCCTGTCTCCTAACTAGTATGGAGGCCCAAGAGGACAGGCCTCACTGTCACCTTTGTCCACTGAACGATGATGAGCACCTAGAACAGTGTCTGTAACAGTGGGGGCTTCGTGGACAATTGGTGATACAGTAAAGCCGAGCAGGAGCTTCTAGAGTAACTGAGAGTCCTGGGGTCCCTGTGCCATCCTTCCAGTTTACCTGCTCTGGGAAAGGACCCAGGGAATGGAATCTCTATCCCCTTTTACAAATGGGTGTGCAGTCAGTGAGGGGTGAGGCTGACAACTTCTTGATGGGGGAGAGGAAACTAACGTGTACATCTCAGCCCCTCCAGCAGCCTTCCCCATCGAGCTGGGCTCTGGGTACCCAGGAATTCTAGCCGATGGGTTCTTTCCCACCTCCCTTCTCAGGGCAGTAAATGGAGACTCCATGGTGAAGTGACATTCCTTACAAATGTGAGGGGACAGAGTACCCTCTAGGCTGCAGACAGCAGGGCACTCACCTTTGGAAGAGCTCCTCAAGGACCTGCTGGGTGGTGGCGTAAGTTCTGTAAGTTCCCAGAAAAATCTTGATGAAGGAGAATTGGCCATTTACGAAGGCCGGCACCAGGTGCTCCAGCAGCGTCTCCAACGAGCCTTCCCTCATGTTGCGAATCACCCAGGCCTCGTCCAGGTCCGGGTCTACTCCACACACACACTGGGTGGCACAGAGGAGGATCACAGTATCAGAGGTGGGCCCGTGCACCACCAGGAGGCCTGAGGACCAGAGCTCCGAGTGTGCACACCCCTCCCCTCAGTGACCTGTGTTTGGAGTGGCACACTGTGCTTGTAGCAGGGAACGTGACTTGGTCCTCGACACAGAATTGCAGGTGAGGGATGGTTGAACTATTAGGAGCCTGAATTCATTTTGTTAACTATATAACTATGGTGTCTGCCTATAGGATCGGCAGAAATTTTGTGAGTTCTTACTAAATAGCCCATTTTGAAGATGAGAAAACAGAGACTTGGCAACATCCAGGGAGTAGTCGAAGCTACCTGGTCATTGTGCAGAACCGTCTGACACTATGGCTCCATGATGTTCCCTGTGTGTCACATGAACGCTGCAGTGCTCCTAACTCAGAGGGCAGGTCTGGTGCAAGCTTACTTCCTGCCCCCCTGGGAGCAGTACCCAGAACAGACACACACCCATGAGATCCCCTGGGATTGGGAAGCAAGACCCAAGTTTTCTTTCTGTCCATTAAAGGGAGTTTTGAGAACGTGACCCTATTCAGCAGCGAGATCCAGCCCAGGGTGACAGCCTGGAGATCGTGGGATGGCAGAGAGACCCCCACAGGTTTCAGGATCGAAAGGATGAGTCAGGCAGAGTGAATCTGTATGGCAGTAAAGGACCAAGAAGGGGCTGGGCTTCTCAGGGCGGGACTGAGTCGATGCAGGGCCGCAGCCAACACCACTGGCTGCTGGGCCACGAGGCTGCCATGGGTTTTTGGGGAGGGATTCTGGCTCTAGGACTCTAACTTCAAATGAATATGTCCTCCCCCCAGTGTGCCACTGCCATGCTTCTGTCCCAGGAGTTCGGTGTATGAGGAGGCAAGCAATGTTCCCGCAGGCCTGCTGAAAGGGCAGCAGCAGGAATCAGTCCAGGGCGAGCACCATTGAGAGGCTCCATCACTCTGGGAAGTGGTCTCCATTCTGGAATGTTCTGCAGCTGGGTCAGCCCTGATCTGCAGGATTCACATGATGTGTCCCCTGAGATTGCAGATGGCATAAAAAAGTGTGTCATAGGCTTAGCCTCATGCTTTCAGTTAAAAGAAACTTGTAAGCATGACTTGTCCTGGGGCTGGGAAACGGTGTGGAAGAACAGTCCAACCGGTGTTCCCGAACCCAAGGGTAGGAGATTAAACAGTGACCAAAAGCGACTTCCTGAATGACACATGGGCTAATGTCAGGTAATGATGGATAAAAGCTTGTTTCAGACATTCCTGCAAATGTGTGAGTAGCGACTTTGTAGCTAGCCAGGATGGGGAGGGTAGTAGTGGAAAGAGGAAAGGGTGGCCACAGGTTCCTGTGGAGGTACACTGGTGGCTCTCAAGAGGGAGAGTTCTGGGAGGGGTCCAGAGGTGTCCAGGGTGGTTTCTCAGCTGTGGGCCCCCTCTGGTCACTTGGGGTCCCTCGGTAGTGTTCCCATTCCTCTCTCCCCAGCACTCAGTCAGAGTCTGCACCAGCCTCTCCTGGGTCTTTTCTTGGGGTAGGGTGAGTACATGATGCCATCATCCTTCTGTGAGCGCTTCTCCAGAGACAGTGCCAGCAGTAGCCAGGGAGGCATCCAGGGTCCCTCGGAAAGGCCTCTTTCTCTCTTTGCCTCTGTGCACATGGAACATTCAGGGAGGTCCCAGTGGGCTGTGTGTACTATGCCCTCGGTGAGTTGGCCTGGGGACTGCACCATCCAGCGCTGGCCGAGGCCAGAGAGGGAAAGGCAACGTGCCTACCGCAGCAGGCCATAGAGGGAGTGGGGCCCCCTCGTGGTCAGCAGAGGCCCAGGCAGTGACCGCAGCTGCCACTGTGCATGGACTGTCCCAGTCAGGGTGAGCTGGATCCCAGAAAAGCCCAGGTGAGAGTGCCGAGTCAGCCTCTGACCCCGACAGTCCCTACGACAGCCCTGGTCTGAGCTGTGACCGCCGGGCTGACTCAGATCCCAGAATTCTATGCGGTAATTAAGGTTAGGGCAGGGAAGGCAGCGGGTCTCTCCACCATTGCGACCCCTACCCCTGTCTCCATGACACTCCGTCTGATAACCTCGGGCCCCATCACCCCATTCCAGTCAGATGCAGCACGGAGAACCCAGTGAGGATGAGGGGCCCTGCGGGAGGGGCTCGGGGCTGCCTCGGTGAGTGCTCGTCCCGGGGTAGCACGCTGTTTTCACCCTCCTCCTCCTCACCCCTTCCCAGGTCACCGCCCCCTCCTTCCCTGAGCCCCGCTCCCCTCTCCCAAATGGACCTTGCCTCACCCAACAACTTTCTGCTTCATCCTTTCTGTCCTCATTTCTCCCCGTCTGTGTTTCCATGGACCCCACAAGGACAAACGCTGGCATGGTCTGAGGGCTGGGGTGCCCTGGGGAAGCGGTGTGGGTCTGCCCAGGTGGGATCCAGGGGTGGCCTGGCCCCGATTGGCGGGACTGGGTCACTCTGTGTTACCTGCAGGGTCTGCCTTAGGAAACGCCAGAACCTCCGGGACGGTGAGATGAAAATACGGCGTAGCCTTCGTGAGAATCCCGAGCTTCTGGGCTCCGAAACGAGTGAAAACGGGATACAAGAAGAACACATGTTGCTCGACCAAGTGTCTCTACTCTAGCGAGTTGGGTAGGGTCTGTGACTAGAATGCGGGTACCTGGTTACCAGGATTCCAATTCCGTTGTGCTCTGCCATGAAGGAAGTGAAGTCATGTTGAGTGCCCTGACCTGGGCCCGACCTCAGATAGAAAGTGGTCTTGGGAGGATTCACCTCTCTCCATGCCATGTCCATAACTGTGTACAGCTGACCCCAATTCAGCCCCTCCCCCCAGAATGCAGGCAAGACGGGGTAAAGCCAGGTACCCAGTTTTGTGCAACAGAGCTGCGTGGAGACATAGCTCGTCTCTGTTAAGCGGTTTGGGACACTAAACAAGACTGTGTGCTTCTCAGATCTTCCCCAGTCCTCCCGCCTGCACAGTAGGGATCCTTTTAGTATCTTCTTCCTGGGGGTGTCCAGAGGTGTATGTGCGATAACATCTGTAGACCTCATGGGCTGGCGTTATATGTAGCTAATCAGGGGCAAATTATCCAAAAGACAAGGTAAGCACAGGGCTCACCTGCTTACCAAATCATCTGTTGTGAGCATTTTCATTTATTTTCGCTTTATTAAAGGTTCTGCTTCTAGGCACGGTCAGCATGTGACTTGCTCAACCCCACAGCACATTGCTACAGAATCAAAGCTTCTTTTCAAATCCACAGTCCCCAACAGGGCCAGATGGCCCTGGAAGGCAATGTAATCACAAGTTTCCGCATTAGAAGATGACGTGTTCACCTTGTTTGCCTTGCCTGTCGGATAATCTGTCCCTCTAGCTAGTGCACGAACTCAGAGATAGGAGAAGTCCAAGCAGGGGTAGGAGGCTGCATGGTGTATGCCTCAGACAGGGCTGGGTACCCGTAGTATGATCTTGGGGAAAACTTCCTCTCTCAGCCTTTTTTCCCAGTCTGCACCAGGAGGGGTTTGGAAAAATGTGAACTTTGTGACCCTCTGGAGGAAACTTTCTGTGACTTGCATTTTATTTAGAATCTGAGCCAATGCTTCATCTCAGTCTGGGGGGTGGGCAGCCTGCACAATGGCCCCCAATAATCTTACCTGCTGGTCTTTATATCTTATGTGGCCCCCTTGCCTCAGTGTGGACTGCACTGGGGACTTGCTTCCGAAAAATATTCTTTTTGTTGTTTTCGTTAGGTGCCTTGGAGTGAATTTCAACTCCTAATGGCCCACTGGGGGCAATATCTGTTGGATGTCTTATATTTTCTGTCATCTCTTTCTGTTTGTCATTTATTTCTCTCTCCCGGCACCCTCCAGGAAACAGCTGTGATATATGACCTTCCCTTGGAGAGTACCAGGTGACAGTGACCTGAGGGAGGGTCAGACCTTGTATTTAAACTCAATATATGTAAAATGTTATGGTTTCAACATATAATCAATGTAAGAAAGTTATTAATAAGCTATTTTTTCTTTTTTTGCACTAAGTTCTTAAAATCTTGTGTATTTGAAGAGTAGCCCCATTTCAAGTGCTCAGTAGTTAAATGTGATCACTGGTTGCCATTGAGTTGATACAGACACTGGTGTCTCCATGAGTAACAAGGTAGAACTGTGCTCCTTAGGGTTTTCCATGGCTGGCTTTTTGGAAGCCACTAGCCCTTTCTTCCAAGGTACCTCTGAGTAGACTCAAACTGCCGACCTTTCAGTTAACGACCAAACACTTGATTCTTTGTACCACTCAGGGATCTGCAAATGTCCCTAGTGGACAGTGGTGGCCTTGTAGTTTGGTTAGATTTAAAATAAGCATTCTTGGTGAGAGTTCTTCATGGGTGATATTTGATACTTCCCATGGCATTTTGTGACCTCCTGTTAATGGTGTTTGATCACTTGAGCAAAGGAGTTTCTTACAGAGTTTTCCACTATAAAAGATTCATTTTTCCCTTTTGTAATGTAGAAAGTAATTGGTAGGTGTTTCTTGGGTACCATGAGGCTATTCTGTTGCCCTATTGTCTTTCACCCAGACATTTTAGTAGAATCCACTGACAATACTTTTATGAACCTACTGGTACTCTGATGCTGATAAAACAATAGTTTCTTATAATTATGTTTATATTTATTAGCTGACATTATCCTCTAAGAAGGGATAATATTGATGGTTAGCTATGTTATTTATGTTAGGGATTTCCTTTACTTCTTTTCCTTTGGATGTAAGGCAGGCAGAGAGTCCACCTGGACACCTCACAGAACTGGAAGTGTACAAGTGGAGTATGCAGCCCAGGAGAATTAGGGAAGGAATAGAGATCAGGAAGGTTAATGTATTTGTTACGATAAAGCCAACTAGCAATAAATGACAACATTTCATTGGATTGTCATATTAGGTGTTTACTTTTATAAAAGTTCACTGTGGGTGTTTAGTGTTTAGCAAGTGGTCTTTGTCTGCGCTCTGATTCAGGGACCCACCCTTCTAATTTCTTGTGCCTATGGTGTCACCCAGGGTCTTGAAATCCTAAGCATCTATGATGAAGGGGAAAGAGAATATTCTAACCCATGTTCTCTAGAGAAACAAAACCAGTGAACTGTACATACATATACATATTAAAAAAACAAAAAAAACACCTTATTGCTGTTGAGTCAATTCTGGGTCCCAGTATCTTGGGACTGTCCTCCATTGTGTGGTTTTGCTAACCTGTACGTTAAAGGATTAGGGTGGGGCTGTGAATTCCTGCTATGGGGGAAGTTTCCCTGGAGTATGGCTTGCCCCACCCTTAATGCTTTTAGCTTGCAAGGAATAAAAGGAAAAAGAACCAAGAACAATTTGAGAACCTCGCTACCATCAAGCAAGCAGCACCGGGAGCAGAGCGCGTCATTCAGACCAGAGGTTCTTGCGTTAGGACACTCCCTGGACAATGACTGATGCAATACCGGACTTTCCTCCAGAGCCGACAAGGGGAAAGTCTTTCCCTGGAGCGGACACCCTGAACATGGACTTGCAACCTACCGGACTGTGTAAGAATAAATCTTTCTTTGTTAAAGCCATCCACTCTGTGGTATTTCTGTTAGAGGAGCCTAGCTGACTAAAACAGTCACATTCCAGGGAAACTCTTTTTTGTAAGGGTATTGTGATCCCACCCTAATCCTCTTTAACATAATCCTATCTATTAAGCACAGGAGAGATTAGGATTTACAGACTAGCGGAAATCACAAAATGGAAAACAACCACACAATACTGGGAATTACGGCCCAGTCAAGTTGCTGTACACATTTTGGGGGGAACACAATTCAATCTATGAGAGACTGCTCCATCAGATTACAAACTGGAGGATGATCACATGTCTGCCAAACTACTGAGAATGAAGCCTAGCCAAGCTAACACACCACAATAACCATCACGGAGAGAAAGCGGAGAAGGTCATCCACCTCTTAATTATCTTGACCTGAAAGTGACATGTGTAATTTTCAATTGAACTTGATTGGTGAGAGCAAGTCGAACGGCCCCACTGAGATGCAAGGGGTGAGGTACCACCTGAAAATACAACTCCTGGCTTCTTGCTCTAAAGTGACTTCCTGCAATAAAGTGACTTCCTCTTTCTCAAAGACGGGTGTCCAGACAACTGGCAAGTCTGAGTGTGCCAGACAAGTATAACTGGAGGCCTGAAAATCACTGAACAATGCTGTTTTCGAACAACAATGTAGATTGAAGTAGACAGTCAAGACTAATTCTTTAGCTATTTTTATTAACATTTCTGGCTTCGGGACATTAGCTGGCTCAGGCAGGAAATCATAGGTTAACTTACAGGAGGCACTGAGATAAAACCTTTATGGCCTTTGCAGCTTTTTTCTAAAAGTATCAAGTAAGTGGAGGTGCTAGTTTGATGCCCCCTGCTCAGGTGACAACTGACAGCCGCCAGAACCCCAGTTCTGCTGCATATTTTGTGTGAATCCCTACGCCCTGACCTCAGAAGAATGGCCCCTTAACTGCCCACATTGTTCCCTGACACTTGCCCCTGTACCCGCTTATAGCCTCTGCCTTTAAAAATTCTGACCTTGCCTGAATTTGGACGCCGGTCCAAGGATGCCGCCAGCCCCGTGTGTTGCTGGCATACAGAAATAAAAACCTTTAATCACTTTACCCAAGCTCCTGTCTCAGATATTGGCTGCTTGTGTGTTGTGGGGATGATGGATGAATAGCAAACAGAGTGGAAGGGAGCCCTCCTCCAGTCCAGGGGCCCACAGTCCAGCTCAGAACGTGGGGGATCCTCCGAGCCCCTGCTGAGTAGGGACCACAGGCCCAGGCTCCTGTGAACCTGGGCAGTAACTAGGTAAGACACGCCCCGATTCCCGACCCACATAGACTGTGTACCACTGGGAGTTGTTAGTTTTGTGGTGGTGTTATCACAGAGCAGGAGAGAACTCTCCAGCTCATGTGGTCCTGGGGCCAGGATCTGTCCCCTTCCTCCCTGACGCTCTCTTTCCAGGTCACTTCAGCCGCATGGGCTGCTGTCAACCCGCTCTCTGGGCAATTATATTGGCCCCTGAGTCTCTGTACCAGGTGCATCTTCCCCCTGGCCTTCTCTCCCCAGACTCATGCAGGGCTGCTCTTACCAGTCATTCTGGTCACACGTAAGTGTCACCTTAGAGAGACCTCTCGAAACACACCCCAATCTCGTCTCACAACACCCTGCTTTACTTTCTCTGTAATATGTGCTCTTTCCCTTTCATCCATCTTTTTTTTTTAAAATCCGTGTTTGGGTGTCTTAAAATTTCATCAATTCCTAAAGGATATTTTTCTATTTGCCAGTGTCTTCCGTGCTGCTTGAACTTCTTCCTTTTGTATGATTAGTTCTTGATCACATGCTACATTGTGGAATGGTTGAATGTCATCCAGGTCTACTGTAGTCGCTATATTAATATCAGACAATTAAGCTTCAGAAAAAGGCGTGTCATTGGGAAACAGTAGAGACGTAATATGATAACGAAAGGTTCGTTTCTCCCAAAAGACCTAAGAATTCTAAATGTGTGTGTCATTAACAACAGTATTTCCAAAGAGAAAGAGTGATAAATGTGTAGGGAGAAATGGACGGAGTCACATTTATAATAGAAGATGTCAGCACTCTTTTAGCAATAATTAATACAGAGCCCCGCTAGGTGGAGTCCTGGAAACTCTGGTGACATAACGATCGCATGCTATGTCAGCTTACTCAAAAGTCAATAGTTGGAATCTACTAGGTAGCCCTTCGAAACTCTGTGGGGCAGTTTTCCTTTATCTTATAGAAATGAAGCGACCAGAACCCGAAGAAAGAATGAGAAATCAAGGGCATCTAAGAACTGTGAGAGGACATCAGATGGTTTAATGTATATGCATCATTGAAATCTCTGAAAGAGATTAGAGAGAAAATACAGGAAAATATGTATTAGGAGAAACAGTGGCTAAGAATTTTCCAAACTAAATTGCAGATACTAAATTACAGATGCAAAGAATTCTGAAAATACCAACCTGAATTCATCCGGAGTGGGAGGTTGTAGAAACTAAACCTACCAAAGTGCACCAGTAAAGCAAAATGAAAACCTAGCATATCACATTTAAACTGCTTAAAACCAAGATAAAAGGAAAATTTTGACTGGCCTGTTACTAGAGGGGAGTGGAGAGGGTGGAAAAGAGGGGACAGGAGACTGTTAAGAGGATATGACATGTACAGAACAGAGTAGTGTGCTGTTACTGAGCAAGGAGAGCAGTAGGAACTGCACATAGGCGGGTATGTGAATTTAAACTGGATTGTACACTTTCACACAATCATAATAAATAAATAAATAATGTACTTACATAAAAAGAAAATTTTGAAGTCAGTCAGAGAAATAAAGCAAACCCAAGTGTTAGAAGTACATCAGAGTTCCTCTTGAAAATGAGTCAAGCCCAATGACTGTGGAGTGAACGCTTTAAAGTACTGAAAAAAAAGGTGGAGAGACTTTCAACTTAGAATTCTAGACCTTACAAAAATAGTTTTTGAAAAGAAAAACCTACTGCTGTTGAGTTGATTCTGATTCATAGCGACCCTATGGGGCAGAGTAGAACTCTCCACAGAGTTTCCAAAGAGCATCTGGCGGATTTGAAAAATAAAGGAGAAATGTATATATCCTCAGAAAAATAGAAGAATTCATTGGTATCCGATTTACACTACAAAAAAAGTTAAACTCTTCTGATGGAAGGATTACATCACTGAGAAACTTTGATCTGTTCAAAGAAATGAAAAGCATCACAAATTTGTAAGTGGAGATGAAGTTATTTTTGTCTAATTTTTAGTTGCTCTAAAAGATCGTTGGTGATTTGAAGCAAAATTAGTAACAATGTATTAGGTATTAATAGTATGTTAATTGTAGAATGGAAACCCTAGTGGCAGTGGTGAAGAGTTCAGCTGCTCATCACAAGGTCAGCAGTTCCAATCCAGCAATCCACCTTGGAAATCCTATGGGGCAGTTCTGCCCTGTCCCGTATGGTCACTATGAATCAGAATCGACTGGGCAGTAATACTCGGGTTCTTTTAATAGATACACATGAAATACATGACAAAAATAGTATCAGAGGTACAAAGAAGGAATTAGAAACTTAGAAAGTTCTCATACCGTATGTGAAGTGTAATATATGAAAAAAACACTCAGAATACTTGATAGGTTGTCAATACCTAAGGAAATTATTTTTTTGCCTCTTATAAGTAATGGTTCATTGTATTGAGTTAGAAAAAAACTATAAATTCAACCACAAGAGGAGAGAGAAAGAGAAACAACTAAAGAATAAGTGGAAGAAATAGTAAACCTGGAGTGGATTGGATCTCAATTGTTTTAGGAATTCCTAAATAAAAATAGTGTAAACATACCAGTTAAAAGAGAGAGATTGCCAGATGGGGACAAAACCAAGAGGCAGATATATGTCGTCTGCAAGAAACTGTCAGTGTAGAGAATTTGACCTGAAATATAATTCAGATATTTAAGTTAGAAGTAAATTGACGGGGGCAGAGATACCATGCAAACAGCCAACAACAGAAAACTGGTGTTATTGTTGTTGGGTACTGTAACTGATAAGCCTGCACGTCACCTTTGCTGGGCCATGATTCTCAGTAGTTCGGCAGTCCAATAATGTGATCATTTCACTGCTGAGAATGGATACCTAGTCACTCCTATAATGGGATCCGTTGTGAATGAGACCTGTAGGGGCAGGGCCTATAGCGGATAGCTGCCCCCTCAGCTTCCACCTTTCCACCCTGCACTGCCCAGTCCTTCTTGCTGTCCTTACCATGCCTTTTGCTTGTTCTGGATCCTGCAGCTGGCTCCTGTTCCTCTGATGTCCAGTTCTTGGGACTTGAGCTAGCAGATGCCTTCTGGACTTGCCTGCTGATCTGGAGATTCATCGATCTTCACAGCTGGCAACAGCTGGTTCTCCAGCCTGGCAATCTAGGGTTTGCCAGCTCCTGTGATGGTGTGAATCCAGAAGTGCATCTTTCTTGCCTATGACTTTGGGGTCTTACAGCATCTGAAAACAATGCGAGCACTCCCTTGATATAAATCTCTCCCTCTCTCTTTCTTTCTTTCTATATGGATGTATGTTTATATAGTTCTCTAGAGGCCACCTAAGACATTTGGTATCATGAGTGGTTCTCAAAAAAAAAACAACTAGTAAGGATGTATTTTCTAAATTGGTTTAGTGTGAAAGCTTTTGAGGACCATGCTTCCAGTAGTTCAGAGAGTGCTGCTAATCCTGCCATGAGGCAATAGTTGAAATATGTAAAGTACCATCACCATAGACCAGGTACCGGTAAAACACAAGGGTCTGGTTGATTGCATGATTGATAACTTTCTACACTTTTGTCATAATGAAAGGTGTAAGGAAGCTGATTGGCTAGTCCTCCTTTTGCTAGACTACCTGTTGAGGGAGATGACTTCAGTCTTCCTGGTCAAAGTGGAAGCGTGACATAAGTGATCTCAAAGTTTCCACTTATACCTTGCAAGAAAGCCTTATTTCTTGTAGTCACAGAGCTGATATTGCCATAAACCAAACCCGGAGTCTTATTTTAAGGGTAGCTGAATTACAACACCAACTCAACTGGCAATCTCAGAAGTACCTTAAGTTTAAGTGGAGGGCATTGACTGGGAAGAATTGGGATCCTGAAAACTGATGATGGGGACACCAGGGCAGATAATTAGAAAACTGGAGATCTGTAGCCCCTCAATTCCGTTGAATCCTTCCTGCCAACAGAACCTTTAGCTCCTCCATATCCCTCGACCACCACATCTTGTGAAATTGACCCGGCTGCACCTGAAGCACCTTTGTCTGAACCGTTGCCTGGACATTGTGTAAGGCGAATGCTGTGCAACACAATGCTGAATCATCTCAAAATGTTTCCTCACTGATGCTGGCTTCTAGACCTATCACTAGACTTAAGTCCCAGTGAGTCCCAGAATGGTGAAATACAAAGTATAAGCCAGGAAGTGTACACTGCACTGCGAAGGAATTACTTGACTTTTCTCATATGTGTAAACAGAACCCTGGGGAATAGATGTGGGAATGGCTGTTATGGGCGTGGGATGCTAGTGCAAGGAACAGAAAGGTGGAGCAACCTGAGGTCACCAGGAAGGACACAGAGTCTTCATTCAGTGTTGCAGCTTGAGAAGTTCAAAAAGGATCTAATACTTGGATTCATTGATGCATTTGTCTTTTTGTGCTCCTGTAACAGAAATACCAAAAGTGGATGACTGTGACAAACAGAATTCGATTCTCTCATGGTCTGGTAGGCTACAAGTCCAAATTCAGTGGGTCACCACCAAGGGAAGTCTATCTCTTCTCTCTCAGCTCTGGAGGAAGGTCCTTGTCATCAATCTTCCCCTGGACTAGGAGCTTGTCCACTCAGGAACCTAGAGCCCAAAGGACACACTCTGCTCCAAGCGCTGGTTTTGGGGATATGAGGTCCCCCTCTCTGAGTGCTTGCTTTTCTCTTTTATATCGCTAAAGAAATTGTCTTAAGACACTATCTAACCTTGTTGATCTCATCCATATAACTGGTTAACATCAAAGGGATAGGTGTTACAACACAGAGGGAAAACCCCAAAGATGACAAAGTGGTAGAGAACCACCCAGTACTGGCAATCAGGAACTTGTCGATTTGGCAGATATTTTCAGGGACACAATTCAAATCCTGGCAGTTGGATTGCTGAAGCGTGCTTTACACTGTGGCCTATAGTAAGTTAAGTTGAAAAGTGAGAACTGCCTTGATACACTATGCAACAGGATATCCAAAGGCTTAGGGAATTCAGCATGCTGTTGGTCTTACTGTGAGTTGCTGTTCAATTGGTTTCCATCCTACAGTGACCCTGTTCACAAAAGAACAAAACACAGCCCAGGCCTTTGCCATTCTCAGCAGTGTTGCTGTGCCTGAGCCCACTGATGCAGGCATTGTCTCATTGTGTTCCATTGACAGTCTTCCTTTTTTTTGGCCAGCCCTTTACTTGACCCAGCATGACATCCTTGTCCGGGGACAGATCCCCCCTCATAGCATGTCCAAAGTATGTGAGACAAAGTCTTGTCATCCTTGCTTCTAAAGAGCATTCTGATGGAACTTCTTCCAAGACAGATCTGTTCATTCTTTTGACGGTCCATGGTATAGTCAATGTTCTTGGCCAGCACCACAATTCAGAGGCCTCACTGTCAATTCATAGGTCTTCTCTCATTCGTTGTCCAGATTTTGCACCTATAGGAGGTGATTGAAAACAGGATGGCTTGGGTCAAGTGCACGTCAGTCCTCAAGGGGACAACTTTGCTTTTCAACATTTCAGAAAGGTCTTTTGAAGCAAATTTGTCCAACGCAATGCAATCTTTGATTTTGTGGCCGCTGTTTCCACAGCGGGTAATTGCAGCTCCTAGCAATAGAAAATTGTTGACAGCCTCAGGCTGTTCTCCATAGATCCTGATGTTGCTAACTGGTCCAGTTGGGAGGATTTTTGTTTTCTTTATGTTGATGTGTAATTTCCCCTGAAGGCTGTGATTTTTGATCTTCAAGTCCTCTTGACTTTCAGCCAGGAAGGCTGCATCCTCCAAATGGTAGCTCAGGGTGTTAATGAGTCTTCCTTCAACTCCGATGTCTCCTTACCTCTCCATATTATCCAGTTTCTTGGATTATTTGTTCAGCATGCGGATTAAATAGATAGATGGTGAAAAGATACCACCCTGATGCACACCTTTCCTGGCTTGAAACTACGCAATATCCACTTTCTCTGTTCACATGATTGCCTCTTGATCCGTGCATTTACAGATTCCTCATGAGCGCAACACAGTGTTCCGCATTTCCCAATTTTTGCAATGTTATCCAGCTTTTGTTATGAGTCATGCCGCTGAATGTCCTAACATACTTAATAACAGTAGGTAAACATCTTGGATATTCTCTTTTTTCAGCTGGGATCTAGCTGACCTCAGTCATGATACCCTTAATTCCATGTCGTCTTGTGTACCTGGCTTGAATTTCTGGCAGATCCTTGTCACTACTCTGCTGCAGCCCCTTTGGAATGTTCATCTGATAAATTTTGCTTCTATGTGATATTGATGATACTGTGTAATAATTTCTGCTTTGGGTTGGATCATCTTTCTTGGGAATAGGATCAATATGGATCTTTTCCAGTAGGTTTCCCAGGTAGCTGTCTTCCAGATTTCTTGGCATTGATGAGTGCACACTTCCAGCACTACATCCATATGTTGAAACACCTCACTTGGTATTCCATCAATGCCTGGAGGCTTGTTTTTCAGCAGTGCCTTCTGCACAGCTTGGACCTCTTCCTTCAGTACCACCGATCCCTAATCATATGTCAGCTCCTGAGATGGTTAAGTGTTGAACAGTGCTTCTTGGTATAGTGATTCTGTCTTCTGTTGATGCCTTTTTTTTTGGATTGGCTATTTTCTCTGTTGAATCCTTCAATTTTGCAACTCAAGTTGTCAGGCTTTTCTTGAGGTCTTTCACCTTGAGAGATGCAAAGTGTGTTTTCTTTAGGTTTTCTACTTGCAGGTGTTCACACATGCCATCATGAAACTGTAATTTGTCTTCTCGGTCTGCCCTTTGAAGTTTCCCTTTCAACTCTTTTATTTCATCATTTTTTGTCCTTTTGCTTTCGCTACTTGACATTCAAGAGCAAGTCAGAGTCTCTTCTGACATCCACTTAGATCTGCTCTTTCTCTCCTGGCTTTTTCATGACCCTTGACTTTCTTCTTGTATGACATTGAGGAGGTCACTTCACAAGCTGTCTGGTCTTTGGTCATCAGTGTTCAGTGCAGCAGATCTCTTCTTGGCATGGTCTCTACCTTCAGGTGGGATATACACCAGGTTGGACCTTAGCTGTCATGGGCTTGTTCAGACTTTCTTCAGTTTTACCTCAAACGTTTGGAGGAGTAGTTGATGATCCACGCCTCAGTCAGCCCCTGGCTTCATTCTGACCATTGATGTTGAGCTTTTCTAATGTTTTTTTCCACATGCATCACCTTTTGATACCTGTCTATTCCACCTAGTGAGGTCCATGTGTATAGTTACTGTTGATGTCAGTGAAAAAGTCTTCCTTTCAAAGAAAAACTCATTGTTTCTGCAAAATTAATGATGCCTTCTTCAACATTCTTCCTATCACAAAGGCCATGTATCCCAGCTATTCTCCCTTCATCTTTGTTTGCATCTTTGGCATTCCAATCACAAGTAAATATCAGTGTATCCTGATGGATGTTCTATCAATTTAAGTGTGCAGAAGTTGGCAAAAATCTGCCGGTTCTTTACCTTTGGCCTTACTGGTTGGTGCATCAATTTTAATAATTATCATATTAGCAGGTCTTCCTTGTAGGCATGTGGATATTTTCGTATCACTGACAGTATTGTATGTGAGAATAGAGCTTGAAATGTTCTTTTTGACAGTGAAAGCAATGCCATTCTTCTTCAAGTTGCCATTTCCAGCATTCTAGACCATATGATTGTCTGATTCAAAATGGGCTATACCAGTCCGTTTCGCCTCACTAATGCTTAGGGTATTAATGTTTATGGGTTCTATTTAATTGTGGATGATTTCCAATTTCCATAGATTCATACTTTGTGTGTTCCCCATTCCAATTCTTAATGAATGATTGCAACTGTTTTTTCTCACTTTGAGTTATGTCATGTTAGCAAATAAGGTATTGAATTTTGACTCCATCCACAGCATTAAGGTCGACTGTACTTTGAGGAGGCAGCTCTACCCTAGTTGGGTGTGAGTGTCTTCCCACCTGAGGGGCTCCTCCTTGGGCATTAGATCACACAAGATTGGCCTGGTATTCCTAATGATTTCACTGGCTAATGATTTTTGGAAGTAGACCACCAGGTCCTTCTTCCTAGTCTGTTTTAATCTGAAAGTCCAGCTGAACCCTGACTGCTGTCAGTGATGCTACTGGTATCTGAAGACCAAACATGTGGTTTTCAGAATGACAACAATATAGAAGCCGTGACAGTACAACAA
This sequence comes from Heterohyrax brucei, assembly GCA_028571685.1. Classification (NCBI taxonomy): domain Eukaryota; kingdom Metazoa; phylum Chordata; class Mammalia; order Hyracoidea; family Procaviidae; genus Heterohyrax; species Heterohyrax brucei. Next base: position 25,873,782 of record CM053149.1, on the reverse strand, counting down.
ACTGACAGATATGTGGAGAATTGACACGCTAGAGTGGACTTATCAGATTGTATACACAGAACTCACACATGAAGTGCCCAGAGGATACCCCTTTGAAGACAACTGTGAAGAACTAGGTTGGGAAGGGAGCCCTAATATACTTGAAGACTGTTATGATTCTTATTTTATGTAAATCGGAGTTGAAAGTGGAGCTACCCTCACTGAATGAAGATACCTAATTTCAGTGGGGCTGATTGAAGCCTATAATAGTAGGTGCCAATTGGCAGCTCTCAATCCACAGATCCATGGTGGCCATGGATACCACAGTAGACAGCAGAGTCAAAGCACTAATCAGAGTAGTCTGACTTGTGAGAGACCCACAAGAGTGGGTGCCTACATCGACCTGGGACCGGAAGAACCGGATGGTGCCCGGCCACCACCAGTGATAGCTATGACGGAGCTCACAGAGAGGAGCCTCACTGGCAACACAAGAATAAAAAGAGGTGCATCATGAGATCTCCACTAAAAGACCTCAATTGATGGTCCAGCCGTTTTGGGGTTCCTCTGAGAACATGGCCCCCGGCGCTGATGCTGCCCGTTCCCATAAATTATATCAAAGGTCCACTGTTTGGACAGGAATGGAATGGACTTGGCAATGGAGAGTGACCATATATTGGAAGCACTTTATGGTTCTATACATCTATAGAATATCTTTGCTGACCTCTGGCTGCAGGAAGGGGAGTGGACGGAGAGGAGGGGAAAGGAGATTGTTGGGAGGATGAGACATGTATGGAGCAGAGAGGAATAGTGTGCAGTCACTGGACAGGGAGAGCAGTGGAAGCTACATATAGGGGGGCATGTAAATTTACACGTGAATGTACGTTTTCACTCAGTTATGTTAAAAAAAAAAAAGAATAGTCTGACTTGTGTGGACTTAAGGGATGGCTACTCAGTCCTGGTGTCCCTTGTAGTAAAACAGAGAGGAAGTCTACTAAAGATGTCCTTGATGTGTACAAATGGATGAATTCTAACTCAAACTACCAAAAGAGAGAGTCACATCCCCTCAAATAATTCCCAGATTTGGGCATGTTTACAGACCCAGAACCCTATTATTGAAGGGGAGACTGGGTCCCCTTCAGGAGGGACTCACATTGACTCTATAGGGGAGGGTGGAACCACCTGATAGAGTTTCCCTGGAACACCTGGTGGATTTGAACCTCTGACTTGTGGTTAGCGGTAGTAGCAGTGAAGCTCGATATGGATAGGATTTTCACTGATGTGATAAAACGAAAAATACCCAAAACCACTGCTGTTGCCTCGATTCCAACTCATAGCAACCATATAGCTCAAAGTAGAACTGCCCTGTAGAGTCTCCAAGGAGTGCCTGGCAGTTGTAAACTCTTACCCTTTTGTTTAGCAGACATAGCACTTAACCAGTACACCACAGGTGTTTCCTCAATATGCTAGCAAACCAAAAACCCCACCTGTTCCTGTGAAGCTGTTCGCAACTCCTGGCTACAGAGTAGACCCACCCTCTAGTGTTTCTAAGGAGCACTGGGAGAGTTCAAGCTGCCAACCTTTTGCTCGCAGCCATAGCACTAAACCACTACAACGCCATGCTGCCCATGGGCATGGTATAGGCCAGGCAATTAATCCCCCAAGAATTCAGGCACCTTCTACCTCAGTGAAATATCTAGAGGTCCAGTGGTATGAGGTGTGTCTAGATATTCCTCCTAAAGGAAGCAAAAGTGATTGCATAAGGCTGTTCCCACAACTGAAAATGAGATATAATGCTAGGGGGCCACTTCGGAGTTTGTAGGCAGCCTATTCTTCAAGTGGGTGTGCCACTCTGGTCTATCAAGTGACTTGAAAAGCTGATAATTTTGAGTTGGGCCCATAACTGGAAATGGCAGTGCAATAGGTTCAGACTTCTTGGCCAACAGCTCCACCACTTGGCCCATATACTCTGGCTGATAGAGTGATGCTTAAAGTGTCAGTGGTAGATACAGATGCTATCTGAGCTCTTCAGTGTGACCCTATTGGTGACTTGCAGCACAGACCCGTTGTATTTTGCGGCAAAGCTCTGCCGTCCTCACCAGGTAACTACTCTCCTTTTGAGAAGCCTCTTTGGGCTTGTTACTCGCTCTTAGTAGAGGCTGAACGTCTAATGATGGGCCACCGAATCACCAGGAGACCCAAGGTGCCCATCACTAACTCATTATTGTTGTCTGATCCACAGACCCAGAAAGGTGGCCGTGCAAATCAGCGCTCCATCATTAAGTAGAAGTGGTATATATGAGATCCGGGCCAAGTAGGAGCTGAAAAATGAAATAAGTTGCATGAGACAGTGGCCTAAATACCTGTGGTCTCTTCTCCTGCCATGTTAGCTTCCATTGTCTCTTCACCATCTATGGTCTTACAGGAAATTCCTTCTAATCAGTTGACTGAAGAAAAGAAGTCTACTTTAGAGATGGTTCTGCACTGAACACTGGGCAGTGACAGAAGTCCAGCAACTTTCTGGGATCTCTGTGGAGGTCAGTGGTGTAGGGAAACCCTCAAAATGGGCAGAACTTTGAGTGGTGCCCTCATTTTTAGTTTTCCTTGGAAGGAGAAATGGCCAGATGTGCAATAGCATACTAATCCCTGGTTTGGGTAGGTGGTCACGGACTTTGAAATAGCATGATTGGAAAACGAGAGACACAGATTTATGGGAAAGAGTTATTTGGGTAGAAAATTCTGAATGGGCTGAGAAGTGAAGTTATGTGTATCTGATGTGAATGATCACCAAAGGGTGACTTCAACAGAGGAGGATTTTAAAGTCAAGTGAACAGAATGATGTATTCTGTGGAAACCATCGATTCTCTTTGTCCAGCTACTGCCCTGATTGCTCAGTGGGCTTGGGAAAAAGTGGTGGTGGTGTCAGGAACATAGATTTTCACTTTCCAAGGCAGAGTTGGCAACTACTACCGCCGAATGCCCAGTGTCAGCCATAGAGGGCGACACCAAATTCCCAACATGGCTACATCTCTTGAGATGATGAGCCAGCAGACTGGTGGCAAGTTAATTACATTGGGCCACTGACATCACGGAAATGGTAGCATTGGTTTCTCCCTTGAACAGATATTCCCTCTGGAGAAGGCCCCAGTGGGAGAGTAGCATGTATAGCGGTGTGAACCTGTTGTGAGGGCTTCTCTTGTTCTGGGCCCCATTCCAAACTGATAGCTTTTCAAGTCACTTGATAACAAGATAGAATAAAACACCCAAGTGAGTAACATAATACCTCTAAAATCAAAAGATGCTCATGCAATAGGTGTTACACCTCCTTTTCAGTGGTAAGTAGGGCCACATGTATCACTTACCGTCACTTTGCAAGGAAGATGTTGACTTTCCCGACGTGACTTGAGTCCAAGAAATTTCACTGAGATATATGGCATTAGAAATTTGCATGCTATTTTCAACCATCTGAATTGAAAAACCCACTGCTGTCAACTCAAAGAAGCCTATTGGACAGGGTAGAATTGCCCCACAGAGTTTCCAAGGAGCACCTGGTAAATTGCAACCACGAACTCTTTGGGTAGCAGCTGTAACAATTAACCACATTACCACCAGAATTTCCTTCCACCTACTATCATATAGATATCTTAACAATAAATGTAGAGTCTTTCAGGACCAGTCAGCACAATGTCCACAATGTACCGGACCAGGTGAAGTCTTAGGGAAAGGGAAATTTATCCTGGTCCCTGTCGTCTAAATATTGACATACAGCAAGAGAGTTGATACACCGCTGAGTAAAGACAGTCGTGTTATATTGCAGGCCGTGCCAACTGAAAGCTAACGTCTGCTGGTGGTTCTTTGAAATAGAGACGAGGAGAAATGACATTAATGGCTTCATAACCCAGGAGATGTGCTAATTTGCAGGCCACATTGCCCAAGAAACTCCTACTCCCACTGATTGGCTGTTCCCGTTAGGTTGTGAAAACGGAGAATGATTACATAATGTCAGCTGAACCACTGATAATTACAGCCTAATCAAGTGAGTACATCCCATTAACCATCACAGTGGTGATAAAAATGTTCTGAAGTAGATATTGATGATGGTTGGACAGGGTTGTGAAAGTACATAGAGCCACTACGCTACACACTTTAAGGCTATTAAACCAAAACTTTATTGAATGAGAAATTTCCTGTCATATCGGATCCTGTCATCTACTATCTTACGCTATTGTATCTTATCTATACTACACTATCTAACACACTATAAACAATAAAGTATAAATTGAGCCAGACAGTTACTGCAATACAAACCCAAACTACCCATGCAGATAAATGTTTGGGGCTTGAGGCCGATGTTTCGTCACCCTGAACAAGGTACTGAGGCAAAGGAGATGTGGCACTTGGCTCAGCTTGTCCTGCCAAAGGAAGTGCTGGAGATGGAGGGATTAATACTGTACGAGGCTGCAGTATGACAGCAGAGGAGGCAGCGGGAACAGGATCCATCTCAGGAGTTGTGTAGGGAGCCTGTTGGAGGTGTCCCAGGGTAGAAATCCAACCTTCCAGCTGGTGAGGGTGCTCTGTGGCATGCCAGTGTACGTCCGTCTGCACCACTGTGCTCATCAGGCAGTCCCGGCGCCGTTCACGGTGCTGGCCCACGAAGAGAATCTGACCTTCCAGCAGGCTCTCCATCAGGTGCGTGACTTGGTGACGGATGACGTGTCGTTGAACCCACCTACCCTGTTGCTCTAAGAAGTGGATCTCACTCAAGAAGTCATCCTGGAGTGTATTCTGCACATTGCCCACGGTAAAATCCCACATCTCCTGTGGAGGCTTCTGGTGACAGCGGTGACGGTGGTGGTGGGACAGACGGTACTCAATTGATCTTTGGTGCTGGCGCAGGAAGAATAGGGTCAGCATGCTGAGGTGGTTCAGGTGTTGGATGTAGAGGTCAGCCAGGTTCAGAATCTCCACCTCTAGTTCCCTATGCATCAACTGCCAGAACTGAAGCTGGTAATAGAACAGTAGGTGCTCTGCTGAGCTCCTATACGGGAGCAGTGCCAGGGTTGACCTGGGCTCCTGCCCCTCGATCGAATTCTGGAAAGGGCCCAGGATGGACATCTGGGTGTTCATCTGATGCTGCTGATGGAGCTGGAGGTGGTCCTGGGCTACCTTGAGCTCCTGTGTTGGAGCCCGAGGAGGCTCCACGTCAGCTGGTGGTCTCGGAGTCAGTTCAGGAGGGAGCTCGGTGTAAGTATCAGGACCTCCAGCTGGCTCTCTGTCTGGTCCTCCTGCCGGAGCTGTCAGTTTTTTAGGTGATGGACTATGGAGCTCTGGTGCTGGTATGGGACCAGAACGGACCCCAACTGATAGCGTAGATGTTGGTTCTTGTGGCAAAGAGGGATCTTGAGAGACGTTTACAAGGGGCCCTTGGCCTGGCTCTGGAGCTGTAAGAGGAGAAGTGGTCACCAACAGGACTACCTTTCCTCATGCCTTTCAATGATGTCTAACATCCCACTGCCATCAGGAGACACCCAATCCCTAGATTTCCACCCCAGGAAGTCTTCTCAGACTGTGGTCAGCCGGAGGAGGCCCAATGGTTCCTCCGAGCTTGTCTTGACCCTAGTCTCTTTGGGTCTTCCCATGTGCCCTTGACAAGCTCACATGCAGGCATGCCCTGTATTCCTCACCCTCTAGCTCTGCCTCAGTGACCTCCTGTTGATCCAGCTTGGCCCAGAGACGTTGGGCACGGCGCTCCAGGTGGGAACCTGGCATGTTCAGCTGAACGTATTCCAGCACGAGCTTCAAGCAGGGGAAGTGTGGGGGCTCATCAAAGTCATCCGGATAGTCCGTTAGCCACATGGTCAGGATAAAACCAATGGCGCTGGGGGTGAGTGGGAAGAAGCAGGGTGAGAGGCCAGGCTATTCCCACCGCATTGGCCTCCCCGGGCTCCTTCGCAAAGGACTGGATCCTCTGTCTGCCCCTAGATCACACCCTCTGGCTGTCCTTTCAGTGACAGGCCTGGTGACTGAGCAGAGGGCTAGCACAGAACCTCTGTCCCAGGGAGCTCCCCATCAGTGCTCTACAGAAGCATCCTTTCTTGGGGAGCCTGATTCTACCCTGTTGTGCCATCTGGCCCTCTCCACACTGGACAGTATCCCTCTGAGGACAAGACAGGCATGTGACTACATGGTGACCTCACAGCCCAGTACCCAGTAGTGCTACACACGTATTTAACACTCAGAAATACACAGAGTCCATCCCGTGCCCCAGATGAACAGGCTCCTCCCCTGGACCATGCACACAGAGTGCTGGCTGGTTCCCTGAGCAGGGCTGAGGGTCTTCTCTCCCACGGACAGTATTTTCTCCAGGGACGCGGGCCCAAGAGGCAGCTGAGCAGGCACAATCTGAAAGCAAGTCTGCCCACCCCCCGCCTCCTGTTTCGGGTCCCAAATCGGGGAGGGGGCAAGTGGTGATGTGAGGGAATTGTGGGCTTGTAGATTGTCTCAGGTCACTCTGAGCCCCCATTCTCCTCTCTGCTCCCCAGGTTGCCCAGTTTCTACATGTAGCTGCCTATTACCCATTAGCTCCTGCAGCCCACAACTCTAAACTCATTCCTGTAGTGGACTGTAGATTGTGGGGCCCAGGTCTACCCAGCTTAAATGCAGACACAGCCCCCCTCCACAACCTCCAGCCTTCTGCAGAGGCAGTGGTCCTTTGTTCTTCACGGAAAGTCCACTCACTCTATCAGTTGGTCCCGGGGTTCAGTGTCCGTGGCAGAAGTCGGGTGATTACATCCATACCTAGAGGTAGCATGAGGGTGTCACCGCTAATGCAGTGTTTCCCCTGGGAGTTCATAAGTCTCGTGTACCTGTCTGTCTCCTAACTAGTGTGGAGGCCCAACATGACAGGCCTCACTGTAAGCTTTGTCCCCTGAATGATGATGAGCACCTAGAACAGTGTCTGTAACAGTGGGGGCTTCGTGGACAATTGGTGATACAGTAAAGCCGATCAGGAGCTTCTGAGAGTATCTGAGAGTCCTGGGGTCCCTGTGCCGTCCTTCCAGTTTCCCTGCTCTGGGAAAGGACCCAGGGAATGGAATCTCTATCCCCTTTTACAAATGGGTGTCCAGTCAGTGAGGGGTGAAGCCGACAACTTCTTGATTGGGGAGAGGAAACTAATGTGAACATCCCAGCCCCTCTGGCAGCCTTCCCCATCAAGCTGGGCTCTGGGTACCCAGGAATTCTAGCCGATGGGTTCTTTCCCACCTCCCTTCTCAGGGCAGTAAATGGAGACTCCATGGTGAAGTGACATTTCTTACAAATGGGAGGGGATAGAGTACCCTCTGGGCTGCAGACAGCAGGGCATTCACCTTTGGAAGAGCCCCTCAAGGACCTGCTGGGTGGTGGCGTAAGTTCTGTAAGTTCCCAGAAAAATCTTGATAAAGGAGAATTGGCCATTTACGAAGGCCGGCACCAGGTGCTCCAGCAGCGTCTCCAACGAGCCTTCCCTGATGTTGCGCATCACCCAGGCCTCGTCCAGGTCCCGGTCTGCTCCACACACACACTGGGTGGCATAGAGGAGGATCACAGTATCAGAGGTGGGCCCGTGCACCACCAGGAGGCCTGAGGACCAGAGCTTCGAGTGTGCACACCCCTCCCCTCAGTGACCTGTGTTTGGAGTGGCACACTGTGCTTGTAGCAGGGAACGTGACTTGGTCCTCAACGCAGAATTGCAGGTGAGGGATGGTTGAAATATTAGGAGCCTGAATTCATTTTGTTAACTATATAACTATGGTGTCTGCCTATAGGATCGGCAGAAATTTTGTGAGTTCTTACTAAATACCCCACTTTGAAGATGAGAAAACAGAGACTTGGTGACATCCAGGGAGTAGTCGAAGCTACCTGGTCATTGTGCAGAACCATCTGACACTATGGCTCCGTGATGTTCCCTGTGTGTTACATGAATGCTGCTGTGCTCCTAACTCAGAGGGGAAAGTCTGGTGCAGTTTACTTCCTGCCCCCCTGGGAGCAGTACCCAGAGAAGACACACACCCATGAGATCCCCTGGGATTGGGAAGCAAGACCCAAGTTTTCTTTCTGTCCATTAAAGGGAGTTTTGAGAACGTGACCCTATTCAGCAGCGAGATCCAGCCCAGGGTGACAGCCTGGAGATCGTGGGATGGCAGAGAGACCCCCACAGGTTTCAGGATCGAAAGAATGACTCAGGCAGAGTGAATCTGAATGGCAGTAAAGGACCAAGAAGTGGTTGGGTTTCTCAGGGCGGGACTGAGTCGATGCAGGGCCCCAACCAACGCCACTGGATGCTGGGCCACGTGGCTTCCATGGGTGTTTGGGGAAGTATTGTGGCTCTAAGATTCTAACTTCAAATGCCTACGTCCACCCTCAGTTTGCCACTGCCATGCTTCTGTCCCAGGAGTTCGGTTTATGAAGAGGCAAGGAACGTTCCCGCAGGCCTGCTGAAAGGGCAGCAGCAGGAATCAGTCCAGGGGAGCAGCAGGAATCAGTGCAGGGACAGCAGCAGGAATCAGTCCAGGGCGAGCATCATTGAGAGGCTCCATCGCTCTGGGAACTGGTCTCCATTCTGGAATGTTCTGCAGCTGAGTCAGCACTTAGCCCCTGATCTGCAGGATTCACATGATGTGTCCCCTGAGATTGCAGGTGGGATAAAAAGATGTGTCATAGGCTTAGCCTCATGCTTTCAGTTAAAAGAAACTTGTAAGCATGACGACTCCTGGTGCTGGCAGACGGTGTGCAAGAGCAGGCCAAACGGTGTTCCCGAACCCAGGGGTGGGAGATTAAACAGTGACCAAAAGCGACCTCCTGAATGACACATGGGCTGATGTTAGGTAATGATGGATAAAAGCTTGTTTCAGACATTCCTGCAAATGTGTCAGTAGCGACTTTGTAGCTAGCCAGGATCGGGAGTGTAGTAGTGGAAAGAGGAAAGGGTGGCCACAGGTTCCTTTGGAGGTAGACTGGTGGCCCTCAAGAGGGAGAGTTCTCAGAGGGTGCCAGAGGTCTCCAGGGTGGTTTCTTCGCTGTTGGCCCCGTCTGGTCACTTGAGGTCCCTGGGTAGTGTTCCCATTCCTCTCTCCCCAGCACTCAGTCAGAGTCTGCACCAGCCTCTCCTGGGTCTTTTTTTGGGTAGGCTGAGTATATGATGCCATCATCCTTCTGTGAGCGCTTCTGCAGAGACAGCGCCAGCAGTAGCCAGGGATGCATCCAGGGTCCCTCTGAAAGGCCTCTTTCTCTCTTTGCCTCTGTGCACACGGAACATACAGGGAGGTCCAGTGGGCTGTGTGTACTACGCCCTTGGTGAGTTGGCCTGGGGACTGCACCATCCAGCGCTGGCCGAGGCCAGAGAGGGAAAGGCAACGTGCGTACCGCAGCAGGCCCTAGAGGGAGTGGGGCCCCCTCGTGGTCAGCAGAGGCCCAGGCAGTGACCGCAGCTGCTACTGTGCATGGACTGTCCCAGTCAGGGTGAACTGGATCTCAGAAAAGCCCAGGTTAGAGTGCCGAGTCAGCCTCTGACCCCGACAGTGCCTACGGCAGCCCTGGTCTGAGCTGTGACCGCCGGGCTGACTCAGATCCCAGAATTCTATGCGGTAGGTAAGGTTAGGGCAGGAAGGCAGCGGGTCTCTCCACCCTTGCGACCCCTACCCCTGTCTCCATGACACTCCGTCCGATAACCTCGGACCCCCCCATCACCCCTTTCCAGTCAGACGCAGCCAGGAGAACCCAGTGAGGATGAGGGGCCCTGCGGGAGGGGCTCGGGGCTGCCTCGGTGAGTGCTCGTCCCGGGGTAGCACGCCGTTTTCACCCTCCTCCTCCTCACCCCTTCCCAGGTCACCGCCCCCTCCTTCCCTCAGCCCCGCTCCCCTCTCCCAAATGGACCTTGCCTCACCCAACAACTTTCTGCTTCATCATTTCTGCCCTCATTTCTCCCCGTCCCTGTTTCCGTGGACCCCACAAGGACAAAGGCTGGCATGGTCTGAGGGCTGGAGTGCCCTCCGGAAGCGGTGTGGGTCTGCCCAGGTGGGATCCAGTGGTGGCCAGGCCCCGATTGTCGGGACTGGGTCACTCTGTGTTACCTGCAGGGTCTGCCTTAGGAAACGCCAGAACCTCCGGGGCGGCGAGATGAAAATACGGCGTAGCCTTCGTGAGAATCCCGAGCTCCTGGGCTCCGAAACGAGTGAAAACGGGATACAAGAAGAACACATGTTGCTCGACCAAGTGTCTCTACTCTAGCGAGTTGGGTAGGGTCTGTGACTAGAATGCGGGTACCTGGTTACCAGGATTCCAATTCCGTTGTGCTCTGCCATGAGGGAAGTGAAGTCATGTTGAGTGCCGTGACCTGGGCCCGACCTCAGATAGAAAGTTGTCTTGGGAGGATTCACCTCTCTCCATGCCATGTCCATAACTGTGTACAGCTGACCCCAACACAGTCCCCCAGAACCCAGGCAAGACCAGGGTACAGCCAGGGACCCAGCTTTGTATAACAGGGCTGCGTGGAGACATAGCTCATCTCTGTTAAGCAGTTTGGGACCCTAGACAAGACTGTGTGCTCCTCAGAGCCTCCCCAGTCCTCCTGCCTGCACAGTAGGGATCCTTTTAGTCTCTTCTTCCTGGGGGTGTCCAGAGGTGTATGTGCGATAACATCTGCAGACCTCATGGGCTGGCGTTATGTGTAGCTAATCAAGGGCAAATTATCCAACAGACAAGGTAAGCACAGGGCTCACCTGCTCACCAAATCATGTGTTGTGAGCATTTTCATGTATTTTCGCTTTATTAAAGGTTCTGCTTCTAGGCACGGTCAGCATGTGACTTGCTCAACCCCACAGCACATTGCTATAGAATCAAAGCTTCTTTTCACTTCCACAGTCCCCAACAGGGCCAGATGGCCCTGGAAGGCAAGGTAAGCACAAGTTTCCACATTAGAAGATGGCGTGTTCACCTTGCTTGCCTTGCCTGTCGGATAATCTGTCCCTCTAGCTAGTGCACGAACTCAGAGATAGGAGAAGTCCAAGCAGGGGTGGGAAGCTGCATGGTGTATGCCTCAGACAGGGCTGGGTACCCGTAGTATGATCTTGGGGAAAACTTCCTCTCTCGGCCTTTTTTCCCAGTCTGCACCAGGAGGGGTTTGGAAAAATGTGAACTTTGTGACCCTCTGGAGGAAACTTTCTGTGACTTGCATTTTATTTAGAATCTTCGCCAATGCTTCATCTCAGTCTGGGGGGTGGACAGCCTGCACAATGGCCCCCAATAATCTTACCTGCTGGTATTTATATCCTATGTGGCCCCCTCGCCTCAGTGTGGACTGCACTCCGGACTTGCTTCCGAAAAATATTACTTTTGTTGTTTTTGTTAGGTGCCTCAGAGTGAATTTCAACTCCTAATGGCCCACTGGGGGCAATATCTCTTGGATGTCTTATATTTTCTGTCATCTCTTTTTGTTTGTCATTTATTTCTCTCTCCCGGCACCCCCCAGGAAACAGCTGTGATATATGACCTTCCCTTGGGGAGTACCAGGTGACAGTGATCTCAGGGAGGGTCAGACCTTGTATTCAAACTCAATATATGTAAAATATTAGGGTTTCAACATATAATCAATGTAAGAAAGTTATTAATAAGCTATTTTTTCTTTTTTTGCACTAAGTTCTTAAAATCTTGTGTATTTGAAGAGTAGCCCCATTTCAAGTGCTCAGTAGTTAAATGTGATCACTGGTTGCCATTGAGTTGATACAGACACTGGTGTCTCCATGAGTAACAAGGTAGAACTGTGCTCCTTAGGGTTTTCCATGGCTGGCTTTTTGGAAGCCACTAGCCCTTTCTTCCAAGGTACCTCTGAGTAGACTCAAACTGCCGACCTTTCAGTTAACGACAAAACACTTGATTCTTTGTACCACTCAGGGATCTGCAAATGTCCCTAGTGGAGAGTGGTGGCCTTGTAGTTAGGTTAGATTTAAAATAAGCATTCTTGGTGAGAGTTCTTCATGGGTGATATTTGATACTTCCCATGGCATTTTGTGACCTCCTGTTAATGGTGTTTGATCACTTGAGTAAGGGAGTTTCTTACAGAGTTTTCCACTATAAAAGATTCATTTTTCCCTTTTGTAATGTAGAAAGTAATTGGTAGGTGTTTCTTGGGTACCATGAGGCTATTCTGTTGCCCTATTGTCTTTCACCCAGACATTTTAGTAGAATCCACTGACACTACTTTGTGAACCTACTGGTACTCTGATGCTTATAAAACAATAGTTTCTTATAATTATGTTTATATTTATTAGCTGACATTATCCTCTAAGAAGGGATAATATTGATGGTTAGCTATGTTATTTATGTTAGGGATTTCCTTTACTTCTTTTCCTTTGGATGTAAGGCAGGCAGAGAGTCCACCTGGACACCTCACAGAACTGGAAGTGTACAAGTGGAGTATGCAGCCCAGGAGAATTAGGGAAGGAATAGAGATCAGGAAGGTTAATGTATTTGTTACGATAAAGCCAACTAGGAAATAAATGACAACATTTCATTGGATTGTCATATTAGGTGTATACTTTTATAAAAGTTCACTGTGGGTGTTTAGTGTTTAGCAAGTGGTCTTTGTCTACGCTCTGATTCAGGGACCCACCCTTCTAATTTCTTGTGCCTATGGTGTCACCCAGGGTCTTGAAATCCTCAGCATCAAGGGGAAAGAGAATATCCTAACCTATGTTCTCTAGAGAAACAAAACCAGTGAACTGTACATACATATACATATTAAGAAAACAAAAAAACACCCTATTGCTGTTGAGTCAATTCTGGGTCCCAGTATCTTGGAACTGTCCTCCATTGTGTGGTTCTGCTAACCTGTATGTTAAAGGATTAGGGTGGGGCTGTGAATTCCTGCTGTGGGGGAAGTTTCCCTGGAGTATGGCTTGCCCCACCCTTAATGCTTTTAGCTTGCAAGGAATAAAAGGAAAAAGAACCAAGAACAATTTGAGAACCTCGCTACCATCAAGCAAGCAGCACCGGGAGCAGAGCGCGTCGTTCAGACCAGAGGTTCTTGCGTTAGGACACTCCCTGGACAATGACTGATGCAATACCGGACTTTCCTCCAGAGCCGACAAGGGGAAAGTCTTTCCCTGGAGCGGACACCCTGAACATGGACTTGCAACCTACCGGACTGTGTAAGAATAAATCTTTCTTTGTTAAAGCCATCCACTCTGTGGTATTTCTGTTAGAGCAGCCTAGCTGACTAAAACAGTCACATTCAAGGGAAACTCTTTTTGTAAGGGTATTGTGATCCCACCCTAATCCTCTTTAACATAATCCTATCTATTAAGCACAGGAGAGATTAGGATTTACAGACTAGCGGAAATCACAAAATGGAAAACAACCACACAATACTGGGAATTACGGCCCAGTCAAGTTGCTGCACACATTTTGGGGGGAACACAATTCAACCTATGAGAGACTGCTCCATCAGATTACAAACTGGAGGATGATCACATGCCTGCCAAACTACTGAGAATGAAGCCTAGCCAAGCTAACACACCACAATAACCATCACGGAGAGAAAGCGGAGAAGGTCATCCACCTCTTAATTATCTTGACCTGAAAGTGACATGTGTAATTTTCAATTGAACTTGATTGGTGAGAGCAAGTCGACCGGCCCCATTGAGATGCAAGGGGTGAGGTACCACCCGAAAATACAACTCCTGGCTTCTTGCTCTAAAGTGACTTCTTGCAATAAAGTGACTTCCTCCTTCTCAAAGACTGGTGTCCAGACAACTGGCAAGTCTGAGTGTGCCAGACAAGTATAACTGGAGGCCTGAAAATCACTGAACAGTGCTGTTTTTGAACAACAGTGTAGATTGAAGTAGGCAGTCAAGACTAATTCTTTAGCTATTTTTATTAACATTTCTGGCTTCGGGACATTAGCTGGCTCAGGCAGGAAATCATATATTAACTTACAGGAGGCACTGAGATAAAACCTTTATGGCCTTTGCAGCTTTTTTCTAAAAGTATCAAGTAAGTGGAGGTGCTAGTTTGATGCCCCCTGCTCAGGTGACAACTGACAGCTGCCAGTACCCCAGTTCTGCTGCATATTTTGTGTGAATTCCTAAGCCCTGACCTCAGAAGAATGGCCCCTTAACTGCCCACATTGTTCCCTGACACTTGCCCCTGTACCTGCTTATAGCCTCTGCCTTTAAAAACCCTGACCTTGCCTGAATTTGGACGCCGGTCCAAGGATGCCGCCAGCCCCATGTGTTGCTGGCATATAGAAATAAAAACCTTTAATCACCTTACCCAAGCTCCTGTCTCAGATATTGGCTGCTTGTGTGTTGTGGAATGTTTGTGTGTTGTGGGGATGATGGATGAATAGCAAACAGAGTGGAAGGCAGCCCTCCTCCAGTCCAGGGTCCCACAGTCCAGCTCAGAACATGGGGGATCCTCCGAGCCCCTACTGAGTAGGGACCACAGGCCCAGGCTCCTGTGAACCTGGGCAGTAACTAGGTAAGACACGCCCCGATTCCTGACCCACATAGACTGTGTACCACTGGGAGTTGTTAGTTTTGTGGTGTTGTTATCACAGAGCAGGAGAGAACTCTCCAGCTCCTGTGGTCCTGGGGCCAGGATCTGTCCCCTTCCTCCCTGACGCTCTCTTTCCAGGTCACTTCAGCCGCATGGGCTGCTGTCAACCCGCTCTCTGGGCAATTATATTGGCCCCTGAGTCTCTGTGCCAGGTGCATCTTTTCACTGGCCTTCTGTCCCCAGACTCATGCAGGGCTGCTCTTACCAGTCATTCTGGTCACACGTAAGTGTCACCTTAGAGAGACCTCTCGAACCACACCCCAATCTGATCTCACAACACCCTGCTTTACTTTCTCTGTAATATGTGCTCTTTCCCTTTCATCCATCTTTTTTTTTTTAAATCCGTGTTTGGGTGTCTTAAAATTTCATCAATTCCTAGAGGATGTTTTTCTATTTGCCAGTGTCTTCCGTGCTGCTTGAACTTCTTCCTTTTGTATGATTGGTTCTTGATCACATGCTACATTGTGGAATGGTTGAATGTCATCCAGGTCTACTGCAGTCACTATATTAATGTCAGACAATTAAGCTTCAGAAAAAGGCGTGTCATTGGGAAACAGTAGAGACGTAATATGATAACGAAAGGTTCGTTTCTCCCAAAAGACTTAAGAATTCTAAATGTGTGTGTCATTAACAATAGTATTTCCAAAGAGAAAGAGTGATAAATGTGCAGGGAGAAATGGACGGAGTCACATTTATAATTGAAGATGTCAGCACTCTTTTAGCAATAATTAATACAGAGCCCCGCTAGGTGGAGTCCTGGAAACTCTGGTGACATAACCATCCCATGCTATGTCAGCTTACTCAAAAGTCAATAGTTGGAATCCACTAGGTATCCCTTCGAAACTCTGTGGGGCAGTTTTCTTTTATCTTATAGAAATGAAGTGACCAGAACCCGAAGAAAGAATGAGAAATCAAGGGCATCTAAGAACTGTGAGAGGACATCAGATGGTTCAATGTATATGCATCATTGAAATCTCTGAAAGAGATTAGAGAGAAAATACAGGAAAACATGTATTAGGAGAAACAGTGGCTAAGAATTTTCCAAACTAAATTGCAGATACTAAATTACAGATGCAAAGAATTCTGAAGATACCAACCTGAATTCATCCGGAGTGGGAGGTTGTAGAAACTAAACCTACCAAGTGCACCAGTAAAGCAAAATGAAAACCTAGCATATCATATTTAAACTGCTTAAAACCAAGATAAAAGGAAATTTTGACTGGCCTGTTACTAGAGGGGAGTGGAGAGGGTGGAAAAGAGGGGACAGGAGACTGTTAAGAGGATATGACATGTACAGAACAGAGTACTGTGCTGTTACTGGGCAAGGAGAGCAGTAGGAGCTGCACATAGGCGGGTATGCGAATTTAAACTGGATTGTACACTTTCACACAATCACAATAAATAAATAAAAAATGTACTTACATAAAAAGAAAATTTTGAAGTCAGTCAGAGAAATAAAGCAAACCCAAGTGTTAGAAGTACCTCAGAGTTCCTCTTGAAAATGAGTCAAGCCCAATGACTGTGGAGTGAACGCTTTAAATTACTGAAAAAAAAGGTGGAGAGACTTTCAACTTAGAATTCTAGACCTTACAAAAATAGTTTTTCAAAAGAAAAACCTACTGCTATTGAGTTGATTCTGATTGATAGCGACCCTATGGGGCAGAGTAGAACTCTCCACAGAGTTTCCAAAGAGCATCTGGCGGATTTGAAAAATAAAGGACAAATGTATATATCCTCAGAAAAATAGAAGAATTCATTGGTATCCGATTTACACTACAAAAAAAGTTAAACTCTTCTGATGGAAGGATTATATCACTGGGAAACTTTGGTCTCTTCAAAGAAATGAAAAGCATCACAAATGTATAAGTGGAGATGAAGTTATTTTTGTCTAATTTTTAGTTGCTTTAAAAGATCATTGGTGATGTGAAGCAAAATTCGTAATAATGTATTAGATATTAATAGCATGTTAACTGTAGAATGGAAACCCTAGTGGCAGTGGTGAAGAGTTCAGCTGCTAATAACAAGGTCAGTAGTTCCAATCCAGCACATCCACCTTGGAAATCCTATGGGGCAGTTCTGCCCTGTCCCTATGAATCAGAATCGACTGGGCAGTGCCCAGAGTGTCAGCAGTAGAGAGCGACACCAAATTCCCAATATGGCTACATCTCTTGAGATGATGAGCCAGCAGCCTGGTGGCAAGTTAATTACATTGGGCCACTGACATCATGGAAATGGTAGCATTGATTTCTCCCTTGAACAGATACTCTGGATACGGCCCCAGTGGGAGAGAAGCAATACATAGCAGTGTGAACTCATTGTCAGGGCTTCTCTTGTTCTGAGCCCCATTCAAACCTGATAGCTTTTCAAGTCACCTGATAACAAGATAGAATAAAACACCCAACTGAGTAATATAGTACCTCTAAAATAAAAAAATGCTCATGCAATACGTGTTCCGCCTCCTTTTCAGTTGTAAGAAGGGCCACATACATCACCTTACTGTCACTTTGCAAGGAAGATGTTGACATACCCCATGTGACTTGAGTCTCGAAATTTCACTGAGATATAGGGTATTAGAAATCTCTATGCTATTTTCCACCATCTGAATTGAAAACCCACTGCTGTCAACTCAAAGAAGCCTATTGGACAGGGTAGAATTGCCCCACAGAGTTTCCAAGGAGCACCTGGTAGATTGGAAGTACGAACTCTTTGGGTAGCAGCTGTAACAATTAACGACATTAGCACCAGGATTTCCTTCCACCCATTATCATATAGATATCTTAACAATAAATGTAGAGACTTTCAGGACCAGTCAGCACCATGTCCACAATGTACCGGACCAGGTGAAGTCTTAGGGAAAGGGAAATTTATCCTGGTCCCTGTCGTCTAAATATTGACATACAGCAAGAGAGTTGATACACTGCTGAGTAAAGACAGTCGTGGTATATTGCAGGCTGTGCCAAATGAAAGCAAATGTCTGCTGGTGGTTCTTTGAAATAGAGACGAGGAGAAATGACATTAATGGCTTCATAACCCAGGAGATGTGCTAATTTGCAGGCCACATCCCCCAAGAAACTCCTATTCCCACTGATTGGCTGCTCCCATTAGGTTGTGAAAACGGAGAATGATTACATAATGTCAGCTGAACGACTGACAATTACAGCCTAATCAAGTGGGCACATCCCATTAACCATCCCAGTGGTGATAAAAATGTTCTGAAGTAGATACTGATGATGGTTGGATAGGGTTGTGAAAGTACATAGAGCCACTACGCTACACACTTTAAGGCTATTAAAACAAAACTTTATTGAATGAGAAATTTCCTGTCATATTGCATCCTGTCATCTACTATCTTACGCTATTGTATCTTATCTATACTACACTATATAACACACTATAAACAATAAAGTATAAATTGAGCCAGACAGTTACTGCAATACAAACCCAAACTACCCATGCAGATAAATGTTTGGGGCTTGAGGCCGATGTTTCGTCACCGTGAACAAGATACTGATGTGAAAGAGATGTGGCACTTGGCTCAGCTTGTGCTGCCAAAGGAAGTGCTGGAGAAGGAGGGCTTAATAGTGTACGAGGCTCCAGTATGACAGCAGAGGAGGCAGCAGGAACAGGATCCATCTCAGGAGTTGTGTAGGGAAGCTGTTGGAGGTGTCTCAGGGTAGAAATCCAACCTTCCAGCTGGTGAGGGTGCTCTGTGGCATGCCAGTGTACGTCCGTCTGCACCACTGTGCTCATCAGGCAGTCCCGGCGCCGGTCACGCTGCTGGCCCAAGAAGAGAATCTGACCTTCCAGCAGGCTCTCCATCAGGTGCGTGACTTGGTGATGGATGACGTGTCGTTGAACCCACCTACCCTGTTGCTCTAAGAAGTGGATCTCACTCAAGAAGTCATCCTGGAGTGTATTCTGGACATTGCCCACGGTAAAATCCCACATCTCCTGTGGAGGCTTCTGGTGACAGTGGTGACGGTGGTGGTGGGACAGACGGTACTCAATTGATCTTTGGTGCTGGCGCAGGAAGAATAGGGTCAGCATGCTGAGGTGGTTCAGGTGTTGGATGTAGAGGTCAGCCAGGTTCAGAATCTCCACCTCCAGTTCCCTATGCATCAACTGCCAGAACTGAAGCTGGTAATAGAACAGCAGGTACTCTGCTGAGCTCCTGTACGGGAGCAGTGCCAGGGTTGACCTGGGCTCCTGCCCCTCGATCAGATTCTGGAAGTGGCCCAGGATGGGCATCTGGGTGTTCATCTGATGCTGCTGATGGAGCTGGAGGTGGACCTGGGCTACCTCGAGTTCCTGTGTTTCAGCCCGAAGAGGCTCCACGTCAGCTGGTGGTCTAGGAGTCAGTTCAGGAGGGAGTTCGGAGTAAGTATCAGGCCCTCCAGCTGGCTCTCTGTCTGGTCCTGCTGCCGGAGCGGTCAGTTTTGTAGGTGATGGGCTATGGAGCTCTGGTGCTGGTATGGGACCAGAACGGACCCCAACTGATAGCGTGGATGTTGGTTCTTGTGGCAAAGAGGGATCTTGAGAGACGTTTACAAGGGGCCCTTGGCCTGGCTCTGGAGCTGTAAGAGGAGAAGTGGTCACCAACAGGACTACCTTTCCTCATGCCTTTCCATGATGTCTAACATCCCAGTGCCATCAGGAGACACCCAATCCCCAGATTTCCACCCCAGGAAGTCTTCTCAGACTGTGGTCAGCCAGAGGAGGCCCAATGGTTCCTCCGAGCTGTGTCTTGACCCTAGTCTCTCTGGTCTTCCCATGTGCCCTTGACAAGCTCACATGCAGGCATGCCCTGTATTCCTCACCCTCTGGCTCTGCCTCAGTGACCTCCTGTTGATCCAGCTTGGCCCGGAGACTTCGGGCACGGCGCTCCAGATGGGAACCTGGCATGTTCAGCTGAACGTATTCCAGCACGAGCTTCAAGCAGGGGAAGTGTGGGGGCTCATCAAAGTCATCCGGGTAGTCCGTTAGCCACATGGTCAGGATAAAACTAATGGCGCTGGGGGTGAGTGGGGAGAAGCAGGGTGAGAGGCCAGGCTATTCCCACCACACTGGCCTCCCAGGGCTCCTGCGCAAAGGACCGGATCCTCAGTCTGCCCCTAGATCACACCCTCTGGTGACTGAGCAGAGGGCTAGCACAGAACCTCTGTCTCAGGGAGCTCCCCCTCAGTGCTCGGCAGAAGCATCCTATCTCGGGGAGCCTGATTCTACCCTGTTGTGCCATCTGGCCCTCTCCACACTGGACAGTATCGCTCTGAGGACAAGACAGGCATGTGACTACATGGAGACCTCACAGCCCAGTACCCAGTGGTGCTACACACATATCTAACACTCAGGAATACAGAGAGTCCATCCCGTGCCCCAGATGCACAGGCTCCTCCCCTGGACCACGCACACAGAGTGCTGGCTGGTTCCCTGAGCAGGGCTGAGGGTCTTCTCTCCCAAGGACAGTATTTTCCCCAGGGACGCAGGCCCAACAGGCAGCTGAGCAGGCACAATCTGAGAGCAAGTCTGCCCACCCCCCGCCTCCTGTTTTGGGTCCCAAATCGGGGAGGGGGCAAATGGTGATGTGAGGGAATTGTGGGCTTGTAGATTGTCTTAGGTGACTCTGAGCCCCCAGTCTCCTCTCTGCTCCCCAGGTTGCCCAGTTTCTACATGTAGCTGCCTATTACCCATTACCTCCTGCAGCCCACAACTCTAAACTCATTCCTGTAGTGGACTGTAGATTGTGGGGCCCAGGTCTACCCAGCTTAAATGCAGACACAGCCCCCCTCCACAACCTCCAGCCTTCTGCAGAGGCAGTGGTCCTTTGTTCTTCACGGAAAGTCCACTCACTCTATCAGTTGGTCCCGGGGTTCAGTGTCCGTGGCAGAAGTCGGGTGGTTACATCCATACCTAGAGGTAGCATGAGGGTGTCACCGCTAATGCAGTGTTTCCCCTGCGGGTTCATAAGTCTCGTGTACATGTCTGTCTCCTAACTAGTGTGGAGGCCCAAGAGGACAGGCCTCACTGTCAGCTTTGTCCCCTGAACGATGATGAGCACCTAGAACAGTGTCTGTAACAGTGGGGGCTTTGTGGACAATTGGTGATACAGTAAAGCCGAGCAGGAGCTTCTGAGAGTATCTGAGAGTCCTGGGGTCCCTGTGCCGTCCTTCCAGTTTCCCTGCTCTGGGAAAGGACCCAGGGAATGGAATCTCTATCCCCTTTTACAAATGGGTGTCCAGTCAGTGAGAGGTGAAGCCGACAACTTCTTGATGGGGGAGAGGAAACTAACGTGAACATCCCAGCCCCTCTGGCAGCCTTCCGCACCGAGCTGGGCTCTGGGTACCCAGGAATTCTAGCCGATGGGTTCTTTCCCACCTCCCTTCTCAGGGCAGTAAATGGAGACTCCATGGTGAAGTGACATTCCTTACAAATGTGAGGGGACAGAGTACCCTCTGGGCTGCAGACAGCAGGGCACTCACCTTTGGAAGAGCCCCTCAAGGACCTGCTGGGTGGTGGCGTAAGTTCTGTAAGTTCCCAGAAAAATCTTGATAAAGGAGAATTGGCCATTTCCGAAGGCCGGCAACAGGTGCTCCAACAGTGTCTCCAACGAGCCTGCCCTGATGTTTTGAATCACCCAGGCCTCGTCCAGGTCCCGGTCTGCTCCACACACACACTGGGTGGCACAGAGGAGGATCACAGTATCAGAGGTGGGCCCGTGCACCACCAGGAGGCCTGAGGACCAGAGCTCCGAGTGTGCACACCCCTCCCCTCAGTGACCTGTGTTTGGAGTGGCACACTGTGCTTATAGCAGGGAACGTGACTTGGTCCTCAACGCAGAATTGCAGGTGAGGGATGGTTGAAATATTAGGAGCCTGAATTCATTTTGTTAACTATATAACTATGGTGTCTGCCTATAGGATCGGCAGAAATTTTGTGAGTTCTTACTAAATAGCCCATTTTGAAGATGAGAAAACAGAGACTTGGCGACATCCAGGGAGTAGTCGAAGCTACCTGGTCATTGGGCAGAACCATCTGACACTATGGCTGCGTGATGTTCCCTGTGTATTACATGAACGCTGCTGTGCTCCTAACTCAGAGGGGAAGGTCTGGTGCAGCTTACTTCCTGCCCCTCTGGGAGCAGTACCCAGAGAAGACACACACCCGTGAGATCCCCTGAGATTGGGAAGCAAGACCCAAGTTTTCTTTCTGTCCATTAAAGGGAGTTTTGAGAACGTGACCCTATTCAGCAGCGAGATCCAGCCCAGGGTGACAGCCTGGAGATCGTGGGATGGCAGAGAGACCCCCACAGGTTTCAGGATCGAAAGAATGAGTCAGGCAGAGTGAATCTGAATGGCAGTAAAGGACCAAAAAGGGACTGGGCTTCTCAGGGTGGGAATGAGTTGATGCCGGGCTACAGCCAACGCCACTGGCTGCAGGGCCACGAGGCTGCGATGTGTCTTTGAGGAAGGATTCTGGCTCTAGGATTCTAACTTCAAATGCCTACGTCCTTCTCCCAGTGTGCCACTGCCATACTTCTGTCCCAGGAGTTCGGTGTATGAAGAGGCAAGCAACGTTCCCGCAGGCTTGCTGAAAGGGCAGCAGCAGGAATCAGTCCAGGGCGAGCACCATTGAGAGGCTCCATCGCTCTGGGAACTGGTCTCCATTCTGGAATGTTCTGCAGCTGAGTCAGTACTCAGCCCCTGATCTGCAGGATTCACATGATGTGTCCCCTGAGATTGCAGATGGCATAAAAAGGTGTGTCATAGGCTTAGCCTCATGCTTTCAGTTAAAAGAAACTTGTAAGCATGATGACTCCTGGGGCTGGGAGACGGTGTGGAAGAACAGTCCAACGGGTGTTCCCGAAACCCGAGGTGGGAGATGAAACAGTGACCAAAAGCGACCTCCTGAATGACACATGGGCTGATGTTAGGTAATGATGGATAAAAGCTTGTTTCAGACATTCCTGCAAATGTGTGAGTAGCGACTTTGTAGCTAGCCAGGATGGGGAGTGTAGTAGTGGAAAGAGGAAAGGGTTACCACAGGTTCCTTTGGAGGTAGACTGGTGGCCCTAAAGAGGGAGAGTTCTGGGAGGGGGGCCAGAGGTGTCCAGGGTGGTTTCTGCGCTGTGGGCCCCCTCTGGTCACTTGGGGTCCCTGGGTAGTGTTCCCATTCCTCTCTCCCCAGCACTCAGTCAGAGTCTGCACCAGCCTCTCCTGGGTCTTTTTTTGGGGTAGGCTGAGTATATGATGCCATCATCCTTCTGTGAGGGCTTCTGCAGAGACAGTGCCAGCAGTAGCCAGGGACGCATCCAGGGTACCTCTGAAAGGCCTCTTTCTCACTTTGCCTCTGTGCACATGGAACATTCAGGGAGGTTGCAGTGGGCTGTGTGTACTACGCCCTTGGTGAGTTGGCCCGGGGACAGCACCATCCAGCGCTGGCCGAGGCCAGAGAGGGAAAGGCAACGTACCTACCGCATCAGGCCCTAGAGGGGGTGGGGCTCCCTGGTGGTCAGCAGAGGCCCAGGCAGTGACCGCAGCTGCCACTGTGCATGGACTGTCCCAGTCAGGGTGAGCTGGATCCCAGAAAAGCCCAGGTTAGAGTGCCGAGTCAGCCTCTGACCCCGACAGCCCCTCAGGACAGCCCTGGTCTGAGCTGTGACCGCCGGGCTGACTCAGATCCCACAATTCTATGCGGTAAGTCAGGTTAGGGCAGGGAAGGCAGCGGGTCTCTCCACCCTTGCGACCCCTACCCCTGTCTCCATGACACTCTGTCTGATAACCTCGGGCCCCATCACCCCATTCCAGTCAGACGCAGCACCGAGAACCCAGTGAGGATGAGGGGCCCTGCGGGAGGGGCTCGGGGCTGCCTCGGTGAGTGCTCGTCCCGGGGTAGCACGCTGTTTTCACCTCCTCCTCCTCATCCCTTCCCAGGTCACCGTCCCCTCCTTCCCTGAGCCCCGCTCCCTCTCCCAAATGGACCTTGCCTCACCCAACAACTTTCTGCTTCATCATTTCTGTCCTCATTTCTCCCCGTCCCCGTTTCCATGGACCCCACAAGGACAAAGGCTGGCATGGTCTGAGGGCTGGAGTGCCCTCGGGAAGCGGTGTGGGTCTGCCCAGCTGGCATCCAGTGGTGGCCGGGCCCCGATTGGTGGGACTGGGTCACTCTGTGTTACCTGCAGGGTCTGCCTTAGGAAACGCCAGAACCTCCGGGGCGGCGAGATGAAAATACGGCGTAGCCTTCGTGAGAATCCCGAGCTCCTGGGCTCCGAAACGAGTGAAAACGGGATACAAGAAGAACACATGTTGCTCGACCAAGTGTCTCTACTCTAGCGAGTTGGGTAGGGTCTGTGACTAGAATGTGGGTACCTGGTTACCAGGATTCCAATTCCGTTGTGCTCTGCCATGAAGGAAGTGAAGTCATGTTGAGTGCCGTGACCTGGACCCGACCTCGGATACAAAGTTGTCTTGGGAGGATTCACCTCTCTCCATGGCATGTCCATAACTGTGTACAGCTGACCCCAACACAGACCCTCCCCCCCCAGAACCCAGGCAAGACCGGGATACAACCAGGGACCCAGTTTTGTGCAACAGAGCTGCGTGGAGACATAGCTCATCTCTGTTAAGCAGTTTGGGACCCTAGATGAGACGCTGGCTCCTCAGAGCCTCCTCAGTCCTCCCGCCTCCCCAGTCCTCCCGCCTGCACAGTAGGGATCCTTTTAGCATCTTCTTCCTGGGGGTGTCCAGAGGTGTATGTGCAATAACATCTGTAGACCTCATGGGCTGGCGTTATATGTAGCTAATCAGGGGCAAATTATCCAACAGGCAAGTTAAGCACAGGGCTCACCTGCTTACCAAATCATCTGTTGTAAGCATTTTCATGTTTTTTTTCACTTTATTAAAGATTCTGCTTCTAGACATGGTCAGCACATAACTCAACCCCATAGCACATTGCTACAGAATCAAAGCTTCTTTCCAAATCCATAGTCCCCAACAGGGCCTGATGGCCCTGGAAGGGAAGTTGAGCATGAGTTTCCACTTTAGAAGATGAGGTGTTCATCTTGCTTACTTTGCGTGTCGGATAATCTGTCCCTGTAGCTAGTGCACAAACTCAGAGACGGAAGAAGTCCAAGCAGGGGTGGGAGGCTGCATGGTGTATGCCTCAGACAGGGCTGGGTTCCCATGGTATGATCTTGGGGAAAATTTCCTCTCTCGGCCTTTTTACACAGTTTGCACCACGAGGGGTTTGGAAAGATGTGAACTTTGTGACCCTCTGGAGGAAACTTTCTGTGACTTGCATTTTATTTAGAATCTGAGCCAATGCTTCATCTCAGCCTGGGGGGTGGGCAGCCTGCACAATGGCCCCCAGTAATCTCACCTGCTGGTCTTTATATCCTATGTGGCCTCCTCGCCTCAGTGTGGACTGCACTGGGGACTTGCTTCCGAAAAATGTTATTTCTGTTGTTTTTGTTAGGTGCCTCAGAGTGAATTTCAACTCCTAATGGCCCACTGGGGGCAATATCTCTTGGATGTCTTATATTTTCTGTCATCTCTTTCTGTTTGTCATTTATTTCTCTCTCCCCCCAACCCCCAGGAAACAGCTGTGATATAGGACCTTCCCTTGGAGAGTACCAGGTGACAGTGACCTGAGGGAGGGTCAGACGTTGTATTTAAACTCAATATATGTAAAATATTAGGGTTTCAACATATAATCAATATAAGAAAGTTATTAATAAGCTATTTGTTCTTTTTTTGCACTAAGTTCTTAAAATCTTGTGTATTTGAAGAGTACCCCATTTCAAGTGCCCAGTAGATCACTGGTTGCCATTGAGTTGATACAGACACTGATGTCTCCATGAGTAAGAAGGTACAACTGTGCTCCATAGGGTTTTCCATGGCTGGTTTTTTGGAAGCTACTAGTCCTTTCTTCCAAGGTACCTCTGAGTAGACTCAAACTGCCAACCTTTCAGTTAACGACCAAACACTTGATTCTTTGTACCACTCAGAGATCTGCAAAAGTTCCTAGTGGGCAGTGGTGGCCTTGTAGTTTACTTAGATTTTTTTTTTCCCATCGTCAGTATTTAATGAGCACTTACAGTGCACTAGGCACAACAGGCACTTGGCAGGCACAACAGAACATACAGAAAACATTGTCCCTGCTTCAGGAGCTTACATTCTAGAAGGAAAACAAAAAAACACACCTCTTTTAAAATGGTATTTTTGTTTGGTGTTTTCTGCAGGTAGTGAGGAAATATCCTTAAGGGTGAGCTTTGGGTATAACTTAGCCTCATTGTTATTTAGAGAACACAGGAAGAGTAAAAGATTTAAAGGCAGATGATGACAGACCATTTGGGAATAGTCAAGGCTTACAGGGAGAAAAACACATCTCATCAACTAAGGAGATTTGCTGCCGTTGGTAGGATGAGGGAAGTAGTTTGTGGGATGCAAGCAAAGGAAGC
Organism: Heterohyrax brucei; assembly: GCA_028571685.1. Taxonomy (NCBI): domain Eukaryota; kingdom Metazoa; phylum Chordata; class Mammalia; order Hyracoidea; family Procaviidae; genus Heterohyrax; species Heterohyrax brucei. The sequence goes on along the minus strand of CM053149.1, from coordinate 25,847,759 downwards.
AGGGTGTCTCAAAGACATAGAGTGGAGCCAGAAAGATCATGCGGCCTTTTTCCAAGTACATGGCCACCAAGTAGAAATGGTTGGTGACAAGACAGAAGGCGGCTAACAAGGAAGGTAATCCTGTGCACCTGACAAATAGAATAAAAGGATCAAAATTGAAGGCAGTCTATATCTAGAAATTTTTAAAAGCCAAAAGTGATTTGGAAGCACAAAACTTACAGTTAATGCTACCGGTGTCACAAGGAGCCAAGGGCATTGAGAAATTGTAAGTTAGAAAATTCCATAGACCAAAAAATTTTAAATACAATACATCACATTTTTCTGTTCTATCTCCCTCCAAAAACTAGAAATGAGTTTTCTCTGAGAGGGGGAAGAGGAAGAGAATGGGTCATGGGTGGCAACAGTAGTTATTCTATTAAGTAGTATTTCTGTCAATATGATAAGCTTTGCATTTAAACTTGGTAAAAGCCCATTAGCTGCCAAGAGCGAGTAAGGACTAAATTTCCAAAAATGTACAATTTCTTTTAGAGAAGTTTCAGAACCAAAAAAAACTAATTTACATGAAAAGCTGTAGAGAAAGTAGTTGAAAAGTCCATTCATAAAACTTTTATTCCACTTACATCAACTTAACACATGTTCTTAACAATTATGCTTGGATTGTTGATGAAAATTTCCTAAAAAGCTAGCCATCATCTCAAGTTATTTCCCTGTTAACTATTTTTACAGCACATGCATGTTAGGCAAGTATCAAAAAAAAAAAAATCACAAAGGCAAAAAACCTAAAAAAAGTTAAATATATGGGATTTTGTTTTACCGCTGTGCTTGATATACATGATGTAATGGATATCAAGCAATTCTTTTTTACTGCATCTTTACTTGTATATTTGTTCTTAGGTTGCCTAAAACATTGAAATACAAATAAAATGAGTGTAGCAAAAATAATGAAAGCGAACAGCAGGTAACTTTACAAATAACGGAATGTGAACCATTTCTCCCTTTCTCTACAGTAAATTGGGTCACAACTTTATCTGAAGAACACTTCTGCAGCTGCAGTCAAAGGTGTGCACACTGAGTTTTATATTCCGTAGATACACATGGTTCAGCATGTCCTATCCATGGAATATCTACTTCTACCACAGCCTTGTGAAGTGCTCCAAACCTTAAAGTACCCACAATGCCTACAATGTGACTGGAACCAATTTTCTCTTTATCCCCCCACCAGAACAAACCAATGCGTAGGCAGTTTTCTTTGCTAAGACATGGAAGCAGTTTTAACACTGGCCCTGGCGGAGCCACAATGTACCAAAGTACTATGCCAAACATTTATACCTTGTATAAAAAATTCCACATCCCCATGTTGGCCATCTCAAGATGAAAACAGGTAACTTGCTATACGTTAACTGGCTCTACTCCCCTAATATTAAACATAAAAACCATGTGGGAAATATAGAAATTCAAATAGAAGTAACATAAACCTGTCATAAACCATAAACAGAAACTATCTGTGGGACAGCATGGACGACAAATGGTCTACTGTGTAAATTTTAGAATGAGGCAGATAAAAAGTTAGAAGGCTGGTTAATTTTCCCCCCCTTCTCCTGCTTCAGCTTCATCTCCTTGGGTATCCGATGTCCACAATGTCAAGTTGTCTCTCAGTAACTGCATTGTTAGCATGCTGTCTTTGTATGACTCTTCACTTAATGTATCAAGTTCAGCAATGGCTTCATTAAAAGCTGTCTTTGCAAGAGAGCAGGCTTTCTCTGGGGAGTTCAGAATCTCGTAATAGAACACAGAGAAGTTAAGAGCCAGACCCCGTCTGATAGGATGTGTTGGTTGCATTTCCTTTTTGCTGATCTCAAAAGCTTCTTGGTACGCTTGTTGTGACTGATCCACAATCCCTTTATTGTCATCACCAGCAGCAACTTCAGCCAAGTAACAGTAGTAGACTCCTTTCATTTTCAAGTAGAAGACTTTGCTGTCTGCTTGTGAAGCATTCGGGATTAAGAACTTTTCCAAAAGAGACAGTACATCATTGCAGATATCTCTTAGCTCGGTCTCAATTTTCTCTCTGTATTCTCGAGCCATCTGCTGTTTTTTCTCAGCACCTTCCGTCTTTTGCTCAATACTTGAGATGACCCTCCAAGATGACCTACGGGCTCCTGCAACATTTTTATAAGCAACTGAGAAAAGATTCCTCTCCTCATTGGATAATTCAGCTCCTTGCTCCGTGACAGACTTCGTGCAGGCTGCCATGTCATCATCGTTCAGCCTGCTCGGCCAATGTGGCCTTTTGCACCAGCTCATTTTAATCCATGACTGGTTGTTCATGGCCCCTGAAGCACAGCTTCCCCCTAGGTCTACCCAGCTTACAACTCCTGGTTAGATTTAAGATAAGCATTCTTGGTGAGAATTCTTCATGGGTGATATTTTAAACTTCCGATGGCATTTAATGATATTTGATCACTTGAGTAAAGGAGTTTCTTACAGAGTTTTCCACTATAAAAGATTCATTTTTCCCTTTTGTAATGTAGAAAGTAATTGGTAGGTGTTTCTTGGGTACCATGAGGCTATTCTGTTGCCCTGTTGTCTTTCACCCAGACATTTTAGTAGAATCCACTGACAATACTGTTGTGGACCTAGCAGTACTCTGATGCTTACAAAACAATAGTTTCCTATAATTATGTTTATATTTATTAGCTGACATTATCCTCTAAGAAGAGAAAATATCGGTGGTTAGCTGTGTTATTTATGTTAGGGATTTCCTTTACTTCTTTTCCTTTGGATGTAAGGCAGGCAGAGAGTCCACATGGACACCTCACAGAACTGGAAGTGTACAAGTGGAGTATGCAGCCCAGGAGAATTAGGGAAGGAATAGAGATCAGGAAGGTTAATGTATTTGTTACGATAAAGCTAACTAGCAAATAAATGACAACATTTCATTGGATTGTCATACTAGGTGTTTACTTTTATAGAACTTCACTGTGGGTGTTTAGTGTTCAGCAAGTGGTCTTTGTCTACGATCTGATTCGGGGACCCACCCTTCTAATTTCTTGTGGCTATGGTGTCACCCAGGGTCTTGAAATCCTTAGCATCTAGGATGAAGGGGAAAGAGAGTATCCTAAGCTATATTCTCTAGAGAAACAAAACCAGTGAACTGTACATACATATACATATTAAAAAGATAAAAAAAACACCCTATTGATGTTGAGTAGATTCTGGGTCCTATTGACCCTACACACACAGAAGGAAAGGAAATGGCTTATACAGTTGTGGAGGCTGACAAGTGCCAAATCTATGGGTCAGGCATCAGGCTGGAGTCCTCTCCTGACTCAGAAGTTGCAGGAGCTGATTAAGTCTGAGATCTGCAGGTCAGGCAGCTGACTGAAGCCTTCTCATGTCCCAAGAACTAGAGGTCAGGGGGTGACAAGATAAATGTGGGATCAGAAAGAGTAAGAACAAGCTTTGCCAGAATAGCTATATGTAGACTGGATTGGAGTCATACACCCAAGGAAACTCTCCTTCTGATTGACTGTGTGTTTGGCGTCTGGTACTGCTCTAACAGAGATACAAAAAGTGAATGTCTTCAACAAAGAAAAGTTAATTCTTACACAGTCCTGGAGGCTAGAAGTCCAATTTCAGGGTGCCAGCTCCAGGGTAATGCACACTCTACTGTCTTTCTCTCTCAGCTCTGGAGGCAGGTCCTCATGATGCATCCATCTTTCTTTGATGTCAGAGAATCTTAGCACAGGAACCTCAGGTCTGAAGGACACACTCTGATCCTGGTGCTGTCCTCTTAATGGCAGGAGGTCCCTTACTCTCTGCTTGCTTGCCTTTCCTTTTATCTCTTATAGGATAAAAGGTGGTGCAAGTCACATTCCAGGGAAACTCTTTTTGTAAGGGTACTGTGATCCCACCCTAATCCTCTTTAACATAATCCTGTCTATTAACTACAGGAGAGATTAGGATTTACAGACTAGCGGAAATCACAAAATGGAAAACAACCACACAATACTGGGAATTATGGCCCAGTCAAGTTGCTGCACACATTTTGGGGGAACACAATTCAATCTATAAGAGACTGCTCCATCAGATTACAAACTGGAGGATGATCACATGTCTGCCAAATTACTGAGAATGAAGCCTAGCCAAGCTAACACAGCACAATAACCATCACGGAGAGAAATCAGAGAAGGTCATCCACCTCTTAATTATCTTGACCTGAAAGTGACATGTGTAATTTTCACTTGAACTTGATTGGTGAGAGCAAGTCGAAAAGCCCAACTGAGATGAAAGGGGTGAGGTACCACCTGAAAATACAACTCCTGGCTTGTTGCTCTGAAGTGACTTCTTGCAATCAAGTGATTTCCTCTTTCTCAAAGACTGGTGTCCAGACAACTGGCAAGTCTGAGTGTGCCAGACAAGTATAACTGGAGGCCTGAAAATAACTGAACAGTGCTGTTTTCGAACAACAGTGTAGATTGAAGTAGGCAGGACTAATTCTTTAGCTATTTTTATTAACATTTCTGGCTTCAGGACATTAGCTGGCTCAGGCAGGAAATCATACATTAACTTACAGGAGCCACTGAGATAAAACCTTTATGGCCTTTGCAGCTTTTTTCTAAAAGTATCAAGTAAGTGGAGGTGCTAGTTTGATGCCCCCTGCTCAGGTGACAACTGACAGCTGCCAGTACCCCAGTTCTGCTGCATATTTTGTGTGAATCCCTAAGCCCTGACCTCAGAAGAATGGCCCCTTGACTGCCCACATTGTTCCCTGACACTTGCCCCTGTACCTGCTTATAGCCTCTGCCTTTAAAAACCCTGACCTTGCCTGAATTTGGACGCCGGTCCAAGGATGCCGCCAGCCCCGTGTGTTGCTGGCATACAGAAATAAAAACCTTTAATCACCTTACCCAAGCTCCTGTCTCAGATATTGGCTGCTTGTGTGTTGTGGAATGTTTGTGTGTTGTGGGGATGATGGATGAATAGCAAACAGAGTGGAAGGGAGCCCTCCTCCAGTCCAGGGTCCCACAGTCCAGCTCAGAAGATGGGGGATCCTCCGAGCCCCTACTGAGTAGGGACCACAGGCCCAGGCTCCTGTGAACCTGGGCAGTAACTAGGTAAGCCACGCCCCGATTCCCGACCCACAGAGACTGTGCCACTGGGAGTCGTTAGTTTTGTGGTGGTGTTATCATAGAGCAGGAGAGAACTCCTCCAGCCCATGTGGTCCTGGGGCCAGGATCTGTCCCCTTCCTCCCTGATGCTCTCTTTCCAGGTCACTTCAGCTGCATGGGCTGCTGTCAACCCGCTCTCTGGGCAATTATATTGGCCCTTCAGTCTCTGTACCAGGTACATCTTTTCCCTGGCCTTCTGTCCCAGACTCATGCAGGGCTGCTCTTACCAGTCATTCTGGTCACACGTAAGTGTCACCTTAGAGAGACCTCTCGAACCACACCTCAGTCTCATCTCACAACACCCTGCTTTACTTTCTCTGTAATATGTACTCTTTCCCTTTCAGCCATCTTTTTTTTTAAAATCCGTGTTTGGGTGTCTTAAAATTTCATCAATTCCTAAAGGATGTTTTTCTATTTGCCAGTGTCTTCCGTGCTGCTTGACCTTCTTCCTTTTGTATGATTAGTTCTTGATCACATGCTACATTGTGGAATGGTTGAATGTCATCCAGGTCTACTGTGGTCGCTATATTAATATCAGACAATTAAACTTCAGAAAAAGACGTGTCATTGGGAAACAGTAGAGACGTAACATGATAACGAAAGGTTCGTTTCTCCCCAAAGACCTAAGAATTCTAAATGTGTGTGTCATTAACAACAGTATTTCCAAAGAGAAAGAGTGATAAATCTGTAGGGAGAAATGGACAGAGTCACATTTATAATTGAAGATGTCAGCACTCTTTTAGCAATAATTAATACAGAGCCCCGCTAGGTGGAGTCCTGGAAACTGGTGACATAACAATTGCATGCTATGTCAGCTAACTCAAAAGTCAATAGTTGGAATCCACTAGGTATCCCTTCGAAACTCTGTGGGGCAGTTTTCTTTTATCTTATAGAAATGAAGTGACCAGAACCCGAAGAAAGAATGAGAAATAAAGGGCATCTAAGAACTGTGAGAGGACATCAGATGGTTTAATGTATATGCATCATTGAAATCTCTGAAAGACATTAGAGAGAAAATACAGGAAAATATATATTCGAAGAAACAGTGGCTAAGAATTTTCCAAACTAAATTGCAGATACTAAATTACAGATGCAAAGAATTCTGAAAATACCAACCTGAATTCATCTCGGGTGGGAGGTTGTAGAAACAAAACCTACCAAAGTGCACCAGTAAAACAAAATGAACACCTACCATATCATATTTAAACTGCTGAAAACCAAGACAAAAGGAAAATTTTGACTGGCCTCTTACTAGAGGGGAGTGGAGAGGGTGGGAAAGAGGGGACAGGAGACTGTTAAGAGGATATGACATGTACAAAACAGAGTACTGTGCTGTTACTGGGCAAGGAGAGCAGTAGGAGCTGCACATAGGCGGGTATGCGAATTTAAACTGGATTGTACACTTTCACACAATCACAATAAATAAATAAAAAATGTACTTACATAGAAAGAAAATTTTGAAGTCAGTCAGAGAAATAAAGCAAACCTAAGTGTTAGAATTACATGAGAGTTCCTCTTGAAAATGAGTGAAGCACAATGACTGTGGAGTGAAAGCTTTAAATTACTGAACAAAAAGGTGGAGAGACTTTCAACTTAGAGTTCTAGATCTTACAACAATAGTTTTTGAAAAAGAAAAACCTACTGCTGTTGAGTTGATTCTGATTCATAGCGACCCTATGGGGCATAGTGGAACTCTCCACAGAGTTTCCAAAAAGCATCTGGCAGATTTGAAAATAAAGGAGAAATGTATATATCCTCAGAAAAATAGAAGAATTCATTGGCATCCGATTTACACTACAAAAAAAGTTAAACACTTCTGGTGGAAAGATTACATCACTAAGAAACACTGATCTGTTCAAAGAAATGAAAAGCATCACAAATTTATAAGTGGAGATGAAGTTGTTTTTGTCTAATTTTTAGCTGCTCTAAAAGATCATTGGTGATCTGAAGCAAAATTATTAACAATGTATTAGGTATTAATAGCATGTTAATTGTAGAATGGAAACCCTAGTGGCAGTGGTGAAGAGTTCAGCTGCTAATCACAAGGTGAGCAATTCCAATCCAGCACATCCACCTTGGAAATCCTATGGGGCAGTTCTGCCCTGTCTCTTATGGTCACTATGAATCAGAATCGACTGGGCAGTAATACTCGCGTTCTTTTAATAGGTACATATGAAATATATGACAAAAATAGTATCAGAGGCACAAAGAAGGAATTAGAAACTTAGAAAGTTCTCACACCGTATGTGAAGTGTAATATATGAAGAAACACTCAGAATACTTGATACGTTGTTAATACCTAAGGAAACTATTTTTTTGCCTCTTATAAGTAATAGTTCATTATATTGAGTTACAAAAAAACTATAAATTCAACCACAAGAGGAGAGAGAAAGAGAAACAACTAAAGAATAAGTGGAAGAAATAGTAAACCTGGAGTGGATTGGAACTCAACTGTTTTAGGAGTTCCTAAATAAAAATGGTGTAAACATGGCAGTTAAAAGAGAGAGATTGCCAGATGGGGACAAAACCAAGAGCCAGATATATGTCGTCTACAAGAAACTGTCTGTCAGTGTAGAGAATTTGACCTGAAATATAATGCAGATATTTAAGTTAGAAGTAAATTGATGGGGCAGAGATACCATGCAAACAGCCAACAACAGAAAACTGGTGTTATTGTTGTTAGGTACTGTAACTGATAAGCCTGCACGTCACCTTTGCTGGGTCATGATTCTCAGTACTTCGGCAGTCCAATAATGTGATCATTTCACTGTTGAGATTGGATACCTGGTCACTCCCATAAAGGGATCCGTTGTGAATGAGACCTGTGGGGCAGGGCCTATGGCAGATAACTGCCCCCTCAGCTTCTGTCTTTCCATCCTGCACTGCCCAGTCCTTCTTGCTGTCCTTACCATGCCTTTTGCTTGTTCTGGATCCTGCAGCTGGCTCCTGTTCCTCTGATGTCCAGTTCTTGGGACTTGAGCTAGCAGATGCCTTCTGGACTTGCCTGCTGATCTGGAGATTCATCGATCTTCACAGCTGGCAACAGCTGGTTCTCCAGCCTGGCAATCTAGGGTTTGCCAGCTCCTGTGATGGTGTGAATCCAGAAGTGCATCTTTCTTGCCTATGACTTTGGGGTCTTACAGCATCTGAAAACAATGCGAGCACTTCCTTGATATAAATCTCTCCCTCTCTCTTTCTTTCTTTCTATATGGATGTATGTTTATATAGTTCTCTAGAGGCCACCTAAGACATTTGGTATCATGAGTGGTTCTCAAAAAAAAAAAACAACTAGTAAGGATGTATTTTCTAAATTGGTTTAGTTTGAAAGCTTTTGAGGACCATGCTTCCAGCAGTGCAGAGAGTGCTGCTAATCCTGCCATGAGGCAATAGTTGAAATATGTAAAGTACCATCACCATAGACCAGGTACTGGTAAAACACAAGGGTCTGGTTGATTGCATGATTGATAACTTTCTACACTTTTGTCATAATGAAAGGTGTAAGGAAGCTGATTGGCTAGTCCTCCTTTCGCTAGACTACCTGTTGAGGGAGATGACTTCAGTCTTCCTGGTCAAAGTGGAAGCGTGACATAAGTGACCTCAAAGTTTCCACTTATACCTTGCAAGAAAGCCTTATTTCTTGTAGTGACAGAGCTGGTATTGCCATAAACCAAACCCGGAGTCTTATTTTAAGGGTAGCTGAATTACAACACCAACTCAACTGGCAATCTCAGAAGTACCTTAAGTTTAAGTGGAGGGCATTGACTGGGAAGAATTGGGATCCTGAAAACTGATGATGGGGACACCAGGGCAGATAATTAGAAAACTGGAGATCTGTAGCCCCTCAATTCCGTTGAATCCCTCCTGCCAACAGAACCTTTAGCTCCTCCATACCCCTCGACCACCACATCTTGTGAAATTGACCCGGCTGCACCTGAAGCATCTTTGTCTGAACCGTTGCCTGGACATTGTGTAAGGCGAATGCTGTGCAACACAATGCTGAATCATCTCAAAATGTTTCCTCACTGATGCTGGCTTCTAGACCTATCACTAGACTTAAGTCCCAGTGAGCCCCAGAATGGTGAAATACAAAGTATAAGCCAGGAAGTGTACACTGCACTGCGAAGGAATTACTTGACTTTTCTCATATGTGTAAACAGAACCCTGGGGAATAGGTGTGGGAATGGCTGTTATGGGCGTGGGATGCTAGTGCAAGGAACAGAAAGGTGGAGCAACCTGAGGTCACCAGGAAGGACACAGAGTCTTCATTCAGTGTTGCAGCTTGAGAAGTTCAAAAAGGATCTAATACTTGGATTCATTGATGCATTTGTCTTTTTGTGCTCCTGTAACAGAAATACCAAAAGTGGATGACTGTGACAAACAGAATTCGATTCTCTCATGGTCTGGTAGGCTACAAGTCCAAATTCAGTGGGTCACCACCAAGGGAAGTCTATCTCTTCTCTCTCAGCTCTGGAGGAAGGTCCTTGTCATCAATCTTCCCCTGGACTAGGAGCTTGTCCACTCAGGAACCTAGAGCTCAAAGGACACACTCTGCTCCAAGCGCTGGTTTTGGGGATATGAGGTCCCCCTCTCTGAGTGCTTGCTTTTCTCTTTTATATCGCTAAAGAAATTGTCTTAAGACACTATCTAACCTTGTTGATCTCATCCATATAACTGCCCTTTTCCTCCCTCGTTAACATCAAAGGGATAGGTGTTACAACACAGAAGAAAAACCCCAAAGATGACAAAGTGGTAGACAACCACCCAGTACTGGCAATCAGGAACTTGTCGATTTGGCAGATATTTTCAGGGACACAATTTAAATCCTCGCAGTTGGATTGCTGAAGCGTGCTTTACACTGTGGCCTATAGTAAATTAAGTTGAAAAGTGAGAACTGCCTTGATACACTATGCAACAGGATATCCAAAGGCTTAGGGAATTCAGCATGCTGTTGGTCTTACTGTGAGTTGCTGTTCAATTGGTTTCCATCCTACAGTGACCCTGTTCACAAAAGAACAAAACACAGCCCAGGCCTTTGCCATTCTCAGCAGTGTTGCTGTGCCTGAGCCCACTGATGCAGGCATTGTCTCATTGTGTTCCATTGACAGTCTTCCTTTTTTTTGGCCAGCCCTTTACTTGACCCAGCATGACATCCTTGTCCGGGGACAGATCCCCCCTCATAGCATGTCCAAAGTATGTGAGACAAAGTCTTGTCATCCTTGCTTCTAAAGAGCATTCTGATGGAACTTCTTCCAAGACAGATCTGTTCATTCTTTTGACGGTCCATGGTATAGTCAATGTTCTTGGCCAGCACCACAATTCAGAGGCCTCACTGTCAATTCATAGGTCTTCTCTCATTCGTTGTCCAGATTTTGCACCTATAGGAGGTGATTGAAAACAGGATGGCTTGGGTCAAGTGCACGTCAGTCCTCAAGGGGACAATTTTGCTTTTCAACATTTCAGAAAGGTCTTTTGAAGCAAATTTGTCCAACGCAATGCAATCTTGGATTTTGTGGCCGCTGTTTCCACAGCGGGTAATTGCAGCTCCTAGCAATAGAAAATTGTTGACAGCCTCAGGCTGTTCTCCATAGATCCTGATGTTGCTAATTGGTCCAGTTGGGAGGATTCTTGTTTTCTTTATGTTGATGTGTAATTTCCCCTGAAGGCTGTGATTTTTGGTCTTCTAGTCCTCTTGACTTTCAGCCAGGAAGGCTGCATCCTCCAAATGGTAGCTCAGGGTGTTAATGAGTCTTCCTTCAACTCCGATGTCTCCTTACCTCTCCATATTATCCAGTTTCTTGGATTATTTGTTCAGCATGCGGATTAAATAGATAGATGGTGAAAAGATACCACCCTGATGCACACCTTTCCTGGCTTGAAACTACGCAATATCCACTTTCTCTGTTCACATGATTGCCTCTTGATCCATGCATTTACAGATTCCTCATGAGCACAACACAGTGTTCCGCATTTCCCAATTTTTGCAATGTTATCCAGCTTTTGTTATGAGTCATGCCGCTGAATGTCCTAACATACTTAATAACAGTAGGTAAACATCTTGGATATTCTCTTTTTTCAGCTAGGATCTAGCTGACCTCAGTCATGATACCCTTAATTCCATGTCGTCTTGTGTACCTGGCTTGAATTTCTGGCAGATCCTTGTCACTACTCTGCTGCAGCCCCTTTGGAATGTTCATCTGATAAATTTTGCTTCTATGTGATATGGATGATACTGTGTAATAATTTCTGCTTTGGGTTGGATCATCTTCGGAATAGGATCAATATGGATCTTTTCCAGTAAGTTTCCCAGGTAGCTGTCTTCCAGATTTCTTGACATTGATGAGTGCACACTTCCAGCACTGCATCCATATGTTGAAACACCTCATTTGGTATTCCATCAATGCCTGGAGGCTTGTTTTTCAGCAGTGCCTTCTGCACAGCTTGGACCTCTTCCTTCAGTACCACTGATCCCTAATCATATGTCAGCTCCTGAGATGGTTAAGTGTTGAACAGTGCTTCTTGGTATAGTGATTCTGTCTTCTGTTGATGCCTTTTTTTTTTGGATTGGCTATTTTCTCTGTTGAATCCTTCAATTTTGCAACTCAAGTTGTCAGGCTTTTCTTGAGGTCTTCCACCTTGAAAGATGCAAAGTGTGTTTTCTTTAGGTTTTCTACTTGCAGGTGTTCACACATGCCATCATGAGACTTTAATTTGTCTTCTCGGTCTGCCCTTTGAAGTTTCCCTTTCAACTCTTTTACTTCATCATTTTTTGTCCTTTTGCTTTCGCTACTTGACATTCAAGAGCAAGTCAGAGTCTCTTCTGACATCCACTTAGATCTGCTCTTTCTCTCCTGGCTTTTTCATGACCCTTGACTTTCTTCTTGTATGATGTCCAGGAGGTCACTTCACAAGCTGTCTGGTCTTTGGTCATCAGTGTTCAGTGCATCAGATCTCTTCTTGGCATGGTCTCTACCTTCAGGTGGGATATTCACCAGGTTGGACCTTAGCTGTCATGGGCTTGTTCAGACTTTCTTCAGTTTTACCTCAAACGTTTGGAGGAGTAGTTGATGATCTACGCCTCAGTCAGCCCCTGGCTTCATTCTGAGAATTGATATTGAGCTTTTCTAATGTTTTTTTCCACATACATCATCTTTTGATACCTGTCTATTCCACCTAGTGAGGTCCATGTGTATAGTTACTGTTGATGTCAGTGAAAAAGTCTTCCTTTCAAAGAAAAACTCATTGTTTCTGCAAAATTAATGATGCCTTCTTCAACATTCTTCCTATCACAAAGGCCATGTATTCCAGCTATTCTCCCTTCATCTTTGTTTGCATCTTTGGCATTCCAATCACAAGTAAATATCAGTGTATCCTGATGGATGTTCTATCAATTTAAGTGTGCAGAAGTTGGCAAAAATCTGCCGGTTCTTTACCTTTGGCCTTACTGGTTGGTGGATCAGTTTTAATAATTATCATATTAGCAGGTCTTCCTTGTAGGCATGTGGATATTTTCGTATCACTGGCAGTACTGTATGTGAGAATAGAGCTTGAAATGTTCTTTTTGACAGTGAAAGCAATGCCATTCTTCTTCAAGTTGCCATTTCCAGCATTCTAGACCATATGATTGTCTGATTCAAAATGGGCTATACCAGTCCGTTTCGCCTCACTAATGCTTAGGGTATTAATGTTCATGGGTTCTATTTAATTGTGGATGATTTCCAATTTCCATAGATTCATACTTTGTGTGTTCCCCATTCCAATTCTTAATGAATGATTGCAACTGTTTTTTCTCACTTTGAGTCATGTCATGTTAGCAAATAAGGTATTGAATTTTGACTCCATCCACAGCATTAAGGTCGACTGTACTTTGAGGAGGCAGCTCTACCCTAGTTGGGTGTGAGTGTCTTCCCACCTGAGGGGCTCCTCCTTGGGCATTAGATCACACAAGATTGGCCTGGTTTTCCTAACGATTTCACTGGCTAATGATTTTTGGAAGTAGACCACCAGGTCCTTCTTCCTAGTCTGTTTTAATCTGAAAGTCCAGCTGAACCCTGACTGCTGTCAGTGATGCTACTGGTATCTGAAGACCAAACATGTGGTTTTCAGAATGACAACAATATAGAAGCCGTGACAGTACAATAAACTGACAGATATGTGGAGAATTGACACGCTAGAGTGGACTTATCAGATTGTATACACAGAACTCACACATGAAGTGCCCAGAAGATACCCCTTTGAAGACAACTGTGAAGAACTAGGTTGGGAAGGAAGCCCTAATATACTTGAAGACTGTTATGATTCTTATTTTATGTAAATCGGATTTGAAAGTGGAGCTACCCTCACTGAATGAAGATACCTAATTTCAGTGGGGCTGATTGAAGCCTATAATGGTAGGTGCCAATTGGCAGCTCTCGATCCACAGATCCATGGTGGCCATGGATACCACAGTAGACAGCAGAGTCAAAGCACTAATCAGAATAGTCTGACTTGTGAGAGACCCACAAGAGTGGGTACCTACATCGACCTGGGCCAGGAAGAACCAGAAGGTGCCCGGCCACCACCAGTGATAGCCATGACAGAGCTCACAGAGAGGAGCCTCACTGGCAACACAAGAATAAAAAGAGGTGCATCATGAGATCTCCACTAAAAGACCTCAATTGATGGTCCAGTGGTTTTGGGATTCCTCTGAGAACATGGCCCCCGGCCCTGATTCTGCCCATTCCCATAAATTATATCAAAGGTCCACTGTTTGGACAGGAATGGAATGGACTTGGCAATGGAGAGTAACCATATATTGGAAGCACTTTATGGTTCTATACATCTATAGGATATCATCTTGCTGACCTCTGGCTGCAGGAAGGGGAGTGGACGGAGAGGAGGGGAAAGGAGACTGTTGGTAGGATGAGACATGTATGGAGCAGAGAGGAATAGTGTGCAGTCACTGGACAGGGAGAGCAGTGGAAGCTGCATATAGGGGGGCATGTAAATTTACACGTGAATGTACATTTTCACTCAGTTATGTTAAAAAAAAAAAGAATAGTCTGACTTGTGTGGACTTAAGGGATGGCTACTCAGTCCTGGTGTCCCTTGTAGTAAAACAGAGAGGAAATCTACTAAAGATGTCCTTGATGTGTACAAATGGATGAATTCTAACTCAAACTGCCAAAAGAGAGAGTCACATCCCCTCAAATAATTCCCAGATTTGGGCATGTTTACAGACCCAGAACCCTATTGTTGAAGGGGAGACTGGGTCCCCTTCAGGAGGGACTCACATTGACTCTATAGGGGAGGGTGGAACCACCTGATAGAGTTTCCCTGGAACACCTGGTGGATTTGAACCTCTGACTTGTGGTTAGCGGTAGTAGCAGTGAAGCTCGATATGGATAGGATTTTCACTGATGTGATAAAACGAAAAATACCCAAAACCACTGCTGTTGCCTCGATTCCAACTCATAGCAACCATATAGCTCAAAGTAGAATTGCCCTGTAGAGTCTCCAAGGAGTCCCTGGCAGTTGTGAACTCTTACCCTTTTGGTTAGCAGACATAGCACTTAACCAGTACACCACAGGTGTTTCCTCAATATGCTAGCAAACCAAAAACCCAACCTGTTCCTGTGAAGCTGTTCGCCACTCCTGGCTACAGAGTAGACCCACCCTCTAGTGTTTCTAAGGAGCACTGGGAGAGTTCAAGCTGCCAACCTTTTGCTCGCAGCCATAGCACTAAACCACTACAACGCCACGCTGCCCATGGGCATGGTATAGGCCAGGCAATTAATCCCCCAAGAATTCAGGCACCTTCTACCTCAGTGAAATATCTAGAGGTCCAGTGGTATGAGGTGTGTCTAGATATTCCTCCTAAAGGAAGCAAAAGTGATTGCTTAAGGCTCTTCCCACAACTGAAAATGAGATATAATGCTAGGGGGCCACTTCGGAGTTTGGAGGCAGCCTATTCTTCATGTGGGTGTGCCACTCTGGTCTATCAAGTGACTTGAAAAGCTGATAATTTTGAGTTGGGCCCGTAACTGGAAATGGCAGTGCAATAGGTTCAGACTTCTTGGCCCACAGCTCTACCACTTGGCCCATATACTCTGGCTGATAGAGTGATGCTTAAAGTGTCAGTGACAGATACAGATGCTATCTGAGCTCTTCAGTGTTACCCTATTGGTGACTTGCAGCACAGACCCGTTGTATTTTGTGGCAAAGCTCTGCCGTCCTCAGCAGGTAACTACTCTCCTTTTGAGAAGCCTCTTTGGGCTTGTTACTCGCTCTTAGTAGAGGCTGAACGTCTAATGATGGGCCACCGAATCACCAGGAGACCCAAGGTGCCCATCACTAGCTCATTATTGTTGTCTGATCCACAGACCCAGAAAGGTGGCCGTGCAAATCAGCGCTCCATCATTAAGTAGAAGTGGTATATATGAGATCCGGGCCAAGTAGGAGCTGAAAAATGAAATAAGTTGCATGAGACAGTGGCCTAAATACCTGTGGTCTCTTCTCCTGCCATGTTAGCTTCCATTGTCTCTTCACCATCTATGGTCTTACAGGAAATTCCTTCTAATCAGTTGACTGAAGAAAAGAAGTCTACGTTAGAGATGGTTCTGCACTGAACACTGGGCAGTGACAGAAGTCCAGCAACTTTCTGGGATCTCTGTGGAGGTCAGTGGTGTAGGGAAACCCTCAAAATGGGCAGAACTTTGAGTGGTGCCCTCATTTTTAGTTTTCCTTGGAAGGAGAAATGGCCAGATGTGCAATAGCATACTAATCCCTGGTTTGGGTAGGTGGTCACGGACTTTGAAATAGCATGATTGGAAAACGAGAGACACAGATTTATGGGAAAAAGTTATTTGGGTAGAAAATTCTGAATGGGCTGAGAAGTGAAGTTATGTGTGTCTGATGTGAATGATCACCAAAGGGTGACTTCAACAGAGGAGGATTTTAAGGTCAAGTGAACAGAATAATGTATTCTGTGGAAACCATTGATTCTCTTTGTCCAGCTACTGCCCTGATTGCTCAGTGGGCTTGGGAAAAAGTGGTGGTGGTGTCAGGAACATAGATTTTCACTTTCCAAGGCAGAGTTGGCAACTACTACCGCCGAATGCCCAGTGTCAGCCGTAGAGAGCGACACCAAATTCCCAACATGGCTACATCTCTTGAGATGATGAGCCAGCAGACTGGTGGCAAGTTAATTACATTGGGCCACTGACATCATGGAAATGGTAGCATTGGTTTCTCCCTTGAACAGATATTCCCTCTGGAGAAGGCCCCAGTGGGAGAGTAGCATGCATAGCGGTGGGAACCTGTTGTGAGGGCTTCTCTTGTTCTGGGCCCCATTCCAAACTGATAGCTTTTCAAGTCACTTGATAACAAGATAGAATAAAACACCCAAGTGAGTAACATAATACCTCTAAAATCAAAAGATGCTCATGCAATAGGTCTTACGCCTCCTTTTCAGTGGTAAGAAGGGCCACATATATCACCTTACCGTCAGTTTGCAAGGAAGATGTTGACGTTCCCGACGTGACTTGAGTCCAAGAAATTTCACTGAGATATACGGTATTATAAATTTGTATGCTATTTTCCACCATCTGAATTGAAAACCCAATGCTGTCAACTCAAAGCAAGCCTATTGGACAGGGTAGAATTGCCCCACAGAGTTTCCAAGGAGCACCTGGTAGATTGCAACTACGAACTCTTTGGGTAGCAGCTGTAACAATTAACCACATTACCACCAGGATTTCCTTCCACCTACTATCATATAGATATCTTAACAATAAATGTAGAGTCTTTCAGGACCAGTCAGCACCATGTCCACAATGTACTGGACCAGGTGAAGTCTTAGGGAAAGGGAAATTTATCCTGGTCCCTGTCGTCTAAATATTGACATACAGCAAGAGAGTTGACAACCGCTGAGTAAAGACAGTCGTGGTATATTGCAGGCCGTGCCAAATGAAAGCAAACGTCTGCTGGTGGTTCTTTGAAATAGAGACGAGGAGAAATGACATTAATGGCTTCATAACCCAGGAGATGTGCTAATTTGCAGGCCACATTGCCCAAGAAACTCCTATTCCCACTGACTGGCTGCTCCCATTAGGTTGTGAAAACGGAGAATGATTACATAATGTCAGCTGAACGACTGACAATTACAGCCTAATCAAGTGGGCAAATCCCGTTACCCATCCCAGTTGTCATGAAAATGTTCTGAAGTAGATACTGATGATGGTTGGATAGGGTTGTGAAAGTACATAGAGCCACTACACTACACACTTTAAGGCTATTAAAACAAAACTTTATTGAAAGAGAAATTTCCTGTCATATCGCATCCTGTCCTATCCTATCTTATGCTATTTTATCTTATCTATACTATACTATCTAACACACTATAAACAATAAAGTATAAATTGAGCCAGACAATTACTGCAATACAAACCCAAACTACCCATGCAGATAAATGTTTGGGGCTTGAGGCCGATGTTTCGTCACCGTGAACAAGATACTGATGTGAAAGAGATGTGGCACTTGGCTCAGCTTGTGCTGTCCAAGGGAGTGCTGGAGATGGAGGACTTAATAGTGTAGGAGGCTCCAGTGTGACAGCAGAGGAGGCATTGGGAACAGGATCCATCTCAGGAGTTGTGTAGGGAACCTGTTGGAGGTGTCCCAGGTTAGAAATCCAACCTTCCAGCTGGTGAGGGTGCTCTGCGGCATGCCAGTGTACGTCCGTCGGCACCACTGTGCTCATCAGGCAGTCCCGGCGCCAATCACGGTGCTGGCCCAAGAAGAGAATCTGACCTTCCAGCAGGCTCTCCATCAAGTGGGTGACTTGGTGACGGATGACGTGTCGTTGAACCCACCTACCCTGTTGCTCTAAGAAGTGGATCTCACTCAAGAAGTCATCCTGGAGTGTATTCTGGACATTGCCCACGGTAAAATCCCACATCTCCTGTGGAGGCTTCTGGTGACAGTGGTGACGGTGGTGGTGGGACAGACGGTACTCAATTGATCTTTGGTGCTGGCGCAGGAAGAATAGGGTCAGCATGCTGAGGTGGTTCAGGTGTTGGATGTAGAGGTCAGCCAGGTTCAGAATCTCCACCTCCAGTTCCCTATGCATCAACTGCCAGAACTGAAGCTGGTAATAGAACAGTAGGTGCTCTGCTGAGCTCCTATACGGGAGCAGAGCCAGGGTGGACCTCGGCTCCTGCCCCTCGATCGGATTCTGGAAGTGGCCCAGGATCAGCATCTGGGTGCTCATCTGATGCTGCTGATGGAGCTGGAGGTGGACTTGGGCTACCTCGAGCTCCTGTATTGAAGCGCGAAGAGGCTCCACGTCAGCTGGTGGTCTGGGAGTCAGTTCGGGAGGGAGCTCGGGGTAAGTATCAGGCCCTCCAGCTGCCTCTCTGTCTGGTCCTGCTGCCGGAGCAGTCAGTTTTGTAGGTGATGGGCTATGGAGATCCGGTGCTGGTATGGGACCAGAACGGACCCCAACTGATAGCGTGGATGTTGGTTCTTGTGGCAAAGAGGGATCTTGAGAGACGTTTACAAGGGGCCCTTGGCCTGGCTCTGGAGCTGTAAGAGGAGAAGTGGTCACCAATAGGACTACCTTTCCTCATGCCTTTCCATGATGTCTAACATCTGACTGCCATCAGGAGACACCCAATCCCCAGATTTCCACCCCAGGAAGTCTTCTCAGACTGTGGCCAACCAGAGGAGGCCCAATGGTTCCTCCGAGCTGTGTCTTGACCCTAGTCTCTTCTGGTCTTCCCATGTGCCCTTGACAAGCTCACATGCAGGCATGCCCTGTACTCCTCACCCTCTAGCTCTGCCTCAGTGACCTCCTGTTGATCCAGCTTGGCCCGGAGACATCGGGCACAGCGCTCCAGATGGGAACCTGGCATGTTCAGCTGAACGTATTCCAGCACGAGCTTCAAGCAGGGGAAGTGTGGGGGCTCATCAAAGTCATCCGGGTAGTCCGTTAGCCACATGGTCAGGATAAAACTAATGGCGCTGGGGGTGAGTGGGGAGAAGCAGGGTGAGAGGCCAGGCTATTCCCACCACACTGGCCTCCCAGGGGTCCTGCGCAAAGGACCGGATCCTCTGTCTGCCCCTAGATCACACCCTCTGGCTGTCCTTTCAGTGACACACCCTCTCTGTCCCAGGGAGCTCCCCATCAGTGCTCTACAAAAGCATCCTTTCTCGGGGAGCCTGATTGTACCCTATTGTGCCATCTGGCCCTCTCCACACTGGACAGTATCCCTCTGAGGACAAGACAGGCATGTGACTACATGGTGACCTCACAGCCCAGTACCCAGTAGTGCTACACACGTATCTAACACTCAGGAATACACAGAGTCCACCCCGTGCCCCAGATGCACAGGCTCCTCCCCTGGGCCACGCACACAGAGTGCTGGCTGGTTCCCTGAGCAGGGCTGAGGGTCTTCTCTCCCACGGACAATATTTTTCCCAGGGACGCGGGCCCAACAGGCAGCTGAGCAGGCACAATCTGAGAGCAAGTCTGCCCACCCCCCGCCTCCTGTTTTGGGTCCCAAATCGGGGAGGGGGCAAATGGTGATGTGAGGGAATTGTGGGCTTGTACATTGTCTCAGGTCACTCTGAGCCCTCAGTCTCCTCTCTGCTCCCCAGGTTGCCCAGTTTCTACATGTAGCTGCCTATTACCCATTAGCTCCTGCAGCCCACAACTCTAAACTCATTTCTGTAGTGGACTGTAGATTGTGGGGCCCAGGTCTACCCAGCTTAAATGCAGACACAGCCCCCCTCCACAACCTCCAGCCTTCTGCAGAGGCAGTGGTCCTTTGTTCTTCACGGAAAGTCCACTCACTCTATCAGTTGGTCCCGGGGTTCAGTGTCCGTGGCAGAAGTCGGGTGGTTACAT
The DNA here is from genome assembly GCA_028571685.1 of Heterohyrax brucei. NCBI lineage: Eukaryota > Metazoa > Chordata > Mammalia > Hyracoidea > Procaviidae > Heterohyrax > Heterohyrax brucei. Next base: position 25,827,707 of record CM053149.1, on the reverse strand, counting down.
CCATACCTAGAGGTAGCATGAGGGTGTCACCGCTAATGCAGTGTTTCCCCTGCGGATTCATAAATCTCGTCTACCTGCCTGTCTCCTAACTAGTATGGAGGCCCAAGAGGACAGGCCTCACTGTCACCTTTGTCCACTGAACGATGATGAGCACCTAGAACAGTGTCTGTAACAGTGGGGGCTTCGTGGACAATTGGTGATACAGTAAAGCCGAGCAGGAGCTTCTAGAGTAACTGAGAGTCCTGGGGTCCCTGTGCCATCCTTCCAGTTTACCTGCTCTGGGAAAGGACCCAGGGAATGGAATCTCTATCCCCTTTTACAAATGGGTGTGCAGTCAGTGAGGGGTGAGGCTGACAACTTCTTGATGGGGGAGAGGAAACTAACGTGTACATCTCAGCCCCTCCAGCAGCCTTCCCCATCGAGCTGGGCTCTGGGTACCCAGGAATTCTAGCCGATGGGTTCTTTCCCACCTCCCTTCTCAGGGCAGTAAATGGAGACTCCATGGTGAAGTGACATTCCTTACAAATGTGAGGGGACAGAGTACCCTCTAGGCTGCAGACAGCAGGGCACTCACCTTTGGAAGAGCTCCTCAAGGACCTGCTGGGTGGTGGCGTAAGTTCTGTAAGTTCCCAGAAAAATCTTGATGAAGGAGAATTGGCCATTTACGAAGGCCGGCACCAGGTGCTCCAGCAGCGTCTCCAACGAGCCTTCCCTCATGTTGCGAATCACCCAGGCCTCGTCCAGGTCCGGGTCTACTCCACACACACACTGGGTGGCACAGAGGAGGATCACAGTATCAGAGGTGGGCCCGTGCACCACCAGGAGGCCTGAGGACCAGAGCTCCGAGTGTGCACACCCCTCCCCTCAGTGACCTGTGTTTGGAGTGGCACACTGTGCTTGTAGCAGGGAACGTGACTTGGTCCTTGACACAGAATTGCAGGTGAGGGATGGTTGAACTATTAGGAGCCTGAATTCATTTTGTTAACTATATAACTATGGTGTCTGCCTATAGGATCGGCAGAAATTTTGTGAGTTCTTACTAAATAGCCCATTTTGAAGATGAGAAAACAGAGACTTGGCAACATCCAGGGAGTAGTCGAAGCTACCTGGTCATTGTGCAGAACCGTCTGACACTATGGCTCCATGATGTTCCCTGTGTGTCACATGAACGCTGCAGTGCTCCTAACTCAGAGGGCAGGTCTGGTGCAAGCTTACTTCCTGCCCCCCTGGGAGCAGTACCCAGAACAGACACACACCCATGAGATCCCCTGGGATTGGGAAGCAAGACCCAAGTTTTCTTTCTGTCCATTAAAGGGAGTTTTGAGAACGTGACCCTATTCAGCAGCGAGATCCAGCCCAGGGTGACAGCCTGGAGATCGTGGGATGGCAGAGAGACCCCCACAGGTTTCAGGATCGAAAGGATGAGTCAGGCAGAGTGAATCTGTATGGCAGTAAAGGACCAAGAAGGGGCTGGGCTTCTCAGGGCGGGACTGAGTCGATGCAGGGCCGCAGCCAACACCACTGGCTGCTGGGCCACGAGGCTGCCATGGGTTTTTGGGGAGGGATTCTGGCTCTAGGACTCTAACTTCAAATGAATATGTCCTCCCCCCAGTGTGCCACTGCCATGCTTCTGTCCCAGGAGTTCGGTGTATGAGGAGGCAAGCAATGTTCCCGCAGGCCTGCTGAAAGGGCAGCAGCAGGAATCAGTCCAGGGCGAGCACCATTGAGAGGCTCCATCACTCTGGGAAGTGGTCTCCATTCTGGAATGTTCTGCAGCTGGGTCAGCCCTGATCTGCAGGATTCACATGATGTGTCCCCTGAGATTGCAGATGGCATAAAAAGGTGTGTCATAGGCTTAGCCTCATGCTTTCAGTTAAAAGAAACTTGTAAGCATGACTTGTCCTGGGGCTGGGAAACGGTGTGGAAGAACAGTCCAACCGGTGTTCCCGAACCCAGGGGTAGGAGATTAAACAGTGACCAAAAGCGACTTCCTGAATGACACATGGGCTAATGTCAGGTAATGATGGATAAAAGCTTGTTTCAGACATTCCTGCAAATGTGTGAGTAGCGACTTTGTAGCTAGCCAGGATGGGGAGGGTAGTAGTGGAAAGAGGAAAGGGTGGCCACAAGTTCCTGTGGAGGTACACTGGTGGCTCTCAAGAGGGAGAGTTCTGGGAGGGGTCCAGAGGTGTCCAGGGTGGTTTCTGCGCTGTGGGCCCCCTCTGGTCACTTGGGGTCCCTCGGTAGTGTTCCCATTCCTCTCTCCCCAGCACTCAGTCAGAGTCTGCACCAGCCTCTCCTGGGTCTTTTCTTGGGGTAGGGTGAGTACATGATGCCATCATCCTTCTGTGAGCGCTTCTCCAGAGACAGTGCCAGCAGTAGCCAGGGAGGCATCCAGGGTCCCTCGGAAAGGCCTCTTTCTCTCTTTGCCTCTGTGCACATGGAACATTCAGGGAGGTCCCAGTGGGCTGTGTGTACTATGCCCTCGGTGAGTTGGCCTGGGGACTGCACCATCCAGCGCTGGCCGAGGCCAGAGAGGGAAAGGCAACGTGCGTACCGCAGCAGGCCCTAGAGGGGGTGGGGCCCCCTCGTGGTCAGCAGAGGCCCAGGCAGTGACCGCAGCTGCCACTGTGCATGGACTGTCCCAGTCAGGGTGAGCTGGATCCCAGAAAAGCCCAGGTGAGAGTGCCGAGTCAGCCTCTGACCCCGACAGTCCCTACGACAGCCCTGGTCTGAGCTGTGACCGCCGGGCTGACTCAGATCCCAGAATTCTATGCGGTAATTAAGGTTAGGGCAGGGAAGGCAGCGGGTCTCTCCACCATTGCGACCCCTACCCCTGTCTCCATGACACTCCGTCTGATAACCTCGGGCCCCATCACCCCATTCCAGTCAGATGCAGCACGGAGAACCCAGTGAGGATGAGGGGCCCTGCGGGAGGGGCTCGGGGCTGCCTCGGTGAGTGCTCGTCCCGGGGTAGCACGCTGTTTTCACCCTCCTCCTCCTCACCCCTTCCCAGGTCACCGCCCCCTCCTTCCCTGAGCCCCGCTCCCCTCTCCCAAATGGACCTTGCCTCACCCAACAACTTTGTGCTTCATCCTTTCTGTCCTCATTTCTCCCCGTCTGTGTTTCCATGGACCCCACAAGGACAAACGCTGGCATGGTCTGAGGGCTGGGGTGCCCTGGGGAAGCGGTGTGGGTCTGCCCAGGTGGGATCCAGTGGTGGCCGGCCCCGATTGGCGGGACTGGGTCACTCTGTGTTACCTGCAGGGTCTGCCTTAGGAAACGCCAGAACCTCCGGGACGGTGAGATGAAAATACGGCGTAGCCTTCGTGAGAATCCCGAGCTCCTGGGCTCCGAAACGAGTGAAAACGGGATACAAGAAGAACACATGTTGCTCGACCAAGTGTCTCTACTCTAGCGAGTTGGGTAGGGTCTGTGACTAGAATGCGGGTACCTGGTTACCAGGATTCCAATTCCGTTGTGCTCTGCCATGAAGGAAGTGAAGTCATGTTGAGTGCCCTGACCTGGGCCCGACCTCAGATAGAAAGTGGTCTTGGGAGGATTCACCTCTCTCCATGGCATGTCCAGAACTGTGTACAGCTGACCCCAATTCAGCCCCTCCCCCCAGAATGCAGGCAAGACGGGGTACAGCCAGGTACCCAGTTTTGTGCAACAGAGCTGCGTGGAGACATAGCTCGTCTCTGTTAAGCGGTTTGGGACACTAAACAAGACTGTGTGCTTCTCAGAGCTTCCCCAGTCCTCCCGCCTGCACAGTAGGGATCCTTTTAGTATCTTCTTCCTGGGGGTGTCCAGAGGTGTATGTGCGATAACATCTGTAGACCTCATGGGCTGGCGTTATATGTAGCTAATCAGGGGCAAATTATCCAACAGACAAGGTAAGCACAGGGCTCACCTGCTTACCAAATCATCTATTGTGAGCATTTTCATTTATTTTCGCTTTATTAAAGGTTCTGCTTCTAGGCACGGTCAGCATGTGACTTGCTCAACCCCACAGCACATTGCTACAGAATCAAAGCTTCTTTTCAAATCCACAGTCCCCAACAGGGCCAGATGGCCCTGGAAGGCAATGTAATCACAAGTTTCCGCATTAGAAGATGACGTGTTCACCTTGTTTGCCTTGCCTGTCGGATAATCTGTCCCTCTAGCTAGTGCACGAACTCAGAGATAGGAGAAGTCCAAGCAGGGGTAGGAGGCTGCATGGTGTATGCCTCAGACAGGGCTGGGTACCCGTAGTATGATCTTGGGGAAAACTTCCTCTCTCAGCCTTTTTTCCCAGTCTGCACCAGGAGGGGTTTGGAAAAATGTGAACTTTGTGACCCTCTGGAGGAAACTTTCTGTGACTTGCATTTTATTTAGAATCTGAGCCAATGCTTCATCTCAGTCTGGGGGGTGGGCAGCCTGCACAATGGCCCCCAATAATCTTACCTGCTGGTCTTTATATCTTATGTGGCCCCCTTGCCTCAGTGTGGACTGCACTGGGGACTTGCTTCCGAAAAATATTCTTTTTGTTGTTTTCGTTAGGTGCCTTGGAGTGAATTTCAACTCCTAATGGCCCACTGGGGGCAATATCTGTTGGATGTCTTATATTTTCTGTCATCTCTTTCTGTTTGTCATTTATTTCTCTCTCCCGGCACCCTCCAGGAAACAGCTGTGATATATGACCTTCCCTTGGAGAGTACCAGGTGACAGTGACCTGAGGGAGGGTCAGACCTTGTATTTAAACTCAATATATGTAAAATGTTATGGTTTCAACATATAATCAATGTAAGAAAGTTATTAATAAGCTATTTTTTCTTTTTTTGCACTAAGTTCTTAAAATCTTGTGTATTTGAAGAGTAGCCCCATTTCAAGTGCTCAGTAGTTAAATGTGATCACTGGTTGCCATTGAGTTGATACAGACACTGGTGTCTCCATGAGTAACAAGGTAGAACTGTGCTCCTTAGGGTTTTCCATGGCTGGCTTTTTGGAAGCCACTAGCCCTTTCTTCCAAGGTACCTCTGAGTAGACTCAAACTGCCGACCTTTCAGTTAACGACCAAACACTTGATTCTTTGTACCACTCAGGGATCTGCAAATGTCCCTAGTGGACAGTGGTGGCCTTGTAGTTTGGTTAGATTTAAAATAAGCATTCTTGGTGAGAGTTCTTCATGGGTGATATTTGATACTTCCCATGGCATTTTGTGACCTCCTGTTAATGGTGTTTGATCACTTGAGCAAAGGAGTTTCTTACAGAGTTTTCCACTATAAAAGATTCATTTTTCCCTTTTGTAATGTAGAAAGTAATTGGTAGGTGTTTCTTGGGTACCATGAGGCTATTCTGTTGCCCTATTGTCTTTCACCCAGACATTTTAGTAGAATCCACTGACAATACTTTTATGAACCTACTGGTACTCTGATGCTTATAAAACAATAGTTTCTTATAATTATGTTTATATTTATTAGCTGACATTATCCTCTAAGAAGGGATAATATTGATGGTTAGCTATGTTATTTATGTTAGGGATTTCCTTTACTTCTTTTCCTTTGGATGTAAGGCAGGCAGAGAGTCCACCTGGACACCTCACAGAACTGGAAGTGTACAAGTGGAGTATGCAGCCCAGGAGAATTAGGGAAGGAATAGAGATCAGGAAGGTTAATGTATTTGTTACGATAAAGCCAACTAGCAAATAAATGACAACATTTCATTGGATTGTCATATTAGGTGTTTACTTTTATAAAAGTTCACTGTGGGTGTTTAGTGTTTAGCAAGTGGTCTTTGTCTGCGCTCTGATTCAGGGACCCACCCTTCTAATTTCTTGTGCCTATGGTGTCACCCAGGGTCTTGAAATCCTAAGCATCTATGATGAAGGGGAAAGAGAATATTCTAACCCATGTTCTCTAGAGAAACAAAACCAGTGAACTGTACATACATATACATATTAAAAAAACAAAAAAAACACCTTATTGCTGTTGAGTCAATTCTGGGTCCCAGTATCTTGGGACTGTCCTCCATTGTGTGGTTTTGCTAACCTGTACGTTAAAGGATTAGGGTGGGGCTGTGAATTCCTGCTATGGGGGAAGTTTCCCTGGAGTATGGCTTGCCCCACCCTTAATGCTTTTAGCTTGCAAGGAATAAAAGGAAAAAGAACCAAGAACAATTTGAGAACCTCGCTACCATCAAGCAAGCAGCACCGGGAGCAGAGCGCATCATTCAGACCAGAGGTTCTTGCGTTAGGACACTCCCTGGACAATGACTGATGCAATACCGGACTTTCCTCCAGAGCCGACAAGGGGAAAGTCTTTCCCTGGAGCGGACACCCTGAACATGGACTTGCAACCTACCGGACTGTGTAAGAATAAATCTTTCTTTGTTAAAGCCATCCACTCTGTGGTATTTCTGTTAGAGGAGCCTAGCTGACTAAAACAGTCACATTCCAGGGAAACTCTTTTTTGTAAGGGTATTGTGATCCCACCCTAATCCTCTTTAACATAATCCTATCTATTAAGCACAGGAGAGATTAGGATTTACAGACTAGCGGAAATCACAAAATGGAAAACAACCACACAATACTGGGAATTACGGCCCAGTCAAGTTGCTGTACACATTTTGGGGGGAACACAATTCAATCTATGAGAGACTGCTCCATCAGATTACAAACTGGAGGATGATCACATGTCTGCCAAACTACTGAGAATGAAGCCTAGCCAAGCTAACACACCACAATAACCATCACGGAGAGAAAGCGGAGAAGGTCATCCACCTCTTAATTATCTTGACCTGAAAGTGACATGTGTAATTTTCAATTGAACTTGATTGGTGAGAGCAAGTCGAACGGCCCCACTGAGATGCAAGGGGTGAGGTACCACCTGAAAATACAACTCCTGGCTTCTTGCTCTAAAGTTACTTCCTGCAATAAAGTGACTTCCTCTTTCTCAAAGACGGGTGTCCAGACAACTGGCAAGTCTGAGTGTGCCAGACAAGTATAACTGGAGGCCTGAAAATCACTGAACAATGCTGTTTTCGAACAACAATGTAGATTGAAGTAGACAGTCAAGACTAATTCTTTAGCTATTTTTATTAACATTTCTGGCTTCGGGACATTAGCTGGCTCAGGCAGGAAATCATAGGTTAACTTACAGGAGGCACTGAGATAAAACCTTTATGGCCTTTGCAGCTTTTTTCTAAAAGTATCAAGTAAGTGGAGGTGCTAGTTTGATGCCCCCTGCTCAGGTGACAACTGACAGCCGCCAGAACCCCAGTTCTGCTGCATATTTTGTGTGAATCCCTACGCCCTGACCTCAGAAGAATGGCCCCTTAACTGCCCACATTGTTCCCTGACACTTGCCCCTGTACCCGCTTATAGCCTCTGCCTTTAAAAATTCTGACCTTGCCTGAATTTGGACGCCGGTCCAAGGATGCCGCCAGCCCCGTGTGTTGCTGGCATACAGAAATAAAAACCTTTAATCACTTTACCCAAGCTCCTGTCTCAGATATTGGCTGCTTGTGTGTTGTGGGGATGATGGATGAATAGCAAACAGAGTGGAAGGGAGCCCTCCTCCAGTCCAGGGGCCCACAGTCCAGCTCAGAACGTGGGGGATCCTCCGAGCCCCTACTGAGTAGGGACCACAGGCCCAGGCTCCTGTGAACCTGGGCAGTAACTAGGTAAGACACGCCCCGATTCCCGACCCACATAGACTGTGTACCACTGGGAGTTGTTAGTTTTGTGGTGGTGTTATCACAGAGCAGGAGAGAACTCTCCAGCTCATGTGGTCCTGGGGCCAGGATCTGTCCCCTTCCTCCCTGACGCTCTCTTTCCAGGTCACTTCAGCCGCATGGGCTGCTGTCAACCCGCTCTCTGGGCAATTATATTGGCCCCTGAGTCTCTGTACCAGGTGCATCTTCCCCCTGGCCTTCTCTCCCCAGACTCATGCAGGGCTGCTCTTACCAGTCATTCTGGTCACACGTAAGTGTCACCTTAGAGAGACCTCTCGAAACACACCCCAATCTCGTCTCACAACACCCTGCTTTACTTTCTCTGTAATATGTGCTCTTTCCCTTTCATCCATCTTTTTTTTTTAAAATCCGTGTTTGGGTGTCTTAAAATTTCATCAATTCCTAAAGGATGTTTTTCTATTTGCCAGTGTCTTCCGTGCTGCTTGAACTTCTTCCTTTTGTATGATTAGTTCTTGATCACATGCTACATTGTGGAATGGTTGAATGTCATCCAGGTCTACTGTAGTCGCTATATTAATATCAGACAATTAAGCTTCAGAAAAAGGCGTGTCATTGGGAAACAGTAGAGACGTAATATGATAACGAAAGGTTCGTTTCTCCCAAAAGACCTAAGAATTCTAAATGTGTGTGTCATTAACAACAGTATTTCCAAAGAGAGAGAGTGATAAATCTGTAGGGAGAAATGGACGGAGTCACATTTATAATAGAAGATGTCAGCACTCTTTTAGCAATAATTAATACAGAGCCCCGCTAGGTGGAGTCCTGGAAACTCTGGTGACATAACGATCGCATGCTATGTCAGCTTACTCAAAAGTCAATAGTTGGAATCTACTAGGTATCCCTTCGAAACTCTGTGGGGCAGTTTTCCTTTATCTTATAGAAATGAAGCGACCAGAACCCGAAGAAAGAATGAGAAATCAAGGGCATCTAAGAACTGTGAGAGGACATCAGATGGTTTAATGTATATGCATCATTGAAATCTCTGAAAGAGATTAGAGAGAAAATACAGGAAAATATGTATTAGGAGAAACAGTGGCTAAGAATTTTCCAAACTAAATTGCAGATACTAAATTACAGATGCAAAGAATTCTGAAAATACCAACCTGAATTCATCCGGAGTGGGAGGTTGTAGAAACTAAACCTACCAAAGTGCACCAGTAAAGCAAAATGAAAACCTAGCATATCACATTTAAACTGCTTAAAACCAAGATAAAAGGAAAATTTTGACTGGCCTGTTACTAGAGGGGAGTGGAGAGGGTGGAAAAGAGGGGACAGGAGACTGTTAAGAGGATATGACATGTACAGAACAGAGTAGTGTGCTGTTACTGAGCAAGGAGAGCAGTAGGAACTGCACATAGGCGGGTATGTGAATTTAAACTGGATTGTACACTTTCACACAATCATAATAAATAAATAAATAATGTACTTACATAAAAAGAAAATTTTGAAGTCAGTCAGAGAAATAAAGCAAACCCAAGTGTTAGAAGTACATCAGAGTTCCTCTTGAAAATGAGTCAAGCCCAATGACTGTGGAGTGAACGCTTTAAAGTACTGAAAAAAAAGGTGGAGAGACTTTCAACTTAGAATTCTAGACCTTACAAAAATAGTTTTTGAAAAGAAAAACCTACTGCTGTTGAGTTGATTCTGATTCATAGCGACCCTATGGGGCAGAGTAGAACTCTCCACAGAGTTTCCAAAGAGCATCTGGCGGATTTCAAAAATAAAGGAGAAATGTATATATCCTCAGAAAAATAGAAGAATTCATTGGTATCCGATTTACACTACAAAAAAAGTTAAACTCTTCTGATGGAAGGATTACATCACTGAGAAACTTTGATCTGTTCAAAGAAATGAAAAGCATCACAAATTTGTAAGTGGAGATGAAGTTATTTTTGTCTAATTTTTAGTTGCTCTAAAAGATCGTTGGTGATTTGAAGCAAAATTAGTAACAATGTATTAGGTATTAATAGTATGTTAATTGTAGAATGGAAACCCTAGTGGCAGTGGTGAAGAGTTCAGCTGCTCATCACAAGGTCAGCAGTTCCAATCCAGCAATCCACCTTGGAAATCCTATGGGGCAGTTCTGCCCTGTCCCGTATGGTCACTATGAATCAGAATCGACTGGGCAGTAATACTCGGGTTCTTTTAATAGATACACATGAAATACATGACAAAAATAGTATCAGAGGCACAAAGAAGGAATTAGAAACTTAGAAAGTTCTCATACCGTATGTGAAGTGTAATATATGAAAAAAACACTCAGAATACTTGATAGGTTGTCAATACCTAAGGAAATTATTTTTTTGCCTCTTATAAGTAATGGTTCATTATATTGAGTTACAAAAAAACTATAAATTCAACCACAAGAGGAGAGAGAAAGAGAAACAACTAAAGAATAAGTGGAAGAAATAGTAAACCTGGAGTGGATTGGATCTCAATTGTTTTAGGAATTCCTAAATAAAAATAGTGTAAACATACCAGTTAAAAGAGAGAGATTGCCAGATGGGGACAAAACCAAGAGCCAGATATATGTCGTCTGCAAGAAACTGTCAGTGTAGAGAATTTGACCTGAAATATAATTCAGATATTTAAGTTAGAAGTAAATTGACGGGGGCAGAGATACCATGCAAACAGCCAACAACAGAAAACTGGTGTTATTGTTGTTGGGTACTGTAACTGATAAGCCTGCACGTCACCTTTGCTGGGCCATGATTCTCAGTACTTCGGCAGTCCAATAATGTGATCATTTCACTGCTGAGAATGGATACCTAGTCACTCCTATAATGGGATCCGTTGTGAATGAGACCTGTAGGGGCAGGGCCTATAGCGGATAGCTGCCCCCTCAGCTTCCACCTTTCCACCCTGCACTGCCCAGTCCTTCTTGCTGTCCTTACCATGCCTTTTGCTTGTTCTGGATCCTGCAGCTGGCTCCTGTTCCTCTGATGTCCAGTTCTTGGGACTTGAGCTAGCAGATGCCTTCTGGACTTGCCTGCTGATCTGGAGATTCATCGATCTTCACAGCTGGCAACAGCTGGTTCTCCAGCCTGGCAATCTAGGGTTTGCCAGCTCCTGTGATGGTGTGAATCCAGAAGTGCATCTTTCTTGCCTGTGACTTTGGGGTCTTACAGCATCTGAAAACAATGCGAGCACTCCCTTGATATAAATCTCTCCCTCTCTCTTTCTTTCTTTCTATATGGATGTATGTTTATATAGTTCTCTAGAGGCCACCTAAGACATTTGGTATCATGAGTGGTTCTCAAAAAAAAAACAACTAGTAAGGATGTATTTTCTAAATTGGTTTAGTGTGAAAGCTTTTGAGGACCATGCTTCCAGTAGTTCAGAGAGTGCTGCTAATCCTGCCATGAGGCAATAGTTGAAATATGTAAAGTACCATCACCATAGACCAGGTACTGGTAAAACACAAGGGTCTGGTTGATTGCATGATTGATAACTTTCTACACTTTTGTCATAATGAAAGGTGTAAGGAAGCTGATTGGCTAGTCCTCCTTTTGCTAGACTACCTGTTGAGGGAGATGACTTCAGTCTTCCTGGTCAAAGTGGAAGCGTGACATAAGTGATCTCAAAGTTTCCACTTATACCTTGCAAGAAAGCCTTATTTCTTGTAGTCACAGAGCTGGTATTGCCATAAACCAAACCCAGAGTCTTATTTTAAGGGTAGCTGAATTACAACACCAACTCAACTGGCAATCTCAGAAGTACCTTAAGTTTAAGTGGAGGGCATTGACTGGGAAGAATTGGGATCCTGAAAACTGATGATGGGGACACCAGGGCAGATAATTAGAAAACTGGAGATCTGTAGCCCCTCAATTCCGTTGAATCCTTCCTGCCAACAGAACCTTTAGCTCCTCCATATCCCTCGACCACCACATCTTGTGAAATTGACCCGGCTGCACCTGAAGCACCTTTGTCTGAACCGTTGCCTGGACATTGTGTAAGGCGAATGCTGTGCAACACAATGCTGAATCATCTCAAAATGTTTCCTCACTGATGCTGGCTTCTAGACCTATCACTAGACTTAAGTCCCAGTGAGTCCCAGAATGGTGAAATACAAAGTATAAGCCAGGAAGTGTACACTGCACTGCGAAGGAATTACTTGACTTTTCTCATATGTGTAAACAGAACCCTGGGGAATAGGTGTGGGAATGGCTGTTATGGGCGTGGGATGCTAGTGCAAGGAACAGAAAGGTGGAGCAACCTGAGGTCACCAGGAAGGACACAGAGTCTTCATTCAGTGTTGCAGCTTGAGAAGTTCAAAACGGATCTAATACTTGGATTCATTGATGCATTTGTCTTTTTGTGCTCCTGTAACAGAAATACCAAAAGTGGATGACTGTGACAAACAGAATTCGATTCTCTCATGGTCTGGTAGGCTACAAGTCCAAATTCAGTGGGTCACCACCAAGGGAAGTCTATCTCTTCTCTCTCAGCTCTGGAGGAAGGTCCTTGTCATCAATCTTCCCCTGGACTAGGAGCTTGTCCACTCAGGAACCTAGAGCCCAAAGGACACACTCTGCTCCAAGCGCTGGTTTTGGGGATATGAGATCCCCCTCTCTGAGTGCTTGCTTTTCTCTTTTATATCGCTAAAGAAATTGTCTTAAGACACTATCTAACCTTGTTGATCTCATCCATATAACTGGTTAACATCAAAGGGATAGGTGTTACAACACAGAGGGAAAACCCCAAAGATGACAAAGTGGTAGACAACCACCCAGTACTGGCAATCAGGAACTTGTCGATTTGGCAGATATTTTCAGGGACACAATTCAAATCCTGGCAGTTGGATTGCTGAAGCGTGCTTTACACTGTGGCCTATAGTAAGTTAAGTTGAAAAGTGAGAACTGCCTTGATACACTATGCAACAGGATATCCAAAGGCTTAGGGAATTCAGCATGCTGTTGGTCTTACTGTGAGTTGCTGTTCAATTGGTTTCCATCCTACAGTGACCCTGTTCACAAAAGAACAAAACACAGCCCAGGCCTTTGCCATTCTCAGCAGTGTTGCTGTGCCTGAGCCCACTGATGCAGGCATTGTCTCATTGTGTTCCATTGACAGTCTTCCTTTTTTTTGGCCAGCCCTTTACTTGACCCAGCATGACATCCTTGTCCGGGGACAGATCCCCCCTCATAGCATGTCCAAAGTATGTGAGACAAAGTCTTGTCATCCTTGCTTCTAAAGAGCATTCTGATGGAACTTCTTCCAAGACAGATCTGTTCATTCTTTTGACGGTCCATGGTATAGTCAATGTTCTTGGCCAGCACCACAATTCAGAGGCCTCACTGTCAATTCATAGGTCTTCTCTCATTTGTTGTCCAGATTTTGCACCTATAGGAGGTGATTGAAAACAGGATGGCTTGGGTCAAGTGCACGTCAGTCCTCAAGGGGACAACTTTGCTTTTCAACATTTCAGAAAGGTCTTTTGAAGCAAATTTGTCCAACGCAATGCAATCTTTGATTTTGTGGCCGCTGTTTCCACAGCGGGTAGTTGCAGCTCCTAGCAATAGAAAATTGTTGACAGCCTCAGGCTGTTCTCCATAGATCCTGATGTTGCTAACTGGTCCAGTTGGGAGGATTTTTGTTTTCTTTATGTTGATGTGTAATTTCCCCTGAAGGCTGTGATTTTTGATCTTCAAGTCCTCTTGACTTTCAGCCAGGAAGGCTGCATCCTCCAAATGGTAGCTCTGGGTGTTAATGAGTCTTCCTTCAACTCCGATGTCTCCTTACCTCTCCATATTATCCAGTTTCTTGGATTATTTGTTCAGCATGCGGATTAAATAGATAGATGGTGAAAAGATACCACCCTGATGCACACCTTTCCTGGCTTGAAACTACGCAATATCCACTTTCTCTGTTCACATGATTGCCTCTTGATCCATGCATTTACAGATTCCTCATGAGCACAACACAGTGTTCCGCATTTCCCAATTTTTGCAATGTTATCCAGCTTTTGTTATGAGTCATGCCGCTGAATGTCCTAACATACTTAATAACAGTAGGTAAACATCTTGGATATTCTCTTTTTTCAGCTAGGATCTAGCTGACCTCAGTCATGATACCCTTAATTCCATGTCGTCTTGTGTACCTGGCTTGAATTTCTGGCAGATCCTTGTCACTACTCTGCTGCAGCCCCTTTGGAATGTTCATCTGATAAATTTTGCTTCTATGTGATATTGATGATACTGTGTAATAATTTCTGCTTTGGGTTGGATCATCTTTCTTGGGAATAGGATCAATATGGATCCTTTCCAGTAGGTTTCCCAGGTAGCTGTCTTCCAGATTTCTTGGCATTGATGAGTGCACACTTCCAGCACTGCATCCATACGTTGAAACACCTCACTTGGTATTCCATCAATGCCTGGAGGCTTGTTTTTCAGCAGTGCCTTCTGCACAGCTTGGACCTCTTCCTTCAGTGCCACTGATCCCTAATCATATGTCAGCTCCTGAGATGGTTAAGTGTTGAACAGTGCTTCTTGGTATAGTGATTCTGTCTTCTGTTGGTGCCTTTTTTTTTGGATTGGCTATTTTCTCTGTTGAATCCTTCAATTTTGCAACTCAAGTTGTCAGGCTTTTCTTGAGGTCTTTCACCTTGAGAGATGCAAAGTGTGTTTTCTTTAGGTTTTCTACTTGCAGGTGTTCACACATGCCATCATGAGACTTTAATTTGTCTTCTCAGTCTGCCCTTTGAAGTTTCCCTTTCAACTCTTTTATTTCATCATTTTTTGTCCTTTTGCTTTCGCTACTTGACATTCAAGAGCAAGTCAGAGTCTCTTCTGACATCCACTTAGATCTGCTCTTTCTCTCCTGGCTTTTTCATGACCCTTGACTTTCTTCTTGTATGATGTCCAGGAGGTCACTTCACAAGCTGTCTGGTCTTTGGTCATCAGTGTTCAGTGCATCAGATCTCTTTTTGGCATGGTCTCTACCTTCAGGTGGGATATACACCAGGTTGGACCTTAGCTGTCATGGGCTTGTTCAGACTTTCTTCAGTTTTACCTCAAACGTTTGGAGGAGTAGTTGATGATCTACGCCTCAGTCAGCCCCTGGCTTCATTCTGACAATTGATATTGAGCTTTTCTAATGTTTTTTTCCACATACATCATCTTTTGATACCTGTCTATTCCACCTAGTGAGGTCCATGTGTATAGTTACTGTTGATGTCAGTGAAAAAGTCTTCCTTTCAAAGAAAAACTCATTGTTTCTGCAAAATTAATGATGCCTTCTTCAACATTCTTCCTATCACAAAGGCCATGTATTCCAGCTATTCTCTCTTCATCTTTGTTTGCATCTTTGGCATTCCAACCACAAGTAAATATCAGTGTATCGTGATGGATGTTCTATCAATTTAAGTGTGCAGAAGTTGGCAAAAATCTGCCGGTTCTTTACCTTTGGCCTTACTGGTTGGTGCATCAATTTTAATAATTATCATATTAGCAGGTCTTCCTTGTAGGCATGTGGATATTTTCGTATCACTGACAGTACTGTATGTGAGAATAGAGCTTGAAATGTTCTTTTTGACAGTGAAAGCAATGCCATTCTTCTTCAAGTTGCCATTTCCAGCATTCTAGACCATATGATTGTCTGATTCAAAATGGGCTATACCAGTCCGTTTCGCCTCACTAATGCTTAGGGTATTAATGTTCATGGGTTCTATTTAATTGTGGATGATTTCCAATTTCCATAGATTCATACTTTGTATGTTCCCCATTCCAATTCTTAATGAATGATTGCAACTGTTTTTTCTCACTTTGAGTTATGTCATGTTAGCAAATAAGGTATTGAATTTTGACTCCATCCACAGCATTAAGGTCGACTGTACTTTGAGGAGGCAGCTCTACCCTAGTTGGGTGTGAGTGTCTTCCCACCTGAGGGGCTCCTCCTTGGGCATTAGATCACACAAGATTGGCCTGGTATTCCTAACGATTTCACTGGCTAATGATTTTTGGAAGTAGACCACCAGGTCCTTCTTCCTAGTCTGTTTTAATCTGAAAGTCCAGCTGAACCCTGACTGCTGTCAGTGATGCTACTGGTATCTGAAGACCAAACATGTGGTTTTCAGAATGACAACAATATGGAAGCCGTGACAGTACAACAAACTGACACATATGTGGAGAATTGACACGCTAGAGTGGACTTATCAGATTGTATACACAGAACTCACACATGAAGTGCCCAGAGGATACCCCTTTGAAGACAACTGTGAAGAACTAGGTTGGGAAGGAAGCCCTAATATACTTGAAGACTGTTATGATTCTTATTTTATGTAAATCAGATTTGAAAGTGGAGCTACCCTCACAGAATGAAGATCCCTAATTTCAGTGGGGCTGATTGAAGCCTATAATGGTAGGTGCCAATTGGCAGCTCTCGATCCACAGATCCATGGTGGCCATGGATACCACAGTAGACAGCAGAGTCAAAGCACTAATCAGAATAGTCTGACTTGTGAGAGACCCACAAGAGTGGGTGCCTACATCGACCTGGGACCGGAAGAACCGGAAGTTGCCCGGCCACCACCAGTGATAGCCATGACGGAGCTCACAGAGAGGAGCCTCACTGGCAACACAAGAATAAAAAGAGGTGCATCATGAGATCTCCACTAAAAGACCTCAATTGATGGTCCAGCGGTTTTGGGATTCCTCTGAGAACATGGCCCCCGGCCCTGATGCTGCCCGTTCCCATAAATTATATCAAAGGTCCACTGTTTGGACAGGAATGGAATGGACTTGGCAATGGAGAGTAACCATATATTGGAAGCACTTTATGGTTCTATACATCTATAGAATATCATCTTGCTGACCTCTGGCTGGAGGAAGGGGAGTGGACGGAGAGGAGGGGAAAGGAGACTGTTGGTAGGATGAGACATGTATGGAGCAGAGAGGAATAGTGTGCAGTCACTGGACAGGGAGAGCAGTGGAAGCTGCATATAGGGGGGCATGTAAATTTACACGTGAATGTACATTTTCACTCAGTTGTGTTATAAAAAAAAAAGAATAGTCTGACTTGTGTGGACTTAAGGGATGGCTACTCAGTCCTGGTGTCCCTTGTAGTAAAATAGAGAGGAAGTCTACTAAAGATGTCCTTGATGTGTACAAATGGATGAATTCTAACTCAAACTGCCAAAAGAGAGAGTCACATCTCCTCAAATAAATACCAGATTTGGGCATGTTTACAGACCCAGAACCCTATTGTTGAAGGGGAGACTGGGTCCCCTTCAGGAGGGACTCACATTGACTCTACAGGGGAGGGTAGAACCACCTGATAGAGTTTCCCTGGAACACCTGGTGGATTTGAACCTCTGACTTGTGGTTAGCGGTAGTAGCAGTGAAGCTCGATATGGATAGGATTTTCATTGATGTGATAAAACGAAAAAAACCCAAACCCACTGCTGTTGCCTAGATTCCAACTCATAGCAACCATATAGCTGAAAGTAGAACTGCCCTGTAGAGTCTCCAAGGAGTGCCTGGCAGTTGTAAACTCTTACCCTTTTGGTTAGCAGACGTAGCACTTAACCAGTACACCACAGGTGTTTCCTCAATATGCTAGCAAACCAAAAACCCAACCTGTTCCTGTGAAGCTGTTCGCCACTCCTGGCTACAGAGTAGACCCACCCTCTAGTGTTTCTAAGGAGCACTGGGAGAGTTCAAGCTGCCAACCTTTTGCTCGCAGCCATAGCACTAAACCACTACAACGCCACGCTGCCCATGGGCATGGTATAGGCCGGGCAATTAATCCCGCAGGAATTCAGGCACCTTCTACCTCAGTGAAATATCTAGAGGTCCAGTGGTATGAGGTGTGTCTAGATATTCCTCCTAAAGGAAGCAAAAGTGATTGCATAAGGCTCTTCCCACAACTGAAAATGAGATATAATGCTAGGGGGCCACTTCGGAGTTTGGAGGCAGCTTATTCTTCATGTGGGTGTGCCACTCTGGTCTATCAAGTGACTTGAAAAGCTGATAATTTTGAGTTGGGCCCATAACTGGAAATGGCAGTGCAATAGGTTCAGACTTCTTGGCCCACAGCTCTACCACTTGGCCCATATACTCTGGCTGATAGAGTGATGCTTAAAGTGTCAGTGGCAGATACAGATGCTATCTGAGCTCTTCAGTGTGACCCTATTGGTGACTTGCAGCACAGACCCGTTGTATTTTGTGGCAAAGCTCTGCCGTCCTCAGCAGGTAACTACTCTCCTTTTGAGAAGCCTCTTTGGGCTTGTTACTCGCTCTTAGTAGAGGCTGAACGTCTAATGATGGGCCACCGAATCACCAGGAGACCCAAGGTGCCCATCACTAGCTCATTATTGTTGTCTGATCCACAGACCCAGAAAGGTGGCCGTGCAAATCAGCGCTCCATCATTAAGTAGAAGTGGTATATATGAGATCCAGGCCAAGTATGAGCTGAAAAATGAAATAGGTTGCATGAGACAGTGGCCTAAATACCTGTGGTCTCTTCTCCTGCCATGTTAGCTTCGATTGTCTCTTCACCATCTATGGTCTTACAGGAAATTCCTTCTAATCAGTTGACTGAAGAAAAGAAGTCTACTTTAGAGATGGTTCTGCACTGAACGCTGGGCAGTGACAGAAGTCCAGCAACTTTCTGGGATCTCTGTGGAGGTCAGTGGTGTAGGGAAACCCTCAAAATGGGCAGAACTTTGAGTGGTGCCCTCATTTTTAGTTTTCCTTGGAAGGAGAAATGGCCAGATGTGCAATAGCACACTAATCCCTGGTTTGGGTAGGTGGTCAGGTGAAATAGCATGATTGGAAAACGAGAGACACAGATTTATGGGAAAGAGTTATTTGGGTAGAAAATTCTGAATGGGCTGAGAAGTGAAGTTATGTGTATCTGATGTGAATGATCACCAAAGGGTGACTTCAATAGAGGAGGATTTTAAAGTCAAGTGAACAGAATGATGTATTCTGTGGAAACCATTGATTCTCTTTGTCCAGCTACTGCCCTGATTGCTCAGTGGGCTTGGGAAAAAGTGGTGGTGGTGTCAGGAACATAGATTTTCACTTTCCAAGGCAGAGTTGGCAACTACTACCGCCGAATGCCCAGTGTCAGCCATAGAGAGCGACACCAAATTCCCAACATGGCTACATCTCTTGAGATGATGAGCCAGCAGACTGGTGGCAAGTTAATTACATTGGGCCACTGACATCATGGAAATGGTAGCATTGGTTTCTCCCTTGAACAGATATTCCCTCTGGAGAAGGCCCCAGTGGGAGAGTAGCATGCATAGCGGTGGGAACCTGTTGTGAGGGCTTCTCTTGTTCTGGGCCCCATTCCAAACTGATAGCTTTTCAAGTCACTTGATAACAAGATAGAATAAAACACCCAAGTGAGTAACATAATACCTCTAAAATCAAAAGATGCTCATGCAATAGGTGTTACGCCTCCTTTTCAGTGGTAAGAAGGGCCACATATATCACCTTACCGTCACTTTGCAAGGAAGATGTTGACTTTCCCGACGTGACTTGAGTCCAAGAAATTTCACTGAGATATACGGTATTAGAAATTTGTATGCTATTTTCCACCATCTGAATTGAAAAACCCACTGCTGTCAACTCAAAGAAGCCTATTGGACAGGGTAGAATTGCCCCACAGAGTTTCCAAGGAGCACCTGGTAGATTGCAATTACGAACTCTTTGGGTAGCAGCTGTAATAGTTAACCACATTACCACCAGGATTTCCTTCCACCCATTATCATATAGATATCTTAACAATAAATGTAGAGTCTTTCAGGACCAGTCAGCACCATGTCCACAATGTACCGGACCAGGTGAAGTCTTAGGGAAAGGGAAATTTATCCTGGTCCCTGTCGTCTAAATATTGACATACAGCAAGAGAGTTGACACACCGCTGAGTAAAGACAGTCGTGGTATATTGCAGGCCGTGCCAAATGAAAGCAAACGTCTGCTGGTGGTTCTTTGAAATAGAGACGAGGAGAAATGACATTAATGGCTTCATAACCCAGGAGATGTGCTAATTTGCAGGCCACATTGCCCAAGAAACTCCTATTCCCACTGATTGGCTGCTCCCATTAGGTTGTGAAAACGGAGAATGATTACATAATGTCAGCTGAACGACTGACAATTACAGCCTAATCAAGTGGGCAAATCCCGTTACCCATCCCAGTTGTGATGAAAATGTTCTGAAGTAGATACTGATGATGGTTGGATAGGGTTGTGAAAGTACATAGAGCCACTACACTACACACTTTAAGGCTATTAAAACAAAACTTTATTGAAAGAGAAATTTCCTGTCATATCGCATCCTGTCCTATCCTATCTTATGCTATTTTATCTTATCTATACTATACTATCTAACACACTATAAACAATAAAGTATAAATTGAGCCAGACAATTACTGCAATACAAACCCAAACTACCCATGCAGATAAATGTTTGGGGCTTGAGGCCGATGTTTCGTCACCGTGAACAAGATACTGATGTGAAAGAGATGTGGCACTTGGCTCAGCTTGTGCTGTCCAAGGGTGTGCTGGAGATGGAGGACTTAATAGTGTAGGAGGCTCCAGTGTGACAGCAGAGGAGGCAGTGGGAACAGGATCCATCTCAGGAGTTGTGTAGGGAAGCTGTTGGAGGTGTCCCAGGGTAGAAATCCAACCTTCCAGCTGGTGAGGGTGCTCTGTGGCATGCCAGTGTACGTCCGTCGGCACCACTGTGCTCATCAGGCAGTCCCGGCGCCGATCACGGTGCTGGCCCAAGAAGAGAATCTGACCTTCCAGCAGGCTCTCCATCAGGTGCGTGACTTGGTGACGGATGACGTGTCGTTGAACCCACCTACCCTGTTGCTCTAAGAAGTGGATCTCACTCAAGAAGTCATCCTGGAGTGTATTCTGGACATTGCCCACGGTAAAATCCCACATCTCTTGTGGAGGCTTCTGGTGAGAGTGGTGACTTTGGTGGTGGGACAGACGGTACTCAATTGATCTTTGGTGGTGGCGCAGGAAGAATAGGGTCAGCATGCTGAGGTGGTTCAGGTGTTGGATGTAGAGGTCAGCCAGGTTCAGAATCTCCACCTCCAGTTCCCTATGCATCAACGGCCAGAACTGAAGCTGGTAATAGAACAGTAGGTCCTCTGCTGAGCTCCTGTATGGGAGCAGAGCCAGGGTGGACCTTGGCTCCTGCCCCTCGATTGGATTCTGGAAGTGGCCCAGGAAAGGCATCTGGGTGCTCATCTGATGCTGCTGATGGAGCTGGAGGTGGACCTGGGCTACCTCGAGCTCCTGTGTTGGAGCGCGAAGAGGCTCCACGTCAGCTGGTGGTCTGGGAGTCAGTTCAGGAGGGAGCTCGGGGTAAGTATCAGGCCCTCCAGCTGGCTCTATGTCTGGTCCTGCTGCCGGAGCTGTCAGTTTTGTAGGTGATGGACTATGGAGCTCTGGTGCTGGTATGGGACCAGAACGGACCGCAGCTGATAGCGTGGATGTTGGTTCTTGTGGCAAAGAGGGATGTTGAGAGACGTTTACAAGGGGCCCTTGGCCTGGCTCTGGAGCTGTAAGAGGAGAAGTGGTCACCAACAGGACTACCTTTCCTCATGCCTTTCCATGATGTCTAACATCCCACTGCCATCAGGAGACACCCAATCCCCAGATTTCCACCCCAGGAAGTCTTCTCAGACTTTGGTCAACCACAGGAGGCCCAATGGTTCCTCCGAGCTGTGTCTTGACCCTAGTCTCTTCTGGTCTTCCCATGTGCCCTTGACAAGCTCACGTGCAGGCATGCCCTGTACTCCTCACCCTCTAGCTCTGCCTCAGTGACCTCCTGTTGATCCAGTTTGGCCCGGAGACATCGGGCACGGTGCTCCAGATAGGAACCTGGCATGTTCAGCTGAACGTGTTCCAGCACGAGCTTCAAGCAGGGGAAGTGTGGGGGCTCATCAAAGTCATCCGGGTAGTCCGTTAGCCACATGGTCAGGATAAAACTAATGGCGCTGGGGGTGAGTGGGGAGAAGCAGGGTGAGAGGCCAGGCTATTCCCACCACACTGGCCTCCCAGGGGTCCTGTGCAAAGGACCAGATCCTCTGTCTGCCCCTAGATCACACCCTCTGGCTGTCCTTTCAGTGACAGGCCTGGTGACTGAGCAGAGGGCTAGCACAGAACCTCTGTCCCAGAGAGCTCCCCATCAGTGCTCTACAGAAGCATTCTTTCTCGGGGATCCTGATTCTACCCTATTGTGCCATCTGGCCCTCTCCACACTGGACAGTGTCCCTCTGAGGACAAGACAGACATGTGACTACATGGTGACCTCACAGCCCAGTACCCAGTAGTACTACACACGTATCTAGCACTCAGGAATACACAGAATCCATCCCGTGCCCCAGATGCACAGGCTCCTCCCCTGGACCACGCACACAGAGTGCTGGCTGGTTCCCTGAGCAGGTCTGAGGGTCTTTTCTCCCACAGACAGTATTTTCCCAGGGACGCGGGCCCAACAGGCAGCTGAGCAGGCACAATCTTAGAGCAAGTCTGACCCCCACTGCCTCCTGTTTTCGGTCCCAAATCGGGGAGGGGGCAAGTGGTGATGTGAGGGAATTGTGGGCTTGTAGATTGTCTCAAGTCACTCTGAGCCCCCAGTCTCCTCTCTGCTCCCCAGGTTGCCGAATTTCTACATGTACCTGCCTGTTACCCATTAGGTCCTGCAGCCCACAACTCTAAACTCATTCCTCTAGTAGACTGTAGATTGTGGGGCCGAGGTCTACCCAGCTTAAATGCAGACACAGCCCCCCTCCACAAGCTCCACCCTTCTGCAGAGGCAGTGGTCCTTTGTTCTTCACGGAAAGTCCACTCACTCTATCAGTTGGTCCCGGGGTTCAGTGTCCGTGGCAGAAGTTGGGTGATTACATCCATACCTAGAGGTAGCATGAGGGTGTCACCGCTAATGTAGTTTTTCCCCTGGGGGTTCTTAAGTCTCGTGTACCTGTCTGTCTCCTAACTAGTGTGGAGGCCCAAGAGGACAGGCCTCACTGTCAGCTTTGTCCACTGAACAATGATGAGCACCTAGAACAGTGTCTGTAACAGTGGGGGCTTCGTGGACAATTGGTGATACAGTAAAGCCGAGCAGGAGCTTCTAGAGTATCTGAGAGTCCTGGGGTCCCTGTGCCGTCCTTCCAGTTTCCCTGCTCTGGGAAAGGACTCAGGGAATGGAAACTCTATCCCCTTTTACAAATGGGTGTCCAGTCAGTGAGGGGTGAAGCCGACAACTTCTTGTTGGGGGAGAGGAAACTAACGTGAACATCCTAGCCCCTCTGGCAGCCTTCCCCATCGAGCTGGGCTCTGGGTACCCAGGAATTCTAGCCGATGGGTTCTTTCCCACCTCCCTTCTCAGGGCAGTAAATGGAGACTGCATGGTGAAGTGACATTCCTTACAAATGTGAGGGGACAGAGTACCCTCTGGGTTGCAGACAGCAGGGCACTCACCTTTGGAAGAGCCCCTCAAGGACCTGCTGGGTGGTGGCGTAAGTTCTGTAAGTTCCCAGAAAAATCTTGATAAAGGAGAATTGGCCGTTCACGAAGGCCGGCACCAGGTGCTCCAGCAGCGTCTCCAATGAGCCTGCCCTGGTGTTGCGAAACACCCAGGCCTCGTCCAGATCCCGGTCTGCTCCACACACACACTGGGTGGCACAGAGGAGGATCACAGTATCAGAGGTGGGCCCGTGCACCACCAGGAGGCCTGAGGACCAGAGCTCCGAGTGTGCACACTCCTCCCCTTAGTGACCTGTGTTTGGAGTGGCACACTGTGCTTATAGCAGGGAACGTGACTTGGTCCTCAACGCAGAATTGCAGCTGAGGGATGGTTGAAATATTAGGAGCCTGAATTCATTTTGTTAACTATATAACTATGGTGTCTGCCTATAGGATCGGCAGAAATTTTGTGAGTTCTTACTAAATACCCCATTTTGAAGATGAGAAAACAGAGACTTGGCGACATCCAGGGAGTAGTCGAAGCTACCTGGTCATTGTGCAGAACCATCTGACACTATGGCTCCGTGATGTTCCCTGTGTGTCACATGAACGCTGCTGTGCTCCTAACTCAGAGGGGAAGGTCTGGTGCAAGCTCACTTCCTGCCCCCCTGGGAGCAGTACCCAGAGAAGACGCACACCCATGAGATCCCCTGGGATTGGGAAACAAGACCCAAGTTTTCTTTCTGTCCATTAAAGGGAGTTTTGAGAACGTAACCCTATTCAGCAGCGAGATCCAGCCCAAGGTGACAGCCTGGAGATCCTGGGATGGCAGAGAGACACCCACACGTTTCAGGATCGAAAGAATGACTCAGGCAGAATGAATCTGTATGGCCGTAAAGGACCAAGAAGGGGCTGAGCTTCTCAGGGCGGGACTGAGTCGATGCAGGGCCGCAGCCAACACCACTGGCTGCTGGGTCACGAGGCTGCCATGGGTGTTGGGGGAAGGATTCTGGCTCTAGGAATCTAACTTCAAATGCATATGTCCTCCCCCCAGTGTGCCACTGCCATGCTTCTGTCCCAGAAGTTCGGTGTATGAGGAGGCAAGCAACGTTCCCGCAGGCCTGCTGAAAGGGCAGCAGCAGGAATCAGTCCAGGGTGAGCAGCATTGAGAGGCTCCATCGCTCTGGGAACTGGTCTCCATTCTGGAATGTTCTGCAGCTGAGTCAGTACTCAGCCCCTGATCTGCAGGATTCACATGATGTGTCCCCTGAGATTGCAGATGGTATAAAAAGGTGTGTCATAGGCTTAGCCTCATCCTTTCAGTTAAAAGAAACTTGTAAGCATGACGACTCCTGGGGCTGGGAAACGGTGTGGAAGAACAGTCCAACCGGTGTTCCCGAACCCAGGGGTAGGAGATTAAACAGTGACCAAAAGCGACCTCCTGAATGACACATGGGCTGATGTTAGGTAATGATGGATAAAAGCTTGTTTCAGACATTCCTGCAAATGTGTCATTAGCGACTTTGTAGCTAGACACGATGGGGAGGGTAGTAGTGGAAAGAGGAAAGGGTGGCCACAGGTTCCTTTGGAGGTACAGTGGTGGCTCTCAAGAGGGAGAGTTCTGGGAGCGGGGCCAGAGGTGTCCAGGGTGGTTTCTGCGCTGTGGGCCCCTCTGGTCACTTGGGGTCCCTGGGTAGTGTTCCCATTCCTCTCTCCCCAGCACTCAGTCAGAGTCTGCACCAGCCTCTCCTGGGTCTTTTCTTGGGGTAGGGTGAGGAGATGATGCCATCATCCTTCTGTGAGCGCTTCTGCAGAGACAGTGCCAGCAGTAGCCAGGGAGGCATCCAGGGTCCCTCGGAAAGGCCTCTTTCTCTCTTTGCCTCTGTGCACACGGAACATTCAGGGAGGTTCCAGTGGGCTGCGTGTACTACGCCCTTGTTGAGTTGGCCTGGGGACTGCACCATCCAGCGCTGGCCGAGGCCAGAGAGGGAAAGGCAACGTGCGTACCGCAGCAGGCCCTAGAGGGGGTGGGACTCCCTCATGGTCAGCAGAGGCCCAGGCAGTGACCGCAGCTGCCACTGTGCATGGACTGTCCCAGTCAGGGTGAGCTGGATCCCAGAAAAGCCCAGGTGAGAGTGCCGAGTCAGCCTCTGACTCCGACAGTCCCTTACGACAGCCCTGGCCTGAGCTGTGACCGCCGGGCTGACTCAGATCCCAGAATTCTATGCGGTAGGTAAGGTTAGGGCAGGGAAGGCAGCGGGTCTCTCCACCCTTGCGACCCCTACCCCTGTCTCCATGACACTCTGTCTGATAACCTCGGGCCCCCATCACCCCTTTCCAGTCAGACGCAGCACGGAGAACCCAGTGAGGATGAGGGGCCCTGCGGGAGGGGCTCGGGGCTGCCTCGGTGAGTGCTCGTCCCGGGGTAGCACGCCGTTTTCACCCTCCTCCTCCTCACCCCCTTCCTAGGTCACCGCCCCCTCCTTCCCTGAGCCCCGCTCCCCTCTCCCAAATGGACCTTGCCTCACCCAACAACTATCTGCTTCATCCTTTCTGTCCTCATTTCTCCCCGTCCCCGTTTCCATGGACCCCACAAGGACAAACGCTGGCATGGTCTGAGGGCTGAGGTGCCCTGGGGAAGCGGTGTGGGTCTGCCCAGGTGGGATCCAGTGGTGGCCGGGTCCCGATTGGTGGGACTGGGTCACTCTGTGTTACCTGCAGGGTCTGCCTTAGGAAACGCCAGAACCTCCGGGACGGTGAGATGAAAATACGGCGTAGCCTTCGTGAGAATCCCGAGCTCCAGGGCTCCGAAACGAGTGAAAACGGGATACAAGAAGAACACATGTTGCTCGACCAAGTGTCTCTACTCTAGCGAGTTGGGTTGGGTCTGTGACTAGAATGCGGGTACCTGGTTACCAGGATTCCAATTCCGTTGTGCTCTGCCATGAAGGAAGTGAAGTCATGTTGAGTGCCCTGACCTGGGCCCGACCTCAGATAGAAAGTTGTCTTGGGAGGATCACCTCTCTCCATGCCCTGTCCATAACTGTGTACAGCTGACCCCAATTCAGCCCCTCCCCCCAGAATCCAGGCAAGACCGGGGTACAGCCAGGTACCCAGTTTTGTGCAACAGAGCTGCATAGCTCATCTCTGTTAAGCGGTTTGGGACCCTAAACAAGACTGTGTGCTTCTCAGAGCCTCCCTGGTCCTCCCGCCTGCACAGTGGGGATCCTTTTAGTATCTTCTTCCTGGGGGTGTCCAGAGGTGTATGTGCGATAACGTCTGTAGACCTCATGGGCTGGCGTTATATGTAGCTAATCAGGGGCAAATTATCCAACAGTCAAGGTAAGCACAGGGCTCACCTGCTTACCAAATCATCTGTTGTAAGCATTTTCATGTTTTTTCGCTTTATTAAAGGTTCTGCTTCTAGGCATGGTCAGCAGGTTACTCGCTCAACCCCACAGCACATTGCTACAGAATCAAAGCTTCTTTTCAAATCCACAGTCCCCAACAGGGCCAGATGGCCCTGGAAGCCAAGGTAAACACAAGTTTCCGCATTAGAAGATGACGTGTTCACCTTGCTTGCCTTGCCTGTCGGATAATCTGTCCCTGTAGCTAGTGCACGAACTCAGAAATAGAAGACGTCGAAGCAGGAGTGGGAGGCTGCATGGTGTATGCCTCAGACAGGAGTGGGTTCCCATGGTATGATCTTGGGGAAAATTTCCTCTCTCGGCCTTTTTTCCCAGTCTGCACCAGGAGGGGTTTGGAAAGATGTGAACTTTGTGACCCTCTGGAGGAAACTTTCTGTGACTTGCATTTTATTTAGAATCTGAGCCAATGCTTCATCTCAGTCTGGGGGGTGGGCAGCCTGCACAATGGCCCCCAGTAATCTCACCTGCTGGTCTTTATATCCTATGTGGCCCCCTCGCCTCAGTGTGGACTGCACTGGGGACTTGCTTCCGAAAAATATTATTTCTGTTGTTTTTGTTAGGTGCCTCAGAGTGAATTTCAACTCCTAATGGCCCACTGGGGGCAATATCTCTTGGATGTCTTATATTTTCTGTCATCTCTTTCTGTTTGTCATTTATTTCTCTCTTCCCCCAACCCCCAGGAAACAGCTGTGATATATGACCTTCCCTTGGAGAGTACCAGGTGACAGTGACCTGAGGGAGGGTCAGACCTTGTATTTAAACTCAATATATGTAAAATATTAGGGTTTCAACATATAATCAATGTAAGAAAGTTATTAATAAGCTATTTTTTCTTTTTTTGCACTAAGTTCTTAAAATCTTGTGTATTTGAAGAGTAGCCCCATTTCAAGTGCCCAGTAGATCACTGGTTGCCATTGAGTTGATACAGACACTGGTGTCTCCATGAGTAAGAAGGTATAACTGTGCTCCATAGGGTTTTCCATGGCTGGTGTTTTGGAAGCCACTAGCCCTTTCTTCCAAGGTACCTCTGAGTAGACTCAAACTGCCAACCTTTCAGTTAACGACCAAACACTTGATTCTTTGTACCACTCAGAGATCTGCAAAAGTTCCTAGTGGGCACTGGTGGCCTTGTAGTTTGCTTAGATTTTTTTTTCCCATCATCAGTATTTAATGAGCACTTACAGTGCACTAGGCACAACAGGCACTTGGCAGGCTCAACAGAACATACAGAAAACATTGTCCCTTCTTCAGGAGCTTACATTCTAGAAGGAAAACAAAAGAATACACCTCTTTTAAAATGGTATTTTTGTTTGGTGTTTTCTGCAGGTAGTGTGGAAATATCCTTAAGGGTGAGCTTTGGGTATAACTTAGCCTCATCGTTATTTAGAGAACACAGGAAGAGTAAAAGATTTAAAGGCAGATGATGACAGACCATTTGGGAATAGTCAAGGCTTACAGGGAGAAAAACACATCTCATCAACTAAGGAGATTTGCTGCCGTTGGTAGGATGAGGGAAGTAGTTTGTGGGATGCAAGCAAAGGAAGCAGGGTGTCTCAAAGACATAGAGTGGAGCCAGAAAGATCATGCGGCCTTTTTCCAAGTACATGGCCACCAAGTAGAAATGGTTGGTGACAAGACAGAAGGCGGCTAACAAGGAAGGTAATCCTGTGCACCTGACAAATAGAATAAAAGGATCAAAATTGAAGGCAGTCTATATCTAGAAATTTTTAAAAGCCAAAAGTGATTTGGAAGCACAAAACTTACAGTTAATGCTACCCGGTGTCACAAGGAGCCAAGGGCATTGAGACTTTGTAAGTTAGAAAATTCCATAGACCAAAAAATTTTAAATACAATACATCACATTTTTCTGTTCTATCTCCCTCCAAAAGCTAGAAATGAGTTTTCTCTGAGAGGGGGAAGAGGAAGAGAATGGGTCATGGGTGGCAACAGTAGTCATTCTATTAAGTAGTATTTCTGTCAATATGATAAACTTTGCATTTAAACTTGGTAAAAGCCCATTAGCTGCCAAGAGCGAGTAAGGACTAAATTTCCAAAAATGTACAATTTCTTTTAGAGAAGTTTCAGAACCAAAAAAAACTAATTTACACGAAAAGCTGTAGAGAAAGTAGTTGAAAAGTCCATTCATAAAACTTTTATTCCACTTACATCAACTTAACACATGTTCTTAACAATTATGCTTGGATTGTTGATGAAAATTTCCTAAAAAGCTAGCCATCATCTCAAGTTATTTCCGTGTTAACTATTTTTACAGCACATGCATGTTAGGCAAGTATCAAAAAAAAAAAATCACAAAGGCAAAAAACCTAAAAAAAGTTAAATATATGGGATTTTTGTTTTACCGCTGTGCTTGATATACATGATGTAATGGATATCAAGCAATTCTTTTTTACTGCATCTTTACTTGTATATTTGTTCTTAGGTTGCCTAAAACATTGAAATACAAATAAAATGAGTGTAGCAAAAATAATGAAAGCGAACAGCAGGTAACTTTACAAATAACGGAATGTGAACCATTTCTCCCTTTCTCTACAGTAAATTGGGTCACAACTTTATCTGAAGAACACTTCTGCAGCTGCAGTCAAATGTGTGCACACTGAGTTTTATATTCCGTAGATACACATGGTTCAGCATGTCCTATCCATGGAATATCTACTTCTACCACAGCCTTGTGAAGTGCTCCAAACCTTAAAGTACCCACAATGCCTACAGTGTGACTGGAACCAATTTTCTCTTTATCCCCCCACCAGAACAAACCAATGCGTAGGCAGTTTTCTTTGCTAAGACATGGAAGCAGTTTTAACACTGGCCCTGGCGGAGCCACAATGTACCAAAGTACTATGCCAAACATTTATACCTTGTATAAAAAATTCCACATCCCCATGTTGGCCATCTCAAGATGAAAACAGGTAACTTGCTATACGTTAACTGGCTCTATTCCCCTAATATTAAACATAAAAACCATATGGGAAATATAGAAATTCAAATAGAAGTAACATAAACCTGTCATAAACCATAAACGGAAACTATCTGTGGGACAGCATGGACGACAAATGTTCTACTGTGTAAATTTTAGAATGAGGCAGATAAAAAGTTAGAAGGCTGGTTAATTTTCCCCCCCTTCTCCTGCTTCAGCTTCATCTCCTTGGGTATCCGATGTCCACAATGTCAAGTTGTCTCTCAGTAACTGCATTATTAGCGTGCTGTCTTTGTATGACTCTTCACTTAATGTATCAAGTTCAGCAATGGCTTCATCAAAAGCTGTCTTTGCAAGACAGCGGGCTTTCTCTGGGAAGTTCAGAATCTCGTAATAGAACACAGAGAAGTTAAGAGCCAGACCCAGTCTGATAGGATGTGTTGGTTGCATTTCCTTTTTGCTGATCTCAAAAGCTTCTTGGTACGCGTGTTGTGACTGACCCACAATCCCTTTCTTGTCATCACCAGCAGCAACTTCAGCCAAGTAACACTAGTAGTCTCCTTTCATTTTCAAGTAGAAGACTTTGCTGTCTGCTTGTGAAGCATTCGGGATTAAGAACTGTTCCAAAAGAGACAGTACATCATTGCAGATATCTCTTAGCTCGGTCTCAATTTTCTCTCTGTATTCTAGAGCCATCTGCTTTTTTTTCTCAGCACCTTCCGTCTTTTGCTCAATACTTGAGACGACCCTCCAAGATGACCTACGGGCTCCTGCAACATTTTTATAAGCAACTGAGAGAAGATTCCTCTCCTCATTGGATAATTCAGCTCCTTGCTCAGTGACAGACTTCGTGCAGGCTGCCATGTCATCATCGTTCAGCCTGCTCGGCCAATTTGGCCTTTTGCACTAGCTCATTTTAATCCATGACTGGTTGTTCGTGGCCCCTGAAGCGCAGCTTCCCCCTAGGTCTACCCAGCTTACAACTCCTGGTTAGATTTAAGATAAGCATTCTTGGTGAGAATTCTTCATGGGTGATATTTTAAACTTCCGATGGCATTTAATGATGTTTGATCACTTGAGTAAAGGAGTTTCCTACAGAGTTTTCCACTATAAAAGACTCATTTTTCCCTTTTGTAATGTAGAAAGTAATTGGTAGGTGTTTCTTGGGTACCATGAGGCTATTCTGTTGCCCTATTGTCTTTCACCCAGACATTTTGGTAGAATCCACTGACAATACTGTTGTGGACCTACCAGAACTCTGATGCTTACAAAACAATAGTTTCTTATAATTATGTTTATATTTATTAGCTGACATTATCCTCTAAGAAGAGATAATATTGGTGGTTAGCTGTGTTATTTATGTTAGGGATTTCCTTTACTTCTTTTCCTTTGGATGTAAGGCAGGCAGAGAGTCCACATGGACACCTCACAGAACTGGAAGTGTACAAGTGGAGTATGCAGCCCAGGAGAATTAGGGAATGAATAGAGATCAGGAAGGTTAATGTATTTGTTAGGATAAAGCTAACTAGCAAATAAATGACAACATTTCATTGGATTGTCATACTAGGTGTTTACTTTTATAAAAGTTCACTGTGGGTGTTTAGTGTTTAGCAAGCGGTCTTTGTCTACGCTCTGATTCGGGACTCACCCTTCTAATTTCTTGTGGCTATGGTGTCACCCAGGGCCTTGAAATCCTCAGCATCTAGGATGAAGGGGAAAGAGAATATCCTAACCCATGTTCTCTAGAGAAACAAAACCAGTGAACTGTACATACATATACATATTAAAAAAACAAAAAAACACCCTGTTGATGTTGAGTCGATTGTGGGTCCTATTGACCTTACACACACAGAAGGAAAGGAAATGGCTTATATAGTTTGGAGGCTGACAAGTGCCAAATCTATGGGTCAGGCATCAGGCTGGAGTCCTCTCCTGACTCAGAAGTTGCAGGAGCTGATTAAGTCTGAGATCTGCAGGTCAGGCAGCTGACTGAAGCCTTCTCATGTCCCAAGAACTAGAGGTCAGGGGATGACAAGATAAATGTGGGATCAGAAAGAGTAAGAGCAAGCTTTGCCAGAATAGCTATATGTAGACTGGATTGGAGTCATACACCCAAGGAAACTCTCCTTCTGATTGACTGTGTGTTTGGTGTCTGGTACTGCTCTAACAGAGATACAAAAAGTGAATGTCTTTAACAAAGAAAAGTTGATTCTCACACAGTCCTGGAGGCTAGAAGTCTAAATTCAGGGTGCCAGCTCCAGGGTAATGCACACTCTACTCTTTTTCTCTCTCAGCTCTGGAGGCAGGTCCTCATGATGCATCCATCTTTCTTTGATCTCAGAGAATCTTGGCACAGGAACCTCAGGTCTGAAGGACACACTCTGCTCCTGGTGCTGTGCTCTTAATGGCAGGAGGTCCCTTACTCTCTGCTTGCTTCCTTTCCTTTTATCTCTTATAGGATAAAAGGTGGTGCAAGTCACATTCCAGGGAAACTCTTTTTGTAAGGGTACAGTGATCCCACCCTAATCCTCTTTAACATAATCCTGTCTATTAACTACAGGACACATTAGGATTTACAGACTAGCGGAAATCACAAAATGGAAAACAACCACACAATACTGGGAATTATGGCCCAGTCAAGTTGCTGCACACATTTTGGGGGAACACAATTCAATCTATAAGAGACTGCTCCATCAGATTACAAACTGGAGGATGATCACATGTCTGCGAAACTACTGAGAATGAAGCCTAGCCAAGCTAACACAGCACAATAACCATCATGGAGAGAAAGCAGAGAAGGTCATCCACCTCTTAATTATCTTGACCTGAAAGTGACATGTGTAATTTTCACTTGAACTTGATTGGTGAGAGCAAGTCGAAAAGCCCAACTGAGATGCAAGGGGTGAGGTACCACCCGAAAATACAACTCCTGGCTTGTTGCTCTGAAGTGACTTCTTGCAATAAAGTGACTTCCTCTTTCTCAAAGACTGGTGTCCAGACAACTGGCAAGTCTGAGTGTGCCAGACAAGTATAACTGGAGGCCTGAAAATCACTGAACAGTGCTGTTTTCGAACAAAAGTGTAGATTGAAGTAGGCAGTCAGGACTAATTCTTTAGCTATTTTTATTAACATTTCTGGCTTCGGGACATTAGCTGGCTCAGGCAGGAAATCATACATTAACTTACA
The DNA here is from genome assembly GCA_028571685.1 of Heterohyrax brucei. Lineage (NCBI taxonomy): Eukaryota > Metazoa > Chordata > Mammalia > Hyracoidea > Procaviidae > Heterohyrax > Heterohyrax brucei. Next base: position 25,794,990 of record CM053149.1, on the reverse strand, counting down.
GGAGCCACTGAGATAAAACCTTTATGGCCTTTGCAGCTTTTTTCTAAAAGTATCAAGTAAGTGGAGGTGCTAGTTTGATGCCTCCTGCTCAGGTGACAACTGACAGCTGCCAGTACCCCAGTTCTGCTGCATATTTTGTGTGAATCCCTACGCCCTGACCTCAGAAGAATGGCCCCTTAACTGCCCACATTGTTCCCTGACACTTGCCCCTGTACCTGCTTATAGCCTCTGCCTTTAAAAACCCTGACCTTGCCTGAATTTGGACGCCGGTCCAAGGATGCCGCCAGCCCCGTGTGTTGCTGGCATACAGAAATAAAAACCTTTAATCACCTTACCCAAGCTCCTGTCTCAGATATTGGCTGCTTGTGTGTTGTGGAATGTTTGTGTGTTGTGGGGATGATGGATGAATAGCAAACAGAGTGGAAGGGAGCCCTCCTCCAGTCCAGGGTCCCACAGTCCAGCTCAGAACATGGGGGATCCTCCGAGCCCCTACTGAGTAGGGACCACAGGCCCAGGCTCCTGTGAACCTGGGCAGTAACTAGGTAAGCCACGCCCCGATTCCCGACCCACAGAGACTGTGTGCCACTGGGAGTCGTTAGTTTTGTGGTGGTGTTATCACAGAGCAGGAGAGAACTCCTCCAGCCCATGTGGTCCTGGGGCCAGGATCTGTCCCCTTCCTCCCTGATGCTCTCTTTCCAGGTCACTTCAGCTGCATGGGCTGCTGTCAACCCGCTCTCTGGGCAATTATATTGGCCCCTCAGTCTCTGTACCAGGTAGATCTTTTCCCTGGCCTTCTGTCCCCAGACTCATGCAGGGCTGCTCTTACCAGTCACTCTGGTCACACGTAAGTGTCACCTTAGAGAGACCTCTCGAACCACACCCCAATCTCATCTCACAACACCCTGCTTTACTTTCTCTGTAATATGTGCTCTTTCCCTTTCATCCATCTTTTTTTTTTTTTAAATCCGTGTTTGGGTGTCTTAAAATTTCATCAATTCCTAAAGGATGTTTTTCTATTTGCCAGTGTCTTCCGTGCTGCTTCAACTTCTTCCTTTTGTATGATTAGTTCTTGATCACATGCTACATTGTGGAATGGTTGAATGTCATCCAGGTCTACTGTAGTCGCTATATTAATATCAGACAATTAAGCTTCAGAAAAAGGCGTGTCATTGGGAAACAGTAGAGACGTAACATGATAACGAAAGGTTCGTTTCTCCCCAAAGACCTACGAATTCTAAATGTGTGTGTCAATAACAACAGTATTTCCAAAGAGAAAGAGTGATAAATCTGTAGGGAGAAATGGACAGAGTCACATTTATAGTTGAGGATGACAGCACTCTTTTAGCAATAATTAATACAGAGCCCCGCTAGGTGGAGTCCTGGAAATTGGTGACATAACGATTGCATGCTATGTCAGCTAACTCAAAAGTCAATAGTTGGAATCCACTAGGTATCCCTTCGAAACTCTGTGGGGCAGTTTTCTTTTATCTTATAGAAATGAAGTGACCAGAACCCGAAGAAAGAATGATAAATAAAGGGCATCTAAGAACTGTGAGAGGACATCAGATGGTTTAATGTATATGCATCATTGAAATCTCTGAAAGACATTAGAGAGAAAATACAGGAAAATATATATTCGAAGAAACAGTGGCTAAGAATTTTCCAAACTAAATTGCAGATACTAAATTACAGATGCAAAGAATTCTGAAAATACCAACCTGAATTCATCTCGGGTGGGAGGTTGTAGAAACAAAACCTACCAAAGTGCACCAGTAAAGCAAAATGAACATCTACCATATTATATTTAAACTGCTGAAAACCAAGACAAAAGGAAAATTTTGACTGGCCTCTTACTAGAGGGGAGTGGAGAGGGTGGGAAAGAGGGGACAGGAGACTGTTAAGAGGATATGACATGTACAGAACAGAGTAGTGTGCTGTTACTGGGCAAGGAGAGCACTAGGAGCTGCACATAGGCGGGTATGCGAATTTAAACTGGATTGTACACTTTCACACAATCACAATAAATAAATAAAAAATGTACTTACATAGAAAGAAAATTTTGGAGTCAGTCAGAGAAATAAAGCAAACCTAAGTGTTAGAATTACATGAGAGTTCCTCTTGAAAATGAGTCAAGCACAATGACTGTGGAGTGAAAGCTTTAAATTACTGAACAAAAAGGTGGAGAGACTTTCAACTTAGAGTTCTAGATCTTACAACAATAGTTTTTGAAAAAGAAAGACCTACTGCTGTTGAGTTGATTCTGATTCATAGCGACCCTATGGGGCAGAGTGGAACTCTCCACAGAGTTTCCAAAGAGCATCTGGCAGATTTGAAAATAAAGGAGAAATGTATATATCCTCAGAAAAATAAAAGAATTCATTAGCATCCGATTTACACTACAAAAAAAGTTAAACACTTCTGATGGAAGGATTACATCACTAAGAAACACTGATCTGTTCAAAGAAATAAAAAGCATCACAAATTTATAAGTGGAGATGAAGTTGTTTTTGTCTAATTTTTAGCTGCTCTAAAAGATCATTGGTGATCTGAAGCAAAATTATTAACAATGTATTAGGTATGAATAGCATGTTAATTGTAGAATGGAAACCCTAGTGGCAGTGGTGAAGAGTTCAGCTGCTAATCACAAGGTGAGCAATTCCAATCCAGCACATCCACCTTGGAAATCCTATGGGGCAGTTCTGCCCTGTCTCTTATGGTCACTATGAATCAGAATCGACTGGGCAGTAATACTCGGGTTCTTTTAATAGGTACATATGAAATATATGACAAAAATAGTATCAGAGGCACAAAGAAGGAATTAGAAACTTAGAAAGTTCTCACACCGTATGTGAAGTGTAATATATGAAGAAACACTCAGAATACTTGATATGTTGTTAATACCTAAGGAAACTATTTTTTTTCCTCTTATAAGTAATAGTTCATTATACTGAGTTACAAAAAAGCTATAAATTCAACCACAAGAGGAGAGAGAAAGAGAAACAACTAAAGAATAAGTGGAAGAAATAGTAAACCTGGAGTGGATTGGAACTCAACTGTTTTAGGAGTTCCTAAATAAAAATGGTGTAAACATGGCAGTTGAAAGAGAGAGATTGCCAGATGGGGACAAAACCAAGAGCCAGATATATGTCGTCTACAAGAAACTGTCTGTCAGTGTAGAGAATTTGACCTGAAATATAATGCAGATATTTAAGTTAGAAGTAAATTGATGGGGCAGAGATACCATGCAAACAGCCAACAACAGAAAATTGGTGTTATTGTTGTTAGGTACTGTAACTGATAAGCCCGCACGTCACCTTTGCTGGGTCATGATTCTCAGTACTTCGGCAGTCCAATAAGGTGATCATTTCACTGTTGAGATTGGATACCTGGTCACTCCCATAAAGGGATCCGTTGTGAATGAGACCTGTGGGGCAGGGCCTATGGCAGATAACTGCCCCCTCAGCTTCTGTCTTTCCATCCTGCACTGCCCAGTCCTTCTTGCTGTCCTTACCATGCCTTTTGCTTGTTCTGGATCCTGCAGCTGGCTCCTGTTCCTCTGATGTCCAGTTCTTGGGACTTGAGTTAGCAGATGCCTTCTGGACTTGCCTGCTGATCTGGAGATTCATCGATCTTCACAGCCGGCAACAGCTGGTTCTCCAGCCTGGCAATCTAGGGTTTGCCAGGTCCTGTGATGGTGTGAATCCAGAAGTGCATCTTTCTTGCCTATGACTTTGGGGTCTTACAGCATCTGAAAACAATGCGAGCACTTCCTTGATATAAATCTCTCCCTCTCTCTTTCTTTCTTTCTATATGGATGTATGTTTATATAGTTCTCTAGAGGCCACCTAAGACATTTGGTATCATGAGTGGTTCTCAAAAATAAAACAACTAGTAAGGATGTATTTTCTAAATTGGTTTAGTTTGAAAGCTTTTGAGGATCATGCTTCCAGTAGTTCAGAGAGTGCTGCTAATCCTGCCATGAGGCAATAGTTGAAATATGTAAGGTACCATCACCATAGACCAGGTACTGGTAAAAAACAAGGCTCTGGTTGATTGCGTGATTGATAACCTTCTACACTTTTGTCATAATGAAAGGTGTAAGGAAGCTGATTGGCTAGTCCTCCTTTTGCTAGACTACCTGTTGAGGGAGAGGACTTCAGTCTTCCTGGTCAAAGTGGAAGCGTGACATAAGTGATCTCAAAGTTTCCACTTGTACCTTGCAAGAAAGCCTTATTTCTTGTAGTCACAGAGCTGATATTGCCATAAACCAAACCCGGAGTCTTATTTTAAGGGTAGCTGAATTACAACACCAACTCAACTGGCAATCTCAGAAGTACCTTAAGTTTAAGTGGAGGGCATTGACTGGGAAGAATTGGGATCCTGAAAACTGATGATGGGGACACCAGGGCAGATAATTAGAAAACTGGAGATCTGTAGCCCCTCAATTCCGTTGAATCCCTCCTGCCAACAGAACCTTTAGCTCCTCCGTACCCCTCGACCACCACATCCTGTGAAATTGACCCGGCTGCACCTGAAGCACCTTTGTCTGAACCATTGCCTGGACATTGTGTAAGGCGAATGCTGTGCAACACAATGCTGAATCATCTCAAAACGTTTCCTCACTGATGCTGGCTTCTCGACCTATCACTAGACTTAAGTCCCAGTGAGCCCCAGAAAGGTGAAATACAAAGTATAAGCCAGGAGGTGTACACTGCACTGCGAAGGAATTACTTGACTTTTCTCATATGTGCAAACAGAACCCTGGGGAATAGGTGTGGGAATGGCTGTTATGGGCGTGGGATGCTAGTGCAAGGAACAGAAAGGTGGAGTAACCTGAGGTCACCAGGAAGGACACAGAGTCTTCATTCAGTGTTGCAGCTTGAGAAGTTCAAAAAGGATCTAATACTTGGTTTCATTGATGCATTGGTCGTTTTGTGCTCCTGTAAGAGAAATACCAAAAGTGGATGACTGTAACAAAGAGAATTCGATTCTCTCATGGTCTAGTAGGCTACAAGTCCAAATTCAGTGGGTCACCACCAAGGGAAGTCTATCTCTTCTCTCTCAGCTCTGGAGGAAGGTCCTTGTCATCAATCTTCCCCTGGACTAGGAGCTTGTCCACTCAGGAACCTAGAGCCCAAAGGACACACTCTGCTCCAAGCGCTGGTTTTGGGGATATGAGGTCCCCCTCTCTGAGTGCTTGCTTTTCTCTTTTATATCGCTAAAGAAATTGTCTTAAGACACCATCTAACCTTGTTGATCTCATCCATATAACTGCCCTTTTCCTCCCTTGTTAACATCAAAGAGATAGGTGTTACAACACAGAGGGAAAACCCCAAAGATGACAAAGTGGTAGACAACCACCCAGTACTGGCAATCAGGGACTTGTCGATTTGGCAGATATTTTCAGGGACACAATTCAAATCCTGGCAGTGGGATTGCTGAAGCATGCTTTACACTGTGGCCTATAGTAAATTAAGTTGAAAAGTGAGAACTGCCTTGATACACTATGCAACAGGATATCCAAAGGCTTAGGGAATTCAGCATGCTGTTGGTCTTACTGTGAGTTGCTGTTCAGTTGGTTTCCATCCTACAGTGACCCTGTTCACAAAAGAACAAAACACAGCCCAGGCCTTTGCCATTCTCAGCAGTGTTGCTGTGCCTGAGCCCACTGACGCAGGCATTGTCTCATTGTGTTCCATTGACAGTCTTCCTTTTTTTTTGCCAGCCCTTTTCTTGACTCAGCATGACAACCTTGTCCGGGGACAGATCCCCCCTCATAGCATGTCCAAAGTACGTGAGACAAAGTCTTGTCATGCTTGTTTCTAAAGAGCATTCTGATGGAACTTCTTCCAAGACAGATCTGTTCATTCTTTTGACGGTCCATGGTATAGTCAATGTTCTTGGCCAGCACCACAATTCAGAGGCCTCACTGTCAATTCATAGGTCTTCTCTCATTTGTTGTCCAGATTTTGCACCTATAGGAGGTGATTGAAAACAGGATGGCTTGGGTCAAGTGCACGTCAGTCCTCAAGGGGACAACTTTGCTTTTCAACATTTCAGAAAGGTCTTTTGAAGCAAATTTGTCCAACGCAATGCAATCTTGGATTTTGTGGCCGCTGTTTCCACAGCGGGTAATTGCAGCTCCTAGCAATAGAAAATTGTTGACAGCCTCAGGCTGTTCTCCATAGATCCTGATGTTGCTAACTGGTCCAGTTGGGAGGATTTTTGTTTTCTTTATGTTGATGTGTAATTTCCCCTGAAGGCTGTGATTTTTGATCTTCAAGTCCTCTTGACTTTCAGCCAGGAAGGCTGCATCCTCCAAATGGTAGCTCTGGGTGTTAATGAGTCTTCCTTCAACTCCGATGTCTCCTTACCTCTCCATATTATCCAGTTTCTTGGATTATTTGTTCAGCATGCGGATTAAATAGATAGATGGTGAAAAGATACCACCCTGATGCACACCTTTCCTGGCTTGAAACTACGCAATATCCACTTTCTCTGTTCATATGATTGCCTCTTGATCCGTGCATTTACAGATTCCTCATGAGCACAACACAGTGTTCCGCATTTCCCAATTTTTGCAATGTTATCCAGCTTTTGTTATGAGTCATGCCACTGAATGTCCTAACATACTTAATAACCGTAGGTAAACATCTTGGATATTCTCTTTTTTCAGCTAGGATCTAGCTGACCTCAGTCATGATACCCTTAATTCCATGTCGTCTTGTGTACCTGGCTTGAATTTCTGGCAGATCCTTGTCACTACTCTGCTGCAGCCCCTTTGGAATGTTCATCTGATAAATTTTGCTTCTATGTGATATTGATGATACTGTGTAATAATTTCTGCTTTGGGTTGGATCATCTTTCTTGGGAATAGGATCAATATGGATCTTTTCCAGTAGGTTTCCCAGGTAGCTGTCTTCCAGATTTCTTGGCATTGATGAGTGCACACTTCCAGCACTGCATCCATACGTTGAAACACCTCACTTGGTATTCCATCAATGCCTGGAGGCTTGTTTTTCAGCAGTGCCTTCTGCACAGCTTGGACCTCTTCCTTCAGTACCACTGATCCCTAATCATATGTCAGCTCCTGAGATGGTTAAGTGTTGAACAGTGCTTCTTGGTATAGTGATTCTGTCTTCTGTTGATGCCTTTTTTTTTGGATTGGCTATTTTCTCTGTTGAATCCTTCAATTTTGCAACTCAAGTTGTCAGGCTTTTCTTGAGGTCTTTCACCTTGAGAGATGCAAAGTGTGTTTTCTTTAGGTTTTCTACTTGCAGGTGTTCACACATGCCATCATGAGACTTTGTCTTCTGGGTCTGCCCTTTGAAGTTTCCCTTTCAACTCTTTTATTTCATCATTTTTTGTCCTTTTGCTTTCGCTACTTGACATTCAAGAGCAAGTCAGAGTCTCTTCTGACATCCACTTAGATCTGCTCTTTCTCTCCTGGCTTTTTCATGACCCTTGACTTTCTTCTTGTATGATGTCCAGGAGGTCACTTCACAAGCTGTCTGGTCTTTGGTCATCAGTGTCCAGTGCATCAGATCTCTTCTTGGCATGGTCTCTACCTTCAGGTGGGATATACACCAGGTTGGACCTTAGCTGTCATGGGCTTGTTCAGACTTTCTTCAGTTTTACCTCAAACGTTTGGAGGAGTAGTTGATGATCTACATCTCAGTCAGCCCCTGGCTTCATTCTGACAAGTGATATTGAGCTTTTCTATTGTTTTTTTCCACATACATCATCTTTTGATACCCGTCTATTCCACCTAGTGAGGTCCATGTGTATAGTTACAGTTGATGTCGGTGAAAAAGTCTTCCTTTCAAAGAAAAACTCATTGTTTCTGCAAAATTAATGATGCCTTCTTCAACATTCTTCCTATCTCAAAGGCCATGTATCCTAGCTATTCTCCCTTCATCTTTGTTTGCATCTTTGGCATTCCAATCACAAGTAAATATCAGTGTATTCTGATGGATGTTCTATCAATTTAAGTGTGCAGAAGTTGGCAAAAATCTGCCGGTTCTTTACCTTTGGCCTTACTGGTTGGTGCATCAATTTTAATAATTATCGTATTAGTGGGTCTTCCTTGTAGGCATGTGGATATTTTCGTATCACTGACAGTATTGTATGTGAGAATAGAGCTTGAAATGTTCTTTTTGACAGTGAAAGCAATGCCATTCTTCTTCAAGTTGCCATTTCCAGCATTCTAGACCATATGATTGTCTGATTCAAAATGGGCTATACCAGTCCGTTTCACCTCACTAATGCTTAGGGTATTAATGTTCATGGGTTCTATTTAATTGTGGATGCTTTCCAATTTCCATAGATTCATACTTTGTATGTTCCCCATTCCAATTCTTAATGAATGATTGCAACTGTTTTTTCTCACTTTGAGTTATGTCATGTTAGCAAATAAGGTATTGAATTTTGACTCCATCCACAGCATTAAGGTCGACTGTGCTTTGAGGAGGCAGCTCTACCCTAGTTGGGTGTGAGTGTCTTCCCACCTGAGGGGCTCCTCCTTGGGCATTAGATCACACAAGATTGGCCTGGTATTCCTAATGATTTCACTGGCTAATGATTTTTGGAAGTAGACCACCAGGTCCTTCTTCCTAGTCTGTTTTAATCTGAAAGTCCAGGTGAACCCTGACTGCTGTCAGTGATGCTACTGGTATCTGAAGACCAAACATATGATTTTCAGAATGACAACAATATAGAAGCCGTGACAGTACAACAAACTGACAGATATGTGGAGAATTGACACGCTAGAGTGGCCTTATCAGATTGTATACACAGAACTCACACATGAAGTGCCCAGAGGATACCCCTTTGAAGACAACTGTGAAGAACTAGGTTGGGAAGGGAGCCCTAATATACTTGAAGACTGTTATGATTCTTATTTTATGTAAATCAGATTTGAAAGTGGAGCTACCCTCACTGAATGAAGATCCCTAATTTCAGTGGGGCTGATTGAAGCCTATAATGGTAGGTGCCAATTGGCAGCTCTCGATCCACAGATCCATGGTGGCCATGGATACCACAGTAGACAGCAGAGTCAAAGCACTAATCAGAATAGTCTGACTTGTGAGAGACCCACAAGAGTGGGTGCCTACATCGACCTGGGACCGGAAGAACCGGATGGTGCCCGGCCACCACCAGTGATAGCCATGACGGAGCTCACAGAGAGGAGCCTCACTGGCAACACAAGAATAAAAAGAGGTGCATCATGAGATCTCCACTCAAAGACCTCAATTGATGGTCCAGCGGTTTTGGGGTTCCTCTGAGAACATGGCCCCCGGCCCTGATGCTGCCCGTTCCCATAAATTATATCAAAAGTCCACTGTTTGGACAGGAATGGAATGGACTTGGCAGTGGAGAGTAACCATATATTGGAAGCACTTTATGGTTCTATACATCTATAGGATATCATCTTGCTGACCTCTGGCTGTAGGAAGGGGAGTGGACGGAGAGGAGGGGAAAGGAGACTGTTGGTAGGATGAGACATGTATGGAGCAGAGAGGAATAGTGTGCAGTCACTGGACAGGGAGAGCAGTGGAAGCTGCATATAGGGCGGCATGTAAATTTACACGTGAATGTACATTTTCACTCAGTTATGTTAAAAAAAAAAGGAATAGTCTGACTTGTGTGGACTTAAGGGATGGCTACTCAGTCCTGGTGTCCCTTGTAGTAAAATAGAGAGGAAGTCTACTAAAGATGTCCTTGATGTGTACAAATGGATGAATTCTAACTCAAACTGCCAAAAGAGAGAGTCACATCCCCTCAAATAATTCCCAGATTTGGGCATGTTTACAGACCCAGAACCCTATTGTTGAAGGGGAGACTGGGTCCCCTTCAGGAGGGACTCACATTGACTCTACAGGGGAGGGTAGAACCACCTGATAGAGTTTCCCTGGAACACCTGGTGGATTTGAACCTCTGACTTGTGGTTAGCGGTAGTAGCAGTGAAGCTCGATATGGATAGGATTTTCATTGATGTGATAAAACGAAAAAAAGCCAAACCCACTGATGTTGCCTCGATTCCAACTCATAGCAACCATATAGCTCAAAGTAGAACTGCCCTGTAGAGCCTCCAAGAGTGCCTGACAGTTGTGAACTCTTACCCTTTTGGTTAGCAGACATAGCACTTAACCGTACACCACAGGTGTTTCCTCAATATGCTAGCAAACCAAAAACCCAACCTGTTCCTGTGAAGCTGTTCACCACTCCTGGCTACAGAGTAGACCCACCCTCTAGTGTTTCTAAGGAGCACTGGGAGAGTTCAAGCTGCCAACCTTTTGCTCGCAGCCATAGCACTAAACCACTACAACGCCACGCTGCCCATGGGCATGGTATAGGCCAGGCAATTAATCCCCCAAGAATTCAGGCACCTTCTACCTCAGTGAAATATCTAGAGGTCCAGTAGTATGAGGTGTGTCTAGATATTCCTCCTAAAGGAAGCAAAAATGATTGCATAAGGCTGTTCCCACAACTGAAAATGAGATATAATGCTAGGGGGCCACTTCGGAGTTTGGAGGCAGCCTATTCTTCATGTGGGTGTGCCACTCTGGTCTATCAAGTGACTTGAAAAGCTGATAATTTTGAGTTGGGCCCATAACTGGAAATGGCAGTGCAATAGGTTCAGATTTCTTGGCCAACAGCTCTACCACTTGGCCCATATACTGTGGTTGATAGAGTGATGCTTAAAGTGTCAGTGGCAGATAGAGATGCTATCTGAGCTCTTCAGTGTGACCCTATTGGTGACTTGCAGCACAGACCCGTTGTATTTTGTGGCAAAGCTCTGCCGTCCTCAGCAGGTAACTACTCTCCTTTTGAGAAGCCTCTTTGGGCTTGTTACTCGCTCTTAGTAGAGGCTGAACGTCTAATGATGGGCCACCGAATCACCAGGAGACCCAAGGTGCCCATCACTAGCTCATTATTGTTGTCTGATCCACAGACCCAGAAAGGTGGCCGTGCAAATCAGCGCTCCATCATTAAGTAGAAGTGGTATATATGAGATCCGGGCCAAGTAGGAGCTGAAAAATGAAATAGGTTGCATGAGACAGTGGCCTAAATACCTGTGGTCTCTTCTCCTGCCATGTTAGCTTCCATTGTCTCTTCACCATCTATGGTCTTACAGGAAATTCCTTCTAATCAGTTGACTGAAGAAAAGAAGTCTACTTTAGAGATGGTTCTGCACTGAACGCTGGGCAGTGACAGAAGTCCAGCAACTTTCTGGGATCTCTGTGGAGGTCAGTGGTGTAGGGAAACCCTCAAAATGGGCAGAACTTTGAGTGGTGCCCTCATTTTTAGTTTTCCTTGGAAGGAGAAATGGCCAGATGTGCAATAGCATACTAATCCCTGGTTTGGGTAGGTGGTCAGGGACTTTGAAATAGCATGATTGGAAAACGAGAGACACAGATGTATGGGAAAGAGTTATTTGCGTAGAAAATTCTGAATGGGCTGAGAAGTGAAGTTATGTGTATCTGATGTGAATGATCACCAAAGGGTGACTTCAGCAGAGGAGGATTTTAAAGTCAAGTGAACAGAATGATGTATTCCATGGAAACCATTGATTCTCTTTGTCCAGCTACTGCCCTGATTGCTCAGTGGGCTTGGGAAAAAGTGGTGGTGGTGTCAGGAACATAGATTTTCACTTTCCAAGGCAGAGTTGGCAACTACTACCGCCGAATGCCCAGTGTCAGCCGTAGAGGGCGACACCAAATTCCCAACATGGCTACATCTCTTGAGATGATGAGCCAGCAGAGTGGTGACAAGTTAATTACATTGGGCCACTGACATCACGGAAATGGTAGCATTGGTTTCTCCCTTGAACAGATATTCCCTCTGGAGAAGGCCCCAGTGGGAGAGTAGCATGCATAGCGGTGTGAACCTGTTGTGAGGGCTTCTCTTGTTCTGAGCCCCATTCCAAACTGATAGCTTTTCAAGTCACTTGATAACAAGATAGAATAAAACACCCAAGTGAGTAACATAATACCTCTAAAATCAAAAGATGCTCATGCAATAGGTGTTACACCTCCTTTTCAGTGGTAAGAAGGGCCACATATATCACCTTACCGTCACTTTGCAAGGAAGATGTTCACTTTCCCGACGTGACTTGAGTCCAAGAAATTTCACTGAGATATACGGTATTAGAAATTTGTATGCTATTTTCCACCATCTGAATTGAAAAACCCACTGCTGTCAACTCAAAGAAGCCTATTGGGCAGGGTAGAATTGCCCCACAGAGTTTCCAAGGAGCACCTGGTAGATTGCAACTACGAACTCTTTGGGTAGCAGCTGTAACAATTAACCACATTACCACCAGAATTTCCTTCCACCTACTATCATATAGATATCTTAACAATAAATGCAGAGTCTTTCAGGACCAGTCAGCACAATGTCCACAATGTACTGGACCAGGTGAAGTCTTAGGAAAAGGGAAATTTATCCTGGTCCCTGTCGTCTAAATATTGACATACAGCAAGAGAGTTGATACACCGCTGAGTAAAGACACTCGTGGTATATTGCAGGCCGTGCCAACTGAAAGCAAACGTCTGCTGGTGGTTCTTTGAAATAGAGACGAGGAGAAATGACATTAATGGCTTCATAACCCAGGAGATGTGCTAATTTGCAGGCCACATCGCCCAAGAAACTCCTATTCCCAATGATTGGCTGCTCCCATTAGGTTGTGAAAACGGAGAATGATTACATAACGTCAGCTGAACCACTGATAATTACAGCCTAATCAAGTGAGCACATCCCGTTACCCATCCCAGTTGTGATGAAAATGTTCTGAAGTAGATACTGATGATGGTTGGATAGGGTTGTGAAAGTACATAGAGCCACTACGGTACACACTTTAAGGCTATTAAACCAAAACTTTATTGAAAGAGAAATTTCCTGTCATATCGCATCCTGTCATATCCTATCTTACGCTATTGTATCTTATCTATACTATACTATCTAACACAGTATAAACAATAAAGTATAAATTCAGCCAGACAGTTACTGCAATACAAACCCAAACTACCCATGTAGATAAATGTTTGGGGCTTGAGGCTGATGTTTCGTCACCGTGAACAAGGTACTGAGGCAAAGGAGATGTGGCACTTGGCTCAGCTTGTGCTTCCCAAGGAAGTGCTGGAGATGGAGGGCTTAATAGTGTACGAGGCTCCAGTGTGACAGCAGAGGAGGCAGCGGGAACAGGATCCATCTCAGGAGTTGTGTAGGGAAGCTGTTGGAGGTGTCCCAGGGTAGAAATCCAACCTTCCAGCTGGTGAGGGTGCTCTGTGGCATGCCAGTGTACGTCCGTCTGCACCACTGTGCTCATCAGGCAGTCCCAGTGCCTGTCAAGGTGCTGGCCAAAGAAGAGAATCTGACCTTCCAGCAGGCTCTCCATCAGGTGCGTGACTTGGTGACGGATGACGTGTCGTTGAACCCACCTACCCTGTTGCTCTAAGAAGTGGATCTCACTCAAGAAGTCATCCTGGAGTGTATTCTGCACATTGCCCACGGTAAAATCCCACATCTCCTGTGGAGGCTTCTGGTGACAGCGGTGACGGTGGTGGTGGGACAGACGGTACTCAATTGATCTTTGGTGCTGGCGCAGGAAGAATAGGGTCAGCATGCTGAGGTGGTTCAGGTGTTGGATGTAGAGGTCAGCCAGGTTCAGAATCTCCACCTCCAGTTCCCTATGCATCAACTGCCAGAACTGAAGCTGGTAATAGAACAGCAGGTGCTCTGCTGAGCTCCTGTACGGGAGCAGTGCCAGGGTTGACCTGGGCTCCTGCCCCTCGATCAGATTCTGGAAATGGCCCAGGATGGGCATCTGGGTGTTCATCTGATGCTGCTGATGGAGCTGGAGGTGGTCCTGGGCTACCTTCAGCTCCTGTGTTGGAGCCCGAGGAGGCTCCACGTCAGCTGGTGGTCTGGGAGTCAGTTCAGGAGGGAGCTCGGTGTAAGTATCAGGACCTCCAGCTGGTTCTCTGTCTGGTCCTGCTGCCGGAGCAGTCAGTTTTGTAGGTGATGGGCTATGGAGCTCTGGTGCTGGTATGGGACCAGAACGGACCCCAACTGATAGCGTGGATGTTGGTTCTTGTGGCAAAGAGGGATCTTGAGAGACGTTTACAAGGGGCCCTTGGCCTGGCTCTGGAGCTGTAAGAGGAGAAGTGGTCACCAATAGGACTACCTTTCCTTATGCCTTTCCATGATGTCTAACATCCCACTGCCATCAGGAGACACCCAATCCCTAGATTTCCACCCCAGGAAGTCTTCTCAGACTGTGGTCAGCCAGAGGAGGCCCAATGGTTCCTCCGAGCTGGTCTTGACCCTAGTCTCTTCGGGTCTTCCCGTGTGCCCTTGACAAGCTCACATGCAGGCATGCCCTGTATTCCTCACCCTCTAGCTCTGCCTCAGTGACCTCCTGTTGATCCAGCTTGGCCCAGAGACACTGGGCACGGCGCTCCAGGTGAGAACCTGGCATGTTCAGCTGAACGTATTCCAGCACGAGCTTCAAGCAGGGGAAGTGTGGGGGCTCATCAAAGTCATCCGGGTAGTCCGTTAGCCACATGGTCAGGATAAAACCAATGGCGCTGGGGGTGAGTGGGGAGAAGCAGGGTGAGAGGCCAGGCTATTCCCACCACACTGGCCTCCCAGGGGTCCTGCGCAAAGGACCGGATCCTCTGTCTGCCCCTAGATCACACCCTCTGGCTGTCCTTTCAGTGACAGGCCTGGTGACTGAGCAGAGGGCTAGCTCAGAACCTCTGTCCCAGGGAGCTCCCCATCAGTGCTCTACAGAAGCATCCTTTCTTGGGGAGCCTGATTCTACCCTGTTGTGCCATCTGGCCCTCTCCACACTGGACAGTATCCCTCTGAGGACAAGACAGGCATGTGACTACATGGTGACCTCACAGCCCAGTACCCAGTAGTGCTACACACGTATCTTACACTCAGAAATACACAGAGTCCATCCCGTGCCCCAAATGCACAGGCTCCTCCCCTGGACCATGCACACAGAGTGCTGGCTGGTTCCCTGAGCAGGGCTGAGGGTCTTCTCTCCCACGGACAGTATTTTCTCCAGGGACGCGGGCCCAACAGGCAGCTGAGCAGGCACAATCTGAGAGCAAGTCTGCCCACCCCCCGCTTCCTGTTTCGGGTCCCGAATCGGGGAGGGGGCAAGTGGTGATGTGAGGGAATTGTGGGCTTGTAGATTGTCTCAGGTGACTCTGAGCTCCCATTCTCCTCTATGCTCCCCAGGTTGCCCAGTTTCTACATGTAGCTGCCTATTACCCATTAGCTCCTGCAGCCCACAACTCTAAACTCATTTCTGTAGTGGACTGTAGATTGTGGGGCCCAGGTCTACCCAGCTTAAATGCAGACACAGCCCCCCTCCACAACCTCCACCCTTCTGCAGAGGCAGTGGTCCTTTGTTCTTCACGGAAAGTCCACTCACTCTATCAGTTGGTCCCGGGGTTCAGTGTCCGTGGCAGAAGTCGGGTGATTACATCCATACCTAGAGGTAGCATGAGGGTGTCACCGCTAATGCAGTGTTTCCCCTGGGGGTTCATAAGTCTCGTGTACCTGTCTGTCTCCTAACTAGTGTGGAGGCCCAAGAGGACAGGCCTCACTGTAAGCTTTGTCCCCTGAACGATGATGAGCACCTAGAACAGTGTCTGTAACAGTGGGGGCTTCGTGGACAATTGGTGATACAGTAAAGCCGAGCAGGAGCTTCTGAGAGTACCTGAGAGTCCTGGGGTCCCTGTGCCATCCTTCCATTTTCCCTGCTCTGGGAAAGGACCCAGGGAATGGAATCTCTATCCCCTTTTACAAATGGGTGTCCAGTCAGTGAGGGGTGAAGCCGACAACTTCTTGATGGGGGAGAGGAAACTAACGTGAACATCCCAGCCCCTCTGGCAGCCTTCCCCATCAAGCTGGGCTCTGGGTACCCAGGAATTCTAGCCGATGGGTTCTTTCCCACCTCCCTTCTCAGGGCAGTAAATGGAGACTGCATGGTGAAGTGACATTCCTTACAAATGTGAGGGGACAGAGTACCCTCTGGGCTGCAGACAGCAGGGCACTCACCTTTGAAAGAGCCCCTCAAGGACCTGCTGGGTGGTGGCGTAAGTTCTGTAAGTTCCCAGAACAATCTTGATAAAGGAGAATTGGCCATTTACGAAGGCCGGCACCAGGTGCTCCAGCAGCGTCTCCAACGAGCCTTCCCTGATGTTGCGAATCACCCAGGCCTCGTCCAGGTCCCGGTCTGCTCCACACACACACTGGGTGGCATAGAGGAGGATCACAGTATCAGAGGTGGGCCCGTGCACCACCAGGAGGCCTGAGGACCAGAGCTCCGAGTGTGCACACCCCTCCCGTCAGTGTCCTGTGTTTGGAGTGGCACACTGTGCTTGTAGCAGGGAACGTGACTTGGTCCTCAACGCAGAATTGCAGGTGAGGGATGGTTGAAATATTAGGAGCCTGAATTCATTTTGTTAACTATATAACTATGGTGTCTGCCTATAGGATCGGCAGAAATTTTGTGAGTTCTTACTAAATACCCCACTTTGAAGATGAGAAAACAGAGACTTGGTGACATCCAGGGAGTAGTCGAAGCTACCTGGTCATTGTGCAGAACCATCTGACACTATGGCTCCGTGATGTTCCCTGTGTGTTACATGAATGCTGCTGTGCTCCTAACTCAGAGGGGAAAGTCTGGTGCAGTTTACTTCCTGCCCCCCTGGGAGCAGTACCCAGAGAAGACGCACACCTATGAGATCCCCTGGGATTGGGAAGCAAGACCCAAGTTTTCTTTCTGTCCATTAAAGGGAGTTTTGAGAACGTGACCCTATTCAGCAGCGAGATCCAGCCCAGGGTGACAGCCTGGAGATCGTGGGATGGCAGAGAGACCCCCACAGGTTTCAGGATCGAAAGAATGACTCAGGCAGAGTGAATCTGAATGGCAGTGAAGGACCAAGAAGTGGTTGGGTTTCTCAGGGCGGGACTGAGTCGATGCAGGGCCCCAACCAACGCCACTGGATGCTGGGCCACGTGGCTTCCATGGGTGTTTGGGGAAGTATTCTGGCTCTAAGATTCTAACTTCAAATGCCTACGTCCACCCTCAGTGTGCCACTGCCATGCTTCTGTCCCAGGCGTTCGATTTATGAAGACGCAAGGAACGTTCCCGCAGGCCTGCTGAAAGGGCAGCAGCAGGAATCAGTCCAGGGGAGCAGCAGGAATCAGTGCAGGGACAGCAGCAAGAATCAGTCCAGGGTGAGCAGCATTGAGAGGCTCCATCGCTCTGGGAACTGGTCTCCATTCTGGAATGTTCTGCAGCTGAGTCAGCACTTAGCCCCTGATCTGCAGGATTCACATGATGTGTCCCCTGAGATTGCAGGTGGCATAAAAAGATGTGTCATAGGCTTAGCCTTATGCTTTCAGTTAAAAGAAACTTGTAAGCATGACGACTCCTGGTGCTGGCAGACGGTGTGGAAGAGCAGGCCAAACGGTGTTCCCGAACCCAGGGGTGGGAGATTAAACAGTGACCAAAAGCGACCTCCTGAATGACACATGGGCTGATGTTAGGTAATGATGGATAAAAGCTTGTTTCAGACATTCCTGCAAATGTGTCAGTAGCGACTTTGTAGCTAGCCAGGATCGGGAGGGTAGTAGTGGAAAGAGGAAAGGGTGGCCACAGGTTCCTTTGGAGGTAGACTGGTGGCCCTCAAGAGGGAGAGTTCTCAGAGGGGGGCCAGAGGTCTCCAGGGTGGTTTCTTCGCTGTTGGCCCCGTCTGGTCACTTGAGGTCCCTGGGTAGTGTTCCCATTCCTCTCTCCCCAGCACTCAGTCAGAGTCTGCACCAGCCTCTCCTGGGTCTTTTTTTGGGTAGGCTGAGTATATGATGCCATCATCCTTCTGTGAGCGCTTCTGCAGAGACAGTGCCAGCAGTAGCCAGGGACGAATCCAGGGTCCCTCTGAAAGGCCTCTTTCTCTCTTTGCCTCTGTGCACACGGAACATTCAGGGAGGTTCCAGTGGGCTGTGTGTACTACGCCCTTGGTGAGTTGGCCTGGGGACTGCACCATCCAGCGCTGGCCGAGGCCAGAGAGGGAAAGGCAACGTGCCTACCGCAGCAGGCCCTAGAGGGGGTCGGAGTCCCTCATGGTCAGCAGAGGCCCAGGCAGTGACCGCAGCTGCTACTGTGCATGGACTGTCCCAGTCAGGGTGAACTGGATCCCAGAAAAGCCCAGGTGAGAGTGCCGAGTCAGCCTCTGACCCCGACAGTGCCTTCGACAGCCCTGGTCTGAGCTGTGACCGCTGGGCTGACTCAGATCCCAGAATTCTATGCGGTAGGTAAGGTTAGGGCAGGAAGGCAGCGGGTCTCTCCACCCTTGCGACCCCTACCCCTGTCTCCATGACACTCCGTCTGATAACCTCGGGCCCCCATCACCCCTTCCCAGTCAGACGCAGCACCGAGAACCCAGTGAGAATGAGGGGCCCTGCGGGAGGGGCTCGGGGCTGCCTCGGTGAGTGCTCGTCCCGGGGTAGCACCCTGTTTTCACCTCCTCCTCCTCACCCCTTCCCAGGTCACCGTCCCCTCCTACCCTGAGCCCCGCTCCCCATTCCCAAATGGACCTTGCCTCACCCAACAACTTTCTGCTTCATCATTTCTGCCCTCATTTCTCCCCGTCCCCGTTTCCGTGGACCCCACAAGGACAAACGCTGGCATGGTCTGAGGGCTGGGGTGCCCTGGGGAAGCGGTGTGGGTCTGCCCAGGTGGGATCCAGTGGTGGCCTGGCCCCGATTGGCGGGACTGGGTCACTCTGTGTTACCTGCAGGGTCTGCCTTAGGAAACGCCAGAACCTCCGGGGCGGCGAGATGAAAATACGGCGTAGCCTTCGTGAGAATCCCGAGCTCCTGGGCTCCGAAACGAGTGAAAACGGGATACAAGAAGAACACATGTTGCTCGACCAAATGTCTCTACTCTAGTGAGTTGGGTAGGGTCTGTGACTAGAATGCGGGTACCTGGTTACCAGGATTCCAATTCCGTTGTGCTCTGCCATGAAGGAAGTGAAGTCATGTTGAGTGCCCTGACCTGGGCCCGACCTCAGATAGAACGTTGTCTTGGGAGGATTCACCTCTCTCCATGGCATGTCCATAACTGTGTACAGCTGACCCCAACACAGCCCCCCTGAACCCAGGGAAGACCGGGGTACAGCCAGGGACCCAGCTTTGTGCAACAGAGCTGCGTGGAGACATAGCTCATCCCTGTTAAGCGGTTTGGGACCCTAGAGAAGACCCTGTGCTCCTCAGAGCCTCCCCAGTCCTCCGTCCTGCACAGTAGGGATCCTTTTATCATCTTCTTCCTGGGGGTGTCCAGAGGTGTATGTGCGATAACATCTGTAGACCTCATGGGCTGGCGTTATATGTAGCTAATCAGGGGCAAATTATCCAACAGGCAAGGTAAGCACAGGGCTCACCTGCTTACCAAATCATCTGTCGTAAGCATTTTCATGTTTTTCACTTTATTAAAGATTCTCCTTCTAGGCATGGTCAGCACGTAACTCAACCCCGCAGCACGTTGCTACAGAATCAGAGCTGCTTTTCAAATCCATAGTCCCCAACAGGGCCAGATTGCCCTTGAAGGGAAGTTGAGCATGAGTTTCTACTTTAGAAGATGAGGTGTTCACCTTGCTTACCTTGCCTGTTGGATAATCTGTCCCTGTAGCCTGTGCACAGACTCAGAGATGGAAGAAGTGCAGGCAGGGGTGGGGGGCTGCATGGTGTACGCCTCAGACAGGGCTGGCTTCCCATGGTATGATCTTGGGGAAAACTACCTCTCTCGGCCTTTTTTCCCAGTCTGCACCAGGAGGGGTTTGGAAAGATGTGAACTTTGTGACCCTCTGGAGGAAACTTTCTGTGACTTGCATTATATTTAGAATCTGAGCCAATCCTTCATCTCAGCCTGGGGGGGTGGGCAGCCTGCACAATGGCCCCCAGTAATCTTACCTGCTAGTCTTTATATCCTTTGTGGCCCCCGCGCCTCAGTGTGGACTGCACTGGGGACTTGCTTCTGAAAAATGTTGTTATCTCTGTTGTTTTTGTTAGGTGCCTCTGAGTGAATTTCAACTCTTAATGGCCCACTGCGGGCAATGTCTCTTGGATGTCTTATATTTTCTGGCATGTCTTTCTGTTTGTCATTTATTTCTCTCCCCCCACCCCCCGGTAAGCAGCTCTGATATGTGACTTTCTCTTGGAGAATGCCAGGTGACAGTGACGTCAGGGAGGGTCAGACCTTGTGTTTAATCTCAATATATGTTTATGGTTTCAATATATAATCAATATAAGAAAGTTATTAACAAGGTATTTTTTCTTTTTTTGCACTAAGTTCTTAAAATCTTGTGTATTTGAAGAGTAGCCCCATTTCAAGTGCGCAGTAGATCACTGGTTGCCATTGAGTTGATACAGATACTGGTGTCTCCATGAGTAAGAATGTACAACTGTGCTCCATAGAGTTTTCAGTGGCTGGTTTTTTGGAAGCCAGTAGCCCTTTCTTCCAGGGTACCTCTGAGTAGACTCAAACTTTCTGTTAACGACCGAACACTTGATTCTTTGCACCAGTCAGAGATCCACAAATGTGCCTAGTGGACAGTGGTGCCCTTGTAGTTTGGTTCGATTTAAGATAAGCATTCTTGGCGAAAATTCTTCATGGGGGCCATTATATATTTTCCATGGCATTTTGTGACCTACTGTTAATGGTGTTTGATCGCTTGAGCAAAGGAGTTTCTTACAGAGTTTTCCACTACAAAAGATTCATTTTTCCCATTTGTAATGTAGAAAGTAATTGGTAGGTGTTTCTTGGGTACCATGAGGCTATTCTGTTGCCCTATTGACTTTCACCCAGACATTTTAGTAGAATCCACTGACAATACTGTTGTGAACCTACCAGTACTCTGATGCTTACAAAACAATAGTTTCTTATAATTCTGTTTATATTTATTAGCTGACATTATCCTATTAGAAGAGATAATATTGGTGGTTAGCTGTGTTATTTACATTAGGGATTTCCTTTACTTCTTTTCCTTTGGATGTAAGGCAAGCAGAGAGTCCACATGGACACCTCACAGAACTGGAAGTGTACAAGTGGAGTATGCAGCCCAGGAGAACTAGGGAATGAATAGAGATCAGGAAGGTTAATGTATTTGTTAGGATAAAGCTAACTAGCAAATAAATGACAACATTTCATTGGATTGTCATACTAGGTGTTTACTTTTATAAAAGTTCACTGTGGGTGTTCGGTGTTTAGCAAGTGGTCTTTGTCTCTGCTCTAATTCAGGGACCCACCCTTCTAATTTCTTGTGGCTATGGTGTCACCCAGGGCCTTGAAATCCTCAGCATCTAGGATGAAGGGTAAAGAGAATATCCTAAGATATGTTCTCTAGAGAAACAAAATCAGTGAAATGTGCATACATATACATATTAAAAAAATAAAACCAAAAAAGCCTTATTGCTGTTGAGTCGATTCTGGGTCCTATTGACCCTATACGTAGAAGGAAAGGAAATGGCTTATATAGTTGTGGAGGCTGGCAAGTCCCAAATCCATGGGTCAGGCATGAGGCTGGAGTCCTCTCCTGACTCAGAAGTTGTAGGAGCTGATAAGTCTGATATCTGCAGGTCAGCCAGCTGACTGAAGACTTCTTGTGTCCCAAAAACTAGAGGTCAGAGGGTGCCAAGATAAATGTGGAATCAGAAAGAGTAAGAACAAGCTTTGCCAGAATAGTTATATGTAGACTGGTTTCAAGTCATACACCCAAGGAAACTCTCCTTCTGATTGACTTTGTGTTTGGTGTCTGGTACTGCTCTAACAGAGATACAAAAAGTGAATGGCTTTAACAAAGAAAAGTTCATTCTCACACAGTCCTGGGGGCTTCACTGCCAAATTCAGGGTGCCAGCTCCAGGGGAATACACTCTCTACTCTCTCTCAGCTCTGGAGGAAGATCCTCATGATGCATCTGTCTTTCTTTGGTCTGAGAGCATCTTGGCACAATAACCTCAGGTTTGAAGGACACACTCTTTTCCTGGTGCTGTCTTCTTAATGGCAGGAGGTCCCTTACTCTGTGCTTGCTTGCCTTTCCTTTTATCTCTTGTAAGATAAAAGGTGGTGCAAGTCACATTCCAGGGGGTACTATGATCCCACCCTAATCCTCTTTAACATAATCCTGTCTATTAACCACAGGAGAGATTAGGATTTACAGCCCAGGGAAATCACTACATGGAGGACAACTACACAATACTGGGAATCATGGCCCAGTCAAGTTGCTACACACATTTTGGGGGGAACACAATTCAATCTGTGAGAGACTGCTTCATCAAATTACAAATTGAAAGATGATCACATGTCTGCCAAACTACTGAGAATCAAGCCTAGCTGACACACAACATTAACCATCATGGAGAGAAAGCAGAGAAGGTCATTCAGCTCTTAATTACCTTGACCTGAAAGTGACATGTGTAATTTTTACTTGAACTTCTTTGGTGAGAGCAGGTGGTATGGGATGCAAGGAGTGAGGTGCCAGCAGGCTTGACAGCTATTTTCCAGTAACTTCTGGTTTCTATGGAAGGGCACAGCTAGGGTCCCTGTCACAAGGCTGCTGAGCGGCTGTTGGTCGGAGGACAGACCGGTGTTTGTTGGACTTGTAGTTTAAGGAATCCAGTGGCAGCACTGCTTCCCCTGAGCTGGGAGGAAAAGGAAATGGTGCAGCAAAGGTATTAAAAAAAAAATTCAGCTTCGTATTAAAACGTTTTATAAATAAAACCCAAGTCAAACCAAACCCACTGGCATCAAGTCAATTCTGACTTGTGACGATCTGATAGGATAGAGTAGAACTGCCCCATAGAATTTCCAAGCAGTGCCTGGTAGATTCAGACTGCCAGCCTTTTGGTTAGTGGATGTAGCACTTAACCATTAGACGACCAGGGTCTCCTTTGTGCACAGAGGAAATGAAAAGATAATACAGAGAATGGAAGAAATGTTTGCAAATCATATATCTGATAAGGGACACAGTTTGAATAGATATTTCTCCAAAGAAAGTGTACAAATGGCCAGTATGCACATAATAGGAGCACGCAAATGAAAACCACAGTCAAACGCCACTTCACACTCACAAGAATTGCTGACATAAGAAAGACCAGTAAAAACTGTCAGTGAGAATGTAGACACTGGAACCCGCAAACGTTGCTGGTGGAAATGTAAAATGGGAAAGCACTTGAGAGACAGTTTAGTAGTTTTTCAGAATGTTAACACACAGAGTTACCATATGACCCTGCAATTCCATTCCTAGGTTTACACTCAAGCAAAATGGAAACAGATGTCCGTACAGTTACAGGAATGTTTGAATCAGCACTTCTTTATGAGAGCCCAAAATGGCAATACCTCGAAATGTCCATCAACAAATGAACAAAATGTGGACTAGTCACAGAAGGAATACTGTTTGGCGATGAAAAGAAATTCTAACACATGCTACAACATGGATAAGCCACAGAAACATTGTGCTTAGTGACAGAAATCAATGGCAAAAGACCACATATTGTATAACATATCTATGGGATGTTCAGAATAGGCAAATCTATAGACGTAAAGCAGATTGGTGGTAGCCTAGAGCTGGGGCGGGTATTGCATCACAGAGAATTGGGAGTTGCTGCTCACGGTTACAGTGATAAAAATGCTCTAAAGTTATATTATGGGGATGATTGTGCAATTCTGTATATACCAAAAACCATTGATTTGTACACTTTAAACAGGTGAACTTTACGGTATGTAAATTATGTCTCAACAATGCTCCTTTAAAAAGACAGGTTTGAGAAATGGTAATTTTTCCAAAACATTCCAGTGAGTTCTCTTGGAGAGCTCTTTCAGACTGTACTGACAGTGAAGAGATATCTAAGCAGAGGTGAGAGATAATGTGAGGTAGACAAGCAGAACCAGAACAGTTTCTTGTCAGAGCATCTAAATTTTCTTTCCCCAGCCTCCCAGAGCGAGGCTACCCGCCCTTGCCGTTTCCTAGCAACCAGCCCGCTTGGGTTCTTACTTTAGCCTGACTGGTTCGTCACTTCCGCTTGCGACCGGAAGTGAGGTCTGCGCGGGTAGCTTTCCCGGGAGTTCGGTATCTGCTACGGAGGCTGCAGCCGCTGAGGAAGTGTGTTTTTCTTGGAGCTGGCGATCTCCTATGTCTTCGGGGTTGCACCTCTGTGCGGGGAGGTGAGAGCCTCGAGGCTAGCTCCGAGGAGTTTGGGAATCGAGCCAGGGTACCGAGCGAGAGGAAGGCGAGGCCCAGAGTCGGTGCTGGCGAAGAAACAACTCATTGAGACTCTGTGGAGACTTTTCCTAGCTGCTGGGACTCTGCTGCGGCCCCCAGAGCCTTTCGAGACCTTTCCCACTTCCCTGGGGTCACTGGGGTTCCAGGAGATTGGGATTTTCTGCGGCCCTCTGTTGTTCAACATCCGAGCTCCTCCTTTTGAAGGAGGTCTCTTCATGGAAATAGACGTCTCTCCTGGCTGCTGACACACTTCCCCACCCAGGCTCCGAAGTGGCGTGTCATGACCCCGTTGTGAACTGGTGAGCGACTTTTGATACTTTGCAGAGACCTAGGGTAAACGTTTATTTGTGCTCACTGCCGTGTGTCTGTGTGTGACTTTCATTTCCTGCAAACGCTGAGCTAGCAGAAGCCTGGGCTATGTTTGGCAAGTGTGTTTTTTGCTTACTTTTCTGGCAGGGCTTTTTTTCCCTCTCATTTTTGCAAACCTGAGAAGTTTGCACCTTCTAGTAGCTGTGTGGGAAGACACCCTGGAATTAGGGTGGACAGGTCTGGGGAATGCTGTTTTTTTTGGTCTGTGTTACCCTCACCCTTCTGAGTTTTACATTTTTAATATGTCTGCGTTATTATAATGTCCAAGAAGCCTACAATTTCCTCTTGAACAAGGTCCCTGCGGTATGATACTGTAATCCTGACAGCCCCAAGCACAGCAGTGAATACCTGGTAAAGGCTCATTAACCCAAACTCACTGCCGTTAAGTCCGGTCAGACTCACAGCCACCCTAGAGGTCAGGGTAGAAAACTGCTCCGTCGAGTTTCCAAGGAGCACCTGGCGGATTTGAACCTCTGACCTTTTGGCTGGCAGATGTAGCATGCAACCCGCTATGCCACTAGGCTTTCCAAAGGCTGATTTCTATTTTGAATTTAAATAAATTAAAAAAAAAAACCCTACATCCCAACAGATTCAAATTAATGTTAAAGAGGCTTATTTAAATACAGTTTTTCTCCTGAGAAGGACAACATAGAATAACAAGAGCTTCTTAGATGAATCTGTGTGCATGTGTCTGGGAGGCTAGATGTAATGCCATCAGTGGAAGAGAAATACGGTGCATGTATCTTTTGGAAAAGACCAAATATCATTGCTTCTCCTTCCCTTTTTTTTGTAGGTGTGTATCATAACGTACTGACCCAGTTACTTGCCGTTATGGGGAATCAGCTTGCTGGTATTGCTCCTTCTCAGATCCTTTCTGTGGAGAGTTATTTTTCAGACATCCATGAGTTTGAATATGACAAGAGCCTGGGAAGTACTCGTTTTTTTAAAGTTGCCCGAGCAAAGCACCGAGAAGGCTTGGTGGTGGTGAAGGTCTTTGCAATACAGGATCCCACATTGCCTTTAACCAGTTATAAACAAGAGCTAGAGGAGCTGAAAATCAGGCTTAATTCTGCACAAAACTGTCTTCCTTTCCAGAAATCAGTAGTAGAAAAAGCATCGGAGAAAGCAGCCATGCTCTTTAGGCAGTATGTGCGAGACAACCTCTATGATCGCATCAGTACACGTCCTTTCTTAAATAACATTGAGAAGCGCTGGATCGCTTTCCAGATCCTGACGGCTGTGGACCAGGCACATAGATCTGGAGTCCGTCATGGTGACATCAAGACTGAGAACGTGATGGTCACCAGTTGGAATTGGGTTCTTCTAACTGATTTTGCCAGTTTTAAACCCACTTATCTTCCAGAGGACAACCCAGCAGATTTCAACTATTTCTTTGACACTTCACGGAGGAGAACTTGCTATATTGCACCAGAGCGTTTTGTTGATGGTGGGATGTTTGCCACAGAGTTGGAATACATGAGAGACCCTTCAACCCCACTTGTAGACTTAAACAGCAACCAGAGAACAAGAGGAGAGTTGAAGAGAGCAATGGACATCTTTTCAGCAGGTATTTGAGCTGGTCACATTTCCTGAGGGGAGCTGTGTACATATTTTAACAGCCTTTTTTTTTTTATTATGACTGAGTGAAAATGTACATTCCCATATAAATTTACATGCCCACCTATATGCAGCTTCCACTGCTCGCCCTATCCAGTGACAGCACACTATTCCTCTCTGCTCCATACATGTCTCATCCTCCCAACAGTCTCCTTTCCCCTCCTCTCCACCCACTCTCCTTCCTCCTGCCAGAGGTCAGCAGGATGATATCCTACAGATGTGCAGAACCATAAAGTGCAACCAATATATGGTCACTCTGCGTGGCCAAGTCCAATCCATTCCTTTCCAAAGAGTGGACCTTCATGATGAGTTGTGGGCAAGGGCAGCATCAGGGCCAGGGGCCATGCTCCCAGGGGAACCCCGAAACTGCTGGACCATCAATTCAGGTCTTTTAGTGGAGATGTCAGGGTGCACCCCTTTTTATTCTTGTGTTGCCAGTGAGACTCAACTTAGTGAGCTCCATTGCGGCTATCACTGGTGATGGTCGGGCACCATCCGGTTCTTCTGGTCCCAAGTCTATATAGGCACTCATTCATGTGGGTCTCTCTATCTTCTAGGTTGTCTTTACCCTTTGTCATTTTGGTCCTCGGTGAGCATCTTAACAGCCTTTTTTAAATCTCCAGATGTTAAAAAATTAATTTCACTGTTGCAGATAGATTCAGCTTTCATTCATTCATTCCATATGTTGAAGTGCCTAGAAGATGCAGAGAGCAGATCATTCATTTAAACATCCAGGAAATATTTGAATACTGCTGTCTGTGTTGGGCCTAAGTACTAGGTAGTTGAGGACATAAATAGATTAAATATGATCCTCTTTTTAAGGAGCTTACACTTTAATTTGGAGATGGTTGTTGAAAAAGGAAATTGAAGCACACTGGCTTGCTGTGGCGGTGTTAGACATTGGATGTTATGGGAACACACGGATACTTAAATTATTCAGGATAGTGGTAATGGTTAGGGTCTTAGTTATCTAGGGCTGCTATAACAAATACTACAAGTGGGTAAACAAACAAATTTATTTTTTCACAGTTTGGGAGGCTGGAAGCTCAGATTCAGGGCACTGGCTCTAGGGGAAGGCTTTCTGTCCTTGTTGACTAGAGGAAGACTCTTCTGTCTTTTGAGGTTTTCCTTCTGGGTAATCTTCGTGTGGCTTGGCATATATTTTCCCCTCATCTCTGGTTTTCTGTCCTGTTTTGCTCTTAAGTGACTAGCTTAAAACATACCCTCCATTGATTCATTCCCAAAAGACATTTTAAAACCAAATTAAACCAAACCCACTGCCATTGAGGAGATTCCAACACATAGTGATCCTATAGGGCAGAACAGAACTGCTCCATAGAGTTTCCAAGGTGTGCTAGTGGATTTGAACTGGTCACCTTTCGGTTAGCTGACTAGTACTTGAACAACTGTGCCACCAGGGCTTACAGTGGGATTATAGCCAGAGGAATAAAAAAGAAGCACATTGTTCAGGCAATTACCACTCCTAGCAACCCTATAGGACAAAGTAGAAGAGCCCCATGGGGAGTTTCCAAGGCTGTAATCATCATGTAAACTGACTGCCATGTTTTTTTTCTGGAGGAGCAGCTGGTCCGTCAGACTGCTGACATTTCGGTTAGCAACCGGGCACTTAAACACTGTATCCTTGCCACAGGAATGGAAACCAGAATGCTGAACCTGTTGCTGCTGAGTTAGTTCTAGCTCACAGTGACTCTATAGGACAGAATAGAACTGTCCCGTGGAGTTTCCAAGGAGTGGCTGGTGGATTTGAACTAATGGCGTTTTGGTTAGCAGCCAAGCACTTAATCACTGCCTAATAGGAGTTGGGGTTTAAAAAACATATTCTAGGGGGACACACTTCAATCTGTGATAGGTAGAGAGAGAGGATCAGGAAAGGCCCCTTAACTGGAAGGATGGTATTTAAATGAAGATCTGAAAGATGATTGGGAACTAGCTTAGGAGGAATAGTCTGTTTGAGGCAGAGGATATTGCTTATACAAAAGTTTGAAGACAGGAGCATGATGCATCGATTGCTTGGAAGTTCAAATAATTTCATATGTTGGTAACAAAGGGAAGAGGTAAGCAAGGCCTAGCTCAGAAAGGGATGTTTTCAGATATGTGTTCTGGACAAACACTGACCTCACTGCTGAAAGTGCATGATAGAATTGCTACACTGGAGACAGAAAACCCACTTAGGAGATAATCGCCACAGTCCGTGCAAGACGTGATTGCGACTAGCCTGAGGCTGGGCCCTGTTGGAGGAGGAGTGGAGAAAAGTGGTAATGTTTAAAAGATAATTGTTGCTCTTAGGTGCTGTTGGGTCAGTTTTGACTCATTGCGACCGCATGTGACAGACTAGGTCAGCTGTAATCTTTAGGGGAGTAAATCATCAGGTCTTGCACCAAAGGAGTCTTGCACCAAAGGAGTTGTTGGGTAGATTTCAGTTGCACCCTTTTGGTTGGCAGCCAGGTGGTTAACTGGCACCATCAGGGTCCTTACGAGAGAATTAGTCGCTAGAATTGTTAGGACTTCGTGACTCATTGAAGGATGAAGTCAAGAACATTCCATTTCGTCTGGGAAACTGGGTGGCTGGGTCACCAAGATATGGAGATACAGGAGGAAATGCAGGTGGGAGGGTGGGAAGATAAGGTCTGTTTTTATAGATCATGGTAAAATACACACAACATAAAATTTGCCCTTTTAGCCATTTTCAGGTGTATAGTCCATCACCTTCACTGTGTTGTGTAACCGTCACCACACCACTTCTAAAATTTTTTCATCCCTCCAGAGACTCTGCCCTCCTTAAGTAGTAGCTCCTTAGATGAAGCCTATTTTAGATATATTATAATGTTTAGGGGATGTCTTGGAGATGTACAGCAGGCATTGTTTACAGAAGGCTTGATGCTTAGAGTATTTGCAAGTTATAAGAAATAGATAGTAATTGTAGCCAAAGGGGTGAGATTATAGAGAAGTGATTCTTAAGCTTTTTTGGATTCCCCTATAGAATCCACTGATTTGACTCCTTCCTTGGAAAAATACAGTATTTCACATACAGTTTCAGTGGGCCCATAAACACAGGGAAGCTGTGCCATGGATTTAGGTCATCGAACAACTTCTAGGTTAGAGAGGAGTAGTGGCCTGAAGAAGGAGCCTTAAAGAATACCATACGAACTTGACCGCAGTACAATTCTTTGTAAATTTTGCAGTGGTTTCATTTAATCTTTTTCTCACCTGTAGGCTTATGACAACCAAAACATAAGTTGAGCCATATTTTAGGTTAATTAGGAAATGTAGCATAATTAATGAAGAAATGTGTTTTCATGTGGGGTTAATAAGAACTGTTACGCAGGGTTGCACCTGTGTTGGTCTGTTCACCTCACTGATTCATGTCCCAAGATAATCAAGAGGTGGTTTTGTTAAGATAGGATTAGCCTCCAGGCTATACATTTAACAAATTTTTGTTATGGTAGTGTGTACTCTTTTATCTTTGAAATCTCAACTCTTGCTAGTATATGCATTCTAATTCTGATCACATATGTGCATAGTCCTGTGTGCTGTATGCACACATTTTGTATTTAGAAATCATGAATTCCCACTGATATCTCCAGTTTCAGTCCTCTGCCTTGGGTTTCACACAATACCTTCCAGTTTTAACGCCCTTCCCCGCCTGTTCTTTTTTTGCCTTCCCTTTCCTTTTATTTCATAGTAAGAACTCTAGCTCCTACTGTTATAAGCAAATTGATTCGTTTGCTAAATCCTGTAATACATGTATGGGGCCCTATGGTGTAGTGGTTAAGAGTTACCTTGTGCAGCAGTTGCTAACCAGAAAGATTGATCCACCAGCTGCTTCTTGTAACAGCTCTGGGGTAGTTCTCGTCTGACCTGAACTGTGACTCACAGGGTTGTTGTGAGTCTGAATTGACTTGACAGTGGGTTTTAGTTTAAAAAATAAATATATCATTTCAGAATTGCTTCACTTGCATCATTAAAATAAAGAAATGTACTGAAAAGAGGAGTATTCGTTTGATGTATAATTAGGTTTGTTTATTTCAATTTGCTTTCAATTTTTTTCTTCTCATTTCACTGGTTTAATTTTTTGAATATGAAAGATATTAACATGCTTTTTAAAGTCAGGACAACACAAAAAGGCAACCGTTGATCTACTTTATAGATTTGTGTATTGTGGACACTTCGTATAAATGCGGTCATATGATTTGTGGCATTTGGTGACCGCCTTCTTTCACGTAGCAAAATGTGTTCAGGGTTCATCCATGTTGTAGGATGTATGTCAATATTTCATTCCTGTTTATGATTGAGTAATGCTCCATGGTATGGGTGTGCTTCTGGTTTATCCATTCAGTAGTTGTTGGACATTGGAGTTCTCAGTGGTACTATGAACATTCATGCATAGGTTTCTGTGTGGACTTACTGTTTTCATTTGTTTTAAGTATATAACTAGGAGTGGAATTGTTAGGTCATATTGGGAGCTTGGTTGACTCAGTGGTTAGGAGCTCAGCTATTAATGCAAAGGTCAGCAATTCAAACCAGCATTCCTTAGAAACTCTATCAAACAGTTCTGTTCTATCCTGTAGAATTGCTGTGAGTCATCATTAACCGGATGGCGGTAGTGTTTTTTGGTTGTTTTTTGTGGTAACTGAGGGAGCACTGGTGGCACAGTGGTTAAGTGTGTGGCTGCTATGGGAAAGGTCAGTGGTCGGAACCACCAGCCACTCTAGGGGAGAAAGATGTGGCAGTCTGCTTTTGTAGTGATTACAGCCTTGGTAACCCGGTAGGGCAGTTCTGTTCTGTCCTGTAGAGTTGCTGTGAGCCCGAGTTGGCTTGATGGCTTGATGGCAACAGGAAAGGAATGGTAACTATGTTTAGCATTTTGAGAAATAGTCAAACTGTTTTCCAAAGTTACTGTACCAGTTTACATTCCCAACAGCAGCATATGAGGGTTCCAGTTTTTCTACATTCTTTCCCATACTTGTTATTGTCTGATTATGTCATAATCATTCTGGTGGGTACAAAGTTGTGTCTTATTGTGGTTTGATGTGCGTTTCCGGCTTGTCATGTGCGTATTAACTATTTGTATAACTTCTGTGGAGAAATGCCTATTCACATCTTTTATCTCTTTTTTAACTGGGTTGTGTTTTCTTTATTGGGAATCCCTGATAGTGTAGTGGTTAAGAGCTATGGCTGCTAACCAAAAGGTTGTCCCTTGGAGTCTACCGACTGTTCCTTGGAAACTCAGTGAAGCAGTTCTGCTCTGTCCTGTAGGGTTGCTGTGAGTTGAAATTGACTTGACTGTGTGTTTGGCTCTTTTTTTTTTTTTAATTGTTGAGGTATTAGAATATTCTAGATACCGGGTCCTTATCAGATATGCTCTTTGCAGTTATTTCTTCCATTTCACTTACTGGATAATATCGTCTGCAATGCAGAATTTTTAATTTTGCCACTCACATTTTATTCATTTTTTTCCCTTGTTTGTGTGTGTGTGTTTTTTGATTCCCTGCTTTAGAAACTCTTTGTCTAGTCCAAGGTCATGAAGAGTACATATGCCTGTGGTTTTTTCTAAGAGCTTTATAGTTGTAGCTGTTACGTTTAGTTTTGTGATCCATTTTGAGTAATGTTGTGTGTAGTGTAAGATAGGGCTCAAAATTCATCTTTTTGCTTCTTTATATCCCATAGCCCCAGCACCATGTGTTGAAATGACAATTTTTTTGTCATTGAATTGTCCTGGTGCCTTTGTTGAAAGATAGTTACATTTCTGCCTTCAGCCCTGTTCCATTGGTTAGTATGCTAGTACCATACTGTCTTGTTTATTGTAGCTTTGTGGTAAGTTTTAAAATCTGCATTTATGAGCCCCTCAGCTTTGTTCTTTTCTTTCAAGATTTTTTTGACTATTCTGAGCCTCTTGCATTTCTACATAAATTTTAGGACTAGCTTTTCAGTTTGTGCAAAAAAGGCAACCCTAAATTTAAGAGGGTTTCTGGGGGGTTGCTGTGAGTCAGAATTGACTAGGCAGCAGTGGGTTTGGTTTGATTTTGGAATTGAATTTGCAGATCAATTTTTGGAAGATTGTCATCTTAACAATATTATCTTCCAAACTGTGAATATGGAATGTTGTTCATTTATTTAGGTGTCTTCTGTAATTTCTTTCAGCAATATTTTGTGGTTTTCAGTGTACCAACTTATGTTATTGAACTTATCTGTTAAGTATTTCATTGCTATTAGTGGAATTGTTTTCTTAATTTCATTTTTTTATATTATTTTTTATTTTTTTTATGACTGAGTGAAAATGTACATTCCCATATATATGTACATGCCCACCTATATGCAACTTCCACTGCTCTCCCTGCCCAGTGACAGCACACTATTCCTCTCTGTTCCATACATGTCTTATCCTCCCAGCAGTCTCCTTTCCCTTCCTCTCCACCTACTCTGCTTCCTCCAGCCAGAGGTCAGCAGGATGATATCCTATAGATTCATAGAACTGTAAAGTGCATCCAGTATATCATCACTCTGCACCGCCAAGTTCAATCCATTTGTGTCCGAAGAGTGGACCTTCATTATGATATATGGGCAAGGGCAGCATCAGAGCCAGGGCCGTGCTCCCAGGTCAACCCTGAAACTGCTGGACCATTAATTCAGGTCTTTTAGTGGAGATGTCAGGGTGCACCCCTTTTTATTCTTGTGTTGCCAGTGAGACTCAACTCAGTTGTTTTTCTGTTCTCTAATTCATTTAGCTCTGCTGTAATCTTTATGATCTGGTATCTTCTGGAGCCTGAGGGGTTCCTCTGTTGTTCTCTCTCTATTTGTTCAAGCTGTAGGGTTAGTTCCTTGATTTGGTTTCGTTCTTCCTTCCAGATGTGTGCATTTATGGAAATAAACAGACTTCTGAGGACTGCTTTGGCTGTATCCCATAGGTTCTGGTAGGAAGTGTTTTCGTTCTCATTGGAATCTGTAAATTTATTTTCTCCTTGATTTCTTCTACAACACATGTTTTTTTGAGCAAGATGTTGTTCAGTTTCCCAGAGTTCCACTTTCTATGTATGTTTTTTCTGCTATTGATTTAGACTTTTACGGCTTTATGATCTGAGAAGATGCTTTGCAGTAATTCAGTGGTATGGATTTTGTTGAGAATTGCATTATGTCCTAACACATGGTTGATTCTGGAGAATGTTCCATGTGCACTGGAGAAGAAGGTGTAGTTGTCTGCTGATGGGTGGGAAGTTTTGTATATATCGATGAGGTTTAGTTGGTTAATTGTGGCAATGAAGTCTTCTGTATCTTTACTGAGCTTTTTTCTAGATGATCTATCCAATATTGAGAGTGGAGTGTTGAAGTCTCTCACTATTATTGTGGAGTGATCTAACTCTTTTTTGAGTGTAGTCAACATTTCTTTGATGTATTTAGGTGCTCTGATATTAGGTGCATAAATATTTAATATAGTTAAGTTTTGCTTGTGTACTGAACCTTTCAACAATAAATAGTGTCCATCTTTGTCCACGATGGTGGATTTGACATTAAAATTGATTTTGTATGAGATTAGAATTACCATACCTGCTGTTCTTTGTTCATTGTTACCTTGATATATATTCTTCCATCCTTTAATTTTCAGTTTGTTCATATCTTTAGGTCTCAAGTGAGTTTCTTGTAGGCACCATATGGATGGGTCATGTCTTTTGATCCAGGATACCACTTGATGTCTCTTTACTGGAGCATTCAGTCCATTCCCATTCAATGTAATTATTGATAGGTATCTGTTCACTACTGCTATTGTGATATGTTTATTTTTGTGATGATGTTTTCTCTGTTGTTCTTATTAGTCTGTTCTGGGACATTCTTTTTTGTGAGTTGATTTTTCACCTTTTTCAGAGCTGGTTTTGTAGTTGTTGAGACTCCTGTGTTACATTTCTTGAAATGGTATGATACATCTTGTTGTGCTTTACAACTGCCCCTATAATCCCCCTTATTATATATAAACCCAATTTTAATTATTACGAGTCTTGTCATCTTCCTCTCCATCTAGAAGGACTCTAACGACTGTAGTAAATTCCTCTTTTTAATATGATGGCACCATAGTTTTCATGATAATCACTGGATTGCTTCTTTCAGTATTAAAGCTGTGATTGACTTTGGCGCCTTCCCTAACTGAGTAGAGTTCTGAGTAATGTGTTGTTCTAAAATATAAAGTTAGTGGTTTTGTTCTTCTAAGCCAAAGCCAAGAACTACTTTCAGTATTTCTTGTAGTTTTGGTTTGGTTTTTACAAAGTCCCTGAGTTTCTGTTTATCTGGGAATGTCTTAATTTCATTTTTGTATTTGAAAGATAGTTTTGCGGGATATATAATTCTTGGTTGGAAGTTCTTCTCCTTTAACACTTTGAATGTGTCATGCCACTGTCTCCGTGCCAGCATGATTTCTGCTGAGAAATCTGATGAAAGTCTGCAGGGTTTCCCTCTAAATGTTAGCTTTGTTTTGAGTCTTGCTGCCGTTAAGAGTTGCTGCTTATGTTTCATTTTGTTAAGCTTGATTATAGTATGTCTGGAGTCTTTCTTTTGAGATCTATATTGGGTGGTGTATGATATGCATCTGAGATGTCTATGTTCTCTTCCTTCATGATTTCGGGAAAGGTTTCTGTTAGCAGCTGAGCGGTGATACTCTCTGTGTTCTCAGCTGTCTCATCCTCTTCAGGGACTCCAGTTAATCGAAGGTTGTTCCTCTTAATAGAGTACCATATGCTTCTTAATGTGTCTTCATTTTTCTTGTTTTTTTTTTTTTCTGATTTCTGCTAATGGACACTGCCTTTGGTAGCTGTGTCTTCCAGGTCAGAAATTCTTTTTTCCATTTGTTCTGTTCTGTTTTCTTGGCTTTGAATGGAAGTTTGTATGTCTTTGATTTTGTTCTTGATCTGTTGGATTTCAGAGTACTGGTGTTCCATCAGATCGAACAGCTTGCTTAATTTTTCCTTTTGTTCTGCTGCATTTTGTATAAGATCTAGAAGGACTCTGTATATAATCATTTTGTATTCACTTTCTGATGATATCATAAAAGTTTCTTCATCTGGAAAACTCGTTGGTTGCTTTGTTTGGGAGCCTTCTGAAGCCATGAGTGATTGCTTGTATGCCACAAGTGTCTGTTGCTTTTTGGGTCCCATATGAGTAAGTAGAGGCTGGAAGAGGTACTGTGAGGATGGACTGCAGATGTTTCTGTAGGCTGTCTTAAAATGTAAAGCAAAATGTATCTGACCACTTCCCAAATCAGTTAGGTTTTCAAGTGTAGAGGTCCCTCTTCCCAACTGGCAAAGTAAGCACCACTATATCCAACCCCAGATGATCAAACTAGTTCAGAATACAGCAATGCTACTGCCCTGTTGGCCTCTGCTGACAGGGCCCAGCCTTAGGTGACGCTGTGTAAACTACTGCTTTTCTGTTAGAAAAGTGCTCTCCTGTGGGCAGGCTCTGGCTCCTGAGCTAAGAAATAGGTCCAGCTGTGGCCAGTGTATCCAAGATGGTGCCCTCCACACAGGCAGCAGATATAGGGGCTAAAGGTGCCGAGAGGTAGTGATTCCTCTGTCTCTGTTGCCAGGCCCCCACCCTAGGTGACAGTGTGTAAATTACTGCTTTTCTGTCGGAGAAGTGCTGTCCTGTTTGCAGGTGCTGCCTCCCAGGCTAAGAATTGCCAGCCAAGTGCCGTTGGGTCAGATTGGGTCCCGGTAAAATCTCCATAACCAACATGGCGTCCCACACTCTGGCAGTGTGGTTCTCTACAAACCACGCTGTGGCAGTGATAAAAAGACAAGCCCAAAGTGGCTAGATTAAGAGAGTCCTAAGCCTGGCTCACAAAATATGGAATTTTCACCTGTCTATCGCCGCAGCAGTGCGTCTGAGTCTAGCCACTAGGCAAGACCCAGCTCCACCTGCTGGCCAAGACAGAGGAAAAAAAAAGTCAAAATGCTGCATTTACCTTCAGTCCGTGAGAGCCAGAGCTAGCCAGGAGCGGGAGTCAGCGAAAGAGAGGAGGTTTTTCGCTCAGTGGTATGGATGCCAAATTAACAGCCTTGTGCTGTGTCCCGGAGGCTCACTAGGTGACCAGAAGGCTCCGTTTGATTATCAGTACAGGTCTTGGTTTCCAGAGGGATATGAGGAGACGTGGGCTTGGTCCGCCATCTTGACTCCACCTACCTCATTTATTTCTTAATTTCATTTTTAATTGTTTATTGTTAGTTGATAGAAATGCAGTAGAT
Source organism: Heterohyrax brucei (assembly GCA_028571685.1). NCBI lineage: Eukaryota > Metazoa > Chordata > Mammalia > Hyracoidea > Procaviidae > Heterohyrax > Heterohyrax brucei. The sequence continues at coordinate 25,758,451 of CM053149.1, read as the reverse complement.
TACCTTGCACCTTGCTGAACTCATTAGTTCTAATACATTGTGTGTATATTCTGTAAGATTTTCCACATACAGGATAGTGCTCTATGACAGTACAGAGATCTTTACTTCTTTCTGATTTAGACACCTTTCTCCCTCCTTGCCTGTTTACTCTTTTTCCATTTCCTGAAGGAACAGTGACTTAAAAAACCTCAACAGAAGATTTCAAAGGGCAGCTTGAGAAGACAAAGTAGTACAATGATGTGTGTAAAGAGCTGAAAATAGAAAACCGGAAGGAAAGAACATGTTCTATGTTTCTCAAGCTGGAAGAACTGAAGAAAAAATTCAAGCCTCAAGTTGCAATAGTGAAGGATTCTACAGGGAAAATATTAAATGACTTAGGGAGCATCAAAGAGAAATGGAAGGAGTAAACAGAGTCGTTATGCCAGAAAGAACTGGATGATGTTCAGTCATTTCAAGAGGTAGCATATGATCAAGAACTGATGGTACTGAAGGAAGAAGTCAAAGCTACATTGAAGGCTTTGGCAAAAAAACAAGGCTGCAGGAATTAATTGGAATATCAGTTGAGATATTTCAACAAACAGATGTAGTGCTGGAAGTGCTCGCTCATCTCTGCCCAGAAATTTGGAGGACAGCTACCTGGCCAGCTGACTGGAAGAGATTCATATACATGCCCATTCCAAAGAAAAGTGATCCAAACAAATGCAGAAATTACCGAACAGTATTGTTACTATCACACACAGGTAAAATTTGTTCAAGATTATTCAAAAGCAGCTGCAATGGTGTATTGACAAGGAACTGCCAGAAATTTAGGCTGGATTCAGAAGAGGACATGGAACCAGGGATATCTTTGCTATTGTCAGATGGACCTTGGCTGAAAGCAGAGGACACTAGAAAGATGTTTACTTGTGTTTCATTGACTATGTAAAGGCATGTGATTCTGTGGATCATAATAAATTATGGCTAATATTTTGGAGAATGGGAATTCCAGAACACTTAACGTAATCGTGCTCTTAAGGAATCTGTAGACAGATTAAGAGGCAGTCGTGTGAACGGAACAAGGGGACACTGAAATTCAGGAAAGGTGTGTGTCAGGGTTGTATTCTTTCACCATACCTTTTCAGTTTGTGTGTCGAGCAGATAATCTGAGAAGCTGGATTATACAACTCATTAACAACTGCATTATGCAGATGATACCACTTGCTGGAAGTGAAGAAGATTTGAAACACTGATGCAGATCAAGGACCACAGCCTTCAGTATGGATTGTACCTCAACATCAAGAAAACAAAAATCTCACAAATGGAATAGTAAGCAACATTGTCATAAATGGAGAAAAGATTGAAGTTGTCAGGGATTTCACTTTGCTTGGGTCTGCAATCAACAGCCATGAAAGCAGCAATCAAGAAATCAAAAGATGAATTGCATTGGGAAAATCTGCCACAAAGGACCTCTTCAAAGTGTTGAAAAGTAAAGATGTCACATTGAAGACTGAAGTGTGTGTCATAGATTGAATTGGGTCCACCCCAAAATATGTGTAGTAATTTGGGTGGGCCAGGATTCCCTGTATTCTGGGATTGCCCTCGATGGTTTTTGTGATGGTGTAAATCCTAATCTCTGCCTGTGGCTAATAGATAGGATGATTATATTAATAAAAGAGGATTAGGGTGGAACTGTCACACCGTTGTTAAGGAAGTTTCCCTGGAGTGTGGCTTGCACCACCCTTTGTCCTTTCATTCTACGGAAGATAGAGAGAGAAGCAAGCTGAGAACTGGGAACTGCACACCATCAAGAAAGCAGCACTGGAAGAAGAGCGTGTCTCTCAGACCTGAGGTTCTTGTGCCAGGATGCTACTTGAACAAAGACTGAGGCAACATAGGGACTTTCCTCCAGACCTGACAATGGGGAAAGACTTCCCTTTGAGTGGAAATCCTGAATTTGGACTTGTAGGCTACCAGACTGTGATGAGAATGTTTTAAACTGTTCTTTCCTGAAGCCATCCACTCTATGGTATTTCTGTTAGAGCAACACTAGCTACCTAAAACAATGTCCCCAACACAAGCCATGGTATTTTCAGTTGCACCATATGTGTGTGAAACCTGGACAATGAACCAAGAAGACAGAAGCAGAATTGATGCTTTTGAATTGTGGTGTCAGAGAAAAATGTTGAATATATGATGGACTGCCAAAAGAACAGACAGATCTATTCTGGAAGAAGTACAACCAGAGTTCTTGGAAGCAAAGACAACAAGACTACAGCTTACATACTTTCTACATGCTGTCAGGAAGAATCAATCCCTGGAGAAGGATATCATGCTTGGTAGAATGGAAGGTCAGGGCAAAAGAGGAAAACCCTTGATGAGCTAGATTGACGCAGTGGCTACAACAATGGACTTAAACATAAAAATGATTGTGGACATGGCACAAGACCTGGCCTTGTTTAGTTCTGTTGTGCATAGAGTTGCTGTGAGCCAGAAGTGACTAAACAGTACTGAGTAACAACAACAAGAACTTTTAGCACAGTGTTGAATATCGGTTGAGAAGATCTTGTGTTTTTTCTTTCCTTTATTAATATGATGCATTTATTGATTGATTTTCATATTTGGAATTTGACTTTTATTCCTGGCATGAATCTCATTTGATCATGGTATGTAATGCTGGATTCAGCATGTGTATGTATAAGAATTTTTGCATTTATATTCATCAGGGATATTGGTATTTAGTTTTTTTATTCTTTTGATGTCTTTGGTTTGGCATCCGGGTAATGTTGGCCTCATAGAGTGGGATGGGAAATGTTCTCTTCTGTTTTTTTGAGAATATGTGAAGGATGAATGTTAGTTCTATTAACATTTGGAAGAATTTAACTATGAAGCCATCTTAGCCTGCCCTGGGCTTTTCTTTGTGGAAATTTTCCTGTTACTAATTCAGTCTCTTTATTTATATATCTGTTCAGATTTTCTGTTTAAGTCGGTTTTGGTAGTTTGTGACTTTCCAGAAATGTGTCCATTTCCTTTAGATTATCTAATTCATTGGCATACAGTTGTTGTTTGTATTATAATCTTTTATGTTTCTACACGTTTAGTAGTATTGCCCCTGTTTCATTTCTGGTTTTAACAATTTGAGTCTTCTGTCATTTTTCTTGATCAGTATAGTAAACATTTGTCAGTTTTGTTAATCTTTTCAAATAATTCACTTGTAGTTTTGTTGCTCTCTATAATTTTTCTGTCCTGCATTAATTTCTGCTCTAGTTGTTATTTTCTTTAGCTTTAGTGTATTTGTTTCTTAAGGGTAGGTTACTGTTTTGAGATCATTCTCTTTTAATGCAGGTGTTTATAGTTATAAATTTCCTCCAAGTACTGCTTTAGTTGTGTCTTGATGTGCTATGATTTTGTTTTCATTTGTTTCAAAGTATTTTCTATTTTTCCTTTGACACATTGATCGTTTTAGAAGTCTGCAGTTTAATTTCCACGTGTTTGTGGCTTTCCCAAAGTTTGTTCTCTTACAGATTTTTAATGTCATTCCTTTGTGGCTGAAGAATAAATAACATGGTTTAAAAAACAAAGTTATATCTTGTGGCTATATGTATATGTATGTATATATGTATATGACATATGCACATTCATTTTTAAATTATTTAGTTGAGAATTGTGAGTAGTCCTTTTTAACTTGAAACTCTTAGAAATGGTTACTTAGGCAATGGGTATTTTCCCTGTCTTTGATTATAGTTGTTACATTTTGAGTTTTATGAATTCTTTGAAGTTGTGACATATTTTATTGATACCTTGTGTTTCATTCCTAATGAAGTTATATCTGCTATTTTCCAGGTTGTGTGATAGCTGAGCTGTTTACAGAAGGTGTACCGCTATTTGATCTCTCTCAGCTTTTGGCTTATAGAAATGGACATTTTTTCCCTGAACAAGTGCTAAATAAAATTGAAGATCGCAGTATCAGAGAATTGGTAATTATGCTGTAGATACTTATTATGAAGTTTTTAGTAGAATTATGTCCACACTTTTGTATTAGCTCTGTAATCTTATGATTTTGGGGGAAAAAAAGATGAAATCCCATAGACTAATACAAACAGCTTATTAATTTGTTAGGGAGAAATTTGCTACTTCCTCCCTTTTTTATTTGTCTTAAATAAATAAAGAAGTGGACATATATGTTTTTTTTTTGTTCTCTCTGTGTGTGTTTGCATATATATATGTGTATATCTTCCCATTATAATTGCTGGTTTTGCTTTCACTTACAATTGTCAGCATAGATTTAGAAGCAGGTAATTGAGAATTGGGACAGTAGTACAGGGTAAAGCCTACTATTAAGAAATAAACAATATAGATGTCTAAAATGAAGGAGACAAGAATATTGATGTGAATACAATACAGTAGAATAAGACCATTTCATATACAGGCAGGCACCACATTATTAACTGTGTCTTTATAAATTCAGTTTGTAAGTAGGTTGAAACAGGTGGATAAGGTTTTTGTTTAGCTGTACTTGGGGTCACTATGAGTTGAAAAGTGACACAACAGTGACAGGTTTGGTTTTTGTTTTGGTTTAATGCAAGAAAAGGCTCCAAGCCTTTTTAGTGACTTACAAGCTGCACACTTGCAGAAAGTGAGGTGATTGTGATGAAGGCTTATTTGCCGGTTGGGATTGGTTTAGATGTTTCAAGGTGAGGGCAAATTTATATATCACTAAAGGGCAAGTGTGAATTATCTTTCACCTGATGTTTGGAATCTCGGGGCTGCCTGAAGAAGCTAAATAGTCTGGTATACCTCCCTTGACCCTGAGGGCAATTTTGAAAGGGGAGCTACAGCATCTATCAAAGTTAATACTGTGGAATAGGTGTGAGGAATTCTGTAAGAGGTCAGCATAAGTTGCGTTATCCACTTTTTTATTTGAGGGTGTCTTTTTTATGTCAGTAACTGATACTTGTGATGATGACTCTGAGTCATGGAAAAGGTTGTATGTTTAGAATATTTTTTAATAAGGTGGGAAAATACATAATAAAATGCTTCTCTCATAATGATGACTTAAAAAACAAGATTCTTTGGAGGAAGCTGATTTAGCTTCTGTTTAGTGAGCAGTATACTGGACTGGGAGTTGGCATACCTACATGTTCTGTCTTTGAGGATGCTGCAGATTTGACATGTAACTGTATGTCCTTTGGGCCTACGTTTTCTCTGAATTTAGCTAATCTTAAAGGTTGAGTTATGCACCATGAAGAGCCATGAAAGATTGTATTATTTTCTGACTTCTGATGCAATGAAAAGACATTATTTCCATATAATGCCGGGGAAAAAAGAGGATAAATTCTGATATTAAAATTAAGCCAAACAACATTGCTGTTGTGATGATTCTGACTCATAGTGACCCGATAGGGCAGAGTAGAACTGCCCCATAAGGTTTTTAAGGCTGTAATCTTCGTGGAAGTACACTACCAGAGTGCCTTTTCAGTTAATGGTAGAGCAGTTTAACCACTGTGCCCCAGGGCTCCTTTAATTTCAGATTAGGTTTATCACTTCCAGCATTAGCAGAATTTAAAATCTCTTTTATACTACTTGAAAAGTTTTAAACTACTAATTTCCCTTTTTGCTATACTCCAAAGCAACCCGTAAGCCTTTGGACTTGTTACAATAGGCTCTATACCCGGAACTCTTATCCTGGAATATGTAGATGGATTTCGGGGATTCTGTGAATCTTTCCAAAAGTTGTGTGTAATTCTGTATGCAAAAATCCCTGTACATTTTTTGTTTGTTTGTTTTGGAGAAGGTTTGTTGTTTTTCTGAGATTCTCACTGGTGTGTGCCACTCAAAAAATTTAAGAATCCTTAAACTATGGGGGCAGCGTATAGTAATGGAGAATGCTAAATAGGGTATAATGTCCTCTTTGTGGTTTGAGCCATTGCATTATATTAGTATGTAATTTTCGTTTGCATTCTAGGGTGACACTGGAGTTATCTTTTATGTAGGTTCTGAAAGTAGTATGTCAGGTGAAGACTGAATATAATCAGAATTAACCTCAAGAGTTCTTGAAATCACATATCATTTATCCTTATTGATTTCATCTGGGTTGATTGCTGTTCTCAGATCTTATTTTTGACTTCTTTTCTTCCCTTGTGTAGGTAGCTCAGATGATTCACCGTGAGCCAGATAAACGTTTAGCAGCAGAAGATTACTTAAAGCAACAGCGTGGCAATGCCTTTCCTGAAATATTTTATACCTTCCTTCAGCCCTACATGGCCCAGTTTGCCAAGGAAACATTTCTCTCTGCAGATGAGCGTATTCTGGTTATACGGAAGGATTTGGGCAACATTATTCACAACCTCTGTGGACGTGATCCACCAGAGAAGGCAGAGGGAGAACCCAAGGAAAGTGGCTTGGTTATCTTGGTGTCTGTTATAACATCCTGTCTACAGACTCTTAAGCAATGTGATTCTAAGCTTGCAGCTTTGGAACTGATTCTTCATTTGGCCCCAAGATTAAGTGTAGAAATTCTTTTGGATCGCATTACTCCGTATCTTCTGCATTTTAGCAATGACTCAGTTCCCAGAGTGAGGGCTGAAGCCTTGAGGACGTTGACCAAAGTTCTTGCTCTTGTCAAGGAGGTTCCTCGCAATGATGTCAATATCTATCCAGAATACATCCTGCCAGGCATAGCCCACCTAGCCCAAGACGATGCCACCATTGTCAGACTCGCCTATGCTGGTAAGAGTTTATTTTCTAAGTAATAGCTGCTCAGTTATTTTTAAAGTTAGTGGCTATAGTACTTCTTTGTCTGACTTCTTTGTGAGTGTTTATGCATAAACGTTGAGCCATATAACTGTTTGGGTATATGTAAATAGTATTTATAGCTAGTGTGTTTCTAGGACTCAGTTGTGTTGTATGGGCTCTCAGTTTTTAAGTGATCAGAATTATTAAGTGAAAAAAGTACATAATTTAGAATTTTTTGATGTTTATTTTACCATAGGTATTAGATTTAATTGGGAAGAATACTAATGCTTACAAGTATGTAATTCTGAGCTAATGTCTTTAGTCGAAGAGATACTTGTTTGACTGTCTGAGTTTTAGGAACAACAATCTATTACTATTGGAAAAGATTAATTTTGGCTGTTTTTTTTCTTATTGTTATGATTGAATGAAAATGTACATTCCCATGTAAATTACATGCCCACTTGTATGCAGCTCCCACTGCTCTCCCTGTCTGGTGACAGCACACTCTAGAGAAGATTAATTTTGCTGGTAGTTTGGTGATAAGGGGACCTACCATACTAATTTACTGAATTTTCAGATGTTTCTTTCATTTATGATAGTGCTTAAGATACTTGACTTCTTTGGGCTGAGGTGGGTGTGCTAGGCAAATCACCAAGTTGTTTTACTTGTAATTATCACACTAAACCGGGTGAGAACAGATTCATGCTGTTAGCTCCCAGACATGCTTGTTTCTGCATGGTAAATATCTTTGAAATATTTACATAACCTTATAATTTATTTCTATAGAATGATCTGATAGAAATCGAGGATTTTGTTTTGAAGTCTTTGTGAATAATATACATCATAGCCATGGTGACGAAACTGCCACTGTGTGTCATGGATTGCAGTGTCCCCCCAAAAATGTGTGTATTGATTTGACTTGACTGTGAGTCCCAGAATGGTACAGTTTTTCCCCATGAGTTGTGAATCCTGCCCCTGTGATATTGATGATGGACAGTGGGCAGCAGTTGTGCTGGTGAGGCAGGACTCCAGTCACCAGCTGTGGGAGATAAGGGAGAAGAGAGAGCAGAGAGAGTTGGGAACCTCATACCAACAAGAAGGCAGCACTGAGTGCAGAGCACATCCTTTGGACCTGAGGTTCCTGTGCTGAGATGCTCTTCTTGAGCTTGGACTCAGCCTACTGGACTCTGACAGTTTCTCTTATTGAATGAAGCTATACTTCATAAATAGTTTCATGGCTTACCGGACTGTAACAGAGTTTCTCTTCATAAAACCATCCACCCGTGGTATTTTCTGTTGGAGCAGTAGCAGGTGACTAAAACACTGTGAAAGACACTTGTTGTCCTAGGTCGTTTTATGATTTGCCTGTCCTTATTTGTAAGGATGTATGTGAAAAATGGTCTTTGGATTCTGACTTTACCTCTGTGTATGTCCACCAAGTAAGTGGTGGTTTTTGTGGTGTTTTTAGAATACATATTGATTTATATTTATTTGTCTGTTCAGTTATTTTGTTTCTGGTTTTAGGAGCTGTATGGGTATAAGCTTTAGGCCTACAGAGACAAGGATTTCCTTAAGATACAGAGTGCTTATCATTTATGACAAAGAGTATTTATAGTTCACTTGGCAAATACAAATCATTGAAAGAAATGCTTACAGGTTTTTAAAAAGAGGGTATATTTTCTTTATTTGAGTTTCATGACTGTTTTTGGCTTACTGAGTCTTACTCTGTTTTCGGTATAAATTAGGTAAGTCAAGTTCTGATGTGTAGGTGCCGTATTATAATGACGTTCACTTGTGGGCTGAGTATACTGACAGCTGTGGTTTATTGAAAAACCTCTGTATCAGGGCATGGAATGCTCAAGTTGCAGGGGTTGTTGCGGCTAATCCTTGTAGCAGCCTTGAGCAGTTGATGATATGGTATACTCCTTTTATGTATGAAGAAGTCGAGACTTGACTGAAATGGCTGAAGAATCAGGTCTCATTCTTTCTCAGTGCTCAGAGCTGCTGGTATAGGCTTTGACTGTAAAGCAGCCTTACTTTTCTTTGGTCTTCTGGGTCTTGTAGTGAGAGTCCATGGTACTCCAAGACCAGTTCCATCACCTTCCAGTGTGCTTCCATCATGACTAAGTGCATGATAAATACCCCCTTTTAAATACAGCTGGATATCTGCTTAAACTTGTGTGATTAAATATAGTTAGGCTGCATATGTCAGTCAATATAATTTTCTAACTTTACAGTATTTATCTTGAAGGTGCTAGTATAGAGTTATGTCTTATGTAAAGTGAGCTTGCAAGTATACTGTAGTTTATGGGCTTAAACACAGAAATATGGCTAAATGTAGTCAGATTTTAGAGGTGCCAAGGAAAATAAGACTCCTCCCACTGAAGATAATTCATTAAAGTACATTTTGACTTTTTGTGGGATCATCCAGAACTCGCCTGTCTTTAGGGTAAACAGGCATTAATGGATATTAGCATCTTGGTTTTTTAAAGGTAAGATTGTGTTGTATCCAGAACAATGTTGAGTCTGGCAGGGATAGGGAGTAGGACCCCCAAAATAAAAGGAATCATTGTATTTGATAGACTTAGCTCTTGTGAGCCAGCCAGCCAAGTGCCGTCGAGTCAGATGTATAGCCCAATTCAAAAGTTTCAGAACCAGTAGAATTAAGTGTTAAACTTTATGTTCAGTTCTATTTAGTAATAAGGAAAAAGTGCAGTTTTTGATTGATTATAGGCATATGTTGAGAAGTACAAAAGTGGTAAAGAAGGGAAGAGAAATTAAAAAGGGAAGAGAATTAATGAAAATGATGGGGAGAAGAAAATATAAGCAAAGTGCAGATGTAACCGCAAATATAACCACAGAAATTAGAAGGAAATATTTTTGGAGTACTCAGAAGAGTCAGACAGTTGTCGTAATAATAGATTATGAGAAAGACAGCTACAGAAGTGAGACGCAGTTGTACATGTGTCTGCTGAGAACTTCAGAGCTCACTTGTAAGGCAATCTAACCTGGTTGATTTAATTTGTTAATGAGTCTTTGAGAGAAATGTGACTTTTCATTTACATAGAAAGTGCCACTCAGCTTGGTTAAGCAGTCAGCTAACACATGGTAGGGTCAAGCTGTGAACCTAGCTCTGATTCTGAAACCCAGTTTGATCCTGTTATTTTAATACAAATGTTCGTCAGTCTACCGAGTGTCTCTAACTTGGCAAGATATGGTTTAGAGTGTAGGACTCTGCAAAAGGATTTTTTTTTTTTTTGCCACACTAAATTTGGGACTAGATTTTGGGTCATAGATAAAAAGTGCAGGTTTCATTATTAAAACTGAAGGTTTGGGGATAGTTCCAAATTATGAGATGAGTTACTAAAAATCTGATTAGGTTAAGTGCTAAATGCAAAAGCCCTTTCTCCCCTTCATTTTATAATTACTGTTTATATGTGTAAAGACTTAGAGAGGAGAACTTTTCAGAGATTTAAGATGATAATTATAAGTTGCTCTCTATTTTACAGAAAACATAGCCCTCCTGGCAGAAACAGCTCTGAGATTCCTGGAATTAGTACAGTTAAAAAATCTCAACATGGAAAATGACCCAAATAGTGAAGAAATAGATGAAGTTACACATCCCAATGGAAATTATGACACAGGTAGTATAAATTTCTCCTCCAGATTCTCTGTTTTTTAGAGTGAATTGCTAATTTTAACTGGTAAAAATTATCATTTGTAATTTGTGTGTAAGATAAAGGAAAAGCAGATATATAGATGGGAAGAGTTTCAGATTTCTGATTGTTTTCTCTGTTGTCTCACGCTATTATCTAACCCAAAAATGTTGCTATAGATTCTAGAATCAATTGTTTTTCAGTAAGCATTGATTTGTGTCAGCAGTGAAGCTAGCAGAATTATGTAATTCTCATAAGGAATCTAAACTCTCCTTATATGAGTATATTCTGAGTATTTTGCTTTTCTGTAAAAGAAGGGCTGCGTTGATAAACCCTTAGAGCTCAGAGTCCCTGTTGTCCCTTTCTTTACATTCATACAACTCTCACCAGCTTTTTAGTTAATATTTGTTGAGTGGAAGATTTAGAAGTAAAGTAGTATATTTAGATGTTTTAGTTGAGAAAAACTAGAGGAATATAGTCTTCAGATTTGTGTGCCATAGACAGCTGTAATACTTCTGTTACTAGCTAAAATAGTATTAGACAGTGTATCACTTAGATCTGAATATTATTTAAAAAATTTGAATTCATAGGAATTCTGAGGAAGGAAAGCCTCAGGTTTTCTTGCAGTGGTAGCATCCTCATCTTCCTTGTGGGAGACCCAGGTCCTGCTCCCAGTTGTCGGGGGTGGTTGGCAGGTTGCTGTGATACTGAACAGGTCTCAGTAGAACATTCTGGATAAGGTGAAGTAGGGAGAAAGGCCTGGTGATCTTACTGGGAACATCAGTTAGGGAAATTCTGTTGGCCACCCTGATCCCATCTACAGCTGACCATGAGGATGGCAGAGGCCGGGCAGCGCTTCGTTCTCTTGTGCATGGGGTCTGTTTGAAGCAGCTAGTGCAGCTTGAACAGAAAATGCCACCAAGTGGATGGCTGTAACAAAGGAAAGTTGATTCTTACGTAGTCCAGAAGGTTACAGGGTGTCTGCCCCAGGAAAGGGTTTTCCCTCTATCAGCTCTGGAGGAAAGTCCTGTGTTGCATCAGTCTCTAGTCAGGGAGCATCTTGGCACAGAAGCCTCAGGTCTGAAGAATGTGCTCTACTCCTGGGACTACTTTCCCCACTTTCTGCTAACCAAGCCATACTCCAGGGAAGCTCCCTTTACAGTGGAGCAGGGAGGTGACCTTAGGAAGAGATTTACAGTCCTGTCTATCCTAATCCTCTTTGAAATACAACATAGGAAAATCACAAAATGGAATACAGTCATAAACTATTGGGAATCATGGCCCAGCCAAATAGCTGCACACATTTTGAGAGGGACACGGTTCAATCCATGACAGGGTCAGTATGAGTCAGGGTCCAACTAAACAGCAGCTAACAACCACAAAGCGGAAAACAGTACCGTAATACATTTCATAGAGTTAAACTCAGGCGTTAAAACTTGTCAGTTCAAGTTTTTCTTCAGGTGAGCATAGAATTTTACATAGCAGACCTTCTTTTTGGTAAGTAGCTGGAACAAGAATGACCTTTGTTTCTCCATGTAATTAACAAATGATTGTTAAATATAAGCGCTACATCAGGCAGCTGTATTCTGCTCTAGGCACATACATTTCAGTAAGAGAAAGACAGATAACTAGAGAAATAAATGAAAAAGGTAGAGTGGAGAGCGGCTGGAGAAGAAAGTAGAGGCTAGCTCATGTAAAGCCTTCACAGGGCTTGCATGTGGGCTTGAAAAACAATGTATTTTCTAGCTTTCTAAAGGATATTAAGACTGTCTTTAAAATTGCTCATTGAAAAAAGCGCCCTTTATCATGGGATTATATCCTGAACCCAGTCTAGTTCTTTCTAAGTCTTCTTGCTGGGCGAGTCTGGTCTTTCTGGTGCTTGTCCGTGATTTTCCCTCTGAGCCTCATACATGGGGCTGTCTAATTAGTGAGATAATAACCATACGGTGGCCCCTGCTTACTGGGATACTCTGCAGTTCATAGTTCAGTTTCCCACCTGTCCTTTGGAGCTTTGGATGGTGAAGAAGCTTAGTGGTCACAGACTCCATGTGGTAGCTTCTGTAATCCTCTGTTCCTCTCAGGAGGAAGCAGGAAAGTGGGGTGTATAGGTTGGGGGAAAATTTTTATCTTTTTTTTTTTTCAGAGCTGCAAGCCTTACATGAAATGGTACAGCAGAAGGTTGTCACTTTGCTGAGTGACCCTGAAAATATCGTGAAACAAACCCTGATGGAAAATGGAATAACACGACTTTGTGTCTTCTTCGGACGTCAGAAAGCCAACGATGTGTTGCTCTCCCACATGATCACTTTCCTGAATGATAAGAATGACTGGCATTTGCGTGGAGCATTTTTTGATAGTATAGTTGGTATGTTTTTTTGTTTGTTTTCAAATTCAGCTTTAAAATTTTGAATCATCCTCCCCGACAAATAATTTAGTGGAATTTGAAGGATAAATGACAGTACTACTCAACTTCATTAACAATGAAATTAATTTTCTAGTGTTTGTATCTGTCTTTGTGTTGCTTTTGTATGATAAAAGTATCTCAGCTGATCAAGGGATTGATAAACTGTGATACAGCCACTTGAAGGAATACCATGTAGTAATTAAAAGCTGGGTTTAGAAAAACATTTAATGGCCTGGGAAGATTTGATAAAATTCTATTAACATGGCTGAAGAAGGCCGTAACTTACTTCAGTATCCCAGTTGTATAAGGGTAGTAACAAAAGTCGTATGTTTGGAGAAAACGCTAGACTGTACTGATAAAAGGCTAGACTGTGCTGATAGTATTTGTAGTGGTCACTGCTAGGCCCTGGATTATAGGTGATTGTTTTCTTTATATGTAAGCTATTTGTCACATTTTCTGCAGTGAGCGTACATTACTTCTAGAATCAGAAAATAGCCATTGAAATGTAATTATACATTTAAAATCAGTTTGATTAGAAAGATTAATAATTTTATAGAATTTGCTTTGTGCAAGTTGAAAACTGAAGTTAACAGCTTTGTTTCTTTTCTATTGCAGTTCTTTTTTTTCATAATTACCTAAGAACATAGATATCTTGTTTTTATCTGCATGACTTGATTTTATTTAGATTTAAAATTAGAATGAAAATGTACTTTGAGTGGGTGAAGTTTGATACAGGTTTTAGTGTTTTACTCTGTTGAGTAACTGATTCCTTCCCCCAGGTATGCTGGTCTTCTCATGTTTAGATTTGGTCAGTGTTATATGCTAAAGCCATGTTATTATGATATTCCACTAACCCTTTTTATTTTCTTTCCTGCGTGATTATAACTGCTTGCATGTTACTCTAAAACATTTAAAGACTATTTCTCAATTTTGTTTACTAGTTTTCAGAGGCCTCTGTAAACACAGTATCACAAATTGGATGGCTTATTTTTAAGGACAAATTGGACAGCTTTAAGGACAGTTGGAGGTTTTTTTCTAAAAATAACATAAAATAGAGACATTCAGTGGCAAACAGTATTGTTGTTTCTGCAAATGTTATCATATAATGAATGTTCTAGCAAAAAGGGCACTTTCTACTTTAGAAAACTTAAATTGCTTCCTATTCTTGCTTTGTTAACTGGGGGCTGTTCATGTTACTCTGCGTGCTCTTTTCAGACGTCTTGATTGTTTTCTGTTTTTTCACTATTGCAGTTTATTGAACTGTCTCGTTCTTGTATCTTGGGTTATAACTAACTCAGTTCCTCACTATAGTATACTTCACTTCTTGTATCTTGGTTTCTATTTTCTTTGTCTTCCAAATATTTTATTTCCTTTTTTCTTTTCTTAGGAAAAGGTGGTTCTTAGAACTTCCATCTGCTGATCACTTGATGTGTGTTTTAAACATCTCTGTTCTTTCATTTTGAAATAATTCTCATTTTTTGTTTGTGTATGACTGTAACAGTCTTGCTGTAGACAATTTTGGAAAGTATAGATGACAGGAAGAAAACCAGTCATCTCTAATCCTACAGCCCAAATACAACCTCTGTTAATGTTTTGGCCTTTTTTTCCTTGTAATTCTTTTCTGTTTCCGTGCTGTCTGTCTCGAGAGGCACTATTGTGTCATGACTTAGAGTAGGTGGTGTGGAACCGTACTTCTGTATGCAGGTTCTGGTTTTATTACTATCTGTAGTTCTTGGGTAAATCGTTTAATCTCTTTTGTTCCTTAATTTCCATATCTGTAAAATGGGAATAATGACAGTAGCTATTTCATTGGATTGTTAGGAAGATAAGATGACTTAACATGTAATTGTGCTTGGCACATAGAAAGTGCTGTGTGTATATTATTACGTTATTCCTTCACTTATTATTTCTTAAACCTTTTTCCAGTTACGTGTTGTTTGTGTTCTCATGTCGTTAAAAATACTTTGAAACTGTAGTTTAATACATGTACATTTTTCCATTATGTAATTTTATTAGTGTGCTTGTATGTAAGTGATTCTCAGTCTGTGTCATTTTCTGCTTCCTTCAGCATTGCTGGGCAGCGCTGCACACCCATGCCAGCATGGACTCTGTAGTCACCTTTGCTGCTGGGAGGGTAAAATGATCATTTATTTGGTTGTATGTTCCTTTGCTTACCAGGGAGGTAATTTACTCATTTATATTTCATATTTTGTGGATTTTTTTTCTGGTGGAACTATTTAGGCTCTCTTTTTGAGTCTTTTATGTGTAAGAACATTAAATAAATATCATATTTTTTGGCAAATACTTTTCTCAGGTTGTTTTTTAACTTGGTTTTTATGTTTATTTTTATTTTTAGTAGTTTTTGTGTGGTCGACTTCTTTGATTTTTTTTACCCTCTCCCCCCCATTTTTGTTCTCAAAGCCTTTTTTTCATTCAAGTACTTAGGTTAATAATCTGTTGTGATGCTTTATTTTTCACACTCGTTTAAGTGATCTCTATTTTGGGATATGTGATTTATAATTTTTTTCTTTTTCTTCCTGGAAATGTAGCCAGTTTTCTCAACACTATTTATTGAACATTTTGTTTCTTTCCCATTAATTTGAGAAGTTTTCTTTATCTCCTCCTGCGTGCGTTCCTGTCAAGGTCACTGTTCTGGGTATCTATTTCATTGATTTCTCTCTTCATATAGAGAAGCTGTATCACATTTTCATTATTATATATTTATTATCAACTTTAGTATCTGGCAGGGTAAGTTCCACAGATGTCACTCTTACTTTTCCAAAATATTTTTAGCTATTTTAGTTCATTGTATGCTTCAGTTTGTAATGTTTTTAAATACAATCCACTGACATTTTAGAGATTTTCTTTTATTAAAGAAAAACATTCTAAAATTTTTCAATCACAGAGGAGACATGCTTTTGTAAACTGACATTTAAAACGTGTAAGTAGTATATGAAAAAGTAATTATAATTCTCAGAGACTGTTGTGGTTTGTGTTTTGGGTTTGGTGTCTTCATGTGATTGTATCATTACCTCAAAATATTTTCATACTCTTTTTAGAATTAGCAACTTTAGACTTTATCTGTTGACTTCTTTTGTGCCGGATGAAGATTAAATCACTTGTACTGTACTCTGATCTGTTTTACCCTCAGTTTTTTGATACATAGATCACTGTTTTCAGTACTTTAGTTTCCTGTTTTTGTAGTTTTAAATAATTTAATCTATTTCTTATTGACCTGCTTCTGATTTGCACTACAAGGAAAGTAGTGCCTTTTTTTCCTCTCCAGTTCTTACTCATATTTTTTGGTAACTGAGAATTCAGCTAATTGCTAAGTTGAAAATCCAACTAGCTCTTTTATTGTCTTCATTGATAATATTTATATCCTGTTATATGTCATGATGTAT
Source organism: Heterohyrax brucei (assembly GCA_028571685.1). Taxonomy (NCBI): domain Eukaryota; kingdom Metazoa; phylum Chordata; class Mammalia; order Hyracoidea; family Procaviidae; genus Heterohyrax; species Heterohyrax brucei. Next base: position 25,742,276 of record CM053149.1, on the reverse strand, counting down.
GTTTATATCATGTTACATCAAGTCGTAATAAAGTCTTCTGTGCTTTGTCCAGATTAATTCTGAAAGTTCAGAAACATTGACTTGATTATGAGTGTATAAATGGACTAGATGGCCACATCAAGGTCACTGTTCTGGGTATCTATTTCATTGATTTCTCTTTTCGTATAGAGAAGCTGTCAGGTCTGTTCTGACTTACAGCAGCGCTATAGGACAGAGTAGAATTGCCTCATAGAGTTTCCAAGGAGCGCCTGGCAGTTTTGAACTGCTGACCACTTGGTTAGCAGCTGTAGCCCTTAACCTATGCCACTAGGGAGCGCAGGAGGACACTGATTAGTTTCCTTTCACCACCATTCCAGTGCTACAACCCCATTATGTTATGGTTATGGTATCAAAGTCTCCTTTCTTTCCTCTACCAATTACTAAAAACAGTATATTTAAATTTATTTTCTGTTTAGACCATGACTTTCGTAAGTAATATTTTGTTAGCCCAGAAGTTTCGGATTCCTTTGTTTTCCTTTTAGAGAGAGGAGGTGTCTATACTTTCTTCACCATGCTTATTGATGAGTGTCTGCTTTGTTTTAGGTTACCTTGTTGAAATTTATTGGCTTTCAGTTCTCATTTGGCCTGATTAATATATAGATCTTTGCTAGCTATCATCCTGTTGGTTTTCTTTTGCCTCTTGGAAATCGTGGAAAAGAGCTAACAGTTTGTACATTCTGCACCTTTCTTAATATTTTGTTGGAATGCATCTTCAAGATAGAGCAGGAAAATCTGCTGCCGTTGAATTATTGAAATTACTTATTTTATTCTCATATTTGACACAGGGTATTTTATTCATAACTTTGGAGATCTTGCTTTGTTGTGTCTATACTCCACTGTTGTTGATGATCATCTGATTCTAGTTTGATTAATGTTCTACTTAAAAAAAAAAACAACTCACTCCATTTTGTTGATTCTGACTCAGTAACCCTGTAGGGCAGCGTAGAACTGTCCCTTGTGGTTTCTAAGCTTCAAATTTTTATGGAAGCTGACTGACGTATCCTTGTCCTGTGGAACAACTAGGGGGTTTGAACCTCTGACCTTCTGGTTAGCAGCTGAGCACCTAAACACAGTACCATCAGGACTTCTTTATCCTACTTAGGAGAGTTGTATTGTCATTCCTTAGGATTTGTTTCTTAAGATCTTTTCTTTTTCTGAATAGTGTCTAGAACTTCTTTTTTTAGTTTTAGATTTTTTTTTTATTATGATTGAATCAAAGTGTACATTCCCATATAAATTGCATGCCTACCTATATGCAGCTCCCACTGCTCTCCCTGCCCAGTGACAGCACAGTCTTCCCCTCCGCTCCATACATGTCCTCCAAACAATCCCCTGTTCCTACCTCTCCACCCACTCCCTCACCTCCAGTAATAGGTCAGCAGGATGACATCCTCTAGATGCCCAGAACCATAAAGTGCACACATGAAATGGTCACTCTGTGTCTCCAAGTCCAATCCATTCTTGTCTGAAGAGTTGACCTCCATTATGATTTATGGACAGGGGCAGCATCAGGGCCAGGGGCCATGCTCCCAGGGAAACACCGAGGCCCGTGGACCGTCAGTTGTGGTCTTTTAGTGGAGATCTCAGGGTGCACCCTTTTTTGTTCTTGTGTTGCCAGTGAGACTCAACTTTGTGAGTTCCGTCATGGCTGTCACTGGCGGTGGCCGGGCACCATCTTCTTCTTTGGGTCACAAGTCAATGTAGACACTCATTCACATGAATCTGTCTGTCTTCTGGGTTCTGTTTCCCCCGTGTCATTTTGGTCCTTGGTTATCATCCGTTCCTGCTGAGTTAAGACCATGCTGTACCCTTAAATGGCAGCTTTTAAGACCCCAGACATCACTCACCAGTGTAGGATACAGAAGACCGTGTTAGCAGAATGCTAGTTGTGCCACTTGGCCTTGATTTCCCTTAAGAGCATGGTCCCCGGCCCTGAACCCTAGCTTCTCTGTCCTTGGAATATTGGGTTAAGATGGGAGGAGTAATCATGTTATGTTGACCTTCTTTCTAATGTGTGCTGCCACAGATTTCACCCGACCAGATTTCTATAAACAACCGAATCTAAACCCTCCCCCCACCACCCTCCCTCTCTCTCCACCCTTGCAGTCATCAAAGAGTCTTGTCTTATATGTGTGAGTCTATTTTTAAGTTCTTATTGTAGGGGTATCATACAATATTTGTCCTTTTGTTGCTAACTCCTTTCACTCACCATAATGTCCTCCAATTGAAACCAGGTTATGAGATGCTTCCTAAAATCACTGTTGTTCTTTATCATTGTGTAGTGTTCCGTTGAGTATATATACCATAGTTTACCTATCCATTCCTCTGTTGTTGGGCATCTGGGTTGTTTCCATCTTTTTGCTGTTGTGGACTGTGCTGCAATAAACATTCGTGTGCATGTATCAGTTGGTGTGAATGGCCTTGATTCCATAGGATATATTCGAGCAGTGTAATTACTAGGTCAAATGGTGTATCTAGATCCATTTTTTTAAGGGAGTGCCAGATTGCTTTCCAAAGAAGTTGTACCATTTTGCAGTTCCACCAACAGTGTAGGAGAGTTCCAGTTTCTCCACAGCCTCTCCAGCATTTGTTGTTTTGTGTTTTTCAGATTATGGCCAACTTTGTTGTGGTGAGATGGTATCTCATTGTAGTTCTCATTTGAATTTCTTTAATAGCTAAAGATCGTGAACATGACCACATTAAATGATTTATCTTCTTTCTTATTGATATTTTGTAGTACCTTATAGATTATGGAGATCAGGTGTCAGTCTGACAAAATAGTTGCCATGGAATTTCTTGAAGATTTCCTTTGGTGTGTATCATTTATTTTACTGGGTGCAAAGTGTGATGCCTTGTCTTCCTGGGTCATTGTTCAGTTGGCTGGCTTTTTGATGAATTTTTTATTTAATGGTACTTTGACTTTCAGGTTTGTGATAATCATGAAGTGTTATTTCTCTTTTTCAGGTGTTGCTGCCTATGTTGGCTGGCAGAGCTCCTCCATTCTGAAACCCCTGCTGCAACAAGGGCTCAGTGATGCTGAGGAATTTGTCATTGTTAAAGCTCTCAATGCCCTTACCTGTATGTGTCAGCTAGGTCTGCTACAGAAACCTCATGTGTATGAATTTGCCAGTGATATTGGTAAGTTTTCTCTTCCTCAAATTTGAGATGAAAAAATTAGAGCATGACAAAAGAGGTAGCAGTTGGTGGAGTTTTCTAAAAACTCGAGGCAGTATAGGGTGAGGATTTCAACTTGTCCCTACTGGTGATTGTGGGTGTGCATATGTATGTGGGTGTGTATGTGTACATGTGTGTTCACATGTACTTGTACCTAATGTGAAAGGTCAGTCGACTGACCAACAGAGTCATTTGGTTGTCCAGACTAGGTTGGGAAATATTGCATTGTTTTATCTGTGTTTATATCTTTGAAATAGAAAGTTTTTGAAGTTGTTGTTTTTTAAGTGATGTGAGGAAGGACATGCCTGCTGTGAAGAGTAAACTAATTTTTTGGATACTTGACCACCAGTCACGCTGAAAATTGCATGTGGAGAATCATCTGTGACATTTGCTGTTGCATTGATTGCCAGTTAAGAGCTTGTAGTATCGAAGTTACTATTGTTAGCAATTTGATAAGTCAGTGAAAGGAATTAATTCCCTGCCCTTAATAATACTTATTTCTCAGAAAGTTTAAAAATTCAGAGTAGGAGTGAACAAGGAGATATGGCAAATTCTAAAATTAAGAATATCTGGAACATTTTATTCTTGCTGTCTTTTTTCATCTTCAGACAGAAAGCAATGCAGGCTTGGTAGCTGGTTCTATACTGAGGGGACATAAAGCCTTAGAAAATTGTCTCTTTTGAAAAAAATACTTAATTGCTACTGAATGCTTTGTAAAGGAAAATTAGTAGAAAGATGAAACTCGTTAAACTTGATGATAGGTCTTCTCAGCAGGAAAAGATGCAGGTTTTACTGTTTGATTGTTGAGAAACCAGATGGCAGCTAGTAGAGATATGTGACATTTTTGGAAAATTTTAAGGTATGAATGTAGCTTTTTATAAAACATCATGGGAAATTAAAGTTTACTTATGTAGGTGTCTTAGTCATCTAGTGCTGCTATAACAGATACCACAAGTGGATGGCTTTGAAAAGAGACATTTGATTTGTCACAGTCCAGTAGACTAAAAGTCCAGCTTCAAGGTGTTGGCTCTAGGGGAAAGCTTTCTCTGCTGGCTTGGGAGGAAGGTCCTTGTCATCACTCTTCCATGGACTGGAAGCTTCTGAGGCACAGGGGACCCAAGTGCTTTCCAAAGGACTCTGACCTCCTGACGCTGCTTCTTAGTGGCATGAAGTCCCCAGCTCTCTTCTTGCCTCCCTTCTGTGTCTCATGAGGCAACCCCAAGACACAGCATAATCCCACCCATTGAGTCCTACCTAGCCAACACAGCTGCGGCCTGTTCTCCGTCATTAACATCATAGTGGCAGTGTTTGCAACATAAAGGCACATCACACAATAGTGGGGATCGTGGCCCAGTCAAACTGTCCCACAATTCAATCCGTAGCATCAGGTTTCGAGGAGCCTTCATGGTGCAGTGGCCAAGTGCTTGTCTGTTAACTGGAAGGTGAGGGGTTTGAGCCCACCAGCTGCTTTGCAGGAGAAAGAGGTGATGGTCTCTTTCCCAAAAGATTCAGCCTTGGAAACTTGTATGGGGCAAATTCTGCTGTTATATAGTGTTGCTGTGAGTTGGAAATGCTGAGGACAGTGAGTTTGTTTGTTTTTTCTGGGTTTATGTAAGTTTCTGGTTTAGTTTTATGGTCTTAGTTTCTTTCTTAGGGCCACCCTAGCAAGACCACAAACTGGTGGCTTCAAACAACAAATTCATTTTCTCATAGTTTTGGAGGGTGTTGTGGTATTGTTCCGTGGTATCAAGTTGATTCCAGCTCGTAGCAACCCTATCATGACTGTATGGGACAGAGTTGAACTGCCCTATAGGATTTTTTAGGCTGTACTCTGTAAAAGTCTGCTAGTTCTTTTCTGTTACAGAACAGCTGGTGGGTTTGAATCGTCAGCCTTTTGGTGAGCAGCCAAGTGCTTAGCTGTTGTACCACTGGGCCTCTGCTTCTGGAGGGTGGAAGTATGAAATCGAGGTGTTGACTGGGCCCTACTTTCTCTGAAGGCTCTAGGGGAGATTCTGTTCTGTGCCTTTTTCTTAACTTCTAATGTTGCCAGCAATCCTTCATATTCCTTGGTTTGTAGACATACTAATCTCTGTCCTCGTCACATGTCATTCTCCTTGTGTGACTGTTTCTGTTTCCTTTATTTTTGTGTTTTACATAATAGTTTACAGTTGAGGTTAATACCTCATGTGAAAGTTGACACACATATTGTTATGTGACCCTGATTGCAATCCCTATAATTTCAAAGCACGCGCCTCCTTTCCATCCCCTGTTTACTGTGTCCATTCAGCTGTTACCAGCCAGAACTCCAGATTTTCGTTACCTGCACCAAAAAGCCAATCCTGGAGATAGGTATTTTGGATGAGTGGTCAAAAAGTTTATTAACTATTTTGCAGGCAAGGGCATGGAGGACATACATAATCAAATCTCCAGGCCCATCCAAATTAGGCAGGCTTAACAGGTTTTTATACGAGGGGCTACGTGGGCGTGGTGGGTTCAGGGGAACAAATAAGAGCAGTGGGGAGGAGCTCCTGTCTGAGAGCAGTTGGGAGGTGTTGCTGTCAGAGTGGCTCAGGTTGGAGCAGGCCTCAGGGGTCATACATGCACATCAAAGTGCTGGGGTCAGCTCCTGCTGTCTCCGGAGCCTGAGCTGCTTGGCCTCTTGCCTCAGCATCACTTGTCTCACCTTGATTGATGTACTTAAAAGGCTGTAAAAGCTGTCAAGATTACTATCTCTGGGGCCCCTGACAGCTAATGTGTGACCTCAGAGGTCAAAACTATCAGTCAAGACAAGTAAAAAGGTGTAACCCTGGCTGTGTATTTTAATTTTCCCTTTTAAAATCAGATGACTAAAGCTTTCCCCTGTTTCACAACCAGCACCTGTCCCTTCCTGCTGTTTCTCCTGACGGGGTGTTGACCCTTTAGTCTAGTGTTTCTGCTTGAACAAAACACACTTGTCAAGGTATCATTTTATGTCTTACAGGCAGTCCGTGAAGAGTTGGCTTCGGCAGTGGTTTTAGTTGTAGATTAACAGAGTCTGCTAGCTGTGTCGTCTCGGACTCCTCTAGCCTCAGACAGTTTAGTCTGGTCTTCTCACTAGAATTTGAGTTCTGCACCCCATTTTTCTCCTGCTTCGTTAGGTCTTGTTAACCCTTTGGTTTGTGTTTCTGTTCTCTTTATTTCATTGATTTCTGCTCTAATTTTTATTTTCTTTTATTCAGTGCCTTTCAGCTTCTTTTGCTGCTCTTTTTCTATTCTAGTTACAAGGTTAATGCTTTGATTTAGACCCTTCTTTCTGGACATGTGTATTTATTCCTGTAAATTGACCTCTGAGCACTGTTTTTGCAGGGTCCCAAAGGTTCTGGTAGGATGTGTTTTCATTCCCATTTGAGTCTGTGGATTTTGTATGCTGTCCTTGATAACCCAGTTGCTTTTGAGCAAGATGTTGTTCAGTTTCTAATGTGTTTAATTTTTTTTCCTATTACTGATTTCTACTTTTATGGCTTTATGATTAGAATGGTTTGATGTTTTGGATTTTGATAAGGCTTCCTTTGGGGCCTAATAGGTAATCTGTTCTGGAGAATGTTCATGTGCTTGGGAAAGGAAGGTATAGTTGGCTGCTGTTGGATGGGGTGTTCTGTATTTGTCTGTGACATCCAGTTGATTGTGGCACTTAGATCTTCCTTCTCTCTATTGAGTGTCTTTCAGGATGTTCTGATCTCTGAAAATGGTGTGTTGAAGTCTCCTATTGTTACGGAGCTATTTTTCTTTCCAGTGCCATTACACTTTATGTATTTTGGAACCCTGTTGTTGAGGATGTAAATATCTATTATGTACAGTATATGGACTCTTTAATCATTATGTAGGGTTTTTTTTTTTTTTTTATTCCTTATGGTAGATTTTGCTTTAAAGTCTTATTTGTCAGAGATGAATACTGTCTGTCCTACTCATTTTTGATTGTTTCTTGACATATTTTCCCTTGACTTTGAATTTTAGTTTGTCTTTGTGTTTAAACTCTCTTATAGGCAACTTATAGATTTTTTTTTTTTTAACAACAACAACAACAACTTTTATTGAGTCCTAGTGAGAGAATCTTATTATTTCCTGCTGATATCATGATGATTTTTACTTCTAGTTCAAAGCAATGCATTCCCACATCCTCATGGCCGCTGAGTTGATCCCAGCATACAGAGACTCTGTCAGATAGAGGTGTACTGCTGTGTAGGGCTTTTAACGCTGTAAATCTTTACGGAAGCAGACTGCCACATCTTTCTGCCCTGATGGGTTTGAACTGTCCCCCTTTTGGTTAGGAGCTGAGTACTTAATCAGTACACCACCAGGGGTCCTGTCTCCCCCACACCCCTGTCTGAATTTCAGGTGACGTCAAGGCTGTACAGTCCTCACCTCTTGGTTTCTTAAATCGACTGTCCTTTCCAAGACAATGTTTTCCATAGTAACTTGGCCACACAATTCCGTAGGACGACAACTTCACCAATGATTCCAACTACCGTGTGCCTCAAAATTCCTGAAGGCTTGTTAAAATACAATCTTAAGGATTTCCCTGCTGATAATGTCACTGTTGCTTTGAAGTCCATACTTACAGAACCAGTGGCCAAGTCATCTTCACCTACAACAGCAACTCCTCTATTTACACTCTTATCCATCCCGTTCTCTGAGTTCCTTCTTTAATTATTTCCTTTTATTGTTGGCTTTAAACTCTTTCCAACACCCTGATATCTTCAAATTATGATTTTGTTAACATTGTTGACTCCCTTGAACTTAATTGTCAGAAAGTCTACTAATTCTTGTGACTTTTTGGTCTACATATTGTAAAATATTTAATAAAAATGAAAGATTGTTTTTTTAAAATCCATTCTTCTACTGTCTTTTTATTGGCACATTTAGTCCATTTGTTTACATTCAGTGTAATTGCTGATAGGTGTGAGTTTACTGTTATTTTGATGTGGTTTTTTTTTTGTATATTTTTGACAATTTTCGTTGTGCACTTAGTTTTCCATGCTGTCTTTTTTCTTTATTTAGTTTTCATGTTTTACTTCATTTATTTTATATTTACTGAGTATTTTTTCTTTTTTTTATTTCAATGTGTAGGATTGTTAGTTTTCTTTTTGATTACCTTAATGGTTACCTTAGTTTTTCTAAGTTTAAATCTTTTGTTTCTTGATAATCATTTGACTTTCTTTGCATATGAAAGTTCTGTGACTACATTATTTAGTCCTTTTGTTTTAGTGTTGTCATCTTTTACATAATGACATCTTTGTTTCTCTACTCCCAGTGTTTTAGCTTTGGTTTATTTTTATGACTTTCCTGTCTGAGTTGACATTTTATTGTTCTGTGCCCTAGGGACGCCATGAGTCGGATCCGACTTGACAGCACTTGGCTTGGCGTGTTCTAGTCTTGGATTTTTTTCTGCTGTTACTCATATCCTAACTGGAGAATTCTCTGTAGTTTTTGTAATTTTGACTTTGTTTTTACCAATTGCCCCCATCCCCACCTCCTCCTTTTTAAAAAAAATCTAGAAATACCCTAATTTGGCCATTGTATTTGAGACAGTTTTGCTTGATGTGTAAGTCCTGGCTGGCGATATTTTTCCTTCAAGACTTTATAGAAGATATATCATTGCCTTCTTGCGTGCATGGTTTCTGCTGAGTTGTCTGAGTTTAGTCTGGTAGATGACCTTCTGTTTATCACTAGCTGGTCTTAAAATTATCTGCTTATCCTTGGTTTTGGCAAGTTTTGGGATCTACCCCTGTTTGGGATTTGATGAGCATCGTGAATACATAATCTGCTTGCATTTTATGATAATCAGGGAAGCTTTCTGCCAACAAATCTTCAACAGTTCTATTTCCTGTTGTTTACCAGTCCCTCCTCCACCTGGGCTTGTACTTCTGTTGTTCATAAGTTATTCCTCTTGATAGAATACCACATAATTTTTAGCATTTCCAAAAAAATTATTTATCTACATTTTTCTCAGATAAATTAATGTCATGTGCTTTGTCTTCAGTCTCATTAGTTCTGATTTTTTTGTCTAAATTCTGCCCCTACTTTCTATGAGGAGTTTAATTCTGAAATTTCTTTGTTAATCCTTTGGATTTGTTTGTTGTTTATTAAATTTGTCATCATGTTCTTATATAACCTTCTTAAGTTCCTCTCTTGTTTTATCTGTGTATTGTTGGCATGTTCTTTGTTTTGCCTGATCTCCTTTCCAGTCTCTTGAAGAACTCTTATCTGTTAATTTTGAGTTCTGCCTCTAGTAACTCCAAGACTGTCTTTTCCTCTGGGAGATTTCTTGATTCTTTGTTTTGGTTGCTTGTTGAAACCACCATATGAGGTCTGACAATGAAGTCCATGAACTTAAAAGTGCTTCTTACCTCATTGCTGTGTATTACTATGATCACCTTTGAAGTACTCCTCATAGGAAGCTATACACTGACGCCAGTGACTAGTCTACCCTTCAAAGCAATTTTGGAACTCTATCTGGAGTGGTCATTGTTCACAGTGGTAAGTTCGATGAACTTAACTGTATGGTTGTCTGTGAGGGAGTTTTTACCAGTAAACAAATAACTGTATTGGAACACTGGTGGTGTAGTGGGTTAAGTGCTACCACTGCTAACCCACAGGTTGGCAGTTCATATCCACCAGGAGCTCCTTGAATACTCTAGGGGGCAATTCTGCTCCGGCCTCTAGGGTCGCCATGAATTGGATCCAACTCAGTGGCACTGGGTTGTTGTTGTTGTATTGGAACAACCTCCCTGCTCACCTGATGTAGGCCCCAGTGACTTTTTTCTTGACCCAAAGATAGAGGAAATAATTTGGGTGACGTTTGGGACATCAAGAGTAATCTGATGACAGCTCTTACGGCTGTTACAGAAAAACAGTTTCATAATTAGTTTGAAGAGTGGACTAGGCACTGGCATTGGTACATAGCTTCTTAAGGGGAGTACTTAAAAGGTGATTGTAGTGATATTCAGCAATGAGGTGTATATAGCACTTTTTGTAGGATGACTTTGTGAACTTAATTGGCAGTCCTTGTGGTTTGCTTCTTGATGTGATTTGATACTGGTTATTGTCTCTGAGTCATCAATAAGTCATTATTTTGTTTGCTTGCTGTGTTCTAACTTCTCATTTTGTTTTGATGTACCCAGATTGGCTGTTTGCATGAGATAATTTGATTATTGGTGTCCTTTAAAGCTCTCACATCCTGTCACCAGGTGGTTAGAGCTGTTACTAGGTGTGTAAGCTCAGGAGTCTGTTTACTTTTCTTGTGTAGATTCAGCTCAGGGGTCTAGGTCATTGTTCACTGAGTGTGTAGTACAGACTGCCACCTTCAGTCCTAGATGGGCAGGGCTATGTAGGAATGACTGGGCTAGGTACAGATAGCTGGCAGCAGTAGGTGGTTATGTGCTGAGCAAGGCAGGGAACTAACAGCTTCCCCTCAGTGCCTGGGTGGAATGCATTTCCTTGTTTCCTAGAGCATGTAGAGGGGTAAGTTTTGCAGCCAGTCTTTGGGTACCTGGTACTGTTAGTTGTAAGCACTGGGAAGCACCAGTTATTCTTGGACCCATGTAGTAGGTGGTTAGGTGGAGAGGGTGGAGGCACCCGTCCTCAGGCTTCTTACGGGGGTGGATGAGGATGCTGCTTAATTTGTGTCAAATGTTGTGACTCTGCCACTTTCCCTTATCTGTTGTGGTTGAAAATGGGCTTCAGGTTTATATCCTGTTGTACTGTCCTAATTGGCATCTGCTGCTGAAATGGGCCCATGCAGGTCCAGGCAGGAGCGACAAACATACAGAGTCAGTGGATCCCTCTCACCTGTGCCTCATCGAAAGCTGGAAGAATGCCTTCTGATGTGCAGTAGGTCCCGATTATGGTGCAGAAAGTCCCAGCAATAGCTGTAGCTGGATAGGGAGGAATGGGTAGATGAGAGATGCTTTACAGAGGGAGAAATGGTTTTTCATTTTTTTTTTTAATGGTAGATTAGGTGCTTACACTTAACTTTCAAAGATTTAGGGCCATTTCTCCCTGGTTCTGGAGTCTTGAGCAGGCTCACTCTCCACCACTTGGTTTCTCATGGCATAGAAAACTTGTTCCAAGCCCTGTTGCTTTTCTCAGCCTGTGTGTGGCAGCTGATCCAGCCCAGAGTGTGCCAGCCAGGTCAGGTCTTGCAAATCCTTGTAGCTTCTGAACTTACTTTTCTTCTCCCTCGTTTGACTCCTCAGCTTTGTCTTTGCTCTTCAGGGTTCTTAGATTGTCGTATATAAAGGGAGTCATTTGTTTCTTCTGGCCTATGTGTTAGAAGGACCACAGGAAGCATTTGACTACTCTGCCATCATGTCCCCCATTTCTTACAAAGCCACCAGTTGTCATTGATTAGAACCTGCCCTCATCTGGTATGACCTGATCTTACCTTGATTACATCTGCAAAGACTCAGTTTCTAAATAGTGTTGCAGCACAGGTACTGTGAGGTTAGGGCTCAACATTCTAATATTCTAATATCTAGAATTGTCCTTTTAGTTTATAAATCTGTTTTTTTGTGATTACAATAAAAATAATTGTGTACTTACTAGACAACTGAGTTGAAAGCACAAGCTAAGCCAAGTGCCATCGAGTCGGATCTGACTCCACAAACATAATCAAAATCGCCCTTACATTGAAATGTTTTTGATGTTTCATGTGAGCTAGTCTGCTAAGCTTTGGGTGATTTGTTGTTTCTTACTCTTTGCCATTTTTTAAAAGGATCTGATAACTTGAGAATTGGAAAAAAATTGACATAATAAAAAACACAAATTAGGATGTTTTATGAATTCCTACGCCTCTGTAGTACAAGGCAGTACAGAAATTTTTATTTGGGATCCGACTTGATGGCACTTGGCTTGGCTTGGCAACTATAATAAGGAGAAACTAGATCAGCATATTTTGTTATGTGAAATATTTTCTATTCATTCTCATTCTCTGAATTCTCACATCAAGGCCTTTATTTCTTCCTGCTGGTAAGTGGCATTACCTCTCAATGGTTGAGTTTTTCTTGATTTTGACTTGCATCCCTTATTATATATCCTTTGTCTATAAATATGTATGTTTATAATAGTATGAAATACATTTTGGTTTTTTCCTGGTTACTTGAAAATTATTTTCAGATTAAATGTAGCTTATTTTAAAATGTTTAGGCAATATTTAAATAAAAAGCATCGTGGTTTTTACTGCTTCTGTTAAATTTTCTGTGGTATTTTTCTAGGCCATGTTATTTCTGGGCATTGATCTGCATGATGAACGTATGGAGTACTCAAGCATCTTTTGTTTCATGTCAAAATAAATTATTTTCTTTAGATACACACTCAACCTCATGTGGTACAACTTTTTTCATGGGAAACCCTTTTAAAACTAGACCTGACCTTGATAGGATCTATTCAAATAAAAGCATTACAGAGGAAAATCGAATTAGCATTTTAGAATATTTAAAACAGTTTTTAGCAATTTAAAAATGCATGTTAAAACAAGTGATAAGCTGTATACATCAGTTTTTTGTTTTGTCTTGAACTACAAGTAGTCTGTCTTTTGTAGTGATTCTTAGCGGTAACAGTGGTGGTAGTGAGGGTGGTATCTATTCCTCTGGCAGTCTTTTGCGAAATGATACTTTTGTATAGATAGGCTGTGGTAGCCATGGTCCGGTAGTCCTTTGGAGTAATCTTTCCTTTGTGTCTTTGGTTTTTTTCATTCTCATTTCTTCTGGTGGAATATCTTTAGACGGCCACTCACAAGCTCTTAAGACCCCAGATGATACTCACCAAAGTAGAATGTGGAAGATTTCTTTATAAACTGTGTAATGCTTGGCTTGGCAATGCCAGTTGAGCTAGAGGTCCCCCGAGACCATGGTTCCCAGTCTTCAGCCTAGTAATTCAGTCCACTGGGGGTTTTGGATGTGTCTGTGAAGCTTCTGTAACCTTGCGTCAGTTAAATTTTATTGACTTCCCAGGATTGTGTACTGTTTTACTTTGATGTTTGTTCTCTAACTAAAGAACTCTGTTTAATAATGCTTGGAATTTTGGTTTGGGTTTTACATGTTCCCCCCCTCCCCCTTTTTTAAATCTGGTAATAGCATAATCTCACTATCATATTTGAGTGAGGGTTTTGCGGGATATATTATTCTTGACTGGAACTTTTTTCCTTTCAAGGTTTTATATGTGTCATCTCCTTGCCTTCTTAGATGTATGATTTCTGCTGAGTACTCAGTTGAGTTGTATTGTTTCCCCTTTATGTGACTTTTCATTTTCCTCAGACCACTTTGAGAATTCTTCAGTTGTCTTTGGTTTTGGTGTGTGTGATTATGATGTATCTTGATGATTTGCTATTGCAGTCTATCTTATATTGAATTCCCTGAGCTTCTTGATTTGTCAGCTTTTCTTCTTTAGTGACATTAGGAAAGTTTTCTGTCAGCAGATATTCAGTGACCACCTCTCAGTTTGCTGTTTTCTCGCTCTGTTCTGGAGCTCTGATCACATGTAGATTATTGCTTTTGATTGTGTCGCATGTCTTTCTCAGATTGTCTTTTCTGTGATTTTTCCTGAGAGTGGTATCCAAGGATTAAGTCTTCAGTTTCACTGATCGTATCTTCTATTGTTTCAAAGTTGGACAGTTTAGCTCCAAAATCTATTGTGTACCTTTTGGATTTTTAATTACTGTTTTTATGTGATTTCTAATTATTTTGATGTTTTGTTCTTGTATTATTTTCCTGAATTCTTGTATTGCTTTGTCTGTGTTTTCCCTGCTTTTGTCTGTTTTTTCCTGGTGTTTATCAGTGTTTTCCTTCGTCTATTTATTAATCTCTTTAGAGAGAGCAGAACAGTAGATTTTTGAGTTCCCTGTCAGGTAGTCTCAGTGCCTGTCATTGATTAGACTTTGTCCCACCAAAAATATGTGTAGTAATTTGGCTGGGCCATGTTCCCCTGTATTATGTGATTGCCCTCCATTTTACTGTTTGCCTATACTATAAATCCTAATCTCTTCCTGTGGCTAATAGATAGGACAATTATGTTAAAAGAGGATTAAGGTAGGACTGCAACACCCTTGCTAAGAGAGTTTCCCTGGAGTGTGGCTTGCACCACTCTTTATCCTTTTATCTTACAAGAGATGAAAGGGAAGCAAGCAGAAAATCAGGAACCTCATACCATCAAGAAAGTAGCACCAGGAGTAGAGCACATCCTTCAGACCTGAGGTTCGTATGCCAACATGCTCCCTAACCAAAGACTAATGCCTCAGAAGGACATTTCTCCCAAGCTGACAAAGAGGGAAAGCCTTCACCTCGAGCAGACACCCTGAATTTGGGCTTGTAGCATACTGGACTGTCTAAGAATAGACTTTTCTTGTTAAAGCCATCCACTAGTGATAATTTCGTTAACTGAACAGTGCCTTTTCTTCCATCAGACTGCTTTCTGCTTCTCTATTTTGGTTGCTTTCTCATTTACCTTTTCTTAAAAGAACATAATATTCAAGGCAGACATTCTAGTTAATCTATTGCTTTTTAAGAAGACTTAGGGAATATTTTTGGTTTAAGGTTTAAAGATTATTTAGGGAATAGTTTCTGGGGTTCATCCAGCATCTGTGGTTCCAGAAAGTCTGGATTCAGGGAGAACTTAAAATTCTATTCTGCATTTTATCTTTTTTGATCAGAATTCTTCTATAGAATCCTTGGTCAAACTCTTGAGTAGTGGTAGTTGGGCACCATCCAGTTTTTCTAGTCTCATTGCAAAAAAGACAGTTCATTGAGGTAGTTAGCTATATATTCAGTTACCTCCTCTGCAAAGGATGCTTTTGGAATTTTGATGGAGCTTGTGTTAACTTTATAGATCGCTTTGGCGCTTGGCTTGGCTTGGCTAATATTGACTATCTTAATTATATCAGACCTTCCATGATTATTTAAAAGCAGTTGCAGTAGTCTGTCAATAGGAAGCTGCCAGAAATTCAAGCTGCATTCAGAAGAGGATGTGAAACAAGGAATATCATTGCTGTTGTCAAATGGATACAGACTCAAGTTAGAAAATACCAGAATGATGTTAATCTGTGTTCTATTGACTATACAAAGGCGTTCAACTATGTGGATCGTAAGTAATTACGGATAATATTGTGAGAATGGATCAATAAACAACATCACGATAAACAGAAAATATTTACTTGGATCTGTAATCATCACCAATAGAAGTGCAGTCAAGAAACCAGATCGTGTATTGCATTGGGCACATCTGCAAAAGACCCCTTTAAAGTATTGAAAAGCAAAGATGTCACTTTAAGGTCTAAGGTGCAAGTGACCCAAGCCAAGGTATTTGCATTTGCCTCATTGCATATAAAAGCTGGACAATGAATAAGGGAAGACTGAGAAAAAAATCAATGCACTTGAGTTGTGCTGTTGGTGAAGAATATTGAATATACCATGGACTGTCAGAAGAATGAACCTATCTGTCTTGGAAAAAGTACAGCCAGAGTGCTCATTAGAAGCAAACATGGAGAGATTTGGTCTCACATACTTTGTACATGTTGTTAGGAGGGATCAGTCCCTGGAGAAGGACATCATACTTGGTAAAGTAGAGGGTCAGTGAAAAAGATGCAAGTCCTTAGTGAGATGGATTTATGTAGCAGCTGAGGCAATGGGTTCTGGCACAGCAGTTGTGAGGATAGTGTAGGACCACGCAGGGTTTTGTTCTTTCGTACAAGGGGTCTCTATGAGTTGCAGCTGACTCAGTGGCACCTAACAACAATAATCTGTGAATACAGAATGTTGCTCCATTTATTTAGTTCTTTATTTTAGGTATGTTTTATAGTTTTCTCTGGCTGGTGTAAGTTTTTCACCTTCCTAGTTAAAGTTTTTCATAGGTACTTAATTCTTTTAGATGCTGTTGTAACTGGTAATGTTTCTTTAATTTCTGTTTCTGCTTGCTCATTGCTAATGTATAGCAACTCGAGTGAGTTTTCTGTGTTGATCCTGTACTCTGCCACTTTGTTGAATTCATGTGTTCTAGTAGCTTTTTTTGTGGAATCTTTGTAGTTTTCTATGCATTGAATCTTGTCATCTGCAAAAGGCATAGCATTGCTTCTGTCTTCCTGAGTTGGATACCTTTTGCATGTTTATTTACCCTAGCCTAATTGCTCAAGCTAAGACTTCCAGAACAATGTTGAATAGTAATAGTAATAGCAAGCGTCTGTTTTGTTCCTGATCTTAATGTCTATAAGTTCTTAATCCCATCCTGCGAATGAGTACATGGTCATACATCTGTAACACTAGCTAAGAAATATCAAATTTAAATTCTCGGAAAGAAGGCTTCTTTTTTTGCTTTTTGATGTTGCTGATATATTTATGATAAAAAACCAAACACACTGCCATCAAGTTGATTCTGATTCACAGTGGCACTGTAGGACAGAGTAGAACTGCTCCATAGAGTTTCAGAGAAGCAGCTAGCGGATTTGAACTGCAACCCTTCTGATTAGCAGACGTAGCACTAAACCACTGTGCCACCAGGGTTTCTGTATTTATAATAAGAGGGTATTATAGTGTCAGTGTGTTCGCTTGATTGAATTTATATCTCAGATTAATTGAATATGTATGTAATTAAGTATGTAGCCCTGTGGTATAGTCCTTTATTAGGTGTGCCGTAAAGTAAAAATTTGTCATGATACTTTGAAGTTACTTATGAACTTGATTAGAGTAATGCCTTTTTTGCTCTCGTACAGCTCCCTTCCTGTGTCATCCCAATCTGTGGATACGCTATGGTGCTGTGGGATTTATTACAGTGGTAGCTCATCAAATAAGCACAGCTGATGTCTACTGCAAACTGATGCCTTACCTTGACCCATATATTACCCAGCCAATAATACAGGTATGCGTGTGCCAACTTGGAATCCATTCGGCCTTCAAACTGTGTCCCTTTAAAAAATGTTTAGAAAGGCTTTGTGTAAAATTTTAAAGCTTCAACTTGGGCTACAGCATTTTTACCACTTCCGTCCCACTAGTTAATAGTAGTGGATCAAGCACTTTTAAAGTTCCAGAGAGTACATTGCTGTATCCATCCTGTTATGCATGCTGTAGCCTTCCATAGTTCAGACTTACATGTAATGTTCTAAAGCATCTGCTGTTAATGTGAAATGTGTCCAAAACATGTATTGATGGACCCCTGCTGTCACTGTGAAAAGTGTAATTGCTTTCAGCCAAAGTTAGTGTTTATAATATGTTAGATAAAGCTTTTTCCAGTGTTTGTTTTTTGGACCAGCTGGTTCTAGTTTAATTTCTTTTCTCTGTCTAGTGGACTTAGCACTTGATGATAAACTTTGGGTCTTTGATTATACAGATCAAAAATTATTTATCCAGCTTGTAAGTAGTTATACTCTTTATGCAGATAGACAGTCAGCTATTGGAAGAGCTGTTTCAGTTGAATGGAATGTTGAGGGATGATTCTGTCTGTGAAAAAATCCTAGCAATGTCCTGTTCTTAGAAAGACTCCGTGTCACATTTGGAAAATGATATGCCTCTGTGGCTTTTCCCTGCTTTTATATCCTGGCATGTTTTCCTTTTTGTGAGAAGAAACAGCGTGGATATCCTCTGGAAACTAGGAATGTTTGGATGTGGTTCAGTCCTTCCTTTTCCCTTCAGATTCACTCATTTCTGGGGATCATTACTTATCTCAGAGCTTGTGAATTATTTTTTTTAACTCTTAAGAACCATTTCTTTACACATGAAAGATGGATAATATTACCAGAAAGATAAACTTTTGGTTTTCTGAAATATATTTCAGCTGTCTTGGAAGAGAGGTTTAAAGGTGCCTGCTACTTCTGACTAATGATTCTAATTACAGGTTTTTTCTTTTTAAAATTAAACTTTATAATACAACCTGGAGAAAATGTTCCTGAGATTTAAAAATTGGATGCATTTGTAATAATTTTTAGTGGTGGTTTACTCTAATAAATGTGACATGCAAGTGTTTTGTTAGAAATCTGCATTAAAGACTCTGTTTTCTCAGTTTTTATTTATTTTTTCTTTTATTGTTCTATTTGGAAAGGCTGCGATCAGGAGTTGAGAGGCTAATTGTACATTTGCTTCTTAAATTTTATCTTTACAGATTGGTTAGACAAAAGATACCCTTTTATTTTGGAAGGTTTTATATTTATCAAAAAGATACAGGTCTTCACCGGCCAACTCACCAGTATTTACATGTATCTGGAGAAAGTCCTCTTTAATTACTGTTAATGCTCATTCCTTTTAACATGTATGCATTAAACAACCGTAGTATTCTTGGTCATAATAAGAGACTATTCTGTGAACTCCGTGGGCAGAGTAATGTTTTTTTTTGGAAATAGTTGAATTGACTGGGAGAACGTAGTGACTGCAGGAAAGCCTGCAGTTATTGGGTATCTTTTCTGCATCAGTACCTGCTGGCAGTTAGACTTGTGACCTGCAGGTACTTTTAAATCTGGTGAGTCATCCGCCACTTTGTGATCTAAAACGGGCTGTTTTCGTGTCTAAAAATTTCTAACCTGGGTGTTTTTTATTTTCTGGTTTGGCACAGATGTATACTCTGATGCTAGTGATGAAAAGTGAGAATTTTTACTTAGCTCTTTAAAATTCAGTAACATTCTTTCTTCTACACAGAAATTGTAGACGTTGATAGCCCCCATTCTCTTAGAAATAATCCTGTTAGTTTTACACAAGTTCTATTTTTTGAATTTGAAAATGACTGTATTTTGCATCTTTGGTTGATTGTTTTTATTTTTCTAACATAGATTGAAAGAAAACTCGTTCTGCTCAGTGTTCTAAAAGAGCCAGTAAGTCGTTCTATATTTGATTATGCTTTGAGGTCTAAAGACATCACTAGCTTGTTCAGACATCTTCATATGCGTCAGAAGAAACGAAACGGGTTTCTTCCGGACTGCCCCCCGCCGGAGGACCCTGCCGTGGCACAGCTCCTAAAGAAGTTGCTCTCTCAGGTTGGGTTGCCTTTCTGAAAGCTTATGTTTAAATGCGCATTTGATAAAATATTAAGGCCTTCCTCTAGCTGTTAAAAATGTTTGTGGTTGACTGGGTTGTATCATGACAGATGAGTAACTAAACCTGGCAGATATGCATTTACTCCAGTATCTAGGCGATTCTAGGATGAGGAGGAGACACCGGGCTGAGCTAAATCAGGAAGTATGGAGACCTGTTAAGCCTCTTTCTACTAGCTATTTAGATGAGGAAAAGACAGTAGATACAGCCTTAGATTTAAGTAATATTCTTGACTCAGTCTGACTTTTCACCACAACTACAATGAAATTATGGAAGAAGAAATACTGCAAAATGTAGATGCCATATAGAAAAGCCCTGGATCATTTCAGTCCAATATTTATATTCAGTGCATGTAGACAGCTGCAATAAAGAGAATTATAATGCAGGTTAGGTTGAATAAACTAGTTTACTACTGTGTCTTAAAAGCCTATAACTTTTGATAAATTAACAAGTATGGTTAGATCTAGAAGGTAATCTTTATATTACGCTTGGCATTGGTAACATCTCTTTAGAAATGCTAAGTTTAGATTCAGTATCTTGTTTTAAGAGGGGTGTATGGAAGCTAGAGAGGTCAAGATAGGAATAAAAGTGGTTAAAAATCAAGTTTGTGAGTAAGTGCTCCATGAGCCATAAGACAAACATTAAAGGACAGTTGTAATTACTGTCTGTCTTAGTAATCTGATACTGCTGTAACAGAAATACCACACAGTGGATGGCTTTAACAAAGAAAAGTTTATTCTTCCACAGTCCATTAGGCTACAAGTCTGAATTCAGGGTGTCCACTCCAGGAGAGGGCTTCCCCTCTTTGTTGGCTGTGTCGAAAGATCCTCATGCCGCATCAGTCTTTGGTCAGGGAGCATCTAGGCCAGTGATTCTGTTTCCTGTATTCTAAAAGACTTAATTTGATGGGACTTGAATTGCCCAAGAGCTTTTTTCTGCAGGTTTTATTTTAACCTTGGCTCATACTTTAGATATATTTTCTATTTTAGAAAGCTATAGAAAATTAAATATTGAATCACATTTTTCTGTTTTTCCAGAATAAGTGATGCTTAAAAAAATATTAGCATGCAGTAAAACTACACCAATGTATTTTGGTGAGAATATACACTATTTCAGTAATTTCTGCATGTATAATTCAGTGGCACTGATTATATTCAAGTTGTGCAAACATTCTCACCATTCTTGTCTGAATTATTCCATCACCATGGTGTACGTATCTGTATAGTTTCACCAAAAGAAGAAAAAAGTGTAAGTAAAAAGGAAACAAAACAAAAACTGCAATCTCAGTGTTTCTTCTGGCTTGACTAGCATGTGATTCTTTGAAATTTCTTTTCCCTCTGAATTTAATTCAGTCCTGCATACTGGATGAGAAACACTTGTGTACTAAAATTTTCTTTTCATTGTAAGCTACCACTTATTCCATGGGGCCGCTTTAGCTCCTCAAACATCACATCTATTGTTGTTGAGTCTATGTGACTTATAGCGACCCTATAGGACAGAGTATAGCTGCCTCATAAGATTTCCGAGGAGCAACTGGTAGATTTGAACTACTGACCTTTTGGTCAATAGCCAAGCTTTTAAACTAGTTCACCATCGGGACTCCACTTTAGCCCTAGTCTCTGTTTTTAGCCTTGCTGTGGTTTAACTTCTGCCACTGTCTTGGATGAAGGGAGAAACAAGGAAGCAGCAAGCAGTTCCCTCATCCTTTCTGCTTCCCACTGTTCTTCTCCCAAGCCCTTCCCTGCTGCTGCTTCTTCAGTGCCAGCCCCCATTGCAGGGTTCCGTGATGAAGTCACTGAAGCTGTCTGACTCCTAGTCCTCTGACATGTCAGCGCTTGTTGTCTTTGTTTGTCATGGATCCCTTCACTTGTCTTGACCAGAAAAGTAGAAACCGGTCATCTCCTGTTTGTGTTGTTTCTGGTGGTAATAGCTTTAGGAGACTCATAAAGGTTAGGAGACTGCCTACATTCTGCTTCAAGGGGACGGGCACTGCTAGTAGCAGTTGGAGCAGGCCACGGGACGCTGACCACCACCACCGTCCTTTCTCTCGTTGCCTATGCTTCGTTGTAGGTGGTGCTTTCCATATTTTGTGACGGCACTGAAATTAAGCCTGCACAACAGATGTTATCCTCGTTTGATAGGTAAGGAGGCTGATGTAAAGAGAAGACGAGCTTGTCTTTGCTTAGACAGTGCAGGAAATTTCAGGGCTGGGATTTGAACCTAAGGCTATCTGTAACTCCAAAGCCTACACTCTGTACCATGGCATGATGCCTTGTAAAAGACAACAGATGAGGGACAGGGAACTACAACTGAGAAGCTTACTTGGGTTTTAGTGAGTTAGGAAGAAGCTCGTTATAGCTTATCTCCAGATCCTTGCAGATGGCTTCTCTGCCTTCACTTCTTTCCTACATTGCCTGAGTTTCTAGGAATTACTAGTAGGGCCTTAGAGATAGGAGAGACTTTGGAAGTAGGAACTGAGTCCTTGTTTCTACTATTGGGATTATAGAGGGCAGAGACATGTTTTAGTCTTACTAAGTAGGAATTTGTAACATTCCCACAGGATTTTTTTTACTTGGAGTTCTCTAGTGTGCTTTCTTCTAAGACTTGGCGTACGTAATGGATGAAATAGGCCTTTGCAGAGCAGCTTCACATTGTCTCTATGGGAAAATATGTTCAGAATTCTAGGTAATAGACTTAGCGTGTACTTTTGGAACATTACCAGGTGGAAGTTGGAATCTGCTTGTGATCCAGATTTTCTGTGGGACTCTCCATCTGGAGAAGGACACATAGCAGGGCTGTTTCAGGTAGATCTCACCTACAAGAGCTCCCTGTTTTATTTGTATCCATTTAATCAGATGGTAATACAGAATGCAAAATCATTTCACTTATCTTAAAAAAATGACAAAGATTGACATTTTTAAGTTAGTAGTAATTTTATTTTAGTGATTTTTGACTGAGTAGATACAGGTATAAAACTGAAAAAATATAAGGAGATACACAAGAGGCTAACTTTTCTTCCAGTCTCTGACCGTGGTAATATAAGCTGCTTTCTAAGTATGAATAAAACTCAGGCAGACTTCTCAGTCTTAGCTCCCTCTCCCTTGTTTATTTTCTTTTGAGAGACAACATGGCATGGTATTGGGGTTTGGGTTTTGAAGTTCTCTTTTTAGGGGATGTTAGGGATTGTGAATTTTTTGTTGTTAGTTGCTGAATTCCTTTAGTCTTCAATTTGTGTTGCTGCCCAGTTAAACTACTTGGGATCAGTTTCATGCTTTTAAGCTTAGTTAGGGCAGGTCCAGAGCGACCTTTAGTCCACGGCCACTTTAGCCCCAATACGAAGGACTTATGAGACGGTGTATGATGCCCTGTGTTTTAAGAGCTCTGTCTACTTTGATTGTTGGGAACACGAACTATCCCCAGCCCCATGTGAACTCTGAAAGCTGTTTAGCCTGCTGCTTTCTGGTGGTTCTTTCCTTGGCCGTGGATACTTTCTTCTTACGTAGAGCCCGTCACTGCTCGGTAACAGTCTGGAGGGGATCCTGCCGAAGCTCTCAGCAGCACTTCTTGTCTGCAGGTCCTGCCTTTCCAGTTTACAGCCCCACAGCTTTAGCCTTCTTGGTCTCCTTGAGGAAAATCTGGTGGCACGGTGGTTAAGAGCTGTGGCTGCTAGCCGGTAGGTTAGCAATTCACATTTACGAGCTAATCTTTGGAAACTATATGAGGCAATTCTGTGCTGTCTTGGGTCTGAAAAACCTGACGTCAGTGAGTTTTGGGATTGGTCTCCTTGAATTCGATCTTCTCTTCGTCTCTGCATCACTGCCAGGGTTTATTTCAGTTCCCACCCTTCTGCTATGGCCTGGCAGTGTAGGAGTCATTGTATCTTAGAAATCATATGCCAGCACTCAGTACCTTTTGTCTAGTGCTTGAACAGTGTGGTTTGTCTCGTGTCACAGTTGTGTAGTCAGACAGGAAATCTGTCCCTATTACTCCATCCTGGCCATAAGCAGATGTCTGTGGGTGTTTGTGGACTTTTATCAATATCTTACTCTCTTTGGGGAAGTTACTAGTAAAGCTTGATCTCTGGTAGAGCAACAGCTACAAGTTGTTTTTTTTTTTTAATAATACTGTGTTTTGTGTGAAAGTTTACACAGCCAATTATGTTCCCATTTATTAGTCACTGTACATATTGTTCAGTGATGTTCGTTACATTTTTTCAGTGTGTTAACATTCTCATTAATTCCACTCAAGATGCTTCTTTTCCAGTTAATCTAGTTTCCCATTACCATGCCGTCTTTGCTTTAGAGTACTTGTTGTCAAAATCTTTTTTTAAAATTGTTCTTGAGGTGAAGATTTATAGAACAAACTAGTTTCTCATTGAACATCTAGTATACAGAGTGTTTTATGACATTGGTTAACAACCCCATACCAGGTCAGCACTTTCCCTTTTTACCCTTGGGTCTCCTGTTGCCAGCTGTCCTGTCCTTTCCTGCCTTCTAGTTCCTGCCTCTGGGCTGGCCTGCCCCTTTAGTCTTGTTTGTTGTATGGGCCTGTCCAATCTTCAGCTGAAGGGTGAACCTCAGGAGTGACGTTACTAGTAAGCTGAAAGGCTGTCCGGGGGGCATACTCCCGGAGTTTGTCCAGTCTCTGTCAGGCCAGCAAGTCTGGTCTTTACAATCCAAGTCAATTCTGTATGCCCACCTATCTGCAATTCCATCTGCTGTCCTCACCCAGTGACAGCACATCCCTTCTTTTTCACTCTATACTTCTAGTATTCTCTTAGTGAGCACCTGTCCCCTCCTCTCCACCCTCTTCTCTCCCATCTAGAAAGAAACCAGTAGGACCGCCTCTTACAGTTGTATAAACCCATGAAGTATACACACCATATGGTCACAGTGTGTCTCCAAGTCCAATCCAGCCCATCTTGTGTGAAGAGTCGACTACACAATAGTGGTTTCAAGACAGGTATAGCATCAGGCCTAAGTGCTGTGTTCCCAGGGTACCCTTCCAGGCTGTCCGACCATCACTTCTGATACTGTAGAAGAGTTTTTGAACTGCACACCTCTTTTTTTCATGTTGCCTCAAGGACTTTATATTGTGTCCCCAGTCACAGCTGCCTTTGGTGTTAGCCAGGCACCATCTGGTTCTTCTGGTCTCATGCTGATCAGTCTCCCATTCACATGGGTCGTCCTACCTCCTGGGCTCAGTTTTCCTTGTGTCTTTGATGTTCTCATTCGTCATCTATTCCAGATGGATTGGACCATTTGGTGTACATCAAATGGTAGCTTGCTAGCTTTTAAGACCCCAGACACCACTCATCAATGTGCGGTGCAGAAGACTTTCTTAGCTGAAGACTAGCTATGCCAGTTGACCTCGATCCCTAGACCCCTGTCTCTTTGACATTGGGTTCAGTTTAGAAAACCTTTCAGTTTATGGTGTAGTCCAGTTATGCTGATCTGCTGTCTACTGTGTGCTGTCACTCCTTTGACCCAACCGAATTCCCATCCACTGTCTAATCTGTGAACATCCCTCTCACTCATTCCCTACCCTTGTAGCCATCAAAGAAGTCTTGTCTTCTGTACTTAAGTCCATTATTTATTTATTTATCTTTATTTTATTTTATTTTATTAAGACTGAGTGAAAATGTACCAAAGCTAAGCCAGGTGCCGTCGAGTCGGATCCGACTCATGGCATTCCCATATAAATTTCCATGCTCACCTATATGCAGCTTCCACTGCTCTCCCTGCCTGGTGACAGCACACTCTTCCTCTCTGCTCCGTACATTTAGGTCTTTGATTCATTTTGAGTTAGTTTTTGTGTAAGGTGTGAGATGTGGGTCCTGTTTGAAGTTTTTTGCAGATGGGTATACAATTTTGCCAACACCATTTGTTAAGGAGGCTGTTGTTGCCACAGCTTATGACCTTTGGGCTTTGTCAAATATCAACTGTTCGTAAGAGAATGGTGATGTTTCTGAGGCCTCTGTTCTGTTCCATTGGTCTGTATATCTGTTTTTGTACCAGTACCAGGCTGTTTTGACTACCTGGGCAGTGTAGTAGGTTCTAAGGTCAGGCATTGTGAGACCTACGTGTTCCTCTTCTTCAGTACTACTTTACTTATTTGGGGTTTCTTCCATTTCCAAACAGAGTTGATTTGTTTCTCCAGCTTCTTAAAAAAATGTCACTGGAATTTTTATTGGGATTACATTGTATATGTAGATCACTTTGGGTAAAATAGACATTTTCACAATACTAGATCTTCCTGTCTACTTCTTGTGATAATTTTGGTAGCTGATATGAGACTAGAAATTTGTCTATTTGCTGTAGGTTGTCAAATCTGTTAGAGTATAATTTTTCGTAGTATTCGTTATAATATTTTTAATTTTGGTTGGGTCTGTTGTGACATCACCTGTCTCATTTCTTACTCAGGTTATTTGTTTCCTCGCTTGTTTTTTTGTTGTAAGTTTAGTCAATGGTTTATCAATTTTGTTATTTTTTTTTAAAAGAACAAGCTTTTAGTTTTGTTAATTGTTTCAGTTGTTTTTCTATTTTCTGATTCATTTAGTTCTGCTACAGTTTTTATTCTCAGTTTTCTTCTGGTGCCTGAGGGGTTCCTTTTTTGTTCTCTTTCTACTTGTTCAAGCTGTAGGGTTAATTATTTGGTTTGGGCCTTTCTTCATTCCAGATGTATGCATTTATAGAGATAAATTGTCCTCTGAGCACTTTTGCTGTATTCCGTAGATGCTGATAGGGTGTGTTTTCATTCTCATTTGATTCTGTGAATTTCTTTATTGCATCTTTGATTTCTCCTTTAACCCATGAATTTTTGAGCACAGTGTTGTTCAGTTTCCATGAGTTTGACTTTCTACCCATGTTTTTTCTGCTGTTGATTTCAACTTTTATGGCTTTGGCTCAAGAAGATGCTTTGCAATAATTCAATGATTTGAATTTTGTTGAGATTTGCTTAAAATGTTCTGAAGAATGTTCCATGTGCATTGGAAAAGAAGGTGTAATACTCTGTTGTTGGGTAAAAAGTTTTGTATATATTGATGACGTGTAGTCGGTTAATTGTTGCAATAAGATTTTCTGTATCTTTATTGAGCTCTTTCCTGGATGATCTATTATTGCAAGTAGAGTGTTGAAGTCTTCTGCTGTGATTGTGAAGCGATCTGTCTTAGTTTGCAATGTTGTCAGCATTTGTTCAGTGTATTTAGATGCTCTGATAATGGGTACATAAATAATATATTGTTATTTCCTGTGTATGTATGTATTGAACCTTTAGGCAATAAATAAGGGACCATCCTTGTCCATAATGGTAGATTTTACATTAAAGTCTATTTTATTTGTGATTAGTATTGCCACTCTTGCTCTTCTTTGTATGTTGTTAGCTTGGTGTATGTTTATTCATCCTTTGATTTTTCAGTTTTTTCATATCTTTGAGTCTAAGATGTGTTTCTTGTGAGCAGCATATAGATGGATCGTGTTTTTTGATCCAAGCTGTTATTCTTCCTCTTAATTGGAACATTCAGTCCATATATGTTCAGTGTAATTAATGATAGATATGTGTTTAGTGCTGTCATTTTGGTGCCTTTGTTTTTGTGTTGTTGGTGTTTTCCTTGTTCCACTTAACATACTCTTCTGGGTCGTTTTTCTTTTTATCTTTTTCAGTGTTGGCTTGGTGTGTGTTGAAACTCCTGTATTATGTTTCCTGTTTTGATATATAGAATTGTTAGTTTGCTTTGTGGCTACCTCTTTTATCCCCCTTAAGTTTCTAAGTTTAGACCAGTCTTTAACTTCTTTATACCTCATTAACTTCCACTCCATCTGAAAGGGCTATAACTACTGTAATAATCCCTCTTTATAGAGTGATGATGTCATAGTTTACATATTAAGATCTCTGGTTCCCTACTTTTAATATTTTAGCTTTAATGGAGCCTTTTCATTTCCCTAACTGTTAGGACTTTGGATGCTGTGTCCTGCATTGCGTCGTTGAGTATACATCTAATGTTACTGATTTTCTAAATGAAGAGCTTCTGTCAGTATTTCTTGTAGTTTTGGTTTGATTGTTGGAGAGTCTCTAGCTTCTGTTTATCTGAGAATGTCTTAATTTCACTGTCATATTTGAGAGACAGTTTTGCAGAATATAGAATTCTTGGCTGAAAGTTTCTCTCCTTCAAGGCTTTGTATCTTTCATCCCATTGTCCTCTTGCCAACATGATTGCTGCCGGGAAGTCAGAGGAAAGCCTACAGGGCTTCCCTTTGTATGTTAGTTTTGCTTTAAGCCTGGCTGCCTTTAGGAGCCTCTCTGTTTCATTTTATTAAGCTTGATTATAATATGTCTTAGTGTCTTTCTTTGGGGGCCTTCCTTTGGTGGTGTTCAGTCAGCATCTTGAATGTCTGTGTTGTCCTGTTTCATGATGTTAGGAAAGTTTTCTGTCAGCACCTCTCCAGCAATTCTCTCTGTATTTTCTGCTATCCTTTCCTGTTCAGAAATTCCATGTGTTCATAGATTATTCCTCTTGATTGAGTCCCACATGCTTCTTACTGCATCTTACTTTTTCTTGTTTATCTGATCTCTCCTCATAAATGCTAGTGTCAGTTGCATTGATCTGCTAGATTTCAGATCGTTGATGTTCTAGCAGTTCATGTAACTTACTTTATTTTTCATTTTGTTCTGCTGCACGTTGTTTAATCTCTAGAAGGGCTCTCTATATAATTTTTTTATATTCTACCTCCAGTAGTTTCAGAAAGGCTTCTTCATCTGGGAAGTTTTTTGATTATTTTGGGAGGTTTGTAGAACCATGGTGATCAGCTTCTTAAATGGTTGATTGTTGTCTTCATGCCATGAAAAGACTGTTCAGTTTCTTCAGTGTTACAGTAATGGGAGCTCTGGTAAAGGTCTTAGATGGGAGTAAGTGCACTGCTAGACTTGGCTGCCAGCCGCTACTGTGTTTTCTAGGTGCAACTGACTTATGTACAGTTCTCTTAGTAGAGACCCTGTCAAGTCCTTCAGTGCTGCTCAGCTTGGTGGCTGGTCCTGGCTGGTTTCTCAGGGGTGGCAGGCCCTGCCTGCTGGCTCATAAAGATGACCTACTTATACTGCCTCTCCAGCATCGTGCCAGTCAAGACTGGCAAAGCTCAGGGAACAGAGTAGAGAAAGATGCCTCTACACTCAGCTGTCAGAGATTGATGTGTTCTGTAGATGCATTTATCTTGAAAACTGCTGTTCTGCTGAGTCCAGTGGCAGTCAAAAGCAGTCGGGCCTGTCCTTAGGATCGGTGTACGTCATCTCCTGGCTGGCAGAGATTATGCCGTACTTATAGTGTATCCTGGGGCTATCAGCAGATGCTATGATCTGGCTCAGTGAAGGGAAGTGGAAGTGGTGCAGCCATACTCGGCTGCCAGTCACTGTGGCATTCTCTAGTTGTGCTCATCTCAAAAACTTCTTTCCGACTGAAAGAGGCATTGACCAGCAGCAGCTCATAGCAGCTCAGCCCTCTGGGGTGGCAGGCGTACTTATTTAGTTTCTTGGGGCCATCAGCAGAACACGATGACATGGCTCAGTGAAAGGAGGGGGAAATGGTGCCACCACACTTAGTTGTCAGTCACTGCTGCATGCTGTAGATACATTTATCGTAAAAACTGCTTTTCTGCTGAGAGAGGCATTGACCAGCAGCCACTGATAGCAGCCAGGTCTTCGGGATGGCTGGCCTCACCTCCTGGATGGCAGAGTTGGTACCCTACTTATACAGTGTCTTGGGGGCCGTCAGCAGATGCTATGATGTGCTTCGCAGAAGGGAGAAGTGTTACGGGTTAGGGATTCAGCTGTCACACTCAGCTGCCAACTGCCACTTCATTCTCTTAAGTACAGTTGTCTGTAAAACAAAGCACTGTCCAGACAGGCACTGTTGCTCTGTGTAAAAGTTAGCTTCAGCTGAGCTGTCATTTGTGGCGAACTCTGCCTCTCAGCTGACCAAGACGACGTCCTCCCTGAGCCACCTCTCTTCCAGTGGCGCAGTATCTGTGGCACAGCTCAGAGATGAGGTGGTGGAGTACCACCACACTCAGCCGCCAGCTGCCACTGTGTTCTCTAGGTATGATTGTCTTAAGAACAGCTTTTCTGCTGGGAGAAGCACTGTCTAGACAGGCATTATTGCTCAGTGTGTAAGTTAGCCCCAGCTGAGTCCTCAGGCGTGGCTGACTCTGCCACTCAGCCATCCAAGATAGTGCCCTGTCTGAGCTACCTCTTCTGTACTGATTCAGTGTTATCTATGGTGCAGCTCAGAAAAGAGAGCCAGGAGAGGCACTGGCACCCAGGTTGCCAGCTGCTGCTGGGCTCTCTAGGTGTGATTGTCCCAAGCACAGCCTCTCTGCTGTGGGATATGCTGTTTAGTGAGGCATTGCAGCTCAGCATAGTAGCTGGCCTGTGCCAGGTTCTCAAGCGTGGCAGTCCAGTCCCAGTCTACTGGTTAACAAAGAAGGCGTCCATAGCTGTAATCCTCTGAGCTGCTGCACCAGCAGAAGCAGAACTCTCTACACAACTGTCTCACCTCCAGCAAGGTAGTTTTCACCTTCCTTTTGCCCATTCCAAGCTCACAACTCTATGCCTGATCTTGGGGCTCCCAGAATGTCCACACTGCTCCGATCAGTTATTTTTCTAGGCCTTACTTCTCAGAGGAAATTGAGGAGACGTGTTACTAGTCTGCTGTCTTGGCCCTGCCTTGAAGTAGAAGTTTATTCTACATTTTTCTGTCTCTGTCCAGGAGATCCCTCTTAGAGCAATCACTAGTTGTAGCCCAGAACCATCTAGTTGTACTGGATTCAGTGTTCTGTAGGGTATTGTAGATGTGGTCCTTTGGACTAATCTTTCCCTTATGTCTTTAATTTTCTTCATTCTTGCATGCTCCTCAAGGAGTGAGACCAGTGGAGTATTATAGATGGCTGCTGACAGGTTTTGAAGACCCCAGATGCTAGTCATCAAAGGAGAATGTAGAACTTTTTATTTATGAATTAACTTTATGCCAGTTGAGCTAGAAGTTCATTGAGACTACAGTCCCTACAGCCCTCAGTAAGTATTTCAGTTCCTCAGGGAGTTTGGATGTGTCTGTGGAGCTTCTGTGACCTTGCTTTGTATAAGTAGTGCTGACTTCTTCAGTATTGTGTATATTATTGACCTTCACCAAGTTTTCATTTATCTATTGTCTTTTTAGTGTTTTTCCATTCCCACACCGCCGCTGGTAACCATAAAAGATTATTTCTGTTTATGTGTAAAGCTTTTCATGAGTTTTTACCATAGTGGTCTCGTACGTTATTTGTCCTTGGCTTACTTTACTCAGCATAATTCCTGAATTCTAAATTACTTTGGCTTGTGGATTTCTTTTTTACTTCTTTTGTTTTTGTAGATTTTGTGTGTATTGAGACTTTGTTATCCTTACTTATTTTGAGGTTTGTTAACTTTTTTTGTTACTTTGAAATTTACCCTCATCTTCGTAGGCATGAACAAGTCTGTTATTACTTGGTATTCCCTGCCTTCCATTCCATTAGAAAGTTCTATACCTACATCATTTATTCCATTTTGTAATTGTTCTGATGTTGTTCGTAGATTAACCTCTCTGATTGTAATTCTTTTATTTTTGAATAGTCCTTAAGAGTGCATTTCCTAGGTTGGCATCTGGCTGGTACAATCTTGGGAGCTAGATTCAGGCTGTGATCAGACTGAAGGATTCCCTTTAATAATTCTTGTAAGTTTGGTTTAATTATATTCCCCTAATTTCTGTTTATTTGGAAGTGTCCTGATTTCACCACAGTATTTGAATGAGAGTTTTGCAGAATGTAATATTCTTGGTTGGCAGTTCTTTTTTTCTTTCAAGATATTATATGTATCACCCCACTGTCTTGTTTCCTGAGTGGTTTCTGCCAGGTGATCTGGATCCTGCTGGGAGCTCTTGAAGCTCTTTTGTGTACTCACTGTCCACTGATCTGTGATGTTGATGGGATGAATCCAAGGGGCACAGATGGCTGTGCTTCTGTCTGGCTGAGCCACTTCAGCTAGTCAGGAGACGTCAAGGATGTGGGATGGGAAGGCATGTATCACTGACAAGGTGCTTTGTCTTCTGCTGGGATTTCCATGAAGCTACTTTTTTATGCTCTCTGTCTGTCCATCTCTGACAGGAGTCCAAGATGGTAAATCCATTCTGGGGTAGCTGATAAAGGATTTCTACTTTGTCTCTCTTCTTTGTCAGATTCTTATTTCATTTGGTATTTGGCTGAGATCTTTATCTCTTCATCTGGCATTTTGGGTTTCAAGACTGACATTTGCCTCTCCTTAGTTTTTTGGATTCTTAGTATGGAGGGATGGTGTGGTGCTTCTGTCTGTGGCACTACATTGACTACATTGGCTGGAAGTCTTCACTTTTTTGTTTGTTTTTTAAGATTGTCTTACCTATCGTTAGTCCTTTTCATTTCTGTGTACATTCTTAAATCAGCTTACTGCTTTCTACAAAAAAAAGTTGCTATGTTGTTGAGATTGCATTGGACCTATCAGAAAGAATTGATGTCTTCATAATACTGAGTATTCCAGTCCGTGAACATGGTTTATGTCTTCATTTAATTGTTTTAAAATTTGTCATGATAATGCGTCATGGCTTATTTTGTAGAATTTTTGACACATCTTTTATTATAAATATTTTTCATGTTTTCTTTTTTAGTGTTACTGTAAATTGCATATTTAAAAAGTTTTGTTTTTAGCTGGTATATAGGAAAATTTTTTATATTGACTGTTTCCACAAACCTCATAAAACTTATTAATTCTAATAATTGGTATATCCTTTCAGTTCATTCATTTCCAATCATACATATCATATGAATAGTAACAGTTTTGTTCATTTTTTACTTTTTGCATTCATATTTATAATGGACTTTTCATATAATTTCTCATTCTTGTAAATCCTTCTGAGGTTTGTGTTGGTTTTTGTTGTATATTCCTAGTGTTTTCTTTTTGTTGATATATAGGTCACATCGCGTAGAATTTACTCTTTTAAAGTATACAATTTAGTGGTTTTTAGTTTATTGACAAAGTTGTCCATCCATTGCCACATATATCTAATTCCAGAACATTTTAATCATTCCAAACTGAAACTGTGTACCCATTAGTAGACATTCTACATTTACCACTTTCCCAGCCTTGGGCAACCACTGATTGCTTTCTGTCTGTGTGGATTTAACTATTCCAGACATATCCTATAAGTGGAATCACAAACATATAGCCTTTTGTGTGACTTCTTTTAGCCAGAATGATGTTTTCAAAGCTCATCCACGTTGTAGCAGAAATCAGTTCTTCTTTTCTTTCTTTCTTTTTTTTTTTTTGTGGGCAATTTGTATCTTTATTGAAAACATTTTTTTTAAACTAAATTTTATTGTGGTTTAAGTATACAGGCCCTATTAGTTTGCTGTATAACATCTGGAGCTCACACCACTATTCAACTCTGATTGCTCTCCCTTCTCTTCCTCACCCTCCCGTGACAGCCCACTCCCCCTTATCATCCAGAAGTTCTCGTGCACATTTGATCAAGACCTGTTCTCCTCCACCCACCATCTTTTTGCTTTCAGTGATGAGCTTCTCAGACAGCTCCCATGTGTCTATTTAAGTCTGAAAGTTTGTTTGATACCAGGAACACTGCATGTGTTATATATTCCAGTTCAGTCTTTGTCTGGAGAGTGGTGTTGGTGCTAGATGCGATTTGGGGTTAGAATGTCTGGGGTCCGTATTCCCAAGGGGCCCTCCAGGCTGAGGGACCACCAGTTGTGATCGTTTGGTGGAGTTCTAGTTCTGCATGCTTATGTTTTTGCTGCTACATCAAGGACTTTATATTGTGGACCCCATCCTGGTAGTCACTGGTGGTGGCCAGGTACCATGTGATTTTTCTGGTCCCATATTAAAGTAATCTCTGGATTATATGGCACCTTTCATCACCTGGGCTCATATTTTCCTCCTGTTGTTGATGTCCTTCCTCTAGCTCTAGTCCACGTGAATTGGGACCAAATGCTACTTAGGTGGCAGCTTGTGAGCTTTTAAGACCTCAGATACCACTCACCCAAGTGCTATGCATAGCCATTTCATGCTCCCCCTTTGGGCAGTCATTGGTGGTGACCAGGCACCATCTAGTTCTTCAGGTCCCATGCTGAGGCAGACCCTGGTTAACATGACTCCTTCCACCTGGTGAGTTCATAGTCCTAACCTCTATCTGATTTACAGAAATTCCTCTCCATCCCTCCTCACCCTTGTAACCATCAGTAATTGATTTCTTATGTGCTAAAGTGCTTTGTTGCATCCTTATACTAATGCTGTCATACAGTATTTATCCTGTTGCATCTGGCTAATTTTGCTCAGTGTAATGTCCTCCAGATGGTCCCACCTTGTCAGATATTTCTCCAAGTCATCATTGTTTCTTACTGTGTGATATTCCACTGTATGTGTATACCATAGTTTGTTCAACCATTCAGCTTTCATAGGCATTTAGGTTGCTTCCATCTTTTTGCTGTTGTGGAGCAAGCTGCCATATACATTGGCGTACATCTATCTGTTGTACTGGTGTTCCTTATTTCTGTGGGATATGTTCCAAAGAATGGGATTGCTGGATCATATGGTATCTCTATTTGTAGTTCTCTAAGAAAGTGCCATATCAATTTCCAAAGTGGTTGTACCATTTTGCATTCCTACAAACAGTGTAGAAGAGTTCCAGTCTCTCCACATCCTCTCCTGCATCTATTGTTTTGAGCTTTTTGAATAACTGACAGCCTTGTTTGGGTGAGATGGTGTCTCATTATAGTTTTGATTTGGGTTTCTCTAATGGCTAGTGATTGTGAGCATTTCCTTATATATCTGTTGCCATCCTGTGTGTCTTCTTGAGTGAAGTGCCATTCATGTCCTTTACCCATTTTTTAATTGGATTGTTTGTGTTTTTCTTGTTGAGGTTTTGCCGTATCTTGTAGATTAGAAAGATTAGACATCTGCTGGAGGTATGATAACCCAAAATTGTTTCCCACTCTGTAGGTGGTCTTTTTACTCTTTGAGAAATGCTTTGGATGAGCACAGTGTTTGATTTTTAAGAGTTTCCTTTTATCTCTTTTCATTTCTGGTGTTCAAGGGTTATTGGTGGTTTTTTGTAGCTTGTTAATGCCGTGGATTAGGGCTTCTGTTGTCTTCCCAATTTTTTCTTCAAAGACTTTTATTGTTTTGGGTTTTATATTCAGGTCTTTAATACATTTTGAATTATTGTGCACAGAGTAACATAAGCATCTTGTTTCAGTTTTTTGCAGATGGATGTCAAGTTACACCAGCGCTGTTTGTTGAAAAGACTATCTTTTCCCGAGTTCACATCCTTTGGGCCTTTATCATATATTAGCTGCTTGTGGGTGGATGGTGTTGTATTTGGATTCTCAATTCTGTTCTATTGGTCTGTGTGTCTGTGTTTGTGCCAGTACCAGACTGTCTTGACTACTGTGGCAGTATGATAGGTTTTGGGGTCAGGTGGTGCGAGGCCTCCCACTTTGTTTTTCTTCTTTCTCATGCTTTACATATCCAAGGCTTCTTCCCTTTCCATATGAAGTTGGTGGTTTATTTCTCTGTCTCATTAAAGAATGTCCCTGGGATTTGTATTGGGATTGCATTGGATGTATAGATAGTTTTGGACAGAATAGTCATTTTCACTGTGTTGAATCTTCCTATCCAAGAGCAAGGTAAGTTTCTCCA
The DNA here is from genome assembly GCA_028571685.1 of Heterohyrax brucei. Taxonomy (NCBI): domain Eukaryota; kingdom Metazoa; phylum Chordata; class Mammalia; order Hyracoidea; family Procaviidae; genus Heterohyrax; species Heterohyrax brucei. Next base: position 25,707,279 of record CM053149.1, on the reverse strand, counting down.
CTTAATGTAAGTCACTTTTAGTCTCTTGTAGTAGGCTCTTCTAGTTTCTTTGTGTAGGTTTTTTTTTTACATCTCTGGTTAGATTTATTCCTAAGTATTTTATCATCGTGGGGCTATAGTAAATAGTAATGCTTTCATGATTTTCTTCTTGATTGTCTTTGTTGGCGTAAAGGAATCCAGTTTATTTCTCTGTGTTTATCTTATATACTGATAATTTGCTGAAGTCTTCTGTTAGCTGTAGTAAATTTTTGTGGAGTCTTTCGACGGCGCTTGGCTTGGCTTGGAGTTTTCTGTGTATAGGATCATGTCATCTGCAAATAGGGATACTTTAACTTCTTTACCAATCTGGATGCTCCCTATTTCTTTATCATGCCTTATTGTCTTCATTTCTTTTTATGGTTATTACGGTCACTCTCTTTTTTGTGTAAAACATACAGTAACAAAAACAATGGAATTCGTACTAGAGAGACAGTAGTCTAAGTGACTTTAAGAGGAGAAGTGAAAATAAGGAATCTAAAATTAATATTGGGAAAAAATTCATTCGAAGATCTCCCTTTGATTGTTGTACCTCAATGTAATTTTATTTCATTGTTTCTTAGATTTTCAAATTTCTAGCGTGTGTTTGTGGTATATTAAGCCTGTAAATTGTGACTTGTACTTTAGTGAGATTCTAAAAACTGACTCCTTGAGGGAATTGGCAATTTGGTAAATGAATGCTTTTTTGTTCATTTGCATAATAAAAACAAGATTCTTTGAATGACTGGAAAGTAAAGCAGAAAATGCAGAACCATGCCATTTCCCAGAATATTTAAGTTGCATATTAGGTTAATTTTTAAAATTATTTACTGTTGATTGTGTCTGTTTCAAGTGTTCTGTGTGCCTCAGGGGGTTGACTCATTAAAATATTACTATAACCTTATAAGATAGCTGTGGCAGTTATCCCTACTTTATAGATGAATTAACGGAGGTTTTAAGAGAAATTGGGTAACTTGCCCGAGGTCACACAGTTAATAATGGAGCTGGGATTTGCACCTCGGAAGTGTCTCTTTAATCATACCATTACCTTAAGGTGCTTACTGGGTATATTGTGTACATGTATGTTTTAGTTGGCATTCCTTATTTAATTCCTGAGATTTGTGAGTGTTTTATACATCACAGAGTGCCTTCATATAATGTCACATTGAATAGTCTTATCACTCTGGGGAACAAAGGGTGAAGTAGGTACACTTTCTTTTTCTTAATATTGTACTTGGAATTTTTGTTTTGATATTAAATACTTCTCAATTACATGATGAAGATTTAGTAGATACAAGGCACTATGTTAAGTTCTTTGGAGATTTTAAAGGTGAACTGTATGTGAATGCTGTCATTTGGAAAGAAACTTAAGATATAAAAAAGTCGCTGTGATTCAGACTGGAATGTGTCATGATCTAGTCTTTGCTCTGAGAAGTCAGAGGAGTGAGATGTTCTGTACTTGATACTTTCTTTGTGTCTTGGCTTTGGTTACTTCATTTAAACTGGGTGATTTGGTCCATCTGATGGTGGTCATTCTGAGACCTGTTATTATTTGTCAAAATAACCTAAAATGTATGATTTTATTTGATTCTAGGGAATGACAGAGGAAGAAGAAGATAAACTTCTGGCACTGAGAGACTTCATGATGAAATCTAACAAAGCGAAGGCCAATATAGTGGACCAGAGCCATCTTCATGACAGTAGTCAGAAGGGTGTCATTGACCTGGCAGCCTTAGGCATAACCGGGAGACAAGTTGATCTTGTTAAAGCCAAACAGGAGCCAGATGACAAGCGGGGTTAGTGTGTGTGTGTTTATGTGTGTTGACTTATTCTTGTTAGCTATTTAATAGAGCTGGTTTTAGGAAATTAATAAAATTAAGTCATGTTTCCCAGATACAGAACTTTTCAATATAGTGACTCTATTACCCACCAGAGAGATTTTGGGGAGGAAAAGCAGAGAAGCTGTCTCACAGCTAAGAGATTAGGTAACCTGCCAAAATCACAGCCAGCCAGTGTGTGTTGGAAGCAAGAGTCAAACCATGGCCGCACTCCAGAGCCCTACTGTTATAATAAAATCATGTTGCCTCTGTGGTGGTGTGTGATTAAACATGAAATTTTGCCAATAGTATAGTCAAAATGAGATTAAAGTTTCTAATTTATTACTAGTAGAAAAATGCCCAGTGAATTAAAAATAGTGCTTTGGTATTAACATTAACATACAAAAAGGTAAAGACTAGAGATGCTTTTAACTACTTAAGGACAGTTTGGAGATTTGGAAATGTCAGCTTTTGTGACATTGGTGCTAATTGTTTAAAGTTTTATGATCTTGTAGGTTCTTTTAGGTATCTGTTTTGCAGATATACTCACTCACAAGTACTTGGCTTCAAAATTCTCCCTATTATGGTGTGAGATTTACAGAGCAGCTAATGAACTGTACTTTTAAAAAAGTCCTGCCAAACCTTGTGATAAAGTAACTTTATTTGCAACTTAATCACTAGTGGTTTACATCATGATATATGAAGTACTTAAAAATGTATTGCAAGCCCTCATACACGTTAATAAGTGCAAGTACCCCAAGGGAAAGCAGGTACAGGATTTAAATAGGCAACTTACAGAAACTTACGTGTAAAAAAGGTAAGTCATTAAACAAATGCAAACTAAAGCAGGGAGAGGCTGTTTTCTGCCTATGTGATGAGCGAAAATCAATACCTTAGTGATAGCAACCCGGAGCCAAAGCCAGTGCCATCAAGTTGGTTGACATTCATAGCAACACATGGGCTTTCTGAGTCTAGAGGTCTCTGCGGAAGCAGACTGTCACAGCTGTCTCCCACGCAGCTGCTGGTGCTTTTAAACCACTGAGCAGGGCTCTTGAGGGATACCAAGCCTGTGGGAAAACAGGCATGTTCAAACACTGCTGGTGAGAAGATAAATTGAACCTAGTGTTTTCTTAGAAGGCAGTTGGACGTTATTCACTTTAGTTAAAAATGTCCTTATTCTTGTACTCTCCAGTATCAGTTCTGGGGATTTTTCTTAAACACTGGCAGACATGTGAAGAAATATATAAAAGAATGTTCTCAGTGGTGTAAAAACCAAACAAAAACCAAAATGTCTATTAGTAGTGGAATGGTTAAGTGTTCAGTACACTTAAGAGGAAAAAAAGTTGTAAAACAGTATATACCGTATTTTTCAAAATAATATGATAGTGTATCTTTATAGTTTTTGAGATTTAAAAAGTTGGGAGACTGTATAATCAGGGTATTGGAATTAATGAGGTAATTCATGTTACATTTTGGTAATGCTAGAATTTTATGGTGTTTAGTGCACTTTCTGTAATTGGACAAAGGTAAAGACAAATAAAGGGGTTCCTTCTGTCTGTAATCAGAAGGTAGTGTCATAGCAGTTGACCTTATTTTCTTTTATATTTTTTGTTTCCCAAGTAACTGATACTGAAAGTAGATCATATTTACCACTGGGGTCAGTGACATTTGAAAAAGGTTTTTACTGTTGCTTCTTCAGATTTAGTGGTTATTGACAATGAGCCAGGTCTTTCTAGTTGAAAGCTCATCTGTTCCATCTGCCCTAGCGGTGAAGTGAGAGCTAACTAGTTGACATATAAGTATAAATAAGTTAGGCATCATAAGAAACAAATAGCAACAGAAACCAGTTGCTGTTCCTCTCCCACTCCAACCCCCTCCCCCCAAAGGCAGTTAAACCACGTACTGGCATTAGAGGCCATCTTTGGATTAACTACTTCAAACATGTTTTCATAGCTAGAAAGCATGTAAAACAAGACTCAAATGTGAATGAAGAATGGAAAAGCATGTTTGGGTCGCTGGAGCCGCCGACTCTCCCACAGGCCATACCTAAAGGGAATGATCAGGAGGTGATTCAGACTGGGAAGCCACCTCGTTCTGAGTCCTCTGCTGGCATTTGTGTCCCTTTGTCAACTTCTCCTCAGGTACTGTGACCTCAGAAATATTCCCCTTCATGCCTTTGAATTCCATTCTACTGTTTTGGATGTTTAAAGACTGTCTACCGTACTGGAAAAATTGACACGCTGCGTACTTCTTTAGAAAGGGCACGTTTCTTGATAAGACAGGTTTAGTCTAGAGGAAATCTAGTTATTGAAATCACGCAAAAGGTCTCACTTTGGAGCATTCAGTAATAGAGGAATCTGAAATTGTGAGTGTAAGACATTGGTGTGGACTGTAGTTATAATTAGGCTTCAGTGAACTTTTTAAGTCTTAGATTCTGTCTCTAACGTAGCATAATTTTATCTGTAAAATAGCAATAATCCTTCTGGGAAGAAAATTCCAGTCTTGCTGTTTGTGGTAAATGTTATGGTGATTTTAATGTATTTGAAAAAAGTTTGTAATTTAGTGAACTCTTCCCTAGACAGTCATATTTTAAATGGAAAATATTAACTGAGCCAGACTGATAAAATTTCTCCTTTTCATTGAAATGAGTGACATTTTTTTCTTTAATGTCATTGCTGTGCTGGTATTTTAAAGTACTGTAGAAGTTTGAAAAGTGTAACTTGTGGTTGCACTTTATTTTGATTTGGTTTTCTCTTAACAAGTTGGTGTCTTTAAACAGATCTAATAATTGGTACACCGATAAGGAAAAGTTGATTATAAGGAATAGAGGCAGCATGGACACTTTTTCTTTAAAAGTACTTCCCTTATGACATAAATACCTATAATTCTTTTTGTTTTGCAGCTTCCAGAAGTAACAAACATCCAGAACAGAAAAGCTGCAGTACAGGTTCTGAGTGGCGCGGTCCCACAGTCTGGCTGCCAGATTCGGATGACGAGGTGCAAGGCTGAGCTCCAGCAGCTGATCCAGCAGAAGCGAGAGCAGTGCAGCGCTGAGAGGGTAGCAAAGCAGATGATGGAGAACGCCGAATGGGAGAGCAAACCGCCACCCCCTGGTAAAAATGCCGTTGATAGGTAGTTTATTCCAGCCTGGGTGCTTACGCCTCAGATTGAATGGAGGAAGTGGATACTCTAGCTTTTACTTTCTGAAGGGTTTAACATATATATGTTAGTTTTCTTTAAAAGGTGGTAGAAAGTGATGGATAATTTTTAAAATGAAGAAATATCATCTATAATCCCAATGGTCACCTGTTATTTTTAGTAAGATTTGGGTGGAACACACCTGAGAAGATTTCAAAGATATTTAGAAATACTTCAGATGAAAGTGTGGCTTGACTACGTGGAAACGTGCATGGTGTCGCTGTAGAGAGCCAGCGTTGGATTGCAGGATTTGTGCAGATTGTTATTTTTGATGAATTCTTGTGTTTAGACTTGACTGATAAAAGATTTGTCTTGAGAACTGTCTGAGAAGAAATGCACAGTGTGCTTATGTGTAGAGAAAAAATTGCATGAATGTCCACAAGCTTCAGATGTGGACTTTTGAAAATGCTAGTAAAGGTCAGTGATTGAAAGATTTAAGAAATAACCATTAGGTGGTAGGAAACCCTGGTGGCGTAGTGGGTTAAGTGTGGTGGCTGCTAGCCAAAAAGTTGGCAGTTCAGATCCATCAAGAGCTCTTTGGAAACTCTATGGGGCAGTTGCCCTTTGTCCTGTAGGGTCAGTATGAGTTGGAATCGACTCAGCAGCAGCAGGTTTGGTTTTTTGGAGGGTTATATGGTAAAGTGCATTTCCGGTCATAGACTTTCATATCAAATAAATATCCTGGGGTGTTTAAGGTGTTTCTGTATTAATAAGTCAATATTGCTCACCAGCCCTGCTTTAGAAACAGGAAAAGAAAAAAAAAAAAAGATCACAAACTTTCTATTTTATGATTGAGTCTGTCATTATAAGTGGCGTTTTATATATAGGTAGAGTGATGTATTCGGTAATCACAAAAATGGTATCAAGTTTTGTGATTCAAGAAATATTTAATGGCTGTTAGACTCTTGGTTTTTTCCTTTCCATGTGAGCAGTCTGTGAAGTTGGTTTTCTCTAGAGGGAAATGTTCAATCTGGCCTGGTGGATTATCTTGACTTTGTGGCAAATGTTTTTGGTCACTTCCAAATCCAGCATATCCTCCTTAAAAATAACTTTCAGCTGTTCCTCCCACATATGTGAGCTAGAGATCCAAGGGAAATGTTTAATTTTTTTTTTTTTTTAACATTAGAGTAAGCCAGCTTGGCAGCATTCTTGGTTTCATTTTTGTTTCTTAGTAACAAATCATCCTGAAATGACATTTTGATATCAGTTAGGCACAGTGATAACTCCCAGTACAGTATGATCTTTCAAAGCTGAAAACCAGACCCATTGCCGTGAAGTCAAGTCTGACTCCTGGAGACGACCCTTACAGGACAGAGTAGAACTGCCCCACACAGTTTCCAAGGAGTGTCTAGCAGGTTTGAACTGCGGAGTGTTTGGTTAGCAGCTGTAGCTCTTAACCACGAGGCCACCAGGGTATGGTCTTTATTATAATGTTAAATAGATTAATATGAAATATTATTAAGTATAACAATACAACTTAAAACATTTTATCAAATATTGAAGACCATCATGTGTAGGGAACCTATGCTGGGAACTATAAATGATTTAGAATCAGTAAGACATGGTCTCTGGCCTCAGGGAATTTACAATTTATTAGAGGAAGTTAATCATACAGAAAGAATGTATGTAATAAAAAATAGAGGGCACGGAGCCCTGGTGGTTCAGTGGTTAAGAGGTGGAATCCAGTTTGCATCCACCAGGCGCTCCTTGGAAACCTTTTGGGGGTATTCTTCCTCTGTCCTATAGGGTTGCTATGAGTTGGAATTGACTCAGCAGCAGTGGGTTTAGTTACAGGTGTCATCAAGTACTGAAAAAGTCCATGGGCATCCTGAGGCTGTTATTCATAATACCATTTATACTAACATGCTGGTAACACAGAGTAAATGATTGCAGATAGAGAAGGGTGTCTGGGTGTTTATTGTGGACTAGGAACAGTGCTGACTCTGTGTGCCTCATTTTTCTATGCAGGCAGTCTTTGGATTAAGTAGTGTCCTCTTCATTTTACATTTGAGGAAACTGAAGCTTAGAGAATTAATAATTAAGTGGCTCAAGGCCACAGTTTCGGGAACGGTGGAGCTGGGCCTTTGAGACGTTCAAGCTCAGGCTGCCTCCCTAGAGATCGTCCTCTCTAGACCACTCTGTAGTCATTACCTCATCCTACTGAGCTGGTAGGCAGGGTTTTTAAGGGTCGCGAGCAGCTGCTGTGCCTTCTCCGCAGTTCCCCGCGAGATGCCTGAAGTGGTACTTGAGCAGGACTTCACTGCTGTCATGGATGACCCAGCAGATGGCTCGTCCTTGGCTAGCTCACCTTTGTCTGGTTCTTAGGACTGTTCTCAGACTGGCCTTGTTGATGGCATGCGGGGGAGGTTGTATTTGTAGAGTGCTGTTTAAGACACACTCCTTTGCTCTTCCTTAGGGTGGCGTCCTAAGGGGCTGCTAGTCGCACATCTTCACGAGCACAAATCGGCTGTGAATCGAATCCGAGTTTCTGATGAACACTCACTCTTTGCAACGTGTTCAAATGATGGCACCGTCAAAATCTGGAACAGTCAAAAGATGGAAGGGAAGACCACCACTACCAGGTAACGTGCTCAGGGGGAGAGCAGGTCACTTAGTCAGTCAGTGAACCGGCGGGTACTGAAGGCTTGCTCTCTGACAGGTGCTGGTGTAGGTATCAGGGCTACAACAAATGGACAGAAGTCCCTCTTCAGTGGGGCTGGCATTTCTAGTGGGAGGGGACAGACAATAAGCAATACAAATAAGTGAAAGACACAGTGTGTTAGGTGGTGAAACAGTGATGGTGAAAAAGTAGCAAATGGGATAGGGATGGCAATAGAGGTGAGAGGGTAGAATTTAAATAAATTGGCCTGGGGAATGCCTCACAGAAAAATGATCTTTGAGGAAAGACTTGAAAAAGCTGAGGGAAAGGGCATTATGGTTGTATGTGGGGGAAGACCATTCCAGGCAGAGGAGATGGGAATCAAAAAGACCCTGAGGTGGAAGTAGGGTTGAGGAAAGCATAGAGATCTGACTGCCTGGGCCTGAAAGCTCAGGAGGGAGGGAGAGGCACAAGGGGCCAGGTGGGAAGGGGTCTTGTGGACCATGGTAAAGGACCTGGGCTTTTACTGTGAGGGAGATGGGCATCCCTTGAGGGTCCTGAGTGGAGGAGTGGCATGGTGAGTTAGGGTTCAGCAGAAATACTCTGGCTCTCGTGTTGTAAACAGACTGAAATAGGGTCAGGACATAAGCAGCTGGAAGGCGTTTACAGTATTTCAGGTCAGAGATGGTGATGGCTGTCTCCCTGCCTCCTCTGCTTGCTCTCCACCCCTCCCTCTTCTCTCCCTCCCCTTCCTCCCCTTCCTCTTCTCCCTGCCCTCCCTCTTCTCCCTCCTTTCCCTCCCTTCTCTCCCCTCCTTTATTCCCCTCCCATCACTTCCCTTCCACCTCTCCTTTTCTGACAGCACAGCCCAATCCTATCTGTTCTGTACCTGGCCTGGTCTGATAAGAAGGCTACAAAAAAATCCAAAGTTGGATCTCATCGACGTACAAAGATGTGGGGAATTGCTAATATGTTTCTGGTTATCAATTCATTGATCGTCGGTGACCACAAAAACTTCCAGCAACAGCATATTTGATAACCACAGTCATTAACAGTTGACGCCTTACCTACAGACCTGTTAGATTTTGTGCCATTTATTTTTTTTAGAAAGGGTTCGTGTTTTTACACCATGCTTAGATTTATCTGTGTTCATTCTACCTCGACACTGTGGTGTTCAGAGTATAAATGAAAAACCAATAAAAGAAGATGGGCTCTAATTTTTGTTAACATTTAACTGTGAACTTTTCAAACCTACAAGAATAGTGAAAAGCTTTTCCCAGTGAATAGCCATATACTTGCTGCTCAGATTCTGTAATTGATAGCCAAGTGCCAAGTGCCGTATGTAGTTACTCATCTGTCGTGCCCCTATAAATCCACTTTATTTCTTTTTTGATGCATTTCAAAATAAGTTGTGGATATCAGTACCCTTTCAATATGTGTTTCTAGTTCTTTTTCATTTTTTGACCTAAAATTGATGTGCCATAAGGTCCACAGATCTCAGAGAACCCGTCATGAGTTCTGACCAGTGCACCTAATCGCCTGAACACACAGACCGTGACCATCACAGCAGGACATTACCTCGTGTCCCTTCCCACTCAGTCCTCTCTCCCCAACCTGTAGCCATTCTTTTGACTTTTTTCCTGATAGAAAAGTCATTCTTCTGAGTAGCGCTTTGGTGAGCCTTAGAGGCCCGTTCTGATCATTATTTCCCAGGTGATTCATCATTGTCATCATCATCAACTGCAATCATTATTCTTTGTAAGCAGTTGCCACCCCTCCCCCCTTGTTAACTCCCATGTGATTCTTGTCACAGAGCCATACTTCTGTATCCCTGTCACTTTTCAGACAGTGCTGTCCCAGAAACTCAGGTAATTTCTCTGGCTGTACAGTCTTGGGGAGATGTGGCTTAGGACCTTGGCCCTCACCCGGAGGCCGCTGCTCTCTCGCTCTGAAGTACCAGTCCGCTCTCTCGGTGACAGAATGCAGTGGGCCCTGGCTGGAGTGCTGTGCTGGGTCCAGGGTGAGCAGGAGGGAAAGGTGTTGCCCTGTCACAGGCCTTCATGAGCTGGTGGAGGAGACGGAGACTGTTACTGTTGCAGCTGGTGGCAGGGCCATAGTGGCAAAAGGGGTGTTTCTTTTTTCCCCTCTTGAGTTTTTTTTGGCTGCTTGTTGAGTTACAAATGGTGATTCAGGCCGCTTGGCTCTGCCATTTTTGTCTTTCGTATTTGAGTTAAAATTTGTCCGTTGGGACAACTTCTTGAAAAACTGTTGGTTTCCTGAAAATTTGCACCGATTTTCAGTTTACTTCATTACAGTACATATATAAACCACATAATATATTTTCGATGCCTGCTTCTTGTGCTGGCCTATTTCTGGCATATTTAGCTTCTCAGTTCAGGGGATGCTCCATCCCTTGGTGCTTGTTGGCTTTGAGAGAGTGTCTAAGTAGAGCTGTGGCAGAGTGAGGAGGTGGAACTCTGTGAGGGTGTGCAGGAAGCTTTCAGTGTCAGGGTGATGGATTTCGAAGTCATTGGCTGTGCTGACAGAGTTTGTGAGTGTCACAGGAGAGGAAAGGGACGTGAAGGGCAGTGGAAGGCCGAGGCCTGTATCTTAGGGAATTAAAGGTGGGGGACAGGAAGAGCAAGGAGAGAGAGAAACCGTAACAGAGAAGAGAGTTTTAAGAAATGAACCTGAAGGCAGCTCTCAAATAAGTCAGAAACCCAACTAGCATGAAGAGCTAGTAAGACCAACCAAAAAAGTAAACCCAGTGCTATCGAGTTAACACCGACTCGTAGCGACCCTATAAGGCAGAGTAGAACTGCCCCATAGAGTTTCCAACACGTGCCTGGTGGATTCAAACTGCACACTTTTTGGTTAGCAGACATAGCACTTAAGCACTGTGCCACCAGGGTTTCCAAGTAAGACCATTGGGGCATTTTTACTGAGTGTCCTCTGGTGTGAAATGCAGCTGATACATCTTCTCTGGAAAGTCTGTTTGACAATACACATCACAAGCCTTAACTGTGTCATTATTCTAAGAAGGTAACTAAGAATAAGCTAAGAGGTTTCGTTGTTAGGCTGTTCGGCCTTTAAGTAAAAAACCAGGTGCAACCTGAAACTGCAGTGCAGGTGAAACTGGTTGAGTAAGTAAGTAACGGTGTGACTATGAAAGTGATGCTGTGGAAATAAATTTTTTTTATATGAAAGATATTGATGTATTTTGTTAAAAAGTGTGTTTAAAAAGAGCTCGCAGGCTTTGTGTTTCTGGAATGGCAGTGTAAAAATCTCTGAAGCTCGGTACTTCCACAAAGGCAGTGACAATGCTGGTAAAACCTGTCGACACCAACTTTTTCAGACTTGTGGAAATTAACCAAAGGACTGCAACGACCCAGAGTGTGTTCACTGCAGAAGAGCAGCCAAATCTCTGTATCCGTGAGAACAGGGAACCAGGTGGTGCTTACCTTGCCCTGGTCCTTGGGTGGTGCAGTGGGTTAACTTGCTCACTCTTAGCCCAAAGGTTAGAGGTTCAGATTGACTCTGAGATATCCCAGAAGCAAGACCTGGTGATCTCCTGAAAAATCAGCCAGTGAAAACCCTGCTCTGACACACGTGGAGTTCTCGTGAGTTTGAATCCACTCAAGGGTAACTTTAAAAAAAAAATTCCATCCCCATTTTCCCAACTCAGCCATCACCTTTTAAACTGACTGCACCACAACTGTTAGCTGTGAAAGATGGCATACCCTGATGGCACGGTGGTTAGAGCTCTCAACTGTTAAAGATCGCAGTTTTTTTTTTTAAATTTAAATTAAAATTTTCTTTTTATTATGACAGAGTGAAAATTTACATTCCCGTATAAATTTACATGCCCACCTATATGCAACTTCCACTGCTCTCCCTTCCCAGTGACAGCACACTATTCCTCTCTGCTCCATACATGTCTCATCCTCCCAACAGTCTCCTTTCCCCTCCTCTCCACCCACTCTCCTCCCTCCAGCCAGAGGTCAGCGGGATGATATCCTATAGATGCATAGAACCATAAAGTGCATCCAATATATGGTCACTCTGCATCGCCAAGTCCAATCCATTCCTGTCCAAAGAGTGGACCTTCGTTATGATTTATGGGCAAGGGCAGCATCAGGGCGAGGGGACATGCTCCCAGGGGAACCCCGAAGCCGCTGGACCACCAGTTGCACTCTTTTAGTGGAGATGTCAGGGTGCACCCCTTTTTATTCTTGTGTTGCCAGTGAGACTCAACTTAGTGAGCTCCATCACAGCTGTCACTGGTGGTGGCCGGGCACAATCTGGTTCTTCTGGTCCCAAGTTGATGTAGGCACCCACTCACGTGGATCTCTCTATTAAAGATCAGCAGTTTTAATCTACCAGCTGCACCTCAGGAGAAAATGTGGCAGTTGGCTTCTGTAAAGACTTACTGCCTTTGGACCCGTATGGAGCAGTTCTCCTCTGTCCTCCAGGGTTACTGTGAGTTGCAGTTGAGTTGACTGTAGTGGGTTTGATATTTTTTTGGAGTAGTCACTAAACCAGGCCAAACTTGTTGTCTTTGAGTCGATTCTGACTCAAAGCAACCCTGTACCGCAAAGTAGAACTGCCCCGTAGGGTTTCTAAGCTTATAAATCTTTAGGGAAATAGATTGCCTCATCTTTTTCTCGTGGAGTGATGGGCAGTTTGAACTGCAGACTGAACACTTAAACCGTTGCACCAGTAGTGCTGCAGAGTAGCCACTAAACCCAGTCCCATTGCTGTCGAGCCAGTTACGACGTAGAGCGACCCAACAGGACAGAGTAGAACTGCTCCGTGGCGTTTCCAAGGAGGAGCTCGTGGATTTGGACTGCTGGCCTTTTGGCTAACTGCTGACATCTTAGCCACGGTGTCACTGGGGCTCTGGAATAGGCACTAGGGGGGTCATAATGGCTTTGAAAGTCCCTGAAAACTTCCGAGTAATGTCACTGTTTTCGCCTGTCTGGTGCACACTGTAAAGCTCCATTTTCAGAACCTGTCACTACCTGACCCAATTTGCTGTGAGAAGAGCCCTAGCCACAGGACGTTTGCCAAAAATAATAGCAGCAGTTGTTAACACCACAGCTGCCTGAGGAGGCACCCCCAGTTGGGGCTAATAAATTATCAAAAAGCAGAAGCCACGGTGTCCATCAGCTGATGGATAGATACTAACAAGTGTGATGTATCCGCAGAATAGAAGATTATTCATGCAAAGCAGTGCAGTCCTGATACGTGCTGTAACATGAATAAACTTTATAAACCTATGCTAAGTGAAAGAAGCCAGATCCAGTGGGCGTGTAATTGTGTGATTCTGCTTTTATTAAAAGTTCAGAATAGGCCAAACATAGAAAATAAAAGTAAATTAGCTTTTCCCAGGGGCAAGAAGAAGGGGAGTGAATGCTGATGGCTATGGGTTGGGTTTCCTTTTGAGCTGATGAAAAGGTTCTGGAATTAGGTAGCGATGATCTGTGTGTAACTCTGGTATATGGTGGAACCTGTGTGAGCCGAAATGCCCGGAGACTGTCGTGTTTTTCTGCATGGAGGTTTACCGTTTGTCTGTTCTCTATTAAGAATCCTGCCTCCTACTCAGTGAGTTGTCCGTCTCTGACACGTTTCTGCCTCTTGCAAGTTCCAGGTTACTTAGATTTTGTTGTATGTTAAAAACCACTGAATTGTATACTTTAGGTATGTAAATTGTATCTCAGTAAAGCTGTTATTGAAGAAAAAAGTAAAGCAGAGCGAGGTGATCATTATTGAAAAAGTATATAAAATACTCCATATTTATTTTAAAAAGCAAGTACGTATGTTTGTAATATGCATGATAACCCTTTGGAAGAATATATAAGCAAATGTTAATAGCATTTCTCTGAGTGGTAAGAATTATAAATGATTTTACTTTTCTGTAGTGTGATAGTGTTTGTAGATTTAGTATGTATTAACTGGTATAATAAAATGAAAGAAATTACAAAGGATGGGTTAAACTCAGTAATTAGGGGTTTGTGACCTTTTAGAGGCATGGCCCTTTAGAATGACTAGGATGCAGCCTGTGCACAGGGGACTGGTGGAGGGAACTGGTGGTCATGGGGAGGCACCCCACGTAGGGCCCGTATTCCACAAGTTTGACAGTGAACTTAAGGAATGACAGTGGAAATGACAGCTTAAGAGATCAGCATTTATGTGGGAGAGACTGAAGATTATAATTGATGAATGTTTTGTGATTTGTATATTACTTCATCCTGACCCCATTAGATAAGAAAAGCAGTCCTTGTTTTGCAGATGAGTAAACTGAGGCACAGACAGGTTAAGTGTCTTGACTAAGATTATACAGATAGTCAGTAGTGGAACTCAAACCTCTGATTCCAAAACCAGTGCTTCCCCTGCTCCACCAGACTGCGTGTGAGGCAGCATGGAATAATGGAAGGGTGCTAGCGGGGTGCTAGCAGAGGGGTTTTCAGTGCTGCCAGGGCGGGGGAGACCTGGGCCCGGACCACAGTAGGAAACCCGAGATGGGAAGGAGACAGAGCTGCCCTGTGTTAAGATGGCCATTTGGGGCTACCAAAAAAAGGGGGGATTTGGTTCCAGTGCTTTTGAGGGGGTTCTTGTTTCTGTTAATAAGACGAGGGAGATAAAATGGACCTTGAATTGTTAACACTGTTTCTTAATTGTCATGTGGGTATTTATGTAGTACCCACATGACAATTAATATGACAGTAATACCCACATGACAATAATAATGCATTTTTGGCCTTTCAGAAATGAACTTGGGTTTTCCTTTCCTTCAGATCTATTCTTACATACAGCCGGATCGGAGGACGTGTCAAGACGCTGACCTTCTGCCAGGGCTCCCATTACTTAGCTGTTGCGTCTGATAATGGTGCTGTCCAGCTTCTTGGGATAGAGGCTTCTAAGCTGCCCAAGTCTCCTAAAATTCATCCTCTGCAAAGCAGGTATCTGCCCTTGGTCTTTTTACAACCTTGCAAGTAGTGCACTGGGCTGATTTAACCTCCTCGCCACCCTGTGTAGTTTGGATCAACTGAGGGCTGTTTTACATTTGTAATTTTTTCAAGCATAAAATAAACTGCCCTTCCAAGTCAAAATTAGTACATTTAGTTTTGACCAACTATGTCTATGTGTTTTATTTTCTGCCAGTTCAGAACAGTAGCGTTGAACTTGCCCCTCACTGCAATCTGGAATCGGTCTGAGTAGCTTTTTTGTCAGTTGTGTCTCCTGCCTCAGCTCTGGCTGCCGCTGTGCAGAACATGCGTGTACTTCATTAAAGAAAGCTCAGACATGGTCAGCTTTCTGTCCTTGTCATTAAAGACAACATGGTGAGGTGCTTTTAGACAGATGAGTTGTCTTACATTTTAAAACAGAATACTGGCAGTTTTTTTTCAAGAATTTTCTTCACTTATTACGAATTATGGTCACTTACAGATTAAATGCCTTAAAAGTAAGGTATTTAAAGACAAAGCAGAATAGTTTTTCGACTGACCAATGTGTACTAGACGGAGGATTCCGAAGACAGATAAGATATGTTATCCTTTCTTGAAACTAAAGTCTAGTGGAAGAAATTTTAGACAAATGTGCTGTTTTGCAGGGACATGGGCACCAGCATGAAGGGAATTAAGAAGGCCGGGGGAGGTGAGACCCACTGTGAGTTAGCCAGCCAGAGAAAGCAGGTGGTTGAGTATGGCATGCGCGAGGTTGTGCGCCCCACAGAAGAACGCAGTGTGAGGAAGTGCTTGCAGTTTAGTAGGTAACACAGGAAGCTAAGATAGCTAAGACAGGAAGAAAGACATGTTTGTTGGCTCCCTTAGGATTTTCTGTTTTTGCATTTCAAAGTCCTTCCTTTCAACACGTTCACAGATGAGATTTGGGCAGCTTTTTTCTAGGATATATTATATTTGGCCTTTAAGTAAAAACAAACACGTGCCAGTTTTCTTTGAAGTGAGTCTCGTCAGAGAAGGACTGCACAATAACGTACCCGTAGGCTGCATGTCCGTTGGTAAAGAGATGCCGAGGAGACGTGAGGTGAGCGTGCCGACAGGACACGTGCCCACAGGTGCACGTGTTCCGTGCACAGTTAGCTCACGGCCAGCAGCCCCTTGGACTGTCAGCGTCACTGCCTTTGGGCAAACTGACTCCCTCGATTGGGAGATTGTGCCAGGACGCATAGATGTCCCTCTGCTTAACAGGAAACTGTGCAGGAGCTTTTTTGTATTAGTGTCATTTAACCAGATTGATTATTGTCCTGGATTTTAAGAATTGGAATTTGTGGGAATTTTTATATTCTGTCACTTGGATTTTTTAATTGCCCCTCTAGAGGAAACTGTCAAAGTTAAATGTTTGTTAACATTTGTTTATCTAAGGTAAGGGCCACCAGGGGACACCCTGTATAGGGTGGCTTATAAACTAATGATGATTTTTGCATTTTTGAGACATAGTATAAAAAATAAGAATATGATGCAGCAAAGGTGTATGTGATTCACAAAGGCATTTATTATCTGGCTCTTTACAGTATCTGACTCCTTACAGAGTTAGCTGACTCCTGATCTAAGCAATAAAACTGAAACACTGTGTGCCAAAGCGTGATATGTACTGATTTCAGAGGGTGGCCAGTGTGTTCTGTAATATCCTTTTTTGGTTTTAAAAGTGTCTCCACTTGGAAAAAACTGATACACCCACATAATGTAACAGAACTTAGCAAAAAATAAAATAAAACAAAAATAAACAGGGAAGAGTGATTCATGCAGCAACACTGATAAATCTTAAATCATTTTCTTAAAGAAACCAGACCCCAAAAGGCTGTATGTGTTGTATGTTCCCAATTACTGACATTCTGGAGAAGGCAGAACTATAGGGAAGAAAAGAGAGGTGGTGAGTAAGGGAAGGGGTTGACTACAGAGGGGCCATGTCAGATAATTTTTGGAATATGCAACTGTTTTCTGTGGCTGGGTGGAGATAGATGCATGACTATACGTTTGTCAAAACCCTTAGAATTGTATGCTACAAAAAATGAATTGTGCTGTATATAAATTGGGAAAAAAATAAATCAAGATGGGATGCAATCTGTGACAAGTGAATGGAATACAATCTGTGAAACACGAATCTCTCTTACAAATGAATCACTTAATCACATTGAAAGAGATAAAGGAGCCAAACTGAGTAACTTGGGAAAGCACTGTCTTAACTGAATGCTGACTGCAGAGCTAATGACAGAAGGGACCAAGTACAAACACTGTACCCTAGTTGGTGGCTTCCACAGCAGGGTGGGTCAACAGGGAGACCCTGGTGGTGCGGTGGGTGAAGTGCTGCGTCTGCTAACCAGAGAGGTCGGCAGCTCAGATCCGCCGGGTGTTCCTTGACCTCTGAGGTTGCTGAGTCGGACCCAACTTGAAGGCAGGAGGGTTTTTTTGGTGGGTTAACAATTCTGAAGCTACTGTAAAAGTGTATCAGAATTGAACAAATATATTTATCAGTGGTGGAGAAAGAAGTTTCAAGTAAGGAAAATGGGGAAGTTAGAATGATCCTGTCTCTGGGTAGAAGTCACAGATACTAGTGTATCAATATGGACATAATGTACAAGTGTGTGCTTATGTGTAGATAGGTGTGTGTGTGTGTGTCACACATATGTACATGTGCGTGCACTCACAGGTAAGTAAAGAAATAACAGATGTGTCTCCATGCTTCAGGTGGTAGACATAATACATTTCCTAGCTCTATCCACTGAGAGTCACTAAAATCAGGGAAACCCCCACAAACCGCAAAACACACTGAGCACCCAGTTCTTGGTTAAAATTCCATATTCCAGTCAACAGAACCAGAATGCCTTGGAGAGCTGGTTGATGGTAGGCCTGAGGCACGGAAAAAACAAGATAAGCGTCGACCATCTTTTGGTACTGCAAAGTTAGGAAATGTTCAAAAAAGGTAGCAGAACAGCATAAGAACCAATCTGAAAGAGCTTCCAGTGGCCAAAGTTAGAACAGCTTAAGCACACACATAAAAAAGATTGTATTGGATTAGAATTCATGAATAAAGAAAAATCTGTGAGTACATAATGATACAAATAAATCACTGAGTGAAAAGGCAAAAGTGACACCTCTTTATAAAATAATTCTGTAATTAATAAATATAGAAGGAATGAGGGAAATCAGAAAGTCACCATTAGAATACCACAGCGAATGATTGGTGCAGGCATGGTTCATCGAATGGATGCTAAAATTTGTTGGCAAAAGTTGAGCAGTAAGAAGACTTTTCTGTAGTTCAAAGTATTGCCCCCAAATACTGGGGACAGGGGGTAGGGATAATAAACACAATGGAACTCCTGACAGACAACACCTTTGTCAAGTGACCCAAGTTACCATCAGTAGTGATGCACACTGATGTCATATACTGCTGAGAAGGGGCCATCACCTCGGGCTAATCACGAGAAGGCATCAGACAAACTCAGACTGCTAGATACTGTACCGAATAACTAAGTGGTAGTTTTCAGAAATGTCAAGGTCATGAAAGTGGTGAACTGTCACCAATGGGAGGAGACTAGGGAGACATGAAAACTGAATTCCATGTGTTACCCTAGATTGGATCTTGGAACTGAGAAAGGGCATTAGTAGGACAACTGAAATGTGAACATGTTCTGTACTGTAATTGATAATACTGAGTGAAGGTTCATTTCTTATATTAGATTAGTTGTTTTGTGGTTATGTAACTATGTTAACATGAGGGGAATGTGGAGGCAGGACACAAATATTCTGTAGGACTTTTGCAGCTCTTCTGTAAGTCCAAGGAAACCCTGTGGTGTAGTGGTTAAGTGCTGTGTCTGCTAACCAAAAGGCCAGCAGTTCAAACCTCAAATCACTTTTAAAAATGCATCAGCCAGGTGGGTCACATGGCTTTATTTTCTGACCAGGGATAGACTATAAACACATGTTAAGTGGAAGCAGGTGTCATGTCTTTTCAGTTGGCTTTGTGTGTCTCTGTAGAATCCTAGACCAGAAGGAGGATGGCTGTGTGGTGGATATGCACCATTTCAACTCAGGGGCGCAGTCTGTTCTGGCCTATGCCACTGTGAACGGCTCGCTGGTCGGCTGGGACCTCCGCTCTTCCAGCAACGCATGGACATTAAAGCACGATTTGAAGGCAGGCCTCATCACCTCCTTCGCCGTGGACATCCACCAGTGCTGGCTCTGTATCGGTAAGCCCACGGCCATGTCACTGGCTGGGGTGTGAAGGCTGTGTGGAAGCAACTGTTTTTTCCAATTGGTAATTTTTTCCACCATCTCCTTTTACTCCGTAACTATACTCATTCAGTTTAATTTTTTAAATTTCAAACTGGATTTGAAAGGATGTAACTCATATCACAATGCATAAAACAGTTTCTTCTTTTCCCTCCTTTTTACATGACCCACTTGATAATTGTTGTAGCGATCTGATTTGTTAGCATTCTCTTCTTCTGCCAGAGTAGCAGCTGGCTTGGTTTATGGAAAGCAGCATTTGAGTGTGGGGAGATGGGTGTGAAATTCCTGTAACTTCAGGCAATCTCTGTAATTCCCCCGAGTCTGTTTCCTCCTGTTCAAATGGAGGGAGCCCTTTGAAGGTCCCCTTTGAGGACTGCGGGAGGTCATGGCATGGTCACAGCACCTGGTGTGGGACCACGAGGGGACTGAAACAAACCTTTCTGGCCTCATTGCCCCCAGCCCCGGCCCTTCCCCGGAGGCGGAAGACGTCCTGGGTGCGCTTGTTTGCTGCTTTCCTCTTTTAGTTTCCTCTTTTTCCCCCACAGGGCTTTGATCCTATTTGACAGGATGCAATGTCTGATTTTTTTTTTCTTTCCACTTTCTACTCTTATTCAGAGAAAGTAGTCTGCCGTGCTTACATTTGCATGTGTAGATTCCCCAGCTTATGTTAATGACATCATTACCAGCTCTTTCCTTGATTGCTTTTTACATGGGATGAATTTTTTTTAACATTTATGTGAATAAATTGCACATGTAAGGAATAAGTAATGCTTGGCCTGGAAGGATAAATATTACACTTAGTGTAAACCAGCAAATTACATTGATGCCACTTAGGCATCTTGGATAACTCTGAGGATTGTAACCAATGCTACCTGTAGCTGTGTTAGCCAGTGTCCTGGAGTATGATACAGTGACAAGCAAGGGACTCAGCTGTGCCCTTTGTCCTTTCCTACCTGCCGTCTCTCTGCTGGAATTGGAGACCAGCCCAAGAATGTGCTCTTGGCCTCTTTCATGGCAAGCTGCCAGTGTTGGAGCAGGCATTGTTCTTTTTGAGTGAGGGGGCTTTCCCAAATGGGGTTTATGTTGTCACAGACAGATACACACACAGGTACTGACCCCAGCTTTACTGTAATTGACACTGTACCTGTTTCCAGAATGGTTTGGAGAAAAGGGCACCTGAAGATGATTGAAATTGAATGGTAGCCATGGGGCTGCTGGCACTTTGGGATTGGTAAAGAGATCACTGAGTGCCAGCAAAACCTCTCTGGTTCTAGAAGGCACCCTGAACATTTGGACTCACCAGATACATTTTATATCATCTCTAGAGCTTCTGTGCTTCATTAATTCATTCATTAAGTAATTAATGAATTATTCACTATCAATTTACATTCCTTAAACAGTGTTGCAATAGCATTGTGATACACACTTAGGGTCTTTGCTGTGTAACTGCTAGCAGTGCTGTTTCCAACTGCAGAGAACAGCTTCATGAAAACAGCTTTTTTCTAAATGACTGAGGCAGTTGAAAAATACACTTACACAAAGCTAGTGCTGTTTACTGTTTATATAAATGATGTGTCTGGATCATTAGATGACTCTCTTCTTGTGCTCTTTTTCTTGAAGGTACAAGCTGTGGAACTATGGGCTGCTGGGACATGAGGTTCCAGTTGCCAATTTCCAGTCACTGTCATCCTTCTAGGGCTCGAATCAGACGACTCTCGATGCACCCTCTGTATCAGTCCTGGGTGATTGCAGGTAAAATGGAGGGCTGGTTTTCACATGTGGGGGTTTTCATGGAAAGTGGATGATAATCCTGCTGTCAAAACTCTGTGCTGGAGTGTGTTTATTTGATATTTAGACCAAAGGCTTCAGTGTGCCGCGTTCTGAGCACAGGAGTTCCCCTCCACTGGCATCTCATGTTTATGGTGTTGAACAATGATCTCACAGTCACCATCCCCCTCTTTTATTCCTAACCACCCCCTCAACAACTCCCATTCCATTCCTCTTTTTCCTTTATCTCCTGTTTTTGTTAGACCTGTTAGTCTTTCTAGGAGTGTGAGGTAGAAAGCTTAACCCCTCCTTCTCAGTTGCCATTTCTTGTGGATCTGTTTCTCTTGTCTCTCACAGCTTCCCTTCCTCTGGTCTTGATCGCACAGCCTTCCTAGCGCACTCACTTTGGCTTGTATAGATTCTTGAGCAAGACACTTGGAAAGATCTTTGAAACTGTTTTCCTCATCTGTGAAATGTGTTTCAAGGCAGTGACCTTGCAGGGTTTTAAGAATTGGAGATAAAACATGTAAAGCACCTGGCCTGGCATGTAATTAGCACTTGATAAGTTGTAGCTGTTGTTCTTCTTACCTTTCCTCAGCAGTCCTCTTGTCCCCAGGCTCTTTCTGGTCCCTTTTCATAACACTGCCCCTTGTACAGTGATGCCATTGAAGTCACCAGATTGCCAAGTTTGGTGGCCATGACTCACCCCTCCTCTCACCTGACTGGTCATTTGGTCATTTGGTCCTTTCCGTCTTCCTGAAATGCTTTTCTGGAAGTATCCTTTGAAGGCACCTCTCGGTTCCCCCGTGTTGGTCTGTTGCCTCTTCCTGCCTGCCTTCAGCTTTGGTGTGTGCGTCAGGTTGCAGTCGGCAGCCTTCATTAACCTCGTCTCCTCCTTCACTGCGTCCTTCTGTGATCTCATCGAGTCCTCTGCTTGCAGTATCAAATTTTCATTTCTAGCTTTGATATCTCCCTTGAAATTCATATTCTTCTATCTTTGTAAAATCTCCCCTAAGATGTCTAATAACCATCTTAAGCTTGACATCCAAACTAAACACTTGATTTCCTCTCTTCCAGTGCCGCCTCCACTGTCCCAACCCAGGACACACCTGCTCCTCTGTGGTGCTGTCCCAGTACATGGCAGCCTTGTTCTTACAGGTGGCCAGACAGAGAAGCCCGGAATCGTTCCTCTTCTTTCTCTCTCTCGTCGCACTTCTAGTCCACCAGCCAATCCTGTAAGGTCTGTCTGAGAGGCCGTTCAGAATCGACTTTTTATTGCTGTCTCCCAAGTCCAAACCAAACGAAACCATCATGATCTCTTGTGCCCATTACAACCCAAACCAAAACTATTGGCCTTCTGACTCAGAATAACCCTATCAGACAGAATGGAACTGCTTCATGTGAATTCCAAGGAGCAGTTGGTGGATTGTAATTGCCCGCCTTTCAGTTGGCATCCAGAAACTTAACCACTGTGCCTTCAGGGCTCATCCTTTTTAATTCCTTGCTTCTGTCCTCTGCTGAATACTTCAGGTGGCTTCTCATCCCAGGTAACAGTCAGGCTCCTACTGTGGCCCAAAAGGTTGTGTAAGTCCTAGTGCCCTGTTACCTCTCAGATCTTTTTGTCAGTAAGGGTTCCATCAGGAAACAGATGGCACACGCAAGCTAGGATAATTGGAGGAGGATTTGTTTTCATAGGAGCTCTTTACAAAGGTGTGTGCAGGGTTAGGAGCATCACAAAGGTAGTGCAGTAATACAGGGCTGGTAAGAGTAGAGGAGCAGTGGAAGCTTTGAGCGGAGGATCTGGGGACTGGAACTTGGAAGGAAGCAGTTGAACAGAGGCGGCTGCCTTGCAAAGAGGAGTGATTGGGAGGTGAAGTGCACAGCGTCCTGAAGTAGTTGCCTTGACGTGACGCTCCTCCCTGCCCTCTGGTCTCCTCCTGGCGTCCCCAGAGGTCTCCCTGAGTCTCCTATGGCTGCTGTGACACACCACCACAAATTTACAGCTTAAAACAAGTTTATTTCTGATAGTACTGATGGCCAGAAATCCGAAATGGGTTTCACTAGACCAAATCAGGGTGTCTGCAGGCTGCTTTCCTTCTGGAGGCTCACGAGGAGGGTTTGTGTCTGACCCTTTTCCTGCTCCTAGAGCTGCACCCCTGGCCCATGGCCCCCGCCCGCGTCTTCCAGGCTCGCAGCACGGCATCCAGCCTTGTCTGTCGCTCTCTTCTGCTGTCACATCTCCTTGACTCCATCTGTGAACGCTTGGGATTGTATTCCAGGTCCTCTCTGGTAATTCAGGATCGTCTCTCTGGTGTCATAGTGGTTAAGAATTTGGTCACTAACCAAAAAAGTCAGCAGTTTAAATCTACTAGCTATTTCTTGGAAGCCTCGTGGGGTGGTTCTGTTCTCCTGTAGGGTTTCTGTCAGTCAGAAATGACTCCATGGCAAAGGGTTTAGTGTGCTGCTCTCACATCTGCATAGGCCCGTGGGCCCAGCGGTCTGTAACCTGCCCGCCCCCGTTTTGCCGCTTCACCTCCTGTCCCCCACTCGCCCCGCCTCAGCTGTGCTGCCCTCCGGCCAACCAACCATGTTCCCTCAGGATGTCCAGAGTGTGGCTTTTGTGTCTTTTCCACATTCTGTTCTTGCTACTTGAAAGAGTCTACCTCTGCCTGTGTCTGTCCAGTTGTCTCGTCGTGCCTGTTCTTTTAGTCCCAGCTGACAGGCCTTCTCCACGAAGCAGCCTGGATCCTGACCCACGGTCTATCACCTTTTCCTCTCTTGAGTTCACACTGAACTTGGCACTTTTCTCTGTGGCTCTTACTTACTGTCTTAGGCTTCAAATGTTTCTTCATTTCTAGGCTGTAGATTTCTTAAGGGCAAGACCTGCTTATGGTTTGTCTTTCTCTCCACTTGGTTGGAGACCCATCAGTGCTTACAGTGAGGCTATTAAAAAGCTGATGTTTTGCACTCCTGCAGTCTGGTCACAGACAGTCTAGTTGGTGTTTCTTGCAAAGGCTCCCTTCTGGAGTAACGGTTCTGGTTTTTATCTCCCTCAGCTGTTCAGGGCAACAATGAAGTGTCCATGTGGGACATGGAGACCGGTGACAGAAGGTTTACTCTCTGGGCCAGCAGTGCACCACCCCTTTCTGAGTTGCAGGTTTGACTCCCCTTTTTCTACTGAGGCCACTGTTGTTTACCACATGTAAACTGTTCAGCCATGGTATCGTATCTGGTGGGCTTTTGGGTTGTGTTTTAAAAGTGGATTTTTAATACAATCAAATGTCTTGGGCCTAGTGCTACCTAGGTTTGTCCCAGGTAGGCGTAGTGGTGTCTGCTTCATTGGTTGGTTTGGTTACTAGCCCCACAAAGCTTGTGGTGTCTCTTTGGAACCTCAGTAAAGCTTAGGTTAATTAGGAAAACCCATAGTGAAGTTTAAATTATTTAAAAATGGAACTTGATCATACATAGACTTTTGTTTTTAACTGCGATGTTGCCTTGTTGAAGCAAAAGGTAGGAAATCTGTTTTTCCTCCTTTAGTTAGGGTGTCCTGCTCATGATAGTCATAAAGGTGAAGACAGAAAATTTCAGAGAGCTGAACAGGCTATGCCTGTATTGAGAGTGGTAGAAGGCAAGTCTCAAAGAAGTAGCTATGACGTAGACCAAGTGGTCTCTGATTTCAGCAGCTAACCTGGTGCCTAGAGTTGATAAAGCTGCTGATAGTTAGCTTGCCTTTGAAAATGGACTGTCATTTATGAAATGTACTATGTGTTTTATTTGACTCCATATATATTTCTCTTAAGCCCTCTTCTCACAGTGTTCATGGTATCTACTGTAGTCCTGCAGACGGAAATCCTATCCTGCTAACATCTGGCTCAGACATGAAAATAAGGTGCGGTGTTGTATAAAGAATGCTTAACACAAAAAACTTACAGAGGCTGGTAAAATGGGGATGGATATTTGAGTTAAAAAAAGGTGTTTCTTATTATAGTTATTAGCATCCTTGTAAAGTTTAAAATCAGTATTTTGCTTGTTAATATTTTACATGTAATTCTGTGTTATTTATAGAAAAAATTGTTTTCCTAATGCAGAAAAGAAACATACAAAAACTATGCAGTGATGAAGGTAAACTAATGACCCCTAGTTCCTCCCACCACCCTCCAGAGGGTTGTTACCACTGTCTTCCTCTCCCCTAGGTTCTGGGACTTGGCTTACCCAGAGAGGTCCTACATTGTTGCAGGAAGTACGAGCTCCCCATCTGTGTCCTACTATAGGAAGATCATTGAAGGCACTGAAGTTGTCCAGGTACAGGAGTCTTTATTTTTTCTTTCAATTTTTGTAGGTACCAAATAGCTTTCATAAACATTGAGTTGATTAAAATAAATGGCTTTGACCAGTTGTGGCAGTGTTTCTGTGAGTTTAGGAAAGTTTTCTCTTGACTTTTCTCCATTTCTTACATGAACCTTTATTAACATAAAATAGACAGAGCGGGGAGTGGGTGGAGAGGAGGGGACAGGAGACTGTTGGGAGGGTAAGACATGTATGGAGCAGACAGGAAGGGTGTGCTACAGTGGCAGCTGCATACAGGTGAGCATGTGAATTTATGTGGGAATGTACATTTTCATTCAATTATAATAAAAAAAAAGTGAAATGTAGTGTACTTGTCCTCAGTGGATTTTCACAGATCAGGAAACATCACAGTATCACTAGGACTCCAGAAGCCCCTTCTCATGCTTGTTCTGGCCACCATTTCCCCCACCCTCTAGCAAGGATAACTGCTGTCTTCACTTTCACAGTGTAGGTTAATTTTGCCTGTGTTTGGACTTTATATTAGTTAAAACATACAGTATTTACTTTTCAGTGTATGACTTTTTTTGCTTTGTATGATGTTTGTCAGATTCATTCATTCATATTGTTTCATGTAGCTGTGGGCTTTATTCCGTTGAGTCAATGTACCACAATTTATTTACCTGTTTTCCTGTTAATGCGTATTTAGGGAATTTTCAGCTGTTGGCTGTTACAGATACTGTTGCTACAGATATTCTAGCAGATACTTTTTTTATTTATAGAGATATAATTGCCCTTCATGGGAATGTAAAATGGCAGGACGACTGTGGAAAGTGGTGTGGCATTTCGTTAAAAGGCTAGAAGTAGAAATATCGTTTGAGTCAACCGGAATAGTGGAATAACAATTTGCAAGCATAGATAGAAGTGACTATAAAATAAAGGCCTGACTCTATCTCCTTACTTCATAGTTAGAATTGTTTTACATTAGTGCTAAAGAAAACTGTTCTTGTCATGGCTCGTATTTCCCAAATGCCATGCTAGCTCACATGGTATTTCTACTTCTCGCTTTTTAACAAAATGGCATACCACTTTCTTAGTATCATACCATTAAGATATTCCTTCTTAGAATTCCACCTGTGTGAGTCAACAGGAAGAAATAGTGGAATAACAGTTAGTTCACATAGACAGAAGTGACTATGAAGGCCTGATTGTGTCTCCTTACGTTATAGTTACAAACTGTTTACATTAGTTCTAACGAAAACTGACAAAAATAAGCCATTGCCTCTCAGTAAAACGTCATTTGACCTGTGCAAGGGCCACTATAATTGCGCTCTCTCCAGCGATGAGTCCAGTTCTCTGCTGTGCTCAGCATCCATGGCTCTCCAGCCTTGGGCAGGTGCAGAAACTTTTCGGCATCAGATCTAGGGACTCCATATGAAATGCTCTGAGGACCAGTTAGTCCTCCCCTGGACATCTGATAGAGAAGTTCTGATTTTATATAGGTTATTACAGTCGCTGCTTTACCTTCATTGAAAAATACAGGGTGCATTTTTCTTAAACTGAAAATACAGGCAGTCTTCATGAAAACATACCCTTTAAAAAAATAAATAACAGGCACCTTATACACTTTCTCAGTCCCTGAAACACCTTTTTAAGGAGGTGCTTTTGTTTTACATATAGGCTACTGACAATCTAAAGCTCATGTTCTTGACATAGGCAGAAACTTGAAATGCAGTGACCTGACGACAGTGGAAATAATGACCGTCTGACGGATATTTACTTCCTGTGTTGTGGTCATTTCTACTTTCACTTGGATTGCTTCCCTGAGCTTTTCCTTTTGACCAGTGTTAGTGTGTACACATTATTTGCACATTTATAAGTTTTTTCTTTTTTTTTATTTAATATGACTGAGTGAAAATGTACATTCCTGTATAAATTTACATGCCCACTTCTATGCAGCTTCCACTGCTCTCCCTGTCTGGTGACAGCACACCAATCCTCTCTGCTCCATACATGTCTCATCCTCCCAACAGCCTCCTTTCCCCTCCTCTCCACCCACTCCCCTTACTCCAGCCAGAGGTCAGCAAGATGATATCCTATAGATGTATAGAGCCATAAAGTGCATCCAGTATATGGTCACTCTGCATTGCCAGGTCCAATCCATTCATGTCTGAAGAGTGGACCTTCATGATGATTTATGGGGAAGGGCAGCATCAGGACCAGGGGCCATGCTCCCAGGGGAACTCTGAAACTGCTGGACCATCAATTGAGGCCTTTTAGTGGAGACCTCAGGATGCACCCTTTTTATTCTTGTGTTGCCAGTGAGACTCAACTTAGCTCCATCGTGGCTGTCACTGGTGGTGGCCTGGCACCATCCGGTTCTTCCGGTCCCAAGTCGATGTAGGCATCCACTCATGTGGGTCTCTCTATCTTCTGGGTTGTCTTTACCCCATTTCATTTTGGTCCTCGGTGAGCATCCGTTCCTGCTGAGTTGGGACCATTTGCTGTGCCCTCGGATGGCTGCTTGGCAGCTTTTAAGACCCCAGACGCCACTCACCAATGTGGGGTGCAGAGAGCCCTCTTGGCAATACGCTAGTTGTGCCAGTTGGCCTCAATTTCGCCTAAGAGCATGGTCCCCTGCCCCCTGCCCGCTGCCCCAGCTACTCTATCCTTGCGATATTGGGTTAAGATGGAAGGAGTACTCAAGTTATGCTGAAGTCCACTTAATGTTGTTCTTGTTTCTAATGTGTGCTATCACCGATTTCTCCCAACCAGATTTCTAGCAACTATCTAATCTAAACCCTCCCCCACTCGCCCTCCCTTCCAGCTGTCAAAGAGTCTTTTCTTCTATACACAAGTCTGTTTTTGAGATCTTATCGTAGAGGTCTCATACAATATTTGTCCTTTTGTCGCTGACTACTTTCACTCAACATGTCTTCCAGTTGAAACCAGGTTAGGAGATGTTTCCAAAGTCATCGTTGTTCTTTATCATTGCGTAGTGCTCCATTGATATACCATAGTTATATACCATAGTTTACCTATCCATTCTTCTGTTGTTGGGCATCTGGGTTGATTCCATCGTTTTGCTATTGTGGACTGTGCTGCGATAAACATTCTGGTGCATGTGTCTGTTGGTGTGAAAGGCCTTGACTCCGTAGGATATATTCCAAGTAGTGGAATTACTGGGTCAAATGGTATATCAATATCTGTTTTTTTAAGGAAGCGCCAGATTGCTTTCCAAAGAGGCTGGACCATTTTGCACATTTGTAAGTTTTAAAGTTATTTTTTAGGTTGTTACTCATGAAACCCAGTAACTGGGGCCTAGAACACCATCTTAGAACCTCTCTTCTTACTCTTTAGTTCAGTGTACTATTTACTTCACAAAAGGTATTAAAAAATTTATATATGTACACACACATACATGATAACTGACAAGTTTGCAAACTCATTCTAGAAAAGGTGCTACATACCTCATTACTCAATATCACTACAGTCACCTTCTAAGTACCCTTCTTGGGAAGCTATCCACTGATGCCAGTGGCTAGTCCACCCTTCAAAGCAATTTTGCAACTCTTTCTGGAATGGCCATCAGAGGTATCTTTGTATTACCCTTGATGTCATCCATATGTCTTCATCTTTCAGGTAAATGATCAGGGGGCCAGATCATGTGAGTAGGGAGAGTGTTCCAACAGAGTTGTTTGTTTTCTGGCTAAAAATTCCCTCATGGACCAGTTAATGTCACAGATTTGCCACCGTGCACAATGGCCATTCTGGAAGGAGTTCCAAACTCACTTTGAAGGGTGGACTAGGCCCTGGCATTGGTGCGTGGCTTCCCAACGGGAGGACTTTGGAAGTGACCATAGTGATATTCAGCAGTGAGTTATGTGGCACTTAAAACAATCAAGTGTGCAGCTGTAACTGTCAGACCTGGCATATATCCTAAGCAAGAATATGACCAGACACAGAATGTGATACAGGCTTTTAACTCTTTGCTCTCTCCTCTACTTTTAACCATGAAACAGGAAATTCAGAATAAGCAAAAGGTAGGACCAAGTGATGACGGTCCTCGGAGGGGCCCCGAGTCTCTGCCTGTGGGACACCATGACATCATCACAGATGTTGCCACCTTCCAGACTACACAGGGCTTTATTGTCACTGCTTCTCGAGACGGGATTGTTAAGGTGTGGAAATAAGTGATTTGTATTCTTTGTAATAAAGCTATAAATACACTATAACTCGAATTTCTAGAGAGCAGACATGAGCAGATTAATTTTCACAATCATGTCTCTGTATTACTGATTCATGATTAAATCCCACCAAGGTGGTTTAAGGTAATCCTTGACTAGTACCCCTGTGCATATCTCTGTATATGGTTTTACTGTACGTGTCACGGAGGTGAAGAATTCAAATGCTAAGGCACATGTGACCTCCGATGACTGTATGGAATAAAGGGATTGGAAAGATGGCTGTAAACTATTATGTAAACACATTTTTGCTATTAAAAATGGTACTCAAAGCAACCAATAAACGACAAACATCTCAAGAATTTTTTTTCTCTTTAATTGTGCTGGAGGTGCAAGTTTGTAGTACAAATTAGTTTGTCATTCAGAAATCTGATTTGTGACACTGCCTGCACTCCCTGCCGTCTGTCGGCACTCTTCCCTTTGCCACCCCTGGTTCTCTCTGGGCATCTGTCTAGTTTTCCTGTCCCGCCCTACCTTTTAGCCTTTGATTGTGGGCAGGTGTCCTTTTAGCCTCAGATACTTGAACTAAGCAGCATGTTTCTGACGTGTGGTGGTGTTTTTGTTACAGGCCTGTCTGATCTTGGGCTGAAAGGGGGCCTTCAGGAATGGTTTCAGCTCTGAGTTAGCAGGGTGGAACCATACCCATCACCCTCGAGTCGATTCCATCTCACAGCATAGGCTGTCGTAGGACAGAACTGCCCATCGAGTGTAAAGAGCTATGCTCCCTACAGAAGTAGACTGCAGCGTCTTTGTCCGAGAGAGTGGCTGGTGGGTTTGATCTGTTGACCTCGTGGCGAGCAGCCAAGCGCTGAACCACGGAGTCACCACAGCATCTTTACGGATTTTTTGCTTTTGGTAGTGTTTTTAACAGGAAACTTCAAACTCTGCAGCAAGGAAGATGGACTGAGTCACAAGGAACCAGTGACAGAGCCTTACCCAACACTTAGCCACTGTCCATAGTGTGCTCTTTCTGCTCTGCTGGCTTTTCATCTGTGTGGTGTGTTTCACAGTCTGTGTGTTAGTTTTCACTGTAGAATCACCTTCCTGTGTGTGAGCTCTAGAGAAACAGCTGTCTTCTTGGCCATCATCACTGCTTTTTATGGCCCTTTCATCCAGTGTGGGTTTTTTTTAAAAAAACAAACATGAAAATGGGAAAAGATTAAGCTGTTAAAGACATGTTAGAAATGGATGTTAATTTTTAAATGACCATAATTGGCCTTTCCTATGGAAACCATGGTGGTGTACTGGTTAAATACTATAGCTGCTAACCAAAATTTTGGTGGTTCAGATCTGCCAGGTGCTCCGTGGAAACTCTATGGAGCAATTCTGCTCTGTCCTATAGGGTTGCTGTGAGTCAGCATCAACTTGATGGCACTAGGTTTGGTTTTTTTATTAAGACAGAACCCATCAGAGTTATGGATTAGCCTTTGTACACAGGCCTGATTCTCCACATTTCATTCTCATGCAGAAGAGTTTATTATACTGAGAATATTTTAGTCTGAAAATACTTTTGTGAGTTTGCAAACCCCAAAATTCAGTCCTCAGTCAGTCAGAGGGGAGATTGTTGTTTATAAAATATCCGGAAAAAAAGGATTTTCTGTAACTAATTGTTATGGAACAATTTGCAGTGCATACATCTGGCTTCACAATACAGTCCACTCAGCTTTTAGGTGAAGCATTTATTTAGGTAAACAACAAAGCTATTAGAAGATGTCAGTTCATAAAGGTCAGAGGAGTAGCAAGACTGACGGAGCCCAACTTTAGTGGGTTGGCAGAGCTGACAGGTTCGTCTTTGTGACTGTCCTGCTGCTTTGCTTCTAATTCCGTTAATGTTTGCAAAGACCATTTTCACATGGTTTCTAACTACCAAGTCAGATTCTGAGTCTGCAGGGATGGAGGAAAATGTTTTGTAGACGTAAACTGCTCTGCTGAGAATGTGTTTCAGGCCTGGAGCCGTTAGATAAACCACAGGCCTGATAAACGAGGGAAGCCCTCAGCTGAGTTAAAAAAATGGAGTGGGCTGACTGAGATATGGTCCTTTTCTCCTTATCTTCTACCATTCTTCTACATTCCCTTTTTAAGAAGTCATTTGGTTGAATTGTTACTGAGTATTAAAATCTGATACCAGGTTTTGAGTCTCAGATCTTTTTGACCTCTAATTTTTTTTTCTATTCCGAACAGGTTAGACTCATTGTTTAGTGAAGAAATAATGGGCTACAGGAAGCCTCAGTGCTGCTTTGTGTAATTCTTGGTTTAAATAAGATTTTCTGTAATTTAGACTCAACTTCTGATTTTTTTGCTTCACTCCATTTTTATAAAAAAGGACATAGTGGAAAAAGCTAATTAAACCAAAACCAAACAACAAACCCACTGTTGCTGAGCTGACTCCAGCTGATAGCCACCTGTAGGACAGAGGAGAACTCCCCGTAAGGGTTCTAAGGACTGTGTGGAGGGGTGGTCTGCCAGCCCTCTGTTGAGCAGCCAAGTTTAAGCACAGTGCTGATCTTAGGCTCCAGAATGCTAAAACTGGGGACTTAAGAAAGGAATTTCAAGTTGCAGTTAAAGTATACTACTACTTTAAACCCCTTACGAACTAATTAATAGAAAGCTGACCCAAAACGCTGAAATAATGTCAATCATCAAGGGAATATTTGTTTCATATACTTTACTTACCAACACAGACAAAACAGACAAATACACTGTAAAAATATTTTCACCAAACATGAGGTTATTGCTTAATCCAGAGTTGACCAAAAAATTGCTTTTAATTAAAATACTTCTTAAATATTAGTCATCAACTTCTTGCACTTGAAACTTGAAGCACCACTTAGGAAAAATGAAGAAACCTGATGTGCTTTATTCCTGTTACCTGAGGACAGCACTAAACTCCCTGGAATTCTTGTTCTCTGAACTGAGAACCACACCTACGCTGCTGCTGGAGTAGGGACGGCAGACGTGGTTAAACAAGTACTGCGGGCGGCTCCTTCCCAGGGCTTACGGAAGGCAGAAAATCGGACTGCACCTACTGGTCTGTGTTGTCATGAATCACCCACCCAACGAGGGTGACCACCTGCCTCGCTGGGGCAGTGCTTCCACGTGCGGAGCCCACCTTAGCATTTCCGGTAACGTCCGGTTGTTGGGTCGGAATTCAGGAATGCTACATTGACGTTCATTTGTTGAGAACATCGGCCCCATCACAGCATGAACAGCGAGTTGCATGTCGTGCATGGTCACGAGGAAAGAGAATGCTACTAGAAGCTAGGTGTCAGGGATTGCATTGTGTCCCCTCAAGAAATGTGTGTGTCAGTTTGGCTTGGCTATGCATCCCAATACGGTGTGATTTTTTTTTGTTCTCATGTGTTGTGAATCCTGTCTCTGTGATGCTGATGAGGGAGAATGGGCAACAGTTGGGTCGATGAGGCAGGACTCAAGCTACCAGCTTGTGGGATAGAGGAGAGGAGCAGGGAGAGCCGGGAACCTCATGTCACCAAGAGAGCAGTCACTACTGGATGACCGAGACACCAGATGTTTCTGAAGACCTTTCCTGCTGTAACTCACAACTGTTCTGCATCTCTGTAGCCTCATGGACTTGTAGATTAGAACAATACAATTTTCTTACCTTTTGCACACGCAGTGTGTATGTAGGGCTCTTTTTGGAGCTCCGCTACTCCTGTTCTGGTGCTGTTCACTGAAGAGCTAGCTACCTGATGGGTAAGAGTAGCCAGAGAGACACCCATGGTAAGCTGTCTTGGCTTGCCTTGTCTAAAGAAAATACTGATTAGTGGAAAATAATGACCGTAACAAGGAAAAAAAAATAACCAAGGACCATAATGAGAAAGAAAGAATAAAGGTCCATCAAAATGGCCACGAAGGAAGCTCTATAATGTAAAGGGAACCTCTACCTCAGAAATGATCATTTATGTTCTGGAGGAATTGATGAGTTTCTTGGTGAGTGAAGGATTCTGCAGCTGGGGAAAAGTATCCTCTGCCTCTTAGTCATCTAAACAATTGCCCAAGTTGTGAGGAAACCATCTAACACAAAGCCATCTGGGGCTAGTCAGTCCACACAGGGACAGTGTTTAAATGGAACAGACATGGAAGTTCAGATTTTTTTGAAAATAGGACTCAAACAGCATCAATTTCTAGGTTAAATGTCAAGGCAGATCAAAACATCTAAAAAATACCTCTGGTTAAACAGATGTACATTAAACAGTACTCAATTGAAGAAGGCGGCTTGGTTTGCAGAAAATGAAATGGACAGAGAACCTATAGTTAAAAAATAGCATTAGCCTTTGTGTAGAAGACATCTATGCATTTTATAAAATTTACTTTCAAATTATATCTCCAGTAGACTTCTTTTGCTCTTCCACCTTCTAATGATAACAGTTTGATTCTAACAGTGCAAGAGTACCAGAAT
This sequence comes from Heterohyrax brucei, assembly GCA_028571685.1. Lineage (NCBI taxonomy): Eukaryota > Metazoa > Chordata > Mammalia > Hyracoidea > Procaviidae > Heterohyrax > Heterohyrax brucei. Next base: position 25,673,686 of record CM053149.1, on the reverse strand, counting down.
TGTCAGGGTTGGTCAAATAAGCAGGCGTGATACATCTTCATACCACTGAGTGCAGGGCGTCAGGTTACCTGATAACTTGCAACCTGTGACTTCACTCAACACTCTGCAGCACGCGGCCCTCCAGATTCAGTCAGGCAGATACCCAAACAGTTGCCCAGGGTTCAGGCACTGGGCTTCAACTGAACTGTTACTCAAGTCCAAAGTTTTACTGTGCTTCTTAAAGGTCAAGTCTTCGTGCACTTTCTTTATCATGTCATTTGAAAGCAGTCTTTATCACCTTCTTTCCATATTTTAAGGTATGGGATATATTTCTGGTAAAATTTCGAACATTATCATGGCTGCTGCCTCTTGCTAATCTTGAAAGATACTGTTTACCTTGAAAGAAGTATGCCTCCTGTAATGTGTTTTTTCTGGGGGTAGCTTTATGAAGTCCAGGAACAAAGCTAGACACGCAAAAGAAGAGAAACATCATAGATGAATGCCACTTCAACTTTAAAAAACAAACCCAAACCCTTTGCCACTGACTCAATTCTGACTCACAGCAACTGTATAGGACACAGCAGAACTGCCCCCTTACTGTTTCCAAGAAGCAGCTGGTGGATTTCAACTGCTGATTTTTGGTTAGCAGCCATAGCCCGTAACTATATGCCATCGCGGGCTTCCTTCAACTTAAATAGACTATACTGATCTGTTGTCTTTCCTAAATGACTGGTTGTACACATTTCCATATTGCATCCTTCAGGGTAATTTTATTAGGATTATTAAACCAAACATTAGTACTGGCTCATATATCAGAGATGAGGAAAATGAGACATCATGTCAAAGTATGTAAAAATACAAATTCAACAGCAAAGTTTGCTCCTCATGGAAGATGTTCTACCCAGATTTTCATATGGTTGGTTTCTTCTGATGATTTGGATCTGGTTTCTAATGATACTTCATCAGAAATGCCCACATCTCAAGTGTCCCCAGTCCCATTCCCACTCCCTGCCCCTCAGCGCAGCACATCCTTAACTCTCCTCACAGGACATCAATATCTGAATTCTGATTTACTTGTGACCCACTTTCTGATCTGTTCCTTACTGTTCCACCCACCCAGACAGGTGGTAAGTCTCACAAGATCTTGTCTGTTCCCTGCAATAATCTCAGGATTCCAGAAGAGTATTTAGCATATAAACTATCATTGTTTGATGAAAACACAAATGAATGCCACTCCTTTCCTGCTTCTTTCCCATCCACCGATCTGTCGGCCCAGCCACCTATCCAGCCACCCACCTGGTCTGTCCATCCATTCTTCCAGCTGCCTACTACATGCCTTTTATGGGAGGAGGCAGTGAGTTTGGCACAGTCGAGGATGTACAATAGAGCTCTGCCAGGCAGGCACACAGACAGTTCGATCATGAGAAGTACGAGAGAGCTCGAGTCAGACACTGGAAGGCATTGACTGCCACGCTGAGAAACCAGAAGTCACAGAAGTCAGTGCTCACTCCAGAATGTCCACGAAAGCTTGTGTACTCACGGAAGTGTCCCATAAGCTGCACTGTCCAGTATGGCAGCCACTAGCCAGGTGTGGCTATCAGGCACTTGAAATGTGGCTAATACAACTGAGGAACTGAGTTTTTAATTTCACTTGATTTTAACTGGTAGAAGTTTAAATATTCACCCGCAGCTAGCGGCTGCTGTAGTGGACAGCACAGGAAGGAGGTGTCTGAGACGAGCCTATTTTACAGTGATGTGGCAGAAGGATGTGGAGCAGCTGGACAGCTCTGGGCAAATCACTTAAACCAGAGGGATCCTTGTTTCTTCAGGTATTAAATAACCCATCTCGTGAACAACTGAAGCCTCCTGTCTCAGTTACAGATGAGGAAACGGAGGTGCATGACGGTCAAGTCAGTGACAGAGCTTGGTGTATGACCCAATGTTGCAGATACAAGAGTGAAGTGTTAACTTTTAAATGGAACCAAGTTTTTATTCAGGACACCACAGAGAACTATCAAGATACTTGGAGTAAAAGTGAAATAGAAGGTAGGAAGGTAGATGGCCTAGGGCAGGTTGGACAGTTAAGACGGTTTGAGTTGCTTAGCACGTAACAGGCTCTTCATCAATATTCATGAAATGAATGGAGAGAGCCTGCTGGCTTGAGGAGCGAGAAGTTCATCCATGCTGACCAACTCAGCAATGAGTGAACCTAGGTCAAGGGAGCCTTCAAGAGAACAAGAAGTGAGGAAACAGTGACCATTTCCTATGACCCATTTCTTCACATTTGGACTTTTTCTTCAAGCTGTAAAATCTGACCTCATTCACAACCTACGTCAAAGTTACTGCCATCAAGTCGATTCCGACTCATAGTGATCCTATCAACAGAGTAGAACTGCCCCATAGAGTTTCCAAGGAGTTCCTGGCAGATGTGAACTGCTGACCTTCTAGTTAGCAGATGCAAAGGTTAAGCGCTATGCCACCACCAGCAACAATCAGTATTTACAAAATGAGTATGGTGAAAGGTATAGGAAGAAGTTAAACTGTTTCTCTTACAAACTGTTTTAGTCACCTAGTGCTTCTCCAACAGAAATACCACCAAGTGGATAGCTTTAACAAAGGAAAGTTTGTTCTTACACAGTCCAGTAGGTTACAAGTCCACATTCAGGCTGTCCGCTCCAAGGGAAGGCTGTCTGTCTTTGTCATTTCTAGAGGAAGGCCCTTGTGTTGCACCGGTCTCTGGCTGGGGAACATCTTGGCAGAGGAACCTCAGGTCTGAAGGATGCATTCTATTCCCAGTGCTGCTTTCTTGATGGTTTGAGGTTTCCAATTCTCTGCTTGCTTCCCTCTCTTTTTACCTCCCACAGAATGAAACGATGAAAGGTGGTACAAGCTAGACTCCAGGGAAAATTCCTTAGCAAGGGTGTTGCAGTACTACCCGAATCACCTTTTAACATGATTAGGATGTATAACACAGGAAAATCGCAAAATACTGGGAATGATGACCCAGCCAAATGGCTACACACATTTTTGGGGGGTCACAGTTCAATCCATGACAAATACTCTTACATATTCTTTTATCTTCATCTATAAACGGAATTAAGGGTAAAAGACACACGAGACCAACAAAGGGTACAAAACCTGAGGTATCCATGCACCACATGACACGTCTGGGCTTCTGAAACCCTGCTCTGGAAGGTTGTCACAATTCATGTCTGCCAGTGGAATCAGGGACCTTCTAAAGTGACCGACCAACTCCTCCCGGTCACCAAGAAGGGCAGGCATGCTAAATTTCAGTGCAAGTCCAGTTTTCTCATGCCCCTTCTGATTTTTGCTCTTCCTATATTTCTAATTAATTTCAAGAATATATAAAAAACCAAACCCACTGCTGTCAGGTTGTTCTGACTCAGCTACTCTACAGGACAGAGCAGAACCATCCCGTACAGTTTCCAAGGAGTGTCTGGTGGATTTGAACTGCTGACCTTTTTTTGGTTAGCAGCCATAGCACTCAACCCACCACGCCCCCAGGGTTTCCCAAGAATATATGCATAGTATGAACTCAAATTCTCCAAAGTCGTAAGTGACGGTGTGCACAGAACACGGCTCCACTGACAAAGCAGAGTCCAATATCTTAAGTTTGGAAAATGTGTTTTCACAGGTTGAGTTTACCTACTGGTTTCCTTGCCATTGGATTTCTTTGCTTTTTAAGGCAAGTTTAGTCACCTTTGTCATCCTTCCTTTTGTTAATGTTGGTGAGTTGATAACTGCTTCTCTCACATAATATGGCTATTTTTGTCTCTCAAATATTTTTTTCTAAGAAAGTGCTGACACATTAAATATGCCATCTCTGAATTCCCAGTTTTTCACGTGTCACACATACAGTTTGCATCTGATAAGCCTTCAACAGGAATCATTGATCATACTTGGTGTGAGTGTCTTCTAGTCTCTGTTTCTGTCTTCCTGAGTTGTTCAGACACTGCTGACTGGTAACTCCAACAACAGTTGTCCGGAGAAAAGACTCGAGAACGAGACACCACTCAATTCATTCTCCAGCACGTGCCCAGCTCCAGGGAAGCTTGGAGAAGGCAAGACGTGGCGCACTGGATAAAATGAGGTGGGGGGTCTAGTGGTCGATTTCGGTTCTCTGCGATGGCCGATTCCTCCATTTGTGCAGAGAGAATCAGGAGCTGGCCTTGCTGCTGCTGCCCTCACTTGTGGACTGGATGCACTGGAGTCGAAAATTTAGACAAGATCACTTCCATTTCTAGACTTCTTTTTTCTTAACACGCATCTTGTGATTCAGGAAACATACTTTGGAAAGCAGAATCACAACAGACGTATTATTGACATGGTATTTGGTGACTATGTCCATTTTTACAATTCAGTTGTTCTGGCTCTGGTCTGCCACCTGCTTTCAGGTCTTGGCATGCTTTACCCTGCCTGGGTAAAGCGATAACCAGGTGGCTTTCAGTCTTCTTCTGTCACTAGGTGGGCAATCGAAGTGCTTACAAAGAGGCTGCCCTGCAGTCTCACCCTCACTGGCTATCTGCCTCATGGATGCTCATCAGTGATTCAGTTCTTATGTTTTCCTTCAGTAAGAACAATTTTCTACCTGTATTTCTCAAAATCTCACAGCAAAACAATCTAATTCTTACACAAGTCATTCTAAGGACCTGGCAAGACATCTTTGTGGCCTGACCTCCCTAGCAGGTGTTCTTGTCTCCCTCAGGCCTCCATGTTCAGCTCTGCCTCACGTCTTTGAATGGCTCCAGCAAGCAGTTTCACACTGTGTGGCTTGTTGCCTTCTGCAACAGTCTTCCGTCACTCAGAGAAGACCTGGGGAGTCCTAGCCTAACACACTGCCATGGAGTCCACACAAACAGTGACAGGGCTTTCATGTTGCAGTTCCTTGGCGGCCCAGCAATGCCCTGACATATCACAATTCTGAATCCAGAAGTGAAGCTAAGCCTCCACTGTATCTAAAGGAAGACAGATTGGGGGGAGAGGCTCCCATCCAAAAGCACAATGATCTCTTCTCCCCACAATCACAAAACATCATGGGACTGGTTTCCAAAACACCTTGTGTTTGTGCGGGCTGGCTCTTGCATGTGCCCTTGCAGTCATAGCTGGCCGCTTAACTTGTGAAGCCCAGTGCAAAACCAAAATGTGGCCCTTGGTTCAGAAGGCAGGACAAAACCTATCCCATGACCCCCTGCGGTCTCTTGACCTGCTATGAGGGGTTTTTATTTGCTATTTAATATCCCTTCCCGTCAGCATGGTGACACTCACCCTGAGTGTACACCATCTCAGGGTCTGCCCCACGACTTGGCTGTGTGTTTGGGGCCTACCAGCCTCCAGATTAATACCCCTGGAGGCAGAGCCAGCCAGGCCTCTCTCCTCCCTACCACCCATTGTCTCAAAACATGGCAAGAGCATTGACACGCTCTTTGCTAGGACATGCAAAGTGCCTGAATCAGGGTGGGCAAGAGGTTCAATCTGAACTAGCCATCTGCCGAATTTGTCGGGGCACCACCAACTTGGGGTCAGCACAGTTGCTGACCTGCCTTGTCCCAGGACTCAGCAGGGACTGCACCTGACCCCAAACTTCCTGGTGTTTGTGCCTATTTCCCTAGCAAGATGGCAGCGGTCACTAGGTGGGCAGCCTGCAAAAGACATGCCAGGAGGTGGGGGGCAGTCCTCAATAACTTGTCCTGGGGAGGCACTATCTCGAGTGGATGGAAAATCTATCTCCCTCCCCTAGCACACTCCAAACATCATGCATTGCCCCTTGGACTTGATTCACAAAACACAAATTCAAAAGTGAAGTTATTAATAGCAACAGCAGGAGATCCAAAGCCCAGGTGCAGGTCCTTCTGAATGCCTGGTTGGGCTGTGCTGCTCCCATGTCCATGAAGTTGGCCTGCTTACAGTACCTATCACCCCCAACTAGGTGACAGCACGGAGATTCCTGTTTGTCTGCTTTAAGAGGTACTCTACACTGAAGATGCTCATCTCAGCTTCTGCCATCTATTTCCTCCTTCTGAGCTGCCACACACTTGCAGCAGAGGGAGCCCTGCTCTTGACTTCAGCAAGAATTAGCTGCTGGACAGCTCCCCAGCTTTTAGCCAAGGTGAGGAGAGACTCCAGGCACCGGCTTCTCAGAGGCTCTGAGCTGGGGCTTCTGGATTGGGAGTGCCTGTCTTCCCTGATCACTACATAGAAATGTACACACTACACAATAAAAATAGTTACAAAGTCAAAGATGTCTAACTGTGATTCTCAGACTGGTCTAGTATGTTTGTGTGTGTTACTACACGATAATTTCCATAGAAACAAACACTTTCCTAACTACTGGACTTTAATTATTTTTGATTTTGAACAATGTAAATGACATTTATACATGCACATGAGTATATTATATATATTTGTGTATGTGGTTGTTAGGTGTCGTCAAGCTGGTTCCGACTCACTGCGACCCTATGTACAACAGAATGACATACTTCCCAGTCCTGTGCCATGCCCATAATCGTTGTTACCCCTGAGCCCCATGTTGCAGTCAATGTGTCAATCCGTCTCACTGACGGTCTTCTTTTTCACCGACCCTCTACTTTACCAAGCACGATGTCCTTCTCCAGGGACTGATTCCTCCTGACAACATGTCCACAGTATGTCAAGACACAGTCTCATCATCCTTGCTTCTAAGCTGCAGTCTGGTTGTACTTCTTCCACAACAGATCTGTTTGTTCTTTTGGAAGTCCATGGTAGGTTCTGTTTTCTCCCCCTACACCGTAATTCAAAGGTGTGAATTCCTTTTCTGTCTTCTTTGTTCACTGTCCAGCTTTCATATGCATATGATGCAAGTGAGAAAAATACCATGGCTTGGGTCTGGCACACCTTAGTCTGCAAGGTGACCTGTTTGCTTTTCAACACTTTAAAGCTGTCTGTTGCAGCAGACTTTCCCAATGCAGCGTGTCTTTCTGGTCTTCTGTGCTTTCAGCCAAGATCCACCTAACATGAGCGATGATACCCCTGGCTCCATGTCCTCCTCTGAATCAGCACTGAATTTCTAGCAGTTCCTGTCACTCGGCTGCTGCAGCCATTTTTGAATGATCTTCAGCAGGATTTTACCTGTGTGTGATTTTAATGATACTGCTGGATAATTTCTGCATTCGGTTGGGTCACCTTCCTTGGGAAGAGGCATAAACATGGACCTTTTCCCCTTAGTTGGTCAGTAGCTGTCGTCCAGATGAGTGAGCCCTTCCAGCGCGCTGACACATGGTCCGTTTATGGAGCCCTGCTCTTCACCACTGGTTTCCGTGCATCTCGGACTTCCTCCTTTAGTACCGTTGCTTCCTGATGACACGCTGCTTCTTGAAATACTTGACCATCTACCCGTTCTCTCTGGTACAATGCCTCTGTACAGTCCATCCATCTTCTTTTGATGCGTCCTGTGTCATTTAATATTTTCCCCATAGAATCCTTCCCTATTGCAGCTAGAAGCTTGAATTTTTTCTTCAGTTCTTTTGGCTTGAGAAATGCTGAATTGGTTTTTCCCTTCTGATTGTCTACCTCCAACTCTTTGTATACATCATCAGAATACTGTCTTCTCCAGCCACCCTCTGAAATCATCTGCTCATTTTTCTGACTTCATCATTTTTTCCTTTTTCTTTAGCTACTCAACATTCAACAGCATGTTTCAGAGTCTCTTCTTACATCCATTTTTCTTCTTTTTGGTGTTTGTCTTTTTAATGACCTCTTGCTTTCTTCATGTGTGTTGTCCCTCCGCAGCTCGTCAGGTCTTTGGTCAGCAGGTTTGAGTGCATCAAATCTACTCTTAAGCTGGTCTCTAAATTCAGGTGGGATAGCCTGAAGGTCGTATTTTGGCTCCTGCAGACTTGTTCTATTGGAACTTGTCTATTTGAACTTGCATATGAGCAACTGTTGGTGTGTGCTGAACTCGGTACCTGGGCTTGTTCTGATGATACTCTTTCCACAGATGTAGTTGATTTGACTTTTCTGTATTTCATTTGGCAAGGTCCACGTGTATAGTCACCATTTATGTTGGTGACAAAAGGTATTTGAAATGAAGAAATCAGTGGCCTTGCATAATCCTATCATGTGACCTTTGTCATCCTGATTGCATGTTCCAATCAATTTCAGACCAGAGAAGCTGGTAAAAATCTTAAATTTCTTCATCTGTTGCCTTAGTGGTTGTTGCATAAATTTGAATAACAGTTGTTATTCAATATTCAAATAATATCCATGACAGTTGTTATTCAATATTCAAATAATATCCATACACCAACAAGGAAAATAAGCTATGGTACTAACTTTTTTTCCTGGTTGGTGTATGGATATTATCCTATCACTGACAGCACTGTGCTTCAGGACAGATCTTGTGTTCTCTGTGACAGTGAATGCAATGCTTTTCTCTAAGGTGTCATTCCTGGTATAGCAGACTATATGACTGTCTGATTCAAAATGGCCCATACCAGCCCACTTCACCTCTTTAATGCCTGTGATATCGTATCTATGCATTCCATTTCATTTTGAATGGTACCCAGTTTTCCTAGATTTGTATTTCACACATTCCACGTTCCAGTTATTAATGGATGTTTGCAGCTGTTTCTTCTCATTCTGCGTTTTGCTGTACCTGTCAATGGCGGTTGCATATGCCTGACTCCGTCCATGTCACCGAGGCCGAGCCCACCCCGAGGTGGCAGCTCTCCCCCAGTCACCGCCGGGGCGCCTTCCTCCCTGCAGGGCTTGCTTTCTAGCACTGTCTTAGACAGTGTTCTGCCGCTATTGACAAGCTTTTCACTGGCCGTTTCTTTTCAGAAGTTGACTGCTGGGCCTTTCTTCTGTTTTAGAACACAGTATCATTCCACCTCCCTGTGTGTTTCTCAGTAATCGCCTTCCCTAGCCTTTCTCTTTGAATATTCTGAAATTTGTGTGTAGTTTGTAGGAAAAAAATCCAAAACATGTGCAGGCATTCATAAGTGGTATGTGGTATAGTTTAGCCTGTTCCATAAAAGTTGGCTTCATACAGTATATAGTATTTGTCTTGTTAAAAATACATGTAACACATTTGCCAAAGCAATGTTTTTCTACATGTACAATTCAGTGGCACCAATTACACTGGTCATGTGAGTATACAGTCTTTTGAGACTTGTTTTTTTACTCTACCTTTGTTTTTCACTGTGAGAGTATTCGGTGTGGTTGCATGCTGCTTTAGTTTGTCAATTCAACTAGCATCTTTTCACGACCCGTCTGTACGCTGCTTACAAGAAACATACCTTAGACTCAAAGATATGAACAAACTGAAAATCAAAGGATGGAAAAATATATGCCAAGCCAACGACATACAAAGAAGACCAGGAGTGGCAACAGTAATCTCAGATAAAAAAGAGTTTAATGTAAAATCCACCATCGTGGACAAGGAAGGTTTAATACATAAGCAGGACATAATGATATTAAATATTCATGCACCCAATACCAGAGCATCTAAATACATCAAACACTGATAACACTGAAAAACGAGACAGATCCCTCCACAGTAATGCTGGGAGACTTCAATATTCCACTTACAGTAATTGAGAGATCATCCAGAAAAAAGCTCAGTAAAGATACAGAAGATCTTATTGTGACAACCAACTAGACCTCATCTACATACAGAGAACTTTTCACCCATCAACAGCTAAGTACACCTCTTCTCCAATGCACAGGGAAAATATTCCAGAATAGACCCTGTGTTAGAACATAAAGCAAGTCTCAACAAAATCCAAAACACTGAATTATTGCAAAGCATCTTCTCAGACCATAAAGCCATAAAAGTTGAAATCAACAGCAGAAAAAACAGGTAGAAATTGAACTCATGGAGACTGAACACCTTGCTCAAAAAGCCATGGGTTATACAGGAAATCAAGGATGAAATACAGAAATTCATGGAATTAAATGAGAATGAACACACGTTGTACCAGAACCTATGGGATATAGCCAAAGCACTGCTTGCCAAGCCAAGCGCCGTCCTGTCGCATCTGACTCATAGGTTGGAGGTCAATTCGTAAATGCACACATCCGAAATAAATAAAGGACCAAACCAAAGAATTAACCCTACAGCTTGAACAAGTAGAAAGAGAGCAACAGAGGAACCCCTCAGGCACCAGAAGAAAACAGATAATAAAGATCAGAGCAGAACTAAACGAATGAGAGGACACAAGAACAACTGAAAAAGTTAACAAAATGAACTAGTGTCTTTTATTTCTTTGTGTATTACCACAGTGTATTCATCCATCCTACTGTTTGATGGACATTGGGGATTTTTCCAATTTTTTTTATTTTTGCTGTTATGAATGATGCCATTGTGGACATTCTTTTCTTCTTTTTTTATACCTGCAAACCATTTTTTGATTGCTGATTAGAATGCAGGCTGTCATTTTAATACTACTAGGTCTTGGGTATGGGGGGGTTCTACTGCATGGGGTCACAGCATCCACGTTCCGGTAATCCATTGTGAGGTGTCACATATTCTTATTTGCCTATTTCAGAATAGACCAAATTCGTCTGTTAAACGGGGAAGCAGTCATCATTCCTTCCCCCGATTAAGTCTTTTTTAGGAAAATTAAAATATCTGACTGTGTTCAGTGAATTATCGACATCCTTGCACATGTTTCTTGGAGGCCATGGGTTAGAGTTTCTTCCCCAGGCTCTGTAACTAGGATAGGAATTGCTGGGTCATAAAAATCCACTGCCGATGAGATGATGATTCCAACTCATAGCAACCCCATAGGGCACAGTCGAACTGCCCCACAGAGCTACCAAGGGGTGCCTGGAGGATTTGAACCGCCAACCTTTCGGTTAGCTGCCTGAGCTCTTTATCACTGTGCCACCACAGCTTCGAAGTGGTTTTCACAATGGTTAAGAACACGGCTTTCCATGGCAGATCAAAGTCACCAACTGCTCCTTGGAAACTCTAGAGGACGATTCTACTCTGTCCTCACGGGTTGCTGTGAGTTGGAATTGACGGTGACAGGTTTTCTATGAGTAAAAAATTCCCAGTGCTCTGCTTATTTCAGACATTTGGCAATGTCAGACATTTTCACTTCTGTGAATTTTCCTAATTACCAATCAAGTTGAGCTGTCCCATAGGCTTACCGGCCATTCAAATGTATACTTCTGTGAAATGCTTACCCATATCTTTTATTTAAAAAAAACAAAACAAAACAAACTGGCATACAGTTATAGGATTCTGCTATCTTTCTGAAACCCTGTTCTATCTTTATTTTCCCAATACTGTTTATTTACACTTCTTTTTTCTACAGCCTTACTGTATTTGCAATTTGTCTTCTGTTAATTAAAATTAAAAAAATTTACTTTTGTTTATGCGCTTACATCTTCATTAAAAATGTTTTATAAGGCTTTACTTCCATTTTCTTTGGGTACACTACATCTTTTTCCCTCCCTAACATTTTTAACTTACAGTGTTTAGCTCATAAACTTTTAGGATTTTAAAAAAATTCCTAATGTAAGAATTAAGACTATAAACATTCCTGAATTAAGACTTTTAATGCATTCTATAAGTTTTGCATGTAGTCTTTTCATTATTTTACAGTTCTAAAATTTTTAAGTCTTTATAATGATTTTTTGCCCAATTAATTAGAAACATGTTTGTAACTGGAAAACGAATGAGCTTGAGGACTGTTCCTAATTTCTAACACAACTGCACTGTTATCATATAACATGCCGTGTCCGACACCTGTTTTTAGAGATTTGTTTTGAAGCTTAAAAGCTGCAAAATGAACACATGTAAATTCTTACAGCTGTTACTGTTCTACACATTCTTCAGCAGGATGTCTAATTATTCTGTGCAGGGTTCTAGATATGAGTATTAAGTTTGCTGTTTATTTAAATATTTTTTGTCTTTACTAATTTTTTGTCTGCTTGACCTACCAGTATTTAAACTGATATATTGAAATCTTCTAATGATAACTCAGTGGCAGCTTCTCCTTGCAGATCTTTTCTTTTCACTTTCTGCATTTTAAAGCTATCTTCTTACCTTCCTATAAACTTAGAATTGTTTTATATCTTCCTCACACACTTTACACTTAGTACTCATGTACTGACTCTTTATATTTAAATAATGGCATTGCTTCTTAATGCCTTCATTAAGGTCTGTTTTATTTGATATTAATAGATCCACTGCTCTTGAGTTCATCCCAACTTGCACTGACTTCATAGGATTTCCAGGGCTGTAAATCTCTACCATTAACAGTCGATCACATTAACTACTGCATCAGCCAGGAATCCTTATTTGTTGTCCAGTTTTCTGTTTTAATTTATTTGCCTGGTTTATCTTTTCCATCATTTTACTTTCAGCCTTCTCATTTCCTGTTGTTGAGGATATGTCTCTTGAAATCTTTAATAATGGATTCTGTTTCCTTTTAAAATCAGATCTATCAGTCTCTGATTGTAAAGCCAACCTAAAGGCATGTTTACTATTTTTCTTGTGATTATCAATTATTTAAGTAAATTTGATGCTGTGTCTTATTTACACCTTCTCTTTGGTGTTCTTCTGTACCTTTTTCCCTTTCTTGCCTTTTTATTTAAAAAGTATGCTGTCGGCTTGGCCTTGGCTGTCATGGATTGCACTGCATCCCACCAAAAATGTATGTATTGATTTGACTTGGCTATGAGTCCCAATACGGTGCCTTTTCTCCCATGTGTTGTAAATCTTGCCTCTGTGATACTGATGACAGAGAATGGGCAGCAGTTGTGCTGGTGGCAGGACTCAAATTACCAGCTGTGGGATATAAGGGAGAGGAGTGCGCATGGAGAGTTCGGAACCTCGTACCACCAAGACCGAGAGCGTAGCATGTCCTTTGGACCTGAGGTTCCTGTGCTGAGATGCTCCCCTGGAACTTGGACTCAGTCTACTGGACTGTGACAGTTTCTCTTATTGAATGGAGCTATAACTCATAAATGGCTTTGCAGCTTACTGGACTGTGTCAATAAAATTTCTCTTCATACAGTCTTCCACTCGTATTTTCTGTTAGAGCAGTACTAAAACAGAATTTGGTACCAAAGGAGTGGGGTACTGCTCTAACAAATACCTAAAATGTGGAAGCCTCTTTTGAAGCTATGAAACAGATGGAAGAAGGAACCCCAAAGAACTGCTAACACCTGAAAAGGCAGCAGATAATAAAAAGCAGAGCAGCAAACTGGCAACCACAGAAGGCAACCGAGGGAGCGAGAGTGTGCTGAGTGCCTGTGCACAGAGTTTTCCTGGCAGAGTGGGGTGCCTCTGGGCACTTGAATCAGTGAACTTGCCCCTGCAGGGCAGATGTGAGCCCAAGGCCCAGGCCATGAGGCCATGAAATCTGAACAGACAAAGTTGAGGAAAAGCTGAGCTGTCTCAGTCTCAAAAGAATGGCATGACCTCAGGGGTTTGAAAGGGTGGAGCCATGGCTTCCTATGTTTGTAAGGGTAGAACTGCCACTCCTTTGGGCTTAGGGTGCATCTAAAGCCCAGGGGGCAGGGTTGCTGTCCAAGTGGGCCTAAAAGGCAATGCTGTAGCACAGGGCCAGGGATCTCCACTCAGTATCCAAAGAGTGTGGCCAATACCTAGAGGCTGGAGGACAAAGCTATTTTGTAAAATGTCTCAGAGAGCTGAAGATTATTTTCAAAGCTTTCAGGGCTACTGTAATGTGCTCTCCTGATTTGCTTGTTGCCTGTTAATGCCGTATTTCCCTGCAATTTCTCCACTTGTAATGAAAATGTATAATTTGTGCCTGCCTGTTCTACTGCTGTATTTTGGAAGATAACACATGTTCTGGATTTCACAGTTGAAGAAAATTTATGGATTCTGGGTCTGGACTTAAGAACTTTGGTATAATATAAATGAACATATTTTTCATATTCTAATGGCATGATTTTGGGTGGGCAAAGGGTAGAGCATCATGGATTGCACTGTGTCCCCCTAAAAATGTGTGTATTGATTTGACTTGGCTATGAGTCCCAATATGGTGCGGAGTACTCCTCTCACGTGTTGTGAACCCTGCCTCTGTGATATTAATGATGGAGAATGGGCAGCAGCTGTGCTGGTGAGGCAGGACTCTACCGACCAGCTGTGGGATATAAGGGAGAGAAGAGAGTATACAGAGTTGGGAAACTCATACCACCAAGCAGCAGCATCGATAGCACAACATGTCCTTTGGACCTGAGGTTTCTTGTGCCAAGATGCTCTCATTGGATTTGGACTCAGCCTATCAGACTGTGATAAATTCTCTTATTGAATGGACTTATACATGGACATGCAGCTTACTGGACGGTGACAAAGTTGATCTTCATAAAACCTTCTACTTGTGGTATTTTCTGTTAGAGCAGTACCAGGTAACTAAAGTATATGCTGTTTTTTTTAGACTACAAAATATCAAACTGCACAAACAAGAGAGAAAAATATATAAACAGGCACTGCTAAACATGAAACACCTATGCTCATTCAAGACTTTATCAAGTGAGTAAGACTGTCTACAGAACGGGAAAAAATATTTGGCAGTCACGTATCTGATTGACATTTAATTTCCATAATCTACAAGGTACTGCAAAATATCAACAAGAAAAAGACAAATAACCCAATTAAACAATGGGCAAAGGAGAGGGACAGACTCTTCTCCAAAGAAGACATCTAAACAGCCAAAAGACACATGAGAAAATGCTCACAATCATTAGCCATTAGAGAAATCCAAATCAAAACTACAATGAGATACCATCTCATCCCAACAAAGTAGGCAATAATCCAAGAAAAACAAAGCAACAAATGCTGGAGGCTGTAGAGAGATTAGAACTCTCCTACACTGCTGGTGGGAATATGAAGTGGTACAACCTCCTTGGAAAGCAATTGGACACTTTCTTAGAAATCTAGAAATACTAGTACCATATGATCCAATAATCCCACTGCTTGGCATATACCCTATAGAAATAAGGGCTGTCACATAAACAGATACATGCACATGAATCTTTATGTAGCACTGTCCACAACAGCAAAAAGATGGATTCAATCCAGGTGCCATCAACAGACGAATGGATAAACTGTGGTATATATATACCCAATGGAACACTATGCAATGATAAAAAAACAATGATGATTTTAGGAAACATCTCATAGCATGGAATCAACTGGAAGACACCATGCTGAGTGAAACCAGTCAGTTGCAAAAGGACCACTGTTATAAGGACTGAAGACTTACGCAAAGAAGAAAATATTCTTTGATGGCTACAGAGGAGGTTATTCTTAAGTTCGATAACAGGAATTCAGTTAGGTGAAGGTAGTGACAGCATGCAGCAGAAGGCAGGTCAGCATAATTGGACTACACTATAAACTAAAAGGTTTTCTAAATTCAACCCAACATTTCAAAGGACAAAGTAGCAGGGACAGGGGTCTGAGGACCATGTTAGCAGGGACAGTGAGATCAACTGGCATAAACAGTCTTTAAGAGTGTTCTACATCCCGTACTGGTGAGTGGCACCTGCAGTCTAAAAAGCCAGCAAGCTTCCACCTAAGGAATTATCAACTGGTCTCAACACACCTGGAACAGATGAAAACCGAGAACATCAAAGACATCAAAAATGAGGCCAGGAGACAGAAGGCCCCATATCACTACATCAGCAGGAGAACAGAAGATGTAGATGGTGCCCAGCCACCACTAAAGACAGCTCTGACAGGGGATACAATGCAGAGCCCCTGATGGAGCGTGAGAGAAAGGGGCGTGCAGATCTAGAAGTGTATTATGAGACCACACTTGATGGTTTGACAACCTTGAGGGTTCCCTGGCCACACAGCCCCTACACTTGCTGCTAGCCCAGAGCTGAAACCAGTACCAAAGCCAACACCTTAGACAAAGAATTGACTGGACTTGGGGACAGAGTGGTGCAGGTGGTGTATGTACTTTATGGTTTAACATACATATGAGGCTGTTCTACTGGTTTCTTTTTAGAGGCGAGAGGAGATGGGGGAGAGGAGGGGACAAGGGTTGGTTGAGTGGATAATGGAAGAGTAGAAAAGAAGAGTGCTGTCACAGGGTGAGGAGAGCAGATGGGTGGCAAAGAGGCAGTACTCAGGGTTTTATATGGCAAATTGACTTGGATTGTAAACTCAATCACAATAAGAAAATTTTTAAAAATTGTTTTTATTTCATTTTTCCTTTTAGTAGTTAGCCACTTTATATTATTGTTTTTAATATGTTCCCTTGAAATTTCTAATGCATTCATTAATGTTGTCTTTTTATGCAAATAACATGCTTTCTTCATTGGTTTGCCAACCTCTCCTCCCTTCTTGTGAGGTTATTTTCCTTATGCAGCTATGCCAATTTTTAACATTCCTTCAGCTTTCCTGTCCCCTCCTGCCTTCTCTTCCTTGCCCCTGGGCTGGTGTGCCCATTTAGTCTCTCACATACAGTTCACCGAGCTAACTGTATTATTGTTTGTTTGAAGGTCCTATATAATCTTTGCCTGAAGGGTGAACAGTAGGAGTGACTTCAGTGAGTCACAAGGGTGTCCAAGGGCCATGCTCTTAGGTTTCTCCAGTCTCTATCAGAACACTAAGTCTGCTCTCTTTTTGTGAGTTTGAATTTTTTCTGCATTTTTCTCCAGCTGTGTCTGGGCTCCTCTCTTGTGACCTCTGTCTGAGCAGTTAGTGGAGGTAGCTGGCTGTCAGCTAATTGTGCTGGACTCAAGTCTTCTGGGGGCTGTGTTAGTTGTGATCCATCAGTCCTGTGGACTAATCTCTCCCTTTTGGGTGCTGTATTTCAACAATTAGATTTGCCATTTTAAAAGTCTATTTGGTGGATTTTGAGATCAACCTGTTCATTTTGATTATCTTTACTTCCCTCACATTTTAAATTAATATCATGTGCCAAGAGATTTTGCCTGAATAGGATGGAGAAGGGAGAGAGAGGAGAAACAAAGAGAAGGAACACGAGTGCATTCACTGATTAAGACCAAGTAGGTAATACCTTCGCAGCTGAAGAGGCTGCTGTGGATCTGTTGAGCCGAGCCTGCTGCATTTTGCTCTAAAGCTTATTGGTGGATATTTATTGATTGCACCTAGGAAGAAAGAAGTCGGTGATGAGTTTCTCATTTGCAGATGTCATCATTCTGTAAATCTGCTCCAGATGCAAGGTGTTCACTGCACTCAACATCCATCACCGAAAGACACCAAATCTGGTGGCCACATGAGATCAAGGTCAATTTCCCTAGGGACTCCCCAGATGTGAGATTAGAAAATATATCTCTGCTACAGTTGTAGGCAGAGAACTCCACTAACTTACCAGTAAGATGTCCTTAGCTGCTAAAGTCAGTGAAATGCTACAGGTGATCTGAGCCAGCCCTGAGTCTCCGACCTCTCACTGTCATGAGCTAATCAGCAGAGTTATTTTTTATTTGCCCCTCTGCACTATCAAAATGCAATGGCAATAACACATGATTCCCTTTATGGTCTTTGTATTACTAATGACAACAGCAACAACAGACCACCTTGGATTTCATTCATTAATGGCTCGTTTCACTGGCAAGCATAAGAGATTAACATGGTCCATATAAATTAATTTTTTCTGATGATATCACAAGCCTCTTCCTACACCACTGACAATTTTAAAAACTATTTTTTTGATAGGAAAACTTAAGAAATGTATTATGTATATCCCAGAAGCATCAAACTTGTTAAATATACTTGGATCTCTTCTGGGCAGCTGAGAGCCCGTGTAAGGAGCAGGTCTGCTCTGGACCGTGAGACAGCACTGCCGCCAGAGCTGCTGGCGTGGGTGGAGCTGTGTGGCCAGAGTCAGTGGCCTGGAACTGTGATGTCTCTCGGTTTGGACACTTGATTTTTAATTTTCATCTGTCCTGACATCAGGCTATTTGTGAGCCGTTTTTGTTTTTGCAGGAAATGTGTTGATTTGGATGTAGACTCTGCTTGATGAACCTGACAGCAGCATGTTAAAGAAGAGTCACAGCGACCTACACAGGTAGTCACAGTGTCCTTCCTGGGAGGGCTGTGACCACGTCTGTTTTGGTCACTCTCACCACCTAGCCCCTGAACAGTGGCTCAGAGCAGGGACCTCATACATACGTGTTCCCTCAGAATGGGTGAGCACGTGTGTGCACCTGCTACGGGATCCAGCGTGCGGGCTCCACTATGATTGTGCCAAAGCCTACTTTTCATTTCTTGCACTTTAAGGAAACCCTGCTGGCGTAGTGATTAAGAGCTACATCCGCTAACCAAAAGGTCGGCAGTTCAAATCCACCAGGTGCTCCTTGAAAACTCTATGGGGCAGTTCTTCTCTGACCTATAGGGTTGCTATGAGTCAGAACTGACTTGATGGCAAAGGGTTTGGTTTGGGTACTTTCACACGTATGTTTTAGAGATTTCCTGATACTTAAGTTCTAGACAAGTGGTGTATAACTGCATCACAGTTATAGTTTTCAGAACACTTTTATGTATCTTTCATGTAGCCTGCATACTTCATCTCTTCCCACAGCTGGACTAATTACCACGAGACCATTAAGTATGTGGGAAAGACCAGTAAACAAATTCCATATAAATGTCCCTTCCCATTCTTGCTACACAGGAGTGTTTCTTTACAAGCTTTCCAGAGACTTTCAAGGTGTTGTTTTGTTGCCTTGGGGTCCCCTAGCCTCCTAGCCTCTTTCTTTCTTCTTTTTTTTTTTAAAGTAGTTCCTCATTCTAGTTCCTATTGCGGAATCAACCAAACCCAAACCCGTGGCCATCAAGTTGATACCAATTCCTAACAACAGTACTGGACACAACAGTACTGCCCCTCAGACTTCCAAAGCTGTGGCCTTTACAGAAGCAGACTGCCTCATCTTTTTCCTAAGGAGCAGCTGGTGACTTTGAACCAGTGACCCCTCCATTAGCAACTGAGGGTTTTAATTACCACACAGCCAGGCCTCCGTATTCCAGAATATGGCCACCTAAATTTCATTCTGGAAACTTCAGTATCTCTCAGTTCCTCATGTGGAAACTCTGGGGGCACAGTGGTTAAGTGCTCTGTCTGCTAACCAGAAGGTTGGCTGTTCAAATCAACCAGGCGCTCTTTGGAAACTCTGTGGGACAGTTCTACTTTGTCCTATAGGGTCGCTATGAGCTGGAATCGATGTGACAGCACTGGGTTCGGTTTCAGGCATTGTTAGTGTGCACATGGATCAGCTGGGGATCTGGTTAGAATGCAGTTTCCAGTCCTGAGGGTCTGGGGTGGGGCCTGAGAGTCTGCATTTCTACCCAGCTCTGGGACGATGCTGATGCCGCCAGCCCTAGATTCTGATTTTAAGTAGAGGACCAGAAGACACGTCCTAGGGCTCCTTGGACGTCATGCTGCACTGAAGAACCCTTGTCTGCATCCCTGATGAGTCTGACCCTGTAACACGGTAACAGTACGAGACGCAAGCAGGATCTCACGTGCACTGTCCTAGGTCCTCTGTTCCCTGTGTGTCCTACATTCCTTGATCTGAACATCAGGGGTTCACACATCATGAAAATGTTCAGAATTTCTGTAACTGTTGTTAGGTTTCTCTGAGTTAGTTCAGACCCACAGCGCCCCCATGTGACAGGGTAGAACTGTCCCCCAGACTGTCACTTTTATGGAAGTAAATGGCCAAGTCTTTCTCTCCCACAGCCGTTGAGTGGATTAGAGCTGCCAGCCTTTCGGCTACCAGCCAAGCACTTACCTACACCAGGACTCCTTGCAGAAATCCTACTGTGCACTGTTCAAATTTCAGTCATAGCATGACAAACCCAAACCAAATCCATTGCCATCGAGTCAATTCCAACTCACAGTGACCCTACAGACAGCGCAGAACTGCCCCATGGAGTTTCCAGGGAGTGCCTGGTGGACACAAACTGCCTCTTGGTTAGCAGCCACAGCATGTGACTGCTACACCATCAGGACAGGCTGCTTTGTCTGCACCCTGTTGCATTCAAAGTGGGTTGCCTACTTCCAAAGCAAGCTCAATCCAAGAGATCCAGCCCATGTTTCTTTACCATGGGGACAAGTTACACTGCTGTGCTGGCATCATAAAAAGTCATTCAGGAGACTGAGCAAGTTTGGCAAGGCTGTATCTTGCATTCTGACAGGTGAAATGTATCTGCTAATACTTCTGACTCTGCCTTCAGAACCAGTAAGAGCCAAGCCAAGCACTGTTTCTTTTTTCTTTGGTTCTCTCTTTTGGTGTGTAAACTGATGAGACCTTCTGATGAAGGGCAGTGTGCTAATGTTACATGGCAGGAGTCTGTACTTTGTAGGTCCAGCCCAAGCTGTGACCTCGCACACCCAGACTGGCACTGCTGCCTGCAGACAGATGTGTGAACAGCTGCTTGTTATGCCTGTTTCTCCATAGGAACCAGAGGCATCAAAAGATGAGCCAGAAAAATAAACACTTAGGAACCAGACCCTCTCCCCACCCCAATTTCCCCATCTGTACATAGTTTCCTCTTTGACCATGTGGTTATCTTTGAAAACAGAGGAAAAGTTTCCAAGAATCCAGGTCAGCTCATCAACACTCCTGGGAATACCAAGTATACTCTCAATGTGCACAAAAGTACAGATAAATGTGACTTACGCCTCACGGAGTTTATAAAGGACTTCACAAACTTCACACCATACGTGTGGTCAGGTTTATGAATTCGGCCCAGCTGGACCAAGTGCTGATCCACAGGGTAGCTAGCTAGATCTTCCAGTTCCTTGTCGTTCCAAGCAGGGCCAAGAGACAACACAAACAAGGCATAGCCCTGGCATTTGGCTCGCAAGGATTCCTTCTTTAAGGTCTCCTTGTCCAAAGGACTGGTCTCCCCAACAGATACCACAAATATGACTTTGTTTCTTTTCAGGTTGGGGGTACTGAGGAAGATATTGTCGAGAGTCCACTGTAAGGCGTGACCAAGAAAAGGGTCTCCGTTTAGCTGGTGCACTGACTCTCCCAGATGCCTCTTCATGAGGCGTTTGCTGCCGTAGGTGGTGAGGTTGAACTCGGGTCGGACGGGGCTCTTCTGAGTGTTGGGGAGGAAGTCAGGGGGAGCGTGGCTCAACAGGGCTACTCGGTCTCCAGTGACGGCCGTCATGGGCTCGGGTGTGACTTCAAAGTGATCTAAGAGCGCTCCCACCAAGACTCTTAGGTCTTCAAACTCAGCGCTGCCCACATTCCGAGAGCTGTCCAGAAGGAAGGCGGCGTCCACGTACGACTGCACCGGGGCTGGTCTGGCGTGACCGCACGAAGGATCCGGCTTGCAGACATCTGAGAACCAAAAATCACTTGGCGTTACTATGTTGAAAGAACAGAAATGAAAAGATAACATCTCAGCTATTTTGGCACTTGAAAACTGCAGAGCCTTTGATGTTAAAATAGTTGCTAAATAACTAAAATGTCAAGAAGGTTTTCTGGTACAGGATTTGCACACTATATTCACAAAGCACGAACTTATACCCAGCCCGAGCCTGACACCCACACTAAAAATGAGGCTGTTTTCAACACAAATTTCATCTTGGCTGAATTTTAAGTTTATAAAGATTTACATGGACAGTGTATCTCACATAGACATACAGATACTGTACCAAAACCCCAGTATATCTCACATAGACACAAATACACAGGTACCACAACAGTGTATCTCACGTACATATGAATATATCATATTACAGGACAGTGTGTTTCATATACACATGAACATACTGTGTCATAACACCGTATCTCACATACACACGAACATACTGTAACAAAACACACTGTATCTCACCTACATATGAATACACTGCATTACAAGTCAGTGTTTCATATACACATGAACATACTGTATCATAACATACTGTACCTCACATACAAACAGTGCATCTCACATACACACAAATACACTGCATCACAATGTAAGTTAACAATTTCTCCAGATTGCCAATATACAAGTTATTAAAAACTAAGTTAAAAAAAAAAGCAACATATCTTTTATTTCAATTTAAAGTTGTGTTGGGAGCTCAGCAGGTATAAATGCTCCTCAGTGACAAAGTCACTGATCCGTTTATCTCCACAGTGCTTATAGGTTGAAAGCTCAATATGTGAGCGCTAAATAAATGCACAGAGATGTCACCTACTAAGTGACTTCCAGAAAAGA
The DNA here is from genome assembly GCA_028571685.1 of Heterohyrax brucei. NCBI lineage: Eukaryota > Metazoa > Chordata > Mammalia > Hyracoidea > Procaviidae > Heterohyrax > Heterohyrax brucei. The sequence continues at coordinate 25,651,539 of CM053149.1, read as the reverse complement.
TGAGGGCATTCTTATAAACGTGCATACCTCATTCAACAAAGGAGTGTGGAGCTATAAACACAGAGTGGGTTTTATCAAATCTGGCCACGACCACTGTTCACAGGTCACCTAATCCAACATTTTTGTTTCACAGAAGAGATCAGGAGAGGAAAAGCATCCTGCCAAAGGACACACCAGTACTTCTAGAAGCTTCTAACATGAAGTCACGTTCTGTTGTTAGAAGCCTTAGCAGTGGGGAGGCCCCTTAGCTTGGCAGCCAGGATGCTTGGGTTCTGGCCTTGTCTTGGTAACAAGCATGTGTGTCCCCAATCTACTTTTCCTGGACCTCAGTTCTGCATAATTCCTCTACACAGTTAGGTGACTGAACTAAGAGTCCCCTGAGGACATCCTGCCAGGGTGACACTTTGTGATCTTAGGTTTTCAACAGTTGTTGATGGCTGAAGATGAGAATAGCCTCTTTAAAAAGCAAAAAAAAGAAAAAGAAAATAGAATAATGTGTGTGTATACAGCTGGTACTTAGATATGGCCACAGACCACCAATACAGATGAATGACAGATCTGCAGATCGCAGAGACTGCAGCACACTTTCCTTACTTCAGCCTTCCTCACAGACTGAGAAATGGCTCTGGATGAGTTACACTTTCTTACCGACATTCAGCAAAATTTCATGGCCATGTGCAATGGTCAGATGACAGAATAGTCACCCCGTGTGCATGGTGGTTTCTAAAATCAGAGACAGCAGGCTGGCCATTTGTTCCGTTTTGTGGGTTTTTTAATTGCAGGGAATGACAGCCAAAATACCGTCCACTATATGCCTCAGAGACTAAACAAGTGTTTCAGCCAAGGAACACAGCCAAAATCCATCCCCAGCCACACATGTGCAACTTCTGACTGTGCACCATGCCAGCACGCTGTTATAACTGACACGTTCGAGAGCACAGCTGAGATCACGCCGGATGGGATGAGTCTCCACACAGCGCGGTCAGCGCTGCTTTCTCTGCTGTGACGACTGCCAGTGCTAGAGTCCCACCCCACGCAATGGTGGGGCTGGGGATGGGTCAGAGAAGGCGGAGGGGGGTCACCAGAACACTGGAAACCCTACTGCTCCCACAGAACTGCCCCCTCCCTGTGAGGTCACTTACATGGCAAGAATTAGCATCTTACTAGTATTTGTGGGGAAACTCTGGTGGCATTGTGGTTAAGGGCTACAGCTGCTTACCAAAAGGTCAGTAGTTCAGAAATGACTCGACAGTAGTATTTTCCTTTTCTTTTTTTAAAATTTTTTATTGTGATTAAGTGAAAGTTTACAACAGAAATCAATCTGCCATAAAAAACCCTGAGCACCCAGCTCTATGCAGCTCGATCTGCTTGTCTCACCCTGTGATAGCACACTCATCCCCTCCACCCTTTGCTTCCAGTTAGATTCAACTGACACCTGTCCCCTCCTCTCCAACCTCTCCTCTCCCCTCTAAAGAGAGACCAGTTAGACAGCCTCACATACATATATATTAATCATAAAGTACACATACCACTGGTATTACTGTGCCCCTTAGTCCAGTCCAATCTTTGAAGTGTTGGCTTCAGTACCGGTCTTAGCTCTGGGCTAGCAACAAGCCCTGGCGCTATGTTCTCAGAGGACCCTCCAGGGTGCTGGACCATCAAGTCTGGTCTTCAATAAACTCCCTGATCTGCACACCCCATTTTCTCACACCATGTCAGGAACTATACACTGTGTTCCTTGACAGGGCTGTCTCTGGTGATGGCTGGGTACCATCTAGTTCTTCTGGTCTCATGGCAGTGGGTTTTTAATAGGTACAGGGAAGGAGAGGAGTTAAGCTTTTTATTTTAGATCTCATGCGGAGTTACAGGGAGAGGAAAATGGGACCTTTGTTAACTTGTAAAGTGTAGGGAGTTGAGAGCCTGCCTTCTTGGGTTTCACTTGGCTATGTGGCCCTTGAACAAATGATTTCCTCTCTTGAAGCCTCATTTTCTTTATCTGTGAAATGGAGATAACAATAGTTTGAATGTTTTAGGGTGATTATAAGGACTGGATATTTAAAGTAGCTGAAGTGTTAACTACCCTTTGATATTACGTACAGTGCATGGCTTATAGTAAAGTGCTTGATAACTGCTGGCCACTACACCCACCAATAACCTCAGGGGCTCCCACTCTCTTCGTAACTGTCACCAGGACCAGTGGCATCAAGTCAGTTCTGACTCATGGAAGCCCAATGTACGTCAGAGTAGAACTGTGTTCCAGACGGTTTTTAGTGGCTAGACAACCAGACCTTTCTTCAGAGTCTCCTCTGGGTGGGCTCCAACAAGCACATCAGCTTTGTTTCACTTGCCATTATTAAGATCCACTGCCACCTAGCTGATTCAGACTCATGGCGACCCCAAAGGGTTTACAAAGCTGTAAATTTCAACAGAAGCAGAATGCCACATCTATCTCTCATGGAGCTCCTGGGGGTTTCTAACCACTGACCTATCCATCAACCTATCTGTTGATTGCTTTAACTGCTCCATCTCCAGGGCCCCTGTTTTAGTCAGCTAGGGCTGCTCTAACAGAAATACCACAGAGTGGATGGCTTTAAGAAAGGAAGGTTTATTCTTACACAGTACAGTAGGCTACAAGTCCATATTCAGGGTGTTCGCTCCAGGGGAAGGCTTTCCCTTTGTCGGCTCTGGAGGAAAGTCTGCTATTGCATCAGTCTTTGCCCAGGGAGCACCTCAGGTCTGAAGGACGCACTCTTCTCCCAGTGCTGCTTTCTTGATGGTACGAGGTTCCCAATTCTAAGCCTGTCTCCCTTTCCTTTTACCTCTTGCAGGCTGAAAGGATTAAGGGTGGGGCAAGCCATACTCCAGGGAAACTCCCTTTACAGTGGAGCAGGGAGGTGACCTTATAAAGTGATTTGCAGTCCCACCCTAATCCTTTAACATACAGCATAGGAAAACCACAAAATGGAGGTCACAAGACACTGGGAATCGTGGCCCAGCCACATGGCTACACATATTTTGGGGGGGACACAATTCAATCCATGACAGCCCCCTTCCTATTTCAGAACACTAAAATAGATTACAGTCCAGTTTTCTAGCTAGATCTATAGATCCATTTTAAACAACAGACAAACTCTGTACATCTTTTTGATGGTTAATGTGTGGCAGTCTCTGAAGCATTTTTTGGATATCTGCTAGTTATCACTTCTACAGCACCAAAAAAACAACATCCAAAAGCTGATAGGAAGGTTCTGAATTTCTAGAAAGCATTTTTTGGAGGTTGTGAACACTTGTGGTTTGGCAAACCTAAACATACTGTATTTTTAATCAAATATTGTCCACACTGTATGTTTTGTCAGTTTCATAACCCCTCATGCATTATTTTCCTAGGTGCACTATGCACGTTACTGTATTTTAACATAAGTACACTTTGCCAAGTGCTATGCAATTTTTTCCTTTATAGTATTTTTTTTTTTATTTAACATAACTGAGTGAAAATGTACATTCACATGTAAATTTACATGCCCCCCTATATGCAGCTTCCACTGCTCTCCCTGTCCGGTGACTGCACACTATTCCTCTCTGCTCCATACATGTCTCATCCTCCCAACAGTCTCCTTTCCCCTCCTCTCTGTCCACTCCCCTTCCTCCAGCCAGAGGTCAGCAAGATGATATCCTATAGATGTATAGAACCATAAAGTGCTTCCAACATATGGTTACTCTGCATTGCCAAGTCCATTCCATTCCTGTCCAAAGAGTGGACCTTTGTTATAATTTATGGGAACGGGCAGCATCAGGGCAGGGGGCCATGCTCTCAGAGGAACCCCAAAACCGCTGGACCATCAATTGAGGTCTTTTAGTGGAGATCTCATGATGCACCTCTTTTTATTCTTGTGTTGCCAGTGAGGCTCCTCTCTGTGAGCTCCGTCATCGCTATCACTGGTGGTGGCCGGGCACCATCCAGTTCTTCCGGTCCCAGGTCGACGTAGGCACCCACTCTTGTGGGTCTCTCTGTCTTCTCGGTTGTCTTTACCGCATGCCATTTTGGCCCTCGGTGAGCATCCGTTCCTGCTGAGTTGGGACTATTTGCTGTGTCCTCGGATGGCAGCTTGGCAGCTTTTAAGACCCCAGACGCCACTCACCAATGTGGGGTGCAGACAGCTCTCTTAGCAAAACGCTAGTTGTGCCAAGTGGCCTGGAATTCGCCTAAGAGCATGGTCCCCCGCCCCCGGCCCCAGCTACTCTATCCTTGCAGTATTGAGTTAAGATGGAAGGAGTACTCAAGTTATGCTGAAGTCCACTTAATGTTGTTCTTGTTCCTAATGTGTGCTGTCACCGCTTTCTCCCAACTAGATTTCTAGTAACTACCTAAATTAAACCCTCCCCCCCTTGGCCTCCCTCCCTCCTTCCCCTCCCTTGCAGCTGTCAAAGAGTCTTTTCTTCTATACACAAGTCTGTTTTTGAGATCTTATCGTAGAGGTCTCATACAGTATTTGTCCTTTTGTCGCTGACTACTCTCACTCAACATAATGTCTTCCAGTTGAAACCAGGTTAGGAGATGTTTCCTGGAATCATCGTTATTCTTTATCATTGCGTAGTGCTCCATTGAGTATATGTACCACAGTTTACCTATCCATTCTTCTATTGTTGGGCATCTGGGTTGATTCCACCTTTTTGCTATTGTGGACTGTGCCGTGATAAACATTCTGGTGCATGTGTCCATTGGTGTGAAAGGCCTTGACTCTGTAGGATATATTCCAAGTAGTGGAATTACTGGGTCAAATGGTATATCAATATCCATTTTTTTAAGGAAGCGCCAGATTGCCTTCCAAAGAGGCTGGACCATTTTGCAACCCCACCAACAGTGTAGGAGGGTTCCACTTTCTCCACAGCCTCTCCAGCATTTGTTGTTTTGTGTTTTCTGGATCATGGCCAATCTTGTTGGGGTGAGATGGTATCTCATTGTTGTCTTGATTTGAATTTCTTTAATAGCTAAAGATCGTGAACATGTCCGCATGTGTTTTTTGGCTGCCTGGATCTCCTCTTTAGTGAAGTATCTGTCCATCTCCTTTGCCCATCGCTTAATTGGATGGTTTATCTTCTTCTTATCGTTATTTTGTAGTATCTTATGGATTACGGAGATCAGGCGTCGATTTGACATAGAGTTGCCAAATATTTTTTCCCACTCTGTGGGTGTTCTTTTAATTCTATTAATAAAGTCTTTGGATGAGCAAAAGTGTTTGATTCTTAATAGTTCCCATTTATCTACTTTCTCTTCTGTTGATTGAGGTTTCTTTGACAGATTTTGGAGTCTGTCCTCATTGTGTATTAAAACTTCCATTGTTGTTCCTACCTTTTCTTGGATGAGCTTTATCGTTTCAGGTTTGATATTTAGGTCTTTTATCCAGTTGGAGTTGGTTTTTGTATAAGGTGTAAGATATGGCTCTTGATTCAGTTTATTGCAGATGGATAACCAATTTTGCCAGCACCATTTGTTGAAGATGCTGTTTTTACCCCAGTTTAATGTCTTAGGACTTTATAGTATTTTAATTGTGCTTTAAATGAAAGTTAACAATCCAAGTCAATTTGTTGCACAAAAGCTTACAAGCACATTGCTCTGTATCTCTAGTTGCTCTGCCCACACAGTGACAGCACATTCTTCCTTTCCACCCTGTATTTCCTGCGCCCACTCGGCCAGCTCGTGTCTGCCTCTGCCCTCTCATCTTGCCTCTGGACAGCAGCTGTCCAGTTAGTCTCATGTATCTACTTAAGCCAAGAAGAACACCTTCACCAGCATCAATTTATATCTTATAGCCCAGCCCAGTCTTTGAAGAGTTGGCTTCAGGAATAGTTTCAGTTCTGGGCTAACAGAGACTCTAGGGGCCATGTCTTCTGGGGGCAATGCAATTTGTTTTTTACAGTCACACGTAAAAGGCATAGCAGTTGGCAAACTAATGTAGAAGACATACATGTCTGCATAAAAAAATCATCATATGTATGCTGTGTTATCTACGTGGACATGTTAACACGTTATTTGTGAAAATACGGTGCTTTACAGCATGAAAAACTTGGCACTGAGACAGGCTAAGCTTTCCTGAAAATCATTACTGTTTCCTGGAAGCTGCCCTCAGTAGAGGGGTCTGGAAAGCAGCCCTCCTGCTGCAGTGTGTGTAGCAGGAGACCCTGCCTGCTGAGCTAAGATGTTCCATCTGTGGAAGACACAGTGTGATGGGGTGAGCCCAGAGCCCCAGGGGATTTGTCCTGGGGCCACTCATCCCCGCTGCCAAGTTCTGGCTTTTCCTGCCAGCAGTGACTCTATGTGCTAATGGGCCTGTACCGGGCGTTGCTGTCTCTGTGGGTCTTACCGTAACAGAACGTGCAGCGCTGCAGGCTCTCCAGCACTGGTGTGTAGTCAGCCCCCGACGGGACCGTTACTACTTGGAAAGTGCCCGTGTCGTCAATCTGCAAGAAGCAGAAGAGAAAGAACAGCTTGGGGGGTCAGGCCGCAAAAGCTCTCCAGAATGGCTCAAGGCAGCTGAGATCTGGAGAGGTCAAGTGCAGGACATCACCGGGGCTAAGAGCCCCACCTGAGTCTAAACCCCAGTGAGCTGTATGAGGAGGTACTTGACTTCTGTTTCCTCATGTGTAAAACAGAGAGAATAACCAAGCACAAGCCACTGCCATCAAGTTGATTCTAACTCACGGGGACCCCACGTGTAGAGGAGAACTGCTCCACAGGGTGTTCTTGACAGTCTTCTTTATGGAAACAGGTTCCCGGGCCTTCTGTGCTACACCGGGTGAGTTCCACCTGCTAGCCTGTTAGCAGTTACAGGCCCCACCGACGGACCTGCCGGGCTAGATAACACCACTGCGACCTAACAGAGCTACTACATGCACTGAATGAGCTCACACTGACAAAACACTTCCCGGCACAGGGTGAGAGCCACGTGGGCCACTGAAGACCACCTGGCCGCTTACAACGCATGCTCACGTCTGTCACCTCAACCCAACAGGGAGTCAGCTCTGTTCACCAACCCACTCGACAGACAAAGAAACAGCAGCTCATAGTGAGGTTAAGGGACACCTCAGGGTTCCCCTGGGAGCACAGCCCCTGGACCGGATGCCGCCCCTGTCCATAAACCAAAATGGAGGTCAGCTCTTCAGACAGGAATGGACTGGGCTTGGCGACACTGACTGACCACATCATGTGTGCACTTTATGGTTCTGTGCATCTGCAGGATGTCATCCTGCTGACCTCTTAGTGAAGGCAGGGGAGTGGGTGGGGAGGAGGGGATAGGACACTGTTAGGAGGATAGGACACGTACAGAACGGTGAGGAGGAGTGTGCTGTCACCGGGCAGGGAGAGCAGGGGGAGCTGCAGGTGGGCATGCAAATTTATACGGGATGGTACATCTTCACTCCATCATAATAAAAACAAAAAAAGGTGAAGCGACAGTGGACACTGAAGTCACTTAAAGAAGAGGACCATAGACTGTCTCTCTCCCAAGGTCCCAGAGAAACATGTGAATTTTATCACCATCCTCAGTTCCCACTGTGAACCAGGCACTGAAGTTGACTTTGAAGCAGAGCCCCAGATCCGTGTCCAGGCACCACTGCTCTCTAAACAACCCCGACACACTCCAATTTAGTTCACTATGAGTAACTCGCCTGGTAAATGTGACAGTGGATAGTTGAGGGAATAAGGAGGCCCCCAAGTAATCAAAGATAATTAACTTGGCAGGTAACTAACTTAGAGATAGTTGAGAGTTGAAGAAAAATTAGAGGTATGGTCCTATCTAGTACCTAAGAGACTGGTCAGACGACATTTCAGTCTTTCCGTGAATCCCACTGCCTCGAGCTAATGACTCCCCCTCTTTCTCTGTGACTGTCCCTTCCCACACTTTATCCACAGAGGTGGGACCTGGCAGCCTGTTCGCAGGGCATGAGTCCAGCTCTCCTATCAGCGCTGACTGGACCAGAGACGAACACGTGAGCTAATCAGATGGACTCTCTAGGACACGGGAATTGGGGCCCTGAAAGTATCGAGCCGATCTGTGTCAGGGACAAGTACTAACACCTGTGTTATTGTTGTTGGCTGCCATGGAGTCGGTCCCAACTTGTCACCTGCCCATGCACAACTGAACAAACCGCTGGCCAGTCTTGGGCCCTCCCCAAGACGGGCTGTGGACTGGAGCACTGTGACCCACAGTTTTTACCGGTCAACTTTCAGAAGTAAATCACTAGCCTTTTCAAGAAAGCAGATTCTACTCAAACTCAAAAAAGAAGAAAACCAAACTCACTGCTGTGGAGTCAATGCTGACTCACAGCGACCCCACAGGTCAGAGTAGAACCGCTCCCTAGAGTTTCCAAGGAGCGCCTGGTGGATTTGAACTGCTGACTTTTTGGTTAGCAGCCACAGCATATAACCACTACACCACCAGGGTTTCCTAAAAAAATGCAGGCTGATGGAAAAACTGGGGTGTAGAAAGGGTGATGGTTGAAAAACATGTTAAACATAATTCATGTCACTGAAATGCAGATTTTGAAGATGGCTGAAATGGGAAATATTTTGTTACATACATATTTATCCCAGTAAGAAAAGCAAACAAACCAAATGACTGCAAGCAAACATATTTTGTAAGTTAAGTGCTGTGCACACAAGGTCTGACAACTAAGTATGTGAACTGAATTGTTCTAAGAGCTACATAGCTCACTGTTGAATATCACTCCAGTCACCTTCCAAGTACTCCCCTTTGGAAGCAGTGCACTGATGCCAGCACTTAGTGCATCTTCAAGGCAATTTTTTTTTTTATTATGATTGAATGAAAACATACATTCCCATATAAATTCACATGCTCACCTATATGCAGCTCCCACTGCTCTCCCTGCCCGGTGACAGCAAACTCTTTCTCTCTGCTCCATACATGTCCTATCCTACCAACAGTCTCCTGTCCCCTCCTCTCCACCCACTCCCTTTCCTCCAATAAGAGATCAGCAGGATGACATCCTACAGATGCACAGAAGCATAAAGTGTCCACAAGATGTGGTCACTTTGCGTTGCCAAGTCCAATCCATTGCTGTCCGAAGAGTTGACCTTCATTATGATTTATGGACAGGGGCGGCATCAGAGCCAGGGCCAATGCTCCCAGGGAAACCCCAAAGCCCCTGGACCATCAAGGCAATTTTGGAATCTTTCGGGAATGGCCACTGTGCACTGTGGCAAGGTGACAAGTTTGTGAACTTTACTGTATAGTTGCCTGAGAGGAAGTTTTCAGCCAGTAAACAAATTAACTGTATTGGAACACCCTCCCTACTTACCTGATCTGGCCCCTAATGACTTTTTTCTTTACCTGAAGATACAGAACTATTGAGACGAGGACATCCTGATGACATTCAAAACATCAAGGGTAATTTGACAACAGCTCTGATGGCCATTACAGAGACAGAGTTCCAAAACTGCTCTGAAGGGGGGACTAGGTGATGGTGTGGGTGCACAGCTTCCGAAGGGGAGACGTGCAAAGGTGACCACCACGACAGTCTGCAATGAGGTACGTAGCACTTGTTCTACGCTGAGTTCACAAACTTAATTGGCAGCGCATATACTTTACAGTAAGTGGGCGGAGTAGTGTCAGTTAAGGTTACACGACAGCGCTCCCAGTTATCCGCACAGATCTAGAGTTGCCTCTCATTCTGCACATCATGAAACCATGAGATGATGGGGGGCTTGCAACAGACATGCGCTCCCAAATTTATGCAAAGAATTTTGAAGCTGCTGCTTCTCAGCAGCTCTATTTGCATAACCTATCTGCAGTCTTTTCTAATCCGGGGGCACCTTCCTTTCTGGTCCTGACACATCAGGCTCTCATTTGCATCATTTTAAGAGGTAGTTCATTGACGCTAATAGCAGTTTTACCTCCTTTACAAACTTTCACTTCAATATTATGCAACTGCTTTCGGTTCCGCCTTGCGCTGAGTGTAAGAATCACTGAAGGAAAGCAAGGTGTTTGCTGCACACTAGGCAGTCATGCACCTGCGTTCTAGCACGTAGTTTTATAGCAACTCTAGGAAACAGGTACTGCTTTCTGTATTTTACAGATAAATACTATATCTCAACACTGTTTTGCTTATTTAATGATTTTTACAGAAAATGAGAGAACCGGCAAGAGCCTCCAAACACCATTTAAGCCTGGTATCCAAGAAAGATACACAAGTCACTCTTGATAGGTGGGTGTCCCCTAAAGAAGACAGTTCTGTATCTTCAGGTAAAGAAAAAAGTCACTGGGGGCCAGATCAGGCGAGTAGGGAGGGTGTTCCAACATAGTTACTTGTTCACCTGCACGTAGCCACGCCAACAGTAAACCAAACTTACCTTCAGAAAGTTCCTTCTGAAAGCTAACCTGGGTGGGGTCTCACAGTGCTTTTATACCCAGTGTTTCTAATAGATTTTCTGCACTAACATTTTTTTCACACATTTAAAGACAGTGATTTAGTTGCTTTGCTAGTTTCTTTCTCTAAATGAAACAGTTTTCAAATGGCTGGCCTCCTTGGGGAGCCTCTGTGGAAATTCTACATGAATAAAGAACCAAACCCATGTTAAACCAGCATGGCCATCTGGACCCCACATCATTTACTCAGGAATGTCACACATTAAGATTTTAATCCTCAATTCCAGAAACTATAACTGGAGTGGCTGTTCCTGTTTAAAATTTGGATCTGTGACTGATGTATAAAATCAGCCAAGTGTTTTTCATCCAACAATATCCCACCCCCACCCTGACCATATTAATGACACTCACTGTTTTACAGCCTTTCCTGGCACAGTCTATTTAGACCCTGATGGAGCCCAGTAGCCCAAGGGAGCAGGAAAATAGAAAATCTGGGTTCAAATCCTGACACTGAGACTGACTAGCACTGTGAACTGAGGTAAATAGCTGACCTTCTCCAAGTTCAGTTTTCTCATCTGTAAAATGGGAATAACTATTAAGTCCACTTGGAAGGACCACTAGGGGGAATCAGATAGGATAACTCATATAAAGGGCTTGGTATGCTCTAGTTATCATAGCGACAAATATTTAAAAGCCCTTACACTCCACCAACCCAGAATTAAAGAAAGACCCCAAACCAACAGCCCTGATTTTGAAGACAGGAAAGTATAGTCAGAAGTCTAGAGACTCGTGAACACACACACAGCAGTCATCGTCAGGCAAAAAGGCTTAGAAATTTCTTTACCGCGAATGAACGTTTCACTGAAGGGGTGCTGCTGAAAGCGATCACGACAGGAGCGATGTCAAGGGCACCGAATTCCATGGTGGCCGTGGTGACAGAGTGCGCATCAGCAGATGGGCCACCGCTGAAAAAGGTGGCGATTTTTCTCGTGTGAGCCCCTGGGAGTGTTCGCTTGAAGACGTGCCTGGAAATGAATCTCATTGCTCTCCCAATCTCCCGGCTGTCTGAGGATCTCTCGTAAGGAAGGGCCTCAATTTCCCTGAGAAGTCGGTTCTTGTCGTAGGCGTCTGAGAAGCGGATGAGGTGCCTGGTGTGGGAGCTGTAGGACAGGACAGCCACGCGCGCTCCCACGGGACAGCTGTTCTCCCGGACTCTCATGTCTCTCACGAGGGAAGAGACCATGGCCTTCATCCGCTCAAAATCCTGCTTGGTGACATCCCGGGACTGGTCTAAGGCAAACACCAACTCGGCAGGATGTGCGGGGCATGCAGGCTTTCCTGAAAGAGGAGAGAAGCCAGGTGCGCTTGGAGGACTCCGCCTCCCGGCAACCTCATGTGAATCAGAGCAGAACTGTGTTCTCTAGGGTTTTCAGGAGCTGCTAACTGAAAGGCTGGAAGCTCCAGCCTACCCAGAGGCACCTTGGGAGACAGGGCTGGTGATCTGCCTCCGGACAAACAGCCACCGAAAGCCCTACAGATCAAAGTTCAATTCTGACACACGTGGAGCTGCCAGTTACTAGTTACAGATTCTGTAATTCTTTTCTCATTTGTCTCCTTTACTAGAATGGAAGCTCCTGAGGACAAGAACCATGGCCATCTTATTCATCCCTGTGTCCCCAGTGCCTAGGACAGAGCCTGGCATGTAGCAGGCACTGGGGTGAACATTTGCTGAATGAGTGAACCAGCGGTCAGGAGCATGGTGGTGGTGGGTTTCCATGACAGCATCACATAACAAAGCCAAATCAAAACGAATGCACTGCTGTCAAGTTCATTCCGACTCATACAGACTCCAGGAGTCAGAGAACTGTCCCATAGAGCTTCCAAGGAGCTCCTGGCGGATATGAACTGCCGACCTTTTGGTTAGCAGATGTAGCACGTAACAAGCCCTAGGAAAACACCTGAAAACTAGTGCTGACCAGGGTATTAAGGCCAACTTGGTAATTAATACCAGGGATGGGCACCTAGGATTTCAAAAGAACCGGAGCTGCCCACTTAGGTTCACTGCTAACTGAACACTTCTAATTTATTCTTCATGCCTCTGCACCTTAATCTCTAACCACTGGACTCTAAAGATGACATGAAAAAATAAGAGAGAGAGAAAGCAAGAGAAAACGAAGGCAAGGAGAAATAGTTTTACCAAAAAAAATCTCATGATAAAGCGAATAGTAAAGTCAATCATTAAAATGTTAATAAAAAAAGCAAACCAGTTGATGGAAAAATGAGGGTGAAGCTCAGCCAGGGTGCTAAGTGCTATCTGTGTCTGCTGATTTATCGGGTTCATGCTACCGGGAAAAGGTAGCAATAAAAAGGGCAAATAAATTTCTATCACTTGGCAGGCAGCGCATTGTTCTAACTCGTCTTTCCAGATGTACAGCACTTGGAATCTGGTTGAAAACAGGCTGTAAATAAAGATTACTCACCATGTCCGCCAGCTGGGGGAGAAAAACAAAGGAGATTCGGTTATTATTCGGTAGGTGAGCCATTTCTGTACCACAAAGGAAAATCATGGAAGTCAAGGTTCGGCCTGGGTGGGTTTTGTACAGAAGTCAACAATCCAGGCCACAGGTAGGCTCTGGAGAATCTGCAGACAGGACCTAGCACCGAGGAGGAAACACTGCTCTTTCCATAGTGAAGGGGATGGAAGAAGCGGGACAGTAAGTCAGGAGCCCGCAGCCAGCCGTCAGAGACAAAGGACCTCTCCGGGGAGGAAGCACTGTATTGCCCACAGGTCACTGAGCTTGGAAAACTAAAGGGCGCTAAACTCTCTTTAGTCTGAATACACTTCTTGTCTCACCCACGTCAACTTCTTTACAGCTACTGATTTCATGCACGGCTCAGTGTTTGAACGCTCGTGCATTCATACATTCTAAATACCAACGATGGGTTTACTCTCAAGTCAGCGAAGATCATGCGTTCCACTTGCGTGGTATAACAACAGCAGTCCTTCCAGAAAGTTCCACCGGCCAGTGCTGCTTTCACCTCTCAGGCACAGGGAACTCTCGTGCGGCTGTGTTTTCATAAATGCAATTAAGTCTTTGGTTGTGATTTCTTTTTCTGAATATTAACAACAAAATCACTTTGTACCTACTTAAAAGATTTATAACTGTGTATCAGGCTCCTCAAATTGTAAAAGGTTTTAAAAGTCCTCATCAGACTCGGCTGTCCCCCCTTGGTCATTAGGTTCACCAGGCTGCCACGTTAGAAAACCTACTCTGGGGACTCAGCCCCAAAGCAGGCAGTGTTCGTGACCTGGCGTACGGATTTGCTTCTTGTCACGGATCTAGTCCAATAAAACAAAGAGGCGGAGTTATGGGCAACACAGCACTGAAAAGTCTTTAAAAATCTGTCTTGGAGACCAATTCCCTCTATGGAAATGAGCCCTGATTTATCTAGTTTTATCCCTTAAAATGCTCTGAGGTCAAGAAGAACCAGACGGTGCCCCCCCACCACCAAAGGCAGCCGGGAAGGCGGACACAAGGCAGAGTTCCTGAGGCAACATGAGAAAAAGGGGCATACAGATCAAGAACTCTACTAAAAGACCAGAACTGATGGTAGGTTGTCCTGCTGGTTTCCTTCCAGATGGGAGATGAGAGGGCAGAGAGGAGGGGACAAGTGTTGGTTGAGTGGGTACTGGAAATAAAGAGTGAAAAGAGGAGTGTGCTGTCACTGGGCAAGGACAGTGTAAGTGGGCAGATAGGTGGGCATGCAATACCGATTTGGATTGTAGACTTTCACTTGATCATAATAAAAAGAAAACAAAATCCTCTTGAGGTCAATTTTGGCTTCTTTTAATCACGCTGTTCATTCGGGCAGTTATAAGGCATTATAAATGAACACGAGAAGTTCATTTAATCTTAATCTTGCAGTGAAATTCGTGCCATGGCACTAATATGTATCTTGACAGAAGAGTGTCAAGGACTGAACTGCATCCCTCCGCAAAATGTCCCAAGTTGATTAGGCCATGATTTCCAATTGTGGTTCGCCTCCATTTTGTGATATATCTATGTGTTGTAAATCCTGATCTCTGCTTGGGGTTAACAAGGCAATATTAGAATGTGTTCAAGAGGCTTAGGGTGGGCGGTAACACCCCTTGCTCAAGTCACACCCTGATCCAATGTAAAAGGCACATCTCTGAGGTGTGGCTCCCACTACCCTTTATCTTACAAGAGACAAAAAGGAAAGGGGACTGAGCAGAAAGCCGGTGCCGTCAGAGCACCCAGAAAGCAGTGCCGAGGCAGACTGCAGCCTTGGACCCAGGGTCCATGCACTTGAGAGGCTCCTTAATCAGGGGAAGACTGATGACAAGGACCCTCTTTCAGAGACAACAGAGAGAGAAAGCCTTCCCCTGATGCCCCGAATCGGACTTCTAGCCTACTAGACTGAGAGAGAATAAATTTCTCCCTGTTAAAGCGATCCACTTGTGGTATTAGCATAAATGCCACAGCAGCACTAGAAACTAAGAGGTCACTATGAGAGTCTTAAATTCAGAAGGGCATCTGCCAGATGGATACCTTTTTACTTCTAAAACTTTAAGAGGAAGAGGAAGAAAAAATATCGGCAAAATGAATAATTTTACAAGGGAGACAATCAGTTCCACTAAAAATAAGTAAAACATGCCTTTCTAAGACAGGACTGGAAAGAATGAACTGAAGTCAGGTCCCCACCCACTAGGTCACCTGCTATCCCAGCTGTCTCTTTCATGGTAAGTGAACTCAGTCCTGCCAATTAGAGTCACTTGTTAATACTCATTTGGAAAAAAGTTCAATGTCACTCTCGGCTGATGGATTTTACCATTAGCAGAGTTAGGATCTCATCCTTCAATTTGCCTGTGATAAAAAATGGTGGATATATTATTATTGAGCTCTTGGAGCTGGTTCAAATAGACAAACTGGCAGCCAGGGAAGAAGTTAATAGTTACCCATCTGTGCAGACTTAAAATATACGCAGTGACATCTCCAATTTTAAGAAACTGGCTGGTAAATTGTCTCAATTTGGAGTGCCGAATTCGCTGCTTTCCCTCTGTGAACACTGGCACCAGGGTGATGGTCTGCAGCAGGGTACTTACGACGGTGGTCCCACACGTACTGGATAAGCTCACACACCTGCAGTTCACGAATAAAACAGAGTTAGCTAGCAGTCCGCTAGATCCTGAGGTTTAAAATGTATTTAAGTTGGTGCCCAGAGCACTCTTGGAAGCAAGAGATACATACGGAAAATGCAGCCCCTCCTTTGGTCCCCTTTGTGCCCTAGAAGAACAACAACAAAACGCTCTAAGTATTCACCCTGGTAGCCAGAATGCACACCAGTCATTACCCGGAGAGAGTGACAAGCTGTAAAAGTTCATACTCTTTTTAAGTCAGATGGTGAAAAGAACACCAGAAGGATACTCATCACCCAATTAACAGCAATATGCTAGGCAGAAGGCACTGTAAGCAGCAGGCCTGACCCACACAAGCTTCCCAAGGTCACTTTGTTATGGTTCCACCTTTGGCTGCCAGGGATGGAGACGACAGCCTGTGACCAGCATTCGGGGTTGTGGGACAGGCCACAGGCTCAATAAGGCTGAACCATCCATCTACACTGGCTTCCTCCAGGCAGAGGTTGGGAGCTCTTCAACCCCCGCACTTCACCTTGGCCACTGAACCTTTTTCTCTGTTCCCTTCACTGGTTTGATGACAAAGGGACCATGCTCAAATAAGATCTGGAATGGTAATCATCTGTACATAAGTCTGGGTTGGGGATAAAGAAGGAACGTGGACTTTGCTGTCATTTCATATGCTCAGTCCCACCCTAGAACCAGAAGTCTGGCTACTCCAGGAAAACTGCAACATAACCTTCCTCCCAACTCCTGAGGATTCAGTTCTGTGTGTCTGCACCCAGTGATCACTGATTCACTTTCTTCTTACCTTCATTCATTCACTGGTCAAGTACTGAATGACATCAGGGCGAGATCTGACAGATAAATAACCTTCTTTGATAACTGCAAAATCATATTTTAGAATGAGACACTTAATTTTCTCTATTTCCCCAGCTTCCTAGAGACAGCAACTGATTTTTAATTGGTGTTTTTCCTTCTCACTCTGAGCACATAAAGGTGAAAAACCAGTGGCTAAGCAGCAGAGGCAAAAAGCAGGTACATCTGGGCAATGAGGGCCCCAGGCACTGACTGTTCTGCTGGGCAATGACTTGGTATGAGTTACGGATTTTCAACTTACTTTGGGTCCAGGGGGTCCTGGGTCCCCAGGGGAGCCTGGCTGTCCTGGAAGTCCAGCTGATATCTTGAAGCAGAATGTATTTTTAAAAAATTACATTTATATACATATATATGCATGCTTATGTTTTAAATTGCACAGGTAATATACTTATATTTTAGAAAAGTGAGAGATTTCCACAAAGCACACAAAAGAAAAAAATTCCCAGAGACCTATTCTCCTCCAAATAACCCTCATTAACATTTTCTCTAGCCTTCCACTATTTATTCTTTTGGTGTTCAAACATGTATTAATTTGGACCATGTGTTTCTTTTGCCTTTTAAACAATATCTGTCTTATGGACATCTTCCTGTTTCTGAATATTCTTTGGCCAATCCTTTTTCATGGCTGTTTTGCAATCAGTTCTACTCTGTCCTATAGGGTCGCTATGAGTTGGAACTGACTCGGCACTGGGTTTGGAGTTTTTCTGATTCGGTTTAGCAGTCGGAACTGATGGCAACAGGCTTTTTTTTCCTTCTTATTTTTAGTGTTCTATTATACAGATCCACCACGATTTACTTAATCAGTCATTTATTGTTGGCATTTAGGTTGTTGTCATAACCATTATTATTATAAAGCTATATGTACAATTAGGATTATTTCCTTAAGAAAATTTTCTAGAACTGTCAATTGCTGGGACCAAGGAGAGTTGTTTCTACATGAGATAGTAGGTGACTAAACTGAAAATCAAGAAAGTGAAAAACAAAAATTAAAATATAAAAACTCCTGAAACAATAACAATAAAAGAAATTTAACAGTTGGTTAGACATAAATGGTAACTAGCAAGAGTAATAGTAACAGTTACCGAAGACTGTTTACTATATCCAAGCCATTTTTCCACGTGTATTAAACATAAAATTTATCATAAAACTAGCATTTGGCTAAAAAGTTTGGTCAGTGTTCCTATTTTCAGTCTAAATGCCATGGGATATACAACTTTCACAGGAATATAAAATGAAGCATTGCTTACTGGACAGCAAATAACTACCTATGTCCTTGGAGTATTTCAATGACATTCAGTGTAGTGAATTCGATGAAAACTAGACTTACTTGCTGTATTTTATTTCTAAGATACAGGTTAAACTCCCAGGGGAAAATATGGCTGATTAGACACGCCTTTAATTTTGCTCCCTCCCAATATTATCCTACTAAAATGACAGGCAGAAGACACTAATATGGGAAGAATGAGAAAGGAGACAACAGCTATAAAATCTCGGATACTGGGAAGTAGATGTATGTACGTGAAATGAATGAACAGACCTGAGAAACATGAGTCCTAAGCCTGCAGCAGGGAAAGCCAAGAACCAGTGTGTTCTATACCACACAGTCCCGTAAGGCACAGGACTTGGTACCCGCACACATGTTTGGAAGTGGAGATGAAGGGGAGAGGCTAAAAAAGGGCTGATTCATTGAACATCATTTTAGGAATCTCCAAATGCCATTCCTGCTCTCTACAGTTGGGTAGTGGTCCCTTTTCACTCCAGCAACGGAGGGTGTATTCCTTGGACAGAGTAAAACCAAGGGGTCTGGACTGACAGACTCCAGCTTGAGTGGAGGGTCAGAGATACCATGAGAAAACAGGGAGATTAAAAGAAGTATGGGCAGCAGATGGGAGACCCCCAGCTCTCTCTTTCCATGTGGGCCCTAGAAGGCTGACGGTCTTTGATTTCCTGGCAGGTAAGTACAAGAATCTTTTCAGGAAAATCAGACTAGTCAAAGGAGACCTAAAGATACTGACATAAGAATTTTGCTAAATAAAGAGCCCAACTAGATAACTTTCCAGTGAAATCTGTAGTTGACAAGCTCTATCTAAGAGGACTGCTAATTAAGTTCATGAACTACTCATAAAGTGCTGCACACCTCACTGCTGAATATCACTATGGTCGCCTTGGAAGAACTCCACTTGGGAAGCTATGTACCGATGGCAGTACGTAGCCCACCCTTCAAAGCAATTTTGGAACTCTTTTTCTGGAATGGCAATCAGAACTGTTACTATATGACCCTTGATGTCTTGAACATCATCAAAATGTCTTACTTTCACAGTTCTTTTATCTTCCAGTAAAGAAAAAAGTCATTGGGTGCCAGATCAGGTTGAGTAGTGAGGTTGTTGCAATACAGTTATTTGTTTACTACCTAGAAACTCCCTCACAGACAACTGCACAAACAAGTTCACCAACTTGCCACTATGCACAATGGCCCTTCCAGAAAGAGTTCCAAAATTGCTTTGAAGGGTGGAGTAGGTGCTGGCAATGGTGTTTAGCTTCCCAAGGGAGCAAGCACTTTGAAGGTGATGGTATTGATATTCAGTGATGAAGTATGTATCACTTAGAACAATTAGGTTTGCAGACTTACTTGTCAGACCCCATATGTGCTCGGCTTCCACTTAGTTTTTGTCTTCAGTTCTTAAACAGGAGGTGACAGTGGGTATCTCAGACACATGACAGAGAGACCAAAGCAGGTACAAGGAGACTACAGGAAGCAGATCATGCAGGGAATGGAAACATTAAAATATACCCATTTATCTTCTTAGAGTGATGAGATGCTCTGTTAGACAGGAAATCATCAAAATAATTAAACATTTCTCTAAATTATATGACATGTTTCCAGGCTCAAGAGGCCCACTTGAAAAAAGGAATGTTCAGAGAACAAAACTGAGCTCTTGAAAATTAAAATGCGAGATAGTGGTTACAAGATAAAGTCAAAAAATCTCTCACGAAGCACAGTAAAACCACTAAGTACTGGAAAATGGAAGAGATATAAAAATTAGAAGTCTTGCCTAATACACCAAACAATAAACCAATATACCAAACCCACTGCTGTCGAGTCGACTGTGACTCAGAGTGACCCTACAAGACAGAGAAGAACTGCCCCATAGACTTTCCAAGGAGCACCTGGTAGATGTGAACTGCTGACCTTTTGCTTAGCAGACATAGCACTTAACTACTACACCACCCCAAAAATATGCAAGAGAGAGAGGAAATCATCAAAATAATTGATGAACATTTCTCTAAACTATATGACATGTTTCCAGGCTCAAGAGACCCATTTACTGCTCAGAAAGATAAATAAAAATGGGTCATATTAACACACACACACACACACAAACACAAACACAAAAACAAGCAGAACACTAGGGGCAGAGAGAAGATCTGGTAAGTTTCTACAGAGAGAACCCTGGTCAGACACCAAGGGTCAGGAATCAGAATGGCTTTGGACTTGCCCCAGCAACACAAAAGCCAAGACACCCTAAGAAACTAACTGCCTTCAAAATTCTAAGGCATCCCGATGCAGAGTTGCATACTAGCCAAGTCAGCAATCACACGCCAAGGAAGACTGGAGGTATTTTCAGACAATGGCACTATCAAATATGTCTTTCTCACGGTCCCTTCTTAGTAGGGCACTGCATGAATGCTCCATAAAGCAAGAGAGAACTACAAGAGAGAAGAGTCTGCGAGTGGGAAACAGAGACCCAACCCAGAAGAGAGGCAAAGGAAAACCCAAGTAAGGGGGAAGGACAGTCTCAGGGTAGCAGGTGGCACTGAACACATAAGGCAGCCAACCCAGGTTGGGCAGGTCAGAAGGCTCTGGGTCAGAACTACAACTGATATAATACCTATTGTATCTAAATGTGTTGAGAGGGATTTAGACAAATGGCAAATTAAGCGAGGTAGATCATCAAATTCTACATAGCCCATCAATTCATAAACCTAACAACCAAGAAGTAGCACAATATCAAGAAGCATACTATCAATTCCAAAACAGTCCGCTAAGAAACGAAAGTTGTTTATGAGAAGAATGAAATGGGGGGTGGGGTGGGGGGCAGATTGTTGCCTTTGAGCCGATTCCGAATGATGGCACCCCCCTTTCGTTACAGAGCAGAACTGTACCATGGCGTGGAGGGAGGGGAAGGATTGCCACTTTTTCATAACGAACCTTGAGGAATTATTTGATTCTTTTAAACAGCAGTTCTTAATTGGGATGGTGATGCATTTTGCTTCCAAGGGGTCATCTGATAATTTGCTGTCTAGAATTTGATGTTTTTCGTTGTCATAACTGGTAATAATGGGGATATTACTAATGGGCAGAAGCCAGGATCACTGCTAAATGTCCCATAATGCATAGGACAGCCTCTCACAGCAAAGAATTATGTGGCTCCAATGTCAACAGTGCTGAGTTTGAGAGACCCTGCTTTCAACTATATGCACGTATAAAGTTGATAAAAATATAAGATATATACAAATATACATTTTTACACAAAATAAGATTAAAAATCATGACACATTTCAAAAACTGCTCCAGTTGATAAAAAAAAAAGTGAGGGCAAAGATTTAGGAACTTTAGGAAGATAATCACTTGAAGAAAACTGAACATGTATGCAGAATTTAAGGTGTAGCTTTACCAAAATCTTCCAATGGAAACCTCAGCTCTTGTCAAGGCAACCCCAGTGGCGTAGTGGTTAAGTGCTATGTCTGCTAACCAAAAAGTCAGCAGTTCAAATCCACTAGCTGCTCCTTGGAAAATCTATGGGGCAGTTCTACCCTGACCTACAGAGTCACTATGAGTCAGAACTGACATGATGGGAGTGAGTTTTTCCAAGAAGACAACCCGGAATTTCTCAGTATCTAAAACCTCAACTTCAAATCCAAAAACTCATGCAGAGGTGGAAGAGCAGCTTGGCAGGCACTCAAGTTATAAACACTAATAAATGGCCCAATATAGGGGGGAGGGAAGGATTCAAATGTTTCCTATGGTCATAAACAAAAAAAAAAGCTCACAGACTTCCAATTAATTTATTGTTTTGCAAAAACAATTATTGCGACGTTGAGGGGAGAAAAGCCAGGGAACTGCTCAACTTACTAGCATGTTCTAATGTCCAAAGCTACTTCTGAACCAGCAGAGGAAAATGATCCAGAGTTATTTCCAGGCAGATGACATGTGGATTAATTTGAAAATCTTTTCCCACTAATTTTCTAATTATATCAGTCTTCATCTTTTTTAGAACACAATATTAAAGGATAAACCAAATCCACTCAAACCGATTGCCACTGAGTCAATCCCAACTCACAGCAACCCTACAGGACAAGATACAACTGCCCCATAGAGTTTCCAAGAGCAACTGGTAGACTCGAAGTGCCGACCTTTTGTTTAGCAGCCTGACCGTGCTACCTGATTCCCAACTAGGATCTCTCAATTTTTAAAAAAAATTTACAGTGTTTAGAGTAGCCTTTTGTCCTCAAAAAGCTGAATTGGGAACTACCACATGACCCCGCAATCCTAATCCTCAGTGTATATCCATGAGAAGTGTGAGCAGCAATGAAGACATTTACATCCACTGCAGTATTTTTCGCAACAGCCAAAAGGGGGAAACAATCAGCATCCACTGACAAATGAATCAACCAGATGTGGTATGTGCATACAAGAGAATATTAAAAACCAAACCAAACCTGACCCACTGCCCCTCAAGTCGATCCCAACTCCTAGCAACCCCAGAGTAGAACTGTCCTGCTGAGTTTCCAAGGAGCGCCTGGTGGATGCAAACTGCCGAGCTGCTGGTTAGCAGCCAGAGCACCTAACTACTCCACCACCGGGGTTTCCAACAGAACACTGCTCGTCCGTAAAAAGAAATGAAGTCCTGATGCATGCCACGAACACGGATGGACCTTGGGAACACTGTGCTGAGTGACCCAAGTCAGTCACCAAAGGACACATGCCCTATGATCTCACTTACATGAAATAAACAAATACACAGAAACCAAAGATAATTAGTGGATAGCAAGGGTGGGTGGGAGGAGGGACGGGGAGGCTTTGCTTAGGGTGAACTGAGTTTATGTGAACACTGGTAGAATAATTTGGAAAAGGATTATGATCATGGCTACAAAACAAAGACTGTAACCAATTATCACTGAATTATACATGTAGAAATTGTTGAACTGGCAAATGTTCTGTATATTTTTACAATAAAAATGAAACCAAACCAAAATCAGACAGAAACAGCAATAGTACTTTGGCAGCTAGAACAGGTGACTTTGTTGATGCTGGCACTGCTGGTGTTCTTGTCCCCAGGTTTGTCTTACTAACAAATACAAGCGTTTGGGACCAAGCAACAACTCAAATGATGGTAAAATGCATGAAGAAGGACTTCCTCAAGCAGGGGACAGTTAACAGTTGGAATGTACGGAGCTTACCGTTTTGCCTCTGGCTCCTTTGGGTCCAACTTCTCCTGGATCACCAGGGTCCCCAGTGTCACCCTAAGTAAGTTCAGAAATAAAATGATTATTATAATCAAAGAGGTATACAAGCCCTGACAGTTAAGTTCATGAACTCACCCTAGAAAAAGTGTTACAGACCTCGCTGCTGAATATCACTACAGTCACCTTCGAAGTAGTCCCCTTAGGGAAGCTGTGCACCAACATCAGTGCCTAGTCCACCCTTCAAAGCAATTTTGCAGCTCTTTCTGGAATGGCCATCAGAGCTGTAATTGTATTATCCTTCATATCCTGAATGTCATCCAAATATCTTCCTTTCAATATTTCCTTTATTTTCAGGTATAGAAAAAAGTCACTGGGGGCCAGATCAGGTGAGTAGGGAGGGTGTTCCAACATAGTTATTTACTGGCTAAAAACTCCCTCACAGACAACTATACAATTAATTTCACGAACTTGCCACCTTGTCACTGTGTGCAATGGACATTCCACAAAGAGTTTCAAAACTGCTCTGTAATAGCCCTCTTTGAAATGTCCTTTGTTTGCTTTTTGCATTTTTCTAGATCCTCAGAGCATACTGCATCCTCACTGCTGTACCATCCTGTCTCACCAACCAGAACAAGTCTCCTTGGTGATGCCAACTATGCCCTTTATTCTGTCCTCTGTCCCTGACCCAGGACTTGACATTTACTCAGCTCTGAAGCAAAAGCCTTTAGGGAGAGGACACCTGGCTAACTTGTGATCTGAAGGTGCATTACCACACACTGGTCAAAACAAGCTAGGCGAAACCAGGGAATTCTGATTTTCTTATGTCTTTGAGCAAAGAAGAAAAACACACACAACAGGGGGAAGATGTACACTGGAAAAAAACTTTAAAAAAACTTTCCTTCCTTTGCCCATGAAGTAAAAATGGAAATGGAATTAAAAAACAATTATACACTTGTACACAAATGTATGATCTTAAAAGACAAACCAACAAAAAACTTACTTTTTTTTCTCCCAAGAAGGCAGAGTATTTATTATAATTCACTATCCTTCTAAATGTTTTCCGTTACATTTCATCACCCCCAGCTAGTAAGTCACCCAGCTTTCCTGAGTGACCTCTAATTGGTATAAAGGGCGCCGTACCTTAGGTCCACTCTCTCCGGGGAATCCTTCTTGGCCCTAGAGTTGACAGCAGAGAAGATGAACACGTGCACACATCACCCAGCTACCTTCACAGTGACTGTAACCTGACCCTTTGTTTAGTTTCAGTACTTCTGAATCAAAGAAGTGCTCAAACAAGTGGAACGTGGAAAATGTATGAAGCTAACCGAGAAATGAACTCCAATTTCTAAATCAAACTATTTACAGTTTTCATCAAAATAACATGACAACCTAAGTGGCTGTAAGTCAACTCGCCTGTTACAGGCCTGTCACAGGACAGGCAGGTGTCCATTTGCCCACATGCTTCTGAAACAGTCTTCACAAAATGCATCTCAGTGGAGCAATGTGAGAAGCCTACAGTCTGCTGGTTCCCCCTGGCTAACTCTTTTCAGAAGCAGACTGCCGGGTCCTTCTTCCCAGTCTGTCGGAGTCTGGAAGCTCAGCTGAAACCTATCACAGGTGACCCTGCTGGTGCCTAAATACCAGTGGCATGGGTTTCAGCATCACAGCAACAAGCAAGTTTCCCCTGAAGTGGGGGCTGCTCAACATACCTCATTCTTCTTGTAGAAGAATGGTGAAAGTACCACGAACTGCCGAAAGAACAAACAGATCTTTCTGGCAAGAAGTACAACCAGGGCGCTACTTGGAAGCAAAGATGGCAAGACTGTGTCTTACAGACTTTGGACGTGCTGTCAGGGAAGATCAGTCCCTGCAGAAGGACACCATGCTTGAGTGAAGGGTGAGCACAAAAGAGGAAGGCCCTCAACGAAGTGGACTGGACACGGTGGCTGCAACGACAGGCTTAGGCATGAAAACAGCTGTGGACATGGTGCAGGACCGGGCAGTGTTTCCTTCTGTTGTCACTGTGAGTTGGAACTGACTTGATGACACCTAACAATGACAGCAACATGGAGTCTGACCTCTATTCTAACCTTACAGGGTCACTATGAGTTGAAACCAACTCAGTATCAGAGGCTGTGGCCTCACAGTTTCTGACCACCACCTGCCTGTCATTCCGTGATGCTGTGGTGGTTTGCACGTTGCTGTGATGCTGGAAGCTATGCCATTCGTATCTACAAAAGCCCGAGGGCCACCCAGGGTGGACACATTTCAGTGGCATTTCAAGACTAAGTCAGACTAGGAAAAAAGGCCGAGAAACCTACTTTCCAAAAACTAGCCAGTGGAAACGCTGTCGATCACAACAGAACACTGTTTAGCCCTCTTGCTCTGGATGTGTCATCAGGAGAGGTCAGTGGATGAAAGACACCACGTGTGGGGAAGCAGAGAGAGCCCAACAGGGTGAGGGGGACCCTCGGTCAGATGGCCTGGCACACAGCCACAATGAAAGACTTGAATCTGCTTGTGACCACTGACAATGACACAGGTCCAGGCAACGTCTCCTTCTGTTCTACGTATGGTCACCATCAGTAGGAGTCTGTGGTAGTTATCCATCTGTCTGTCTGTCCATCCATCCGTCAATCCACCCATCATTCATTTTTTCCAGTCCTTTGTTTACCTTATTTTCGCAAAAAGCTATGGTTGAAGAGGTCTGATAATCTCTATTTGGTGAACAAGTATCTATTTTCTTTAATACAAACGGTTTCTTTCCCCCTGATTATTAGAATATTCTCAAACATATATAAAAATGAGAGAATACAAAGAACATAACGCAAATCTTCTACCCCAAACTGATTACAATAAGCATTTTGTCAGACGTTTAGCTTTTTAAAATGTATGTCAGCACAACTCGGATAAGGGATTTTCTAATTGTACTCTGATTTTTTTTTTTAACTTACATGATGATACCGTCAAATAATTTCTTCACAAAATTATAAACTTTTCATAAAGATTCCATTTAAAGGCTGTGTAATAATCCAATGCTATGGAAACTACGTTCGTGCAGTGGTTAAGTGCTGCAGCTGCTAACCAAAAGGTCAGCAGTTCAAATTCACCAGGTGCGCCTTGGAAACTCTGGAGCAGTTCTACCCTGTCCTATAGGGTTGCTATGAGTCAGAAGTGACTTGATGGGAATGGGTTTTGGGTTTTACAGGCTAGTCAGTAGTTTTATTATCATGAGAGATTTACAATGTCCCCAATTATTCCCTATTCTAGTAAGCATTTCACTAGACATACCTTATTCATTAGTTTCCATTTGAAAATAATTAGCTTTTTTTGCTTTATTTTCTCAGACAGCTCTTTACACCATTCCTACTGGGATTTCACTTGGAATTACACTGATCCTTTATATAAGCTTTGGACTTTCCAATGAGAACTTGCTGGGTGCCTCCATTTACTCCAGCTTTCTTTTATAGCTCAGTATGTCTTTGTCACAGGCCTCGTGTCCTTTTCAGAAAGGATATTCTTAACTACATCACACTGTTGTTGATGATGTAATTATGGCTGCTTTTTAAAGTTACAATTTCTAAGTGGTTATTGTTGGTATAGTGAACTCCCTGGCTTTGGTAAATTTATCTTGTTTTCAGACACTTAAATACTCAGTGACAATATAAAATTATTCTTTTGATGTCAAGTTAAAAGGTTCTAAGTTACCACTTGGCCCAATGCACTCGGGGAAGTCCTGCAGAACCTCTCACTGGTGGCTAGAGCACACACAATCAGAGCAGGCCACACACGGAAGGCCTCCCGCATAAGCTCCAGCACATGGCTGCTAAGATTAGATGTCCTGCTCAGGCTGGACTAAGTCAGGCCCTGGCCACACAGCTTTGCAAAGGACACTCAATTTCTTTCCAAGCTTCATCCACTGCCTCACCTTAAACTGGAAAATCATCTTCTCTCACACACATTCTCCACGGGGCACTAGCGAAGAAATCAAACCCATTTCTAAATATCAAGACCATCTTACTCACTACCTGCCTTCTTTCCTCTTAAAGTGAGGCAAACAAATGAATGGAAAACGGCCAGCTTCCAGGAGACGTCACTTACCTTCGCGCCTTTAGCTCCAGCTCTGCCACCACCGGGTCGGCCATAGTCACCCTGCGAACAAAACAATTCATTCCCAACAGCCCAGACGCAGCAAACGCAGACCTCCTCAAAAGAGGCCAAGACAGCCAGCTTTGCAGTTTGATTCGGAGAAACTTGGGGTCGGGTCCTCCCTCTGGGGCA
Organism: Heterohyrax brucei; assembly: GCA_028571685.1. Lineage (NCBI taxonomy): Eukaryota > Metazoa > Chordata > Mammalia > Hyracoidea > Procaviidae > Heterohyrax > Heterohyrax brucei. Next base: position 25,624,374 of record CM053149.1, on the reverse strand, counting down.
TGCCACTCGCACTTACGTGATGTGACACTAAAGACAACTGTCAACAACAGAGACAGTGTACTGTCCCTTAATCTTTTTACCTGCAGAATGGAAAGAACACTTACTTGTGTTGGTACAGAGAGGAAGTGAGGTAATACCAGGCAGGTAGTGGTTTTTAATAAAAGGAGCCAGCAGTCTTACTTTCGGGATAACACACACATTTTATACCTTAGCCCTAATCTACTTATCAGTTCACTACGTAAAAATAACAAAACCCAACACCTTCTGCCATCAAATCGATTACAACTCACAGTTATTTTGTGGGATGCAGCAAAACGGCCCCATGGGGTTTCCAAGGAACAGCTGGTGGATTTGAACTGCCAACCTTTTGGTTAGCAGCCAAGCTCTTCACCACTGCACCACCTTACTAGCCACTCCCTGGAAGCCTTACGAGGCAGCCCTACGGGGTTGCCATGAGTTGGAATTAAGTTGATGACAATGGACTTGATTTTTTTTTAAATGTCTAGGCCTTGGCTACTCTCTGACCCTTGCAGGAGGCCTTAGTGAAAAGCCCTGAGCATTGATGGCAGGATAGGTCTCTGATAAAGAGATTCTGATGGGACAAAAGATTGAAACAAGGGTTATGGGATGCTGATGGCAAGTTTTATCCATTTTACAATTTGGCTTTAAGAGCATCCTAGCCTCTGTTGTTTGGACGCTGGCAACTGCCCTCTTGGGAAGGCTGGCCACTGGTCAAGGAACTAAGTCAAGGTCAGGATAAAGTCTGTATCAATTTCCAGAAAACTGTAAGGCTGAAATAGACTACTATCATGGATGGAATCTGTGCAGCAGTTTAGCTAGGCCATGATTCCTGGTGCTGTGGGATGCTCCACTGTGTTGTAATCCTGCCTCTACAATGTTAACGAGGGTGGACGGGTGGCAGTTGTGTTTGTGGAGCAGGACTGAGAGTATAAGATTGTTTTGTGCCTTGAGGCAGTCTCTTAAGGTATAAAGGAAAGAAGTTAGCAGAGAGATTTGGGGACCTCATACAATCAAGAAGCTGTGCTGGAAGCTGACTGCATCTTTTGGGAAGGACCAGGGTGCCCGCACTTCAGAAAGTTCCAGCCCAGGGCCAGATTGCCAACAAGGACATTCTTTCAGCTCCAGCAAACAAAGCCTTCCCCTGGAGCTGACACCCTGAATTTGGATTTGACAAAATAAAATTTCTCTTTTTAAAGCCATCCACTTGTGGTGTTTCTGTTAGTGCAGTGCCAGATTAGACTACAGCAGATGGCATCCTGAAACAGAACCGCAGCAGGTATCAACTCAACTGAACGATTCCAAGGGCCCGATCCAAGGCAGTGATAAAATACCAACCGGCATTCCTCGGGGACCAGGAAAGCCACTATCTCCTTTTATCCCCAGATCTCCAGGTTCTCCCTGTTAAAAAGAGCAATAAAACATATCCTCATTAGGCTGTTACTATAATGGAAATCAGGCACAATGGCACCAGGACAGCATTCAACCACATCCATGTGCATCACACACAGTGCCAAGGGCTTTGTGTTACGCAAGTTATGTGACAGAACAGCTGCTGCTGGCCCATGAGGTTACTAAGTTGACAGCTGAAGCTCCGTGTGATTTACTGTTTAATCCAAGCTGCCATTTCAGCAGCCCAGGGACCTGAACCACGCCCTTGGAAAGGTCTTACCAGGGCTCGAGTAGGAAGTGCTGGGCTGTTTCAGAAAACACTCAACTGTTTTCACAGGATCATCCAGGCAAGTCATCTGGCTGCTGCAAAGACGGCGGACTGATTCATCCACTCTTGAGGTTTGCAGCATTCATCGAGATACCCAGGGGACTAAGACATCCCTGGCAACAGCTGCTGACTTCTGACTAGAAGCATGTCTCCTACAGCTTATAAATCAATCTCAGGGTTGTGTTTGGAAGTTTCAGCCAGGCAGGAAAAATTAAACCAGCCTTACAAAGAATGGCTAATCCCCTTTTTTAAAAACAAATGCTTAATTTTTGAGTAGTTTTAGAGTTACAGGAAAAGTAGTCAGGGCCAGTTCCCCCATCATTAACATTAATTGGTATGACACACTTGTCATGGCAAAACTGATACATTATTAGCAAACCAAAAGTCCATACTTTATTCAGATTTTCTTAGTTTTTACCTAATACCAGGTAAACCCGGGACACAGCACTTACATTAAGCAAGGTGTTGTTTTTGCTGAGTGCTGTCAAATTGGTTCCGACTCGTAGTGGCCCTGTGTGTAACAGGATAAAACACTGTCCAGTTCCTGTGCCATGCCCACAATCGCTGCAGCCACTGTGTCATTCCATCTCATTGAGAATCTTCCTCTTTGGGGCTGATCCTCTACTTTACCAAGAATGACGTCCTTCTCTGAGAACTGATCCCTCCTGACAGCATGTCCAAAGTACGTAAGACGCAGCCTCAACCATCCTTGCTTCTAAGGAGCACTCGAGTCGTATTTCTTCTAAGACAAGAGCTATTTGTTCTTTTGGTATATTCAGAACTTCTCCAACACCACAATTCAAAGGTATCAATTCTTCTTCTGTCTTCTTCGTTCACTGTCCAGCTTTTGCATTCATATGATGCGACAGAAAATACCATGGCTTGGGTCAAGTGCACTTTAGTTTTCAAGGTCACACTGCTGCTTTTCAACACTTTAAACGGGTCTTTTGCAGTACACTTGCCCAATGCAATGCGTCTGTTGGTTTCTTTACCGCTGCTTCCATGGCTGTTGATTGTGCACCCAAGTAAAAGGAAATCCTTGACAGCCTCCATCTTTCTCCCCTTATCATGATGTTGCTTATCAGTCCAGTTGTGAAGACTTTTGTTTTCTTGGTGTTGAGGTGTCACCCATACTAAAGGCTGTGGTCTTTGATCTTCATCAGTGTCAGGCTTATGCTTACGTGTGCTTTCTTAATGCGGTGCACAATTTCCCCAGGTGACAATGGGGTGAAGCTGTGCACTACAGATTAGTAAGTAAACACAGTTAAGCCTGTAGTTTACTGCGCAATCTGTCCCTGCCTGGCATCCTTTTTCCGTTCCGGGACCCTATCCAAGATAATGTGCTGTATTTAGCTATCTGTTTAAGCTCCTCTAGCCTGTGACAGCTTCTCAGACTTTCCTTATTTCTAATGACCTTGGCATTTTAGAGGAGTACTGATCAGGTATTTTGTAGAATCTCTCTTAGTTAGGGACCGTTAAATGGTTTTTCATGATCAGACTTGGGTTGTGAGTTTTGAGGAGGAAGACCACAGAGGTCAAGGGTCATTTTCACCCCACCATATCAAGTCCACAAACTCTCAGAGTGACTTTTCATTATTGTTGTCGACTCTGATCATCTAGTGGATGTTGGGTTACGTTTCTCCACTGTAATCCTACCCTCACATATATACACTATCCATACTGTCCTCATATGAAGGAAGAAGGCTGACATGTGCATACAGTCAATATGTTAAGGGGTGGGACTGGTTAACTCCTTTTATAAGAACAGAAAGGTAATCAAGCCAAACCAAGTGACATCGATTCCAACTCACAGCGACCCGACAGGTCACAGCAGAACTGCCCTATACAGTTTCCAAGGAGTGCCTGGCAATCTGATCCTCTCTGTCTAGAAATACCGCCATGATTCTCTCTATTCTTTATAGCATCTTCAACCTCATTTTTCACCCTGGTTTTCTCTTCTCTGCTCAAACACACACTGCAGTCAATTGTATCACTGAAAACAAATACCTGCCTCTACTCTTTTTCCTGAAGCCCTGTGGTACAGTAGGTCAGAGCTGGGCTGCTAAACCACAAGGTCAGTGTTTAGAATCTGCCAAGGCTCCTTGGAAACCCTATGCGGCCGGTCTATTCTGTCTTATAGGTTTCCTACGAGTTAGAATTGACTTGATGGCAACGGGTTTGGTTTTTGGTTTAATCTTTCCTAGACCTTGCCAGTGCTAGTAGTTAATGCCCTCTTCTTTCCTTCTCTTTGAAGTCTAGTTTCTCCACATAGCAGCTGACAACCTATAGCCATTTCCTCTCCACCAACACACTGTTCAGACCCTCACAGTGTGCTTGCCTAGTCTTGTCCTCCCTTTAACTGTCACTCTTTCCATGTGTCCCTTGGAGAGTCTTAGTCACTAGACATGATGACTGCTTCACCTCTCCTAACTTTCCCTTCTGATGATACTCTTGGCTTTCCCTTCTTGAAATCTCCTCAACATCCAGTGTTTTTCTGTTTCTTCTCCTTCTTTTCTAATAATTCATTGTTTCTTCTCACTCTTCTTACATGCATTCTCAAGAGTTTTTATCTTTTTATTCAAATGACTCCAAAAGTACATCTCTAGCCAGCTCTGACCTCTTTCTTCTACTCTAAGTGATTTTCTTTGCCCTTAAACCCTTATGACTTCCCTATTTCCATGTAGTCTTATCGCCCATGCAGGAAGTCCCAAGTCACCTGACACTCCTCCTTAGCCTCAGGTCCTGCTGAAAGAACCCTCCTGAGTCACCACAAGCTCCTCTGTCCCACTCTGTTAAGTTACCCCACCACTGCTTGTCCATACGCCAACTGGCCTCCTCACTTCAGATTACTTCTACACTGGGATGTCTACTAAAATCTTCTAAAAATCTGGCTGTGTTAACATATGCCATTCAGAAGTTTAAAAAGCACTACTGCCACAGTGGCTAAGAACTATGGCTGTTAACTGAATGGTCAGCAGTTCACATTCACCAGCTGCATCTTAGAAACCCTATGGGGCAATGCTACAGGGTCACTGTGAGTCAGAACTGACTTGACGGCAAAGGTTTGGCTTGGGTTTTTTTGTATTCATTACTGAGTCACCATGAGTATTTTGTTCTTCACAAGTCAGCCAGCCAGATCATTTTTCATTCCTCAAATACCCCCGCAAGGATTTTCTAAAACCCGTGCCTTCCTTCACACTATGTCTTCTACCTGGAATTCCTCACCAGTTCCCATGTCTACTTGCCCAGATCCTTCTTACCTTCCAAGTCTATGTCCTCTATGATATCTCTTTCTCCAACCCCCAAATGAGCACTTACATTTCCATGGCAGTCCCTACCCCAACCAAAAAACCAAATCCAAACCACTGCCATCAATTATGACTCCCAGCGACCCTACAGGACAGAGGAGAACTGCCCCAGACACCTGGTGGATCTGAACTGCTGGCATTCTGGTTAGCAACAGTAAAGCTTCATCACTATGCCATGAGGTTTCCCAGTCTATGTCATAGATTACACTCTTGAAAATATTCCAGATTCTTTGGGAGGTGATTCCATGTCACATTTAACATTATGTTGCTAGAGCTGTTGGATGCCACTCAGTCAGTTCCGACTCACAGCAACCCAGTGTACAGCAAAGAGAAACACCCTCTGGTCCTGCACTATCTTCACAGTTGTTGCTATGTTTCAGCCCCTACTGTAGCCACTGTGTCAGTCCACCTGGCTGAGGGCCTTTCTCTTTTTTGGCTAATGCTCTATTTTACCAATCACGATGTCCTTCTCCAGGGACCGGTCCCTCCTGATATCATGTCCAAAGTACATGAGATGAAGTCTTGCCAACTTTGTGTCTGAGAACACTCTGGTTGTACTTCTTCCAAGACAAGTCTGTGGCAGTCTATAGTGTATCCTATACTCTGCCAACACCAGAATTCAAAGACATCAATTCTTCTTCAGTCTTCCTTACTCATGGCCCAGTTTTCACAAGCATACCAGGTGACTGAAAATACCCTGGCTTGGATCAGGCACACCTTAGTCCTCCAAGTAACATTTTCGCTTTTTAACACTTTCAAGGTCTTTTGCAGCAGATCTTCCCAGTGCAATACATCATCTGATTTCTTGACTGCTTCTTGACTGGGTGTTTAACATTATATCACACAGAAACTCAGTCATTCCAGAAATATTTGCTCAGCACTTACCATGTGCCAGAGATTCTTCCAAGCACTAGGGACACAACAGAGAACAAAGCAGACCAAGATCCCTGCTTTCCTGGAGCCGAGCCGAATGCTCTGTACATTGCTTAGGTCTGAAAAGGTGTTAAGCAAAGATCTGTATGGATGGTGGAAAGGAAGAAAGCAATGAAGGAAGGAAAGAATAAAGAAAGGAAGGAAAGAAGGCAGGCCTGCCCCAGAAGAGTTCCCTTGGCCTGAGGTCTTTTAGTTCAGACTGGATGTAGCCCCTCATGAGATGATGCCAAACTGGAATCTGTGACTTCATCCTGGTCCACACCCAGATCCTTAGATGTTGCTGGCTCTCTAAGAATCAAGCCATGGTGTTGGGGCAATGAGATGTGTTCTCCTTTTTGTTGAAAAGGCTCTGGCTAATACCACCAGACACACTTCTCTTTAGCAACAAACCTCAGCTTTGGTGGGTGAAGTGGAGGTGACCTACTTTATTTCCTTGGCCTCCCAGACGGCCTTGACCCCCTTCCTCTCCTCCTGGTCCTGGAGGCCCCTGAAACAAAACAAGGAATACAAATATAGCAGCATGTAAAGCAACATTTCTTGAAACTCTTCACATTTCCTCTAAGAGGAAAATGTCCTACAGATGGGAAAAGAGTTATGACTATACTGATTCCTGCTCTGGAAAAAAGGATTGCAGCTGTCACCTAAACAGTAAACAGAAGAACATTAATACAGTAATTCATGCCAGATGTTATGTGAATGCTTATGCTTCCTTGTGAGTTTTCCAAAGAGATTTCAGGTTCTCACTGCTTTGTTGGTACAGCAGATGTTACTAAAATGTCCAGCACTCAAGGAAGGAATTCTAAATGACACCATAAACTTGATTCTTACTGGTCCCTTACTTTGGTAGAAGACATTTTTGTAAAGGCAAAATAGTTTTATTTGCAAATAATACGATTTGCATATTAGAAAGCTTGCAAATAGGAGGGATCAATCCCTGGAGAAGGACATCATGCTCAGTAAAAAAAAAATAAATAAATAAATTTTTACTCAGTTATGTAAAATAAAAAAAAAAAAATAAGCACTAGCAACAGAATTTGTTAAGGTGGTACAAGATATTCAGAAACAGTTTTTTCAAACCTCCTAGAAATAAGCTAAAAAAAGTAAATGTAAATAAATTCCTATTTACCAATAAGAGAAAAATATAAAACATTAATAAATATAACAATAAAGATACAAGAAAGCTTTGAAGATATTATTGAAGAAAAAACAAAACAAATGGATAAATACAGAAAATATATTAGCTATACGTTCTTCCAATATTCTCAAAAATACGTTTTATTAGAACTTTAGAGCTGGACAATTTAAAATCTCAATTCAAAGGAGTACAACTGCCTTTCTCTGTTATTTACACTTGAGATCAGCTTTCTCCTTTGGGACATCCAGACATATGGCAACAAAAATCTCTTTCGGCTACTGAAGTGTTTACAGATACTTGTAAATAACTTCAACACCAGTGAATTGAGTTCATTTTCACAAATATTTTTGCTATGGTTGTTATTATTTAAATAAACCAACTCTGTGTAATATAAATGATGCTTAACAAATTTATTTTCTCAGGAAAAAAAAAACTGTGACATTAACCTTTTGGTCTCTCTCTCTCTCTATATAAAATAAGTTGGACATAAGTTATCTCCTTAGTCCTAGAAAGGACTATTTACCAACAAGTTGTCTAAGGAAGACAATAAAAATCTTTATACAGTTCCTCATTTTTTTCTTTTCTCTAAGTCTAAATTTCCTCACTCTCATAGCTCTTCAACCCATTTTCCTCTATCTTTCACTTCCAACGCTGCCTGGAACTTGCTCCAGTGACCTTCCTTTTCAATCCAGTTGACACTTTTCTCTCCTTACCTTACTTGAAAATCAATCCTCTAGCCATTGAACTGGTTTCCCTTCACAGTGGCCCTGTAAGGTGTTGGCAGACACAGTGGACATACCATGAGCCATCAGAAGAATGAAAAAAATCTGTCTTGCAGGAATCACAGCCTGAACGTTCCTTCCGGGAAGGATGGCAAGACTTTCGTCTCCCATACTTTGGATATTATCAAGAGGGATTAGTCCCTCGAGAAGGACATTCTGCTTGCAAAGTGGAGGGTCAGTGAAAAAGAGGGAGACTCTCAGCAAGATGGACTGATGCAGTGGCTGTAACAACGGGCTCAAGCATAACAACCATCAAGAGAATGACAGAGGACCAGGCAGTGCTTCACGCTGTGTTACACAGGGTCCCTATGAGTCGGAACTGACTCAGTGGCACATGACCACCACCACCTCACCTGACTTTGATTAGATACTCACTGAAATTTTTCTGGTAGCTTCTGTAATATCAACTTACCATAATCTTCCTGGTACCCTCTGCTCTCTTCTCAGCAATCTTCCAAGACTTCTCTTATTCTCTTGCCCTCTTGAATGTTTCACATGCCCCAAAGTGAAAAAGAGTCTGACCTTACTTTTCTCACGTCATCTCCCCTTCCTGAATGACATTTCCATAGATTGCCTCACCAGCGCTACCCAGTAACTCACAGATACGTGCACTCCTAGTCCAAATACATCAGAGTCTTAGTGGTACAGCAGTAGGCAACTCAACTGGTAACTGAAAGGTCAGTGGTTTAAACTCATCCGCTGCTCCATGGGACAAAGATGTGGCCATCTGCTGCCATAAAGATTTACAGCCTTGGGAACCCTATGGGGCAGGTCTACTCTCCCCTACAGGGTCGCTATGAGTCAGAACTGACTCAATGGCAGTGGATTTTGGTTTAGCACAAAGCACTCAGTATTATCTCAGACTCATATGTCAAAACATCTACTGGATACCACACAAGAATTAATTATACAAAATAATCATATCTGTCCTAAATCATGCTCCTAGCCTCGCATTCTGTTCCAGGAATGGCATTACCATTTCTTCCTCATGAAATTGAAGCCAGAAGCCTGAATATCATTCTAGGCCCTCCCTTTAACTCACGTTTTAAAACTACTCAGCTCTAAGTTCCTGAGACTCTCTTCTTTGTGGGTATTTGCCCCTTCCTCCATTCTCACTGCTGTTACCTATTGTCAGCGAGTGACATCAGCAAAACGGTGGAATGGGCAGCTCCAAGCTTTCGTCCCCCACAAAACACTGAGTCACAAGCAGAAGCTATCAGAACAAACCTTGTTAGAACTCAGTCGAGGTTAACAGATGCCAAATGAACACTGAATCAAGAAAAAAAGCAATGTAATGTGGCAGAAAAAAATCACCAACGAGTCAGAGGAGAAATCATAATGTAAATTAGAAAATACTTAGGGATGAATGAGAATCATAGTACAGTATATAGAATCTTATGGAAAGCAGTTAAGACAGTGCCTTAGAGGGAAACCTATACCAGTAAAAAGAAGGAAAATCTCAAATCAATAACTTAACATTACATCTTGAGGAACTAGAAAAGGAAGACAAAGACAAAATTACACTCAAAGCTAGGAGAAGGAAGGAAATAAAGATCAGAGATGACATACATGGAAAAGCCACAGAGAAAATTCACAACAAAACCAAAAGTTGGTTCTTTGAAGAGGTCAATAAGAACGGCAAACCTTTAGCTAGAATAACAAAGAACAAAAGATAGCTGCAAGTGAATCTAATGAGAAATCAAAGCAGGAATTACTACTCACTTTACCAAAAAAAAAAAAGGTTGTAAATTCCAACTTGCAGTGACCCTACAGGACACAGTAGAACTGCCCCATGGCTTCCAAGCATTGCCTGGTGGATTCAAACTGTTGACCTTTTGGTTAGCAGCTTGAGCTCTTAACCACTATGCCATCCGAGTTTCCACTGACTTTACAGAAACAACACAGGACTGTAACAATTATGTGAGCAACTGTAGACTAACAAATTTAACAACCTAGATAATACAAACAAATTCCTAAGAAGACACAAATATAAACTGACTCAAGGAGAATTTATAAATTGTCAATAGATTTTTAACAAGTAAAGAGATTGGATCAGTACTCAAAAACCTCTGAAAGAAACAGTCCGAGACCTGATGGTTTCACTGCTGAATTTAGCCAAACATTTAGATAAATTAAACCAATCATTTTGAATCTTTCCAAAATTCAGAACAGAAGGGAAAACTCCCCAGTTCATTCTATGAGGCCAGCATTAATCTGATACCAAAACCTGATAAAGACATCACACCTACCCACCTACTCACACACAAATTACAGACCTATATGAATAAAGATGCAAAAAAAATCTCAGCAAAGTATTAGCAAGCCAAATACAACAGCATATGTGGGGTAGGACCTTCAGGTAAATGAAGAAACAAAGGAACAAAGAAAGGTAAAATACAACATTTATTTTAAAGATATTTGTCCCTTTGTACTGTTTTCTTGTTTCTGTCTTCATCCCTTCCTCCATTCCCACTGCTACCACCTATCCTTAGAGAGAGACATCTGCAAAGCAGTCGGGTAGGCAGCTCCAAGTATTTCTGTTGTACGGTAGCTATACGCTTAGCTAGATTAGCACGTCTGATTTATACACACAGCTCCTAACACTGTGTAAGTCATTAAGCCTTCAAAATACTGTCAGCAGAAATCATCTCCCTTTTTCTAAACATGTATCTTAAGAAACACTTTAATTCACAATCAGAAAACATTCTTGTTATTCTATTAAGCAGCTAGTTCCTGTGAGCTGAAAAACAACATAAACCTATGAAGTGGGCTTACAGAGCCAGGAACTCCTTGCCGAAAATGAAGAGGATTTGAAACACTTACTGATGAACATCAAGGACCAAAGTCTTCAGTGTGGATTATACCTCGACATCAAGAACACAGAAAGCCTAGCAGCAGCAGTGAAGAAATCAAAAGACGCACTGCATTGGGAAAATCTGCTGCAAGAGATCTCTTTGAAAAGTAAAGGCATTACCTTGAAGACTAAGGTGCTCCTGACCCAAGCCATGGTATTTTCAATCACATCATATGTATGCAAAAGCTGGACAATGAATGATGAAGATAGAAGAAGAACTGGAGCCTTTAAACTGTGGTGTTGGAGAATAACATTGAACATACCACGGACCACCAAAAGAACAAACTGCCCTGGAAGAAGTAAAACCAGAGTGCTCCTCAGAAGCAAGGATGGCGAGATTGCATCTTACAGACTTTGGACATGACGTCAGGGGGGGATCAGTCCCTGGAGAAGGACATCGAGTTTGATAAAGTAGAGGCTCAGTGAAAAACAGGAAGCCTTTCAACAAGACGGACCGACACAGTGGCTCCAACGACGGGCTTAGGCATCAAAATGATCGTGGTCATGGCGCTGGACTGGGCAGTATTTCAGCTGTACCCACGGTCACTGAGTTGGAACCAACCTGATGGCATCTAACAACGACGACAAAGTATTGACACTGTCTTGTATATATGGTGTGTTTGTCTCTTGTGGTTTTCCTTTGAAAACAACAACATGAGATACCATTCATCATGCTGTAGATTCAGAAAATGCCACATAATCTTTGAAACTGCATTTTCACTGTGTTGACAAGCAAAGGACACCAGCCTGAATAAATGGAAGAGTTAGACTTGTGAGAAGAGACACCTTTTGACTAATCCTGGCTATGCCAGGACGGTGAATGATTTCTGACTATGCCCAACGAGCCACAGCAAGATTGAAGGGGACTCACTGGAAGAGCTGCACTACAGGGCAGAAGGAAGAACTTACGTGTGTAACAGCCACTGGGATACAGCTTTGGATTCTAGACCAGGGGAAATATCAAGACCTTTGGATTTCAACCCATCTACGTCGCAATGATTAGATACACAGATGAGATCACTGCCCAGTATGTTTTCCTTGGCATTCACTAATTTATTTCTAAATCTCAATTTTTAATGCAGCCAGCTTTTAAGGATTTAGGGATGTCAACATAAAATCATTGCTTTTTATTAATACAGTTTAACTATGAAATTGAAAAAGGCACTGCCAGGCTTTGTGAAGGAGTGTATACATCAAAACGAGGAATTAATATTCTCATGAGGAGTAATTAATATGCTTGAAATCATTGTCTCATGAGCTAAAACCTCACGTAAAATTGCCTACTCAATATTTTGATGATGCACACAGCCACTTACGAATTGGGCCTTTGCCCAGTTTAACTAATGGGCAGAAAGTCATAGATTTTCTTTTTCCTTAGTCAGCAAAAACCTAAGCCCCAGTGTCTCATTCATTCACTGACTGATTAATTTACTGCATAAGTATTTGTTGTGGTCCACCGTGTGCCAGGCACGGCTGTTCTGAGCTTTGGGGAAAGAGTGTAAGCAAGATAAAGTCCTAGCCCTCACAGAGGTTACCATTTAGAAATGGAGACAGAGAAACAACTACACAAATATGTATTATCATATGACAGCCGGTAAGCAAGGGCCTTGCGCTCCAAGAGTGGTCCAGGCAGGGACTGGCGACAGCAGCAGCATGGCCTGGGAGGGCGGTAGAAAGGCTGACTCTCAGGCTCCGTCCCAGGTCTACTGAATCAGAATGGACATTTTAACGAGTTTTCTGGCTGATTCTTACGCACTTTCAAGTTTCAGAAGAGCTGATGTCAGGCATCACCTGGGCAACTGTGAAAATTAGATATCCTGGCCTCACCTCCAGAGATTCTGATTTCAGTGGTCTTGAAGAGTCCCAGGTGGTGGAACGTTTTATGCTTTCCCTGGGACATTCTAATGTTCAGCCAGGGTTCAAGAGTACCAGAGTAGGTTATATCCTTGACACCAAGAACATACAACATATGGGAAGAGCCTGACCAGCTGAGTGACACGATCTGATTTACGTACAAGAGAAATTCTTAGCCCATAATACCAGGAGGAAAAAAATAAAACCCACGGCCATGTCACTGAGTCGACTCCTACTCACAGTGACCCTATAGGACAGAGTAGAACTGCTCCACCGAGTTTCCAAGGAGGACCTGGTGGATTAGAACTGCTGACCTTTTGGTTAGCAGATTTAGCCCTTAACCACTATGTAACCAGGGTTTCCCAACCCCTAAGAGCTGCTGATTAACCAAGGCAAGGAGGGTAAGAAACTGTCTCCACCTCTGCAGACACAGATAATCCAACACGCAAGGTAAGCACAGTCCTTACCTGCTCACTAGATCATCTGTAGTGAACAACTAGCTATTTTTTCACTTCAGATTCTGCTTCTAGGTATGACTGGCATCTGTCTCTCAATGCCACAGCACTCCCCTACAGAATCAAAGCCTCTTTCCAAGTTTATAATTCCTGACAAGGATAGATGACCCAGTAAGCAAGGATAGCACGGGCTTACTTGTGTTTTTACTTACTAATCTGCAGTGCACAATTTCACACCTTTGATGTCGGCAAACCCATGTGAAATCATGCACTAAAGATTAGTAAGCAGGCAGACAGAAGCTTGGGCTTCCCTTGCTTCCTGGCTCGTCTGCCCTTGCATCTCAAGTCAGCTAGATCCATAACCTCTCCTGCACAATGGTGGCCAGGATTTGACGAGACTACCAAATCGAGCTCTGAAGTCAAAACTAGCACCCCTTGCTGGTTCGCAGGCAGTAAGTGCCTCCATCTGAAGGAAAGAAACCACAGACATTCATCTGATGACCAAAGGCAAACCCAGCTGCAGTCATCTTCTCTCTTGTCACATACCTGGGGACCTTTACTTCCAAGACTCCCTTTATCTCCTTTCACACCAACATCTCCTCTTCGACCCTAAGTACACAGAATGAAAGCATTATTTCCTCCCTTAAAGAAAACAACACCTAAATGATGACCTGGATGTTAGCTACAACAACGCTAAGTCAGTGGCATGGGCAGAAATTGGAAGGAGAGCTCCCATCTGATTTTTGTCCTATGTTGTTATCTGTTGAACTTTGTCACATCTGTGCAGGTGTATGGTGACTTAATCTGAACTGTAGGTAGTTGGGTATTCGCAGTTGAAGTGACTAGGGCCTGCAAGAAATACTGCACAATTTCACTTTGAAGTTGAAGTTTTTTAGTACTGCTTTCCAAGTATCTTAAGCATCTTTAAACTCCAAATCCATGTTTCTAACATATATATACATGCATATATATATTACATAATTACATGAGTCTGAAACTGGAACATTGAAGTTGCTTTTCTATTCGATAACTGCACTGAAGATTGGTCACAAACAAGATACGGCATATGGCAAGCAAGATATAATCTGGATATTTCTATATTATGTTGCTTCTTAACTCTGGCTTTCATCTGTTATTCAAAGCAACCTCCACGCTGTGTTTGGTTTTTAAATCTCCCTTGAAAGTGTGTCATGAAAAAGAGTGAGGGTTTTAGGAAATGCAATAAAGGATACAGCAGTATTACTTGTTTAGAAGGAGATAAAGCCAGTCAACCTACTGAACTGCTTCCCTACAATCCCAGCCCTAACTTTCTTCAGCTAGCCAGTAACAACAAAGAAAAAGGAACAAAGCCAGGAAGGGCTAGAGGTCCCAGAGGGAAGACTGCTCACTGCTCTGAAACCTTGGTAAATGTGGACTGAATGTCTCTTCTGATGTTAAGGATATCTTGTCCAACTTTCATGCACCAAACTGTCAACAAACTAGTTTTTGTTTTTTATAATGACGTGGATTAAAGTATTGAAGAATAGCAGAACCACTGTCATGCATATGCCAAGAAGCACAACTGTTTATCAAGTTTTTAAAGTGAAAAGTTTGAGGAGGAGGAATATGTTCTAACTTTTTGTGGTCTGACCTTCTCTCCTGTCAGCATTTTCTAGGACCTCCTTTTTCTTCTCACTCATTGTTTTAAGCTACATTTTTCCTTGGCTGCTGGCACTTCTTCCCCCTCATGTGGTCACGGTAAAGAGCCAACTATGGCTTTTTCCTTGCAAAGGAAAAAATGCTTGAGACATCTCCCTGGAGAAGTGAGCTAGAAAAAGCAGGCTGAGTGGTATGCTACAGATCATCCTGCTGAAGACTCCAGCTGGGTTTGGAGTAATTCCTTCCCCCAAGTAGAGCCATCTGTCTACATCACGGGCATCCTACTATATAGCACTGAGCTCTTACCGAGCTAAAGTGACCCCATTTTCCAGATCTGTGGTTCACCATTTTCTGTGTGGCCCAAGGTCTCCCCAGAATATCCTCACTAGCCTGAATCTAATGCACAGGGTTAGTTGCCAGAGTGTTCATTCTTTAACTTCTTTAATGGTGATAAAGATAAAGACGACCAGCCACTATACACGTCAGGAGAGGGTTGCTTTCTTAACTTAGTTACCATGAATTCACTTTAACCATCTGTAATTCTGCAATGGGCTTTGAGAATTACTATCAAGGTTTCAGGTTCTCCCCACTTCCAGGTGAGAAAATAGAAACTTCTTTATGTTTTCCACTTTTGTTAGGTCATGACATGTACCTGAGGTCCCTTTAGTCCCAAGGACCCTTCAAGTCCATCTGGACCTGGGATTCCTTTCTGTCCCTGTGGTAAGAATCAAGCTGTTAATATTATATTCTATGGACTTTGTCTCCTTTACATGCAAAATCATAGCATTTTTCCAATCATAATGATACAGCATGATTTTTTTTAAAGAAAATTGAAAAAGAGGGGGAAAACAGAAAGAAGAAAATAAAAATCTATGCTCCAATGAAGCAAAGCTAACCACAGCTAATATGCTGGTGTACTTCCTTTTGGTTTATGTATATATAAAAACAACACCAATTCATTGTTGTCAGGTTCATTCTGACAGTAATCCTACAGGACAGAGTAGAACTGCTTCATAGGGTTTCTAAGGAATGGCTGGTGGATCTGAACTGCCCACCTTTTGGTTAGCAGCCATAGCTCTTAATCAGTGGGCTACCAGCACTCTGTAAATGTACATATACACACACAGACACATCTTTTTTTATAAAATCTGTATTACATTGTATGTGTGATTTAGGTATTGGCCTTAACAGAAACCAGAACTTGCTTCGCATTTTCCTCAAAAACTCCATGCACCCTACACATTATCTTTCTATGTGCTGAATTTGTTAGCGCCATTTACTCAGTGTTTCTGTCACAGCAGCACAAGAGAACTAAAACACACACAGAATATTTCTATTCAAATAGACTAAATATCTAGGGATCAAAAGTTGAGCCTTTTGTTCACACTGACCTTGCTCTCTGCTATAGATAAGAATTTCAAAGAGTAAGGAAGGATTAAGACAGTTTATTTGAGCAACTATTAGGATAGCCTAAATTTGCATCTCGGTTGTTATACTGTTGGATGTAATTGTTTCTCACTGATACTCTTTCCATATAAATCAGAAACAGGAAATTCCTGAACATATTTCTCCTATCTTATTTCACATATTTGATGACATTTTTCTGGTTTGCTCTCTTTTGCTGAAGTCTAATCTTGAAGTGGTACAAGAAGTACATCTGTAGATGGTATCTGGAGATGTCTATTTTGCATTTATTCACAGTTTGACACAGCCAAGTGCTGTCGAGTTTAGCTAGGTATAAAATTCTAGGTTAACAACTATTTTTCCTCTGAACTGTGAAGATACTACTCTGTTGTTTCTGGTATGTGTACTATTTCTGCTGCAATCTAATATGTCACTCCTTTGCAGGTAAAGCCATCTTTTGTTTTGGTAGTATTTCAAATCTTCTCTTTAGAATTCTGAAGTTTTACCATCATGTGATTGAGAGTGCATTTTTTATTTATCCTGAAGGCATTTTTAATCTGAGAATGTTTTTCCACAATTTTGTAATGTTCTAAGTCACAAGTGCTCTTTCATAAATACTGCAAGTTAATCAAGCATGTATGAGTTCGACAATGAAGTCCACAAACTTAATTGTTCTAAGTGCTACATACCTCACTGCTGAATATTACTATGGTCACCTTCAATGTATTTCCCTTGGAAAGCTATGCACTGATGCCTATGCTACCCTTCAAAGCAATTTTGGTACTCTTCCTGGAATGGCCATTGTGCAAGGTAGCACAGTGCAAGTTCATGAATTTAATTGTGTAGCTGGGCATGAGGGCATTTTTAGCTGTATTGGAACACCTTCCCTACTCACCTGATCTGGCCCTCAGTGACTTTTTTCTTTACTGGAAGATAAAGGAAATATTGAAAGGAAGACATTTTGAGGATATTCTGGACATCAAGGGTAACAGGGCGACAGCTCTGATGGTCATTCCAGAAAAAGTTCCAAAACTGCTTTGAAGGGTGGACTAGCTGATGGCATCAGTGCATAGTTTCCCAAGGGGGGGAATTAGATGGTGACCATAATAATATTCTGCAATGATGTATACAGTCCTGTTCCTAGGACGAGTTTGCAAACTTAACTGGTAGTCCTCTCATGACGATGTGATACACTATAAACCAATGTACACTAACGGTGCATGATCTAGTTTTTGGTATGTTTACCTTTTGAACAAAACATCCAAAATATCTCATTTGTATTATGGCTTCATTGTATCTTCTTGGTTTATACAGAATTTTATGCAACTGGTAAATAAGTTTTCAGAATTAGTTTACCAAAAATCTAAAAGAGAGGTTTATCCATTGAGTTGCTAGAGCTTGCACTTGAAATTCAAACAAAGTCAAATTTAACAATCATTGGCCCAAGTACTTGCCATGTCTGGTCAGTAATCGTCATCTACTTTCATGAAACCGCCCAAATTTTTCCAAGATTTTATTTCGTAACTAGTATTATCAAAAAGCAAAACAAATCTTGGGTTTAGAAAAGCCTTCACAGAGCCTTTACTCCAGATCATTGATTAAACAGTGTTATGGACTGAATTATATCCCTAACATGACTGCCCCCCTACCCCCCAAACCCCAATGTGTTGTAAATCTTAAACCCTATGCATGTGGTTATAATCCCACTCAGGAACTGGTAGTCTTTGTTATGTTAGAAAATCAGGATTAACATAGGGTGTCTCTGGAATCAATCTCCTTTGAATTATAAAAACAGATTAAACAAGCCATCAGAGAGAGGGATGGGGTAGAACAGAAGCCAGTACACGTGGACACCTCTGAGAACCAGAGAGCAGACGATGAAGAGTCAAGGACTTCCCTCCAGAGCCAAGAAAGACAGAAAGATCTCCCCTCAGTTAGGTGCTCAGAATTCAGATTTCTAGCATCCCAAACTATGAGAAAATGAATTTGTTTGTTAACACCATTCACTCACAGTATTTTTGTTACACAAGCGTAAGAGAACTAAAACACACAGAGAATACTTATCAGTTAGAGTTCAGCAAAAAAATCACTGTACTACCGGTGGGCCTGTTGGTCCCCTTCGGCCATGAGTTGCCTAAAACAGAAGAAAGAGGAGGAATATCAATTCTGAAAAAAGTTTTTTTTAAAAAAATTTGATTTAAATTAGTAACAGACATTGTAGGCACTGACATATACAATGTTCCCATACAGTACCTCAAGCACTGAATTATTTTCTGCACCATGAAAGCAAAATGTTGCCAACTCTCCCTTTCCATCCTAGGGCAATGGATAACTGAAATCACTGACAACTGAATTCTACACATACTTATGAAAATAGATTGTGGCCAGTAAGTTTTCCCCCACTAAACTTTTAATAGAGCTGTTCACAAGCTGCAAGATTGACTGACTTGAATTTTATTTTTTTTCCTTTCCCCAAGCACTACCATGTAAGCCAGAAATCAGGAGTGTAGCAGCCAAAGGGCACAAAGCCCAGAGGAAAAACTGAGAGAATTGACTCTATGAACTTTTATTGTAAATTAAATTCAGAAACTAAAGAGAGCCAGACTTTAATTTTACCCCCAAAAAGTCAAATAAAATACACCTTTCTTCAGCTTTTGGCATTCACAACCATCTCAATTATTTGAAAGCTACTCAATAGACACACCCCATTTATTTTTTGTTTCTGTTGAGTACACAGAACATACACCAGTTCTACAATTTGTACAGCTACAATTCAGTGACACGGATGACACTGTCCCAGCTGTGCAACCCTTCTCACCCTCCTTTCCTGAGATGTCCGCCCCCCTGTAACATATACTGTCCCCAAAGTTTCCTATTTAATTTTTTTTGAATTGTCATTTTCATCCCATATAGACAGATCTTAAAAAAGCACAATGTTCGAGGAAGACATTCTTTAGTAGTTAAGCTCAACTTTTGTTTGTTTTAAAGAAGACTTCAGGGGATATTTTTAAGTTAAGGTTCACAGACTATATCAGGGCAACAGTTTCAGGGTTCATTCAGTCTTCAGGGCTCTAGAAAGTTTAAAATCTGAGAATCTGAAATTCCATTTGGCATTTTTCACCTTCTGATTAGTATTCTTCCATAGAATCTTTACTCAAACGTTCAGTAACGGTTGCTGGGCACCATCCAGTTCTTCTGGTCTCATGGCAAAGGGGGCAATTGTTCACAGGTAGTTTTCCACAACAGCTATCATTTTTCATTCCCACCTGCAGTGGATAAAGGTTCCAACTTCCACACATCCTTGCCAACATTTATTATTTTCTTTTTATCTTAGTGAGAATGAAATGGCATCTCACTGTGTTTTGATTTGCATATCACTGATGGCCAAAGACACTGAGCATCTTTCCATGTCTTTGGTGGTCATCTCAATGACCTCTTTGGTTAAAAGTCTATTCAAGTTCCTTTCCCATCTTAGAACTGGATTATCTTTTTGTTAAGTTGTCAAAGTATTTTTTTTTTATTAGATTCTTATCAGATGTGTGATTTCTGATGATATTCTCCAAGTTAGTAGCTTCTCTTTTCACTTTTGGGGTAGTTTTTTTCATGAATAAGTAAGTTTCAACTTTTATGAGGTCCCATTTTATTCTAGTCTATCTTTTGCTGTTTGTGCTCATTATTATACCTGACAATCCACTGTTAAAAGCTAGGTCCATTGCCCTTGCATTTTCTTCTAAGAACTTTGTGGTTTTAGTTTTAACATTGAGGTCCATAATCCATTTTGATTTTGTGTAGGGTGTTGAAATAGAATCAATGGCAATGGGTTTGATATGGGTTTTTGTTTAGTAATGTATCCTGTTTCATTTACCTGCATGTGGAGATGCAATTTTCTCACCTTCATTTATTGAAGAGACTTATCCTTTCCAACTGAATCGACTTAGCAGTTTTGTCAAAATCAGTTACCCATACATATGTGAGTTTATTTCTGCAGTTGAATTCCCCTGGTCTATACGTTTGCTGCTACACCACTACCAGATGGTTTTGATTACTTTAGCTGTATAATATGTTTTAAAATTAGGAAATGTGAATCCCACTTTGTCTTTCTCTTTCAACACTGCTTTAGCTATCTGGGGCACCTTACCATTCCATTTAAAGTTGACGATTGATCTTTCCATCTCTGTAAAGAAGGCTGTTAGAATTTGGATGAGGACTGCATTGAATCTATAGATTGTTTTAGGTACTACTGACACATTAACGACATCAAATTTTTCCAATCTGTAAATGTGAAACATCTCTCCATTTATTCAATTCTTCCTTAATCTCTTTCAACAGTACCATTTTCACTGTGTAAGTCTTTCACATCCCTGGTTAGATTTATTCTTAGGTATCTTATTCTCTTAGATGCTATTGTAAATGGAACTGTGTACTTAATTTCCCTTTCAGACTTGTCATTGCTGGTCAATTCAGTACAGTAATAAAACATCCAATCAAAATAATACTACCATATAATCAAGTGAATTTTTCTAGCTATTCTCATTTAGTCTTACATGTAAGGTTAAAGTATATTTCAGAGCAGTATTTCACAGCTATGAAAATCAAAAGACACAGACATTGTATTGTATAATTTAGGAACTCTTGATAAGGTCATAGCAAAATGGGCATTCAGGATTTCCAACAGCTCAATAAACATCAGTCATTATTGTCCTGATGGACATTTGAGATGTGCAGATAAAAACTGAGAAACTCTAACTCTAGAAAATAAAGACCAGACTTGATGGTCTCACAGACCAAAGGCTCCCCAGAATATACGGCCCCTAGACTTCGTTAGTCCAGAACTGGAACCATTCTGCAAGCCAGCTCCTCAAGTCAACACTGAACTGGTAATATAAGATGTAAGATGAAACTGGTGAAAAGTGTGCTTCTTGGCTTAAGCAGATCCAGGAGACTAACTGGGTGGCTCCTGTCCAGAGGTGAGATGATCAGACAGAGGGGAACAAGAGCTGGTTAAACGGATACGGGAAATATGGGGTGCAGAGAAAGACTGTGATGTCACAGTGTGGGGAGAGCAGCTAGGGTCACACAACAAAGTGTGTGCGAGTTTCTGTATGAGAAACTGACTTGAATTGTAAACTTTCACTTACAACACAATGAAAAAAAAAATACATTTAAACTGCCTTTGCTGCTTCCTACTTCCCACACCCAACTGTATTTTTAGTCATGTTTACTCTGTTTTGTTGTTGCCTGTTTCGAGTGTCTTCCACATCTACAATTTTTCTCTTCCATCACTTTCCCCATACGACTAGTTGACTTTTCTTCACTTTTTATCACGTTGTCAACTTTTTGTACACTTTTGAAGAACATTCACACTGTCTACCTTCCTTTGAGACTTTACAGAGGCATGATGTTTTGCTGCTGTTTTTTTTCTCCCTGTCCCTTGCAATTTTCATGCTACCTCTTTCTGATTATTAGTCATCTTTGACTACATCTACTTTAACTCTAGGGGAGGTGTAGCTGGAATTGGATTGGTGTGTTTTAGTCAGCTAGGGCTGCTCTAACAGAAATACCACAGAATGGAAAGCTTTAACAAAGGAAGGTTTATTCTTACATAGTTCAGTAGAGTACAAGTCCATATTCAGGGTGTCCACTCCAGGGGAAGGCTTTCCCTCTTGTCGACTCTGCAGGAAAGTCTGGTGTTGCATCAGTCTTTGTCCACGGAGCATCTTAGCGCAGGAACCTCAGGTCTGAAGGACACACTCTTCTCCCGGTTCTGCTTTCTTGATGGTACGAGGTTCCCAATTCTTTGCCTGTCGCCCTTTCCTTTTACCCTTTGCAGGCTGAAAGGATTAAGGGTGGGGCAAGCCATACTCCAGGGAAACTGCCTTTACAGTGGAGCAGGGAGGTGATCCTATGGAGGGATTTACAGCCCCACCCTAATCCTTTAACATACAGCATAGGAAAACCACAAAATGGAGGACAGTCACAAGATACTGGGAATCATGGCCCAGCCACAAGGCTACACATATTTTTGGGGGGACACAATTTGATCCACGACAGTCAGTATCTTCGAAATATACATTTTATCTTACATAGCTTCTCATCAAATTATTTCTTCTACACTGGGGCTGTATCTCCTTTCAGCTTTTAGTGTCTAAGGGATTCATGGTGCCCACACAAAGTTCCATTAAGTAAGTTTCCCTGTGTTGTAAGTCAATTTTTTTGTGTTACGCTGGTGACCGCTTCTTCTCCCCTCATTGCTGGCAGCATCCAAGGCTTACGTTGCTAGTTGTCAATGATGCAGATAGAACACTGTTCACCTTGTCATTATTTATACCTTCTCTGTTCAACTGTGCTCCTATAGGAATATTCCTTGCTCTTTTCAGGATCTGTGGTGACCCTGGTCACCAGCTCTTTCAGGACTATGGTAGTTACCTGTGGTGTGATCTGATTCCTGGTTGAGCTCTGAGGTCACCTGTGTCAGCTCTTCAAATCCTCTCTCATTAACATGCAGATTTAAAAGCAGCTGTTTGGTGTTGTCATCATTTGTGGCTTGAGGTTGTATTTTTTCTTTCTCTATTTCTAATTATTTCTGTTGCTTCTGGTGAGTTTTGCAAAAGGGGAATAACGTAAAAAATTGGTTTTACTTTGTCATCTTTCAGTGAGAGACTCAACTTTATATTTTATCATGCTTTCAGCGAAAGTTAATGATCCAAGTCAATTTACCATGTAAAATCCTGCACACACACCACCGTGCAGCTCTAGCTGCTCTCTGAACCTTGTGATAGCACACTCCTTTGGACTCTATACTTCCTATACCTACTCAGCCAGTTCCTGTCCTCTCCCCTATCTCACCTCTGGACAGGACTACCTCCAACAGCCTCATGTATATTTTTAAACCAATAAATACACTCTTCACTAGCATCACTCTGTCTTACAGTCCAGTCCAACTCTTACCTGAAGAGTTGCTTTCTATACTGGTTTCAGCTCTTCGTTAGCAGAGAGTCTGAGGTCAATGTCCTCAGTGCACCTTCCAGACTGTAGGACCATGAAGTCTGGTCTTTATTAAATAGAGTTCTCGTTCTGCATCTCCATTTTTTTCCCACTATGTCATGGGCTTTACATTGTGTTCCCTGTCAGGGCAGTCATTAGTGATAGCCAGGCACCATCTAGTTCTTCTGGTTTCATGCTGATGTAGTCTCTCAGTCATTTGGCCCCTTCTGTCTCCTAGGCTCATCTTTTCCTTATATCTTTGATATTGTTTGTCTCTGCTCCAGGTGGACTGAGACCAGTTGATGCTACTTAGATGCAGCTTGCTAGTTTTTAAGACCCCAGAAATCACTCACCAAAGTGGGATACAGAACATTTTCTTTAAAAAACTTAGTTATACCAATTGACCTTGATGTCCCCTGAAACCATGGTCCCCAAATGCTTGCCCCTGCTACTCTGTCCCTCAAAACGTTGGGTCGTATTTAGAAAACTCCTTAACTTTTGGTATAATCCAGCAGTGTTAATCTCCCTTCACTTACCCAATTCCTATCTACCATGTAATTTATGCCTACTCCTCTCCCTCCCCAGCCTTGCCTGTAATTATCAAAGATTATTTTATTCTATGCTTAAATCTTTTCATAAGTCCTTATGGTTGTGATCTCATATAGTATTTGTACTTTTGTGACTAATTTCACTCAGCATAATTTCTTCCAGATGACTCCATGTTATCAGATGTTTCCCAAGATCATTGTTGTTTTTGATCAGTGCTGAGTCACTTTTCCTTCTGTGTTTTCTTTTCAGACTTTTCATTGTTGATTTTATACCTGCTAAGACTTCTTGATTTTGTTTCTTGTTTTGATATGTAGTACTGTTAATTTCCTTTGTGATTACTTTTATATTTACTCCTAATGTTCTAAGTTTATAACTTCTCTGTATCTTCTTGACTTCCATCTGAAAGACGTAAAAATACATTTTTTGGGGGGGTCCTTCTTTTTGATAATGTTGTCATCACTTACTTACTGAGACCTGTTTCCCTACTTTTAGTGTTTTAGCTTAGATTTATTTTTGTGATTGTCTTATCTATGTTGATACCTAGATGCTCTGTTCCTGCAGTGTACCCTTGAGTATGTATCTCATGTTACTGATTTTCTAATCAAAGAACTTCCATCAGTGTTTCTTTAATTCTGGTTTGGTTTTTATCCAGAAATGTCCTAATTTTGCCATCATGTTTGAGAGACAATTTTTCAGGATATTTAATTCTTGCCTGGCAGCTTTTTCTCCAAGGCTTTGACTATGTCATCCCATTGCCTTCTTGCCAGCACGGTTTCTGCTAAGTAATCCAAGCTTAGTCTTACTGACTCTACTTTGTAGGTTATTACTTGTTTAAGCCTACCTTCCTATAAAAACATCTCCTTATCTTTAGTATTGGTAAGTTTGATTATAACATATCTTGGCGTCTTTTTTGGGGGATGTATCTTGTGCAGAGTCCAGTGAATATCTTGGATAGATTATCTTGTCATCTTTCATGGTATCAGGAAAGTTATCTGTCAATAAATCTTTGACAATTCTCTCTGTATTTTCTGCTATCCCCCCTGTTCTGGTACTCCAATCACTTGTAAATTATTCCTCTTGATGGAGTCCCAGATAACTCTTAATGATTATTTCTAACTTTATTATTTTCTTCAAATGAAGCCAAGTCGCCAAGTGCCGTCGAGTCGGATCCCACTCATGGCAACGTTCCTTTATCTTTAATTCTGCATTCCATTGCCTCAATTCTACTCCTTTGAATTCCTACTCAATTGTCTAATTCTATAACCATATTCTTAATCTGCTGAATTTCAGATCACAATTGTAGCCTGTTGAATTTTTCACTCTGTTGTGCTGCACTTTGTGTAATCTCATTCTTGATGTACTGAAGAACTCTGAGTACTATTCTTTCAAATTCCACCTCCAATAATAAAAGTCATCTTCACCTGGAAAACTTTGATTCTTTGTTTTGCAAGTTTTCTGAAGATATTATGGTCTGCTTCTTTAATTGATTCGTAATTGTTGTCTTTGAGCCATGAGAAATTTGTTGTAATTTATTTATTTTTTGCTATTTTACTCTTATTTATATATCTTTTTTTTTTTAGTTTTTAAGTTTCCAAATAGGCTGGTTGTGTGAACTAGTTTGATAACTGGAGCCTTAGCAATTCCATCACCCTGTCACCAGGTAGTTAAGAGTGGGATTCAACGTTGCAGCCCACTCAGTAAGGTGAGCAGTGTGGGCTTAGGCTGCTGGTTGTGAGAGCTCTGAGAAAGGCAGGGGATGCCAGTAGACCCTTTTTCCCCCTTTTGTTTTCCTTCTCCAAGTCTAGGTGAGTGGCTCAGTGTATGTTTAGCTGTCCTGCTCTGGCCCAGGCGGTATGTCAGTTTGGCTCTGGGTGCACAGCAAAAGGGGAGGGGGAAACCCTAAGGGAGAGAAGATCAGCCTGTAGCAAAGATTTAAATGCACATGAGTTGACAAGCACTTAGCTTAGTGAGACTCAAACAGAAGTCTCTGCATGTCTTAGGCATGACTGTCTGAAGCTTAGCTTCCCTGTTTAGAAACACACAACTGCACTTGCCATGCCTCTGCTCTGTTCATGGCACTGCTGCCACACTGGCAGAAGTGAGTCCCTCTGTGAGCTGTGGATTTAATTCTGGGCAAACTAGTTGATTCTGGAGCTGCTCTCCCCTCTGGCTACATAGTCTAATCTCTCAGCTTTCCCTCTAACATTCAGGGCTCCTAGAATATCCTATATAACCCATTCAGTTATTTTTCTGGTTCTTTGCTGTTAAAGGGTTCACAGGATGTGTATGGCTACTCAGTCATCTTAGCCCTGCCTCCCAGTTTTATTCATTAATGGTATTTCCAAATCTACTACCCAAGGCAAGGATCATGTTCATCAGGAGTTGTGCAGTTTAAATAATACATGGAGATACTTACCGGCCTCTAGAAAAGCTATAACCTCTTTAAAATAAACACGGAACAAAAGTACATTCTCACACACAAAGCTTTCCTGGATGATACTGCTTAAGTTGAAAATATTTTCCAGGAGTTGTAAGCTGGCTACACCCTTTCTGAAAATAAAATGAGTAACAAATACATTTCTTTATCCTTAGATACATTAAAACATCATTAGTAAACTGCTTTCCCAGAAATCAAATTCAGCACACTGTAAATACACGTTCTTATTTTCTTTTATCTACGCCTTGAAAATAATGAGCTGTGTTCTAAAATACAAAAGTTTTCTCTTGGTGGGGTATAAATAGCTGGTTCTATGAAGTTCCACTAGGAAAATACAATGCATAATACATGCAATATACCAATCTAATTTTTTGTGCTCAGTTTTAAAGAATTTGGTGGGTGTGAGGGGTTGAGGGGTAGAGGAAGAAGCTTGGTTAACAAACTAAAGAAGGAAAGAAAAAAGTACAAAATGAGAAAAAAAAAAAACCCACCACTGTTGAATTGATTCTGATTCATAGCAACCCTACAGGACAGAACAGAACTGCCCCATAGAGCATCCAATGAATGTCTGGTAGATTCAAACTGCCAATCTTTTGGTTAACAGCTGGACTCTGAAACACTGCATCACTAGGGTTTCTGAATGAGAAAAGACTCATCAAATTTACAGCCCTCTGCAAGCATTTAAGGATATCTCATTAATGGCACCTTTTTCTCTAGATAAAAATTTTCTTCCATAATCCTTGTGATTTTGAGGTTTTAAGCACAGAAATAGTTTTTAAAAGTACTCTTGCAAAAGTAACAACAAAATAAACAAACAAAAATTCCCAAAGAGTTCAATAAACACGTAACCTAATCTCCCTCTTCAATGTCTGCACTAGGACAGACTTTTCTAAGCAGTCATAGAATCTGGCAGACAGTTGGAGTTTGGACTTAACATCACTGGCAACCTCAGTTAGCCTATTGAGGAGGCCAGGCTTGGGTCACTTTTCTGGAACACTTTTCCCCTAGTTGGCTACCGTCTTGTTCTCTTTGCCCTGTTCTCTCTCGATAGATAATTATTCCTGTGGCCAGCACCTTTCTGCCCTAACTTCACAGACTTTCCTCTCAAGTTCTCTGCCAGCTTTCATCCCAGAGTTTTCCCAAGTCAGTTTCTCCAAAGCAGTGAACCCCAGCAGCTCCATTCCATTCACTCCCCACGATCAAACATTTTCCTCACAAAACAGGGTAGTGGGAGAATGGGTCTCTTTGTCTAGAAGGGCTCTTACTGTCTTTCTTCTGGAGCCTGGTGTTCCAGGGGGGCCTGGTGAACCTTTTCTACCCTGTGAAAGGAACAAGCAGATGTTCACAATAATTACACTGCATTAAACATTTCCTCTTTCACAGTAGCTTATAGTGTTCTATGGAAGATGGATGGATACAGGCCAAGGAGAGAAATGTTTTCCTTTGGATCAAGCTATTACTTCCAGCGGTCATAAATCACAACTCTGTTTGGATAATGAGGAACAGCAGGACAAAAATGCTAATGACATGGCTTTGCCTTTCACAACCACTGTTTAACTCGTGTTTTGGGTACACGTCACAGAGTATGCAAATTGCTGTCCCCAGTCTCTTGACACATAGGCTGTGTGTTCTTTGAAGCACAGTATATGTCAGGGGTATGGCTTCTACTGGTTTGGGTTTCTACCTTCGGGGTTTTTGCTTCCTTCGGCTAACTTGTATAGATGAACACCCTTGTGAATAAAATGTCGTAATACACACAAGACTTCTCATGATATAAAGACAAAATTAAGTGACTCAACTATGAGATATATTTATGATGTCATAACAACAGCAGTTAGCATTTATTGCATGTTTATGATGTGACACTGGGTCACTGAATCCTCATCATCAAGTGAAGAACTCATCTCATTTTGCAGGTTTACAGAAAGTGGCTCAAGACTACAGAGCTGGTAAAGGGCAGAGCAGGAAGCAGGCCATCAGTCTGTCCCAGAGCAAAGTTCTTTTCACCATACTACAGTTCTTCCCTGATGGAGTCATGAAGGAAACCTGCTCATCAAGATCCAGAGGTACAAGTTTTTCAGATAAATAACTGCTTTTACAGATTCAAGCAGGTCAGTATGACTAAATCATGAGTTGTACAAGTCATAAGATCAATCCTAAGAGACCTGCCTCTAAAGTACGGACCATACAGATCTACCAGATCTTGCTTTTTTGCAATGTGCTACCAGTAATGCAAGGCCATTCTAGAGCCTGTGTTTTCTGGATAGCAGATTGGCCAGCACAATTCCTTCAGATAGCTCTACATTTTATGTTGGAATTTAGATGTTTGCATTCATGAATGAAGATGTCCAAGGTACAGCTTGGTAAAGCAAGTCACCACAAATTTAGAGGAAAAGAGGAGGGAACATTTCTCAAATTCCAGAGCAGCAGATAAGCAGGTATAAAAGATCTATTTGTTTCCAGAAATTGTTTTTATATATTGAGTATATTCACTCTGACTCCAAATCATTCATCATGCAGTTCATAATCCACCACCAAGTCCTTGGGCTTCACAGCTGTCTCAGTGTCACTGTACAGCTCTACACGCCACTGCCCGCACACTTACTTGTCTTCCGCTTTCTCCTTTCAAACCCCTGGGTCCTTGTATGCTATTGTCAAATCCAGGAACTCCCTGCAAACAGACAAGGAATGGAAAAAATTAAGAGGTTTTCAACATTTCTCCTTAAAAATGTAACTTACATAGAACACATTTTACTATCCCAAAGGAAGCTGACAAGAGAAGTTCAACCCATCTGAAGGCACAAAATAGGTTAAGATCACCAGTGGCTTATTCATGCTTTCTTTTCCTCCTGCCCAGATGACAATGAAGACCTAAGGCAAGCTAGTAAGAAACCAAGCACGCTCTACAGCAGGGACAGCCAAGGATTAGGGTTGTTTGTGTCTATAACATTTGTGTTTATAACAAGTCTTATCTGAGGTCCACAGATGCCCTTTATTGCTACTGCCACTTCTTCTCCTGGCTTTCCCTCTTTGCCCTTGGGCCCAGGCACACTGACAGTTGAGGGCTGGCAGATTTTACTCTCACCTACTCTTAGGAGAAAGAAAATGTTTGTAATGGGTTCCACAACAGTATCACAAGCACAATGAGCAATACCAATGGTATACCTAGTATCAACTCCCTCCTCTCTTGGATACCTGGCAGCCTTCTACTCCCAGCTACTTACCCCTACTTTTCTGTCCTCTCCCTACAAAATTATAGAATCTTAACTTATTCCCCCAGTATCCTTAAAAGTATGGAAGCAGGGACTCATTGAAAACAGGGATGCATTGTGATAATGTATTATCCTTAGCCAACCAAATGGAAGGCTTTCCAACTTGGGTAGCCAGGACCTCCATCAGAGCCTAGTCTCCATGATATCAAGACAATCAATTGATCCAGGTAATTCAGCCAATGCTTCAGTCAACTGGGGAGGACAATTATCTATCCTGCTGAGTACTACCTGCCTTGCTGTTTGGCTGATAGAAGCCCAGACTACCCTTGTCGATCAGTAAACAATTTGAGGTCAACAATAGGGACATAACATTGCTCCAGATACTTCATAAGCCATTTCAACAGTTTCTACACTGACAGTGCCTACAGGCTAATGGATGAAAAAAATGGGTTTGGGATTTACTTCACCTAATGTTACTAAAACTTAGGTGAGAAACTACTTCTTTCCTTGATATACAAACAGCTAAAGATTATTTTACACTCTTTTGGTTAAGCGCTCCTTGGAAACTCTATGGTACAGTTCTACTCCATCCTATAGGGCCATTATCAGTTGGAATCGACTTGATGGCAGACCTAATATACAAAATTAGAAAACTGTATTTTGTTGAGAAAAGCGTGTCAGGAAAAGGAAGGTATTGTAAAATCCCTAACTTGATCCCACTGGACATACAAGGGAAACCCTGGTGGCATAATGGTTAAGTGCTACAGCTGCTAAGCAAAAGGCTAGCAGTTAAAACCTGCCAAAGATTCCTTGGAAACTCTATCAGGGAGTTCTACTCTGTCCTATTGGGTCACCATGAGTCAGAATTGACTTGACAGCAGTGACATGTAAGACTCTAAACTATCAAGAAATCACATCAAAAAGAATCACACATCAGCACATTTTAAAGACCACAAATCAATCTGCATATGAATCCGTTGTTCAGCCCATCTGAACAGGAACTGGTCCTGTACTTCTCCTTCTATGTAAATAGACAGGAGCATCATCTAATAGAAACTTATGATTACATACAGGCCTCTATTACTAAACTGTTCTAGAATGGTGACCCTTACTAGCCTTTATAAACCAAACAAATGATCTAGCTCAGTTTTCACCCTCTATTACATGAGATTTATTTATCTTCAGGTGAAAATGGGAAACTGCGAATACCTAAATTAGCTTTCACCTGATCAGTAATCTTTCTGAATAACCTTAGATTTTTCAGGAATTTGTGCCATTTGCACATGTTCTTATAAATAACTTGACCATGTGTGTGTTCTGTGCATGTGCGGTAGTACTGATTCCATCAATCTTGACCTCCCACATTTTTCCTGAAATAGTAATCCACACAAACCACATTTAAAAAAGTACAAGTGTCCCAGATTTGAGATCTATTTTCTCAGATGGGTGGGGAAAGAACTGCTATGCAAGGAAAACTTGCCCTAAAGTGAGTTTTACAAGAAACACCCCTTGGCAGAGAGGCTCGAGTGGGTTGGCTTTTCAGCCATCTTGAGATAATAGAACGTTTCTTCTTAAATGAAAAAGAACAAGAAAGATTTTACATTACTCAGGTTCTTTTAACTATCGCATCATCATACATTCTATAGCAAACAAATTAGGGTGAATTCTGATGAAAGCCAACGGCAATTGGGTAACAATACCTAAAAGACATAACGTCAAACAACCCCAAATGGTCACCATATAAAGAGGACTGAAATGCTTTGTATGTGAACTTTTACTTCTTAATTATTCTTATTTGTGGGTAGTTATCTGGTTCTAAATCAGGTAGTTTTGAAGTCCCTTGAAAACTCTTAGGACATTGAGCTATTACCAGAAAATTTCACTTAGTAAAAAAACACAAATTCCCCTGCTTTTAAATAAACTGATCTTCACTGCACACATAGCATCTACGTTTGCCAATACATACTGCATCAAGTTCTTTCCATGATCAACACACTGCATGTGGAGGACGAGGTCTGAAGGGCTAAGGTCTGTGAGATGTCTAGCAGCCCCGCATCCTTGTCAGCACTTTGTATTCTAAGTTTTTAAAAAGTTTGAGCCATTCTGACGTGTGTAGTACACTGCTCTCATATACTGCTGGTGAGAATATAACACAAATAGACGCTAATACAGCTGTCTGGCTATAAATCAGTCAGCTGAACCTATACATCAACACCATGATCCAGAAACTGTACTCTGAAGTACATACACAGTAGAGATGTGCACATATGTGTGTACCAGAAGTCAGGTACAGGAATGTCCATAATGATTACTATTCATAATGCCCAAACTGGAAAGAACCTAAGTATCTATCAAGACTACAATGGGTATATAAATAGTGGTACATTCACACAGTGGAATACTCTACAGCAACAGGACAGAATGAATTATTATTATGAATGAATCTCACAGGCATCAGGTGGAGCAAGAGAGGTCACAGACAGAAGAGTATGTAGGACAAGATTCCATTTATATAAAGGTCAGCAACACATAAAACTGATTTGTGTGTTAGAATAGTAATTCTCTTCGGGCTCGGAGGCAGTAACCGGAGAGGGGGCAGGGGATTCTGGGATGCTAGCCATGTTCTACTTCTCAATCTGAATGGTGGCTATACAAGTGAATTCACATTCACATCAGGCTGTGCATTTAACGTGTGTATTTTTATGTTGTATGTTACAGTTCCACATTAAGTTTAAAAACACACTTGAGTGGTGAATGTAATTAATGTCACTGAACTGCACACTTAAAAATGATTATGGCAGGTATTTTTACATATTTCGCCAAAATAAAATTTTAAAATAAAAAACCATCTTACATGAGTGCTAATTCATTCCAGTTCAGGAGGTTTAGTATTTCACTGTGCACATGGTGGTGAAAGCCCTGTGGCCTGATGTCCCACCAGAACTGGCACACTCCCAGCACTGGCATGTAACACACCTACCCAGCTGGCTTGTGTCACTGGGAAAGCAGGTGCCTTTGTGTGATATATCTTGCTCAACATAATCCTGGTTGGCTTGGACTCAGGGAAATGAGGCTAATCTTCTCAACTGGGAAAGACTGTTGGGCAACAGCAAAAAAAAAAGTAGGGACTTGTATCTTCCGTTCATTCCACATTTTGAGGCACTCAGAAGGAAGACAATGGAGTGGACTGGAATTCCCCCATACCTCTGAGATCCAAGGAAATTTCTAAACAAATAAAAAACTTACATCAAGTCGATGTCACCTCATAGTGATCCTACAGGACTGAGTAGAACTGTCCCCATAGAGTTTCCAAAGAGTGCCTGGTGGATTTGAACTGCTGACCTTCTGGTTAGCAGCTTTAGCATTTACCCACTATGCTACCAGGGACAGTCTTGGGAAAAAAATGTGCAACTGATATGTAAGGCCTTCTCCTTGTCTACACTCCTCTGATACATGAAGAAGGGCTAGTGCTAGGTGCTTGCTTTCAAAACTACCACCATTGTGCCTGTGATGACTTAAACTCAGGATGGCTATTGTAATGCCTTTGAGTGGGTATGTCTCTCTGGGTGGCACAATCGGTTTGTGATGGGCCACTAGCAGAAAAGTTGGAGGTTCCAACCCACCCAGAAGCTCTGCAAAAGACAGTTCTGATTATCTGCTACCATTAAAATGACAGTCAAGAAAGCCCTATCCAACAGTTCTCCTCTGTAACATGGGGCTGTCACGACTGGGAACTGACTAGATGGCATCAGGTTTGTCACTGCCTTCTTCACAAAAGAAGTGCTCATGGAAACCAAGCCCAAGCTAATGCAGAAGCTGTGCAGTCCAAGTACTTACAGGATCTCCTCGTAGGCCCTTGGCTCCATGGTCACCGGGAGTCCCTCTCTGTCCTGGGCTACCCTAAGGTTAATGCAAGTGAGAAGAGAATAGGACAAGGGTCTGTAGTAAAACGAATGCACGCAAACAAAGAGTTTATAATCTTTTTCCTGCTGTGAAGAATTAAACCTTTGTTTTCCGACTAAGATTAATTCTTTTTAAACCAGAAAGAACAACCAAAATTAGTTTCAGGCATCATAAGAATAATTTAAGAGTGACCTCCTAATTATTTGCCACAGTGGTGAAATCTGTTGGGTAGACATATTTATCATCTTGTTTAATTCTCACATCTGCTTTATGAATCACATATGGCTGATTCTCTTTCTTCTAATGAGGCAGTTGCAATTCAGAACAATTAGCCAATTTGCCCAAGGTAGCTGTGTCAACTGGAAAACAGGCTTTGACTGTTAACACTCCAGATAAATTGGATGAAGGGAGCATGGCTGCAGGTCCCATTTGTTCTAAATAAATGAGTGGCATGCATGTATCAATGTATGGCTTCTACCTCTGACTTTTATCTACACCTTTGACTGCTGCTCTTGGTATAGTAGCTGTTTTTCATTAATGGTCCCAATTTTTCACTGTTTAGTGCCTTTCTGCTGTGGCAAGGAGTCCTCAGGTGTCACAAATGGTTAAACACTTTACTAGTAACCTAAAGAGATTGGGGGTTTGAACTCATCCAGAGGTCCCTGGAAGACAGGCCTGGCTTCCAGAAGGCCACAGACTTGAAAACTCTTTAGAGCATGGTTCTACTCTGCACATAAGGCCACAAAGAACTGGAATATGTTTGATGGCAATTAAAAACAGCAACAACCACTGTGTCTGGGCAAAATTTATCACTGAGTTTGGCCTTGTGACTTGATTTAGCCAAAGAAAGAGACAAAAGTGTCCGATTTCCAGGTTTAGGTTTCAAGAGGCTGTTTAATGTTTCTTCTTATTTTGCCGTGTTTCTGCCATGGCCATGGAAAGGACATGGCCAAGATGGCCAGACTTGACCTCTGGTATCAGGAGGAAAGACGTGGAACAAAATCTGCAGCCAAAGAATGGCTGTGTGAGTCAAAGACAGTTGAGATTAGCTAACACCCTCAAACATTAAGAATAACATATTTATTTCTACACATAATTGAGGCCTTGTGGTTGTTTGTTACACAGCAATTTGGACCAACAGCTTACTCATATACTCAGGGTAACTATTCCATGCCATTAATCACATCTCTATTTCCCAGAGCTGCCTCTTTTTTCCAGTCCCTACCTGGGATCCGTCATCACCCTTTTCTCCTTTTCTTCCAGGAAGACCACTGTCACCCTACAAGAGAAAAAAACTGAGATTTCTATGTAATGGGAAATCTTTCAGAAGAGTTTCTACATACAAGGAGAAGGCTTCACCTGCTCTCCATTTAATCCATCAATTCCATCTTCCCCAACTTCTCCCTGAAAAGACAGATGAGATCAGAGTAGAGCACATCTGATCCCTGGGAAGTCAGACACCAAACAAGAAGAGCCTAGTTATGTGCTCTACAGACAAACTCATTGTTAGGTTCATCCTGGATAGTGTCAAAGATTCCTCAGTAATAGAAACTGTCAACAAATAAGATGCATCACATGCAATCAAAAACAGGAATACAGAAAATGACATGGCTGGTGACAGAAAATGAAGGTCAAGAAACATGACATTTAACAGACGGGCAGATGAACTGATGTGCCTGGTGGCATACCTCCTGTCCCAGGAATCCCCTGACTCCCTGAAAATACAAAAGACAATAGCAGTTAGCATAGGAAAACGATATTAATGTGGAGAGAACTTCACAATGTTTGGGTGACTCTCACCTTAGGACCTTTGGCACCATGGCAACCTTTAGTACCTTGTTCTCCCGCTGGCCCAGGGGTGCCTCTTTCTCCCTAAGAAAGAACACACATCTAGATAAGCTTTTTCTGCTGTACTCGTGGATTTGCCTTGGAAGCTTGGAAAATCACGTGCTGGGAAAAAAATGTCTGATTGTTCATGGTTTACAATTCATAATTCATGCTCCATAACAATTTAAGAGTGGAAGAAAATCAGAGCTACTTTGATGGCAACACTTTGCTTTTGGCCTACCTGCTACTGCTCTGGGTACAGTATTATCTAAACAGACATGCATACAACAAATGGCAGTTAAAGGCTAGTTTCAAGATTTCAGCAAATATTCCAGGAAGAGACATTGAAGAATTGATGAGATGTCAGAGAGGGTTGACCCAGACATAATCTAGACATAATCTATACAAGAGGCATGATTCCCAGTTCAAAATTTGTCCTTCTCAAATCAACGAACACCTCAAACAGTTCTTGTGTCAATGAGCCTCACTGCAAACTGTGTAGTCTTGTTAGTTGGAAACAAAGAGTTCAGCCTCAGTTTTTCTCTTCCCAAGTGGTTGTAGTTAGATTCATTCAACCTTAACATATCTACTCAGGCTGTCCCAAGCCAAGATTAGGAGGAACCTCTTTGTCCCACCCTCAGCCTACTGTGAGATTTCTACCGGCTCCCTGTGCTTCAGAAACTCTGGTGGTGTCGTAGTTAACTGCTACATCTGCTGAACATAAGGTTGGCAGTTCAGATCTGCTGGGCGCTCCTTGAAAATGCTATGGAGCAGTTCTACTGTCTACAGGGTCACTATGAGTTAGAATCAACTCGATGGCAGTGGGTTCGGTTTTAGTTACCCAGGCTCCATCATCATCCATCATGCTGCCTGAGCGAGCTTTCTAAACCCACACCCCCACCATGACTCCTGCGCTTCACACTGTTCAGTGACTGCCAATCAACTAAAAGACACAACACAAATTCTCCTTCAGCATATTCAACACTCCTAAAAATCTGGGTCCGGTCTCCATGTAACTTCCCTCTGCTATCCTCTGTATTCCAGCCACGCGGACCCACATGCTATTTGGAAATACAAGCCTTTGAACCAGTTCAAACTAGTTCATTTATGGCTGATGAAGCAAAACCAAAAGAGACTTACATGCTTAAAATTTGGGTGATTTGGAGCAATAAGTGGAATGGAAAAAATTACAGCAGAAACCCTGGGAGAGGCATAGTGACTCCTTTCAGGAGCTTGCTGTGTGAGACAGGCTTACTGGCAGAACTGTAGAGAGGAGTATACATTCAAAGTAGTGCAGTCAGCTGCCATCTTTAAGTAGGGCACTGATGCTTCTGACTCTGCACAAAACATGACACACAAGAGATCTGGTTGCTGTGCAATGTATATGCTGTCCTTCGTTTCTAAGAGGGAGACTGAGTTTCCAGCAGGGTTTCGACCTGTAATTTTTACCACTGAAAATTCAGGTCTCTTTCAGTTTCAGTTCTTCAGTCACGAGTGAACCAGCAAGGACCACGCTTTTGAATACGTAGTCCCTCTGTAGTAGAATGCTCTTCCCGACACGCTTTGCTTGAGGAGATTCCTGGTCTTCGTTCAGACATCTGCCCAAGCACCACCCCCTGTCTGTAGCCTTTCTCTCGTAACGTTTCTCTTATGTTCTGATTCTCACTCAAGGCTGCTACATTAGGCCTTATTCTGCCACGTTCCTTTGCACCCCTTTGTACTTTTATTATAGCCCTGTGTATGACAGCCATAACCACTGTTTTCACATTTGCCATTTCACTCGTCTGGAAGTTGCTTGAGATAGGAACAATATTTTTTTCATTTTCTTTTTTTTTTTTTAACTTTTCTTATTTCTGGGGCCTAGTATCATGCCTGTTAAGATACTTAAATATATATTTTTAAGTGAATAAATGAACTGAATGCTTTAATGACCTAGGTCTTTGGTAAACAAGGTAGCAAATGGTAAGATGGTTAACACATAATTGTTAAATGGTTAAGTGGGAAGTGGGGCCAAGATGGCAAAATAGCCAGACATTTCATATGGCTTCTCTTATAACAAAGAGGTGAAAAAAACAAGTGAAACGATTATATGTGACAATCTAGGAGACCTAAATATCAAAGATAAAGTTGAGAAGCTGGTCTAAGCAGCATTCATCAGGGAGAGACAGTTGGGAAGACTCGAGGATTTGCCAGACCTGATGGGACCAGCCCTCTGCAGGCTATGGCAGCCAGTGTTCTCACGCTGAGGTAAGTAGTGACACTCAGAATGTGTTTCCCATACCAGGAGAAACTGAGAAGCAGAATCTGCTGAAGCTCCCAGAACCTAGGAGATGTGGCACTGATTCTGTAAAAGTACAAGTATCTAACGACAGCGAGGGACCAACCTTTACCACTTCTCGGAAGTACATCTCTCCCATTTATCTACCCATGCCCTGCTCTGCTCCAGTCCTGGTCCATTTCAGCCCCATGGGCTGGAAGTGGGTCCCACTGTGCGTCCTAAGCCATCCTCCCAATTTTAAAGACAGAACAAATTAACAAACAGTAAAAATAACTTGCCAGCTCCCTTAAGCCCGGAACTCAGGGCAGGCACAACCTGTTTACCTGGGCACAGGCCTAAGGTGGTCCATGGATTCTGAATGCCTTTTAGCCCTGGCTAGAACTATGTTGGCTCATTTCAACAGAATAGGCCCTCAGTGCAACCAGGTATATACCCGAAGCCTATTTTCAAGTGCAGCAGCTAAGAAGGCATGGCAGATTCATAATATGTGACATCACCCTTCCCATTAAGCAGGTTTCTCACTTACCCATATTAGTGGCTCCACCCTCTCCACCTAGCTACCTGTCAAAAGGGTCCGAGAATAAGTGGTACCTCCCAGATCCGACTCGATGGCACTTGGCCCAGTCCTTACAGCCAGCAGTACTGGGGACCCAAAGCCAGACTGCGAAAGTCCTTCCCCAACCATGTGCTCTAGGGAACAGGGACATGCCTTCCAACCAGCCACTCAGGGGAAGCCATCAGTCCCCTATCTTGCATGGTACACAGCATCCTACTGCAGTCACATACCTGTGGCTATCCTAATATCCCACACAGCCCTGTCCATCTACGACTATAGGTAAGAGCCTGTGCCACATAACCCAGCGACCGATGACCTGGATACCTGAGCTGAATCTACATAAGAAAAGTAAATGGACTTTCGGTCTCACATACTAGTAAGAGCTCTCACCACCTTGTAAAAAAACTGGAGAACTTCAAAGACGCCAGTAATCAGAGTAGCTCACACAATCAGCCTATCTGGACATATCAAAACAAAAGAAACTAGGACATAGTAAGGAAATATGAAATAAATAAGCATAATAACTTACTGATGCCTCAGAGACAACAATCAATATCAAATCACATAAAAAAGTATACCATAACGGTTTCAGTAAGCAGCCAAAACAAAGAACCAAGAAACCTCCCAGAGGAAGTAAAGGTCTTCAAATTACCAGAGAGGGAATTCAAAAGATTAATATACAGAGCTTTGCAAGAGATGAGACGTAAAATGTACACTCACTCAAGGAGCACACAGGCCAAGCAACTGAGGAACTTAAGAATATATAAGAGCACATATATAGACTATATATGAGTACAACAACAAAGTAAACAAGCTGTAAGAAGCCACAGACACACAGCAAACAAAAATCCCAAAGATTAACAGTAAAATTTCAGAATTAGACAACTCAATAGTCACAGGAGAAGAATTGAGGCAATGGCAGTCAGACGCAGTGAGATGGAAGGTAAAGCACGTGACACCGACTTCTTTGAGGAAAAAAATTAAGTAAAAAATTTAAAAAATGAAGAAACCAAAGAATTACAGGAGATGCCATCAAGACAGACAACCTATAAGTGACCGGAGTACCAGAATGGGGAGGGATAACTGAAAATGCACAGAGAATTGTTGATTTGTTGGCAGAAAACTTCTCCTGATATCACGAAAGATGAGAGGATATCTATGCAAGAAGCTCAATGAACCCCACACATGACAGATTTCAAAATAAAATCATCAGATATATTATAATCATATTTGTCAAAACCAAAGATGGATCACTGAAAAGTCACCTACAAAGGAAAGTCAATAAAACTAAGTTCTGACTACATGGCAGAAATCACGCAGGCAGGAAGGCAATGGGGTGACATACATAAAACTTCAAAGGACAAAAATCCGTCAGTCAAGAATTATACATCCAGTGTAACTGTCTCTCAAATACAATGGCAAAATTAGGGCATCTCCAGATAAACAGAAGTTAAGGGAATTTTTAAAAACCAAACCAAAATTACAAGAAATACCACAGAGAATCTCTGGTTAGAAAATCAGTAACATCAGATAACAACACAAGACCAGAATACAGGACAGAACAACCAAATGTCAACCTAGATAGGAAAGTCACAAAAATAAATCGAGGCTAAATCACTCCAAACAGGAAAACAGAAACATGAGTATGTAAAAGATGACAATATTAGAACAAAAAACAGGGACTAAATAACAACTGGAGAACTTTCACACAGGGAGAGGAAGTCAACGGGTTATCAGAAAACGAAAGATTGGTTTAAACTTAGAAAATTTAGGTGTAAAAAAACTGCAAAAAGAAGGGGTGGGGGGGGGGGGGTGGGTGGATGGATCCAAGAAAGAGTAAGGTCCTTTATAAATTACGTGAGGAGTGGGTTTACCAGCACAAAATGGGCTAGAAATGGAGAAATGGTTCTAGTTTGACTTTCCTGGTGAAGAGGGTAACTTTTGCATTGAGTTCACTGGACAGTTTTGGTAGACAGTCAAAGAAGTTAATAAACCAGTAATAACTACTGGAAAGAAGACATGACCAGGATCACGCAAGACCTCAGATTTTGCACATAAATGTCTGCACTCAGAACTTTACTGCTACTCTCTGAATTGATGAAAGTGATGCCATTTTGTAAATACGTTTCTAGGAACAAATAGAGCTGAAAAAACACTTGACTTACAGTAATACCCTCTTCTCCTATGTAGCCTTCACTGCCTTTAAAGCCTGGAAGTCCCTGTGAATAAGGGAGAAAATATTAGCATTCCACAGACCCCAAACATAAGTAATCAAGCAAAATTCTTCAACTTTATAGTTTTATTTCATGTGGAGTATTAAGAGGTTGAAAAACTACCTCCCTATTCCCAAATCAAGGCTGCATTTATACACAAATTTATATATACAAATATACATACAGGTACATATATATTCTTTATGTATAAGTATAATACATACATGTATGTGTATATCCTTTCCATATATACTTATATACAGAAATGGGTTACTGAGACAAGTATTCAGCTATCATGAATGTGCGTGTCTGTGTGTCTGTGTGTCTGTGTGTCTATGTCTGTGTGTCTCATGATATTGTCCACAACCTATCTCAAGGATAATCCACAGGGCTGGTTTTTCTTTTCAGACACATGCTCAAATGAGCACAGCTATACACGCTCCTTATAACTTAAAATTATTGTCCTCAATTAACAAAAATCTTTTTTTACTTTTTGTGCTACATATAGAGTAACAGACCACACATATTTTCTTCCCCTTCTTCCTGACCCCTATTTTCTGTTTCCCCGCCTTAAATCTAATACCCGCTCTACACGACACTGAAGCCCTAGAAGTAACTAAAATGCCAAAACCTTCTTCAGAGACACAGTCATGGTGATTTCCATGCTACAGTGGCATTTACAAATTATTCCAAAAATTAAACACACAAGTAAATCAACAGTATTGAAATGATTAAATATACCCATTGTATGTTTATACGTATTTCAACATAAGTCTTAAGTCCAAAATGGTATTTTTGTATAAAGGCACCAAGCTTTTGGGGGGGATGGCAGGGAATATGCGTAAATCAATCTTGGTTACTGCTTTTTATAACTGGCCTGTTTTTGTCTGTAAACCTGGGACAGTATTTCGGATTGGTAAAGTGGAATAAAATATCTTAACATCTCTACTCCTATATGGTGAACTGCTCTAATTTAATTTCCAGTGCGACAGGTAAGTATTGTCTACTTGATTTTGTACACATATAGCCATGATTCCAGAGCTATATATTTAAAGATATAAATGAAAACGAGTTATCAATATTAAGGAAGCTTTCATTATTCAACATGTAGGATCACGGCTGATTTTTCTGCATTGTTGCTGTCACTTCTAGAACACCAGATAACTAAGGATCCTGGCAGTCGTTTCTCCTGAGATATCCATAAAGACTTTTGGAAAAGATTTTTATTTAGAATGTCAAGAAAAACTCATGACTATCTAAATTTGATACATACAAAGGGGAGTGACATAAACAATTATCTCTCAGGCTCTACCTTGAAGCTAAAATCACCCCTTATTCCACCTTAATCCCTTTTCTGAAGGACACACTCCATTCCAATAAAGTGAACCCGGAACCCGAAGTAAAATCACCTTTTTCCCTGATGGTCCAGGAACTCCTACCGCGCCATCTCCCCCCATGCACTTGCAGAACAAACAGCAGCATGTTCTTTCAGCAACGTTGACCTTGAGTTGAGGGACAAAGGGGAATAGATTACACGTGGTGTCACTGCTTCCCAAATCACGTACACAAGCTCAACACGTGACTGCGACTTCTACTGGAGCATCAGAAACCTGGTTCCAATAACGTGACCATGCCCTAGAGTAAAGGGGACTGCATGGGACACCCTTCTGCTGCCGTCTTTCCCTCCTGCAGTCTGCTTCTACACCCTTTGAGGAATTCTGAATTAATAGAAGATGTTTTGGGGTTCCCCAAATGGCATCAGTTTAGTCCAACTGATTTATTACTGTGATTTCTCATCTCCACCCCACACCAGCACTGATCATGATGCTGTCAACTGTTCTGTATAATAATTTTGTCTCCAAATACTTGGTGGACTAAAACACATGCATGCTGCTTTGTCCATTCCTGTTCTGTGCAATTTATTTGCTTTTAGTTGTACTTCAGGTGAAAATTTGAAAGACAAAGTAGTTTCCCATTAAACAGCTCATCGCTTTGTGACAGTGCTGGCCACCGCCACCACGTGTCAGCACTCTTCTCCTCTCTGCCCCTGCATTCCCTGCTTCCATCTGTCCTGTCTTCCTGTTGCTTCCTGCCTTCTTATCTTGGCTTTTCAGCTGGTGTGCGCGTTAGCCTCCTATGCGTGAACTGAACCACCAAGCCCATTTCTCATGTGTCTTATTATCGGTTCCATCGACTTGTCCAGAAACTCTGGTGGGGCAGTAGTTAAGTGCTACAGCTGCCAACCAAAAGGTGGGCAGTTCCAGTCCACCAGGTGTTTTCTGAACACTCTACGGGGCAGTTCTACTCTGTCCTATAGGGTTGCTCTCAGTTGGAATCTACTCCACAGCAACGGGTTTGGTTTTTGGTTTTATAGACCTGTCTAATCTGTCAGGAGGGATCAGTCCCTGGAGAACGACATCATGTTTGGTAGAATGGAGGGTCAGTGAAAAAGAGGCAGACCCTCAACACGATGGACTGACACAGAGGCTGCAACAATGGGCTTAAGCATAAAAACAACTGCGGGTGTAGCACAAGACCAGACAGTGATTCAGTCTGTTGTATGTAGGGTCACTGCGAGTTGGAACTGACCTGATGGTGCATAGCAACAACAATAGCAATCTTTCAGGAGTGACTTCAGTACTGAATTAAAAGGGTCTTCAGGGGCCAGGGAAACCCTCGTGGCACACAGATCAAAAGCTATGGCTGCAAACCAAAAGGCTGGCAGTTCAAATCCACCACGCACTTCTTGGAAACTATGGTGCCGTCCTACTCTGTCCTACTGGGTCGCTGTGAGGTTTCTCCAGTCTCTGTCAGACCAGAAAGCTTGTTGTTTCATTGCTGTCTGTTTTTTGTATGTGTGAATCTGACTTCTGTTTTCCATTCTTCTTTCACTCTGTCTGGAACCCTCAGTTGTGTTCCCTGATAGAGCAGTCACGGTGGCAACTCGACACCATCTAGTTGTTTTGGTCTTAGTCTGGTGGAGGCTGTTTGGTGAAATTTAGATGCTAGAGGTCTTAAAGAGTGCCTGTAATATTGCTGGAACTGAGTTCAAAGGTCATCACTTGAGCATAGCTTGGCTGTGATAATGATGATTTCAAAATGACTGTGATAATGATTTCAAAAATGATGATTTCAAAATGATAATGATGATTTCAAAAAAAGCAATTATCCAACATTTGGGAAGTATCTGCAATGGGGAGAATATTTTTCATTGTACTTCTGGCCAAAATGACATATTATATATTTAAAACTTTATCCCAAAACTAGTTAGTCACATATATAAACTAACAGTATTGTGCAGCTAAACAGCTGGCATATCCCATTGCATTTTTACACGAACCCACCCAATTCATTTTCAGGAAAATTCCCTTTGAAGTAAATGCTATGCTTCACCTTTGTGAGGTAGAATCCATCTTTTTTTGATCAATTCTAGTGAGATGAGAAAACAGAAATCTCTCACAATAACCAGTAATTTCTCAACTTCGTTTATTTCCATATAAATATTCTTTTCATGGCACCACACAATACCCCCTATTTTCCTGACATTTTCAGAGAAGCCAATGAAATTTGAAAGCTAATAAAAAACAAACTGACTCTTTAACTTCACAGTGAATAATTTAACCTCAACTTTCTCTGGATCATCCAAACCCTACAGCACCTAATCTGTTACTATTATTATTAAAGTTGATCCATGACCATTACAAAAATCATTACGGCTTTTATATACAACGCTTCATTCATGTGTTACCTATAAACAGACATATTTTGACGAATAACTTCCTCCCTCTAAATTAGCAATACACATCTCAAAGTGGAATACACAAAAAAATGTATCTTGTAAAATAGATACGATGCCTTTCCCATTCAGAAAAGGAATCCCCGGAAACGTCCATATTCTTTTAAATTATTTTTATATTTTA
Organism: Heterohyrax brucei; assembly: GCA_028571685.1. Classification (NCBI taxonomy): domain Eukaryota; kingdom Metazoa; phylum Chordata; class Mammalia; order Hyracoidea; family Procaviidae; genus Heterohyrax; species Heterohyrax brucei. The sequence continues at coordinate 25,580,394 of CM053149.1, read as the reverse complement.
TTATGATGAACACAATGGAAACTCTGGCGACGTGGTTGGTAGTTCACATCCAGTAGGTGCTCCTTGGAAACACTATAGAGCAGTTCTACTCTGACTTGTAGGGTTGCTATGAGCTGGAATCAACTTGATGCCAGTGGCTTTGGCTTCCGGTGTACTGAACACAGAAACCCTGACTGACACAGTTGTTAGAGCTATGACTGCTAACCAAAAAGGTCAACAGTTCTAATCCATCAGGCACTTCTTGGAAACTCCACAGGAAGTACTACTCTGTCCTATAGAGTTGCTATGAGTTGGAACTGATTCAGTGACAAGAGGTGTGGCTTTGGTTAGCACTCCATTAGCAAGTACCTTATATCCTGATGACAGATATTATGAGTTAACACAAACTATACATTAGTCATGTTTTAAATTATTAATAGTAGTACCACATAACCTGTTGATACTTTACCATTATAGTTAGAATTCTTGTACATGTTTGAAAGAAGTATGATGGACATGTGTCTCCTTTAGGCACTGCTGTTGTGGTTGTTAGCTGCCTTCCAGTGGGTTCAAAAATACACCATAAGGCAAAAATCAACATCAAGACAACTCTTATAACCTCGTCAATCACACTTCAAGTACACTGTAGGCCATCCACTGTCACCACCACGGGTGCAGAGTGCTCTTTCTCGAGCTGAATGTCACATGAAATCAGCTCTCATTCATGGGCCACGTGGTAAGGGACATACACATCTTAATTATCACAATTAGACTCTGGTGAGACGTGATGGATGCCTAGGCTCTGCAAGGCATGTCACAAGTGGCTGCCCGAGGGAACACCCAGTTCACAGATCTGCATTTCAAGTTCTCTGGCACTTAGGCTCACCAACTTGAATTTGGGCAGGATTATAGGTGCTACTTAAATAATTTTTCTTATTCCTCTTTTCTTTCTTTTTTCACCAAGCACATAAATTACACATGCTTTGACACATCTCCTTTCTCTTACATTTCTTTCAAAACTCCTTCGTATTTAGATTGCTCATTAATTTAGAAAAATCTTTCTTTGCTCCAAAATGAACAGAGTGAGTTCAAATTCATAAGCATAAATATTAAATTCAAAACTGAGAGAAAATTTAAATGTGCCAGCTTTTTCTGGGTAACTTACCAGCTGCTTGGACAGCCGGCTCCGGAGATCTCTCATGCCAACAGTCAGCTGTGTTCTATACTCAAAGCCTTTCCCAAACTCAATGTAGAGAAGATCATCCAGGTCACTCGAATGAGCAGCTCCATCCAAAGCAACAGTTATGAGTGCATTCAGGCCTATTCGACAGAGGTGAACAGCTGTCAGTTACACTTGACCATAGGTGACAAGATAACAATTCCCCAGGACAGGTGGGTCTGGCTACCATCATTTTTGCACATGTATTTAAACTGTTTTTTCCAGGAATTTTTCTTTCAGGTGCAAGAAGAGCACCCATTATATTGTACACCTCACCCAACCACTGACATAAAATTAACCAACGATGAAACTGTGATAACAGCCCAAAAGGAATGATGTCAAACTAAACAGACTGCGGCCAGGGAAACCTGACAGGGCCTACAGTTTCCCAATGATTTGAATTGACAGAATGAGTTTTAAAAAAAAAAAGTCTACAGGGCATCCCAAACCTTCCTCCCCTCAGCAAAAAAAAAACAAAACTCACTGCTGTCAAGTCTGGCTCACAGTGACCCTACAGGACGGAGGCTTGTGGATCTGAACTGCTGACGTTTTGGTTAAGAGCCTATCACTTAACCACTGTAACTGTACCACCAGGGCTCCTGGGCATCCCAAAGTCCAGAGAAATTCACACACATTGACGACAGCTGTTTTAAATCTTGGCTCCTATAAGGACCGGATCCTTGCATCATCTGGGAGCTTAACAGTAACGCACAACCTCACGCCTCACCCCAGACACACTGAACCAGAGTCTGTGTTTTAACAAGCCGCCAGGTCATCTGTATGCACGTTGACCTTCAGAAACACAGATCTAAATGATGCCTTAAGGAACCCAAATCAAGTTGGAACTACAAGTAACAAAAGGCAGTAAGAGATCTACCATTAGACAGTTAGAAATAAGTGACATCTAACTGTCCGCAAGGAAACCCAGGTGGCATAGTGGCTAAGTGCTATGTCTGCCAACCAAAAAGTGGGTGGTTTGAATCTGCCAGTCACTCCTTGAAAACTCTATGTAGCAGTGCTGTTCCATAGGGTCACTATGAGTCAGAATTGACTCAGTGGCAGTGGGCTTGGTTTTTGGGAGCTGCCCAGAAAGGTGTCCTGTAGTTAAGTGTTCATTTTGAAACCAAAAGTGCCTCCTCAGGAGGAAGATGGGGCCATCTGCTTTCAGAAAGAATTATAGCCTTGGAAAGCCTAAAGGTAGTTCTCCTGTCCTACATGATTACTATGAGTTACAATCCATCGGATGGCAATGGGATTTGGTTTGGGATTGGAACTGCCCAAGGCTGCAATTCACAGATCCTGGGATTTCACAGACCAGAATATTTCAAAGAAAAAAAATTAGCAACTCACATGGGATTACTAGTGACTTATTTTGCAAAATGAGAACATTAAGTGATGATGACAATAAACCAAGCAATCTTTATAGTGGGAATTACCACAGCAACAATGATGTTATTATTTATTGTTACCATGTGTCTAGCAGGACAATGGCACAAGAGCAGGCAGTTCTCTTGTGTACAGGGTTGCTGTGTGTCAGACACGACTCAGCTGCACCTAACAACAAAAATTATACGTGCTACACGTGCCTAGCATATGGGTTAGTGTTTTGCATGTGTAATTTTACTAGTATCCGCAAAACCACCTTATAGCTATCAGCAATTATAGCCTTACTTTACAGATAAGCAAACCAAAGTTTGGAGAGGTTAAATGACTGGCCCAACTGGTATTTTTATCCAGACAAACCTGATTTCAAAGCCTACACTCAAAGCACATTTTAGTAACAAAAACATAAGGACACAATCACAGAATAAAGGCCAATTCTACAGAATGAACAAAGCCAGACTGAAGAAAAGCAGACTCCACTGGCATCATTTGTCTCATTACACTACAGATAAGTAAAGAATTTTCTGGATGAGATTTGAAGCAGATCAAGAAATGTTTAAAGCAGCTGGCTGAGAGTCAAGAATATCTTCTTATTTGATATGCTTATTTTACTTGATTTTTGAAAGTGGTAAAGGGTTACTGAAGAGGAGAATCAAGGGAATAAAGTTTCAGGGACATGCTGAGGAGGCTCAAGTCCTCCACAAGAAAAATAGAGTGGTTGGCTGAAGAGGAAGTCAAAGAGAAAAACACCAAAAGAATAAGGTGATCAACTTGTTCTCATTTGCAAAGGACTTTCGGCTTAAATGACCCAAGTCCTGTATTCTTTGCAAGTTCACACCCTAGGCAAACCAAGACACCTAGTCACCCTTCCAAGAATAAGAATGAGGAAAGGGAGTAACAAGGTGGTAGGTATCAGCTGAGGTAGGTCATGAAGAATGCTGTGTAGATCAGTTGAAGTTTCATGACCAAGAGAAGGGAGGCTGATGTTCCCACATACATTGAAACCACTTACATTTATGAGGAAGGAGCCTGCAGCACAATGGTTAAGTGCTTGGCTGTTAAGACCTGGTGATCTGCTCCCTTAAAGACTAACCAAAAAAAAAAAAAACCCCACTACCGTCAAGTCAATGCTGACTCATAGCAACCGTATAGGACAGAGTAGAACTGCCTCATGGAGTTTCCAAGGAGCACCTGGTGGAGTTGAACTGCTAACCTTCTAGTCAGCAGACACAGCACTTAGCCACAACACCAGCAGGGGCAAAAGGTTGGTGGCCCACGAAGTGCTCCTTGGAAACTCTGTGGGGCAGTTTTACTCTGTCCTATAGGGTCACTATGAGTTGTAATCAACTTGACGGCAGTGGGCCTATAAAGACCAGGGCCTAGAGAAGTCCGTGGGACACTTCTACTGTATCACACATGGTCATTATGAGTCACAAGGCAATCTGACAACTTCTAACAATAGCAGCATATTTACAAGGGAAAATATTCTCCATATGATGTTATCGTTTCCAGGAAATGTAAAAATGTAGGGGTTAAAAGAACAACGGGAATAATGACTTGCAGGAAATGTGCATGTAATTATTTCTACTGACAGCTTTCCCTGGAGTGGATGGGTGCCAACCTGGTGTCTCTCAGGAGCAGGGGACTCCAGTAGAGGAGTCACACAGTATTAATTAAATACAGTATCTTAAATTTCCTAAGAGTTAGGGAAGAAAAAATTTTACAAACTGGGAGAATAAAGAATCACTGAGTAGATTCTAGGGTTTTAAATTTAAAACACTGGGAAACTAACTCACACAGACAAGTTCTAAAATCTCATCCATTATCTGGGGCACTTTCTTATCCCCTGTTGCTCCTTGCTGATTATACGGTTTACCTGGCCTCAAATCAGGGAGGGTCTCCTGGGACAACAGGTCAGAGGGCAAAGCATTAACTCAACCCACATGTGTAAATGTGAGAAGACAGGGCTAGAGGTCTTCTTGATCTGTATTGTCAACACCCCCAAGAGTCACCCCAAGAGTTTTGATCTGTATTGTCAACACCCCCAAGACACTTTTTAAAGAACATTATACTCATCATCCTTTCATCTCTCCCATGTGAATATTCCTGATTTCTGGCAATATTATTAAAAATTCAGTTTCTAAAATGGAAACTCATTTATTAGATTTCTTTGGTAGATGGAAGAAAGAAGACAAGGCTTGATCTCAGAAACCTGGGCATTCCAAAGCACTTTCTAGAGAAAGCTCTGATGCTGGGTATTAGTTCCCCATCTTTTCCCCTCGCTCACAAAACAGAAGCTGAAATGAAAAAATAAACAACCTCCCCATCCAAATGATGGACTCTAGGGGCATATTCTTACTCTTAATTAAAATCACTACTATGAAACAAGGTTAAGACTTGATCTACTAAAGAGTAAAATTAAAATCTTTACTCACTAGCTGTAAACTCAGAGAACTTCATAACTTGTTTCAGATCAAGGAGTGGGAATCAAACAGAAACAGCAAAAATTCAGTCAGCTTTTATTAACTAACCTGGGAAGTAGGTATCTTACGTCAGGTTGCCTAGAAACTGAGCCGGAGACATGGATGGGGATGTCTGCAATTTACTGAGAGAACGTTCCCAAGAGGGAGGGATGGAGGAAGACAGGCAGGATAAGGTAGAGGAAGGGGCTGAACAAGGTGCATCAGCGCTGGTCTAGCTTCAGCCTGAGCCCGTGGCGAGCTCTGGATTCCCACGAGTAGCCTGGCGCTCAACCCTCCATGTGAGGTGACTTACAACTGGCCAAAAGCCAATGAGAAGGGAGAAGGGAGAAGCTGTGTGTTGTCTGTAGCTAATACTTACCTACAAAGGAGATACCTGCAGGACAGCAGTAGCATCCACTTACAGGACAGTACTTCTGTTCTTAACTGAACCAGCACACATGGATGTGCTTTGTGTCTCCTGACTCACATTTAGTAAGAACTGACATAAAACCCTGCTGCCATGCAAGGATTTGTACCAAGCATTTGTACCAAGCCACAGCCTGGTACAAGAGCTTTAAAAACTCATGAACACCCTAGTTGTCCAACTGTGGTGTGAGGGAAACCAAAACTGAACTTGCTGCTGTCAAGTCAGTTCTGACTCAGAGCAACTGTACTGGTCAGAGGAGAACTGCCCCCTAGGAGGTTCCTACGCTGTAATCTTCACAGGAGCAGATCCCCAGGTCTTTTCACCAGAAGAACGGCTACTGTGTTCAAACCACAGACCTTTTGGTCATCAGCCCAAGTTAACTACTGCACCACTGGGCCAAGAAAGAAGTTGACTTCAACACCCAAACATGAGTCAAGCTGTTCAACAGTGCTTGCAACTCTGACAACTCTAAGAATGTTAGAAGAAAATAACCTACGACTCTTTCTTTGTCCTCTTACCGACACAAAAGAAGTAACAACATTAGATAACATGGGACAAGGGAAACAGGAACACCTGCATGAAACTTAAGAAGGAACACAGAAACATAGGACAAAAAACAGGGACTTTGTACTGAACACTCTTCACACGTGTAGGGCGTAACATGAGGAAAAATAGACACAAGAATGTTTGCAGGGGTCATTTGCTCTGGCAAGTTCATACAGAGTGGAGACGTTGGAAAATTCAGGATTACCTGATTGCTGGGCAAGTTAAGAGCGAGGGCTGACTGCTAAGACGATAAAACGAACAAACACTCGTTTCCCACACTTCCCCCAGACTCAGTACCTTCTTTTCTAAGTTGATCCGATTTTTGTTCAAGTTTTTCAACATCATCATCCAATCCATCTGAAAACAAAAGAACCACCTAGGAAAGCAATCAACAAAGAGAGAGAGAGATTTGAGTAAAAGGGTCACTGCAGCCATCAATCAACCAATAAAATAAAAGCATGTTACCTTTCCTCTGGCAGATGATTTATTCTGAAATGCATCCCACAGTGAGCTCAGGAAGTTTGCGTTGAGAAGAGATGGTTCTTTAACTGTCACATCCTTCAGGCTGTTCAGGATATTTTCACTGTAGATCTCAAACTTGGGCGAGTATTTTTCCATTGCATTTGTCACCTGAAAAGCTATGCTAACCTGAGTCTCTGTCCCCACCTCACAGCTTACCCCGTTGAGGGAGCTGATGGCACGTAAGACGTCTTGAAGGTAAGTTCCCATCCAGGACTGACCTTCGAGCAAATTCTGCCCTTTCTGCTGAGTTGTGATATCAAATCCCACCACGATGTCCACAAAACAACCTAGGATTTAAAAGACAAATGTCTCTTACTAGATTAACAAACCCATTTATTGGTTCGCATACTGTGACTGGTTCAAGAGTCTTGGAATTATTTCTGCTCTACTTATAAAACCGGAAAACAAGAGAGACCAAGAGTAAGTAATGGAAAAGGTTGAGAATCATTCTTCCATTATCTGTAAAAATGTAAGTGTGCACTGTTTTTTGTCAAGCAGGTATAAAGTCTAGATAGTCCTGTAACAAAGTTCTAAAAGATTTTATTGAAGCCATTGGGAAAGCCATGCAAAACCATTCAAATAGTTCTAAAGCACATCCTGGAAACCCTGGTTAATTCCTACAGCTGCTAACCAAAAGGTGGGCAGTTCAAATCCACCAGGGACTCCTTGGAAACTGTGTGGCAGTTCTACTCTGTGCTATAGGGTTGCTATGAGTCAGAATTGACCAGATGGCAGTGAATTTTTTTTTTTTTTATAAAGTACATCCTGGAAACCCTAGTAGTCCAATGGTTAGAGCTTCAGCTGCTAACCAAAAAGTCTGCAGTTCAAATCCACCAAGTGCTCCCTGAAAATCCTATGGGCAATTCTATTCTGTCCCATAGGGCCAACTTGACAGCAGCAGGTTGTGGGTAAAGCACATCCTGCTAACAGTCTAAAATAAGACAGTCATATTCTGCTACTTATCAACTGAGACCATTCAACAAAGATTAAATCACACCAATTATAAAGCAAATTGAAAAGCATTTGAATAAAGAAAACCACTTAAGTAAATTACAATACACTTGCCTAAAAGAAGGGCCTTTTATGACACATGTTTTAAAGAACGGTCTCTGATTCCATTTTGTTTCTTAACATCTGCCCAGACATGAAAATGAAAACCCAAAAGGTCCTTTGAGATCTTGCTTTATTTGAGTCGTAGAAGGAACTGGGACTGTTCTGTCCTGAAGAAGATGCCTGGTGGACATGAACTGCCCCTCCCAGCCACAACACTTAACCACTACACCACCAGGGTTTCCAACACCAAATTACTTGGCCTATCTTCAACCATGTCAAAGACGGCACTTTGAGCCCAGCCATGCAGGAAGTCCAAGTGATCACGATTTGGGGAGTTCAGGAAACACTGAGAGAGATGTTATATCAACAGCACTTTATTCTTATCCTTAAGTCACTCCAGAGAAATTTAAGCATTTGAGAAGCTAGAAAGGGCTTGGTGTTTGAAGCTGAGCAGCTTAAAGACCATTAATTAGAGAAAGATAAAGTCTGAGAAACAGTTTTAATTCCCCTGGAATCTAGATTTCTAGAGTTCACGGAATTGCAGAGATTCACCAGGTTATTAATCTGAGATTTTCTTTCAGACACTGAGGCTTGAGGAAACCGGTTTCCCATAGTTACCTTTAAGTCAGACAATAGCTTACTATCAGCACAGTCAAGATCACTTAGTCTTAATCATTGGGTTCTTTTGAACAACAGTCTTTGTGTAGTCAGTTTTGGAGGAACAGCAACTCCAACTTCAAACCAGAAGCTGTGTTTCAGGATAAATTATTACATAAATACTGTACTAGCCCTTTTCCATGGCAATGTTGATAAGATGTGGGTCTAAGAATTTTTTAGATGTTCTTTCCTTTTTCGAACATTTTTAATTGGTGGTGGAGTGGTTAAAAGTTAAGTTTGCTAACCAAAAGGTCAGCAGTTCAAATCCAGCAGGTGGTCATCAGAAACTCTACAGGGTAGGTCTACTCTCCTAGGGTTGCTATGAGTTGGACTCAACGGTAGTTGGTTTGGCTTTTTGGTTTTTCAGTCAAAACGTTACTCTGAGTTGCAAATCATGTATTAAATAAACTATCAGTTTCTACTGATTTGTTTCAATAAGTCATAGGACACATAACTCTTCATTCAAGAATTTTTAGTTGGTTAAAAACTCCACCCTTCTTAGGCAAACTCAACCCATATGACTTCTTCGGTAAAATAAAAAGTGTTTATTTTTACTTTGCCTTGTTTCTATCAGCAGCGTTTCAGATAATCTTTGTGTAGAAAAGGTCTGCCCACGCTAGTTGGCCAGTCAGACACACAGGCCAGCTGGACATCTGCAAGGCTTTTCAACCAAAATGTCCATTTCAAGCTTTCAAACAAAGGCTGGTAACTTGATTCATTTATAATGAGAAAACAATTGGGTAACAGAAAATAAAAGCCTTATATGATAACAAATTCTCACCATGAAATTCTAGGTAAATCAATGTGTTATCAGTACATTTCAAAGGTTGGTCGTCTTATTTTACTCATTTTATTTTACTAGAAAATCTCATCTCACACATTTAGAAAGTGAAAACAAAAAACACAGCCAGAAAGGAGAATCAGAATGTCTCCTATCTAAAATTCCTCTTGAATTCATTGAGTCTCACTTCTGTCTTGAAATGCAAAGTTCTATTCTTGGATAGACACTGTTCAAACCTCTGAACAGAAAATCATTCGGTAACCAAGATAGGTTACTGCCCTCAAGGAAAACAGTCTCTTGTGGGAGAAAAAAAAAAAACCCTGTAGAAATGCCAAAATGACACAGACTGACCTGGGGATGGTGACCTGGGGGCAGCTCCCTGTAGAAGTAGAGTATTTCAACTTTTTGTTGAGATAGCTGAAATTACGAATCCTACCTAAGAAATTTTCCTGTGTTTCTTTTGCCAATTCAAATTGATATATGATTTACAAATAATGTGACCCAAAAGATGATATTTGGGGAATGAGTCCAGAATTAGCAGCCATCTACACAATTAGCAAAACACCTCCACTGATCAAGTGAGTTTTTATCTAACAGCGTTGAATGCTACAGAGGCACTTGCCCATGAACCAGGATCCCTTCCAAGTTTCAGAGCTGGTGACCTCCGTGACCGAGCTTATGTTTTAGATCAAATCTGGTGATACCGACTAGAATTAACAAGAGGCAGGGAGAGCTCTGAGAGTGAGCCACAGGGAGAGGGCTAACATTAAATTTCCAAAGAGAAGTAACGGAAAGATTGAGCTGGAAGAGAAGATGTGGTAAAGAAAGGGGGTGATGAATGCAAGAGAAATGAAGGTAATCTATAGGACAGGCTACAGAGGGTGATAAAAAGGAGACATAAAAACTCACTAGTGTCCTGAGCTTTGGACTACTTTTTATAAATAAGCACTGCAGGAGCTTGGAGGAGGAAGATCTCTCAGTGAGAAGTCAGAAAGTTTGTTTTCAGTCATGTACTGGGCATGACTGTGATTGCTAAATAATTACTGGCAATCACTTAACCTCTCTGGGCATTAATTTCCTTGTCTATAAAAATGAGATTATATATAAAAACACAAAAGAACAAAAAGGAGGGGATTGGACCAGAAAGTTGTAGTCTCATGGCTGTGTGCCAGGCACAAAAGCTGGTTCTAATAATCATCTGACTCATGAGGAAAGCACATAATTAGAGTTGACAGAGGCAGAGTTTTAGTATTAGTGAATACCGTCAAGTGGCCAGGGTGTAAGAAGACTGGCGATTCTTGGGAAAAATACCATACAGGGGAAAGGGAGGCTGTTGGCATTATTAGATGGAATTGAAATTTTTGGGGGCCTTTGAAAGGAGTATCTTAGATGAAAAAAAGAAAGAATGATCTAGAACATATAGGTAGTACTGTGAGTCTCTGTTTAAAGGCCTCTCAGATTTGCTTCCTTCCCTTCCCCTCCTCCTCCAGGCTCTTCTCTTGTCTCTTGGCTCCCTCCCTCTCCTTCTCCAGGGTGTGGGCACTGGACAAACGCCACCGTCATCTGGTCTCCTAACACTGTGGAAGTGAGGGCCAGACTCTGACATGGCCTCCATCATGCCCACTGTAGTAAGACCCCAGTTGCTGTCATGCCCACCTCCAGCCCAAATGACCTCATGGAGACTCTGCTTCCTCTACCACTTCGGCCATGGATGTAGTGCACTATAGGTTCTAGTCTCCCAAAGGGGTTGGATAACATAACCCAGCAGCCAACGTGAGGCAGGAGATGGGAAGGAACTGGCAGAAAAATCCTATCCTTTCTTCCCTGATGGAGCGTTCCATTCGGTGGCTCTACGTGGCCTCCCTGGCGATGTCCTGCCTAACAAGGCACGAGCGATGCTTTCCTCAGTAGCTGTGGCAAGCCTGCTAACACATGACACTGTGTCCGTCTTCCTTCCCTGCATCACTTCCTTTCTCCACACTCTGTTTCACTGGGATTGTAGCTCCAGTCAAGTATCAACACACAGATTTGTCTTAACCTCTGTGTCCTATAGAACTACTAAGACAGAAACCTACAGAGATTCTTGTCAACAAAAGCTGACATCTTTTGTCCTCCTTATATTTCCCATGTTCCTTGAGTTTTGCCTTCTTTGACTTCATCCTAATCAGACTGGCCTTGATTCATCTAGCCATAATAAATAGGTGCAAAATATGAGAGGTGTTTCTGATTCTTCTGCTACCCAATTACGGTTCCATGCCAAAAAGGTCATTCACAATCCTAAAAATACTTCCCGAAGTTCCCTCTAGATAGACAGAGCAGCCAGGGTCAAAGACATATTAGAAATATAAGCAAACACACACTGGAGTGTAGCTGTTTTGAGTAAACTGGTGCATGCTGAGACACAAAAGTTGAAATACAGCTTGAGTTGTTGTACAGTGTGATGAATGACTTTTTTAAATTGTGCTTTAAGTGAAAATTTATCAGTCAAGTCAGTTTCTCATACAAAAACTTCTACACAAATTTTTATATGACCCTAATTGCTCTCTGTACAACGTGGCAGCTCACTCCTCCCGACCCTGTATTTCCTATGTCCACTCAGCCAACTTCTGTTCCCTTCTGCCTTCTCATCTTGCCTTGGGACATGAGCCCCCCATTTAGTCTCACGTATCTAGTCCAGTCAGAAAGCACAGTTTTCACCAGTATCTTTTATGTCTCATAGTACAGTCTAATCTTTGTCTAAAGAGTTGGCTTGGGGGATGATTTTAGTTCTAGGCTATCTGAGAGTACAGAGCCATGTCTTTGGGGATTCCTCCAGTCTCAGTCACAATTAAGTCTGGTCTTTTTACTAGAATTTGAGTTCTGTTCCCTACTTTCTTCCAACTCTGTCAAGGACTCTCTGTTGCGTTCCCTGTAAGGACAGTTACTGGTGGTAATGGAGCACCATCTCGTTCTTCCAGTCATAGGCTGACAGACTCTCCGTTTATGTGGCCCTTCTGATGGATTACTTGTGTGTGGCCTTTCTAGCTATGGTCTTGTAACTCCCACTCAAGTGACGGGGTGGGGCTATGTGATAGAGTAATTGTGGCCCACCCAAGGGACTGGCCAGTTTTGCCATCCTGCTTGGTTTGAAATGAGCCACCCCAGAGGTGAGAGAGAGAAGAGACCACTACCATGAAGCAAGAACACCCAGGAGCCAGCATGTCCTTTAGATCTAGAATCCCCGTGCTGAGAACCTCCTAGACCCAGGGCACAGAGAGGAAGCTGCAACCTTGAAGACGATGAAACCTGGCAGCAGAGACCCAGCAGCAGTAAACACCATGGTGGCTTCCCAGCCCGTGCAGAGAAAGCTGGGGGCCTTTGGGCAGCAGCCTAGGGCCTGGGAGAGATGTACCTGGGAGCACCTCTGGGGAGAGGCTGTCCTGATGGAAAAATTGTGTCCTTCCGTATTCCTGAGCCTGAACTGTAGCTGTTACTTCCTTAATAAAGTCTACAATTGTTAAGTTTTGACTGTGAGTTCTGTGTAGCCACTGCAACAAATTATCAAACCTAGCAAGGAGCAGACAGTGTCACATGAAGTACAACTGGAGTCAGAGTTGGTAAAGAGAAGGAACGCCTAACCTCTGCCTCACAGGGATCAGCCTTGGGTTGGTCTTGATTTTCCTTTCCCCTTGTAGAGCTGAAGGTCAGACACTGCCTCCATACCATTTTGACATTTTGTTACAATAATTAGTTTAACTAGGGAACCCTGGGTAATCATCTTGTGACCTAACCCCAACATCTCACACAGAGTAATCAGTAAGTAAAGTACACGTGGGCTTAATTGTGCTTCCTTGCTAATCTGTAGTGCACAATTTCACATGGATTTCACAATATCTTTGGTGTGGTGGGAAACCCTGGTGGCGTACCAGCTAAGCGTTATGGCTGCTAACCAAAAAAGGTTGGCGGTTCGAATCCACTAGGTACTCTTTGGAAACTCTATGGGGCAGTTCTACTCTGATTTATAGGGTCGCTATGAGTTGGAATCAACTTGAGGGCAGTGGGTTTGGTTTTGGGTTGGTACAGTGAAAAACAGGTGAAACTGTTCACTACAAATCAGTAAGTAAGCCAGGAATACCCTGCTTATCCCTGACTCCATGTATCTGCATTTATAAGATCACTGCAGGGGATGCTCTCTGAACACTTGCCATGCACTTCTCATTCACTGGAAACCCTGGTGGTGCAGTGGGTTAAGTGCTACATCTGCTAACCAAAAGGTCGGCAGTTCAAATCCACAGGCACTTCGTGGAAACTACTGGGCAGTTTTACTGTGACCTCTAGGGTCCCTATGAATCGGACTAGACTTGACAGCAGTGGGTCTGCTTTCTCAGTTCTCATTCATTATCTCATGTAGCCTTATGAAACACAGATTAAGGAGAAACTCTTAACTGTCTTCATTTGCAAAAGAGGGAAAGGAGACTTGCAAAAAAGCCTGCCTGAGACCGGACAGTTAACTACGCAGCACACTGGGGATTTAATTCCAGGCTTGCCTTGTTTTACCCTCCCAGATAGCCTGTGATGCAGGTCAAGAGGCGTCCTATGTCTGTTCTAGATCGTGCTGTTGGAGGCTGACAGCTTAGCAACAGGTGGCTTCCTTAGGGAACAGTAGATTATGAGAACAATTTCAAAGATATAAATCCAGGCTGTCTTAATAAGCTCTAACTATTAGTGAGGCATGGTGCTTAGACATTACCTCTTTATAATGTCAACGTCGGATCATTCAGACAACTACATCAAGAAAACACACTGGAGTCAAACAGGTTTTAAATTTGCTTAATCTACTATTTACTGTAATATTGAGACCAGGTGATGGACATTTCCTTTAAACCTAGTTTCCTTACTCACAAACAAGGGAAGAAATTCAAACCGCTTGGGGTGATGGTGTATTTAAATGTGCTAATATATTTCAAGTGCTTACAGCACCACGCCTGACCCTTCCTAGATGTTCCGGAAACACTGATTCTCAGTGCCTCCTTCCTACCTCCAGGCAGGTGACCTTCTTTCCTATATACTGAAACTTATCATACCATTAGAGAAACTCTTAAAGGTTATTCAATTTTACAGATGAGGCAATTAAGGCTTGGAAAGCATATGACTTCTCCAAAGTTCTGCACATTTTACTAAGAAGCAGAGCCAGGTTTCAGAGTCTTAAGTCCAGGAACGCTGGTGTTGCAATCGGTAAGCTGTCACCTGATAAACAGAAAGGCTGGAGATTCAAATGCATCATAAGCTCCACGGGAGAAAGAGCTATCTGCTTCTGTAAAAATTAAAGCCTACAAAACGCTCCAGGACAGTTCTATTCTGTCACAGGGGTGGGGGGTATCACTATGAGTGGGAATCAACTCAACTTACCTAAAAACAACGAGCTACTCAAGCTACTATCCTATGCTGTCAATTCTGAATTTACAGAGTAAGGAGAAATGGCCTCCCTTAATCTCTTTACACACTCCTTTGAAGTGCTATATCAGTGTTCATTCCAGCTTCATCAGTCCTCAGCCCACAGCTTGGCTACAAGAGCCTCACATTCTTGCTTGCTGGTGTAATGATCTCAAGTTTATTTCAATACAGAGTACTGTCCTTTTTTGTTTTATGATTATATCCTTTAAAGATAACTCACTCGCTACTCGGAAAGTATATTCCTGTTTTGGACTCTACACACAGTTTTTCTCATTCTTTCAAGAAGACACTAGATGGTTCCAAGATAATTTTCTGGCTAGTAATTGGAAGTAGGTTTTTCCGTGTGAAATAGGAAATTAGCACGGAAGTACACAGACCGAGGCTAGGGTACGCAGAAAACAGATGGCACATCATCAAGCATGGAGAGAGCACGAAGCAAGCTCGACAAAGATAGTAGTAATTAGTTACAGGGCTCTGAACCTTTAATTCCCGTAAGGGGGTGAACTTGCAGTATAAAAGAGCCTTTTGGGAGATGGCTGTTTATATACTGCAGGCACTCTCTGTTTCCTACACACACATTCCTTCCTTAAGAGAAAGGGCGCTAAAAGATAACTTGCAGTCACCTGATTTTTGACATTACATGAGGGAAATGATAGTCTTTTAAACAAATGGGCAAAACTGGATGTTCATCTGTGAAAAGTAAAATAAAACCGGACCTATATCCTACACCATACACAAAAACTAATTCAAAATGCATCAAAGACCTAAACATGAAGCCAAAAACTGTACAGATCATGGAAGAAAAACTAGGCTCAATGCTAGGGGCCCGAATACATGACATAAATAATATACAAAACATAACTCACAATACACAAACATCAGAAGATAAGCTAGATAACTAGGATCTTCTCAAAATTAAACACATGTGCTCATCAAAAGACTTCTCCAAGAGTAAAAAAAACTACAGATTGGAAAAAACATTTTGGCTACGATATATTTGACAAAGATTTAATATCTAAAATCTATAGGAAAACCAAACACAGCCAAGCCAGCAAATCAAACATATCTACAACAAAAAGACAAATAATCCAGTTAAAAAAATGGCAAAGCATATGAACAAACACTTCACCAAAGACGACATTCAGGTGGCGGCTGACACGTGAAAAAAAATGCTCTCAACCCCCAGTCTTTAGAGAAATTCAAATCAAAGCTACCATGAAGGTACATCTCACCCTGACATTACTGGCACTAATCAAAAAAATAGAAAATAACAAATATTAGAGAGGCTACAGGGAGACTGGAACTCTTAGGCACTGTTAATGGGAATGCAAAATTTTGGAAAACTATACAAGACTTTCTTAAAAAGGTGGAAATAAAAATACCATACAGTCTAACAATCTCACTCTTAATGCATATCCTAGAGACGTAAGAGCTATCACAGAAATACATGTACACACACCCATGTTCACTACGTTATTCACGACAGCAAAAAGATAGAAACAACTTAAGTCCCCCAAAACAGACAAATGGATAAACAAAACTATGGCACACACACAACGCAATACTATGCAACAATACAAAACGATGATGAATCTGTGAAATATTTCACAACGCGGATGAAGCTAGAGGGCATTATGCTGAGTGAAATACGTCAGTCACAAAAGGACAACTGCTGTATAAAATCACTATCATAAAAACTCATGAAAACGTTTCTGTGCAGAAAGAAAATAATCTTTGATGGTTATGGGGGAGAACAGGGGTGGGGAAACAGAAGCAAGCACTAGCTAAAAAAAGAAAACCAAACCCAGTGCCATCAAGTTGATTCTCATAGTGATCCTACAGGACAGAGCAGAACTGCTCCACAGAGTTTCCAAGGAGCGCCTAGTGGATCTGAACTGCTGACCTTTCGGTTAGCAGCTGTAGTATGCAACTACTACGCCAGTTTCTAAGCACTAGCTAGACAGTAGGTAAGCAGTAACTTTGGTAAATGGTAAGACAGTACACGGTATCAGGGAAGTCAGCACAACTTGACCAAGGTGAAGTCACCAAAGATTCATTTACATATCCAAACTCTGAAGGACGAAGCTATTGGGCTGAGGTCTGAAGATCAGAGTTTCAGGGACCATGTAGTTCAACAGGCATAACATGGTTTATAAAGAGAATGCTCTCTACATCTTGCTTTGATGAGTGGCATCCAGGGTCAGAAAATTTGTGAATAGCCATGTAAGACGTGTACTGGTACCACCCCATCTGAAGCAACAAATAATGGAGAAAAGCATCGTCACAAGGGAAAGATTAGTCCAAAGGACTAATGGGCCACAACCACCCACAGTCAGACAAAATCCAGTACAACTAGGCAGTAACCAACTACCACCACTGACTGTTGTGACAGTGATCTCAAAAGAGGATCCCAAACATAGCTGGACAAAAATGTATGACAAACTTCAAACTTACAAAAAGGGAAAGAAAAAAAGACCAGACTTACTGGTCTGGCAGAGGCTACAGAAATCCTTGAGAGTATGGCCCTGGACGTCTTTTAACTCAGTACCGAGGTCAGTCCTGAGGCTTACCCTTCAGTTAACGATTTCACAGGCCTACAGAACAAACAGTAACACAAGCAGTTCAACCATGTATACAAGATTAAATGGGACACCAGCCTAGTGCCAAGAATGAGAGGGCAGGAGGGGACAGGAAAGTTGGGTGAATGGAAACGGGGAATCCAAGGTTGAGAAAGGGACAGTACTGACAGCTGGCAGAGTTGGCAACCAATGTCACAAAACAATATGTGTATTATTTGTTTAATGAGAAACTAATTTGTTCTGGAACTTTCATCTAAACCACAATTTTTTAAAAAAAGTAAATAATAAAGAAATCGGTCACTCGGAAATCACTCAAGCCGGATGCTTTTTAAGAATGAGAGCGAGGGTAGCATGCTGCCATGCCTACAAACGAACAGCTGCTGCACTGGAGGGCTGTAATTTCCAGTTGGAGCTAACTGATGGGTTACTGTTTCCTTGGAAACGCTGGTGTTATAGTATGGTTAAGTGCTATGTCTGCTAACCAAAAGGTCGGCAGTTCAAGTCCACAAGGTGCTCCTTGGAAACTCTATGGGGCAGTTCTACTCTGTCCTATCGCTATGAGTTGGAATCAACTCAGCAGCACTGGGTTTGGTGTTTTGTTTTGTTTCTTTATGTGCTGATAGAGCCTAGTATAAGAAACAGCTGTTGTGGTTTCCTTTGATTTCCTGTTGATGATGGCTTTCTGCAGGCAAATGGTTATACCAAGGCAAAAAGATTTCAAAAGAATAAAGCTGGAGGCATCACCACACGCCCAAGAGCTGAAGAAGGCATGGGGGACTATCTGGGGCTGAGATATACTTACCCTCCTCCAGGGAAATATGGTTGAGAGACTGCTTGACCAATGTTTTCTCCGGGGGGAGGAGGGTAGAGATGATGGGGGTGACTGAAGGAATCTCAGATGGACCCATGAAAGGACCCAGCTTTACACAAGAGCTGCATCCACAGAAAACCAATTCCTGATAAGTGCTATAAAATAAAAACTTTCCTGCACCTCTTTAGCTCTTCTTTCTCCTCTAGTCAATTCTGAAGATGCCAGAAACCACCATTAGCAAGACAGGGAAAGGGCCTAGAAAGGTGTACAGAAACCAGGAAATGGGTAAAACGCCAGCTAAATGTGTCCTCTACTCTCACGGCAGGTGAGCAGCCTGTCACAGGCTGGAAAAGTGGAGTAACTCTGAGGGAATTTTAAAGTTTAAATAGTTACACTGGAATAGACATATTAACCACCCATAGAAGGTTCATTTATCTCTTGACAGCGACTAGGGGCAAGAGAAGAGCCAGCCCCTGTGAATAAATTAAATGGGTCACTGGCAGACAAAAAGGAAGTGACTTTATAATTACATCCCAGGTGTCATGCTTATTCAAAGTGGAGTTTAAATATGCGTTTTCTCATTTAAACCTCACAAAGATCTTTTGAACTAGGTGCCACTATCATTCACATTTCACAGACGAGAAAGTTAAACTTGGAGAAGTGAAGTATCTTTCCTAAGAAAAAGATGACTAGAGCAGGGCTCTGCCATCAGGCTGTCTGCACAGCTGCCTCGCAACCATCCTGTAGCTTTCCTCTCTGTGGAAATCTCAGCTTTTTTTCCCAAGCAGAAATCAAGGGTTAATATTTGTCACGAGTAGCTAATTACATAGAACCACAGCTAACTCACAGAGCACCTTTATAAAAATTTGAAAACGTTACTCCTTATTCTAGACATTCCACTTCCATCTGTTGGAAAATACTAACTCCTGCAGTCAAGTTTCATAAGAAAGCGACAAAGCTCTAGAATGTTCCCTACATACCTGTATCATTGGGACAGCAGACACAGCCGTCCACAGCACTAGGAAGTTCTACTCCCAGGCAACTGAAATTCACCAACTAATTGGTTTTGCTTTTTGTTTTTTTTGAGAATCCTTCTCAAACCTCTGAAATCAACCAGATTGTAACAATGGCCTTTTCGAGGATGAAACCTTCTCTTTCACAGAGAAGTATGCTTTCTCAAGATAGAGGGAGATCAACAGACACAAGCAGTCCAACATCCTTTTTGTCAACCCACAGATCACAAAATAATGTCTGATAGCTGTGAGAAGTCCAATTTGAAATCCACAGACACAAATTCAAATTCTGCCCTAAGCACCAACCACAAAACCCACTGCCATGAAGCTGACTCCCTCTCATAGAGGCCCTATAGGACTGAACATAACTGCCCTATAGGGCTTCAAAAGCTGTGCCCTTTACAGAAGCGGACTGCTACCTCTTTCTTCCACAGAGATGCTTGGTGGGTTTGAGCCCCCCATGTTTCAAGTGGGAGTCAGCACCTAACCGCTGCGCTACCAGCGCTCCTTTCCCAGGCCTAAGAGGCTGTGCACAGACCTGGAAGGAAACGCCAGCGAAGACAGGGGGACGCAACAAATACGAAGAACTCGTCATATACTTACTGCTCTCACCCCCTGACTTGCAGATGTTGCGCACTATCCTTTTTTTGGCCTTTTTGAGCTCATCGAAGTTTTCCACCGTCAGCTTCTTGGCTGCCGTCCCCGTTATCTGAATGAGCTCCTGGTCGTCCACGTCGCCAATGCCCACGGAGTAGATGTCGATACCCTTGCGCCTCAGGTCCTCCGCGGCCTCGGCCACCTCGTCCTGGGACCGCCCGTCCGTGAGGACCAGCAGCACCTGCGGCACGCTCGCGCTGATCCGACTTCCTGCCTCCGACCGGAAGTACCGCCCCACCTGCCGGAGCGCAGCGCCGATGTGCGTGTAGCCGAAGATCTGCCGGATGTTGGCAATCTGGAGTGATATCTCCTTTTCACCTGTGAACCGTCCCAGCGGGAACTCGGGCTGATACGAATCACTGAACTGGGCTGCGCCAATACGCACTCGGTTGTGGCCGACCACAAAGTCTTGAACAACGGATGCTAAAAATTCCTTCATCTTCTTGAAATCATCCGGATGAATGCTGTTAGAACCGTCCATGAGGAAAACTAGGTCTACTTTTTCAATGTCGCAATCTACAAAGAAGAGGAAAGGGAAAAACGAAAATCATATTGCTAGTTCTCTGTTTAATTAACCAAACAGTCAAGTTGATGTTTGCGGCTCTACAGAAATGCTATTTCTGAAAGTGGCTTCCTAGAGTATCCTGCTTGGTGGCCACATTAATTGGAGAGCAAATAAAAATAATCAGTTCATGAAGACAGCAACAAAATGGGACAGCCTAACACTTTCTTTTACACTGCTCTTAGCTTGCCTGGTCCGTCTTATGACATCTTCTTTTCCCAGAACTGGAGAGACTGCTACAGAAAACTCATTCTTTCCAACAATTAAGATTTATCCCTTCAGGGTCTTAAGAGCTGCCAAGCTGCCAAATGAGGGTACAGCAAATGGTCCCAAACTCAGCAGGAACAGATGATCACTGAGGACCAAAACGACATGGGGGAAAGAGAACCCAGAGGACACAAAGACCCGCATAAGTGGGTGTCTACATCGACTTGTGACCAGAAGAACTGGGTGGTGCCCGGCCACCACCAGTGATAGCTGCGATGGAGCTCACAAAGTTGAGTCTCACTGGCAACACAAGAATAAAAAGGCATGCACCCTGAGATCTCCACTAAAAGACTGCAACTGATGGTCCACGGGCTTCGGGGTTCCCCTGGGAGCATGGCCCCTGGCCCTGATGCTGCCCTTGCCCATAAATCCTAACAGAGGTACACTCTTTGGACAGGAATGGATTGGACTTGGTGATGCAGAGTGACCATATCTTGGGTGTACTTTACGGTTCTATACATCTATAGGATATCATCCTATAGTATATAGTATATATACATCCTATAGATGTATATACTGGAGGAAGGGGAGTGGGTGGAGAGGAGGGGAAAGGAGACTGTTGGTAGGGTAAAACATGTATGGAGCAGAGAGGAATACTGTGCTGTCACCGGGGAGGGAGAGCAGTGGAAGCTGCATATAGGTGAGCATGCAAATTTATATGGGAATGTACATTTTCATTCAATCATAAAAAAAAAAGATTCATCTCTTCTAGAAAGCCAAGTCACAGTAGTAGCACAGCAAGGCACAGCAACAACAGAAAAACCCCACGTTCATTCTGGGATTCAAAGAGACAGATGGTTTGTATCACTGATTTGGCTTCGCTAATTAGTTGAGCCAATAAATACTCTTCTGGTTTATTAGAGCAAAAAGAAGAGAGGCTTTAAAATCATACTTTATGGCCTATATCTGGTCAGTTTTTCTTTATTAACCCTCTTTTTGGTAAATGAAAATATCTATTTGAGAAAAATATTTTGGGATAAACAAGGCAGTATAGCCTAGAAATGTTTCCCTTGCACTAACACAACAAATACAAAAGGCATATGAAAGCGTTACTGAAGAATGAGTTATGCTTGGCATATAACTTGTGTGCGCCTTAGCCTTCTGGTAAAAATTATCATTGCCTTGAATTCCCCGGTGATCCCACCACTGACCCAAGTAAATTCGCATTTTAACCTCAGGAAAGATTAAGGGTAGCTGAGATTCCTGCAGTAGAGATAAGCAAGAAAGAGATAAAAAGTAATACGGCAAATAATTCCTTCAGGAGTTGGTTAACTCATTAAATTCTTTAAAGATTCAAATAAAAGATATCAAGTATTCTTTTTTTTTCCTGCCCAAAGGAGAACTTTCAATATAAAAAATGCAGTGCCTGCTTCTTCATTGTACTGTAGAAGGACAGTTCGTTTTTGAGATTTGAGGACAGATCTAATTTCAGGCACTGGCCACAGGAAATAAACAGTTTGTCCTTGCTCCTGATAAAACCTAGAAAGATTCTGTTCATTTTGTGAAAGAAAAAAAAACAGTGATTGCATTCTAAGGATACAAAGCATGGGGAAGTGAGAAAAGCTAAATAAATAATTTTAAGAGAATTACACCCTGAAGCTGGAATCCTGGGTTAATAGCAATTTATCTGCTAAAGCTAGCATATTTAGTCAAACATGGTTTAGCAAAAACACCAAGGAATTTTGTTGTTATTTTCAGTTGCCATCAAGTCAATTCTGACACGTGGCACCCCATGTGTGCACAGTAGGGACTTCTTCATAGGGTTTTCAAGGCTGTGACCTTTCAGAAGCAGTTTGTCAATCTGTCTTCCAAAGCACCTCTGGGTGGGTTTGTACTGAGAACTTTCGGTTAGTAGTCTAGCACTAACCATTTGCACCACCCAGGGACTCCAAGCAACTTGAGTAGATAATTTCTTTCTGAACCAATGATGTCAGATGGTGGCCAAGTATGCGACTATCAAATGCACCAGTGAAATCTTCAGTTGCCAGATAGAAACAGCATTCTGAACGATGGAAGTCCCACTGTAATCTGCTTTGGAAAAACCTTAAAGCTAGAATACAAAAACTTGTTGCTGTTGAGTCAATTTTGACTCATAGTGACCCTATAGGACAGAGGAGAACTGCCCCGTACAGTTTCCAAAGATCGCTTGGTGGATTTGAACTGCACGTCTTTTGTTTGACACTGACAGCACTTTACGACCATGTCACCAAGGGACCAGCAACAACAACAACAAAAAAAAAAAAACCAGTGCCATCGAGTCAGGTTCAACTCATTGCGACCCTAGAGGTCAGAGTAGAACTGCCCCACAGAGTTTCCAAGGACCACCTGGCAGATTTGAACTGCCAGCCTTGGGGTAACAGAGCATTCAGTATTGGGCTTCACATTTTTAAAAAGCTTGTGCCATAGTAGAAACAGGTGAAGGATCTGGGGACTTCTAGCGTGGAGAAGGGAAAGACTCCAGTCAGGGATGCTGGTTATTAGGAGAAAAAAGAATCTGACTTCTTGTATAAAGAAAAGGAAGAACTAGTGGGTGGCAATGACAAGCAGTATAGAAATATGCCCCATAGAACTTCTAGGGAACACCTGGTGGATTTGAACAGTTGACCTTCTGGCTAGCAGCTGTAGCTCTTAACCACTACACCACCAGGTTTCCAAATAAAGCCTTATCAAAAATCATGAATTTCCCTTTATCAGAAGAAAGGAATAGGAATGTCGTAAAAGGTATTTCTCCTTGGGGAGGAGGCCAAATTGAACGTGCTTGTGGTCTTTCCAACCCTGAGATTCAGTACCTGGGGGAAGTTTTATGAAACAATTAGCAACTTGTTCCTGAAGGTTATTACTTTGGTTTCTCCTTTGTTTGGCCCTCCGCTAATATCACGAAAATTTTAATTGACAAATCTTACCTACTTTTGAAGAGGTACAGACACTGGCTGACACGTCTGAAAAGATTCCCTTCAGGCCTCCAAAAGTCTCCACGAAGAAGTACTTGTCCTTTGACCCTGCCATGGCTAACAGCTCCACAGGATTGGCGCCAGCAATCCCCACGGCCAGCACAAGAATGCCCTTGTCCCTCAAGGCCTTTGCTGTAGCATTCAGTTTATCCGCGTCGTGGGATTCCCCATCAGTGATCACAATGAGGACCTGAGGGACCCCCTTTTGCAGGCGGCTGCCCCGGGATTCGGTGAACATGTGGTCTGAGAAGCCTAGTGCCTCGGCAGTATAAGTATTGCCTCCCATGGGCTGGTCATTCTGGATCACGGAAATCACCTCCCCTTTTGTGCCAAGGTCACCGAGGTAAAACAGCACCTCTGGGTCATCAGCATACTTCAGTGCACCAAAGCGGACCTGATTCCTGCCAACATCAGCTTTTTTCACTAAGCCAATCATAAACTCTTTCATGATATTATACTCATCATGGTCAATGCTGCCGGAGCTATCGATCACAAATACAACATCTAAAACTTCGATCCTCTTGCATTCTGAAAGAGGAAGAGAGAGAAAACCATATGAAATCAGCTTTGGATGTCATGGAGACTTTTTAAAACAACAAACTTTATATTTCAGAGCAGTTTAAGTGTACAGAAAAATTAAACAGAGAAGTGCAAAACGTTCTCATGTAACTCGTCTCCCCTCCTGCACATAATTTCCATGGGAATGTTTTTAATTTCATTTTTTTTAAAACTTGTGGGTGTTTTCTTTCCAAAGGATCATGTTTTACATTAGAATGTTAATTCTCTAAATAACTGAGAGAAGGCCCATTCACTTGTGCTGGCAAGACATAGCAATCCCCAAGTACGGAAACTTGTAGGCCAAGAGAGATGTGGAGTCAAGTTCATTGCAGGGGGTATGAGGGAGCCAGTCATTATAGAATGATCAGGAACAAAAATTTCAAGTACTTTTGGTCTTAAAATTGATCACTTTGTGGAAACTTTCTTGTATAAATTGTTTCGTCAACATGGGCCTTCATTTACACAAATGTGTCTTTTCTTTTTAAGCCATAGGGATCATGAGATTTTATTCCAAAGATAAACCTTGAGGCAAATGGCTGAAAGACATGAATCTGACAACATTGTATTTTTTTTTTAATGGTTCTATGGTGGCTGACTTTTTAAGTTTACATCATCTCTTTGACTTTCTTGAAACATTTTCTATTTTCATTATTGAACCTCATCATAAACATAAGGCCATCTGTCGCTTGGCCCACTCATGGCGAGCCTAGGGGCCAGGGTTGTCACTTGGCCCAACTAAGTTATCCTAGCATGACAATCCTATTTTCTTAATCTTGGGTCACGGCCACAGAAAAGTAATTTAGCAGGAAAGACCCAACTGATACTTTAGCCACGGGTAGCATGTTCCATCTGAAGGCCACAGTATTCCAAGCTCTACCTCAACTATTCTGGAGAAGTAGACTTGTAAGATGGTTATTTAGACCTTGAATTGTAACTTCTGTCTACAAGTCTTAGAAAGGCATGTTCCAAATGCTAATTCAGCCATCTTGGGAAACTGGATTTTAAGAAAAAACTCAAATTCCTCAGAAACTCACCAAGTGTCCTTCCTTTACCAGCTACTTGCTGACTACATTGCTGGGCTGTTAAAAACCCTGGAGTCAACGTGTTTACCCTACTGATGAGGCCATAGGTACTAAACCTCAAACCCAATTCGTAAGCAAGGCTAGTTCCAGTAAGAAAGAAACTATATCTCTCTGGCCTTCTGATATCCTACAAAGCCTGGATGGACCACTCGGAAGCTGGGTATAGATGCTCAATGATGGGACCATTCTAAGAGTTCAGATTTTTGGGGTGAGAGGTTGCCAGGGAAACAAACCAGGTATATTCCTCTTCCCTCCAAATGCTGACCAGGATCACAAAACCTTCTAGTGTGTTGAATATTATCTGAGTAGGAGAACCACATTCCTCTCTTCTTTCAAAACACCATTAAGAGTCATCTCCTTCAGAGAGATTTTTCAGAATGCCTCTGCCATCAACCCTGTGGGTCACAGTATTAACCTGTCACTTACATTTGCTAAGCTTTTGTTTTGTCCCTTCCATTTCTGAGTTCATAGGAGGGTGGGGACTACACCACTGAAGAATCCATTGTTCAAGTTCCTTTACTAACTTCATCCTTTATAGGATTTCATGAATAGCAAAGTGTGTTCCAAAGCACTGTCTTGTTTATACAGAACTATTTTTTAAAAATTGTAAAAATAAATTGGTAGTGGATGCTAGGCCAAACGGGAGCTACCATTGGCAGAGGATCACATCCCTCTACTGCCTGCCTTGGCAACTCACATGTAGCCCATGACAGGGTATAAAAGCCTAGGTCCCTTGATTCCAGGAGGGACAAACTCAATGGTGTAATTAATGCCTAGAACTCCCCATCGGATGAGGCTGCAGCTAGAATCTAGCCAAAAGCACCTCCTTAGTGAGTTCCTTCCTGCCCATGCCTTTTCCTGCTTTTCTACTCTGAGCACTCCCTCTCAATAAATCACTCCCACAAAAATTTCAGACTCACCATCTGCTTCTAGGGAACCTGACCTAAGACACAGGCCAAAGCCAGGAGATACCACTTTTATTAAGCAGAGGATTCATCACCCCACTGCTACCCATACGCGAATGGGGTTGAGTCTAAAACCACCCAAAAAACAAACCCAGTGCTGTTGAGTCGATTCTGACTCATAGCACCCCTACAGACAGAGCAGAACTGCCCACAGACTTTCCAAGGATGCTTGGTGGATTTGAACTGCTGACCTTCCGGTTAGTAGAAGTAGTACTTAACCACTGCTCCACCAGGGTTTCAGGAATAGAGTATGCCAAGTGCCGTCTTACACCAAAATCGTTCTTTTCCATCAACCCCACTGCTTAATTTGACAATCCTAGTTAGGAAAGTTGCATTTCACAGGCAGGTCAAAAGTTACTAAGACGTGTTTTCAATCAAAAAACTTCACAATATTCAAATAGCAGCCTACTAATTCAAGAACTAATGAGTAACAGTAACACCTGCTCTTTGGCTAGTTCTGCTAGTAAATGTGCCCGTACCTACCTTCACGGGGGCTGCAAATTCCAAAAACAAGGTCATTTTCAATGTGCTGCAGAATGTCAAAATTCTCAACATAAAAAACCATTTCTGGCCTCCCACTGATCTCCTCCAGCTGGGTGACATTGGAGCCGAACACTCCTACAGAGTAGATAATGATGCCTTCCTGCCGAAGGGCCACTGCTGGGTCCTTGACTATGTCATGAGCTTCACCATCTGTGATGAGAATGAGGAACCTCCTAACGTTGGCCCGGGCCCCCTTGGCAGGGCTGAAGTATTGGGACACAAAGGTCAGGGCACTTCCAGTCAAAGTGGTCTGTCCAATGTGAATCATGCGGTCTATGGCGTCTGAAATTTCCCTTTGGGACTTGAATCTGTTGAGTGGAAACTCTTCCTTATTGATGTCGCTGAACTGGACAACACCAATTTGCACGCGATCTTCCCCAATCTGAGATTTGCTCACCAAGTTTTTCATAAATGTTTTCATTTTACTGAAGTTTTCAGGTCCTATACTGCCAGAACTGTCCACCAGAAACATGATGTCAGCTTTCATCTCTTTGCAGGCTGTATGAGAGAAGACATAGGGATACTTACTCCACTTTGCTACATGTAAAAAAAATGAGTGAATGGGAAAACCCAAGATAAATGATTCCAAACTGACAGGAAACATGTGCTTGGTCAGCTTTGCTGGCCAGTAAATAAAGCACTGAAGGCAACCAAAGTGAGAATATTGTATTTGTTATTCAGTAATTTATTGTAACACCTAACTTAAGGTTTCTCAACCGCAGCACTATTGACATTTTAGGCCAGAAAATTCTTCATCGTGGGTGGCAATCTGTGCATTGTAGGATACTGTAGAATGTTGAGTCATTTAATGCTAGAAGTATGCCTTCAGTTATGAAAAGTGTCTCTCAACATTGTCAAATGTCCTTTTATGGAGGAAAATCACCCCTGGTTGCAAACTACTGATATAGCTCTAAAAGATTTCATAAGAATTTTAAAAAACAATTTAAATAAACCTGAAGTAATCCTCAAATCTGAAATGATTTGATTATATCACGCACACAACACCTAATCAGACATCTACCTAGCATGGCTCTGATGGAGAAGCTAATTGCTTATCAGGGAAACTCACAAATATCAGTAATGCTATAATCAGCCCTTATTTTTGTTCTAGAGAACAAACATAGTTACACAGCTCAACAAATCTCAACTTAGAAATTTATATTATTCCTCTAAACTAGCAATGTCAAATCTTGCTGGGAATGCAATTTAGAAGCCGAAGTCCCAAGTGTCAAGTCACTATTTCTCTTACCTTCTTTAGCACATATGTCTTGAACGACTTGGTTTCTGATGTCTTTCAAAGAGTCAAAATTGTGCACATAGTAGGCTTGCTTTTCCGAGCCTGCAATTTCGCGCAGCTGTGTTTGGTTGGCCTCCTTGACCCCAATAGCGTACACATTGATGAGCTCTGCCCTGAGTCTGTTGGAGGGCTCCAAGACGCTATCCTTGGATGCGCCATTTGTCAGGACAATAAGGTGATATGGCACTTTGTTTCCTCGCTGCTTCTTTGATTTCTGTAACAGCTGCAAAGTGTAATTCAGGGCCGCACCAGTGTTTGTGTTCCCACCCATCTGCCTAATGTTCTCAATGGCCTTCTCCAAATCATGCCTGTTTGAGTATTTCCCGATCACAAATTCTAAGTCCCACGTGTCGGCGTACTGTACTGCCCCCACCCGCACCTTATGGGGAGCGATGTTGAACATCCCTACAATCTCCGACAGAAAGATCTTCATTTCTTGGAAGTCAGTGGCTTGGGTGCTCCCTGAGCCATCGATGAGTAGATAGATGTCAGCTTCTTCTGTGTCCACGCAACCTACAAGACAACAAAAATCCTGAATCTGTTAACCACGGCGAGTGTGAAGAAGAAGTGGGAGCAGGTGAGAGCACAAGTATGAGCCTCTTCAGAATGAAAGATGGGAAACAGCCATGAGGCTTAAAAGAAAGTTGATGTTGTGGATCTTCTAATTAGTTGGGCCCAATCAACTGCTTTTGACAATTTAGTACCATTTGGACAGTTCTCTGGTAAATCAGGGTAAACCTAGATATAAGCCAAAAAAAAAAAATCATTTTTACCGAGTCAATTATGACTCATAGCGACCCTGTAGAACAGAATAGAAGTGTTCTGTAGAATTAACCAAGGAACGCCTAGAGGATTCAAACTGCTGAGTTTTCCATTAGCAGAAAAACAAAAAACAAAACCATTGAGTCAGAGGCAACATTTAACCACTACACCACCGGGTTTTCTAAACCAAAATATAACAAAAAAAAAAGAAAAAATTTAATGCCTTCTGAAAGTCAGTTCGCTCATTAATAAATAAACACCATGGTTGCCATGAGTCGGATCCAACTTGAAGGCACTTGGCTTGGCTTGACTAGCAAAAAGTCCAGAGGTATGTTGTGAAGTGCAGAAGATGTGTAACTGAACGTTGTGATCATATGAGTTCTCTGTCTTGAAATTTTGAACAAATAATTTACTCCTCACTCATATCAGGTCATATAACTAAACGAGGGGGATTACTAGCAGCTTTGTGTCTCTAGGACAATGATGTTTTTATTGTATAAACCAAATTCACTGTCATCCAGTCAATTCTGACTTATAGCAACCCTAGAGGTCAGAGTAGAACTGCCCATGGAGTTTCTAAGGAGTGCCTGGCAGATTCGGACTGCCAACTTTTTGGTTAGCAGCCATGGCACTTAACCCACTACACCACCAGGGTTTCCTTTTATAATATACATACTATAAATATTTGTCTAGAATGTATTCATATAGACGTATACATAGAATATGTGTGTTTACATGAAATATACCAAAAAAATATAAGATACATTCCTGTCTGTCTCTCTAAACTCTTAGATACTGAAATGGAACTTTATAACAGATCTATTACTTCCACCTCAGTTCAAATCATAACCTGCTTGCTACCTTCTGGTGGATTCCAACTCAGAGCGACTCTATAGGACACAGTAGGCTGCCCTCCTAGTATTCCCAAGCCGGTAAATCTTCACAGAAGCCACCTGCTTCATCTTTCTCCTATAGAGTTCAAACCATTGAGTTTTTGGTTAACAGCGGACAGCTTAACCATTGTGCTCTTACTCAAATTATATTCCCTATTTATTTTCTAAATTGGAATTTATGGATAAGGTAAGAATGGAGAGAAAAATATCAAAAAGAAAAAGGAATGAGAAAGGGATCATGAAAAACAAAGGAGGGAGAGAGAAAAGAGATTAAAGCAGCAAAGTGTCTGAAGATATCTATAAGTAATCATCAAATTAGAGCTACCAAAAATGGGAGGTAAAAAGGAAAACCGCTTCTTCCTATTCCAACACCTCAATACCTTCTACACTCCCCCAAAGGATACTTTGTATTATGAAACAAACACACTCGGGTTACCTACTGCCACAACCCCTTTGTGTACACAACACCAGAGAGAGAAAAGTGATAAAAAAAAAAAAAAAGAAAAGAAAAGAAAAAAGAAAAGGCCAGTAACCTGAAAAATCTTTCTTTCAGCAAAAGACCTTACCAGATTTGAGGGTTTCTGTCCGTTCTGAGAAGACGGAGACCATGTGCGTGATTTGATTCCGCAGCTTCTTCAGAAACGTCTGGTTGTGGGCAGCGAGGTCAGAGAAGGTTTTCAGTTTGGAGACATACTGCTCCGCGGGGTGAGAGGCTATGTTTTCCAGTTGGGTGTCACTAGCACCCTCTATGCCCATGGTGAAGACTGTCACACCCTCGCGCCGCAGGTTGACAGCTGCCTTGGTCACATTGTCTTCCGACGGTCTGTGTGTCACCAGTACTGCAATCTGGGGCACCCCCTGATTCTTCCGACTGCCACTCTGTGCCCTGAAGACTTCCTTCCTGATTTTCCTGATGGCAGCTCCAGTGTGAGCATTCCCAAGCTTTGGAGAGAGATTCTGGATATGCCAGAGAACCTCTGATTTATTGATGCCTGCGCTCAGTGAGTTTATCACCGTCGTCTCATTGCTATAGGCCACGAGGCCAACCCTCATGCAGCTTTCCTTTATGTCAAGAGCAGAGACACTCTCTTCCAGGAAGTCTTTAAGGTAGCCCAAGTTCTCCAGGCTGCCATTGATCGACACATCCAGCAGAAACACCACATCGGCCACAGAATGGCCCTGGCAAACTGTGGGCAAGAAAGGGGCAAGCACAGTTTTAGTGGGGGGTCCAGCATCTCTGCTCAGCATGAGAAGGTGTGAAGAACAGCCACCAGAGCTTGGCTGCTCACTGAGAGCAAGAAGGAGGTATACCAAGTGATTATGAAGCTGAGATTAGAGGAATGGGGAATCAAATACTGGATCTTGCCCAAACACCTCGCTTCAGTTTCCTCATCTGTAAAGTGGAGAAACTAACAATTGCCTCAAACTTGTTACAGGGATTAAATGAGATAATATGTTTAATTTAAGTTAATAAACATCATTACTATCATACTGAAATTATTTAAATCATCAGTATTATAATCAATTCCTATAGTCCAAATATTACTAAGGAATGGTCACAGGATAGTAATTGTACTTTCAATTATTTTATTTAGAAAAGGTACTATTAATAAGGATTTGTATTTTTGGAGATTCCAACGAGAGACACTCTGTTATCAATGCTACTGTCATTGCTACTTGCCATCGAGTCAATTCTAACTCATGGTGACCCCATGGGTTACAGAGTAGAACTGCTCCAAAGGGTGTTGTTGGCTGTAATCTTAATGGAAGCGGATCACCAAGCCTTTCTTCTGTGATACACTTCGGGGGTGGCTTTGAACCCTCAACCTCAAAGCTAGCAGTCAAGTGCAAACCATTCACAGTACCTAGGGCTCTCTCTATTACAAATAGATAATTATATATGTTATTTCATTCAAGTTGACTTAACTAGGAATAATGTGTTTCCTCATTAGTTATCTGGATGTGTCCTCTGTGAACAATTGTGTTTTAACTGGCTGTCCCCTGCCCCTTGCTTGAAGGCTATTCATAAACTCTTGGTCATTCTTGGTAACAGAAGAATGGAAGAGGGCAAACCAGGACACAGGTTGGAAGTGGAACAGAACATAGGGGGTGGGGCTAATTCAGGACCCAGCAGCAGTAACGGGGGCAACATGCGGTGAAATTGGCGAGGCTTGGGACTGGGAAGAAGTGACCCTGTTCTGACTTCAAATTGCCACCTGGCCCCAGGCCAAATCACATCACCTCTGAGGATGATCACAATGTCATTTTTGCAAAATAAGAGTTTGGACAATCTGAAGTTTCTAAATCAAAGATTCTGGGACTAAATTACACAGCTTTAGGACTCCAGGATTTCTATAGGAACAAATTCACCTTTTTGATTCACCTGTAAACAAATGACACAGCCCACGGCAGTACTCAGAGATAAGGCAGGTGGCAGGGAGAAGGCAGCCCTGAATTTGTAAGTCTGTGAACGGTGTACAGTATGACTAAACTCCATATGGGGAACCAAGGTCCACTGGGTTTAACGTGGAAACAACCCATTCACCTTTTGAACACAATATATTTAACATTCTGAAAATTCAGCCCAGGAGATGTTCATGGAGTTTTAAGTCTCCCTGTTGATTTTTCAGAAGTTCTTCGAATACTCTGGGGGTCAGTTCTATCCTAGCCCCTAGGGTCACTATGAGTTGGATCTGACTCGATGGCACTTGGCTTGGCTTTATCATCATTGCTATAGAAGCCTACCTTCTACAAAGACATCATCGGCTGCCCCTTCCTGGTACCGAGTCACATCCTTGATGATCTGCGTCATGTTTGGGGAAAACATGCTGAGGTCCCTGACTGTCCGCAGGCGGAAATGAAACTGAGACGTGGCCATGGCCTTCAGTTCTTCCTCCAAAGCTCCCGGCAGCCCTATGGAGATGATTCTCACCCCGTCATTCTGCAGGGCCCTCGCAGCTTCTTCCACGTCATCCTCAGACTCAGCTGAAGCGAGGACCACCAAAATGGGGGGAAAGAGTTTCTTGTCTCTCTCATTTGTGGGTGCAGAGAAATAGGTCCTGTGAGCCTGCCGAAGAGCGTTTCCTATCCGCAGGGACCCGCCAAGGAACTCAAAGTTTTTCTTGAGGTAGCTCAGCATGGGGTTCTTGCTCTTGAAGGTGTTCAGTTGGAATTCATTGTGGAGCTCGTCGCTGTACTGGGCCAGGGCCACGCGGTACTTGTTGGCCTCGATGGGGAGACTGTTGATCATTTTGTTGATGAACACTTTCATGAGGGGGAAGGACTTCGCTCCCAGGTGTTCAGAGCTGTCCACCAGAAACACAACATCTGCATACTCGGGGCCTACAAAACCACAACAAACATGAACAAGGCAAAAACTGTCCAAGTTTACAGTTACTTAATGCCAACTACATGAGAAGAAATGTCCACTCCTCTTTTATTCGTTTTCTTATTCTTTTTCCAATGAACAGAAAATATGAGCCTGAAATTGTAAATTCGCTCAAGAAAAAGATATATTTGTTTCTTGAGCCCATTCATTATACCAGTTATATGTACTAGTTACAAAATTAAGCCTAACTTGCACCAGAAATTAACTAATGGATAAATGAATAGCAGTAAAAGATCTTGAGTGTTTATACTGTTTGTGGATAACTTTTGCTTATACTTTTTTTTTGGCTTTCAGAATTTTACCTCAGCTTATAAAGACAGGATAAATATTTTAATTGAGAATCCAATTGCTTTGAATTTGCTTGAAAGTTGACATTTGAAAGATAGCCTGTCACTGTTGACTCCCATTTGAAGCAATGCAGCAAAGGATCTGACTGACTTATAAATACATTAATTTTGTACTTCAAAGTATCAAATTGAGGGTAAAAAGAAGTCTCAAAATCATAAAAATATAGGGTTGCCTCAAGCTATTTTCAGGTTATTTATAATACCTTTAATAAGTCATAAGACTGTGCATTATAATTGGCAAATGTATTCTCATATCCGACTCATGAGTCGGATCCGACTCGACGGCACTTGGCTTGGCATTCTCATATACATAAAATGTGATGGAAACCAACATATCTTGGGCTAGAAAAGGGATAATTTTAGTTACCGTTAAAGTGTAATTTTTATATAGGAATATTTTCCCGCACTTTTAAAGCACGCTTCAACGCTAGATTCAGTGTTATGTACCTAAAATTATGCTTTGCATACGGTAGAGGAGAATCACTGGATTGGAGCAGTAAATGCCTTTTCCTGTTGGTCTCACAGTTTGTTTGGATTCAGAGTTCTTACTCCCTTGTATGACATCAGTTTCTTGTCCAGGGAAGAAAGAGAAATTGTGTATGTGTGTGTATGTGTGTTTGTGTGTGATTATTTAATACAGTCCAGCTGAACATGTAATGGAAGGTCTGACTTTGTTAATAGCTGACTCTCTGAGCTCTGTCTAGTCATTCAATACCCCTGGGTCTCAGTTTCCCTGCCTTTTGAAGTGAATAGCTTCAACTAGAAAATATCTAGAGTATTTCTAGAGCAATTCTGATTGTCTGAAATAGTTGCTAGATAAGTTCTAGCCAAGTGAAGGCAGCAGTTCAAAGGTCAGCAGTTCAAATCCACCAGGTGCTCCTTGGAAACTCTATGGGGTGGTTCTACACTCAAATATAGGGTTGCTATGAGTTGGAATCAACTCTATGGCCAGCCAAAGCCAAGTGCCGTTGAGTCGGATCCAACTCATGGCGACCCTGGTTTTTTTAAAACAACCAAATTCTGATCAGTTTGAGATTTCTGTAATGATCAGATAGCTAGCAGCATCTCAGGGGAGGAAATAAGCAAGGGCAAATCAACTCCTTTCTCCAAGAAAAGGCTGGCACTTTTGTATAAAGACTGCCAGGGGAGCCCGGCCTAGCACGGCCTACTGTGATCAACAGCAATCTTTCTGTTTATCAGTAAGAGGTAGTATCTTGTGCAGGGGAAGGAAATGCAGATGTCTGGCACACAGCTGTGGAGTCAGGCTACGTGGCTTTGAACTACAAAAACATCTGGGGAAAAGGCACTACCTCTCTTTAAAAAGCTTAATATCAGGCCCAGTGAGACATCAAAGGAAGACATTCGCAACACAAAGTCTAGTTTAGAAGATCGTTCAGAAAATTGGTTGCCAAGATCAGTTTTGGGGGGAAGCTGCAAAAGCCAGTGTCAGTGGCCCTGGACATGAACTGCAGAGGTGGTCAAGGTGAAGGGTGGGCCAACATCCTAAGTTCACTAGATGTAGCCCAACTCTTTGCCATCAGTTCTGACTCATAGCAACCATATGGGACAGAGTAGAACTGCCCCATAGAGTTTTGAAGGAGCTTTTGGTAGATTCAAACTACCAATCTTTAGCTTAGCAGCTAACCACTAGGCAACCAGGGTTTCCTACTGGACCTAGAGAGCAGACAAGTACCACAGAGTAGCTACAGAACTTTCTTCCCAAGGTGAATGCACTTTCTTTACAATGAACAGACACCCAGCTTAAATGTGAGCAAACTCCGGGCACTTAACCAAAAAGACACCCCTTTGGCACAAATGAATTAGGAAAAGACATAGTCAACTTTCCAGGACTGAATGTAATATCATCGGATAGAATTTTCATGCAACCTCCCAGAAGCCCAAAAGGAGTTGAAACTGAGGACAAAAATGACATCTTTCATCTGTTTTTTATTAATAAAGAATAAGGCCCAGAGACAAATGATCATTATTAAAAATATATCAAACTAAAGCACAACAAAAAATAATTAAAGAAACAAAGATAAGACTAAGCATTAACAAAGCTATGAAACAACTGATAATTGCATCTGGTATTATCTCTTTGCTGGTTAACATGCTAATAAACACAAGCACACTGGGGAGAAAAAAAAATTGAACTACCACCATCTCAACCAGCTAAAACAAAACAATAAAACTCCTGACATCCAGGAAAGCCAAATTTATATATCATCTCTTCTCCATGATGGAAGTTCAGGAAAATCATTTTTTAATTACTTGTTTTTTCCTTACCCGTGTCCTGGGTTACAGAATTCTGGAGACAAATTACCATGAGAAACAAAATCAGCAGCATTTTCATATTAGGACTTGAAAAATCTCCAACTTGAAATCTGAAAAGGTAAAAAGATAAACATTTAAAATTGTTGTGGTTATTATTCAGGAATCAAAACTCAGCCACATGTTAGTTAGCATATAAAATTACATAACAAACTGGATACAACAGAGGACAAGGAATTTCTGAGGTTTTCTGTGAAGTTTTACCTTAGAGAAAAAAGGAGGCAACATTTCTAGTCATCAGAGCTTATCCTGGTCCACAGTCCCCGGTGCAACGTGAGACTTTGGATACTCAGTGGCAGTAGCCAGATACATTGTTATTCCAACAATACTGTGTTCCTGTTAATTGCTTTCCTCATACCCCAGAGTCACTCTCGTCCCAACCATTGCCAAGACAACTGAGAGTTCATGGCTAGGGTACCATCTAAGCTCTGTTTTCTTAATTTCCCTAGCGTGGAAATACAGGTGCATTCATCTTTGAGTCACATTTAGTATTTCTAGATGTGGTTGAAGAAAATCTTGTCATGCAAAAAACAGCACTCAACAAAGTAACACTTGGCTGTTCCAGCCCAACCAGTGGCTCTCTGGAATCAAGAACTAGCAACCTGCTTCTCTAAAGATTACAGCCCCCAAAATCCTATAGGGCAATTCTACTCTACTACGTGGGTCGCCATACACAGAATCACCTCCGTGACACCTACAAACAAGAGGTGGTCAGAATTCCTTTTCTTCTTCTTCCCAACTAATAAGAAAACTAACCATTTCTTTTCTTGTTGAAATCTGAAGTATAGAAATAAAAACAAAAGAACTGTCATATTTCAGAAGATGTTTTGCTGGGACTCAGCTGGAGCTGTTTTGTTTCCAACTACATAGAATTCAGTGAGGCAAGGTTTTCCAGTTTTGAGGTTGGGTCTAAAGCATTTTTAGCCACCTTAAAGTGTTCATTTCATGGAATGAAATAAAATATTCAACGTATTGAAAAGAAATATTTCAATGAGGCAGGGTAGGCTCACTCATTGACTCTTTCATCCACTGAACAGAAAAAAAGCTGATTCATGTTACTGGACTAGTGTCTGTGTGTTCTGCCTAATTCCTATCCAAGCACACATCTGCAATGTTATAGATGGCTGTCCTTTAGGGTCACTATGAGTCAGACCCGACTCCACGGCAGTGGGTGAGGTCTTCTCCATATTAGGCAGACTCGTAGGGATTTAATAGTTGGCCCCTTCTGAAAAGGGACGTTTCCTAAGAGAAACTCTGGCTCCCTTTTCTCACCTACTCCTTCCTCCCCCTGAAACTCTGGAATCTGGTACCCAGTTCTCTTTCTTCTCAAGAAACTACATGATACAAACTTCTCAGACTGCAGATCAACTTCTCAGTCCTATCCCAGTGGTCATCAAGGAGCTGGAGGGAACTCTTAAGAAGTAATTCGGAGTATGGTCCTACTGTTTTCAAAGAACCTGAATCCCAAAGTGGTTTGCCTAAGTGGAAAGCAAGTCATGTCATCTCTACATATTTTTCATTCATGTATATAATCATACTTGATCAATTTCACCATTTGTTGAGACCTGACTATGTGAAGTGCCTTGTGCTAACAGTTCTATCTCCATTCTCCTGCTTGATATCAATAACAGCCCTAGTCAACCCATTGCTGTTCAGTTGATTCCACCTTACAGTGACGCTGTAGGACAGAGTAGAACTGCCCCAAAGGGTTCCCAAAGCTGGAAATCTTTACAGGAGCAGACTGCTACATCCTTCTCCTTTGAAGTGGACGATGGACTCGAACCGTTGACCTTTCGGTTAGCAGCTGAGTGCTTAACTGCTGTGCCACTAGGCTTTCCAACAACCACAGCAGCAGCTGCTACTGCTGTTCATGTTTTACAGATGAGGAAACAGAGATTCAGAAGGAGGAATAACTGACTCAACATCACACTGATAAAATGGACAGCACTGAGACTAGAACTCACATCTCTCTGTCTTCAAAACCTGTCTTTTCAAATCCTCAGTTACCTGGCATCCCCAAATCTAGGAATGCAGAAAGTGTCTCCTAATTTCTTCCTTCTATGTGGGTTTTTTCTCTTAGCACTAGTTATCATTCATTTTTATCTTTTTTAATTAAAGAAGAAAAAAACAAGGCTTTACATTATGTTCATCTTTACTGTTTATGTGTTACAAGGTCTGATGATTAGGTCCATGAACTTAATTGTTCTGAGTGATACATATTTCACTGCTGAGTATCACTGTGGTCACTATTTTAGTCACCTGGTACTGCTCCAACAGAAAATACCAGAGTGGCAGGCTTTATGAAGAGAAATTTTATTGACACAGTCCAGTAAGCCACAAATCCATTTATAAGTTACAAGTCCATTCAGTATGAGAAGTCATCACAATCCAGTAGGCTGAGTCCAAATTCAAGGAGAGCATCTTGACACATGAACCTCAGGTCCAAAGGATGTGCTCTGCTCTCAGTTCTGCCTTCTTGGTGGTGTGAGGTTCCCAACCCTCTCTGCTCACTCCTCTCCCTTATATCTCACAGCTGGTACCTGCAGCCCTGCCTCACCAGCACAACTGCACAGAGGCAGGATTCACAACACATGGGAGGAATGGTACCGTATTGGGACTCACAGCCAAGTCAAATCAATATATACATTTTGGGGGCAACACAATGCAATCCATGACAGTCACCTTCAAAGTACTCCTCTTAGGAAGTTTTGTACTGACGCCAAAGCCTAGTCCACCCTTTGAAGCAATTTTGGAACTGTTTCTGGAATGGCCATTGTGCCCTGTGGCATGGGGGAAAGTTCGTGAACTTAATTGCATAGTTGTCTGTGAGAGAGTTTTTATCCAGTAAACAAAGAACTGCATTGGAACACCCTCCCTACTCACCTGATCTGGCCCCTAATGACACTTTTCCTTACCCAAAGACAAAGGAAATATTGAAAGGAAATATTGATGACATTTGGGACATCAAGGGTAATACAATGACAGTTCTGATGGCCATTCCAGAAAAAAAAGTTCCCAAATTGCCTTGAAGGGTGGACTAGGCATGGGCGATGATGCATAGCTTCCCAAAGGGAGTACCTCAAAGTGAAATTCACTAATGAAGTATGTAGCACTTCCTCTAGGATGAGTTCAGGACTCACATGTGAAGAAATGCAGGTTTTAGGAAGTGGAAGAGGTAAAAAAGAAGATGCTTCATGAAGAATCAATAGGATCAACATCAAAGGTTTCAGCAGTCAAGACAGGCAGAGACCAGCTACGAAAGAATGTTAAAACATCTGGATAGGGAAGCAAGGAACAGATCAGGCCACAGTTAGGTCCAAAGTAGCATGCAGCCAGCAGTGGCATGGCTAGGGAGCATGAGGGATGCTGACCACACTGTCACAACAGGGGAGACCAAAATGACTGTCTATAAAAATATCCCTGTAGCTAGTTAGGACAACAAAAACAACTGTCATGAGCTCAGCTTACACATATCTGTGTACCTACACAGCTAAAACTCAATGCTAACTTACTTTTAGAACGTTCTAGCAGCTCCAAGCAGAGCTTTGAATCATGCCGTTTTGTCTGCAGCACTGCCAGTGCTGTTGTTTTTGTTGCTGTGAGTGTTTTTAGTCATTGATTTTGTCAAACTGTAAGGTGTTTCAGCTAGAACACTATAGCAGCAAGTACTTGTGAACCTATATCAATAATATTTTTGAGAATGAAGTAGACATTAATGGAATTGGAGGAGTGGTATACAGGAATTGTGATTTATGAGTAATAAATATCAGAACAATAATATGAGAACAATAAAACCTTACTAAAGATGCTGTGTGGGCTGGTACAGCACAAGGTCCATGGGAGAGTGATACCATGAATCAATGCACTTGGCAGCAGTGACCTCAGTGATGCCACTGCACACAGCATGTGGAAGCTTCCCCATGAAGATGCTAATACCATTGATACTCTAAAACCTAAGCTCTCTGGGTTAGGATCTTGTGGAGGGATTTTCTTGCAGGCTTTAAGTAAAATCCCACATCTAGTGTTGCTGTAAGGCTATGCTACGATAAAGCACACTGAGCGACTCTCTTGAGGTGTTTATGTGCCCTACTGTGTGTGTGTGAGAAGAGTAGGTAGGATAAATGGTGAAATTAAACCTCCAAGTTGATGCTTGGGAGGGAGAGAGAATGTGTTTGTTTTCACTACATCAAAACATAGCTGTGACCTGAAGCATCTCCAGCTTGAAATCTTGAAAAGGCAAAAATATAAACATCTCAAATTGTGGTTCTTATTTTGGAATCGTCTCAGTCTGGGTTGTTAAAGGACCAACCGTGGTGTTGCATATATATAAATAGACAGGGAGAGATTTACTTCAAGGAAATGGCTCACACAGTTGTGGGGACTGAGCAGACCAAGACCAGAACCACTGATGTAGAATTGATTCTGACTCACAGCGACCCTAGAGGTCAGAGTAGAACTGCTCCATAGAGTTTCCAAAGAGTGCCTGGTGGATTTGAACTGCTGATGTTTTTGCTTAGCAGACATAGCACTTAACCACTATGCCACCAGGACTACCAAAGTCCCAAATCTGTGGATCAAGCAGCAAACTGGAAGTTTCTGCTGGCTCACATGGCAGTAAAGGCCAATAAACCCAGAATCTGCAACCCAGGTAATAAGAAGCATGCAGAGTTGAGAGAGAGAGAGAAAGCTAGCTTTGCCTAAACATCTATGTATGTACCAAGGGAGGCTCCATGCCTAAGGAAACTCCCCTTTCAGCTAATTGGCTGCTCATATCAGGTTACGAGCAGAAGGTGATGGTGTGGTGTCTGCCAAACCGCTGAGAATCAGCGCCTTGCCTAACTGACACACACCATTAAACATCACAGTCCACCCCGTGTCAACTTGGCACCTATACACATCTGCTTAAATGATACATAATCTCTCAATCAAGACAATTTTAAAGTTATGCTTGTGCCTACATGAGTCGGATCCAGCTCGATGGCACTTAGCTGGCTTCGGCTGTGCCTACATGACACAACTAACATATGTATAATGTAAAATGCACCAACCATTTTTACCTCTGGTATTTCATAATAAGTAATGGGATAAAGGAGGGAAGAAGCCAAGATGTTTTGTACACATGCACATACACACACAACAAAACAAGCAATGAATGCACACAACAATTATAGTCCTCATATCTGCAACATAACATTAACCAACACAGGAATCAAGATTCACAAACATCTGTGCACACAAAGTTATATAATACACTGGCTGCAACAGCAGAGAAGCAATTTCTTCCTATAGCCTGCATGTTGTTCTTCTACCATATATGACCAGGATTTTCATACCTACATTTTAAAAATATCTGATCACTTGAAGACATGAGAGGGATAGAGGAAGAAGGTATTTGTTTAATCAACATAAAATGTAAAAAGTTCACTGTATCTCAATATAACAACAATGAGATTGACTGCCTCTTATAGGAAGACTCTCAGAGACACAGGTCTCAGAAGTCTAAAAATTGTTGCATTCCATTCATTCAGAATTAGGCAAGTAGAGACCAATAACTCTCTTTTGGAAATTATAAACTTTTTTAAAAAAACATCTGGATCTGTGTGAATTCTGTGTGGAGAAGGTAGAATGTTTCTGATTTCAACTTCAGCTGCAGAGCAATGCAGCTACCCAACACTTGGCTTCAAACCCAGAATGTTTAGAATTAGTGCAACACCCAGAATTCTAGGGAGACTTCTGTCCCATACCAGCCAATTCATAATCCAGGCTATGTTCTCGAAAGAAACACCAAGAGCCCACAAGAGATACAAAAAGAGACTTCAGCAGAATGAATACAACAGCATTTCTTTCCTTTATAACGTGGCATGCAGGATTTATCATTTCTAAGTACCAGTTTCATTTTTCTTCAGAAACTGGAATCTTGTAAGCTGCTGCACTGTAAGAAAGAGTGCTGGGTCTTTGCCACAGAACTGAAGATAATGGTTGTTTGCTTATTTATCCCCTGATATTTTTACTATCTCTCTTATTGAAGTTATTCTTTTTCTTAGAAGTTAAAACATAGAAAAAAATGCAGATTAATTCTTAAATTCATTTAAAAATTTTGCAGAAGAGATCATTGGCCTACAATAGGCATAGATAAATATAACTCAATAAATAAAAGGTAAGGAAGACAAAATGCACAATCACTCACGGTACAAGCGAGCTGCATAGTTTTGCTTTGTATATCACACTTTTCTCCAGCTGCATTTTCCAGAATCACAAAAAGGAGATATGATATATGCATTAATCACATTTGAACAAGGTCATCTAGGTGACCTTGCCACTTTTCCTGTGTTGAAGAGGGGCTTAGTTCAGTAGAATGGCTCATGATCTGAGGTCCACTCTGTCCTTGAATTGTTGTGTGACCCTGGACAAGACCACCTTCCTTTCTAGGCTCCTGTTCGGAAGCATAAGTGGTGATGTTCTCTCTGAGTCCAACTACTCTACATTTCAATAGTTCATTGATCCAACAAACACAGCTGAAAATATTAGCATAAAAAAAGATGTGTTTCTAGAAATCAGTGAAGGAGCATTTGTGGCAGGATGGTTAAGTGCTTGGCAGCTATCCAAAAAGTTGACTGTTCGAACCCATCAATGTGCTTGCCACTCTGCAGGAGAGAGACACGGCAGGCCGCTCCCTTAGATAGTTTAGCCTAGGAAATGTTCTAGGGTAGTTCTACCTTGACCTGCAGGGTGGCTATGTGTTGGAATCAACTTAACAGCATACAACAACAGTGAAAAAGAGCTAACACCACCACCAACAAAAAGAGATAAGAAAAATAAACAGGCAAACAAAATACATATAGGCACCAAGCATGTGACGAAGTGTTTAAATCAATCTGTGATCAGGAAATTGAAATTTCATTTTACAGCCACTCTTTTGGCAACAGTGATAAAATCTGACAAAACTAAGTATTGGAGGGAATGTGAAGACTCATAAACACAGCTATAGAAGGGTCAGAGTGTATACCATTTGCCACTTTGGAAAATATGTTGGCACTGTTTTGGGCTCAGTTATCTAGAGAAACAAAGCAAGTGAAGCATACATATGAAGGAGAGAGACAGAGAGAGAGATTTATCTCAAGGAAATGGCTCACACAGTTGCAGAAGTCTTTCTAGTCCCCAGTCTTTGGCTCACATGTCAAGCTAGAAGCTTTGCCTAACTTGTAGCTGCAGGGGCTGCTGAATGCAAAATTGGCAGGTCAGCCAGCAGGCTGCTGGCTCACAGGCTGTGGAGGCTGACGAATCCCAGCACTGGCGGCCAGTACAGCAGGCTGCCGCCTCAAGTCCCAAGAGCTGGAAGTCAGGTGATGATGAGCCAAATGCAGGACCTAGAGCAAGCAAAAGCCAGTGAGCTTTCCAGAATATCCATATATATTGTATGCAAACCACATCCCCAAGGAAATTGTCCTTACTACTGACGGGTTGAATACATCACATCACAAAATGCATGGTAATGACACAATGACATAACTGCCAAACTACATCACTACAAATCAGCCAAACCACCAAGAATCATGGCCCAGCCAAGCTGACACACAACCTTAACCATCACGGATGTTGTCGTACAAACTGGAACATTCTCATGCTTTATGTCCCAGCAATTCTATCCCTATGGTATACTTGTATACAGATGCCAGGACATATGTCCATGAACTTTTATGACAGTACTGATGGCAACAGCACAAGTCTGGAAATAAGGAGTCATTATCAACAGGAAAATGAGGAAATTAATGTAGAGTATTATACATCAACCAACAGAATTAACCACAACTATATGCAAAACTATGAATGAATATTAGTAATAGGCAAAGAAAATAAGACTCAAATGATATCTTTTTTATACTGTTAGAAACAACTAAAATGAAATCATACACTTTTAAAGGAATATAAATGTAATAAAATGTTTTAAAAATCCAAGGGAATAATAAACACAAGACTCAGGACGGTGGTCACACAGAATGTGGGAGGCAAGTGGATAGGACTGGGAAGAAACACTTTGCAGATAAAAGGTATTATAGTTTTATGTAGGTAAGAGGTTTGAGTTTATTACATTAGTAATAAATAAATACAACGGATTGATAGGATCAATGGATGAAAGTGGATAAGGGACTAAGGATTAGGATTAATTCAATTCTGTGTACTGGAGACCCAATAAATGTCTTTTGTAAAATGATCAAATAAATTTAACTAATTAAATACATCTACCAAACCAAAAAAACAAAAAACCCACTGCCGATGAATTGACTCTGACTCATAGCAACCCTATAGGACAGAGGAGAACTGCTCCATGAAGTTTCCAAGAAGCACCCGGCAAATTCAAACTGATGAAGTTTTGATTAGCAAACATAGCATTTAACCACTATGCCACCAGAGTTTTCAAATATATCTACAAGGGTGGAAAAAATCAGGCTAATAAGCCAATAGCCCACTGAAACATTGAGAGAGAGCAAGTTTGGAATAGTTACTAGCAGAGGAATTAGTCCTCCTGAAATGGTCA
The DNA here is from genome assembly GCA_028571685.1 of Heterohyrax brucei. Classification (NCBI taxonomy): domain Eukaryota; kingdom Metazoa; phylum Chordata; class Mammalia; order Hyracoidea; family Procaviidae; genus Heterohyrax; species Heterohyrax brucei. The sequence goes on along the minus strand of CM053149.1, from coordinate 25,536,390 downwards.
TAGGTGATAAATTTTGGATCGGTGGGGCAGGAAAAAGGAATCAAGGAGCATATTTTCCCAATAAACAAATAAATAAACATTCCTTGAGCCCACAGCTCCCCAGGCATCCTGTAGGATTCAATGAAAGAAATCCAAAGAAATCAGATTTCAGCAAGGAAAACTCACCTAGCAGTGGTCATTTTGCGGTGGAGACACTTCTGTCTACTCATCAACACCTGTGCTGTCCCTACACAAGTAGAAGTCACTGAGATGTGGCTGCCCAGTGGGGGATATATTTCCCAGCCCTACTTAAACGAGATGGAGTTACAGCCATCCATACACGACAGAAGTGATGTCTGACACTTCCAGGATTGGCCTTAAGACCTCCCGCAGGAAGTCCTCTACTTTTTCTCCCCTTTCCATTGATTGGAACGGAAATGACACCAAGGGTCAGATGTTAAAGTTGACAGAGCCATGCTCAGCCTGGGTTCCGGAGGGACTGCCAGACCAGAAATATGTACCCACCTACTTCAGTAAAATCAGTAATGATTTCACTTTCTGTTGTGTATGAGCCAGTATGCATTTTAAGGCTTATTTTCTACAACAGCAAGGGTCACCCAAACCAATGCAGTCCCACTCTCCATAACAGTAGGGTGATGTCAAATAATAAGGACAGGGACTTCAGACACAAGAGCTTTCGAGAAGACATAGGATGAGTAGACGAACAAGTTCCTGAGGCAGAGTGGGCATCACTCCCCTGAAGTTGGCTTGGCAAGCCCCAAACCAGAGGATACCCTCCAATTACTCCAGTTTTCCCAGACAATTCCAATCCTTAACATTTGTATGGGCTTGAATAAGAATAACATTTGCTTAGATATAACATTTTTACCTAGGTGTAACTTCCGAATATTCCATGAACTGCCAGAAGAATGAACAAGTCTGTCTTTAAAGAAATATAGTCAGAGTGCTCCTTGGCAGCAAGAATGGTAAGGCTTTACCTCATGTGCTTGGGACGCGTTATCAAGAGGGACTAGTCCCTGGAGAAGAACATCATACTTGGTAGAGGGTCAACAAAAAGGAGGAAACCCCTCAAGGAGATGGAATGGACACAGTGGCTGCAACAGTGGGCTCAAAAATAACAACAATTTGGAGAATGGAGCAGGACAGGATAGTGTTGCATTTTGTTGTGGGTGGAATTTCTGTGAACTGAAACCAACTCAGCGATACCTAAAGACAAATAACATCTGTATTTTCCAAGTCCTCTTATAGTCATTATCTCCCTGAATCCTGATAGCACCTTCTGGGCTCGGTAGAAACTGCTATTCTCATTTGACAAAGGAAACATCTGAGGTTTAACAAGACGGAGCATCCCCACAGGCTCAGCTGCCCTAGCCCTGAGCTCTCTCCACTACCTGATCACTGCTGATGAAGGAATGCAATCTCACATGCTGGAATGTACCAGACAATTTACATTGGCAATTTTTTTTCTTTTTTACTGGAAAGTAGTTCTTTAATTCATCCTCTTTCTCAATGAATGGACACAAGCTATGGTAAATTTCTGTGCTGACAATTGATCCCATGAAGTCAGAATCTTATCTCCAAGCTGTTGTTGGTCTGCATTTGCCTCAAACAATAAAAAGGCAGCCATACTGACCTGATTCGCAATAGTCAACAATGACCTCAACTAGACAGGAATCGGTCCAGCAATACCCAGAAGACCAGAGAGGTAATAAAACACATTGGATCATTGATAAAATATTTATTCTTTGCAGCTAAATCAAAAGCATGCAAGACTGAGTGTGGCAAAAAGTAGAACTAGAGTCACTGGTCTTCTCTAATATCCCCGCTATTACGTCAAAAGTAATGTTTACTATTTTTTGGCCTCTGTTTCAGGCTTGCAGAAGCAAAAGGTAACTAGAGAGTCAGACAGAGTAGCATTCTGAGGTTGGCATGGTCTTTTTGCCAGCTCAAGTACTGGGTGCTTTTGAAAAATATTTTCTTTATGCATTGAGCAAATAAAGAGTAACTCATAAGATCTGTGCTTTGAGTATAGGTGTGGGGCTCAGGGTGTGAGTGGCTTTCTAGAATCAATAACAATAGGAGCTAACACTTACGGAGAACTTACTGTGTGCCGGGCATTATTCTAAGGACTACAATCACCCCAGCAACTCAGTGACTGTTAATTGTATTAGAATCATTTCACAGATGAGGAGATGTAGTCACATGATTTTGTAACTTGTCAAAAGTCTACTAGTTGGCAGTAGTGGAATCAATTAATTAAGCAAAATGAAGAGAAGAACAACAAAGACATGAATAAAAAAGAGATCAGGAGACAGAAAGACCCTTGTGAATGGGAGACAGTACCAACATGTGACCAGAAGAACGGCCACCACCAAAGACAGTCATGATTGGGCACACAATGTTGAGTCTCTGTGGCAACATGAGAAAAAGAGGGGTGCAGATCAAGAACTCTACAAGAGGCCACAACTGATGGTCTGATGGCCTAGCAGATCCCCTGGGAGCATGGCCCCTAGCCCTGTTGCTGCCCCTGACCAGAAAACACTACTGAGGTCAACTCTTCAGATGAAGATGGACCGGACTCAGGGACACAATGTGACCATATGGTGTGTGTACTTTACGGTTCTATGCATTTACAGGAGGCTGTCCTACTGGTCTCTTTCTAGATGGGAGACAAGGAGGTGGAGAGGAGGGGACAGGAACTTAGGAGGACACCGCAAGTACAGAAAGAAAAGGAGGAATGTGAGTGTGGTCACCAGGCAAAGGGAGCAGAGGGAGCTGCAGATAGGCAGGCATGCCAAAATTAATTTGGATTATATACTTTCACTTCAGCACAATAAAAACAAACAAAAAAAGTGAATAGAGTGCCCCAGCTGTCCTCAGCTATGTTAAGGGAACTAAGAGAACTATGATCTAATTGGTGAGCTATAAAAAACACAGGAAATAACTCAACTACCATTAACTATTAAATGATTGTTAACCTGTTAAATTGTTGACTCCAGCAGCCATCTCAGTTAATGGTACCACCACTTACCCCCATTGCCCACGCTAAAATAGGAGTTAACATTGATTCTTCTCTTTCATGCCTCTCAGCAAATACGGTTGACTTTTCACAAAAAAAGAAATCTTGGTGGCATAGTGGTTAAGAGCTACAGTTGCTAATCCAAAGTTCAGCCATCCCAGTCCACAAGGCAGTCCTTGGAAACTCTACAGGGCAGTTCTACGCTGTCCTCGAGGGTCACGATGAGTTGGGAGCAACCCAACTGCAACAGGATTTTTGTTTTTCCTTTAGTTACATAAAAAGTAAGTTGCAATTCAATTACTTCTCCATACTATTTTTACTTCCACCCTTATCTAAGACACTATCATTTCTTGTGGATTTTAGCTAAGGCTTTATAACTGGACCCCTGCACCTTATCTCATCCATTTACATACTATTCTCCCATTGTTAGTTGTTGTGGAACTGACTCTGACGCACGGTGACCTTCTGTATAACAGAACAAAATGATGCCTGGTCCTGTGCCATCATCATGATAGTTGATAAATTTAAGTCTGTTGCTGAGGCTAATATGTCAATCCATCTGTTACAGATTTAATTGTGTCTGCCCAAAATATGTATCAACCTGGCTATGCCATGATTCCATATTATCTAATTATCTTCCATTGCATGATCTAATTCTCCTTCTTCCATTTTGTGATCTGATGTAATTATCCTAAGTGTTGTATATCCTAAAGAACTGAAGAAAAAATTCAAGCCTCGAGTTGCAATAGTGATGGATTCTACAGGGAAAATATTAAATGACTCAGGGAGCATCAAAAGAAGATACAAGGAATATACAGAGTCATTATATCATGAAGAACTGATCGATGTCTAGCATATCATCAGGAACCGAAGGTACCACAGGAAGACGTCAAAGCTGCATTGAAGGCATTGGTGTAAAACAAGGCTCCGGAAATTAACGGAATATCAGCTGAGATATTTCAACAAACAGGACCAGTGCTGGAAGGGCTCACTCATCTATGCCAAGAAATGTGGAGGACAGTGACCTAGTCAACTGACTGGAAGAGATCCATACTTATGCCCATTCCAAAGAAAGGTGATCCAACCAAATGTAGAAATCACCAAGCAATATCATTAATATCACACACAAGTAAAATTTTGCTCAAGATCATTCAAAAGCAACTGCAACAGTGTATTGACAGGAAGCTTCCAGAAATTCAAGCTGAATTCAGAAGAGGATGTGGAACATGGGATATCACTGCTGATGTCAGAGAGATCTTGGCTGAAAGCAAGAAAGATGTTTACCCGTTTCACTGACTATGCAAAGTCACCTGACAGTGTGGATCATAACAAACTATGGCATAAAATGGGAATTCTAGAACACTTAATTGTGCTCTTAAGGAATCCATATATGGATCAAGAGGCAGTCGTGCAAAGAGAACAAGGGGACACCGCATGGCTTAAAGTCTGGAAAGGTGTGCATCAGGGTTGTATCCTTTCACTATACTTTTTCAATCTGTATGCCAAACAAATAGTCTGAGAAGCTGGATTATACGAAGAAGAACAAGGCCTTAGGATTGCAGGATGACTCACTAACAACTGGGGTTACACAGATGACACCACCTTACTCGCTGGAAGTGAAGAGGATTTGAAACACTTACTGATGAAGATTGAAGACCACAGCCTTCAGTATGGATTGTACCTCAACATCAAGAAAACAAAAATCTTCACAGCTGGACCAGTAACATAGTCATAAATGGAGAAAGGATTGAGATTGTCAAGGATTTCATCTTACTTGGGTCTACAATCAATGCCCATGGAAGCAGCAGTCAACAAATCAAAAGACACATTTCATTGGGAAAATGTGCTGCAAAAAACCTCTTTAAAGTACTGAAAAGTAAAGATGTCCCCTTGAAGACTAAAGTGCCCCAACACAAGCCATGGTATTTGCAATTGCCTCATACTCATGCAAAAGCTGGACAATGAACAAGGAAAACAGAAGAATTGCTGTCTTTGAATTATGGCGTTGGAGAAGAATAGTGAATGTACCATGGACTTCCAAAAGAACAAACAGATCTGTTCTGGAAGAAGTACAACCACAGTGCTCCTTAGAAGTAAAGATGGCAAGACTGCGTCTTACATATTTTAGACATGTTGTCCTGAGGAATCAGACCCTGGAAAAGGACATCATGCCTGGTAGAGTGGGGGGTCAGCAAAAAGCAGGAAAATCCTCGATAAGACTGATTGACACAGTGGTCACAATGATAGGCATAAGCATAAAAATGATGGTAGACATGGCACAAGGCTGGGCAGTGTTTTGTTCTGTTGTGTATAGGGTCACTATGAGTCGAACTGACTAGATGGCCCCTAACAACAACAACAACATGACGTTAATGGGAGCTCTGGTGGTGCAGTGCTTAAGAGCTTGGCTGCTAACTGAAAGATCAGTACTTTAAATCCACCAGCCATTCCTTAGAAACTTCGTGGTGCAGTTCTACCCTCTCCTATAGAGTCACTATGACTGGAAATCAACTTGAGAGCAACGGGGGTAGGTATGAGGCTAACGAGGTAGGAATACAGGCAGTCATGTTAATGAGGCAGAATATAATCCACAGGACCGCATTTATTTTGAGCCAATCTCTTGAGATATAAAAGGGATTAAACAACCATGCAGAGATCAGGGGCCCTCCTACCATCAAGAAAGAAGACTCAGGAGACCTTGATCCCTGCGCCAAGGACCTTCCAGAGCCTAGGGGAAGATGGGAGACAAGATACGTGCAGGTTTTCAAGGAATGCTTAGCCCATAGATGTTCAAAGAAGACAAAGATCTTCCTCCAGAGCCAACAGAGAAAGTGTTCACCTAAAACTGTTGACCTGAATTCAGACATCTAGCCTCTTAAACTGTGGTGGAACACATTTCTGTTAGAGCAACACTAGATAACTAAGATATCATCTCACTGAGGGTTTTCCTTGTTTCTCCTGACCCGTCATTTTATTAGTTACACACCGAGTTTTCACTGATTAATGTCTAGAAGCAAACTGCAGTTCTTTCTTACAAGTGTGATTTATCTGGAAGACTATTCTAGAGTGCTCTATCTTAAAATAAAAATGAGATGATCTCGAATCCCTACGCAAAGTTCTCTACTGTGATGATCAAGGCCCTACATGACTCTATCACACATAAAAACAACTACTGCTAAGTCTCTAACTTTATCTTACTTCCTCTCACCGATGTCACTCTCCAATATCACCCCAGCTTCCTTGATCTTGCTTTTTTGTGAACAGGACAAACTCCTACTTCAGATCTTTTGCATTTTTTCTTCCACACTTTTAAAGTCTGCCTTCACACACAAATGGGAAAACAACAAGGGTAGGTATCTTAGACTGGGTTCTTTGAAGAAGCAAAACCAGTAAAGCATACATAGAGAGAGAGAGAGAGAGAGAGAGTCTCAAAGAAATGGCTAAGGCAGTCATAGGAGCTGGTAAGTCCCAAGTCCATGGGTCAGGTGTCAGGCTGGAGGCATCTCTTGACTCATGCAGCTGCAGGGGCTGATAAAAGCAAAATCAGCAGGTAAGACAGCAGGTTGCTAGCTCAAGTCCCAAGAACTAGCAGTCAGATGATCTTGAACTGAATGCAGGACCCAGAGCAGAAACACATCAGAAAGTTTTGCCAGAAAGTCCACATACATTGGATGGAGTCTATGCCTAAAATGAAAATCTCCTTCAATTGACCAGCTGTTCACAGTAAATTCCATCATGGAGGTAATTATATTAGATCAGATCTCATCATGCAGGTGATTACATCATTATCATTATGTAACTGCCAGACTACATTGTGGGAGTCATGGCCCAGCCAAGGTGATACCTAACAGTAACTAAGTATCACCAGGGGGAATTGTTTTTGCCATGCCATGCCCCAGTACCTGGAATAGGGCCTGACCCATCGTTCTACTTGGTCATTGTTGTTGTTAGGTGCTGTTAAATCAGTTCTAACTCAGTGACTCTATGCACACAGAACAAAACACTGCCCAGTCCTGTGCCATGCCCACAATTATTTTTATGCTTAAATCCACTGTGTCAATCCACCTCCTTGAGTGTCTTCCTCTTTTTCACTAACCCTCTGTTTTACCAAGTAGGATGTTCTTCCCCAGGGACTGAACCCGCCTGACAACACTTCCAAAGTATGTAAGAGGCAGTCTTGCCATCTTTGCTTCCAAGGAGCACTCTGGTTGTACTTCTTCCAGAACAGATCTGTTTGTTCTTTTGGCAGTCCATGGTATGTTCAATAGTCGTCTTCAACACCACAATTGAAAGGCATCAGTTCTTCTTCCTCTTTGTTCACTGTCCAGCTTTTCCATGTATATGTTATGACTGAAAATAGCATGGCTTGGGCCCACTTTAGTCTTCAAAGGGACATCTTGACTTCTCAACGCTGTATCAACTTAAAAGAGGTCTTTTGCAGCAGATTTTCCCAATGCAATGCATCTTTTGATTTCTTGTCTGCTGCTTCTATGGGCACAGACAGTAGATTCAAGTAAAGTGAAATCCTTGACAAATTCAATCTTCTCTCCATTTATCATGATGTCACTTAATTGTTCCAGTTGTGAGTGTTTTCATTTTCTTTATGTGTTATCTATACAGAAGGCTGTAGTCTTTGATCTTCATTAGTAAGTGTTTCCAGTTCTTCTTCACTTCTGGCAAGCAAAGTTGTGTCATCTGCAAATCACAGGTTATTCACAAGTCTTCCCTCAGTCTTCTTTATGTAGTTTGGCTTCTTGGATTATTGCTTGGCATGCAGATTGAATAAACATGGTAAAAGGATACAACCCCAACATACATATTCTCTGACTTTAAACTATGCAGTGTCCCCCTGTTCCGTCGAAACAACTGCTTCTCGGTCTATGTACAGGTTTCAGGATCCTAAGTTTCAACTTCTAGTGTACTGGACTGTGACAGAATAAACTTTTCTTTGTTAAAGTCATCCACTTGTGGCACTTTTGTTACAGCAGCACTTGATGACTAAGAGTTGGCAAAATCAGTTCTTGGAGCAGAAAGTTTTACTCTGTTTACGTATAAAGAGCAGGCCCTGTATGGTGCAAGTGGTTAAGCACTCAACTACTAGATGACAGTTGGCAGTTCCCAGAGACACTTCAGAAAAGTGGCCTGGTGATCTACTTCCTAAAGGCAAGGTGTTCAAAAGGCCATGGCGCAGTTCTACTCTGTACACACGCAACAGTCACCAGTCAGAACTAACCTGAAGGCAACTAACAAAAATAAATATGAGACGGATCCAGTGTTTCCTTTAGGCTATGCACCCCAAAGAAACCTTGGCTCACACAAGGAAGTATCTATGGCCACTCACTATCAAGAAAAACTGCAAACAGTCTAAAATGTTCAGGAAAAGGAAAAGTAAGTAATTAAACTGGCACATACTCATGAATGGAAATATTTGTCAAGAATTAAAGGAATAATTGAAATCTTCATGTTTCAATAGGAATAAATCATAAAATAAAGTTAGAAAACTAGTTGTAGGTTGATACAACCTCATCCCTGAATGACAGCCTCTGAATCCAAAAGGTATTTAAGAAAAAATATTATGCATTTTATACAAATCTGAACATATGGGTGAGAGACTCAATGATGATATAAGGAGATACAATAGACATCCCCAAATGTGGAATAAATGAATTTCTATTTTCTTATATGTTCTCAAAAAAATATCCTGGGATATAGGGATATGAAAAAGTTATTAAGAGAGACAAGAAACTGAACTTGTTAGAAATGAAGAAAATTATAAATATGGCCGTAAATTCTTTACTACTGCACCCATTAGGACACCCTCCCTTAAAAAAAAAAAAAAAAAAAAAACCCTCATTGCTGTCTAGTATATTTCAACTCATAACAATCCTATAGGACAGAGTAGAACTGCCCCACACAGTTTCCAAGGAATGGCTGATGGATTCACACTGCTAATCTTCTAGTTACCAACCAAGCACTTAATCACTGTACCATCAGGGCTCCTCCCTTTGGGAAACTCGCTGCCATCAAGCTGATTCTGACTCACAGCAATCCTATAGGACAGAGTCGAACTGCTCCCTAGAGTTTCCAGTGAGCACCTGGCAGATCTGAACTGTCAACATTCAGTCAGCAGACACTGCACTTAATCACTAGCTGCCAGGGTTTCCGTGGAAGGTGCAGTCTAATTCCTTTCTCTCTGAATCTGGGCTAGCCTTAACGACATGTTCGATCAGTGTTATTTGGCAGACGTGATGCCTCGAGACATTTAGGGCACCAAAAGAAGTCTTGCAGTTTCCACAAGTGTCATGGATTGAATTGTGTGATACCCCTACCCGCACCCCAAAACGTGTGTAGCAGTCTGGCTGGGCCGTATTCTTCGGTTCTGTGACTGCCCTCATTTTTGTGATTTTCTCTGCAGGTGGCTAAGAAATAGGATGATTGTGTTAAAAGAGGATTAGGGTAGGACTGCAACACCATTGCTGAGGGAATTAACCTGCAGTGTGGCTTGCAACACACTGTATTCTTTTATCTCTTGTAAGATAAAATGAAAAGGAAGAAAGCAGAGAGTTGGGAACCTCGTATCATCAAGAAAGCAGCAATGGGAGTAGAACACATCCTTCAGACCTGAAGTTCCTATGCCAAGATGCTCCCTGACCAAAGACTGATACAACACTGAGGACCTTCCTCCAAAGTTGACAGAGGAAAAGCCTTCCCTGGGAGCCAACATCCTGAATTTGGGATTGTAGCCTAATGGACTGTATAAGAATAAACTTTGCTTTGTTAAAGCCATGCACATGTAGTATTTCTGTTAGAGCAATACCAGCTGACTAAAACAACTAGGTTTGTATACTACCTATTCTGGGAGAAACCAGGAACCATGTAAGAAGTTCCCTGTCTGGGACTAGCATGCTGTGGAGAAGCCCAAGGTAGCCCAATGGAGAAACTATGTGGAAAGGAACACACGACTCAGCAGCCCTCAGAGGAAAAGTGTTAGGATGATGCCAGCTCCAGTTACCATCTGAATGAGGCCCTGAGCAAGAACTGGCAATAACTGCTGAGGAGAACCCAGTCAATACAGAAAACCATGAGACACAGTAAGTTGTCCTTCTGGGACCACTGAACGTTGGAATGGCTTGGGTTGCAAATTTAGGTAACGGTTAGCAGAAGGAAGACCTCTTCTGAAATGCTGAGCTGGAGATGTCCATATGTCATGAAAGTGGATTCATCCCACAAGCAGACGGACACTTTATAGTTTTGGAGCCCTCATGAGTCAGTGTCATAATTAAGAGTGCAGTCACTTTGTAGTCACCAGCTTTGGCCAAACACGGCCCCAGCCTTTGGGAACACAAGATCCAGCAAACACAACCCTGGACCTCACAAAGCTCTGGGTCGCATAGGAAAGGCAAAGGGACACATCAGGAAGTAGTGACAGTGGGAGTGGTGCTCTGACGGAGAAGAAAGGAGCAAGCTTGAGGGGTCATAGAAGCTCAGAAAAGGAGTATCTCCATGTCCCAGCATGCACTGCTGGTGTGTGGAGCAGGGTGGTCAAAGAGATGATTTTCCCAGGAGTTGATTTTTCTAGTTCAGAAGGACAAGTGTTGAGTGTCAAGAACAGGCACTTCCTGTAAGAATAAGACCTAGATGACCAGGGAAAAGAGAATTTTTATGAATGCTCTAATTTCTTGGAATTTGAAGTCAGTAATAACTAGGCAAATTGCATTGCCTTGGAAACTGTCCACTTAGTTAATTTATACATTAATCTCAGAAGGACACAGAAAGGCCCCTGCCTGCATTATTGCAACTGCCATCAAAAAAAGAAAATTAATTAAAACAAAATGCAAAATGTGCTATGAAAATCCATGTGTTCATTGGTTCATTTAGCATTTCCAAGGTGATATTTCAACCTAAGACTCTCATACAAGCTATGTGCCAGTGAAAAAAAAACTATGGTTTTGCCTCTTGGGGAAAAAGCCCACACTTTTATAGTTCACAACATGCTTTTACTTCACAACTCTCCTATAAAATAGACTCAACCATTCCCATTTCACAGATACTCAGGAAGAATGGGCTAATAATATCTCAAGCTCACAACTATTGAAATTCAGGAAGAATAAGCTAATATTCCAACTTCCCACAGCTGGTAAACAGCAGTATTTGGACTCAGATCCAAATTCTCTGGTCTTTGAGACCCACATGAGTGGGTGACTACATTGACTTGTGATTGGAAGAACTGGATGGTGCCTGGCCACCATCAGAGATAGCCGTGATGGAGCTCACGAAGTTGAGTCTCACAGGCAACACAAGAATAAAAAGGGGTACACCCTAAGATCTCCACCAAAAGATTGCAATTGATGGTCCAGGGGCCTTGGAGTTCCCCTGGGAGCATGGCTCCTGGCCCTGATGCTGCCCCTGTCCATAAATCATAACAGAGGTCCACTCTTCGGACAGGAATGGATTGGACTTGGCGACACAGAGTGACCATATCATGTGTGCACTTTATGGTTCTATGCATCTATAGGATGTTGTCCTGCAGACCTCTTACTGGAGGAAGGGGAGCAGGTGGAGAGAAGAGGGTAGGGGATTGCTGGGAGGATAAAACATGTATGGAGCAGAGAGGAAGAGTGTCCTGTTACCAGGCAGGGAGAGCAGTGGGAGTCACATATAAATGAGCATGTAAATTTATATGGGAATTTACATTTTCATTCAATCATTAAAAAAAAAAAAAAAAACCTCTAGTCTTCTTCCCAGGACTGTTTCTGCTTCGAAGAGTTCAAACCAACTCTAGTCAAAGCCTGTGTTTATAAGACAATGAAGAGATACTCAGTCAAGCAAAATGTACCCTAGGGAAAGACAAAGCAGGAAGTGTGATCTGAAGGCGAGGGGAGGGCTATCTAGTGGGCTACCTTTCATGACAGTGAGTTGTGGGTCAGGTTTTGTGGAAAGTGATAGACTTGTTTGGGTGGAAGGAAGGAAAGCCGGTGTTCCACAATCTAAATCATGATATGATGCCTGTATCTCCTTGCCATGTGTTCATACTATCTCTACAACTCTGTATATATGATACATTTTCTGTGCTTCATTTTCTTCATCTGTAAATAGAGACACAAACACCATGTTTCCTAGATTTGAAGTGCACATTTCCCTGCCATTTTAACATTTATTAAACCAAGGACTTAATGATAGATTTGTACATTTTCTGTTGTGTTTTCTTTTTTACCCCTCTTCCTTGAAAGCTGTTTTAGTTATCTAGTGCTGCTTTAACAGAAATACCATAAGTAGATGGCTTTATAAAGAGAAATTTTATTTATCATTGTGCAGTAAGCTAAAAGTCCAAATTCAGTGTGTCAGCTCCAGGGAAAGGCTTTGTCTGCCGGTACTGGAGGAAAAGTCCTTGCCACCAACGTTCCTCTGGACTAGAGGCTTCTGAAGCACGGGGACCCTGGTCCTTTCCAAAGGAGGTGCTCAGCTCCCAGCACTGCTAGTATCATTCCTTTATAGCTCAAGAGACTGCCTCAAGGCACACAACAATCTTACACAGTGAGTCTTGCCGCACCAAGACAACTGTGCCCATCCAGCATCATTAACATCATAGAGGCAGGATTTAAAATGGGTGATCACACAACACTAGGTATGGTCCAACCAATTGCTACAGATTTTGGTGAGGAACACAATTCAATCCATGACAAAAGCTATCGGTCAACTCATGGTGTCTGAGAATTTGAGAAAGGTGGAGTCGTTCTGCCTTACCTATGCCTTAAGACTAAGAGAAAATGAGACTATCTAATAAGATTAAGTCCCCATCACTGTGTTTGGCCCAAGCTATACCTTAGCATTAAATCAGGAGCTTTTTCAAATCCATCAGTGCCCTGGCCCCACTTCCACAGATCCTAGTTTTATTGAACTGGGGGTAGGGACCTTTTGGGTAGTTTGTTAAAGCTAATGTACAGCTAACATTGAGGATCAATATCCTACACAAGGCATTCAAGTAGTCAGCAAATTACCACCTGGAGGCCAAAGCACTCCTTTGTGTATTTGGGTAAATAAAGTTTTATTGATACTATATTTATGTTCACTCTTACTCACTTACGAATTATCTATAGCTCCTTTTATGCTATAATAGCAGAGTTGAGTAGTTGACAGAAGCTCATTTAGCTCTTCACAGAAAAACACTCCCAATCCCTTGCTCTATGTTACTGTTACTCAAAGTGTGGTCCCCGGATCAGCATCATCAGTATCATCGGGAATCTGTTGAAAATTTAGAATTTTAAGTTCTGTTGAATCAGAATCTGCATTTAGAGGCAGGGCTGAGACGGCAGAGTAGTTGAATGCTTCCTGTAATTCCTCTAACACCAAAGACCCCCCCGAAACAAATGAATTGACTATATGGCATTCTAGGAGCACTGAACATCAAAGAGAAAGTTGAGAATTGGATTGAGTGATAGGGAAGGGACAGTAGGTCCAGAAGTACCTTGAGGAGGCAGGGCCAAGATGGCAGAGTGGACAGACACTGCCCGTGACTTCTCTGGCAACAGGGACTCAGAAGAACAAATGAATCTGGTACACAGGACATCCTTGGAACCCTGAGCATCACAGGGAAAGTTTGGAGATTGGACTGAGTGGTGGGGAAGAGAGAGTAGTGCCAGAGATACATAGGATTCCAAAGGCTTGACCAATGGGGTGATGGCCACAGCCACCATGTAGTGGGCCAAGAGTGGAGGTTGGTAGGCATACTCATCCATGGGAGTACTTGTCTGGAGAATCCAATGTGTCTCTAGAGCCAGTGAGAGACAGAACTAGATTATGAAAACTAAGTCTTCATGTATAACCTGCAGTGCATGGATGTGTGATCTGAATCTTTTCTGTGAGATACGCTTCTCTCCCTCCTCTCAGCACTCCACCTTCCCTCCTTTACATTGAGGCTGGTGCTATTAACTGAGCCAGAAGTAGGACTCCTCAAGCCTGCCCAGAGCCATTCTCTTGCTTTCTTCTCTGCACTGTGCCCAGCTCTGGAGTCTGACACCATTAAATGAGTCAGAAGTAGAACTCCTTAAGTCCATCCTGAGCCATTCTCTGAGATTCAAAGGCGGAACAATTTAATAAATGTGAAGAAGGGAGAGAAAAATTCTGCTGACTCCCCTAAGCCACAAAAGCAGGGCAGAAATTGTTGCTTCACCTGGATTCAGGTATAAGGGAATATGCCATTCTCATAGACACTAAGAGATAAGTGTTAGCTCCCTGCCTTTCTCAGCAGCTGCAGCCACACACCTGTGCCTATACTGGTCACCCCTGCCCATCTAGGACAGTAGGCAAGAGCCTACACCATGCACTTGGTAACTGGTTACCTGGACACCCGAGCTGAATCCACACAAGAAAAGTTAACTGTACTTTTCAAAACAGGATACTGGAGCACAATAGGCAAACATAAAATAGGTAGATAAATTTGCTGATAGCTTGGAAATAGTAGTTCATATCAAAGCACTTAAAGGCACAGACTATGATCTCTCCAGAGAACTCCCAAGGAAAGAATCAAATTTTCCAGAGGAAGGGAACTTCCTGGAATTACTGGTGGTAGAATACATGAGATTGATATTAGGAAATTTTCAAGAGATGAGGAGGAAGTTGGGGCAAGATACAGCAGTGTATAATGACAAATTCAACAAGCTGCAAGAAAGCATACAGCAGCAAAAATTAGAAATTCAGAAAATTAATGGTAGAATTATGGAACTAGACAACTCAGTGGAGGGTCAAAAGAGTGGAAGTGAGGCAATGGAGGGCCAAATTGGTGAGAATTGATAAGATGGAGGATAAAGCGTGCGATATTAGCACGTTTGAAGAGAAATCACATAGAATTAAAAAGAGCTAGGAAGCGCTGGGAGTTATGTGGGACTTTACGAAGAAGAATAGTGAATGCTGGAAAGGGGGAGGAGAGACTTGTCAAAATATAGAGAATTGTCAGCATTAGGAGAGTTTCCCTAATGTCATGAGAGATAAGAAGATGCCTGTCCAGGATGCTCATCAAACTCCATGTGGGGTGGATCTCAAAAGAGAGACACCAAGGCACATTATAATCAAATTTGCCAAGACTAAAGATAAGGAGACACTTTTACAAGTGGCTAGGAGTAAACAAAAAATAACCTATGGGGAAAGTCAATAGGACTAGGCTCAGACTGCTCAGTGAAGACCATGTAGGCAGGAAGGCAATGGGATGACATATACAAAGCCTTGGGGAAGAATAATTGCCAGCCAAAAATTACATAATTCAGCACGATTGTCTCTCAAATACGATGGCAAAGTTAGGACATTTCTAGATGAACAGAGGTTTGAGGAATTTCCAAAAACCAAATCAAGGTTGCGAGAGGTGCTGAAGGGAGTTCTTTGGTTAGAAAATCAATGACACCCAGTAGCAGCCTGGGACCAGAACACAGAACAGAGCAACTGGGGGTCAAATTACAGACAGAATTCTGAAAAAAGAGAGAGATGTCATTATGTAAACCTTATAACAAAGAAGAGGGACTCAAAAGTCATGGAAGTCAAGGAGACATAGAGAAATTAAAGACTGCCTTGAATTTGTGAAAATGGTGGTGAATATTAACGTAACCACAAAGAAAACTATCAATACTATACATCAAAATAAGAAACAAAACAAAGTCTCAGCAAATACAAAACCAGAAATACCTAGGACTGACAAGACCCAACCCAAGGAGAATTGACACTGTCATGGATTGAATTGTGTCCCCCAAAAAATATGCAGTTGGGCCATGATTCTCAATATCTTTTCTCCTCCATTTTGTGATTTTCCTGTGCTGTATGTTAAAGGATTAGGGTGGGACTGTAAATCCTTCACAGGATCACCTCCCTACTCCACTGTAAAAAGAATTTCCCTGGAGTATGGCTTGCCCAACCTTTAATCCTTTTGTACTACAAGAGATAAAGGGAAAGAGAAGCAGGCAGAGAATTGGGAACCTCACACTACCAATCAAGCAGCACCGGGAGGAGAGCACGTCCTTCAGACCTGAGGTTCCTGCACCAAGATGCTCTCTGGACAAAGACTGGTGCAATATCGGACTTTCCTGCAGAGCCAACAAGAAGAAAAGCCTTCCCGTGGAGCGGATATCCTGAATTTGGGCTATCAGACTATTTAAGAATAAACTTTCCTTATTTCTGTTAGAGCAGCACTACCTGACTAAAACAGGCACCGTGCAGGTGAGCAGAGCAGTAGCTTTCAGAAAGCATCTTCCTTAACAGGAGAGACTGAACAACTGAGAGTCTACTCATGCCTCCTGAATCAGTGAAACAAAGCCTTCGATCTTTAAAAGCTAAGTAAACTGTGTCTAATCTACTACGCAAAGATTTAAATCTTTTATTCAGGATAAACCCCTCTCCTTTTCCCAGTGCTTTCACCTCCCTTGTCTACGTTGCACCTGGCTCCACAGTCTGACTGCTGTTACCTGGGCTGGAAGTAGGACTTCCTTATGAGAGCCCTAAGCCATTCTCTTAAACTCAGAGATGGCACAGTTTAACAAACAAAGGAAAAAAATACATAAGTAACATAAGCTGCTCTCTCCCCAAAGCCAGGAACTCAGAGCAGAAACTGCTGCTTTGCCTAGGCTCAGGAATAAGGAACCACATCTTCTTCACTGACGGCTGTCAGTCCCCTGCCTTTCTCAGCAAATGCTTGTGCCTATACCAGTCTCCCCTGCCCATCTAGAACTGTAGGCAAGAGCCTGCACCTCACACTTGCTAACTTACTACCTGGGCACCTGAGCTGAATACTACGAGAAGTGTAAAAGGATGCCTGGGCTCACTTGCCTACTAACAGCTCTAACCATGGCTGACAGGGCATTAGAGCACCAACAATCAAACGAGCTCACACAACCAGTCTATCTTGGCATTTCAAAATAACATGCATTTTAACAAGATGCTTGGGTGAGTTACAGTAGTGTTAAAGTTTGAGAAGCACTGCCCTGTGCCCATTTGCCTCCTGCTACTCTCTCCGACCACTTGTTTGCTCAATTCATACTTGGCTCATGGCTCAGTCTTCATCCTTCAGGATATTATTGCAGTGCAGGAGGCCCTTTCCTACTGCCCCTGTTTAAATTAGGCTGTAGGTTTCTTGAATGTTGTTCTTAGCTGCCCTCAAGTCTTCCAAACTCATGATGACTCCAAGCACAACAGAATGAAATGCTGCCTGGTCTTGTATCATCCCATGATCATTCATGGATTGGACAGTGTTCCACTGTGATCCAAAGGATTGTCACTGGCTGATTTTTTGACAGTAGATTGCCCCAGGCCTTTCTTCCAGTTTCTCTCTTAAACCAAACCCATTGCTGTTAAGTCAATTCCAAATCATAGCAACCCTATAGGACAGAGTAGAGTTTCCAAGGAGTACCGGCTGGTTTTGAACTGTTGATCTTTTGGTTAGCAGTTGTTAACACTCTACCACTATACCACCAGAGTTTCTCTCATACTACCTTGTTATTCCCTTCATAACATGTCTCACTATCTGTTATTACACATTCATCTGAGTGTTTACATCTTCAAGATCAGTCCCCTCCCTAAACAGGAAGCCTCACTGGGGAGGCATCTGGGTCTCAGGACAAAAGAAATAGCTTTGAAAAGTGCAGAGCGCAACTAGGGGTTGCTTCCAAGAGTCAGCCAAGAAAAAGAGGAAAGTCCAAGGTTGAAAGCAATTTGATGGGAAAGAAGAGAACAAATTACTATGCAGACCAGGTAGGATGCAAGCTAGAAGGTCTCGACTGATGAGCAGCTAGCTTAAATTTAATTTCCTCTTTCTGTATTCCGGGGTGAAATATTAGTAGTCAATCATGCAGAAGCATTGAAGCACTCTTGTAAACCTCCACAGAGCAGGGATCCAATTTCACCAGCTGTTCATTAAATGAAATATCCATATATCAGGAATTTAATTAGAAGGGCAGAGAGCCATGGATGTGATCATTGTGCAAGAAAGTTACATTTCAGGCAGCCTTTTCCCTTTCAACAGAATAGAGGAAACTCTTAATTGCATTCCATTTTCTTTTCCCTCTTAATCACAGCTTCCTTAAGTGATTTTTTTTTTCCTTCAAAAATGCCCTTGGAGTGTGTGAACATTTTTGAAGGGCTAAATTTGTATATGAAGATTAACAGCACCAGCTGTTCTTGTCTAAAGGTCTATACTGTCTTTCAAAACTGAACACAAGTCAGATAGTTCAAGTGGACCTCCTTATGAGTCCTGGGCATAACAGTATTTGCCAAGAGTGAGATGAGATCAATAATCTTTCCTGGAGAAGAAAGCAAGCTCAAAGTTCTAAGAAATAAGGATGAGATATCACAGACTACAGGTGCCCTGACAAAGCCTCAAATGTGATTAGCAGAATGCTGTCCATCATTTGCTAGTGCCTGGCTAAAGAGACTAGCTACTCATTAGGAATATTTGAAGTACATTTTGGTAGTCCCTGGTAATAACACAAGGGTTAAGCACTAGGCTGCCAGTTGAAACATCAGTGGTTCGAATCCACCAGCGGCTCCACAGGAAAATGACCTGGTGACCTGACTCCTGTAAGGACTTCAGCTTAGAAAACCCTATGTGGCAGTTCTACTCTGTCATATGTGGTCACTGTGGCTTGTAATTGGCTAGACAGCACACAACAATAACAACTCCCTCCACCAATTGAAAGTATGGGGTTAGGAAGGGTAATGTCAGTGGCCAAGTAACCTCAGGGAGGATGTGGTGAGACAGGATGCAGTCCCAGCAGAGAGGCCTTAGGTCAGCCACTTGACTTAAACCCCTAGGGATTCATCTACTCAAATAATAAGGTGGTTTTTGTTTGTTTTTCTATTCACTTACTCATTCCTGCATCCCCAAAATATTAAGCCTCTGCTACGTGGCAGGCACTGTGTCAGGCAGGAGGTATGCAGTGAAAAGCAAACCCAGACATAGTCTTTGTCTTCCTAGAACTGGAAGTCTATTGTGGAGTGAAATTTTTATGAAAGATTGCAGCAATAAGTAAAGTTACAACTGCTATATACTGTAAAGAAGAGATTTCTCCAAAACTCCACAGCTAACCTACCAGCAAGTCATGTCAATAATATCTACAAAATATATTCCAAATCTAAGCTCTTCTCACTAGCTCCCACCCAAATCCAGGGAACCCTGGGGGTGCACTGGTTAAGAACAACAACTGCTAATCGAAAGGTTAACAGTTCAAATCCACCAGCTACTTTTGGAAACCCTATGGAGCAGTTCTATTCAGTCCTACAGAGTCTTTCTAAGTCAGGATGGATGTAACACATTTGGTTTGGTTTGGGGTATATATAATAAAACACTTGCCATCTGTGGCATGATTGATTATTTTTGTGTGACCTTTCTAAACTATGATCTTGTAACTCCCACCTAGGTGACTGAGGCGGGAATGTGTGATAGGCTAGTTGTGGCTGCTAAGGTGATTGGTCAGTTTTGCTTTAAAAGTGGGCCAATTCCCATGCTCTCAGGGGACATGGAGGCCAATTGTCACAACTAGCCTATTGCTAGGAGAGCCTACTCCACCTCACATTGGTGAGTGGCGTCTGGGGTCTTAAAAGCAGCAAGCTGCCATCTGAGGTACACCAAATGGTCCCAACTCAGCAGAAACAGATGATCACAAAAGACAACAATGACACAGGTGAAAGAGAACCCACAGGACAGAAAGATGCACCTGAATGGGTGACTATATCAACATGTGACCAAAAGAACCAGATGGTGCCTGGCCACCACCACGGACAGCCGTGATGGGTTTCACAATGTTGAGTCCAGTGGCAACACAGGAAAAAAAAGGGGAGCACCCTCAGAACTCTACTAGAAGACCATAACTGATGGTCCAAAGGCTTGGGGGTTCCCCTGAAAGCATGGCCCCTAGACCAATGCTGCCCCTGATCATAAATCATTAGTGAGGTCAACTCTTTGGACAGGAATGGATTGGACTTGGGTACCTAGAGTGACATATCGTGTGTGCACTTTATAGTTATAGGCATCTATAGGATGTCATCCTACTGGCCTCTTACTAGAGGGGAGTGGAGAGGGTGGAGAGGGTGGAGAGGGTGGAGAGGAGGGCACAAGAGATTGTTAAGATAGTATGACAGGTTATAGAATGGAAAGGAAGAGTGTGCCGTCACCGAGCAAGGAGAGCAGAAGGAGCTGCAGATAGGCAGGCATGCAAATCTAAACTGGATTGTATACTTTAACCCAATCACAATAGAAAAAAAAAAGTGGGCCAATTCCAGAGCAGAGACGAGGAACTTTCTGCCACTGAGGGAAAACAGCCAGGAGCAGAGAACATGTCCTTGGAACCTGGGATCCTGTACTGAGAAGCTCCCAGAAGCAGTAGACCAAGAGAGAGAAAGTCAGCAAGTTATAACCCTGAAGACGTTGAGAAGTGGTGGCAGGGAGATCTGGCAGCAGAAGACAGTATAGTGGGCATCCTGGCCTGCAGAGAAAGAAAGCTCAGTGCCTCTTCCCAGAGACTGAGGGCCAGAGAGGCACGTGCCTGCAAACACCGCTGTGAAGAGGCTATCCTGATGGAAGAACTCTGTGTCTTGAGTGTTCTTGACCCTGAATTGTAACTGCCAAGCCAAGCCTAGTTCCCTAATAAACCTGATACTTGTGGGAGGTGGTCTGTGAGTTCTATGTGGTCATCGCAATGAATTATTGAACCCAGCAGAGAATGCTTTGGGAGGGACAGTTGGTAACCAAGTCGGTAAAGGTGGCAGAGAGAGGAGGCACGTCTGACCTCCACCTCACAGAAATCAGCCTTGGGCTGCTGATCTTGCTCCTCCTTTCTCTTTGAGCAGTTAAAAGAAGTCAGACAGCACCCTTGTGCTGTTTTTACACCACTTCAACATTGTTTATATGCATGATTCAGTGACAGTATAGTCATCACGTTGGGCACCCATCATCAGTATTTGTGTCCAGATTTTTCCTTCACTTCTAACAGAAGCTCGGGGCCTCCAGGCAATGAGTCCCTCTTCCCCGCTCCCCCTCACAACTCATCTGCTGTGGGTGGGACTGCAAATGGTCCAGCCTTTACAGAAAGCAGTTGGAACGTTCCATCATTACTTCTTGCCAAGACTATTGCAATAACAGGTCTTCCAGCTTTGGGTCTCGTCCACCTCAATCTGTTCTTCACACAGCACAGAGATCTCTAAAGACCACAAACTAGATCAATACCTCCATATTCAAAATCTCCTATGACTTCCCATTGAGCTTAGATGAAATTCTAATTTTTCACGCATGGCTCATAAGGCTCTACATGATGTGAGCTGTGCCAGTTTTCTGATCTCAGCCCCTTTCCTTCACTCCACCCAGTCACACTGGCTCCCTTGCTATTCCCTGAACATTTCAAAGTTATTGCTGCCTGGCAACGTCCTTCTCCACAGATGGTCTCGTGCTTCACTCTTGCATTCACTTAGAACCCTGCTCAAGTGTCACCTCCACAGAAAAGCCCTCCTGACTGCCGCATCCCAATAAACCTCCCATCCCCTTATAGTCCATCACTAACCCCTTGCTTAATCCATTCTTTTCTTTCCTAGCATTTAACACCATCTGAGAATTATTTGATGACTTAATTTCCCTCCTAGAAGTGGGATTTTATCAGATCTGTTCTCCAGCCCCTGGAATAATGCTTGTATATAAAAAAGTGCTTAGTAAGAATTTGTTGACATACTTTATGCCTTAATGACTTATACAAAGAAGTGATTAACTCAAGGAGGTCAGGGAAGTTGTCCATGGAGCAGTGTTGTTGAGTTAAGATCTAAAAGAATGGAGAGAATTAGCCAGGCTAAGGGGAGTGTTCTGTTTCAGAAGAAAGGGCTAACACATGCAAAGATCCTGTGGTAGGTTGGAGAGTGATGTGCTCAAGGAACCAAAGGATGTCCAGTACGAAATCAACACAGTGAGTGAAGGGGAACACAGCTCTGGATGAAGCTGGAGAAGACAAGTGACCATGGCTTTGTGGGGTCTGCTAATGATTTGTGTCTTTAACTCAACATAACTGGGAAATTAGTAAGAGATTTTAATTGTGAGGGAAGGGAGGAATTGTTTCTGTTTACAGGCAACAGTTGAACGATTTGTAAGACCCTTCCTTGCTATGAAATTCTAGGAGCCTACGAAAAGCTAAACAGCAAAATGAGAATGCATTTCTGAAAACTTAAAATAAAAACCTCAAATTAACATCGGTAACAAAAATTCAAACTACTGAGTACGGTGGCTTTCTAAAATAATTACTATTTGGGGAGTTAATGTTCACACTAAGCTCAGCATTCTCTCTTTCCTCTCCTAAAAAAATACTAAGTCAAAATTTTTGTTATCATGAAACCTAGGACTTCTGACTATTAATCTGTCCAAAGCAGAGATCTAAACAACACATCAACACTGGAAGCTTCTAGGCTCTGGAAGCACATATTTTCCAGCTTACCTAGCAGAACAAACAGAAGGCAGAACATCAAAGCTTGGGTTTTGTCACAGGGCTGAATTCCAATCCCCCCAGTGGCCAGCTATGATCTTGAACAAGTTAATACACCTTGAAATCTCCTCAACCCTCACCTGTGATCACACTTTCCTTACTGGGTTGCTATAATGTCTAAAATCAGCTAATGTATATGAAGTCTTAGTAAGTGTTGAGTTAACTGACTTTGAAAACTCTGGATCGGAGTATTCCAAGATCCACCGTGTGAAGACACCTGGAGGCAGTCATCTCCTTCTTCTTGCGATGATTCTAGCCCAGCTGCTTCGCACCTGCTGTCTGAAGCAAGTGGCATGGCTACAGCTCAGAATCCAGGGCACACATCTCCATCCTAAGTGAGAGTGTCGCAGGTGTGTGGAATCATGCCCTCAGTCTAACACCCAACTTGAGCTGCTGCTGATAGAGGTGACAGTGGAACACATATGCCTCACTGCGCCATTCTGTACTAAAACAATTAGAAGAATGGACGAAGCACAGAGAAATAAACTGTTAAGTAAAACCCCTCAGGCTTCTAGGAATAAGCAGCCATCTATTTAAAGTATTTTACAGCTAGGAATATGTATTTATGGATTCAAGTCTAATCCACGAGAATGGGATGGGTCTCCAACATAGACAACACCACCAATGATCAATGTACTTATTTTTCTTAGTAAATGCTGATAATTACGAATGCCTACTGTTGGACTATATAGAACCAAAGGGTGTGTAATGCCTAGCCACATGGAGTTTCAAAAATAGATTACCACAATTTTTTGTAATTAAAAAAAGAATGATGAACAAATTTTCTTTTTAAAGAAATGGATTACCATAGACCATTAGGTGAGTATGCCAAAGAAGTAACTTACCAATTAATACCTTAAATTCTTTAAAACGTGAAGACAGCTCTCTGGGATGCTACTATCCCAATTACTGCCCCAAATTATGTACTTAACTTGATCAGCACTTTCACAATCTAGAAAGTTCTTTCTTGAACCACTGGCCAATGTCAGCCTGTGGGTTGGGTTAGTGTTTGCCTCCACCCAGTTAAATCACCTACAAATGTGTTTCTGAGTTCCAGTGTGTTCCTGATCATTCTCTGGAGGCTCAACAATTGGTTCCCTTGCAGTGCTGTTCTAGAATAATGACAGTAATCAGGAAGACGGGGAAGAAGGAAAGAGGGATCAGAGTTAGGAATAATTTACTAAGTTGAAAGTCTTGGAAAAAGCCTTTCAGTTTACAAACTGGATTCATAGCATTAGTCCAGGTGATACAGATGTTGAAGCATGAGAAAATGGATTGTTTAGAAGAAATTGTGTGAGGGAATTAGACTCTGTTATATGTTATTATATTGCTTAATTTCAACAACAACAACAAAAAATGTCTCACATAAGGTTTAGAGACAGCAGAAAGGCAGGATGGTTCTTGCCATGGGACATTTTCCTCCTCTTGGGTTCCACTCAAGGTCCCTATATCAAGTGCCCCTTTAACTTATGCTTCCTGGAATGTCACCTTGAGCCTCTCAAAACGTCACAGGATTAAGTCAAGCATAGTACTTATTCCATTAATAGATAAGACAAGGAAATTAAATGTTATGGTTTAATTACACGTTATAACAAATTATAACCCCCAGATCCCTTGCCATCAAGTTGATTCTAACTCATAGTCACCCTATAGACAGAGCAGAACTGCCCCATAGAGTTTCCAAGGAGCACATGGTGGATTTGAACTGCCGATCTTCTGGTTA
Source organism: Heterohyrax brucei (assembly GCA_028571685.1). Taxonomy (NCBI): domain Eukaryota; kingdom Metazoa; phylum Chordata; class Mammalia; order Hyracoidea; family Procaviidae; genus Heterohyrax; species Heterohyrax brucei. The sequence continues at coordinate 25,512,158 of CM053149.1, read as the reverse complement.
GCAGCTATAACACTTAACCACTACACCACCAGAGTTTCCATAATAAATTACAAGTAGTTATAATTATGGATTTTGGTGCCTGGCTCATAGTTGGTGCTCAATAAATGAGAAGTATTGAGCACCAACTACGAGCTAGGCACCCAAATCCGTGATTTCACCAGATCTTCTTAAGCACTCTGTGGCTTATATTTACTTCCTCTATAGATGAGGAAACCGAAGTTCAGAGAGGCTATGGTTATGTGACTTGCCCATGGTCCCTAGCAAGTCAGAAGTCTGATCTCAGCTTGTTATTCATACAAAAGATGTTTACTGAACATTTAGTATGTGGCCGGCACTGGTGAAAAGACTCACGAAGCACAGTTTAGCGGGTGAAGCAGCTTATGTAGGAAGAGCAGCATGACTAGGGAAGACCAAGGTTTTGGGGACCCAAGGCGACCGAAATGCTTTTCCGAGGAATGGACATATTAGCTGGACCTTACAGGGAGGTAAAGAGTTATGCAGCTGAATTGTTGAGGAAATACTGTGCTACATGGACGAAATTCTGAGAGCAAATGCCAAGAGGTAGGAGAGAGTAAGCTGGAGGATTGAGGATGGTGGTAGACAGATAGGAAGGTATGAGGCAGGAGAAGTAGATCAAGATTGGACAGTGGAAGAATTTTAAGACAGGATAAGACTTTTGGATTTTATCCAAAGCCTTTGGAACATCATAAGCAGAGGAAAACATGAGCAGAGAGTTTTAGGAAGCTCACTCAGGCTGAAATACAAAGAGATTGATAGAAGGGGAGCTGGACAAAAGGCAATGAGACAAACTAAGAGGCAGATGTTGTCCAAGTGAAAGAGATGATGGTGGCTTGGGAACAGGAACAGCGATGACATGCAGAAGGGAGATACATGTTTGCAGACACGATTAGGAAATTAAATTGTAAGCACTGAGTGATTGATTAAATTATGTTGTTGGTAAGAGCTGGAGAGGACAGGGTTTCAAGCCTAGTTTTCTGGAGGAGTCATTGAGCCGTGCCATTCTTGGAAAGACAGAAAGTTTTGGAAGGAAGATAATGAGTTCTATTTGGTTCTCCATGGATTTTTGTGGTGCAAGACATTCAAGTGTCTGAGTCAGATATCTTGGTCTGGAATTGGAAGTACAATTAGAAAACCAATAACAAATAAATAGGGATTAAGCCCTTGGCAAGAATGTGAGCATTTAGCACGCGTTTGTCAGTTTGTTGTACTGTGGTGGATTGCACATTTGCTACGATGCTGGAAACTATGCCACCAGCATTTCAAATATTACTATGGTCACTCATGGTGGGCAGGTTTCAGCAGAGCTGCCGGGCTAAAACAGACTAGGAAAACAGAACTGGAAGTCTACTTCTGAAAATTTGGCCAGAGAAACCCTCTGAATAGCAGTGGAACACTGATACAGTGTCAGAAGATGAGCCTCTCAGGCGCTCAAAATACAACTAAGAAAGAGCTGCCTCCCAAATGTAGAGTGAACCTTAATGATGTGGACAGTGTTACGTTTTCAGGACCTTCATTTGCTGATGTGGGATGATTCAAAATGAAAAGAAACAATTGCAAATATCCATCAATAATCAGAACATGGAATGTATGAAGTATGAATCTAGTAAAATTGGAAGTTGTAAAAAATGAAATGGGTCATGTAAAAATTGATATCCTAGGCATTAGTGAGCTGAAACAGACTAGTATTGGTCATTTTGAATTGAACAATCATATGGTCCACTATGCCAGGAATGACAAAGAGGAATGACATCACATTCATCATCAAAAGGAATATTTTCTAAATAATCTGAAAGTACAAGTAGGTGTATCTGTCTACATATCTACAAGGAAGACCAGTTAATACGACTATTACTGAAATCAAGACACAACTAATAAAGCCAAAGATGAGAAAATTACAGATACTTACCAACTTCCATCGCCTGAAATTAATCAATCATGCAATAAAGATGCATTGGCAACTACTGGTGATTGGAATGTAAAAGTTGAAAACAAAGAAGGATGAGTAGCTGGAAAATATGGCCTTGGTGGCAGCAACAACATAGAAAATCATGAGATAGAATTTTTCAAGATTTATTCATTGCAAGTACCTTTTCTCAACAACAGCAAGTACACACATGAACCTTACTGGTTGGAAAACAGAGGAAACAAATTGACTACACCTCTGGATATAGATGATGGACAAGCTCAACATCATCACTCAGAATAGGCCTAGAGGCCTAGTGTGGAACAGACCACCAGTTGCTCATATGCATGTTGAAGTTGAAGTTGAAGTTAAAGAAATTAAAACAAGTCCATGAGAATCAAAATACAATTTTCAGTATATCCCACCTGAATATGGAGGCCACCTCAGGAACAGAGTTGAGGTGCTGAACACTAATGACTGACGACCAGACAATTCACAGAATGACACCAAAGACTTCATGCAAGAAGCAAGTAAAAGATCATTAAAAAGAGACAGGGAAGAAAGAAAAGACCAAAGCTAATGTCAGAAGAGACTGAAACTCGCTCTTGAATGTAAAGTGGCTAAAGCCAATAGAAGAAATGATGAAAAAAAAGAGCTGAATAGAATATTTTGCAGGGTGGTGTGAGAAGGTGAAATATTATAATGACATTTGACAAGACCTGCCGTTAGAAAAACAAAAGGGAAGAACATTCTTGGTATTTCTCAAGCTGAAAGAACTGAAGAAACAAATTCAAGCCTTGAGTTGCAATACTGAAGGGTTCTACAGGGAAAATATTGAAAGACCCAGACACATCAAAAGAAGACAGAAGGAATACACACAGTCACTGTATCAAAAACAATTGGCTGACATTCAACCATTTCAGGAAGTAGCACATGATGACATCATCTTCAGTGGTACCGAAGGAAGAGGTTCAAGGTGTACTGAAGGCATCGGTGAGAAACAAGCCTCCAGGAGTTGACATCTCCAACTGAGACATTTCAAATTTGGATGACAGCTACTGGACCAGCTGACCGGAAAAGACTTATTATTTGCATCTATTCCAAAGAAAGTTTACCGAAAAGTGCGGAAATTATCGTACAATGTCATTAACATCGCATGAAAGTGACATTTTCCTGAAGAAAATTCAAATACAGTCACAGCAGTACATTTACAGCAAGCTTCCAAAAACTCAAGCTGGATTCTGCAGATGATATGGAATAAGAAATATCACAGTTGATGCTGGGTAGATCTTTGCTGATAGCACAAAATATCAGAAAGATACCTTTGACTATGCAAAGGCATTCAATTGTGTGGATCCTAATAAATTTGGAATAACATTGTGATGAATGGGAATCCCAGATCATATAATTGTGTTCATGAGGAACCTATACATAGAACAGGAGGGACTTGTTCAAACAGAACAAAGGGACAGTCTGTGGTTTAAAATCAGGAAAGAAGTGCATTAGGGTGGCATCTTTTCACCATACTTTTTCAATCTGCATGCCAAGGTCCAACCATGAGTATATCCCACCTGAGTTTAGAGACCATCTCAAGAATAGATTTGACGCGTTGAACAGTAAAGGTCAAAGACCAGACAAGTGGTGGAATGACATCAGAGACATCATACAGGACGAAAGGAAGAGGTCATTAAAAAAACAGGAAAGAAAGACAAGACCAGATTGAATGTCAGAAGAGACTCTGAAACTTGCTCTTCAACATCACGTAACTAAAGCAAAAGGAAGAATCTGATGAAGTAAAAGAACTGAGCAGAAGACTTCAAAGGGTAGCTCAAGAAGACAAAGTATTATAATGACATATGCAAAGAGCTGGAGGTAGAAAACAAAAGGGAAGAACACACTCTGTATTTTTCTGTTGAAAGAACTGAAGAAAAAATTCAAGCCTTAAGTTGCAATATGGAAGGATTCTACAAGAAAAATATTAAACAACTTAGGAAGCATCCAAAGAAGATGGAAAGAATACACTGAGTCATTACACCAAAAAGAACTGGTTGACATTTCGAGAGGTAGCATATGATCAGGAACTGATGGTATTGAAGGAAGAAGTTAAAGTTGCATTGAAGGCACTGGTGGAAAACAAGCCTCCAGGAATTGATAGAATATCGATCAAGATGTTTTAACAAATGGAAGTACCACTGGAAGTGTTCATTCATCCATGCCAAGAATGTGGACGACAGTGACCTGGCCAACCGATTGGAAGACATCCATATTTATGCCACTTCCCAAAAAAGTGATCCAACTGAACACGGAAACTACCCACAAGTATCATTAATATCACACACAAGTAAAATTTTGCTAAAGATTATTCGAAAGTGACTGCAGTAGCATATTGACAGGGAACTGCCGAAAAAAATCAGCCAGATTCAGAAGAGGTTGTGGAACCAGGGATATCACCGCTGATGTCAGACTGATGGTAGTTGAAAGCAGAGAATACTGAAAAGGTCTTTACTTGTATTTTATTGATGACACAAAGGCATTTTACTTGGATCCACACTCACCACCCACGCAAGCAGGTGTCAAGAAATCAAAAGATGCATGCCAATGGGCAAACCTGCTGCAAACACACTTCTTTAAAATCCTGAAAAGCAAAGATGTGACCTCGAAGATCAAGGTGCACCTGACGCAAGCCATGGTATTTTCAGTTGTATCAGATGCATGCAAAAGCTGGACAATGAATAAGAAAGACAGATACCTTCAAACTGTGTGTGAGATGAATATTGACCATACCATAGATTACCAAAAGAGTGAACAGATCTGTCTTGGAAGAAGTACAACCAAGAGTGCTCCTTAGAAGCAAGGATGAGGAGACCACATCTTACATACTTAGAACATGTTGTCAGGAAGGATCAAGCTCTGAAGAAGGACATCAAGTTTGTCAAGTACAAAGTCAGTGAAAAAGAGGAAGACCCTCAACAAGATGGACTGACACAGTGGTTGCAACAATGGGCATGAGCATGCCAATTATTGTGGGCATGGTGGAGGTCCGAGCAGTGTTTCGTTCTGTTGTATATAGAGTCACTGTAAGTTAGAACCAATTAGACGGCACCTAACAACAAGAACAGTATGGATTGAATAGACACCCCCCCAAAGGTGTCATAAATCTTAACCCCTATACGTGTGTTAATAACCCCATTTAGGAATGGGTTTTCTTTTATTAAACTGGCATATTTATTCACCAACTTGGATCTGTAAACCCTGGTAGCATAGCGGTTAAGAGCTATAGCTTCTAACCCAAAGGTCAGCTGTTCGAATCCACCAGGTGCTTCTTGCAAAGCAGTTCCATTTTGTTCTAAAGGGATGCTATGAGTCAGAATTGACTGACAGGAAGTTGGTTTGTTTTGTTTCATTTTATTTTTTTGATCTGTAATTGTGTGAAGCTTTGCTTGGAGATGTGTCAGTTCCCAAATCTTTCCGGCCTACTGACAAAAGTCAGGCATGACCCTGAGGCTAGAGAAAGCCCTCAGGCAGAGTCATAGGAGCTGGAATGAGAAGCTTCAGGCAAGCACTGAAACAATGGCATAGACTCAATATGGGTAGAAGCGAAGCAGCATCAGCTACTGGAGCAGACAGAATCTTCTATAATACATGATACGATTTTTTTTAATATTACTGATTGATACAGTTGCAGAGAAAAAGTATAAGTACATGAGATTACGGAGTTAACTGAACATGTTTCTTGGGGTGAGGTAGGGGTACCAAAACATGGTACATGGACCATGTGACACCCTGCTTGGATTTTTTTCCACCAAACAATAACAGCCAAATATGACTACAACTTGCTCATGATCTTCAAACTTCTATTGTATTTGGACTCATGTAATGAAGACTTACAGTCAGCATTCCTTGCCAAACATTAACCAAGTTGTTTTTAAAGGACTCAATAAGCGGCTAGTTTATGGTTTTTCAAGCCAACACAAATGCCTTTCGTAGCCAACTCTGGCTACATTCTTCCCTTCCCAAGCCTAGGATATAGTGCTTCAAGCATTACAGAAATATTCTAGAACCAAATCAACACCCAAATACCTAACTGTAAGTGGTTAAATGTATATTTATTTCTGCCTTCACCATTTAACGGGAATGTTGAAGTTTGCATTCACAAGACTAAGACAGTTGGCATGGCCTATTTTTCTTCCCTTCCCTCTTTGGAAAATATTTTTCATTATGCCAAAATTCAATCAATAAATTTCTTTAGATGACTTGGTTGGAACTATAAAAAGGATTAGCTTGTAGGTTATCTCAGTCAATCAAGACAATTCATAAAGGTCAGACTTTGAGTCACTAACAACACACCAGCTGTCTCTTTAGCAAGGCACACCTTCAGAATCAGACACAAGGAGAGATAATACTGCCTTCTTTTTGAAAGGGCTCCGCGATTTTGCATGTGTTGGTTTTTTCTCAGTGCAGCTGCTTCAGATTACACGAGAACTGTTTAACAGTCATTCATTTATCAAACATTTGAGTACCTACTAAGCACCAGGTACTGTGGAAAGTGTTAGGGACATGAGAGACATATCTCTCCTTCTGCAAAGGGTTTACATACGCCAGACAGGACGCATTTTCATTCGTGGCCATGGACAATCTCTTCCAAATTTCCCTGCCAGGCTCTTGAGGTCACTCCAAGGAGGAAAACAGACCCAGGAGAGGGAATAAGACTTAGTCGCTGTTATTTCTTCATCAAGGCATGTCTGCCCTTTAATTGTGGTTTGTCAAGGATCTTTTGCCTTTTTAACTCTCCATTCACTTGAACAACTGATGGTTGCTTCTAAGTCTTTATTTTCAAATTCTGAAAATGGAAATACATTTCTGCTGAAAGCAGATACTTGTATTGCCAGAGAGCCATTACCCAAAGAAACTAAAACTGTGAGTGTGTTTCTCAGAGCCGCCTACCTGCAGGAACTCTGATTTCCCTGGGAGAAGTTTTCTGAAGCCATGAAATACAGATATAAAGAACGAGTAAGAACATCAGAGAAGTCACAGCCCCCAAACAGCTCTTCCAAGACAGCAGCATGCTTGAGTGACAGGTGTTTCCTTAAACGATTTCCAGCAACTGGAATACTTCCAGTGAAAAAGGGAGATAATGATGTTTGGTGAGTCACTCACTTCTGTTAATCATGTGTTAGATTCCATGGAAACAAAGCTATTTCAGTGAGGTCTAAACACTGGAGAAAATTGACCTCAACATTTAATGAACTATTGAGAAGACTTCTACTTGTCCAACTCTTAAGCTCAATCACCCTTATCTATTGAGCACATGTTCTTGGCATTGTACAGACCTTGGTGGCATAGTGGTTAAGTACTACATCTGCTAACCAAAAGGTTCGCGGTTCAAATTCACCAGGTGCTCTTTGGAAACATTGTGGGGCAGTTCTATTCTGTTTACAGGGTTGCTGTGAGTCAGAATCCACTCAGTGTTGGTGGGTTGGGTTTGGTTGGTTGTTATTTATTTCTCACACATCTTTATGAGGGAAGGCTGTACCAATTGTCCAAGCTAGGATGTAACTACATCTGTCTGAAAGCAAAGCTAAACCTCTTCTTAATTTAAATAATGAGAAGAGGATGGTCAGGAAGGGAGCCAAAAGGTTACGATCAACATTTGATTAGCCTGGAAAAGCCTTATATTCTTGACACTTATTTGACCTAGATAAAGACAAATCTAGTCTTCATGTTTATTTCATGGGACTGTAGGAGTAGGTAAGACTACTGCAGTTCCCAGACAGCACAAATGATTAAACCATTCAGCTGCTACCCAATAGGTTAGAGGTTCTAGTCTTCCCTTGGAAGAAAGACTTGGCAATATCATTCTGAAATATCAACTGCTAAAAACTCTGTGGAGCCCAGCTCTACTTCGACAAAACAGGGTCACCATGACTTGGTCAACCCCAGGGCACCAGTACTGGTTTTGGTGGCGTGAACATTCTTTGACTGCAAACAATGTAAACAATGGAAGATCATAAGTCTGGACCACTTCCATTTATTTGCAGAGGAACTTGCTAACCATTTCACGTTTTTGAGAAAATGCTGGGCCAGGAGATAGTAACGACAAAAACCAACCCTAACCAAACCTGTTGCTGTTAAGTCGATTCCAACTCATAGGAAAGTTCTTTTCACTCATTTTTAAGACTGTCACATCAGTAGGACTATATAACCCAAAAAAATTTAGAGCCATCAAGTCGATTCTGACTCATAGTGACCCTATAAATAGTGTAATTATATAGGAAGACTGCCAATTAAGTTCTTGAATTCATCCCAGAAAAAGGGCTGCATACCTTATTGCTGAGTATCACTACAGTCACCTTCTAAGTACTCCCCTTGGGAAGCTATGCACCAATGCCAGCACCTAGTCCACCCTTCAAAGCAACTTGGGAACTCCTTGTCTGGAGAGGCTCTCAGAGCTGTTGTTGTACTATCTTAATGTTCTGAATGTCATCCAAATGTCTTCATTTCAATATTTCTTTTATCTTCAGGTAAAGAGAAAAGTCACTGGAGACCAGATCAAGTGAATAGGGAGGGTGCTTCAATACAGTGATTTAATTACTGGCTAAAAACTCCCTCACAGACAATTATGCAACTAAGTTTGCCACCTCACCACCGTGCACAACGGCCATTCCAGAAAGAGTTCCAAAATTGCTATGAAGGGTGGACCAGGCACTGGCATCAGTGCATAGTTTCCCAAGCACAGTGCTAGGAAGGTGACCATAGTGATATTCAACAATGAGGTAGGTAGCACTTAGAACAATTAAGTTCACGGACTTAATTGTCAGATCTCATATAAAAAATAAATAAAAACACTGCCACTGAGTCACATCCAACTCATAGCGACACTACAGTTCAGGGCAGAACTGCCCCAGACCTCATATAGTATAATGTATATATGTTACTGTTGGGTGCCTTCAAGTAGAACTGCCCCAGAGGGTTTTCTTGCTATAATCTTTACAGAAACAGATCACCAAATCTTTCACCCTTATAGCTCACTGTTGGTTGGGTTCAACTGCCAAACTTCAGGCTAGGAGCTCAACATGTAACGATTCTTGCTACCGGGTTTCCTCACACAGTATATACAGCCAAATATAATCACATTTTTAACAGTTCTTGTACCTTAAGTCTTCATTTCATGACTTAACTAGCACGGTATGTCATGCACATAGATAAATCTGCTTTTCTTCATGGCATTCCAGTTCTTCAAACTTTCTAACAATTGATTTGAAGAGAATGAGAAAACTGGAAACAAGTACACTTAGCAGTTTTTTGTTTTTTGCATGTGAATTATTTCATGAGAATAATTAACTAAACCATTTTTTTGCTTTTGCCACTCAAAAACAAAAAAAAGCAGCTGAAAATGATTTTCCAGTCAGCGATTCACATGAAGTCTTTTATGAAATCATAAAATTTGATTTCACGTGGCAAAACACATCTCACTTTGGGTGGAAGACCCAGGTTATCCAGTGCACTTCTAATATTTGGGGATAAAATGAGGGAAATAGGGAACTGACAACTTTTTTCTGAGGACAAAAGCTTTTTGAAGCCGTGTATTTTAAAGCATTTTATGTAGAAGCTTCAGTATTTCTACGAAGGTAACTCAATCTATATACACTAAACAATAAATCTAACATTGTAAGTTAAAAAATGACAGACTTGGAAATTTTATATTAAAAATTTTTATCAGATTATCTTATTTTATTTTATTTATTTTATTTTTTTAGGCAAAACCAAATCCACTGCCTTCCAGTTGAATTCCGATTCACAGAGACCCTACAGGTCAGAGTAGAACTGGGCCCACAGAGTTTACAAGAAGTACCTGGCAGATTTGAACTGCCAACTTTTCGATTATTAAAAAACCAAAAACAAAGCCATCAAGTCGGTGCTGGCTCACAGCGACCCTATAAGACAGAGTAGAACTGCCCCATAGAGTTTCTGAGGAGCATCTGGCGGATTTGAACTGCTGATCTTCTGGTGAGCCAACCTAACACTTAACCCACTACACCACCAGCGTTTCTCGACCTTTCAGTTAGCTGATGCAAAGTGACTGCAAAATTCTTCACGGAAATTCTACCAAAAGATTTCCAAACTCCTTCCTATGTCCAGCCTTATCATTCTTAGGCCATCTCACAAAGTCCAAATTAACATCAGCCGCTCTTCGCCACCGAAACATTTCCCCTCTACTAGCAAAGGTCATTTTTAAATATTTCCATAAGACAGATTTCCAAAAGGAGGAATGAGAAGTCTTTGTCACAAAAGAACCAAGAGAAGACAATCACTTCCTGGTTCCAACCCGTTTGTCCCTCCTCCCGCCACCCCCTCCCCATCCACATTACTCAGGATGTGGACGCTGAGCCAGGGGTTGGAGGCCCCCCAGAGAGGGACAAAGCTGGGGATCCAGAGAGGCTGCAACTCCTGTTTTTTCCCCTCCTCTCAGACAATAGTAAAATCCCAACCCTTTTTAACACATTTGTGTGAGGCGCCGGAGGCTTGGGAGTGACTTTTTCTTAACTCTCCCTCGTTGACCTCATTCATTCCCCGTGGCACAGTCCGAGGTGTCTGCCACCTGCCAGGCCCTATGGGGGTTATAGGGACACAGCGTAGGGTGAGGAGCGTCTCAGCCTTCGAGACGCCCACGTGTGCGGCGGGGGACACAGAGGCGGGAGGAGGCAACGACACCCGAGCGCGCTGTGGGGTTCTCCGACAATGGGATGCGGAGAACCAAAGCGAGGAGGTGAGGGCAGCCAGCCGTCCGGAGGAGGCGACAAACCTAGAGGAGACAATTTGGCACCTCGAAATTCCCTCCTGTGCTTTCCACCTCAAGCACCCCTTCTATTCCGGGCCGCGCCTCCCCTCCAACTACTGACAACTTGTAAACCGAGTTCTGGCTTGTTTTTGCCTTCGCAGCGGACTTCAGCTCCAGGACTTACCTCGGGGGAAACTTCCACGCGGCCCCAGCCCTACAGTTCCCCAGCCAGGGGCGGCTCCCGCTTGATTCGTTGGGCGCGGGTCCCGCCAACGCTGGAGAGGCTAGGGGGCCCTTGGGGACCCTGGAAGGGACCGGCGGCGGGCGGCACGGGGCAGCCTCCCACCTCCCGGTGTCCACGAGCAGGCGGTGGTTCTTACTCCCCTCCCCGCCCCTATATAAGCCCTTCTCCCCGCCCCGGGACCGACCCTTCCCCGCCCCGGCGGCCCCAGGCCCAGCGCACGTCCCCCGGGAGGGGAATGCAGCCACAGCGAGGCGATGCTAGTGCGAGTGAGGGGGTTCTGGAGGATGGAACTGGCCCACCGGCTTCCCCCACGTGGAACCCCCACTGTCAGTTCCCCACGGAGGAAAGAAATCAAGGGCAGGGTAACTGGAGCATCTCTGTCGTGTAACCCTCCTCCGTGCCCCACCGACGGGCAGGACGCACCCTTGCCCGGCATGTGGAGGGCGGCAGGTCTGCGCCTCCTGTTGGAACTGCACTCATTTGGCGGCTTTGCCTTAGTTTGGGAGTCGGCTTGCAGAGCTGGGGGTCCTGCAGGAATGCCCGCAAATCTTCTCTCCCTCTTGGGTGGAAACTTGGGGCATGAATCCCAGCCAGGGAGCCTCAGAGGTGAGGTCAAACTCCATCTGGGTCCTGTTCAGAATGCAAAGTCTCCTATCTGGAGAATATCCATGACTCTTCCATCTACTGACTTTATTTTAAAAAATATCTGAGTAAATATTGTGCCCTAGTGATAAGTGGCTAGGAGACAAAACTAACCAGGTCGGGTTCTCCAGCTGATGGTGTAGCTGAGGGGAAGGTGCTCAAACACAGCTTAAGGCCAGAAGAATCTTCCCCGAGAAAATCAAGTCCCTGCAAGAGTCAGCCAAACATAAAAAAGGTCTCAGGCAAATACAACAGAAGAGCAAAGGCCAGGAAGACAGGGGGAACCCAGCCCCTGCCCTGGGGAACCAAAGGTGTTTGTGAGTGTGGGTGTGGGTTGTGTGGGTGTGGGGGGGGATGTGTATTAATTCTAAGTAAAATTTAAGTTTTTAGAGAAAGATTGGCGTTCCAGGGTGGCATAAAGTGTTAAATGTTTGACCACTAGCCAAAAGATTGGCTGTTTGAATCCACTTAAAACTAAAACCCCAAACCTGCTGCAGTTGAGTGGATTCCGACTCATAGTAACCCTATAGACAGAGTAGAACTGACCCATAGTGTTTCCAAAGAGCACCTGGTGGGTTGAAACTGCCAACCTTTTGGTTAGCAGCCATAGCACTTAACCACCGCACAACCAGGGGTTCCTCATGCCCACTTAAAAAAGCTCAGAAAATAGGCCTGCTGGTCTGCTTCTGAAAGTGACTCTATAGGACAAAGTAGAGATGCTTCACAGAGTTATTTCCAAGGAGTGGCTGGTGGATTCAAACTGCTGACTTTTGTTTAGCAGCTGAGACCTTAATCACTGCACCATCAGGTCTCTCCTATAAGAGCATGACCTTGAAAATTCCATGGAATGCATTTCTACTGTGACACAGATGGGTCACCATCAGCCTGCACGGACTCCACATCAACTAATGACAACAAAGAAGTAGACTTCTAAGGGACAGAGCTGGAGTGTGAATGCAGGCAACCCAACTCTGGAATGCCTGGTTTCAGCCATTGTTCTGTGTATAGCAGAGGGTATCGACTTGGCCAGTGAGGAGTTCCAAACCCAGATTGCCCCCCAGGGAATGGGATTCCTCTGGAAGCCAGGTATGACTATAAATCCTTGCTAGATCACCCACTAACTGCCACTTTGGCCACGTGATTAACCTCCATTTCTTCCCCACTGGCATGGAAATAGGGAAGACACTTTTCTGGTCTCCTGTATTGAATGTTCTGGGTCATGAAACTTCCTGGTGTGCTTCACTGACTTGGCTGAGTTCTCCTCTGTGGCTCCCCTGCCTTTGGTGTGGGGGACTGGGATAATTAGAAAAAAAAAAGGATAGCATTGAAACATCAAATTATTATATCTTTACTTAAATAATTAAAGTAAGATAATTCAAGTTTTCATATTCCTACATAATATTATTTTTTAAAATCCATTTGATAATCCAAATATATTTTCCTTATTCCAGGGTCATAATGAAAGCTGAGTGGCAGGCTTTCTAGCCAATTGCCAGCCCTCCTAAAGTAATTTTTACAAAGTGTGCCATGTGTGCAGACGATGTGGCTTCATAAGAAATACTAGCCCGATAGAAGGGACTCAGGAAGTCGTGAGCCTATGACCTGTGACCAAGCCAGATTAATAATCCCATCAGTTCAGGGGGAAAGTTCAATAGCACCACATCAGTCACATACTGAGTCCCCTTGACATGCTGTCTTGGAGCATCTCAATATTTTATCTGATGCCCTGCATCTTCTGATGCCTAGTCATTATTCACAGCTGGATCAAACTTTGATTAGCACCCAAAGAATTAGGCTTTCTTTCCCTTAGCCTGGAATGAAAAGATAGAGAAGAAGGAAAGGTCCTTAGGTCTTGTAAATGCAGGTGGTTGCCTGAAGTGACTCAGTCTTTCTCATTGCGCAACTCTTAATTACTGGACAAGAGAAATAACGGGCAGGTATCCAGGGTTCTTCACTGTTGTTTCTGGAGCTTTTCCCAGAACATCTGTAACTTAAGAGGAAGTATAGGTGCCACGTGGACTTGTCAAAACACCAAATTTTGTTGCTAGCGTGTCGATTCCAACTCATAGCAATCCAACAGGACAGAGTAGAACTGCCTCACAGGGTTTTTCTGAGGTTGTAAATCTTTATGGAAGCAGACTGCCACATCTCACTCCTATGGAGTGGCTGGTAGATTTGAACCAGTGACCTTTACATTAGCAGTTGAGAGTTTAACCTCTGTACCACCAGGGCTCCTCGAACATGTCCAACTGTTCATGAGTTAGATAAGAACACAAAGTTACCCATAATCTAAGTCATACATATGAGGAGCTATCCTGACAGTGCTGAGGCTCTGGTAGCCTGTCCCTTCTCTGGGAAGAAGTCATCTACCCTCATACTGGGAAGATCTATAACGACTTCTGAGCTGACTCCAGAGCCAACCCAGCCAGGCCTTCACAGTTCAAACCCTCAAGCTAGGATTCTGTTCTATGTCTTCGACTTGATTTCACAATATTCTCCTTCACCTACCCCAGTGTACCTGACTCCTGCCATTTCATCTTTCATTCTTTTGGCAGATGTTTCAAAATCACACATGTGGTCAATCATTCTGCTAACTTAATGCCATGCAGAGCTTCCCACTGCTTGTAGAGAAGAGCCAAACTCTTCCTTCTTGCCTCATTTCCCACCATCCTGTCCCACTCCCACCTCTGATCATGAGCTCCATCTGGTGCCTCAGTAATGCCCCATGTGGCATAATCTCATGCTGCTTTCACACCTCTTTGCCTGTTAAGGTTGTTCTGTCTGCATTTATTTATCCATTCATTCAGTAACATGTATATTGAATGCTTACTATGGGCCAGTAACTGGAAGACTGGAATCATTTTTATAATGATAGTTTCTAATTTTTACATTATAATTTAAAATAATATACTTGACCCAGGCATCTTATTTGTTTTAGGATCCATCTGTGAAACATATTAAACACCTATAGGGGTGTTTTGACTTGGAATTAACTCTATTGTAATGTATTTGTTTTCTGGGTTTATGTGGCAGACACTGTATTAAACACTAAGGATGCCTAGTGTTAGAGATGAATAAGGTACATATTAATACAATAAAAGTCTGTATGTAATACAACGTCTGACAATTAAGACTGCAGACTTAATTGTTCTGAGTGCTCCATATCTCAGTGCTGAATATCACTATGGTCACCTTCGAAGTACCCCCCTTGGGAGGCTATGCACTGATGCCAGCGCCTAGTCCACCTTCAAAGCAACGCTGGAACTCTTTGTGGAGTGGCCGTTGCATAGAGTGGCACATCAGCAAGTTCACAACCTTAATTGTATAGTTGTCTGTGAGGCAGCTTTTAGCCAGTAAGCAAATAACTGTACTGAAACATCTTCCCTACTCACCTGATCTGGTCCCCGATGACTTTTTTCTTTACCCAAAGATAAAGGACATATTGAAAGGAAGACATTTTGATGACAATCAGGACATGAAGGGCAATATGACAGCTCTGATGGCCATTCCTGAAAACAAAGTTCCCAAATTGCTTTGAAGGGTGGACTAGGCACTGACGTCAGTGCATAGCTTCCTGAGGGGAGGATTTGGAAGGGGACTTTAGTGGTATTCAGTAATGAGGTATGTAGCACTTTTTCTAGGATGAGTTCATGAACTGGTAGTCCTACGTCTACTATGAGACAAACCCTGGGAAGAAGATGATCTTTACCTGCTGTTGGTGAGGAAGGTTGAAGGAAGAGGGGAATGGTAAGACAGAGAGACAGCATCACATGTGAAAGTCAGCGGTGACAAGAGTGAAAGGCAATGAAAGGGCAGGTGACATGAGGTGACAGAAGTAGTTGGGGACAGGAGAGGGACTGGACATGAGTGAGTGAGTGAGTGAGTGAGCGAGCAAGTGAGTGAGTGGGAGGGAGGAGTCTAGGATAATGCTAAGATCTGACTTACAACTAAATTGAGGGCGACACCATTTACTGAGATAGGGAATACAGGAGGAAAGAGCTTTGGGGAGACAGTGGAAGAAAATTCCACTTGGGATATTTTGACTTTGCAGTGCCTGGAAGCTTTCCAAGTGGTGATGCTCAGTGGTGGCTCCATGGATACTTCTAGGGCTAAAGCTTGGGAGTGAGCCCCCACTGGGGGCTTGGATTTGGGGTAATCATAAAATAGGTTATTGAAGCCACAAGGGAGTATGAGATGATGTAGGGAGAGTTCATTCACTCACTGAAAAAATATTCAGTGAGTTCCTACTGTGTGCAAGGCACTATTCTAGATCCTTCAGATTCTTAATGGAACAAAATAAGTGAGATGAATGAAAGGGGTAGTTTATAATTTGACTGCAGTAGGAAGATAATATTGGAACACAGTCTTGAATGGAAATGAGGAGGTAAGTCCTAGGGGACAGCTGAAGGAAAAGTGTTCAGGCAGAGAGAATAGTCAATAAAAAGGTCCTAATTTAGGAGCATGACTGTGTGTTTGAGCCAAAGGAAGAGACCGAAGTGACTAGAACACGATGAATAAATTAAGGAGTAAGAGGAGATGATGTCTGAGAGAAAATTAAGGGGATGACAATTTCTAGAACAAAGTAGCTTCTCATTAAACAGTTAGTACATGTATTGTTTTATGATGTACGGTAACAGACCCATGACATGGCAAACTCTCCTTTCTCAATCTTGGACTCCCTATTACCAGCTTTCCTGTCCCCCTCCTGCCTTCTGGTTCTTGATCCTGAGCTGGTGTGCCCATTTAATCACTTTGCTTTATGGCCCTATTTAATGGGTAGACTTCAGTAGTGACTTCATTGCTGGCATAAGGGGAGGTTGGGGGCTATACTCTCAGCATTTCTTCAGTCTCTGTCAGGCCAGCAAGCTTTATTATTTTATTTTATTTTTTGAGCTAGAGTTTTGTTCCACATTTTTCACCAGCTCTGTCTAGGACCCTCGACTGTGCTCCCTGTCACATCAGTCAGTGGCAGTGGTTGGGCACTGTCTAGTTGCGCTGGACTCAGTCTGGTTGAAGGCATGGTGGTTGTAGTCCATTACTCTTTTGGACTCATCTTTCTGTCTTTAATTTTCTTCATTCTCCCTTGCTCCTGAAGGAGACAGACTGTGGCTTATCTTAGATGGCCACTCACAAGCTTTGAAGACACCAGACGCTGCTCACCAAGATAGGATGTAGAACATTTTCTTTATAAACTATTTTATGCCAATTCAGCTCGTTCTTCCCCAAGGTCATGGTCCTCACAACCTTCAATCCAATAATTTGCTCCTGAAATGGGAAGTTTTGAGCACAGAAGTGGCATAATCTGACTTCTGTGCATAAAAGATTTCAGTCTGCTTTGTTGGAAATCTTCGTGGCAGAGTGGTTGAGAGTTATGGCTGCTAACCAAAAGGTCAGCAGTTCAAATCCACCAGACACTTCTTGGAAACCCTATGAGGTAGTGCTCTTCTGTCCTATAGGGTTGCTATGATTTAGAATCAACTCAATGGCAGTTCTTTCCCCCAACGGGGCTGCTGAGTTAATAATAGACTGCTGTTGTTGTTAGGTGCCTTTGAATTGATTCCGACTCATAATAACCCTAGGTACAACAGAATGAAACATTGCACAGTCCAGCACCATGCCCACAATTGCAGTTATACTTAAGCCTGTTATTGCAGTCACTGTTTCAATCCAATCTTGTTGAAGATCTTCCTCTTTTTAGTTGCCCCTCCACCCTACCAAGCATAATGTTATTTTCCAGGGACATCCCTCCTAACAACATATCCAAAGTGTATAAAGTGTAGTCTCACCATCCTTGCTTCCAAGGAACACTGTAGCTATACTTCTTCCAAGGCAGAGCTGTTCGTTCTTTTGGTAGTCCATGGTGCATTCAACATTCTTCTTCAACGTCACAATTCAGAGGCATCAGCTCTTCTTCTATCTTCCTTGTTCATTGTCCAGGTTTCACATGCGTACAATACAATTTAAAATACCACATCTGGGGTCAGGCACACCTTAGTCTTTAAGGTGACATCCAATACCATGGGTGACCTTGCTGGTATTGGTAACATAGCTTCCAGCATCGTGGCGACCAACAGACTCCCGCAGTACAACGAACTGAATGACAAGCAGGGGAATAGGCTGCAGTGTGACAAAAACTGAGAAGACAGTCTCGGGAAGTAGCTGACTTTTAAGGGATGAGCAGGAGAAAAGGGTATTCAGCTCTGTGGGAGTCTTGATAAAGGGCCAGGTGCAGAAGATTTGAAAGATGCAGCCTTCTTAGGACTAGTTATGAAAGCAAGGCAGGAGAAGACCAGAGAAGAGCCCTGTCACAGATGCCAAAGGAGGATAGTGTTGCAGGAGGAGACTCAGGGACGGTGACAAAGGTCTCAGAGAGGTCAGGAAGGATTATAGCTTTCCTTAGCATCTTTAAGATTTGGCAGTACAGAGAGGCATGACTTCTGTGTGTTGTCCCTCCCTTCACCTAAGACAATCCTTGTCTAGTACCAAATCAAACAGTCAGCAGTTCAAATCTGCCAGGCGCTCCTTGGAAACTCCATGGAGCAGTTCTACTCTGTTCTATAGGGTTGCTATGAGTCAAAATTGACTCAATGGCAATTTTTTTTTTTTGGTATCAAATGACTAAATACTCCTCAAAGAGTGATATTCTTTTTCAGACACTGAGGCTTTTGAGTCAATCATGAGGTCAGAATAGAGAAAGGCTTTCCTTCCCCCATCTGGCCACATGCATTTTAAGAAACTGGAGACTTGGAGCTAAATTCTGTCACCGTCTGTTTAGCTTAAAAGGCCTTTAGGGTCTAGTTACAATTTAGCACTGTGTTGATTCTGACCCATGGTGACCCTTTGATACATAGGTTTTCTTTTCTTTTTCCACCCTTCCGGAAGCATGTTTATTGTGTTTGAGATGATATATCAGGTGCTGTCTGGCCTACAGAGAGTGAAAGGAAATTCTCTTACTGCAAAGTGACAAAGGTAAAGCATTTTCACAACAGTTTGGCTGTGATCTTTCCAGAAGCAGATCGCTGAAAGGGAGGCCTCAGCCAGTCCAACTCCATCTTACTACAAACGGTAGCTCAGTAGTTAAGACAACAGCGGTTAAGATAACCATGTTATAAACATTGAGTCCTGAGAGCTTTGATTTCCCTCATCTGTTAGAATTCACCTTGTACTGGTCATGAGTCACATGGCTATCCTTTCCTCTTGGAAACGTTGATAAATTATTCTGTCTATACTCTTTCAATTATTCTCTAAGACTACTTAACCAAATTACTAGGTAGTCTGATGATTATCAAGCCCCAACTTGTTGGAGCCATGGAGACCCCCACAAAAAAATTGTTGAAATATCAAAAGCACTACTTGCGTGGACTGGGAAAAATATTTACCGGTGTCCTCCCCCACCCCCATCCCTTAATCAACCTATATAACCTCCAGGCAGCCAAGTTTTGGAAGAGCTGATTTCCCCTTGCCTCTTGTGTGTTGGCACTCAATAAATGTCCTCATTTAATCACCTCACCTCCTGTCTCAGTATTGGCTTTGGGGACAGGTAGCACAGATCTGTGATTGCGGTTACTTTACCACAGCCTTGTTTGAATGGCTATTTGTGTCACTCAGGGACCTGTATCATGTCTAAAGGGGTAGAAAACAATCAATGAAACTGTAATCCTCCAATTCACTGAAACATTGCACTGTCCTCTCTGTGTGAGGCTGTGGGCACTGTCCTAGTTTGCTCCCTCCATGACTCAAGAAGCAGACCCTTTCGCCAGAATTCGTGTGTAGGTAGTCACTTAGGAGGTGATTCCAGAAAACACTATAGGAGGGAGTGGGGAAGTGAGTCAGGAAAGAGAAAGCAGCTCATGATGGTCATGTTACTGTATTAGTCATCTAGTGCTGCTATAACAGAAATACCACAATGAATGGTTTTACCAAAGAGAAGTTCATTCTCTCACAGTCTAGTAGGCTACAAGTCCAAATTCAGGGTGTCTGCTCCAGGTAAAGCTCTTCTCTCTCTGTCAGCTCTAGAGGAAGATCCTTGTCATCAGTCTTCTCTTGGTCTGGGAGCATCTCAGCACAGGAAGATCAGGTCCAAAAGACATTCTGCTCCCAGCACTGCCTTCTTGGTGGTATGAAGTCCCCATGCCTCTTGGCTTGCCCTTCTCCTTTATATCTCAAAAGGGACTGGCTTAAGACACTATCTAATCCTGTAGACCTCATCAATATAACTGCCACTTACTCAAACATGGGAAAACAATTTATAACATACAGGAAAATGTCATCCAGAGGTGGACAGTCACATGATCATGGTAATCATGGTGTAACCAAGTTAATACACACATTTGAGGGAGGACACAGTTCAGCCCATGACAGTTACTAAGCAAGTCACCACCTTGGGCAACTGGAGCTGAGTCTGGGCAACAGGGGGATGCTGGCAGACAGTAGAGAGTACACCTCATTTACCTATCTATCAGAGCTCTGTTACTGGCTGACAGTTGCTCTCAGAAGGACTAACTGTCTGACATTTCTGGCTTACCCTGGGAACAGGCAGAGCAGCCAGGACTGAGTGTCAACAGGATGTGGGAGTGTGAGTGAAAGGCCACTGACATCAGCCCTAGAGACCTTTCAGTTCTGTGTGCATGGGTCAGCGTGTGGGCCCCCAGGAGAGGAGTAGAACAGAAAAACTGACGAAAAGTAAGATGTGACTCAAGGCTCACGTTACCCAAACAGAACAGAAAATTCTCTTGAGGTCTGTGTGCAAGTAAGTTCCCAGTCTAGAAAAGTCTTTGGCAAGAGAAGGAAGAAAAGCCATATTAACATCTGTCACTTTTTTTTTTCCTCCCTGAGTGTTTTCCTGTCCTAAATTCTTCCTCTACTTGGTTTCTCTCTGCCCCTGTCAAATTCTGGTGCTTATGGTGAGACTCAGCAGACACCTGTCTGTCTGCAGGAATTTTACATTAGAAAGATTTAAATCTCTGCTTGAGAGGAGCATCCATGTGGAAGAACTATTCCTGCAGTGTTCAAATATTAGTGTTTTTTGCAATATGGGACTTAATGTCTTTAACTCTAGCTGCTGATGAAGAAAATTAACTGAAAATGCAGACATCAAAAATTGGTTAATGATACGATTTTCTGTTGTATAACAAGAGTTGTTCTTGATTCCATTTAAAATAATTCAATATATTGACTGAGTGCCCAATTCAGATGAGCAGATCTCTCCAAACTGGAAAATGCACAAAAGCTCTGGGAAAAGGTTAAACTCATAATCTGAGTGCTTTAATAGGTATGTGTTTTGTTTGCACAGAGAGGTGGATTTAAATATCCTAGAGTATTCTCCAAGGCTTTTGCATTTTTTGCAGTGAAAATAGCAATAATTTTGTTCCTATTTAAATTTTATAACTTGATTCTGAGGCTGCCAGATAGTGTGAGAGAATTTCTCTCTAAGACTCATGACAGTCTTTGGAGGCAAACTGAATTCAACATTCCTTCACACTTTCCAATTGTTTATGAGTTTAGGCTATGGCGTATGGTGCTTCCATGCAGTAACCACAAATATTGAATTTTTCAAGGCTAAAGGTTTTCCATTTATAATGATGAGATTTTATGATTCAGACAGATATCTAATAGCTAGGGAGTGTAATCTCTAAATCTGCAGAATGTCATCTACCTTTATATCCTCATTTAGGGAAACACAAGACAGCTGCTGGGATATGTGATTTAGGCAGCACAACTGGTCATATTTGAAAGCATGTCCCACATTGAGGTGTGATGGATTGCTTTTGTGTGGCCCTTTCTGCCATGGTCTTTGTAACTCCCACCCGGGTGATTGGGTGGGACTGTGCAGATAGACTAGTTATGGCCCAGCAAGGTGATTGATCAGTTTTGTCCTTCCACTCAGTTTGAAATGAGCAACCCTAGAAGCAGGGAAACCCTGGTGGTGTTGCGGTTAAGTGCTACGGCTGCTAACCAAAAGGTTGGCGTTTCAAATCTGCCAGGCTCTCCTTGGAAGCTCCATGGGGCAGTTCTATGCACAATGGATTGTAATCACCTTAAAGGCAGTGGGTTTATTTGTTTATTTTTTTTAAGGCAGGAAAGAGAGGATCCCACCACTACCAAGGAAGAAGAGCCAGGAGCTGAGTGTGTTCTTTGGATCTGGGATCTCTGTGCCAAGAAGCTTGTGGACACAGGAGATAGAGCTGTAACACTGAAGACAGCAAGAAGCAGCAGCAGAAACCCAGTGACAGAAACCCAGCAGCAGGAGACACATGGTGCCCTTTCTGACCCATGGAGAAAGAAAGCTGAGTGCCTTAGCTGCAAAGAGGCTGTCCTGATGGAAGAATTATATCCTGAGTGTTTCTGAGCTGGAATTGTGACTGATACTTCCTGCAATAAACCCTATAATCATTAGTTAGATCTGTGAGTTCTGTGTGGGCATTGCAATGAATTACTGAGCCCATTAGAGAAGCAGGGAAACCCTAGAGGCGTAGTGGTTAAGTGCTACAGCTGCAAACCAGAAGGTGGGCAGTTCAGATCTACCAGGTGCTCCTCGGAAATTGTGAGGCAGTTCTACTCTGTCTATAGGGTTGCTATGAATCAGACTCGACTCAATGACAGGGGGTTAGAGAAGTAGAGTGCAGTGGGAGGGATGCTTGGTGTCAGAACTGGTAAAGATGGCAGAGAGAGGATGCATGTCTGACCTCCACCTCACAGGGATCAGCCTCTGGCTGTTGAGCTTCATTCTCCTTCTCCCTTGTGAAGTTAGAGAAGGCCAGACAACATCTCCACATCATTTTTACATCTGTGCTTTGTTTGTACTAACCTTGCGGGTAACGGTCGTGAAAAGAGGAATGTTGAATTTGGAGAAAAGTGGTGTTTTGTTTGTTTGTAAAATACACATAGTAAAAATGCTTTAGGTAAACGAATTTGCTAGAATTTGATCTGAAGTTTTTGAGTTATAGCTGGAACCGTATTTTGAGGTTTTGCTCAGCCAGAAGAGATTGTATTCTTTGAACTGATCGAATGAAATCCCATTCTAGGCATCTGAAAAAGTAGCAAATCTCTATTAAAAAAAGATAAAAATACACCAGTGCCTACAAAAAGGCATGACTCATCCATATAACAACAATTAACTAGAGATGATTTCTGAGTCTATTGGTTTAAATAAAATATAAAAAGCATCCTGTTTCCAGCAGCTTTTAATACACCATGCTAAGAAGTAATGCCAAGAAAGACAATAAATTGAAAACTTCAATGAGTATTGAAAGACTTATCGAATAAATACGTGTCAACACCTCAGTTCAAATCCACCAGGTGCTCCTTGAATACTCTGGGGGTCAGTTCTACTCTGGCCCTTAGGATTGCCATGAGTCGGATCCTACTTGAAGGCACTGGGCTGGGGCAACATCTCAAGTTTTGCTTATTTCAGGGAAGTCCCTTTAGGAATAATTAGCATTTCCCCCTACAGCTCTCACAAACCTAGCCTTCTTGTGTATGTTATTTCCATTCCAAGTTCTCTTGTGCTCAACTTTTGTAAGTAGTTCTTTATAAATGTTACTGTTGCATGCCAATGAGTTAGTTCTGACTCATAGCAACCCTATCGGACAGAGTAGAACTGCCCACAGGGTTTCTAAAGCTGTCTTCTTTATGGAGGAGCCCTGGTGGTGCAGTGGTTAGGAACTCAGCTGCCAAGGTTGGCAGCTGGAATCCACCAGCTGTTCTATAGGGCTACTATGAGTGAGAATCAACTTGACAGCAATGGATTTTTAATCTTTATGGAAGCAGATTGCCATATCCTTCTCCTGGGAAGCTCCTGGTGGATTGAAACTGCTGATCTTTCACTTAGCAGTCTAGGGCTAAACCTGCACCACCAGAGATCCATTTTTTAGGAGAAGATGATTTAATAGGGGTGAGTACTCATCAGCAGAATGTGTCATGGCACTATTTTCATTTCTTTAGGGCTGAAGCTTCTGTTAAATATTTGCGCTCAGACTCAGAGATGGATGAACTAAAAGGAGACTTGAAGATTACCAAGTTTAACTTCTGCCTTTTACACCTGAGGAGCTGGAAGCATGGGGAGGGCAAGAAAGGTCACACTGCAGTTGGTGGCAGAGCCAAGACTCAAACTGCTGCTGTCCCTGGTCCTGACCTGTTGCCGCTCACTGAACTCCTATGCTTTGAAAATTTTTTTTTTTTAGTTATAAGTGAAAGTTTGCAGTCCAAGTCAATTTGTCATACAAAAACTTTGCATGCACACTGCTGTGTATCGCTAGCTGCTCTCCCTACCCTGCAACAGCACACTCTTCCTTTCCACGTGGCGCTTCCTATATCTGTTCAACCAGCTCCTATCCCCTCTGTCCTCTCATCTTGCCTCTTATCAGGAGCTGCCCC
The DNA here is from genome assembly GCA_028571685.1 of Heterohyrax brucei. Classification (NCBI taxonomy): domain Eukaryota; kingdom Metazoa; phylum Chordata; class Mammalia; order Hyracoidea; family Procaviidae; genus Heterohyrax; species Heterohyrax brucei. The sequence continues at coordinate 25,488,194 of CM053149.1, read as the reverse complement.
GTTAGCCTCTTGTATCTACTTAAGTGAAGAAGCACACTTTTCTCCAGTATTGTTTTATGTCTTATAATTTAGTCCAATCATTGTCTGAAGAGTTGACTTTGGGAAAGGTGTCAGTTCTGGGCTAATAGAGAGTCCAGGGCTCATGTCTTCCAGAGAATTTCCAGTCTGTCTCACCATCAAGTATGGTCTTTTTAAAGGAGTTTGAGTTTTGCACACTTGTTTTCCCTCCCACTATGCCGGGGACTCTATGTTGTATTTCCTGTCAGTCATTAGTGGTAGCTAGGCACCATCTAGTTCTTCCAGTTTCATGCTGATGTTGTCCCTGGTTTATGTGGCCTTTTCTCTCTCTTGGGCCCGTATTTCCTTATGTCTTTGATATCTTTCATTCTCCTGTGCTCCAGGTGGGCTGTGACCAATTGATGCTACTTAGATGGCTGCTTGAGAGCTTTTAAGACCCCAGGCACTACTCACCAAAGTAGGATGTGGAACATTTGTATAAAAACTTGGTTATGCCGATTGACCTAGACATCCCCTGAAATCATAGTTCGCAGATCCCTACCTCTGCTACTCTGTCCTTCAAACTGTTAACTTACATTTAGGAAACCACTTAGTTTTTGGTCTAGTCTAGCACACTGTCCCTCCCTTCATCTAACACAATTCCTATCTGCTAACTAATGAGTGAATGCCCCTCTCCCTCCCTCCCCACCCTTGTTACTATCAAAGACTGATTTCTTCTGGGTGAAACCTTTTCTTTAGTTCTTATGATAGTGGTTTCATAAAATATTTGTTCTTTTCCAACTGAATAATGTCACTCAGAATAATGCCTTCCAGATTCCTCCGTGTTGTGAGATGGTTCCCAAGATCATCACTGCTCTGTTTCATTGCATAGTGTTTCATTTCGTGAATATACCATGATTTGCTTGTCCATTCATCTGTTGATGGGCTCTTATGTCGATTCCATCCTTTTGCTATTGTGGAAAGTGCTGCAATCAACATCAGTGTGCATGCATCTGTTCATGTGACAGCTCTTATTTCTCTAGGATATATTCCAAGATGTTGGACTGCTGGATCGTACCGTATTTCTATTTCTATCTTTTTACGAAAGCACTACATAGATATCCAAAATGGTTGTACCATTTTGCATTCCCACTGCAACCTCCCACAGTCTCTCCACAACCCCTCCAACATTTATTATTCTGTGTTTTTTTTATTAATACCAGCCTTGTTGGGGTAAGGTGGTATCTCATTGTAGTTTTGAGTTGGATTTCGCCAGTGGCTAATGATTGTGAGCATTTCCTCATGTATCTGTTAGCTGCCTGAGTGTCTTGTTTGGTGAAGTGCTTGTTCATATCCTTTGCTCATTTTTTAATTGTGTTATTTGATTTTTATTGTTGAGATTTTTGTAGTATCTTGCTGATTATAGAGATTAGAGGCTGATGGTATTTGTCATAGTTAATTTCTTTCTTCTAAGTCTGTAGGCTGTCTTTTATCCTTTTGGTGAAACTTTTGTATGAGCCTAAGTATTTGATTTTTTGGTATTGCTAGTTATCCATTCTCCCTTCTAGTGTTTGTGCATTGTTAGCAGTGTTTTATAATCTGTTCATGCCATGTACTAGGGCTCCCAGCATTGTCCCAATATTTTCTTACATGGTCTTTATAGTTTTAGGTATGATATTTAGGTCTTTGATCCATTTTGAGTTAGTTTTGGGGCATGCTGTGAGATATGGGTCTTGTTTCATTTTTTTTCACAGATAGACATCCAGTTATGCCAACACCATTTGTTAAAGAGACTGTGTTTTCCCCAGTTTGCAGACTTTGGGCCTTTGTTAAATATCTGCCACTCATAGGTGGATGATTTTATGTCTGGATTCTCGATTCTTTTCCGTTGGTCTATGCATCTATTTTTGTGCCAGTACTAAGCTGTTTTGACTACTGTGGTAGTGCAGTAGTTCTAAAGTCAGGTAGTGTGAGGCCTCCCACTTTGTTCTTCTTAGCAAAGCCAAGTGCCATCGAGTCGGATCTGACTCATGTTCTTCTTAAGTAATGTTTTATTTACCAGGGCTTCCTCCCTTTCCACAGGAAGTTGGTGATTTTTTTTTTCTCCATCTCATTAAAAAATGCCATTGTAATTTGTCTTGAGATTATGTTCTATCTGTAGATGATTTTAGGAAGAACAGATATTTTTACAATGTTGAGTCTTCCTATTCATGAACAAGGTAGGTTTTTCCCCTTATGTAGGTCTGTTCTGTTTTTTTTTTTTTTTTTTTTTTTTTTTGCTGTCATATCTTGTAGTTTTCCTTGTGCGGGTCTTTAATGTCTCTGAATAAATTTCTTAAATACGTTACCTTCTTAGGGATTATTGTGAGTGGGATTCAGTCGGTGAGTTCCTCTTTGTTGGTATAAAAGAATCCAACTAAGTTTTGTATGTTTCTCTTGTATGCTGATTCTTTCTGAACTCTTCTGTTAGTGGGTTTGTGTGTGTGTGTGTGTGTATTCTTTAAGGTTTTCTGGGTCGAAGATCATGTCATCTGTAAGTAGACATACTTTTATTACTTCCTTACCAATTTAAATGTCATTTATTTCTTTATCTTGACTGATTTATCTGGCTAGAACCTTTAGGACAATCTTGAATAAAAGTGGTAACAATAGGCTTCCTAGTCTGGCTCCTTTTCTCAAGGGGAATGCTTTCAGTCTCTCTCCATTTAGGATGTTGGCTGTTGGCTTTGTATAAATGCCCTTTTTTAGGTTGAGGAATTTCCCTTCTGTTCCTATTTTGCTAAGAGTTTTTAACATGAATAGGTGTCAGACTTTGTCAAAAGCCTTTTCTGATGGGATGATAAAGTCAAGGCATTCTTGTCTTTTGTTTTATTTATGAACCACTATGCTTTGAAATACACGATCTAATCCAGTTGTTCTTTCCTGAAAATTCTCCCTCTAGTTTCTCATTGCAGATTCCTTATTAGAAAGTGACTTAATTTCACAGAAGCAAACTTATACACCTAAGAGGCATGAATTTAAAAACAACGACTCGTAATTAGACTTCTAGGTTTCTACATATTTTGTCAAGAAATAAGCTACTGAGAGAGACTCATCTGTAAGGTGAACAATGAGATTCTTCTAGAAGGAACAACTGATTCTCTTGTCTTCCTATTGTCCAGGGAAGAATGAGTTTCCATATCTCTGAAGTGAGTGTGACAGACAGCTGGCTATCCACTGAAGTTCTGTGTTCTACTTTCCATAGAGTGAAATTTTAACCAGGAAGCTAGAAACCACAATTTTCAGACTCCCTTGCATCTGTATCATTAGTTAACTACAGCCTTGTTGAAGAAGACTGAGTATACCATGGACTGCCACTGAACAAACAAATTAGTCTTAGAAGAAATGTAATCAGGACGATCCTTAGAAGAATGGTGGGCAAGTCTACTTCAGATATGTCATCAGAAAGACCCAAACTAGAAAAGAACACCATGTTTGGAGAAGTAGAAGGTCAGCAAAAAGAAGAGAGCCCTCAATGGGATGGATTAATAGAACAGCTGAAACTGTGAACACACTAATGGCAATGAAAATGGTGCAGGAAGAGGCAACATTATGTTTTGTTATACTGAAGTTCCCCATGCGTTAATACTAACAACAACTTGCATAACATGTATTAGGTACATGACTAGTTTGGACCAACAGAAGTACAAACAAAGGTGAGTGAGGAGTTATTTCCAGACCAAGGAGTGTAAGAAACAAAATTGTCCTCTGTGTTCCCATTTACTCTTTTCCCACAAAATAGCTGAATCCAGAAAGGGAGGACAGAGTCAGAAGAAGGAACAAGCATGCATCCTTGAATCCTCTGAGTTACCATGTAGAAGGATGCTTGCTAATGATAATATCAGCAAGGGACTGTGAATAAGGGATGTGCTTCTATAGGACAGAGCAGCACTGCTCCATATAGTTTCCAGGGAGCACCTGGAAGATTCAAACTGCTGACCTCATGGTTTGCAAACAAAGCACTTAACCACTATGCCACAAGGAAAAGAGATCCTTAGGGGACATCTGCAAAGCCATACTGAGCTCAGCTTTCAAATGTACCTGGAGAGCTCTTATAAATCTGTGAGAAAAAAATGAACACTGAATGAGTCAAACAGGCAGATAGCATGACTAGATGATTCACAGAGAGACAAACACGAATAACCACTATGGAGAAGAAGTTGCTGTGGTCATTTGTTGGGTTGACTGCCCAAGATCCGTTTTGCCTCCCCAACATCACACTAATCTCCCTTGAGAAGTTATTGCTTTTGCTCTGGCAATGATGATTCCATGGGATTGTAATCAGAGCACAGTCCATCTCTAGCCTAAAGGAAAAGGCAGGCACACTGCCCAGGTGAAGCCAACTGGAACTTCAACATTAAGACAGGAATTAAGAGGCCAAAATTGTCTGGGCTCTGTTCCATTGTTGTGATGGTGTCCTGAGCTGACCCAACCCAGTGGTGCCTTTCTATACTGAGTCCACTGCTGGAGTTCCTGCTTCCCCGCCTTCACAATGCCTGTGTTCTTCCCACTGCTAAACCTGTTCCCCACCCACTCATTAATCTTGTGGGTCTCTGATTTCTCCTACTCTCCCACTGTGTTCTTCTTGATTTGACTCCAGAAGAATTGTTTCCTGTCAATTACAATCAAAGAACTCTAATGGCACAACCGTTCACCTGCAGCAGTAGTGAAATAGAGATGTATTAAAGTAATGAGATGTAACTCAGTATAGTAAACTAGCAAGCATTTTTTAAAGAGAAAGGGTTGTAACCACATGATGACTGTAACTAATATCATTGAACTGTGCGTGTGAAGAATGTTGAAAAGTCAAATGACTTGTTGCTTACATTGTAATGCATATATATGTGTGCGTATGTATGGATATACATATACACACACACGTATATATATACACATATATGAATACCAAACCCAACCCAATGCCATCAAGTCAATTTCAACTCATAGCAATCCAAAGGAATAGACTAAAACTGCCCCATAGGGTTTCCAAGGAGTGGCTGCTGTATTCAAACTGCCAACATTTTGGTTAGTAGCTGAGCTCTTAAACACTGTCACCAGGTTTCATATACAGAAATAACACTATCCAGTTTTGCTAAGTTTGGGAGAAATGTTCATTCACTTCATTGCTGGTAGGAGTTTAAATTGGCACAGTCTTTCTGCAAGGCGAGGACATATAAATATCAACAAACTTAAAATATGCACACACTTCATTCCGACTCGACAGCACTTGGCTTGGCTGGCTCATTTTAGTAGCGCAAAAGTTCTGTGTGAAGACTAAGCTACAAGGATATTTATTAAATTTTGTTTGTAACGGGGAAAAATTAGAACAATACACATAACTTGGGTGAGGTTGTGAGAATGAAAAGGGGTACTCAGTAATTATGGCAATACAGAGGTATACAAGTTTTGACAATTAAGTTCTAACGCTCATCCTAGAAAAAGTGCTGCGTACCTCAGTGCTGAAAATTACTTCCCCTTTGGGAAGCTATGCACCGATGCCAGCGCCTAACCCACCCTTCAAAGAATTTTGGAACTCTTTTTCTGGAATGGCCATCAGTGCTGTTGTCACACTATCCTTGATGTCCTGAATACCATCCAAATGGCTTTCTTTCAACATTTCCTTTATCTTCAGGTAAAGAAAAAAAGTCACTGGGGGCCAGATCAGGTGAGTAGGGAGGCTGTTCTGATACAGTTCTTTGTTCATTGGCTAAAAACTCCCTCACAGACAGCTACGCAACTAAGTTTGTGAACTTGCCATGGTGCCACCATGCACAATGGCCATTCCAGAAAGAGTTCCAAAGTTGGTCTGAAGGGTAGACTAGGCACTGGTGTTAATGCATAACTTCTTAAGGGGAGTACTTCAAAGGTGACCATAGTGATATTCAGCAATGAGGTAGGTAGTGCTTAGAACAATTAAGTTCGTGGACTTAATTGTCGAACCTGGTAAACCAAGCCTGTTCAGGCAAACTGAGACACTCACCATCAGCTTGTACATAAGCAATGAGCACAGGTTAGTATGACAAGGGTAGTGTGTATCCATACTACAGAATTCAGTGAAACTATTAAAAATGCTAGTATATTAAAACCCTATATTTATTTGGGCTTATTTCCAGAACTTTTTATGACTGCATTGATTCACTTCTATATTTTTGTACCTATGTAAAAATTACTGCAGTTTCATAGTATGTTTTAAGATAATGATAAAACAGTCTCCCTGTGTTTGTTTTCTTCTTAAGAAATTTTGCAGATGAAATTTATAATATCTGTATGTCTCATACTTACCCTCTCCAATGTTTAAATTGTGTGTTACTTCAAGGAAGAATGACATCTTTACATATTCTGTCTTTTAAGAATATAGCAAGTGTCTATTTTGTTAACTTCCTTTCATACTGCTCAGGGAATATTATAGTTCTCCATTTCTTATCACATTTGTGCCTAAATAATTTGCTTTGTCATTACTGTAAATACTGTCCCAGCAGTATTGCTATATAAAACATTAAGATTTTTGTATATTCGTATAACCAGCTGTTCACTAAACAACTCTTGCAATTACAGTAGCACTTCATTACATTTTTATTATTTTTCCTAGGTGGCTCAAAACCCACTGCTCTTGAGTTGATTCCAACTTATAGCGACCCTACAGGACAGAGCAGAACTGCCCCACAGAGTTTCCAAGGAGCGTCTGGTGGATTCAAACAGCCAAGCTTCGGGTGAGCAGCCACGGCACCTCACCACCACGCCAGCAGGGTTTCCTTTCTAGGCAGACGATCATATTACTTGAAGATAAATAACGATTTTGCCTTTCCTTCCCAATTTTGTTTTATTGTCTTATTACATTTGTTAGTATTTCAGGAATGGAGTTTGCTAATAGCAAAGAGGCATCACTGTGCATTTCTGACTTTAACAGAGTGTATCCTGTTCTTTATCCTGTTCTCATATGCTCCGAATGCACCTTCTCTGCGTCTCTTGGTAACTCCTGCATATATTTCAGATCTCAAAGAATCACTTCCTCCAGGATGGCCAGACCCTGAAGACCGGGTCACCCTATCTACATTCTCTTAGTATATCAGGTATCTTTACTTCATTACACTCACCATAATTTTTCAGAATTATTTCTGTTGTTCTGTGACTGATGGCTGTCTCCCCTGCTCATCTGCAAGCTTCTTGAAGTCTAGGAACTGGTCTCTGATTTTGACACAGTTGATCTCCACGGGTACTAGTTAAGTAAACCATTTCTAGCATTTCATCATTAGGCACAGTACAGTTTGTTTTCTTCTTGCTGTAAACGTGCTTCTACTACTGAATTTTAGATTTTTGTGTGTGTGTTTTTAGCTTATTAGCTGTCCAGAATTAGAATAATTCCCCTCAATGATCACATCATAGGATGTCAGAGCTGCCGTTTGAAAGTAGGACCAGAGACTTGGAAGGTTTCTGTCCAAGTCTGTCATGCCATCACAGCCTGGCATACACTGACCTAGGGAGCAGGAAGTGCTCCCCCAGTGAAGGTGTCCCCTCTGCTTCACACCCAATCTTTGTCCCTTCAGGATTGCTTTTGGCAGGAGTTTTTTTTCTCTTGTTACTGCACCATTTCCTTGAGAAGCTGAGTTCAGCTTGGTCCTTTTTGGATTTGGTACAAACTCAAGTTGAAGTTTGTGGCATGCCGTTGGCAGCACTCTCCAATGTGAACTCTCACCAAGTATCCCTCCCTTTTATGGATTGAACTATGTGCTCCCCAAAATATGTGTAGCCATGTTGCTGGGTCATGATTCCCAATATTTTATGATTGTCTTCCATTTTGTGAGTTTCCTAGGCTGTATGTTAGAGGATTAGGGTGGGACCATAAACCCCTTCCTAGAATCACCTCCCTGCTTCACTGTAAAGAGAGTTTCCTTGGAGTATGGCTTGTACCACCCTTTATCCTTTCATCCTATGAGAGATAATAAGACAGAGAAGCAAGCAGAGAATTGGGAACCTTCATGTCATCATGAAGAAAGCAGCATTGGGAGAAGAACACATCCTTCAGACCTGAGGTTCCCATGCCAGACGCTCCCTGGAGAAAGACTGATACAACACAAGGACTTTCCTCCAGAGCTGACAGCAGGGAAAGCCTTCTCCTGGAGTGGTCATACTGAATTTGGACTTGTAGCCTACTGGACTGTGTAACAATAAAGTTTCCTTTGTTAAACCCAGATCCGACTCGACAACACTTGGCTGGCTTGGCTTGTTAAAGCCACCCACTGATTATATTTCTGTTAGAGCAGCACTATCTGACTAAAACACTTCCCCTTCCCTTTTGCTTTTTTGTACTCATCTAAGGTAGTAGAGATAAAGTTCAGTTTTGCTCAGATACATTTTTCTTGCACATTTACTTGTGAAAGCTATCCTAAATCCTTTTGAGAATTAGTTGAGGAATAGTTACACAACCAGCCAACTAGATGAAAGTAATACATCAGTGAACACCAGAGATGTGATAACACTCTGTCACTGTCTGGTAAATTCTTTAGCTTTGCTGGGTCTCAGTTTTCTCGTCTCTGAAATGGGATTATAATAGTACCTACTCATAGGACTGTAGGTCCATGGGTGGCACAAATGGTTTGCACTTGACTATTAATCTAGATGTTGGCTGTTTGAACTTATCCAGGGGCACTGTGGAAGAAAGGCCTGGTGACCTGCTTCCATTGGTTACAGCCGAGAAAACCCTACAAAGCAGTCTTGCTCTGTAACACATGGGGTTGCCATGAACTGCAACCAACTTGGTGGCACTGAGTTTCTTCAGGGGGCTATGGTGAGAATTGGAGTGTGTGAAGTACTTAGAATGGTGCCTGGATATTCTTGTGCTGAAGAATCGTGTTAAATGGGTATTTCAAGAAATAACCACAGTTGGACACATAGACCTTTATACAGAAAGCAAGTGTTGGAGGTAAATGCATTCTAAGTCCCACATTGGAGCCCCACATGCATTGAATTTGATGCATCCCTGAAATGAACCAGTTGCTGTTGAGTTGATTTGGGCTCAGGCCAACTCCATGTATTTCAAAGTAGAACCACACTCCATAGGGTTTTCAAGGCTGTGATCTTTGGGAAGTATATTGCCAGGCTTTTCTTTAGAGGCTCCTCGGGGTGGGTTCAAGCCACCAACCTTTAAGTTAACAACTGAAAGGGTGACTGTACCACCCGGGGACTGCTCTGTAATCCTAGTTACTTAGTATTGGCTTGACTATTTTCTCTGAAAGCAAGCTACCTTTCAAAAGTGTTAGTGAGCAGTGAAGCATTTAACGTATTTTATTATATTTCATGTATCAACATTAAATCTGTCTTATTTATTCAAATAGGCTCACCACTCTATTTTTTGTGGTTTTTAAAAAATACGTACTGGCATTTTCTTAGATTTGGGGAATTGAATATAATAAGCTTTTTCTTTTGTGATTCATTTCACTGCTTTTTGCCTAGAAAAATGTGAGTAAAAGCTAATGAAAAGACATTTGACAGTATACAAAACCCAAATCCACTGCTGTTGAGTTGATTTCCACTCATAGCGATCCTATAAGACAGAGTAGAATTGCCCCATAGGGTTTCCAAAGCTGTAATCTTAATGGAAACAGACAGCCACATCTTTCATCAGAGGAGTGGCTGGTAGGTTTGAACTGCCAAGCTGTGAATTAGCAGCAGAGTACTTAATGACTGTGACACCAGGGTACCTTAATTATTAGTATAACAAGTATAAATGGCCAATGAATATGTGAAAAAATGTCCAACCTCACAGCAGTGTAAGATATGTACACTAAAATGAGGAAATAAATTTTTGCATAGAGAATTGGCGGAGATGGAAAAAGATACTACTGATTATTTTCCAGAGTGTTGTATGGTGGTTCATGCAAATACTGAAGATGGAAATGGAAATTATTAGTTTGACCTAAAAATAATTTATGCCCTTAAACTTCATAATACCACTGCTAGAAATCTATCCAAAGGAAATAATCAGAAATGCAGTAAAATTTATATCTAGGGAAAAAAATAACAAACTAATGTACAAACACTTAGAGAATAACTAAATAGGTAGATTATGCTATATAAACTATAAAAGGAATACTTTATTTTGTAATCAGTGAAAATAATGTATTAATTTTTTTGATAAGGGGAAGTGTTGATATATAACAATATATTGTAGGAAAAGGGTATATCACAAAGTAGTATGTGTATTTATGTAGACAGATACATAAATAGATGTAAATACACATCCCTATTTGTATCCATACATCTACGAGGTCTGAGAATTAAGTTTGTGAACTTGCCATCAAGTGCTTATGTTGGCAGCACTGTACAAACAACTTGGTAAGGTTTCATAACTTTGGTATATCTGTATCTCACAGCTGTGTTCACATCAATGTGTGGTAGTGTCTTGCTGAATAGGATTCACTATTGGTATTGTATGTTTTTGTATGCCGTCATGAGAATGTCAGAGCTTGAAATAGAGCAAGAAACAAACACTTGATCTCTTATTAAACTTGGCAAAAGTGGAAGTGAAATCAGGGACATGTTAGTCCAAGTTTACGGGGATAATGCCATAAAGAAAACGGCAGTGTACAAATGGATTAAATGCTTTTATGAGACAAAGCATCACTGATAAAGAGAGGTCAGGACAGCCAATAATGAGCAGAGCTGATGAAAACATTGCAAAAATTCATTGTATTATGTGTCAAACTCATCAGCTAAGTGTAAGAAGCACAGTAGACCAAGTAAACATCGATTGAGAAACAGGAAAATCTTAACTGAAAATCTTGGCATCAGAAAGGTGTACGCAAAAACAGTCCTGAAGGAGCTCACCAATGAACAAAAGCAAAGGAGAGTCGAGTTTTCCAGACCTTTCAGAGAGGCAAGATGATGTTTTGGGTTGTGCTATCACTGGTGATGAAACATGGGTGTACCTATACAACACCGAAACAAAGCATCAAAGTGCACGATGAAGTCAGCCAATTCTCCATGACCAAAAAATTTCCATCAGTCAAAATCAAGAATCAAAAGGATGTTGCTAACTTTTTTTGATATCAGAGGGGTTGTTCATTATAAATTTATACCAATTGGACAAACAGTTAACCAAGTTTACTACATGGAGGTGCTGAAAAGACTGCATGAAAAAGTTAGATGAAAATGACTGGAACTTTTTGCCAACAACTCCCAGCTCTTACATCACGACAACATACCAGCTCACACGACACTGTCTGTGAGCCTGTAAACAAATAACTGTATTAGAACACCCTCTTTGCTGACCTGATCTGGCCCCCAATGACTTTTTTCTTTACCCACCAAAGCCAAGTGCTGTCAAATCGGATCCGCCTCATGGTGACCCACAGATAAAGGAAATATTGAAGGGAAGACATTTTGATGACATTCAGGACATCTACGGTAACACGATGACAGGTCTGATGGCCATTCCAGAAAAAAGAGTTCCAAAATTGCTTTGAAGGGTAGACTAGGTGCTGACATAATTACATAGCTTGCCAAGAGGAACACTTTTAAGGTGACCGTAGTGATTTTCAGCAATGAGTTGTGTAGCGCTTTTTCTAAGATGAGTTTGTGAACTTGATTGGCAGACCTCGCACAGCTGTGCTGTCTGATACAGTAGCAACTAGCACGTGTTCAGCCCTTGGAATGTGGCTAGTCACAAGACTGAGGACTGAAGTGTTCATTTCATTCCATTTTAATCCATTTAAATAGAAATGAAAAATCTTGCACTCAATTCAGATACTAAAAAAATGTTACACTGCATTTGGAACAACTTGGGAATTTTAATCTGCTTTTTGAGCTTTAAATGCTGTAAAATCTAAACACAGATTATTTGTGATAAAAATTCAGAGTCCAAATTGAGAGAAACTAAGACCGTACAATAAAGAACAAATTTCAAAGGCCTTGCTAAAAAAGCAAAAGAACGTAAAATATTTCACTAATAACTTTGTATTGTTATAAGTTGAAATGATAATTTTTTGGATTTATTGAATTAAATGAAGAATTACTAATGCTCATTTCACCAAATCTTTTGTTCTTTTTGATGTAAGTACTGTATGATGAGAACTGTGTGGTTCTCAATACAGCTCCATTGGACACCACTGATTTGATGCATGTAAGAAACACTCTAAGGATAGAAGTTTTCTTTTACGTGAGTTGTATTTTTTTAATTCTTTTTTTTTATTATTATGATTGAGTGAAAATATACAATCCCATGTAAATTTGCATACCTGCCAATGAGCGGCTCCCACTGCTCTCCCTGCCCGGTGACAGCACACTTCTCCTCTCCATTCTGTACATGTTATATTCTCGCAACAATCTCCTATCCCCTCCTCTCTGCCGTCTCCCCAGCCGTCCAGTAAGAGGTCAGCCAGATGACATCCTACAGATACATAGAACCAAAAAGTGCACATGTGATATGGTTGCTCTGTGTCACCAAGTCCAAACCATTTTTGTCTGCAGAGTTGACCTCTATTATGATATACAGATAGGGGCAGCATCAGGGCCAGGAGCCATGCTCCCAGAAGAACCCTGAGTCCCCTGGACCATCAATTGCAGTCTTTTAGTGGAGATGTGAACTGTATTTTTAAAATTTTCTATTAAAAAAAAACCAAACCCACCATGATTCAGACTCATAGCGACCCTAAAGGGCAGAGTTGAACTGCTCCGTAGAGATCCCAAGTTGTACCTGGTGGATTTCAACTGCCAATTTTTTGTTTAGCAGATGTAGCTCTGAACCACGATGCCACCAGGGTTTCCCAAACTGTCTATAGCAGACACGCTATTTTCTATAACATGAAAAATATCATTTAAAAAAAGGAAATACAAGATCATCTTTTATAGCAGGAATAGCAGAAATATTTCCAAATACGCCTCTCCTGAACTTTATAGGACAAATAGTTCACTTTTCAGGAATAAGAGTCTCTGGGTTACTGGAGAGATAATATTTCATGGAGCAGTATCTAAAATTAGAGGAAATTCATTCAGTCTGGGTCCACATCTGGGAGTTTGAAAACATTTGTTAATATTTTGAATACAATTTCCCAACACATTTCGTGAGAACTCTTTCCTTGAGCCATGAATAATTTGTCACTATCTTTCTGAATTCTAGCTCTGAGTTAATGCTTTCTTATCCTGGGGGATTTTACTGTTAGATTTTGAAAAGATAAACTAGCTTTGGAAGCTCTGTAACAGTTATTTCCAGGGAGTTCTATTCTTGAAAAATCAGACTCTGACCAGCGCAAAAAGGAACTTTCAATTTTCTTGACATTTTTTTCCTTTTTTCACCCCAATGTCAGAGTTTGCTAAAATTACTGAAATGGGTTGACTCTGTTGAGTTATTTAAATGATCTTGCTTCACCATCAAGTCTTTATTACATACCATGTGGCCAGATGCTGAACATCAGCAGGAATGGCAGGGATTAGGCCTAAACTGTGACTTGGGTGGTTACAAACGCTATGTACTTGACTAATCTACTGGTTGGAAGTTCAAACCTAGCTAGTGGTGCAGCTAAAGAAAGAACTGGCAAGGCGTATCCATTAAGATTCCAGCCAAGAAAGCCCTAGAGAGCAGTTCTACTCTGTAACACATGGATTTGCCGTGAGTAGGAGTTGACTTAATGGCAACAGGTTTAGTGTTTGGTTTTCCTACCTGTGACCCAACCCACCAAAACCCACTGCCTTCTAGTCGATTTCGACTCACAGTGACCCTATAAGACAGAGTAGAATGCCCCCCCCCCCAGAGTTTCCAAGGAATGCCTGGTGATTTGAACAGCCAACCTTTCGGTTAGCACCCATAGCACTTTACCACTACACCACCAGGGTTTCCATCTGTGACCCAGCCCTTCATAGTTCCAAAGAAGGCGACATGGACTGCTATATACTAGCATTGACTACTCCTAGGTGGGCATTCCCATGTCTCCTTAAAGACAAAGAAATTGAATTTCTATTCACACTGTCTGAATCCCAGTGTCAATGTTCTTGTTTCACTGGGGGTGTCTCCCTAAGTAAAATGTTGTATTAGAAACATTGTGTGTTGTTCATTGGACAATGAAAGAAACTTCTGATTCAGCATGGCAGAGGACCACACATATTTTATCTTCTAGAAATCCCATTAAGTGACAAAAAAAAAAAAAAAAAAAAAAAGGGAGAAAAAATAATGTGAATGCACAAGAGCAAAGAGAATTGGAAAAGACACAGCTGTGAAGGAGAATCAACAAAAATGTTTTCAAAGAGAGAAATCAGATGGAGGAGTGTTAAGTTTCTTTTCTGTTTTTAAATTGTGTATTAGATGAAAGTTTACAGAGCAAACTAGATTCCCATTTAATACTTTATACGTAAAACACTTCATGGTCTTGGCTACATTTCTCACAATGAGTCAGCACTCTCCACCTTTCTGGCCTGAATTCTCCTTTTCCTTTCCTCCTGATTTTCTACCCTTTTCTGCCTTCTCATCTTTTCTTTGGGGCAAATATTGCCCTTTCAATCTCATATAATTGTTCTTAGAGGCTGTTCCCAGACACCCCTTCCAGCCAAACAGTAGACAAGCCTATAAAATAAACAACACTTGGGGTGGGGGCTGATAGGGATGCTAGAGGGAATGGCTTCAGTTCCAGGTCAGAAGGGTGTCTTAGGGTCTGGTCTTGTTTGTGAATTTGATTTTTTATTCTACATTTGTCTCCCAATCTGTCTGGGTCTCTGTGTTACAGTCCTAGTCAGAGCAGGCAGTAGCGTAGCCGGGCACCATCTAGTTCTTCCAGTGTGCTGTGGTTCATGTAGAGGAGTGATAACTTTGTTAGCAGAGTGGAAAAAGCTACAAAATATGGGTCTCAGAGAGAGATACTTAGACTCAACAGTCTGATTCTTTCTCAGAACCTTGGAAATACTCAAGATTTACAGCAGAGGTCACATATAGCCAAAGATGTAGGTGAGGAGTACTAAAATTGGGGCAGAACAGTGTTGCATCTTGAAACCCTACTTAAACCCCACTGCTATCGAGTCGGGTCTGACTCATAGTGATCCTAGAAGTCAGGGTAGAACTGCCCATAGAGTTTCCACGGAGTGGCTGGCAGATTTGAACAGCAGACCTTTTGTTAGCAGATGTAGCACTTAACCACTATGCCACCAGGGTGTCCAAAACCCAACTTAGGTGAAAGTAATTCTAACTCCAAGGGTAAGTTATGAAAAAAGAGACCAAGATGCTAATGTCGGGAAAGTTTTCAGGCAGTTAGGAAGAGTTTTCCAACCAGATAGGCTGCGAACATTGGCCAAAGCCATCAGAGAGGTCACTCTGGTGTTCAGGACGGGGGGAGTCTGGCGCCTGGATACTTAAAGGCATATGCAAGAAATAATGCAATTGATTCTGTAGCTCCCATGCAGTCAGCTCATTGCTATGGGATAACTGTGAGTTTGGAGGCTTAGGAAAGCATAGACAAGCCTGTATCAAGAAGAACCTTAAAAAATGATAAGAATGAAAACTCTAAAGTGAAAAATGTTGCTCAAATCTACTATTTAAATGATGACAGGTGTGTTACGGCAACACTCGTTCTATAATTAAAGGTTTATAGTACAGCCCTGTTCCTCAACTTACCCTGAAAGTTGTAGCCAACTTCCCAAAGAGTCACTAGGGATGGTTCCTAACTTCTCTTACTGTAAGTCAGACATTGTATAGTGCACCTTACACACATCAAAGCATTGACAGATAAGAAGAAAGGAGGTTCCCAGAATATGCTTGTTCTATGTATACTTACTATGCAATGCTGCCACAGGTTCAGTATTGTGTAACAAGCATGCATAGAATAAGACTTAATCTTTCCAGGATTGTAAATTGCAATCTGGACACCATCTTTAAGGCTAGGGAGTAAGAGGCAATAGATTGAGGTCACTGAGTCCGTTTATCTCTGCAAATGTGTTCACTGGGCAGGTACTCCGATGCTTTGGAAAGAGGTCCATCCCACAGCTGCTGCAGAGGGAGCTGAAGCTCAGGAACACAGCATAAGCACCAGATGGGACTCCCGTGATAGCAACTAAAACACAGAATCATCTTTCAGTTGCAACTGTAAACAACTAAGAAACAGCAGCTGGACATGCCAGGGTATGAATGAGGGAGACAGCTACAGGAAGGGGTCACTGATTCTAAGCAAAGACCAATTCTTAAGAAGTCACTGGCTGAAGTGTTTCAGAAAACTGCGGCAGACACCAAAGAAATTCTTAACCACAAAATTTGCAGGTGGAAAGAATCTTAGGAAAGCTTAACACAACCCTTTCATTTTGTTGGTAACGACAAGGCAGAGGAGGAAGTTGTTAGCTAACCTTATTCGAGAATCTTTCATATACTGGGCATTGTGCTGTGTCTTATCTCATTTACTCCAGAGAGCTAGGTATGACTTTTATCCCCATTTTATAGATGAGGAAATTGAGGCCCACAGAATTGGTGATTTACTCAGGAGGCGCAGCTAGAACTCAAGCCCTTGAGTCTTAATCCTGCTTTTTTCTTTATCCTTTATTTTAGCTGTTCACATGAGAATGGGGAGGGTGGGGTGGGGAGGCAATCTTTGGAAGAATTAGGCAAATCCAGATCTAAATGCCAAGACAGTTTGTACTGTGTGACCGTCTCTTCCTGAATCCTAGATCCCTCATTCATCAAGTGGGGATAACAGTATCTTATTCCTGTGTTTTTGTCAGCATTAAATGAAATAATGGATGTAAAGCACCTACCACAATGCCTGGTAAAGAGTGAGAATTCAACAAATACATTAGTTGTTGTTTCTTTTCTTCTCTCTCTTCTTGCTTTAATATACAGAGTGTCTATTTGACTGGTCTTAGTCTCTCTGTGTTATATAGCATCATATAACAACAATTGTGAAGGTGTTTTGTCCTGTTGTACACAGGGTTACTATGAGTTGGAAACAGCTCAACAGTGGCTAATAGCAACACATTATACTGCTTTTCCAAGTGGACTGCCCGCCTATCGACACACATGTGAGGGCGTGTGTAATGGAACATGCGGAGAGAAAAGGAGATGAAGACCATGGAGAAATAACCTTAAGTAACCCCCGAACGACTCTTTTGTCTGTGTTTCTAACATAATCACAAGGTATTTTGTTGACACTCAGTGCTCACTGCAATCATCCAGAACTTTAGAAATGCCCACTGTCCAGGTTTCACCACACACAGTTTGATCAAAATCCATGGTGGTGAGGTTACCAAAACCAACCCATTGCTGTGGAGTCAAATCTGACTCATCTCAACCATATGGGACAGAAAAAAGAACTGCTCCATCAAGCTTCTAAGGAGCGCCTGGTGGATTTGAACTGCTGCCCTTTGGTTAGCAGACATAGCAATCAAGCACTACACCAACAGGGTTTTCTGGAGTTCAGGCACCAGTGATCTAACAGCACTCCTCAGGTGATTGTAACATACATTTGAACAAAAGAATTATTGAGCTACACCATAGCAGTACTTCTCAAAGTGTGGGCCGGGGACCAGCAGCATCAGCGTCACCTGGGAATCTGCTAGAAATACATGTGCAGGACTCACCCCACACCTATTTCATCTGACAGTGATACAGAGGGGCAGAAAGCCGTGTTTTTAACAAGCGCTTAGGGGATTCTAGAATCCATGGTTGCATAGTAATTAAGTGCTATGACTGCTAACTGTAAGTTGGCAGTTTGAATCCACCAGGTGCTCCTTGGAAACTCTACGGGACAGTTCTATTTTGTTCTATAGGGTCATTATGAGTCAGAATCAGCTTGTGGCAGCCAGTTTGTTTTTTTAGTTTTCAGGGGATTCTGTTGCATGCTATAGTTTGAAAACTACTCATCTAGACACCTAGTCCTCTCTCTGGCCTCTGCCGCAGCCAATCAATTATCATGTCTCAGTGATTTTACCTTTTAAATATTTCCTTATACGCCCATTCACCTGCATCCTGACCACCACTCTCTGTTCTCCCCTGGCTAGCTGATTACTCCCTGACCAGTTCTTTTCCCTTAGCAGCCAGCACTAGCCATCTATAGCGCTAGTTCAGCCATGTGTCTTCCCTGTCCTCAGAGATGCCCAGGGCCTCCAGAATAGAACCCAAATCCCTTAGCTTGGTGTACAGAGCCCCCATTGCTGATCTGCACTAACCTCTCGGTTCTTCTCTTTCATCATTGCTT
This sequence comes from Heterohyrax brucei, assembly GCA_028571685.1. NCBI lineage: Eukaryota > Metazoa > Chordata > Mammalia > Hyracoidea > Procaviidae > Heterohyrax > Heterohyrax brucei. The sequence goes on along the minus strand of CM053149.1, from coordinate 25,470,000 downwards.
GACTCTGTTTAATACAGAGTCTGTAGTCATTTCCCGTTCCCCATCAACACTTTTTTTTTAAAAGTAGATGACTGTCCTTCAAGTGAAAGTTTACAATCCAGATCAATTTTCCATATAAACCTCTGCACAAACACTGTTATGTAACCCTAACTGCTCCCCTTCCTCTCCGTGTCAGCATACTGCTCCTTTCTACCCTGTATGTCACATATCTATTCAACCAACTCCTATCTTCCTGAACCCTCTCATCTCATGTCTGGACAAGAGCTGCTCAGTCAGCCTCATGTAGGTATTTAAGCCAAGAAGCACATTCTTCACCAGCATCGCTCTATGTCTTATGGCTGAGGCCAATCTTTGTCTGAAGAGTTGACTTTGTACTGGTTTCAGCTCTGGGCTAACAGAGAATCCAGGGGCCACGCCCTCAGGGGACCCTGAAGTCTGATGGACCATCAGGTGTGGTCTTTTAATAGAGCTCTAGTTTTGTGTGCCCGTTTTTCTCCAGCTACATCAGGGACTTCAAGTTGTGTTCCCTGTCAGGGCAGTCATTGATGGTGGCTGGACACCATCTGGTTCTTCTGGTCTCCGGATCATATGGCACCATCTGTCTGTTGGGCTCATATTTTCCTCATGTCTTCAGGGTCCTCTGTTCTCCTCTGCTCTAGATGGATTGACACCAGTTGATTCTACTTAGATAGCCCCTCGCTAGCTTTTAAGACCCCAGATGTCACTCATCAAAGTGATATGCAGAATACTCTCTTAAAAAAAACTTAGTTAGGTCAATTATTCTAATTGTTCCCTGATACCATGAGTACCCTGATACTCTGTCCTTTAAAATGCTGGGCTGTGTTTGGACAACCTTTTAGCTTCGAGTGTAGTCCGTCCGTGCTAGCATCCCTTCTGCTGTATGCTGTCAGTGTCTTCAGCTAACCAATTCCTACCTACTATATAGTCTGTGAATAGCCTTTTCCTCTGAGTTTTAGTTTGTTCCTGTCTTTGAGTCGAAGGTCTGTCTTCTGTAAGCAGCATATAGATGGGTCATCATTTTTGTTATCTAATCTGCCACTTTCTATCTCTTTATTGGTACATTTAGTCCATTTACGTTCAGTGTGATTATTGATCGATATGAGCTTAGGGCTGTCATTTTTATGTCTTTTTTGTGTATGTTGTAGGCAATTCCTTTGTTCCTTTTATTTTTCGGCACTGAATCTTTTTTTATGTGTTTTCATCTTTTTTACTGCTAGTGCTCTGTATTTGCTAAGACTTCTTGTTTATTATTTTGATGCATAGGATTGATCATTTCCTTTGTGGTTATTAATGTTTTCCCCCTGTTTTTCTAGAGTTGAACCAGTCCTTAATTTCTTTACATTCCCTTGACTTCCTTTCCATATGAAAGATCTATGACTACATTTACTTCTGAGTCCTTCTTTATCGTTATGATGTTTACATAGCGACATCTCTGTTTCTCTAATTTCAGGGTTTTGCCTATGATTTATCTTTGTGATTCCCCTATTTGGGTTGAGTGCCTATCTTGAAGCAAAGATTCAGATCCATGGGAGACAGGTTACATGCAGAGACTTTGCTTTTGATGATCAAGTGCTATCTCTTACTGGCTCTGGAGGTGTGAATAAATTCTCCAGACAGTCACTCCAGCTGAGGCAAACAGTCACCAATTTCCACAGCTCAGTCCATCACGAGGTGGCTGTGGCTGTCAGGTCTCTGGAATTCTGTGTGCTTCTGGAGCTGCTCTTCCTTCCTCATTGTTCAGTCTAGTTTCCCAACTTTCTCTTTGGTGTTCAGCTCTCCTAGGATGTTGTATGTACTGCATCCACCTCTTCTTTAGGGTCTTTGTTGTCAGAGGGGTCATGAGAAGCATGAATCTACTCTGCCATCTGCCCCCAGCCCTAAACATATGTTTTAAATAAAAACCTACTCTAAGGACAAGAGTCAGGACTGACTCTTCCTTTTTGCTGGATTGCTTATCGTCTTTTTGCCTGGTTAAATTGTTTCCAACCATTTTGCTTCAGATCAAACTACCTCTTTGAAGATATCTCTGAGCCACCAGTTTGAAAGAATCCTTTGTATTTTCACTCAGTAAAGCACTCTTCTTTACATTCTCGAGCTTTCTCAGGATACCCTCACTTCAGCGACACCACTTTAAAGTGAAATGACCTCTGTGTGGGCTTCCTAGCTAGTTCATGGGCTCAAAGCATAAGTCACTTCTTATTTATTTTTACATTCCCAGTCACTAGCACAATGCTTGCTACACGGTAGGTGCTCAGTGTTCAACGCCAATTGAACATCTACAAAATGTACCCACTTATTTGCAGAGCTTTAAGCAAATGCACCCTAGGTCAGCAATTCTCAAACCTAAATGTGCTCAGGAATCACCAGCAGATCTTATTCAACTGAAGATTCTGACCCAGTGAACGTGGGATGGAGTCCAGAGATTCTGTATTTCTAATGGTTTCCCAGGTGGGGCTGATGCTGGTGGTCATGGGCACCAGCTCCACCTTAAGCAGCTAAGAGCTTGTCCATCTATAGTCATTAAGTACAGGGTACTCGTAGACCAGTTTGTATATTATAGATTGAATTGTGTCTCTCCAAAACCTGTGTCAACTTGGGTAGTCTGGGCATCCCAACCATGTGTGCTTGTTCACCACTTTGTCATCTGATATGATTTTGCTGTGTGTTGTAAATCCTATCTCATCGATGTTAATGAGACAGGATTAGAGGCAGTTATGTTAATCAGGCAGGAGTCAGTTTACAAGATTAGGTTGTATTTTAAATCAATCTCTTTTGAGATGTAAAAGAGAAAAGCTATCAGAGGACCAAAAGAGAAAGAAATGTTACCGTTAGTGATTTCAACTCTTAGTGACCCCACAGTACAGGGTAGAATTGCCCCATAGAGTTTCCAACGAGTGGCTGGTGGATCTGAACCTCCAGCCTCTTGGTTAGCAGATGTAGCACTTAACCGCAATATAACCAAGGTTTCTATCGAAAGTGGTGTCAGGAGCAGCACAAGTCCTTTGGACCTGAGGTTCCTGTGCTGAGAAGCATATAGTCCAGGGAAATATTGATGACAAGGTCCTTCCTCCAGAGCTGATGGAGAAAACCTTCTGCTGGAGCTGGCACCCTGAATTTGGACTTCTAGTCTACTGGACTATAAGAGATGGCTTTGTTGAAGCCATCCACTTATGGTATTTCTGCTGCTCTAACAGTAATACCACAGAGACAATGGCTTGTTAAAGCCATTGTCTCTGTGGTAAGGAAGGCTTCTTCTTACACAGTCTGGTAGGCTACAAGTCCAAATTCAGGATGTCCACTCCAGGGGAAGGCTTTCCAACTTGTTGGCTCGAGAGGAAAGTCTGTTATTGCATCAGTCTTTGTCCAGGGAGGAAGAGTCTTGGTCCAAGAACCTCGGGTCTGAAGGACACACTCTTCTCCCAGTACTGCCTACTTGATGGTGTGAGGTTCTTTGCCTGCCTCCCTTTCCTTTATCTCTTGTAGGATGAAAGGATTAATGGTGGGGCAAGCCATACTCCAGGGAAACTCCCTTTACAGTGGAGCAGGGAGGTGATCTTATAAGGGGATTTATAGTCCCACCCTAATCCTTTAACATACAGCATAGGAAAAACCACAAAATGGAGGACAATCGTAGAACACAGGGAATCATGGCCCAGCCACATGGCGACACATAGTTTTTGGAGGGGCACAATTCAATCCTTTGACAAGTACTAAACTAAGACTATGTAGGAAAAAAATTTCTTGCTGTACTTTGCAGAGGTGCTTGTTACTGAAAGGATGAAAGATCATTTGTGTTGCTCACTATTTTTTCTCACGATGTCTATCATCCTAGAATTCTATGCCATATATTTTTCAGAAAGAGATTACAACATTCTTTGAGACAGGCACACACACAGCTGTTTTTCTCATCATGGGAGATGACAAGTTCTCTATCAGCTGCAGTGTGCAGAAGGCAACCTCCAGCTGTTGCCAGCTGAACTGTGTAGAAGACAACCTCCAGCTATTGCAGAACCTTTTTCAACACAGAATCCAAATTCAGCTTGGGAAGCAGATTCTGGGGAGAAGCAGAGAGGGAGGCCAGCAGGACATTCTCCTGGGTCAGCAAGAGAAGAAGTGTTTGTTTATCCTACCCTGCATGAAGAAAAGTAGCTATTGAACACTTACTAAGTTCCTAGCATTCCCCAGGCTGAGGGGAGCTACAGTTGTCAAGGTGGAGAATGGAGTCGTAGAGAAGAAATTTAGTCAAAAGAAGATTCCAGAGCTCTGTTGCTGGATCTCTGATATTCTGGGAGCAGAAGAAAGGCTCTCAAAGTAGACACAGTTTACTCTAGAGAGGTAGAAAGAGGTTTTTCTTTAGGGAGACTTATAGAGAAACCCTGGTAGTGTAGTGGTTAAATGTTATGGCTGCTAACAAAAAGGTTGGTAGTTCAAACCCAACAGGCACTCCTAGGAAACTCTATGGGGCAGTTCTACTCTGACCTTTAGGGTCGCTATGAATTAGAATCAATTCAACGGTTTATAATGTGATAGGGAAATCCTGGTGTGTAGTGGTTAAGTGCTACGGCTACTAATCAAAACGTCAGTAGTTCAGATCCACCAGATGCTCCTTGGAAACTCTATGGGGCAGTTCTACTCTGTCTTACAACGTTGCTATGACTCAGAATTGACTTGATGGCAGTGAGTTTGGTTTTGGTACAGGGACTGTGGAAACTCTGGTGGCATAGTGGTAAACAGCTAGGGCTACTAACCAAAACATCAGCAGTTCGAATCTGCCAGGCACTCCTTGGAAACTCTATGGGGCAGCTCTGCTCTGTTGCATACAGTCACTGTGAGTCAGCATTGACTTGACAGCAATGAGCTTGGGTTTTCGGTTTTATAGAGATTGTATGAAGCTCCGTGCAGTGGTTAAAGTGCTTGGCTGCTAATCAAAAGGTAGGCAGTTCAAACCACCAACCATTGCCATGAGAGAAGGATGGTGACAGTCTGCCTCCATAAAGATTACAGCCTTAGAAGCCCTTGGAGCAGCTCTACTCTATCCTATATGGCTGCCACGAGTCAGAAACAACTCAAGAGAATGAATTTGTTTGGTAATGAGGACTTTCAAGTTCATGGTGGTGCAAACACTGAATGTACTAGGCTGTTAACTAAAGGACTAATACACTTTCCTGTTAACTGGAAGGTTGGAGATTAGAGTCCACGCCGAGTCAGCTCAGAAGACAGACCTGGAGATTTACTTCCAAAAAATTAGCCAGTGAAAACCCTACAGAGCACAGTTCAACTCTGACACTCACTGGGGTGCCGTGAGTTAGAATCAACTCAGTGGTGACTGACTGCTGTGACTACATAAACTTCCAATGTGAATATGCGACTTCTCATCCCCGCTGCCTACACTCGGATAAAAGATTTAGGAATCATATTTAAGATGTCAAGTGAAGTTTTCCAGAGATATCACAGGATTCTTAGTCACTGTAATTCAAACCAGCTGCTCTAAAGCTGCAGCGGCTCTCTATGGGTCATTTCTGCACAGAAACTAGGTGTTTAATGCATGCACTGAGGTTTGCAGTTACCCTGATAGCCACCCCGTATTTAAGTAGGTTGACTGCTATTATTTTAACACATTGGTGGAAATGTAGAGTGATGCAAGATTTTTAAAATTGCTTGTTTTTTGTTTTCAAAGCTTTTTAAAAAGAGTCTTCAGCAACTCACCACAACTGCCATGGCCTCAGCCTTCACTAATTTCCAGAATTCCCACCCAGTCACACTGGTGTCCTTACAAGCTCTGCTCACACACTGCCAATTTCGGCAGTCACCTTAGTGCCCAGGCACATGGCCCATCTTAGCTTTTCCGTCCTTGTCATGTCATTGCTCCTGCCAGTTCCTCTCCTTGCTGCCAAACCAAACCATATTTATCCCTCAAGGTGAGTTCGTTCATTCATGGTTCAAATCTCCCCTGGGTGCCTTTTGAGTGGTAGCATCATGCTGGGTACTGAGGCTTCTGTGCCTTCTGGTGACACAGTGGAGTAAACGGGCCACTATAAACCCTCCCCCACATGTGGCCAGGTGGTGTGGCCAGGTGATGTAAACTTCAGAAAGGTCATAGCCTTGAAAATCCCATGTGGACATTTTACTCAGACACACACTGATTCCCACCTTGGTGGGAATTAATATCACACACACAAGTAAAATTTTAATAAAGATCTTTCAAAAGTGGTTGCAGAAGTACATCAAGAAGGAACTGCCAGAAATTCAAGTTGGATTCAGAAGAGGATGTGGAACAAAGGATATCATTGCTGATGTCAGATCGATCCCAGGTGAAAGCAGAGAATACCAGAAAGAGGTTTACTCACTACAGAAAGGCATTTAACTGTGTGGATCAAAGCAAACTATAGATAACATTGTGGGGAATGGGAATTCTAGAACACTGAATTGTGCTCATGAGGAATGTATGCATAGTCTAACAGGCAGAATAAGAAGATACTGTGTTGTTGTTTGGCAGGGTTTTTACCCTTTTACCGTATCTGTGCAGTCTGTATGCTGAGCCGATGATCCAAGAAGCTGGACTACATGGAGAAGAACAGGGCATCAGGTTTGGAGGAAAACTCATAACAACCCGCCATATACAGATGACACAACTGTACTTGGTGAAAGTGAACTTGAACACTTACTGATAAAGATTAAAGACCATAGACTTTAGTATGGATTATACCTCAACACAAAGAAAACAAAAAATCCTCACAAGTGGACCAATAAACATCATGATAAAGAGAAAAAATATTGAATAAGCCAAGGATTTAATTTTACTTGAATCCACAAACACCACCAATGGAAGCAGCAGTCAAGAATCAAAAGATACATCACACTGGGAAAATCTTCTGCAAAAGACCTCTTTATAAAGTATTGAAAAGCAAAGATGTCACCTTGAGGACTAAGGAGCACCTAACAAATCATGGTAGCTTCAATTGCATCATTTCAATGAGAAAGCTGGACAATGAATAAAAAACACCGAAGAAGAATTGATGCCTTTGAATTGTGATATTGGTGAAGAATATTGAATATACCATGGACTGCCATTAGAATGAAGTCTAATTTGGAAGGAGTACCATCAGAATATTCCTTAGACGCAAGTATGGCTAGACATTGTTTTATGCACTTTGGACGTGTTATCAGGAGAAACCTAACAATAGTCTTCTAAACCATTAGAAAATATGTATCTGTTTCTTAAAGCCACCTATTTGTGGTATTTCTGTCACAGCAGTACTAGGTAACAAAGACACAGCCTCACAGCATTGCCAAGGCCATAATGCTCTACAGCAGTATACTGCCACGTATTTTTCATATGGGGCAGCCAGTGGGTTCCAGCTGGTGAACTTTTGTTTAGTAGCTGAGCCGTTTAGTCACTGTGCCTCCAGGGATCCTCATTTACTGAAAAGTTCCCTATATTTATGGTGTAATGGCTTCTCCAGCGAATCCAGGTCACTTTGTTTTAGTCCTCTGCTGGCACAGTAGTTAAGGGCTAACCTTTAAAAGATCAGCAGTTTGAATCCACCAAGGGTTCCTTGGAAACTCTGTGGGGCAGCTGTACTCTGTCCTGTAGGTTGCTATGAGTCACTAACACCTCGACAGCACTGAGTTTGGTTTGGGTGTTTGGTATCTCTTACACACATCATTTGTGCCATGCTTCAAACAACCTGAAATGATCTACTCAGATATCCTCAGAGGTCAATGTGCACTTGCCAAGCCAGCCAAGTGCCGACGAGTCGGATCCGACTCCTGGCGAATGTGCACTTAGTGGTAACATAAATTAGTTGCCTTCATCTATTGAAAAAATTTGCCCCACCATTGAAAGGGTTGAGTTTCCATGGCTCTCAGGGTTTAAGGAAAACCATTGTTCCCTTCCTTTGTTGACTTCAGCTTGAATGCAAACTGCCCCAGGCAGAGGTGATTTTTAAAAATCCCTTGCAATTCCTAAAATAATTCTGAATATTCTTAAGGATTTACTTAAACTTTGCATTTATCTTTCCAAGACTTAATCTACTCTTTAAAAAAAAACAAAAATTCAGACATCCAAAACAATATAAAATAATATAATGAGCATCTATCTATGTATCCATCATCCAGGTTAAGAAGCAAAACTTGACGGTGATAAGTGGACCCCTTTTTTTATCTCTCTGCACTGAAAGATAGCCACTGTCTTGTATCTGCTATTTATCATCCCTGTATACCTTTGTGCTTTTACTACAGCTTTTACTACATAAACAATGCACAATGTTTTTTCTCAGGCTTTAAAATGTACAGATGATGTTAGAATGATCCTTATGCAACTCTTTTTTGGTTCAGTGTTAAGTTTCAAATTTGTTCAAGTTTATAGATGCAGCTCCAGGTAGTCAATTTAATTGCTTATCATATTTCATTGCATTTGGTTTGAACCCCTGTTAAGAATTTGCATTCTACTCCACATATACTGAACCAGAATCTACATTTTAGCATGATTCCCAAGTGATTCTTAAGTTCGAACAGCATACTTAATTTTTCATTTTGCCCTGCTACATTTTGTATAACGTCTAGGAGGGTGCTAAATATAATTCTTCTGTACTCAACCTCTGATAGTTTCAGAAAAGCTTCTTCACCTGGGAAGCTCTCTGATTTTTTATTTTGGGAGTTTTCTGCCGCCATGGTTGAATGTTGTTTTTTATGTTCAGTTGGGTTTGTTGATGATGGGACATCTAGAGGCTGTTTAGCTTCTCTGGTTTTGCCTTAAAAGGAGCTGAGGCACAGTTCTGAGAAGGTAGTTGATAACCAGCCACCTCTATGTACTCCAGTGACTGGGCCCAGGGGAATCTCTGGGACAGCAGGCTCCACCTCCTGACCGGCAAAGACACAGCCCTACTGATGGAGTCACTAGGGGGGCATCAGCTGACCCTGTGACATGGGTCAGCAAGTGCTGGAAGAGAAGCTGTCAGGCTGCACTGCAGTTATTTCTCAAGGCAGTCTTATTTTAGAAGGTAAATCTATTTGACTGCTTCCGAAATCAGTCAGACCGTCAGGTGTAAGAAGCCCCTCTTTCCAGCTGATAATGGAGGCACTTCTTCAATTGTCCCCAGATGCTGTGATAAAGTTCAAAGGAAAGGCTGCTGGCCTGCTAACATCCCTGTTGGGCACCACCCATTAGACTACGGTGTGCTAAACAGAGCTTTTCTGCAGAAGAGCGCTTTCCAGGCTAGAACTCCCTTCCAGCCTGGGAATTAGCTCCTGCAAGCCTTTGGTTGGGTAACTGCACCTACCAGTTGAACAACATGTTGTCCCGATCAAGCTGTTCCCCTCCTGTGAGACAGCAGAATCTATGATAGAGGTGCAGAAAGAGAGAGTGGAGGGGCTGTGGTGCTCTGAGTCCAGAGCAGGGCTCTCAAAATGTGGCTATTCCACCCGCTGATCACTTTAGCACTACGTAGCTGCTGATTGAGCCCCTCCCCCGCTACCAGAAAACAAAAATAAAAAAAGTTAAAAATACCAGTTACCTTCAGTCTATGGGAGTCAGCCAATTCACCCAGAGCAGGCGGAGCTCAGTTAAGAGAAGAAATTTCTTGTTCAGGGGCATGTAGACCAGACTGACAGCCCTATGCCATGTCCTGGGGCTCAGTGGACGTCTAGAAAGCTCTGTTTATCAATCTAGGCCTTGGTTATCAGAGGAAATTAAGGAGACGTGTGTCTAGTTTGTCATCTTGACTCTGCCTCCACATCATTGTAATTAGGTAATAGTGACAGCTGTGACCAGAACGCGTTAAAACCAAAACCCAGTGTCATGGATTCAGAGTAGAATTGCCCCATAGAGTTTCCGAGGAGCGCCTGGTGGATTTGAACCGCTGACCTTTTTTTGCAGTCATAGCACTTAACCAATGCGCCACCAGAGTTTCATTAGAAGGCTCAAACAGTAAATTAACATAGAGTTTTATATATCTATAGGATATCATCCTGCTGACCTCTGGCTGGAGGAAGGAGAGTGGGTGGAGAGGAGCGGAAAGGAGGCTGTTGGGAGGATGAGACATGTATGGAGCAGAGAGGAATAGTGTGCTGTCACCGGACAGGGAGAGCAGGGGAAGCTGCATATAGGTGGGCATGTAAATTTATACGGGAATGTACATTTTCACTCAGTCATGTTAAATAAAAAAAAGAAAAAAAAAACAACGTAGAGTTTTAGCCTTATATACATACTGATACATTTAAGCTGGGCTTAAGAAAAATCTTTTTGTTGTTACGACTAGCTACAGGGTTGTTCACTTATTATTTTATTGTGCTTTAGATGAAACTTTACAGCTCAAGTTAATTTCTCATACAAAAATTTATACACATAGTGTTTTGTGATATTCCTTGCAATCCCCACAATGTGACAGACACTCCCCCTTTCCAGCTTATGTTCTCTGTGTCCATTAGACCAGCTGCTGTCCTTTCCTGCTTTCTCATTTTGCCTTTGGACAAAAGTCACCCATTTGGTCTCACATCCGACTAAAACAAAGCAGCACAAGCATCACATGTGTTATCTCTTGTTGATAGTCCTGTCTAATCTTTGTCCGTGGGCTTCAGGAATGATTTCACTTCTGGGTGAACAGGACATCTGGAGGCCATACTTTCAGGAGCTCCTCCAGTCTCTGCCAGACCATTAAGTCTGGGCTTTTTACAGGAATTTGAGTTCTGTCCGCAGTGTTTTCCTGCTCTCTTCCGGACTCTGTTGGGTGCCACTGGGATACTTTTATAAAAAGCAAAAACTTTTGCTGAAACACTGCACAAAAATTTTATAGACCGTCATTTTGGTGTCACCCCCTCTGGTAGTGTCACTTGATGAGGTCCATACACCCAGTAACCCCTTACCTAGTATGCCACTCCCAGAACTAGCCATGGTTAGGACATTTTTCACAAAGACACACAATGTTGCAGTGAATATGCTTGTACTTGGTTCACGGTATATAAGTGGGTGAACTTTTATAAGGTCTAGACATAGTTGTTGTAGGATTTCTGGACTGTAGGATGTATGCATCATCAACCTAACTCTGAAATCCACTGCCATCAAGTCAATTGTGACTCATAGCGACCCTACAGGACAGAGTAGAACTATCCCATAGAGCTTTCAAGGAGCACCTGGTAGATTCGAACTACCAACCTCTTGATCAGCAGTCACAGCACTTGACTACTACACCAGCAGGGTTTCCATCAAACAATCCAAAAAACCCACTGCCATCAAGGTGATTCCGACTTACAGTGACTCTATAGACAGAGTAGAACGGCTGCACAGAACTTCCTAGGTGTGCCTGGTGGATTTGAACTGCCAATCTTCTGGTTAGCAGCCGTTGTACCTAACTGCTACATTACCAAGGTTTCCTCAGCCCAACTAGACATTGTTAAAATATTCTTCAGAGTTGCACCAATTTACACTCCCATCAGCAAAGGGTTATAATTTCAATGGCTTTGCATTCTTGACAGCCTATGCTGCTTTCAGATTTAGAGATTTGATGTATCCCATGTGCTCCAGAGAAATTCCTGAGGGAAAGTAAAACTATCAAATGAGTATAATTTATTTTAGAACTTTCCAGAGAGCCAGAAATGTAAAAACCCCATTTTGACAACTTAAAATGAATTCATTGGCTTGTTTTCAAAACATATATAAACAACAGTAATGTGAAGGAAAATCATGTGGGAAAAGCACAAAATTGTCTGTAGTATCACTTCATTAACATGTTGTTGTTGTCCTGTGTCACTGAGTGGGTCCCAACCCATAGTGATTCTGTAGGACAGAGGTGGAGCTGCCCCATAGGTTTCCTAGGAGCTCTGATAGGGCAGCAGTTGAGATATAGGGCAGCAGTTGAGATCTTGACTGCTAACTGGAAGTGTGAATTCACCAACTCCTTCTTGGTCGTGATTTTTGAACCTCTAGGAGCTGATGATTTTATTTTTAGCAACCCAGTACTTAACCATCATGTCACCAGGGCTCCTGTCAACAACATAATGTCCTTCTTTTTATACCACAGATACCTATTGACTTGGAAATTACTTTGTAGCTTTATACAACTTGAATGATCTTAAGAAAAACTCATTCACTGTTGGCTTTATTTTACATGTTATGCATATTTGGCAGATAAGTTTAGTCCTGAACTAATGGGCCTGAGTTCGATGACAACTAAGTAAAAATGAACAGGACAAGCTTCCAGGTCAGAGTTTTTATTTAGAAATTGTCACTCGTTACTTTTGGAGTTCCAGCAAAAGCTTTTCTAGTCATGTAGAAAGTCTCGATGTGCTTTTGCAAGATTTTTTTTTTGCAGCAAAAAATTAAATGCACATGAAGCAAAGCATGCTACAATGTAAAATGAATGATCACAGCACAAAATAGCAGTTTATAAAACTAGCAGTTTTTCACTTCTTTTCTTTGCCACTAATTCCATTTGTTTGTAAATGTCCTGGTAGAGAGCAAGGAATGACTCTGGATGGCAGTAGTATGACAGGGGTTGGTACGGGGTCTTCCGTGCTAGGCGCAGTATTAGGACTTCACCAGAAATGAGGATATAGATGTGTATTTCTAGCTTCATAAAGAAACAGAAGATCTTTATAGGAAATTTTAATTGTAAGTACTTTTGTTCCTCAAAAATGTAATTTTAGATGCAGATGTGATGAAAATTATGACAAAAAGCATCTTTGATATAACATCAAGATGACATCTAACCTATACAGAGAGATCAAAGTCTCAGTTAACAATTCAAGGCCAGTTGTCACAGTTTCCAGGAGAAATGGTATCTTTTTCGGTTTCTCAGTTCTTCTCATTGATGTAATCACTCAGAAAAGTCTTTCGCTCAGCTTTGAGCCACAGAACCAATTTAGTGTATTATTAGCCAGTTACTTCCTTGAAAAATTCCTGTCGCTTGCTGTTCCACCTCCGTTAGATGACATACACTTGCTGGCTAGAAGCGTATGGCATTACAGAAGCCAGTGGAACTACCTTCCTTTCTGCTATGCTCATCTTCTGTCTTCACCATCTGCAAGACATAAAAACATGCATTGTCCTTCATGTCATTTCATGTATTTAAAAAATGTCCCCCCGGAGCTTACTTTTTTTATATCGCTTATGACACGAACACAAGTCTTTTTCTCTTGGAAGTCTTCACCATTTTCAGTATTCATAACAAGCCCGATACAAGGTGATGTGTTAATACATATAAAAGAACAGGTAAGTAGAATTATAGATACACTTCTTCCTGTGTTACTACAATTGGTACAACCCAAAATTCCATGTTCAGCGAATCCAGTGACCAGTATTGGGGTGAGGCCTTCGTGGCATAGTGGTTAAAGAGGCTAGCTGCTAACCAAAAGGTTGGTAGTTCGAATCCACAAGCCATTCCTTGGAAAGCCTAAGAGAAGTTCTACTTTTTCTATGGGTTTGCTTGAATCGGAATCAACTCAGCCGCAGTGGGTTTGAATCACTGGGGCAGTGGTGGTTCTGTGGTAGAATTCTCACTGCCTATGTGGGAGAACAAGGTTCTATTCCCAGTAAATGTCCCTCATGCGCAGACATTACCCATCCATCAGTGGAAAGTTGTATGCCACAATGATGTTGGAGCCCAGATGGCACGATGGTTGAGGGCTTGGCTACTAACCAAAAAGTCAACAGTTTGAATCCATCAGCTGCTTCTTGGAAATCCTGTAGGGCAGCTCTTCTCTGTCCTTTGGGGTTGCTATGAGTCAGAATTGACTCCATGGCAACAGTTTTTCATGACACTGAAGGATCCCTGGTGGTGCAGTGGTTAAGAACTTGGCTGCTATCCACAAGACAGGTAGTTCATATCTACTAGCGGTACCTTGGAAACCCTGTAGGACAGTGCTACTCTGTCTTATAGGGTCATTATGAGTTGGAATTAACTCAGTAGCAATGGGTTAGGCTTTTTGGTTATGATGTTTAAAGGTTTTCTGTGGAGCTTTCAGACTGACATTCTCAGAAGAAAGGCCTGATGATCTACTTCCAAAAACCCTACAGGTCACAGTGATCTGGTGAGCAATCAGTCATGGGAATGGAGCAGGACCAGGCAGCATTCTGTTCTGTTGTACACAGCACTGCCACGATTCAGGCACTACCTGCCAATACTACTGAACGGGTGCCAGAAGAGATTTACAATGGACAATGCCAGAGCTCTGCCTACAACACTCTGATCTCTTCTTAACATTACTCCAGGCCACCCATGCCTGCTTCTAACATCTAGCACCTACGATTTTTCTTGGGAGGACTGATGTCAAGCTCCTAGAAGGGCTTTAGCCACATGCAATTGATGAGTGCCCAAGAGTACACATCCCTCCCCAGGGCAGCCCTTGGCAGTGAATGATCTATGACATGGTAAGAAAGCCAATTTCCTGGCCTCAGATCCGGGTATTTCAGGTATAACACATACTTCTGAGTTCCCCTGAAGGATCAGGCTGAGGTTACCCATCGTGGCACTTGGTCTGAGATGATATCCTTGTTTGAGTACCACACCTTCCCTGTTGTACTTTCTCCATCCCCCATACTGGTTCCCCCAGAGTCATTTCAATAAATTATGTACAGGCAACCTGAGGTCTGCTTCTGGCCTAAGACAGAAATCCAGAGAAACTCCAGCCTAGCCCTCTCAGGAAAAAAAAAAAAAATCCATACTTCTAACACATTTAAAAGTTAGAATCTACTTTTTTTCTATTAAGAGTTTAGTAGTTTAAAAAAGATGTAATTTGAGATGTATTATAAAAACTGACATTTTAAAATAAAATAAAACTTTCACAGCTCTGTTTTAATTTATCCAAATATTTTTGTTCCCACTTTGCGGTGACTATAAATTGTCCTGTACGAACATTCTGGTACATGACTTTTGGTGAACATAGATTTCTGTTGGGTATACACTTTGGAATAAAATTGCTGGGTTAGGGAACATGTCTATTGTCAGCTTCAGTAGATACCCAAGAATGTGTATTTCAAAATAATTTCCTACATGATTCTGCTACCCAGTAAGGACTGTGAGTGGCCACTTTATAGTTCACCATACCTTTTCAGACTCCATCTCCTATTTCCTCTGGATATGTAAGCCAGTAGCCATTTTTCTAGCCAGGCTAAGATGCTGCCTTCAGACTCCCCCTTGCCCTTTATTAGTACCACAGTAAGTAACCTTGACCTCTCTAGACCCCATGGAGTCCAAGATTCAGCTGGGAGCCTCATCTCAGACCAAGAAAGCCATAGTGACTAGGATAGTAGACTCAGAAAGCTAATGCTCCTTGTACTGCTCCCCTCTGCAAGCCCCCATTCTGCACAGGGGAGCAGGGCTTCTCTTGTCTACCCAGGACCTCTCATCCTTGTTCTCACCCCTCTTCACCTCTTACTCCCTGGCTCCACACCAGGCATTCATACCTGCTGTTGGGGATTAAGTTGTATCTCCTCAAAATGTGTTAGAAATCCTGACCTCTACGTCTACAGACCTTGGAAACTCTACGGGACAGGTCTACTGGGACCTCTAGGTCACTATGAGTTGACCTGAATCAATGGCAGTGGGTTTATGCCTACAGATGGAGACACAATTGAATCAACAACCAACATCTACTTTTATTTCTGATTTTGCCAATGGAATTGACTCACCTCTTTGGCTTTCTGAAACTATACTTTCCTCGCTCCCTCATTTTAGGGACTCCTTGTAGCCCTAGGTGATAAGCCTCTCTGTCATTTTGTCCTAGCATCCCCATCTGTCCCAGGCAGTTCCAACTGCTCATCCCTTACCAGAGAAAATCAAAACAAACCCAGGTACTTGCCAACTCTGTTGCATTCAAGGTTACCTTTTCTTCTTCTTTGTGTATAACTCTCTGAAGCTGTAATCTCTTCTGAATGCGCCTCTTCCTCCTCTTTCAGCATCAGTTCTCCAGTTGCAAAGAGCATGTATAACTTGTGGATCAAATCAGCAGTCAGCCCAGAACCTTCACTCTGATTATCACTCCCTAATACAAAGAAATGCTCCGGGGAATCAGACTCCCCCAGCGGCTCACTGTTTCCTGACTCTATTTCATACATCTCAGGAAGAAGGCTGAGGTGACAGAGAAAAGAGATGAAAAATACGTTATCTCAGTCCCTTACATGATTAAATGTAAATACAGCCAGATCACACACCAGGAATTGATTTTATGCACATGATTGAAGTAGTCCAAATGTAGTTTGTGGAGGGAATTTGACTCGGGGCAATTTTATAATATTTCAAAGGGAAATTAGACATTTGTTTCAATGTTTTAAGACTTCAGGCCAATATTATTTTCATTGCTGAATTTTTATTGAGTGCCTAGGGCTGTACTGTGCAAAATCAGACTTGAAAAAAATCTTTCTTGTCAATCTTCACATGGGTTCTGCTTAGTAAGAGGCAAATGTTTTTGCTGTTATTTTATGACTTTTTACATGTTTTCTTCTGCTCTAAAATTATACTCCCAACCTTCAGTATTGTAAGTTTTTGGATTGGGTAGTGACCAATTAATAGCTACTAATAAAGGGCTTATTATTATTATTATTATTTTTGGCAAAAGAAACAGAAATGAAAACAATTGTTTCCAATATTTATCACATTTGATTTGCTATTAACACCAGAACTGGGTTGTCAGCACAAACAAGGAGCATTCAAAACACACGCATACGCATGTACACAAACACTCACACGTATACATACACACACACAATCAAACTTGTATCTTGAAAACTAAAATGCCATTAATTTCAGATTATTTTCTTAAGGACCATTGCTAGCTGTAGTAGTACCAAATCTTTGAATTTTTCAACTCACAGTACAGAGTCTTCTGTTGCAACTTCGTGTGGTTTGGCAGAGGTGATGTTAACACACTTGGGTCTCAGATCTGCAGGAGGATATTTGTTGAAGGCACCTGGGAAGAACACAAGGTGGTTTAGTTTAAATTTTACCCCACTACATTCTGACCAAAGTCATTCAAAGTCAGTCTATCTTTTCTGTGGTTGAAAGTGTTTTTAAGAGAAAATTAATCAAGGGTCTCTACAAAGTAGGCATCTTCTGACATTGAAAGACTTGTTGCAGAGTTAATGACACATAGCAGTGATTGAATCAAAAGTTCCCATTTTCTGTACGTCACGAGCTTGTAATGTAGTTCAAAGACATCTCTTAATCTTTTATTGTTTCTTTCCCTTTACAAGAAGGATTCTCCTAGAGGACTCATTAGCTAGTGAAATGTCTGCCCTATTTATCTAGAGGTTGGGAGAAGGCACTACTTTTTTCTGAAAGTAACAAGTTTAACCCACCCACTGTTGTCAAGCCAATTCCAACTTATAGTGATCCTATAGGTAAAAGTAGCACTGTCCCATAGAGTTTCCAAGGAGTGCCTGGTAGATTTGAACTGCTGACCTTTAATGGTTAGCAGACATAACACCTAACCACTATGCCCACCAGGACAGTAAATTTTATTTCTGAGTTCTAAGATTCTTGAGAGTCTACGTGAGCCCTGGAGGCTTTATTAAATCTGATTCCCTGGTAAAGGTGGAGGAGCTGCAGACAACCAACCATTCAATGAGACCTCTGCCCCATTTCTAATTCCCCAATTGTATACTAAAAACACTTAGGTTTGCTATATACCTGTGCCCTAAAATGGTAACATGTGCTCAGGCTCTGGCAACCACCTTTGAACTCCTTCTGTATACAAACATCCTCAAAATTCCTACGTGAGCCTGCTGTCTGGGGCAGTGGTGGGAGAAGAGACTTTGCCCGTGGCTTATAAGAATTCAGGTCAGAATCGAGGTTAATTTATAATGACAAGATAAAATGGAATTCCTTGGAGCAGTTGGAGTGGTGGTAATGGGCTATTATATATCTCAGTAGCACACCTTGTTAGGGATTTAGTAACTGAAGTACAGTTTAATGGATATAGAGCACAGCCCTGAGATCCAAATGAGTACGGTTGTGTCGGCACTTGCCCACTATTAACTGTGAGCCTTTGAGAAATTTATTTAATATCTCTGAACATTTATAAAATGGGGATACTAATACTTTTTCAAGGACTGTATTGAGGATTAAGTAATCTGTGTAAAGAACTTACCACAGTGACTGGCACGTAGCAGACAGTCACAGATTAAAAGGTTAAAAGGTACTTCTCACCCATATGGAGATTTCCTGGCAAAAACCTTAATGGTACAGCAATGAGGCACAGGGTTAACTAGATCTGGGATTTTTCTCTGTTGGGTTTCTCATTACTGCCCACTCGTGCCTTAGAGTCCACTGCTTTTGACTGAAGTGAGGACCGAATCTACTGGTGGATTGTACACAGAGATATTAAATCTACTACAAAAGCAACAGCACAGAAAAGCTGGAACAACTTACGTCTGATTGAATGGATAAATGGCTTGACAAACTTGCTGGCATAGTTGTAATCGGGCTTGTGGATTCGACCAAGCTGGATTAAGTGATGATCCAACGGGTGGCTAGCTAATTCTTCTAATTCCTTGTCATCGTGTGTAGGGCCAAAAGAAAACACGAATATGGAGTAACCTTGACACTTGGCCCTCAGAGATGCATTTGTTAAGAATGCTTTGTCTAGAGGGTTAGTTTCACCAGCAGATATTATAAAGATAACTTTGTTTTTCCTCATTTTGGGAATTCCTGTAAAGACGTTGTCAACTGTCCACTGCAGAGCACGGCCAATAAAAGCATCTCCACCGAGTTGTTGAAGAGAATTTTCAAGATGATGTTTCACTTTGTATTTACTGTTATAAGTTACCAAGTCAAATTCCAGGTAGACTGGGCATTCTTCAGTGTTGGGCAGGTAGCCGAGAGGAGAGTAACTGAGGACTGCCACTCTGTCTCCTAAGGCGGAGATCAGAGGGTTGGGGGCGATATGGAGGTAATCAAGCACTGAGTTTACAAAAGCTTTCACTTCGTTGAACTCATCGTGCCCTACTCTGTGGGAGGCGTCTATGAGGAAAGCCACATCCATGTAATAATCTTGAATAGAGGCACTTTCAGGTTCATAAAAAGGATCCAGTTCTTCTTTTCTGCCATGATCTGCAAGTCCTGCAACAGAATAACTCAAGTCACCCTTTTTAGTAAAAGGATAAACTAGAAACTCAGAACTCCTACATCAAGGATGGCAAATACGATGCCACCATATCCCACTCCCACACCCATGGCCGACTTCACTAATCAGTCACAGAGTTTGTCCCCAGATGCATTCTCCAAACCTTTCTTCACATAGAGCACCTGCAGACAAATGTTGTTACATGAGAGTTAAAAAAATATTTAATATCCCATCTTACATCTTTGTCAAAGGATTTATTTATTCTTCACCTGTTTTCTGGATGCAAGATGAGACACACAGAACTATTTTCAGTGTACCCCCAAATGGTTACAAAACATTCCCACACCCACGGCAGACTTCACTAATCAATCACAGAGTTTGTCCCCAGATGCATTCTCCAAACCTTTCTTCACACAGAGCACTTGGAGTCGAATGTTCTCATATGAGAGTTAAAAAAAAAAAATTTAATATCCCATCTTACATCAAAGGCTTTATTTATTCTTCAACTATTTTCTAGATGCAAGATGAGATACACAGAGCTATTTTTAGTACATCCCAAATGGTTACAAAAACTGGAGTACACATTTGCATGGGATTTAATCATATGTAATAACCCCAATGGAGTACACATTTGCATGGGATTTAATCATACATAATAACCTCAAGAGAAAAGTATGTAAGTCAAGGTCCCATTTACCAATGGCACAAACACACCTTTATACACACAACCAAAGTATGCACCGTGGAGTGTTGTCACTAGAATTAGCATAAGTGTTGACTTCAGAATCTGAACTCTGTATGAGACGTACTCTAAGACCATGGTACCCAAAGCGCCAATCTGCAGTTTATCAGCTCACGAAAAGATAAGGAGATTGTGTCACGATGTAAGTCAACTCTATTACTAAGCACTTTGATCAATTTAATTGACTTTTTCTGAAGTAAGATTTTCTTTATAACGAAAGCAGCATCTTCATTTACATTTTGATGCAAGCTTCTTAATCTGTTTCAGACCAGTATTTCAAGTACCAGTCCTCTTAAAGAATCATGAAACCACTGCTCCTAATTATAGGAATGATGGCTGGTAGGTGAGACCGAAAACAGGAAATTTCAGCTCAGAAAAATAGGGAGATGGTGGCCAAAACTTTTTCCTTCTATGAAAGAATCATGTTTGTGAGTTTCATTGAATAGGAAGTAGTTTTCTAACTGGCAAAAATGTAATGATCCCCATTTGTGCTTGACCCTGTAATAGATGTTTTTACATATATTATCCATTTAATTCTCACAACATAAATCTATTAACCTGTATTAGTGCTATGAAAGTTTAGTACTGAAATAGAATGCAAAAATATCACTAGCTATTAATTTTATAGTTATATTAACATCAGAAAGGCATGGATACTGAGATGTTTATATATAGATGTATATCCCATTTTGGTTCTACTTTGGGCCTAGCTTAGTGACTCTCAAAATTCTGTGTGCTTAAGCATTATTGTACTAGGTTACATTACAAAAATTACATAGAGTTCTTTGTACAAAGCATTTTTTGAGGAAAATTTAGACCATGGACATTTTTTGCCTTATGCTTTGATTTCAGACCCTAACCTCATGCAAAGAAGGAAATCTGCTGTACTTCTTTGTTGAACAGTACCTTTTCTTGGTGGAAAGACAGAATGTTGAATATTCTATAAAATTTATAAAAAAGAACGCAGGATTGAAAACTGAAATCTTCTCTACAGTTTATCATCTTGAAGAGGCTAGGGAAAGCCGCAGTTTTATGAAGTCAAATTTTAACACCTACAGTAACTTTAACTTTGGCTTTGTTCTCCTTATTTTGATGCTATGTATAATTTCTATGACCACCTTGTATTTAGATTTTCCTAAAAAGTCAGGAATTGGAGGAGGAAATCAAATACATGTCTGATTGCCTCCACGAACAACTGTCCCTTCTGCTATGAGACCAGAAGTACTAGATGGTGCCTGGCTACCATTACTGAATATTTCGATCAAGATTCTATAGGAGAATCCTGATCAAAAGGGGGAAAACAGAGAACATAATTTCAGATTCTCCTTGGAATCCAGACTTTCTGAAGCCACTGAAGTGGAATGACCCTTTGAAACTACTGCCCTGAGACAATCTTTAAACCTGAAACCAAAACTACTCCCAGAAGTCTTACATGAACCAAAAAATATTTATTGTGATCAATACAGTACATAGTACATCTGCTTTGAGCACTGTGTTCTGTTCAAGAAATATTTATGCGATATCCTACTGACTACGGGCGATTCAAAAGGTCAGCTGGGAAGCTTAGAGAGCGGTGAGCTTAAAATAACGGTGATGAAATCCGTGGAGAAGGACAGTAAGAACGGTAGCAGACCTTGAGTAATGTAACCCTTGTCACTGAATCATACGTGCAGATATCGTGAAAATGGTGTGTCTTTGCATATTTACACAAAAATTAAAAATGCAAACAAATGAACAAAACAATCTGTTATGAAAGTTGAGTTCATCAGAATCTCCAAGAAACAATTCTCAAAGTACTCTTAGTAAATTGCTATTAACCATCCTGCAAAAGGAACCCACGTTCTCAGTTAATGCACGCTTAGGTGTGATAATCAATACACTGTTGACTCATTCATATCTACCAACAATAAGGAAAACCATTTTCTAGATTGCCCATTTGTTTTCTATCCTTGGGGAAAGAAGAGGAGCACAGAGTTCCCTGACAAACTGTTGTCATAATGTCTGATTTAGTTTTCATTCAGTAATAACTTTCATGCCAAGTAGTAACACTGAGATAGGGCACACTCATCCAAATTCTCCGTGGGTTTTGATAGACTGTGGAAGTTGGAAGGGAAATATGAGTATATTACGACTTCCTGCGCAGTACAGTCTCAAGGGTAGAGTCCATGGATCGAAATTAATAGAGCTGCTGTCAGACTCCAGCTGCTCTGTGAAATGTGGACAAACCATTGAACTTTTCTAAGCGCTAATGTATACATCTGAAAAATGGAGTCATCCCTGCTTCTATCCACATCTCAGTAATACTGTAAGGCTCTGTAAGAATTTATGGTATGACTGTTTTGAATGTTGACTTGAGGACTGATGGATTCTAGGTAGGGAACGCTAAACTCAGTTTTTTAGTAAGGGGCAAATCGCAGTGATTCCAAGTTCACTAAAAATTAGCCAAGTTACTACCAGGCCTTACTGAATTTGTGAAAAAACAGGCTTAGTTCTTCAAAGGAAAAGAGTCAATATTGTAAGAGGAAATGGTCTACTACGTGAGCTTTAAATGTGCAATAAATCCTGCCTTCCTGGTGTAAATGTCATCAGGTCACGGCACATTCTACTTTGTTTTAACATATAGTTGGATTTGATTTGCTAAAATTTTGTTTAGAATTTTGTGTCTTATTGCCATGAGTCAGGGGCCAACATGACACAAGCTAAACACAATATGCGTAAGTGATATTGATCTTTGGTTTTCTTTTCACGTAATTGCCTCTCTCTGATTTTGGCATCAAGGTAATCTGGCTTTAAGGAATGACCTGATATGCATTCTCTCTTCTTTAGTTTTTTGGAACAATTTGTGCATAATTGGTATTATTTTTTTCTTAAAAAAAATTCAGCACTAAACCCATCTGGGTTTGGAGGTTTTTTTGTGGGAAGGTTTGAAACTACAGAATCAATTTCTTTAACAGGTATAGGTTTACCCTGGAGCTGGTACCCTGAATTTAGACAAAATTTGGTACCAGAAGAGTAGTCTGCTGCTGTAACAGATATATAAATGTGGAAGCAGTTTTGAAACTGTGAATGGATAGAGGCTGGAAGAACTTTAAAGCAACTAATAATAAAAGTTTGAAAACACCAGTCATGAATGATTAAGAGCTACAGCTGCTAACCAGAAGGCTGGCAGTTTGAATTTACCAGGCACTACTTAGAAACCATATGGGGCAGTTCTACTCTGTCCTATAAGGTCAATATGAGTAGGAATCAACTGGACAGCAACGTGTTTAATAGTGAAAGCATAGGGTGCCTTGAAGAGAATGCTGGTGGAATTATGCACGTCATAGACAATTCTGGTGAGGACTCAGAAGAAAGTGAGGAAGGCTGTTATAGCTGAGACAGTGCAAAATGGTGAGAAGTATCAGCAGAGAAATGGCAGCAGCAGAACCAGGAGACCATCAGGAGACAGCGCTGGGGCTGACCCACAAAGTGAGCGAGAGAGCTGCGTGCCTTTGTGCAAGCGACTTCCTGGAGGAGAGGGGTGCCTCCAAGCACCTGTTTGTGGAGCTAGGCTTGTCAAACTGTGCCGAAAGAGAGCTGAGCAACTTACAGCTGAAGTTTACTGGCAGTAGGGATTGCCTCCAGGCATTTATCAGTGGAGCTAGAGAGCTTTGGAATACTTTCCCCAGCAGGGCAGATGCAGTCAGTGAGGCCTGAGGAGGGGCTGAAAGGCCAAAGATCTAAGAAGTGGAAGCTGAAGGGATAAGGAACACAAAAACCAACCTGCCTCAGTCTCCAAGGATAGGACCACGATCTCTGGGGTCTCAAAGGGTGGAGCCATGGCCTCTGAGGCTACAGTGGGTACGGCCAAAGCCTCCTAGGTTTCAGAGAGTCAGATCTTCACCAACTCACTTTTGGAATGCGGAACTGCCGTTTCTGAATGCCAACTGGATGGGGCAGCATCTGTTACCCAAAGCTGAGGGGGTTGGGCTGCCATGCTCCGGGGGCAGAACAATAGGCTAGGCGGGCAGAATCACCACTCAGATGGGCTTGAAGAATGGGGCTGCCCAAGTGCCAGCAAGCAAAGTTAGGGTTCCACTAGGCTTGGAAGGTGGAACTGAGGCCCAGGGCCAAGAACGTCCCACCTAGAATTCATAGAGTGTGGCCAACATCCAGGTTTGTCCACAAGATCTTAGAGAACAGAAGATTGTTTTCAAATCTGAAGAGCTAATGTAATGTGTTCTGCTAACTTACTTGTTTTTTTTCACTTCTTTCCCTCCAGTTTCATTTCTAATGGAAATGTCTACCTTGTGCCCATTTCAGCACTGTACTTTGAAAGCAGATAACTTACATTCTAGGTTTCACAAATGAAGAGGAATTTTGCAGAAGACGAGATTTTGGATTTGGAGTTAATGTGAGACTTTTGAGATGACATGATGGGGGGAATGTGTCATACTTGCAGCAAGTACCTGAATTTGGGGGGGCAAAGAGTGGAATGTATAGATTAAATTATGTCTCTTCAAAATGTGTGTCAACTTGGCTGGGCCATGATTCCTGGTGTCATGTGACTGGCTCCTATTTATTCATCTGATGTGATTTTCCTTTGTGTTTTGAACCCTACCTCTATGTTAATGAGGCAGGACTCAATCTACAGGATTAGTTTGCATGTTGAGTCAATCTCTTTTGAGATACACAAGAAGCAACTGAGCACAGAGGAGGGGGACCTCCTACCACCAAGAAAGTAGGGTTGGGAGCAGGATATGTCCTTTGCAGCCTGGGTCTCTGGGTTGAAAAGCTCCTAGACCACAGTAAAATTGATGACAACGGTCTTCCCCTAGAACTGACAGAGACAGAAAGGCTTCCCCTCAAGCTGGTGCCCTGAATTTAGACTTTTAGTTTCTTAGACTGTGAGACAATACTTTTCTGCTTCTTAAAGCCATTTCTGTTATAGCAGCTCTAGATAACGAATATCCATACCAATTATCATGGTTATCTAGATCTGCTATAACAGAAATACTATATGTAGGTAACTTCAACAAACAGAGATTTATTCTCTCCCAGTCAAGTAGGCTGAAAATCCAAATCCAGGGTGCCAGCTCCAGAGGAAGGATTTCTTTTCTCTGTTGACTCTGGAGTAAGGTCCTTGTCATCAATCTTCCCTTGGTCTGCTCTAAGCACTGCTGTGTTGGTGGCATGAGGTCACCATGTCTTTCTGCTTGCTTTCTTTTATATCTCTAAAGAGATTGGCTTAAGACATTATATAATCATTTGTGTTTTATCAATATAACTGCCACTAGTTCATCTCATTGATAACCCTGGTGGCTTAGTGGGTTAAGTGCTACATCTACTGACTGAAAGGTCAGCAGTTCGGATCCAACAGGCATTCCTTGGAAACTCGAGAGGGCAGTTCCACTCTGAGCTCTGGGATCACTATGAGTTGGACCTGACTTGACAGCAGTTTTTTTTTTAATCCATCTCATTACATCGTAATGATAGGTTTTACAACACATAGGGAAATCACATCAGATGGCAAAATCATAGATAATCACACTATGGGAAATTATGACCCAGCCAAGTGGACAGACATTTTTGGGGGACATAATTCAATCTGTGACACCAATTAATGAATTCAGGTGCAGGAGATGGAACTCCTTCATACAAGATCTGTCTAAATCTTCCAGATCTCATCCAAACTCTCTTCTTAATCCTATCAACTGCTACATCTCCATGTCCCCTTAGGCCCCATCAAGAGTTCTTCAACGGGTTTTGGGATTACAGGACATTGGGCTCCTGGACACAAAGAATTTCACTTCCTCACCTCTGGGCCATTTCACCCACACATGTGCATATGGCCTCCGGTATACTGCTGAGGCCCGGACCAGAAGACCTTGGCCCCCTTTTCAATCCTTATCTTGGTCAGCTAGCTGAGCCTCTGCTTCAAAAGGTCCCAGGTGGGACTTCTCATCATTAAGTTTCTCCCAACTGGGGTGAATAGTATGGACTTGTTTAGACCACTTTAACATTGGGGGAACAGAAGGAGTTTCCGTTGCTCTCTACCAAATCCTCTGTAGCGCTGCATTAGAACCTTTGTCTGAACACCATCAAAGTCCACTATACTCATCCTGTTTCTTAGTAACCATTTAAAATGTCCATCCTCTTAGAATAAGTTCGTTCTCTGTTGTCTCTTCCCATTCTCCTATGAATTACCTTTATGTTTCCTGCAGCTGTAAGACCCATGTGGGGAACTGTGCCAACAGACCTGACAAGGTTTCTTGATTGTTTTGTTTAGCAATAGCAAGGTTACATGGTGTGCCCATGTAGCAGAGGCTCCTTGGACTACCATATCAGAATTGACTTGATGACAACAGGTTTGCTTTTTTGTTGTTGCTATCATGGCCTGTGTAGGGGGCATACTCACTGGAGGAATATCCTATCACCAGAAAGCCATTCCAGCATGGCTTGCATAAGCAGCAATCAGTTTCTTCTGGAGTATTCCACTGGATATTTAAAGAGGGACAGGGGAAGTTATCCTTCTCAGGATAAACAAATCACACTGAAAATTATCCAGTCTACCAGGCTGGCTATCTCTGGTTAACCTTCTGAGTGATGGATCTTACAACATCATTCATGACTGTTCTATAGTGAGTTGTGAGTCTTGCATCGATCAAAACATACACTTTCCTTCTGCAGCATTTAAAACAAAGACACTGCCCCTAATTAGTTGCTCTTATCATCTTTTTAGTAATGGTTCATCAGGAATCTGATGATACCAATCTACAAACGGAAGCCCCTCCTTTACGCTATACCTCTTGGTTTAAATAGTTTCTTCGTTTTGCCTGTTCCTGTCCCAGGCAACCTTCTTGGTGACTGGCTGTCATAGGGGTACTTCCTGTTGTTGTGAAGTAACTTTTCCTTTCAAGGCTAGCCCTGGAGCCAGTAGTCAGACTAGCTTCAACTAGAATGGATCTCAGTTTGGTTCAGTGCTGCAATGGGATCCTACATTCTTCGTAACAACAATGAAAGAATTATGTGTCTCTCTTTCTTTATGACACTGTTTTCCGATATACATGTAACTGCTGAGGCCTGTCACCCACAAAAGCCCCTGTGAACAAAGTCACAAGCTTATGTGATGACAGGCGGAGGCATGTCACCCGTGACATATTTCTGGCCATACTCTCCTTGATAATATTTTGCAACCTAATCAAATCTTCCTCAAAAAATACCTCCTCCTCTCCCGGCAGGAGGATCAAGGCAGATGCCTTCTAAGAGGGGCTTTACGGCCCCCTCGGCTTGTGAAATAATATTGGGAAAACCTGACTGGGAACTCCTAGAGAAAGGGCTCAGAGGAATGAATTCCAATACAGCATGCCCCACCTGAGAGCACTGAGGCCGGCTCAACCCTGCTGGCTTCTCCCAACTGCACATCCCCCTTCACAGGTGATAAGCAGATTGCAGGGAGACCCTGGGAGGCTCCTCAGGGACGCACCCCCCCACAGCCGGCTCTTAGAAATGAACATTCCACTCCTTGCGTCAGGAAGACAGATAGGCTCCCAAGTTTATTATATTTGGTATTGGCAAATAGACAAATACTAAAGAAATATCCTTCTTAGGACAGCTTGAGAGAAGGTTAGAGTGAGGGATGGTGGACACTTATTGTCCCCACAGGAAGCGATAAGAAAGAACAAAGAAGGAACAAATAGAGACTGTCAGAGTATAACTTTTTAAGATGAGTTTATTCTCTCTTCCTGCATCTTTGACCTTGAGGCATAGGTAGAGTTAATAGAGTTCCAGGATTAGCCTTGTTCTGACTATTAATTATAATCACAATATACTGGTCTCGAACCATTATTTAGAGGGCCCTAACGATTAACATGAAAAAGGACTTCAAGGTATCGGTTCTTTACTAGCCAACAGAGAGGACCCTAATAATTAACACGAAAAGAGACCACTGTCTTGGGCCATTATTTAGAAGACCCTAATGATTAACATGAAGAGAGACCACGAGGTATCCACTTCTTGTTAGCCAATTGCTTATGTGGTCAAAGTACAGTTACCTCATTGACTATAAAAAATAAAGGAAGACAGACCTTAACAGGCTGCCATTCTCCAAAACTCTTTCCTGTGTCAGTCTGATTTCCTCTGCCGACGCCTTACCCTCCCTTCGTGGGCCCCAAAAAGTTGTTGGGGCTGGCCCCCAGCATGCAACTAGCATAGTTTAAAGTCAGGAAAGATGTGCGTCAGGGTTGTATCCTTTCACCATACCTTTTCAATCTGTATCCTGAGCAAATAATACAAGAAGCTGCACTGTATGAAGAAGGAGAAGGCATCAGGATTGGAGGCAGACTCGTTTACAACCTGTGTTATGCAGATGACCCAACCTTGCTTTCTGGAAGTGAAAAGGACTTGAAACACTGATAAAGCTCAAAGGCCACAACCTTCAGACAACAAAGACTCATACCAATTGCATGGTGTATCACTGTGTGTTGCACCTCAGCATCAAGAAGCCAAAATTCTTCACAACTGTGCCAGTATGCAACATCATGACAAATGGAAAAAGGATTGAGGTTGTCAAGAATTTCATTTTACTTGGATCCACAATCAATAGCCACAGAGGCAGCAGTCAAGAAATCAAAAGACGCATTGCACTGGGAAAATCTGCTGAAAAAGACCTCTTTCAAGTGTTGAAAAATAAAGATGTTACCCTGAAGACTAAGGCATGCCTGACTCAAGCCATGGTATTTTCAATTGCATCATATGCATGCAAAAGCTAGACAATGAATAAGGAAGACAGAAGAAGGATTGATGCCTTTGAATTGTGGCTTTGGAGCAGGATATTGAATATATTGTGGACTGTCAAAGGAACAAACAGATCTGTCTTGGAAGAAGCACAACCAGAGTGCTCCTTAGAAGCAAGAACAGTGAGACTGCACGTTGCACAATTTGGTCATGTTGTAAGAAGGGATCGGTCCGTGGAGAAAGACCTCATGCTTGATAAAGTACACAGTCAGCAGAAAAGCGGAAGACCCCCAACAAGATGGATTGACACAGTGGCTTGTGATGAACTCAACCACTCTAACACCAACTAAGTGAAGAACTACTTTTATGAAGTTCACCCCAAAGCTGATTCTTATGAGGTAGAAGTTAAAAGTGCCGCAAATGTCCAGGTTTTCCGAAGTGCTGCATCACTCCATCATCTCTAACATGAACTACACTCCCTTCCATCTTTGGGTTTGAAGAATCTCTGCAATGTCTCACAGAACTCATGAAGTGTGCTTACAGTTCAATGATTCATCTGGAAAGTAATGGGGTACAACCTTGGAATGGGATCAACTTGGAAATGATATGAATAGCTCAGGATGCAGTTCTTCTAACTGGATGGCCTCTCTTTGCCCTCTGCTGCTAGGCCTGCTGCAGCCTTGCTGTTGCCAGGGTCTGTGCTGAAGTTCTTTGGGGGCAAGCATTACCATTCTTAGCTCCATGGGTTGGCAAGCCTCACTGTAGCCAGCTTGCGCTAGTCTCCTGGTTTCTGCCATCTCACACCATTATTATTCTTGCTGGCCCTGTGTCACCAACTGTCTCTGTCTTCTGTGTCACAGAGTCTCTCTCCCCCTTTTCTGGGTCTCCTTTAAGGCTAGTGAAATAAGAGAACTGACCAATACCTTCTTTAGGGTGCCATACATTTTATTTACATGGCCTCATCCCTATAAGGGTGCCATGCACCTTATTTACACTATTAGCAAACTATCTAATCCCCTTGGTGGGACACAGAGCCTCATTTGCATAGTCCCACCCACTCATTTGGTGGGAGTTACAAAGACTATGGGTAGAAGGGCCATATTAAGTACTTCACTTCTACAATTATGCAATGTATTTGCTGCTTCTTTTTATATTTTTCCTTGCTGGGTTACAGGTTTTTGTTTCCCTATAAATAGTCAGGCACTTTCCTCTGGGAGGCAGTAAGTTAACACAGAAACTGTTGGATGATTTTGGGTCTTGCTTTTACAATTTTTAGGTTGATCTGGTGTAATGTTTAGTTCCCATCACTAAGACAAAACTTTCCAGAGTTTTCTACCCAATACTCTATGAATTGTGAGTTTTTGCAGTCTTTTCTGCAAGAAAAGGCATCAGTCCTGGCCCGGTCTGAGCCACTGGCACCATTCTCTAATCCTAACAGATGTTCCTTTCCCCAGTCTCGGGTAATTCCCTTATATGGATGTATTTCTCAGGACTCTGCTGAATAATTGAAGAGGCGCCTCTGCAGATCTCTTGGACTTTTTGTGTGCAGTTCTCTTCTCTGGCACTCTTCCCTGTGAGTTCTAACTGCTTTGCTCTCAACCTTGTCTCCTCACTTCAGTGAGTCTACTAGGCACTAGGATCTATCTGAATTTCCCCTTCCTGCCTGTGTCCTGGAAACCTTTTCAAGCAGGGAAGCTGGAACAAATGAGGCCGCACCCTCTTTGTTTTCCATCTTTTGAGGATCAGTGTCTTCCATTTTCTAATATCCAGTGTCTTGAAAACTGCTGTTACATGTGTGTGCATATGTATATATTAATGTGCACACATACAGCATATATTATGTATATATGTATGCATATATATTACATGTGTGCATATATATGCACACACTCATATACAACACATATATGTATATAGGTATGTATGTCTTTATCTGTTCCAGATAGGAGGTAAATCCAGTTCCTGTTACTCCATCGTTGGCTGCCCTAATAGACGAGAATGGATCATCTGATTTGAGAAGTCCACATGTTCTCATCCTTTTCACAAGAGACTAAGAAATGACCATTTATGAGCTGGGTTGTTCCTTTACCAATACTAAGTTATTCCTTTACTAACACTAATACATTTCAGAGGATTTGGCATTTCATAAGCATGTCTACAGTTAATGAGCCTCCCATTTCCCACCTACTTACAACCTAGTTTCAAACTCATCTTAGAATATTTTGATTGAAATGGAGGTCCTATTAAACTACTAAACATGAAAATAGGCATGCAGATGAAAGTGTACACTTTATATTCCTTTTTTGCTGTAGACACTATACAACAGTTTACTCTTAAAACATCAACACAGAAACATTTCTATAGTTCCCAGCCATAAATATTAAGAACTATGAGATTAATTAAATGCACAATTCTGTCTTTTTGACGTCTACGATCCTGGAGTACTCTAAACAATACTTGTTTTGCTAGCAATATCTCTATTTTCACAACTGTGTTTCAACATCTTTAAAAAGGCCAATCAATACATTTTGTCAAAACATAAGGAAAAGTATTCCATAAATGTGCTGGTAGAAAGTGAAGGGTTGACTTACCACGTTAACAGAATATTCTTTCATGCATGTCCCTATCAGAAATACATCTGCTTTTTCCAGTTTCCTTGTAAACACAAAAAATCTCAGGTCCATTCCAAAATATCCAGAACTATTTTCTAAAGAGATTAGTTTCATCTACAAAATCTCTAAAAATGGGTTCTCTATTTCCAGAATATGTAAGCATGAGAATCAATAAATGCAGATGATAAACAAACAAACAAACAAATCAAACCCACTGCCATTGAGTTGATTCCAATTCATAGCAACCCTATAGGCAGAGTAGAACTGCCCCACAGTTTCCAAGGAGCACTAGGTGGATTTGAACTGCCAAATTTTTGGTTAGCAATGGTAGTACTTAACCACTACGCTACCAGGATTTCCATGCAGATGACAGTACCTTGAAAACTCGAAAATTTATTCAAAACAGAAGGTCTAAATTTATCTTACTTTCAGTCCAAATTCATCTTACTTAGAAAGACTGAGCCTTCTAAAAGATTTTCCTTCAAGAAAATCCATCAGAACTGAATCAAACCCATTGTCCTTTTGTTGATTCTGACTCATAACAATCTTATAGAACAGAGTAGGACTGCTCCATAGAGTTTCCAAGGAACAGCTGGTGGATTTGAACTGCCAACCTTTTGGTTAGCATCCAAAAGCTTAACTGCTGTGCCACCAGAGTCTCAAACTTGGCAAAAGTGTGAATAAAATACACCTATAGCTCACCAAAATGCTGTGTATCTTCTAGAAATGCCACCAAGCCAAATTCTCATCTTTGACTCTGTGGAAGAATTCCCTCAGCACGGCAGAGAAGGGAGGGCTGGCTCCTCTTACTAGGGATAAGATTAGGAAGGAGAAGCAAGGGATCCAGCTGGATTTCCAGAGAAACAGGCTCAGATGTTTGCCTAACTCTGGCCAAGAATTTAAGCCACCATGCCAATTAACTTTAAGGGAGACGCGGGGGTGGAAAGGAAATTTGGGGAGATGAAGGCAACAAAGGATTCGAGCTATTTGGACTAGGATTAAGTAATCTGCTGCAGCTGTGCTGCTTTTGAGTGGTTTGTGGGAAATTTCAAGATATGCATGATTTATCTAGTGGTCTGCCCTGGAATTTACCCAGGGGCCAAAATTAGCCAGCACAGGCAAGTTACATGTACAACTGAGGCTACTTTACACGCAAGTTTGTGTCCACAGAACTGTTAGATATTTTTCATATTCACATTTTACATAATGACTTCCCATGAGGTTGGCGATGGCTTTCTCTTTTGCTTTTCCACCTTCCGAGTATTCAATGGAGCATTAACCTTGCTTTAGATCTTGGACTCAGTCCTCAGCATGTCCCCTTTCATGTACTCTCCCTACTAACACTATGAAGGTAAACCAAACCCAAACCCACTGCCATCCAGTTGATTCTGACTCACAGACACCCTACAGGTCAGAGTGGAACTGACCCATGGAGTTTCCAAGGAGCACCTGGTGGATTTGAACTGCCGACCTTTTGATCAGCAGCTGTAGCACTTAACCTCTACATCGCCAGGGTTTCTGTTATGAAGGTAGAAGTATCATTACTCCTCTTTCACAAATAAGCAAGCTAAGGCTTAGAGAAAGTAGCTGACTTGGCTAGGGACAGGTAGCCAGTAAGTGGTAGAGGCAGGATTTGAACTCAGCTCAATGTAATTCCTTCAGAAGAACAGGACATCAGATATGACAGGGGAGTATAAACAATAAAGGACACATTAACCAGCTCACCAAAGGACCTGGTTTGAAGAACATGTTTCTCAGTCAATTGCTACTCCTTTTGACTGAAAACCAAAAACTCACACTGCTGCTGAGTCAATTCTGACTCATAGCGACCCTATAGGACAGAGTAGCACTGCCCCATAGAGTTTCCAAGGAGCACCCGGTGGATTTGAACTGGCAACCTTTTGGTGAGCATACGGAGCACTTAACCATGACTGACTGAATGCATCAGAAAAGTTTTCTTCCAAAAGCAGGAAACTATATGAATAAAATTAAATTTGTAACTTTTTTTCTAGGCAGTGTAAAGCAATGGTTATGAGCAAGATCATTGGCGTCTGAGTCTTGGACCTTCCTATTGCTAGTGCTGTGACCCTTTGTTACTTTAACCTCTCCTTGTCATTTTCAGAAGGTGGTAATAATAAACTACAATGTCGCAAGGTTGTGGAGATGATTAAACAGTTTACACAGTGCCTAGAGCATCCGAAGTTGTTGTTATTGCTAGCTACCGTCAAGTCAGCTCCTGACTCCAGTAACCACACATGCTACAGGGTAGCACTGTCCTCCCTAGCACTTTCTTGGCTGTGATCTTCACGGAAGCAGTTAGCCAGACCTTTCTTCTGTGGAACCACTGGTGCCTTTGAACACCAGCCGTCAAGTTAGCAGCCAATTGCAAATGCTTCTGCCACCCAAGCTCTTACATTCTAAGTAGCTGAGTAATTTCAATTCATAGCCACTCTTACAAGGCAAAGTAGAACCACCCCATAGGTTTTCCTAGGCTGCAATCTTTGCAGGAACAAATCACCAGGTCTTTTCTCCCATACAGCGTCTAGTGGGTTTGTACTGCCGAGCTTTCTTGACCTTTCGATCAGCAGGTAAAAGTTGAACCACTGGGCTTTTTAAATCCTAAGTACTCTATAAATATAATTTTTAAAGTAAAATAAATAAGGATAAATGTCATAAACATTTGAAAATCTTTCTTATTATATATATTGTGCAAAACCAGGAGTTCCATAAACAAAAAAATAGTGTTAGCTGGTGTAAGTGGATTACAAGCTACACATACGTGCACGGACCTTTTCTGAAATGAGAAGGCTCAGTCTGTTGTCTTTATGCACACTTAACCTCAGGGAAGTGTGAAAGAACTGGCATACCTCTTCAGTTAATACAAGGAAGTCTGGTGGTGTAGCTGTTAAAGCTCTCAGCTGCGAACTGAAAGGTTAGTGGTTCAGACCTGTCAGCTGCTTCACAGGAGAAAGATGTGACAGTCAGCTTCTGTAAGATTTACAGCCTTAGAAACCCTGTGTGGCATTTCTACTCTGTCCTATTGGGTGCTATTCCAAACCCCGAAACCACTGTTTTTGAGTCAATTCCAACTCTTAGTAGCCTATAGGTCAAAGTAGAACTGCATAGAGTTTCCAAGGAGCACCTGGGGGACTTGAACTGCTGACCTTTTGGTAAGCAGATGTAGCACCACTATGCCACAAGGGTGCTGTTAGTTGGAATCAATTAGAAGACAATAGGTTTGGTTTGGTTTGGGGTCACCGTAGTGCACTGACCCAGTCCTGTCCTCCCTCCTGACTTGTGGGGTCACTGGCCAAGCTCTAAGGAGTGTGGGCTAAGGCAGCAGGGCCAGGTGTGCACGCCTGATCGTATGTCATTGATTTTTATACCAAGGACAAATACAGAGACATTTGACATTCTTTTGTTTTGTCACCTGAATTCCTCTTTCTCTCATGTCTGAACAACTAGGAATAACTATTTTTAAAATAGACTTAGAATGTATGTATTTCTTAGTCTTGAACTGTCTAGGTTAAGCAGACAACGTACTTGTTAGATGTGTCCCTGGCACTAGATGGGGATAGAGACTCCTGTGGGTTATTCCATATTCTGAAACAATAGTCTGCAGAAAATTACCAACATACTGAGAAAAAGTGGTAAATAACTTAGGGATCAACTGAAGCCAACATGGATTTGACACTTCAATTTTAATGGAGTTATTCTGTGTTTCATGGACTCTAGATAAATTTATACACAGGATGTTTTTGACTTTTTAAAAATAAATTTTAAAAATAGAACTGTGCTACCAAAAGTACTTAAAAACAACTTTTCCAAAAGATAACATGAATTAACTTATTCTCAAATTTGACAATTGTATACTGTCTTACTTATATAAACAAAACCCATTGATGTCAATTCCAACTATAGCAACCCTATAGGACAGACTAGAACTACCCCATAGGGTTTCCAAGGAGTGGCTGATGGACTTGAACTGCCATCCTTTCAGTTAGCAGTGGTAGCTCTCAACCACTGTGCTACAGGGCTCCATGCCAGCTTTCTCTTTCTGCTAGTTACGGGATAAGGTCCTTGTCATCTAGCTCCTCCTGGTCTAGAAGCTTCTCAGCACAGGGACCTCACGTCCAAAGCATGCACTCCATTCCTAACTCTTCTTTCTTGGTGGTAATGAGGTCCTTCTTCTCTCTGATCCCTTCTCTTTTATTTGTCAAAAGAGATTGACTCAAGATATAACCTAATTCTGTAGATTGAGTCCTGCCTCATTAATAACATCACAGAAGTTAGGCTTTGCCGCACATAGGACAATCACATCAGATTGCAAAACGGCGGACAACCAAGCAATAGTGGGAATCACAGCTTAGCCAAGTTGACACACATTTTCGGGGGGGGGTAATTCAATCCAGAATTGCTATATTTCCTGATTTATAAATGAGGACCACGTTATCACCAGACATTACGGCATACATGGTCAGAAGTCAACGCTTTAGTGCAGACCGTCATGGGTTTGGATCCTGGTTCTGCTGCTTCCCAGCTACCTATGACTCCGGGTGAAGTTTTTAACCTTTGCATCTGTGTCTTCATCTACAAAATAGAATGATGATGATGATGATGATAGATTTGTTGTGAAGACTAAATGAATTCATGAATATAAAGTGCTTAGCACAAGGCCCAGTACATAGCTGCATTCAGCAGGTAGTAGCTCCTCTTGCCACCACCGATCTTTATGCATTGCCTCAGTGATCAAATAAGACAGTGTATGCATAACTGCTTTGAGAATTGTACTGCATGGAATGAACACTGGGCCTGCAGAGCATTCCAGATGGAATTTTGTAATTTCAGATGTAATTGAACTGAACACCTTCTGGCTTGTATTAGGTATTTTTGTACACACAGAATATACTATCCAACTACAAGCACCCTGAAGACAGAGCCTGTGTCTGAGTCCCCCCAAACCCCCAAAGAGCCTAGCTCAGGAATTTACTCAGTGGTAGCCAAATATGTATTTGTTGCATGAAAGCATATCTGACTGGTCATGGGAAAATCTATGTAAAAGCTTAACAAGGGCCTGTCACATAGTGAACTTTCAATGTGGATTGACAATGCCACCTGAATTGCGTCTACCACCAATGCCACCACCATCACTACCACTCTAGCTCTATCCTCTTATCCTTACCTCTGTTATCATCACCATCTCCACCGTCAATGGCATTACCTTTACCTCCCCACCACCATCACCATGGCCACCACCATTACCATCAACACCATCACCATCACCGTCATTACCATCACCTCCCCACCACCATCACCATGGCCACCACCATCACCATGGCCACCACCATCACCATGGCCACCATCATCACCCTGGCCACCACCATTACCATCAACACCATCACCATCACCGTCATTACCATCACCTCCCCACCACCACCACAGCCACCATCATCACCACAGCCACCATTATCACCATTACCATCACCGTCATTACCATCACCTCCCCACCACCATCACCATGGCCACCACCATCACCATGGTCACCGTCATTACCATCTCCACCATCCACCTCTAACAACCACTGTCAGCAAAAGCCAACACCTTCACCACCAGCGCCTTCGCTATTACCATCAGCAGCAGCACTGGTATCACCATCTCGATCACCACCACCACTGTCACCCCGGTATAGACTACTTCCAGTATTCATATTTGGTTCCAATAGAAGGTGGCCCACAGGTAACAAGATGTAAGCAGAACTCTAGAACATTTCTCTATTAGCAACAACAGATGATTGCCTAAGACACAGAGAAGCAAAGCCAGTATACATCTGAAATGAAACAGTCAACACATAGCGAACTTTTAGTTCATATCAGTCTGGCAAAATATTCAGGGAAGACAATAGAAGCTAAAATACCAATATTCAAAATAAATGCCTAAGAAAAGGTAAATGCAGGAACCTTAATCCATAGTTAAAAATGAAACAAGAGGAGACTCAGCTTACTCCCAAAGGAGGGTTCCTCAAGATTTCAAGACGCATGTCATTCAAATTCAGACATGGCCACAATTTTGTTACTGGTCTCCTCTTTAGAATGTGTGCTGAGATGCAAACAAGACATTCAGCTGGTGTGCCACAGGATGATTCGGAAGCCAATTCTGCTACATTTAATGACAGTTTAAGTTTTGCAGAAGCAATGATACACACTGCAGTGTAAAACATGACAGTGAAAACTAGAGGCAAGAGAAGTGTTCAATGAAGCAAAAGTAGTTTAAATATATTTATTCATGTAAAGAAACACCATGAGGATATTTATGAAAATGGGTATGAAGATTGCAGCAAATATGGAAAATGTTATGACATAATATTATGTTATAAATGTTATGACATGAAAAGCAGGGTATACAATTGAATGAAACAGCATAAGCCTGTACACCTATGGGAAATATTCACACTAAAAAGAGCTCAGCCTCCTCAATTGTTGAATTTGGGGGATATTTTATTTAAGTTTTATAAGATGTGATAGTCCTTGTATAAGTTTTCAAAATTTGAAAAACCCTGGAGGTACCATGGGAAGCAGTGGACAGGTGTAGGACTAGACCCTAAGCTGGGTCTGCTTGTTCCATGACAGTGGGGGCATGAAGTTTCTTCCAGAATGGTTTTTCAGCCTTGGCACTATTAACGGTTTGACAAGACTTTGACTTCTTTGTTACGTTGGCTGTCCTGTAAATTGTAGGATATTTACTTTCCAGGTGCCAGAAGCACCCTCCAGTTGCAACAACCAAAAGTGTCTCCAAATTTTGCAGAATGTCCCTTTTGGTACAGCTCTGGGGGGATGGCAGAATTACCCTCAGCTGAGTTTGTGAAATCCCGTCCATCTCTAACACCATATGACTGATTCTAAGTCAAAAGATTATTAATATTATTTTATGCTGATCTGTGGATTGCAATTAGATTAGTCAGAGAGAAAAAAAAAACCCAAACACTTGTACAAATCTCCTTGAGTACAGCTCTAGCCTAGTCTAAAGAAAGATGTGTTGTTTCTCATTC
This sequence comes from Heterohyrax brucei, assembly GCA_028571685.1. Classification (NCBI taxonomy): domain Eukaryota; kingdom Metazoa; phylum Chordata; class Mammalia; order Hyracoidea; family Procaviidae; genus Heterohyrax; species Heterohyrax brucei. Next base: position 25,431,809 of record CM053149.1, on the reverse strand, counting down.
CTTAATGAAATTCATCAAAAAGACTATCAGCTGAAGTTATCCTAAGATCTGGTGCTGCTTACAGCTCTACACGAGCTCTAGTCTAAGTGTAGGTTGGTATTTAACATTCATAGCAAATTATTCTGCCCTTCTTTAATCTTGAAGATAGACTAACAAAAAAACCCCGATTCCAACTCACAGTCACCCCACAGGACAGAGCAGAACTGTTCCATGGAATTTCCAAGGAGCAGCTGACAGATGTGAACTGCCAACATTTTGGTTAGCAGCTTTGAGATTCAAAGTATAACTCACTATGCTACCAGAGTTCTAGTTACATCTTAAATATCGGGCAGTGCAGCGTATTTTATTAAAGTGGCAGGCTAGCCATTGTATCAACAGTTGGGACTGAATTAGAATGAGATCATTCATTCTTGATTACATAAGCTCAAAGAACAAGGAACTGGGACGTTCTCAGGAAAACAGTGGAATTTTTGTATTGTGCATGTCATGGTCAAAATGCATAATATTATCTTCAGATAATCCTTGTACATTTGTATCTTAAGAGCATTTTGTTAGACAGATGTTGGTTGGTTGGTTGGATGGATGGATGGTCATGTTCTTTGATGGGTAAAATGAAATTATATCCCTGGTTACAACACCTGGTACCCTTTGGAAGAAGGAATTGTCACCTCTTTGTTATGTAATACTCGATGTCCAATTACTTTCAGCTGTACTGAGAACATAGACAAATTTGGCAAATTTAGGTAGGATGATGGTTTATAAACATTGTAGTTTTCTCCTCTTCATTCACACTTGTAAACAGGAAACAGCAGTTCTGAGCATGGCTTTGAACTGGTTGGTTCTCCTTCAAACCCCTGCTGAGAATTTGAATTTCCACCCTACATATTCTGAATCAAAATGTACCTTTTAACAAGATCCCCGGGTGATTCTTATGTATAATGAGTTTTGAGACCCACTGCTCCACTGGTGGTTCTCAGATTGGTCCCTCATAAGCAGCATTAGGATCACCTGGGAACTTTTAGAAATGTAAACTCCCAGCATGCATTTGAACCAGAAGGAATTGGTTGGAAGCTGTGTTCTGAGCAGGGCTCAGGAATCAGTGTTTACTGAGGACTTCCAGGTTATTGGAATACCAGTTGTTCTTGGGCTGTTCTATGGAGTGGAGAGGGCCAGGATACACCCAGAAGATTCATTTGGGAATTGTGGCAGGTGGGAGGGAAAAGAAGGAGGAGTATCTGTTGAGGTGTAGCTAGGAGACATTCAGTGGCTGTGCTTCTTGTGAACAGCTCCGGAAGGACTCTGGAACTTTGTAAATTTCTTACATGGTTCAGATTCCTGACCTTCCCCCAAGACCCACAGTTCAAGGGCAGAAATATCAGCCAACAGCCATAAGAATCACATTATAAATGAGAAACATAAACACAGCATATAGAGATGCTTGTGAAAGTTGTCAACCTTTTATTCGTGCAATACATCTGGAACTTATTAAAGCTCATCTCTCAGTTAATAAAAAAAAAAAAGCTGAACCAGATTTTACTTTCTAGAAGGACAGGACACTATACAGAAAGTTAGTAACATAGCAGTTCTTGGCAACTGACTAATGACAGCAAAAAAAAAAAAAGAGAGAGAGAGCGAGAGAGAGCAAGGAATAGCACAAAGTCCTTAGAAAAGAATTATGACCAGACACTTGGATTTATTTTAAGGGATATATATATACATATACATATACATATCCCCGAATATACGTATCAGGGTATATTAGGTCTCAGGTCTGAGATTCTTTCCAGACTATCACAACTCCATGGAACCATCAGAACACGTCACTCTACTGCGGGTGAAATAGGGTGAGGTGGGGGTAACTGACAATTTACATTTTTTCCTGCTAGAGACATAGACAATTATTTCTTCAGCCAAATTGGACCTTATACTGGCTACAAGTATAATCTTGATTCCCAGACATCTGAAAAACCTTATGAAAAGCCTTTCACTACTGAACGGCGGTGCTGTGATGAAAGATGTCTCTGAAGGTGAGTTTTATCTTTTTAATAAATAGCGAGTCAGATCTACCCGTCCTCAGAAGGTTCACCCTTTTGAAATTACTAGACTGCAGAATGTTTACCTCTAACAAAACTATCATAAATGACAATTTTGTTATTTTAACATTCTGCCGAAAGGCCTTCTCTGCTTCTTGTTAAACTTTAGCATAATAAATGCCTATGCCTTCAGGGTTATTGTAATTCCCATATCATCAAAACAAATAGCCTCAAATTAACAACCTCCATGAAAAAGAGCAAATGGTTAATTCTCTCCTTCAGGCCACATCTATATGACAATGAAAGAATTATTTTAAGTAAAAATTGCACACACCTGACATTTTCACACCACGGCACAACACACTTCATGTTTTACTGCATGATTCATCTCTTTCTATAGCTAAGATGCCTAAGTTTTCAACTGATGATTGACCTTTTAAATTCTTAATTGTGGTTCCTATTAAGGAAAGTTTAGGTGTTTAAAAAATAAAGTTCAAATATTTACATCTCAGAAATAGTTGTGAGGCCATGTGTGTTGAACACAAAAAAATTATCTGAAGAGGCTGCCAAGAATGAAAATTACAGCATGAAATTCGGCCTCTTTTCTTTATGCCTGCATATTTTAACTACACTCATCATACTTATGACATAATGCTTAAATGTTGACATTCTGGCCAGATGAGGATTTTTGAAGACTCTAAATGCGTAGTTATGAGTGGACAAATAGTCTGTTGGGTATTTCGACCTTATAAATGAAAATACAGAGAAAATTCTGTATATTATTTGTTTGAAACTATTAAATCCTGACAAGATACTATTGACTTGCCCTAAAAATGTATTGTATAGGTGTGTGGTGGAGTTTTTGCTTCGTTTTCTCCAGATAACCCCATAGTAAAATATAACTCTCCATGGGATCACAAACCCTGGGGCACTGGCTAGGCCAATTTTAAACATTATCTTAAGCTGTCCTTTTATTTTGATATTCTCCATCTACATCACACCAACTTTCAAGTTCATGATCTCAGGAAAAATCTTGTTTGTTGAGAATCTCAGTGACATACCCCAGAGCTTATGTCAAATGACCCTGTCACCATTCTCTTCTTCAATTTATTCATCTTGAACTTGAAAAAAGTTGATTTAGATACCAGCCTTAATGTATCTGATCCTTTTCTAGTGTGAAAAGATGAGGATCCAGGTTATTTTAACATTTCAACTATGACTTTTTATTTCCTTACCAGAAGTGAGACTTGCCATTTCTTCAGGGACCTGATCATTTTCATATTTAATAATTAATTTCTTTGGCTTAACTATTTCACTTGGAATGTACACCAAATGGTTACTTCCATTCTCCTCCAACACAAAAGATGATTCTCTTCTGTCATTTAATTCCACGTCAACGAAGCTGTTTTCTCCTGAAGCCCTCTCGGAGAACTTGTCAGTTAATCTAGAGAAAAACAAATTGTGCCAGGGGAAGGCTTAGGTGAATATTGACAATTCTGGTAAAGAAAACAGAACATCTCAACAATTTAATATAATTATTTAATCATTTCTTAAAAATAATGGTGGGGATTTAAAACAATCTAAGCTCATTGCCACCAAATAACTCATTAAGATTAGTCAACCTTAGGTGTGCAGTTCAAGAACTCTACTAAAAGACCAGAACTGGTGGTCCAATAGCCTGGAGGATCTCCTGGGAACATAGCCCCTAGACTGGCTGCTGGCCCTTACCTGAAACCAGTACTGAGGTCAACTCTCCAGACAAGAATGGAGTGGACTCAGAGACACAGTGTGAGCATGTAGCATATGTACTTTATCATTTTATACATTTATAGGAGGCTGTCCTACCAGTTTCTTCATAGATGGAAGAGGAGAGGGTAGAGAGGAGGGGACAGGTGCTCATTAAGAGGATACTAAAAGAGTGAAAAGGAGGAGAGTGCTGTCATAGAGTGAGGAGAGCAGATGCAGTTGCAGGTAGGTGGGCATGCAAAATTGATTTGGATTGTATGCTTTTATTTAATCATAACAGAACCTATACATATATATTTAAAAAAGATTAGATAACTTTCTTAAGAACCAAGTGGGAGGCCTTATACTTGTTGATTTCAAAACATACTATACAGCTGCAGTAATCAAAACAGCCTTGTACTGGTTCAATAGTAAGCACATAGACCAATCGAATAGAATTGAGAGCCCAGAAGGAAATTCATGTATCTATGGACAACTGATGTTTACCGATGTTATCCAAGATGTGATGAAACCCAGGTACACTATTAAACACATGCATATCTTGCTGAGTAATACCCTTGGATACCTTGCTTACTGGTTAATCCACCCCTGTACAAGCAAGATGTCCTTCCCTAGGGACTGGTCTCTCCTGACAACATGTCCAAAGTATGTGAAATGAAGTCTTGCCATACTTGTTTCTACGGAGCATTCGCTCTGTATCTCTTTCAAAGCAGATTTTTTTGTTCTACTCAGGCTCGTTTCAGTCTTCAAAGTGATAGCTTTGCTTTTTAACATTTTAAAGAGGTCTTTTGCAGCAAATTTGCTCAATGCAATATGTCATTTGGTTTTTCTTTCTTTTTAAATTGTTTTAGGTGAAACTTTACATACAAAGTTAAGTTCCCATTTAACAGTTTTTATGCAACTTGTTCCATGATGTTACATTTTCCACAATGGGTCAATATTCTCATTATTTTCCTTCTTTCTGTTCAGTTTTCATTAATTTAGCTTCCCCGCCTCTCCTCATCTTTGTTTTAGGGTAAATGTTTGGCCATTTGGGCTTACATGGTTGATTAAGAGAGCCCAGTATTCACGGGTGATATTGTTTATTTTATATGTGAACTTCTTATTTTAATGAAAGATGACCACGAGGAGTGGCCTCATTTCCAAGTTCAAAAGGTGTCACAGGGTGACAGTCTTGAGGGTTCCTCTAGTCTTTACCAGTCTAGTAAGTCAGGCATTTTTTAGGAATTTGAGTTTTCTTTTACATTTTTATTCCTTCCTAACCGGGAACTTTCATTGTGTCCCTGGTCGGCACAGTTGGTAACGGTAGCCAGACACCATCTAGTTCTTCTGGTCTCAGGCTAGAAGGGCTGTAGTTGTCACGGTCTATCAGGTCTTGGGAACTAATTTTTTCCTTGAGTCTTTAGTTGCCTTCATTCTCCTTTGCTGCAGCTGGGAAGAGACCCATAGTTGTATCTTAGCTAGCTGCTTGCACACTTTTAATCTCTTGTCCAGTGAAATATGTCATTTGATCTCTTGACTGCTGCTTCCATGGATGTTGGCTGTGGATTCAAGTAAAATGAAAATCTTGACATCTTCAATATTTTCACTATCATAATGCTGCTACTGGTCCAGTTGCAAGTATGCTTTTGTTTTCTTTATGGTAAGGTATAATCTATCCTGAAGGCTGTCGTCTTTGATGTTTTTTCAGGAGGTGCTTCAACTTCTCTTCTCTTCTCAAGCAAGGTTGTGTCATCTGCATAACCCAGGTTGTTAGTGAGTCTTCCTCCAATCCTGATACCACATTCTTCTTCATTTTGTCTAGCTTTTCTCATTACTTACTCAGCATGCCGACTGAATAAGTATGCTGAAACGATACAACCCAAACGCATACCTGCCTTTTAGTCTATGTGCAGGTTCCTCAAGAGCACAAATAAGTGTTTTGGAACTCTGTTCTTCACAATGCTATCCATAATTTGTTATGATCCACATAATTGAATGTCTTTGTGTATTCAATAAAACTCAGGTGAACATCTTTCTGATATTCTCTGCTTCAGTCAAGATCTATATGACATCAGCAATGTTACCCTTATTCCATGTCCTCTTCTGAGTTCACCCTGATTTTCTGCAAGTTCCCTGTTGATGTATTGCTGTAACCGCTTTTGGAGATACCTTCAGCAAAATTTTACTTGCATGTGATATTAATGATATTGTTCACTAATATCCACATTCTGTTGGATCACTTATCTTTGAAATGGGCACAAACATGAATCTCTTCTAGTTGGCCAGGTAGCTGTCTTCCACATTTCTTGGCAGATGAGAGTGCTTCCAGTGTTGCATCTATTTGTTGAAGCATCTCCATTGACATTCTACCAGTTCCTGGAGCTTTGTTTGTTGCCAATGACCTCACTACAGCATGACCTTCTTTGAATACCCTTGGTTCTTGATCACATGCTACCTCCTGGAGTGACTGAATATTAACCAACTCTTTTTTGATGTAGTGACTCACTGTATTTCTTCCATCTTTTGATGCTTCCTGCATAGTTCAATATTTTGCCCCTAGAATCCTTCAATATTGCAGTCCAAGGCTCAAACTGTTTCTTCAGTTCTTTCATCCTGAGAAATGCTGAGCATTTTCCTCCATGTTGGTTTTCTAATTCCAGGTCTTTGCACATTTCATTATAATACTGTACTTTGTATTTACAAGCTATCCTTTGAAATCTTCTCTTCAGCTCTTTTACTTCACCATTTCTTTCATTCACTTTAGCTACTCAGTTCTTGAGAGCAAGTTTCAGAGTCTCCTCTGACATCCATTTTGGTCTTTTCTTTCATATCTCTTTAATGACCTTTTGCTTTCATCATATATGATCCTCTTGACATCATCCCACAACTTGTGTGATCTTTGGTTATTAGAGCTCTGTGTCGAACCTAATTTTGAGGTGGTCTCAAAATTACTTTTCTTTATGGTAAGGCATAATCTATCCTGATTATACAAAGGCATTTGAGATGGTCTCAAAATTCAGGTGAGATATTCTCAAGGTCATACTCTTGTGGGCTTGTTTTAATTTTTGTCAGCTCTAACTTGAACTTGCACATAAGCAATTGATGGTGTGTTCTGCAGTGGCCCCTGGCCTTGTTTTGACTGATGGTATTGAGCTTTTCCATCATCTCTTTTCACAGGTGTAGTCAGTTTGATTCCTGTGTATTCCATCTCGAAAAGTCCATGCGTATTGTCACCATTTATGTTGTTGAAAAAAAGGTATTTGCCATAAACACTTTGTTGGTCTTGAAAATTTTATCCCACAATCTCCATCATCATGTCTATCACCAAGGCCATATTTTCCAAATACCAGTCCTTCTTCTCTGTTTCCAGTTTTCACATTTCAAACAACCAGTAACTATCAATACATCTTGATTGCACTCTTGATCAATTTTAGACTTCAGAAGTTGGTAAAAATCTTCAGTTTCCTCATATTTGGCCTTAGTGGTCAGTGTGTAAATCTGAATAGCAGTCCTATTAACTGTTTTTTCTTTTTCCTTGTGAGTGTATGAATATTATCCTGACACTGATGGCATTATACTTCAGGATACATCTTGAAATGTTCTCTTGAAAATGAATGCAACAGCATTCCTCTTCAATATTTTGTCATTTTGACAGCTATAGACCATATGACTGTCCAGTATCAAGATGGCCAATACCAGTCCATTTCAGATCACTAATACCTAGGACATCAATCTTGAAGTGTTTCATTTCTTTTTTGACAACTTCCAATTCTTCTAGATTCATACTTTGTACATTTCATGTTCCAATTATTGACAGATATTTAAAGCTGCTTCTTCTCATCTTAAGTCATGCTACATCAGCAAATGAAGGTCCCCAAAGCTTTACTGCATCCATGCCATTATGGTCAACACTACTTTGAGGAGACATCTCTTCCCCAGTCATATTTTGGGCATTTTGCAACCTGAGAGGCTCATCTTCACATTGTATCAGATGATATCCCATGATTATTCATAAGTTTCTCATCAGATATTTTTTTTTTTTTGTCTTAAAGTAGGTTACCAGGTCCTTCTTCCTAGTTTCCCTCAGCCTGGAAGCTCCACTGAAACCTGTCTTCTATGAGTGACCCTGCTGGCACTTAAATTACTGGGGGCATATCTTCCAGCATCGCAGCAACACAACAGCCACCACAGTACAACCAACTAATAGATGAGAAGAATACGGAATACACTATGGACTGCAAGGAGAATGAACAGTTCTGTCGTGCAAGAAGCACAGCAACAATGTTCCTTAGAAGTGAGGACAGTGAGACTTGGTCTCACATACTTCGCACGTGTTATCTGGAGGAACCAGTTCCTGGAGAAAGCCTTCACGCTTAGTAAACTGTATGAAAAGAGGAAGACTTTCAAGGAGATGGAATAATACAGCAGCTGCAACAGTGGGCTCAAATAGCAAAGATTGTGAGGATGACAAAGGACTGGGAAGCACCTAACAATAGCAACAATATCTACTGCTCGTGGGAATGGAAAATGCTAGAACCAGAGTGGAAAACAGTATGGCAATTTCTCAAAAAATTAAAAACAGAATCATCATATAACCCAGCAATTCTATTCCTAGGCGTACATGCTGGGGGCCTAAAAGTAACGACACAAACAGACAGAGGTATACCTATGTTCATTGCAGCATTATTCACAATAGCAAAAAGGTGGAAACAACCCACGTGCCCATCAGCAGATGATCGGATAAACAAATGCAGCATACGCATGCAGCAGAATACTACGCAGCCTCAAGGAAAAACAAAGTTCTGATACATACTTTAACACGGATGAACCTTGAAGACTTTGTGCTGAGTGAAATAAATTGATCTTAAGAGGACACACACGGTATAGTGTCACTCGTAAGAAATGAGAAGAACAGGTGATTATAGAGAGAGACGAATGTTAACGGGCGTTTACTAGAAGCAGGGATGGGAATTGTGGGGAAGAAAAGGGGAAATCAGTCAATGCCAACAACTGCCACAGTGGCCAAAAGAAGCAAACAAGTAAGTCTGTACCTGTTGATGCTACCTAGGTATAGCTCAGTTCTTCCTGGGATTTAGTTCTCTTGGTTCAGAGATTTAGGGTCACAGCTTTGGGAGACTATTCAGTCAACTGGCCTCACATCTGGCTTTTGGCTGGCTTCACATCTGAGAGTTCCTGTTCTACCACCTAGTTTGGTGAACAGTGCCTGAGGTCTTAGAACTTTTGTTCTCTATTTGCCTGAATAGTAGATGAAGGAGACGCAGGAATGAGAGAAGGAAAAGGACTGTAAGTTTAATTGCCTCCGTAAACTGCTAGTTCTGTTATCACGAAACCAGAAGAAATAGATGGTGCCTGGCTACAACAAAGGAATGTTTTGATCAAGGACTCAACAGATGGATCCTGACCCACAGCAGGAAAAGCATGGAAAAGGATTTCAAACTCAGGTGGAAACTGGACTTAGTGGGTCCACTGAGGAATGGGAAATGGAGCTGAAGTGAGATGATGCTAAACGGTGGGTTCTACTCTGGGGTAGGAGTTCCTGGGTGGCAGAGCCACTTAAGCACTGGATTACTAACCAAAAAGTGGGGAGAGGCTCCTCAGAAGAAAGGCCTGGCTATCTTAAGGAAAAAAAAAATCAGCCATTGAAAACGTCATGGAGTTTAATTCTACTCTGGCACACATGGGGTCACCGTGAATTAGAGTTGGCTGAATGGTGACTGTTTCTTTTTTAATGTTATTTTGGGATAAATATGGAATTTCTGAGGAAACCACACATTTAAGTGAAAAGCTATAAAAAAGCTTAAGATGGTCTTATAAAAATCAAATCAGATGGCACGCTTAATGAAACTTCTGCTATGGAAAACGGAATATGTGAAAAGCTTTTACATTAGAGAAGTCGCTGGCTTCCTCCACCTAATAACCCGTCATCAGCTAGTTATACACCCATCAGTCAATTAGCAGTCACTTGTAAATATAAGAGCTTTTCAACTCACTGGAGATTATCAAGTTGATATTCCTCTCCTGAATTGATCAGTTTACAGGCAGCTTCAAGTATTGGTGGTGGATACTCATTGAATTTACCTATTGAGAAAGCAAAGTTATCATTAGATTTTTAAACTGGCAATGGTGCTTGCTGGGTAAAGAGAATCCTAACAGGAATGCCGTCAAAGCAATAAATGTCAGTTAAATATTACAGTATAATTCGGTCAGAAGGAAAACAGCAAATGGCAGCAATTAGAACTAGCACTCAACACTAGATTTAAGAGTGTTTCAGCAGACAAAAAATTACCAGGGCCACAAAGGAAACAGATGTCCTCAAATTGTTCATTTAATGGTTAATGATGACGCAGGGACATGTGATTTCACATGCTCAGATCAACCTAATGGGGGGGAAAGTTTTATGCCAATTCTCTGGAGCTTCTGTATGCAGATTCACACTACTGGATCAAGCACAGAAAAGGTACTGTTGATAACATCACGCTGTTTTGTGCCTCTATGCTAATTAATGAGGGTATCCCAGATTTAATGAAATACAGTAGCATTCCCAAGAGGTCAATGATCGCATTCTCCAATTGCATAATCATCCCAAGAAAAGATGGAACGTGCTCTGCAGTGAAGAGTGAACTCTCAATGTATTCCCATTGTGGGAATGTTGGGGGATTCCTTGGACACTGGCACAACTTTTGCATCCTTGCCTGGTGGTGGGGGGTTGGTTCTAGCAGAATCTAGCTGTAAACCTGTCAGATTCTCAGAGAAGTTCAGTTCTGATTCTGCCAGATCCTCTAGAGCAGTTTCTCAGCCTCAGCAGACTGACATCTGGGCTGGTGGTGGGCTGACACGTGCATTCTAGCAGCTTCTATCTAACGTTGGTAGTATCCCTGGCTGTGACAACCCAAATATCTACAGACATTGACTGATGTCTATTGTAGAGAAAAGTCGCCCCTGGTTGAGAACTACTGAGCTAGAAGAGCATTTCTTAAACCATTTGCAGTGAAAGACAACATATTTTTATTTCTAATTCCTTGCAAATTGTTATTTTTGGCCAATATATTGTTGAATAAAGCAGGGTCTACTGCTCACGCACTTATATACTGCAGTAATAGCAAAATGCTCCAAAAGTTTCTAGATGCTTACTTTCAGTTCTTGTCCTTATCTCTTCATAGAGTAGTAGTGAACAGTTTGTGGACTGGCATCCGTATGTGGATGATGTTTCATTTTGCACTGCCCTAGAGCCTTGCCACTCAAAGTGGGGTCCATGCCAGCCACACTGGCATTACCAAGGAGCTTGCTAGTAAGGCAGACTCCGAGGCTCTCCTTTAGACATTCCACATCAGGACCTGCACGTTACCTGACTCCTAGCTGATTTGCACGCCCAGACTCTTTAGGAGAAGCACAGGACTGTGTTGTCTTTATACTGTCACTCAGGTCTCCAAGGTGTGCCAAGGCTGGCAACATATCAGATGATGTAGCAGGTAGAACTTTTATTTAAATTCTCATCCTGGGTAGCATCTAAGAGCTAGGGGAACTTCTTCAGGCTGCCGGAGTGTAGGTCAGGAGACCTCTGGTCACTCTGTGTTTTCTGGTGCCGAGACTCTGACTGAGAATCTCTCCCCTGAGAAAGGTCCCACCACATTATGACCAATGTAGGTATAAATAGCATATAACCAGGAAATGTCTCATTTTCCACTTCCATCTCACCATTTATGTATTTGGATTAGCTGTAAGTGCAAAGATAAATTAGGTTATAAGCACTAGTAACAAATACCATATTCTTTTTCAAGAACAACCAAATGACTTACTTCTGACTGAGTAGACAAAAGGCCTTGTAAACTTCACGATATAATTCAGATCAGGTTTATGAATCCTTCCAAGCTGTATCAGATGGTGTTCAAGTGGGTAGCTGGCTAATTCCTCCACATCATCCTTTTCTGTAGAACCCAGGGAAATCACAAATATGGCATAGCCTTGACACTTGGCCCTCAGAGCCATCTTCTTCATGAATTGCTTTCTCTCAAGGTTTTTTCCAGCTAAGACCACAAAGATGACCTTGTATTTTCTTAGATTGGGTGTTTCTGGAAAGAGAGTCTCCATGGTCCACCATAGGGCACGGCCAATGGCGGCATTTCCATTAGCCTGTTGCAGGGAATCCTGGATGTACCTTTTCATCAGGTCTCGGCTGTTATAACTTATAAAATCAAACTCTGTTTTCACGGTACTCTCCTTCCTCCTATCCTGAGGGGAATAGCTCAGCAAAGCAATCCTGTCCCCAGAGTTTGAACCTATAGGGTCTGAAGCAATGTCGAAGTTGTCAAGCATTGAGCTCACCAATGTCTTCACGGCCTTAAACTCATCACTTGCTATATTTTGAGAATTGTCTAAGAGGAAGGCTACATCAATGTATGAATCTTCAGGTAAAACAATCTCTTTGATGCAAGTTTCTGGAAAACATTTATCTGAAAATACACAGAGAGAGTTATTGGTTCAGTGTTGGCACAACAAAACTCGGTTGTTTGAGATCTTTGAGTGATCCACTGATTGATTATCAAGAATTAATAATCTGATAAATACTTCTTCAGTCTCACATCATTTCAGTTAATGAAAGGTTCTCAATGTTCCAATGTTCTAGTGGCGATTAGAAGACAATCTGGGAATTTCATTTGTAAAAGAAGATATAGGTAGCATGTATATTTGAAGTCTACAAGTCTCATCTAAACTCATTTAAAACATACCTGTTGCTGTTGAGTCAATTTTGAGTCATAACAACCCTAAAGAACAGGGTAGAACTACCCCATAGAGTTTCCAAGGAGCTCTTGGTGGACTTGAACTGCCAACCTTTTGGTCAGCAGCCACAGCACTTACCCACTACACCACCATGGTTTCCCATTTAAAACATAGTTTCAATATTTTTTTCTCTTTTCTTTTTAGTTTCAATATTTTTGAGGTTTTTTGATACAAACCACCAAATTGGTTCCCCTAAAGACACATCAGTTGGAATAATCTTCTAAGCTAATTTTTAATTTCTCAGGAAACTCTACACACCATAGAAACTGAAGCCCTGACATGTAATATTGGATGGAAAACTGGAAAGCTGAAAACGGAACCTACCATTAAAAATACAAATCTTTGATAAAGCCAGATTCAATAGCTCAGCAAAAAGGCATTTAAGCTTCTCAGCACAATAGCCTTCTTCTCTTTAGTCTTACCATAGCAAAGGGAACAGTCACGGATTCTTTTTAATGGATCATAGTCCCCATCTGGTGGAACTGGAATCACCTGAAATGTTCCAGTGGTGTCAAACTGTATTAGAAAAGAAAAGGAAAAAAAAATCAAGGTTGTTTCTTCATTTTCTCTAATAACGATTAGGAAACCACTGTATGTCTATTTTACAGACTAGTTTGAAAAGCATCCAGTGAATCACTATTACTGGGTATTACTGCCCTGTGTTTTATTCTATACACATGCACACACACACACACACTATTCCTCCTTTAATTCTGAAAGTAGCCCAAAGAGATTATGTAAAACAGGCCTCAACACCCTCATTTTATGATAAGAAAACTGCCATAAAATAACCTGAGTAGATTCATGGACTGAGACTAGAATTAAGACTGTCTAACCCTTGCTAGCAAACCCTGGTGGTGTACTGGTTAAGCGCTACATCTGCTAACCAGCAGGTCAGCAGTTTGAATCTGTCAGGCTCTCCTTGGAACCTCTATGGGGCAGTTCTACTCTGACCTCTAAGGTCGCTATGAGTCGGACCCAACTCAACAGCAGTGGGCTTTTAACCATTGTTAGGAAACCCTGGTGGTGCGCTTGTTAAGTGCTACATCTGCTAACCAAAAGGTCAGCAGTTGGAATCTGCCAGGTGCGCTTTGGAAACTCAATCCTATAGGGTTATTATGAGTTGGAGTCAACTCGACGGCAGTGCGTTTTAACTCTTAAGATTTTCAAACCTTGAATGTTGATTTTCAAATATTGATGTTTTCACGTCCTCACAATCATGCACCAACTTCTGAAGTTGGGCTCTGCGTAAATGTCATAACCACAAGTTTCCTTTGGCCTCTTTAAATAGTCACTCCACCTGTTTGCCCTCCCCATTATGTTAACTAGAAGATGTCAAGTGGACCTTCCCATTCATGGATTCAATGAAAAGTCTACTTCAAAAGGCAGCAGATGGAAAATACTGAGTCTATTCAAAATCCTTGTTGGTACTCTGCTTGATTACCATCTGTTTCTTGATTACATTTTTGCTTTAATACTCACTGGAATGGGCAATAGACAGCCTTCATTCATTTAGCAAGTCAATTACCATTTAGCGGTCATTTACTTTGTGTGAAGCACCATGCAAGGCACTTTTATTACAAAGAAAAAAAAAACTATCATTCCCAGGTGGTGGTGAAGTTATTTCTCTACTCACATAGATGCTCATGCTTTTTCTTTTAATCCCTGGGGAAATTAAAGGATTAGAAAAGCCACATCCTTCCCTTTTCTGCAAAGTGCTCTGGGGGCACTTGGAAATTTTTAACATTCCAGTCTTTTAGTTAGGAAGTATTTATTTGCCTCATTACTATTCTCTCTCTCTCTTCTTGATGATACTGGCTACTCTTGGGTATTTTGGTTTTGTTGCTTAGCAAAACTGAAAAGTTAATTCATAGCAGTGATGTTCTTCATGAATTCATTTCGTTCATTTGTTCAACAAATGTTTATTGAATGTCCAGAATGTTATCAACACTATTCTAGTTACTCAGAAGACAGGAATGGACAAAACAAAACCCCTACCTTCTTAGAGCTTACTTTTGAGTGGGGAGAGTCATATCATAAATAATTAGTAAGTCATCTAGGATATTTTTTTTAACAGAAAAATAAATAAAATGGGGCAATAGAGATGGGAAATTCTAGGAGTGAAACTTGAAATAGAGCTCCCTCTCATTCCAGCTATAACTCAAAGGCAGGGAAGGTGGGAGCCCTAGCTGGGGGACGTGTTTCAGGCACACAGAAGAGTCAAGGCCAAGGAGATGGGGAAGCAATGAGAGGTTGTGAGGACAGTGAATACAGCTCTTCCCTCTGCCCTCAAAGTTTTGCTGTAGAATACCAAGAATTAGGTCAGTAGCTGGAGTGACAAGTTGGGTAAAAGAAAAACTGTCCATTTTGTCTGACATCGTAAGATAAAAGATCTTGGGGTGAAATTTTAAATGCATAGTTTACAGAGAAAATCAGACTTATACAGGTTCAACTTGCCTGGGCTTTTGAAATCTGAGAAATTTCTAGGACATCAGTGGGACATTTTAAATTCTAGTGGAGGCAGAGTCCCCAGATAAAAATAAACAAATAAATGATGCAAAGTATTTTAAAGTAGGCTTGCCAAAGGAAGTAGCCCAAAAAAGAAGCAATACAGAGGATATGAGCTGGAACTTTCACAAATAAAAATGACTAATAAACATATGAAAAATGTTTAATGTCATAAAGAAAAGTAGACCAAACCAATAACAGTGGGATGCTCTTATTTACCTATCATATGGGACAAAAATTTTAAAAGCTTGATAGATCAAGTCCAGTGTTGGTAAGTGCATGGGAAATAGACATTGTTAGACCCCAAGGGTGACAAGCTTCAGATGCTGAGTGTCCAGGCAGCAGGCACTTGATGAAGAGTGTGCAGAGGAGGAAAACAGAGGCCAGCCAAGGTGAGGAGGAAATTCTGAGTGGAAAAGAGAAGAGACAGTGGTGCATAAAATATATTTAAAGAGAGCGTTGTTCAAGCATGATCTTTGACCAGAACCAAGGTGTAAGATTGTCATCTGGTAGCACTGGAGATATGAAGCAGTGGACAGCTTCCTGGGTCAGCTTCTCTGCGGAGAGATTGTGCAAATTCAAAACAATTTGTTAACTAAGGGTGGCTGGAGGCCCTTTTCCATCCATGATTCAGAGGAGTTTTGGCACGGCCTGATAAACAAGGGATTGAACTTCATATCTATTTGGCCTTTGTCTATTCCATAATTTGATGCAGTGCTCAGAGTTCAGATGCTGTATGTTTATTCCAGGGAGGCAGAAAAATTTCAAAGAGAAACTGAAAACCACAAGACTTCTACAACCCTTTTTGCCAGGCTCTATCGTGACTCTGTGGTGCCTGTTTTCAAACAATTTTTTTGGATGTGTTATGAACAGATTAATTCTTCCCATGCTATAGAAGGCATCTTCTTGTCACAGGGAAAAGAAAAAAAAAGTCTTCATATAAAAATAGATCTTAACAACCCTTTGGATGCCATGATGGCTTTGCTCTCCAAGATTGTGTATGTCAGATCATAACAGTAGATGGAGAGGTTCTTAATTTTTTGGAAGGAGAAGGACAGCACAGATCCAACTAAGAATCTGTGGATCTAAAACCGGTGACCCTCTTCTAGGAAAAATGCCCATATGCACCAAATGTTCTGCAAAATAGGGACTCAAAGATCTCCTGAACTTTATCTATCATGAGATACAGCCAACTATTTAATGAGATACATCAAGCAGATGACAAATTTGAGAAACACAAGGTCTCCTGAGGCTGGCAAGCACCACACTCATGGCTCTTTATACAATACCAACTTGAGCTTAGAGCTGGATTTAGCCACTTCCCAGCTGTGCAAAATTGGATGAGTCACTTGACCTCTCTGGGCCTCAGTTTCCTTATCTGAGAAAGGGAGAACTGCATTCAGTTCAGAGGGCTGTCAGAATGTAGGAATGAATAGGTAGAGCTTTTTGAGATAATGCCTGGCACAGGCAAGAGCTGAGCAATGTGGCTGTTACTAATACTAACTGTTGTTATTATCCTCTATTGTGTTTCGTGGATCCTGATGGCATACTGGTTAAAAGCTTGGCTGCTAACCCAAAGGTTGGCAGTTCGAATCCATTGGCTGTTTCTTGGAAACCCTATGAGGCTGTTCTATTCTGTCCTATTTAGAATCAACTTGACGGTGACAGTTTGGTTTTCGGTTTGACAACAAGTCCAGGTCTCTGAGGGGACAAAATGGGTTGTGCTCAGCTACTAATACTGGCAGTTCAAATCTCCCTAGCTGGGCCACCACAGGAAGGCTGGTGACCTACTTTATCTAGTAAGATTAAAAGTCACTGAGAACCCTACGGAGGGCCGTTCTACTCTGACACACGTGTGGTCCCCATGAGTTGGAACTGACTCGATGGCTATGTTTAAGTTCAGCAACAATACAGCTATAAGCACTGAGAAGGTGATCAAGGGGCCCCATTTCTTTGCCCTACTCCCATCCTGCCCTACCAATACCAAGCCCTTAAAAATAAAGAAATTGCCAAGGAATGCTCTTACCCCAAAAGCCTCCTCAATGAAATCTTTTTCATTAAAAGTAAAGACTGCTGGGCTGACATCAAGAGCACTCAGCTCCATGGTGGCTGTGATGACAGACGACTTGCTGGTGGTTTCACCAGCACTAAAGAACAGAGCAACTCTCCTGACATTGGCCCCTGTGGATGTTCGCTTGAATACATTCCGGGCCACAAACCTCATGGCGTTGCCAATGTCTTGGGCCTGTGTGGGGATTTGATATTTCACTTGGGACAGAAGCTGGAGGAGTTGCTTCTTGCTATGATAGTCAGACCAACGGATGAGATAGCTGGTGTCCGAGTCGTAGGTAAGCACACCGACTCTCGCTCCTACGGGGCAATTGCTTTCCCTGATGTTCAGGTCCTTGACAATTGAAGTGATGATGTCCTTTGCTTTGTTAAATGTCTGTTCTGTGGTGTAGTAGGACTGGTCTAGGGCAAATACCAGCTCTGTTGGATGCACTGGACACCTTGCTACAAAAATGAGAAGCAGAAATATCAAGTTATTCCAGTAGATGAAAGACTCTCCCACATCCTTTACGCCATTCAGACTCACACAGAACTGGAGGTTCCCCTGTGCAAAAGAAGGAAACGAACCTGCTCTGCGAACTTGAAAGTGTTACGTAAGTGGAAAGCTTGATATTTGGCTATGTAATGCTCAGACCTCATGGCCTGTTGCGATCTGCCGTTTCAAAGGCAATTGCACAGTGTTTGGTGGCTGGTGGAGCAGCTCTGTGAGAGGACTGCCAATTAAGTTCATGAAATCATCCTATTGCTACATAACTCAAGGCTGAAAATGACCACAGTCACCTCTGAAGTACTGACCCTGGGAAGCTATGCACCAATGCCAGTGCCTAGTCTACCCTTCAAAGCAGTTTTGGGACTCTTTCTGGAGTGGCCATCAGAGCTGTCTTCATATTATTCTTGATGTCCTGAATGTCATCAAAATGTCTTCCTTACAACAGTTCCTTTATCTTCAGGTCAAGAAAAAAGTCATTGGGGGCCAGATCAGCGGAGTATGGAGAGTGTTCCAATACAGTTATTTGGTTACTGGCTAAAAAAACCCTCACAGACAGCTATACTATTAAGTTGGCAAACTTGCACCTGGCCACCATGTGCAATGGCCATCCCAGAAAGAGTTCCAAAATTGCTTTGAAGGGTAGACTAGGTGCAGGCATCAGTGTACAGCTTCCCAAGGGCAGTACTTCAAAGGTGACTGTAGTGATATTCAGCAATGAGGTATGTAGCACTTAGAACAATTAAATCCTCTGACTTAGTCATATCTTGATCAAAATAGTGGTTCCATAAATCTAGGCATGAGTTAAAACTCAGACCTGTACCCAGCCAAGCCAAGTGCCGTTGAGTTGGATCCGACTCATGGCGACCTGCACATACACACAAAATGTGGATTTTACTATAAGCCAGGCCAGCCAAGTTGAGTCGAGGATTTTACTATATACATATTTTAAAAATTAAAAAGGAAATGGTAGTTCATTACAGGATTTGGAAAGTCTACTTCTCCCCCCAAGTTTTAGAAATGTAACCACGTCTGTAACAAATGTTTTTGAGTACCTGCCACATGAAACAAGGTGACACGTTTGTAAGATATATGCAAAGATGAATCAGATGCAGGTCTACCCTCAAGGAACTGGGGGAGGATCATTACAACATAAGGCATGGGGGTTGGGACTCAGGATGAGGATTCAAGGGGCTAAGAGGCTAGTTACAACCAGAGAGTATCTCAAGGGGCTTTGTGACAGCTGGCTTTTGAATAAATGCCATAGTTTCATCCCAGGAAGAAGGATGAAATGGTCTATCACAAAAACGGGACTATCTGCAATTCCCAACTCAATACTTAGAATCTTATGACAACTGAACGTTAAGGACTGCACGGGGAATCTGAGCTATGTATCATATCAGACTGAATATAACCTAATTTGTTCAAACTCTGACCACGGGAAAAGACAATTATAAATAATGAGTCCCTAATCTATACAGTCTGTTCTTCACCCTAAAACTAGTTAAGTCCTGAAGTACCTAGTACTGAAAATCTCCCTGCCCTAACCACTGCTCTCAGCAATAGCAGAGAGGAAGTACGAATGTGTTTTGAATCAAGGAATTCTACTGTAAATATTTGTAAAAATGTAACAGGAATAACAAATAGTATAGTAAGGAGAATGAAACATTCCTTAGTTTTTAGACTTCCACTAAAACTTACTAGTGAAGTAGGAAACAAGTATCTTCAAGACCGACCCACTTGTTCTCCCAGAAATGTGGAACTTGATCCTGCTTATTCTTATTCTCCTCCTACCCCAGTGTCAAGGAGCCCTGGTGGCACAGTAGTTAAGTGCTTGGCTGCTAACCAACCCACTAGCCTCTGTGAGAAAAATACCTGCCTGCTTCCGTAGAGATTTATAGCCTCAGGAGCCCTAGAGGGCATCTCTACTTTGTCCTATAGAGTCGCTATGAGCCAGAATCAATCAGATGGCAACAGGTACCTCAATGGTGAGCAGATTGCCTGAAGTTCAAATCCAAGAAGCCTTTCATTAAGTACTTACCATGTATAAGGCATTTTTTTTTTCCCTTTCTTGAAGTAAAGTGAATGGCTCCATATTTTGGAATAAGCTCCAAGATCCTAAGTGTTTAATTCACAGGTCTTCTCCAGGAGACTGGGATCTCAAGAGGTTGACAACTAAAACCCAAAACCAAACCCACTGCTGTGGCGTCAATTCCGATTCACAATGACACTATAGCAACCCTAAACTGGATTCAGTAGCCACGCCATCTAAAACATCTAAGGTACCATGCAACACCAACTGCGGTCTAGGCCCTGGGGGACCACCATGGGCAGTATATGGCATACAAGTGTTTGTCACTTGGTGAGACAAAAGGTATGAGTAGAGAGTCCAGGGAGGAAAGGAGACACCACGTGTCCAAGAAGCCAGTGTCAATGGCCTCAGCTGCAAACAGCAACAGAATGAAGATCAGTGAGAGAGAAGCCTGCTCACTGAATTCCCCACTAACAGAGAGTCTTTTCTGTGAAGAAATCGAGTTGGAACCCATAACAGAAAACAGAAAAACCACAGAGTAAAGTGGCTGGTGGCTGGGCATCACCGTTGGCTTTTACCACCCAGCTGAGACACAGTGACATTAACAGTTACATTCAAAAGACACATGTTCTCAGAAAATCAAGAAGTCCTTCTCAAGGAGGTAAGGGCTTCTTCCACAGGTTCTCATCAGAACACAGGACACAGAAACACAATGTAGTAAGAATACTCACCTTCCCAACAAGCTGTAAAAAGGGAAGAGAAAGAAGAGCCAGTTATGTTCCTGAAATGCAAACTAAAAAACAATCCCCCAAATAAAATTTCAACAAAGCTTAACTTTTTATTTGTCTCTAATTGCAAATGACCAAAACCCCAAACCAAATCGGGTGCCATTGAGGGTTTAAATTACAGGATGCCAAGGTTAAGGGACCGAGGGAAACATACACAGAATTTTTAAAAACTGTAAACATTCCCAGCCTGTTTCCCTTGTGAGCCACAGACAGCCAACTTCAGCAGAACTTTGTTTGAAATCAGAAACACCGATCACTTGTCTTAGAAACAGAAGAGGAGAGCCTCTGATTAAATGGAAAGATAGCTAAAATTCAATTTGTTTTGTCTCTCTGCTTATAGCCTTCTGAGAATCATTTAGGAACACGAGGCTAAAATATAGGGTCTTATTTTCTTCCCTAATGAACACCTTGGGAGTCTCTATTTTCTTGCAAAATCATAAGGATTTTCAAATGAATTTTCTCTCTGCTGCAAAATATAGTTCTTCTGTTGAACGGTCTCCATACCCAGAGAGAGAGGAAGGGAAAACTCCCAGGGTTCCTCCTGAGCCAAACAGCATCTGGTTTCTCTAAGTGATTTACTCCATGCCTGAGACTAATCAGGGGAGAAATGTTGGTAAGTCTTTGAGACAGCATAAGCTTGACAATTTCCATGTCCCTTTTATTCAATTCCTAGGAAACAAATGAGTCACTCCAATACAATAAAAGTGTTTATTAGCACTGGTAACAAACCAGCCTCCCAGTGTGTCAGCCCACAGTGCCTGCTCCCCTCACAGCAAACCTCTGGTTTGATCTAATGTGGCTGGGAGTCCCAGGGTGGTGCAAACAATTAATGCCCTTGGTTGCTAACCAAAAGGTTGGTGGTTTCAGTCTGCCCGGAGGTATCCTGGAAGAAAGCCCTCGGTGATCTACTTCTGAAAAAATCAGCCTTTGGAAGCACTGTGGGGCAAGGTCCAAAAACCAAACCCACATGTGTAGGGTCACTAGGTTGCCACGAGTGAGAATCAACTCCAGCACAATGGTGGTTTTGATCCCGTGGCCACTGAGATGCTATCTGTCAGCGGAGGCCCACAGAGCCCACTGTCTTCTCTGCATCTCAACTTAGCTCCTAGATTACAAGCTCAACCGCTGAAAGTAGACACGCCTGTCTGGGTGGCACACGTGCCTGGGTTTGAGTTTGGCAGAACCTAAGTGTCTTTGGGTAAAATCACTTGGTCTCTTGGTGTGGGCATGTGAGTGTGCCTGCTCACCCTGATTTTTACTTTTTCTCAAAATCCTCTTTATTCACGCCTCTCCTTCCAAACCTATAGCCCATCAGCCTCTCCTTTTTTATTCTCCACCTCTGCCCCCGCTTTCTCTCCCCCTTCCTCTTAGATATTTTATTTTTCCATTTCGTTCTTGGGGAAGCACCCAAGCACCAGCTCAGGACACAGACTCTGCTTGTGGCAGAGAGCCGCTGCGGTGCTGAAGTATCCACTTTTGTAGACCAGGAGTCCAAGCTCACCAGCCTCATTTAGGAAGTGAGGCCGTGTGAGTTAGTTTAAAGGTCCATCCCCTATGTCCTTATCTTTGTTTTGAGGTCAGGTCTGGAATCCCATGCCATCCAGTCACTTCGAGTCTGGTAATGGAACCTGCCCGCTCTCGCCAGCTCCCTCATAACTTCCTGGCTCATCCTTCAATCAGCGTTGGAAAATATCTCCCTCAAAATCCCAAAGCCTCCAAGAGCTGATCTTCACCTCCCAAGCCCTTCTGTCTACCTTCTGTCTTTCCCGAGGAAATGTCACCGATTTCTCTGAGAAAGTTGGTGACACTGTGAGGGAGTGTTACCATGATAACGTCTGCTACCCTGGCTCTCCCCTGGCTCTTTTCCTGTGGCTCCAGCCCCTTGGTTCACCTGCTGGTGGGGGCTGAAAAGGCTTTTTACCTTTCAAGCAATGCCATTCTCACAAAGCCTCTTCCTCAGAAGCTTCTCTCTATTACTTCTTGTCTTCTCTCAAGTTGCCTACAGTTAGCCGGACTTCCCCATTGCTGGGGGCCGTTTTTCTGCATCTTGGCCCTGTTTCTTTTTTAAGGGATCTGCCTGGGTGCATCCCTTGAGCTTGTGTTTCTAATTCTCCTACCTGACAACCTTCGCAGCCTCATCTATCTAATGGTTTGAAAAACCACGAGCATTTCAGCGACTTTAGAGGCAGCTTACCCAATAAGCAAGCACACAATTTTACAAAAGATGTGCTAAAACTCATGCGAAATTGTGTGCTATGAGTTAGTAAGTAAACACAGTGAAGTCTGTGCACATCTTGCTTGTTGTAAATCCAAGCATACACTGCTCACTGGTTAATCCACCCCTGTCATGGATTGAGTTATGTTCCCCCCAAAATGTATGTAGCAATTTGGCGAGGCCATGATTCCCAGTATTGTACAATATTCATATAAGTGCTATGAACTCTGCCTTTATGACATTAATGAGGGAGGATAGGTAGCAGCTGTGTTGGTACAACAAGATTAAATATGTAA
This sequence comes from Heterohyrax brucei, assembly GCA_028571685.1. Lineage (NCBI taxonomy): Eukaryota > Metazoa > Chordata > Mammalia > Hyracoidea > Procaviidae > Heterohyrax > Heterohyrax brucei. Next base: position 25,408,853 of record CM053149.1, on the reverse strand, counting down.
GACTGTGTCGTGCCTTGAGGCAGTCTCTTGGGATATAAAGGAAACAGAAGCATCAGAGAGTTGGGGACCTCATACTACCAAGAAGTAGTGCTGGGAGCAGAGTGTGTCCTTTGGAAAGGACCCAGGGTCCCTGTGCCTCAGAAGCTTGGAATCCACGAGAAGACCGATGACAAGGACCTGCTTCTAGAACCAACAGAGAAAGCGTTCCCTGGGAGCTGATACCCTGAATTTGGACTTCAGCCTACTTTTCTGTGAGAAAACAAATTTCTCTTTGAAAAGCGCTCCACTTGTGATACTTCTGTTAGGACAGCACTAGATGACTAAAACAACTCCTGAGCAACTTGGACATCTGGGTCTCTGTCCCGGCCTTTGCACCTTTATTTAAAAACCAAACCATTTGCCATCAAGTCATTTCTAACTCGTGACAAACCTATCAGTTTCAGGGTACAGCTGAGATCCATACAGGTTTCCATGGCTGAGTTTTTAGAAACAGCCAGGACTGTTTTTTGTACTTTTGAGGGGGCAGGGGAGCTTCTGGGTATACTCAAACCTCCAGTTAAGTAGTCAAGTGCTTAACTGTTTGTGCCACCCAGGGACTCCTACAGTTTTGTTACTGACCCATTTAATAGGCTGCTGTAGATTGTTTTAATTTAAGAGCTCACCCAGCTACTGGCTATCTCTAAAATGGTCTAACTCACCATCATTTCTCAGCAACTGATTCCTACTCTTTCTTCCTCTGCCTGCTCACCCCAGTGATACCAAGCCTCACCCCCTTTAGTTTCATGTTGTTATAAACTTATTTTCTATTATAATTTCCTTGCTGCACCCTTGTACTCCCTGTGTCTTTATCCATTCTCCCTCGGTAAAGCTTCTCAGATGTTCCCCTTGTATATCCTTCTGAGTAAGACTGTATAAGCATTATTATTCATGTTACAGAAACATAAGAAAAATCATCTAATACAACAAATTTTTACCTTTTTCTCTACTTTTGCCTGTGGTGCCTATATATGTATGTATTTGCCTAACTGTCATCATACTAGGGTTGAATTTAGCTTTCTAATTTTTAATGCCCAAATTTTCCTATATTCTGATGGAATCTTCACGAAAACCACATCTGCTGAATATTTCATCAAGAAGATGCTGCATCATTGCCTAATTATTCCATAATCGTAAATAATCTCAATGGATAGCCGTTAGGTTCTAATGAATAATGAACATCTTCCATAAACATATTTACATGCATGTTTTTCCTTCTTTTTGCAATATTTCCTTAGGATACTTTTTCGGAAATGAAATCACTGTGCCTATACTACCTCACTTCTCTCTCTTCTTCATAACCAAAGACAGTGTCTTTATTTGTCTCTTGCTTTATTCATTTGGTGCAACTATTTTCTTGTTGCTCATCTCTGACTTTCCCATAACCAGACCCCATCACTTTCCTCCAAGCCACCTTCCTTAGGTCCCCAGGTAGCACTCAGCTACTAACCTAAAGGTTGAAGGTTTGAACCCATCCAACAGCACCATGGAAGAAAGGCCTGGCAATCTATTTCCACAGAGACTGCAGTCAAGAAAACCCCACCGAGCAGTGATACTCTATGACATGTGGCATTACTGTGAATTGGAACTGACTCCACATCAATGGGTTTGTTTTAAGCAGCTTTTCTTTATTAACCAACTAACTAGTTACCAACCAACCCTAAGCCCCCATGTTCTTGTATTTACCCTCATGAGTAATCTATCTTTTGAATGTAATTTTTATGCTAATCCAACCCCAAAACCAAACCCATTGTCTTCAACTTAATTCTGACTCATAGCAAGCCTACAGAACAGAACAGAACAGAACTGTTCCATAGTGTTTTCAAGGAGTGGCTGCTGGATTCAAACTGCCCACTTTTTGATTAGCAGCCTCGCTCTTAGGCACCATGCCGTCAGAGCTGCAACTGTTACAGTATCGTGAGCTAATCCACGCACTGTCAGAATTAGTCTCTCATTGTTTCACAGGTGCATGATTTCTCTTCCTGTGTGAATCACACTTCCTCCCTGGGTGAATCACACTTCCTCCCTGTGTGAATCACACTTCTAGAGCTACAGCACATGTCTTTTATTTATCGTGTATCTCTTTTACTCCCATTTATGATGTGATAACTTCCTCTAGAATCTCTCAAGACAAGCCTTTTGCAGAGGCCAATGCCTTCCCCACCAGTAAATTGAGCCTGCTGATTCTGCATACACCTGTTTGGGTCTGTCTTAAACACCCTCATCCATCTGAAACACCCTTAAACCCATCACGGATGCCCCTATTTCAGGTCACTCTGATACTCACGACTGTGATCCCGCAGGAACTGGGTCAGATCACACTGCTGTAAACAGAAAAAGACACAGAAGAAACATAAGCACAGAGACCTCAGAGTGGCCCGATTTATTTCCCAAAGGATCACAAGTTTGCCGTAGTGAATAAGGAGACACATACTGAACGTCCAGGCTGCCCAGGCATGCCTTTAATGCCCTAGGGAAACAAAAACAGCCAGTTATTGATATGTAAACCCAATTCTTTAGCGACAAAACAAAACCCTTTAACTCTTCAAAGTATAGCTCACAGAGATGCTTACAGTATTTTAAATTGTTCCTGAACCCAGTTTACAATGTATTTTTCCCATGCACATTAAGAGTATAAACTTTTTTGTTTTTGTGTGAGATCAATTGAACTAATGTCAACCCAGAGAGAACTGAAATCTTTTTCTAAGGCAAGACGAAGTAAAGAAGCAAAACTATTTTTAGAGGTATTTTTACCAAAGATGCAATCTTAGAAGGAGGCATTTCTCAAAGGAAAGCATAAAATCTTAGACTGTAAACAGCAAACTTTCCAAAGAATAGCACTCAGGAGGGGGTTCTACTGGAAATTCAGACAGTGTATTACAAATCAAGGAATTTAAAATGCAGAAGGTGAGAGAAACACCTCTACATGTGTAATAGACTCAAAGACAACTACATAGAAAAACAGACATGACACCAAAGGATAAATGCCCAAGATATTACAGAGTAAAAGCCAAAACCAAACATGTTGCTGTTGAGTTGATGTCACCTCATAGCAACCCTATAAGACAGTATAGAACTACCCAGTAGGGTTTCCATGGAGTACCTGGTAGATGTGAACTGCCAACGTTTTGGTTAGCACACATAGCTGTTAACCACTATGCTACCATGGTTTCATTATGGAGTAACCAAAAGGAAAAAAAAAACAATCACTCCAACTCACAGCAACCCTACAGAAAAGAGTAGAATTGCTCCATAGCATTTACAAGGAGCATCTAGGGGATTCGAACTGCCAAACCTTTGGTTAGCGGCTGTAGCACTTAACCACTATGCCTACCAGCGTTTCTTTTTGGGGTAAAGGAATACAGATAACCGGAGGAGGTAAATTAGAAAAGACTGCCTAAAAGGAGTCAGTTCTTTTTTCTCAGCAACTTGAGTTTTTCTTATGTCCTTTTCCTCCTTCCTTCTGTCAGGATCAGGTTTCTTCTAGGCAACAGTTTGTAATGTGCTTATTGCAATGGATTCAGTTGTATCCCCCAAAATACATATTGGAATCCTAAGCTTATGTCTGTGAATATAATCTTGTTTGAAAGCAGAGTTTTCTATGTTACATTAATAACATCACATTTAAGTAACATAGATCCTATATCCGAGTTACAAAAAAGAGCCCATTAGTTAGAGTTATAAAGGGTTAACCTAACCAAAGTACACTGCAGCCACAAAAGGCCAATTGTTTGTCAGAATCTGAAAAACTTAAAACAATAGGAAACTCTATCAAAGGAATGGGATAGAGTGTTCTAACCAGTTCAATAGACAGTGGACCTGTGTACCAAAACTAAATAATGCTTTACCCCAGAAAGTAAATTAAAGATCTATCCCCATATGACAAATAAGAAACAACCATCCCATGGCAGACTCAGAACCCTGGAGCCAAGAAGACCAGATTATTGAAACGAAAACCAAGAAAAGTTCACCCAGTCATGATCTTCTTGGTTCTTTGTCTTTACTTTAACCAACCCAGTCTATAAGTGATTAACTCATAAGTATATGGTTCAACGATTGTAAAGCACATGTTGAAAGATCTTTACTCATAATGAGTCAGCAGCTGTCAAAATTCTATAGAAAACACTCAGATTATACTTCTTTGGGTTTTGGTCTGTTTATAGCCTGCATGTTTGCAGCCAGTTGCCCCATTTTGCATTGTTGTTACAATGAAAATCTGTTTGTTGTAGAAGGTTTTGGTGAAAGCCATTTAACTACAAGACACAGGCACACAGGCACACGAACACACAGGGAAAGACAGACACTATGTGAAGGTTGCATAGAAGCTGAAGAACCAAAGAAACCTGTGATTACATGCAAGGAAGGAATTGACATGGTGGAGACGCTGATTTGAATGTTAAGCTTTCAGAACAATGAGAAAAGTAATTTCTGTTCTTTAATGTTATTAGCACCAGGTGGTGGGATATATAGACAGTGGTATACAGAGACCCTTGGGAAGCTGACAAAAGAATGTTCTCATCAGAAAAATGCTATTACATGCTCACACTCAGATATGTTTTAACATACAATTTCAATGACTCCCAGCAGCTCAGTCACGGATGCCAGTTAAAGAACCTCTGTTCCTCAACTCTATATGGAAAGGAAAGAGGCTCTGAATGAATAACACACTTCTAAAGAAGAAGAGAAAACTCTGGTGGTGTAGCGGTTAAGTGCTATGTCTGCTAACCAAAAGGTTGGCAGTTCAAATCCGCCAGGTGCTCCTTGGAAACTCTATGGGGCAGTTCTACTCTGTTCTATAGGGTTGCTATGACATAAGAAGAAGGGAGAAGAGGGGGAAGTTAAGAGGGAGAGGGATTGGAGGGGAGGGGAAAGGAAGGAGTATCACTAACTAGATAGTAGACATGTGCTAATTTGGTGAAGGAAAGGACAGTTACCCAACTTACAGGAAGCCAGCACAACTTGACTAAGGCAAAGGAAGACACTGAGAGTCACACAAGGATAAAGGACAGCTGCAGTAAATACTGTAGCATATATAACCCTGCAACAACAAGAATAACAAACTACAATTTACTAGTGGACATACAGATGTGTGGAAACACTGCTGGTTTAGTGATTAAGGGCTATGGCTGCTAACCAAAGTAGGCACTTCAAATCTGCTAGGCAATCCTTGGAAACTCTATGGGGCAGTTCTACCTTGTCTGCAGGGTCTCTGTGAGTCAGAATCGACTCAACGGCAGTGGGTTTGTGGTGTCTAGGTGTCTATGTACACTAAATAGGTGTGGGACATTGTATGGGAGTACACCTGAATGCATATCTACGTAGAGTTGTGAATATTTCTATAAACATAGTTACATGTGCTAAATGTGTATTCATATATATAATACAGCACATGGGGGCACAGTCATGGGAACTTCTTAGACATAACCAAACACCTCACAGGACAGAGATACTGGGATTGAAGGCTAAGGTTCGTAGTTTCAGAGAACATCTCGGTCAATTGGTGTAACACAATTCATAAAGATAATATTCTACATCCCACTGTGATGAGTAACATCTATTGGCTTGAAAGCTTGAGAGTGGCCACTTGAAATATAGCTATTGGTCCCTTCCCATCTGGAGCAAAGGAGAATTTAGAAAACTAAAAACTCAAGAAAAATAATTAGTCCATAGGACTAATTGCCCATGTAAACCATAGCTTCTATCAGGCTGAGACTAGAAGATCTACGTGGTGTCCAACTACCACGATAGGTCATAATTAGAGAGGGAAAACAATAAAGAACAAAATCCAACTTGGTAAATAAGACCGCAAGTCTGGTAGAGACTAAAATCTTAATCTCTGGTAGAGACAACAGCCCTAAGGAATACTTCTAATATGGAACCGAAGCCACTCCTGGAGACCACCTCTCAGTCAAATAATAGAAAACCCAAACCAAACTCACTGCTGTTGAGTCATCTCTGACTCATAGTGACCCCAGAGGTCAGAATATAACTGCCCCATAGAGTTTCCAAGGAGCACCTGGCGGATTTAAATGGCTGAACTTTCGGTTAGCAGACATAGCACTTAACCCACTACGCCACCAGGGTTTCCGAAATAATAGAAAGTCCTATAAATAAACAATAACACTCAATGAGGAAGGTGCTCCTTAGAACCATCAACTACACAAGACCCGAAGGGCAACATTTACTCAAAAGCAAAGCGGAGAAGGCAGAAAGGGGCAAGGAAACCAGACATTTGGATACACGCAAAGCAGGGTGGAAATGGGGAGAGTGCTGACACATTACAAGGACTGCACAAACAAACAAACAAACAAAACAAAAAATCTCTGATCTAAATGACAAGGGAAACATCCACCCATCCAATTATCTGTTTATCCAATCATCCATCCGATAAACATTTAAGTGTCAGCTGAATGTTTCAGCGGCCTATAAAATGGTTATACAGGATTTCCTGTGTGCTGATGGTACAGCATTCCTGATAATAACCCTCAGGTGCGTTATTCTTTGCTGCATCTTACTAACCCCAAAACCAAACCCACTGCTGCTGAGTCGATTCCAACTCATAGCAACTCTATAGATGGAGAACTGCCCCACTGAGTTTCCAAGGAGCCCCTGGAGGATTTAATTGCAGACCTTTTGGTTAGCAGCCATAGTACTTAACCACTAAGCCACTAGGGTTTGCATCTCGCTGAAAGAGTCTTATGCTTCCTTTTAAACATTATGGCAAAAACAGAAAAGCCTGTAGAATTACTTAAAGAGAAAAGTTTTCTGGCTAAGAAATAAAACAAGCGGTACACATTTCATAGAGAATCAGAACTTCGGAAGAAGACATTCTGAGACACTGGGCTTTGGGCAAGTTATCACATAAAGGCTGAGGATCAAGGGACTGAGTCAAATAAACCACCCCCAAGTCCTGACCAGCAGGGGCCAAGCACAAGACCAGGATGATGGAGAAACTGAAAAAAAATATGGCGTTCCAGAATCTGGACAGGAGATAAATGCAGAACGGACCAAATTGTCCCAGATACTATATTCTAATCCACTTGTTTAATAACATTCATCAAGTCCTCAAGGAGAAAGAAAGAAATGATTGTCTCAGGGTATTCTTTACAGTTAGTTGATTCTCATTCTGTGGTGGATTCAGTCATCCACAAAACCGTCCCTGTTTGTCTGTTTTCTTTATCAAGTCCCAGGGTAAAGGCCTTCTCCAGACAGTCAAACTGCTTTCTGATGCACCGTGTACAAGAGTAGAAAAAAATGGGTTTTCTAGTGCTTACACAAGGCTGCCTTGGACTTCCTACACAAAACATCAGTGTTGGCAGCATTCATTTCTTAGCTGGGTGTGCTCATTAGGGGAGACGGACATGTGAATAAATCATTATAACAATGTGAGAAGCACTGAGATAGAGACAGAGAAATTTCATCAGTGGGAGGCAGGCCTGATTCTGTCTGGGAACACTCCAGAGGAGGTGACATTTCTCTTGTAATGAAGTCATATTGGAAAGTCATGGCTCTATTTCCAAATCTCTCTAGAGTCTCAGTTTTGAGGATACAGAGGGAACAATAGTGGCCTAACATTTCGAGGAATCCTCTCAACTTGTCCAGTGTGATGGAACGCAGTCTTAACACCATTGGAAAACTTATGCAATCCCATCCCTATTTTAAATAATAAATAACAGCAACAGCTAACATTTGCATTGCACTTGATAGTTTACAAAGAGTGTTCACATTTGATTATCTTCTCACAGCTGCCTTTGGAGCTGGTTAAAAAACCAAAATTGCCATTGAGTTGGTGCTGACTCACAGCAATGCTACAGGACAGAGGTTTTCCGAGGCTGTAAATCTTAACAGAGGCAGACTGCTGTAGAGAGGCTGGCGGGTTTGAACTGCTGACTTTTTCAACTAGCTGCCAAGTGCTTAACCACTGTGTCATCAGGGGTCCTTGGAGCTAGTGAGGATGGGATGTGTCATCCCCATTTTAGAGATAAACTGAAAGACTCACTGACTAGCCCAAGGGCATACAGCTGGTAATAAACTGAACTTGGACTTGAACCCATGCTTCTGACTTGAAATTCTGTGTCCTTTCCATTGAACACCCTAGAAACCATTATATATCATGTAGTTCTCATGGGCATACTTACTCTCCGTCCACGAGGGCCTTGGGGTCCTGGAGATCCCTTTTCACCTTTCAAGCCTACAGCAAGCTGCAGACAGGAACATGTGTTAATCATCATGTGTTCTACCCACGGGGACTGTCACAGTTTCAATGAGACCTTAAAATTTAATAAACAAAGAAACTATTCATTCAAGTCAAGCAAAATGGCTACTTGTAAAGCCAACTAACGATTCTTAATTCTTGGTAAACATCCATTTCCCTCTTAGCCTCTTCATTAGAGGCACACTTGGCTCTGTGCTGAGGGCCGTTACTCACAAAGGCCACTATCAGCAAAGCTATACGCCTGTGTGATAAAGAGCTGACGCATGTCACCCCTGACATATTTTTTGGCTGTACTAATAATATTTTGCATCATAAATAAATCTTCCTCAAAATTACCCTGTTATCCCCTGGCACTAGGACCAGGGAAGATGCTTGCTAAAAGGGGCTTTACAACCCTCTCGACTTATGAAATCATATTGGGAAAATCTAACCAGAAACTTCTAGGGAAAAGAGCTCGGAGGAATGAACTTCAACATAGCATGCCTGAAAGCACCGAGGCCTGCCCAGCTCCACTGGCTTCCCTCAACTGTGTCTCCTCCCTCCCTTTTCCACATACGAAACACAAGTTCACAAGAAAAAACCCTGGAAGGCTTCCCAAGGACAATTCTCCACACAGCTCTTAAGGTTATACAAACATCTCACTCTCTACAGCAAAAAGATAGATAAACTTCCAAGTTCATTATAATTGGTATGACAAATGAATAAACACTAAAGAAACTTCTTTCTTAGAGCAGCTGGGTTAGGTTGGGGGACGGTAGACACTATCTGCACAGGAAGAGATAAAATAAAAACTTAGAGAAGCAAATAGAGACAGCTAAATAATGAAGCTTTGAGCAGTCTATCCTTCTGTGCCTTCAACCTTGAGGTATGAATAGAACCATTAAGCCCAAAGCATAACTTTGTTTCACTGCTAACTTTGTTTCCACTAATCGCCACAAACACCTGCCTCTGACAATTATCCAAAAAGCCTTGACTATTCACTAAAAAAAAGATCACAAGGGGTCAGTTTCTTGCTAGCCAATAATAATAGGTTAATTTCTTGTTAGCCAATAGCTTATATGATGAAAAAATAGGGTGAAAACTACGTCACCTCATCTATAAAAAATAAAGACAGACAGATCATTGTCAGGCTGCCTTACTCAAAAACTCTTTCCTGTCTCTCTCCATTCATTTCCCACCGACATCTCTCCCTCCCTCCGTGGGGCCCCCCAAAGTTGTCGGGGCTGGCTCCCGGTAGCTCTGGCACTGGTTTTGAATTTAAATCTAAAATAGTCATCAACTAGAATTGGAGTTAATTGGCAAAGCAAATATACTAGGGTACACGGTAATCTTAAAAAACATAAACAAACCTTCCTGTCTGCCAAGGCTCAAACAAGAAAAAGGTTCCTCATACCCATAAGAAGACATGAGTGGACTGCAGCAATTTCATACCTCTGGGTGATGGATATAGATGCTAATGAAATTTGCCCAGTCAGATGGAAAGTAGTCATTGAATGAACTGCTTCTCTTTCATGCTGATAAGGACCACTGATACTGTGCTAAAACTAAAATGAACAGCCACTTCTCTGAGCATTTTATTTTTTAAGTACTCATAATATTTTACTCTGCACTTTGCTAATTAGAAGTTCTCAACGGCCTTCCTCAAAATGACCTTGGTTACTAGGATCATCAAAGAACTCTCAAAGACACAGCAGAATGATGGCAGCCTTATTTCCACACATAGGGTTAATATTCTGGGCTTTAATGCGTGCCTGAAGGCACTGACATGTCTTAAAATCATTGGTCATGAACTTGTAAATCTTTTAACATAATTCAGATTCATGGAAGCTCAGGCTTTTAGAGCTGAAAATGGCCTTAGGGGTCACTTAGTTCAACTCTCATGTTACAGAAATCAAGACCCTAAAAAGGTGTGTTGAAGGTTACACACAGCTAGCCAGTGGGATTTCAGATGCTCTTGGTTGGATCAATAATGCACATTTACCATTACAACATAAAAGTCAGAATCTTCTACAAAAACTTTTATTACCCCTGGAATTATAGGTCACTTACTGTTAGTCCTCTGAATCCTTTGGGTCCGGGACCCCCAGGCATTCCAGGATCACCAACATTACCCTGAAGATTCAGAAAGAAGAAATCAAAATGGTAAAATATTTTCTATGAAAATACTTTGATATTAGCAAAAACCAATCTCCAAAACTAAAACTTAATCCATCTTAATAACAACTATACTACACACTAATGAAGGTCAGTACATTTTTCCTTGTCATTTGGAGCTAAGTCCTGCATATGCTTAGATATTTTTCAAACTATTTTTAATTTTCTGATAATACAAATATCAGTACGATTGCTATCCAATCAGTCACCAACAATATTCAAAGAAAAATGCCTAAAAATCAAGGAAAACATACAGATCATTGATTCACAAAATACTAAATGATGAGTTACTTCCTAAACTGTAATTTCTGAAAAAAAATAGAAGTTAAAAAAATTTACTCTGAGAGACCCACAAGAGTGCGTGCCTATATCAATTTGGGACCGGAAGAACCGGATGGTGCCTGGCCACCACCAGTGATAGCCACGATGGAGCTCACAGAGAGGAGTCTCACTGGCAACACAAGAATAAAAAGGGGTGCATCATGAGATATCCACTAAAAGACGTCAATTGATGGTCCAGCGGTTTTGGGGTTACTCTGAGAGCATGGCCCCCGGCCCTGATGCTGCCCTTTCCCATAAATTATAACAAAGGTCCACTCTTTGGACAGGAATGGATTGGACTTGGCAATGCAGAGTGACCGTATATTGGAAGCACTTTATGGTTCTATACATCTATAGGATATCATCTTGCTGACCTCTGGCTGGAGGAAGGGGAGTGGACGGAGAGGAGGGGAAAGGAGGCTGTTGGGAGGATGAGATATGTATGGAGCAGAGAGGAATAGTGTGCAGTCACCGGACAGGGAGAGCAGTGGAAGCTGCATATAGGTGGGCATGTAAATTTATATATGAATGTACATTTTCACTCAGTTATGTTAAATAAAAATAAAAAAATAAAAAAAATTTACTCTGATTTTGGTGCCAGCCAAGTGCTGTCGAGTTGGATCTGAGATTTTGGTGAGAAACTAAATTTAGTTGTCATTTAGCAATATGCTAATTTTAACCTTGTCAGTAAATCAAAATATGTTAACTTCATTTCTGTATCAGTAAATTAGAAAATGACTTTTTCAAATAAGAATGTTTGCCTTAATAGTTATTTACATAGTACCTTCCTATCTCCTTTACTACCCAAGGAAATAATCTCTCTGTTGGTAATTCATCAACTAAAAACACTGTTTTAAAAAGCATTAAAAAATTGGTGGGTTTCATATTATTGATCTGATTTCATTAATTAGGCATTCCAGTTTTTTAAAACCATATTTTGTATTTTAATTTGAGCATTAATTATATGGAGAATGTTGTTCTACATACTTTTCCAAAAAGGAAATCTTACACTGAATTCATCAAACAGATATAATATGAGCAACTCTGGTTAAAATAAAAGGAACACCAGGCTCCAGAGCATGGAGATAGATTTCAATCTGGCAGCCAATGCAGCATTTTGGAAGATGTTTGATCAAACAGATGTTTGATTATGACAGTAACATAATCAGGGCTATGCTTGAGGAAAAATCAGAATGTGATTGTGGTGTTTGGGGTTAGCTGATGCAGACAGAAGGCGGAAAAGGAAAACCAATGAGAAGAAGATGGTCATTGTTTAGATGAGAGAAAGTGAAGGTCACAAGAATGAGGGCAAGAGAGTGTCAGCTGGAGCCAAGTGTACTGAATGAGATTACCAAGGCAGAGATCTAGAAAAGACCAAGACTAAACTGGAGAGGATACCCGGAACCAGAAAGAGGAAGAGAAGGTCAGAGTGGTGACAGAGTGAGAGTGAGAGATGCAATGTAGCCTAAAGAAAGAGTGAATTTAAGACAGGGGGCTAACTATGGTGACTACCTCAGGGAGATGGAGGATTGAGGATACTGAAAACTGAACTAATTAGGGAGTATTCAAGAATCGTCTTTGGTGAAGGGAAAGACACAGCACAATACAGGGGAAGTCAGCACAACTAGACCAAAGAAAAAGCTAATGAGTTTCCTAAACACAACCAAACACTTCCAGGGACATAGTAGCTGGGGCTGAGGCCTGGGGAGCATGGTTTAGAGAACATCTAGCTTAACTGGCATAACAAAGTTTATTAAGAAAATGTTCTGCATCCCACTTTGGTAAGTTGCATCTGGGATTTTAAGAGCGAGTGAGTGGCCATCTAAGACGCACCACTTGGTCCCAACCCACCTGGGCAAAGGAGAATGAAGAACACCAGAGATACAAGGAAAATAACAGCTCAACAGACAAAAGTCCCACATAAACCAGAGATTCCATAAGCTTGAGACCAGAAGAACTAGATGGTGCCCAACAACCACCAATCTGCCCTGTCAGGGAACACAACAGAGAATCCCAGATGGAGCAGGAAGAAAGTATAAAGGAGGGCTTAAATTCATGTAAAAAGACCAGACTTTATGATCTGACAGCACTTGGCTTGGTTGGCTTTATGATCTGACAGGGACTGGAGGAACCCACAAAACAATGGCCTCCAGATGCCCCCATTAACCCAGATCTAAAATCATTCCCAAAGTCTATTCTTCAGACGCAGTTTAGGCTGGAATAATAAAACATAAAATAATACTCATGAAGAGTATGCTTCTTAGTTCAACCAGATATACATGACCAAAATGGGCAGCTCCTGTCTAAAGACAGAATGAGAAGGCAGGAAGGGACAGAAAATGGTTGAATGGACACAGAAAACCTGGGGTCAAAAGGGGGAGTGTGATGTCATTTTAGGGATTGCAACTAATAATGCAAAACAACATATGTATAAATTTTTGTATAAGAAAGTAACTTGAATTGTAAACTTTCACCTAAAGCATAACTTAAGAAAAGATTTGGAAAATTCTATTGTAAAATCTAAGAGTGCATTGAGCTCGACACCAAGGCTGTGGGTACACAATCTTTTGTTAAAGAGATAAGACCTATGATTGATGGATCTAATCAACCACTGCAGCAGAAATCTTGTCAGCTTATACTAATAGAGATAAAGACAGAAATAACGGAAAGAAAGTTGCCTGACATCTGGAATTCTACAGGCAGGAAACAAGCCAAAGGAGCTACTTGGATGCAAACATAAGTTTGTACTGCAAGAAAAAAAAGGGATCACTAGATTAGTTCAGAGACTAAATGAATTGTTGGAAAGAGCATGGGGGACAGGACCAGCCCACCAGTTTCTAAGAGTGGGGACACTGTCTGGGTTTCAAAGTGTGGGGGTCACTACCACTTCAATTCCAGAGGGTGGGGTTGCCATTTCACTGGGCTATGAGAATGGGGTTGCCATCCAAAGTTAAGGTGACAGGGCTATAAAGAAAACAAAAATCTTCCCAACTGGACCAATAAGCAACATCATGATAAATGGAGAAAAGATTGAAGTTGTCATCATTTCATTTTACTTGGATTTACAATCAATACCCATGGGAGCAGCAGTTACGAAATCAAAGGATGCATTGTACTGGGCAAATCAGCTGCAAAAGACATCTTTAAAGTGTTGAAAAGCAAAGATGTCCCTTTAAAAACTAAGATGCACCTGACCCAAGCCATGGTATTTTCAATTGCCTCATATGTGTGCAAAAGCTGGATAACAAACAAGGAAGAATAAAGAAGAACTGATGCCTTTGAATTGTGGTGCTGGTGACAAATATTGAATATACTATGGACTGCCAAAAGAATGAACAAATCTGTCTTGGAAGAAGTACAACCAGAATGCTCCTTAGAAGAAAGAAAGGAGAGACTACATCTTACATACTCTGGACATGTTGTCAGAAGAGACCAGTCCCTGGAGAAGAATAGCATGCTTGGTCAAGTAGAGGGTCAGTGAAAAAGAGGAAGAATCTCAAGGAAAGAGTGGCTGTAACAATGGGTTCAAGCATAACAATGATCGTGAGCATGGTGCAGGACCAGGCAGAAGGAAAGAAATCTTGCCCTTAAATGGGACACACCCAAATGCTTAGCCCTACTTGATTTAGATGACTCAGAAGATGAAATCAGGACTTAGAATTCCTTCTGGAATGTGTTAAGACTTTAGGGAATGATGTGCTAGGGTGACTGTGTTTTGCACAAGGGAAGGCTATGAATTTTGTGGGGCCTAAGGGTGGAATGCTATGTATTGAATTACATCCCCAAAAATACATTTTGAAGAATTTGCCCCTGTACTTACAGAAATAGTGTTTTCTTTTGTTCTGTTAATCAGATCACACCAGTGTAGGTCAGTTCCTAAACCCAATAACTTCTAGGTTATAAAATGAGCAGAGCAGAAGGAAAAAAGAAAGAAAACTGAACAAACCATGTAGTCCTCATTAGGAGAACAGTATGCCATACACCTAATCCCGAGTTATTTAGCAAGATATCATGGGAAATGGGGAGCAGGAAATGCTGCCCTGAGGAAGAAATTTTAAATATAATATTGTCCAAGTGAAGAGCTCAGCTGTTGGGTGGTGTACTTCTTTACCATATTTGGGAGAGAAGAAAGAATATACAACATTTTGGAATGAAGAGGGGAAAGAAAGCATTTGTGACAGACAGCTTCCATCTTTCCAAACAATACAACTGTATCCTCCCACTAACTACACAAAGTTCAGTGACTAAGTTTGTCAAAAATACTTCAAATGAAGTTTATTTACACTTAAAGCATTATTCACAGAGGAATGAAAAGGCACAGAAAAAGCACTAAAGTATTTGTGTCCCTGGGTGTCTCAGTACCACTTTGAGCAGGAAGTGGGAGGGGTAGTGAAAGGTATTTAAAAAACCCACCCCCTGCTGTTGAGTCGATTTGGATTCATAGCAACGCTACAGGACAGAGCAGAATGGCTCCATGGAGTTTCCAAGGAGGGCCTGGTGGATTTGAACTAGTCAGCAGCCATAGCATTTAACCACTACACCACCAGGATTTCCTAGTAAAAGGTATAAAGGAGTCCAGTTTTCTCATATCTCACATTTGCTGAGTTACTTCTCTTCCCAAGCACATTGCTTCATGGTCAATGGTCTTTAGAAAAGATGACCATTTCATTATGAAAGAGCAGACCCAGGAGAATCACGCATTTAGACAGAAAGCATCTCTGCTAGACAATTTACTTTTCAAGGGCATAAATTATGTCTCATCACTCTTTGGATCTCCTTGCTTATAGTATGTACACAATAATGTCTGTTGGATAAATGGATGGATGGATTAATGTAATGTGTTCCATCATCCCCTCTTCAACTCATTTGCTCATTCATTATTTAGCCAGAGACATTAATTATTCAAAGAATTTTCTTTCAATCCTTCATGCGAGGTGAGCATTTTTAACAATTTTTAACCTTAAGATGTTCTCTTTGTCACTTCTTATTCAGTGGAGCAAATCTGACTGTGTCACATAGCATCCCAACCACATTGATCAGTGAGTTCTGCTCAACAATCATCTGTTGGGCTGGAAACAAAATTAGACAGGTGAATAGGAGGATACTGAGGGCATATTTCCGAGACACTCACAGTACAGAGGAGGGATCAGTTCAATACTCAATGGTAAGTACCATGGGAGAACAAAGAAGTTCTCAGTCTTATCTGAGGATGTAGAGCACTACCCGGGAGAGATGAATGCTGAGCTGAGACCTGAAAAATGAGTAGTAGCTAATGAGAGAAGGCGGGAAGGAAGAAGGCAGAGACTCAGGTAGAGAAAACTGCATGAGTCAAGGCCTAGAGGTGTTAAACAGAAAGACACTGCGAGCACAGACATACACTTTGATTTTATTACAGGACGAAGTCCAAGGCTGCAAGGGAGATGAGGGTGGCAAGTGAGTAATGGCCGTGTTATGGAAGGTGTTTGGGGTCATGTAAAGAGTTTGAACTTGACTCTGAGATCATGACGTGGACCAGTTGGAGGCTATTGCTACAGCTCTGCCAAATGGTTATAAGGACTTGATCTAACATAAACTCTGTAGAATTCCAACAATAAAACCACCAAAGAAAAACATAAAGCACAATTAAAAACAAAGAAAGCTACATATTGAAAAACCCAAGGAAATCTGATCCTACACGTAGGCATGATTTATTCTTTAAAAATTTATGTCCTTACAAAACAACAAATGCTGGAGAGGCTGTGGAGAAAGTGGAACTGTCCTACACTGTTGGTGGGGTTGCAAAATGGTCCAGCATCTTTGGAAAGCAATCTGGCGCTTCCTTAAAAAAAATGGACATAGATATACCATTTGACTCAGTAATTCCACTACTTGGAATATATCCTACAGAATCAAGGCCATTCACACCAATGGACTCATGCACAAGAATGTTTATTGCAGCACAGTCCATGATAGCAACAAGATGGAATCAACCCAGATGCCCAACAACAGAGGAATGGATAGGTAAACTATGGTATATATACTCAACGGAGCGCTATACAATGATAAAGAATAATGATGATTCCAGGAAATATCTCATAACCTGGTTTCAACTGGACGACATTATGCTGAGTGAAAGTAGTCAGCGACAAAAGGGCAAATATTGTATGAGACCCCCACGATGAGATCTCAAAAGCAGACTTAATGTATAGAAGAAAAGACTCTTTGACGGCTGCAAGGGAGAAGAGGGAGGGAGGGCAAGGGGGCGAGAGTTTAGATTAGATGGTAGAAATTTAGTTGGGCAAAATTGGTGATAGCACACATTAGAAACAAGAACAATATTAAGAGGACTTCAACATAACTTGAATACTCCTTCCATCTTAACCCAATATTGCAAGGACTGAGTAGCTGGGGCAGGGGGCAGGGGACCATACTCTTAGTTGAAATCGAGGCCAATTGGCCAATTAGCCTTTTTTTTGCTAAGACGGCTCTCCGCACCCCACATTGGTGAGTGGCGTCTGGGGTCTTAAAAGCTGCCAAGCTACCATCTGAGAGCACAGCAAATGGTCCCAACTCAGCAGGAATGGATGCTCACCGAGGACCAAAATGACATGGGGTAAAGACAACCCAGAAGATAGAGACCCACATCAGTGGGTGCCTACACTGACTTGGGACTGGAAGAAATGGATGGTGCCCGGCCACCACCAGTGATAGCCACAATGGAGCTCACTAAGTGAATCTCACTGGCAACACAAGAATGAAAAAGGGTGCACCCTGAGATCTCCATTAAAAGATCACAGTTGATGGTCCAGTGTCTTTGGGGTTCCCCTGGGAGCATGGCCCCTGGCCCTGATGCTGCCCTTGCCCATAAATCATAATGAAGGTCCACTCTTTGGACACGAATGGATTGGACTTGGCGACACAGAGTGACCATATATTGGATGCACTTTATGGTTCTATGCATCTATAGGATATCATCCTGCTGACCTCTGGCTAGAGTAAGGGGTGTGGGTGGAGAGGAGGGGAAAGGAGGCTGTTGGGAGAATGAGACAGGTATGGAGCAGATAGAAATAGTGTGCTGTCACTGGGCAGGGAGAGCAGTAGAAGCTGCATATAGGTGGACATGTAAATTTATATGGGAATGTATATTTTCACTCAGTCATTAAAAAACAAATTATGTCCTTGTAGCCCATGGAGCAGTGGTCATGCCATGGGTAAGAGTTACTTCTGTGAACCAAAGTTTTGGCCAGCAGTTTGAATCTGTCACTGATCCACAGAAACTCCATGGGGCAGGTCTACTCTGTCTTCTATGATTGCAACAAGTTTGGTGTGGTTTTTGGTTCGTGGCTGACAGCTTGTAACTTCAGATTGACAAGATTATTCCAGACTTCTTCCCTATTTAATATGCAACTACATTGATTTAGTAGGTGTTAATGTACAGGGATCAGATTTTCCCTCCTACCAGAAAAACAATGAGCAAAACACATGAAACAATGGTTCTCAAGACATCGAGCAGCAGGCAAATGAAGGCCAGGCCAGTCTTGTATGATTTAAAGATTCACAGGAATTCAGTACAATGCTTTCCTCAGGAAGCCCAGAGAAAATACCTGCTGTGGTTTTTGTTTGTTTGTTTAAATTCATTCAGACCTAAGGCTTATTTCAATGATCAAATAGAAGGTTACAGTTATAATCATTTCAAAAGAAGGTCAAGTGCACAATACCTTCTGCCCTGTATCTCCAGGAATTCCTTGTGGGCCCTACAATTGCCAGCAGAAAAGACAAACAACTCAGCACAGCACTTTAAGTTCGACTCATCCATTAAAGTAATAATTTTTTCCATGCTTACCTTGACTCCTTTTCGTCCCATCTGACCATAGCCTGGGATGCCATGGTCTCCCTGTGAACACATCAGTTAATTTCAATTTCCCAAAACTCCAGATTTCATTGTAATGAGGATATGGTTGCAGGAGAGGAGGAGTGGGGCCTTCAAGGTGGTAGGGGCTTAAGCAGTGAACTTGAACTCTGGGAACATGGTGTTACTGGGTTTTGCTGAGTTTTCCTTGCTTTCTGGTAGGACTCCCTATAACTCTTCTCCTGTTCCACTCTGCACTACTGTAGGAGGCAGGGGGATGGTCTACCATGACTTGTGGAATCAGTGGCAGGTACTTACCTGGGAGATTAAGAACTTATCCAAACAATGGGGGAGGAATAGCCCAAATAATAATTACAAATGATCAAAGACATATGGAAAAATGTTCATCTTCATTAGTAATTAAAGACATATAATTTGAAATCATAATGAGAGACCACTTTTTTGATCAATAAAATCAGAGATGATTTAAAAAAAAAAAAAAGACAATACCCATTACTGGTACAGAAGCCCTAAGTAAGATTCTCTTGCCTAACACATCAATATTTTATTTTTGGTATTTTCCTAAGAGCACACTACAGTAAGTATTAAAGGCCGTCATTAAATATGCACATATACTCCAAACTAGCTACGCTACTTCTAGAATTTTCCATGTAGAACTCAATTATGGCCTTGCCTGAAATCCGGCTAGGTATAAGAATGTTCACAGCTGTACTGTTTAAGACAGTGAAAAACTGCAAACAAAATGTCAAAAAAACTAAGGTACGCATATTCAGTAGACTATTTTGAAGTTATTTACACTAATACTGCGGGCAAAAAAATTAATGACACAGAAATACATTCATGATGCATAGCTAAGAAGAAAAATACAGTACATTGGAATGATCTCTTTTCTGATATCTTCAGGATGTTAATGACAAAGATCTCAAAATGGTGGGATTATGGGTATATATTTTTTTCTTCCCCCTTTTCACCTCTTTTTGTGTTTAGTAAATTTTCCACAACATCTATGCATAACCTCTGTAATCAAATATTATTTTTAAAAGAGGATGAAAAAATTGCCCCTAGATGGGCTACATCCTCTTCTCTGTTGCTGAGACCTTGGTATAGTCAAGCCTCTAGAACAGAATTCAGGCCTGAAAAAGAAAGACTCTGCTTCTCGGCCCTGCTCCCCAGTTTTGGTTGTTACCACGGAGTGTTACAAGAAAGGGCGACAAATGTGTGATGCTATTTATCAAGTGACATGCAGGTACTTGGCCGTACTGATGTGCAGATCCCGACATGCCCTGTTCTAACGCATCCACCATCCTCCCTGTATCTTTTCTCTTGCCCTCTACCATGCTTTCTCACTTTGACAGCTTAGTTTTGGCATGAGCCCTGTGAGATCAGAGAGGTGCCCTCCTATCCTCCTGGATGCTGAAGTAACCTTCAGTACTCCATGTTTAAGCTGATAGTATCAGTCCCCTTCTCTTTACCCCAGAACTGAGCACTGGGAACTGGGAAAGGACAAGCCTTCCCAAACTTCATACCTGTCTTCCTCTGGGTCCAGTTTGGCCCACTGGCCCTTGATCTCCGGGAATTCCAGGTTCTCCCTAGTAAATGAGACAAGAAGAGCTTCAGGTCAGGAGCTCAAGACCTGGTTCCCACCCTAGGAAGTTCTGTCCACTAGGTGAGGAGACTCAAGGCTGTCAGTCAGTGGATAATGCTCACTAAGGAGGGGGTATGGGGCAGAAATAAGGATTTTCCTAAAGGCAACAAGCGAGATCTCTAACATAGCACAGGTGTTGACTCAAATACCATTTTCCTTTTGTTATCCAACGGCTAAAGAGGAAAGCAAAAAATGGAAAATTTACTCAAAAACAGTTGATTCATTACTGATTTATTTGCCCATTTAAAATTTACTGATTGGCTTGGAAAAGGAACAGCATTAAATAAGATAGGTATGGTCTTGTCCTCACCAAATGCACTCTGATTGGGAAGAGAGACAATCAGACAACCCATCATAAAACTGCATGATGAAGTTCAAAGTGCTATGGGAGCAAAGAGATGGGGAACCTAAATTAGATTTAGTGGGTCAAAGGCTACCTGAAGGCAAGGATCAGAGAAGCTGGACTTGAAAGATGAGCTGCCTGAAATAGAGAAAGGTGAAGGAGGGGTGGGTACATGTCTGGTAGAGAAGAGAAGCCAGGGCAGGTGTGCCCTAGGAACTGAGAAAAGTTCAGTACATAGGGACTCTAGGGCACCAGGCACGGAAGGCAGGAGAGAGATGAGCTTTTAAGCTATAGAATTAAACAGTTCAAATCACAAAGGTCCTTGTAGGTTACTTTGCAGTTAGGAGATTTTCTTGGGGGCAACGGGGAAGACAAGAGCAGCTACATAATTTGCAGGGCTAAATGAAAATGGGGTACCTTGTTCAAAAATTATTAAAAATTTCAAGAAGTTGACCCCCCCAAAAAACCAAACCCAGTGTCGCTGAGCTGATGCCAACTCACGGGGACCCTATAGGACACAGTAGAATTGCCTGCAGAGTTTCCAAGAAGTGCCTGGTGGATCTGAACTGCTGACCTTTAGATTAGCAGCTGTAGCACTTAACCACTGCACCAGCAGGGTTTCCAAGAAGGTGACAGGGTCTTTCCAAGAAGGCAAGAGTCCTTTTCAGCTCAGAGCCCTCTATCATAGGCCCAGGAAGCTGGTTCTGGGAGGGTGGAGGAATCCCAGAAAGGTTTTAAGCAGGGAGTGAGGCCAATGGTTTGCTCTATGACAATCTCCACAAGAGGAAAATTTGCAGATGCAAAAAGATTTGGCTTCTGTACTCCCTGTCACCGAGTACCTTCATGCATTCAGAAAATCAGAGAGTTGAAGAGATTTTTTTCAGAGCTGTTTCATGATAGGTGAGATTACTGTCTCTCCTCATAATGTGGGCGCCGCTTCATGGAGGAAAAGCTAGACATTCTCCACATAGTGAAGGAACAGAATGTATTTCCAGAAAGTTGATGGCCTAGTGACATGATTCATCAGTCATGTGATGAACTGACATGAAAATCAGGAAGAGAAGGGAGTTACTTCGCTCTCAGTATTTTTTTTTTTAATTTTAATTTGGTTGCTGTTGAGAATGCACACAGCAAAACATACACCAATTCAACAATTCCTACATGCACAATTGCGTGACATTGAGAATCTTCTTCGAATTGTGTAATTATTCTTGCCCTCTTTTTCTGAATTGTTCCTCATCCATTACTATAAACTTTCTAAGGATCTTATCTAACTTTCTCATTCCTGGTGTCAATTAGATCCCTTATAGACAGATGTTAAAAAAGCGTAAGGCTCAATGCAGACATTGCTTAGCAGTGAAGTTAAACTGTTGTTTTGGCTTTAAGAAGACTTCAAGGGATATTTTCTGGCTCAAAATTTAAAGACAGTTTCAGCGCAACGGTTAGGAATAACACTTACTTTTCTGCCCAGAAGTCCAGGTCTTCCACTGTCCCCTTCAGGTCCCACGAGTCCTGGAGGTCCCTGAAGAGAAAGGGGAGACACCAACGTTGACACAGCCTCAATTCTCACGACCCCATCAGAAGCATTTCACTTCTCTTCATGGCAGTTCCAGCCCCACTCTTGACATCTCCTTCCAGAGACCAGCCATCCAGGGGAGAAAGCCAGCTGGGCTGAAACCACCATTCCAGTGATGTCCCAGTTACAGGACCACAACTCTTCATCTGCATGGACATATGGTGACATATTAAGGAAAAGAAAAGGTGCCCTTTACTCAAGGCACTTTATTTCTAGACACGGGAAATTCACTGCAATGCTCAATTTTGTTAGACACTTGCTGACTTCTGCCACTTTTATCGTCTGTGCCATGAGTACATATATAACAGGATGCAGAATATGTTTCGATTTCCTGATGTAAAAACGGACAAAAGTGCTTTTCACAAATACACTAAGAGGATACTTGAACAAATGCAGGTATTTCTTGCTTTCTGAATTCTCACTGTCTGAGATGAAGAGAACTGAACAGATTCAGAAAACATTTCATCCAACTCTCTCATCATCCAGACTCTCATTATTCACTATCAGAAGCTCAGGAACCAAGTGGGTCCAGATGTCTAGTTTGAGATGTGAATTTAATGATCAACTAGATTTGGATAGCAAGGGATTTTTGCTCTTTGAAAGACTCACTTTTAAATATCTATAATCAGTGGGGCTATGAGTGGCATAAATCATTTTTAAAAGTTACAAAAACCAGAATAATATGTCAAATTTGGGAGGAAATATTCATTATTCAACAATATTTGCTTTTCACCAAAGACTTTTTTTAAGTCCAATGAAGTGGATTTCTGCTTTTGAGTAAAATCCAAGTAAAGGAGAAAGAAGGGTGCATAAGCTATGTGCCAGGAATCTGAATTAATCCAAAATGAAGTAATCCATATGTAGATAATACAAAGCAAACCATACATGAGGGTGTTTTTCAAATAGGAGGAAAAGAATGATTGGAAGCCATTTACCAAAGTGCTGCAGAGTCGCTCACCTGAGGTCCTTTATGCCCCGGGCTTCCCTTTTCTCCTTTCCTGCCAGCAATTCCATTTAGCCCCTTGGGTGGTAACAAAAGAAACATACTGCACATCAGTTGTCAACGAAAAACCAAGTTTTCTGGGTTAGTGCTTTGGAAACACCCCATGGAAAAGCAATAACATGACCCCTTAAGTAACTTTTTGCTTAACTGTCACAAGGCTGAAAACAAACTTTAAAAGTGTGAGATTAAGAGAAATTGGGAGCAGATCTTGACTCAGTGGTACAGGTCTTAGGGATTCCCTGCCTGGGTATCTGATCTTCATTCCTCTGTAGTAAGAAGAAATGACAAAGAAAGACTAAAGAGAAAAAAAAGCCCACAGACAAAAGAAGGAAGACATAAACAAGAATTAGGTGAAGTTCTTGAAGTGGTTTATCAGTACATAAAATAGAGAGCAATGTTGATTCGAGCTACGACAATGAGCATTAGTGGCAGATCCCCAATGGAAGACTCAAAGCATATTTTTCTGCCATATTTACTTTCAAGTTCATGGTCCTCAGATGATTCTCTTACACAAAAGGAAAAGCCAGATGTCCCAGTGAGGCTTCTTGTCACCAACGCACCAGGCATGAAAAAGGTTCTAGCCGGACCATATAAACGGTGGGCGGAGCCAATGGATCAGCCTTGGCCAATTTCCTCTATTGGACCTGTTCTGTCTAACTCACGGCTGTTAGGTTCAACGAGGGTCTGGGGTGCCTGCGTCTGAGGTAGCTCTCATTCTTGCCTGAATGCCTGAGAATGGATCCAGGCTGGTGCCACGGCTACTTACTCTAGAGGACTCTCTAGCTGGTCTGGGCATGACCCTGGCATCTTTCAGGCATGGAAGAGCAAAGACAAGACAGAGAAGCCCTGACTTCTGATGCCCAAATAACTAATGATATGGCCATGACCAAATAAGAATTGTTTACATAACGCCTGCCTGTAACATTCCAGGAGTACTGTCACCCTCTGTGGAGTTTGCACTAGGTGAGCTAACAGAACTTTCTTTCCTGGGCATCTGTGTTCAGGACCTCAGTTAAGGAAAGTCAGTTTGTTGATCCTGGTAGCAATTAATATAGAATTAATATAATATCAAGGCATAATATTTCATTATTACTCCTACACAGACAGCATATCAGATGAGAATATACCTTTCCTCTACAAGAGGCTAACCACTGAGCTGCAGATGTGAGAGCAGTTTTGATGAGCCAAACCACCCACCCACGGAGGGCAAGGCAGAATTCCAGAGAGAGGTATCATGGGGAGGGAGCATATTAGAATTTTCTCAGTTGTTTATTTTTTCATACAAAACTACCTGCCTTCTTCCTACCCGGGTAATTCAGCATTATTTTGCAATACTTATCAAATATTCCAACACACCTGTGGTCCCTGAAATCCTGCCTCTCCCGGAGCACCTTCCAGTCCAGGATTTCCTGACAACCCCTGATGAAAGAGAATTCTCAGTGTTAAAACTGTCTCTGTAGAGTTTCCATTACATTTCCCCTATATAATACACTGTTATGGATAGCACTGTGTCCCCCTCAAAAATAAGGACTAGAGTTCTGGCCCTCATACCTGTAAAAGGAATCCCTGTTGGGAATAGTTTTGTTTGTTTACGGTAATAAGGTCACAGCAGTATAGAATGGGCCCTAAACCTTCTGAGCTATAAAGGACAGCAAGGACCCTGAAAGATGGGGTGGAGGGAGTTGATTGCAAAGGAACATGGCCAAGGAATGTCCAGGCTGTGTAAGCAGAGCCAGGATCTTACCCCAGGGATTCCCTCTAAAATTGGGTCCTCGAATCCAGACTTCCAGTCTTCTGAACCATGAGAAAATGAAATTCTGGTCTTTAAAGCCACCTGTTCATATTTCTGTCACAGCAGCCCTAGGAAAGTAAGATACTACCTACACAGCACATAGGTCCAATTTTGTTTAACCCACGATGCCTAGGCTCAAGGTCATGCCTTCTTGACTTAGGACTTGACTCTTACTGTCTAAGGAATGAACTCATGCTTGCTTTTATCTCCCTTGTTTATTATTTTAAAGAGGAATTTCATTCTCTTGCTGTAGATTCCAAATGCAGACAGAAAGCAGTTAAATGCAGAACAGGGCACAGAATCTGTTTACCATGTGGTATCTATGAAGGATTCTTTGCCTTAGGCGGGGCGCGTCCTGTTACTGGGCAGTTGAACTGGTAGGGACCTGAGTTTCCCCACAAAGATGGGGAGCGTGCCCAGCACTCCAAATGCTCGGTCATTACCGCCCATGTGTGCCTAAAGAATCTCCTTCTTCCCACTAGGGACAGGAAGTAAGGAAACTTACGGGGTCACCTGGGACTCCCCGTTGGCCTTCTCTTCCCTGGAACAGAAAAGACAACGTGTTAGCGTGTGGGTGTCCGGATGGAAGGTTCCTTAGAGGCAAACCAGCATCTCCCATCCCCCCACACCTCTGACTGACATAAGTGATGAGCAGCTCACAGAAATGGCTCCCCGGAAGTGCTGGACACTTCATTACAGGCTAACATTTAGGGGATTGATTGCTAACCAATCTAAAAGTCATGACCAGCCCAGCTCCAATCTGACAGCCTCTGACAATCATCCGGGAGGTTGTTGATAGCATCAGATCACTCTGATGAGTCTGTCCTTTCCCTATCTGGTTAAATGTCCCAAAAACTGCTCATCAGAGGTTTCCTCCCATGCCACTCTGTCCTTGCCCCCTTGGCTTGCGTCTTGGGGCAAAGCAAAGCAATGCTAGATACAGCGCTTCAACAGGGCTCACTGAGCATTGTCTCAATAGAACTCTAGAAGGAGGATATAGCCGGTGATGTTTGTTGCAGCTACGTGGTGGTCCAAGTGCCCCCCGCCACCCCCCGCGTTCATCTGGGAAAAGCCAGGCTGATTGCGGAAGCTGAAATCTCTCTGCACCTGTCCGGCAGCGATTTCACGTTGCTAGCTCGGGCTCGCCATCTAGTGGCTGCTTGCTTCACCCTCTGCCCTGAAGAGTGGGGCCAAGCAGGCAGACAATTCCAGGCTCTCGATCTTTGCGTTTTTCCTAAATTCACTGCCATCGAGTCGATTGCAATGCATAGCGATCCTATAAGTCGGCGTAGAGCTACCCCATAGAGTTTCCAAGGAGCCCCTGGCGGATTTGAACTGCTGACTTTTGGGTTAGTAGATGTAGCACTAAACCGCTAATGCCACCAGCCAAGCCAAGTGCCTTCGAGCAGGGTTTCTTTTTCCTGAACTGCAAAGCTCAATCTCTGTCCCAGCAAGGGTCTCTTTGGAGAGCCTTTGGGAATGTCTCAATGTAACCAGTTTGCTTTGTGTTGTGCCAGACAACCATGATTATTTTAGGTACAAAACTCAACGCTTTTCAAAATTTTATTTGTTCATGCATTCAGAAAGTCACCACGGAACTTTGCTATTAAGAAATGCTGTTTTCTTTCAACTGCTCGTTTCTTAAGGTCCTCAGAATAAATTACCCACCACATCCCACCTTCACTTTGTCGGCTGAGGAGCTCCTGGCTGGCGCAAATGGTTAATGTGCTCCACTGTGAACCAAAAGGTTAGAGGCTCAAGTTAACCTGGTTGTGCCTCCGAAGAAGGGCCTGGCAACCTACTTCTGAAAAACTAGTCACTGACAACCTGATGGAACACAGTTCCATTCTGACACATAATACGAGGTCGCCATACGTGGGTATCTAATTACTATGACAACTGGTTTTAGATTGCCTGCTGATTAGAATTCTTCCAACGAGGAGGTTCTGCCCCTTGATTTAAGGTATTCTTCCTTTTTAAAATGCAAATGTCCATTGGAAGAGGTTGTCGAATTGTACCCATCAGCTGTCTGTACGTTGATATAACTAGTTTGTCAGTTCTCTTGACAGTGTGGGCAGAGAGAAGAAATGATAAGCAAAGGTTGACTGCACTATGAGATTTTCTGTGCATCATAATCCTCTGCCCACTAACAAGCAAGGGAAAAATAATGTTTATTCTGCACCACATAGTATGATATATCAGTTAGAGACAAGTCCTTAGAAGTCAGGCAGTCTTGAATTCAGCTCTGCTTTTCAAACCCTGCCTGGCATACAGCAATTGCACACTAGAACTTGGCAATTAGGTGCACAGACTCTGGTCTGGGTTCGAATCTCAGCTCCACCACTTCCTAGCTCTTGTGACCTAGGACAAATTGCCTAAGGTTGTTTGATTTTTCTCAATTGTAAAATGGATATAACAGTATATATTATTGGGAAACCCTGGTGGTGTAGTGGGTTAAGTGCTACGTCTGCTAACCAAAAGGTCGGCAACTCGAATCTGCCAGGTGCTTCTTGGAAACTCTAGGGGCAACTCTACTCTGCCCTATAGGGTCGCTATGAGTTGGAATTGACTCAGAAGCAGTGGGTTTGGTTGTGTATTCTGTATTATTATCTGTCTTATAAGTTTGTTAGGAAGTTCACATAAGTTAGTATTTAAAGTGATTTGCTCAGGACCTGGCTCAAAGTAGGTGTTACAGAAGTATAAATATTATTATCTATTAACTATTCCCTGTGGGTGGAAGGTAAAAGAAAAAGGCCTGGGTGGTACAGTTATTGTGCTTGGCTGCCAACTAAAAATTGTCAGTTTGAGGCTACCCAGAGATACCCTAGGGAATCAGCCACTGAAAAGCCTATCACACACAGCTCTGCTCTGATACACACAGGGTCACCGTGAGTCTGAGTGAATGCTGCAAGAGCATCTGACCCTCCTAGAGAATTCTGTCCTTCAGTGAAGGAGTGAGGAGAGGGAAGAAAAGCTTGATGTTGTTTTAGGTCCATGTTGCCTTGTCTAATCCAGGAGGAAAAGAGGTTATAAGTAAGTCACTAGGGAAGTGGGCAAACACACAATGATTTAAAAGTATTCAACTAGTTGTCCAAATATTAATCCTCACTTCTGACATCTCTCTTTTAAAAAGTGCTCAGCTTAATTGGCGAGAGAATTACAAAGCTATGTCAAACTAAAAACTGTCTCTTAAATCAACAAGAATTCTTAGACAGTTATCTTGAAAACTGACAATATTTAGCTCGTTCTGCTGATGTATTGCTTCCTCTGATTACACTTTCATTCTCTTGAATGGAGATGAAGGCAAAGTCCCAAAGAATTAGACCAGAAGCCTTGGGAAGCCTAAATCCCAGTTGCAGATCTTCTCCCTGGAGAGTCATGATTCAGGATAAACTTAGGCAAGAGGGATTAAAACATTTCTCCAGTCACTATCACAGGGAAAAGGGCAATGAGCCACCCCTTTCAAATAGTGAGAAGATTCCCAATCTGTAATAGACAAGTTTTGTCTTGGACAAAACTCAGGACCAACTCTAGGGCCATGGACAAAACACAGAGCCAACTCTAGGGCCTTGGACATTCTTCTTCTCTTTTTATTATCTCCATGCCGAGTATGTCTTAGAGGACCTTCCAGTACATTTTAAGCATCATCTCTAATTTTGGTAGTACACCAAGAGAAAAGTGACTTCCTGGTTGTCCCTTAAAGAGATGGGGAAATCCAATGGCCCTGTTTCATGTTGTGCTAGGCTTGATATCCCATTGAAAAAAAAAAAAAAGATTAATAATAATTGCTGTTTAGTGACCTTCAACTCATAGCAATCCTATGGGACAAAGCAGAACTTCCCCACGGGGTTTCCAAGGCTGTGTAATCTTATGGAAGCAGACTGCCACATGCTTGTCCTCAGGAGTAGCTGGTGAATGTAAACTAGTGACCTTTTGGTTAGGAGTCAAGAGCTTAACTACGGTACCACTAGGGCTCCTAATACCACATGGGGTGCTATCAAGTTACCCTAGAATTCCAAGGTTACTACTGAGTTGGCCTTATTCTCCAGTCTTTGGGCCTTTTAAAGATTCTTCTGTGAATTTAAGAATTCTGTGGCTCTTCTGACAGTTCAAACCCGCAAGGCTCTCCTTGGAAACTTGATGGAGCTGTTCTACTCTGTCCTATAGGGTTGCTATGAGTTGGAGTTGACTCGAAGGCAGAGAGTTTGGTTTTTGGTTTGGTTCTTTCCTATCAGTAAGCATATGAAGAGAAAGGAGATATGTTTAGTCAGCTCCTGGAGTCTCATGTAAGCTCAAAGATGCCAAACTACTAGGCAAGGGCTTTAACGTTACAAAGTCATTAACTCTCTTCAAAGACATTCAAAAGCATCCAGAATGTGAGAAGGGAAGAGCAGGCTGGATCTTCATAGTTCTTGGCCTGGAGTGATTTTTGTCCCCAGAGAACATTTGGCAAGGTGTAGAAATGTTTTCTGGTTGTCACGATTCCAGGAAGAAAAAAACCAAACCTAATCCACTGCCATCGAGTCGATTCCAACTCATAGTGACCGTATAGGTCAGAGTAGAACTGCCCCATAGAGTTTCCAAGGAGCACCTGGTAGATGTGAACTGCTGATCTTTTGGTTAGCAGCTGTAGCACTTAACCACTATGCCACCAGGGTTTCCTATGGGAGGTAGGTGCTACTGGTATCTAGTGGGTAGAGTTAAAGAATGCTGTTAAGCATCCCACAATGCATAGGACAGAAACCCACAACAAAGAACTGTCTGGCCCAAAATGCCAATAGTGCCCAAGATGGAGAAACCCTACAAATGTGTCAGATCCCCTAGTCAGTTGACTCTGCAGCCACAAATCCTTTGAACGTCTTTGCAACAGCTTCTGGGGATGAGGAGGAGAAATACACACCCATGGAAATACTCACCCTGTTTCCTTTGGGACCGAGACTGCCTGGCACCCCTTCCTGTCCAGGTCTCCCCTGAAATGCAAACATTCCCTCAAGATCACATCAGGGCAAAAGATTCTGAAGCAGTTACAAAGGCATCAGTGACAAATCCTCCAGCACTATTAAAACAGCAAAACAGTTTAAAAGTTTCTGCATTTTAGCACTATCTGTTATACGTCCTTTTAAAGGTGCAGTAACAGGCACTGCTAACCATAAATTCTCATATCATGTATTTCCAGAAACATGATGCTTTTCTCCATGGCCATGTCATCTACTACATATACATTTTATTTGAAGGTGGACTTCATTGTGTTTGTTGAATTATAGAAAGGTTATATAGTTTACTAAGTCACTGTCTTCATTTAGACTTTATGGAAGCCCCAGCTTAGTGACACAATTAATCAACCGAGATACGTGAAATAAGTCTAATTACTCGTCTTCCTGGATCTCCTTTGGAGCCCCTTTGTCCTTTGATGTTGTTGTTTTGTCCTGGGTCGCCCTAGAGGAAGATTTAGAAAGTATTTCAGAATCAAGTTACACAAACTTTGTCCACAATCTGGTCTGATATTTGACTACTAAGCTAATTTGAATTAAAGGAAGAGAGGTATGAGAAAATTATCCACTTTTGAAACTCCCAGGACTTTTGAAAAAAATGAAAGCAGTATTTCCTGAAGTTTATAGAAGGTTTGGTGATAAATGAAGAATTACAAAAGTGCACACTGGAGCCACAGTGATGTTCTCTTTGCCGTAAAGGTAGCTGCACTGATGCACTCGTCCAAACATTCTATGCCACGCCCCCAAATACCTAATCAGCTTCTCCTGTAACCAAACCTGCAGATAGATAATCTGCAAGTCCACAAAATCAGAATCCTAGCATCCAAAATTGTGGGAATTTCCCCCTCCAAGGCATTTGAAAGGTTCAATATACTATGAAGAATTTTAATAAGATCAACTTTTATGCCCAGTTCTCGACGTTTAGTGCTATCGGCATTTCTCAGACACAACTTTTTTCTCAAACATCTAAGCCTTCAGCCAATATCTGCCAACCCCACTCCCAAGACAAGCATTTGCCTGAAGGTTAACAGGATACCCAGGAGAAAGGAGATAGGCACTGCAGAGCAACTGCAAAACTGAGAGCCAACTTACAGGAACCCCTGGGAAACCCTTCTCTCCATATGTACCAGGGAGGCCTCTGAAACCCGGGCTGCCCTGAAAAAGAATCAAACGAGAGCTTCTGAGTTAGGGTGCCAGCCAGCCAAGTGCCGTTGAGTTGGATCTGAGTTAGCTTGTAGGATGTGATTTATAACAGTGTTTGTGTGTGAGAAATCAATTAGACAAAATGTTTCATGTTATTGGCTTCCATCTTTGCCACACTCCTTAAGACTTCTCAATCGCTACCAGGGCTGGTTTTAAGCCCATGGCCAAGGTTACTTCCAGTAAAGCTGAGAAATTCGAAAACTTCTTGTGGTCTGACACAACACTGTCTAACAGAACTCTGCCACGATGGAAACGTCCTTTATCTACATGGTTCAGTATGCTAGCCACTAGCCAATATGCGACACTGAGCTCTCAAAATGTGAGTACAACTGGGAAGCTGAATTTTTAGTTTTACTTATTCTAATTCAATTCAAATATAAGGAGTCACATGTGGACTCTTTAGACAGCCAGCAAGTCTAGGGACTTGTGACAGCAGTAATTACATTGTCTACAGGAAACCTCTGCAAAGATGTTCCTCAGACCCAGCTGATCCCCAACTAACTGTGCCCAAGCCAGGCTCCTTGCAGTCCTTTTGACTGACTACTATTTGCTGTTCCCCTGGCCACCAAGACCTAGAGATGTTATGTCCCAGGACCAGGACTAGAGAGAAGATAGTAAGGAATTTAGGGTGCAAAATTGAAGAAAGTACTTTCACTTAAAATTCCTTCCATTTTTCTTCTTAGCTGACTGACTTGTCTCATCCCAGTCCCAGCCCTGCTGTGTTCTCAGTACGTGTTGGGTCTCTTCTCACTGCTCTTGATTTACTTGAAGGCTTAATCACCTCTCTGCTTGGCGACTGAAATTCACCTTCTGTCTTTGCTGTGTTCATGGCATCTCCAGCACATCTTCCACGCTGCTGCCGGGTAATCTTCCTGAAGCCCAAATTTGATTGCCACCCCATAGCTAAAAAAAAAAATCCTTCAAAGACTCCCAATTGCTCGCTGGTTAAAAGGCAGACTCCTCTGCATGGCTCAGCACTGCCTTCCCACCACAGCGGCAACCTTGACTCCCGCTGTGTGCACTCTGCTGCTCCTGCCAGGCAGAAGCGTCTGTGATTCCCCCAAACCTTCATGTCTTCGCTTATGCTGTTCACTCTGCCTAGAATGTTCTCCCTCTCCAGCTTTCACTAGCTAATTCCTATACATCTTCAGCCCATGCATGGATCACTTCCTCTAAGAAAACTTCCTGAGCCTTTCAGGTTGAGTTAAGTGGCCTCTTCCAGGCTCCCATGTAGATGCCTATGACATGGCCCCATCAGATTCTGCTCTGTAATTAACTCTTGATATGTCTGATTCCCCAGCTTCACCATGGGATGCTTAAGACAAGAACAGGGAACTGTGGGATTCATGGTTGACTGTTTAGCGCATAACTCAACATCTGACACATGTGAGTATTCAAAAATATTTGATAGATAGATCAGAACATATAAACAGAGTGTCTTAGAATCAAGTAGGTATACATTAACAAGTAGAAAAAAATTTTAAAAACATGATTCACTGTAATTTGCTACATCAAAGCCCTCAAAAATAATTTGGTGTCTTTCTCTTGCTTTTGCACTTCTTTCTGATGCAGTCAAGAGAACACAGAAGCCGCTGACAGATAAAAGTGTGTATTCTCAGGTTTCTGAAAAGCATGCTCACAGAAGAATGTTGCATGCTTTGAACTTTTCTAGCAGGAAATTCCTGAAAATTACATAGTCACCAGCTTTCCTCAAACTGGAATACAGCATCTCCTCCGTGGAGCACGGCCCCTATTAGCTGGTTAAGTCAGTTGTCAGCTTTATCTCCCATGGCCCACGACATCCAGCAATCAAGATGGTCTCTGCCACCCAATTTTCTTTCTTATATGTATTGAAAAGTGTTACCTGGGATCCTGGTTCACCTTTTTCTCCCTTCTTTCCGGGGAGTCCATGAGTGCCCTAAAGGAAGAAAAGGAAAACAAAATTTCCATTAAAAAAAAAAATTAACATCATATATGACATATGACAACATTATATAGAGCTCAAAGAAGAACGGCTCACCTCTTCTCCATCTATTCCACAAACCCCGTCCTCTCCTTGATCCCCCTGGGAAACAGCAATGAGCAGAAGTCAGGTGAAGGGACGCTTCCATCACATGCTTATTGGGAAATGGATGCCACTAGGAAATCACTACAGTACCTTAGATCCAGAATATCCTTTGAGGCCCTGGAAAAGATGAAATACGACTCACTGACATATCAATTCAGAGGCCAGTGGAGCAGAAAGAGGCTGCCCACTCCAAGTGAATTATCATGTATTTGCTGAGTTGCTTCTGCCTACACAGCCACAGGAAACCCCGGTAGTGTAGTGGTTAAGGGCTGCATCTGCTAACTAAAAGGTTGGCAGTTCAAATCTGCCAAGTGCTCCTGGGGCAGTTCTACTCTGTCTATGGGGTCGCTATCACTCGGAATTGACTAATAGCAGTGGGATTTTTTTTTTTTTTAATGTAGACACGAAGAGGTTATAGATGTAATTGAAATATTGTACAAAACTCTTCAAGACTACTAAGAAGCACAATTAATCTTTGGTTGAGGAAACTCATAGATCTAACCGGAGAAAGGGGGAAGAAGGAGAGGTATGGGAGAGAGAAAATGTGGGAGGAAAACAACAGAAAAGAGAGGGGATGTTCTTCCAGTGAATTTAAAAATAGCATTTCCAGTAAAGTCTTACCTTTTCACCTCTCTGCCCTGGACATCCTGCAATGCCTTTCTCTCCTGTGGGTCCAGTGTCTCCTCGACTTCCCTAAGAAAAGGAACCCAAACAGGCATTCAAAGCGATGCTTTTGCCAAAAGCTGCCAGCTATTTACATTTAGGCGGTAAAGCTGAGCACATGGTCACTCTGAGTTTTTGGACAAAGAAACTCCACCCACAAGTTCATTTCTTTTAATCCAGGGTTCCCCTGTATTCACACATTTTCCCTGTGAACTCTCAGGGTTTCCTTATAGATGCAATATTACAAAAAAAAAATTGCAGAATGCTCTCGGTTGCTTCTCCACCCCAACCAGACAGCGCAGCCCAAGATTCAGAAGCTATTTTCACTTTCCATATATATTCCAAACCCTCCAGGAACCCATCAGCCCTGATGTCTAGTCCCAAGCCCTAACGCTGCTGTGCAAGAATCACCCTTACTGACAGCAGAGAAGCCAGTCAGAGCTAGGGGACTGCAGCTGAGCAGGAACAGTTGATACAAAGTGACATCTCCATGCCAGTGCAAAGAGCAAAGATGAGAAGAGCTGGTCCTCCTGGGGAGGGTCACGTGAGCTAGCTCATCCATGCGGAAGGGGATAAGTGCTTGACGCGTGTGCACCCCACCGAGCCTGCTTCTCCCAGGAAATATTCAGGGGCAGGTAAATGTTCCAGTAAAATGGGTTTCAAGAGAACATTTTTGTGCTCCTTGGAGACAGGGACCCCAGGTGTCCCTTGGCCTATTGTGTCCCTTCTGCCTGGTGTGGCCTTAGTAAGTGACCAGGCACATGGTTTGCTCGTGAATAAATAGCTACTTAGTAATGAGCTTGGAGCCCTAGTGGCACAGTTGTTAAGAGTTCAGCTGTTAACCTAGAAAGGTCAGCAGCTCAAATTTACCAGCCACTGCTTGGAAATCCTACAAGGAAGTTCTGCTCTGTCCCATAGGAATCAACTTGACCACAATGTGTTTTAATGAGCTTAAGTCTTTCCTTTCCAGTGGGTGAGAAGATTATTCCCAGTAAATGCAGAATGCCTACCCCGTGGCCATATTGTACCTGGCTGAGAAGTACCTAAAACTTCTAGCTTCCCACTTAGCGGATAATCATTTTGTAGGCTGACACCATTCCATGTACTGTAAGCACTGTCTTACCAGATTGGTGGTCTCCCAAACCTTCTACGATGAATAACGGAAGGCTCTCTCCTTGCTGTTTATATTGTAAGCTAGGATATCCAGGATCCCAGAGGAATGTATAAATGTTTACAAACGAGAAAACTGATGGTCAAGAAGTTTAATTTCTTGTTTGATTTCTCACACTGGCACCAGTTAACGAAATGCAGAATTCGCATAGCACTCAGATTGCTTCTATTCCAAGGACGGCTATGCTTGTGGTCACTTCTTTCGCAAGAGTTGTTTCTCTGCCCAACCTTCTAGATCTTTGGTATCCCACTTTGGGTGCATAAACAGAGGCAAATGCCCATGGTAGCAAGAGCCCTTGGCCTGGAATCAGAAAGCCAGAGGGCCAACTG
Source organism: Heterohyrax brucei (assembly GCA_028571685.1). Lineage (NCBI taxonomy): Eukaryota > Metazoa > Chordata > Mammalia > Hyracoidea > Procaviidae > Heterohyrax > Heterohyrax brucei. Next base: position 25,373,494 of record CM053149.1, on the reverse strand, counting down.
TGGTTCAGAGCCAACCTCCGTGAGTCACGGTTTCCTCATCTGTAAAATGAACAACTGGACTGCATCAGGAGTGACAAGACGGTATTCCCAGATGGGAAGCTAGCCTTAATACTTAGGGGAGACAGTCCCAGGCTTGATGCCTCCTAGACTTGGTCCATCCCAAACGAAGCCAGCTAAATGGTTCCACTTCCTCCATACTCATTTTTCTAATCTGATGGATGAACCAAGTGAGGGTTCTGGTCTAGGGTCCAACAGTGAGATTCAAAAACTTTTACATGGCATTTTTCATGAAGCCATGCCTTGGAGAATGCTTTGGCCACTTCTCTTTCCATGGAAAGATTTATGTGCCAGCTCCAACCTGTAGTCAGGTACTAAGCACTGAGTTCCAGGTCTAAAGAGAGCCCCTCTAGCAGATAAACCTGCTGAACTCTGCTTGTAGGTCGATAGAAGAGTGTTCTGTTCCTACATTTGAAAAAACATGCCAGGAAGCATTTATATAAGCCTGTTCCCTCCTCCCCACCTCCCAAAAGATTTAGCAAATGCCTAATGATTCAGACAAGGAAAAGAAAAGCAATTTTTCCGCCCCCCAAACAACAAAAAATAAACATACAAACCCATTCTGTTGCAAAATAAAGTTTTTCACGAGAAACAAAATCGGTAAACAAGAAGGGTGTGTCACAAAGACTTACAGGGTCTCCATCCTCTCCCTGGTGTCCTCGGCTTCCTTTGAGACCTTTCACGCCCTGAGAGGAAAGACAGAAGAGTAAATTTTAGCTATCTCCCATCAGTTCAAGCTTGTGAAATCATTAGGCAAACGTGACTCTAGTTTTTGCCCTTGGAGCTAGGAGTTTGAGAAGAGTTCTAACAATCTCTGAGACTATTTTGCCAGTGCACTCATCTCTGAAAGCTCCCTGCAGAAAGTGGCCTTCCTGATGTCTATGGAACTTCAGGAGCTCTCCTTGACCTGAGGACCCCAGGGCCAGTTCTTCACTTGAGAGATTTGTCCAGAAAATAGATGAAGCCTCCACAACTTTTTTTAGTAATCAAACTGGTAACATTTCCAGAAGGGTATTTTGATTTTCTTCTTCTTCTTTTCTTGTGAGCTCAAGGAAGAATAAGCACTTCTTTTATCAACAAGGGAAGCCCTCGTGGTATAGTAGTTAAGTGTTCAGCTGCTAACCAAACGGACAGCAGTTTGAATCCACCAGGCATTCCTTCAAAACTGTGGGGCAGTTACACTCTGTTCAGTGCAACAGAATGCTGCTCGGTCCTATGCCATTCTCAGGACAGATAGTGGATCAGACAGCATCACGACCCACAGTGTTCTCATTGGCTGATTTTCGTAAGTTGATTGCCAGGCCTTTGTTCCTAGTCTTAGTCTGGAAGCTCGGCAGAAACCTGTCCAGCTTCACAGTAACATACGATCCTGACAGACAAGAGGTGGCTATGTACCAGATGCATGAACTGGTAATTGAACTCGGGTCTCTGGCATGGAAGGTGACAATTCTGCCAGTGAATAGCTACTGCCTATTGACAGGATTCCGATTCGACGGCATTTGGCTTGGCTTTGGCATTGACAGGACTGTGCTGTCAGTTCCTGTTGAGTTGATTCCGACTCATGGTGGCCCTATGTGTTGCAGAGTAGAGCTGCTCCACAGGGCTTCCTTAGCTGTAATTTTAACAAAAGCAGATTGCCAGGCCTTTTCTTCCATGCTTGACCACCAACTTTTAGGTTAGCAGTTACATCATAAACTATTTGTGCCAACATGTTTAAATAGCAGTCATCTCTCCTTCAACTATATGGGCCTTAACTTTTTTGAGGCCTATTTTTGACAAAGTTTCAATCTGAGGTTTTGCTTCCCCACCACTAACAGAGGTCCTGTCTAATACCCCAGGGCACTGGAGCTCATGGAACATAGTTCTAATGTTGGCCTGAGCAAAGCAATTGAAGAAGAAATTGCGCTCAACAAAGCATCACGACGCCTTTAAAAAGTCAAATACGGACAGTGCAGAGCCTATGTGTGTGGTGTCTTGAAAAATAACACACTTTTTAAAAATAGCATCTGAAACCCTGGTGGTGTAGTGGTCTGCTAACCAAAAGGTCAGGAGTTCAAATCTGCCACGTGTTTCTTGGAAACCCTATGGGCCAATTCTACCCTCGCCTATAGAGTCACTAGAAGTCAGAATTGACTTGATGGCAGCAGGTTCAGTTTAAACCCATTTGGGAATATGAATAATAGGAAAAGGTGCAGCTTCATTATTATAAAGTAAGTGTCTGTGTAGGCACCAGCCCTGTCAAAAAACAGAACCCAGCAGGTGCAGGTAAACGGCCACAGGGCTTTGTGTCCATTACAATCCTCTCCTTCCCCCTCTGAGGAGCACACCCTGACTTGGAGGGTAGGTCCTTGCTTTTGTTTGATATTTCACCATTTTATTATTCATTCTTAAACACTCTTGGTTAGTTCGGCCAGTTTCTAATTTTTTTATAAACAGAATCCTACCATACACATTTTTCCCTATTTTGCTTGTTTTCATTATAGTGTTTATAAAATCTATTCGTCTGTTGTAGGTAGCTGTTGCTCATTCATTTCCATTGCTGTAGTATAGTCTAGCAAATGAAAATACATGTATCCAGTCTACAGTTGTGTAATTGATCTTTTATGATTTGATTTTTGTAGGGTCTATTAATCTGCAGCACTGTGTTCTTTTCGCAGTTCAATCTTGTTCCGTTGGTGATTAAGAACAACTCTCCCCACTAACACCTCTTGTCATCTTTCAAACTGTCTAAAGCAGGCCCAAAAGTATAAATTGCAAATTTAAGAAGCCACATCATCCAGGATCTATTACAGAAAAAGGAGTTTCTCCTAGTATTCTTTCTTTTTTATTGTGATTAAGTGAAAGTTTACAATCCAAGTCAATTTGCCATAGAAAACCCCAAGCACCTGCCTCTCTGCAACTCTGTCTGCTCTCTTCACTCTGTAACAGCACATTCTTCTTTTTCACTCTTTACTTCCAGTATCCACTCAACCAACACTTGTCCCCTCCACTCCATCCTCTCTTCTCCCCTCCAAAAAGAAACCAGAAGGACAGCCATACATATATGGCTTTACATATATATATATATATACACACACACACACACACACACACAGCACCCACATCACTCTGTGTCCCCAAGTCTGAAGTGTTGGGTTCCGTACTGGTTTCAGGTCTGTGCCAGCAGCAAGTCCAGGGGCCATGTTCTCAGGGGACTCTCCAGGTTGTTGAACCATCAATTCTGGTCTTTTAATGGAGTTCTTGATCTGCACACCTTTTTTTCTCGTGCTGTGTCAGGCACTCTACTTTGTGTCTCCTACTGGGACTTTCCTGGTATTCTAAACAACCCAAACAAAACCGGCTGCTGTCAAGTCAGGTCTAATTCATAATGACCCTACAGGTCAGAGTAGAACTGCCCCGTAGAGCTTCCAAGGAGCAGCTGGCAGATCTGAACTGCTGACCTCTTGATCAGCATACGTAGCACTTAACCCACTATGCCAACAGGGTTTCCAGTATAGCAATATCAAAAGAGAGCCTTTCTGAACTGCATCCTCTACAACATGCAATTATAGCAAAGCAATCTCATTAGCACTGAGCGGAGTTTGCAAGTTCAACCATTTGGTCTCAATCCCAATAGGAAAACCTGGTCAAGAGCTATGGCTGCTAATTGCGAGGTCAGCAATCCTAATCCACCAGCCACTTGTTGGAAACCTGATGAGGCAGTTCTGCTCTGTCCCATAGGGTTGCTATGAATCAGAATCAACTCAACAACAATGGATTTTTGGGTTTGATCTCAGTTTCACCCATACCAAATCAAGGCACAGGAGGTAAAAAAGGTAACAACTGAATGTACCTTCAAGGCTTTTTGTCCTGGAATCCCATGAGGTCCTGAAGGCCCTGAACACTTGCAAAGGGTGCAGCAGCACGTTCTCTCTGCAATGTTACCCTGGACAAAACACAAAGTTGAGTGAGCAACAGCTGTCAAGAACTTCATTACATAAGAACTATATTCAAAATCACAAATCACCTAAATCCCCTCTCCCTTGGGGAGAGAAACTACAGAGAAAAAGGGGAATTAATGGGACAAAGAGGGCACCAAATGAGCAACTCTGCTGGTGAAATCTCTTCTTCAAAGGAGACAATCTCTATTTGTACAGAGTGTATAGAAAGGGTGCCCTCCAGTAGGCAGCCATGAGGCCCAGTTTGCAAAGACCACTTGGGTTTCTAGTGCATGACCTCTAATTTCCTGAGGTTTTTGCAGCATAAACTATTGGGGAATTTTTTTTTTTTTACTTGATTAGGGGTTGGCTACTGTTTTTGTCTCTGTTTTTTATTTCCTTTATGCATTCATTTAGTGAGATGACAAAGAATGAAAGGAGATACACAATCAAAAACTATGCTCTGACCTTTTAGGCTTTTTCATACACTAAGATCTCCTGTCTTAATTCAGTGAGACTTTCACACTTTTTCATATTCTAAAGATCTTGTGTTTCATTCAGTGGGACAAACAAATACTCTTAAGGCTGCCAATTTTGTTTTTCATACACTAAGATCTCATGTCTTATTCAGTGAGACTTTCACACTTTTTCATATTCTAAAGATCTTGTGTTTCATTCAGTGGGACAAACAAACACCCTTAAGGCTGCCAATTTTGTTTCTACAGAATCTGGAATAACTGGGTTTTTAACTCAACAACTCACCAGGTACTGTGAGAGCATTTTGCCCAGGTCTCTCATCCCAATGGTCAGGGGAGTCTGGTAATCAAATCCTTTTCCAAACTCAAAGCTCAAGAACTCATCACCAGCAGTTGCATTTAGGGAGACCACCAGCAGAGCGTCAAGTCCTAGTGAGGAAAAACAACCGATGGAAAGCCAAAGAGGCTCACATGAGAAAGTAGAAGAACTCATCAGTGAATGTTATTTGGAGTATCAGAAGTGGGCGGGGGCATAGAGAACGAAGCACTTACAACATGGGCAGCAATTTGGGTGCATTTTCCATGCAAACACCAGACTCTGGTCCCTGACTTTTGCATTGAATCCCCCAAGGAAAAGCATTCAAGAGAAACTGCCCACCAGCAGAAAACTGCTTAATATTCCATCATCAATTTTGAAGTCATTCTTGGACATTTAAGATGATTTTTTTAAGAAACGGATGTTGCTCATCTTGAGTTTTATGTTGTTTTTCTGGGTGTACATGAATGGTCCTTCTCAGGTCACCCCCATTGTTAATGACTCCTGGGAAACCAGGTCTTTAGGAAAAGTCCAGAGTGATTCCAGTCTCAAATGATCCCCCAAGCACACCCTGCAATTCATTAATTCATGTATGCACTCACTCGTTCACTCATTTATCAACTTATTTAACAATCAGCTCACTCCATCCCGCCAATTGTTAAACAGGTATTTCTTCATTAGGCGCCTATTATTTAGCCTAATGATTGTGCCAGGGACACAAAATGAATAGGAAAGGCATTCTTTTTCCCTGCACCAAGGCTGTGGTCTGATGGAAGAGAAAGACATGAGTCCGATAGTTGTTCTGAGAGGGGATGCAAGGCTACTTCAAGAGCCTTGACGATAAGCACCTAATGTAGTCTTGGAGGGTCACAGAAAGTTTCTAGAAAGATCTGATGTCTAGGCTGACCTGAAGGATGAATGGAAGTTGGTCAAATGAAGGAACCAGAGATGGACAGTGCAGAGAAGAATGGGGAAGAAGGGGAAGCTGGGAGAGCTCTGAGTAAAAGAAAATACTATCTACACAAGAACCTGAAGGAAGAAGGCTGTAGAGTACATTGGAAGCCGAATTGAGGAAAGAAAAAAAAAAGTACTATAGGTCTAAAGGGGGAGTTCCTGGATGGCATAAATGGTCAAGTACCCAACTACTAAGGTTGGCAATGCAAACCTACCCCAAGACACCTTAGAAGAAAGGCCTGACAATTTGCTTCCCAAAGGTCATGATCTTGAAAACCCACAAAGAAATGATGTGATAGCAACTTCCTTTTTTTAATGCCTGCAGCTCTGAGTGTGAATGTGAGGCAAAGATGCAGTGGGCAGCCTGGATCAGATCCTACAAAGCCTCGTGTACCATCCCAAGAAATTTGATGTATATATCCCAAGAGCCATGGGAGGATTTTGAAGGGTTCTGAGTCAGAGAGGTGACATGGTCCAGCAAAAGTGCAGGAAATTCTGTGGCCTCTACGTAGGGCTGCCGGGAAGCTGAACCCCAGCAGCCAGTCTGGGGTTACACCGAAGACATTTCAGTGTCTGCCATCTGACATCCAATGATGCTTCCAGTCACCGTGTAGGACACTCAACTTCTGCATTTAGTTTCTAAAGCAATCTGAAGGAACAATGCGGACAGGGGAATATACAGTAAGAAGTGCTTTCTTAAATGCACACTGCTTTCTTGTACATGGATAGTCAGAAACAGGAGGAGTCTTACGTCAGGACCCCTGGAAGCAGAACCTGAGAGAGGAATTTCAAATTGGGTGGAGGTGATTTATTCAGGTTGACTCAGGGAAGTTATGAGCAAGCATGTGTCTCTGTAAAGCCCTGCAGAGCCGGATCTGTGAGGAACTCTGGAGGATAAACTGTACCAGAATTGCACTACTTGAGGCAAAGGACACTATCTTTGTATCATTTGCTGCCTCCCCCCCAGGTGGGATATAGTATCACTGCCCCTCCTCCCAATGTCCAGACTCCCTAGTTCAGGTCAGCTGAGGACAAGAGTCTGTGAGGGTCACGGGTATGCATTTCCCACAGCATCTGTAGCAGGGAAGAGGAAGGCTGAGCATGTGGGCCGGCAAAGGGGTCCCGGACAGGGTACCAACAGCATCTGCTGTAAGTGAACAGATGCTAAGCCCTAGAGAACCTGAGTGCAGTCAGAGACTTGACTGGCAAGTCTCGTGTCCCATTGTTTAAATGTTCAACTCAGTACCTGCTTCTCTGAGCTTGTCTGATTTATTTCTGAGCTCTTTCTTGATGTTAGCATCCTGGAGACCATCAGAAAAGATGAGGAGTACCTAGAACAAAAGCAAAGCAGAGACTGGGATGACACGAAAGCTAAGTACTGGGGAAACAGGAGCAAATAGAAGAATGTGGAGCCAGGTTGCAGGGAGGACATGACATGTGTACCTGTCCTCGGGATGCAGCTGTATTCACAAACGTGTCCCACAGTGATTGCAAGAACTGAGGGTTGAGATGAGTCGGTCCATTGACAGTGATCTGGCTCAGGCTGTCGAATATTGCTTCCCGGTAGATGTGGAACTTGGCCGGAAATGCTTTGTCATTGTTCACCTTAAAGGCCACGCTCACCTGAGCCTCCGCACCGCCCCCACAGCTCACCCCTCTGATGGAAGTGATGTCCTCTAAGATGTCTGGGAGGTATGACTCCAGCCGGGAGTGGTCCTGGAATAACTGCTGCCCCGGAAGGGAAGTAGAAATGTCAAACCCGACCACTATGTCAATGTAGCAACCTGGACACCAAGGGAAACAAGGCCAGATTAGTGAGGTGACAGGGGCAAGGAAGGGCGGAATGGGCAGGAGAAAGGAGCAGGGTCATGGTCACAGCCAAACGGTCTCTAATACTACAAAGTATCCGTGAAGATACTATTGGTTGCTTTACCAGCGTATCACATTGGTGCTTCCGCCATCTCCATTCAGATAGCTGCGAATTCCAATAGCTACTTGAAGTTTAAACCACGCTTTAGCCTCACTCTTAGTGTGGCTGGTTCTGTGCATGTATGCTTCTCTGGATGATGGCACTCACATAGTCACAAAATATTAAAGACATGCCGTGCTATCCATAGAGATGATGTATTCTAGGGGTCACAAACCCAAGTGGCTATAAAGACCAAGTGAATAATCTGGGTCAGTGGGCAATGTGGAGGGAAAATGAACCGGGGAACAACGACCCCACCTAAATGGGATGTCACTACCTGCCTCCAGTTAGAACAACCACATGGGAAATGACTTTCAGTGTGGCCCGATACTCCAACATTGTTCAACAAGCCATCTGAGATCTGTATTTTTATAACCCGGTCAAGCTGCTCAGTCTCTGAACTGTTGTCATCTAACCAACAAGCTGTCAACACTCGACAGGGCAGACAAAACTGATTTGCAATCACTGTCGTATTGTCACCTCTCCAGTGCAACCGCCCTTCATTTTACAGACGAGGAAGCAGTGACATGCTGAACCAGAGGTGGAGCTCCGGCTTTTGGATTCCAGGCCTGTAGCTCTTTCTCTCACTGTCATCTGCCTCCACTTTAGCAACCCAAATGGGATAGACAAGATCTGGGGGGTCTGGAAAGACTAACAAATTTTGTGCAGGAAGTGACACTTCCATCACAATCATTATGGAAACAGAGACAATCAGACATCTCTGCAAGTTGTGCAAGCTCCATAAAATATTATTATCCATTGGTGTATCCTTAAGTCTTGTCCTCTCAAATCCCAGGCTCAAAGTCACAGAACCTGAAACACACATGGTGACTCACAGCTGTAGCTGGACAATGACATCCCCTTTCAATGGAGACTTTGATCCTCACTCTATTCTCCTTTCACCCCGTGCGCTTGAATCCTTCACATCTGGTGTTTACAACCATTTCAGTTTGTGGTTTCTAGGTTCCACGATCCCTAAGGACCATTCAACCTTTAATATTTTATGATTATGTGAATTTCATCATTAAACAAAGGGAAATATAAACACACACAGAGACAGAACTCCTTACGAGATAGTTTCACAAAATTAAAACAGAGAAACTTCCCCATCAGCAAATCTGTATGTTACTTGCTTCCTACAGCATGTTGAGCATATCTTGGATGCTCCGCCAGCCTTGGATGACCTGCCCTTGTCTCTGAGAGTGGCTTAAAAAACCCACCAAACCCACTGCTGTCGAGTCGATTCCAACTCATAGTGACCCAATAAGACAGAGTAGAACTGCCCTATGGAGCTTCCAAGGAGTACCTGACCTGCTTTGCAATCTCATTTGTGCCTGACCTGCTTTGTAAACCTGATTTGCGAATTCTTCCAAGGATTCAAACTGCTGATCTTCTGGGGTAGAAGCCCTTTCAACACAATCACAACCACTATACCACTGGGGTTTCTGAGGATGGCTTCCTGAACCCAAACTTTTTGAAGGCAAAGGGAAGTTCTACTGTTCTACTGTCATGGCACACTCTTCAAAAGACTTCATCTGCCAACACTGGTCTCTAGAGCACCTTTGTGAAATGCTGACATGGGAAGCTGTAATTGAATAAAACCAAATCACGGTCAAGGGAACACTTACTGCTTTTCCCACAGCTCTGGCAGATCTCACGGACCATTCGTTTCTTCACATTCACATCATTTAATTTATTGAAGTCTTGAAAGGTGATTATTTTTTCAGAATTGCCTGTTATTGGCAGAAGTTGTTCTTTATGAAAATCTCCTATGCCCAAAGCCAGGATACAAATCCCCTGGTCTTTCAGTCTTTTGACGGCATCTGCCACATTATAGATGGGGTACCCAGATGTGATAACAATCAGAGTCTGAGGGACACCAGCATATCTTCTCCCACCAGCAGAGGCATCAAACATGAATCTCACTTTTTCAAGAGCAGTGTCAATTCGCTGAGACCCGTGACTCTTGTTAGTAGCTTCAATGAGAGTCTTCATCTTGATTTTATCCCAGTGGCTTTCCAAATCAATAATTTCCTGGTAGCGGCTCCCAAATTGAGCCATCCCAATTTTCATTCTGTCTGACTGGGTGTCAAAATTATCAAGTAAGTCTGACAAGAAAGTTTTCATGGTAGCAAAGTCTGAATCAGATACCTTAGTGGAGCCATCACAAAGGAAAATCACATCAGCTTTTTGAAGGTCACAGACTGCAATGAGAAAACAACAAATACATTATTTCCCCTTACAAATCATTCCAATATTTCCTTTACTCAAACACTTAAATCGCTTTACGAAATTGCTACATTCATAACAAATTGAGACATGTTAGGAAATGAGATCATTACTGACTGGTCCAGCAAAGGAAACAAAGGAATAGAGAGAAGAGGGAAAGATAACAGTTTGTTTCAAATTTTAATCATAACAGGTTTCACTTGAAAAGACACTGAAAGCTACTCTGAGGGGAAAAAAGTAAGAAGTTTTAATAGATTGGATCTATTCACTAGAAGGTAATTGCAAATCGTAGACGCTCCTTTCACACCTTCAGATTAGCACACCCACCCAAGTCACGGGTACCTATACTATTGTACTACCATTAGTAAGGTGTCTGGTATCACAGTGGTTAAGTGCTTCGCTGCTTAACCAAAGCATTGGCAGTTCAAACCCCCAGGCTGGTCTACCATGATGCGGCCATCTGCTTCTGTAAAAATGTACAGCTCTTGAAACTTTATCGGGTAGTTCTACCCCGTCCTACAGAGTCACTGTGAGTTGGAATCCACTCAACTGCAGTACATTTTTTAGAGTTACTACCATTAGTGTTTATCTTAGTCATCTACGGCTGCTGTAACAGAAATACCACAAGTGGATGGCTTTAACAAAGAGAAACTGATTCTCTCACAGTCTGATAGCTATAAGTCCAAATTCAGGGGAGCGATTCCAAGGGAAGGCTTTCTCTGTTGACTCTGGAGGAAGGTCCGTGTCATCAATCTTCCCTTGGTCTAGGAGCTTTTCAGTGCAGGAAACTCAGGTCTAAGGAGCACTCGGCTCCCGGCACTGCGTTATTGGTGGTATGAGGTCCCTATGTTTTTCTGTCTACTTCTTTCTTTTATATCTCAAAAGAGATTGGCTTAAGACACTATCTAACCTTATAGATCTCATTAACGTAACTGCCACTAATCTATCTCATTATATCATAGTGACAGGAATTACAACACACAGGGAAATAGCATCAGAAGACAAAATGATAGACATTCATACAATACTTGGGAAGCAAGACCTGGCCAAGTCAACAGACACTTTAAGGGGACACAGTTCAATCCATGACATACTCCTAGATGGCATAAATGGTTTTAACTGGAAGGAGAACTTCAAGGTGGTGTTTCAAACCCACTAAATGGTGATTATAGCCTAATGTAACATAATGTAACATAACGTAACATAACATACGTCTTTGAACTGTACAAATTCTATAATGTGGACACTGTCGAATTGGTGCTGGTCATAGATTGAGTTGTATCTTCCCAAAAATGTGTGTAGCAATTTGATTGGGCCATGATTCCCAGTACTGTGTGGTTGTCTCCCATTTTGTGATTTTCCTAATCTCTGTCAGCAGTTCAGAGACTGGATTATTTTAAAGAGGATTAGGATGGGACTATACCACTCTTACTAAGGGAGTTTCCCTGGAGTGTGGCTTGCACCACCTTTTATCCTACAAAAGATAAAAGGAAAGGGAATCAAGCAGAGAACTGGGGACCTCATACCACTTAGAAAGCAGTTTCAGAGCAGAATGAGACCTTCAGATCTGAGGTTCCTGTGCTGAAGTGCTCTCAGACCAAAGAAAGACTCATGCAAAACAAGGACCTTCCTCCGGAGCCAACAGAGAAAGAGAGTGCTTTCCCCTGCAGTGGGAACCCTGAGTTTGGATTTCCAGTCTACTGGACTGTGTAAGAATATACTTTTCTTTGCTAAAGCAAGCCACTTGTGGTATTTCTGTTGGAGCAGCTCTAGATGAGTAAGGCAGTCAGCTTGTATACTTTTAACAACACCAAATCGGTTATAAAAACATAAATAACTTACCCTCTTGGGCATCGGTACACAGCTTTTCTTGTAGTGGCAGCTGAATGTCTTTCAGTTTGTCAAAATTTTCGACATGCATCGTGTTCTCCTTATTCCCTGCCATAGTTTCCAGCTCTTCTCTGACGGCCTGTCCTACACCCACTGCATAAACGGTGATGCCTTTTTCTCTTAACATGAATGCTGTGGCATTGAGCTTATCTCTGTCATGGGATTCCCCATCAGTGATGACAATCAGAATCTGCTTCACATTTTGCTTGATGCGGCTGCCACGTTCCTCTGTGAATAGGAGGTTTGCGAAATCGAGAGCTTTGGCAGTGTAGGTATTTCCACCGGTGGCCCTAGGCCTTCTCAGATGCTCAGTAATTTGTGATCTGCTTGAGTACGTATTAAGATAGAAAAGAAGTTCAGGATTGTCGGAGTATCTGAGAGCTCCAAACTGAACTCGGTCTTTGCCAACATCTGCCTTGTTCACCAAGTGGACTGTTAGATTAATCATGGTTTGGTGCTGATCTTCATTTATGCTGCCCGAATTATCCAACACAAACACAACATCTAGCAGTTGAATCCTTTTACAATCTGAAAGGAGAAGAAAGCAGAAGTCACAAACTTTGTGTAGTATATTCATTGCAGAAGGGGAGCGAACTACACACCCCACTCTACCATGTGCCAGACACTGCATCGCCTTTAGTTTGTGGGGGGAGGGTTGTTGCCATTTTATGGAGAAAGAAACTGAGACTCAGAGAGTACCACCTGCTCAGCATCATGAATCCAAGGACATGTGTATCCATATCTATATGATTTCACACTCAGTTGTCCTTACACAGCACCTCTCTCTACTGCTGAATCTTGTTAGGACATATAAGGCCTTTCACTAAGCAGCTTTCATTCTGAAAGGAGATGTCAGAAGCTTGTTTAATGTCAACAGAATGGAAGACACATGACTGATGTTTACCAGACTGGTCTACTGTTGTAAAGAGTTCTGGTCCTCATGGAATAAGCTGGGCTTCTATCCTACTCCCTGAAGCTCCGGCTGTCTTCCGAGCTTCTGAGAAGACCACAGCTTGCCATGCACCCCTGCCACTGACCTCAGGAATCTCCGAACTCTGGAAGGAGCAGTGTCAAGCAGGGGAGAGCTAAAGCTCTTAATGCCTCTTCTTTAGCTCCCAAACCTTCCTGCATATTAGAAGCCAGGCCATCACTCTCGCTGCGTTTCAAAATTATAGTCTTCTCTCTTTTCTCTTTTCCTTCTCTCAGTAACCCAAGTGCATGTTTTCCAAAGGTCCACTTTTTCTACTTTCCATTCTTCCTACTTTACCTCTGTCTCTGACTTCCAGCCACGGTGTGTCCAACTTTCAAGTTGCAGACACCATGAATGAGTCTTGGCTACATAAGCAGATTTGGGGGGTAATGGTCCCCTGAGATATGATGACTAGTCATCTAATGTCTGAGTCAGCTGAAATTTTATTTTTGCCCACCTCTAACATAGACAATACCCACTGCTGTTGGGTCGATTTCGACTCATAACAACCTTTTGAACAGAGTGGAACTGCTCCACAGAGTTTCCAAGGAGCACCTGGTGGATTTGAACTGCAGACTTTTTGGTTAGCAGATGCCACACTTAATTACTATGCCACCAGAGTTTTCCAAATTATAAGATAGGGTTTCCACAAACACTACCTTCATCAAAATATAGAAATGCCAGGTCCTAAGCTACAAGTTTCTTGGAATGTCTCAGCATTACTAAGGGTTTTGGAATTACTTCCCCTCTGGAGGAAGAAAAAGCTTCAATTAAGCTTCTATGGGGGAAATCTTGGTGAGTGGTTAGAATTCACCATGGGACAGTCCTACTCTGTCCTATAGGGTCACTAGGAATCTGAACTGGCTCCACGGCAATGGGTTTAGGTTTGGGGGGAAATCGTAGAGCTGTTGCCTAAAATTCAGAGTTTACAATGAAGCCTTCTAAAAATTTCACACTGGTCATTCTGAAAAATGAAGTCCAATGGGCATCTTGATAGACAGAAAAGCACAGTTGTTTTTTGTCTAGATAAGAATTTACAGCCTAGTTCTCATACAACAGCCATTAACAACTGATGTCTTCAGACTGAGGGCAGACTTAATACAACATGAAAAACAATTTAATCTATGAGATAAATATGACGATCCCCAAGAAATCAGAAATAAAAACAACACAAACTTTCCACAGGAATAGTTACATGTACAGGCAAATATAAAATACATAGCTGATAGAGGTTAATAAAAATAATGTGAAGTAATGAGAATACACCCAGTCTTTAAGATAGACTGGGAAACATTTTGTTCTGTTATACATAAGACTGTCATGTGTCAGAGCAGACTTGATGGTGGCTCAGAGCACAGTAACATAAGACACAGACAGGTATTTGGGGGGGTGGTGGAAAGGGTTATGATGCTGATTTGAATTTAACTCAGAGGAAGGTGACTTTGTATTTCTAGTTATTAACTGTATAGCAAGGGTTTTATGTAGCCAAGAAACAATGTTGGGAAATCATTTGGAATTAAAAATTAGCTCTAGAAAATCTGGGTATGCTGGTATTAAGGAGCTAGAAAACCAAAAACCCAAACCAAACCCACTGTCACTGAGATAATTCAGACTCACAGCAATGCTATAGGACAGATAGAATTGTCCCATAGAGTTTCCAAGGAGAGTCCGGTGGATTCAAACAGCCGATCTTTTGGTTAGTAGCTATAGCACTTAACCATTACACCACTTGGGTTTCCCAAAAGGCTTAGTGTAAAATTCAGAGACTTTCTTATAAAACACTTTAAGTCACCCAATTCAGTCTATTTGGCCTCCAGTGAATACTAGTTGCCAAAATTATTGTTCTGACATATCTCTTGAGGTCATAAGTGCTTTAGTATGACATACATAATACCAAAACTGGAAACCCCGGTGGCATAGTGGTCAAGTGCTACATCTGCTAACCAAAATGTCAGCAGTTCACATACCACTAGGCTTCATGAGAAACTCTATGGAGCAGTTCTATTCTGTCCTGTAGGGTGACTATGAGTTGGAATTGACTCAACAGCAGTGGTTTCTTTCCTTCTTTTTTTAAACACCAGAACTTAACAACAAAATCTACGTAAAGCCAAGTCCAGAGTAAAACACACCACTCACCCCACTATGATGTCAATACTTCCTGCCCTTGAATCATAAATGGTAACAGGGTCACTTACCAGAAAGTGTGCACACACCAAAGAGGAGTTGACTTTCTATGGCTTTTAAAGAATCAAAGTTCTCAACGTGGAAAACCAGTTTGCTGTCTCCACTGATCTCCTCTAGCTGAGTCCTATTGGCGCCAAACACTCCCACTGAGAAGATGATCACACCTTGTTCCCGAAGCTGTCTAGCGGGCTCTGCCACGCTGTCCTGTGCTTCCCCATCCGTGATGAGGATAAGAAACTTTCTGACTCCAGGACGGGCTCCTTTGGGGTAGGTGAAGTACTGAGCCACAAAGGTCAGTGCACTTCCAGTCAGAGTTCTTTGATTGATAAGACTCATTCTGTCTATTGCATCAGAAATTTCTTTTTGTGTAAAGTATTTATTGAGTGGGAACTCTTCCTTGTTAATATCGCTGAACTGAACAACACCAATTTGGGTTTTGTCTGGACCAATTTGGAACTTAGCTAGCAGGTGATTCATGAAAGTTTTCATCTTCGAATAATTGTCAGTTCCTATACTTCCAGAACTGTCCACCAGAAACATGATGTCAGCCTTCATGCCTTCGCATCCTGCATGTTACAAGAAAGATCAGAAAAGCATGAGTTTGGCATGACTCTCAGAATATGTAGAAACAGTAAAGCAGAAATAAATGTATTAAAAATTCACTCAAACTTTGAATGTTTTGTTTCCTTAGTAGAAGCCTGCTGACCAACACCCTGAAGTGGAAGTCCATTGAAGATTACCCAAGGAGCATTACAGAGGAAATGCAGCTTCCAAGGTGTTCATTCATTCATCATTCATTCATAATTCTGTCATTCATAGTTCTTGAGGATGTATGAAATACCTAGCATTAGTTCGTGTGTTAAGGATGCAATGGTGATTAACAAATGAATCAGAGCCAAATAGTCACTTCTATGCTCCCTCATGTAGCATCTCCAAACACATGAGGTCACCCGGGGTTGGAATCAATTCAAGAAGCAGCTGGTTGGTTTGTTTGGTGTTGTATTATCAATAAAAGGAAAAACAAGCAGAAATTTGCAATTTTCTTCTTAATTTTGTTATTTAATCTTTAGCTAGAACGAAAATGTGCATATGTGTAATCTAATACCTTGCAACATGTTTTCCCCTCTTCAAAATGGGTATTTGAGAGCTTCACATAACTAACGCCATAATGATACTCTAATCTGTGTTTTTTACTTCACCAGCTAGTCTGGCTTCTGCACTGGCCTCTTTCCAAAGGAGCACAGAGCCCTTGGTCTCACTCCTCTTTCTGGGTCTTCTAAGAAACAGCCTTCAGTCTGGAAAACCATAGCTAGGAAGCCTGCTTGGCATTTTGTGTATCTACAACCTTCTTTCTTGCTCTTTATCTCAGAGTGGATCTGGCAGGCTAGTTTCACCAGCTGGGGAATTTTTTCATGAGTTTTGTCTTTGCCTGCTATAAACAAACTGACTAGAGTTCAACAGAGGATTTCTTGTATTTTGTGATGTATACAGGTATCTATGGGCTACGTGCTTAAAAACACAAAGTATTTCTTATCGAAATGATACATAAACACTGATGTCAAGTCTCTGGTGGCATCAGACCTCCTAATAAACCTTCTTCCTCTTTCTAACTTGGAGTACATTTTATTGGCTCGACTGCTCCAAGGCACGGACCCAAAGCAGGCAACAAGCATGTTTCTATTATAAGTCAAAATGTACAATGATTATATAAGTACTGGATACACAGTCATACTATAAAAATAACAACTATAGTTTGTTATGCCTAGCTTATGAAGATTCTCTCTGTAGGTATTAACCTCATTGTATAGATGAGCAGGCTTGAGGCTCAATCAGAAAAGTGTATTAAACCCTTAAATATCCAAATCCAGAGCCCATTTTATTTCTGATGCCCTCGTCTGCCTTCAGTGCACATGTGTTTTGTGTGTAGGTGCTCAGGAGGTCACACCCCCAGAGATGCAAATAGAACACAGCTTCTTACATGCTGCAGCAGCAAGCTTTGCTAAGACCATCATTCTTGGTCATCTTCTTATATCTTTAGAGAGTTTCTCCAGTGCTGTCAGTTGATCATAAAGTGAGGGACCTGATCCTTGTGGGATGATTAAAGCAGGTTAGCTGCAAAAAACTGTTGCCTTTACCAACCTGGCCAGGAGTCTGCCTGAAGTCGTTAATGCCGAAATGCAGATAAGAAAGTCCTTGGTGTTCTACTTACCTTTATCAGCGCAGATTCTTCGAACAACTACATCTTTTATGCTTTTTAAAGAATCAAAGTTGTGTCCGTAAGTAACCCTTTCTTCTTTCCCAGCAATCTGTTGCAATTCTGCATGAACAGCCTCACCGATGCCAACTGCATAGATGGTGATATTTTCAGCACTTAGCCTTTCTGCAGGTTCCCGGACACTGTCTTGGGACTGCCCGTCAGTTAGCACGATGAGGTGAGAGGGCACATCAGGTGACCGATACTTTCTCCCCTCCTGTATTAATGGCAGCATAGAATTCAGAGCCGCCCCTGTGAGAGTCCCACCGCCAAGCTGCTTGATGTTAAAAACAGCCTTCCTTAAGTCAACCTCATTAGAATAGACACCGATAGGGAATTCTACTGTGCGCTCAGACGCATACTGCATAGCTCCAACCCGGACTTTGTCTGGGCCAATGTTAAACATTTCTATCACCGCCGACATAAATTCCTTGATTTGTTGAAAATGTTCTGGCTGGATGCTGCCTGAACCATCAATGAGGAAATAGAGATCAGCCTCTTTTGTGTCCACACAGCCTGCAAACAAACAAACAAAAAGGGAAGGGGAAAGAGAGATCCTTGATTAATAGGAAATCTGGAGAGAACTGAGAGAGAAGGTTTGTAGAAGAACAGGACAAAACGGGGGAGGCTGGAAAGAGTGAGGACTCATCACGTCTGCGTGCAGCCTGTGGAGGTCATGCCCATTATTCATAACAACTCTCTGAGGACACTGAAGCACAGTATGGCAGAGTGGTTTGTGCAGAGTCACACAGCCAGTAAGGGAGAGAACAAGGGTCAGACTCCTAATTCTCCAGGCTCTTAGGTAGTTTTTCTTAAAAACCCATTTCTTGGAAACCTTGGTGGTATAGTGGTTAAGTGCTACAGCTGCTAACCAAGAGGTCAGCAGTTCAAATCCGCCAGGTCCTCCTTGGAAACTCTCTGAGGCAGTTGTACTCTGTCTACAGGGTCCCTAGGAATCAGAATTGCCTTGACGACAGCAGGTGGGTTAGACAGTTTGTCTTATCATTTCCCCAACAACTTCCTGGAGAAGTGAGAGTGATATATTTAAAATCAAAATCAGATCATATCACTTTTCTACATAAATAAAGTATCTGTGCACTTAGAATTTCAACACCCCAAATTGGGCTGTTCTTGTGTCCTGCTTTCTTCTCTGTCTGCTGCAGCTCTTCATATCACTCACTGTGCTCCAAGTATGCTTTTGTTCTCTGAATGTGCCTTAGGGCCTTTGCACTTGCCTTCCTCTCTTCCTGGACTGTTCTCTCTTCCTACCTAAATACAGGGTTGCTATGATTGGGCATTGACTTGAGGGTAGTGGGTTTGGTTTGGATTTGGGAACCAAAATATATTCATGGCTGATCCCTTCTCATTAGGATGCATCAACTCAAAAGTCAGTTCTTCAAAAAGACCTTTCCTCCCTCTGTAGTAGAAATACTTCATTCATTCATTGTCTATCCTGTTGCCCTGCTTACTTTCTTCATGGCACCTATCACTTGGTGAAATTATCTTATTCATTTGTTCATGAGCACAGCTCATCTCCCAATACAGGATGACAGTTCCAGGAGGCCAGAGACTTTGTCTAAATCTCTGCTTCTACTCAGTACCCAGTACAGGCATGGCACATTATAATATTTCAACCACCAAAAATCTTTTTTAATGAGAATCCTTGGTATTCCTTTGTTAAGCCAAACCAAAACCAAACCCACTGCTGCTGAGTCAATTCTGACTCCTATTGACCTTACAGACAGAGTGGAAGTGCCCCATAGAGTTTCCAAGGAGCACCTGGTAGATTTGAACTGCTGACCTTCTGATTATCAGCCATGGCACTTAACCACTACACCACCAGGGTTTTGTTAAGCTGATTCTATCTTTTAAAAAGTACCCAAGCTTTCTTAATAGTCTGTTTATTATTATACCTTATGAAACTAATGCGTACCTTTTATGTTTGTTTTGTTTGCCAGTCAATTAGCATAACACTGGGACCTCAAAGGGGAAGAGCATGGCTGGTTGGCAAACAAACATTGAAAGTGAGTATCATTTGCATAAAAACACTGTACTCTAGTCATTCATTCAAATTTAGTGGAAATAAGAGCACATTTTCAAAATTTAAGTTATTTACACAGTTGGTTGAATACATGAATCTTTAACATATAAGATAATTTAGTCATTGTAGAATTCTTTCCTTTCTCGATAGTCTTAGGAATTTATAGCTCTTGATGTTACTTAAGGGAATTGTTCCTTAATAAATCAGAAATACTAGGAATGACACTGACTCTCAGAATTAAACCATTAAATCAATACATAAAGAATTTGGGCAGAGATAAGCAAAGTTACCTCCAAAAGACAGAGTTGATCCCAGGTCAGCAAAACTAGAAAGTCTTACTCTATTTACATAACTAATAAATAAACATTAAGTGCCTATCACAAGGAAGATTAGGGCAGTCAGCAAGGAAGCGGAAGAAAACGTAAGTCATAGTACATAACCTTGGCAATGCCCATTCAAACCTTGCCTAGAATTGTACTGTTCAATATTGCTAGCCATTAGCAACATGTTCATATTTAAGTGTATTTTAAACTACATAAAATTGAATGATTAAAAATTTAGCTTCTTGTATTCATCAGTGTAAATGGAGAACACTTCCGATATTTCAAAAAGTTCTATGCAATAGTGCTGAAGAAGGGTACATCCCTGGCCCAAGGTTCTGCTTATACAGTAATATAGGTAGATAGAGAGGTGACCAGTGGATCTGTAGAGATAGAAATATAGATGTATGTGTCTGGTAGAGATATAAATGCATTTGATGTTAAAATAAAGACACTAGGTGTTTTGCCCCCACGTGTCTGTCACTTTGTACTACTGTAGATGTTTACTTGCGTTTTACTGGGTAGGCAAAGGCAGTGGATTGTGTAGGTCCTAATAAGCTATGGACAATATCGTAAAGAATTAGAATTCCTTAACACTTAATAATGCTCATGAGGAACTTGTACAGACATCAAAAGGCAAGTACAATTTTGATGAAGATCATTTGAAAGCAGCGACAGCAGTATATTGGCCAGATTCAGAAGAGGACACGGACCCAGGCATCCTCCAGCATCACTGCTGATGTCAGATGGATCTTGGCTGAAAGCAGAGAATACCAGGAAGATCTTACTTGTGTTTTATTGACTATGCAAAGACATTTGACTGTGTGGATCATAACAACTTATGGATAACATTGTGAAAAATGGGAATTCCAGGACATTCAATTGTGCTCACGAGGAACCTGTATGTGGAACAAGAGGTAGTTGTTCTAACGGAACAAGATGACACCGTATAGTTTAAAGTTAGGAAAGGTATGCATCAGTGTTGTATCTTTTCACTGTGTCTATTCAATCTGTATGCCTAGCAAATAATCCAAGATGCTGGACTATATGAAGAAGAATGAGGCACCAGGATTGGAGGAAGACTCGTTAACAACTCATGCTATGCAGATGACACAGTCTTGCTTGCTGAAAGTAAAGAAGACTTGAAACTCATTCTGATGAAGATCAAAGACCACAGCCTTCAATATGGATTACACTTCAACATCAAAAAACAAAAATTCTGACAACTGGACCAATAAGCAACATTATGATGAATGGAGAAAAAGTTGAGGTCATCAAGGATTTCATTCTACTTGGGTCTACAGTCAACACCCATGGGAGAAGCAGCCAAGAAATCAGTGCATTGCGTTGGGCAAATCTGCTGCAAAGGACCTCTTTTAAGGATTGAAAAGGAAAGATGTCACCTTGAAGACTAAGGTGCACCTAACCCAAGCCATGATGTTTCCAGTCACCTCACACACCCGGTAAAGCTAGATGATGAAAAAGGAAGGCTACAGAAGAACTGATGCTTTTCCACTGCAGTGTTGGCACAGAATGTTGCATACACCAGGAACTGTCGAAAGAACAAATCTCTCTTGGAAGAAGTACAAGAATGCTCCGTAGAAGCAAAGATTGTGAGACTAAGTTTCACATTCACTTGGACATGTTATGAGGAGAGGTCAGTTCCTGGAAAAGGACATCACACTTGGTAAAGCCAGTGAAAAAGAGGAAGGCCTCGAGGAGATGGACAGACAAAGTGGCTGCAGCACGGGCTCAAGCATAGCAAGGACTGTGAAGACAGTGCAGGACCAGGCAGTGTTTCCTTCTGTTGTACACAGGGTCACTATGAGTCACAACCGACTCAGTATCACCTACCAGCAACAGACATTTCAATCATAAAGGTAATTCCTTTGCTCTGATTCCACACACCTGTCTTTTGATTATAATTTAACTTTTCACTGGTATGTCAACAGAATGTATTAATCAGAGAACATGAGTGTCCAGACCCTTGGGCACTGACAGTGCTCATTGTTATAAAAATAATTGTTTTTCTTTTTGTGTACATCAGTCTCTTGAGTTTGGTTAATGTGAGTCTTCCCTTAATTTAATGAAGTGAACACCTCTGAATTGCCAGATGTAGTGGATACAAAGGTGACTAATTTAAATATAGATTAATTCTTAGATTTTTGATTATTCTAAAACTCATCATGGAAAGCTGACTCTAGCCATTGAGAACCTCTAGCACATTCTCAAATGCTGCTGGCATAAATTCTTTGGTGGATCTCACTAAAATGCAGCTTCTCACACCCTGCTTTTGGAGATAATAGGATAGACACCATACTTTACATCTCACCTATGCTCTGAACAGTTGGTACTAGGCCAAGACAGCTGCCACTCTGAGGGAGCACCCTCTGGGTCATTTAGCAGGTGATAGAGGACTTGTTTCTTGCTGCTGCTTTGCAATGTACACACTCCAGACCACTGGAGGGTTTCCTCAGGGGGCATTCCATAAGCCTGCCTTCAAATGGTTTATCCGAGTTTAAAATTAGCCTCTAATATAACTGGAAGATTCTAATCCCTTTCCATGTGAGTGCTTCTAAATCTCAATTCCAACTGTTTGGAAGCATTTTATCTAGAGAGGAAATGTGTGAAGACATCTGTTTCTCAGAATGAACTAAGCTCCAAGCCACAGAATGTCTTGGTACATAGCTCTGAAAAGAACTCAGAAAACTGTGGCAGATTAACCAGGGCATCTTAACCAGGCATATGAACTAGGATATCCATCACTAGGAAAACAATAAGAGAAAAGATGAAAATGTGAGAAAATAATCAGAGATGTTCATAAAGGTAGAGATAGGAAGATGAGCCTGGCAGGATTTCATAAAAGCAAAACATTGAAGATAACCTATACACCCAGCAGTTCAAGATACGTTGAACAAATTATGGTGTATCTACACAACACACTAGTATTTGCAGCTTAAAAAGAATATTTATGGAAAGGGCAACAGGTCATGATCTACGGCTGATAGAAAAGGCAGCACAGCAGGTAATACTAGTTGCCTCCAATATCAGTTCTCTCCTTGTCCACCAGTTGAACTCCCAGTTTGCATCTGGATATTTGGCTGCCCCAAATAAAGACTACCACAAGTCCCCAGAATATGAACAAGACCCATTCCTAATTCTGTCTTTAAGTCAAATTTGTAGGTAAATTGACACAGGTACACGGGTTCTGATCTAACATCAGTTAGTCAGATGTTTGCCTTAGTATACAGTATATGTATGTTACCCTTTGATACATATGAAAGGGCATCCTGGCGGCATAGTGGTTAAGAGCTATGGCTGCTAACCCCAAAATCGGCAGTTCGAATCCACCAGGCATTCCTTGGAAACCCTATGGGCAGTTCTACTCTGTCCAGTAGGGTCACTATGAGTTAGAAATGACTTGATTGCAACGAGTCTCTTTTTCAATTTTCTAACTAGGTATGACATGTGGCTAAATTCCATTTCTTTTAACTGGGGAAAGGCCCCTTGGCACAGTGGTTAGACATTCTGCTAGTAACCAAAATATTGGTGGCTGGATGCCACCAGGTGCTCTACAGGAGAAAGATGTGGAGTCCCCCTTCCAGAAAAATTACAAAGGAATTTCCCAAAGGCAACCTTATGGGGCATTTCTACCTGGCTCTTATAGGCAGAGTTGGAATGGACTCAATGGCAACAGGATTGTTTTAGGGGTGGATGGTGAGTATCCTTGAAGGAAAAGGGGTAGAGGCATGAGCTTTTCCTTTCATCTTTCTTCCTTGCTGGATGAGATTGTGGTAGTTGGAGCAGTTATCTTGGACCATGAGGGGAT
Organism: Heterohyrax brucei; assembly: GCA_028571685.1. Classification (NCBI taxonomy): domain Eukaryota; kingdom Metazoa; phylum Chordata; class Mammalia; order Hyracoidea; family Procaviidae; genus Heterohyrax; species Heterohyrax brucei. The sequence goes on along the minus strand of CM053149.1, from coordinate 25,350,088 downwards.
CCTGAGACTAAAGGGCACAAACAGCAAAAATGCAACAGAAAGAAACCAGGTCTCTGACTCTGTGGTAGACCGCACCAGCAGCGTCTAGCTGCCCCTGGATAGATTTGTGAAGCAGAACAAAGTGATTCTATTTTGGTTTCTTCTGTTAGTCACAGGGAGAAGCAACTGAAATGAATAAAAGCCACATAACTGGCTATATCTATGCTACCCAATACGACAGCCACTAGTCACATGTGGCTATTAAAATTAAAACTAAAATCAAGTAAAATTTCAAAATTGGTACCTTCGTTATGTCACACCAGTCACATTGAACTGCTCAGTGGCTACACATGATGAGTGGCAGAGCAGATATAGATTACTTTCATCAGCACAGAAAGTGCTGTTGGACAGCAGTGAAATAGATGATGTCATGCTATCTTTGAAAATGCGTGTGCGTGCCTGAGTGGAGAGAGACGCAGACAGAGAGAACAAGCAGCAGAAAAGACACTGGGATATAGGAGAGTTAAATGTGAAGAATGGTTTTATCTGAGAAAGTTACAGGCAATTTTATTCATGTTAATCCATAATACTAAAATATTCTGTAATTAATTCATATTACTTTTTATAGTTTATTGAGGTACAATTTATATACTTTAAAATTCCTCTCCATTGTAAGTGTATCTATCAGTTAGTGACTTTTGTGTATTGATAGAATTGTACAACATCACAAAAAACCCAGTTTTAGAATGGGTCTCTAAGTCCAAAAAGTTCCCTTACTGAATTGTGGTCAGTCCTTACTCCCACCCGTTCACAACCACTTACTCTACTTTAAAAAGAAGAAAAGTAATTGCAAAAACATACCAGTTTTATCAAGTTCCATTTGTTCAGCCCGCGCAGAAATGGAGAACCACATTTCATTCTTAAGTTTTTTCAGAAACTTTGGATTGTAACTCTCCAAGGCTGCATAGGATTTCAGGACGGAAAGTCTCTGCTCTGCAGGGTAAGACACTATTTCTTTTAACTGAGTCTCATTGGCTCCTTGGACGCCCATGGCAAACAAAGTTACCCCATCCTGCCGAAGCTTCTCTGCAGCCTCACGCACCTGGTCATCTGATGGTCTATGGGTGACCAGGACTGCGACTTGAGGAATTCCTTGGGCTTTTCTGCTGCCACTCGCTTCTGAGAAGGCTACTGTCCTCATCATCTCAATGGCAGCCCCAGCATTGGACTTCCCAGGCCGGAGAGCAAGCTTCTGGATTTGCTGCTGAAACTGAGCGCGGGTTCTACTTGATTTCAGAAAGGAGATACTCTTGGCTGTGTTACTGTAACTCATGAGTCCAAGCTGAATGCAGTTGTCCCTCACATCCATAGAAGCAGAGATATTTTCCAGGAATCTCTGCAGGTGCTCTAAATTTTGTCTGGTACCTAACGAGTCATCCACCAGGAACACAATGTCCGCAACGGAATCTCTCTCGCAGACCACGGTCACTGGAACCACAGAGAGAGAAAAAGCGTGAGGATTAGAACAAACCCACTGACTCAGAGTGACAAAGACACTTCCCAGATTGTCAAAAGGCATCACTAAGAATACAAGTTGTCGTGACAGACGTAGTTAGTATTCTTTATTTCTAGTGAACAGGAACAAAAGATTAAAATTCTTAACGATGCCTATAAGAATACTGAATTCAGAGATTTTTTTTGTTTTTTTGTATGCTGTTCCCTGTATCTGAAGAATGCTTCTCACACATTTCCTACCATGTCCTACTACCACCCCCAATGTCCCCACCCCCGCCCCCACCCCCATCTAGACCACTGCCACCCCCTCATCATCACTGCCACCTCCCTCATCATCACTACCGCCATCCCACCCACCCGCATGACGAACCCCCTACCCATCACCACCACTATCTGGATCATCGCCACCACCTCCCCCAGTGCCATCCCTCCACTGACCACCACTGCTGTCACCTCCACCCCTCTGTTAACTGCTGGGATTCAGGGACAAGTAAGCAGAAATCTCTCTGACCTCAGGGCCCTCATATTCTATGAGAGGGGGCAGGTCATTGTGTTATATTGTTTCGGACAGTAATAATTGTTAAAACAGGAAATAAAATAGATGACTCAATCAAGCGGCTCTTCTGGCATGTGGGGTGCGGGGATTAACTCATCTGCAACCCAAGGAAGACAGGGAAGTCTTCTGTTAGAGAACAGCTTTCGTTTAATAAGCGTAGATCTGACCAAGTAGCGTTGTCTCATGTAACTATTACACGACTCTGCAGCTAAGGATATCTCCTTCCTTCTCTCTTCGGCTGAACATGAAGCAAGAAACCCAAAACAACAGACAAACAAAAAAATAAACCTAGTGCCATCAAGTTGATTCCGACTCACAGCGATCCTATAAGGCAGAGTAGAACTGCTCCACAGTTTCCAAGGAGTGTCTGGAGGATTCCAACTACTGACCTCATGGTTAGCAGATGTAGCACTTAACCACTACACCACAAGCATGAACATGTGCTATTGAGTGTCATATTCTCAGGCTAATGTTTGTTATTTAGTGTAGTTATATATTAACAGATAGGCATTTATCGAATGCTTACTGTATTCCTCCCATGTCAAGACTGAGAGGAAGAACAGGTGAGAGTCTTATTTCTTTATCTCTAAGACTTCTCCTTGTTTACTCACTAAGAAACTGAATGCCAGATTATTGGCAGGCATTGTAGTACTAATAGCAGTAATTTTTTTAAAAAGTCTATTGTCATCAAATCAATTCCTACTCATAGTGACCCTGTAGAACAGAGTAGAACTTCCCTAAAGGGTTTCCAAGAAGTCTTTGGTTTGAGCTGAGATCTTAAATCACTGCATCATGAGTGTTGTTCGAAGCATTAAGAATACAGAGGTAAATATGAGTTTCAAATGTTGCCCTCACGACACTACCAGTTGGTTGGTGGTACAGGGAGGGCAAGCACAGAACCAGATATGCAGTGTGGGAAGTATTACTGTCATCAGTTGTGCATGAGAACTTGTGACTTCTAAAAAGAAATTTGGAAGGAGAGCCTTACAAGAGAAAATGACTCTAGAGTTGAGATTTAAATAATGAAAAGAGTTAATTAGGCTGTAAGAAGGCAAAGGAGTGGCAAGAGAATTTCTGTGAGAGATAACACCGTAAGGACAGGCAGAGGTGAGGAACAGCAAGATGTGTAGACATTTTCAACAATTCACTACAGCTAACTGCCTGATGGCATAGTGGTTAAATACAACATCTGCTAACCAAAAGGTTGGCAGTTCAAATCCACCAGGTGCTCCTTGGAAACCCTATGGAGCAGTGCTACTCTGTCCTGTAGGATTGCTGTGAGTTAGAATCAACTGAGTGGCACTGGATCTGTTTTGGGGGCTTGTTCGTTTGTTTTTTTAATTGTTGTGAGTTGAAATTGACTAGATGGCACTATGCTTGGTTTTGGTGTTTGTTTGTTTTTTTAATCATGGAAAACCTGGAGTCCTTGGGAGGCACAACCAATTATACTCTCATCTACTAACTTAAGGTTGACTGTTTAAACTCATCCGGAGGTCCCTCAGAAGACAAGCTTGACAACCTGCTTCAGAAAGGTCACAGCCCCTAAAGCCCTATGGAGCAGTCCCATTCTACGCACACATGGTGTCACCATGAGTTGGAATCAACTGGATGGCAACTAGCAATGACAACAAACAATGGGAACCAGGAAGGGAACTGAAAGGGTTGAGGGTGCTAAGAGGCAACTCCCCCAGAGGAACAAGGCCCTCTTCACTCAAAGACCTTCTTACTTGGTACGTCAACATCAACTGCTCCTTCCTTGTACTGAGTTACATTTTTGATGATCTGTGTCATGTCTTGGGAAAATGTGCTGACATGTCTGACTGTCGGAAGGTAGAAATGAAATTGAGACGTGGCCATGGCCTTTAGGTCTTCCTCCGAAGCTTCCTGCATCCCCACAGCGATGATTCTCACCCCATCATTCTGCAGGGCTCTAGCAGCCTCTTCCACATTGTCCTCAGACTCAGCTGAAGCCAGGACCACCAAAATGGGGGGAAACAGTTTCTTGTCTCTCCCATTTGTGGGTGCAGAGAAATAGGTCCTGTGAGCCTGCTGGAGAGCATTTCCTATCCGCAGAGACCCGCCAAGGAACTTGAAGTTCTTCTTGAGGTGGTTCAGTATGGAGTTCTTGCTGTTGAAAGTATTCAGCTGGAATTCATTGTGGAGCTCCTCGCTGTACTGGGCCAGGGCCACACGGTACTTGCTGGCCTCAATGGGGAGACTGTTGATCACTTTGCTCAGGAACGTTCTCACAAATGGGAATGACTTAGTTCCCAAGTGATCAGAGCTGTCCACCAGAAACACAACATCTGCATATTCAGGGCCTGGCCCTATCAAAGCAGAAAAAAACAAGGTTATTGGTCAGACCTTACATTTCAGACCATGCTACTCATTTGAGGATGTATTCCAGAGATCAGAGTAACTCGGAATCTCAAAGAAAATATCTTCCAGAGGTCAAACATAGGAAACTACTTGTTTTGCTAGACTGTCAAACCAGGAGACTTTAGTGAAGTTAGTCAATAAATTTTTGTTGCTGTTGTTGTTTTCAAGCCACAAATTCTGATGTACTGGAGAACAGACACCATGATACTAACCCAGAAAGTTCCAAAGTAGTCTTTTAGAAATGTTAGAGAGTAAGCCACCTTGGGTTGGAGATCTTAGAAGTAGTGCCTGAGGCAGGAACTTGGGTGCATGGGCTTGATCATGGTGGAAGAGGCATCAGAAAAACCAAATAGGCCGCAAAAGCAGCAAGGAAGATGTCTTCTCTGGAAAAGTCCAGATTTGACCTGATCTGCAGGGATCACTAGAACATGAATTACACCACAGTTGTTCTTACTTGAGACAAGGGGGTGAGGTTTCGTACACCCATATTAGTCAGTCACCGACTGAAGACCATACCCCAGGAATTGCAGTTAAGGGTGTAGTCCATTGTGGATATAACCTCTTGAATAAGGTGGCTCTCACAACAAAAGCCAACTTACTACTCTTGAGTCGATTCCAACTCATAGCAACCCTACAGGACAGAAAAGAACTGCTCCAGAGTTTCCAAGGAGCACTTGGTGGATTCAAACTGCTGACTTCATGGTTAGCAGCTGTAATACTTAACCATTATGCCATGAGGGCTTACAACACAAGTTCTCCTAAGACATGGGGTCAATTGTGAGCTGCTGCAGGCGGTCTCCATAGCAGCTGGGGAGATGGGTAGCCAACCCTACAGAGAGGGCCTGGGCAAAGGAAGGCACCAACAGCATCAATTTTGGCAGTTGTGGTCACTCTCCCACCACTACCCTCCCCCAAACTACTGATCTACTAGTAAACATCAAACTATTAGTTTTCAAAGTTCCTCAGAATTTTTTTATGAACTGCTAGGGTATTATAGTGCAGGATTAGAAATATTTCCTTGAAATCCTTTCAGTAATTACAGGAGAGTAGAAAAGCCTAGGGTTGAACTCTTTTTTTCCCTCTCTCTGTCCCACAGTAAAATAGACTAAACCCTTCCCTATTTCTTGTGTGCCAATGAAAAGGCAAGTTTTTAAACACATGAGTACTTAGAATTTGTTTTCTTTGTGGGGCTCCTTTTTCTTTGCAGAAACTCTGGTAGCATAGTGGGTTAAGTGATGTGCCTGCTAACCAAAAGGTTGGCAGTTCAAATCTGCCAGGCACTCCTTGGAAACTCTGTGGGGCAGTACTACTCTGACCTGTACAGTCACTATGAGTCAAGTCGACTTGAAGGCAGTTACTTTGATTTTTACTTTTTTATTTTCATCTGTTAAGACCACAACACAAACAGACCTACATGCAGATGGGCTGACTCTTGCTGAAGCTACGGAGAATACTGCGATTTAGCAATCCAGTGAGTAATTGAAGGTGCTCTAGCCAGGTGAACCGTAATTTATGATTTTTCTCCATGGCTCTCTGTCATCTTGGAAAGATTACCCAACCCAATGCTTTCGAGTCAATTCCAACACATAGTGGCCCTATAGGACAGAGCAGAACTGCCCCAGAGAGTTTCCAAGGAGTGCCTGGCAGATTCAAACTGCTGACCATTTGGTTAGCACTTAACCACTATGTCACCAGGGTTTCCTGGAAAGATTAGAATTGCTTAGTACTGTATAACCGAAACTTCTATTAAATGCTTTCTGCATTAATTTTTCAATAAATACAATTTTTCTTTTTCTCTAATTACTAAAATAAAGGTTTGCTGAAGCATAAAGATATTGTTTACTCTAAAATACAATAAACACAAAATACACTGGTACCTGGACTTTGGTCAGCTGATGTTTCAGTCCAAAGAGTTAGGCCAAATAGAATCAGCAGCAACTTCATTTTGTCAGTGAAGGTCTCTTGCTTTAACTGTGGGGGGAAATAAAAAGGATTTACAATATGAAAAATTTCATTGTATAACAGGAAATAACTTCTGGGAAATTTGAGCTAGAGAATAGTAGACTGTAAATATGTATATAGACTGTAATATAACAATAGACTGTAAATAAGTATTTGTTGAGAAATCTCTGAGTTAGTGGTAACATCCAACAAACCACTTGGAGTGTTTGTTGAAGACAGACAATGCTAACGCTTGCTGATCCCATAACGGCCTCAGAGGTAGTGGCTATTATTATATGTGACAGATTAGAAAATTGGTGACAGAGCTGCTTGGTAGGTTTGGGGCCAAGTTACCAACACAGACAAGGTGACACAGAGCCTGAGCTCTTAACCACTCTTCTTTAAATCTTATACAAAACCTGTATCCTCAGAGAATTTATGAAATCACTGTTCTTTATGCCAACGATCATTATACACATTTACAATTTGACTCCAAAAGTCAACAGGCTCTCACTGTTTCTTTCTTGTTTAAATCCTTGTAAAAAAAGTTCTCTCACTTTAGAGTTGTCAACAGTTCTACAAGTTACTTTAATTTCAGCATTTCTTTCCTGTTCACACTCAACCAGATATCCTCATGGAAAACTACAACATCACAGAAAGTTTACCAAATCAGAATTGTTACAAAAAAGAAAAAACTGATCAAACTAATCACTACTCAAAATCAAATAACCAATTGTCATGGAGTCGGTTCTAGCTCATGATGACCCCATGTGTGTCGGAGCAGAACTGTGCCCCACAGCTTTTCAACAGCCATGTTTTTTTGGAAAATTGCCAGGCCTTTCTTCCAAGGTACCAGGTGCCAAACTCAAACCACCCAACTTTTGGCTTGCAGCCAGGCTTACTAACTCTTTGTGTCACAAAATTGAGCCACCTTCACTGACAGAGCAAAAGTATCAAGGATTATATTTATTCTAGAGTTGATCTTTTGAAACTGCTTTTCATGCAGAAAGATTTGAAGATATTGCAAAGTAGAGTTGGAAGGAAACTCTAAAACCTTTAAATTAAACCTGTATGTTACAGACTGGAAAACTGAGGCTCCCCGGTAATTGCAGAATTATGTCAATACACAGTGACTTTCAAATCCATATTCATCACATTTTAGTGTATCATATATCTTAATTGGAAACCCTGGTGTTGTAGTGGTTTAGAGCTATGGCTGCTCACCAAGAGGCTGGCAGTTTGAATCCATCAGATACTCTCTGGAAACTCTGTGGGGGTCATTCTACTCTGTCCTGTAGGGTCACTATAAATTGATATTGACTCAGTGGTAATGAGTTTGGTTTCTGGTTTTCATATCTTTTTTTTCTTTTTTATTATTGTTGTTAGGTGCCATCAAGTTGGGTCTGACTCACAACATCCCCATGTACAACAGAATGAAACACTGTCTAGTCTTGTACCATTGTCAAAGTCCTTGCTGTGCTTGAGCCCACTGTCGTAGCTACTGTGTGAATCCATTTCATTGGGGGCCTTCCTATTTCTTGCTGACCCTCTACTATACCAAACATGATGTATTTCTCCAGGGACTAATTTCTCCTGTCAATGTGCCTACGTCTTGCCATCCAAGCTTCTAAAGCAGATCTACCTGTATTTCTCACAAGAGAGATTTGTTCATTTGGGGCAGCATGTGGTACACCTGTCTTAGAAGAAGTACAACAAGAATGCAAAGATAATGAGATGTGCCACAACCACCCAACACAGCACATCACACTATTCTCACTTCCCATTGTTATTTTGCCTTTTCTATTACTTCTACTTCTTTAGTCTAGCTGGTTCTGGCTTGTCCATCTTTTGTATTTCTTGTGCTCTTGAGATGAATATAATTTTTGTGTGTAAATACATTTTTGGCTAGTAATGTACACCTGGGAAAAAGGTGAACACTTACATTACATCAGATGAGACAGGGACAGGAGGTGGAGCATCTCAGAGAAGAGAAGCTTCGTTGTTGTGGTCTTGGTTCCACCACCCAAATCCCACCTGATACCCGGGCCTGTGGTTATTTGGGAGCCGAAAAGTAGAATCCAAACCCAATTCCATCAAGTCAATTCCAACTCACAGTGACCCCACAGAGCAGCGTGAAACTTCCCCATAGGGTTTCCAAGACTGTGATCTTTACAGAAGGAGGCTGCCATGTCTTTCTCTTACACAGCGACTGGAGGGTTCGAACTGCCCATCTTTTAATTAGCTTAACCACTGCATTGCCAAGGCTCCTTACAGACTAAAACTGCTCCATAGAGTTTCCAAGGAGCACCTGGTGGATTCAAACTGCCCAACTTTTGGTTACCAGATGTTGCACTTAACCACTATGCCACCACTGGTTCCCTTTCTAGGGCAGCCACCTTTTACTAACTATATTAATTATTGCTTATCTATGGCTCTTGGCTCTTTGATGGTTCAGTCTTCCTCTCTCTCTGTGGTATCCTAAGGTTGGATACGATGGAAGAAGCCAGCTAAGTTGCCAATTTGCCCCCAATTAAAAGTCTCCTGGGCCAGGGGAGAAACAGAAGAAAGATGAGGATATAGACCTTATAAGGTATCAGAGAGGGGATTTTTGCCTGTTTAGATCACCATGATTTTTCTGTCTTCTGAAACCTGGAAACCCTGGTGGTAGTGGTTATGTGCTACAGCAGCTAACCAAAAGGTCGGCAGTTCAAATCCATCAGGCGGTCCTTGGAAACTCTATGGGGCAGTTGTACTATGGCCTACGGGTTGCTATAAGTTGGAATCGACGTAGCAGCAGGGGATTTGGTATTTTGGTTTTCTGGGACCTAGGAGAGGCTAGGCTAGCTCTTCCTAAGCTGAACTTCTGTGACTCTGTGATGCTATGATACCAAGTCCTGAAGTCCAGACTCACAGGCAAGTGATTCTTTTGGGAAGTTAATCAGCCATTTGTAAGGGGCTATGCCCCAAACCCTGGTGGTGTAGTGGTTAAGTGCTATAGCTGCTGACCACAGGGTTGGCAGTTCGAATTCACCAGGTGCTCCTTAGAAACTCTATGGGACAGTTTTGTTCTCTTTTATAGGGTTGACAGGAGTCAGAATCAGCTCGACAGCAGTGAGTGTGCGCCAGACCAGTTGTCCCTGGGTGGTAAAACAAGTAAGTATCTGGCTTCCAAACAGACAGGTTGTAGTTTGAATCCCCTCAGAGGGGCCTCAGAAAAAAGCCCTAGTGATTGACTCTTGAAAGGTCACAAGCATTCAAAACCTTATGCTCATATTCACTCAGAAACACATGGGGTCACCATGAGTCAGAATCGACATCACAGCAACTGTTTTGTTTTTTTTGTTTTTTCCATGCCCCCAACCACCAGGCTTGATGCATGAGTTTGAACAGGGACTAAGAGAAACGACTCACTCATTCACACACTCAGATCTTCACGCTCTCTGGAGCTGCTTGAGACTTCTAAGGCAGCATCAGCTCCAAAGGGCAGGTACCCCAAGCCCACTGCAGAGAGAATCACCCGCTGAACTGCACGTCTGACAAGAAGACACCACACATTGAAGGCCAGGCAGCGTCTGGTGGTCCAGCTATTTCCTGTGGGGATGTTTGGCACACATACATCAACTAGCTAGTGATGGTGAAAGAAACCCTTCAGAAGCTGCCAGAACCCAAAGAAGAGGGTGCTAAGTGGATAACTGAGTACATTCCCTTGATCATAAATATCTGAGAAGACACATGCCTTTCTGAACGGTACAGTACACTTTTTATAGGCAATCTGTTTTATATTACAAAGTCTTAAAGTGTGTTGGGAAAGAGGAATAACAAAGCAGCTCGCTTTAGCAAACAGCAAGGGCACACAGTAATAGCATGCAATCCTCTGACAGGTTCGACACTAAAGGAAAACAGCAATTATTTAGTAAATTATAATAACACAGCCAAGGCATTGCGGTAAGCCTGGAGTCCACTGGGTTGGAAATAAGTATATAAACAGTTTATTGGAGGTTTGCACTACTAAATCTTAAATCAAACATAGTACAAGCAGCATTTTAAAATCACCAACACTGATTTTGCTCTTTCCTTTATGCAGCCAAAGAAGTAAGAGGTTTTGAAAGAGTGTCAGCAATAAAGGCCAGATCATCCCCTCTTCTGTCTTCTTGTTTCCTGTCTCCCCAATGCCTGCCCTTCACATTCCCTGGTGATCACTCCTTGGTCAGATTTCTACACAGACTGAGGGCCCACAAACAGGCCAGGAACAGACTCTGACTTGTATATGCAGCTCCAACAGAGAAGGAATTATTCCACTCAGGAACTGTACCCTACAGCTAGAAAGGGGATTTGGATTCACATGTACCACCCACTCATCTCCAGCTGAAGATCTGTGGCCAAGAGAGGTTTTGTGGGATGTGCAAAGTCCCTGGGGTACTGGCCCATTTCCAGGAGCAACTAGAAGGCATGTTGTGTTTTCCTATCAGTAGGAGTGATGCCAGCCTTATCTTCCTATGCTGCTGCCCTCTCTGCAGGTGCCTCGTGACTCTGCTCCCCTTGACTTTTGAGCTTCTCTTGCTTCTTCCACAGACCAGCTCCCCAGGAAGCATAAGTCTTATCTTCAAATGTTACCAACACAGCTAGATAAGCCCTTGACCTAGACCATCAGCCAATGACAATTAGCCCTAGAACTTTTGCTACATCTATTGGGAAAGAAAATCCCTATTACTTCTGAGTTTGCCACCATGAAGAGGCAAGCAATAAAGAGGTCCATTCACGGTACAGATGCTAAAAACAGTAGCAAAACTCACTTGCTTGTTTTTGAGTATTCCCAGGAGCTAGCAATTCTATTCAGTGTCAATAATCATTGATTCCTTCCTAGAAGGAAGGGCTGATACTACCATACTGATGCCTTGTTGTACCAATTGATACAAAGCCCCATTCTCTCAAGATAAAACTGGTAACAGTTATGATACAGTCTTTCTGATGTTTTCTCATGCACACACGAATCAGAACCTACATTTGTTGTAATGCTTACTGTTTGAAGGTTTAGCTCAACATAGTCAGTACTGACACCCGAACTACATAGCCCCATTACAGATGTCAGGAATCCAACTATAAACCTGAAATTTCATCCCAAATTTATAAACTGTTATTATTTTATTTAAAGTTTACAGCAAAATTATTTTTAAAATCAACATTTAAGCCTCTAAAACCCACTGCCATTGATTCCAACTCATAGCGACCCTACAAGACAGGGTAGAACTGCCCCATAGAGTTTCCAAGGAGTGCCTGGCAGATTCAAACTGCTGACCTTTTGATCAGCAGATGTTACACTTTACCACTATGCCACCAGGATTTTGAGTTCAGGAATAAGATTCTTAGCATGGTCAACAGCTGGACTGTCACTGAGGCCACCACAACGCCTGATATCTTTACAGTTATCATACTCATAGCAACCCTACTGGACACAGTAGAACTCCCTCATAGGGTTTCCAAGGTTATAATCATTGTAGAATCAGACTGCCACATCTTTCTTTCACAGAGCTGTAGCTAGGGTCTCTAGGAATTGAAATTGACCCAAAGGCAATGAGTTTGGTTTTGAAAAAAATCTTTGCAGAAGCAGATAACCAGGTCTTTTCTGCTCAGGAACTAAAGCTGATGGGTGCGTTCCAACCCTCTCACCTTTCAGTTACCAGCTGAGCACTTAACCATTGCAACTACAAGGGCTCCCTGCCAATGTCTACTCATTGTTAAATAGTTTTAATATTACTTCTGGGTCTCCCCTACATGTCTGCCAGTTTGTTGTACTGTGGGGTCTTGTGTGTGGCTATGATGCTGGTATTCAGATACTGGCGGGTTTCACCCCAGCTTCCAGACTAAGGCAGATTATGAGAAGGACATGGTAGTTTACTTCTAAAAAGGAGTAGCTAACAAAAACCTTACAAATAGCAGTGGAACGTTATCTGATATAATGCCAGAAGAGGAACCTTCCAAGTTGCGGAAGACCTGCCTCCTCAAGGTTGAGTCCACTTTAACGACATGGATGGAGTCGAGCTTTTGGGATCTTCATTTGCTGATGTGACGTGATTCAAAATGAGAAGAAACAGCTGCAGACATCCATTAGTAATCAGAACATGAAATGTACAAAGTATGAATCTAGGAAAATTAGAAATCATCAAAAATGAAATGGAATGCATAAGCATCCATTTCCTGGGCATTAGTAAGCTGAAGTGGAGAGCTAACGGCCACTCTGAATGACACGGTCTGCTACAGTGGAAGTGACAACTTGAACACGAATGGTATTATATTCATTATCAGAAAGAGCATTTCAAGACGCATCTGGAAGTACAACGCTATCAGTGATAGGAAAATATTCATACACCTACAACAAAGACCAGTTAATATGACTATTATTCAAATTTATGCACCAACCACTAGGGCCAAAAATGAAGAAAATGAAGATTTTTATCAGCTTCTGTAGTCCCAGATTGATTGAACAAGCAATCAGGAGGCATTGATAATTACTGGTGACTGGAATGCAAAAGTTGGAAACAAGAAGGATCAATAGTTGGAAAATAAAGCCTTGGTGACAGAAATCATGCCAGAGACTGCATGACAGAATTTTGCAAGTCCAGTGATTTTTTTCATTACAAATACCATTTTTCGCCAACATAAATGGCAACTACATGTGGACCTTACCAGATGGAATACACAAGAATTAAATTGACTACATCTGCGAAAAGAGACAAATTGATAGCATCAGCCAGAACAAGGCCAGAGGCCAACTGTGGAACAGATCATAAATTACTAATATACAAGTTCAAATTGAAACTGAAGAAAATTAGAACAAGTCCACATGAGCTGAAGCACCACTCTAGTATGTGAGGCTTGACAGTTAAGTGGGCGAACTCATCCTAGAAAAAGTGCTACATACCTCATTGCTGAATATTTCCACAGTCACCTTCCAAGTACTCCCCTTGGGAAGCTATGCAGTGATGCCAGTGCCTAGTCCACTCTTCAAAGCAATTTTGGAACTCTTTTTCTGGAACGGCTGTCAGAGCTGCTGTTGTATTACCCTAGATGGCCTGAATGTCATCAAAATGTCTTCCTTCAATATTTCCTTTATCTTCGGGTATGAGAAAAGTCATTGGCAGCTAGATCAGGTGAGGAAGGAGGGTGTTCCAATACAGTTATTCATATACTGGCTAAAAACTCCCTCACAGACAACTATACAGTTAAGTTTGAGAACTTGCCACTTTGCCACCATGCACAATGGCCATGCCAGAAAGAGTCCAAAATAGCTTCGAAGGCTGGACTTGGCTTTCCAAGGGGAGTACTTTGAAAGTGACCACAGTGATATTCAGCAATGATGTATGTACCACTTAAAACAATTAAGTTCGTGGACTTAATTCTCAGGCCTCTTATCTCACGAGTTTAAGAACCAGCTCAAAATAGATTTGATATGTTGAACACTAGTGACCAGATGAGTTATAGAATGACATCAAGATCATCATACATGAAGAAAGCAAGAGGTCACTTAAAGGACCAGAAACAAAAGACCAAAATGGATGTCAGAAGAGCCTATGAAACTTACTCTTAGACATCAAAATGGTATTTGCCATGAAGAAATCATTGGTCTTGCAAAATTCTGTCAGGCAATCTCTGGCACAATTGCTGTCACCATAAAGCAAAAAGAAGAACTGATGAAGTAGAACTAAAGAGAAGATTGCAAGGGACAGCTCAAGAACACAAAGCGAAGTATGATAATGAAATTTGCAAAGTGAAATATGATAATGAAATGTGCAAAGACCTGGGATTAGAAAACCAGAAGAGAAGCACCTGGTTAGCATTCCTTAAGCTGAAAGAACCAAAGAAAAAATTCAAGTCTCAAGTTGCAATAGTTGAGAGTTTTATGAGGAAAATATTAAATGATGTGGGAAGCATCAAAAAAAGATGGAAGGACTACACAGAGTCACCATACCAAAAAGAACTGATCAACGTCCAACCATTTCCAATGGTACTGAAGGAAGAAGTTCAAGCTGCACTGCGGCATCGGTGGAAAATAAGTCTCCCAGAATTGATGAAATATCAACTGAGATGTTTCAGCAGACAGACACAGTGCTGGGAGTGCTCACTTGTCCGTGCCAAGAAATTGGAAGACAGTTCCCCGACTAACTGAATGGAAGAGAGCCATATTTACACCTATTCCCCCAAAAGGTGATCCAACCAAACATGGAAATTATTGAACAATAGCAGTAATATCACATGCAAGTAAAATTTTGCTGAACATCATTCAAAAGTGGCTGCAGCAGTTTATCAACAGGGAACTGCCAGAACTTCAGATCAGGTTCAGGAGAGGATGTGGAACCATGGTGATGGATTCTGGCTGAAAGTAGAGAGTACCAGAAAGATGTTTGCTTGCATTTTATTGACCAAGTAAAGGCATTCGACTGTATGGATCATACAAGTTATGGGTAACATTGCAAAGAATAGGAATTTCTGAATACTTAATCGTGCTCATGAGGAACCTGTACATAGATCAAGAGGCAATTGTTCCCCGACAGAACAAGGAGACACTTACTGAGTGGTTTAAAGTCAGGGAGGTATGCATTTGAGTTTTAGTCTTTCACCATATCTACTCAAACTGTATGCTGAGCAAATAATCTGAGAAGATGGACTTTATGAAGAAGAATGGGGCATGAGGATTGGAGGAAGACTCATTAATAAACTGCATTATGCAGATGACACAAGCTTGCTTGCTGAAAGTGAAGAGGACTTGAAGCACTTACTGATGAAGATCAAAGACCACAGCCTTCAGTATGGATTACAGCTCAACATAAAGACAACAGAAGTCCTCACAACTGGACTGATAAGCAACATGATGATAAACAAAGACTGAAGTTGTCAAGGACTTTATTTTATTTGGACCCACAATCAACAGCTATGGAAGCAGCAGTCAGGAATCAAAAGACACACTGCATTGGGCAAATCTGCTGCATGAGACCTCTGAGAAAACAAACGACACCATTCTGAAGACTAAGAGTGGATCTGACCAAAGTCATGGCATTTTCAGTCACGTCATAGGCATGTGAAAAGTGAACAATGAGTTCGGAAGATTGAAGAAGAACTGACGCTTTGAAATTGTGGTGTTGGGGTAGAATACTGAGTATACCATGGACTGCCCAAACAATGAACAGATCCTGTTTTCAAAGAAGCACAGCCAGAGAGCTCCTTAGAAGCAAGGATGGCAAGATTGAATCTTACATACTTTGGACATGTTCTCAGGAGGAATCAGCCCCTGGAAAAGGACATCATGCCTGGTCAAGTACAGGGTCGGCAGAAAAGAAGATCGACACAGTGGCTGCAAGAATAACTATGATTGTGAGCATGGTGGAGGACCCGCCAGTGTTTCATTCTGTGGTACAAAGCATCACTATGAGCCGAAACTAACTCCACAGCACCTTACAACAGACACACCTGAATCTACTTCATGCTTCTTAATAGCTGCATGTGGGGGAAAAAAAAATCATTGCCATGAGTTGATACTGACTCATAGCAGCCTTGGCTGTACAGTGGTTAAGTGCTACAGCTGCTAACCAAGATTGGTAGTTCAAATCTGCCAGATGCTCCCTGCAAACTCTATGGGAACAGTTCTACTCTGTTTTATAGGGTCGCTCTGAATAGCTATATAGAACTCCATTATATAGATACATAATAATTTGTTTTTATAGCCTTGATTTACATAACTTATCCTATTTTAGGCATCCAATGGTATTCGTTCTATATATTGTACATTCCATATTCATAGTTTTCAACTACCTACTAGTAATATTGGGAATTACATCTTGCAACTGAGAACAGAATTTTTTTCTCATTACAGTTTTAACTGTTGCTAGTTTATGCAAAGGCTATTGCTTTCTTCTGGATTTATCTTGTAATCACCTATCTTAATTCACTCAGCCATTAACTTTAATGATTCTTTATGAATAAATATTTAGATTATCTCCTTTTTGCACAATTCTCAACAGTGTTGCAATTGATAGCATTATACAGTGGAGAAGTATTTCCACAGGAGTTTGTTCTAGAAGTAGAAATTCTGGGTCGAAAAGAATGCACATCTAAAGTTATGATAGATATTGGACAATTGCAATATAAAGAAGATCTTTTTGAATTATATTTCTCTGTGGGAACACATGGAAGCCCTTCTCTCCCCACTTTCTTGCTGTACACTTTAAGTCTGGGAAACCTGTTTGGGGAAAAAATATTCTGTTACCATAAAACCAAAACCAAATCCATTGCCATCGAGCCGATTGCAACTCATAGCGACACTGACAGCACAGAGTAGAACTCCTCCATAAAGTCTCCAAGGAGCACCTGGTGAATTTGAATTCCAAACTTTTGGGTTAGCAGCCATAGCACTTAACCATTACGCCACAAGAACATCCTTAAAAAAGAAAAAAACAAAGCAAAAACCAAACCCACTGCCATCGAGTCTTTTCCAACTCATAGCGACCCTATAATAAGGCAGAGCAGAACTACTCTATAGGGTTTCCAAGGAGCACCTGGAAGATTTGAACTGTCAACCTTCTGGTTAGCACACACAGCACTCAACCACTACACCACCAGGGTTTCCTTACAGGTCTTTAAATTTGCATTTCTATAATTACTAGTGAGATTGGGAATCACATTTTTTTTTTCCTTTATGAGAAACTAACAAATTCTGAAGTGCTTGCAGGTCTAATTGGCAGGATTTCAGAACTCAAATTAGGCACTCCACACTGATATTAAATGTAGGGTTTTGCTTCTACTCTCCTGATAACGTCTGACTTCTGTCAAGGTTCGCCTTTGAAAAAACAAAGCTTAGTCCTGCTTGTTAAGAGTGTTTGCACAACTGACCTTCAAAACACTTGTACTGAATTGTTGAAGCAAATTGGAGCCTACAGCTAAACACTGTTTTAACTCTCTTAACAAGCTCCCCAGCAAGCACTGAGGCATAATCTCTTTTTCTCTCAGTTAAAAATAATACTTTCCCAACTAATAGTCAGTTCTATAGCCAAAGCTTGCAGTTAAGTCCACCCGGCCACAAATATGTCATTAAATTTCTGTATCACTACATTTTCCTGTCAAATTTTTTCGTAATTTTCATTTTAGAAAAGTTCCCTGAGTTAAACTGCATCGAGAATGAGAGATTTGTGTTAGACCAGAAGCTGATACAAAATCAGTTTCAACTAATCGTCACCCCTGTAAATGTCACCTCCTGTCCACCGTTTGGGATCCGACTGGACGGCATTTGGCGTGGCTTGGCTTGGCTGCCGTTTGCTTTGATTTGGATATGAAACCATTCTGCTTGTTAAGGATCTCTTTGTTTTGCTTGGAAGGCAGAGCAGGTCATCACAGCCCAACTGAATGCGAGCTCCTCCTCGGCTCATTCCTTCAACAAGTTTTATTTGTTTTTTAATATCTAATTGGAAGACTAGTCTGGTGACTTCACTTGGATACTTCTACAAACTGTAGGACTTAAGGCCTTCGCCCATTTCTCCTCATGTTTATCACTATATTGATTTGAAAACGGTCTGAAGATATTACATATTAAGACATGATAATGTTTAACGTCTTTTGTCATTACTGAGTAGGCTCTTCCAGTTACTTTATCAAACTGTTATTCATAGTTACTATTTTACTGAATTTTATTGAGTTGCTTAGGCTTTTCTAGTACCATATTCACGTTTTAAATGAAAATAAACACCACCAACCAAAAAAAACCCACTGCCACTGAGTTGATTCCAACTCACAATGACACTATAGGATAGAGTAGAGCTGCCCCATAGAGTTGCCAAGGAGCACCTAGCAAATCTGAACTGCCATCCTTCTGGTTAGCAGACTTACCACTTAACCACTATGCCACCAGATTTTCCTTAAATGAAAATGGTAATATAATTCGGTCACCAGCTTTGTAAATGTATCGTTTTTACATTATTCTCTTAGCATATTGATGAGCACTTCCGGTGTGCCCCCAGGGGTCTGCTTCCACAGTGGTGCAGAATCACAGCGTTGATTACATTCCTAAGTTAATTGGACTACTTATTTCCAGTGTTTCACCATTAATGTAATACGTTGGCACTTGTTTTATAATATGTATCTTAATCCTGTTAAGAAAATATCTCTTTCTCATTTAAAAAATCAACAATGGCTGCTAAATTTTAACAAATACTTTTGGTTATCCCATATACCTTTTCTAATCTAATTATACATTGAGCTTTAGCAACAAAATATTAGTGATTATTAGAAGGTGCTCCTTGAATACTCTGGGGGTCAGTTCTTCCCTGGCCCCTAGGATCGCCAAGAGTCGGATCCAGCTCGACGGCACTTGGCTTGGCAGAACTCTTAAATATCAAACCATTTTTACCCTTCTAGAATGAACTCCTATTTTTATAAAATACATCCTACCTTTTCCATTATGCACTGTTGGATTTTATTTACTTGCTAATATTTGATTCAGGAATTTTGCATCACTACCTGCCTCGATGGCAGTGGGTTTTTCGGATTCACAGGTAATCCTGGTGGCATAATGGCTGAGTACTACAGCTGCTAATCAAAAGGTTAGCAGTTCAAATCTGCCAAGCACTTCTTGGAAACTCTATGAAGCATTTCTATCCTGTTCTATAGAGTTGCTATGAGTTGGAAATGACTCAAAGGCAGTGGGTTTTGATTTTTGATTCACAAGTAAGAAATGCCTGTAATTTTCTTTTTATGAGGTGTCTTTGTCAGATTTTATATCAATTATGCCAGATTCATAATTCTAAAAATCATTTGGAAGCTTCTCTTCTTTCTCTTTGTGCCTAAACATTGTAAATGCAGAGCAATCAACTGTTACTGGAACCTTCTAAAGGGTTTGCCCTTGACTCCAGCAAGGCCAGAGCGGCACTGTTCAGAAAGTCTCCATTTTTCTGGTATTACAGGCCATTTAGGTTTTCTAATATTTCTTCTGTTTTCTTTTTTTTTAATTGCTTTAAATATATAGATAACACATTTGCCATCTCAACATTTTTTATATGTACAGCTAAAGAGACCAATTATGTCAATCATACGAGCTCTGACAACTAAGTCCGTGAACTTCACTGTTATATCTAAGTGCTACAGACCTCATTGCTGAATATCACTGCAGTCACCTTCCAAGTCCTCCCCTTGGGAAGCTCTGCACCAACGCCAGCACCTAGTCTACCCCTCAGAGCGATTTTGCAACTTTTTCTGGAATGGCCACTGCACACAGTGGCAAGGTGGCAAATTCGTGAACTTAATTGTTTAGTTGACTGTGAGGGTGCTTTAGCCAGTAAACAAACTATATTGGAACACCCTCCCTACTCACCTTATCTGGACCCCAGTGACTTTTTTCTTGACCTGAAGGTAAAGGAAATATTGAAAGGAAGACATCTTGGTGACATTCATGACATCAAGGATAATACGACAACAGCTCTTCATGGCCATTCCAGAAAAGCCAAGCCAAGCCAAGTGCCGTCGAGTAAATTGCTTTGAACGGTGGACTAGGTGCCAGTGTCTATGCACAGCTTCCCAAGGGGAGTACCTGGAAGGCAACCGCAATGAGGTATGTTGCACTTTTTCTAGGACGAGTTCACGAACTTAATTGGCAGTCCTCCTATACCTATAGTCCATTCAGTGCTTCTTGAGTTAAATTTTGCTTCTTTATGCATCTATTTTTTCTGTAAATTCTGCAATTATTGTTCATGTTTGCTTCTACAATGTTCTATTTTATCCTGATATTAAATTGTTAGTGATAAAATTGAATATATTACCCTCTCATTTTTCTATATTCTCTAGGATTCCTCTCTAATCTCTCATTCTTTATTTTTTGCATTTGTTTTCTTTGCTTCTATTTTTCTGAATTAGCATATCTAGCAGATTATCCCCTTTCCTGTGAAATTCCCTCCAAAGACATTTTTGCATTTATTAATCAACTCTGTTGTTTTTCTCTGTCTTCTTTCTCAATTTTCTATCTTTACTTCATTCTACTTTGTTTTGTGAACTTCTCGAATTGAATGATTAGTTCATTCGGTTCTATTCTTATTTAGTAAGGAAAGCTTTATGAGGCGATGCATTTTCTTGAGCATAGCTGTAGGTTAAAAAAAAAAACTCAGCAGCTTTAATAAGCAATCATTTTCATCACTAATATGGGCCAGATATTTTACAACTAAGCCAAAGCCAAGTGCCGTTGAGTCGGATCTAAGGTTTCGATTTTATCAAGTTGCTAGAGATTTTAAGTTTGTTTTGTTGAGGTTGTTGTATTTTCCTGTGTGGGTATAGCTCCTACTTTTAATATTTACTTTTGGTTTTAATACATTGTGGTTGGAGAATATCATCTATAGTATTTCTCATTTTTAGAATATATTGAGGTTTCCCTTGTGACTTAATCTATGTTCAATTTTTGAAATGTTTCCTGCGTGCTTAAAAAAAAGCAATCTTTTTTTTTCTGGTTGATGATAAAGGGTTCAACGGTTATCTGTGTTAGATAATCTTCACTTATTTTGGCCTATCTAATCTTTGACCCGACTCAATGGCAGTGAGCTTATTCTTCCAAACAAAACCCTGGTGGCATAGTGGTTAAGTGCTACATCTTCTAACTGTAAGGTCAGCAGTTCAAATCTGCCAGGCACTCCTTGGAAACTCTATGGAGAAGTTCTATGCTGTCTTTAACAGTCACTAAGAGTCAGAATCGACTAGACAGCAGTGGGTCTTGGTTTAGAATCTTTCAAAGGAAACCTTGGTTGACACAGTGATTAAGTGTTAAAGCTGCTAACCAAAAGGTCAGAAGTTCAAATCCACCAGATGCTTTTAATGGGGTATCCGAGGACAGACAATAGGACCCTACACTGTGCTATAGGGTCTCCATGAGTCAAAATTGACTCGTTGGCAATGTAATCATCTTTCAAAGACTAAGATAAGTGCACCAACATTTCCTCTGCAACTATATTTCCATCAACTCTCCTTTATTTTCTGCAGATTTTGCACTGTATATTTCTACACCATGCTAAACCAAAACCAAACTGGTTGCTGCTGAGTTGATTATGACACCTGTCTACCTCAGGTGGTACTCATGAAGAGACCTGCTCCATACAAGACAAGCAGCCTTAGAGCCCGGCACCTGTGAAGGGACGCCTGCTCTGCTTTGTCCTTCTACAGTGAGCAAAAGAGAACACACATGCTTCTGAAACTGTCCTTGACAGGATTGCTATAGAATGGACCAGAAACTGTCTTTGACAGGAAAACCACAGAACTGCCATAGTGGGTCCCAACCAGCCGCTGCAGTCTTTCTATGCTATCTCAACACTTCAAATGACCTGTTAGCTCATTAAGTGCAAAATACACGTGAGTACCCTGCCAGAGACTCGACCCTGTGTCTAGAGAAAATGCGTAACCATCCCCAAGCCCTGAGAATTTATGCATAGTCATCCCCAAGCCCTGAGTGTTTGCATGAAGGTCAATCCTGAATATTTATGATGAATTTGCATTTCCTTTGCTCTCCATAAAAGCCTAACTCCCCAAGCTGCCTGCTATAGGCATTGTGGAGGCAGCAGCCTAGATGACTCCTTTTCTTGTGCGCACAAATAAAGCCATCTTTCTGATTTTGGCTTCTTATTGGCTGTACCAAGTTAGGTGGAGCAAAATCTGGGGTTTTCACCCTGAACCACACATGGATTTCAAAAGTAGATTCCCAGGACTTTCTTCTGAGTTGCTTCTGGGGTGGCTTCCAACCACTACTATTTCCACTAGTAGTTGAGAACTTAACCATTCAGTCAGTTTGAAAGGTTTATAACAGTTATATCTCTCTTGTGGGCTGTTTCCATCATTTCTATCCCGTTATGATGCAATTATTTACTAATAGTTTGTGCTACTACTAAATTAGATCTTAAATTGCATCAGAGAAGATCAAATTCTTGGAATCCCTGGTGGCATAGTGGTTAAACACTACAGCTGCTGATTTTGGTCAGCAGTTCAAATCCACCAGGCACTCCTTGGAAACTCTATAAGGCAGTGGTGCTACTTTGACCTTTAGGGTTGCTAAGAGTTGGAATCAACAGCAGTGGTTTTGGCTTTCTTTTGTCCGTTTGTTTAATCTATCATTTATCATTTAGTCACTGAGTCATTGTTTTCTGGAATCTGATGTTGCTGAGAAAATTTATGTGGCCAACATAATTTATTTCTTCTTTTTTTCCACCTGGATATCTTAGCCTTTACTTTTTTTTCCCTAAGCCACTATTTTATTGGACTTTAGATGAAGATTTACACAACAAATTAGTTTCTCATTAAACAATTGATACACATCTGTTTTGTGACAGTAATTGCCACCTCCATAGCATGTCGATGCTCTCCTCTTCTCAACCTTTAGTTCCCCATCATCAGCTTTCCTGTCCCCTCCTGCCTTCTTGTCCTTGCCCCTGGGCTGGTGTGTCCATTTAGCCTCGTTTTGCTCTATGGGCCTATCTAGTCTTTGGCTGAAATGTGAACTTCAGGAGTGACTCCATTACTGAGCTAAAGAGTATCCAGGGGCCATACTCTCAAGTTTCCTCTAGTTGTCTGTTTTAGACCAGAAGTTTGATCCTTTTTGTGTATGTGTGAGTTAGATTTTTGTTCTACTTTTCCTCCAGCTTTGACTGGGACCTTTGATTGTCATCCCTGTTAGAGCAGTCGGTGGTGGTAGCTGGACACCATCTAGTTGTGATGGACTCAGTTTGGTAGAGGTTGTAGAACTCATGGTCCATCAGTCATCTGGACTAATCTCTTCCTTGTGTCTTCGGTTTTCATCATTTTCCCTTGCTCCAGAAGGGGTGACATCAGCGGAGAATCTTAGATGGCTGCTCACAGGCTTTTCAGACCCCAGACACTACACACTGAAGAACATAGAACAGTTTCTTTATAAACTATGCCATGCCAATTAGCTGTCTCCTGAGACCACGGTCACCAACCCTCAGCCCAGTAATTTGACCTATCAGGGAGTCTGGATATGTCTATGGAGCTTCCATGAGCTTGCCTTGGTCAAGTCATGCTGACTTTCTCAGTATTTTGCACTGTCTTACCATCCCCATGAGTCAGATCTGACTCGATGGCACTTGGCTTGGCTACCCTTCACCAGAGTTATCACTTCTCTTTTGTCTAATTAGTGTTGTTCCCCCCCACCACTCCCCTCCCTCATAACCATCAAAATTATTTCTTTCTGTGTGTAAATCTTTTTATGAGTTTTTATAATAGTGTTTTCATACAATATACATCCTTCTGTGATTGACTTATCTCACTCAGTAGAATGCCCTCCAGATTTATCCATGTTGTGAGATGTTGCACAGATTCATCACTGTTCTTTATCATTGAATAGCATTCCATACTATGCATGCCATAACTTGTGTACATACCATAATTTGTCTATCCATTCACCTGCTGATAGACACTTAGGTTGTTTCCATCTTTTTGTTATTGTGAATAATGCTGCAGTGAACATAGATGTGCATGTGTCTACTTGTGTGATAATTCTTATTTCTCTAGGATACATTCCTATGCATGGGATTACTGGATCATGCAGTATTCTACTTCTACCTTTTTAAGAAAGTGTCAAATGTTTTCCCAAAATATCATTTTACATCCCTACCAGCAGGGCATAAGAGTCCTAATCTACCCACAGCCTCGCAAACAATTGTTATTTTCTTTTCTTTTTGTGCCAGTGGTACCAGGGAGAGATGCTTTATCATTATGATTTTGATTTACATCTCTCTAAAGGCTATTGGGAAAACCTGGTGGCATAGTCATTAACAGCCATGGCTACTAACCAAAAGGTCAGCAGTTTGAACCCACCAGGCACTCCTTGGAAACCATATGAGGCAGTTCTACTTTGTCTGATAGGCTCTCTATGAGTTAGAATTGATTTTACTGCAGTGGGTGATCAGGCTATGAACAGATGCTGTTCAGGATATGAACAGATGCTTCATCAAAGAAGATATTCAGGAAGCTAACAGATACATGAGGAAATACTCATGATCATTAGACATTAGAGAAATCCAAATAAAAAATACAATGAGATACCATTTCACTCCCAAAAGTCTGCCATTAATCCAAAACACACAAAACAATAAATGTTGGGGAGGCTGTGGAGAGACTGGAACTCTTCTACACAGCTGGTAAGAATATAAAATGTTACAACCATTTTGGAAATCAATTTGATGCTTTCTTAAAAACTAGAAATAGAAATATTATATGATGCAGCAATCCTCCTTCTTGGAATATATTCTAGAGAAATAAGGGCTGTTACACAAATAGACACATGCACACCAGTGTTTATTACAGCACTGTCCACATAGCAAAAAGATGGAATCAATGTAGGTGCCCATCACCAGACGAATGGATAAACAAACTATGGTACATTCACACAGTGGAATATTATGAAATGATAAAGAACAATGATGATTTAGGGAAACATCTGATAACATGGAGTAATCTGGAAGACATTATGCTGAGTGAAATTAGTCTTAAAAGGACAAATACTATATGAGACCACTATTATAATTACTCAAGAAAAGGTTTGAGCACAAAAGAAAATAATCTTTGATGGTTACAAAGGAGGGGTGAGAGGGAGACAGGTATTCACAGATCAGATGGTAGACAGGAATTGTTTCAAGTGAAGGAAGTGACATCATGCAGTAGAAGGGAGATTAATGCTGCTGGCCTCCACCAAAAGCTAAGAGGTTTTCCAAATATAACCCAACATTTTGAAGGTCAGGGTAGCAGCGGCAGGGGTCTGGGGATTATAGGTGACATTTAGGTCAATTGTCATAACTAAGTTTTTGGTTTTTAAGAAAATGTTCTGCACACCATTTTGGTGAGTGGCATCTGGGGTCTTAAAAGCTAGCAAGCTGCCATATAAGGAGCATCAACTGATCCCAATCCACCTGGAGCAGAGGAGAACACAGGACATCAAAGACATGAGGAAAACATGAGCTCAGGAGACAGAAGGGGCTAAATGATTAGGAGACTACATCAACACGAGAGCAGAAGAACTAGTTGGTGCCTGGCCACCACCAATGACTTCCCTGACAGGAATACAGTGTTAAGTCCCCAACATAGAGGAAGAAAAATGGGGGTGTAACTCCAGTACTCTATCAAAAGACCAGAACTGATGGTCTGACTTTCTGATGGGTTCCCTGGGAACATAGCCCCTGGATTTGGTGCTAGCCCAAAGCTGAAGCCAACACCAAAGCCAACCTATCCAAACAAAAATTGCACTGGACTGTAAGATATAGGGAAACCCTGGTGGCATAATGGTTTAATGCTATGTAGCAGTTCAAATCTGCCAGGTGTTCCTTGGAAACTCTATGGGGCAGTCCTACTTGGTCCTATAGAGTTGCTATGAGTAGGAATCAACTTGACAGCAGTGGGTTCATAAGACATAGAGTGATGCTGGTGAATTGTGTGCTTCTTGGTTTAAATATATTCATGAGGCTGTTGGAGCAGCAACTATCTAGACACAAGGTGGGAGGGTGAAGAGGACAGGAGTTGGTTAAATTAATATGGAAAGTTCAGGGTGGAAAGCAGGAGTGTGTTGTCACAGCATAGGGAGAGCAGGAGTTGCACAGAGGTATACGTGCGGGGTTTTATAAGGGACATTGACTTGGATTGTAAACTTTCAGTTAAAGCACAATAAAATATATATTTTTAGGTATCTGTTCATATCTTTTGCCCATTTTTTTAAATTGAATTATTTGGCTTTTTCGTTATAGAGGTGCTGGATTTTCCCACAGCTTTTAGAGATTAGCCCTTTGTCAGATTTGCCACAGTGAAAATTTCTTGCTCAGTCTTTAGGTTCTCTTTTTACTTTCTGTTGAAGTCTTTTGACGATGAGTATAAGTGTATAATTTTTAGAATTATATACTTACATTGCTTATCTTGTGGTGTTTATGTATGTTAGTTATGGTTTGTAACCTGTTTGGCTGTATATTAGTGCCTCTAGCATTGACTCTATTTTTTTCTTTTATGATCTTCATAGTTGCTGGTTTTATGTTTAGGTCTTTGATCCATTTTGAATTAGTTTTTGTGTATGGTGTGAAGTATCAGTTTTCTTTTTTTTTTTTTTTCCTTTTTCTTTGAGCAGATGGACATCCAATTTTTGCCAGCACCATTTATTAAAAAGACAGTCTTTTTTCCACTTGATGGGCTTTGGACACTTGTTGAGATCAGGTGAGCACAGGTAGATGAATTCACATTTGGGTTCTCAGTTCTGTCCCATTGGTCAGTGTGTCTCTTGTTCTACCAGTACCAGGCTGTTTTGACTACTGTGTTGTATAGCGGATTCTGGGGTCAAGTGGTGTCAGTGCTCCTAATTAATTCTTCTTTAGCACTGCTTTCATTAGCCAGGGCTTCTTTATTTTCCAGATGAAGTTAATGGTTAGCATTTCCGCCACTTTAAAGAATGCTGTTGGTATTTGGAAGGGGACTGCATGGTACTATAGATTGTTATGGGTAGAACTGACATTTTCACAAGTATTATTTTCTTTATTTGTTGATTGTAGATTTGTTTGTTTCATCCTGCTTTTTTTGTCTGTTTGTTTTATTTGGTTATGTATGGGCAGGCAGGCTGGGAATTCTTTGTGGGCATTGATACTTCTCACCACTTTGTCTGAGTGGACAGGGTCAGTCGCTCAGTTATGGCACAGCAGGGAAGTCCAGCTAGGGGGGAGGCATGGTTATGGATTGTTTGAGCCACGTACTGAGGCTGACAGGGTAGGGGTTGGCGGTACAGAGCAGGGCTGGGTCCAGCGGTCTGCAACTGAGCAGCTCAGGGGTGTGGCACCCATCAGGCAGTGCAGATAGGCAGGAGGGAACAGGGGGCATGTGATACGTGGAGCTGAGTGAGTGTAGGGAAGAAGAGAGAGAAGCGGAAGCCAAAACCAAACAAAAAATGGTGATGACGTAGTTGCTGGTGGGTAGTGCCGACCCAAGGAAACTGAGTTCCAGTGGCTTCCTAGCCAGGTGGAGTGATATAGCCTGTCAAGAAGGGGTGGAGACACTGCACACAGCTAGGTGGTCAGGAGAAAGAAAAGGAGAGAAGGTAAAGAGAGACAAGAAACCAAGAAAAAATAACATTTCCAAAGGAGCCCACCAGCAGGACAAAGCAGACGAGGGAAGGGGGGTCCCCAGCGGAATGGTGCAGCCGAGCCCATCAAGAACGAGTGGAGATGATGCATGAGGCCAGCTGCGTGGGTGAAAGGAAGGAGGCAGGAAAGCCAGAAAAACACAGACAGATGCCCAAACCCACCATTAACAACAACGAAACGGCTCTGAAGACATCTGGTGGAGACAGAGTGAATCCAAACAGGAAGGAGCCTCTCTCTGTCCAGCTGAGTGACCACAGAGTACCAAAAAGCAGCCGAGGCTGCAGGGTCACTGAGTACTCCGTCTCCTGCTAGGAGTTCCATTAAGTTGCCTCCCTGTCCGATATTCTTGGTGGCCAAGGGGTCCAAGATGGCAAGTCCATACCACGTTAGCTGGCAGGGGATCTCCACTCTGTAGCTGTCTTTGTTCTCCCGTCTCTGTCCAGTTCTCATTCCATTCAGTGCTTTGTTGAGTTCTTTACCCCTTTGACACTTAAGCTTCCGGGATTGACGTCTGTATCTGTCTTAGTTTTCCCAGGCTGTCGTAGAGAGATGGCACATTGCCCCTCTCTGTAGCACTTGTTGTCCCCACCCCCACCCTATCCTGGATCATTAAATATCACCATGCTAATCTTCTTTTTTGTTTTTTTCCCCCTAAAACATGATGAAACTTCTGATCTGTCTATTGAGGTGTTTTTGTTACTTTGGGAGAGTTTTCACCTTATTCTATAACCTGAAATGTATTTTTTCACATTTTTGAACATTTCCCAAACTGGAAAATTTACAACTAACACATTCATCTGGCATACTATTGTTCCTTTTTTGCTCTCCTTTTTATTTACATGTAAAACTACTTCCCAATCAGTGGCGCATCTGGAAATAAATAATAGTTTGAGGCTGAAGACAAATAGCTAGCTTACATTTATTTTTGTAATTGAAAAATGAAGAAAACCAGCACAGCTTAAAATTATTTTATCTATCTCTTTCTCTTCTTTTAGGAAGACCACTGATGCATATGTTTTTTCTCTGTTGCCTGTTTTTTATTACTATTTTCTCTCTTTGTCCTTATTCTGAAATCTGTGAAATTTTTCACAAAGCTGTTCTCTAAGTCAAAATTCTGTTTTCTACAAGTAGGCTTCTTTCTAGCTGCTCCTTATTTGGGTTTTCATTTTGTAATGTTCTTATTATCTCCTGTTCCCTTCACCATGTTCTTTGTTTCTGTCTATTTCTTACATTTCTTCTTTCAGCCTTTGGTTTCTAGAGCCTGTTGTTCTCTAAGGCCTTTGAGACTTTGGAGATAGTTTTCTTCTCTTTCCTGAAATAATTTCAAGTTTTTGTTTTTCATGTAACACGTTTCCTTTTTTATTGGGAATATTTTTGCCTAAGACTCATTCTGGCACTTTGGGCTTTCTGTGCAGCCTTTGGATACGTAGTGAAGGGAGGAATCAAGTCATGACAGCACACATCCAACAGGTATTGGTTCTGTATATTTCACATTTCATGTTCATAGTTCTGAATATTTTAATATTTTACTGCTGTCTTCTGGAGTTATGTTGTAGTCACCTATCTTAATTAACTCAACTACTACCCCCCAAAAAAATCAAACTCACTGCCATCGAGTGGGGTACAACTCATAGTGACCCTAAACAGAGTAGAAATGCCCCCATTGAGTTTCCAAGGAGCACCTGGTGGATTTGAACTGCCGACCTTCTGGTCAGCAGATGCAGCACTTAACCCACTACGCCACCAGGGTCCTACTCAACTGTTAGGTTTAATCATTTTCAAGTGATTCTCTTCCTTATAGTCTGTCTGTGACAGCAAGCATTCACATGTCCTTTTCTGTACCAGTGGCTTGTGTTTGTTCTTTATCCTCACAACACCCTTACACGGCACCACTGTTAGCTCTTACAACAGAAGAAAGTGACGTTCAGTATCTTACTAATGTTCACACTGCTAGTAAGTGGTGAAATAATTGTTTGAGCCAAGAAAGATAAATTCATTATACTGTTGTATGCAAAATCTGGTTGTTTTATCTCACCTTTTCCAAATATTTGTTTGCTTTTTACCTTACTTCAATGGTTAAAATGAAAAGTACAAAGTTGTCTTCATTTCCTCAAATATTCAACAGCCTTCCCCTCACTATATTACAGGTGTCCGGAAAGCTAGGGTAGCTCTGTATTAACTGAGTACGTGATCCTGGGCCAAGTTTTAATAATGCTGAGCCTCAACTTTGTCATCAATGTAACAGTAATAAACATATTTCCTTTTTTTTTTTTTAATTCTCAGGAATACTTTGAGATTTGCATATAACCAGTTATATAAACTGCTTCAGGACTTTTTCAGAGAGACTATTATCACTCTAATTATACCCAGAATTATTCTGGGGTCTGAACATCCTCAAGCCATCTAGTTACATACAAAGTTGTTATTATTATATTCTCTCTACCACAGGCCCATTTCCCAACACATAACACACACACGCACACGTACACCCCTACCCACCACAATCACTGCCACGTGCCACTCTGCAAAGAACTGATCTTGTTCATGTTGCAAAGACATCTAGTTGCCTATCCGTGATTCAATATTCCCCCCTTCTTTATTAATAGATTCCCTATATTGATAGATAGGGTAATGTGCTTGGCTAGAAAAACATATTTCCAAATCCTTTTTTGCAGCTAGGAGTAGCCAATGAAATGTATGCAGAAGGTGGCTGGCCCAGATGGAAAGTAGGTCTTTTTATACTCTCTTTCTTCTTTCTGCCTGGAACCCCGGCATGACAAGTGGGGCTCCAACAGCCGTCTTTGGACCAGAAGGCAATCGTCCATGGAAGAGCCACAGGCTAAGAAGGCAGAACATAAAAATTTAAAGAAGCCTGGGCTACTGATAACCACAGCAGCCCTTTATCAGCCTGCACTGTTCACATCTGTGTTTTTCACATGAGGAAAAAATAGTTTAGTTTAAACTGTTATTTGGGTTTGCCATTATTTGCAGCTGTACCTAATCATGATCACTATAATCTAAACACAGAAAATGATGTTCAGTATGCTTAAGGATACATACTTAAAGCACTTAGTGATATCCATGTACACATAAACAGTTGGTGACTGAAAGGTACGAAGATTATACATTATGCTTATCTATTTGCTATGTATTGAACTGTGTTCCTCCAAAAGGCATGATGAAGCCCTAACTTCTGTACCTATGAATGAGATCCTTCCTGGAAGTAGAGCTTTTCTTCTGTTTGGTTAATGAGATCACACTGGAATAGGGTGATGTCTTACAAAAATGAGAAAAAGACACTAAGAGCTACTCACACACGGGAGGAATAAACAAGGTAAGGACCTGTCTACAAGCCAAGAAACTCCAAGAAATGCCCAAGGCTGCCAGAAGCTGAGCTGACCAAGAAATGATCTCCTTCTAGAGACAGCATAGACCACAGGTACCCTGAATTCAGACTCCTGGCCTCCCAAACTGTAAGACAATAGACTGCTTCCTTAAAGCCACCTACTTGTATTTTTGTTATAGCAACACTAGGTAACAAAGACATTATTCATTAAGGATATCAGACAAGATTTTTCTTGGGCAATCTTTTTGGGCACCACTACATTATCACGGAAACTCGGGTAGGCCTTACCGGTTAAGTGCTGTGCTTGCTAACCAAAAGGCTGGCAGTTCAAATCCACCAGGCACTCCTTGGAAACTCTATGGGGCAGTTCTACTCCGACCTATAGTCTGGCTATAAGTTGGAATAGACTCCGTGGCAGTGGGTTGAGTTTATATTACTACACTGCAAGCAGCTTACACTTGTGTTTTAGTTTCCTGACAAACAAAAGGACTGGTCTGGGTGATTAAAACTGTAATCATTGCTAGCACACACATTCACTGTATGCCAAGCATTTTACACATCACCTCTAGTTCTCACACCAGCTCTGCAAGGTTACTATCATAATACCCACTCTACAGATTAAGAAATTTAGGCTCAAAGGCTTCTGGCATCCCTGACGGCAAAGTAACATAATCTTTTCCACATCACTGTGCTGCAGTTATAGAGCTCTAATTCCATCACAGAAACCCTAGTACATAGTTGTTAAATGCTACAGCTGCTAACTAAAAGGCAGTTTGAATCCATCAGGTGCTTCTTGAAAACTCTGTGGGACAGTTTGACTCTGTCCTGTAGGGTCTCTATGAGTCAGAATGGACTTACAGGCAGTGGATTTTTTTTTTTTTTTAATTCCACTGTGATCCCTAGTGGCACAGTGGTTAAGCATTCGGCTGCTAACCAAAATGTCAGCAGTTCGAATCCATTAGTGTCTCCTTGGAAACTCTTTGGGACAATTCTACTGTCCTATAGGATTGCTATGAGTTGGAATTGACCCAATGGTTTTGTTTGTTGGCTTTTAATTCCCATATTCTGATCTGTTAGTGTCCCTTATTACCATCTCAAGATGATAATTAATCAAGTGAGTTGTTTCACGCTAAGAGAGAAGGATTGAGGTGCCACCTGGAGCCATCAGTTAATGTGGAGGTTTACAGTGGTCTTTTAGAGACCAAGCCTTGAATTCTAGTCTACCCAAAAGAGTGGTTTGAAGAATAAGAATTCAAACACTCCAATGGGCCTAGGGCTGTACCATATGGCCCTGAGCATCAGTGGAGATATCAAAACACCAATAGCTGCCAAACGGGTCATCAGCCAGCTTTCCTTCACAAGGTGGACACACATTTGACAGGCATCTTAGGTCCCAGGTTTGCCCCATACCTGTCTCTTCCTCCTCTACGCCTGCCCAGAGAGAACTAGATCTGAGCACCTATGGGACTGACAGAGACACCCTCAAAGAAGACAGGAATGCAAAGGAAAGCACACAGCTCAAGTGAATTTTGTGTTCCAATGTCAGAGCTAAAGAGCTCCAAGTCAGTGTTCCCAAGCTGAAGAGTCTTTCTTTTTGTTAGTAGATTTGAACTTGAAGGAGGGAAAGAGAAACATGGAATACTATAACAGTAAGACACATGTTATCAACTTTACACTTCATTACAGAAGGCTGCTGAGTTTGCGTTCACCAAACACTTAGAAACAAATGTTGTGCGCAGTTGTAATTGAGAACATGAAACACTTACAGCAGCAAACTGTATGTTCACAGGCTCGTGACATGCCAAGCAATGGCTCTCAATTTTAATGACAATTCCAACTAGTAGGTGGTTAGCTTTTGAAGTCTGTGAACAAGTCTTTTAGATGTTTTAATTTAAAACATGCATATATAATTAAACTGAGCTCTGGTGGTGCAATAAGTAAAGCTCTCGACTGCTAACCAAAAGGTTGGTAGTTCTAAACCACCAACCACTCCAGGGGAGAAAGAGGAGGCCTTCTGTATCCATAAAGATGCACAGCCCTGATAGCTCTACGGGGTCACTAAGAGTTGGAACCAACTGCACAACAGTGGGTTTGGTTTTAGGGTTTATATAATAAAATATATGTTTAATATGGTGACATAGTGGGTTAAGTGCTACTTCCGCTAACCATAAAAGTCGGCAGTTCAAATCCCCCAGCTGCTCCTTGGAAACTCTACGGGGCAGTTCTACTCTGTCCTCTAGGGTCGCTATGAGTCGGACCCAACTGGAGGGCAGGGGGGGTGGGATATCGGAGACTTTCTCTACTTTAACATATTAATAAAAACTCAACACCATAGCCAGGCCGCAGGAAGGGAACTCTGGGAAAACGCTTTGGAATTAACCGTGGCAAGTGCCCTATCAAAACTACATGTCCTGTATCCAGCAGTCGAAGAGAGAGAAAAACTGAGAACCAGCCACAGGGGACTCCTTCAGAGTCTCAGAACGAGTCCATCGTGGAGTTTAGACCTAATGTTTAGCTTATCTTAAATTTGAGGTCTGACTTAAATTCAACTTAAATGTTAGGAAACTGACGCAAAGGAAAAGGCACAATAACAAAGCAGCTGCAGCCAGCCACTTAGAGAAGGTTCATCACTATCCAATTCTCAGCAGCTGTGAAGACCCTAGCTCATTCACAGGAAATGCCCACACTCTGGAGAATGCAGAACAGTGTCGCCTGTGTCTACATATAAACCTATTTCTTTCCAAGAAGCCTTTCCCACAGAGACATATTTCTTCCTGGGGTTTGTCAAGACATAGCCTGTTCTGACCCAGGACTTATCAGAAAAGATAAAGAAATAGTCTTTTCTGCTTTGACTCTTAAAAATCTGGATCTTTCTTTACCTTACTTGTAAATCGTGGCCTCATAAACTCCAGTACAAAGCCTGAAAAATCTGTCTTAACAGGCGAATTAGTCCTAGGGTTCTTGCCCAGTACTCGTAAAGTAAACACATGGCTTTCCAGATACCTAATCATCTGACAATGATGGTGTGTGACAATAACAATCAGCTGCAGAAGGAGCACTGAAAAAAAAAATAATTGAGAGGTGAAAGTACTATACTCAACTACCGAGAGCACAGTTAAAGAGCCAGGGTGCTACCCATGGGGAGAGTCGGTACATACAGACTCCCTTCCTCCCTCGGAAAGGAACTTGCCTGTAGCCTTTTCAACAATTTTCCAGCTGCCTTACAGTCAGCTCCAGCTCACGGCAACCCCGCGCGTGGTAGAGCAGAACTGGGCACCAGAGGACTTCTTTCCAATGGCTGGTTTTTCAGAAGTAGACTGCTGGGCCTGTCTTTCAAGGTGCCTCTAGGTGGGCTCGAACTTCCAAACTCTGGCTAGCAGAGGAGGATTTTGCACTACCTAGAAACCCTGGTGGTGCAGTGGTTAAGCACTGCGTTTGCTAACCAAAAAGTCAGCTGTTCAAATCCACCAGGTGCTCCTTGACAGCTCTATGGGGCAGTGCTAGTCTGTCTATAGGGTCTCTGTGAGTTAGAATCGACTCACCAGCAGTAGGTTTTCCTTCAAGAACTTCTTTGCACATAATGGGAACTTTGAAGTGTTCCTTAAAGGCCAGAATGCTATTTGGGGGAAATCTCTAAGGTTCACAGTTTAATGCTAGAAACAGAGTAGCAACTGACACAAACCACGACTCCTGAGAAGTTCTCACTAGCTCTGAATACAGCCTAATGGATCTCTATCCATACATCCAAAGTTGTTTGTAGGTAGGTTCTGGCATTAGGGTTGGGGAATTCAAGTTTTAGGTCAAATAACCCCTAAGGCAGCGGTTCTCCAATTTTAGCTGCATCAGAATTAGCTGGAGGACTTGTTAAAACACACTTTACATACAGGTGTCCCATTACCACCCCCGCTGGTCTCAGGATTGGCGTGGAACCCCTGTATTTGCGTTCTAAACAATTTTGCCTGTGATAAGAGACTCTGCTAGTCCTTTGACCACACTTTAAACAGCTCTGCTCCAAGGTCTTTTAGGAGCCCTGGTGGTGCAGTGGTTAAGAGCTCCACAACTCACGGAAAGATCAATGGATGGAACTCGCCAGCCATTCCGCAGGAGAAAAGAATTGGCAATCTGCTTCCAGAATGTGAGAACCCACTGCTGTCAAGTGGATTCCAACTCACAGCCACCTAACAGGACACAGCAGAACTGTCCCACAGCGATTCCAGGGAGCACCTGGTGGATTCAAACTGCCAGCTTCTGGGGTTGCAGCTGTAGCCCTTAACCACTGCACCACCAAGTACACATTATAGCCTTGGAAACTCCACGAGCAGTTCTACTCAGTCCTACAGGGTTGCGGTGAATCTGAATCAGGTCGATGGCAAAGAGTTGGTTTGTTTATAAGAGCCTTTCCAGCTCTAAGAGCCTAACATTTTGGAGCCTCAGTTTCCCCTATTTGCAAAATTCCTTAGTGCCCAGACTTTAGGGCACGCAACCTGTCCAAAGTCACCAGCAGGGAGAAACCTACTCTCACGTGCATATTTGCCCTCTGCTGCCTCCCCCTTCTCCTCAGGCCCCAAGCCTCTGAACCCCTCACTCACGGAAGTTTGGGCACTCCGGCGAGGCTGCCCCCAGCGCCGAGGCGCTGTACCCGCGCGTCCCTTGGGCGCCGGCAGCGCCGCGGGGAGGAGCGCGCCCTGGGAACCGCAGCGGACGCCGCACAGATGCAGGTGAGCGCGGAAGGAAGGCAGTGGCGTGCGCAGGGCGGCCCTTTTTAAGTCCGCGCTGACCGCGACCTTGGCTTTGCTTTACCCGGCCATCTGGGGATCTAGCACTGTGCTGCCTTTAACATGCAAGTGTCCAAGACGCTCCAGCTGTTGGCTCTCCCCACACGATGCAGTGGCGAGTTTCAGCGCTGCCAAAGGAACATGAGAAGGCAGGGTTTCTCAGAAACTGGGAGCAAGTTGTTATCTATCGGCTGCGGAGCTGAGGTCACTGCCGCTACTCGAGTTCACGACTAGTCATTTGGCTCCAAAGTTGACTATTCCCCAGAGCCGGTCTGCACAGAAGCAGACAATTCCCAAAGAAGGGCTCTGTCCTAGAGGGGCTGGGGTAGGAGAGAAAGTAGCCGGCAGCCCTTAGGCTAAAGGTGGCAGGGGTTTTGTCCAACGGTTCCCAGGAAGGGCAGGAAAGGGGTATGTAGCAAACCCACAGAGTGAAGGTGTGATTTAGCAAGTACATCATCATGGTGAAGTTGAAAGGCACAGACTATTCTTAGTTCAATGGCGTATTTTTTAAAGATTTTTCTTTTGATTAGTACTTACAGTTGCAATTTCATACTGCATAAAGATACGCTTCGTGCACCATCCGCAGAATCTGGCCGCTGCGAACCATAGAGTATTGAGTCTTCATTGGCTGACTTTCAGAAGTAGGTTTCCAGGTCTTTCTTCCTAGTCCATCACACTTTGGAAGGTCTCCCTAAACCTGTTCAGCAGGAGGGCAACACACAAGGTTCCATAGATAGGCAGGGAGGTGCAACCGCTGGGAAGTGAACCCCTGCCTTCTGAATAGAAAACAAGAATTCTACCACTGAGCTGCTATTGAAACCCACTGAAATCATTTACTCTGATAAAAATTTGTTAAAACACCAAGAGGAAACAGAGCGATAGGAACTCACACTTGTTCAGCGAGGTCCTGTGGCGCAGCCTAGTTCTGGGGTCACTTCAGAAGTGACACAGAAGGAACATCAGCTGCTCCCAATCCACCTGGAACAGAGGAGAAAGAAGGACATCAAAGAAAGGAGGAAAATAGGAGCCCAGGAAGCAGAAAGGGACATATGATACAGACACTGCCTCCCCAGGAGACCAGAAGAATAGACGGTGCCCGGCTACCAGTGACCGCTTTGACAGGGAACACAATGTAGACTCCCTGATGTAGCAAGAGAAAAATGGGGGTGCAGATCTAGAATTCTAAGACCAGACTTGATGGCACAACATCCTGAGGGGTGGTCCCCGAAGAACATGATCCCATGATCACTGCTAGCGCAGAGCTGAAATCAGTACCGAAGACAACTCTTTAGACAAAAACTGGACTGTACAACAAGCCATTAGGCTGTCAGAGCAGCGCCTCTGCAGATATGAGACGGGAGAGTGGAGAGGAGGGGACAGGAGATGGTTGTATGAATGCAAGAAGTAAAGAAAGAAATGATGAGTGTGCTGTCACACGGTTGAGAGAGCAGCTAGTTGAACAGAGGTTTGTATACTGAGTTTTAGACGGCAAATTGACTTGGGTTGTAAACTTTCAATTAACCACAATCAAATATATATATTTAAATAAAAGGAAGTTTGACAGTTCCCTCGTGTCTCAGGAGGACTGGGTTGCAAGGATGAAGAGAGAAGGATGTCGAATGAGGACCCTGTATTATTTTATTTACAGAGAACACAGATGTGTGTAAACAAATAACTGTTTTTCTTTCTTCCTTTTCTTTAAAATGATGCAGGAGGGAAATGATTTTCCTCAGAGAAAGCATTTGCTTCAGGTCAAAGGGGTACTGGACTCCAGGTTCCACTGAATACAGTCAGAATTCTGGAATGTTCTGCATGGAACATCCTGAGATCTGGGATTTGGATATGCAGTTCTGTTCAGGACTAGCTCCCTGTACAATATTATCTAGTCTCATTTCTACTAAAAGAATAGTGCCACAACTAGCGTTTTGCTAAGAGGGCTCTCTGCACCCCACATTGGTGAGTGGCGTCTGGGTCTTAAAAGCTGCCAAGCTGCCATCTGAGGACACAGCAAATGGTCCCAACTCAGCAGGAACGGATGCTCACCAAGGACCAAAACGACATGCGGTAAAGACAACCAAGAAGACAGAGAGACCCACAAGAGTGGGTGCCTACATCGACTTGGGACCAGAAGAACCGGATGGTGCCCGGCCACCACCAGTGATAGCCATGATGGAGCTCACAGAGAGGAGTCTCACTGGCAACACAAGAATAAAAAGGGGTGCATCATGAGATCTCCACTAAAAGACCTCAATTGATGGTCCAGCGGTTTTGGGGTTCCTCTGAGACCATGGCCCCCTGCCCTGATGCTGCCCTTTCCCATAAATTATAACAAAGGTCTACTCTTTGGACAGGAATGGATTGGACTTGGCAATGCAGAGTGACCATATATTGGAAGCACTTTATGGTTCTATACATCTATAGGATATCATCTTGCTGACCTCTGGCTGGAGGAAGGGGAGTGGACGGAGAGGAGGGGAAAGGAGGTTGTTGGGAGGATGAGACATGTATGGAGCAGAGAGGAATAGTGTGCAGTCACCGGACAGGGAGAACAGTGGAAGCTGCATATAGGTGGGCATGTAAATTTATATGTGAATGTACATTTTCACTCAGTTATGTTAAATAAAAATAAAAAAAAGATTAATAATAAAGAAAGAAAGAAAGAAAGAATAGTGCCAAAGAACCTTTTCACTGGTTGAGATACACCTCCCACAGGCACACGACTCACCCGCTGGCACTGAGGCAGGCAGTCTTAGAGCCTGGCCCTTCTAACAGACACCTGCTCTGTCTTATGCAACTACACCACAGAGGATTAGCTGCCCATTCTTCTAAACTTTTTCTGGTCAAGATAACCACAGAACCATACGTAGTCTCAACCTGTCTCTTGGTGAAGACTTAAAACCTCCATCCCTTTTCCCTAGTCTGGAAAAAATGCCATCTTCCTCAAGCCCTGAGTCCCTGAATGAAGCTCAATCCTGAATATTCATAATGAATTTGCATTCCCTTTCTGCTGTCTGTAAAAGCCCACTTCCGCAAGCTGCCTGCAAGCCATCTTGCTGATGGCAGCTCCCATTGCTCCTTTTCCTTCTGCAAGTAAAGACATTTTTCTGATCTCCAATCTCAGCCTCTTGTTTATTGGCTGTGACAAGTCACCCGTAGCAAAACCTGAGTTTTTCACCAAGCAGCCTTGGAGACTGTCCGAGGTTTTAGCGGGGAATGTGCCATTGGCCACCAGGGTAAAACACAGAAAGGGACACTGAGGGCTGGAGGTCAGGAAGCTGGAATCGGGGTGGTGTATGCATGCCCAGGCCAGGCAGGATTTTGTGCCTGTTGTATCCATGCTAATGAAAGAAAATAAAGATTTACTGATTGAGCGATCCTTCTCCAACCTGCGGGGCTTTGGTGTCAAAGCGGTTACATGGGAGAAAGATGCGGCAGTCTGCTTCCATAAGGTTACACCCTTGAAAACTTTTGGGGGTGGTTCTTCTCTGTCCTACAGGGTCACCATGGATTAGAATTGGCTAAATGGCAAATCGTTTGGATTTTCCCCCAGCCAAGAGCTATGCCCCAAGGGAAGGAGAAAGGAGTCTTGTTTAACTTCAGGAGAAGGGTGAGGTTCTCTCTTTCACAATCAAGGCAATATTTAA
Organism: Heterohyrax brucei; assembly: GCA_028571685.1. Taxonomy (NCBI): domain Eukaryota; kingdom Metazoa; phylum Chordata; class Mammalia; order Hyracoidea; family Procaviidae; genus Heterohyrax; species Heterohyrax brucei. The sequence continues at coordinate 25,310,819 of CM053149.1, read as the reverse complement.
ATAGCACTGAAGTCAAAAGGAACTAGTTTTTCTTTCTGTTTTTTGTAACTTTTATAGAAAATATTAGTACAGGAATTTTTTTTTAGCTTATAGTACAATTGCAATTTAGATTTCACAATCACAATACGAAATAAAAGTAGACTTTGGGGAACTGTAATCATTTCCACAGAATTTGACTTTTCCTTTTTTCAATTTATAAAACTGAAACAAGTTCTTTCCCTAAAAAAGCTGTCATGTAAAATTATTACACGTATCTGATTTCAATTTAACTTACCATGTTCTCTAGAAAAGAAAATGATATTGACTAAAAGAAATCTAGAATTTTGAAAGTGGTTTATTGGAAAAAAAATCAGAAAACTTAGTAAAGCAAAAAGAAAGTCTTACTCCGCATGAATTCAAAAAGGAAAAAGTAGGACAAAGAATGGATAGGACACAGAGTGAGCATGAGATGTGTGTACTTTATGGTTTTATACATTTACAGAAGGCTGTCCTACTAGAGGGGAAAGGAGAAGATGGAGAGGAGGGGACAGGTGCTCATTGGAAGGATCCTAGAAGTAGAGAGTGAAAAGGAGGAGTGTGCTTTCACATGGTGGAGAAAGCAGACAGAGTTCTGGAGAGGCGGGTATGGAAAACTGACTTGGGCTGTACACTTTCACTTAATCATAATAAAACTATATGTATAAAAAAAGCAAAAGTAGGAAAGGGACAAGCATGCTACCAGAGCTAATATCTGCCTGAATCCAAGAAAATACTACAGATGGTAACCCTAGTGGCATAATGGCTAAGTGCTATGTCTGCTAAACAAAAGGTTGGCAGTTCAGGTCCTTCAGGCACTCCTTGGAAACTCTATGGAGTGGTTTTACTCTGACCTATAGTGCCACTACTAGGTGAAACCGACTCTATGCCAGTGTGAGTCTGTGAGGCAAGAAGAGGAAACCAGACACGCACGCTGCCATGGCTGTGTCTGTCCAAGTTCAAGGAAGGTTACAGAATCTTAGTATGTATTAACATTACACATGGATAAAACCATTGAAAGGTTCACCTTGTCTTAGGTTGGCTAGAAGCTGTGATCCTACATTCCCAGTTGTCTTTCTTAGCTCTCAATGGTATAGGTTTCCATAATGACAGTTCAGAGGAGGATCTTCATTGGCCCAACAAATTTTCTATTCACTAAATGCTAACAGAAAAAGAAGAGTGAAAAGTCTTTCACGTTTGTTGGATTGGCTTATGTGAAAGCTTCCCTAAAATGTATTTTTGTTCCATAAAAAATATTTTCCAAGATTATCCTAGGTATTGTCTGTATCATGGAAATTCTGGTAGCATAATGGTTAAGTGCTATGTCCTCTAACCCAAAGGCTGGCAGTTCAAATCTACCAGGTACTCCCTGAAAACTCTATAGGGCAGTTCTACTCTGTCCTATAGTTATTGTTATGAGTCAGTATGGACTCGACAGCTGTGGGGGTTTTTATTGTCTTTATCTCAGGGCCCAGCTGATGTGTCCTTGTCCCTTATGAGCCCTCACGAGCTCTTGTGAGCCCAGCTCAGCTGGGTCACATTCTCTGTGCTCAAGGACAGGCAATGATGATCCCAGTATTATTTCTAAACCAAGTGTGGAAAGGCTACTAAATTTTTTCCAAAATTCATCACTTGTTATATGCTTTTCATTAACCAAAGTTTTATAATCTGGATTTTTTTTTTTTTTGCAGCTGTTTTAAATAAGGAGATAATACCAAACTGAGAGATATTGAACCCTGCTCTGCAAAGGTTAATTCCCACTGGAAGAACTTGGTGATACTTTCAAAAACTGAAGTCCATACCCCAAATAGCAAGATGAATTTGGGTAACAGATGATTTTAGATGGATAGAACATAACTTTCTCCTTGATGTAAGCAGAAGTATTAAAAAAGTAAACACTTTCCTCACCATATGACTCAATGTCATTTTATCATGCCTGTGGAAATTATATTTTACTCATTTCATTATCTCAGAATTGTCTTGAATTGAAGGAATTTAAAAATAAAAGAACACTTAAAAAAAGAGTACTAGAGCAGTAAAAATGAGCAGTGGTGTCTTCTGTCTTTGCTGGAAGTAAAGAGCTAACAAAAGGAAACTTCAGAACATCTCATATTCCACTCAATGGATGGAACCACCTGCTTTGAGACACCTACTTTGTTCCAGATTTGACAGCCACTTCTACACAAGTAGATGTGTCAAAATGTCAAGTCACCAGATAGGGCTATTGGGAGTAGCTCACCTTTCATTCCTTAAAATTTCACAGAATGTATGAGGTCTCCACCCCCACCCCTACTCCCACCCCCCACCCCCCATTAATGCTGTTTTCAAGTTAAAACTGATAAAGTCAGAAATGGTTAAGGGTCAATTCCTGGGCACAAGTTAAATCTTTCAGGACGAGTTGCTGTACCCTGGTGAATTCTGGATCTCTGTTTTCCTGCTTTTATTTTATCGGGAAAGGCACTCCACCTACCTTTTGTAACAGCTAGGTCTAGAAGAGCCAAATGATTCAATGCAGTGGCTGAAGGAATAAAACAAATAAAAAAAAGCTGCAGTATGGGCTATGCAGTAACAGCTAAAGCCTATGCCACTCTTGTCGCAAAGGAGGTCATATCTAATTGATATCTATATCTCAATATCTGACTGAACAACTACACGCATTGTGATACAGCCTAGTAAATACCAAAGTGCTCTAATGTTACAGTGGAGTCAGGAAGGGCCAAAGTAGAGAGATAGATCAAGGGCCTTGAAGGATGTATTGTAGGAGTCTTCTAATTGGAAGATAGATCTATGTAGAGGCTGATAAAGCACCCCAGTGTCACTGACTACGGTAAGTTAGAATGGGGAATGGGTAAATGGCTTCACTCTTCTGGATCTCAGTATCCTCCTCTATCAAACAAAACCCAATGGCATTCAGTTGATTCCAACTCACAGTGACACTGTAGGACAGAGGAGAACTGCCCTGTAGAGTTCCCAAGGAACACCTGGTAAATTCGAACTGCCAGCCTTTTGGCTGGCAGCCATAGCACTTGACCACTACACCATCAGGGTTTCTGTATTTATGACCACTCGATATTGTATATCATTACCATAAATGAAGCTAGGTATAAAAATTGCCAAAGCCTTACTGGCTAGATCTCTGTTTTGCAGGGTTATTTTTTTTTTTACTCATTATTATTATTTCTGTACTTTAGATGAACATTTACAGAATAAACTAGCTTCTCACTAAATAGTACACATATTGTTTTATGACACTGGTTAACAACCCCACATCAGGTCAGCACTCTCCTGTCTCAACCTTGGGTTTCCTACTACCAAGGTTCCTCTCCCCTCCTGTCTTCTAGTCCTTGCCCCTGGGCTGGCACGCCCCATTAGTCTCATTTTGTTTTATGGGCCTGTTCAATCTTTGGCTGAAGAGGGACCAAAGAGTGTCCGGGGTCCATATCCTAGGGATTCCTGCAGTCTGTGTCTGGCCAGCAAGTTTGGTCTTCCTTTTTGAGTTGGAATTTTGTTCTATGTTTTCCTCCAGCTCTGCGTGGGACCCTCTGTTGTGATCCCTGTCATAGCCTTCAGGGGTGGTAACTGGTGGTAACTGCTAAAGGTCTATTGACTTGAATCACGAGGCATGATACCTCCGTTATGTCAACCCAATTTCCTCTGTGTAATCAAAGTCAATCACACCAGCCAGTGTGGTGACTCCCTTTCTTGCTTGTTGATCCAGAAGCACAAGGAGCCCAAAGTGACCAGATGGCATTTTTAGCTTCCGGTTCAATGGAATCAATGATGTGCCTCATAGTAGGAGCATTCTTCCCTTTGGAACTAAGACCTCTGGAAGTACAGAGCACAAGGTCTCAGACACAGGAAGTAAAACTCTTGTGAGTGGGTGACTAGGGATAATAGTGAGTGGTGTCATTCCCGTTTCTACCTCTTGATTGCTGGACCCAGGATCCCTGGCTATGGGAGAAATAGAACCACATGTTGGAAGCCTCCTGGAGAACACGGACCCAGCCCTGCAAGGTACTGACACTTAGCTGCTGTTGTAATTGTACCTTTGGGAGGCCATTCAGTTATTCTACCATGCCAGCTGCTTCAGGATGATGGGGAACCTGGTAAGACCAGAGGATTCCACAAGCACAGGTCCACTGACATACTCCCTTAGCTGTGAAGTGACTCCCTTGATCAAAGGCAACACTGTGTGGAATACCATGACTGTGGTTGAGGCATTCTGTAAGTCTATGGATGGTAGTTTGGGCAGAAGCATGTCAAGCAAGGAAGGTAAATTCATACCAAGAATAAGTGCCAATTCCAGTAAGGACAAAACATTTCTCTTTCCATGATGGAAAGTGGTCCAGTGTAATCAACTTGTCACCAGGATGCTGAATAATGACCTCGAGGGATAGTGCCATACTGGGGACTTGGTGTCAGTCCCTGCTGTTGACAGACTGGTGCAGTGGCTGAAGCCAGGTCAGCCTTGGTAACTGGAAGTCCATGTTTCCAGGCCCATGCATAAACTCCCTCCTGGCCACCATGGCCACTTTGCTCATGAGCCCACGATAGGAGTAGCTGTGGGAAGAGGATAAGTAGTTTCCACAGAATGAGTCATCCTATCTACTTGATTGTTAAATCCCTCCTCTGCTGAATTACCCTTTAGTAAGCTAAGTGAAGACAAAAATATCTTCACTTCATTTCTTTGACCCATTCAGAGAAGTCTACCCACATGCGTCTTCCCAATAAATTTTCATCTCTAATTTTCTAGTTATATTCCTCCCAAATCCCTGATCATACAGCCAAACCATTCCCCACAGCCCATGAATTGTTACACAAATATACATTTAACCATTTCTCCTTCCAAGCAAAATGAAAAACCAGGTGCACTGTTCGAAGTTTGCCCTCATGTTACTTTTGTTCTCCCTAGTCACCAAACGGGAGAACCCAAAGACTGTTCTCCTTCATGTAAAGGTTGGCATAAGAGCTTGGGAGAGGTGGATACACGGACTGAGATTGTTCAGCACCACAAGTTGTTGCTGGCATAGCTGCCTCCCCCGGGACAAAAGCATCAGGGGCTGGTGAAGTGACAGGTAGGACCAACAAGGATTCTTCCTTAGGGTTAGAGAGGAGGAATGGCGGTCATTATCCACCTGGCATCATCTGAACTAGAGTTTTACATTTCTTCTGCAATCCCTTGTCCTGATACAGAGTCATGAAAGTTTTCACTTACTCTTCATCTCACTTATTCCTGTGAATACAAAAAGATCAAGTTGAAGGACAGTATTATAGTCCAGAGACCTGGTTCCTAAATACTTCTCCCCATGTGCCAATTTATATTTATATTACAAAAGAAAACATCTTCTCCCCTCCCCCCCCCATAGTGTCTGAACCAAAATATTCCCCATTCTTGAGAATCCTGGTAGGCTGTATTCTGGTTATCTCTTGAATTTTCCCCATTTTCTGAACACACACACAAACATATTCACACAAACCAATTTGATGCACCAAACTAAGGGCCCACCTGAGGCCTTTTATGCCCTCAGTGGTCAATTCCTTTTGCTTATTCTAAGGCCTTACCTAGGAATTGCCCTGTTAGTTACCAAATAACCCAGTTACCTAGAGCCTTTAATGCCCTCAAAGAGTTCCACTCCTTGGGACTCTTCTAAGACTTTGCCTAGGCACTTAACCAAATAATCCAGGCATGTTTCATGTCTCCCACAATCCCACTGTTGGATCAGAGGCAGATCAGTTTCCAGGATGGCTCCCAGATCTCTGGGAGAAGTCTCCAGGTGGGGCCAGATGTTGGGCCAGCTGTAGTTTAATCCACCTGTAGAACAACGTGATTGATTCCTCGCTGTCTTGACAGAAACACTGCAGGGTGAAAACCCCAGGTTCTTCTCAGCATGACTTGTCTCAGCCAATAAACAAGAGACTGAGGGGGGAAGAGTATAAAGGCATCCTTATTTCATTGCATGAAGACAGAAAACAGGGCTGCTGCTGCCAAGACTACTCAGTGAAGGCAGAGGAGAAGGTTACTTTTAAGGAGTTTAAAAGTAGAGAGTTCATACAAGTTACATGAGCAATATAATCATGCTCCACAGGCACAATGGAGTTTTCATACAACCTCAAGTATCATGTGTTCAGAAAGTGAGGGTTAACTTCACCCGGAGGCGGGGAAGTTACTATGTATGAGTTCTAACAGATTATCCGGAATGTGGATATGGTGCCTAAACCAGTTTCCACCAGTTTCCTCTAGTTTTGGAAAGCAGTTAATAGAGGGGAACCAGAATTTTAATACAAAGTTACTGGGTGTGCTAAGCAAGACGCTTGATGCTGTGGAACTTTCCAGAGTCTGCGAGCTTGTGTCTTAGCAAATGCTTGTATTTATTAACTGGTGTTATGCGTTGAAGCATGTTCTCCAAAGACGTATGTGAAAGCTCTAACCCCTCTAACTGTAAACACAACTGTCACGGATTGAGCTGTGTTCCTCCCCAAAATATGTGTCAACTGTGGTTTGGCCATGAGTGCCAGCATTGTGCAGTTGGCCTCTATATTGTGATTATAAATTTATGTTAAAGAGGATTAGGGTAGGATTGCAACACCTGTACTAAGGTTCCGACCCTGATCTACTGTAAAGGGAGTTTCCCTGGAATATGACTTGAATCTCCTTTTATCTTACAAGAGATAAAAAGGAAGCAAGTAGAGAGCTGGGAACCTCATACTGCCAAGAGTGCGGTGCAAGAGACAAGAGCACATTCTTTGACCTCCTGGTCCACAGGAAGATTGATGAGAAGGGCCTTCCTCCAGAGCCAGTAGAGAGAAACCCTTCCCCTGGAGCTGGTGCCCCCAGTTTGGACCTCTATTCTACTTCTGTAGTTGCTGCCTCTGCCAGTGAGTCTACTCTGACTCATGGTGACCCTATGGGACACAGCAGAACTGCCCCCACAGAGTTTCTAAGGAACTCCTGGTGGATTCAAGCTGCCAACCTTTTGTTTAGCAAATGTAGCAGTTAGCTACTATGCCATCAGGGTTTCCTGTGGCCTACGGTGAGAAAATAATCTTCTCTTTGTTAAAGCCGTCCATCTGTGGATTTGTTTTAGCAGCACTATATGATTGTCATGGATTGAACTGGGTCCCCCCACAACATCTGTCAACTCAGTGGGGCCATGAGTCTCAGTATTGTGTGACTGGCCACCACTGTACGTGATTTTCATACATGCTGTGAATCCTATTACCATGAAGAAATGAGAGGGATTAGTGGAAATTATACTGGTGAGATATACAAGATTAGATAAGGTCTTCAACTGGTCTCTTTGAGATGTGAAAGAGACAAGTGAGCAGAGAGACATAGGGACCTCATACAACCACAAAAGCAGCTCCAGGAGCAGAGTGTGTCCTTTGGGCTGAAGTTCCAGTGCTGAGATGCTCCCAGACCAACAGAGGATTGATGACAAGGACTTTCCTCCAGAGCCAACACAGTGAAAACTCCTTCACTTGGAGATGAAGCCCTGAGTTTGACTTGTAGTTTTACCAGACTGTGAGAGCAAATTTCTTTGTTAAAGTCACCTGCTTGTCGTATTTCTGTTATAACAGCACTAACATTAGATGACTGAGAAAATGACTAAGGCAACGAGCCTGTTAGGTAATAGGGATTTTGTTTTGTTACGTTAACGGGGTCCTAAACCTAACTTCTTCTGAGCAGCACCTTCTAAAAAGAGCAGCACGGACATGGCCAAGGACACACAGGGAAGACAGATGCTGTCCGTGGACCTGTCTACAAGCAAATAAATGCCAAGGATTCCCAGCAAGGTGCCAGAAATTAGGAGAGTAGGCCACAGATGGAGTCAACAAGACCAAGAACTGTGAGGAAAGTGATTTCTGTTCTTTAAAGCCACTCATATTTTTTGCTATGACAGCCCTAGGAAACAGAGATAATTGATAATTGATTAAACAATTTGTTTCTATAATACTTCCATTTTGTATTATTTCTAGGAATTTTGAGCAAAAGATACTGCAGGCATGAGCTCATTCCACCACCATAAAATAGTTTCCATCACACAACTTCCCTAACAGCTCTATCCAGCTGTGAAAATATCCAGGGTTTGTATTATTCCTACTGACTTGAAAATAAACACTGGCCTAGATGCAAAGAATCTAAAAAAGCCAACATAGACCTAGCCAAAAAAACCCAAACCCATTGACATCGAGTTGATTCCGACTCATAGTGACCCCACAGGGCAGAGTAGAACTGTTCCATAGTTTCCAAGGACTGTCTGGTGGATTCGAACAGACAACCTTTTGGTTAGCAGCCATAGCACTTACTCACTGCGCCACCAGGGTTTCCAACCTAAGGATAAGTAAATACAGGCTTAAAAGAAATGGTAAATACTCTGAGTACTTTTCTGCTTGTTTTACTGGTTTTCTTAGGAAACATATTTCCTGTTGATTTCATTAAGTATGCATATATATATTTACATATCTAAATTCTTAAATACTCACTTTTGAACCACCAAATATCTGTCAGGCATAAACATGACAATTGTATAAACATGTCCCTGAAAGATATTAAGTAGTGAGAAACTTTAAATCCTGGAAGTTAATTCTACTGTATACATTCAATTACCAAAAAGTACCTTGGCAGAATATCCTGAATTGGCTCGCATAGGTAATTTTTCCAGCTGCAAATACCTGAAATTGCTGTGCTGTGCTGAATTTCTTTGCTAAAAGAAAAACATTGTAACCAGTTGAGGAAAGTAGCAGTTAGTAAGTGACATAAGTACAAGTGATAAATCTTGATGTTCTGACCGTCACATAAGCCTGCAAGATGTCTTTGATTGCATGACCAGGCCTTTCTTTTCTTACCGTTTTGCTAGAAAAGATTTGACAAAAGGATTCCAAATGCTTCCAAATCCAAATTAAACTGATGCTCTAACCATCCCAATGACCGTAACCCACATCCCTACCCAGGAAACTTGGAAGAGGATTAATTAAAAAGAAGACAATGTCAACAGTCAAGACAAGCTTCAGATTTTATATTTCAAAACAGATGTCTTGTTGAATTCTGTTTCATTTTCAACAGCTCAAAGAGACTATTGTGAAACACTACTATCTGGAAAGCAAAATCATCTATTGGGCAGATGTATCACGGCCATCATTCCTATTATCCAGCAGGTTTATTTAAAGAGAGTGACACCTGAGTTTGCTTATACAGTTACCATATAGTGAGGGTCCCAAGAGTATAGTAACTGTCTCTTTAGAAGAAATTCACATAGTAGAAAACTCTGTAAAATAATAAAGCAGTTTATTAGCCTTCTTGCCACATTCTGTTGATACTGTGTTCAAAGCCTTCTGGAATGTTCTGATTTCTAATCAGTGAAATAACAGCATAAGTTCAAATCATGAATCAAAACCTATGAGGGCTTAAGCCCTGCTAACTCAATAAACAAGAAATGAAATTCGGGGCAATTGCAAAAATATTTTTGTTGTTTTTAGGAGCCATTAAGTTAGTTCTGACTCATAGCAACTCCATGTCTAACAGAACCAAATACTTCTGGTCCTGGACCATCCTTATAGTCATTGCTGCGTTTAACTATTTGTGCAGCCACTGTGTCAATCCATCTCACTAGCGAAAGCCAAGTGCCATTGAGTCGGATCCGACTCTCGCTGATCTTTGACTTGACCAAGCATGCTATCCTTCTCTTGGGACTGGTCGCTCCTGATAACGTGTCTAAAATACATGAGATGAAGTCTCAACGTCCTTGCCTTTTAGGAACACTCTGGCTGTACTTCCTCCAAGACCTATTTGTTTGTTCTTCTAAAAATTAAGTGGAAGATAATTTAGTGAGAGTCTTTTGGTAGTAAAGGCATTTAGTTTTCACTTGGATGAGAACAGTCTTCATTTCACCCTTTGTTTTCAAAGATAGTTTTGCTGGGAAGTGAATCCTGGATTGATGGTGGTTTTCTTTAAGTACCTTGAAAATACTGTCCCTTTGTCACCTGGCTTCCATTGTTCCTAATGAGAAAACTCCTGTTAAGTCAAGTTACTGATTCAGTTTAGTGACTCTTTCTTTCTGACCCCCTTTAGGGGTTTCTCTTGTTACTCTAGAATTATACCATGTATCTTTGTGTGGATTCTTTTTCATTTTTCCTGCTTGTGATGTTATAATACCCATGTCTATAAATGCATACCTCTCCATTTCACTTTAGTTTTTCCTTTGAGTGTATATCTTAAATGTATGTTAGACTTTCCAATTTTATTCTCCATGTCTGTTCACTTTCTGTTCCCCTTACCCCCTATCTTTCCCATCACCTTATTTGTCTGTCCTGCATTTTGGGTAATTCCTTTCATTTCTCTTTTCCAGGTGACTGTGCCTCCTCAATTGTATCTAAATTGCTTTTCCACCTTAATTCTTTGCCTGAGTTATTTCACTTTTGATTATCTGCTCAGGCGCATATTGGGTCACCTTGAGTTAAAACTGACTTAAAGGTAACATTCTTTCTTGTTTTGTTTTGTTTTTTGAGTACACTCACTCTTTACTTACAGATGTGGTTAGGTTCCAAAGACCAGGTCATTATATGAAAATGGGTATTATACAAAAAGGGAGGATGATTACATCACATCACAAAATGGAGAATGATTGTTAATTAACTACCAGGTTACATCATTACATAACTGCCAAATTGCTTCATTATGTAACCACCTAACCACTGGGAATCACGGCCCAGCCAAGCTTTCACATAAAGTTAGCCGTCACAGCCAGTATCACTCTTGCCTCGCACCTCAGCATTTGTTACTGCCAAATCATGTCATTAATGAACAGAATAGTCAAATACTACTTTTTTTACTGTTGCTGTAAATGAAAATTGTTAGAAAATGAGATAGTCCACAAGGCACTTTCTTGTTCTATTTGTGTTTCATGTGTTCATTCCTCTTGTTTGCATATCTTCTTTAGGGAAATGTCTATTCAAGTCAGATTCTTTGTCAAGTTTTTAATTGGGTTGCTTTGTTTTATGTTTGCTTGTTTGGTTATTGAGTTGAAAAAGTTCTTCATTAATTCCAGAGACAAATCCTATAACAGATTTGTAAATATTTTTTTCCAGCCTTTGCTCCTTATTTTCTAATAATAACATTCAAAAGCAAAAAAGTTTAAATTTAATGATTTTTTTTGGCATTATTTTTGGTGTCATAGCAAAGAAATTCTTGCTTGACTCAGATTTACAAAGGTATTCTATTTTGTTTACTTTTAGAAGTTAAAACAGTACACATTTATTGCCTAATACCGTTTCTGTGGGTCAGGAAACTGGCAGTGGCTTAGCTGAATGACTGGCTCAGAGTCTCTAATGTGGTTTCAGTCAAAGGGTTGGCCAAGACTGCAGCTGCCTTGAGAATTGATTAGGGATGGAAGGTATATTTACAAAGGCTCACTCACATTGTTGACAGCCTCGTGCTTCCCATTAACAGAAGGACTCAACTTGTTGTCCTACTTTCATAGGATTGATTTAGTTACCAGGGCAAACAACCTAAAAGGGTGAGCAAGGAAGAACCCATAATGCCTTTTATGACCTAGTCTGAGAAGACACATGGTCAAATCTACCACATTCTCTTTGTTGGAAGCAAGGCACTGACTCCAGCTCACTGGAAGAGAAGAGTGTCAAAGAATTTATGTATGTATTTTAAAATCACCACATGCCTCCCTCAGTTCACAAATTATTTGTCTTATTCTTACAGGCAAATATATTCACCTGCTCCCAACACTTTCCCAAAGTTGCATCATGTTACAGCATCAGCTTGAAAGTCTGGGATGTTAGCACCAAAATTGGTAGAGGCTCCTGTTGTACCATTTCTCTCTCTCTTTAAATTTTGTTGCAATAAAACTCAAAAAAAATATGTCATTTTTCAAAGTGTTCAGTTCTGTGACATTATTTACATTCATCATGTTGTACAACCATTTCCACTATCTATTCCAAAAGTTTTCATCCCCCTAAACAGAAACTTAGGACCTCCTGAGCAATTACTTCTCATTCTCCCCTCTTCCTGACCCATATGTTGAAGAATATACCTTCACTACGTAGAGTGTTCAAGGCTTTGACCTTTCAGACGTAGGCCACCCAGACTTTTCTTCCAAGGTACATTCGGATGGGTTTGAACTGCCATACTTCGAGTTTGTAGGTGAGTGCTCAACAGTTTGTGGTATTCAAGGACTCTGAATGTTGGGATTCTCTTTAAATGACCATGCCTCCCTGCTCCACTTGCCCTCTGCCCACCCACTCAATAGATTGCTTCTCAAGAGATGGCATGGCTGCTGTCCTTTAAGTCTGAACTTTCTTATGAGTCTTGAGCATCCAGTGGGGTTCAGGGATATTCAGGAAAGCTATCTATTCCAAGACCAAAGAGGCCACTTTGAGTCCTCATACTGTCCTCTCTTCTGTATTATTGTGTGAACACCAGATTCCAGACCACATACAGTATCTTTAAATCACAGCAGTGAACTACAGAAGAAAAAGTCTTTGCTCTTGTAGAACATGACTGAGAAGAGAGGGATAATCATAAATATGATGCCTTAGCATAAATTACATAATAGGGTAAAAGACAGGAGCACTGGTGGTGCAGTGTTTAAAGCGCTTGGCTGCTAACAGAAAGAGTGCCAGCTTGAGCCCACCAGCAGTTGTGCAGGAAAAAAGAGAGGGCAATCTGCTCCCCTCTGGCTTTATTCTGTATATTTCAGCAGTAGAAAAATTGTTGAAATCCACCACTCTTTCCGTATCCTGAATCCAACCTGGAATTCACAACCACATTATGACTCGTGTAACTCTTGCCAATTCTCTTGGGCTTTAGATAATCTGTGACAAACTGTTGAGTATTCTTTTATGATTTTCTGTAGAAAAATACAGCTGCCATGGGGCAGCTCTACACTGTCCTACACGGTAACTGTGGGTCAGAATTGACAGGACAGCACCCAACAACAGCAAGGATAAAAGATAAGTACTTATAAAAAGAATTTAAGTACTTATAAAAAGAATTTAAAATTGTGAAATCAGGAATAGGGGAATCAGAGTATAAATAAATTGCAATTTCAAACAGAACGGTCTAAATTTAACTGCAGTTGACAGCAATTCATCGCAGATAGTAGCTTGGCATTTTTTTGTCTCAGATAGTCTCTTTGTTCTTTTTCATTCATTGCACAGAGGACAACGAGGTGGGATTATTTTGATTCTTCCATATTTAATTAAAATAGTCTACCATCTCCTTACTCATAAATTTATTTCATCATCTGTAGCGAATTGTTAATGTAACATGCTGTTTTGTTTTTCTCCTCTGGCTTTATTCTGTATATCTCAGCAGTAGAGAAATTGTTGAAATCCACCACTCTTTCCGTATCCCGAATCCAACCTGGAATTAACAACCACATTATGACTCATGTAACTCTTGCTAATTCTCTTGGGCTTTAGATAATCTGTGACAAACTGCTGAGTGTTCTTTTATGATTTTCTGTAGAAAAATACATTGTCACATCATTTTTGTGCATGGGGGAGGGAATCCCATGCGCAAATAATCTCCTTTTCTCCTACCAAAATGTATAAGCATGGTTATAGGAATGCTTACAACTTAATAAGATAACGGACAGTATTTCCAGAGGAAAGCTGTCCTCTTGTAGGGTAATAGTTACTTGCAGAGTGAAAGTCTGACAGAAAATCTGTTACCAAGGTAACAGACAGAGAAAATTCTCATTTTGACTATTCAGGTTCAGTGAAAAAAAAAAAAACAAGAATCAACTGAATAGAAAATTTGACTTCAAGGATATAAGTAGACAATTCACAGGAAAAGAAAGCAAAATAAACCACAAAAATCCTAAAATGGTTATTAACATATGCAGAATTAAAGAACAACAATGAAAGCAATGGGTTACTATTTTTCAGGTATAGCTTTGTCAAAATTTTGAAATTGGTAAAATCTAGTGAAAAATTAAAACTACATACATCTTTTGCTAGAGCCATCTTCTTGCTAGTAGTGAACACACTTAACAAGGTTTGCCAAGCTCTCTCCTCCAAGATCGGGAGGTCAGTTTAGATCCTCATGAAACCACTTATTCATGGAGATTATCAAAGCTGATAAGCAATCATTTGAAGGGATACAGTGCACTAACTGGTATTCATTTGTTAGATGAATGCCAGTAAATAAAGCCTTAACTATCACTCTTGAAACCTTGCATGTGTTGACTAAGATCTGGAAATTACCAGCTTATCTGTCCCTGAGAGGCAGTTTAAATAAATTAAGGTATATCCATTCAACAGAATATTGCATATCCATCAGAAACAATTTTTCTGAAGATCATTCAAAAGTGGTTGAGACAGTATGTCTGCAAGGAACTGTCAGAAATTCAAACTGGATTTGGAAGAGTAAGTTTAAGTAACTAGAGATATATTGCTGATGTCAGATGGATTGTGCCCCAAAGCAGACAATACCAGGGAGATGTTTACTTGTGTTTTACCATCTATGCAAAGGCATTTGACTATATGAATTCTAAAAAATTATGGATAACATTAAGAAGAATGAGAATTCCAGAATACTTCATCATGCTCACGAAGAACCTGTCCATAGACCAAGAACCAGTTGCTCCCAGAGAAGAAGGGAATGCTGTGTGGTTTAAAGTTAGAAAAGGTATGCCTCACGTTTGTATCATTTCACCATATTTATTCAATCTGTATGCTAAATAATCCAAGAAGCTGGACTAGATGAAGAATGCAGCATCAGGACTGGAGGAAGACTCATCAATAACCTGAGATATGGAAATAATACTAGTCTGAAAATGATATGCAGACAATACTAGTCTGAAAATGAAGAGGACTTGAAGTACCTACTGATGAAGACCAAACACTAGCGTCATTGTGGACTGCACACCAACACAGAGAAGACAAAAACCCTCACAACCAGAAGAGTAGCATCATGATAAACAGAGAAAAGATATAATTTGTCAAGGGTTTCATTTTACTTGGATCCACAATCAGTATCCATGGAAGTAGCAGTCAAGAATCAAATTAAGTATTTCATTCAGCAAATTTGCTGCAAAAGACCTCTTAAAAGTGTTAAAAAAAAGCAAAGACGTCACTTTGAAGTGTAAGATGGGCCTGATCAATGCCATGATATTTCCAATCACCTCGTATGCATGTTAAAGCTGGACAGTGTATAAGGAAGATGGAAGAAGAGTTGATGCCTTTGAATTTTTATGGGATCAAGAAAGAGTATTCAATATACCCATGGACAGCCAGAAGAATAAACAACTGTATCTTGGAAGAAGTACAAGAATGTTCCTTAGAAGCAATGATACGGAGTTGTTCTCTGATGTAATTTGTACACTTTATCAGGAAAGACTGGTTTCTGGAAAAGAACATCATGCTTTGAAAAGCAGAGGGTTAGCGAAAAAGACAATGACCCTCAATGAGATGGACTGACACAGTAGCTGCAACAGTGGTCCTTTATATTTTGAGTCCTGTGAGGGTGAGCTCAAAGATGTCCCAAACATTCAACTTTTTCAAAGTTCTGTACTACTCTGCCACCTCTCACATCAAATACTCCCTCTATCCTCAGTGTGTTTCATGGATTGAATTGTGTCCCCCCGAAAATATGTGCAGCCACATGCCGGGGCCATGATTCCCAGTTTCTTGTGACTGTCCTTCATTTTGTGGTTTTCTTATGCTGTATTTTAAAGGATTAGGGAGGGACTCTAAATCCCTTTATAAGATCACCTCCCTGTTCCACTGTTAAGAGAGTTTCCCTGGAGTACAGCTTGTCCCACCCTTAATCCTTTCATTCTGCCAATCAAAAGGAAAAGGAAGCAGGCTGAGAACTGGGAACCTCACACCATCAAGCAAGCAGCACCCGGAGAAGAGCATGTGCTTCAGACCTGAAGTTCCTGCGCCGAGATGCTCCCTGGACAAAGACTGATGCAATACAGGACTTTCCTGCAGAGCTAACTAGGGGGAAAACCTTCCCCTGGAGTGGACATCCTGAATTTGGACTCCTAGCCTACCAGACTGTGTAAGAATAAACCTTCCTTTCTTAAAGCCATCCACTCTGTGGTATTTCTGTTAGAGCAGCACTAGCTGACTAGAACAGAGTGTCCCTCCCCTCTTTGGGTTCTCTGATTGATTCACTATATCATCTCATAGAATACATGAACAGTAAAGCGATGAAAACATGTTAGTTATAACATGACAATGGGAAAGGAAACTGTCTACATATCTAGTCTACCATACTGCCCAAGGCATAATTCCCAGGGTACTCTTTTCTAACTACAAGTTTTGCTTCTATTGTTAGAATATATTAAAATATTCAAGGTGCCTAGACAAATAGTAACATCTACCTTTGACATGGACAATGAGACCTGGTTTGAGGCAGTTGTAGTTTTTCATCTGTTTCTTATCATTTTCTTGGTAGCTAGTCCCCCAGATATGTCCCCATGATTCTCATCTCATGGTATTCACATTCCTGCGTAGTCCTCTCCTACACTGAATAAGGATGACTGTGTAACCAGTAGAGGTCCCAGCATGGTACAAAGGGTTTCTGCTTAACTGCTAACCTAAAGATTGGCTGTTGCAATTCATCCAGCTATTTTCTGGAATAAAGACCTGGTGATCTACTATGTCACAGATAACCTTATGGGGCAGTTCTAGTCTGGAACACAGTGATTGTGTTACACACAAATTGACTGGATAGCAACAGGTTTGATTTGGTTTATGTAACTACCTGGGTACCTTAGAAATGATTGCATGTGATTTCTGAGGCTGGATCATGAAATACATTTTAGATTCTGCCCTGAACTCTTGAATCACTCACTCTGGGGAATTCAGCTGTTATGTCATGAGGTCTACTAGGCAGCCCTGTAGAGAAAGCTGATATGGGGAGGAGATGACACCTCTCCCCAGTAGTCCTGTGAGTGGGCTGTTTTGGAAGCCTGTCTTCTACCACCCAGTTGAGTCCTCTTCTGGTCAACATCTAGACTCTTACTTTATGAGAGACTCAGAGCCAGAACCACACAGTGAAACTTCTCTCAAATATCTGACCCATAGAAATTGCATGAGACAATACATGATTACTTTTGTTTCATGCCACTGGATTTTGGAGGACGTTGTTATGTACCAATATATAATTAACACATACTCATCTCTTTTGCTGCATCAAATACTTTATGAGACAGGAGTTGTGTCTGTTGTTGCTGACTGATGTATGCCCAGTGTCTGACATGTAGCATATTTTTATGCAAATAGCGTGCATCTTCTGCAGTGCTTTTGCCAGCCACACACTCCCCTTGTGAGACACCCTCACAAGTGCTACCATGTCAGTCCTCTTCCACACATTGCTGTAAAGAAAATTGGCACAGCACACTTATGAAATAACTCATAGTGGGTAAGGCTTGGCCAGCAAACAGAGTACTCTTGCTATTTCCATAAAAATACGGTAGGTGCTATTGTTGTTGGGTGTCCTCAAGTTGATTCTGACTTACAGTAACTCCATGTGACAGAGTAGAACTTGTACGTAGGCCAAGAGGCAGTCATTCAAAGAGAACAAGGGGGTACTGCATGGTTTAAAATTAGAAAATGTGTGTGTTGGAATTGTATCCTATCGCCATATTAATTTAATCTGCATGCTGAGCAAATAATCCAAGAAGCTGGATTATGTGGAGAAGAATATCCCTTTGTAGTTAGCCAGCCAAGCCAAGTGCCGTCGAGTCGAGTTAGAGGAAGGCTTATTAACAACCTGCGGTATGCAGATAACCCAATCTTGCTTGCTGAATGTGAAGAGGACTTGAAACACTGATGAAGATCAAAGATTACAGCCCTCAGTCTGGTTTACTCAACATAAAGAAATGAAAATAATCCTCACTACTGAACCAGTGTGTAACATCGTGATAATGGAAGAAAATACTAAAGTTGCCAAGGATTTAATTTTACTTTGATCCACAATCAACACCCATGGAGGCAGCAGTCAAGAAATCAAAAGTATTGAATTGGGCAAATCTGCTGCAAAAGACCTCTTTTAAAAGGTTAAGAAAACAAAAATGTCACTTTGATGTCTAAGGTGCATATCATGGATTGCATTGCGTCCCCCCAAAAATGTATATATTGATTTGACCTGGCTGTGAGTCCCAATATGGTGCCATTCCTCCCATGTGTTGTGAATCCTGCCCCTGTGATGCTGATGAGGGAGAATGGGCAGCAGTTGTGCTGGTGAGGCAGGACTGCAGTTACCAGCTGTGGGAGATGAGGGAGAGAAAGGAGCGTAGAGTTGGGAGCCTCACACCACCAGAAGGGCAGCACCGAGAGCAGAGCACATCCTTTGGACCTGAGGTTCCAGTGATGAGATGCTATGCTTGAATTTGAACTCTTGGCCTACTGGACTGTGACGATTTCTTACCAGATTGTGTCAATAAAATTTCTCTTCATAAAGTCTTCCACTCATGGTATTTTCTGTTGGAGCAGTACCAGGTGACTAAAACAGGGCACCTAATCCAATCACTTTATATGACTGTGAGAGCTGAATAATGACTATGGAAGACTAACATATTGATGCCTTCGAATTATGGTGTTGGCAAAGAATATTGTATATATTATGGACTGCCAGAAGAACAAACAAATGTATCTTGGAAGGATGCAGTCAGAATGTCCCTTAGAAACAAAGATGGACAGACTTCACCTCATGTGCTTTAGATATTAGGAGGAAGTAGCCCCTGGAGAAAGATATTGCATTTAGTAGAGGGACAACAAAAAAATGAGGAAGACGATCAAGGCGATAGATTGACACAGTAGCTGCAACAATGGGCTGAAACATAGCAAAGACCATGAGGATAGCTCAGCACTAGGCAGTGTTTCGGCCGGTTGCACATGGAGTCACCACGACTCCAAACTGACACAACAGCACCTAACGATGATCAAGCTTTCCCAAGTTCCCAAGACCTTAATTCTTGTTAGTTGAGTTAGGAAAGATTAGATAAGTCCTTCATATGTCTCAATTCAAGATCTGAACATATTCTATTATTTTACTAATTAGAAATCAGAAGATCCCAGAAAGGCTCTAAACAGAATGTCAACAGAATGTGACAAGAAGGCAAATAAATTGCTTCACATTACTGAGCTTCACATAAGAGTTTTCTAATCTGTGGCTTTCCTCTAAAGAGACATTAACGAATGCTGTTGGAACTGCCTCCACGTGGTCACTAGGTAAAGAGAGCCAGGTGTCACTTTCTTTAAATAAACCTCTTGGATGGTGGTGGTGGTGGCCAGGATGTACCTACCCACCAGAGAAGAGAATTCTGCTCTCCAGATAGCAGTATTTTAGAGTTGCCTTCATGAGCTGGTGAAAACAAAGCAGAATTCAAGAATAGGACTTCACCTGCTTTGAAATGTAAACTCTAAACATCGACTTCAACTGTTAAAATTTTCTTTCTTTTTGACCACAACTGATGGTCCGATGGCCTGGGTGATCCCCTGGGGGCATGACCCCTAGACCTGCTGCTGCCCCTGTCTAGAAAACACTACTGAGGTCAACTCTTGGACAACAATGGAGTAGACCTGGGGACACAACGTGACCATATGGTATGTGTACTTTACGGTTCTATGCATTTACAGGAGGCTGTCCTACTGGCCTATTTCTAGATGGCAGAGAAGAGGGTGGACAGTAGGGGACAGGAGCTTGTTAAGAGGATATGCCAAGTGTAAAATGAAGGGGAGGATGTGCTGTCATGAGGCAAGAAGAGCAGAAGGGCTGTAGATAGCTGGGCATGCAAAATTGATTTGGATTGTATACTTTCACTTAATTACAATAATAAAACCTTTTTTCCTTTTTAAGAGGAGATTGAGAATGGTTACACAACTTCAAGAATGTCAACAATGTCATTGAACTGTATGTGCAGAATTTGTTGAAACTGTATATCCTTTGCTATATGTATTTTCACAAAAAAATTAAACTTAAGTTCTAAAAAAAAATTGATTCCTCTTTATAAATTTTTTTCCCAAGTTTCTCAGGTGGGGCTACAGGTTACAGCCATAGGAATTTTAGGATAGTGTGAGCATCAATTTCATTTGGGTTTGGAAGCGTCTGGAATCCTTCTGTCAGATCTTTTCCAACAAAACAGTACTGAAAATAAAGCCCAATCACAGGACTGAAGACATCTTGTAGGCTTATGTGGTGGTAAAAACACCCAAATTAATCACAGTCACTGAAGTTTCCAACACTGAAAAACACAATTAAAAAATCTCATTGCAGTTGAGTTGATTCCCATACACGGTGACCCCATGTGTATCAGAGTAAAACTGTGCAGTATAGGAGTTTCAAGGCTATGACCTTTCAGAAGCTTATTACCAAGTCTTTCTTCCTAGCTGCCCTTGTGTTTTAGTCAGCTAGGCTGCTCTAACAGAATTACCACAGAGTGGATGGCTTTAACAAAGAAAGATTTATTCTTACACAGTCCGGTAGGTTGCAAGTCCATATTCAGGGTGTCTGCTCCAGGGAAAGACTTTCCCCTTGATGGCTCTGGAGGAAAGTCCAGTATTGCATCAGTCATTGTCCAGGGAGCGTCCTAACGCAAGAACCTCTGGTCTGAACGACGCGTTCTGCTCCCGGTGCTGCTTGCTTGATGGTAGCGAGGTTCTCAAATTGTCCTTGGTTCGTTTTCCTTTTATTCCTTGCAAGCTAAAAGCATTAAGGGTGGGGCAAGCCATACTCCAGGGAAACTTCCCCCATAGCAGGAATTCACAGCCCCACCCTAATCCTTTAACATACAGGTTAGCAAAACCGCACAATGGAGGACATTTCCAAGATACTGGGAACCATATCCCAGCCACATGGCTGCACACATTTTTGGGGGGACACAATTCAAACCATGACACCCTGGGTGGGTTCGAACTGCCAGGTTTTTCCTTAGTAGTTGAGCACTTTACCATTTGCGCCACCTAAAAACTTCTTCTGACACCAGTAAGGGGAAAATTCAGTGGCAATAAAGCTTTTCCAAGGGTCCTAATTTTTTTTCTTTGTTGAGTTAGGACGGCTTCAGTAAAACTCTCACATCTGTTGATTCATGATTTCACTTATTCTATTATTTCACTAATTAGAAATCAGAAGATCCCAGAAATGAACAGAGTGTGTCAAGAAGGCAAATAAATTGATTTATTGTTGACTTTCATGTAAATCTGATGAATCAGAGTTTTCTAATACGTGGGTTTCCTCTAAACAAACGTTATTACCACAGTCAGAATGCCCTTGGGACCCTCACTATGTGGTCACTGTGTAAGAAGAATCAAGTGTCACTTGCCTTAAATAAACCTCTTGGATGGTGAGAGTGGTGGCCACGATGCCCCACAGAGAAGAGAATTCCACTCTCCACATAGCAATGTTTTAGAGTTGTCTCCATGGGATGGTGAAAATGAAATAGAATTCAATAGGACTTTACCTGTTTTGAAATATAAAATCTGAACATTGACCTCAACTCTTATAACTTTCTTCCTTTTTATAAATTCTCTCCCAAGTTTCTTGGGTGGGGATATGGGTTACTGTCATAGGAATTTTAGCATAGTGTGACCATCAATTTCCTTTGGATTTGGGAAGCACTTTGAATCCTCCTGTCAAATCTTTTCTAACAAAACAGTAATGAAGACAAAGACCCAATCACATGATTGAAGCCACCGTGCAGGCTTCAAAGCATCACTGTTCATATCCTTATGTCTCCTTCTAACTACCGGTTTCCTCAGTTGGATGCATTGTTTTCCTCACAGGGAATTAATTCAGCACAGCACAGCAATTTCAGATGTATGCAGCTGGAATAATTACCAGTGAGAACCAATTCAGGACATCCTGTCAATTTATTACTTGGTATTTGGATGTATACAGTAGAATGGATTTTGGAGATTTGAAACTAGTACTTACTTAGTATCTTTCAGGGTCATGTTTATACAACTGTCATGTTTATGGCTGACAGATATTTGGTAGTTCAAGAATAAATATTTAAGAATTCAGGTTTGTAAATACACATGCGAATAGTCAATAAATCAGACAGGAAATAAGTTTCCCAAGCAAACCCATAAAACAAGCAGCATAGGTTACAGGGAACTTACGTACAACAGCACATAGTACCACCCGGTCCTGTCCCATTCGTTCTGTCATTGTGCCTGAGCCTACTGTTGCAGTCTCTGTGTCAACCCATCTCCTTGAGGGTCTTTGTCTTTTTCCACGACCTTTTACTTTATCAAGCATGATGTCCTAATCCAGAAACTGGTTTCTCCTGACAACATGTCCAAAGCACTGTCAGCTATTCCCTCTCCTGAAGTGTGATCAACAGGGTTAAACTCTTTCCCCCTCCTCACATCACACCCAGGGTCTGTCAGTTCCTGAGAAAACATGTATCTGTAACAGCACATGGCCACCTTGCTGCTGCTCTGCTCAAGGCTGCTTTGATATCCAAGAACACTCATTCATTCATTCTGACATGAGCACTACTGGAAAGCAGTCCTTGGAGAAACTTCTGAGACTGCAATCTCTATGGAAGGAGACTGCCACAACATTTTTTTTCCACAGAGCGTCTAGTGGATTTGAACCTACCTTTCAGTTTGCTGCCAAGAACTTAACCACTGCTCCACCAGTGAAAACATGTGGATCACTGTATAGTGTTGTCTGATAGAGTGCTCAAGTACTGCCCAAGTATGCCAAAGGGGGAAACTGAATAAGGAAGACCAAGGAAGAACTGATGCCTTTGAATTATGGTGCTGGCAAAGAACACTGAATACGAACATTACTATTGAATACACCAGAAGAAGGAATAAGTCTGTCTTAGAAGGGGTACAGTCAGAACGCAGGGGTGGCAAGAGTTCGCCTTACATACTGTAACTAGAGGAGGGTGCTGTGACCCCACAGAGTAAGTTGAGAGACACCAGGCACATGAGAAAGAGAAAGTAGACTTTGCTTCAAATTGGTCAAGCAAGAGCTTGACAAATAAGTCTCAAGTCAAGTTCCCTGACTCTGGGGATTCAAAGGCAGTTATAACGTCTGGATGGGGAACTTATACATGTTTCATAAGGTGTCTGGGAATAGATGAGCAAGTTTAGAAACTAATTCGTGTCTGGAAACTTTGGCGGCATGGTGGTGTCCCCATGGATATCAAGCACATAGCACACTTACAAATAAGGATAAAGTTGTAAAATAAATTATGCTTACTAAGAACCACATAAAGGATCCATGGACTGTACATGCAACAGATGTTTAAGGAAGAAGTTATCTCTGAGAGCTAGAGAAATCAGAGAAGGCTTTCCTGAGAAAGTTGGGCTTTGAGCCATTATTTGTTGCAAAGATAAAGGCTGGACAGACTAGCAGAAGGATAAGGGGAGGTACTCCAAGCAAGCAGAGGTAAATATTCAAATAGCAGGGGAGAAATCCCATGGGATAAAATCATCAACTAAAGAGCAGACTGTCAATGAGTTGACACAACACTGAATTGCTGTTTTAGTTTAATCTTTTATCAATACTGTTACCAACACCATTCCTACCCCTGTCCCCAGGACCAGCATAGGCACATGACTGTCAACACCATTACCACAAGTAACACACATACACACCCAGAAACACTACCACACTCAAATTCTGTAAAAGCCCATCATAGGCACCTCAATACCAACACCATTACCGCAAGGTGTTAGTGTGCACATGCGTGCACACCCTTATCCATACCCACCCTCCCACCCACTCACGCCCCTCCACACACTCAAATTCTGGAAAAGCACTTTATGTTTCCCCTTACAATGCCTGCTTTGGAGAATAACCAAAGCCTTTTGAAATCATTGGTGATGTTTTGTTTTCAAAAGATGCTTAATACTGAGAACTTCTTAGCTTGTTCTCTGTTATCCTTCACAGCTGAAATATTTTGAATCCCATAAAGGCAGTATGTTCTACACTAGCCACTGAACCACCAGGCCTCCATATTCTACACTGACACACTCCACATGTGGAATTTTCTCCAACTACTACGTTAGGGTAATTTTCCCTGCAGTTTCTCGCCACGGTATTCTTCTGGTGATTTCTGTAGCATAGCACAAGCAATCTTTATACCCATTGTTTTGTTCATTCATTCATTCATTCACTCAACAAGTATCTATTGAGCCCCTGTTGTATGCTAACGGAGCCCTGACAATGCAATGGTTAAGTGCTTGACTACTAACCTAAGGACTGGTGGCTCATGCCCATCCAGTGGCCTCATAGAAGGAAAATACAGCCATCTGTTCCTGTAAAGATGGCAGCCTAGGGAATCCTATCAGGCATTTCTACTCTGTCACATGGGATTGCCATAAGCCAGAATCAACTTGAGGACATCCAACAACAGCAGTTGTTGGTATGGTAACAGCAGTTACCATACTTTTATACAAGGCAATTAATTGTTTTGTTTCATGGTTTGCAAACCTAGCTCCATCAATGAGGGCCCAGAGGCAACCCACTCCACCAGGAATCCTCCTGTGTACAGGCACTGAGCTCTGTAGCTACACAGGTCAGCTCCAGTGCCATCTTACACTGGTCTTGTTCTGCTGCTATCAATTCTCTGTTCTCTGCTGCTGCTGCTTCTGCTTCATCTTGTATAACAGCTCTTCTTATTTCTTTGAGTCCTCAAGTCATTCACAGTTTCAAAACTGCTTCCACATGTTAGATATCTGTTAGTGCAGCACCCCACTCCCAATACCAAATTTTGTATTGGTCATCCAGTGCTCCTATAACAGAAACACCACAAGTGGACAGTCTCAACAAAGGAAATTTTGTTCCCTCACAGTCCAGTAGGCTAAAAGCTCAAATTCAGGGCCCTAGCTGCAGAGGAAGGTCCTTTCTCTGCAGCTGCAGAGGGAGAACCCTGTGATGCATCTGGTGTCCCTTGGTCCAAGGACATCCCAGCACAGGATCCTCAGGTCCAAAGGACATGCTCCACTTCTGGCACTTTTCCCCCTCCCCCACCTGTTTGAGTTTCCCATGTCTCTCGGCTCACTTCTGTATCACAAAAGAGATTGGCTTAAGACACTACTCAATCTTGTAGACCTCATCAATACAACTGCTACTAATCCATCTTATTACATTAAAGTGATAGAATTTACACACATGGGAAAAATCCCATCAAATGACAAAATGGTGAACAATCACACAATACTGAGAACTATGGCCCAATGAAATTCATGCACACATTTTGGGGGGACATAATTCAACCCATGATATCTGGGCTTCCTGGGGTTTGGATATTTGATGATTCTGCAGGCTGCAGGGGTATAGGAGCTGCTGCTAGGTGTTGGGTACCTGCTGTCCCTAGATGTTAGGTACCTCCCCAAGAGTGTGAGAGCCCAATAAGGCAGGGGGGTAGGTTTCGGGGGTGGCTGGAGAGTAGATTTAGCTGTCTAGGAAGGGGAACGGATTGGCCTCCAGTCAGGGTCTCACAACTGTGTGAAGACAGCAATGAAGAAAACAGAGAACAGCCCCACTTACATTACAAGTCACTCCTTGAATATACAACATCAGTTTTGAACTTGACCATCTGTGCCATGTGGTCTGGTTGATAAAGGAGACTCCCAGGGAATAAGAGCATATAGTATATAAAGTGAGGACAATAAAAAGGAAGGAAACAAGGAGAAGGATAAGAAATCTTTGCAGGCTGGCACACCCTGGGAGGAACCTCCAGAGACTGGGGTGGCACCAGAGCTTAGAGTAATCTCAGACCCTTCTCTACTGGATCACAGTCTTAGAAGGCTTCCTGCGGTGGATTGTTGGACTTTGGGGGATATTTCTTGTGTTTGGAAAGATACAAGGAGAGACAGTCACACTGATGAAAGCTTTTCCTCTGAGTTTCCCAGTACTTGGCTTCACCAAAGTGGCAGAACCCAGGAAACAGCTGATTGTGGATCCCACAATGAAGATGACACTTAGAACAGAGTTGCAGCTGGCCCAAAAATGGGGATGAGAAATCACACTTTGTTGAGTAACAATTTGGGGATTATTTGTTACTGCAGCAATACACAGCGGTAGGAGACTAATACTGCAGCGCATTTGGGAAAAGCTTCAGGAAGAGTTGAGCAAAATCTGCTATTGAGTTTCTTCTCAGGGCCAGGGAACTTTAGCTTTCCATTGTCATCCACCATGAGATTCAGTTTATTTAATGTCCCTAAATACCTGAAAATGTGGAGTGTTTGTTACTTCCATTTAATTATTAAAAGAAAGAAATGTAAAGACCAGAAACCATCAGGGCCATAATAAATTGACTGTCATGGCTTGAATTGTGTCCACCCCCAAAATAGGTGTAGCCATATGGCTGGGCCATGATTCCCAATATTTTTATGATTGTCCTCCATTGTGTGATTTTCCTATGCTGTATTTTAAAGGATTAGAGTGGGACTGTAAACTCCTTCACAGGATCATCTCCTTGCTCCACTGGAAAAGGAGTTTTCCTGGAGTATGGCTTACACTACCCTTTATTCTTTCATCCCACAAGAGATAAAAGGAAAGGGAAGCAAGCAGAGAATTGGGAACCTTACACCATCAAGTAAGCAGCACCAGGAGAAGCATGTGTCCTTCAGACCTGAGGTTCCTGGGCCAGAATGCTCTCTGAATAAAGACTGATGGAACACAAGGACTTTATTCCAGAGATGGCAAGGGGGAAAGCCTTCCCCTAGAGCAGACATCCTGAATTTGGACTTGTAGCCTACTGGACTGAGTAAGAGTAAACTTTCTAAGTTGATTCCAACTCATAATGACCCTATAGGATGCAGTAGAACTGTCTCCTAGAGTCTCCAAGCACAGCCTGGTGGATTCAAACTGCTGACCTTTTGGTTAGCAGCCGTAACACTTAATCACTATGCCACCAGGGTTTTGGAGATTAACATACAATGTAATCTTTTACACTGAGTCCTGTCTCATTAACATACCTGCCTCTAATTCTGTCTCATTAATATTACAGAGATAGGATTTATAATGCATAGGACTATCATCTTTCAATTGATCAGCTGTTCATGATAGGTCTCATTATGGAAGTGACTACATTATATCAGATCTAATTATGGAGTGACTGCATCGTTACATAACTGCCAAACCATATCATAACTGCCAAATCACTGAGAATCATAGCCCAGCCAACCTGATATGCAACCTGAATCTTCACAGCCTTCGTCTATAAAATGAGTTTTAATAATAATAGCACCTCTTTCTTCAGCCATCACTCAAGGCCAAGCATCATGTAAATAGCTTTATATACGAGATCTGACAATTAAGTTTATGTACTCATCCCAGAAAAATCGCTACATACCTCATTGCTGAATACTAACTAATATAATCACCTCTGAAGTACTTCCCTTGGGAAGTACCAGTGCCTAGTCCACCCTTCAAAGTAATTTTGGAATTCTTTTTCTGGAATGGCCATCAGAGCTATACCCTTGATGTCCTGAATGTCATCAAACTGTCTTCCTTTCAATGTTTCCTTTGTCTTTGAGTAAAGAAAAAAGCCAATGGGGGCCAGATCAGGTGAGCAGGGAGGGTATTCCAATACAGTTGTTTACTGGCTAAGAACTCCCTCACAGACAACTATATAATTAAGTTCATGAACTTGCCACAGTGCCGCTGTGTGCAATGGCCACTCGAGAAAGAATTCCAAAATTGCTTTGAAGGATGGACCAAGTGCTGGTGTTGGTACATAGCTTCCCAAGGGGAGTACTTTGAAGGTGACTGTAGTAATATCCAGCAATGAAATATGTAGCACTTAACACAATTAAGTTTGCAGGCTTAATTGTCAGACCTTGTGCATGGCCTTATTCTCAGATCCTTAGAGTACTTATAGGTACTAAGTACATTTTAACTTACAGATACTAAGTACATTTTAGCAGAATCGACCACGTAGTCTTAAGACTGTATCCTGTTTGGAACTCTCCAGAACTTTGGGAAAGTAGATGCGCACAGTCAGCAATTTCACTCCTGGGTATCTACTCTAGCACACTCACGTGCATGTACACATAACACCTACACCAGTGTGCTCATGGCAACACTGAATGTTAGAACAAGAGCAACAAACAGAAATAGTCTACTGTCTATCAAGAGAAAAGTGAAAACATGCAGCTATTCCTCCCACCTAAATAAAGATGTACCATTATAATTCTAATGACTTAAAATGTATATAGCCCGGCCTGGAACCTTCCTCCAAATTCTGGGTTCATATTTCCAACTGTCTACTCAGCATCTCCCACGAGATGTCTAATTGACGTTTCCAACTCAATATTTCCAAAGCTTATCTCCTGGTCTTCAACAATCCCCCAGACCTGCTCCACTCACAGCTGTCTATGCTTGCCTTGGTTACGTCTCCATCCATTCAGCTGGTCCAGCTAAAATTCCTCAGAGCTATCCTTGTCTTCTGCCTTGGCGGACAGTGGTCAAGTGGTACTGTATATCCTATATCAAATCTGACAGTAAATCCTCTTGGCTCCATCTTCAAAATGTATCCAGAATCTGACCACTTCTTAACCACTCCACTGTCAACCACATTATCCAAGCCGTCACTTCCCTTGCCTCTTAACTCATCCCCTGCTCCTGCCTTTTCACACCTACACAGTAGCTGAGTAATACTTTAAATGCATAAACTAGGCCACTCCTTTCTCCAAACCCTGCAATCAATCACTATTATCACTCAGGGTAAAATTCAAAGCACTTTGCAAACTCTAGTTGTTTGAGTTTCTTAGTTGTTTTAAAACCAATCTACACATGTTTAGATTACTCCTCCTACCTTAAGGTGGACTGTAATTACCCTATATAAACCCACTGCCTTGAGTCGATTCTGATTCAAAGAAACTCTATAGGACAGAGGAAAACTGCTCTGGAGAGTTCCCAAGGAGCACCTCATGGATTTGAACGGCCGACCTTTTGATTAGTAGCTGTAGTACTTAATCACTATGCCGCCAGTGCGTCTTTTCCCTGTCTAGTGACTCACTTTTCATGATTAGAATGGGATGAAAGTGACGATTCATGACTTACGAATTTAGGTCATAAAACCAATATAGGAGGACTGCCAATAAGTTAGTGAATTCATCCTAGAAAAAGTGCTACGTACCTCATTGCTGAATATCACTATGGTCACTGTATTACCTGTGATGTCCTGAATGTCATCCAAAAGTCTTCCTTTCAATATTTCCTTTATCTTTGGGTAAAGAAAAAAAAAAAAAAGCCATTAGGGGCCAGATCAGGTGAGCAGGGAGGGTGTTGCAATACAGTTATTTGTTTACTGACTAAAAACTCCCTCACAGACAACTATACAATTAAGTTTGCAAACTTGCCACTGTGCTATCGTGGGCAACAGCCATTCCAGAAACAGTTCCAAAGTTGCTTTGAAGGGTGGACTAAGTGCTGGCACCAATGGGGTACACCAATGAAGTACCCCAAGGGATGCTTCAAAGGTGACTGTAAAGATATCCAGCAGTGAGGTCTGCAGCACTTCGAACAACTGTGTTTCTGGACTTAATTGTCAGACCTCTTCATGCCTAGTCTTTTGAAAGGAAGCGCAGACCACAGGTACCAGGTGTAAGCGATCTTACCACGATCTAAATTGAGGTCCCAGCCAATAGCTTAAAAAAATGACTCGAGCCTCAGGATTCAATTCACACCTGCTTGTGCCAAATGGAGTAGAGGTTAACTGCCCCGCTGAGGCCTGCCAAATGGCAAATTATTGAGCAAGATAATGGTGTCGTTGATTTAAGCCATTAATTTTTGGATATTTTATTACATAGTACTTGATAACTGGTAACCGATTGCAGTAGTGTATTAACAGGGAACTGGCAGACGTTCAAGCTCGATTCAGAAGAGGTGGTGGAAAAAGGGTTATCACTGCTGCTAGATGGATCTTGGCTGAAAGCAGAGAAAACCAGAAAGATGTTTACTTGCATTTTGTGGACTATGCAAAGGTTTTCAACCGTGCAGATCACAACAAATTATTGATAACATTGTGAAGAGTGAAAATTCCTGAATAATTAGTGGTTTGAATTCAAGAAAGGTATGAGTTATGGTTATATCCTGGTATATCCAAACTTACTCAATCTCTATACTGAGCAAATCATCTGAGAAGCTGGACTATGTGAAGAAGAATGAAGCATTAAGATTGCAGCAAGACTCATTAACAGCCTGTGTTAGGCAGATGGCACAACCTTGCTTGCTGGAAGGGACAAGGCCTTGACGTACCTAGTGCTGAAGGTCAAAGATCACAGCCTTCAGCATGGATTGTACCTCAACAGCAAGAAAACACAAAGCTTCACGTGTGGGTTACTAAGCAACATCATGATAAAAAGAGAAAAGAGAAAGTTGTCAAGAATTTAATTTTGCTTGGATCTGCAATCAACATCCATGGAAGCAAATAAAGCAAACACCTAGTGCTGTGAGTCACTTCTGACTCATAGCAACCCTATGGTAAGCAGCAGGGAAGAAATCAAACATATTGCCATGGGCAAATCTGCTTCAAAAGACCTCTTCAAAATGTTAAAAAGCAAAAATATAACTAAGGTGTTCCTGATCTAAGAGATGTTTTTTGTTTTTGTTTTTTAAATTGTGATTAAGTGAAATTATACAATCTAAATTAAATTTGCATGCCCGCCTCTCTGCAGCTCCTTCTGCTCTCCTTGCCCGGTGACAGCACACTCTTTCTCATTCTATACATGTCGAATCCTCTTAACAATCTCCTGTCCCCTCCTCTCCACCCTTTCTTCTTCCATCTGGAAAACGACCAGTAGGACAGCCTCTTATAAGGGCATAGAACCATAAAGTGCACACACCATATGGTCACACTGTGTCCAGTTCTTTTTTGCATGAAGAGTTGACCTCAGTAGTGTTTTCTGGACAGGGCAGTAGCAGGTTGAGGGACCATGCTCCTGAGGAAATCTTCAGGCCATCAGACCATCCATCAGTTATGGTCTTTCAGCGGAGTTCTCGAGCTGTACCCCTCTTTTTCTTGTCTTGCCACAGGGGCTCAACATTGTGTGCTTAATCATGGCTGCCTTGGGTGGTAGCCAGGCACCACCTGCTTCTTCCAGTCACATGTTGACACAGTCATCCATTCACACGGCTTCTTTTGTCTCTTGGGCTCTTTTTTCCTTGTGTCTTTGTTGTTCTCAGTGATCATCTGTTCCAGATGAGTTGGGACCATTTGGTGTACCTCAGATGGCAGCTTGCTAGCTATTAAGACCCCAGATGCCACTCACCAGTCTGGGGTGCAGGAGACTCTCTTAGCAATAGGCTAGTTATGCCAGTTGACCTTGATGTCCCCTGACAGCATGGTCCTAGAGCCTGCATCTGCTACTCTGTCCTTATAACATTGATTTAAGATTAGAAGAGTTTTCAGTTGTGTTGAAGTTCAGTTAAGTTGATCGACTTTCTACCGTGTGCTATTAGTACCTTCAGGCAAATAGATTTCTGCCAACTATGTAATCTATGGCCAACCTGCTCCCTCCCTCCCCACCACTGCAGCCATCAGAGTCTTTCCTTCTGTACATAAGTCTATTTATTAAGTCCTCATGTAACAGACTCATACAATATTTGTTTTTTTGCCACTGACTGATTTCACTCAGCATGATGTCTTCCAGTTGAAACCAGGTTATTAGATGCTTTCTAAAATCATCATTGTTCTTTATCATTGCATAGTGTTCCATTGACTATACGTACCATACTTTGTTTTATCTATTCATCTGCTCATGGGCATCTGGGTTGCTTCCATCTTTTTGCTATTGTGGACTGAGCTGCAATAAACATTCATGTGCAGATATCTGTTTGTGTGACAGCCTTTGTTTCTGTCGAATATCTTGCAAGCAGTGGGATTACTGGATCAAATGGTATATCTATTTCCAGCTTTTTAAGGAAGCACCAGATTGTTTCCACAGAAGTTGTACCATTTTGCAATCCCACCAGCTGTGTAGCAGAGTGCCAATCTCACCACAGCCTCTCCAGCATTTGCTGTTTTGTGTTTTTTGGATCATGGCCAACCTTGTTGGGCTGAGATGGTATCTCATTGGAGTTTTGATTTGGATTTCTCTGATAGCTAATGATCATAAGCATTTATTTCCTCATGTGTCTTTTGGTTGCCTGGCTGTCCTCCAAGAAATGGTATTTTTAATCACCTCTTACGCATGTGAACGCTGGCAATGAATAAGAAAGATGAAAGAAGAATTGATACCTTTGATTCAGGGTGTTGATGAAGAACATTGAACACACCATGGCCTTCCTGAAGAACACACAAACCTATCTTGAAAGAAGTAAAGCTAGAATGCTCCATAGAAGTAAGGATGGCAAGACTATATCTCACATTCTTTAGGCATGTTATAAAGCGGGATCTTTCCCTGGACAAGGACATCATGCTTGATATAGTACAGGGTCAGCGAGAAAGAGAAAGACCCTCAACAACACTGATTGACAGAATGTCTGTAACAATGGGCTCAAGCATAGCAATGATTGTGAGGATGGCCCAGGACTGGGCCGGGTTTCATTCTGTTGTGCGCAGGGTGGCAGTTGAGTCAGAATCTGATAGGCATAATAGCTCCAGAAACAAATTCTTAGCTAACTTCTTTCCTGCTACCAGAAACCCCCTTTTCCAAATGCTGACACATAAAGAAAATTGTGACCTCTCATTTGACAGGTTTTCATAAAGATTTTTGAGATTGTTTTTCCAAGCCATTCTTGACTGATGACAGGACAGAGTGATACCAATTTACAGCCCAGTTTAGACAAACAACACAGTTCCTAAGAAAAAAGCTGGCTTCCAGATGTCAGGGAAAACTGGTCTTGAAACAGCTTTTCTCCACCAACCTCTCTTCTTCTGAACACCCATGTGTGTACTCCCTTTTCTCTCCCCTAAATCCTTCTATACAACTTGACAGCCTGGCCTGAGATGTTAAGGTGGTTTTTAGAGTACTAACCCACCAGCTTCTCAGATCGCCAGCAATCTGAATAAAATGCTTTTTAAAAATTGAATCTCTGTTTCCGTGTTTGGCTTAGTGGTGACAAGAAGTGCAAGTCTGCTACCAGGTACTTCCGGTAACAGACCTACTCAACTGTACCTAACAACAGCCCCTGCAAGACCGTCTTCAATATGACTCCATCCTTCCGATTTCCTCTCTGACCTGATCACCCACTCACCTTCTTTCACTCCTTCTTACATTCTAACAGCATGGTTGTTAGCCCTACATACACCATTCCTATAATAGTGTCTTTGCACTAGCTGGTACCTCTTCCAGAACGCCCTTACCCCATATATCTTATATGGCCATATCGCTTGCCTCCAGGTCTTTGCTCAAGTATCACCTTGTTGTTAAGAGAGACGCTGGCCACTATTTGAATACTACAATTTGCTGACATTTCCCACTGTCCCCTCAATACTCCGGATACCCTTACCCTGTTACCCTGTTATAGTTTGTTTTTATTTGATAGCACTTTTACCTTCTGATATACCAGGTAGTATCTATTTATGTGCTATGTGAGCAGAAAGCTCCACCCAAACCAAACCAGATCCATTGCTGTTGAGTCAATTCTGACTCACAGCAACCCTATTGGGCAGAACAGAACTACCCTACAGAATTTTCAAGGAGAGCCTAGTGGATTCTGACAGCCGATCTTTTGGTTAATAGCTGTAGTACTTGGCCATTATGCCATCAGGATTTCTGAAAGCTCCACTTGGCTGAAATACATGCAGGACATCTACAAAGCAAAAGTTATTCTACAGCAAGAGACGTGGAAAGACAGCAAGTGCCAACCATGGCTGCCGGTGGCAGTGGGGATGGTGGGACATTAAAAGCAGTCTCTGAAAAGAAAGTTAAAAAATAAAAAATCAAAGAATAAAAAAATCAGAACTAAAAGAAAATGTTGTCTTAGGTTCCGTGCTGGGCAGAGGATTTTGAATGAATAAGCTCACAGCCTAATAAGGAGACTAATGGGAAAATGGTATGAATATGACGTGATAAGGACAAAAAGGGAAGTGTGTACCAGGCAGCCTGTAGGAGACCATGACTCACTCTTTCTTGAAAGACAACCAGGGAAGTTTTCAGAGTCAGTGAGAGCTAAGCCGGATTTTGACACAGAATATTACTCCAGGAAACCAACCTAGTGTTGTCAAGTTGAGTCCAACTCATAGTGACCCCCACAGGTCAGAGTAGAGTTTCCAAGGAGTACCTGGCAGATTTGAAC
This sequence comes from Heterohyrax brucei, assembly GCA_028571685.1. Taxonomy (NCBI): domain Eukaryota; kingdom Metazoa; phylum Chordata; class Mammalia; order Hyracoidea; family Procaviidae; genus Heterohyrax; species Heterohyrax brucei. Next base: position 25,276,621 of record CM053149.1, on the reverse strand, counting down.
TGCCAACGTTTTGGTTTACAACTGTAGTATTTAATCACTATGTCACCAGGGTTTCCATTCGGCGTATAACAAGTGTGTATTGAATATCATTTTGAATAATGGAATTAAGTGTATTTCCCACAGAAGTACCACCAAGGCCAGTGGCATGGTTGAATGGAACGCAGTATTTTGTGGGAACTACAAGTTCTTCATGGGGTAACCATGAGTTAGAATTAACTCTACAACACCTGGAGAATACACAGGTGATTTACTTACTATCTCTTGCGTGAAAAGTTGGGGGGACCACACAACAGTCACCATTGGTGATGCTGGAGAGTTATGAAAAGACCTGATCTCTGAGGCCTGATACACAATAGTAGTGCCTCTGAGTGTGCCCTGCTGGATTCAGGAAGGCAGTGCAAAAGGACACTTCACCCAGATCCTCCTTTAAGGAAGGACTTGCTGCCCCAGCTGCTGGAAGTCATGTCTGTAGTCATCTCCCAGCAGGCAGCTCCAGCTGCAGAGTGGCCTCCACCAAGTAGATGGCCTTCTGGGAGCAGTTCAGACCCAATGGCTGACGGAGGCAGATGTGTAAAGGCTCGCCCACAGTAGGGCCACTCTGACAAACCATTTTAGCCCCAGACCTCCCTGCAGGGCGAGCTGAAGCTGTCAACAGACATATGCCACAGTTCAACTTCCTTTTCAATCCATTCCTGCTTCCTTTCCCTCCTTTTCATGAGTGTTGATCCCAATGGCATTTTTTGCAAACATCATGCTGACTAAACACCACCTCAGACTCTGCTTTCTGGAGAACCTGACCTGGGACACGGACTCACACAGAAAAAGCTCTGGACAAAACATCATCATCTGTTTAAGAAAAGTATGCTGACTTTTTTAGTTCTGGGGAAAGAAGGAGAGGGGAGAGAGAAATGGCACAGACAACGTAAGAAGGATCATAGTGGGCCTTTTAATATGGCAGACGTTAAGCATGGGCGTTGAGGCATAACTTGTGGGATTAGTTTTAGAAACAAGTGATAGTAGAGAGCTGATAGGGGTTTGCCACTTTCTGAGAACTAAAAATACTAGTTATTATTATTTTAAAACAGGAAATAGCATCTAAAAATGTTTTAAATTTTATCTCTTTGCAGTTGCTCCAGAGAAACAGTCTCTTGCAGTATTCTGTTGTGATACTTTCCATATCTGTTGTGACATTTCCTATCTCATTTCTTATTTGGGTTGTTTTCTTTCCTGTTTTTCTAGTTTAGCCAATGGTTTGTCAATTTTGTTAATCTTTTCAAAAAACCAGTCTTTGGTCTTATCAATGTTTTCAATCGCTTTTCTATTCTCTGATTCATTTAGTTCAGCTCTAATCTTTATCATCTGTTTTCTTCTGGTGCCTCAGGGGTTCCTTTGTTGCTCTCTTTCTACTTCTTCAAGCTGTAGGGTTAATTCTTTGCTTTGGGTCCTTTCTGCCTTCTGGATGTATGCATTTACAGAGATAAATTAACCTCCAAGCACTGCTTTGGTTGTATCCCATAAGTTCTGGTAGGAAGTGTTTTCATTCTCATTTGAACCCATAAATTTCTTTACTTCATCCTTGATTTCTTCTATGACCCATGGCTTTTCAAGCAAAGTGTTGTTCAGTTTCTATGAGTTACAGTTTCCATGTTTTTTTTTTTTTTTTGCTATTGATTTCGACCTTTATGCTTTATGGTCTGAGAAGATGCTTTGCAATAACTCAGTGGTATGGATTTCGTTCAGACTGACGTTATGTCCTAACTCATGGTCTATTCTGGAAAATGTTCCATGTGCACTGGAAAAGGTGTAGTTATCTGTTGATGGATAAAAAGTTCTGTATATGTCGACGAGGTCTAATTGGTTAATTGTGACAATAAGATCTTCTGTGTCTTTACTGAGCTTTTTTCTAGAAGATTTGTCCAATACTGAGAGTGCAGGGTTGAAGTCTCCTAGTATTATTGTGGAGTGATCTATCTCATTTTTCAGTGTAGTCAGTGTTTCTTTGATGTATTTGGATACTCTAGTACCAGGTGCATAAATATTTAATACTGTTAAGTCCTGCTTGTGTATTGAACCTTTCAGCAGCAAATAGTGACCATCTCTGTCCACGATGGTGGATTTTGCATTAAAATCTATTTTATCTGAGATTAGTATTGTCACATCTACTCTGCTTTGCATATTGTTAGCTTGGTATACATTATTCTATTCTTTAATTTTCCGTTTGTTCATAACTTTAAGCCTAAAGTGAGTTTCTTGTAAGCAACATATACACGGGTTATGTCTTTTAATCCAAGATGCCACTGGCTTGTCTCTTTACTGGAGTGTCCACTCCATTTACATTCAGTGTAATTATAGATAGGTATATGTTTAGCGCTGTTATTATGATGTATTTGTTTTTGTGTTGACGTATTCTCTGTTGCTCTTAATTTTGTGCTCTCGGTCATTCTTAATGGGTTGGTTTTTCATCCTTTTCATTGTTGGTTTTGTGTTTGTTGAGACTTCTGTGTTGTGTTTCTTCTTTTGATATGCTGCATCTTTATTGTGTTTTGCAGCTACCCTTAACATCCCCCTTAATAATCTAAGCTTAAGCTCAATTTTGACTTCTGCATATCTTAACTAACTTCCTCTCCATCTGGAAGGGCTGTAACTACTGTAGTATATCCCTCTTTTTAATGTGATGGCATCATAGTTTTCATGATATGATCATTGGATCCCTTCTTTTAGTGTTGCAGCTTTCATTGAGTTGTGTGCCTTCTCTGAGTGAGAAGGGTATGTACTCCAGAGACTGGGCCCACTGGAATCTCTCGGGTAGCAGGCTCCACCTCCTAGCTGGCAAAGACACAGCCCTACTTATGGAGTCACCGGGAGGGGTCATCAGATGACCTTATGATATGGGTCAGTAAGGGCCGGAAGAGACATAATCGGGCTGCACTGCAATTATTTCTCTAGGCAGTCTTATTTTGAAAGGTAAAAGCTATCTGACTGCTTCCAAAATCAGTCAGGCCAGCAGGTGTTGGAAGCCTCTCCTTCCGTATGAGAACAGAGGCATGTGTTTGGCTGTCCCCAGATGCTGTGATATAGTCCAAGGGACAGGCTACTGCCCTACTGACACCCCTTGTCAGGCCCCTCTCATAAGGCTACACTGTGCTAAACATAGCTTTTCTGCTAGAGAAGTGTTCCTCAAGCTGGGACTGCCTCCCAGCCTGGAAATTAGATCTTGCTGAGGCTTCCAGTTGGGTATTTCTGCCCCTCAGTCAAACAAGATGGCTAGCGGGCCAAACTGTACCCCCAACAAAACAGCAGAATCTATGGTGGAGGTCCGAAAAGAGAGGGTGGAGGGGCTGTAGTGCTCTGAGTCCAGAGCTGGGCTCTCAAAATGTGGCTATTCCACCTGCTGATCACGTCAGCAGTGCAGCTGAACTTTGCTGCCAGTTAAGCCCATTCCCTGTCTGCCGGCTAAGAAAGAAAAGTTAGAAACACCAGTTACCTTCAATCATCAAAAGCCAGCCATTTAACAAGGGTGGGGGTCAGTGAAAGAGAAGTTTCCTGTTCAGTGGCACGTAGGCCAAACTGACAGCCCTAGGCCATGTCCTAGGACTCACTGGGTGTCCGGAAAGCTCCATTTAATTATCAATCCAGGCCTTAATTTTCAGAGGGAATTAAGGAGATGTGTGTCTCATCTGCCATCTTGACTGCCCGTCTCCAGAGAAACAGGAATAAACAATATTTAAAAGCCACATCATGTAGTGAGAAACACACTAAAAGATAGGAGACCATCTTAATTCTAGTTCTGTTTCCTCTGACACTAACTACTCCTGAACAAGTTACCTAGTTCTGCTCCCTCTTGCTCCCCTTGTCACCTTTGCATCTAATAGACTTTGTTTCTTTATCTCTAAAGAGGAACTGAGGGGCAGACTGGAAACCCTGCTGGCATAGCAGTTAAGTGCTACAGTTGCTAACCAAAAGGTCAGCAGTTTGAATCCACCAAGAGCTCCTTAGAAACTGTGTGACAGTTCCACTCTTTACTATAAGGTCACTATCAGTCAGAATTGACTCACCGGCAGTGGGTTTGATGTTTTTGTTTGTTTGAAGGGCAAGTAGGAGTACAACAGTCACTTTTAAATTATGTTCGGTAGCACACTGGGATTCTGAGGAAAAACCCCAGGAATGAGAGGGGCCAGGAGTGAGGTAAATGGGATGCAGTAGGGGCCTATATTTTAAGAGAGTCTCAGGACCAGCCAGATTTAGGAGATACTGGGTTAAAGTCACGTCTAGATAGTAAATAACTGTTGATTTTGGCTTTATAGCACCTATTTACTGCTTTTGATAATGTCTTCTCAATTTGTCACCTTTCCACACCTCCAATCCACCTGGTTGGGTAACATGACCCCTACCCCTACTGCAAGGTGGGCCCATGCTCCGAGTTCAGCCATTCTGAACATTCCTGTTTCCCAGCTCTCTTTCTAGTAAGTGACAGGAGTCTCTTAGAGTCTCTAACAGCCAACAGGAGCAAGAGGGAGGAGAACTAGGTAACTTGTTCAGGAGTAGTTAGAGAACAGGAAGAGAAACTAGGAGCAAGATGGTCTCCTGACCTTCAGTGCATGTCTGACTACATTATGTGGCCTTTGAGTATTGTTTATTCCCATTTCTCCATAGGAAAGCAGGGCTGAAGAGAGAAGCACACTGAAGGGTACCTTGATGAGACAAAACCAGACGGATACAGAGCTACACTTGGAGTTTTCAGTTCTGGAACCAGTAAATTGTAGCCCTTTGAGCTGAGTGTCTGTCAAGGCCAAATAACAAAATTTTGTTCTAAAATGCCATTTGGAGGCACCAGCATTTCTTTGACCATCCTATCCTTGAACACAGGGCTTATGGAAGCAGGTAATAGACCATTCTGGGAAGTTGCTTTTAACTTAGAGGCCCAGACAGGTCCTTGAGCCTCTCTCTGTACAGGGCAATTGAGGAGAATGATCACAGGCCAAGCTAGATTCCTAGGAATGCCTCAAATCCAGCACTAGCCCTTGAGGCAAACCAGCTGTTCCAGGGCCCTCTTAAAGTACCCCAAACTAGGGCCAGGCCAGAATCTTGGGGAGTACCGAGGTCAGGCCTCAAGGTCAAGATTCTCATGTCAGGCAAGAACTTCCTTTCTTCAGTCTCAGCTCATCCTCCTTCCCAAGAACTCAAGTGTGGCCACTGAGGATGGAATAAATCAAAAGGAGCGCTGGTGTCGGGATGAGAGCCTGGGGCCGCAGGCTAGTTAAGAGTTACGTTGTCTGGGTGAAGCCACTTCCCTGAGATAGTTTTCTCATTTCAAAATGAGAAGAACAATATAAATCCTAGACTCACTGGTGGGAGGAGGGACTACTTTAAGATATTATGGAAAAGTGCTTTGTAAATTGTGTAAACACGTAGAAATTCACGGACAGTGACAGAGAACTATGGCTGCTAAAACAAGGATAAGCAGGTTGAATACATCTAGCAGCTGCTCCTTGGAAACCCAGTGGAACAGTTCTACTCTATCCTATAGAGTAGAGAGTCAGAATTGACAGCAATGTTTTTTCTGCTTTATTTTTAATGGTCGCATAATCTGAAACAACCTTTTGGCCCCTTGATTAGACTGTCCTTCTGGGTTTTTTGTGAAAGCCGGCAGAGCCAGAGGAGCTCTGTGGAAAGGATATACCGCCACCTTGCGCCTACAAGAGGAACTGCAATTATAACCATACACTTCCAGGGATGAACACATCTGTCTCCTTCCCAGCAGTTCTCTTCCTACTTTTAAAAAAAATATTTTACTGTGCTTTAAGTTAAAGTTTACAGTCTAAGTCAATTTGTCACACAAAAACTTACACACACAGTGCTATGTAACTCTAGCTGCGCTCTCCAACCTGTGACAGAACCCTCCCCCTTTCCACCTTGTATTTCCCATGTGCATTCAACCAGCTCTTGTCCCCCTCCACCCTCTGGACAGGAGCTGCCCAGTTAGTCTCATGTATCTACTTAAGCCAAGAAGCAAACTCTTCACAAATGTCATTTTCTGTTTTATAATCTAGTCCAATCTTTGTCTGAAGAGTTGGCTTCAGGAACGGTTTCAGTTCCGGGCAAACAGAGAATCTGAGGTCCATGCTCTCTGGGGACCCTCCAGTCTGTTGGACCATCAAGTGTGGTCTTTTTAACAGAGTTCTAGTTCTGCACACCCATGTTTCTCCCACCACTTCTGGGGCTGTTCCGTTGTGCTCCCTGTCAGGGCATACATTGGTGGTGGCCAGGCACCATCTACTTCTTCTGGTCTCATGCTGATGTATGCTCTGGCCCTTGCCATCTCTTGCAAAGCCTGGTGGCATAGTGGTAAAGTGCTACATCTGCTAACCAAAAGGTCACCAGGTGCTCCTTGGACACTCTATGGAGCCATTCAGTAGGGTCACCATGAGTTGGAATTGACTTGGCAGCAGTGGGTTTGAGTGCTGGGCTTTGCATCTTTCAGCTTACATTTTTTATGTCTTTGATGTCTTTCCTTTTCTTCAGCTCTAGGTGTGTTGGGACCAATTGATGCTACTTAGATGGCTGCTTGCTAGCTTTGAAGGCCCCAGGCACCACTCACCAAAGTGGGATGCAGAAAATTCTCTTAAAAACTTAGTTATGTCAATTGACTTAACTGTCCCCTAAAACCACGGTCCTCAGAATGCCTCCCCTGATACTGTGTCCATTATATTTAGGAAGTGTCTTAGCTTTTGGTTTTGTCCCCCTGAGCTGACCTCCCCTCTGCTGTTTGCTCTCCCTCCCTGAACCTAAGTCAATTCCTACCTGCTGTCTAATCACTGAATGCCCCTTCCCGCCCTCCCCATCCTTGTAACTATCACAGACTATTTTCTTCTACCTTTAAACCTTCTCTTCGGATCCAACTCGACGGCACTTGGCTTGGCTCAGTCCTTGTAATAGTGGCCTCATAAAATAGTTGTCCTTTTGCAACTTACTAATTTCGCTCATCATAATGTCTTCCAGAGTCCTCTGTTACATTTCCTGAGATCACCACTGCCCTTTATCATTGCATAGTATTCCACTGTGTGAATACACCGTAGTCTGGTTATCTATCCATCCATTAATGGGCACCTAGGTTGATTCCATCTTTTGCTATTGTGGGCAGTGCTGCAATAAACACCAGTGTGCACATATCTATTCATGTGACAGTTGGTTTTTCTCTGGGATTATACTCCAAGAAGTGAGACTGCCAGACTGTATGGTATTTCTATTTCTAGCTTTTTACTTATTATCGACTCTTTGTCCTTCAAATTCCTGGACACAGAAAAGGCAAGGTAGAAATGAGAAATGACAAACAGACATACCACAACTCAAATCATACACCATCCTCAGGATAGACAAGGTTAGCTCCTTCAGGCCCAGGCAGCTGAGTTTATACCTAAAAAGGAAACACATACAAGTGCCCCCACACTGATCAGCTCTGTCAAGGAAGAAGAAACATTCGACATTCATTCCTATCATGGAAATGCTTTATTTCACAATTTTACTCCAATTCAGTGTCTGAAGGAGCCCTGGTGGTAGAGTGGTTAAGCAATCAGCTGCTAACAAAAAGAGGTAAAGGTCTGCAGTTCAACTCCACCAGCCACTCCTTGAGGGGGAAAAAAGTATACCCAGGCATAGGAAAAAATCCAGATACACCAAAGTTTTTCAAGAAAATATTCTGCATCCCACTCTGGCTGAGTGGTGTCCAGGGTCTTAAAAGCTAGCAAGTGGCCATCTAAGTAGCATCAATTCGTCCCAATTACCTGGAGCAGAGAATGAAAAACATCAAAGACATAAGGGAAATATGAGCCCAAGATACATAAAAGGCCACATAACCCAGAGACTACATCAGTATGACACCAGAAGAACTAGAGGGTGCCTTTGGAAGAAAAGATTATAGATGATTTTTATTTCTTCCATGTGTGTTTCTGTATTTTACAAGTTTTCTACATTGAACACAGGCATCCTTTTGTGATCATATTTGCATAATTATCATAAAACAAATAAAAATGTTAATGTTCTATGAATATTTTGTATAAAGTTGGTTCCCATCCATTTTCAGTGTCATTGGGCTGCAAAGAGGGACAAAAAGGATTTAGAAATCACAGCTTTTGTTACTGAACCAGGTGTTTGCCAGAGATTAAGCTCCACTTTGGGTCCTGGGGGGCAATCTCCAGCTGCCAATCCTACAGACTCCTGCCCCAGGCACCCTTCATTCCCAGCAGCTCTCCTACTAGGCAGTGCTCAGTTCTGCCCTGATGGGACCCACATTCAAAGGCTCAGAAAATCAAGCAGGGAGGCAGAGGAAGGGCCACAGAAATGCTCTTTACTTCACTCTCTTTGCGCAACTTTTCATCCAAGGTGCACCCAGACCTTTCATGCCATATTCTCACTGACCATGTCAGCCTTAATTGCTGAGTCACCAACTTCAAAGGACAGGGGTTTCTGTAGTTGATTGAGACAGACTGGCGCGATGGAAAACCCACTGCTGTTTCCTCTCCACCAAGTGCCATGCCACAAACTAGTCACACAGCTTCTAGCATACCAACATCACACACAGCCCTATACCAAACGATTTAATAAAGATATGCCTTTATTTTTACATCAGTAAGAACACAGTTTCACATTCAAGACCCCTTTTTCAAGGTTCCCTCTTTTGATTAATACTTCCCCATTTTCTAGCACCAAAACAGAAAATAACTTTCAAACTCATTCAAATTAGATTTTGCTCACTGCTTACATTGACTTTTCTTTCGCTACATAGTGCAAACAAAGGTAAAGCAGTGCTATAGGTCAAGTTCAAGTTACTTTTTCATCCAGTACTACTACATTGAAATAATTGTTTGGGAAAGTTGCAGTTACTTCCTTTGGCTACGAGAATTCAGTTCTCTCAAGTTACAAATCATCTGGCCCAGGCTATCACTGGCCAAAAAAAAAAAAAAAAAAAAAATCAGGGTAATACAGGAGTACAAAGTCTGAGGTTATGGGCATTGTCACTTACGAGCTGTGTGACCTTGCCTCAGTGGGGCCAAGCATGGTTTTATCAGCTACAAGAGAGGTACAACAGTAACGAGGGGCGTCTGGGCACACCGAGCCTCACATTCCTCTCTGGTGTTGAAGCGGTTGGCGTTGCCCCCGCAGCTGCCGTACCAGAACTGCCGGCAAGCCTGCTCCTCTCCGTCGTAGTACCACTGCAGGAGGTAATCCTGGCACTCGCCTTCCTCTGGACCCAGGAAGCAAGGACCTACTGAAGACAAAGGCAGAGAGAGCTGAAGCCCCTGTATGAGCATGAGGCAGACACTCATGGAGGGAAAGAGCAACGGCTTGCAAGCACAGAATCCCAGCCTTACCATCAGCTGGCTGTGTGCCCTCAGGCAAGCAAGTTAATCTCGCTGAGCCTCAAATACCCCAACCATAAACACTATTATTTTAAAAGAAGCCTACTTCACCAGGTTGTTGCATGGCATCTTGTGACACAGGAGGCCTGACAATTAAGTCTGCGAACTTCACTGTTCTAAGTGCTGCATGCCTCACTCCCGAACAGCAGTACAGTCACCTCTGAAGTACCCCCTAGGGAAGTTATGCACGACACCAGTGCGTAGTCCGCCCTTCTAAGCAATTTTGGGGCTCTCTGGAATGGCCATTGCACACAGTGGCATGGTGGCAAGCTTGCAAACTTAACAGTATAGTTGTTTGTGAGGGAGCTTTTAGCCAGAAAACAAATAACTGTATTGGAACACCCTCTCTACTCACCTGATCTGGCCCCCAGTGATTTTTTTCTTTCTCCAAAGATTAAGGAAATATTGAAAGGAAGACATTTTGATGACATTCAAGATATCAAGGGTAATCCAACGACAGCTCTGATGGCCATTCCAGAAAAAGAGTTCCAAAAGTGCTTGGAAGGGTGGACTAGGTGCTGGTGTTGGTGCACAGCTTCCCAAGGGGAAGACTTCAAAAGTGACTGTAGTGATATTCAGTCATGAGGTATGGAGCACTTTTACTAGGATAAGTTCGGGAACTTAACTGTCAGAACTCATATGTGAAAGGGTCAATACAATCATGGCTATTATTTTGCCTAGTGCCTGGCATATGGCAGCTGTATCACAGGCAATGAATAAAGCTTTCTGATGATGAGAACTGCTCATTATGCTACTCTTCCTTCATTTTCAAGCCATCTCAATCACTTACCTACTGTCAAATCTCTCCAGTCTTCTACTGACCTCAGCAAATCCAGCTTACTTCTTACTTCCTGGACCCTGACCCTTGCCCAGTAAGTTAAGACACCTATTCAAAAAGCATGATAGTTCTGGAAAATGAAATCTAGTGCTGAGAGTCAACAAGCGACAACAGACGGATGGCCTGAGTTTTAAATCAGGCATTCATGTTTTTCAGTTGAGTAATCCCTGCCTTCCACAGAGAACTGATTTCATTGGGTGCACTTCCTATCATAGAAAAGTATTTTTGCTCTAGGTCTGTCTTGCAACATAGAAATCCCCCAAATAGTTCCCCCTGAGTCTTCCAAGTACCTCCAAATAAAGATGATACTGTCATCAGAAAGCAAGGGTTCAAGTTCATGGTCTGATGCCAAGAAGTACCCTACTAACTTTCTATTACCATAATCGGTACAGACTAGTTTTCCTGGAGGAGCAACCATGTGCTGTACCCAAGAAGACCAGATGCATACACTCTAAACAGGATAAGGACTTGGCAATGGAAATTTCCCTACACCGTGAGCAGGTACACTGAATCTGCCCACTGCATAACCCCTAACTCTGGAGGTATATGACAGTAAGTAGAGATAGCCTGGGAGAAGGTACTAGAAAAAACTCTTCTCCAAATACTTATTAGAGTCAACAGGCAGACATTCCACATGGTGAACCTTTGTGGCTCTGTTCTCCATACAGAACAAACAGACTTGGCGCTCAGCAGTCAGGGCTGGCACCACCCTCTACTACGACCAACAGACTGGACCCCCCAGAACCAAGGACAACTTAACAAATCAATTGCTTTTCCTAGTGCAGCTTTGTGACTTTTGCCTTTAGAATGCCAAAATCAAACAGCGGCTGCTTTTCCTACATCACACTTCCAGGGCAGCACTGTCCAGCAGAACCTTCTGCAGTCATGGAAATGACCTGTAGTTGCATTAGCCAGGACAGTCGCCACTAGCCCATGTGACTGTTGAGCATTTGCACTGTCACCGATGCTAAAGGAAGCTGAAATTTTAATTTCATCCAATTCAGAATTATTTAAATTTCACCAGCCACATGTGGCTAGTGGTTCTCAGGTCTGCAGAGCTCTAGGTGAATGAGTCCTTCCTGCTTTAAACCAATCATCTCTAAACTATTCCTTTTCAGCTTAACACTCACTATGCCTCTGGGGCTCTTCATTTATTATTAGTATGGTATGCAAAATTGCCTTGGGGGCCAACACATGTCCCCTCAAGCAATTCTTGCTAGCCTTCAATTTCACATTTAGCATTCTTCTTACCAAAAATACTAACTTCAGCCCTCTAGGCAGAATCCTGCAGTGGTGCTTACTTTTTGACTCAGACAAGTCCACAGTATCAAAGAATAAAGGAAGGAAGGAAGGAAAATAGGAAGGGAAGGAGGGAGGAAAAAGAAAAATTTGGTCAGAGACAAGGAGCAGCTACGACAGAATTGTGGCGCTGCCCAGGCTGGTTCTAATTGTTGGTCTACGCCTCTTATAAGATTGCTCGACTTGGAGGTGAAAGAAGCAAGCACACAAAAAGAGATGCGTGTGCTCTGGAGACACAGTGGTGAAATTGAAAATACAGCAAGATCAGCCTGGTGCCTGTGAAGAGCAATGGCCCTCATTTAGTTCTTCACACGGGTGTGCAGTAAAAGCATTCTGGTGCTGTGGCAGAACTCAAGTTAAGATACAGGAGCAGAAAAGAGGCCATGAAAATTTAATTCTACCTGGGGACCCAGGGGTCCCTCTAGGGAGAGATGAAACTCAAGCTGCATAGTAAAATACACAGAGATGTGGATCAAGTGAACTCTGCAGTGCAGATGGACGGTGACAGTTAGGGATACAAGGTAACTGCAAACAGCAGAAAATATTCTGAGTGAGAGGTATACGTAGGGAAATGGCAGCCAGTAAGGCCACAAAGGTCTCAGCCCAGGTCTAACTGTGCAGACTTTGGGTGGTGGCATAACAGTTAAGTACTACGTCTGCTACCCATGGAGGCTGGCAGTTCAGAACTGCCAGGCACCTCTTGGAAACTCTGTGGAGCAGTTCTACTCTGTCCTATAGGGTTGCTATGAGTCAGAATCAACTCAGTGGCAGAGGATTTTGGTTTTGCACGTAAAAAGATGACACAATCATATTCGTATTTAAAAAAAATTAATCTGACATGGAGAGTGAATTGGAAAAAGCACAAAATGAAGCAAGTTAAACAGCACTGGAACTCTACTCTAGTTAAAAAGCCAAGGCCTTAAGAGTGAAGGTGGGGACAAAAATATCCCCCGAAGTTTTTCCTTAAACCAAACAATAGCTTCACTAAACCAGTAGAAAAAAAAAATGTATCTACCTTGAACATTATGTTCTTCGAATGGAACCCCCATGGTGTAGTGGTTAAAAGCCTGGCTGCTAACCAAAAGGTTGGCATTTCAAATCCACTAGTTCCTCCTTGGAAACTCTGTAGGGCAGTTCTACTCTGTCCTCAACCACTAAGAGTGGTTGAATTGGCATATGTTTTGATGTATGTATGCTCAAGAACAGCAACAAAACAAATTTTAAAAAGACAAATCAATCAGTCAAGGTACGGGGAGAGAAGACGGATCTGAGAAATGATGAGGAGAAAGTTATGCCCAGATTCAGACAGCTCGTGGGGCCTTCCACTCTTGGGTCAATGGCGGTTCATTACATTAAAGACAGTACATACATAGAAAGGTCTGAAGGGGAAATGCAGTGAGTTCACTTTGCTTAACAGTTTGTTCGAGATGACTGTGGGCATGCTCAAAGGCGCAATCAGGAAGGTAGTTATATACACTGGTCCTCAGGAGAGAGTCTTAGATGGGAAATATTGATTTGGGTATCATCAGTACAGAGGAGATAGTTGAAGTAATGGTAGAAAAGTTTGTACAAGTGGAGTGTGTGTGTGTAGTGCTTAAGGGACTGAGGAAAGGACCCTGAAGAAGGCCATGATGGAGTCCTCATGACATTAATGAAGCTTAAGCTATAGGATCCCTCACCTGCACAAAACTTAAACACGAAACCAAACTTACTGCCGTCCAATTGATTCTGACTCACAGTGATCCTATAGGTCAGAGTAGAACTATCCTGTCGAGTTTCCAAGGAGCACCGGGCAGATTTGAATGGCCAACCTTTTGCTAAGCAGACACAGCACTCAACCACTATGCCACCAGGGTTTCCTCACCTGCACAAGTCTCCTCTAAATTTTTACTTTTGTACTTAATTTTGTATTAATTTTACATTCTTTTCTTAAAAAGCACCACCCTCCAACTTGCACAAGCTGCAGGTTCCATAAAACCTGGGTCTCTTTTTGAGGATGGACCCGGGAAGAGGACTCCACAAAGACGAACTAGTCAGAAGGAGAAGAACAAGGTAAAAATGTGTCTCCAGAATCAAGGAGACGAGAAAACTTGAAGAGGAAGGTCTGTGCCAAACCCAAGGGCCTCAAGTCAGCGAGGTCGGAAAGAGCTCTTTGGTCCCCCCTGAACAGTTTATAAAAAGTGTGAAAACAAGGGCCAGCTTCGCTCTGTGACAAGAGGGCACGCAGGGAAGGTGACAGAGACGCAGGGAGCTTCCAAAGGTAGCACCTTGTCACTCTTCTTTTGAGATGCAAACAAAATGGGGTAGTTGCTAAACCAAGAGGTGTGGAGGAAGGTGCTTGAGGAGGTGGTGAAGGTTAGACTGGTCTTGGAAGGTTATAAGAGAGAGTTGAACAAAGTTAAGTAATAGTGCGGTGGGAAGTTCCGGGGATTAGTTTGTTAAGTCCTTCATGCTTCACTTTTTTGGTCTTTGAGTGGGACTGGATTCAATGACAGTAAACCACCTCTCTTTCACTCTGATTCTGTGGCCAGTGATGCCTTATTTACCTAACAGTGGTTCTCAGTTTGCTCAGTGAAATCCTGCTAAGTCCCACAACAAGAGGATCTGATGGAATTTGTCTTGGGTGAAGTATTGGCATTGGGAATGTTACAGAATTCTCGGGTGATTTTACTATACAGCCAAAACTGATAGCCACTGCCCTACTAAGACTGCCTGAGGATATTCTATGAAGAAAATGTAATCAACACGGTAAATTCTCCTTTGTTTAATTTTCACTCTGAAGAGGTAAATTGTTACTGTTCCTGCTGGGAGTGTGTATTCCTACCTCTATCTGGATTTGTTCTTTCCTTTGCCACATATTTACTGTGGAATCAAGAGTTACAGTGTTATACTGGTAGTGTAGTGGTTAAGTGCTATGACTGCCAACCAGAAGGTCAATAGTTCAAATCCACCAGGTGCTCCTTGGAAACAATGAGGGCAGCTCTACTGTCTACAGGGTCACTATGAGTCAGAATCAACATGACAGCAGTGGTTTTCACAGCTAACTTGGCTTATATGCTTACTACATGACAAACACATGAACAACCTTTGAGGTAGGTAGTCATATAATCCCCATTTTACAGAAAACTCAGCCACAGATTAAATAACTTTCCCATGATGACCTAGCTAGCAGGCCAAGATGAGGAACTATCTAACCACGTTTACCATCTCTGTAAAATTATTTCTAACTTAGTCTAAGCAGGACTGGCCACATTGCTCAGAAGAAACTCTTTGAGAGTTTTAACAACTTCAGACAAGATCCTGTATTTCTTTCTTACAGGTTCTCTGCTTTGCTTGATTTCTTGATCACATGTCTGAGGCAACTTGGCATTTAAACCTGAAGTCAATGCTACAGTTGTTTTAAGTGGACCCAAAATGGTGTTTAAACGTGGTCAGAACCCATGTGGCCACTGAGGAATGATGGAGCCTGCCTGCAAGGTGCCATCTGCCCTCAAGGTCAGGAGTAAGGTCACCACCCCTGCAAGAGATGGCTGCTTCTCTGCATTGAAGTACAGATACTTAGTAGATCTGCCTCTAGACATTCCCTGAAATAGCTTCCCCGCCAGCTCCACCTTGACCACCAGATACAAGATAGCCTTGCTATGCTTTTTTAAACTAATTTTTTAAGCTCTGCACACAAACTGATGCATTTGGAAGGAAGGTGTATAAAAAGCCACAATTCTCAAGCTAACACTTGGAGTATAGGCATTTTTTAAAAACAAAGATGCAAAAGGTAAATCCAACTTACGAAGCAAGGGCGAGTTTTGGTTTTTACCATAGGTGGTGCCTAAATTGAGCTCTTTCCTTCTTTCTTCCTGTTTTGCTGGTGTTTCTTGTTCATTTTTTCCAGAATCATATTTGTTCTTTTCATAGTAACTTTTGAGTGTTTCTTGCTGAGTTACAGCTGTTGTCGTGGCTGTTTGCACCTTGCCTAGAAAAGTGTCTTTTGCTTCATGTGCTTTCAAATCATCAGCAAAGGTAGGCATACCAAACTGGAGGTTGAGCAACCTGTAGACAAACAGTCACATCAGATCGCATAACCAAACCTCAAGACCTGAGAGGTTCAAGGCCCAAGGAAGACTGCTGGGCCACAGATTCAACACACTTTACCGCATCAGCTACTTCCGTAGATCTGTAGAGGTTTCGGGACAAATAGCAGGGTAATATGTTTGGCATTATCAATTTTAAAGAAAAGACCATGCATTTTGCGTGTACATGTGTTTAAGTGTTTGTACATATTTATATACTTATATATCCTATATACATCATATAGAGAATGAAAAGCTTTGGAGAGTATAAGATTTTACCCAGCGTATACCTCTGGGATTACAAAATGGGACGGGCCAGGGGGTTAGACAGTGGGTTGATGTTATGGAATGGAATGGATGTTATGGAATGGAATGGAAATTCTCTAGGGACTTAGTCTCCCACCTGTGGGTACAGCAGTGAGACAAGCTCCACTCTGCCTTGAGCCTACCTCTGGAGATGCATGGCTCGCAGCAGGGTGTCCCCGCGGTTAGGGGTCCCACATTCACCACTGAGCTCTGGGGGTGGGTACTGATTCGTTTCACCTAAAAATAACATGAAATAAGATACCAAGTCAGATCGAATAAAACAAAAAACAATATAAAAATGAAACTAAAATAAAATCAGCATAAAACAAAACAAAGTGACCCATTCAGATATGAAATTTACAATAAAGTCGAATCTCAAAACAAAAGCATAAAATGTATCAATTACAATATGTGAATCATATAAAATAAAGTCACAACATAAAAGAACATTAAAAAACAACATAATAAAGCACAAAAAATTAAAATGAAATTGAAACAGACTATAAAAGTGATTCCTTCAGATTGCTTCTCCCTCAAAGAATCTCTAAGTCATTAACTTCCAATTCTCTCCACCATGCCCTATAAAGATAAGGAAATCCAAGTTCAGAGAAGTTCACTGACTTTCCTGGGATCACACAGCTGGCTAGTGGCAGGGGCAAGACTGGTGCCACCGAGTCAGTTCTGACTCACAGCAACCCTATGTACAACAGAATGAAACACTGCTAGGACTAGAAGCAATTCACGACTTCAACTCATAGCAAACCCATTAAAAAAAAACACTGCTGTTGAGTCGATTCTGACTCATAGTGACCCTACACAACAGAGTAGAGCTGCCCCATAGAGTTTCCATGGAGCACCTGGTAGATCTGAACTGCCGAGCTTTTGGTTAGCAGCTGAAGCACTCAACCCCTGTGCAACCAGGGTTTCCATACGGACTCTACTCAACCAAAAAAAAAAAAATTCTGACTCATAGTGACCCTACAGGACAGAGTAGAGCTGCTCCATAGAGTTTCCAAGGAGTGCCTGGCAGATTTTGAACTGCAGATCCTTTTGCTTAGCACCTACCCACTATGCCACTAGGGTTTCCAGGACCCTACCAGAGAGGTGCAGATGCTATGTTAAAAATTCTCTTCTAAGATGTCCATTGGACTTTCCTGATTCCTTCAGTAATCAAAGAAGCAGGTGTCCTTCCAGGCCCACAGTGCGCTGTCACACACTATTACAAACTGACAAACTAATGTCTCCCAGCGGGGAGGGCAAGCAAGCCTCACATGTCACAGTGAGGGATCCTGAACTGAGCTATTCTGGATTACACATTGGCAGATGCAACACAAGGCAAACTCCTGGAAAGGTGACAGAATTATAACCCCCTCCCCTGCATCCCCTCTATCCGAATGATCGCTATTATTTATGCTAGGGACACAGATTCGGCTTCCACAAACCTGATTTGACTAATTCTGACTGGGGTTGAAGGTCGGGGCCAGAGAGGTGATCAAGTCTGCCCTGAACACACTGTCACAGCCCTTGCCCTAACCTTGGTCACCTGTGAGCGAAGACCTTGGACTTGAACTCCCATCGTTTCTCCCTTACTTCCTGGCCAGTCTCTGAAGACCTCTGACTTGCGCACTGCCTTGTGAGCCTCTAAAGAAAAGTCATATACCCTTGTCGTGCAAAGTGAGGTTCAAGGACCCATAGCACCAGCAACATTCAGGAGGTTCTTAGAAACGCAGAGTCACAGGCCCCACCCAGACCTAATGAATCAGAACCCAGATTTTAACAGGGCCCCTAGGGGGCTGATGCTCAAGATAAAGTCTGAGAAGTACTGTCATAAATCACTCCATTAATGCCAAGTGCCCTCCTTACTGCCATTAACAGCAGTAACCATATTTTAAAAAGTTACTGTTGAGTTGATTCTATAGTAACTTTTACAGAATCAACTCAATAGTAACTTTCTTTTTGGTATTGTTATTACTATTTATGGAGTGACTTGGAACAGCACTTTATCGAGTTGATTCTATGGAAACCCTGGTGGCATAGTGGTTAAGTGCTATGTCTGCTGACCAAAAGGTCAGCAGTTCAAATCTGCCAGGCGCTCCTTGGAAACTCTATGGGGCAGTTCTGCTCTGTCTTACAGGGTCATGATGAGTCGGAATCGACTCGGCGGTAGTGGGCTGGAGGAGGTTTGAGCTGACTCTGACTCATGGCGACCCCGTATGCGTGCAAAGTAAAACTGCCCTTCACAGGGTTTTCAGTGGCTGATTTTTCGTAAGAGGATCTGCAGGTTTTTCTTCTGAGGCACTGGTGGCCCTGAACCTCTGACCTTTTGATTAACAAGCAGTCAAGTACTTAACGGTCTGCACCACCCAAGGATGCTTATATCTGCGGTTTATGCAACTTCAGTGCTTTCAAGATCCCTCTCGTCATCACACTGAATGTAGGCTTCACAAATAGGGAAGAGACTAAGTTCATTTTGGCACATGAGAGAATCTAGAACCTATGTGGAAGCCAGTGGCCTCTCTGCCACCACATGAGAGGTTCAGGACAAGGAGCCTGGAGAAGATCTGGCAGAGTCAGGGCAATGCCAAGGCAGACGTGGGTACCCCCGGGCTCCCCAGAGGCTTCAGAGCTGGACATAACTCATCCAGAGTGTTAGCGCTATGGGCATCTGCCCAAATGCCAGATCCTTTAAGTTTCTCTCTCCACCCGACCAGTGTCATTCTCAGTTCTCTGAGGCCACCTACTGTGCAGGAGGTTGAAAAAGGCTCGCGTGAATCCCCGGGCGTAGGCCATGTCCTGGTCGGAGACTCCCTCTAGACGCAGCAGGTGCTGCTCCGAGGGGGCACTGGCCACGTAGCCCAGCTCAGCCAGGTCCAGGGGCCCCACGCCTGGGCCTAAGGCCAGCACAAACAGAGCAACACCCTTGCACTTGGCTTCCAAGGACACAGTCCATAGCTTCTCCTGGTCCCAGCTGCTGGTCTTGCTGGCCACGATGGCAAAGAGGACCCGTACTTTTCGAGGCAGCGGGGCTGCCAAGAGGACCTCCTCCAGCGTCCATTCTAGGGCATGGCCCAGGGCCGGGGCTCCCTGTGGTGGGTGGCCAGCGGCCTTGTGGACCTGCTGCTGCATCTGAGTCTGGTCGCCGTAGGAGGTCAGGCGGAAACTCTCAGTCACTGGAGGGCGCGCCCCGCTAGGCCTGAACCCAGGGGTTGTGTATGTCACCAGGGCTGCGCGCGCCCAGTAGGGAGACAAGCTGGGCTGCTGGGCCATGTCCAGGTCATCAAGTGCAGTGGCCACTATGCTCAAGGCTGCCTGGTACACTTCAGCGCTGGTGCCTTGGGAGCCATCCACCACGAATGCCACATCCACGTCCACTGCTAGGGGCCTCTGAGTGCCCAGTTCGCAATTTGGGTGGGGTCGGCACTTGTCTGGGGAAGAGACACAAGGAAAGGCCGAGATTAGACAGGAATCTCGTTCATTTCCATACAAAACACATTTCCAGACCATTAATAGGATAGCTGCAGCACAGTGCTGCCACAGGCATGACACTGCCACACTGAGCCCACGGGCACTCGGAGTAGATGTGCCCAACTTTCTAAAAGACAGACTCGAAAACCATCATACTCCACATTCAACGATCATAATCACTGCACCACTTGGCTTCCTCACTTCTGGGTCTACCAACAACTCCCACTCCCCAACAAAGCAATATAGATGAATTGCTTATTAAGTAGGTATATCAACAGCAAGTGAATGTGTGGGAAGCCACACAAAAACACTGACTGCTAGGGCTGGGAGTGACTTTAAAGACACATATGAAACAGTCATTTTTGTAGGTCAAAAAGTGATAAAATGAAATGTAGCACTTTCTTCCAGTCTGCATACAGGCACCAAACCACAACAGCACCAGCAGTACATGTGACTTGGTCACCAATAGAAACCATGGACATTTCTGTATCGGGTCACAGTTGTTCCAGGTACCTTAGTATTATTCGTACTCATCCATGCTTGGAACTGACAATAGTTACTAGTATTTAGTATGTTAACAAGGAATCACACATTTTACTAGATCAAAATCTTTTAATATTTTGATAGTGTATTTTCAGTGTAATTATTTTCCTTTGTCATTCTCTGTATTCCTTTGTGCTTTGAAATAAGTGCTATTCTGAGGAGGCCACAGGTTTAAGCCCGATGCCAAAGGGGTCTACGGAACAAAAAAGGTTAAAGGCTCTGATTTGGAGCATTAGCACAGCACAGAGGTTGAAGCCAAACTGTTCCACAGCCCAAAACAACAACATTAAATTTTAAAAAAGATATTTTTAAACATATTTGTATACACAAAGTCTATGTATATATAAGATTTTGCAGCCAGACTGTCTGCTTCAGATGCAGGCTTTACCCTGTTGCCATGCAGCTCCCTGGATGGCATAAATGGCTTGCGCTGGGCTACCCTGGCCAAAGGCAGCCTTTCCCGTGTGTCAGTTTCCTCGTCTCCCAGGTGGAGGCAGTGACGATAGTCACAGTATCCCTCTTACGAGGTGGTTGGGGAGGTTTAAGTAAAAACGAGTTAATTTATTTACGTGTTAATCTGTTTAACACAATGCCTGCACATAGCAACAGCTCAGTAAACATCAAGAGAAGAAGCTGACATTGAAAGAGGTGATGTGTCAGATGAGATGACAGCTATGAAAGGAGTTCATGAACTCTACGAATAGCAGTTACTGTATTTGACTTGGCCAAGTTTTCACAGTCAAATCTCTCACGGCAGCGGTAAGTCTTAGAAAGGATCAAGTACCAGCAAAACAAAAAACCCAAACCCGTTACCACTGAGTTGATTACAACTCATAGCAACCCTATAAGAGAGAGTAGAACCGGCCAACAAGGTTTCCAGGGAGTGACTTGTAGATTTGAACTGCTAACATTCTGGTTAGCAGCCAAGCCCTTAACTGCACCACCACAGAGAATTAAACCCTGTTTTGAACTCACTTTCCAGACTCTCCTGGGCCTTGGGTGAAGCAGAGATGGATGGGAGCTCCTCACACATGGGTGGGTAGGCATGGATTTCAATGGGAGGCTCAGCCTCTGGCAAAGGATAGTGTGGGGTGTGGAACAAAACCATGCAAGACGGGGACCTAGAGGTACCAAATCTCTCGCCAGTGTTCTACTGCCAGCCAGTGGTAGTTTCAGGCTTAGAACCCAGGACTCTGGACTCTTAGTTCAGGGCTCTGCACTGCACACTAAGTGCCATTAAGGCAGGAACCACAAGCACAGCTCTCTACAGGAGCGCCGCACGACAGATTACGAGCAGAGCAGACCAGGGTTAAAACAATACGAAGGGGTAGGAGCTGCAGAGCCCAAGGCAACACACGACCCATCCAAACGGGCAGGTGTAACTCAGCTCTGACTGACGTGGCCACACTGGGAATGCAGTGTCTGTGCTTCTCAAAGCTACCCTGAATTTTTAAGAGAAATTAGCAATCGAGACTGAATATGGAATTCCCACATTTTACAGCTGTGTCTGCCAAGAAAATACACAACTGAGAGCAGGTTCAGCCTATGACCAGTCATTTCTTCACCCTGTTGAACAGGCATCCTTCTGATCAGGAATGCTGCCCAGGCTTACCATAGCAGAGAGTACAACGGGCCATATACTCCATGTCCACTTGACTCACTGTCTCCCAGACGAACAGGTGGAATCTGTTGGTCACGTCCCTCTAATTCAAACACACACACGTTTCTGATTAATGTCTAAATATGTATGTTTATATCTATGTATACATGTATAAAATTTGGTATTACATATTACAGTTCTTTAGTCTTTTTCTCTAGTTCTAACCTAGAGTTTAGACTATCAATGGGATGGCTACCAGAACCACGGCTCCTCTAACTCCCAGTGTATGTAAAACTCAGCCAATAACATGTTCACAGGGATGGAAATAAGGAGTAAGAGTTAAGGTTCAATTACTTATTATGTCCATGAATCTTGACTGACTTTCCACAGGATACAAATGCAGTGTGATGGATGTTATAAATATGAACAGGCAGACCCTTCAAAGAAGGGGTCTTGGAGGTCACATATTAGAATGGAAAGAGGTAGATACCATAAGGGAGGTTTCCCTTAGAGTGTTCTTGGAATTTACAGCCAAGACATATCACAACTAGGGGGCAAGAATGAGGAGTAACCAGGGAAGGCTTTGTGGAAGTGGCAAATCTTTAACCTTTCCAATTCCAAGTATTTAACAACTGTTATTAACATTTAAAAGGAAAACACAAACAGTAATAAATGTAGCAATAGGTACCATGAGACAAACTGGTTAGATGCTAAACAAATTTATTCCTTCACCTTCCTAGAAACACAGTTAGGTCGTATTTCCAACCTCCCTTACAGATAGGTGGGACCATGTGAGCAGGATTTGACCAACGGAATATAAGCGGAAGTGGTGTGAGACATTTCCAGTCCACACACTATACTGTATTGGTTCTTCTGTCCTAGTCTACCAGGCAGACACAGAGAGTCCAGAACAAGGTTTTGAGTCCCTAGGGTATGATGGAACCAATGATAGAAGGATCCCGGATCATGAAATGCCTGCATGGACAGAAATACCCGTTTCTGATCAGGAGCAGATTACCCACTAAATAAGGTATGCACAGGCTTACTTGTGTTGACTTACTAATCTTTAGTGCACACAAATCCTGGTACCCTAGTGGTTAAGTGCTGTTTGCTAACCAAAAGGTCAGCAATTTAAACCCATCAGGTGCTCCTCAGAAACTCAGTGGAGCAGTTCTAGTCTGTCCTACAGGATCACTATGAGTTGGAATCCACTCAATGGCAGTGGATTTTGTTTGTTCCTACAGTGTACAATTTCACATGGGATGGTGAAATTAGGCACTACAGATCAGAAAGCACAAGCAAACCTATACCTATCAGTGTAATCCATGCATCATAGCTCCTGACACACAGCACATAAGGAACCATAGTCCTGTGTAACAGATGGCAGAAATAAACCTTTCTCATGTTAAACCGCTTACTTGTGGGGATGAATGGCTTCACAGTTAACACGCCCAGCCTAATAGTCTGTCATCAGAGTTTCTACTTCCTGCTAAAACTAGAAATGCTTTCAGATTATTACTGTCAGGATTCAGGGAGTGCTTTGCAAAGAGGTGAGTGCCTAAGCTTAGTTAAGATCCACCTGTCTGTCCACGTCACTCAAATCACTCAGAAAAGGTCCCTGCTGAGGGTCAGCTCCTCCTTCTGCATTATCCACATGGCCAGGAACAAGCATGTTCTGTGCCACCTGCTGGGTAGCAAGGTGCTAAGGATATGAAGATGTCATACCAGCCCTCGGAGGGATAAATGGTCAAGGGCTACTTTGAAACAGACTCTGTTATAACATAGAATTACAGAGCTCTTCACCTCTAACTTTCTTGGGCTACAGCTTATCCCAAACATTGTCTCTTAGAGTGAGTTCGCTTGAAGGAAAAGCCCTCGTGGGGAAAGAAATCTAAGAGCTGCATATCTGTTTATGCCAATGGAACATTCCTCAATCTCCTGAGGAGAAAAGCAAAAGGCATCATTATGGACTGAAGTATGTTCTCCAAAAATAAGTATTGTGAATTTAAACTCTATGCCTGTGGTGACAATCCCACCAGAGCACGGGATGTCCTTGTTACATTCAAGAGGCACCATTAGCATAGGTTGTATCCTGAGTCAATGTCTTTTGAGATATAAAAAGACACGAAACAAGCAACTATGGGGAGCAGAGATGGAGGAAGAGAGACGCCAAGACACATGGAGATCTTCAAGGAACCAGGAAGCTGAAGAGATGAGGACATTCTTCAAGAGCCAACAAAGTTAAAAAGCCTTCCCCCAGAGCCAGTACCCTGAATTTGGACTTCTAGACTCATATAATGTGAGAAAATAAATGTATGTTTGTTAAAACCACCCATTTGTGGCATTCTATTATAGTGCACAAGATAACTAAGACAGAATTTGATACCAAGAGAGCAGGGAGTTGCTTTAATGGATGCCTAAAATGTGGAAGCAGTTTTAGAACTGGGTAACGGGTAGAGGCTGGGAGGATTTTAAGGTGCCTAAGAGGAAAATCCTAGATTGTCTCGGGGAGACTTGGTGGAATTCTGGATGTCAAAGGCAGTGCTGGCGAGGGCTCCAGAAGGAGGTGAGCAATAGAGAGTCTCTGTTGTTTTAGAGACTATATGTGGTGTCAGCAAGAATGTTGCTGAAAACGAGAATGTGAGATGTGTTTCTGGTGAGGCTTTCAAAGAAAATGACGACCACGTGATTAGACAACAGAGGAAAAGCAGTGGCCAAACAACCTATGTTCTAAATTATGATAAAATGTTTGGTAGAAAGTAGAACTTGACAGCGATGAGCTTGGATATCCGGCTGATGAGATTTCTAAGCAGGATTTTACAAGGTCTGTGTGTTTTCGTCTTGATGCTTATAGTGAAATGCAAGAGGAAAGAGATGGACTTAAAAATGAATGGCGCAAAAGGAAAATGGAACTTAACAGATTTGGAAAATTAGGTTATAAAGGCTAGAACACATGCCATACAATGTTCATCAAAGATGTGGTGACAACATCTCTTGTTAAAGGCATTGAGCCCATGACTGATGGATTTAACCAACTATCACAGCAGAAAATCCATCAATTTAAACTAAAGAGGACAGAGAAAGGATAAAATGAAAGAACACTGTCTGACTCTTGGTATTCCACAGGCAGGAAACAGACCAAAGGAGCTACATTTGTTGTCCTCCAAGAAAAGTAAAAGACCATCACTGGAATGGCTGGAAATCAGCAGAACTGTTGGAACGAGCATGGGATGCAGGGCCTTTCAAAGGGTGGGGTCATAGTCTCCTGGATTTCAGAGAGCCAGATCTCCACCAATCTGGTTCTAGAGTGTGAGGCTGCTGTTAAGGTACACCAGGGGTTAGGGTTGCTGCCCAAAGCTGAGTGGGTAGATACTCCATGCCCCAAGGGGTGGAAGAACGGGGCATACCAGAGACCAAGAAGGTGGGGTCACCACTTAAATGGACTAGGAGAACAGAGCTGTCCAAAGCCAGGCGAGCTGAGTTGTTATCCCAATGGGCTTGAAAGGCTAAGCTGCAGCTGGGGGCCAGGAAACTGTCACCCAGAATCCAGACAGCATGGCCAATACCCAGAGTCTGGAGGGTAGGGTCATTGCCCAGATGGTCTCAAAGAACAAAGGATTATTTTCAAGCCTTGAAAGCTAACGTTATGCGTTCTGCTGGGCTTCAGACTTGCTGGGTGCCTGTTATTTCCTCTTTTCCCTCAGTTTCTTCCGTTGGCAATGGAAACGTCTACCTTGTGCCTGTTTTACTGTTGCTCTTTGGAAGCAGATAACATGTAGATTTCACAGAATTTTGTCCCGGGATAGAATGTAACTAATGCCTCACTCATGTCTGACTTAGATTATTTAGAAGATGAGATTTTTGACTTCGAGTTGATTTTGGGGTGATGTGATGAGGCGCATGTATTTTACACATGGCAAGGACATGAAGTTTGAGGGGCCAAAAGGGTAGAATGTCATGAATTATGCCCCCCAAAAAATATGCTTCATAAATCTTAAGATCTATAATTTCCTTTGGGAACTGGGTGTCTTTGTTACGTAAATGAGGCAGGATTGGTGTAGGGTGCATCTTGAGTCAGTATTTTTTGAGATGTAAAGAGATTAAACAAGCAAATAAGGGAAGAGGAAACTGAGGTGGAGAGATGCTAAGATACTTGGAGGTCTCCAAGGAACAAGAAAACAGGTGCTGAAAAGACAAAAACTTTCTTTTAGAGGTGAGGAGAATGCCTGAATTTGGACTTCAAGTCTGCTAAACCGTGAGAAAATAAATTTCTGTTTGTTAAAGTCCCCTCTTTGTCAAATTTCTGTTACAGCAGCACTAGATAAGTAAGACAAGCAGTCTCTTTTGTCCTGCGTATGACAAAAGCAGCCTTAAACCATCCTCTTTCCCGACGTAGCAATTCAAAGCAACCAAGATTGACTAAACAGCTACAATAAAAAAATCTTAGCAAACTCTGGAACATGGACACAACTTCAAAGAGCTTGAAACATAAGTAGAAACAAATGATTTTCAACTAAGACAGAGCTCTAATAATGTGTTTTAGAAACACAAGAAGAGGAGACACAGTTCAAGCCACCAAAAGGAGAGTGGGGAGTTAATAATAAAATCTGGTTTGGCACTTTGGAGAGAATGAGTAGAACACTTAGCTGGCAAAGCAGCCGAGAAAAGCGTCCTATGGTGGAGGAAGCAGACAGAGGTTGTCTCTAGAATTCTGAACAGTACCTTCACTCCCCCTCAGATTAGAGAACACACCCCTCCAACATGCTGCCACAAAGCACATCTAAAGCCTTGGGACTCCTTGCCAGATGGGAGAGGCTGGCACGATGAGCGAGTGCAGAATTCGTAACATTCAAGTTTATTCCACATGAGCATCCAAGCTGGGTTATAGGCCAAAGCAAGCTGAACCTAATTAATCACCAAAGATTACAGAAAATGGTGTAAACGAGGATATGACATATTGCCAGCTTTTACTGGAAATCACACAAGACAAGTTGGAAGGCTTTCAAATCAAGATTCATGATAGGGTGCCAGGAGATACAAATTTATGTAGAGTAGGACAGCTCTTATCAGTATCAAACCAGTTGTCATCAAGTTGATTCTGACTCATGGCAACATCATGTGCATCCGAGAGGAAGTGTGCTCCTCACCATGTTCAATGGCTGATTTTGTGGAAGCAGGTCACCAGGCCTTTCTTTTGAGGTGCACTTAATCATTGGTACTACCCAGGGACTCTGCAGAATAACCGTGTTGGTCTTGTGGTTGTTGTGTGCTGCTGAGTCAATTCGAACTCACAGCAATCTCTAGAACAGAGGAGAACTGCTCCACGGGCTTTCCTAGGCTGTCATATTTATGGCAAAAGATCTCTAGGTCATTTCTCCCACAGAGCGGCTGGTGGTTTCAAACCACTAACCTTTCAGTTAACAGTCCAGCAGTCAACTATTGAGCCACTGGGTATTCTTGGAATAACCCTAGAGGCATTCATTTTACCCAGAGTTGTGAGGAATGCTGAATTAGGATGCATTGCTTTTCAATCACGGAAGAATTGGTGAAACATGTTATACAAGGAAATCTGGTGGTGTAGTGGTTAAGTGCTACAGCTGCTAACCAAAAGATCAGCAGTTCAAATCCACCAGGCACTCCTTGGAAACCCTATGGGGCTGATCTACTCTGTCCTACAAGGTCACTATGAGTTGGGGTCATCTCAAGGGCAGCAGGTTTGGTTTTTTGGGAATATGTTATAAAATGTGAGTTTGAGTGAATTTTTAAGATAGCATGACAGACTTGAAATAGATTCAAACACTCCCTGTGTTTGGACAAATTAACACTTCCCTGTGTTAGGAAGGGTTCCTGGGGAATGTTCTAGGTGGCACTGATGGGCAGGAGTGCAGAACCCGGGTTCTGGCCTTTGTTGTGCCATAACCAGCTGTGTGGCCTCCGGCAGGCAAGTCCTTCAAACCCCGTGGTTCACGTAAACCCAGTCATAGAGTGTGAAGGTCAGAGTCAATGCTAAGGTTTCTTCCTGCTCCAACACAAGCAGAGCCTCCCTTACTGTCTTCTGTGTTTGCCTCTTGTTCAAGACAGCGTCTTAGCTTTGTTACTCACAGCAGCTCAGAGCTCTTTCATACATTATGCTTGCTGGAATTGCGAAATTCAACTGAATTTGAATAGCTATAAAACTTGCATCTTTAAAAAAAATTTAGGAGTAATAACTTTTGATCATGTTTCAGAGTTTTACTCATCTTGCATGAAAACAAAAAAAAAAAAAAAAAAGAAATTGCAGGAACAAGTACTTGGAAACACGGTGGAAGTCCACAGGGAAGGCTATGATTCAACATAGATGTCTTTGAACTTACTTGCTACTGAAGACTAATTACTTTGGACTTGGCTCTGTCCTTGATAAGGCACACAAGATGATTCCTGAGAAAGCTCAAGCAAAGAGATGAGGTAGAAGGAACTCCAGTGTGAGGAAAGAAAATTGGCTCCCATCGACACCAGAGAAGAAGGAAGTCTCAGAACTACAGTACCTATACACAAACCAAACAATCTGCTTGAGGCTAAAAGCACTAATATCATTTTAATCAGCACTTCTGAATATCCAGTTGTGATTTGTTTGGACTGGCTGTATACTGAACACTGGAATCTTCATGGGAGGGGGAAGGAACTTTGAATAATAACCTTTTGTTTAAGCCAAGCCAAGTGCAGTCGAGTCGGATCCGACTCATGGCGACCCTAGGGGCCAGGGCAGAACTGACCCCCAGAGTAAACGGAAAATTTTTTTCTCAAGAGCTACAGGACAGCCCTCACGGGCCCCAGCCCCAATATTCAAGAGCTCTCCAGAGCCTTTGAGCTTGAGAGACCCAGAGGGTTGGATTAAATGTTTCAGCTGTTGTAGCAAGCTGCCGGAGGCCCTAAGACACTTCCCCTTCCCAGGAATGGCTGCAGGAAGCTCTTGGCTTGAATAGAAGGGAGTAGAGTGAAAGTAAATGCTAGGAGGGGCGCTTTGCCTTGGATGGGGGACGAGTTAACCATACCTTGAGGAGAGAGAGTTAGAAACGATCTGGCATCAAGTGGAAGGAAAAGATGGGGTAACAAGGAGGGAAAACTGGAAAAAACAAGGCAAGGAGACAGCGAGAGAAGTCCTACAACCTATGACTGATGCCACGAGTCCAGTCGTGGTTCCTGCCAGCTGACAGCGTCCTACCATGCCTGCCAAGAAGCTGTTAACTCTTCCTGGACTCCCCGGTAACACCAGAGGCCAGCACTGGGTTGTGGGTGTGTAGTGGCAGAGCAGACTTAGGCTCTAGCCATTGTTGTTAGTTACCACTGAGTTCTGCTCTGATCACATGGGGATGTGATGAGGAACTGCTCATATCAGAGAGTAACTTCTAGAACTAGGTAGTTTAGAATTGCTAACTTCACCTCTGACCTTCACTGGCCTCATCTGAGAATGTGTACTATGAAGATTAGGGCAACACTTCATAAACTTAAGCGGGCTTACAAATCATCTGGGGCTTATTAAAAAAGCATATTCTAATTGATTAGATCTGAGGTGGAGCTTGAAACTGACATTTTTCACCAGCTTATGGATGTGGATGTTGCTGGTGCCTGGATCAAATTCTGAGTAGTGAAAAATGATAAGTCATGAAAAACATATTGTGTGGTACCTATAACTTCATAGATGCTCCCTAAATAGTTACTGGGCAAAAGGCATTCTTAAGGACCTTGAGAAGGTGTCAGTAATAATGGCCTAGATGATGGATACTCACAGACAGTGTCAGATGTCCCCGTAGCCACTGTCACTTATATTTCTTACAACAAATCTTGTTTATTCTCATTTTACAGGTGAATAAGTTAGGCCCCAGTGTCAAGGGACATGCTCATATTACACACAGTGGAAAGCCAGGGTTTGAAGCCTTAATTCTTTTCCTGGGTTAGAGGACTTAGCCATCAGTGGAGAACACAGCAGCCCACAAGGCCACAGCATCAGTTATCCATGGCCTCTGTCAAGGCCTCTCAAGATAACCCAGTAAAGGAATGTCCTCTTGCAACTCTTCTAAATTCTAAAATCATACTAAAATAAAGTTACCATGAAAATGTTTTTGGCCTTCTTCTTCATGTTTTTACCTTCTAAAGCTGAATTTATTTACACATTGGTCTTGTGTGCTACACAGAATTCCACTTGGATTTTTTTCTTTTTTTCAAGAGCAATACACAGCAATAGAAATAGGGCCAGCTCATAGGCCTGTCTCATAGTGTCGTGGTAAAGGTTTAATGAGTTAAATAAGACAAGAAGAGAGCTTAGAACTTCTGAAGTGTCTTTTATTCCTGATTTTGACTTTTAAACTCAAACTTGCAATGACAGTGGGAATTCTAGATCGTGAGCAAATGATTTAACTTCTCTGCATCCTGGTTTCATCACCTGTAAAAGGGGGGTCATAATAGTCCCTATTTCATTGGGTAGTTGGGAAGATGAAATGAATCAGTAAGTAGTAATATTTTAGAACAGTGCCATTCAATAAACATGTTCTATTTATCTTAGATATTATTTCAAAGGTATAATACCTAGGATATAAAGAAAAATGAAAATACAAGGTCTGATAATCAAGTCTGTGAACTTGACTGTTACAAGTGCTCCATTCCTCATTGCTGAGTACCAGTACAGTCACCTTGAAGTACTCCCCTTTGGAAGCTATACTCTGATGCCAGTGTCTAGTCTACCCTTCAAAGTAATTTTGGAACCCTATCTGGAATGTCCACTGCACATGGTGGCACAGTGGCAAGTTCGCAAACTTAACTGTATAACTACAAGAAGTTTTTAGCTAGTAAACAAATAACTACATTGGAACACCCTCCCTACTCATGTGATTTGGCCCCAGTGACTTTTTTCTTTACCCAAAGATAAAAGAAATATTGAAAGGAAGACATTTTGATGATCTTTAGGACATCAAGATTAATACCATGACAGCTCTGATGGCCATTCCAGAGAATTCCAAAATTGCTTTGAAGGGTGTACTAGGTACTGGCCCCAGTGCATAGCTCCCCAAGGGGTGTACTTTGAAGGTAACCACAGTGATATTCAGCAGTGAGGTATGGAGCACTTTTTCTAAGATGAGTTCATGTACTTAGTTGTCAGACTTCATATTATAAAGAAAAAGGAAATGTGAAACCTGGCACATAAAAATATTGCCTTTTCCCTTTAGTCCTCTGCTTTTTAAATTGAAAAAAAAGAGTGAGGTAGGCCACTGAAGTCTTATGTCTGAGGCACAAGGCAGTTAGGCAGTTTTTTAACAACTGGCTTAAAAACACAGAATCCTGATACAACAGTTTATTAAGGTTTGAGCTGATTCAATACAATTCGGCTTCCATGTATGTTTAAACGAACTGAGAAGTTAGGGCATCTGTTTATACAATTGTTTCAAATTCAACAACAACCATTTCCAAGAAGAAGCATGTGGGTGTTGTTTTGAAAAATAAAATAACGTAGAGATGAAAGCCAAGATTATGACAGAGAGTCAAAGGGAGCCTTGAAGCAGAAAATTCAGAAGAAAAATCTCAAGTGTTCCCACTCCACTAACTGGATTCCAACTGTATTCAAGCTAGCAGACTCTTCCCACATATTGTTACACCCTTTTACTCAGAACCCAAACCAATGAAGACAGCGAGAATGTTGGCACAGAGAAATGCATCTACATCAGGGCCAAGCTCTGTCCAGGATGCCCTTTCACGCAGGGGGATTAATGAACATTTGAGGGGAATGTACTTTGATCCCAGCAGTCCCCGAGTGGTGATCTACTTCTCAAAAATGAACCATGGAAATGCTAATGGAACATGGTCTACTGGGACACTCAAGGGTCACCATGAGTAGAGTCAACTTGCTAGCAACTGGTAACTGGTAATTTCACCCTAGACATCACTCTTCAAATGTCAGGGAGACAGCTTCCTGGGAAACACCCCTGGGAACTCTCCTCCTGAACAGCTCTCATTCCTGATGTGCTCCTCCAGTGGCCCCTGATTCAGGACAACCCCACATGTGTCAGGGTAGAACTGTGTGTGCTCCATTGGGTTTTCAGTGGCTGAATGTTTAGGAGTGTCTGACCAAGCCTTTCTTCCGAGGCACCTCTAGGTAGACTCAAACCTCCAATCTTTTGGTTGGAAGCGGAGGATGTTGGACTATTGGCACCACCCAGGAAACAAAGGGAAAAAGGTAGGGGCTAACTTTCTGACAGCCTGCCCACCAGCAGTCCCCCAGCTTACCTCTAGAGCTCTTGGCAGGTTGTGCTCCTCTGTGAAGGTGACGATGACGGGAAGGACGTCCAGTGCACTGAGCTCCAGTGTGGCTGTGCTGACGGAAGGTGGATCATAGGTCCAGCCCGCCGCAAAGAACACAGCCATCTTCCTCAAGAGAAGGCCCGAGCGTACACGTTTGAAGACATGTCTCCCCACAAACCGCATGGCAGCCCCAAGACTCCGGCGGCCAGTTGACCTTTCCAGGGGGATTTTCCTAACAGCTTCCAGGAGAGCAGGCTTCCCCTTGTAGTCTGAGAAGCGAACTAGGTAATCTGTTTTGGCATTGTATGAAACAATGGCCACTCGGGCACCTGTTGGGCAGTTATTCTCACTTATTTCCATCTTCGTCAACAGAGAGAGTAAGATGTCAGTCATCTTCTGAAAATCTGACTGGGAGACATCGTTTGACATGTCCAAAGCAAACACCACTTCCGTCAGGAATGCTGGGCATCGGGAAGCACCTTGACACAAGGGATACACAAGAGTTAGGAATTTCCTTCAGGTCGCTAAACAGGAAAGGATTTAAGGAAATATGGAATGGTATTTACCTGTTGAACAAGCTGGGAGGAAAATTATTTTGGAGAGAGAGAGGAAAAAAAGACACGTTAGTTTGCTTAGGCACTGGCATCTTTGCTGTATGGGTACTTCAGTACCCAAAACTCTCTCCCTTGAGAAATTCAAGCAACAACTTTCTCAGGTTCCTGCTGATGTATGGCCAAGTCTAGGTGATCCCATATCCATTTTCCATTTTTCTGTAATAGTTGAGAACTCCCATTCTCTAGCTGGGCGTATGACTGACATAAACCTTACATTTCCAAGTGGGTAGTCATTTCACTAAGTTCTGTCCATTTGAATAAGAAAAATGATCAGTACAACTTCCAAAATGGGTCCTTCTCCTCTCTTTCCCTGCTGGCTGAAATGCAGACACAATGGCTACAGCCTCCGCAGCCACCCAGGACCGTGAGGCAATGGCAAAGCAAGACAATGTAGGAAGCCTGAATCCCTGAACGCCAGGGAGTCCACACCTACCCGAGGCTGACGACTTCTAGGCTTTGGTTAGAGAAATGCATATGTGCATCCTTGTTTTGGATTTAGTTCACGCTTGCTGAAATTAAATCTAAGACATTGAGCAATTCTAACATTCTATAGAAACTAAATGAAAAACCAAACCCAGAGCCATCTAGTCGATTCCAACTCGTAGTGACCCTGTAGGACAAAGTAGAACTGCTCCCTAGAGTTTCCAAGGAGGGCCTGGCAGATTCATATACTGCCAACCTTTCGGTTAGCAGACGTAGCACTTAACCACTATGCCACAAAAAGTGTACATACACACACATATCTCTGTCTCTGTCTCTGTCTCTCTCTGTCTCTATATTCTAAACCAAACTTGCTGCTGTGGAGTGGATTTTAACTCATAGCAACCCTATAGGCAGAGCAGAACTGCCCTACAGAGTTTCTAAGGAGTGTATTCAACTGCTGACCTTCTGGTTAGCAGCTGTAGCACTTAACCACTACACTACCAGAGTTTCCTACACATATACATATATATCCTGTAAAATACATATTATGTATAAGCATATGCATTCAGAAGCAATGAGTTTTCATGAGAAATATTAGAAAAACTAAAATTATCCTTAATTTCATCAGTAAATTTAAAGCAAGCTGATCTTTCACAACAACTACTCGTATTCTTCTATACAGATGTCCTGTGATTTCTTCAGCCAATATGTGGGATACGAGACATCCTTGCACAAGTGTCTGTATATAATTGTCCAGTTACATCCATAAGATAAATTTCTATATGAGTTTTGGTAAGTTATTGTCCAATTGCTCTTCAGAGAGGTTGTACCAATTTACACAACCAGTAGTAATGTGTACTTTCATACATTTCCAAAATTTGGGTAGAGATTTTTGCCACTTTAAAATATTTCTATGGATACCAAGGTTCGCTACAGCATAGTCACAATAGCCAAAAGGTGAAAACAACCTAGGGTCAACCAACAGATGAATGGATAAACAAAATGCAGTATACAATGTCACATGCAGTCATTAAAGATGTGAATTTCTGATAAATGTCACAACATGGATGAACCTTGAAAACATGCTGAGTGAAGTAAGTCAGAGATGAACAAATATTGTATGATCCTGTCACATGAAATATTTGACTAGGCAAATGTACAGAGGCAAACGTTACTGGTTACCAGGAGCTAGGGAGGAAAAGGATGGTAAGTTATTGTCATAGGGGACTGTCTGGATGACAAAGACCCTTTGGAAATGGATAACGATGATGAGTGTGCAACCTGGTAAATGTAATCAGTGTCAAGGAACTCTACACATAAATAATAGTTCAGATGAAAAATGTTTACACATACACTTTACCACAATAAATTAAGGAGAAAAAAATGAAAAAAGAAAAGTGAAATACAGGGGAAATTTTTCCTGTTTGAGAAAGGAGTACTTAATTGTTTTAATTCCTATTCTTTGACTTCTTGTGAAGTTCTGTTGTAAGTTTATTGTTCTTTACATTTTTTCTTTCCTGCATCCTCTGTTCATGTCTTTCACTCATTTTCAATCTAAAGGAGCATTTTACATTTAGGTTAAATCATTATGAAATGCCTGTATAGGTAGATGAAAATAACTGAATAACAGCAATTTTCAGCATTTCAGCTCAAGATAATGAGGAAGTGGGATGCTTTGCTTGAATCAGTTGTTTGAGTTGTACAGATTTTGCCAATTTCCTGTTTATTAGACTAGATGGTACCTCTCAGTGTAAGGGAATTTTAACATGTATGTGGTCAACTCTGACACACCTTTCTTTTGAGGTCAAGCTGGTCATATTATATTTTGTGAATTTTTTTAGGAAAAAGTATTCCAGAATCTTCCCAAGGAACAGCTGGATGGGAAGGCACAGAGCACGGAAGGATGCGAGCAGGAGCGGCAAGATAATTGTGAAGAAAATCCAAGTTTTCGAACTAAGCTACTTGTCAACTCAGTGTTCTCTACTGCCAGTAAGTGGAGAAGAGTGTGTATTATAGGATGCAAATATCCTGGACTACATTAAAGAGAGTAATTAAGCCACAGGCTGGGAATGTGACAAAACAGTACTAAGATCTGGTGATTCATAATTCCATTTTTTAAACAAATGTAAATAAAATGGGACACATTCTTTAATGCAGGGTTATCACTGGTCCCTCCTCTTTAATGAATGAGATAAAAAGGACAAAACTTCTGATGACAGCAGCCATCAAGACAGAGACATGCAGGTATGCAATTATCACTGCGTCTTATCATAACGTACAGCAGAATTTTTCTTCACTGTTGAGAGAGCCAGCTTTCAACCACTTTATTTCTGGGACTGCACTGGAAATGATTACTTACAAATGAAGGCAATACTGAGTCCAACAATACCAATTCCTAAGAACCTTTTACTGTAGACAGTGACATCCCTTACCCCAAACCTCAAACAAATCCACAGGGGACTTGTGTCCCCACCCCATCTTCCATCCCCACTCACAACACTGGCTCCTCTGTGAGCCTTTCTCAACTTACGGCAGTTTTCTCGAGTGAAATTGACAATGACACAAGGCTGTAAGAAAGACGAAGCAAGACAGAGAAAAAGGAAAATGTATTTAATTGGAAGCATATTATATTTCTCCTCACCCTAAATAAACCCAAACCAAATCCACTACTGTTGATTCCAACTCATAGCGACCCTACAGGAGAGAGTAGAACTGCTCCAAGGAGTTTCCAAGGAGCACCTGGTGGATTTGAACTACCGACCTTCTGATAAGCAGCCATAGCACTTAACCACTATACCACTAGGGTTTCTGTTTCTACCCTATTGACTTAAACGTCATATGGATGGTATTCATGCCAATCTGAAGCTTCAAACTATGGCAGAAAACCTAAACATTGTTAGAACAGATGCAATGATCCAGCAGTTAATTTCTGGATCCTTAAGAGCACACTAAAACACTTAAAAGATTTCATATACAATGTTGCCCATATTATTAAGCATAAATGGATAAGGGGCACTCATTTTTTATCCTCATAAAGCAATCCAACCTCATTTTGAAGATGTTTAGTTCTGAGTAAAGTGCCACTGAAGGCAGTTATCAGGGAAGCCTTCAGTTCCTGAATCTCCACATTAACAATCCCTGTAACAATTCTTTAGAACAGGTGCCAAATCAGGTACCTCTCATGTATTCCCTAGTAATTCTGCTTCTTGCCTTTGATCCTTTTTCTTCTGTTCTGCCCTTCTCTTGGTCCCACATAGGACCACGGTGCTCTTCAGGTGCCTCTCCCCTGCCCCTAATAGTATTTTGGCCTTGGGAGATGAAAACCATCCTAACTTTTAGAAATGTGTTCAGAAGGTGCCATGAGACACAGAAGCCTGTATTTGACCCTCTCTTGTCTATAAATACTTTAGAAGCAATTTTTGAGTTTCACAAAAAGGCAATATTGTAGACACATGGTAGCCTCGAAGTCCTTCATTTTATCTCAACTAATACTACTCTACAACATCCAGATACCCTGCTAGATTTTTTATCTTATTTATTTCAGAGTCAAGTGTGTATACTTCAAGTGCTAAAAGAATCTGTGAAAGAATCTAAAATGTCTTTTAAGATTAGCAGATTTCTATTCTGCAAAGCGGAGATCCTTGTGTTCTGACAAGAATAAAGTTCAGAATTCAAGTCTTCACCTACCGTCATATCTACCAAACCTTTAGGTCCTTTGACACCCTGGAAAAAACAGAAATTTGAGTTTTAAATGTGATTTTGAGGTCAAACATGTTCTTCTCCAGAGGTGGCATGCAACTCTGAGAAAGCTCACCGTGGCACACAGAAGGCCACTTTCCGGCCTTCGTGCACAGCCCTGTAGCGCTACCCAACCCCTTAGAGAAGGAAGCTAAAGTGCCAAGAAGGTCCGTGTTCCTGACTGAGAGTCCAGGAGGCACAGGCAGATAACACACAGAGACTCTTAGAAGGTCAGTTCGTTTTGGGATAAAGCCACAATCTAAAAAAAGGCCACCCAACATCCCAGGACTCTTCAGAGGCAGTTCTAAAGTAGACTGCAGTCCCTCCTCCATCCCTGCTCCTCAGGGCACCTGCCACCGCTCCTTGTCTCTGCCTTAGCACGGAACAAGTCTTCCCTGGTGTCCTTCACATTACAGCTGCCTGGCTCCAGCCACTCTGGAAGTTCCGAGACCTTTGTCTTTCTTCAGACTTGGTTGTCATTAGTTGTTGTCCAGTTGACTCTGACCCATATAGGCCTCACATACAGCAGAACAGAATATTGCTCAGCCTTAAGCCATCCTCATCATCACTGGCAGATTTGAGCCCATCGTTGTAGACTCTGTCCATCTATCTCATAGTGGATGTCCCTCACTTTTACCTTACCAAACATGATGTCCTTTCCTAGTGACTGGTCTTTCCTGATGACATATCCAAATTAAGTAGGTGAAATCTCATCACTCTCACTTTTAACGAGCATTCTGGCTATACTTCCTTCAGAACAGTTTTGTTGGTTCTCCTGGCAATCTACGATGTATTCAATATTCTTCACCAATATTACAGTTCCAGTGTGTCCAATCGCCTTCTGTCCTTTTTCACTGTCCAGCTTTCATGTACATATGAGCCAACCGAAATGGCTTGGTCAGCAAAGAGACATCTTTGTTTTTTAGTACTTTACACTCTACTAAGTACCAATATGTAACTTCAGGTAGGTCACTATAATCTTCTCAGTCTTTATTTTATCACCTATAAACTGGGCAGGAGGTGTCCTTCTGTCTCTAGGTTTTGGATTCTGTGACTCCACTGAACCTCTCTAGGAAACTCTAGATGACAGTGAAACCGACAGGCCCACCCCACGTAATGACAGTCTGGATTCCTAGGACCAGACATGGGGACAAGGTAACAGTAATCTCAAAGTCTTTCCTTTTATACCAAATGACCTTCTAGTACATTTAAAAAATATTTATGAGCTTACAACATTGCTAGCTCACTATGAGTTTATGAATGTCACATTTTGTTAGGATTTCTTCTGTTTTTTGCATACATGTTGTTGCTGATCTTGTTTACTTTGATAAATACACTCTGTAATGAGCTTTATGTATTGTTCTATCTATTTAGACAAATTCACAAATCTCCAGCCACTCCAATATCTTCTTGGTATTCAAGTAAAAAAAAAAAATACTAGATAAAGATACTGTATAAGAACTGGAAGCTACTATTCTCTAATGCCACTTTGATCCATTTCCATATAGGTCCTCTTGTAGGTTTCAAATTTTAATTTCTACTTGGAAATGTCTCTTATCAAATCCTTATGCATTTTTATGCAAAAAACTGGGAAAATAAAAGAAAGGTGAATGTTACCATTGGTCCTGATGGGCCACGTTCCCCTGGAGTTCCAGCAAATCCAGGAAAGCCAGAATTACCCTAAAAATGACCAGACCAAAGTCATGACCTTCCCCCTTGATTACAATTTGATGATTTCTGAACAACTGCCCCAAATAAGGAAACTACTAGACCCATCTTGGGATTTTAAATCTAAAGGTCAAATGAATCACTGTGGACCATTCATTTCTGAATCACGCAACAGCACAGTGAGACACGGAGAACAAGAGGGCAGGAGGGCCTCTGTATGGAAAACATCCATATTTCTCCTTACATACATGTGTGCTTGCTTCCAAACAGAGCCTTAAAGGGTGACTAAGTTCTCCAGTGAGGTGCAAGTCCCCACTGTCTTCTAGTCTTCAGAGTCTTAGAGAAATCACATTAGCCACAAACTCACTGCTCATTTCACATATATTTCAAATGGTACAAGATTATTTGGATGTAACTGATGCTTTCTGTTTCTTTTTTTTTTATTTAAACTCGGAGTGATAAGTTTAGCTGAGCAGGGCAACAGTTGCTAGTATCTAGTCAGACTGGAAGTAGATCAAATTTTTCTTTATGCTCTTGCCAATGTATAAAAATACCAGTTACTGAGTGCCTGGAAAATACATATTCTCTTTCCTTTCCTTGTCACTGAATACTAACTAGTCCATGTCCTCTTCCCAGAGGCTTTGCTCTCTCTCATCTATCAGCAAAACATTACCAAGGTGTTAGACACCCACAGGGTTACTCTTTCAAAAACAGGCTGCTAATGATTGTGGCTGTTTAAGATTCAGTCTTCAGGACCGAAAGGAGTGGACTTGTAACGGAAGACTCAGTGAGGCACTGTGACTCTGAGTCCTCCAAGACGGC
The DNA here is from genome assembly GCA_028571685.1 of Heterohyrax brucei. NCBI lineage: Eukaryota > Metazoa > Chordata > Mammalia > Hyracoidea > Procaviidae > Heterohyrax > Heterohyrax brucei. The sequence continues at coordinate 25,237,553 of CM053149.1, read as the reverse complement.
GGTCACAGCCTGGCAGTCTACTCCTCGGACAGCTAAGAGAAAGCTAAGGCTTGGCAGAATTTTAAAGAAACATCAATATTTGCTTTGCAGCTAAAACAATATCCTTCCAAGTGATCTGTAGACTTACCTAAGACAGGGATGCCCAACCGTGTTTGTAAAAGGTTGGTATTGCATAACTGAAATTCCACAGTGGATTTTCTGTTGCTCGAGTTGAGTGAGTTGTGTTTGCATTCAGAAGATGAAAGAGAGAGGGGTTAAGTGGGGGGTGGCAGTAGTCCCAGGAAGGTGTACAACATGCACTGATTGAGGAGGACATCAGTTTCCTACTAAAGAGTCCCTTAATCCAATGGAAACAGGCACCTATGAGTAGAAGGCTGTGATCTGGGCATCTACAAATGCTGGGAAATTCCCTTGGTTCTTACCCTCTTCCCTCTGATTCCCTTTGCTCCCTTCTTTCCTTGGTAGCCCTGGTCACCATCTTCTCCCTTAACAGAATCAAAGGCAGAGTCTTAAATATAAAAAAAAAGTAAATACAAACAAGCAGTAAACACCACATACCAGTTGGCAAGTCCAAAAAGGTATCTTCTTACCTGTGCACCAGGATAGCCAGGACATCCAAGTTTGCCCTAGTGTCAGAAATGAGACAAGCAATTATTTAATGTCATGTGATTAAGTCTTTCATTGTCATTCTTCAGGAAAAAAGAGGAAAGCATAAGTTTTTAGAAATAGACTCTAAACAGATGCCAGGAAAAACAACTACAGAAACACTTGTTATCTTGAGCTACTCCCAGTTGGCCATACATTATTCCTCTCATTCAACATGAAATAATTTCCAAAAGATTTTTACAAACTTTCCCTCTCCTTGATACGTTGTGCAATGAAACTTTTTTCTTAAGCATTTGTATCTGTCAGATCACATAATTTGAGATCTGATCCGAGGGAAAGAACTCAAAGGAAAAGGCTCCCCAACTGATTGTTGGGGAGCAGGTGCCACTGTCAAACCCAAAGCATCATACAAAGCACCATTCCTTCAGTAAGTATTTGTCAAGCACCTATTATGTGCCAGGCTCCTCTCTAGGCACTGGGAATTGATCAGTGAACAGAACAAAGTTCCTGCTGTCACAGAACTTACATGTTGGAGGGGAAGTTTGAGAGTGATCAAAGCAATATATAATATGCCAGGGAAAGATAAAGGCTATTCCAGAGAGGGATAAAAAATAAGGCAAGTCAGAAGGAAGTTGTTGTTCTTTATAAGGTAGTCGGGCAAGGTCTTTTTAAAAAGGTAGCACTTAGGCAAACATTGCCACTAATTGAGAAGACCAGCCAACAAGTTTTCTGGAAGATCATTCTAGGCAGAGGAAAGAAATGTGTGCAAAAGTCCTGAGGCAAGAGAATGAATGTATAGCAGGTTTGGGGAACACTGAGGCAGAATGGGGGTGGGGATGTTAAGAGATGAGTGAGAGTTAACAGAGAGACCAGATGGTGAAACATCTTATGGGCCTTGTTAACCGTAATTCCAAGTGACATGGGGAGCCATGGCAGGGCTCTGAGTCAAGAAATGCTCTGATCTACATTTTTAGAAGACCGTGCTGGCTGTTACATAGAAAAGAAACTACATAGGGCAAGGACAGAAGCATGGAAGCCAATTAAGTGGCTCCTGCAGTAATCCAGGTTAAAAAAAAAAATCATGTTGGCTTGGGGCCCAGAGGATGGCAATGGTGATGGTGAAAAGTGAAGAAATGCTGGATGTGCTGTGAAAATTACTGTAAAAATGGATTTCAGGTAAGAGGCAAGTGATAAGGAATCCAAGACGGCAGCAAGTGTCTATGCTGAGTGACTGTCTGAGACAGGCAAGGCCGGAGGCGAGGCAGGCTGCCAAGGGAGTCAGTCACGATGCACTGGATACTATTAAGGGATTGTTGTTGCTTCTTAGAAATGGTAATGGCATTGTGGTTATGATTTTAAGGAATCTCACTAGAAATACAACCTGAAATATTCGTGCATAAAATGATACGACATCTAGGGTTTGTTTGAACGCAATCTGGGCAGTGGAGGTTGGGTGGAGAGTAAGCGGACAAGTATATGAATGAAACAGAACTGGCCAAAGAGTTTTCTTATTTTTGAAGCTTGGTATGGGTACATGGGTGGGGGCTGGGGGAGGCGTTCGTTATGCTAACCAAAAAAATCCAAACCCACTGCCATAGAGTCAATTACAACTCATAGTGACCCTGCAGGACAGAACAGAACTGCCCCAGAGTTTCCAAGGAGCACCTGGTGGATTTGAACTGCCGATCTTCTGGTTAGCAGCTGTAGCACTTAAACAGTACACCACTAGGGTTTCTGTTCATTATACTAGTCCCTATATATGCTTGGATTCTTCCGTAATAAAAGGCTAACAAACAGAAGAAGGAGAGGTAGGTAAGAAGAGGAAATGGCATTCTCAATATGCTAATTTTAAGATTCCTAGTAGATAACTGGAAACCCTCGTGGTGTAACGGTTAACTGCTATAGCTGCTAACTAAAAGGCTGGCAGCTTAAACCCTCCAGGTGCTCCCTGGAAACTGTGGAGCAGTTCTATTTTGTCCTACAGGGTCACCATGAGTCAGAATCAATTTGATGGCAGTGAGTTTGGTTTCAATTAGTAGATAAATAACTGGAAACCCTGGTGGCATAGTGCTGCTAACTAAAAGGTCAGCAGTTCAAATCCACAAGGTGCTCCTTGGAAACTTTATAGGGCAATGCTACCCTGTCCTACAGGTTTGCTATGAGTCAGAATGGGCTCAACAGCAATGGGTTCACTTTTGCTTTTGTTTGATTTAGCAGGTAAGTAAGTGGATACATACTTAGAGTTCAGACGATTAGTCTACTTGAGCAATAAAGGGGAAATCACAGGATAGATGTTATTTGATGCCACAGAGCTGGATGAAGGTATCCAAGGGGTGAATAAAGAGAAGTATGAGGAAAGTGTCTTGAAGTCTTCTATCATTTAGTAGTCAAGAAGATGCTGAAGATCCAGCCAAAGAGAAACTGAGTAAAAGCAGCCAGTGGAAACCAGGACAGGGAGTATGCTGGAAAAGGTTGCAAGCCCAAGCCCAAGAGCATCTTTTCTAAACACTGATGAGAGATGGGGTAAGACAAGGACAGAGAACTGACTGCTGGATTTAGCAACACGGGTCATCAGTGACGTTGACTAAGGCAGATGTAGCTAAGCGGCTGGGATGGTGGAAGGAAGGGGGCATGAAGGCTTGACTGAAGTCTGCTAAAGAAAGAATCTGAGAAAAAGAAGCAGAGCTTCTCAGTCTTGATGCCACTGACATGTTGGAGCTGATAATTCCTTGTCATAGCAGCTGCCCTGAGCACAGCAGGACTGCAGCAACATCTCTGCGCTCTACCACTAGATGCCAGTATCCACCCCCACCCATCCCAGTAGTGACAGCCAGGACATCTCCAGACATCACCAAAAGTCCCCTTGGGGTAGGCGTTGGTAACCTGCTGTTGTCGAGTCAGGACAGAGTAGAAATGACCCATAAGGTTTGCTAGGAGTACCTGGTGGATTTGAACTGCCGACCTCTCGGTTAGCACTCATAGCACTTAACCACTACTCCATCGGGTGTTCTGAGGAGTGGGAGGGGCAAAATTGTCCCTGGTTGAGAATCACCAGTATATACAACCCCTTCAATGAGTTTTACAAGACAGGAGAGGAGGAGAGTGGAACTATGTTTGGAGGGGAGTTATGTAGTCAAGTGAGAATCTGGCCTTTTTTTTTTTTTTAAATTATGAGAGCCATTCCCACCTCTTTGTAAGCTGATACAATAATCTACAGAGATGGAAGAAAATGTGGATAAGCAGGGGAAAAAAAAAAGACAACACTTCCAAATCTTGGGTCTTGAGGAAGCAAAATGGAATGAAATCCAGTCCCTAAAGGAGGGGTTCATTTTAGTAGAAGCACAGATTCTCATCCATAGGAGTAGGAGAGGCAGGTCTACGGTACACAGACAAGGAGCTTGGAGGACATGGTGGTAGAAGTATGCAGAGGTTCTCTTCTCATTGCCTTTGTCTTCTCAGTGGAACAGGAGGCATCATTATCTGCTGTGAGTGTGCACAGAAAGCCGGTCTCACTTGAGGAAAAAGAAGATTTGATGAATGGAAAGGGACTAAACAGACAAACTAGGAAAGTGTGGTGGAAGGGCGGGCATACTGGCAGCAACAAGGGCCAGGCTGTGAGACTGCTGTATCTTGTTAGGAACAATCTATACAAGTTTGCACTGCACCTACATGTTTCACAATTTTAACTGCATCACAAAATACATTACTCCTTGCTTAGCTCAGAGCTGGTAATGGGCTCAAAACTTTCACACTTGAATTCCACTCAAAAATCCTCCAGTATGCTCTCTACTAGAGAAGGATTTAGTCTGCACGGGTGGGGCTTCCATGAATGAGTTACTCAGTTCTGTCTTGCACTATCTGTGTGACTGTCAGCAAGTTATTTCACTTCTTGAGCTTTGATTTTTCTCATCAATAAATGGACAAGTCTGTATTAAATGATGATTAAGGAAACCCTCACCAATGCTGTCGTGTGGATTTCAACTCACGGTGGCCCATTACGGTTTGGGTTAGTTGTCGGAATCAACTCAACGGCAATGGGTTTGGGTTTTGGTAAGGAAACCCTGGTGGCGTGGTGGTTAAGAGTTCAGCTGCTAACATAAAAGTCAGCAGTTTGAATCCACCAGCACTCACTGGAAACCCTACGGGGCAATTCTACTCTGTCCTATGGGGTCACTGTGAGTCTGAATCAACTCAAAGGCAATGGGCTTAGTTTCTTTGTTTTTAATGTCTCCCATAGCTCCATTGTTACACAGATATTTACTCAGAGCTTACAATGCTTGGGGCATTTTCCTGCTCAATAAAATAGTAGTTGTACCATCTTCCAGCAACAAAGGAAAAGACACAAGAGAGCTACAGAGAAACCAGTCCAGAGACCTGACATAGCTAAGGAGCTGAACATCCCAGTGACTTATTTTGTGAGGTGATGGACACATAATGCAGCCTGAAGTATCCAGAATAATAACCACTGACATTCGATTCGTACCACAAGCTTTATCACACTTCCATGCTTCAAAACCTCTGACAGTGACCCATTAAGTATATATTGAAATGCCAGTTTCCTGTGGGAACAGGAGTCACTCATTCAAATGCAGTCACTGAGAACATACTGCACATCACATTCTGTTCATAAACATGAATATGATGCGACTCTGCTGTCAGGAGGTTCCCAGATTGGTGTGTAGATGTATGCACAGGGATAAACTACAGCACAGTTTGTCTGGAAGAGCTTAGTGCAGAAACACAAACCTAATGCCTGAGGAGCACAGAATACGATTGAAAACATGCTTTCTGGGGAAGTCCAAGGAGGCCTGCTCCAGAAGACAATGGGTCAGTCATAAAAAAAAATAAGTTAAAATGGTCCAAAAGAGCGAGCTAAGGAACAGCACAGCAAGCAGAGTCTGCAATGACACAGAGCTGGGAAATGGCCTGGCATATCCAGAGCTGAGGTGGCAAGATCCAGCACAGAAGGAGATGAGGTAAGGACTTGGATTTGAAACAAGTGGGAGACAAGAACTTGCGGGCAGAAATTTCAGTGTTCTCCACGTCCTAAACAGCATGTAGGAACCATTCCTGGCACACCACTCCTATCCAAGTAAAAGAAAGCTAAGACTAGAGGTCTTAGTTAAGAATTCCCCATGAGCGACTCATTTAGACTCACCTTTGCTCCTTTTCTTCCCGGGCGTCCATAGCCATCTGAACCAGGAAGACCCTGAGAAGATGACACATAAAGGGAATTGTAGAGTAACCCAGATCAACATTTGGGTTGACAATGTTAGCTAAACCAACAGTACCTAGGGGTAGGGAAAACAGAACAGGAGTGAAGAAGGCTGACATATGTTCAGATGACATATGTTCAGATTAGGAGGTGAAAGGGTTGAAAAGTTTAAAAAGCCATGATGGAAGTAAATTTATTATTATTTTAGACCCCTCTTCAGTGATGTCCAAGATGATACCACTGTTGCAGGAGGACATACTGCTCTACAAAGTTTCCTTTGGGCTAAATCTTTTTTCCCTATAGAGCAAAGTAACAATAGACGTGGCTTCAGAACTGGTTAATCTCCAGGGATAAAGACAGATTTTGGGGGTAAAGACTGGAACAGAGACAATACAGTACAGTGGTTAAGTGCACAGGACACAAGCCCAAGGCAGCCTTGAATTTTTATCCCACTTCCGACACTGGCTTTGTGAGTGACCTTCAGCAAGTCACTCAACCTCTCTAAGCTTCAGTTGCCTCATCTGTAAAATGTGAATAACGATAGAATCTACTTGAAGGTACAGAGTTAGGAAGATTAAGTCAGATTGTGCATGGAACGTGCTTAGTGCAAAGTACTTAATGAATAATAATTATGCAGCTGTGGGTGGTACAGCAGTAATAATGGGAGCGTGGGTGGTGGTAGGCAGGAGAACGATGGGTGCAATGGTTGGGGTGGGGTGATGGTGGCTGCAGTGGTCATGATAGAGGTAGCAGCGGTAGTGGTGACAGTGGTCATAATGATGGAGGTGGCAGTGGTGGTGGCGACCTGGTTGTGGTGGGGGGTGCTGGTACTGGCAGTGGGGGCAGCAGTGGTGATGGTGGACACAGTGGTGATGGTGGACACAATGGTGGCAGTGGAGGGAGTGGTAATTATGACAATAATTACGAAATAATCAAACAGTTATGAAAATCTTAGCACCTGAACAGCCAGATAAGGAGCTTCCTATAAAACAGAAAACATTCAAAACATTTTAAGGGCTTTTTTTTTTTCTCCCGGGATGAATAAAGACAGCACTAAATAAAGAAGACAAATTAGAAGTTTACACTACATGCAAAAAAAAGTCCTCATAGCTTGAGAAGAGAAGTTAGAAATATTCAAAAAGAAATAAAAATAGGGTAAAGAAAAGAGGTCAGGACAATCTGGGTCAGCTTCCGTGTTACTTGGCCAAAAGGGCCAAAACTGAGTTCTTTGGAATCGGAGGAGGAGGAGGAGCCATGTTTGCCATTGCTCAGTCTTCTCCCTGCTGACAGACACGCAGGCCCTCCAGCACCTGCCACCCTAGAGAGCCCAGCTGTGTCTATCTCTCTCTGACATTCCTGAAGCATGTGTCTCAAGAAACACATTCCTCCTCCATGTTGTCTGTTCCAGGGAAAGACTCAACAGGAACAAGGTTTGCGTTATTGTAAATCACGGAATTGTAATGAAGTCAAACGGAGTGTCAGTGTCACATTCTGAATTTTCTGAGTAGAGAGGCAACACATGACTTGCCCCATACTCCATTTGGTAGTAATTCTGCTCTGCTTCTTCCCTTTTCAGATGAAGTTTTAAGCTTCAGTGGCTGGTGAGAGAAATCTCTGAAACATGAACTGTAGGAAAGATGACATGGCTCTGTGTCATAAAGCTAATGCCCAAAACATGGTAACCTGAAAATACTCATGAAATAACTAACCTGCTCTCAGTTTCAGAGGGAAGACGACCAAGGAGAAACAGCAGAGCCCTGTCTTTGGAAGTGTTGTCTTATCGAAGTGAATCTTTTATGATCCCTGGTCTTCAAAGATTAGTTCTGAGTTCTGGATACTCCAACTTACACCCTTACAACTCTAAACTCTGATCGACTATCTTATTTGTTGTCCTTGAAAACAAATAATGTTTCATGGAACACCTCTTGTATTTTTCACAGATGCAACACTTGTAATACATCTTTGTCAAACGGAAGTGGCTCATTAGCGCTTCCGTCTTCGATACATGTGACAGCCAAAACCACTGCTGTAGAGTAGAGTCTGACACATAACAACCAATAGGTCACAGCAGAACTGCCCCACAGAGAATCCAAGGAACACCTTGTGGATTTGAACAGGTGGTTAGCAGCCAACATGGCACTTAACCATTATGCCACCAGGGTCTCCATTACACTTGTGAGAAGGCAAAATAAATCCTGAGATATCTTTGGGTTCTTTACATAAGGAGTTTAAGAATCTTTGCTTCATTCCATTCATTTTATTTTTTATTGTAAAGATATACGTTACACAGCTTTAATGCTCCTGTCATAGTCCCAAGTTCAATGCATCATAACATTCATCAAGAATATTATAACTTAACAAGAAAAATGAAACAAATAACAATCTATAAATTCAACCAAGAGTCCCAAACAGTAAAATTAGACTTACAGGTGGCCCTCGTGGTCCTTGGGGCCCCCAGGGACCTTCTTCTCCAGCTTTACCAAGCTCTCCCTTTTAGAGAGAAACATATAGATGAAATTAATTTCCTCCTATGAATTAACAAAATTTTTGTCATTTTACTTAGAGATTACACAGTGGTTCTTTTCAAGGGCTGTTAGTATCACCACACAGTCTCAAGTCAAATAGATACAGATAATGAACAAATACAGTTTGTTGTTCTGTGGTGGCTGGAATGTTGCCACAATGCTGGGAGCTATGACACCTGTATGTCAAATACCAGCAGTGTCACCCATGGTGGACAGGTTTTGAGAGAGCTTCAAGACTAAGAAAGACTAGGAAGAAATACCAGATGATCTACTTCTGAAAATTAGCTTATAGGTAACTGATGCAGGACCAAGCAATGCTTCCTTCTGTTTGTTATATACAACAAACTGGAGCCAATTTGATGGCAATTAACCTCTACAACTAACAAGTACAGCAAAGATTAACACTGAAAGTAAACATAACCAGGATGCAACACCAGTTACAGTGGCATAGTGGTTTAGAGCTACGGTTGCTAACCAAAAGGCTGGCAGCTGAAACCCACAAGGCGTTCCTCAGAAACCCTACCGTGCAATTTTGCTCTGTCAGAGCTGACTTGATGGCACTGGGTTATTTTAGTGGGTTGACTTTTTCTAGGTCTCTGTGTGTGGCTAAGTGGTGAAATCAACATTTCTATCTACCCACTGACCTGTCTTTGTCTACCAGTATACGGGATCTTCTAAGGCTCAATCTTTTCATCTTTCTATGTGTTTTTTATTCTCTGTATCCATCTATCCAGCTATGATATAACGGGCAATCAATATTTTTACCAACTCCATCAGAAACTCACGCTGAAATGATCAGGAAAGAAGAGGCTCACTGAGAAAATGACAGAGGCCCCCAAAGTCATAATCAAGAAAGAGTGTGTTCCCTGACACTTACCTTCATTCCTCTTGGCCCAGTTTTCCCATTAGAACCAGGTGGCCCTAAAGACCCAGGATTCCCCTGCAACAAAGAGCAAAACCAAAGTCAGCACAAAGTTAACCATCTGACCCTCTTGTTATCATTCCAAAGTTCTGGATTTGGTAATACTTTCATGAATCACCTTGGAGATATAAGCTTAACCTTCATTTGCTTTACACAATCAATTAATTTTTTATTCAACATGCCATATCCATAATAAACACACTTAAACTCCAGGCTGGGAGGCGGAAGTGGAAGTATAAGGTGTTCTATGTGAGAAACCATGTCTACCATGTAGTATTGAGAACTGGGGGGAACTGGCTGGCTACTGGGAGAAAAATACCATTTGATTAACAGATTAGGAAGTCAAAGACCTAGACTTATATTTGTTGCAAATAAAAAAGTGCTTTCAATGAGAATGCAAAGAACATAGAGTTATGGGACTGGATTTTTCCCTGACCAGAAGAGAGAATGAGGACAGAACTACGGCCATCCTGGAGCTGCTATTTTGAATTTCCAATAGAAGCTCTTATTTCTGACTCAGATCATATAACTCTGATTTCTAAGCTATCTCAAACAGTCCCTTCTTTAGGAAACTCTTCCTGATCATTGGTTTCCATCTGTTTTGACCCTTGGATGAAATTCCAGGATAAATGGGTGGTAGAATAGAAAAGGCACTAGAAAGATCTGAGTGATAGGTCAGTTCAAGTACCTATTATCTGGATGGCAAATCATCTAATCTCCCTGAGTCTCAGTTTCCTCAATTACAAAATTGGGATAATAACACTTCCTTATACAAGTACATGAGTTACTTACATGCCTTTTACTAATATGCTGCCTGGTATCACAGACAATTACAAGCTTATGTTATACATTCTTGAGGCTCAAAACCATATCTCATTGATTACCACACTCCCAAAATAAACCTAGAGTAGACGGGGGTACATTGCTAGTGGTCAATGTTTGCTGCATTTGAAGGCTTAGTAGAAATTCCTGCTTTTCACAAGTCCAGGATCAGGCTAACTTTATTTGTCCCAAAACACTCAGGGGTATAAACTGGCCATTGTTAATAAGCAGCTATGGTATAGCTGTTGACTTCTCACACCTACCTGGGCACCCGGTGAGCCTTTTTGTCCAAAAATTCCTGGTATTCCTGGCCTTCCTCTTGGTCCCTGATCCAAAGAAGAAATTAAAAATTTCAACAAGTTTGTATGACACTGTTTACACTCCATGTGACCTCAAAGTCATCTTCGATGCTGTCAAAAGTTCAAGTTAAGGTAGCCTAGCCTATCTCTACTTCATTTATCAAAGTTGTATAAAGCTCCGTGAGAGCTCAAAGTAGCCCAGCATGCTCACTCCACATACTCATTAAATATTTTAACCATCTCCCCAACTGAACCTGAGGAACACTGAAGTTTGAGAATATTGCTTTTATAATTCATCCTACTAATTTTAAATTCTAAAATGGAGATGAGAGAGACTTCTAGGATATTGATCTCCTTTGAAAAATCAATCTTTTCCTTATGTATTCAATGGTTGGGACAAAGGAGCGTGATTTTATCAGACACATTTTTACTGAGAACCAAAGGTACATCTAAGTGGCCTGGTCTCACTGTGCACACTGTCAGAAGTTGCTCATTTTCTTCCCAATCCCTTTTACTTTACTGATTTTTGTCACTGTAATTGTCTCCCAGCTTTTCTGAGAACTGCTCTCCTTGGATAAGCATTGATTGCAGCATCCATTTTCCCAGATAGCTGTTGACAATCATCTACTAAAATAGATCATCATCCCTACATCCCAGTGGGAAGGTGCAAATCAAAGAGAGGCCTCATCAATTCTCTTGCCCATGGTTCCCAGCATGCCTTGCTCTTCTCTCACCCAGCAGTGTGACAAAGTGGTATAGAGGGAAGGCAGGGACATAACATTGATGGGGGATCCACACTTGAATTGAACCAACGATCAAGAGAAATAGGGAAAATATGTATCTTTCAGTTGTTTTTCCCCTGAGCATAGGTAATATTTTTTATCAAGAAATAAATACAATCTCTGATTTCACCCTGATTTCCCTTTGTCAAGTCTAGGGACACCAGGGACTTTCTCAAACCATCACCTGACACCCATGGGCTATTTAATGTTATGGAGAATGATACTATGTGTTAGTAAAATTGTTTTAAAGTTCTTCCATTTTGGGATACTGGAAACAAGCTGACTTATCAAAGAAAGAGTATGAAGTGTTCCAGAATGGCTTACAGAGGACAGATTTAGGTCATGTTTAGAGGATCCCAAAACAGCTCGTTGCAAGTTTATATTTCAGCCAGCACTGAACAGCTTAAATATCCACTAGACTAAACTTGTGGGCAATTCCTTTGCCTTAATGACCTGAATGTCCCAGGTCAGCACAGGCTCTTGTGCATAGTACATGTTCAATAAATACTTTACAATTTTTCCTGCTGGCTACAGTACAATTTTAATGAACTGAATATATAACTTCAGAGACAGTGATTAAGAGCACAGATTTTATAGCTCGACTGTGTGTGTGAGTTTGAATATCAACTTTACTTCTTACTAGCTGTGTGACTTTGGTCAGCTTAATTAGCACCTTTGTTTCTCCATTTCTCTCAAGTAATATGAGGATAAAGAAATCTCCTTGCACATGGAGTTGCAGAAGGATTAAATGAGTTAATACAAGGAAAGTACTTAGCGTAGTGTCTAGAGCCTAGTCAGAACTCAGTAAATACCAGTTGCATGGTTTACACCAGCCTAGATGGGGTCCGTACATTTTGCTTTGGGTGGCCTTAGAAGGGAAATATTCCCTGACATTTTGACTAACATTAAATGTCTATTAAAGTATGATCTGTGAGAATCTCAGCTAAAATTTCAAACAAAAACCCTTTAGCACTAAAACCAAGTTCAGTGGTACACAACCTGTGGGCCTGGATACCCGAGGTCTCCTGGATAGCCCCGTTCACCAGGCTGTCCACGTGGACCCTGTCAAAATAGACAAAACTTGGTTAGTTCTTGTTCCCAGAAGGAACAGCTGAATGAGTTCAAAGTGGAAGAATTAGGAATTAGAAGTAGAGAAGAATCGGTTGGGAAATGTAAAACTGTTTTTTGTTATAAACTTGAGAGTACTGTCTGACTTTAAACTTACAGCAGGCATAGTTCTGGTTAACATTACAATGAAAACAAGAAGACACAGAGGACAGAAAGACATAGGGAACCAAAGCTAACCAAGAGCCACTTGAGCAGAGGACACAGGGTGTTTGGATAAACAGCACACAGCATCACTAAAGAATTAGACAATTTCAGAGTAGAAAATCCCTTCCACTGCCTAGCCTCAAGTGATTTCTCCAAAGCACAGCCAGATCAACTTGTAGTCTACTTCTCTTCTGCCCCTTTATTTTATTCTGGAAACCCTAGTGGCTTAGGGGTTGAGTATTAGTTCTGCTAACCAAAAGGTTGGCAGGCAGTTCAAATCTGCTGGCGCTCTTTGGAAACTCTATGGAGCAGTTCTACTCTGTCCTGGAGGGTCGCTGTAAGTCAGAATCAATTCAAAGGCAGTGGGTTTGGGGTTTGTTTTTTGTATTTTTTATTTTTGGGTACAAAAATAAAAAGATAAAATGATAGTTTGAGACTTTAATTTCTTTCATAAGTCTTAAAATTTTATTAAGGCCACAATTAATTGTCTATTTATGTGACCACTGCTTTAAAGTCTTTGCTTTTTATTAGACACTATTTTATGGGCTGCTAAACAATAAAACTTGTTTGGATTTTTTTTTTTTTTTTTACTTGGGATTGCTTAATTACCAAGCACTGTCAGCAGACGTAAGTTTCCCATCTTGTTTTGCGTCTAGGAGAACCTATCTCACCCAGCCTTCCCCAAATCCCAGCATATACACACATCAACCCCCTCTTAGGATCTTTAAACCATGACACTGCTAGAAAAAAATAATCCCAGCAGATCATGATTAGACTATGTCAGAGAGAAGTCTACATAATAAACTTCACTCTTACTTTGTGTAAAACTTCTCCAAGAGAAGGAAGAATGTTTGCATGTCACAGAGTTGTTAACTGATGCCATAAAGCAATAAATCTACTAACCGCTTAATGAGAAACTAATTTGTTCTGTAAACCTTCCTCTAAAATACAGTCAGGAGAAAAAAGAAAAAAAGAAACCTCAAAGAGCAACACGGTATTTGGAATCAGACACTCGGTTTGAATCCTGTCCACATTAAATTATTGTGCAGCCTCTGACAAGTTAATTCACTTTGTTAAACCTATACTTGCTCTGTTATCCATAAAAACTGACCCACGATGCTTAAAGAACTTGGGGTTGTGTAAAGGTTTACACGATTTAAATAAACATCAAAGGGAGACTCGGGTGCCAGATAAATAAATGCTCAGTAAAATTAGATGCCCCTGCAGAAATACCCTCCCACCTCACCCTCCAACCATGCTTGTCCTCTTCTGGAAACAGCAAGAACTCAGTCTTTTCCAATCATCTAGTGATTATGAAATTCCCTCCCGTACTCACAGGAAGTCCTACTTCTTCAAACGAAAAACCACTATTTCAGAGATGAAAGCCCTTCTCTAGGTATTAGTTTATTTTCTATTTGAATGACCTACTATAGAAAGGACTAGGGAGAAACAGAGAACCATATAAACTTTCCCTTCTTCATGAACGAGGTCCTCACAGAAATAATCCAGTGATCTTCAGGTAACCTCGGCCAGCCCAACCAGCGTTCCCTTGACTGCAGTGAAAACTATTTTAAATAACCATGTATGTGGAGTAAAAGACACTCCTTCCAGAAAGCACTTACCTTCATTCCTGGCTGACCTTGTCTTCCTCGTGACCCCTAAAAGCAGAAAAGAAACAGAAATCTTAGACAAAGAACCGAACCAGTTTTAGCCCCAGGCCATTCCCACTCCCTCTTCCACAATGGCAGGGGAAATACACCCAACAAGCAGATGTACCTACATTAGGGCCAATGTTTCCAGTTTCCCCTTGAGGCCCATCAAAACTAGAACGTCCCTGAAAAGTAAGAGACAAAAGTAAAGTCAGATGTCTACATGCTTTTGTGTTTGTTCTCTAGATCTGCTCTGCGTAAAATGTCAGTCACCAGGCAGATATGGGTACTGAATTAAAACTTCAGGAACATTACAAATGTAGCTCCCTCAGTTGCACTGTCCAGATTTCAGATGCAGGTGGCCAGTGGGTTCCACAGCCAACAGCAGGAACATAAGCAGCTCTGCCATCCTGGTTCTGTGGGTCAGCACCACTCTAGACGCAAATGGCAGTACATTTCCAGGTTTCACAGTATGGGTGCTGCATCCACTTTTCCCCACAGATTGTTCCTTTGACATCTTCCTGGGATTCACCGTGCTAGGGCACATTCTCCAACAGGCCAGGCTCAAAATTTGAAAATATTGGCATTTCTCTTTATACCTGCATCGTACTGGGTCCAGAGCGGCAGATGGCAATAAAACGTGTCAGAGTGTGTCTCTACACACATGGAGTCAACAGTATCTATGGATGATGATGGAGGAAAGATTAGACACTGTCACCATAAGGAAACTCTCTAGTGCTGCCAACACTATAGCATCAAAAGTGGGAAGATGAGGGGTGGCCACACAAACAAGGAGTCCATCTCTCAGGAGAAATGGAAGCCACATTGGGTCCCAAGTAGGAACATCTTAGATTATTATTTAGTGACAATACATGACAATTCAATAAAAAAGGATACGGTGTCCCTCAGTATCTGCAGGGGATAGGTCCCTCATATAAAACAGCATAGTATTTGCACCTGACCTATGCATGTCCTTCCCATTCTCCCTAGATTATGTGTAATACATAATACAGTGTAAATGCTATGTAAATAGTTGTTATTGCTGTCGTTGTTGTTAGGTGCCATCAAGTCAGTTCTGACTCACAGAGACCCCGTGTTCAACAGAATGAAACACTGTGCCCACAATCGTTTTTATGCTTAAGCCCATTGTTGCAGCCACTCTGCCAATCCATCTTGTTGAAGGTCTTCCTCTTTTTCACTGACTGAATACTTCTGCCAAGCATTATGTCCTTTTCCAGGGAATGATCCCTCCTGACAACATGCCCAAAGTATGTAAGACATGAACTCACCATCTCTGCTTCCAAGGAACACTGCAGTTGTACTTCCTCCAGAACAGATGTGTCTGTCATTCTTGCAGTCCACAGTCCATTCAATATTCTTTTCCAACACCGTAATTCAAAGACATCAATTCTTCTTGTCTTCGTATTTATTGTCTAGCTTTCACATGCATGTGATGCAACTGAAAATACCATGGCTTGAGTCAGGAGCACCTCAGTTGTTATACAGTATTGTTTGGGGAATAATGTCAAGAAGCAAGGCAGCTAACACTCAAAGGAGTGTTGCAGAGACATTGAGGATCACAGAGGCTGCAGCAGGGAGGCCTACACGTCACTTCATGCCTGTGGATTCAGCGTAGTGCTCCCTGCAGCAGATGCAAGTTCTACCTTTTGGAATTGTCTTAGTCAGCTAGTGCTGCTTTAACAGAAATACCACAAGTGGATGACTTCAAAAAGAGAAATTTTATTTTGTTTTAGTCTGGCCAGCTGAAAGTCCGAATTCGGGGTGTCAGCCCCAGGGGAAGGCTTTCTTTGCTGGATCTGGAGGAAGGTCCTTGTCATCAACCTTCCCCTGGACTGGAAGCTACCGAGGTGCAGGGACCCTGGTCCTCTCCAAGGGACGTGCTCAGGTTCCAGCACTGCTTCTTGGCGGTATGAGGTCCCCCAAATCTCTCTGCTAGCTTCTTCCCTTTATATTTCAAGAGACTGCCTCAAGGCACGAAACAATCTCACACACCGAGTCCTGTTCCACCAACACACCTGCCGCCCATCCTCCCTCATAAGGACAGGATTTACAAAATAGAGGAACAGAACAAAATATCAGAAATCAAGGCTTAGCTAAATTGCTACACAGATTTTTGGTGTGAAGACAATTCAATCCATAATAGGAATCTTTTCTTGCCTCTGGATATTTTCAATCTACGATTGGCTGGATCTACAGATGCGGAATCTTCAGATATTGCAGGTCAGCTCTACTTAAATTGGGAAATTTTGAAATACAAAAACAACTTTGTGTGCAAAGCTGTTTATCCAGCTGCTATTTATAATAGATTAAACTCAGAAACAATTTCAATAGCCCACAATGTGACAGAAATCTTCATCAAATGATGGTAGAAACACTTGTAATAACTTATTGCAACAGCATGTGACAATTAAAAGTTATGTTTACGGAACATTTTCAAAGTAGAAAAAAGTTTGCACTATCATGTTATTCCTGTAAATTATGCCAAATGATGAACTGGTTAAGGGCTATGGCCACTAACCAAAAGGTGGGCAGTCTGAATCCACCAGTTGCTTCTTAGAAGCTCTATGGGGCAGTTCTACTCTGTCCTGTAGGGTCACTATGAGTCCGAATTGACTCAATAGCAACAGTTTTTTTTTTTAATTGTGTGTGATTTATCACAAAAAAGGAAAAATGATGAGAACTCATTTATTTATGTTGTGCTAGAGCTTTTTTTTTTTTTTTTTTTTTAATAAGCTCATGCTACTCTCAGGAATCCCTGGGTGGCACAGTTAAGCACTTGACTGCTAGCTAAAAGGTTGGCTGCTTGAGCCCACCTAGAGGCATCTTGCAAGACAAACCCGGCAATCTGCTTCCAGAAGGTCACAGTCTTAAAAACTCTATGTAACAGTTCTACTTTTACATGCAAGGGGTCGACATGAGTCAGAATCAACTCAGTGGCAACTGTTTCGGGCACCCAGTGCTGCTATAACAGAAATACCACAAGTGGATGGCTTTAACAAAATGCAGTTTGCCCTCTCCTGGTCCAGTAGGCTAGGAGTCCAAATTCAGCGTGGTAGCTCCAGGGAATGTCCTGTCTATTGGTTGTCTCTGGAGGAAGGTCCTTGTGTGGCATCAATCTTTCTTTGGTCTGGGAGCATCTCAGCGCAGGAACCTTAGGTGCTGTGCTCCCGATGCTGCTTTCATGATGGTATGAGGTCCCCAAGTCTCTGTATATTTCCCTTTCTTTTTATCTCTTGGAGGATAAAAGGTGGTACAAGTCACACTCCAGGGAAACTCCCTTAGTAAGAGTATTACAGTTCTACCCTAATCCTCTTTAACATAATCCAGTGTATGAACCACAGGCAGAGATTAGGGTCTACACCATAAGAAAATCACAAAACGGAGGACAGCCACACATGGGAATCACGGCCCAACCAAAGTGCTACGCACACCTTTTTGAGGGAGAACACAATTCAATCCACAGCAGCAACTAACAACAACACGGATTCTGTCTGATTTTCTCAAGAAGAAAAATGTAGCTGTTATATTAGCAAAGTTTAATACACTGGTATATTTCATGTTATTAGAAGTATTGATTTTTTTTCCTCTTTATATTTTACTTTTCTGCATCCTCAAATTTCTCTAGTGTTACTTGTCTAATGGCAATTTAAAAAATAAAGCAGGTTATATACAGAAGGGGATGTAGAAAGTACTTTCACTACAACTCTACATATAATAAAAACTCTTGAGATGTTTATCATTTTCTCACTTCAAAGGTACAAAGTATTCTGCAACCAAAATAGTAAAGTATTTTGGCAGATGTTGGGACCACTGAGTAGAAGAGTAATGGGAAATAGGAAATTCACAGGCTCAGAATATTACTGCCCAGATTATTCATTAGAAAGAGGGGGGAAAAAACACTCAGTGGACAAATCTGGTGAACATTATCCTAATCTACAGATCAAATTTAATGTCTCCCCAGAAGAGCACAGCGTCACTTAATCTCCCACCAAAAATGTTTAGCTTGAATCTAACCATGACAAAACAATTAAATGAATCTTAACTGACACATGTTTAGCAAAACAACTGGTCTGGAGTGTCAGTGTCATGAAAATAAACAGATAAATGGGGAAATTGTACAATTAAAGAATACTAACGAGACAGAGAACTAAACGCAATCCATGATCTTTGACTGGATCCTGGAACAACAACAAAATTAGCAATAAAGGACATTATTGGGGCAAATGGGGAATATAAATACATATATATTAGGTAATAAGACTGTGCCAATATTAAATTTCTTAAGCAAACTTATATAAGAGAATAACTTTGTTTTTAAAAGATACTTGTTAAAGTACTTTTAGACAAAGTCTCATTACGTCTTCAACTAATCCTCAAATGGTTCAGCACAGCATATAAATGTACACCTCTGCCCACTGAGTCAATTCCTGCTCTTGGTGGAACCCACGTGTTACTGAGTTGAATTGCTTCATAGAGTTTTCTTGGCTGTAATCTTAACAGAAGCAGATCACCAGGACTTTCTTCCATGGTGCTACCGGGTGGGTTCGAACTGCCAACCTTTGAGTTAGTAATTGAATGCAAGCCCTTTGCAACATGCAAAGGACCTTAGAAATGTATACATAAAAGGAAGCATGGTGGCTTACTGGTTAATGGCTTGGTTACTAACCAGTCCACAAATTCAGTCCAAATCCAACAGCCACTTCTTGCAAACCCTATGAGGCAGTTCTGCTCTGCCCTATAGAGTCTCTATGACTTGCAATAGATTGGACGGCGAGTTTGCATATGTACACCCACTACTGTCGAGTCAGATTCGACTCATATCGACCCTAGAAGTCAGAATAGAACTGCCCCACAGAATTTCCAAGAAGTGCCTGGCAGATTTGAACTGCTGAGATTTAGGTTAGCAGATGTAGCACTTAATCCAGTATGCCACCAGGGTTTCCATGTATATGTATAGATAGTTACAAAGAACATGTGTCTAAATGGTGACAACCAGTGTTCACTGTACTGTTCTTGCAACTATAACATGTTATATGAGTATATGAAATTTTTCACAATGAAAAGCTGGAGTTAAAAGACATACAGGTTCACTAGAGAATATTTCAATAATTCAGAGAACAATGTTAAAGAAAAGAAACGCACAATTCCTGGGTACAGATGACCACGATTATTATTTTAATATACATCTTTTCAGGATAAATGCATATAGACAGAGGTGATGTAGACATAGTCTATGAATTTGGACTCCTACTAAATACAGTGTGTTATCACTCATTTTTTTCATTTAATATTACATCATGGATGTTTTCCATGTCAGAAAATAATCTTGCACATTATTTCTGATGGGCTGATAATACAAATCGAGCGAATATTCCACTGTTAATATCTTTAGACAGTTAAAGACTTTCAATTTTTTACTATTATAAAAATCACTGCAATGACCATCCTTGGAGCTAAATCTTTGTGACGATCCCTGAGTAGCTTCTAGATGTATTTCTAGAACTGAAAAGACTGGGTCAGAGGACAAAGGCATCTTTCTCGCTGTGGCAGACCAGCTTTGTGGCCTATACAACAGTCCCTTGCCTCTTTTGGTTGCCACAAAAACCTCAGTTTTGCTTGAATCAACAGATGCCAGCTCTAAAGGATGAACGAGGGCAAAAAAAGAAAGAAAAATAAAAAGCCTCTGTGTCATCAAGTCAATTCTGATTCATAGCAACCCTAAACAATGGAACAGAACTGCTGCACAATTTCCAAGGACCACCTGGTGGACTTGAACTGCTGACCTTTTGGTTAGCAAATGCAGCACTTAACCACTAACCGCCACCAGGGTTTTAGGGCTAAGCTAATAGTGGCAATCTCTCTGTGTCAAGAGTCTTGTGTTCTCGAGCTATAAAGCACTGTGTGAGAGCCTTAAAGTGGAGCAGATGACAAAACCCACAGGGCCGGCCTGAATTGGAATCCAGACTCCACTCTGTGCAGATCTCTCACGGCTGCCTGTAGCCTAGCAACTGTTAACCTTTGTACAGACTTAACCATGCATCTGAGAAAATGTTTTTCTAAGTTAAGGATGGTGAAAAAATGTTTCTGGAGAAAGCCCTTGGCACTGACCCCTTTAAAACCACCTACTTGAATACTCCAAGGAGAAGCTTTGCTTGAGCAAGCTGTTTCTACAGAAAAAATGTCCTGTGATTATGTTGTATAGACTCGGGTGGTTAAGCGCTACATCTGCTGGCCAAAAGGCCAGCAGTTCAAAGCCTCAGGGGCTCCTTGGAAACTCTTTGAGGCATTTCTACTCTGCCCTCTAGGGTCCCTATGAGTCAGAATCCACTTGATGGCAGGGAGTTTGGTTTGGGTAATTGTCGCCGCAGCTCCCTTTGCTCACATGCTTTTACTATTACCTTGCTGTGACCAATTCTATAGCCCCCCTTCAAGTAATCTTGCTTTATGCTAACCTAAATTTGTAATATTCAGTTAGAATAGTGTGCCTTCAGTTTTCTGTTCTTGCCCTATGAATATGCATTTGTAACTGCAGCACTGGGGGTATCTGACTGCATTGTGTAGACCTTGCATTTTTCCTGGCTCTGGCCACTCTCGACGGTGCATCGCTTCAGTTTTCCTTTAACAGAGTACACACCCATGCTCTTCCACAGAACGTACTGCTGCCAGTGCCCCTACAGAAAGCCCTTTTCCTTTGCTGTTTTATGTCAGGGAGAAGCAGCCAAAGATCAAAACCCAGCACACTGAGGCTGGCCAAGTGTAAGAAAAGAGGCAAGGCCCCTGACTCTGTCACTGAGGCTTGAGACATCACTGAGCGACTGCTCCCAACCTGGGGTCACTTATCCCAGGTGATCCAGCATGTCTAGTGCCTAAATACTGCTAGTCAGGTTTTTCTGTCATGTGTATAGAGAAAAAAACAAAAAACAAGGCTAACTAATGGATTTGTCATAAAACCAAAACCAAAACCTAGTGTTGTCTAGTCAGTTCCCACTGATAGCGACCCTGTGGGAGAGAGGAGAACTGCCCCATAGGATTTTCAAGCTGTGGCTGGTAGATTCCAAATGTTGACCTTTTGGTTAGTATCCCAGCTCTTAACCACTGTACCACCAAAACTCTAAAACTTGACATTAAAAAAGAAAGCTGTTGCCAATGAGTCAATTCCAACTCAGAGTGACCCTACAGGTCAGAGTAGAACTGCCCCATAGAGTTTCCAAGCATCACCTAGCAGATCTGAACTGCTGACCTTTTGATTAGCGACTTAACTGCTGTGCCACTAGAATTGTCATGTGACCCAATAATTCCACTTTTAAATACACAGTCAAAAGAACTGACAATGGGGACTCAGGGTACTTGTACACTGATGTTTGTAGCTGTGTTATTCACAGTAGCCAAAATGCAGCACTAACCCAAGTGCGCACTGATAGATGGATGTGCTCTAGCCACACAAAGGAGCTTTACTCAGCCATAAAGAGAAGTGAAGGCCTGATACGTGAGATAACATGGATGCTACACTGAGTGAAATAAGCCACACACAAAAGGAGAAATATTCCTAGATTCCTGGTATATGAACTGTGTATGAGAGACGCATTCATAGAAATAGGAAGTAGGTTAGAGGTCACCAGCACTGCGGGAAAGAGTAGCGAGGAGTCACTGCTTAATGGGAACAGAGTATCCCTTTGGGGTGACCAAAAGTGCTGAAAATAGAGTGGGGATAGTGGCTCAGCATGGTGGATGCAGTCCATGTCTCCAAGATCTGCACTTAAATATGGTTAAAATGGCAAATTTTATATGTATCTTCTCACAATAAAATTTTAACATATTAAAAAAAGAATGTAACAAATACAAAACCAGAAAAACCAGCAGCCCTTAATTGATATGTTGTGGGATCATCTTCCAAAAAACTTCACATTGTGATAAGCATGACTAATTTTCCACTACTGCTACCATCTGTGAGTCAGATCTGACTCACAATGACCCTGCATAAAACAGAACTATATACTGTCCGGTCTCTCACTATCCTCAATATCAGGTATACAATCAAATGCTCTTTGGTGCTTGGTTTGAAAGACTGTTTCTTCAGGACAAAGTCTCCAGCCAAACTGCTACACTAAATGTGATATTGGTTCAATTCAGAATTAACAGTACCGAGAAAAGACTGCTCCCTAGAGGACTATCTTCTAATAACACTCAAAAAGAATTTTAACATATAATAAAAAAAAGAATATAACAAATACAACCTCCCCCCCCAAAAAAATACAGCAGCCCTTAATTGATATATTGTCTGATCATCTTCCAAAACACTCATCTAGAATTTCCGCAGCCAACCTGCAGGCTTCTGGGAGTAACTGTTACTATCCAATTACATGAGGACAAATTACCCAATAAGCAAGGAACAAACAGGCTTAATTGTGCTTGCTAACTGTCTTGGATTGACTTGTGTACTTTGTATACCCCCAGAATACTGTCTACTTGGTTAGGCCATGATTCCCAGCATTGTGCGGTTGGCCTCTATATTGTGATGATAATGTTATGTTACAGAGGAGTAGTGTGATATTGTACCACTCTTACTAAGGTCACATCTCTGAGCCAACGTAAAGGCAGTATCCCTGGAGCGTGGCCTTGCCAAAGAATGCAAAACTGAACTTCAAAGCAAATAGAGGTCTCTACCATTATGCAATGCAGACCTCATCCTGGAAATTAGTAATGCTGATGTGTGAGGGCTGAGGCAGAGTGTTCTCAGTTATTTTTCAGAATTATGCTTTCTCATGTCTGAGATATAAAAATCAAAAATAACGCTAACGAGTTAGCATTTGTCAAGTTTTTTCCTGTCTGCGTTATTGTCTTCTGTCCCAATGCTTCTTGTCTTCAGTCTGGATGAGGATCTTATCTTAGAAAATGGCCAGGACCCAACTCACATCAGTCATCACTGGCTGTGACAAAAAGCAAGCCAGCAATACCATATGACCTTGAGCAGATCTTAAATCAATATGTCATCAGAAAATTGGAGACTTTTTATGCTGGAAAAGAAGCTGGGCTTCATTTGAGTCTAATGCTCTCATTTGGGAGATCAAGAAGTCAAAGACAAAAAACACTAACTTGCTCACAGCCTACTGGTATTGCTGACACAGTGAGAGAGAATGTGCACAGAAAATAATCCTAAGAAACAAAGATGCAAGGACAAGGATTTAAATGGGGACTGGCAGTCAGAGCACCTGTCTTTAGGGACAACAGAGTCCCACATGTTTGTGCCCTGGCTTTCCACACTGATCCAACCAGAATGCCCAAATCTTCTGCACCAGGTGAAATCTGTTCCCTTGTATACCAGTAACCCCAAGCAAATAGAGACCATCTTACCTGAAACCCACGCCTTCCTTTTTCTCCCTTTGGGCCTTGAATGTAACTATCAATTCCAGGATCCCCCTTAGAAAATAAAAAGTTAGTTAAGTCAAAAGAATGGCAAAGAAAAGAAAAGAAATTACAGGAAGACAGATTTTTAAAAGAAAGGAAAACCAAAGTAGACCTTTGTCCAGGATTACTTGGTAATCCCAAATACCCAATGCAATTACAATTCTAGCCCCTTTAAGAAATTAGTTTTTAAGAATCCTTTAAGAACCTAGAATGAAATAGACTGCAGGTCTCATTGTCTCCATGGACTACCACCTCCTCTGCCATGAGGCCAGAAGAAACAAATGGTGCCAGGCTACTATTACTGAACATTTTGATGAAGGACCCAATAGACAGATCTTGATCAAAAGGAGGAAAATTGTAGAACAAAACTTCAAATTCATATTGGAAATCAGACTGAAGAATTCCAAATCTCATCTGTAAACAACTTTGAAGCCTTGAAGCAAACCTATCACATGAAGCCATCTTTAAACAGCCTAGCTCACTTAACAACTTTCGCTTAAACACTGTGCTTTTTTAAAGAACTACTTATAAGAGATTCAGTGAACAACCAAAACCCCCAAAACCCCAAACCCGTGGCCAGTGAGTCAATTCTGATTCATAGGGGCCCTGTAGGATAGAGAAGAACTCCCGTAGGATCTCCAAGCTGTGGCTGGTGGATTCAAACAGACGATCTTTTAGTTAGCAGCCACGCTCTAAGCCACTGTGTCACCAGGTCTCCAAATAGACGACAGTGACTCTAAAAGACAGATGAGAACTATAGGGGGCGGAGAGTCTGAGCTAACAACGATGAAACAGTATGGACAGAGACATGGGAGAACAGCAACCCCACAAGAAATATGTAACCATTGTCCATGAGCTGTACATAAAAACTATTAAATGGATGCATATTTTCACCTCCAAATCCAAAAGACCTATATTTTCTATAAATTGGCTTTTTCTTGCAAGTCTCTTAGTTGTTGTAATGCTAAGATAGTCTGCACAGTTGCCTCATTAATAAATAACTAATTGCTCTTTGCCTTTGGGTCAAGCAAAGAGACTACAATGCCCTGGAGCAAAAGCAGCAGCAATCCTCCAACCAGTACTCACAGGGTCTCCCCTTAAACCAGGTGCTCCATCCTCTCCAGGTTGTCCTGGGGGTCCCATCAAGCCCTTAAATCACAAAGAAAAAACATGTCACTTTTTTTCCCCTTTAAATAACTTATTGCCTGAAGGAAAGAGAACATTAAGAGGGAAAACGAAAATTAAGTCAAAAAAGCAGCTTTGTCCTTAAACTTCAAAGCATTTGCTGACAGAGGGAAGGCTGAGACAGAAAAGACAGTCTGCCACACTCTTGGCCCTGGGTGTGTTTTTACCACATCTAATCCTCACAGAAAGGGAATTAATCCCATTGGTGTACCAGGGGCCTGAGGCTTGTGGAAGGTGGACACAGGTCTCTCTGCCACCATATCCGTTGATCTCTCCCTTCCTCCCTGATGCTCCCCCACAGAAACAGATGTGAGAAGGATGAGGCTTTCTCTACCACAGGCATGGGCAATTGAGGCAAACCCCAAACCAAACCTACTGCTATCCAGTCAATTTTGACTTGCAGAGACCTTGTAGGACAAAATAAAGCTGCCCCATACAGTTTACAAGGAGCAGTTCGTAGATTCGATCTGCCAACCTTATGGTTAGCAACTGAGTTCTCAACCACTATACCACCAATGCTCATTGACTGAAGTAGTGAGTAAGATCTCATGAAAAAGAAGAGAAAGGAGAAAAAAATGCTTGCAGAGCTCCTGACTACTGCTGACAGGGAACCAAAGTAAAGAAAGGGATTGCTCTAGGACCATCTCAGGATAAGTAACTGGTTGTTTCACTGAAAACCTGCCATAAATGACACCATCTCTCTGTGATAGTTGCCACAGAGCCAGCCACAAGCTGGGGACAAGCTCCCCTCCTTGCTCAGATGATGTGCCTCATTATGGTGGGGAAGACCCCCCAATCTGAGAATAGTGATGTGGGGCCCCTCTCTGGGATCTGGATGGCAGATACACAGGCAATGGAATGTTCTCTAGGCTCCAAAGGAAGCTGTCTCTTAATCTTGCTGGAGATTCCTCTGTGTGTCCTTCCTGACTTACTATAACAGACAAAGGGAACTTGACAATTCTAAACTCAATTCCTGCTGCTGAATCTATTTGTTGTTGTTCTTAATTTAACATCAAGTCAATTCAGACTCTTGGCAATCCCATGTGCTATAGAGTAGAACTTCTCCATAGGGTTTTGTTGGCTATAATCTTTAGTGAAGCAGATTGCCAGGCCTTTTCTTCTGCATTACTGCTAGGGGGTTCAAACAGTCAACTCTTGGGTTCACAGGAAGCATAAACTTTTTTGCCACCCAGGGACCCTCTTAGCTTACTACCTAGACAAATTTCTTTGATTTCTCTAAGACTCGATTTTTTTATTTGTGAAATGGGTGTACTGATCTCACATGACTGCTACGGGGATTAAATGCAATAATAAATTAAGAGCATTTAGCACAGAGCCTGGCATACCTATGACGATTGTCCCTTCTATTTTTGATTCTTGGCTTCCAACCCAGTAATCTTCCAAACCTGTAATTTTGAACATGAACTGCCCTTACCTAAAAACCTTCAACGGCCCCTGATTACCCAGTAGAAAAAAGATAAAACTCTTCAACATGGCCTTAAATTAATTCCCATTTACCTACCCAGACTTCCTTCTCCCACTCTTTACACTTTTTATTTTATGCCTCCTCTCCTCCTGAACTGGAACCCTTCTCTCTCCAAACTGATCCTGAGCTCTTCTAAATCTACACCATTCCTTCTACCTTTTCCTCAGGCTAGAGTGTCCTGTAGTGTTTCTCCCCATCCCTCTCACAGAAATCTGGGTGAAAATCCTCTGAATCCTGAATCTTCTCCATCCTTCAGGACCCTGCCACAAGGTTTTCCTCTTGCCTTCCGCATCACTTGGTGAACTGCTGTTCATCCTCTAAATTTCATCCCCATCTTCATTTCCCGGGTGAAGTCTTCCTGGCTGCACTGGCTGGATCAGATCTCCCTGTCATTTACCTCTCCTTCATATGTCTCATGGTCATCTTGTATCTGTTCGTGAGTATCTCACGGTAATCTTGTATCTGGTTGCATGATTATTTCATGAATGGCTGGCTTTCCCTGTAGAGGCCAGTTGTGAGACACAGAACACATGCCTGCTGTGCTCCCCATGCTAGAATCATCCCCGGATTATAAAAGATGATGACTGAACACACAACAAGAAGTCAGTCTCCTCATTGTAGTTTCCAAGTCACCGTGCACCCACTGACTCTTTCTTTGCTCCGTTACGGCAGCCTTTACCCTCTACTATCTAGTGTTAGCTGTTCCTGTGCATATCCCGTCTCCTGCACCAGATAAGCTTTGTTGGTTGTAGTTGTGTCTTCTGTATTTTTGAACTCCTTTTTTTGTCAGGTAGGATACACTTGATAGGTGTTTATTGAATGTAACTAAATTCAACTGAAATGGAAGATTCTCCAGTCTCAGGAAGCTGTGGTATCCTCTATCACCTGTAAAATCTGATCCACAGGTTGGAAATTAAATCTCAGTGAAAAGCCATGTCTTCTGACTCTCCCTGTTTCATTAATCAAGACAGCAATCCTTACTACTAAACCAAAAACCAGTGCCCCTGATTCAATGCCCACTCATAGCAACTCTATAGGACAGAGTACAACTGCCCCACAGTTTCCAAGGAGGATTTGAACTGCCAAACTTTTGGTTAACAAACAGTACTTAACCACTATGCCACCAAGGTTTCCATCCTTACCACCAACTGTACATAAATCAACCTCTGCCACTGAGTCGACTCCAACTCATAGTGACATTATAGAGCAGAGTAGAACTGCCCCATAAGTTTTCCAGAGAGTGCCTGGTAGATTAGACCTGCTGACCGACCTTGGGTTGTTATATTTGAATGTAACTAAATTCAACTACAGCTATAGCTCTTAACCACTATGCAACCAAGGTTTGTGCATTCTTTGAGTGAAATGCATCACTCTTATTCCATGAGAAGTACAAAGAAGTAAAAAAAAGTTCACCTCCTATATCTAGTCAGGTAACCCTGGTGGCATAGTGGTTAAGTGCTACAGCTGCTAACCAGAAGGTCAGCAGTTCAAATCCACCAGGCTCTCCCTGGAAACTCTGTAAGGCAGTTCTTCTCTATCCTATAGCGTTGCTAACAGTCATAATAGACTCGATGGCGGTGGGTTTGGTTTGGTTTGGGTTTTGGTATATCCAATCCAATTAAGCTGATTATAGTACTTTGTTGAACAGGATTCTTCAGTCACGCTTGATTTAGAAGGAAAGAAGATTATAATCAATTCATAGGATAAAAGCTGTACTATAGACACAAGAAAGAAAAGTTGCAGTACCTGCCTTTCCTTATACAGAACTACAGTTACTAGAATGAGACAGTATATAATCACTGTCAAGCCGGGAGTACAGTGTAAGTTACAAAGACAACGAGAAGGGAAAGATCACTCCAAACTAGCATAAGCAGGAAAAAGAGGGTCTGGATATTCAAATAACTACTGAGAACAGAGGTAGGGGAAAGGCATTCCAGGATGGGGCAACTGTCATGAGCAAAGACACAGGGGTGGGCATATATAAGGACTGTTCAGGGCACACACAGTGAGCAGTATAACTGGACTGGAAAAGATACTTCTTGACTGAGATTAGTGAAGAATGTGGTTGAAAGGGTCCTGAATGTGAAACTAAATCACTAGCGACAAGGACATAGAAAGTTTGTACGATAAGGGAGTGACATGTTTACTGTTCCAGGGTACAAAATGTCAAGAAAAGTGACTGATGGCCATTACTCATCCCACTATCAGCAGATGCAGGCTTTAAGTCTCCAGATAACCTTCTAATATGTACTACCCTGTAACTTCCAATCCAGCACTTACACCACTAGATGATGTCTTCCCAGAGCTTAAAAATGAATAGTCAATGTCCCTTTATGACAGACAAGAGAAGAGAAGAGAGAAGAATAACCTCATACTTTACCTGATTTCCTTGATTTCCTTTTTCTCCAGGTGACCCTGGGACTCCACGCTCACCCTACAAAAGAAAAAATAAGTATATAAAAGTCTTTTGTTATACTAGTGATGCCAGAAACCTTTTTCACATAGATTCACATTCTAGCCAAGAGTAAAAAGCTTCTTAGCTATTCTATTTCTGAAGATATGAAAGACCAGAACAAACCTCCCACTAAAAGTTAGTTTAAAAATTAAGCCAAGCCAAGCCAAAGATAACAAATTATGTTTCATGTACGTGGTTGTCCAATGGTTAGAACATATGACTGTTAACCAAAAGGCTAGGGGTTTGAAGCCACCAGCAGCTCCTCAGGAGAAGGATGTGGCCATCTGCTTTGTAGAGATTTACAACCTTGGAAACTCTCTAGGGTGGCTATGAGGCAGAAGTCACTCGATGGCCGTGGGTTTGGTTTTGTGTTTGTATTTTTTTCAGTTAAGGAATTGACAGAGAAAAAGAAAACTCCTTAAACCACAACCAAATTCACTGCTGTCGAGTGGATTCCAGCTCACAGAGACCATATAGGACAGAGTAGAACTGCCCCATACAGTTTCCAAGGAGCACCTGGCCAATTTGAACTGGTGATCTGTTGGTTAGGAGACAGCACTTAACTACTATATCATTACGGTTTCCCTAGAGTTCATAATAAAAAGGAAGTAGGAATCCTAACAGGTACTGGCTGTTGGCTGCCCAAGGGTATCTCCTGATCACTATGTACCTGTGGTGTGAAACATCTCAAGCTGATAATCTATTTTCAAGTGCTCCCAGGAGACAGTGACACCGGGTACATGGCGGAAGCAAGAAACTCCCCTCAGACGTTAATGAGTTTTCAGAGGTAAGATTCAATAAAAATTAATTTAAATCAAAAGGCATAACACACATGAGCAAGAACCATGAGGAAGAGTCAGCAAAAACAACAGATAATAAAATCAAAACTGCAAAGACTGCGGATATTGGAATTATTAAATACAGAATATAAAATAAATGCAGTTAAGATGTTTAAATAAGCAAAACTACTGAGTAAAAAATAAGCAACAAGCAAAATGGCCAACCAGTTTTGAAAAAAAGAAAAACCAAACAGAACTTGTTGAAGTGAAAAATATAGTAACTGAAATTAAAAATTCAGCTGGCAGGTTAAACAGCATCTTAAACACAAGTGAGGTGAGGATTAGTGAACTAGAAACTGAAGAAATTATTCAGAATGCAACACAGAAAGACAAATAAATAGGAAGTAGGAAAGATTTAAAGTGACAAAAAAATGAGTAGCTGCTGAGGCTGCTTATGCACAACCACAAACTTCATGGAATTTGGTTCCTTGGTTTGGAAGTTTTAGGATTACGATTTTATGGGACGTCTCGGTTAACTGACTCAACATGTTTAGTGCTTCTGTTCTACCTTCCAGTTCTTTGTATAGAGCTGGTCTCAAAAGCTTGCAAGCAGCATCCAAGGCAAGGCAATTGATCTATATTTTCCCGGTGCAAGAGACAGAGGGTCAGGAATAGCAGGATGATGTAGAAGGTGTGGCTAATTGCATCCATGAATAACTGCCTCCCTTGCCATGAGGTCTGAAGAAATAGACAGTGCCCAGCTTCCACTACTGAATACTAAGAAAAAAAATTCGATGGAAGAATCCTGATCAAAAGTGGAAAAATGCAGAAAAGAATTTCAAATTTTCATGGATGGCAGATTTTCTGGATCCAAGGGGGCTGGAAGAATCCCTAAAACTATCTTCTTGAGATAATCTTTAAAGTTTAAACCAAAAATATCCTCTGAAGTTGTCTTAAAACCAAACAATAGTTTAATTTAACTAGTAAAAAAAAAAGAAAAGAAAAGTCCTCCTTGGGGGCCTAAGGACCACAGTTTCAGGGGACATCTAGGTCAACTGGAATAACACAGTTTATTAAGAAAATGTTCTGCCTCCCACTTTGGTGGGTAGCCTCTGAGATCGTCTACGAAGCCACCATCTAAGAAGCATCAATTGGTCCCAACACACTTGGAGCACAGGAGAAGGGAGAACATCAAAAATATAAGGAATATGATTGTATATGCAGAGAATCCTAAAGAATCCACAACTATTCAAACTGATAGAAGAGTTTAGCAAAGTGTCAGGATACAAGATAAACATAAGCAAATCAGTAGGATTCCTTTACACCAATGATGAGGTTATTAAAGAAGAAATCACCAAATCAGTACCATTTACTATAGCCCCCAAGATGATAAAATATCTAGGAATAAATCTAACCAGAGAAATATCAGATCTTTATAGAAAGAACTACAAGGCCTTACTACAAGAAACTGAGAGACTTACATAAATGGAGAAACCTACCTTGCTCATGGATAGGAAGACTTAACATTGTGAAAATGTCTGTTTTACCCAAAGCAATCTTATATAATGCAATCCCAATAAAAATTCCTGTAACATTTTTTAAGGAGATGGAGAAACAAATCACCAACTTTGTTTGGAAAGAGAAGAAATCCTGGATGAGTAAAGCACTACTGAAGAAGAATATACTGGGAGGCCTCTCACTGTCTGACTTTAGAAGCTATTACACTGCCCCAGTAGTCAAAACCGTCTGGTACTGGTTCAAAAAGAGACATATCAACCAATGAAACAGAGTTGAGACCTTATTCGACAAAGGCCCTAAGATATTAAACTGGGGTAAAAGCAATCTCTTCAACAAATGGTGCTAGCAGAATTGGATACCCATCTGCAAAAAACTGAAACAAGATCCACATCTCACATCTTATAAAAAAATCAACTCAAACTGGATAAAAGACTTACATATCAAATCTAAAATGATAAAGCTCATCTGAGAAAAAATAGGATCAACAATGGAAGTTTTAATACACAACACAGACTTCAAAATCTGACAAACAAAGCACAACCAACAGAAAATAGACAAATGGGAACTACTGAGAATCAAACACTTCTGCTCCTCCAAAGACTTTATCAAAAGAATTAAAAGACCACCTACAGAATGTGAAAAAATATTTGGCAACTATACGTCAGACCGATGTCTGATCTCCACAATCTACAAGGTACTACAAAATATCAGCAAGAAAAAGATAAATCATCCAATTAAGCAATGGGTGAAAGAGACAGACACTTCTCTAAAGAGGATATACAGGAAGCCAAAAAACACATATGGAAATGCTCACAATCACTAGCTATTAAAGAAATCCAAGTCAAAACTACGATGAGATACCATCTCACTCCAACAAAGTTGACCATGTTCCAGAAAATGCAAAACAGCAAATGCTGGAGAGGCTGTGGACAAACTGGAATTCTCCTACACTGTTGGTGGGATTGCAAAATGGTGCAACCTCTCTGGAAAGCAATCTGGTGCTTTCTTAAAAAGCTGGAAACAGATACACCATTTGACATAATAATTCCACTGCTTGGAAAACAGCCCACAGAATCAAGGGTATTTACACCAACAGATACATGCACATGAATGTTTATTGCAGCACAGTCCACAATAGAAAAAAGACGGAATCGACGCAGATGCGCTACAAGAGAGGAATGGATAGGTAAACTATGGTATATATATTCAATGGAACACTATGCAATGATAAAGAACAATGATGATTTTAGGAAGCATCTCATAGCCAGGTTTCAGTTGGAGGACATTTTGTTGAGTGACAGTAGTCAGTGGCAAAAGGACAAATACTGTACAAACCCCCTATAATAAGAACTTAAAAATAGACTCACCCATAGAAGAAAAGACTCTTTGATGGCTGCAAGGCAGGGAAGGGAGGGACAGCAACTGTGGGGTATAGATTGGATAGTTGATAGAAATTTGGCTGGGTGAAATCAGTGACAGCACACATTAGAAAGAAGATCAACTTTAACTGGACTTCACCATAACATGATTACTCCTCCCATCTTAACCCAATGTTACAAGGACTGAGTAGCTGGGGTGGGGGTCCAGGGACCATGCTCTCAGGGGACATCAAGGCCAATTGGTATTTTTTTAAGAGAGCTTGCTGCACCCCACATTGGTGAATGGCATCTGGGGTCTTAAAAGCTGCCACGTGACCATCTGAGGTACACCAAGTGGTCCCAACTCAGCAGGAACGGATGATCACCAAGGACCAAAATGACATGGGGGACAGAGAATCCAGAAGACAGAGAGGCCCAAGTGATCAGGTGACTACCTCAACATGTGACCAGAAGAACTGGATGGTGCCCAGCCAACACCAGTGATAGTCATGATAGAGCTCACAAAGTTGAGTCTCACTGGCAACAAGAGAATAAAAAGGGGTGCACCCTGAGATCTTCACTAAAAGGCTGCAGTTGATGGTCCAGGGGCCTCGAGGTTCCCCTGAGAACATAGCCCCTGTCCCTGATGCTGCCCCTGTCCATAAATCATAATGGAGGTCAACTCCTTGGACAACAATGGATTGGACATGGCAACACAGTGACCATATCATGTGTGCACTTTATGACTTCATGCATCTACAGGATGTCATCCTGCTGACCTCTTACTAGAGGTGGGGGAGAGGGTGGGGAGGAGGGGATAGGACAGTGTTTGGAGGATATGACATGCATAGAACAGACAGGAGGAGTGTGCTGTCACTGGGCAGGTAGAACAGGGGGAGCTGCACATAGCTGGTCATGCAAATTTATAGGGATTGTACATTTTCACTCAATCACACACAAAAAATTAAAATTAAAAAAAAAATAAGGAAAACATGAGCCCAAAAGACAGAATGGGCTACATAAACCAGAAACTACATCAGCATGAGACCACAAGAACTAGATGGCACTTAGCTACCACCAAGAACTCATACTACAGGGAACTCAACAAACAGTCCCTGATGGAGTGGGAGAAAGGTGGGATTCAGAACTTGAACACTAGTGAAAAGACCAGGCTTGATGATCTGAAAGACTGGAGGGTCCCTGGAAGACATGGCTCCCAGACTCTTCTGTTAGCTCAGATCTGAAACTATTCCCGAAGCCAGCTCCTCAGACAAAGACTGAACTGGTCTATAGGACATAAAATGATACTGGTGGAGCATGTGCTTCTTGGCCCAAGCAGATGCAGGAGACTAACTGGGCAGCTCCTGTTCAGAGGTGAGATGAGAAGTCACAGGGGGACAGGAGCTGGCTGAATTGATACAGGAGATACAGGATGGAGAGGAGTGTGCTGTCACAGTGTGGAGAGAGTAGCTAGGGTCACATAACAAAGTGTGGTAGGTTTTTGTAAGATAAACTGACTTAAATTGTAAACTTTCACTTAAAACACAATTTTAAAAATACCTTGAGCAGTATGCTCTTTTAATAAATATCTGTATGGAATCAAAGTGACAACCAGCAACTCAGATTAGACAGGAACTTTAGTGGACAGTGAGTTTATGTTAATGGGGCAGGAACAACTCAGAAAAGAAGAGTGGGATGGTCACACAACTTGAACATCATGAATGTCACTGAATTGCACATGTAGAGATTGAACTGGTTTACACTTTGCTGTGCACATTCTCAACAATAGCAACAAAATAAATGTTTTTTGAAAAGAGAGACCTAGAAGATAGAATAAGAAAGCCTAACAAATTTCTACTTAGACATCCATAAACAGATAATAGAGAAAATAAGAAAGATAAAAAGATTAAAAATTGTGATCTCCAAAGGATTTTCTAAAACTTATGGAAAGCATGAAAACTCCAATTCAAAATCCCAGCAAGTCCCAAGTAGGTTAAATTAAAAACAAAACAAAAAACTGAAACCAAGACACATAATACTGCAAGTAAAGGAACCTAAAAACAAAGAGAATGTTTTAAATTAGACTGATTTTTTTAACATTGCTTACAAAATAAGTTTTTTTGACAGATGACTTATTAACCGCAATATTGAAAACTAAAAAGCAATAGAATTCAAAAGACCATGAAATTACATTTTCAAAGTGCTGAAAGAACTGTCAACGTAGAATTGTTTACTAATGATCCATCTTTCAAGAAAGAGAATAAAATAAAGAATTGTTTAGAAAAATAAAAACTAAGGGAGTTTATGATGAACTGATACTTCCTAAGGGAAATTGTAAAAGTCCTACCTCAGATATAAGAAACATCATTCCCTAAGAAGGCATCAGTGATACTAGGGTACCCCAAACCAAACACACTGCCATTGAATTGATTCTGACTCCTAGCAACCCTATACGACAGAGTAGAACTGCTCCAGAGTTTCAAAGGAATGCCTGGCAGATTCGAACTGCCAGCCTTTTGGTTAGCAGATGTGGCACTTAACCACTATGCCACCAAGGTTTCTGACACTAGGGTATCGAGGATAAACTCAGACAAGCACTGACTAAAACAATAGTACACACAACACCTAACTGGTAGAATTTAACAAAATTTTTTAAAAGATGGAAACAAAATACTACAAAATAATATATACAATGAAAAGGGATGTGTCAGGGCTAAAGTTCTAAGATTCTTGTATTTGGGGAATAAGGGCAAAGATGTAAATTGCTTTAAATAAATATTGTTGCATACTTACATTAAAATTTCTAGACTACCATAGGTAAATGGTCACTTTGGAGAAGGGTAAGCTAGTATGCAGTACCAGGGAAGCCAGCACAACTTGATCAAGGCAAGATCATGGAAGCTCCATACATACATCCGAACTCCACGAGGGACCAAATTACTGGGCTGAGGGCTAGGGCCAAGGTTTCCAGAAACATCTAACTCAACTGGCATAATATAGTTTATGATGAAAATGTTCTATATCCTACTTTGGTGTCTGGGGTCTTAAAACGCTTGTGAGTAACCATCTAAGATACTCCACTGGCCTCACCCTGTCTGGACAAAGAGAGCATGAAGAAAACAGAAGCCACAAGGGAAAAGATTAACCCATAGGACTACTGGACCACAACTACCTTCATGAGAATGAGTCTAGTACAACCAGATGGTACCTGGCTACCACCACCAACTGCTCTGACAGGGATCATAATAGAGACCCCCAGACAGAGCTAAAGAAAAATGTAGAACAAAATTCTACCTCACAAAAAGTAAAAATGACCAGACTTACTAGTCTGAGAGTAACTGGAGAAACCTGAGAGTATGGCCCCCCGGAAATGCTTTTAGCTCAGTACCGAAGTCACTCCTCAGTTTTATCCTTCAGTCAAAGATTAGACAGGCTCATAAAATGAAATGATACTGAACAGGGACATCGACCCAGAGACAAGGACAGACGGGCAGGACGGGACAGGAAAGGTGGTGATGTGGCACCCAGGGCTGAAAGGATAGAGTGTTGATACGCCATGGGGTTGTCAACCAATTTCACAAAACAATATGTGTATTAGCTGTTTAATGAGAAATTACTATGAAATTACTATGCTCTGTAAACCTTTATCTAAACTACAATCTTTTAAAAAAACTAGACAAATCATGAAACATAAATACAGAGTACAAATGTCAAAGAGGTGGGGGTGGGGAGAAGAATGAAAAATGTCTTTACCTTTTCTCCATTCAGGCCATCAATACCTCTCTCACCAGGTTCACCCTGTGGAGCAAAGGGAGATCAGAATATTAGAGGCAAGGGCAACAGTTACGCATGACTATTTCTTCAATGCTAATTTTTTTTGCTAATGTTTTTTCTCCAGTTGACAAAGAATACAGACTTCTGAAACAGCAATGAGATTATTTTCTTTCTGAATTAGTCATTAGAGATACACACTGTTTTTCTTGGCAGTTTCAGATGCTAAAGAAAAAGCTAAGAAAACATTTCAAATTTTGAATGGATACTAAGATTTCCTTTTCAGCTTTTGCATTGGGCATAAACAACTCTTTCATGAGACTGCATAAAACATTTCCCACTGGTTAACTGCATCCCAAAGATGGTCCTTTTGTCACCAGCTTTCTCTAATTTAAAAATTCTAGCAAATACCCCCAAACAATACTTATAATGGGAATTTGCAAGATTACAGGCTAATGAGAAATGAAATACATGCATATGTGTGCATTTGGGGAGAGTTGTAGTAACAATAACTTTTTTGAAGTCTCCTTAAAGGACTAACTGAACAAATGAGGCAAACTAAGTAAGAATAAGAATAAGCAGCTGGATAGTGACATCTTATCAAATATTCCATCACTTGCAAATGATAGCCCTTTCATTTTGCCAACTATCTCAGAATGACAGTTAGTGTATTCATTACAAAGCATCTTTTGAAAAAGAAATGCAGAGTTCTGAAAGCATAATAAAATTTATTTTGCAAGTACAGAACAGTTGATTTACTCCTGCTGTGTCCATACAGGGAAGTCCATTTTTAAAGCTTTTTTAAAAAAAATCCAAGTACAGCTGGGTTAATAAACCAAACCAAACAAACGAAAAAAAAACCCTCTGCCATCAAGTCCGTTTTGACTCATAGCCACACAGCAACGCTATTGGACAGAGTAGAACTGTCCCACAGGGTTTCCAAGAAGCATCTGGTGTTAGGACATAAAAATCAGCATGCTAAGTCTTTGACCTAGAATTACTGGATATGTTTGTCACAGACCATGGGAGGCAAGTCAGTGATACCAAACAGCATGAGTCAGAAAGCTCCATGAGTCCCTGTCAGTCTAGTTCATCATGTTACAATTATTTCCTACTATAATACAGCAAACAGACCGAGTACCTGCTAAGTATTGTTTAATGGGTAAATGAACAAATGGATACACTCTGGTTTGGTATCTAAATGTAAAGTCATTTCTTTATACACCAGCTCCTTTTGCAACATCCCTATCCTAGAATGGGAGACCCTGGTGGTATGTAGCAGCCAAGTGCTACCGCTGCTATCTAAAAGGTCGACAGTTTGCATCTGCCAGGTGCTCCTTGGAAACTCTATGGGGCGGTTCTACTCTGTCCTATAGGGTCACTATGAGTCAGAATCGACTTGATGTGGTGGGTTTAACTGAGAATGCCCCTTCCATTAGACGTTCACCTTGACTAGACCCTCTCTACAGTCCCTCAAATTCTGTACCAACTCCTCTGGGCCATTATGTAATAAATATGGTAGCTCAATTACTATAAAGTTAGCAAAGTTTGAAGATACTAGCATATGTCATTTCCCTAAACATGAAACGCATACCTTACAAAGAGTCACTAGCATGGTGGTTTGGGCTAAAATGATACTGTCTGACATTTTCATTTGCCTATAAGTTTTTTTCCTCACTTAAGCAAAGGAAACACAATTGGATCAGTACTGTTTTCCAAAGAAAATGATATTCACCGAAAGAAGAGTCTTTTACCTTCTCTCCTGAAAGTCCTCTTGCTCCCTAAAGTTAAAAACAAAGAAAAAGAATTGAGAGTGAACAAAATATTTAAAACCTTATTTCACTTAGGAAACCACGCATTCCGTAACTTCAAGAAAACACAACTATTAGATCAAAATAAAGACTTCTTTAGTGAATGTCATCAGGACTCTGATTACTACCACCTCTCTCTCTCCCTTTGATTGTGACTAGGAAAAAAATTCCACTTTGAAACTCCTCACATAGTAGGGGTGACCAAGGAACACAAGTGATCAGCCACCTTTTACTAAGAGGTCTGACTATTCAATCTCTGAACTTAACTGTTCTAAGAGCTACATACATCATTGCTGAATATCACTACAGTCACTTCTGAAGTACTCCCCTTGGGAAGCTGTGCACTGACATCAGCACCTAGCCCACCCTTCAAAGCAATTTTGGAACTCTTTCTGGAATGGCCATTGTGCACAGTGGCACAGTAGTAAATTCGTAAACTTAGTTGTATAGTTGTCCGTGAGGGAGTTTTTAGCCAGTAAACAAATAACTGTATCGGCACACCCTCCTTACTCACTTGATCTTGTCCTCAGTGACATTTTTCTTTATGCAAACATAAAAAAATACTGGAAGGAAGACATTTTGATGACATTCAGGACATCAAGGGTAATACAGTGACAGCTCTGAAGGCCATTCCAGAAAGAGTTCCAAAATTGCTTTGAAGGGTGGGCTAGGTGCTGATGTCAGTGCACAGCTTCCCCAGGGAGTACTTCAAAGGTGACCGTAGTGATAATTCAGCAATGAGGTATGGAGCACTTTTTCTAGGATGAGTTGGCAAACTTAATGGGCAATCCTCATATTTCCTCAGTCTCTAAAATTTCAGTAGTCTCAAGCCCAGCTTTCAGTCACCAGCACCTGCCACTCTTGTCTTGAGGGTTTTCTCTGTTCTACCCACATGCAAAAGAGGTCCAAAGTGCTAAGGAATTGATACTTCCCAAAGCAGCTCTCAACTAAAACCTGGTAAAAGTTGGCATACAAACACCCCAGCTCACTTGTCCTTCAAGTGGGATCACATCGAGTTGTATGTTGGACAATGGCTCTCCAAGTTGACCAGCAGGATTAAGCTCCATCTACCCCCGATGGTAATCTGATTGACAGCCCACCCTTTGTAGGCTCCTTTCCCTCTCTGTCTTACGTCCTCACTCCCCTACAAGTGTATTCTGAGACAATCTCCTAGTAATCTACTTGCGTTTACTCTTATTCTCAGGCTCTGCTCCGGGAAGCGCAAACTGAGACACCTTCAAGCTGTTGAGAAGTTAAGACTTCGTATCCATATTGAAGAACTAAGATTTTTTTTCAAACTCAAATGTGAACGTGAGATAGGGAGAGGAATTTCACAGCTCACCTTAGGTCCCCTCGGACCTGGACATCCTTCCTCCCCTCGCATTCCAGGAAGACCAAGGGGACCTCTCTCTCCCTACGGAATAAAAGACACACATGAATACACCAAGTAACGGTCTGCATCACCACCTTGCCAACTCAAATGGGACATCAACGGCAATCAGAAGGAGTAAAATATGGCTGGGTCCTCACAATAACGTCTACGTCTTCACAGGCCTGACAGGATCACGTGCAAGACAATCAGATTACGCATTCTTCAACTACCAGCACAGATGACCCCAAATAATACAAACCCAACTCAGCGACTTACGCACCCAATGCAGTTAATTTACACAGGCAAACTTCAGAGTTCAAATGCAAACAAAAGGTGTGTGTCAAAATGTCCTTCAGACAGCTCAAAGTGGATGAAGAGTTCCTTATGGCGCCACACAGAATAAACCATATTTAACACTTTTTTTTCTTTTCTAGGTGAAATCCTGTCCAGTCCTAAAAGATATACCCCAACTGCCCCTTCAGTTTGCTGGCAGCATTTGGGGATGTCACTGTTTCAGTACTTTGCACATCACATCCTTGTAGGATTTTTTTTAACCTATCAGAGTATCTTGTTATATTAGGAGCATTTTGAAGGCACAGACAACGTCTCATATGTTTATTTTTTGGTCTCCATCCCCAACCACAGTGCTGTTTTTACAGCAGCCTGTGAAACTAACACATAGTACACATCCTATCAGAACCAAAAGAATGAATTTAATGCTTATAATCTTTTGATTCAGGTATTGGATAAGGAAAAGGGTCATAAATATTATGGTTTTGTCAAATTGGTTAAATATTAATTAGAAAGTAATACACATCCCATCAGCTCTCATTGAAAGGTTTATAAATGTAACAGCAAATGATGACTTAATGAGGATGGATAACTGCCCCACCTAAGATGCCTAGAAGAACCAAAAGCCAACTAGAAAAGTACGAAGT
This sequence comes from Heterohyrax brucei, assembly GCA_028571685.1. NCBI lineage: Eukaryota > Metazoa > Chordata > Mammalia > Hyracoidea > Procaviidae > Heterohyrax > Heterohyrax brucei. Next base: position 25,197,362 of record CM053149.1, on the reverse strand, counting down.
ACCCTGGATCTAGAATAAGCGACCCTGGGCTAGCATCTTAATTCTGATTCCAACTTGTTTGGTGAGGTCAGACAAATAGATGACTATGAATCACATTTCCCAAATTATAAAATGTGGGTATAGATAACACTGATTCCAACAATCTCATAGGATTGTGTTGATAAATACGACAATATATTGAAAGTAATTCACAAATCATATGGTTTGAACAAATGAGAGGTTTTCTACTAAAACAGCAAGAGAAAAACACCGATTCAGGCATCAAATCAGACAGGCTTGGGCCCACTTCCTCCAACCATCTTTGGGAGACTTCTGTTGTGTGTGCTGTCAATTCTGACTTATAGCAACCCTATACTCTGCAGTAAACTTGCCCCACAAGGTTTCCTAGTCTGTATGTAACATTTATGGCAGCAGATTGCTAGGTCTTTGCTCCTCCAGAGCTGCTTGGTGGGTTCATATCTCCCAAGCCCTCAACCACCAGGCCTTGTCATGTGACCTTAGCAAGTCTAAAATGAAAATGTTAATACCCACCAGCAGGTGTGTGATCAGCATTAAAGGTAATAATGTATGTAGGTTGTTGCTGTCAGGGGCCATCGAGTCACTTCCGACTCACCAACCCTGTGAATAACAGAATGAAACAGTGCCCCTTCCCAAGCCATGTCCACAGCTGTTTTGGGGCTTAAGCCTACTGCTGTAGCCACTGTGTTAATCCATCTCTTTGAAGGTCTTCCTCTTTTTATGCTGATGCTCTGCTTTACCAAGCATGATGTCTTTCTCCAGGGACTGATTCCTCCCGACAACATATCTAAAGCTTGTAAGATGTAGTCTTGCCATCTTTGTTTTTCAAGGAGTACTCTGGTTGTACTTTTCCCAGATCTGTCTGCTTTATTGGCAGTCCACGGTATGTTTAATATTCTTCTCCAACACCACAGTTCAAAGTTCTGTCTTCCTTATTCATTGTCCAGCTTTCACATACACAGGAATGAAATTGAGAACTCCGGTGGTGTAGAGACTAAGTACCACAGCGGGTAACCAAATGGCCAGCAGTTTAAATCCACCAGGCGCTCCTCGGAAAGTCCATGGGGACAATTCTATTCTGTCCTAGGAGGTCACTATGAGTCCAAATTGACATGAAGGCAGCAGGGTTGGTTTGGTTTTAACAATGTATATAAAATGCCTAACGTGGGCCCTGACACCTACTTTTTTAAATGTCTGGCTTTCCTAATTTATATGTGTTTTTACGTTTAGTGATTGATGTTTAAGCTTTGTATGGACTGAATTGTATCCTCCCAAAAGATATGATAAGGTCCTAATGCCTGGTGACTGTGTACATGTACTTGTTCAGAACTAGGGTCTTTGACGAGTCTGTTAATATGAGGTTGTACCAGAGTGTGACAGGTCTTAATCTCACTGACTGCAGTTCTTGTAAAAGAGAACAGACACAGAGAGACAGAGATAGGGCCCCATGTCATTGTAGCTGAAAGCCAAAGAATGCCTGGAGCCACCAGAACCTGGGGGGAAGCATGTAATCGATTGTCCCAAGAGCCTCAAAAGGAATTGCTGGACATTGTGTACACTTTGACCTCAGCCTCTCAGCCTCCAGAACTAGGAGACAACAAATGGCTGTTGTCTGAAGTGACCCATTACATGGCATTTTTGTTACAACTGCCTTAGAAACTAACACACACTTCATCTGAAGAACCCATTTCTAACATGTCAACTGTACTATCCTTCATTACACAGTAGTACCAATCCTGAATAATGGACTGTTTTCTTTATCACAAAATAGTTGACATTTCAAAACAGATATCCCTAATAAAGCAGGGACACCAAGGAAAAACTCTTAAGACTTTATTTTTAACAAAACTTAACAAAAATCAAAAAACTTTTACAACTTCTGGTTTTAGTTTCTGAAGTTTCAGTTGAGAAATATATATATCTTATATATACTTTATATATAAATTTGTATGTGTGTGTGTATATAATTACAGTATAACTCTAGCTGTACTTCTTCCAGAACAGATCTGTTTGTTCCATTGGCAGTCCATGGTACATTCATTTTCCTAAAATATCTTTTAGAACAAAAGAGAGTAGTCTCAGATTTGACGAGGGCTTATTTATCTTATCTGTCTGAAATTACGGAAACCCCGGTGGTGTAGTGGTTACATGCTACATCTGCTAACCAAAAGTTTGACTGTTTGAATGCACCAGGTGCTCCTTGGAAACTCTATGGGGCAGTTCTACTCTGTCCTATAGGGTCGCTGTGAGTTGCAATTGACTCAACGGCACTGGTTTGGTGTTTGGTTTTTTTGGTCTGAAATGAGAGTTAAAAGTCCTAATGGATTGGATGGATCTTAAGCTATTCTACCAACTTTGATTGGCCTGTTGAACCTTAGGCCAACCTCTACCAAACAAAAAAATGAAGTGACACTTAAAGGACATTTAAATACATCATGAAAATGGAAAGAAATTCTTTTACTAGTCCTCAAAAAACAGTGAAATGCTACAATTCACATCCCTGCATTTATTTATAACATCTCAGGCTATGCTTGAGGACGGTGGTGGTTCAGCAATAGAATCCTAGCCTATCATGTAGGAGACACGTATTCAATTTCCAGCCAACACACTTCAAGTGCAGCCGCTGCCTGTCTGGCAACGGTGGACTGTGTGTCAATGTACAGGTTTCAGAAGACCTTCCACACCAAGACAGACGAGGACAGTCAGCCAGCGAACACCTGTGGGTCACAACAGTGTGATGCTGTTGATCATGGAACCACTGTAACTCAGGAGTCAATTTGACTGCACCTAACAACAAGGCTGGGCTTACTGAGGTCAAACAGAGAGAAGAGGGATCAATTGCCCCATAAATAGAAGTGAACTTCATAGGTTTTTCTTGGCTGTAACCTTTACAGAAGTAGATAAATAAAACAATGTGCTACTCCAAGTAAAGCAATAAGCACACTGATAGTTTTATATATCAGCGTTTCTCAAAGCGTCATCCAATGACCCCTGGGGTCTCTGTAACCCTTTCAAAGAGATTTATAGGATTAAAACCATTTTTGCAATAACACCATAATATTACTTTCTTTTTTTACTCTTATTCTCTCTTGGTCATCCAGCAGAGTTTTCAAGAGGCCAGATAAACCAAAAAGCAAATCCGTTGCTGTCAAGTCAATTCCAGATCACAGCAATCCTATGGGACAGAGTAGAATTGCCCCATAGAGTTTCCAAGGAGCACCTGGTGGATCTGAACTGCCAACCACAGTGTGTGATAGCACAACAGAGTGAATATAATAGCAGGTATGAGAATCCAGCTGTCTCCAGATGACTTAAGCTAAACATCTAAGAAATACGAAGATATAAAAGCAATGCCACACTTCTCACTATCTTTTTTTTTTTTTTAATTTTTTGCTTTGGAAAATACAGCTACTTCACAAAGAAATACATCTTTTATTGTAGCATATAATGGATTTATCTTTGTAATTTTTAAGTAAAATAAAATAATTAAAATTTTTCTCAGTTTCTCATAATGGTAAGTATTGATAGTTACAACCCCCATAAACAAAAGCTCATTGAAATCTCCTACAATCTTTGAAGAATGCAAAGGCACCCTGACTCCAAAAAGTTTGAGAAGCAGGAGTGCACACAAACCAGCTTTGAAATAGACGGCTGTGGCAAAGGAGTTTTCCAAAATTCAAAATTAATCGAAAACCACACTTTGGGGATTTTACATCCTTCTGGTATTTATATTACATAATAAAGATGATCTTCACTGCTCCCTCATCCTTTATCTCAGTAATCCTCTCTACAGGTATATATCTTACCCGTAGCCAGCCACATGACAGGCAACTTTTTCTTGTCCAGCCCATTTCCACGGTAGGTAACAACTCTACTGCTTCTTGGAAGCTCAGGATCTCAGTGACCCAGTTAGAAGAATGCCCTTGAAGTCTTTGATTTACTTGTTAAGCCACTTACAAACATAGGTACTTTATCAATAAAACTCACTATCATCAAGTCCATTCTGACTCATGGTCACTCCATCCATAGGAAGTTAACTTTCGTGTGTTTTCTTGGCTGTTATCTTTATAGAAATAGATCACCAGGCCTTTTTTCCCTGGTGCTGCTGGGTGCGTTCGATCCACTAACCTTTCAGGTAGTAACTGACAGCACAGTATTTATACCACTCAGGGGTTTACTTTACTATAAACCAAAAAAACCAAACCTACTGCCGTTGAGTTGATTCCAACTCACAGTGTCCCTGTAGCGCAGAGTAGTACTGCTCCACAGTTTCCAAGGAATGCCTGGTGGATTTGAACTGCTGACCTTCTGGTTAGCAGACATAGCACTTACCCACTACACCATCAGGACTTCCTCTTTGTTAACAGTAAGGCTACTTCACAATTCAGTTCACAACTAACAGCTAATCTTATACTTACACACTTTAGACACAGACCACACTTTTAATTACCTCAGATTTTCTAAATAAAAAACAAAGTAACCATACTCCATCATTAAACACCTTCTAGAGTCTTGGTGGTGTAGTGGTTAAGTGCTACATCTGCTAACCAAAAGGTCAGCAATTTGTTTCCACCAGGTGCTGCTTGGAAATTCTGTGGAGCAGTTCTACTCTGTCCCATAGGGTCATTATGAGCTGGATTCAACTCGACACCAGTGGATTTTAGTGCATGCTCTCTATCTTAAAAAAAAAAAAAAGTCCACCTGATCTTTGTTTCAATAAATGATTTATTTTTATACAGATATTTCAAAACCAATTTTAAATGGTATAGATTAGAAACACTTTCATGCTTTAAGTGTCCTTAATTCATGGCCCATTTACTGCAGTCCTTCAAGGAAGATAATTAAGATCCAGTACTTACAGGTACACCTTCTTCACCAGGATGGCCTGGTATCCCATCTGGACCCTTCGCTCCCTAAGAAAAAAAGCAATTGAAATAAATAATCTGGACTCTAAATTCTTCATCTCCCAATTCTATGTGAAATAAAGATTGTTAGTGGTAACAGCCTTGCCTCCTCAACTGCCATTTTTATTGAGATTCTGTGAGGGGTTTTAGAAGAACTCCCAGCACAACGCTGAGGGTTCAGCCTGCAGAAATAGTCTTAACTTGTTGAACTGAAAACTTGAGTACTTGCCTGTCTACATGGTTAACCTATTTTAATTTTTTCCAAAATACCTTTTGTAATCATCTTTTTGTTTAAGCTCATCACTTCATTTATTACCACTCCACCCCCAAAAACCCACAGCCATCAAGTCAGGTCTGACTCCTAGTGACCCTACAGGTCAGAGTAGAACTGCCCCATAGAGTTTCCAAGGAACACCTGGTGGATATGAACTGTTGAACTTTTGGTTAGCAGATGTAGATGCCACCAGGGTTTCTTTCTTTATTACACAGACAGTATAATCCAATTTTTTGCACTTGCAAAAACATAGATAAAACAATATCTGCCAATTTCAACATTTTTCATGTATACCATTCAATAAGATCAATTACACCAATTATGTTGTAAAACCATAATTAATATCCTTTGGCAAATTTTCCATGCCCATAAAGAAAAACTCAATGCTTGCTAAATAATAATTCCAGAGGAAAATTATTATAAATCATGCTATTTTGAAAATTTGAATCAAGATTCATTTCTAGTTAAAAGGTTATATAAAAACTCTCTTGAAAACAGGTTTGACCTCATTTTAAAGATCAGTAAGCAAGTGTTACCAGACACGTTACTTTTGGAAAACGGTGGTTTATTTCTGTATGTCTCAGCTATTTAGTCTCTATAGGGTTGCTATGAGTCAGAATCAACTTCACGGCACTAGATTTGTGTTTGTTGGTTTTGTTTTTTGTTTTTTTTGGGGGGGGGATGTTTCTAACAGACTTAAACACAGAAACCCATTTCCTCTCAAGGAAGTCTGGCTTCTTATTTTATAACCATGTTTTCTTTTTTCAGCCAAAATAATGGTTGGAAAGATCTAGGTGATACAGTCTCTTTGGGATTAACAAAGCTATGAAAGCTAACACAACCAATAACAATTAACCACTGAACTCTAAAAAGCTGAAAGAGCAGAGGATTAAAAAGAACTCCAAAGAATCTCTTTGAGGCACTGTCTCTGAATTGCAAAGAAATTAATGTCAAGAGGTTTCCACAATTAATTTCCTAATGCACAAATCTGATTTTAAAGGACAACTTGGGGAGGGGAGACAGGGAATCTACGGGGAAGAGATAACTATAATTTATTTTTTAAAATGTAAATCACATGCTTTATAAGGTACTAAATGAAAAAGCCTGAACTACAAAACCATTAAGAGTATTTGCCACAATAACATGGAAAACCTTCCAAAGACAGTGTGTAAAAAGACTGTGCAAAGCCAGGGCATTTGACTTAATTTTATTTATGAAGACGGTTATATCTCCACCAAAATAAAGCTGTCATCCTTAGCCCTGGGTATCTGAGGGTGATTTCTAAGGAGATATGCTCCCTTAAATATGTTAAGTAGTAATTTTCCTATCAGTAAACTTCAGAGTTAACAGGGAGGTGCATATTAAGATTCACATGAATCAGTGATTCTATCTCCTCTCAGGGCTTGAGACTGTAGAAAAGGAAGTTACATGGGGTAAAGAAGCATTTAGAACTATAAAGAAAGCAGGTAAGAGACCAGTGAAAATTCTGTAGACAAGTGAAAACTTTTGCACGATGGTAAGATGTGTAAAGTTGTTTGCTAAACGTTAAGTAGGCAGCAATACAGTGGAAAGAATGTGAGACCAGGAGTCTAGTGGATATAAGGGCTTAAATCTCAGGTTGCCTCTAGGCAACTGTGCCCTTTTGGGAAAAAGATCTCCTCTCTCTGAGCCTCAGTTGTACCTCCTGTAAAATAGTATCTACCACATCAATGTTTTGTCAGATAAGTAAAATTAGGGGAAAAAAATAAAAATAAAATTCCATAGTGACTCTATAGAATTCTAAGGCTATACCTCATTACGGAAGCCAACTGTTAAATCTTTCTCTCTCAGAGCAGCTAGTAAGTTCTAACCACCAGCCTTTCTGTTAGCAGGCAAGCACTTAGCGACTGTGCCCCCAGAGCTCCTTTAAAATCAGAAAACATAACACAAGGCCTGGTCTGAAGTGGGTGCTGAAGTGTCACCTCTCCCTCACCCCATTCCCACCTTGTCCCCAGGATACCCATCTTCTCCTCTGTCTCCTTCTTCTCCAAAACACTGCACAGGTGTATTGCAGCATGTTCTTTTTACAATCGTGTCCTGAAAAATAAAATCCATGCCACACGTGATTTTTTTCCAACTGTGTTAGCCTGTATCTCATTACACACTAAAGAGAAAGAACACTCTCTAGGCTTGAAAAGTTACTGTAATGAATAGGCCCTAGTAAAGGACCCATCACTGTCAAGTCTATTCCAACTCACAGCCACGCTATAGAACAGAGAATTGCTCCCTGCCCCTCCTGTAGATTTCCAAGGAGAGGTGGGTAGATTTGAACTGCCAATCTTGAGTTGTAATCTACTCAACAGCAGCTTGTTAGTGAAGGACACAAAACAGACTTACAAGTTGTTTCTGTAAGAGGCCTGGGAGAGATGGCAGCGTGATGCTCAGAGGTTGTGTGTATGCGAATCCTCTGCCAAATTCCAGCTCCTGGAGCTCTTCCAATTTCTGCACGCCTTCCAAGCCAACCATCAGGAGTCCAGAGAGCCCTTCAAAATATCAGCAGGTGGGTGGCTTCCTTGTGTGTCTGTTGACTGCTCTATCTTTGTCTCAACCCCCAGAGTCACCAACCATCCCCTCATCTCATAACCCTTACCTATCTGGTCTCAAAATTGCATTTTTATTAAAATCAAAACCAGCCCCTGGTACACATGCTTTGAGAATGATCTGATACTTCAGTCCTGTCAGCTGAAAGTTATGTAGGTAAGTGGAACCACAGAGGATTCTCTTTTACAGCCTCTTGTTTAATTTTTTTTTTAAGAGAGTGTTTTCAGTCCTTAGTGTACTCAGCTACCACCAACTGTCGCCAACTCAGTTCCAACTCATGGAGACCCCATGCGTGTCAAAGGAGAACTGTCCTCTATATGGTTTTCTTTTCTTTCTTTCTCTCTTTAAACATTTTATTATGTTTACACAGAAAATTGGTTTCCCATCCAATAATCCATACACAAATTGTTCTGTGACATTTGTCACAGTCTTTCCAATATGTCAGCAACTCACCCTCTTTCCACTCTGGGTTCCCCATTTCCATTTGTCCAGTTTCCCTGCTCACCCTGTCTTCTTGTCCTTGATTTGGGGGAAAATATTGCCCTTTTGGTCCCATACAGTTGATAGTTCTAAGGAGCACGTTCTTCATGAACATTACTTTTAATTTCATAGGCCAGTCTATTACTTGGCTGAAAGGAGACCTCCAGAAGTAGCTTTAGTTCCAGGGTAGAAGTGTGCCTTAGGGCAACAGGTTTAGGGGTGCCTCAAGTCTCCATCAGACCAGCAAGTCTAGTCTTTTTATGAATTTGATTTTTGTCATCTGAATACTGCTTTTGCTGTGCCCCCCAAAATTTTGATACATTGTGTTTAAATTCTCATTTGATTCTAGGAATTATTTTATTTTTAATTTCTTCTATTACTCAGTGTTTTTTAAGTAAACTGTTATTCAACTTTCATGTATTTGATTATTATTTTCCTTGTTCTTTCCATTAGTGACTTCTAGTTTTACAGAATTGTGATCAGAGAAGATGCAATGAATTACTTGGATGTTTTTTAATTTATTAAGGCTTGCTTTGTGGCTTAAAATATGGTTTGTTGTAGAGAATGACCCAGGTGCATTGGAGAAGAATGTGTACTGTACTGCTGTTGCATGGAATGTTACGTACATGCCTATGAAGTCAAGCTGGTTGATTGTGTTAAGATCTTCAGCATCACTGTTTTGTTTCTTTCCAGTTGTTCTGTTCTTCATCAAAAGTGATGTGTTAAAGTTTCCTACTGTAATTGTGGGACTATTCCTCTTTTCAGTACTTAGTGTTTATTTTATATATTTTTGAGTTCTGTCATTGGATACATAAATACTTATTACGGTTATATCCTCTTGGTGGATTCACCCTTTAATCTTAATATAATACCCTTCCTTGTCTCATGACAGATTTTGACTTAAAGTCTATTTTACTGGAGATTAATATTGCCACTCCTGCTCTTTTTTGGTTACTATATGCACAATACCTTTGTTTCCATCCTTTTTTTTTTTTTTTAAACGTATTTATCTTTGTGTCTAAAGCGTGTCTCCTGTAGGCAACATACTGATGGGTTTTTTTTTTTCTAATACATTCTGCCACTCTGTTTCTTGACTAGTACATTTAAATCATTTACATTCAGTGTGACTATCAATAATCATAAACTTACTGCTGTCATTTTGTTATACTTTCTGTGAATGGGTGTGGTATTGATGTTTTTGTCCCACTTAATTTTCTGTGTTGAAGCTTGTGTGTGTGTGTGTGTGTGTGTGTGTGTATGTATTTTCTTTTCATTTCATTCACTGTGTGGATTTTGTGTTTACTTGGTCTTTATGGTTCTTTTCTTAATTTTGGAGGATAGGTTTGTTAATTTTCTTTCTAGTTCCTCTGAAATTTACCTTTATCTAAGTTTAAAACAGTCTGTTAATTCTTGATATCACCTTTACCTCCTGTCAGTGTGGAAGTTCTATAATTAGACCATTTAGCCCCCTTTTTATTTTGAAGCTGTCATTATTTACAGATGGACATCTCTGGTTCCCTCTTTGCAGTTTTGTAGCTCTTTTTTGAGAGTTCTTTGTCAGGACTGGCATCCGAATGATGCCATCATGTGTCTTAATCTCAGGTTGTTGTCTGATGTCACTGATTCTCTGTCAGAAGAACTTCCTTTAATATCTCTTGTAAGGCTGGTCTGGTTTTTACCAATTCCCTTAATTTCTGTTTTTCTGGGAATGTCTTAGTCTTGTCATTGTATTTGAGAGACAATTTTACTGCATGTATGATTCCTGACTGGCAATTCTTTTCTTTCAGGGTTTTATATATGTCATCCCACTGCCTTCTTGACTGCATGGTTTCTGCTGGGAAATCAGAGCCTAGTCTTAAGAATACCCTTTTATGGGTGATATTTTGTTTTTCACAAGCTACTCTTGGACTTTGATCTTTGTCTTTGGTTGTGGAAAATCTGCTTACATTAACTTTCTTTTGGGGTCTATCCTGTATAGGGTTCATTGAGCTTCTTTCATAGAAACTGTCTTATCTTTCTTGATATCAGGGAAGTTTACTGCCCACATATCTTCAAAAATCTGTCTGTTTTTTTATTCTTTTCTCCTTTCAGTGTGGAATTTCAATCATGGATGAATTATTCCTCTTCACAGTGTCTCACATAACTCTTAGGACTGCTTCATTTTTCTTCATTCTTTTTGCTGATTGTTCCTTAAATAAATTACTATCAACAGATTTGTTCTCTATTTTGCCTATTCTTTCTTCCATTGATTTATTTCTATCTCTTTCCACTGAGTTGTCTGTGTCTGAAATGCTACTGTTAATATTTTGGATTTCTACTTGCTTTTTTTTTTTTTTTTTTTTTGGTTTCTAATTATCAATTTATTTTTTAATTTTGTCCTGGCATCCTTTTCCTGAATCCTTCTAGGGTTTTGTTTGTGTTTTCCTTGATTTCTTTGAGGATCCTATACATAAGTCTTTTGAATTCCTTATCAGGCAGATCCATTACCATTTTTCTTCATTAAGGTTTTCTGCCCCTTTATTTTGGCCACTTGCTTAAGCCGACTTGTCCTGTTTCTTTATGTGATTTGCTATTATCTGCTGTCTCCAAGGCATCAAGGTGTTGTTTATTTATGATGTTTTGGCTTTGTTTTGCTTTGATACATCAGTGCAGGCAGGCAAGTTTGGCATGTTTTGCTGCTCACTTGGCTGGTGGCATGGAAGTACTCACCACCTTTCTCCAGGTGGGTAGGGCAGCAGCAGGCTGGGTCCACATCCCTGTTTGCTGTGAGTATGAGAGCTGAGAGCATTCTAGGTGTGTGCTGGCTACCGTGCTCTGTGGATGCTGAAGCTCTCACTTTCCTTCCTGTACTTTCCCTTCATGGCTCTAATTCATGTCCTGCTCAACTAGCTTTGCTCCTGGTATGTCTACACAGTTTCTCTGTTTCCTGTTGGAAGTCTGATGAAGTTGCCTTCCTGTGTTCCTTACAACCAGGATTGCTACTGGCTTTGTCTCAAGATGGTCACACTGTGCCAGCCTGGCTGGTAGAGCACATCTCTTCCATACTGCTCCTTGTTCACTGTTTTCATTCAGTTTATTCTTCCAGTTGGTGTTTGACGTAATGCTTTATCTTTTTATTTGATGTTTAAGATTCCAAGATGGTCATCCATATCTGTTTCACTTGGTTTCTTGAGTCTTTGCTATAGAGGCACAGTGTGGTGTATCTGACTAAGCTTCCATCTTGGTCTTCTCTCTGCTCCACAGGGTTTTCAATGGCTTATTTTTCAGAAGTAGATCACTAGATCCTTCTGTCAAGTTGACTGCAGGTGGACTCAAAGCTCCAATTCATGGTTAGTAGCCCGGAGCTGAGCCACCTGGAACTCCCAGTGTCTCCTATATTAATTTACATCCTTTTAGACCTATTCTTGAAGTAGACTATTGAGGTTTGCTCTTAGAAATCATGGCAATTATTGGGGCTGTCTATCAATATTCTAGTCTCCACATTAAAGACACATTGTAGAACTGTGCTCCTTCGGGAATAGTATACTATCTTTTGCTAAGCTTCAATTCCTTACCTGTAAAAGAATATCTACCTGATGAAAGTTAGAGGTGGCAATATGACTTACTCTTTTCAATGAAATGTGAACAAAACTGACATGTGTCACCTGCTGGAAGAAACTTCAATAGACAGTGCTCAGTTTGCCCTATTTCCTCTCCTTGACCACAGCAATTGCAAAAGTACCTGTCAGGATGGATCCTCCTTTAGCCTGAGTCCCTGAGTGACAGGTATGAGAGGGATAAAAAATAAATACACTTTTACTACTTTAAGCCACTGAGGTTTGAAGGTTGTTTGTTATTGCAGCATAACCTAGCTTATCCTGATACAGGGACTAAAAGATTATCTAGTTTGTCCCCATAACAGAGAACAAGTGGATGAAGACACTGTTGAAATTCGGCTTGAAATCTCTATGTAGAATTTCAGAACAAGCACTTCTGTTGCTGTTAATATTATAAACAATAAATAAATTCTCAACACACGCTCACCCAAATTGGCTTTTTGCTATTATAAACAAGCCACTTAAAGTTCCTGTGGTTAAAAGTTGTATGCATATTCTTAATTATTTCTTAAAAATAAATGCCTAGAAATGGAACTGCTGAGCTAGCACAGAGGTAAAGTTCAGTCTTTTGTTACACACTCCAAGTCCTCTTCTAGAAAAATTACAGTTTAGACTTCTAGTGACTATCTAGGCAGCAAATTCAGTTGGGAGCAAGCTGTTATAAAAAATATATTCCAGCCCATCATTAACCAAATGTAAAAACTATCATCCACAGCAGAATATGCTGACTACATTCTACTGAGGAAGACAAAGGGCAGAAGGAGGTGGAACAAGTCCAGCTGCTTGTTGCTCATCCTGCATTTGCTATAAGGCCTTTGTGTGCCACAAACCGGGAATGGCCAGGGTCACCACATACACTGGTGGTAGTACTGAACCAGTATACTGAGGGTACTAGTGTGAGCTGACATCCAGCCAGCACACCACTCACCAAGCCATGTGTCCAAGCACTGGGTTGCATCCATGCAGATCACGGTGCATCTTTTTCTAATTTTCACAAAGATGCCACACAGATTGCACTGAGGAAGAAGAATTAAGGAACCAAGAGCAGAGAAAGCGAGGTGGGAAAAGCAAGGCTCAACTTCAGTCTAACTCTGGAGTTTAGAAAGAATACGCATATGGATCCCCCCACAAGGCAGTTGCGTCCAGTTGACTCATGGTCATGGTGATCCCGTGTGTGTGAGTGTAGAACTGTGCTGCATAGGGGTTTCAATGGCTGACTGTTTAGAAGTGGATCACCAGGCCTTTCTTCCAAGGTACTTCCTGAACTTCCAGCATTCAGTTAAGCATTAAGTCTGTTAACCATTGGCACTCCTCAGGGACTCCTAAGCAGTCCTAAAAAAGCAAGCAGCACTACTCCCCATGAAGGTATTTTGACAGTGCAGATGCCTGGCTTGGAACCAGTTATTCCCATCTCAGAGAGAGAACCCCCCCATCAGTGTAAGGGGTGAGGGAGGTGCCTCTCAGAACTGAAGAGCCCTTGACTCATACAAAGAAGGAGATTCAGCATTAGCCTCGTAGGCACTGAGCTCCAACTACCTGGGGTAGCATAAACCAAAAAGCAAACCCACTGCCATCGAGTTGATTGCAACTCCTAGCAACCCTATAGGACAGAGGACAATTGCCCCATAGAGTTTCCAAGAAGCACCTGGATTTGAACTGCCGACCTTTTGATTAGCAGCTGCAGCACTTAAGCACTATACAACCAAGGTATCCTGGGGTAGCATACAGGGAGCTTAATAGAGTCAGGGCCTCTAGAAATCCGAAAAGTCCCTGTGGTAGGAACACCCACCACACAGGTCAACCCAGGGTACTTACCTGCAGTGCGGAGTAGATTGGATTTTTCTTTCAGTCTTTCTAAATCATCATCCAGTCCATCTGTAAACACTAAAAGGACCTGTTGTTTATGAGAGAGAGATGGCGGGACAGAGGAAGGGAAGGGATGGAAGAGGGAAGGAACAGAGAAGGAGGCTGTAAGTTGCACATTTCTTTAAAATCAAGGTGAGCTTTTCTGGCTGTCTTTAGGCTTTCATCTCATTCCTTTTCATCTACTCATATATTTGTTGTTTTATTAAGCTTCTCTTTTACTTCAAGCTCTCCCCACTTAAAAAAAAAAGGATTTGAACCAGTTTAAACTGTTCACCTTCCAAAAGTTGCCTTATGAAACCCATCTTTATCAAAGCAAAAGCATCAAAATGCTAACAGAGGTTTTCCAGTATGTGTATCTCTCTGTGTGTGTGTGTGTGTGTGTGTGTTTGTGTGTGTGTGCTGCACATGTGTGCATGTGTATGTGCAGACAGAGATGTGGCAGGAAGTCATTGGTATTTTCTGATATATTTTTTAATGTTTTGTCTACAATTCAAAAGTGTTACTTTTACTCACAGAAAATTTTAATTTAAAAAATGAATTATACTAGTTACGAAATAAAACTCATTGGATGAATGACTGAAGGAAAAGCTAAGTGTAACTCCAAAGGATGGGGGTGTCATTTCTTAACAAAGATACATGACACCTTTTCATCTCTGTAGATTTTATAGGTATAAAGTTAAGGGACAGCAGGGAAGTAGGAAGGGTCTTCAGAGGTGGGCTGCACCAACACAGGCCATTAGCTGTCAGTAAAGACAGTTCAAAGTGGTTGACTGAAAGACTCTTGAGCCCTGATCTAGAAGGCAGAGCCCTGTGGCACACTGGTTCAGAGCTTGGCTGCTAACCAAAAGATCAGCAGTTCAGATCCACCAGCAGCTCCCTGGAAATTCTATGGGACAATTACACTCTGTCCTACAGGGTTGTCATGAGTTGGATTTGACTCGATGGCAATGGTTTGAGTGTTTTGGGTTATGCTAGAGGGTAGGGAAACCTTGGAGGCATAGTGGTTAAGTACTCCCGCTGCTAACTAAAAGGTCGACAGTTCAAGTTCACCAAAACTCTATGGGGCAGTTCTACTCTGTCCTATATTGTTCCTGTGAGTCAGAAATAACTCAACAGCAATGGGCTTTGGGGTTTAGAATATAATATGTGTCCATAAGATCTAAGAAGTCTTCAAATACTTCCCAAGTTGTCTTTGGAATGAATTTATGCCATGGAAGAACCAGGATCACTGAACTGCGGGCAACTTGAGGGCAAGGACTTTATCCTTTTCTCCCTGTTGGCAGCAATAAGCACAGGGACTCTAAGGCTTCATAAATAACTGTTGATTGAAAATGATTGGTTCTTACCAGGTTAAGACTATGGTTTTTTTCATCTCCGGTAAAGAACAGCTTAGCTGGCCGTAGCCACAGAAGCCTTGTCCTTCCCACCCTGCATGATGGCTCCTTAGCACGGGCTCTTATCATTTATTACCTTCACTTTAGCAGAAGCCTGGGAAGCAACCTTTCCCAGGGACTGCAAAAACTCCACATCCATACGGTTGTTCCTGGCATTCAAGAACATCTGAGAGATCGAATCACTGGAAAGCTCAAAGTAGGATTCAAAGAGAATCTGCCCATTTGGACCAGGAACTATGTATCGAAATGTCCTGTTGATCTGACCGGAAACACTACAGCTGACATTGGAAAGCAAAGCCAACTGTTGCATCAGTCCTGGTAGTAACTCTTGAAACTTCTGCTGAGCTTGCATTCTGGAAGTGGAGATATCCATTCCTACAGACACCTCCATGTTGCATTCTTTGAAAGCAGAGAAGGAGAGAATCAAATTAGTCATCTGTAGATGCTTGACTGAGACAAGAAGAAACTTGGCAAGCTGGCCGTGACAGAGAACCTCCGGTGAACCTACAGAACAATCAGCTAAATAAGGGTTGTTGTTTAAGTTCTGGGATGGCTTGTTACATAGCAAAAGCCAACTAAAATAATACATACGGTTTCATCCTTCTGTGCCTTCACAGATTCTAGTACAAAGTAGATGCTCATTAAATGTTTCACAAATGAATAGAGAAAGGTTCATAAATGAGTTTTGAGTCTTGCTCAGCATGAGCTGTACTATTTCTTCTCCTCTGAGGTTTTCTCCCTCATTCACCACCCATGAATATACCTCGTTTTGGGGGTGGGAAGGCATATAAGAAAAAGTTAAGACAGACAATCATCCCCAATTTCTGTTCTCTCTGCCTGAAGGCTTTTTAGCCCTCCTGGGAATGGTATATCGGGAATTTGAAGACCCCTTGATCTTTCAGGCTCTAACTACACAAAACCATCAGGAACCTATAGGACAGAATAGAACTGCCCCATAGTGTTTCCATGGAGTGCCTGGTAGAGTCAAACTGCTGATCTTTTAGTTAGCAGCTGTAGCTCTTAAACACTACACCATCAGGGTTTCTGTACCCATATCCTCCTAGGTAAATAAGACCATCCACCAAATTGTACCAGGATGCAAAAACTGGTGGTCACAGATACATTTCAGTTAGAACCTGGATAAATGACTAAAAATATAACTCATCAACCACACACACACAAAAAAAGCTGATTCTGACTCATGGCAACCCCATGTGTTCTGGAGTTGAACTGTGCTCCACAAGGTTTTTAGTGGCTGTGATTTTACAGAAGTAGATCAATAGGCCTTTCCTTTGTGACATTACTAGGTAGGTTTGAACTGCCAACCATTTGATTAGTATCTGACAGCAAACCATCTGTGCTACCCATGGACAGTATCAACCATAAGAAGCAGTACTAATATTCATGACTTCTGAGTAAGCACAAACTGTCCAAGACAAGCCAGGACATGTAACCACTGTCTCTGCAGCTCATCATGCACTACAGTACATGACTTAGAATCAGCAAAACCCAAACTGCAGGTAACAATTTTGGGGAAAACAGACAGGAACTGAATGTTTCATCACTTAAAAAAAAAAATTCTCAGTTCTTAAGAAACTGAGATACAGGGCTGACCATCCACTGTCAGTCCCCTAAATGTCACACTCCGGGCCAGCCAGCCACAGATGTTTCTGAACTTCTCAAGACAAAGATGCCTTCCTCTCCTTTCATATAAAACAGCTTGTTTTTGTTTTGCATTTTCAATCTTTAATTCAAATTCACCAAAAGGCACCTTGGCAGATATAAGTCCCATATCTAAAACTAAAAACCAAACCACTGCTGTTGAGTTGATGCTGACTCCTAGTGACCCTACAGAAGAGTGTAGAACCACCCCACAGAGTTTGCAAGGAATACCTGGAGGATTTGAACTGCCAAACTTTTGGTTAGCAGCCGTAAGACTTAACCACTATGCCACCAAGGTTTCCCCCATAGCTACAGTGGATATAATTTCAGAAAGGAGAAATTTCTGTTTTGCAGTACAGTATATTGTTTCAGTTATTTCTAATTTACACTTGCCCATGAACATTTCCAGCTGGCTTTCTTCTGTAACTGACACTTTGTCTTGTAGACAGGAGCATTCTTTTCCTGGTTAATGGGAAAGCTTGAAACTTGCCAGATACCATCTACAATCTTTTTTAGCTTTTGATTCGAGAATGCTATAATTAATTAGGTTCCAGCCATTCTTAGAATGTCTAGCTAATTACATCCCAAAAGTTGAAAGACAAAGCTGAAGGAAAACATGAGCCTAATTTACTACATTGTGCCAATGGAACTGGAGAGCGAAACTGGAATTCTCTATCTCTTCTCCCCAAAACAAGCGTAGCTGCATATATAACCAAACCAAATCCACTGCTGTCAAGTCAATTCCAACTCATAGCGACCCTACAGGACACAGTATAACTGCCCCACAGAGTTTTCAAGGAGTACCTAGTGGATGTGAACTGCCAACCTTTTGACTAGCGGCCACAGTACTTAACCACTACACCACCGAGGTTTCCAAGATGCATATACGCAAACAAACAAAACTAGGCCTTTACTGCTTGAATAATCTAGACTACTAATTTTAAGACATCTCATAATCTATGTTTATTTAAAAATAACTGCACTCATGCATTCTTTTCAAGTGATTCCAAAATCCACATAGTTCACTGCAAAGCAGTGATACTCTTTAGATAGCATAAGCAAAAATACTAACTGGATGCCAGCAAAAAGTTGCCTTTAAAGACCTTATTCTCACTCTCCAATATTAAGCCCCCAGATTAAAATCTGGCTCCAACTGGGCCCCAGCTTCTCATAAAGTGGATCCATATGCTTAATGGTATGCACTCAGGCTTGACCTCAAACGGCTGGTGAGTTAAACTATACTTCCAAACTTGCATCTGTGTTTCTTAACCTGTCCCTGCCTTACTTCTCTCATCTGGAGACTGGGTGTCTCAATATTAGCATCTGCTTCCCATGGGGTTAACTTAAGTGTAAGATGAGTACACATGTCACCTGGAAACCCTGGTGGTATAGTGGTTAAGTGCTATGACTGCTAAGTAAAGTCAGCAGTTCAAATCTGCCAGACGCTCCTTGGAAACTGTGGGGCAGTTCTACTTTGCCTATAGGGCTGCTACGAGTTGGAGTCGATTCAAAGGCAGTTGGTTTGGTATGTCACCTAACACATAAAACAGTGGTAAATGCAAAATGGGAAAACCAAGTATGCATCTTGATTGTACCCTAAGCCTGCCCTGCCTTTAAGAGTTTAGGTCTGTATGAGCTCTGACAACTAAGCATGTGAACTCATCCTAGAAAAAGTGCTACATATCTCACTGCTGAATAGCACTACGGTCACCTTTGAAGTATCACCTTTGTGAAACCATGTACCAATGCCAGCATCTAGCCCAGCCTTCAAAGCAATTTTGGAACTCTTCTTCTGGAATGGCCATCAGAGCTTTTGCTGGATTACCCTTGATGTCCTAAATGTCATCTAAATGTCTTCCTTTCAGTGTTTCCTTTATCTTCGGGTAAAGAAAAAAGTCACTGGGGCTCAGATCTAGTGAGTAGAGAGGGTGTTCCAACACAGCTGTTTGTTTACTAGCTAAAAACTCCCTCACAGACAACTATACAACTAACTTCACAAACTTGCTGCCATGCCACTGTGTGCAATGGTAATTCCAGAAAGAGTTCCAAAATTACTTTGAAGGATGGACTAAGTGCGTAGCTTCCCAAGGGGAGTACTTCGAAGGTGACCATAGAGATATTCAGCAACAAGGTATGTAGCAATGAGAATAATTAAGTTCACAGACTTAACTGTCAGACCGTGTATACAAGATACCTGCTTCTTGCTTAAATGGAGTTTTCTGTTACCTGAAGGCAAACACATTAACTGATAAGGGGATTTTAAAAAAGAGAACAAAAGTCGATGACTTTTCAGGTTATCATGAGGAATTAGGTAACATAAAAGATGGGAAAGTGCTTTGCCAATGTCAAAAGCTCATGTTCTGCCTCCAGCAGAAGCTGGCAAGTTGCAGCAGCTTTTCAAGAGACAACTAGGACATAGAGGTGAGGAATATTCTCTCTCTTCTTTTCAGTGTAAAGCTGACAAAGATCTCTGGATTCAATCACATTCATAAATATTTATGGAAACCCTGGGGGCATAGTGGTTAAGAGCTATAGCTGCTAACCAAAAGTTCAGCAGTGCAAATCCACCAGGCTTCCTTGGAAACTCTGTGGGGCAGTTCTGTTCTGTCCTGTAGCATTGCTGTGAGTCAGAAATGACTTAACGGCAATGGCTTTGATTTGGTGACCACATAACAGGAAACCCTGATGGTGCAGTGGTAGGAGCTGTAGCTGCCAACCCGAAGGTCACAGTTCAGGTCCAACAGGCACTCTTGGAATCCCTGAGGCAGTTCTACTGAAGGCTGTTAGGAATCACCTCAGTAATAACAGGTTTGTTTTTTTGTTTCTTGCTTTTGTAAGAGACATGGTAGCAAAATGTTCTCCCATATGCATAGACTTCTTGTAGGACTTCTAGGCCTTACAAGTTCATTCTATACTGATTCTTTACTATACCATGTTTTAATATATTACAGTATGCAATGCTATTCCATGTTATACATGGTGTGACATTCTGTGCTCTTTTATACATGGTACCACATGGTACCGTGCTGTACTTGACTATGCTTCACTATTTCACTAAGTTTTATTGTATTACACTGTACCACCTTCCTCCTACACTACCCTCCTACTCAGTTGGGTCTCAGATCCAGCAGGATCAGCAGCATCTGGGAGCCTCTGACACCCTGACCTCCTGAATCTGCAGTCAAAGGCATGTGAACAGGTTTGAGCGGCTGGCTATGCTCCCCCCATACTATACCAGCCGGCAGTACAGCACAGTATTTTGTACACCTACCCACCCACTGCCTTCGAGTCAGAGATTTTGTACACAGATTCAAGAAACACACTGCCTGTTTCAGGTTCAAATCTCAGCTCTTCCATTTACCTGAGCCAAGTAATCTTGCTTTGCCTGGGTTTCCTCATCTGTAAAACTTTATCTCTTTCATAGGACTACTGTGAATATTATACATATTGTATGCAGGAAGTCCTTGGGACAGTCCTCATCTAAAGGTTATCTGTTTTGATTATACAGTGGTTGTGCAGTAGAATCTCATGCCCCATGTGGAGGAGGCGGGGTCTCCATCAAGGACATCTTCTGGGCCATTCACTTCTACAAGACAAGTCTTGGGAAAGAAAGATATGCGCAGAAGAGCAGACCCAGACTTTGAGGAGAAGGAACCCCCATTTCTGGGCTTTGCTGTTTCAGATAAGAGATAAAGGAGACAAAACAGAACTGAGTTTGATCTTGGCCACAGGGAAGCAAACTAGCAACAAAGTAGGGAGGCCCCTGTCCTGAGCCTCACAGAAGAAACAGCATCTTCTTTTCTGTAAGGGAGACAGGCTAGTTGATATCATTCTCTGCTTCTATTTCCCTTTTGACATGTCCAAACCTTTGTAAAGTTATATTTACACATTCTAACCTGGTTTACTCTATGCTACAAGGAACAAAGGAAAGAGCTGCAAGGCCTTTCTGGAGACACAGTTCTGAGAAGGCTCAGGTCTCTCCAGAGGCCAGGGCAGTGACAGCCACCGGCAGGATTAAAAGGAAGTAAAGGAGGTCATCAGTTGGGTCCAGTGGTCCTCCCCTTCCCTTCCCTTCCCTTGCCCAGACAGAAGGGTCAGAATTTGTTCTATGCGCAGAGCCAACGGGGCCCCCGAGCGGTACCAAAAGCACAGGATCAAAAACCAAGTCCTCTGTCACTTACCTCGTGGGGTGCAGACCTGATAAAGAATTGTCTTCTCCAGGTTCTCAAGGGATTCAAAATTTTCCGCATAGTACACTTTGTCCTGGTCATTAGTCATCTCCAAAAGCTGAGCATTTTTGGCTACTCCCACCCCAATAGCAAAAATAATTATGTTTCTGTCCCTGAGGGCCTTGGCTGGTTTCGTTACATTATCCTTAGCAACCCCGTCAGTGATCACAATCAAATATTGATGAACAGTGGGTCTCCCTCCTCTCGCACTGTCAAAAAAAGGCAGAGTGAACTTCAGGGCTTTGCCCGTCTGGGTGCCATCATTCATTTGCTGAACAGCCGAGATGGCTCTGAGAATGTCCACCTTTGAAGAGTACTGGTTGAGCAAGAATTCTTCCTGGAGATCTGTGCTGAACTGCAAAAGGCCAACCTGCACTTCATCAGGACCAATGGTAGATATGTTCACCATTCTCTCCATGAATCCCTTCATCTTTTCAAAGTCTTTAGAGGAGATGCTTTCCGAACCATCTATCAGGAAGATAATGTCAGCTTTCCTGTCCTTACAGACTGGGGGACAAACGAACAGACAGAACAGAACATTCATTCAGAGTCTGAACCTGAATCTAATCCCAGGAACAGGCTGAGGTGGCATGTATA
Source organism: Heterohyrax brucei (assembly GCA_028571685.1). Taxonomy (NCBI): domain Eukaryota; kingdom Metazoa; phylum Chordata; class Mammalia; order Hyracoidea; family Procaviidae; genus Heterohyrax; species Heterohyrax brucei. The sequence goes on along the minus strand of CM053149.1, from coordinate 25,175,762 downwards.
TGACATAAAAATATTTGTAACGGGGTCAGCAATTTTCTATGACCCAGCACAGACCCATCTCCAAATAAGACACAGCTGCATATTAAGGATATAAAGTTTGACCGGCTTGGTTCAGTCTAGGTCATGGTGACTCTGATTTGTCAGCACTCATTTGGTGACTACTGGTTCCACATTTCAAGTATGAAGCCTATTGAAACAGATTAGACACATGTACTTGGAGAGAGACAGAAAGACAGAGGGAGAGGAGGAGTTGCTAAAGGAAAAGTTCTTCAAAGTTTATCGGTTGTTATTAGAGGCAGATGGAAAGCAGGGAGAAAGGAAAGGAAGGCACAATGCTTAAGGACACTTAGCTTCACTTAAGGGTGGTAGAAAAATGTGGGAATGGTTAGCAATGGTGGTAGAACATGAACACATTTAATACACTGTGTAGAAATAATGAATATTCTATTATGTATAAATGTACCACAATTTTTTAAAACGATAAAAAAATCCTTACGCTCTGAGGAGCAGATATCCCGTACCACTTCTTGTTGGATGTCCTTCAAGTAATCGAACTCAAACACAAAAAAAAACTTGCCGTTCGCTATTTCTCTAAGCTCGTCAGTGTCAGCATCTCTTACTCCAATGGCATAGATGGTGATGTTGCCTCCCCTCAAGGTCTCTGCGGGCTCAGCCACCTGGTCGGCAGATTTTCCATCAGTGATGACTATAAGGTACTGAGGTACGTTGCTGCGGCCAGTGTCCGCAAAGATCTGCTTCATATCCTTCAAGGCCTGACCTGTTTGGGTGCCACCTCTCAACTGCTGGATGCCATCAATAGCTACCTTCAGGTCTGCTACACTGTGATACCGACCAAGGATAAACTGAGTCTGGGATGCTTGTGAGTACTGAATGACTCCAAACTGTATGCTGTCAGGCCCGACCTGGAACATTGCTACAACTGCATTCATGAACACCTTCATTTCCAGAAAATCTTCTGGTGTGATGCTGCCAGAGCCATCAACAAGGAAGTAAATATCTGCCTTCTTAATATGCACACAACCTAGGTGATAAGAAGAAGGAATAACTCAATGCATTAGAACAAAGTCTGAGATGGATCGTAGCCAAAGCTTTTCAGCCCCTTCCATGTCTCCTTAGCACTGGCTGTTCCCTTGAGAGCCAACAGCGTTCTCCTGAAAGCCCTCGTGACTATGCCTGAGAATTCATTGACTGACAGCATGACTGGCCTGCACTGTGGGCAGGCCAGAAGCCCTGGCAGTCAGTTTGAGACCTGTCACCAACGGCTGACAGGAGTTGGTGGATAAATATTCCATGTCCCTTGTTCTGTGGGTGGGGCAGCTCTAAGGTAACTTTCATACCCTCTCTGAGGGCCCTGGGAGAATTGAGCCCCAACGGCCAATAGCAATAACCCCCTCATTAATTCACCCTGTCTTGGTTCCCTTCCCTTTCCTGTCTGGGTTCACCTCCCAACCAAATCACGTGCACCCAAGTCCTCGTCTCAGAGTCTGCTTCTGGCAAACCCCACGTAAGACACGAAATAAATATACTTGACATTTCTCAAATGGAGATGTTGAAGACAAGCCGAAAAGTAAAAATTCAGAGGATATTTGAAGCTCTGAATTGGCTCTGTCTAAATTATTCCTGCCTCCCAAGCCAAGAAGCACTTTTTAAATATGTGGATAAAAGAGCAGGCTTTCTGAAATTTAAAACTTCCCGTTTAAAATGGGACTCTCTTAAAGGAATGACTTCATAACAAGGTCTACATTCTAAAAAGTAAAATGGCCTCTCAACTTTGTAAAGTTGTATTTACACAGTCCAACCTGATTTACTCTGTGCTACAAGGAACAAAGTGAAGAGCTGCGAGGCCTTTCTGGGGACACAGTTCAGACCCTGTCTCCACTACTTACCAGCTGCAAGAGTTGAGGTTCATCACTTGGCCTCTTTGCGTCTCAACTTCCCAGTCCTAACCCCTCAAATAGGAACTCTGGTAGTGCTGGCATAGTGGTTAAGTACTATGGCTGCTGTCCAAAAGGTCAGCAGTTCAAATCCTCCAGACGATCCTTGGAAACTCTACGGAGCAGTTCTACTCTGTCCTATAGGGTCGCGATGAGTCGGAACTGACTCGACAGCAGTGGGTTTGGGTTTTTTTGGTTTCAGCCCCTCAAACAAAGACCTTAAAACCTACTCAATAAGCTCATTGTAAGGATTAAATAAGATCACATACACACATCAGGACTGAGTGTCAAAAATGTTAAGGTTGATTATTTTTGTCATCTAATAGATTCTTCAAAAAAAAAGGAATACTATTTTCTCCACTTTCTTTTCAGTAAGGGCAGTCCTGTCTTGAATTCTTAATCTGAATTTTCCTGATCCAGGGAAGAATTAAGAAACTTTTCATGGTTCTTTGTTGAAAGGGAAGTCACTTAAGGTGGGATTTGGACTTCCCTGATCAAGCCTTTATTCGGGAAGCCCTCATTCTAGGCACTATCTGTGACATACTCATACCAAAAAAATGCGTTTACTGTTACTCTGACTGAAATTCAAACTCAACTGGTATCCTGTATTCTACCTGGCAGCCCTATTATGAGAAGGGCATGTGTTGGAAAAGGGCATGGCCTGGAGAGGTCCAGAAAGAAGCCATCTGCTAGAAGTTAAGCGTTGTTGATTCCTTGGAGATTAGAGAGCAAAAAAAAAAGAACATGGAAACAGAAGGCAGAAACATGGACCTTGCTGGAGCTCAGCACCCACGTGGGAGGTAGATGGGGCCTGGTGTCTGAGGAAGGACCACTGTCAGGGGAGGATCTAAGGACAGGACCGCCTGGGGACAGGGCTACTGTGGGGGAAGGGTCTGAGGAGAGGACCACTCTGAGGAAAGAGGCAGCTCTACAGACAGCCAAAAGAGCAGTGACTCAAGGGTCTCCGCTGTGCCCGGGGCCTCTGTGCTGTCCAGAAGGGTCTAGAGCTCTCAACACTGCCTACCACTGTTGGCAAACCGGAGTTTGAGGAGAATAAAGAGAGAGCAAGTTCTTATAGTCGGGATGCTTCCAGACACCCACATTTATTAAGTATATGAAGTGTTTAACAGAGTGTGTGACACACAACAAAAGACCAATACATGGTAGAGCATATGATCATTATGGAAACCCTGATGGAGTAGTGGTTACATTCTATGTCCAGTAACCAAAAGGTTGGCAGTTCAAATCCTCCAGGTGCTCCTTGGAAACTCTACGGAGCCATTCTACTGTGACCTGTAGGGTCACTATGAGTCGGAATCAACTCAATAGCAATGGGTATGCTTGTTTTTATGATTGTTATGTTCTGCCAGATTATCCAGACACAAAGTTATCATGGCTTCTGTTCATCTCTAAATTGCCCTGACCCTTATCCCTCTTGACTTTGGGATGATTTTCCAGATTCTGGATTCCTTCTTCACAGCTATGTAATCTGGAGAAGGAACCAACTGTTAACTCTTTATACTTTTTTTTTAATTGTCTGGGCTTCATTCTCTTTCTGTCCTGTAGAATACAGGCAACAGGTGTACATGCAGACATAATAATGTTGTCCTTTGCTCCCAGAACACAGAAAGGGACTTAAAATACAAGCCAAAGAGAAAAGTGGCATTTTATTTAAATATTTCAAATCTCTCTGGATCTCAGCACAAGTAACCAAGAGATTTCAAGACAGTTTAATGTTGGGGAAGGGGGAAGTTCAATGATTTTTTTTCTCTCCTGAAGATGATCCGACTTGATGGCACTTGGCTGGCGAATATATAATCATGGCCTTGAATTTTTAAGTTAATTGTCTACATTTCAAATTGTTGTCTTTTTTCTAAAAAAAATTCTAATTTGAATGTAAGAAATACTAGATTCAACTTGGAAATTCATATGGGTAGACAAAAACTGATATACAAATCAACAGACACAAAGATATTCACAAGAGCCAGATGGGGGCACAGGAGGGATTTAAAACTCAGGTGTCTTGACTCCAAAGTGAGTATACTTAACTACTGTATTTCTCAGTGGCTTCTTTGCTGTTAGTGTTTAACCGCATGTTCTAGGGGCTCTCCTAGCTGACCTCCACTTAAGTGACTCACAGATGAACTGAAGTTCTCCTTCTCTGTCCTCTTGTCCCACATGCTGAGTGCAGCTCCCACGGTGCACTGACCACTTCACCCTCCAACTCCGATATTTCTCATGTAAGTACCAGATGGTTAGTTCTGCATCACTCAGTGGGATAATACACTTACTAAGAGCCAACTGGGTTTGTCTCCAGCCTGTGTGTGTCAATTCTGTTATTATAATTACATAAAGAATCAAATATTGCACAAATCAGTAAGATATGATTATGAAAAAAAAAGGATCACTGCATCTATGTCATGGAGTGAACTGTGTCCCCCCAAAAATGTGTTGATTTGAATTGGTTTGGCATTCCAACATGGTGCCCTTCCTCCCATGTGTTGTGAATCCTGCCTCTCTGATACTGATGATGAAGAGTGGTTTGCAGTTGTGTTAGTGAGGCAGGACCCAAGCTACAAGCTTGTGGAATATAAGGGAGAAAAGTGAGTAGAGGAAGTTGGGAACCTCACACCACTAAGAGAGAAGCACCGAGAGCAGAGCACGTCCTTTGGACCTGAGGTTCCTGTGCCGAGATGCTCTCCCTGGATGTGGACTCAGCCTACCGGACTGTGATGATCTCTCATTCTGAATGGACTTACAATTTATGAATGGATTTGTGGCTTACCGGACTGTATCAATAAAGCTTCTCCTCATGAAACTTTCTACTCGTGGTATTTTCTGTTAGAGCAGTACCCAGTGACTAGGACAATCTAGGAAAACTCATTTAACTACTTGGAAAATACATAATAAAGACTTGTTAAAAAAACTGCTGGGTTACTAAACAGTACAATGAAAGACTGAATTTGTGGGATCATAAAAATCAATAAGGACTTCTGTGCTCAGATTATTTCAAAAGTGGTTAAATTCTAACTGGATATTATAGAAAATCCACTGTTAGATGGTTAATGAAAAAGATACACAGACCTCCAAGAAGCAGCTCATATTCAAAAGAAGTCTTGGTCCTACATCAAAAGATTGACAAACTCATGTTTATACGTCTTGCTTCAGGTTGAAATGTTTTAAAATCAAGTAGAGTTCCCTCTTTTTCTCTTTTTTTAAATAGTTCCCTGCCTTAAATGACTTGGAAACCCTGATGGCGTAGTGGGTAAATGCTACCTCTGCTAAGCAAAAGGTCAGCAGTTTAAATCTACCAGGTGCTCCTTGGAAACTCTATGGGGAAGTTCTACTCTGTCCTCTAGCATTGCTATGAGTCAGAATTGACTCGATGGCAGTGGGTTTGGTCTTAAATGACTTCAGATTTGCTCAATCCCCACTCAGCACCCTGAGGCTTCTACTCTCAACAGTCTTCACCAAACTGCTCAGAGGAGTGAAGGGTGGGAACGGAGGAGGGAGGATTGTTCAACTCTATGTCATATTCTTCTACGTTGTTTGGAACCAAGACAAAAGAAAGATTTCATAAGTTCTTGGGTTTTTTTTTCCAAATTAATTAAATCAAAAATCTTTTCTTTGTAGGAAAGTGGAAGAGATAGGTGGATGGAGTAGACAGAGTAAATACTTAAAAAAAAAAAAAAAAAAGCTCAACTTTGGAAAAAGCCTTCTTACCTTCTCGTGGGGCAGAGGTCACCCTAACATCTAAATCCATTTTGCCCAAAATGCCAGGGCAGAGCTCCTTCTCAAGCTTGTTCCCCACAGCAGAGAGCTGCAAGAAAGACTCCAAGGAGATGGCATGCTTCCAGGGAGGATATGACGCCACTTTCTCCAGGTCCTTGCTCTCAGAGGGAAGCTGAGTACCCACTGCATAGATCGTCACCCCTGCCCTTCGAAGAAGAGAAGCCAGTCTAGATACATTATCCTGGGAGACACTTTCCGTGATGACCACAGCTATCTGGGGCACGCCTTGGTTGGACCGGCTGCCCTTCTCCTGAACAAAAACCCTGTTCCTAAGAAACTCCAAAGCGGCACCAGTATTAAGCCCTCCTCCTCTTCTCCGGTAGGTTAATTTATCCAAATGCCTCAAGATTTGGGCTGGATTCTGAAATGTATCCAGTGAAAATTCAAGTCGTGGTTCCCCACTGTAAAAGACCAAGCCAATTCTCACAGCATCAGGATGGATTTTAAATGATCTGACCACAGTCTTCAGGAAATCGATAACCTGATGGAAGTTTGATTGACCAGCCTTGCTAAATTCTTCAACCAGGAATACTAAATCAGCTGGAACAGCACCTGGACATACTGTAACAAAGAAACAAAACAAACACAGAAGGAAGGACTTTAGCATGAGAATGGAGTAATAATAAAGATCATTCTCATTTTAGGTATAAAACTCACGTGATGATATGTTAACGCATATTATAATAATATATTTAGTGTTATAATAACATATACTGACTGATATGTATACATTTTAGAATTTAGTAGAAATTTTTATTTGGCATAATGACCAAGAACATCAGTGAGTTCACACTAGCTTCAAAATTTTTCACCTGAAATGAGTATACAGGTCACTTATAAAAATATGCAAATATCTTAATATCTACAAGATATTATTTTAAGATTACTTTTCAGTCTATCTCAGTTCACTAGAAGTACCTGAGTCTTAACTGCATTTTCCTAGTTGCAGGAGACCCTGACTTAAATCCCCTTTTTGAAGCATGAAATTTCACTATATCCTCCATGGATTTAACAATATTCCCCCCTCTTGGTAAAAGACAGAAACCCTGGTGATTATGACTGCTAACTAAAAAGTCGGCAGATCAAATCTATCAGGCACTCCTTTGAAACTCTGTGGAGCAGTTTTATTTGGTTCAATAAGGTCACTATGAGCTGGAATTGACTCAGTGGCAATGGGTTTGGTTTCTTGGTAAAAAAGGAATGACAAATTGTGGCCCCTAATTTGTGCACCATTCTCTGACAAATTTTCTGTTATATCAGCAGGGAGAACACGAAATGCTGCAAGTTTCCATGAAAAATCCTTGTCCAAAAACTGGGCTACCTGGTTGTTTCATTTTGGGTAATAGAATTATGACTGAATAAACTCCCTGTCAAGAGAAATTAAGCACACCTGCCTCCTCCTTTGTGGCTGTACTGAATGTGGGGAACCTAGTGTGCCCACAGACTAAAGAGATCCTGACTTGCTTGGGCATGGAAAAAATAATAATAATCTCAGCAGCAGAGAGCCAAACCCACACATGCAAAGAGCTGAAATCAACATGTAAACAAGCCTTCGAGAATACGGGTGCAGCAGAATGACTTTTTTGAAAAAACTTGTCTTTATCTGTCTTGATATCCTGAAAATTTCCCATTGTGGCTTTTTTATAAAGAACCACAAATTAACCCTAGGTTTTAAAAAAGAGGAGGATGCCCATAATTTCGGCAAGTCTGAAACACCTCCTCTAGAAACTCTAAGCATCTTTGACTTCTCTCATTTGCCAGCAACAACTGTAATTCTCCTTTCAAGTTGTCTCCAGTATTCAGCCCCTTCCCCTCGTCATCTGAGCTACCATTTGGCAAACAGGCAATCTCCCCATGTGGCTTTAAATCCTTCGGAGTCCGAGGTCCCATGGGGAAAGCATTCTGCCCACTGCAGCCTTCCTCAAAGACTGCCTTGGGCGTTATTCTCCATATTCAAGGTCTGTCCTGTCTAATCCAATCTCATTAATTACAGCCTCTAAATCTATTCAATGGACTTGGGTTTTTGCTTTCCTCTGCACTCATCCAGTTCATTTCTCCTTCCACACACTTGCTCATGTTGTTCTGCAGGGTGACCTCCTTTTGCTCTTGTTCTCCTTCATACAGCATCCATAGGGTGCTGCTTCGTTCCTTATTACCTCTGCTTGGATTTGCTTTTTCTTGTCTCAGTTGTGTTTTGCCCTTTCTGCCCAGAAAATTGCAAGGGCTTCATCTCCCCAAGATCTGAACATTAAGAGGTCTGGGCAGAGCTGTGACAGCTAAAGACTGACCAAGGGATATCAACAGAGGTTTCACCAAGAAGGTATCCTAGGAACTGAAGGACAGAGTTTTGACTGAGGGCATTCCAGGATGCTGTCGTGTGTTCAAAGGTAGAGACAGAGGAGGAAGAGCTGACATACGTACAGCTAATGTTGAGTAGCTCAGCTCTGGAGTGAAGAATGTATAAAGGGAATTAGTGTGAAATAAGGCTCACTGGTTCTTGACCAACAGTGGTACCTATCCCCAAGGGACATTTGGAAAACACAGGAGGGAGGCTGGACTGCCACAATGACTCGAGAATACCACTAGCAGAGACCAGGGACCCTAAACCTCCTACCTTGCACAGAAAGATCCTGCACCATGAATTGCTCCACCCAAAATGCTAGGAGCATCAGCAATGAGCATCCTGAATGCCAACCCAAGGACTTTTTTCAGTCTCTGGGGGGAATCCCAAGTGTTTCCCCTTTACCTGGAGAAGGCATATGGCAGCATGGATTATTTTTCAGAATTTTACTCCCTACCACTCACTTCCATGGGAGGAATGGTGTTGGCTACATGACTTGCTACGGAAAATAAGATGCTAGCAGACCCAATGCAGCAGAGGTGTGAAAACTGCTTGTGCAGTTGGGCTTCCTATTTTGCACCTCTGCCATTCCCATGGAAAGAACATGTCCCAGCTAGCCTGATGATCTGGGATTATCACAGCCACGCCTAGATCAACCAACACCCAGCCAAACCCCAAAAGTGTAAATAAGCCTAGCCAAGATCATTCAGCCCATTTGTTTGAGCCCAGCCAAGATCAACTGTTCCACAGCAGACTGGTGAGAACAAATGGTTCTCTTCAGACCCTGAATTTTGGGATGGCTTGTTGTTCAGCATCATTGTATGCATATAATTAACCACAATTAACAAGGTTTATGCCTGAGGCAGCCCCATACCTCCTCCACTTTCCCAACTGCTGGTGCCAGTGCCCCAGTACTTAGGAATCAAGAAAGCTCCTGTCTCTGATCTTATGCTGAGATCCCTCAGAGGCTCACATACCCTAGGAATGCAATCTTACCTACTGCAGGCTCCTGGCTGCTCTGAATGCTGGGCCCTGGCTGCCCAGCCTCTTGGATAATCGCATCCACCTCCTGCAGCATCTGCCTAACTCCATCTTCTCCTCGCATCTCATAGACAAGGGGTGAGGTTCCCATCTCCTCCAGTTCTTTCCTGTCGAAGCTTTGCATGCCTACAGCCATGACCTTGATGCCTTTCTTCTTCAGGGCCTGTGTGGCCTCCGAGATCTCATCCTCAGACTCGCCCGATGTAATGACCACTGCATACTGGGGAACGCCCTGGAGGAACCTGCTGCCTGCTGCCTCCTGGAAGAAGGTCTGACGAAGGTACCGTAGAGCCTTGCCTGTCCTCCTGGAGCCACCCCGGAGCCTAAACTGCTCCTGGATGTGGCTAAGCATCTCATTCTGTGTCTGATACGTATTGAGCAAAAATTCAGTGTGACCTTGATCACCATACTGAGCCAGCCCGATCTGGTATTTGTCCTTGCCAATCTCCAGCATGCCAACCACTCTGGAGATGAAATTCCTCATCCAATGGAAACTATTCCATGATGTGTCTTGAGAGGTGTCAGCAAGAAAGACCACATCTGCATAAGCCTTGCTGGATTCTGCAATAGAAGGAGGAAGAAAAGACACAGTGGAGCAAGTAAATTAAGCTTTCATGAAAACCCAATACAAAGCCATCACGGCACTGCAACATGAGAAGTTTAATCAGTGTCACTGAAGGGTAAGTGTGGAAGTCATCAAAACAACAACAAAAACTGAATACATAGGTGTTTTGTATGGGAATGTGAAATAGAAAGGTACTTTACTCATATAAGGTACATACTAATTTCATCTGCTCCATGTGGGTCTCAATTACAAGGCTCTAACCCTGGTGACACAGTGGTAAAGTGCCACAGCTGCTAACTGAAAAACTGACAGTTTGAATCCACCAAGCACTCCTTGGAAAGTCTACAGAGCAGTTCTACTCTGTTCTATAGGGTCTCTATGAGTCAGAATCAACTGAACATCAGTGGTTTGGGTTATTTTTGGTTTATTCCTCTCTGTGGAAACCCTGGTGGTATATAGCAGTTAAGTGCTATGTCTGCTGACACAAAGGTCAGCTGTTCAAATCCACCAGGCTCTTCTTGGAAACTCTGTGGAGCAGTTCTACTCTGTCCTATAGGGTCACTATGAGTCAGAATTGACTCAACAGCAGTGGTTTTTTGTTTGCTTTTTTTTTTATCCCTATCTATAGCCTACTGCTTTTTTGACTACATTTTTAGACTAAGGAAACCCCAGTGGTGTATTGGTTAAGTGCTACACCTGCTGAGCAAAAGATTAGCAGCCCAAGTCTACCAGGTACTCCTTGGAAACTCTATGGGGCAGTTCTACTCTGTCTGTAGGGTCAGTGTGAGTCAGAATCAACTCAGTAGCAGTGGGTTTGGTTTGGGATTTTTTATTAGACTAAAGGATCTTTATCTAAGAGAGGAGGAAAGGGAAGCCAGCATTTACTAAGTAGTTACTTTGTTGTAAAGCTTCTTACATATTTTATCTAATTTAATCTTCATAAATCCCCCTCTAGGAAAGTATTAGCATCTTTACTGGGTAGGTGAAAAAAATGAGGCTTAAAGAAAGGAGACTGCTTTTCCATAACATATAGCAGGAAAGTGGCAATGCTATGAACAAAACCCAGGTCTGCTGGACTACAACACCCACAGTTTCCTCTAGACCACCACACAAGATGTTCCTTCTCTTGTTTTCTACCTGTGGGAACTCCATCCATCCATCAATTTCAGGTTCAGACATCCCTCCCTCTAGGAAGTTTACCCCAGAGTCTCCAGTGGTGGTGGCCAGGTCTTTCACACAGTTTATTCTGGTTCATATTGCAGCTAACTGGTGAGTGCCTATGAACCTCTCCAGGAAAGGAACCGCAGTGCATTCATCGTGAATCCCCTGCTCCATCATCTTAGGTGGCACCTCGCCTATTTACTGAATTCAAGCACTAAGTCCTAAGCAGGTATCTTAAAAAACAGACACTGACTATATAATGGAAAGAAACATATAATCCAATGCTACACGATCTATTTACAATGTCAGAGTATTGCTTACATCATTAATGGAATTCAGCTGAGTTGACATACTGGCCAAAAAGTAATTTTTGAGAACCATGTAGTTACCATCATTGTAACTCAGTGATGTAAGAGTTCGCATGCCATGGCTTAATTTGAGCTACTGTGCAATATGTAAAAGGCATCTCCTTCCACACTAATGAGCTCAAGACTGAAGTAACTAGTTGTAATTGGCATCTACTGTAATACCACTATGCTTTCATATGCTTTTCAAACATGCTGTGGGGAAAAACAAAACAAATAAACAAAAAAACTTTATTCACTAGAATCTAAAATAGAAGCTAACGTAAGTCAGTGAAGACTTGCAGTACGTAATTATATACTGCCAAAACCAAAAGTCAAACACATTCCTATCAAGCCGACTCTGACTCATAGTGACTCTATACAATGGAGCAGATCTGCCCCATACGAGTTCCAAAGAGGGGTTGGTGGATTCAAACTACCACCAGCCTTAGGGTTTGCAGCTGAGCTCTTAACACTGTGCTACCAGGGCTCCCTATATACCACAAAGGAGGGATTTTCATGGCTGGTGAAATGGAGAAGCAGCAGTCAAGCTTTAGCCTGTTTATCAAAATCACCGTGCGCTACTCTTGTTGACCGAGTCTACGGGAAAAGATAGACAAACCAGGGTACCCAGAAGTGTCTGTGATTTCTTATCACTGAGTACTTGTCTTGTTACTAGCATAGTCCATGCTATTAACTGAAACATTCCTCTCATCTTTTTCTCCCATGCCCCAGAGTTATTATTTGTGTATATATCCCCAGGGCTTAGCTTAATGCCTTGTAAACAGTAAGTGTACAATAAATGTCTGAGGATCTCAACTGATGGTTCGCAGAACATGGGAAGATAGCCCAGAAAAATTAATATCTAGTCAGGTCCTGAAAGTATTCATGCATGACCACATTGCTTGTGTGTATCCTTAATTCTTGATTTATCTTATTAAAGACACCCAAGACACCTTAGTGGAAGTCAGTGTTTCAAAAATATCTGGTTCAGTTTTAGGATGTCTCTAACATTCTAACCATTTGCTGGCTTCCTGACTTTGGACATGTCATCAGGAAACATCGAAAGCTAGAAAAGGACATTATGTTTGGTAAAGTAGAGGGTCAACAAAAAAACGAAGGATATCTTCAAAGAAATGGATTGACACCATAGGCTCAGGCGCACCAGTAATCACCAGACAGCACAGGACTGGGCAGGGTTTCCTTCTTTTGTACATACGGTCGCCAGGAGTGGGAGTTAACTCAAAGGCAACTAACAATCACCATCTGCTAATCTCCCTTTTAAACCAAAAAGGCTTGGGCTTCATGTTCAGCTGCTTCTGCAGAATGGGGTATCTAGCCAGAATTGTTTACCCTACTCTTGTACTATGTTCAATTCTACGGTGTGTAAATCAGTCAGAATCCAACCAGGAAAACAGTAAAAGGAAGACTGTAGGGAATCGGTTACACTGATACTGAGAGACAAGAAGTAACACAAGAGCCAATCAAAGGTTAATGAAAACAAGAAATTACTGTCCAGGCTGGAGCGACAGGTGGAGCTGGTATAATTGGAGCCCAGGGGGAAGGGGCCAGCAGAAGGTAGATCCAGGCTGGGCATACCTAGCAGACTGTGGGACCAGAAAAGAGGCAGAGCTACTGCCCAGAGGTGAGGAAGAAATACCCAGATTTATGCCTTCTGTCTATCTTCTCAGGGACTCCCTTTGCTAAAACCACCTCATCTGGGAGTGTGAATAACACAGCTTACAGGAGGTATCACCTTGCAATACAGAGCACAGCAGAGCAGACGAAAAACAACATCACTGAGAGTAACAAAACCCAGGACTGACAGTTATTGTCTACAAAGTGCCCAAGTACATTGTTCTGCTGTCTTTAGTAGTGAGCTTTTAAAATAAACAAAAGTAAAATAAGAGAGTCAGTGTAAAGGAAAATAGTAGCAGAAGAGATTTAGGAAATGACCTGGTTGGAATGGCGGGTTTTATCACAGCCTCTTACCTTTAATCTTCTCCTCCATTGCTGAGCACAGGGTATGAAGAATGCTTCCTGAAAGTTCCTGGAGGATATTGAAGTTTTCAGTATTGAAGAGAAACTTCTCAAATGGCTCACTGGCTATTTTTTGCAACTGTTGGACATCCTGAACATTAATCCCTACCACGTACACAACAACTCCATCTTCTTTCAGCCTCTCAGCATTCTCCTGGACTTCATCACTTGACTCACCATCTGTCACCAGGACAACAATCTGAGGAACTCTGTCCTTGGCCCGACTGCCAGCTGCCTCAGTCAGGTAGTGGGTTCTGACAAACTCCAGGGCACTCCCTGTGCTGGTACCTCCTGTGCGGTAGGGCAGATTCCAGATCTGCTCTAAGACCACACTCTTCAGAGGGTACTGGTTCAGCTGAAAGGCTGGGTAGATGTCATCATTATACTGGATGAGACCCACACGGACTTGGTCACTGCTGATGTCAAGCCCCGAGACAACAGAGTAAAGGAAGCGCTTCACTTTCTGGAAGTTCTGGGGTCCGATGCTGGTCGAGCTGTCCACTAGGAACACAATATCTGCCAGGGATGCTTCTCTGCAAGCTGTAAGGGTGGAGGCAGGGATAAGATCAGTGGGTCTTCACTCAAAATGCTCAGAACATGACATACATAAAGGGTGAGCAATACCAGGCATCCTGTACTCAGTGGTCCTCCAACATTACCCTCCAGTGACAGTGTGCTTAGGGAAGTGCCACCCCTCCTTTGCCCTGCCTTTCCTCTACTCCATCATGTTCTGAGGCTTCTGCCCTGCTCTACTGATCCCTCCTGCCTTGAAATCCGCTGGGGCAATCCTTCGAGCCTAACAAGAAAAATACTCCTATAAATAGAATAACATGTTGAGAAAAAGGCTGTTCTCGTCCCAGCGGGTGTTAAGTGACCAGCCTCTTACCTTTTTGCAAAGAAACCTCATCTCTAGAATGATCCATCAGCAACAGGTCAGAAAGCTGCAGTATAACCCATATGCCATGATATTTTCATTGCAACTTTCCTACTCAAGTATTAGCCCTGTGACTACTGACTCTTAGAGACTCAGTTTTCTTCTCTGCAGCACTGAAATTTTTATATATTAGCTTTCATACTGTCACAGGACTGTTGTAAGAATGAAATGAGATCATCTACTGTGGTAGACAGTATCAGCTCTTCCCAGGCCCTCTTGGATTCTCTGTGACCATTTCTCACACTGTTCTTCAGAGAGCTGCCCTCCCACTACTGGAGTTTCTGTGTCCGCAACAGATGAAAGCCTAGCTCTTTTCTCTGGGTCAAAGCAACTCACAAGTATAACTGAGGTTCCTGAGTGCCCCAGCAGCCTTAGTATAAGGCAATGCTCTGTGGAACTTTCCCTGCAGATCACTCTCTCTCTTATTGTCCTTTATTTCTCTGTCCTACACCCCTCACATCCTTATTGACTTCTTCCCTGGAACTCTTTCTTAATATACACGAGTACCCAAATCTTTGCCTCAGGTTCTGCTTCTGGGAAACCCAACCTAAAGCACCTGCTCCAGGGGGATGAGTCTGCTCTAAAAGACAGTGGATCAAGTCCTAGCTCTGCCATCCACTGTGTTGTCTTTGGCCTCAGATTCCTCACTGGAAAAGTTGAAATAGTAATGCTAATTTCTCTATGATGGTACCAAAGTCGAGACGATACATCAGTCACATGACCAATGTAAACACACTTTGAAAACTATATAGCATCAAGCAGATGGTAATCAGTATCATTATTGATATAGGCCTCTTTGTGAACACTGAAGAGCAATACAAAAGTAAGGCATGTAATATTTATTTGACCATAGAAATGCTATATTCCCACCTCTGACATGCAGTCACACAAGCACTACATCAAATGGGGCAAAAGCCCTAGCATCACTTCCCATGATAAACTCTGCTGTATTTTTGATGGAACCCACAAGGAATCTTCTCCTTCCCTGCACAGAGCTCTATGCTTTGCCATCCAAACCCACGGCCATCAAGTCGATTCTGACTCATAGCAACCCAAAACACAGAGTAGAACTGCCCCACAGACTTTACATGGAGAACCTGCTGATTTGAACTGCTGACCTTCTAGATAGCAGTCATAGCACTTAACCACTAGATCACCAGGGTTTCCAGAGAGTCAGTAATTATCTGATAAAGAATTTTCACCAGTTTATGCCCCATTATCACCAATGGAAGGCCAGAATTAATAACAAGTGTATCATCACAGGTAATGACAGTAAGAAGCCACGGTTATGGGCACCCTGGCTGGGCTAGGCAACTTGCCAAGGATTTCTCATGCATCATGACAGTGCTCTCAACACCTCTGTGAGGCAGGTACCATCATCCTATGAAGACAATGTATGTTCAGAGAAGTAAAGTAGCTGTTCAAGGTGACAAAATCAAAAAGTGGAAAACCAGGCTTTTAGTCCAGACCTCTCTTTCCCTTAAATTCATCCTCTTTACCAACATATTGGCAGTACAATAAACTTTGGATGGATCCACTAATCTCCTCCCCTCCTCTGCTCCTTACCCAAGCAATATGGGTAAGTCAGTCTAGGAGTATAAATATCACTCTAGAAACAAATAATCCTTCCTTCAAAAAGCAGACTTGTACTACATCAGCATGTACAGCCAGCAAATGAGTTTACAGAAGAGTTGATCGTGTTTGGTTAATAACTGAAGAGGAGCACAGAGTACAGACAGTTCAGTGAAATGTTAATTTTAAGATTCAACCTGCAATATTAAGTGTGCCCAAGCAATCGAGGCACTTTACTAACCCCCTCAATCTACCCCGACTCCAAGTTCTAGAACAAGGGCAGTGAGAGGAATGAATTAGGCTGGTGAAGTTTGAGCTCTGTGCCTTCCTGACCAGAATAAGAAGGGAAAGCCTGTATACCTGCAGAGATGACGTCAACAGGCTGAGCTGTCTTTGCCAAAGTGTCGCAGAGTTCCTGCCGCAGCCTCTGTGCGAGGCTGCCCAGACCAGGGAAGTTGGAAACAAAAAAGGCGAACTTCTCCTCAGGACTACTTGCCATCTCCCTGAGCTCCGCCCAAACTGCATCTCTGATGCCAACAGCATAGAGCAGGATGCCTGCCCTCCTCAGGGCCGCTGCCGGTTCACGGACGTGGTCCTCAGCTGGGCCACTGCTGATCACCACGGCGACCTGAGGCACCCCTTGGCTCGCGCGGCTGCCTGCTGTTTCCTGAAAGTGGTGATGGAGGATGAACTGCAGGGCCAGGCCTGCCTTCCTGCCTCCGGGCTTGAAGGGAAACCTCTGAATGTGCCTCAAGACATCACTCCTGTGCTGATAGGCAGAAAGGAGGAACTCCGAACTGGGTGCATCGCTGTACTGGGCCAGACCCACGCGGATGGTCTCTCTGCCGATGATGAAGCCTTTTACCAGGGCGGACAGAAAGTTCCGCACGCTGCGGGAGTGTTGTGGGTTGATGCTT
The DNA here is from genome assembly GCA_028571685.1 of Heterohyrax brucei. Lineage (NCBI taxonomy): Eukaryota > Metazoa > Chordata > Mammalia > Hyracoidea > Procaviidae > Heterohyrax > Heterohyrax brucei. The sequence goes on along the minus strand of CM053149.1, from coordinate 25,159,100 downwards.
GTGTCCACCAGAAACACGATGTCTCCCACGGAAGCCTCCCTGCAGACTGGGGAAGAGAATCACCTTAAGAGGAAGCGTTAAAGAACTGACAGCTCTTGCTGGAATCTCTCTCCCGATTGACCATCTCTTAAAGCACCAAGATCCTTCACAGAGCACCCTGACGGTCATTTGCCTCACCCAGGTCTAAGCACGCCCTCGTCATCCTTTGCTTCCTCATGCCCAGCATCTGTCCTTGCTCACCTGTCACCCTCTGACCTTTCAATTAGGTCCTGACCCTGGCCCTCACTCACTTCTTGAACTTAACAAAAGAAACTAGTAGTAGATATCGGTGGTAGTCAAAATCTGGATCCTCTTTCTCGGCTGGTTCCCCCCTCCCTTGGGCATCTTCTAGTGCTCCAGCGAAACGCTCAGCTCCCTGGCTTTCTCCAGAGATCTGACCTTGGCTGAATGAAGGCAGTGAACTTACACGGGCGGGGTGGCCAGTGTCTGGTGGACATGGGGGTTCAGACACCTGTCTTCTCCTGCTCAAGCAAGATAATTTAAGCTCCTGAGTCCCCATAGATCACGTCAAGGCTTAGTGTTGCCTGAGGCCTTACTGCTGCTCAGATTCTTCCTCTGCTGTACCCCACTTAGCTCACTGCCCTGAAGAGCATTCCTCAAAGTAATGCATGCATCTGAGTCCCTGTCCCAGGTTCTGCTTCTAGGGAACCTAACCTTGACCCCTCCTACTTCTGGGCTATCACAAGCCTCCTTATTCTGATGCTTGAGATGCCCTAAGTTGTGGCTCACATTTGCCCTTTGACTTCTTGAATTCAAAGTTGCACCATGCAGCTGTTTCCCCCTAGTCCCAGCTCTACTCCTGGAAATCACCATCCCAACAGCAGCCCAGCCATCTGGTACCCATTCGGGTCCACAATCGCCTCCAGCATACAAAGGATCAGACAGTGGTTGGCTGCAGGACTTGGGCAAATAGCATAATCCTTCAGCTTCTAGGAGTGGCCTATTTTCAAGTGAGAGGTTGACTAGATGACCTGACGATTTCCAACTCAAACTTTATTTTTCTGTGACAAGAAGCAAAATATAGGGTAAGTGCAGTATTTGTATGAAAACAAGAAGAGACAATTATGACCTGTTTATTTCTCAGCGACTACTGTAATTTCCCCCATAGCTCCCAATCTGTCATGGGGAACATGAATTAGTCACAGGAGCTGAAACAAAAATAGAAACCAGCTAAAAATGGTTTTAGTATAAAGTAGCTGGAAAGCTGAGGGATGCTGACCCCGTACAGATTAAGCACATCATGCACTTAGTTTTGTGTCAAAGGGGTTCTGGCAGGGACAGGCCCTGCACTACCTCTTTCCTCTTATCTTTACGTTCTCTACGTGGTCTCTGTGTTCCAGGCTGCTTAGTTCAGTGTCTCAGACTCACGATGCTCTCTCTTACCATAAGGCTCCTCCAAGTTTCTCTTTCTTTTTTAACTCCTGTGGGGTGTTTCTATGTGTGTAAATTCCCTTAGATGCATACTGTTTTATCTCATTTTGTAATGCAACATTCATTGGTGTCTTTACTTGATTAATGACAGTCTCCCCTAATAAGGCTATAAATCTCATGAAAACAGATACTTTATCTTTTTTTTTCTTCTAGGGGAGAAGGGGCTTACCATGTGAGCACTTAGCCTAGAGTGGATACCAAAAAATACATGCGTATTTGGTGAAAGAAGGGAGAAAAGGAGGGAGGGAAAGAGGGAGGTGACAGACATCAATTTTGAACATTAATGAAAACCAATACCATAATTAGAAAATTTTGGAACAAGAAGCGATCCTGGAGAATCATGCAAATTCATATGGTAGCCACTAGCCACTATGGTGCACTTGACATATGGCTAACATGAGTGAGAAACTGAATTTCTTAAGTTATTTCATTTTAATTGATCTTCATTTGAATAGTCACATGTGGCTAGTAACTACTGTATTGGGAAGCCCAGGTATAGACAAGCAATGCAATTTGTTCATCTTACAGAGAAGGAAATTCAGAGAGACCTAGAAAAGCAAAAATTACAAGGGCAAATGAGGTCAGGCAGCCAGGATTAGAACCCAGGTCTTCCTGACATTCAGTCCACATCTTATTCTGCCATAAAGAAGATTAAACTCAAAACCATATTACAGAAAAGCAAAGGACTGATGGCTTTGAAGAAAGAGAAGGATTAAGTGGAAGTTTAGACAGAGTAAGTCTGGGGAAAGCTGGTGTAATCCAGAGATACTGAAGCCGTCTGTCATTGCTGGCACCCTGGATCCTGTTTCTCAGAATTCTGCTTACTCTTGCTTTTCGATTGTAGAGCCAAGTAGAGCCATCACTGGGGGAAAGGCAGATAATAAATGAAGTTTCAGGGCCTTTCAGTTTTGTTTTCCTTTGGACCCCCAAAATGCTATCCTATTGGGAGGTGAGAATCCAGTAAGTGCTCCAAGAATGCCTGACTTGTTTGTCCCCTTAACGTCTCTTCAGGAGAGATCAAACAGAGACCACAAAGCATTCCCTGCATTCTTCCCATCATCAGGAGAAACCTCAGGCTGTAGAGGATTTTCCAGGCTAGTAAGTACTGGGAGGTGCACGAGATGTATTACATTTTCATACATCGTCACTTTCTTAACCCCGCCGTTAGTTCTCTGTAATTTTAGAAGATGTTTGAAAGATGAAAAGACTAACTGTCTCCACTTGTGCACATAAGTGACAGCATTTGTAGTCTAAGGGAAAATTTAGAGAGCTTCAAGTTGTTTTTTTTTTTTTTGGCACAAATAACACTCTGTGTAATTATATTTGAATATTTAAACCTCAATAACACCTCAGTGAGACTTCAGGCTATTCAAACTATCTTCTCATGATGAGACTTTCATCTTGAAAAAGTCCCAACAATCTCTTTAAATGACTGCAAAAAAACTGCAGAGGTGTCGCTAGCATTGGGTGAAGCTGTCTGTCTTGTGGTGACAATTACTCTGGGGAAAGCCCTGCCAAAGAAGCAGTAGCCGAATGCAGTCAACTTAACAGGTCCCTGGTTACAAAAAGCATTTGCAAGCCTAATAAAACAGCCAGAAGAAAAGACTTTTTTATTTATTATCTATTTTTTTTGTCATTGGAGGTTGTTGTCTGCTACTGTCCAGTTGACCCCCAACTGGTAGTAACCCTGAGTGTTACAAAGTAGAACTGCTCTACAACATTTCCTAGGCTATAATCACTATGAGTGGGACCCAAGTCGATGGTAGTGGGGGTGACCTCTACAAAGGAACCCTGGCAGTGTAGTGGTGAAGTGCTACCTCTGCAAACCAAAAGGTCAGCAATTCAAGTCCACCAGGCACTCCTTGGAAACTTTATGGAGCGGTTCTGCTCTGTCCTACAGAGTCACTATGAGTTGGAGTTGGCTCAATGGCAGTGGGTTTGGTTTTGGTTTTTGAATCTTTATAAAAACAGATCAGCAGGTCTTTCGGAACCAGATGCTGGGTGGGCACCAATGGCCTAATCTTTTGGTCGATAGTCAGTCACAAACCACTTGTACCATCCAGACTGCTGGTTCATTCAGGGTTAAGCTTTAGGGGGGGAAAAAAAAATGAAGTGCCTATCATTCACTAAAATCTGCAAGAATCTGATTACATTCTCCATAAAAGAAATATTTTCCTTTTGTTAACTATGAAATGTCTGCATATTTTCTTTTGAGATTGTTACTATATTAGATCCTTGGCAAGGTAACTGGTTTGGGGTTCAAGAGTCTGATAGAGTATTACCAGTTCTCTGTGACTTGATGACACCAAAGCTAGCTGCAAGCAAGATGGTCTTCCAGAATATGTTCCAGGTGTCCATGCTAGATGCTTATCTAGAAAGGAAAAGAAACTTTACGGTTAAAAATTAAGTTTTCATACATTTAGACTTCAATACAATTGATGGTGAAAATCGAAGTCTTTTCCCGGACCAAAGGAGGAAAAAATTTTCTCCCATTATTTTTATCAGCAGAAGCTTTATAAAAATAATGGAGATCACACTGCAACAGCATTTCAAACGTGCATGGAAATTGGCCTTGCTGACCCAAGCCAGGAAGAATTTTGTAAACACCCAGTTGTATGCCTCAACCTTCCCTGTTTCAAGCTGTCCAGAGACGGCCATAAAAGGAAAAACCATATAGGGGATGGGGTGGAACTTCTGTTTTACATGTTGAATTCCTTTGGTGGAGCGTAAATATTTCTTTACAATTTTCTTGTATTTTTATACAAGAGTTGAGTGATCTAATAAACATTTGTGGCTGCATGCTGAAGTGTTCAAATGTCTTAGGGGTACATCTGCCTGATAAAAATCAGACTAGCCTGAAGTTTCATATGTTCCCAAAATGTGCAGAACATCAGACTTCCTCCCCCTAGTCTTGTATCTATTTCTAAAGGCCTCCTTCAAAATTATCTACTCTCAATTCTGTTTCCCTGTTTTTCACTGTGACAAAGTCCATTTGTTTAAATATAATGACAACCACTCACAATGAGTGACATGTTCCAAGAGGAACAGAGAATACTTCACCTTAATCTTTTCAGCCACCCTACTTCACAGTCGCTCGCACTACAGTGTGTTGCTGATGACTCCCAGCGACCCCATAGGACAGCCCCATAGGACAGCGGAGAGCTGCCTCCCATGGTTGCTGAGCCTGTACTGTTTATGGAAGCAGATCACCAGGTCTTTTCTCCTGTGGAGCCACTGGTAGACTTGAACTGCTGACCTTTTGATTCACTATGTGCCACCAGAGTACCTTCAGGAAAGCGCAGTGGAGTTAAAAGAACGGACTCTTGGAGACAGACTGCCTGGGTTGAATTCCAGATCTGTCCTATTTAAGAGCTGATCTTGGTCAGGCTGAGGTAGGTAGAAGAGATGGGGAACATAACACTAGCATCGGGACTCCATCTTAAATGATAACATTCCTGTTATAAAAGTGTTATGCTTTAAATATATGACTTAGAGCTACCCTGGGAAAGAACAACAGAATAGAGAAGGCAGGTCTGGTAACTTGAGTTTTTTCCGATCACTAAGCTGGACCAGACGATCCTCCCGTCTGGATAACGACTTCAAAGACAGACCCTGGAACACAGATTGTCTCGCTGACCACTTCTGCCTCATTCCTCCTGATTATCTCACCCTTGCACCTGCATGTAGCTTCCCCTTACAAACCCTCTGGTCTGGCCAGGGGACCGACAGACTTTGGAGCAGCCATTCCCCTCTGTCTCTTGTATATTAATATACAATAGACCTCTTGATTATTCACCTCCCCCTGTCTCAGTATCGGCTTTGCAGCAGGCAGGGCAAACTGGTGTTTTATAGTAACAAGGTTTCTTCACTTCCCCAAGCCTCAAAGACAAAAAAACCAAACCCACTGCTGTCAAGTGGGGTCGAGTCAGGTTTGGGTCCAACTCATAGCAACCCTAGAGGTCTGAGTAGAACTGCCCCATTGGGTTTCCAAGGAGCACCTGTTGGATTTGAACTGCTGACCTTCTGGTTTGCAAATGTAGCACTTAACCCACAACACCACCAGGGTTCCCTGCCCCACCCTCCCCCCCAGCTTCAGTTTCCTCACTTCTAAAACTGGAACAATAATAGTCTGCAAACCCTGACTGCATGGTGGTTAAGCACTACATCTGCTAATCAAAAGGCTGGCAGTTCAAATCCGCTAGGAGCTCCTTGCAAACTCTATGGAGCAGTTCTACTCTGTCCTACGGAGTTACTGAGTTGGAATCTACTCAGCAGCAATGGGTTTGGATTGGTAATAGCCTGAACTCATAGAGCTATTATAAGGATTAAATGAATGTGCTATTGTAAAATACTTTATCCGTACCTGGAGGAACACAGACAGCACTATTCAAGTGTTTGTTAAACAAGTCCTCTTAGAACCCCAATATACAAAAGAGAAGTCCCCTAATCTGAAACTCAGAATGTTTAGAGAGGTAGGAGAACAGTCGTTATTTGCACTGTAGATTAATAAGGCAGTTATTTTGTTTTGTTTAATTGCATTTAGATCGGTTGATTTAACTCACTCACTTCATTAAATCTTCATTTGCTATTGATTGCTGCTTTGAACATTAACCATGCTAACATCTCAATGTTCCTCATCTCACGTCTGTGAGACACCAGGAGGGCAGGACCTGGTCTGCTCATACTATTGCTACAAATGAAGGAATTGCTTCCCGGGAAGGTTAAGTAGAATATCAAGACCACATAGTCGTGTACCTTCAGAGCCAGCCCCGCCTCAGGTGTCCTGACTCCAGATCCAGCACCTGTCTGGATCTTAAGTATTGTTTTATACTCTTAAATGAAAATCTCCAAGGCCAGATGGGTCACTCAAGTCCCTGAACACCACCTATGTAAAATGAAGACATGGGAGAAATTTGCCCCAGAAAAATGTGAGCTCCAAACTGTAATTCCTTGATCCACCAATTAGATCTTCAAAGAACACCATTTATGTCCAAAACACTATTTAGGTATTTCAGAGAACAGAATTATAAACTTGACTTCACACTTAAGAAACTGAATTATCTGTTTGGGAAAAGAAATTTTATACACCCTAAACAGTAAGAAATTCATTAAATTTTCAAGTGCGTGCTTTAAACTTTTTTAAAGAGTTTGAGAATCTTTAATGTTTAAATCGCTTCCCAGGCTTGGGTCTTTTACAAGGACTATCATCCATTATTATGAAATAATCATCATAATAGCCAGCAAACAGCAGACCCAACAATAAGTTCCTTTTCTAGAAAGAATGTCACCTGCTTGCCTAAAGAAACACCTCCTTATTGTGCATGCTTAATTTACTCCTCAAGAGAGTCTCAAGGATGGCAGATAACCGCTTCCATTTGATTGTTTATCCCAACAGAAAATAGTGGGTGAAGTCTTTATTTGAAAGGAACCCCATAGGTCTTGATTCTGGTTTCAGCTTGGCCATTTGCTTTGTGGACTAGAGCAAACCGTTTCACCTTTCTGGGTTTAGCGGCCAATTGGAGGGTCCTCCTATATGACCCACTGTATTACAAACATTCTCCAGAGGACTGGTCTGGTCTGTTTCCAATAAACATACGTGATACAGTTTGATTTCTCTGTGCCTCAGTTTCTTCTTCAGCTTCCCTCTAATGCCTCCTCAAGAAGATAATATGAGTAACTTAATAGGAGATGGTTTTCAGATATTAACATCCTGTTCCCCAAGACAGGTACACAATTAACCTGTGAGGCATCTAAAATTTTGAAATTAAATGTAATTCTAGTGGCTGGGCAGTCTTCACTCTCCTGTCATTGCTGTTACTTGCTGTTGAGTCAGCTCTGGCTCATGGTGAGCCCACATACAACAGCCAAGGTGCCCACTTCCGCACCATCTCCGCCATCACTGGTGTGCGTGAGTCCATGGTCACCCATGGGTAAAAACAATGCATGCATGACTCTTAAAGAAGAGAAGATTCCAATGAGTTAAGGAAACCCTGGTGGCCTAGTGATTAAGAGCTACAACTGATAACCAAAAGGTCAACAGTTCAAATCTACTGGGTGTTCTTTGGAAACTCTATGAGGCAGTTCTACTCTGTCCTGCAGGTTTGCTATGAGTTGGAATTGACTCTGTGGCAATAGGTATATATATACACAGATACATATGTATATGTATGTATTTTTTAAATGGGTAAAGGACAGTATGGTGATAAACAACTTCAGAGTTCGGAAGTGTCAGGAAAAATGATCCCAAATAAATTCACACACTACTATTATTATTGCCATGAAAGACTGCACTTCAATTTTTTATACTCTTGGGTGAGCAAATGTAGATGAAAAATAAAATCTTGAAATAGCATACCTGTATTTTCATATTCCATCTATCCTAATTATTACATTAACACAATTAGTCATGACAAATGAGAACTATTTTGAGCTTCCTGTAAATAAAGACGCAGAGTTGTTTATGGAGATCTGGTGGGAAAGCCTACAGTTTATAAACACATGGCAGCTGTGCATGCGCGCGTTATGTCAATGACAAGAAAAACGTCTACAGATCAAGGGCTTGATATTCTACATGATATACACTGTTTCATGAAGATGTTTATATCTGATTTCAGCTGCTACAGGAGTTTCGCGGTGGAACATGTAGGGCTGTCTGTAGAGGCAAGAAGCAAAGCCATTATATGAAGTATGATTAATAGGAATAATATATGACACTAATTCTTTCTGAAACTCACTCAGATAGGCTTGTGATACAGACAGCCTTCTCTCGAAGCCTGTTGCTCAAATAGTTAATTCACTAGAACAACCTATGGAAGACCCTTGGATGGTGCAAACCATTTTTGTGCAGCAACTAACCTGAAAGACAGTATGGTGGTGGACCAAACCCACTTGGTGGCACAGAGGAAGAAAGGCCTGGAGACTGGCTTCCTTGAAGGTTACAGACAAGAAAACACCATGGAGCAATTGTACTCTGTAACACTTAGGGTCACCATGGGACAGAGCTAAGTCAACAGCAATGGGTGAAGAGCATCTATTCCTTAGGTGGCACTTCCACTGCTAGCTTAAAAGTAGATAGTTTGAACCCACCTAGTGCCATCATGGGGGAAAGACCTGGTGATCAGCTTCTGTAAAGGCAACAGCCAAGAAACCCTCACGGAGGAGCTCTGCTGTGTAACACATGGGGTTGCCATGAGTCAGAATGGGACAGCAACGAGTATGAGCATTTTTGCTTGTTTTGATGTTCTGTGCCCATGGTTCTCAAATTTGAGACTGTATCACAATCATCCAGAGGGTGTGGGAGAACCTAGCCTCCAGATCCCTGCCTTCAGGCCTTCTGATTTATTCAGTCTCGGGTGGCGTGTTTGCACACTATGTTGCACGGAGTCAATTGCAACTCACAGTGTTCCTATGAGGACAGAGTAGAACTACTTCACAGAATTCCCAAGGAGTGCCTGGAAGATTTGAACTGCTGACCTTTTGATTAGCAGACATAGCACTTAACCACTACTCCACCAGGGCTTTCATTCCATTCTGACTCATAGCAACCTCCAAAAACTATTCTGATGGGCATTTACAGTGCACTAGCCTCTGCCTTACTTTCAACGGCATCTCTAGTGCCACCTGAATACAGTGCAGCATCTATTATCAAGTGAGTGGGGAGAGGGATAGATATCAGTTACTAAATTAATAACTGTTTTCTTAACATATACATGACTTAGAAGTAACCAAAAAACTTCAAAATACTGGGATGAAAGACAGAAAGCACATGTGCACAACTAAATCTGACACATTTTTCTCCAATTTTATTTTCCATGCTTGAACCCAGTGCTGTGTTCTAACTTGACCCGCTCCCTACCCCCACCCCATCAAATTAATGAATTATTTCAAGTACTGCAGGTACGCTTACTTCAAGTAACTACATCAGGGCAATAGGAAGCTCCAGAAGGCAAACAATTAGGGGCTATGAACACAGTCTGTGCACATCCCATTAGAACCCACGCAGTGTGTTTGACAGTAGAAAATTAAGCTCAGCCTTAACCTATCACATAAACATAGTCATTTGCTTTCTGTGCCCCATTCACAAATCTGATGATAATGGCTTGAAGATGTATACAACTTTGTTGCAAAACATTTGAGGAAGGCTGTGTCAAACATTTCAGTGATGAGTAATGTTCTCAAGCTTAGGAAACAGCAATAAGATACAGAATCTTGGAGTGGTCCTCCAGAGAGGTGTAAGGATCACAGGGACAGAGTTTAGCAGGGCGTTGTACAGAGCAAACATGGGTGCTGATGGCAGTGATGCTCCCATCTACTATGGCAATTACCAGACTGGCATATAGTTAACTTGTGAAGTGTTCAAGGTTTGGGAATTGAACATAGTTCTGGCTACTGGGCAGTTTCTAACTCTCCTGTCATTGCTGTTAACTGCTGTTGAGTCAACTCTGGCTCATGGTGACCCCATGGGCAACAGCAATGGTGCCCACTTCTGCACCAGCTTTACCATCACTGATGGGCTCCAGTCCACTGTTGCAGGTACTGTGCATTTTGAATGCTTCCAGCCTAGGGGCTCATCTTGCAACACTTTATCAGGTAATATTCTGCTGTGATCCTTGGGGCGGGTAGGGGGAGACAATTTTAACTAATTTCAGAAGATGATCACCAGGTCTTTCTTCCTAGTCTGTCTTAGCCTGGAAGCTCTGCTGAAATGTGCCCACCATGAGTGACATGCTGGTATTGGAAATGCCAGTGGCACAGCTTCTAGCACCAAAGCAACATGCAAGCCACTACAGTAAAACAAACTATTGTAGATACTCTTAACATCCTGACTTATCTTATTCCCATCATGCCTAGTCCATGCATTAATTATGCCATTCACCATACTGCACTGTCATGATCGGCTTAGTTGTCTTCTTCTCTAGGATGCAAATGCATAGAGAAAGCAGGCTTCATCTTAGAAATCTCTGTAGCGCTGGGTATGTGGAAGCCAACTAACGTTTTCTCCTTATGGTAAGTACACAAATGGATGAATAATGGTTCTCAAACTTGAGTCTGCATCAAAATCACCCAGAGGGCGTGGGAGAAAGAATACTTATTTAAGCTCCCTCAGTTTATATGTGGCTTATAGACTCTATCACCAGCATCTTTTATGAGCATGTTCTTATCAGAGAAAAGGGAGTAAACAGCCTGTGTTTTTGAAGTATTTTCTTTAGGAAAGATGCCTGCAATCCACTGAGCTAATTTAACAGAGGAGGTCAGGGTACTCCCACCACCCCCTACTTCCTGTCACCAGAAAATGTGGGAAGAGGAGTTAAGGACATCTGGGCAGCCTCTGCAGCTGTCCAGTCTGGAGTCATACACACTGTTCTTTATATTGCTTATGTTCTTTCCGAAGAAGAGTGCTCCAGACACTGGAGAGACAGTATAGGGTAGGGCAGTAAAAACTGCCCAGAACTTGACTTTGAATTTTCTGGTTCAAGTGCCAGCCTGCCTAATTCTTGTTACGTGTCTTCTGGCAAGTCTCTGAACTCGCTAAGTTTCAGCTTTGTCAGCCATAAAAGAGAAGCAATAATGCCTTATCAAAAACCACATGGCAAAGTGAGAATTACAGGAGTTAAAGGAGAGTAAGGACTTTGTAAAAAGGTATAAAACTTGAGAGGCTACCACAAGCTCTGTCAAGACATAATCTACAGAACAAAAGTCCCCAAATTTAGTTTTCTCAATGACAGAACCATCTTCAGCCTGTTCACTTCCAAAAGAAATGCCTTGCTTGAATCAAAAAACTGTGACTATGTTTTTGTTTCATTGTATCTAGCAAACATCCACACTCTGATGAAAGTGAGATTTGAAGTTCCAACAGTCTTCTTCCACCAGAGACAGACAGCCTCTGTCAATCTAAGCACCAGGAGCCATGTGTGACCTGCCCCACCCCCCCAAGCTGGCTAGCAGTGTGATTCAACTCAATGCAATAAACTCTTGAAAACCAAACATCATTGTTCTTTGAGCTGAATCTTTTACTTTTCTCTCCAGGACCTCACATGAAATAACTATGCATTGAACTAGTCTATGTATCCCTTTTGAATATCTGAAATAGTGTGATTAAATTCTTAAAAGACAAGTTGGATAAACAGCCACTACTGTGGCAACACAAAGCTACTAGCCCTCATGAAGATAAACATATTTCTCTACAGATGGCAAGATGCATTGACAAGGCTGCAAAACCTTGGGAAGGTTAGTGGGTTTTGCCAAGTTTCACTTAGGCTTTGCAGAATATTTTGGAATATTTCTTTATTCAGAATATTTCATTTATGCGTTCTCTCTGCCTAGAAGGCTGTATACCTTGACCCCACTCATGGACACATGCTCACAAAGCCAGCTGCCTCCTACCCACCTTTCACAACCCAGCTCAGGTGTTACCTCCTCAACCCAAGCCTGATGGTAAATCATTCCATGTCCAGTTTCTCCTCTGAAACTTGTACACTTATATCATTAAACAACTGGGATATTTAAAACTGAGTTTAATCATTTATATATATCCGACTCCTAAAACAGCTCCCTACTTCCCTCCTGCCTTCCCTCTCATTCCCTTCCTTCCCTCCCTGCCTTCATTCTTCCCAGTTCATGCCAACTCCAGATGTGTAGATGCCCAGACCAAAAGACATGGAGTTATCCTTGACTCCCTTCTCTCTCGGACACTCTACATCCAGCTTGTCCAGAAAATCCTGTCGCTTCTGCCTTCAAAACCGTGCATCCAGAAACCAAATACTTCTCACCATTTCTACTGCAAATAGCCTGGTTCAAACTGCCAGCATCTCTTGTCTGGATTATTCCAGCGGCTTCCCAGTGGACCTCCCTGCTTCTAATCTTTCTTCCTAAAGACTGTTCTCGTTGTTGTCCTTGTTAGGTGCTGTTAAGTCACTTCTGACTCATAGCAACCCTGTGTCCAACAGAATGAAACACTGCCCAGTCCCCCGCCATCCTCATGACTGTTATCCCTGAGCCCACTGTTGTAGCCACTGTGTCAGTCCATCCAGCTGGAATACGTTAAAACCAACGTCATCTTGACTCAGTTCCCGCCAATGGCTGCAAGACCCTGTATAACTCGGCCTCCAGTTTTCTGACTCCTTTCCTGCTTCTTTGCACTCTGATCACTTTGACCTACTTGCTACTCTTCCGACAAGCTAGACACACCTTCTTCGCACTTGATGTTGCCTCCAGAAATGCTCTTCTCTTGCTGTCACACCTGGCTAATTCCCTCCCCTTCTTCAAGTCTTTGCTCCGATGCTACCTTCTCAGTGAGTCCTGCCCTGAACATCTGCGTTAGTCATCTAGTGCTGCCGTAATAGAAATACCACAGGTGGATGCCACTAACCAAGAGAAATTTATTTCATCACAGTTTTTACTAAGCTCACAGCCTAGGAAAGTAGGCTGTGAGTCCAAATTCAAGGTTTCACCTCCAGAGAGGGAAGGTTTTCTCTGCTAGCTCTGGAGGAAGGTCCTTCTCATCAATCTTCCAGTTCAGAAGCTCCTGAGGTACAAAGGATGGGCTGCACTCCTGGCCCTGCTTGTTTCCTGATGGTATGAGGTCCCAAATCTCTCTGCTGGCTTATTTCTTTTATGCCCCAAGAAACTGCCCCACAGCACAATAAAATCTTACAGAATGAGTCCTGCCTCACCAACTTAACCACTGCCCATCCTCCTTCATGAGTGAACATCACAGAGGCAAGATTTACAGTATGCAGGAAAGGCACACAATACCAGAAATCACTGCCCATCCAAATTCCTACACTTGTTTTTGGGGCCAAGTAGGGAAAGAAAAAAACAAAAAATATTGGCACACCGAAGAACCAGGAGGTGCCTGGTGCCCAGAAGTACCCACATTTGCACACCAAATTACGTGATAATTCTAACTGCCAGAAGGAACCAATGAACGAAAAGGGTATAAAACCCATGTAAGGAAGGAAAAATAAAAAAAAACAAAACAGGCTCTCAGACCTTTTCTGGGTAACCCACTTGACGCTTGTTTGTCAAATGTACTATTGGCTATTAAAACTCTTCCACAGCCCTGGCTTTTGCATGAATGTCTCCTTGACTGGAATGTTTCCTAAACTGAAGACAAGAAACAAGGGACAATTTTCCAGTAACACCATTATCCTATTTAAAATTGTTAGTCACCCTCATGCTCCCAGCACACCTGATTCCTCTTACTCTGGTCTGCTTTTTCTTTATTCATTTCTCTTACCACCTTTTAACATGCTATATAATGTTCATCATGGTTATTATTAACTACCTGCTGTCCTACTTCTCATTTTCAGCTAGAATATCACCCTATAAGGAATCTTTATGGGTTCCTGCATGATATATCCCCAGTGTCTGACACGTTGTAGGTGCTTTACAAATATTTGTTGTATAAGTTTGTTACTTAAAAAAGCGGGGGGTAACACTTCCTGTTCTTCAGACAGACTATTCTACACAAAGATTTAGACAAATTATTGATAAGGTGTGTGCCCTCTAGGCCATTAATGGTAAATGGGGATTCTCATTATGCGGTAAATGGGGATTCTCTTTTAAACTGTAATTACAATTGCATTTTGAATACATTTATATAAAAAAGAAAATTAGGACAAACAGCAGAAAACTAAATATTTGTAAGATGTGAAAAGGGCATCAACATGCCTGGCCAGTGACAAAATAAACACATTTTGCAGAAACATCAACATGTGACACATTGCAGAATTATTAGGAATAAAATGATGACTACTATCGGCCTGATATGATTGCCTGAGAAAGTTCTAGACCTTAAGAAGCTCACATAGGAGATTGTTTTGCCCAAACATTCCAAGCTAATCTTATGTCTTATGTCTGAGCAACTCACTATCAACATGGTTTTAGATGGTTTATCATTGGGGCTGCCTATGTCCTTTCCTTTTTTGAATGTAGACTGCAGTCCCAGACTGGCTCCATCTCGTATTTCTCAGAGATATTAAGTCTCTTTCAAACACTATGCCCGTCATCCAGTCTTGCTAGTTCCAGAAATCTTATAGATATTTAGGTGTGGAATAATTCTCAGTCAATATTGGAGTCTTTCATCCCACAGAAGTCATTTTTGATAGTCTTTACCATACCTATCTTTGCTCATTGGATTTAGATGTAGAAATATCAATCCCAGTTATTTAAAAACTGCACATAAAATCTAATTCCAATCATTTATACATTAAATTTTTTGAACTTCAATATAAAAATGATCATTCTTTTTGAACTCTAGTTAATGATATACCCACTGAGCACACAGAGGGAAGTGTACTGACATCAGGAAACCCTGGTAGCATAGAAGTTAAGTGTGAAGTCTGCTAACCAAAAGGCCGGCAGTTCAAATCTGCCAGGCGCTCCTTGGAAACGCTGTGGAGCAGTTCTACTCTGCCCTGCAGGGTTGCTATGAGTCAGAGTTGACTCGATGGCAGTGCTTTTGGTTTGAGGTTTCTTGATACTGGCATTTGTAATTTAAAGATGGATGCACAGATGGATACGTAATAAACAACTATAGTGTAATGGTGATGGCAGAATCTGCATCATGAGGGTACTAGTGTTCTCTATAAAACTCTTCGAATTTTACTGCATGCTTGAAATTTTTCATAAAAATGGAAAACAATCATTTTGTTTATTTACTTAAAATAACACAATGGTTAAGCTCTTGGCTGCTAATGGAAAGGTCTCTGTAGTTTGAAGCCACCCAGAGGCTCCACAGAAGAAAAGACCTTACCATCTGCTGCCGTCAAGATTACAGCCTAGGAAACATTTCGAGACAGCTCTGCGGTGTCCCACAGGGTCACTGTAAGCCAGAATGGACAGCACAGCACACCACGCTTTTTAACCTACTAAGAAAATGGAAGTCAAGTTGAATGTGTCCTGACACGCCAGACAGAGGACAATGACTCCTGATTCTAATTCAGAATTGCTCCCATTGCCTCTGGGAATGGTCTGATTGGAAGAAAATGTATATATATATATATGTTTTTTAATTGTGATTAAGGGGAAGTTTACAATCTAAGGCAATTTGCCGTGTAAAACCCGGATCACAGTCTCTATGTAATTCTATCTGCTCTCCTCACTCTGTGACAGTATACTCTTTCTTTCCAGAGTCATTTCTTTTTATTAATCTGAAGTTTTTTTTTTTTAATTTTACCTCCACCAGGCTTATTTATTCATTAAATGATTAATATTTTCTTCTTCCTTTGGACTTTACCATTCTAACACTATTCTCCATTTTTCATTCTAAGCATTGAATCAGTGAGATAATTCAGAAACTTAGCTTGAGTTCCCACAGCACAAGTCAGATTCTTCTATTCAATGGGTAGCAAATTCTGGGTGTACCTCAAATTTTATACATTTTTCCCTCCCAGCAAAGGCTTCCTAGTTTTGCAAACCCCTGTTTATCATACTTTTCATTTTAGGGGTGACACTTTTTCTATCTAACTGACACATCTCTGGGGATTTTCTCTGAGTCTTGATCCCTCCCTGCCTCAGTTTCTCTCCATCTCTTTGCTGTCTGAGAGCTCTCTTCCACTCCCTGTTGCTTTCTCCCCTGCCTGTCTCTCTCTCTATGTATATCTACCTCTCTCAGCCTGGAAATGAAAGAGAAGAGATACATTCGAGAAAATGACCAGAAACAAACTTTGGAATGCCCACTTACAAAACTTCCCCATGGAATGTGTACTGCTTCCTACCTGGCAAAATTTTCCAGCTGGTCTTTTCAATTTCTCCTTCTGGTCTTCATTCCTTAAGGAGCTGCTTGAGCCTCTGGAATTCTCTGGAGCACAGGAAGACTCAGGGCACAATGACACGTCAGCATTTCTAGTGCTTTAATACTCTCTTGGGGTGATGGAAGGGGGGCAAGAGGAGGAGTTACGGCTGTGTTTACAGTGACTTACACACTGCTTGTGTTCAGTCATGCTTTAAATGCAAGTGGCCATTCACCCTGTAAACACTGGTCTCAGAATAAAGTTCAAACACTTACCAGACAGAACATTCACAAAACCAGTGTTAATAATAAAGCAATACAAGCCAAATTAGTCATTTTCCATTTTAATTAAAATTTCCTAAAATAAATACTAAAATTGAAAAATACTTGCTTAACTTAATGTTGTTTTGTCATTAAATCAGTTTTTTTTTTTTTTCAATTTTGACCAAATTTTCCTAGAATAAATATGGTGGGTCAAGACTATGAAGTGCTACAACAAAATACACAAAGAAATAGCAAACTGAAGGGGAAGAAGATGCTCAGCATTTTTCAGGCTAAAAGAACTGAAGAAAAAAAACGCAAGCCCTGAGTCGCTACACTGAAAGATTCTGTGGTCAAAATACTGAATAATACAGAGACAATAAAAGAAGATGGAGAGAATACACAGTATCCCTGTACCAAAGTCAGTCAACTGTTCACCCACTTCAGGAGGTAGCATATGATCAAGAGCCAACAGTATTGAAGGAAGCAGTTCAAGCTGCACTGAATATGCTGACAAAAAACAAATCTGCAGGAATTGATGGCATACTAACTGAGATGTTTCAACATACAGATGCAATGCTAGAAGTGCTTACGCATCTATGCCAAGAAATTTGGAAGAGACCTGCCTGGAAGGGGAACTCTCTGAAATTCAAGCTAGATTCAGAAGAGGATATAGAAGGAGGGAAATCAGTGCTGAGGCCACAGGCAGATCTTTGCTGAAAGCAGAGGATGCCAGAAAGACGTTTACCTGCGTATCACTGACTATGCAAAAGCATTCAACTGTATGAGTCATACAAATTATGGATAATCTTTTGAAGAATGAGAACTCCAGAACACTTAACTGTGCTCACAAGAGACCTACACACAGATGAAGAGGCAGTCAGTTGAAGAGAAGAAGGAGAGATTGTGTGGTTACCGCCTCTCATCAGACCAATTTGATCTGTATGCTGCACAAATAATCCAAGAAACTGGACTAATGAAGGAAAATGTGGCATCGGGATTGGAGGAGGACACATTAACAACCTGTGATGTGCGGATGACACAACTATGCTTGCTAAAAGTAAACAGGGCTTGAAGCACTTATTGATGAAGATCAAAGACTATAGCTTAGGATGGATTACACCTCAACATACATCAAACAAAAATCCTAACAACTGGACAAATAAGCAACATCATGGTAAACAGAGAAAATACTGGCATTGCCAAGGATTTCATTTTGCGTAGATCCACAATCAATGTCCACTGAAGTAGCAGTCAAGAAATCAAAAGAAACATTATATTGAGCAAATCTGCTGCAAAAGACTTCCTTCAAGTGTTAAAAAGCAAAGATGTCACTTTGAGGACCAAGGCACCCCCGACCCAAGCCATGGTATTTTCAGTCACATATGCATGTGAAAGCCGGACAAAGAGTAAAGAAGACCAGAGAAGAATTAATGCATTTGAATTACAGTATTGGCAAAGAGTACTGAATATACCGTGGACTACCAGAAGAATGAACAAATCTGTCTTGAAAGAAGTACAGCCAGAATGCTCCTTAGAAGCAAGGATGGTGAGACTTCATCTCACATAATTTGGGCATGTTATCAGAAAGCACTAGTCCCTGGAGAAGGACATCATGGTTGGTAAAGTAGAGGGTCAGTGAAAAAGAAGACGACCCTCAAGGAGATACATTGGCAGCATGGCTGCAACACTAGATTCCAGCATAACAACGGTCACGAGGATGGCTCAGGACTGGGCAGTGTTTCTTTCCGTTGTACATCAGGTTGCTGTAAGTCTAAATTAACCTGATGGCACCTAACAACAAAAACAGAATATCATCCCTCATAATTCTCTGTATTTCAGCTATCTGTTTTAGTATCCATTTCAAGTCTCTAGACTACACATTTCCTGAGAGAATGGACTGGATAGCATTCATCTTTGTATCATTCACATGCCCTCAATATCCCCCATCAGAGAGTGTTACATATATTAGATCTCAAAAACAGCATGCATAACGGATGGCTGAACGGATGGATCGATGCACAGATACATTAATGAACTAAATGAACATCATCTGCATTAATGACTTTGACCCAAGCAGGATAAAGCTAAAGTATCTGCCATCATTTCAGATGCTTCCTAAACAGATGCCGCCCCAACTAGAGTAGGGATCAGGATGCTGTCACAGAAAATGTAAGTATTTATATGCAAGTACAGTGTAGTAGTTAAGTGCTATGTCTGCTAACCAAAGGCCTGGCAGTTCAAATCTGCCAAGCACTCCTTGGAAACTATGGAGCAGTTCTTTTCTGTCCTATAGAGTTGCTATGAGTTGGAATCAACTCAATGGCAGTGCGTTTTGTTTTGTTTTATACATAAGTTTGAGTAACAGTAAAACTGCTGTAACAAAACCACTGTCATCGAGTCATGTCTGACTCATAGCAACCCTAGCTATAACAAAATGCCTCATAATTACACAGCTTAAAGAATGAAGAGGACCATTTCTCTCTCACATAGCTCAGCCCAAGCCAGGTATTCCACTCAGCAGCACAGTTTACTCCATATAATCATTCAGGGACCCAGTCTAATGAGGACCTACCATATTAAACACATGGTATCTGAGGTCTCCCCAGGTATCACCAGGGCACCCAGAGGGAAGGGTAAAAGAGTAAAGCCTATGGATAGAGACTTCCTCCCAAGCAAGCGAAGCAGAGGTTGCTCATATTACTTCCATTCATATTTCACAGTTAAGAGTTTGGTCCCCAAATCACATCCGGCTGCAAGGAGTGCTTGAAATTTGATCCCCAGCTAGGCAGCCAGAAGCTGTTCAACTATTATCACTAAAGAAGAGGAAGGGGAATGGATTGGGTGTCAACAACCATCTCCATTATACTCTGTGTACATATTTATCACCATTATCTGCTAATTCAAGGGCCTGTACTTGGAATGCATGATTGTTTAGTTTCTGGCATAAATATACTAGGATAGTATATGATTTTTCCTGAAATAAACTGCCAGTAGAAGGAGATTCTATCATTAGTTGAATTCACACTTCTCTTGTGTTGTTCCAAGACTGTTAAGTTTGACAGAAAACCTAAAGAGCCTCCAAGACCCTAGATGACCTCCAAAATAATAGAATAGCTGGCTGTTGATCAACTGATCCTTAATCATACATGATGTGTCAATAATAGGGGCCAAGTTTTGTTCTGGTTGGAAATGTAGTCACTGAGTGTATAGCTGAGAAGCAGCAAGTGCTCTTTAAATGTTCTGATTCTCTAAGGCAAATGATCAATGTATACTGTGTGATATTCTTCAGCATGGTTAAGCTCAGATATTTTTATGTCAACCACTGCCTTCAGTCTTCTGTTTCTTTCTTCTGCTAAAAAAATCATGCTCTGTCCCCTTGAACTCACTCACTCAACATTCATCTATTTATTCTGTTCTCCTTCTTATTCTCCCATGGCCCTCTAGAAGTAGCTACGACCCCAAGATGACCTTAGCTTCAAGGTCTTGACTCAAACACGCACCATGGTTAAGTAGTAGCGTCCTTAATGCCATCTCCCCAAGGAGCCCTAGCAACATGAGGGTTAAGAATTTGGCTGCTGACTGAAATGTCACTGGTTCAAACCCACACAGGGGCTCTGAGGCAGACAGACCTGGTATTACACTGCTGGTCTTAGTTCCCCACTGGGAGTGAAGAATTTCTCCAGTTCCACTCTCGAATCACTCATCTAGTCAGTTGTCCTCATAGCCGAGTTTGACTGAGCAGAGCAGTAACAACAAGAAGCAATAATACAATTCCGAGAGAAAGAAGTCATCCTCTGCTACAGGAGGGGACCCCTACAGAACTTCAGCTGGGGGTTTTTAGGTTTTTAACATTCCAGACCTGCCTTTGAGTGAGGGAGGTGATGTTTCTGGGCAGGGTGGGGGAGATTCCAGACATTTGTGGCCTGACACAACGCAGATTTATTATAATGCCTAACCAACATACAGAGGTCAACTGAGGACACCTTCCCGGCAGCATCAATCTGTTTCCTTCTGTCCTTCATACTGGCCATATGCTTACATAAAGATTACCACCTAAGAAACCCTATGGAGTAGTTGTGCTCTGTCACATAGGGTGACCAAGAGTCAAATTCCACTCTACAGCACACAACAATCATCCCTCCACAGTGGAGGGCTGCCCTTGGGGGTATTAAATCCCCAGCTTGTCCAAGTTGCCCAGTGTCCAGGTAGAGAAGCTGGGAGGCTGGAGTCTTGCAACAGGCATTGGTGTGTGTGCTCAGCAACTTCCCCACACAGCTGCAGGTGAGCACAGAGAGTCACAGAGAGGATTTGGGAGGGGCTTCAGTGGTGGCCACTGTACTTGCCAAGTTCTTCAAAAGGAAATGCCCTCACTTGGCAACTTCTGGCTCCCTGTCCCACTGACTGTTCCCATCCAAAGTGGAACCAAACTTAGGTCAGAATTCACAGCTCCCTCCTCTTCACTTTTACAAACCTTTAGCCAAAATCCACCATCTCCCTCAACGCAGACTGGGTTTGTTTCTTTCCACCTTCTTTCCCTCACTAAATTGTGGGCTGTTCAAAGGTAGAAATTATACCTCAAAATCCTGGTGCTGTAGTGGTTAAGTGCTACGTCTGCTAACCATACGTCCTTCAGTTTGAATCCACCTTGGAATCTCCTGGAAACTGTATGGAGCAGTTCAGCTGTGTCCTATAGAGACATTATGAGTTGGAATTGATTCAAAGGCACTGGGTTGGGTTCTTTTTTGGTTTTATAACTATTGGCATGGAGCATGAGCTCAACAGATACCCACAGAATGAATAAATGAGCACATAAATGCTTCCATAATATGCTTAACCTCCGAAAGACTTTCTCCAATGCCACCTCCAAAAGACCTTCTCCAGGGGCGGAGTCCAGATGGCGGACTAAGGACATGTCTCTTTCTATCCCTCTGGAAACCAAGACCTGAATTGACAATCAAACAGAGCCTTCTGAGCACCTAATCAGCCTCAGGACACGGCACAGGGCTGTTAATTGGGACTTTTTACCATTCAGTGAAAAACCTCCTCTCTTTCGCTGACTCCCGCTCCTGGCTAGCCCTGGCTCTCACAGACGGAAGGTAAACGCACCATTTTGACTTTTTTTTCCTCGGTCTCGGCTGGCGGGCGGAGCTGGGCCTTGCCCGGCAGCTGGACTCAGACACGCTGCTGGGGGGATAGGCAGGCGAAATTCCCATGTTCTGAGAGCCAGGCTCGGGACTCTGTTAATCTAGACACTTTGAGCCTTTCGTTTTGTAGCTGCCTCAGTGGGGTTTGTGCGGAACTCCGTGGTCAGGGTGCGGGACGCCATGTTGGTACCGAGATTTTAGCGGGACCTCGTTCTTAGCCTGGGAGCCAGCACCTGCAAATGGGACAGCGCTTCTCCGTCAGAAAAGTAGTGATTTTGCACAGTGCTGCCTACATTGGGAGCCCTGCAACAGAAGCAGAGGAATCGCTGCCTCTGGGCACCTTTAGCCCCCCTGTCGGCTGCCTGTGTGGAGGACGCCATCTTGGGTACGGTGGCCGCAGCTGGACCTAATTCTTAGCTTAGGAGCTAGAGCCTGCCCACGAGAGAGCGCTTTTCTATCACAAAACCAGTACTCGACGCAGTGTTGGATAAGGCTAGGCCCTGTCAGCAGAAGCCACCAGGGCACTAGCAGTGCTGTATTCTGAACTAGTTTGTTATCATCTGGGGTTGGATACAGTGGTGCTTACTTTGTCAGATGGGAAGAGGGACCTCTACACCTGAAAACCTAACTGACTTGTGAACTGGTCAGATACCTTTTGCTTTACATTTGAAGACAGCCTAGAGAAACATTTGCAATCCATCCTCACAGTACCTCTTCCAGCCTCTATACACTCACATGGGACCCAAAAAGCAAGAGACAATTGTGGCATACAAGCAATCAGTCATGGCTTCAGAAGGCTCCCAAACAAAGCAACCAAGGAGTTTTCCAGATGAAGAAACTTTTATGAAAGCATCAGGAAGTGAATACAAATTGATTATATACAGAGCCCTTCTAGACCTTATACAAAATGCATCAGAACAAAATGAAAAATTAAGCAAATTGTTCTATCTGATGGAACACCAGTACTCTGAAATTCAACAGATCAAGAAGAAAATCAAAGACATAGAAGCTTCCATGCAAACCCAAGAAAACAGAATGGAACAAATGGAAAAAAGAATTTCTGACTTGGAAGATAGAGCTACTGATGCCAGTGTCTATGAGTAGAAATCAGAAAAAAGAAACAAGAAAAATGAAGAAACATTAAGAAGCATGTGGGACTCTATTAAGAGGAACAACCTTTGATTAATTGGAGTCCCTGAACAGGGTGAGACATCTGAGAACACAGAGAATATTGTTGCTGAACTGCTGAAAGAAAACTTCCCAGAAATCATGAAGGAAGAGAATATAGACATCTCAGATGCATATCGTACGCCACCCAATATAGATCTCAAAAGAAAGACTCCAAGACATATTATAATCAAGCTTAACAAAACGAAACATAAGCAGCAACTCTTAAAGGCAGCAAGACTCAAGGCAAAGCTAACATTCAGAGGGAAACCCTGTAGACTCTTGTCAGATTTCTCAGCAGAAACCATGCTGGCACGGAGACAGTGGCATGACACATTCAAAGTCTTGAAGGAGAAGAACTCCCAACCAAGAATTATATATCCTGCAAAACTGTCTTCCAAACATGAAAATGAAATTAAGACATTTCCAGATAAACAGAAACTCAGAGACTTTGTAAAAACCAAACCCAAACTACAAGAAATACTGAAAGAAGTTCTTGGCTTTGGCTTAGAAGAACGAAACCACTAACTTTATATTTTAGAACGACACACTACTCAATACTC
The DNA here is from genome assembly GCA_028571685.1 of Heterohyrax brucei. Lineage (NCBI taxonomy): Eukaryota > Metazoa > Chordata > Mammalia > Hyracoidea > Procaviidae > Heterohyrax > Heterohyrax brucei. Next base: position 25,135,737 of record CM053149.1, on the reverse strand, counting down.
ATTTAGGGAAGGCTCCAAAGTAAATCACAGCTTTGATTTGGAAAGAAGCAATCCAGTGATCATCATGAAAACTATGGTGTCATCATAATAAAAGAGGGATGTACTACAGTCGTTATAGTCCTTCCAGATGGAGAGGAAGATGACCAGACTGGTAGTAATTAAAATTGGGTTTATAAATAGTTTATTAAGGGGGTTCATAGGGGCAGCTGTAAAGCACAACAAAGATGTATCATACCATTTCAAGAAATCTAACACACGAGTCTCAACAACTACAAAACCAGCTCTGAAAAAGGTGAAAAATCAACTCACAAAAAAGAGTGTCTCAGAACAGACTAATAAGAACAACAGAGAAAACATCAACATAAAAATAAACATATCACAATGGCAGCAGTGAACACATACCTATCAATAATTACATTGAATGTGAATGGACTGAATGCTCCAGTAAAGAGACACCGAGTGTCATCTTGGATCAAAAGACACGACCCATCCATATGTTGTCTACAAGAAACTCACTTGAGACCTAAAGACAGGAACAAACTGAAAATTAAAGGTTGGAAGAATATATATCAAGCTAACAATGAACAAAGAAGAGCAGGGGTGGCAATTCTAATCTCAGACAAAATCAACTTTAATGTCAAATCCACCATCGTGGACAAAAGATCTTCTCCAATGCTGCCTCCAAAACACCTTCTCCAGTGACACCTCATACAGGACATAACATTTTCACCTTCATTCATCCTTGACGTTACACTACAGAGGCCATGTCCTCATCCCAAGAGGGACGCTGACCAAGCGGAGGGAGAAGAATCTTCTCTATGAAGCTGTAAAAAAAAAGAAAAAAAGTTTAATAATTAACAAAAGGTCATAAGAAACCATGTTCTCAAACATCAGACTGTCAGGCGAGAAAGGACAGGGTACGGTATTGCTACTGCCTGCCCCAGCACCAGCCATGGCAGACCCGAGAGAAGACCACAGGCCCCACTGCCCAGCCTCTCCTCCTTGATGCCGGCTGCCAAGCTCCTGAGGACTTGTTCCAACAATGTATTAAAACACAGCTACAAAGTTGTAGCTGTACAGAGACAGGCCTCACTCAGAGTATTAAAAAGACATATGGTAAATTGGTGCTGAGGGGGTATCCTGATCAAAATCCTGAGAATAATAAAGAAGCAGAGGGAAAACTTAAAACAAGTGGCTGACGTATGCGAGATGTGATCAGATGCTAAAAAAATGGGACATCTATGACAAACATGGCAGAGAAGGATCAAATGGTGGAGGTGGAAGTCATTCTGATAGTTCATTTGAGTTTGCGTCCATGTTCTGTAATCCATATAATGTCTTCAGGGAGCATTTTGGTGGAAGGAACCAATTTTCATTGGACTTCTTTGATGCATTTGATGACTTCCCTGAGAATCACAGTGGCCTCTGTGGAAGGTGAAGGAAAGGCACAGGATCCTTTTGTCTGCCTTCAGTGGGTTTCCATCTTTCAGAGGTGGAAGTGCTTCTTTTGATACAAGATTTGTTTACTTCATTTAACTCACTGGGTCACAGGGATCTGACTTCCTTCTATTCCATGTCACTTGGCGGCAGAAGGCTGGGCAACTTTCAGCTTCTACTGAAATAGTTAATGGAAGAAAAAATTGCTGTGAAGAGAATGAAAATGGTAAAGAAACAGTAGATGCTAAAGAAGATGGCCAGTTAAAGTCCTTAATAATAAATGGTTCAGGAACAGCTGATACGCTTATATAACAAGTAATTTAATGCACACACTTAACAGAAACATTAACCTATTACAAGTGCCATTTGAGGATTAACTGGTTAAACCCATTGCTGTTGAGTTGGGTCAATTAACAGGAACATATTTTTGAAGATTCAAATGAACTCTATCTTCAGTGTAACTGTACCTAAACCTAAGTACTTACAAAAAGCTCACAGAAGCACCTATTTGTCACAGATTTTTGAGTTTCTTGTTGGGAAAACATTAATAGGACAGTTTTGCGTGTATGTCTTTAAAACTGTTGTAATTTATGCATATGTTTTGCTCTTTTATTAAACTTAATCCCAGTGAATCATGATTCTATAACATAGCTAGGAGAAAATTATACACTTACACCAGCACGGATCTTACTTTGTCCATTTTGGTTAAAATGGGAGCTAAGTAGTTTCAGTCTATTATGAACTTAACACCGCCAGGATGAATCTTCTACAAAACTAATTTCAGATTTTTTTTTCCCCTCTAGTACTGAGTAGTAGAAGATACTACTACATTCATGGTAATATATTTCTGGTTTAATATAAATTAAGAATGTTTTCTAAGTGAGTAAGAACACTGGCAACATGCTAAATTTTAAAAAATGCTTAAATATGTAATGTTAAGCTTAGGTTTGAAAGTAATTGTTTCAAAGGTTGAAAGCTTAGGTTTGTAATTCACTTAAAAACAAAGAAATGCTAATGTGTTCAGTGCATTCTGTCACAAATAGGAAAAAAATCATTAACTGTTGGAAACATTGTTGTTTGAAATTATGGTTAGTGAGAATGAAACACCTGATTGTTGTCTGGAGGAAGCAAAGTCATTTTAAGAAAGACAACAGCTTCAATTTCCAAGGCAGGTACAGAGCTTTCAATAAGAGTTTTGGATACAACACTCCATATTTACAGTAACTGCTTGTTCTTGTTAACCCACTGCCATCGAGTTGATTCCAACTCACAGAGACGTTCAAGAACAAAGTGGAACTACTCCACAGTTTCCAAGGAGCGCCTGGTAGATTTGAACTGCCAACTTTTTGGTTAGCAGACATAGCACTTAACCATTATGCCACCACGGCTTCTTGTTGTTAGGCGCCACCAAGTCCATTTCAACTCATAACAACCCCATGTACAACAGAACAAAACACGGCCCAGTCCTGTGCCATCCCCACAGTCACTGCTGTGCTTGAGTCCACTGTTGCAGCCAGTGTGTCAGTCCATCTCCTAGAGAGTCTTCCTCTTTTTCATTGACCCTTTACTTTACAAAGCCTGATGTCGCTCTCCAGGGACTGGTCCCTTCTGATAACATGTCCAAAGGATGTGAGATGAAGTCTCTCACATTTCTTGCTTCTAAAGAGCATTCTGGTTCTCCTTGTTCCAAGATGAATTTGTTCCTTCTTCTGGCAGTTTATGATATATTCAGTATTCTTTGCCAAAGTCATTATTCAAATGCGTTTGTTCTTTCTTTGAATGCATAGGAAGCAACTGAAAATACCATGGTTTGTTCAGGCACACCTTAGTTCTTAAAGTGATGTCTTTGTTTTTTAACACTGGAAGAAGTCTCTTGCAGCAAATTTGCCTAATGCACTGCATCATTTGATTTCTTCTTTTTTTATTGTACTTTAGATGAAGATTTACAGAACATATTGTTAAATGACATTGGTTACCTAGTCAACGATGCATCAACGTTCTCCCTTCTCAATTACCAGCTCTCCTGTCCCTTCCTGCCTTTTCAGCCTTGCCCCTGGGCTGATGTGTCCCTTTAGTCTTGTTTTATTTTATGGGTCTATCTGATCTTTGGTTGAAAGGCGAATCTCTGGAGTGACCACTTTACTGAGCTAAAAAGATGCCCGGGGCCACGCTCTCAGGGTTTCTCCAGTCCCTGTAGACCAGTAAGTCAGCTCTTTTTTTTTGTGAGCTAAAATTTTGTCCCACATTTTTCTGCAGCCCAGTCCAGGACCCCTCACCTTGATTTCTGTCAGAGCAGTCGACAGTGAAAGCTAGGCACTGACCAGCCACACCAGATGCAGTCTGGTGGAGGCTGCAGTGGTCTTGGTCCATCAGTCCCTCAGACCAATCCCTGCTCAGTGTCCATGGTTTTCTTCATTCTTCCTTGTTCTCAATGGGGTGAGACTCGTGAAGGATCTTAGATGGTTGCAAGCTTTTAAGACCCCAGATGCTACTCACCAAAGGAGAATATAGAACATATTCTTTATAAACTGTGTTATGCCAGTCTGTAGGTTCTCTTTATTTATTTATTTTTTATTTTTTTTATTTGATATGACTGAGTGAAAATGTACATTCCTATACAAATTTACATGCCCACCTATATGCAGCTTCCACTGCTCTCCCTGTCCGGTGACAGCACACTGTTCCTCTCTGCTCCATACATGTCTCATCCTCCCAACAGTCTCCTTTCCCCTCCTCTCTAACCACTCTCCTGTAGGCTCTCTTTTTAATCTTTTGGTGAAGTCTTTTGATGAATATAAGTGATTAATTTTTGGAAGACCAGTTACGTATTTTATTTTCTAGAGTTTGTGTGCTGCTTGTTATGGTTTGTATCATGTTAATGCCATGAGTTTTATTGACTATATGAAGGCATTTGACTGTGTGGATCATAACAAATTATGGACAACACTGCAAACAATGGTAATTCTAGAACATTTAATTATGCTCATGAGGAACCTGTACATAGGTTAAGAAGTAGTGGTTCACACACAACAAGGGAATAGTGCGTGGTTTAAAATCAGGTAAGTTGTGCATCAGGGTTATCTATGTTTTCACTATACCTATTCAATCTGTATTCTAAGCAAATAATCTGAGAAGTTGTACTCTATGAAGAAGAACAGAACATCAAGACTGGAGGAAGACTCATTAACAATCCATGTTATGTAGATGACACAGTCCCACTTACTGAAAATGAAGAGAACTTGAAGCACTTACTGATGAAGATCAAAAACCACAGCTCTTTTAGTATGGATTACACCTCAACATAAAGAAAATAAAAACCCTCACAACTGTGCCAATAAGTAACATCATGATAAACTGGGGATATCAAGGATTTCATTTTACTTGGATCCACAATCAACAACCATGGAAGCAGTAGCCAAGAAATCAGAAGATGCACTGCACTGGGCAAACTGGCTACAAAGGACCTCTTTAAAGTGTTGAAAAGAAAAGATGACATTCTCAGACTAAGGTATGCATGATCCACGCCATGATATGTTCAATCATGTCATATGCTTTTGAAAGCTGGACAACAAATAAAGTAAACCAAGAACAACTGATGTGTTTGAGTTGTGGTGTTGGTGACGAATACTGAATATATTGTGGACTGCCGTAAGAACAAATTTGTCTTGGAAAAAGTACACCCAGGACGCTCCTTAGAAGCAAAGATGGAAAAGTTGTATCTTACATACTTTGGACATATTGTCAGGAAGTATCAGTCCCTGGAGAAAGTCATCACACTTGATAAAGTACAGGATCCACAGAAAAGAGGAAGATCCTCAACGAGATGGATTGACACAGCGGCTACAACAATCGGCTGAAGCATAACAATGATAGTGAGCCTGGATCAGGGCTAGTCAGTGCTTCATCCTGTAGCACATGGGGTTGTTATGAGACAGGACCAGCTCTATTGTACCCAACAATAGCAACAATGCCATATATTAGAGGCTCTGGCATTGATCCTATTTTTTTTCTATGATCTTTGGAGTTTGGGGTTTCATGTTTAAGTCTTTGATCCACTATGAATTAGGTTTGTTTATATGGTGTGAGGTATGGCTGTTGTTTTTCTATTTTTATTTTTTTGCAGATGGACATCTAGTTTTGCCAGCACCATATATTAAAAAGACTGTCTTTTCACCCATTTGATGAATTTGGGGCCCTTGTCAAAGATCAGGTAATTATAGGTGGATGGACCTACCTCTGAGTTTTCAATTCTGTTTCATTGTTTGATTTATATGCTGTTGTACCAGTACCAGGCTATTCTGACTATCACAGTTGTATGGTAGGTTCCAAAGTCAGTTTGAGTGAATCTTCTTTATTCTTCTTCCCCCAAAACACATCACCCATCCAGTGCCTCTCCCCTTTTCACATAAAGTTAATGAACAGTTTTTCTATCTCTTTAAAGAATGCTGTCAGTATTTCGCTCAGAGTTGCACTGCATGTGTAGATTGCTTTCAGTAGAACTGATGTTTTCACAATGTTAAGTCTACCTATCTATGAGCATGCTGTGTTTTTTGCATTTATGTCGCTCTCTTCTGGTTTCCTGCAGAAGTGTTTTGTAGTTTTCCTTGTATAGGTCCTTTATAACATTGGCTAATTTATTTGCTTTTTTTAAGGGTATTATAAATGGTTGAAAAACTTGTGCCATAGTGGTTAAGTGGTGCAGCTGCTAACCAAAAGGTCAGCCATACGCATTCACCAGGTGCTCTTTGGAAGCTCGATGGGGCAGTCCTACTCTGTCCTATAGGGTCACTATGAGTTAGAATCAGCTCAACGGCAAAGGGTTGGGTTTGTTATAAATGATATGGTTTTTCTGATTTCCTTTTCATGGTTCTCTTTATTGGTATCTAAGAATCCAAGTGATTTTTTGTATGTTTACCATGTATCCTGTTACTCTACTGAATCTTTCTGTTAGTTCCAGTAGTCTTCTCATGGAGTCTTTTGGTTTTTCTCTGTATAGCATCATTTATCGTCCATAAGTGGAGACAGTTTTATTTCTTCTTTACTAATTTATGCCAAAGCCAAGTGCCGTCGAGTCAGATCCGACTCATGGCGACCATAGGGGCCAGGGTAGAACTGACCCCCAGAGTACTCAAGAAGCGCCTGGTGGATATGAACTGCCGACCTTGTGGTCTTTACTAATTCAGGTGCCTTTTATTTCTTTTTCTTACCTTGCTACTGTAGCTAGGACTTCCAGCTCATCGTTAAATGGGAGTGGTCATAAATGGCATCCTCGTCTACTTCCTGTCCTCAAGGCGAACGTTCTCAGCCCTGCTCTATTTAAGAATGATGTTGGTTGTTGGTTTTGTATAGATGCCCTTTATCATTTTGAGGAATTTTATCATTTGATTTCCTGACTACTGCTTCTGTGGGCTTTGATTGTGGATCCAATTAAAATTAAGCTCTTGACAATGTCAGTATTTTCTCCATTTACCATGAACTGACTTTATAGTTTCCAAATAAACAGGACTCTAAGTTCTCATTCCAGCCTAAGCCTGACGTCAATACCTTTACACAAAATCTGCTTTAATTTCAGCTACCACAAAACTGCTTTGTTAAAATTTATCTAAACTCCTTCCTTCCCCCAAATACCATAGTAAGCCTGTGTCTTCTTTGTCTAGTGAGACATCCCATGATGCCTCTGGTGTGTATCCTCCCTTACCAAAACAAGGTAAGTTGGCCCTGGTGTGTCCTTGGTGATCTATATCAGATGGACCCTATCACTTTTATCCAATTTTCTGTTGTTGTGAGTTGATTTGCAACTCATATCAACTCCAAGTGACAGAGGAGAATTGCCCCATAGGATTCTCTTGGCCTTATCTTTATGGAAGCAGACTGCCATGTCTATCTCCCTTGGATCAAGTGAGTAGGATCTAACCACTGACTTTTTACCAAGCAGCTGAGCACTATGTAGCCAGGGCTCTTTTCTATAGGACAGATTAAATATCAAGGTTTCTAGTCATTGTCTTGAAAGGCATTTAGAGATAGACATGGAGAAGACTGATCAGGGAAATTTCAGTAAGCAGATAAGTAAAAATTTTAAATGTCAGAGGTTCTAAGGGTATAGCAGATTTCTGAGAAGCACAATTTTATATGGTCAACTTTAACTAAGAGTAGAATGGGTAAAGGGAGTAAGCATGGCAAGAGAAAAAACAGTCCTTTATGCTTTTTCTACATGGGGTGGTGTTATTGACTGAATTGTGTCCCTCTACCTGTAACTATGACCCTATTTGGAAATGAGGTTTTTCTTTTGGTATATTAATGAGGTCATACAGAAGCAAGGTGGTCCCTAAACCTAATTCCCTTGTGAGTGGTGTCTTATAAAGGGGAGTACAGCCACAGAGGGCCACACTGAGGGAGATGTTACATGACAACAGAGGCAGAAACACCTATAAGGACAAAGGAACCCAAGACTGCTGACAGTCACCAGAAACTAGGAGACAGGCACCTGGAAGGGACTGCCATGGCCTGATCTGGGCTTTTGCCTGCAGAACTATGAGAAAATAAATCTCTGTTCTTCAAAGTCCCCCATTTGGTAGTATTTTGCTATGGCAGCTGTAGGACACTAAGATAGACAGTAACCACCGTCCTTACAGAAGGCATTCCATTCCACCTTGGCTCCAATGCAGCCAACCACAGAGCTCACCCTATGCTGCAATGATTGGTCTAGGAATCAGTATGTAACCCAAATCCTTCCTTCTTTAGGTTTCTTCCTAACATATCTGATTACGAGGCTTTTAGACGTACCAAGCTGAAAGTAGCTGCTTGCAGTGGTTTCAGCTTTGTGGGACAGCCAGCCCACAGCATGGATCCCAAAGCACAGAGAAGAGCAAACAGGAAATCTTGAGGATGTTCAGGCACTTGAATTCAGGTCCAACTTGCCTTTTCCACCTTTTTCCCCAAGAGTCAGTACTGTACCCTTTTTTTGCTTGTGGTTACTCTGTGCCACAGAGTCAATTTTGACCCAAAGTTCAAACAAGTTCATTTTGAACTTTAGTCACTTGGAGCAAAGAGTCATCACTATGACTTTTGTGTAGACAAAATTTAACAACTTCTTCAGGGTACCACAGTGCACGATGTGACTTCAGTTTTAGAGCCCTGGTGGTGCAGTGATTAAGAACTCTGCTGGTAACCAAATGGTCACCAGTTAGAATTTACCAGCCACACCTTGGAAATCCTATGGAGCAGTTAGTTCTACTCTGTCTAAAGAGCTGTTATAAGTCAGAATCAATTCAATGGCAATGGGGTTTTGTTTTTATTTCAGTTTTACTCTATCTCCACAGATATATATCTGTAGTTCCTTTTGACAGACAACAAAACCATATAATTGAACAGCTTTTCCTGTCTTCTTTTTCCATGATTTTATTATAGTAAAACATACACACATGCAACAAAATACTTGCTGTTTTAACTATTTTTAAGAGTACAATTCAGTAACAGTAATTACACTCACCGTGTCATACAGCCATCACCTCTATCCACTGTCAAATGTTTTTCATCGACCCAAGTAGAAACTGAATATTCATTAAGCAATCACTCCCCTTTCTTCTCTTCTCCCAGCCCCTGGTACATACTAATCTACTTTCTGCCTCTTAGTATTTGCCTATTCTAGTTATCTCTGGGAAGATATTCATATTTATGCTTATTTCCAAGAAAGATGATCCAACTGATACCAAACAATATCATTAATATCACACAAAAGAAAAATTTTGCTAAAGATCATTCAAAAGCAACTGCAACATTATATCGACAGGGAACTTCCAGAAATTCTAGCTGGATTCAGAAGAAGCATGTAACCACACTGCTGATGTCAGATTTTGGCTGAAAGCGGAGAGTACCGGAAAGGTATTTACCTGTTTCATTGACTATGCAAAGACATTCAACTTTGTGGATTATAACAAATTATGGATAACACTGCGGAGAATGAGAATCTCAGGACATTTAATTGTGCCCATGAGGAATCTCTGTATGAATCAATAAGCAGTTGTACAAACAGAACAAGGGGGCACTGCATGGCTTAAAGTTAGGAAACGTGTGCATCAGGGTTGTATCCTTTCACCATAACTTTTCAATCAGTACTGTGAGCAAATAATCTGAGAAGCCAGTCTACATGAAGAACAAGGCATCAGGATTGGAGAGAGACTCATTAACGACCCACATTATGCAGATGACACAATCTTGCTTGCTGAAAGTGAAGATGATTTGAAACACTTACTGATAAAGATCAAACACCACAGCCTTCAGTATGGGCTGCACCTCAGCAACAAGAAAACAAAACTGGACTAGTAAGCAACATCGTCACAAATGGAGAAAGGACTGAGATTGTCAACAACGTCATTTTACTTGGTTCCATAATCAATGCCTTTGGAAGCAGCAGGCAAGGAATTAAAAAACACATTGCATTGGGAAAACCTACTGCAAAAGACCTCTTTAAAGTGCTGAAAAGCAAAGATGTCACCTTGAAAACTAAGGTGCGCCTGACCCAAGCCACAATATTTTCAATCACATCACAGCCATGCAAAAGCTGGACAACGAATAAGGAAGACAGGGAAAGAATTGACACCTTAGAATTGTGGTGCTGGAGAAGAATATCAAATGTTCCATAAACAGCCAAATGCACAAACAGACCTGTTCTGGAAGAACAACAACCAGAGTGTTCCTTACTAGCAAGGATGGCAAGACTGTGTCTAACATACTATGGATATGTTGTAAGGACAGCTCAATCCCTAGAGAACGACAACACGCTTGGTAAAGAAGAGAGACAGCCAAAAAGAGGAGTCAGCCAAGTGCCGTCGAGTGGGATGCTCAATAAGATGGATTGACACAGTGGTTGCAGTAATGCACTTAAGCATAAAATGGATTCTGGCCACAGCACAGGACTGGGCAGTGTTTTATTCTGTTGCACATAGGGTCACTAAGAGTCGGGACTGACTTGATGGCACCTAACAACAACAAGAACCTAGAGATTAAATAAGTATAGTCAAAGGATACAATCTTGATGCATCACTTCCCTGATTTTAAACCATCCAGTATCCCTCTTGTTTGGAACAAGACCAAGACTGTCTCTCAGTCTACTTAGAGGTTCCTCATGAGCACAACTAGGCATTCTGGAATTCCCATTCTTCACAATGTTATCTATAATTTGTTAAGATCAACACAGCTGAAAAGCCCTAAATTAGGAGGACAGAAGACACAGGTACACAGACTTTCAGGGCAAGTTGTCAGGGAAAAGGAGTCCGAACACCCCTGGAACGCCATCATAGCTGCAGTGGAAGTCAGAGATGGTCTAGGAGGATGTGATGTGAGCACTAACAGCGTCTGCTTCAGCACCGTATGACCTAGCTGCAGCCTTGTAATCTTGAAAAACCCACTCTATTCCAAATTCTCAGACCTCTGACTTTAGGTCCACTTGACACATGGGGCAGCTCAGGATCAGAGAATTTGACTATCTTGCCAATTTTGCACAACCAGAAAGTAGGGAAAAGAACTGGACTTGAGTCTCTTGCTACCTGCCATAGTGCCCCTCCAACCCTCAGTCTCACTTACGACATAAGCACACTGGACTCGTCTTCTTTGTTCTTTTCTAGGGTGGAAACCACCCCCTACCTGCCAGCTTGAAGCAGCCTGGCAGTTCTTCTGGGGACCCTGATCCTGTTGAGGTGTAGTATAAGCTATGGAAAAACACTCTTGTGTTTAACCAACAATAAGTACACAGTGAACGTACCATGGACTGCCAAAAGAACAACCAGATCTGTTCTTGAAGAAGTACAACCAGAGTGCTCCTTGGAAGCAAGGATGGCGACCTGTGTCTTATACACTTGGGACATGTTGTCAGCTCCTGGTTTCACAGCTTCCTAGACTTCATCTCTGTGTCTTAGGCTCCTCAGCTATACAGTAGGATAAGAGTAACTAATTCATCCTGTTCAGCTGAGGATTAAATGAATTAATACTTGCAAAGCAATGAAAAGGATGCCCTGCAAAGGCCCAAAGTCTGTTAAACAGCAAAAAGACAGTCCCTATAACAAACGGTGCTGCTGTAACTGGATATCCATTGTCACAAAAAAAGAAAGGAAGGAAGGAAAGCAGGCAGGGAGGCAGGGAGAGAGGGAGGTAAAGAGAGAGAGGTAGAGAGAAGTAGGAAGGAAGGGACGGAGGGATGAAGGGAGGGAGGAAGAAAGGAGACCTACACTTCACACCATACCAAAAACTAATTCAAAACGAATCAAAGGCCTAAATAGAAAATCTAAAATGATAACAATAATGGAAGAAAACCTTGGACAATGCTAGAGGCCCTAATATGCAGCATAAATAGTTTACAAACCATAACTAACAATACAGTAACAACAGAAGACAAACTAGATAACTGGGAGTTCCTAATACTTACACTGATTCAAAGACAGTGCCAAAGGAGTGAAAGAAGAATCTTCAGACTGGAGAAAAAAACTTTGGCTACTACATATCCAGTAAGGGTTTAGTCTCTAAGATATGTAAGATACTGCAATACCTCAACAAGAAAAAAGACAAATAGTCAATTTAAAAGTGGGCAAAGGATATGATGGACACTTCGTCAAAGACATTCAGGCAGCTAACAGACACATGAAAAAAATGCTTCCAATCATTAACCACTAGAGAAATACAAATTAAAATGAGAGGAAGATACTGTCTCACCCTGACAACACTGGGACTAATACAAAAACCACAAAATATCAAATTTTGGAGAAATTAGGGGGAGACTGGAACTCTTACGCATTGCTGGTGGGAATGTAAAATGGTACAATCACTTTGAGAAACGATATGGCACTTCCTTTAAAAAGCTACACACAGACCATATCATTGAGGAACTACATCCATCAACATGAGATGAGAAGAACTAGATGGCGCCCAGCCACCACGAAAGATGGCCCAGACAGGGAACACAATGTAGAGACCCTCAAGTAGTGGGAGAAAAATGGATACGCAGAACTAGAACTCTATTAAAAGACCAGACTTGATGGTCTGACAGCCTGGAAGGTCCCCTGACGACATGGCCCTGGGACTCTCTGATAGTCCAGAGCTGAAACCAGTACTGAAGCCATCTCTTCAAATGAACACTAGACTAGATATAGCAGCCCAAAAAGGGGAGTACAGATCTAGAACTCTGCTAAAAGACCAGACTTAATGGACTGACATACTGGAGGGTCCCCTGAGAGTATGGTCCTGGATTTCCTTTTAGCCCAGAGCTGAAACTCATAGTGAAGCCAACACATCAGAAAAGATGGGTCTGGACTATGAGACACAGAGTGATACAGGTGGTGTGTATACTTCCTGGCTTAATAAATAGATGAGACTGCCTGACTGTGTCCTTTCTAGAGGGGACAGGGTCAGTGGAGATGAAAGGACAAGTGTTGGTTGAGTGGATACCGCAGGTACAGGGTGCACAAAATGTGTGTGTGCTGTCACAGGGTGAGGAAAGCAGATACAGTTGCATAGAGATATGTGTTTGGGGGTTTATAGGACAAACTGACTTGCATTAAAAACTTGCACTTAATCACAGTGTTTTTAAAAAATTGAGTGCCCCACATCTCAGTGAAATTTCTAGGGTTCCAGTGCTATGAGGCATGTCAAGATATTCTTTGTAAAGTGAAGGATAAGTAGATGTGTCTTACTCTTCCTATAACTAAAAAGAAGGCCTGGCACCTCTGGGGGCCTCTTTGGATTCTGGAGATTTCAGATGTCTCACTTGGGTGTGCTACTCCAGCCTATTTATCAAGTGACTTGGAAAGCTGCTAGCTTTGACTGAAGCCCAGAAGAAGAGAAGTCCTTGCAACAGGTTCAAACTGATGTACAAGCTGCTCTGTCACTTGCTGGATTTTAAGACCCCAGGTGCCACTCACCCATATGGGATGCAAAATATTTCTGTAGAAAGAAACTAGTTATGCCAGTTGAGGGTGATGGCTGTCAGCTGCCGTCCAGTTAGTTCTAACTCAGGGTGACTTTACAGACCACAGAGGAAACACTCAGCCCGTTGTCATGGCTGTTGTGTCAATCTTGCTCATTTTCATTTCCCTCTTTTTCACTGGCCATACAATTACTAAGAACAATAACAATTTCCAAAAAGTGATGTTCTTTCTAAAGACTAGTCTTCCTGATAATGTCTCCAAACTGTAGGACTTCTAAGACTGATTGCTTTGTTATTACAGCAATTCACAGTATATTCAAAACTCTTCACCAACACCACAGTTAAAATTTATCAGTTTTTCTTCCGGCTTCTGTTTTCATTATCCAAGCTTTCACATGCATATGAGACATGCATATGAAAAGACCCTGCTTGTTTCTGTAAACCTACTATAAGCTGGGTGACAGTGGCTGGGGTTGGCAGAGAAACTTGGACCAACTATGCAGGGTTCTAAAACTTTGATTTAATATAAATGAAGAATGAAATAGGTATTATATTCCTCTATAGCATCACCTTTGATGATCTAGTTATTTATTTTATGAACTGTCTGTACCATTCATTTTATGTTTTAACCTTTTAAGTTGCATGCACACATACACACACACAAAAATACTAGGATATCAAGATAACATACAGTTAAACCGAAAGGAAAAAGAATCATTACCCCCAACCCCGCTACCCAAAACTAACCTCAGGGCTCCCTTGTAGGAAGGAAAGCACTCCTTGCTCTGCCCTTTGAAGGTTGCTTACCTTCCTATTGCATCTGGGAGTGGTGTGAGATGAGCTGGCTGCTGAAAACACAAAGAACTTCCACCCAGTGAACAGAACTAGAAGAAAAGGGGTGGGCATGTGACTGTCAGCAGCTGAGCACACCTCTGATCTCCAGGGCAAAGGCAGCAGGCAGCATTTACTTAGCAGACCTTCTTTTCTACCAGTAACTGAGAATATGTATCCCTATAATGCATCCTAGAAGTGAGCAAATCACATAGGTAAGGTTCGAGGACCCTCTGGATCCACTGAGAGATGGAAATGACACAACACTCCTTTAATAACTGCACCTCCATATGCCTCCACTCTGACTGGTGGGACACAGTCTTCTGGAGTTAGTATCTGTTCAGCGCTGGAATCGAGTAATCCCCAAAATATCTAATTATTTCCTTTCCCCAGTGAATAGTCAATTTTGTAAGTGACCGCAGATTCCTTTAGGGAAGACTGGGAGATAGATAAACAATATAAATTTTTGACAGTATAGTGGGGTGCATCTTCAGTGGGACCCATCCTTCCCTTCAGTCAAAGCATTGTAAGTGTATAAACAGGCTCAAGTTCAGAAATTGATTGAGAAGCCCTCTCTACTTTGAAGATTCCAATTAGACTGTCCTTCACTTGAACGAGAAATCTCCTGTTTGTTTGGATGAAGTAAATACTAAGTACATTTCCCATCTACCTCACTGCTAAGGACACTACAAAAAAGTAGCCAATACTGTAAGTGTGTACAAGCCAGACTATCCTGATTACTGCTTTGGCTCTGTTACACATTACTATAACTACATCTGCCATGTCTTTTGCAATCATGTACAGTTACTCAGTTCCTATCACCATGAGGTCCAGTAAGCCCTGCTACAGTCAGGTATCTTAATTCATTTAGGGGAGTCACCACTGTCAAGTCTAACTTTCAGAAAACAGCAATCATAGCAGGGTTCAAGGATACTGAAGCTCCTGTCACAAATATGTCCTACAAAACTGTGGTAAAGATGTCTACATCTTTATAACAACTTAACTGGATTTCACCATAAACTGAAAGGTTTACTAAACTCAACCCAGTAATTTAAAGGATAGAGTAGCAGTGATGGGAGCGTGGGGATGACATGTTCAGAGGACATTGAGGCCAGCTGGCATAACTAGTCTATTGCCAAGAGGGTCTTCTGATCCCCATATCGGTGAGTGGTGTTTGGGGTCTTAAAAGCTAGAAAGCTACCATCTGAGGTACAACAAATGGTCTCAACTCATCTGGAACAGATGATCACTAAGAACATCAAATACAGAAGAGAAAAAAGAGCTCAGGAGACAGAAGGACCCATAGGAATGACGGATTGTATCAACATGAGACCAGAAGAACCGGCTGGTGCCTGGCCACCACCAAAACAGCCATGACGGGGCATACAATGTAGAGTCCCTGAGCCAACACGAAAAAAAGGGTACAGCCCAAGAACTCTTCTAAAAGTCCTGAATTGAGAGTCCAATACTTTAATGTTCCCCTGGGAACATGGCCCCTAGACCTGCTGCTGTCCTTGACAGGAAATGAGTAATGAGGTCAACTCTTCAGACAAGAATGAGCTGGATTCAGGGACACAGTGTGACCACATGGTGTGTATACTTTATGGTTCTATGCATTTATAGGAGGCGGTCTTACTGCTCTCTTTCTAGATGGGAGAGAAAAGCGTGGAGAGGAAGAGAAAGGTGTGTTGAGGGAACACTAGAAGTATGGAATGGAAAGGAGGAGTGTGCTGTTACCAGGTGCGGACAGCAGGAGTAGCTGTAGATAGGTGGGCATGCAAAACCGATTTGGATTGTATACTTTCACTTAATCACAACAAAAAACAAAAATGTGTACTCTGAACATTCCATGGGTGCATCTGTGGGTCCCAAAACCCTGACTCCATCCATGTCAGTAAGGTCAAGTCTTGGAGGACGCAACTGTTTCGCAGTCATCTTGTCAAGATGAGCCCTTAAGTCCGGGGCTCTAATCTTCTAGCACTGTGTCAGACAACGTTTCACTGCTATTAATAAGGTTTCATGACTAATTATTTTCAGAGGTAGACTGCTAGGTCCTTCTTCCTACTCTGTCTTAGTCTGGAAGCTCAGCCAAAATTTGTGAATATCAGTATCAAATATCTTCCTGATATTTGAACACTGCTGGCATACACTCCATCATCACAGCAAAAACCAAGTCCCTGCAGTATTACACACTGATAGACATGCTGGGGATTTTTTTTTTTAATGAGGCCTCACTTCTTTATTTTTTCTCTTGCTGTTCATATTGTCTTTTTTTTACAATTCATTGTGAAAAGCTACACAGGACAGTCTTCCCCTGTATTAGCTTCTGTAAAGTTCATGGTTTTAGCTTTCATATATAGGTCCTTAATCCATGTTGTATTTGTCTGGGGGTGTGCTGGGAGTCATAGATCCTGTTTCGTTTTTCTGCAAGGGGAAGGAATAATTGAGGCAAAGAGGGTAAGTATGGGTGTACAACTTAAAACAACTTTAACAACAGCAGTGAATTGTACTTGTAGAGACTGTTGAATTGGTGTACGTTCAGCTATGCACATGTACAACAAACACCAATAAAACAAAGTGCAACAGTCTTCTATCAAAATCATTAAAAAAAGAAAATTAAAAATCTAGCAGCAAATACTGAGCACCTATGAGGTATCAAAGGGTATGTGAGGCTCATCAGACACCTGACAATAGCACTAAGGAAGACCATCATTTCAACAGTGCTGTTGAACAGAACGAAGTGTAGAGAGGGCAGTGAAAGACTGTAGAGCTAGACAAAGGTGACATCAGGATTTAAATGGAGTTCTCTGCCACATCCAAGCCTAAGTCTTGGAACCACTGGCTGAAAATGTTCCTCAAAATATTTAAACGACAATAGATGAATAATGTACAAAGAAAGTATCAAGGCACAAAAGAGCTTTCTCATTAACCTTTAGCTACCAAATTATGTCATGTATTGCTAGAACTGGAATCAGAGTTATAATTTATTGTTCTATGTTTTTTGTACACACAAAGGTCCTGACAAAGCCTTGCCTTCCCTTCTTGGGACATGATGTTGGCAGGAGGAGGGAGACAGACAAGTGACATATACAGCGAAAGTACTGCTTATTAACTTTGGTGGAATCTTTCAGCAGGTTTCAACTTCCCATTAAAAGATCATTTTGTTCTGAGTCGATATGTAGATTTCCACAAATACTTTCTCCCTCAAAATTTGAATAAATAGAGAATAAGTCACCTGATTCCCTGGTGGTAGAGTGCTTAAAAGTTATGGCTCCTCACCAAAGAACATACACAGTTCAAATCCAGAATTACGGTTTATATGTAATTCTGAGTGGTTACACAGACAATTTATGTCGTCTAATGACAACACCTTAGACATGTAATATAATTTAGCACTGGCCTTTATAAAGCTTTCAAACAGATACTTCTATCATCTAGTTAGAATTCTGAAATAATGCATACTGTATTTGGAAACTTGAAATCTATTAGTCAATTTACTCTCAGGTATTGCTTTAATAAATACGATCCAATATCAGTTTTCAATACCTATACGATAGACCAATAATCTTGTCAAATTTAGCATAGAATTCCTATTTCTAGGCTGGCATGTTGTAGTAGCCTGAAAAAGGTCCTTCAGAAACATGAGGTTCACCCCTGCCACCTAAGTGACCTTACATGGAAAGTGGATCTTTGTACTTTTGATTATGGTTCTGAGATAAAGAGGGGATCCTGGATTATCTAGGTGAGCTCTAAGCACAGTCACAAGTCTCCTTCTAAGGAAGAGGCAGAGGGAAGGCAAAACCATATCCAGACTAAGTATCTAGTCTAGTAAGAACAAAAGGCTACCCTTTCCATGGTAGAAATCATGATTCTTCCCAGTTCTGGCAATCAGCCAAACCACTGGCCAAAGCCCCTGAATCAGTGCACAGTTACATACCTGGCCATCGCTCCTTCCAAGGACTGCTCAAAGTTCTGCACATCAGAAGACACTTCCTCAGCACTCTACTGCAGGGCATTTCCTGAAGGAGCTGCAGTGCTACCACTGTCCACTTTCAAGAAGTGCCTACATAGATCACGCAGAAACACCTGTCAACCAGGCACAAGTTTCGTCTTCCTCAGTCAGCTGATCACGAGGCACCCCTAGAAGGCCACAGATGAAGACTGGGAGGACTGGGGAATGTGACAGGACTGCAGACCATGGTCATTTGGACCACTTCCTCCATGCAGATTACCTGTGCCTTCAGATGCTACTAAGGCCTGGTATCTTATATGCAACTTCACTTCATGATGGAGTGCTGCTGTGCACATCTGGCCTTATGGCTCTGTGCATCACCCAGTTCATGATGGGAAGCTCAGGCTACACAGTGATTTTCTGGTCCCTGCACAAGTGTTCAGTCTAGTAAGGCTCAGGAACAAGAAAAGCCATTTCCCAAAGCAAGAAGAGTTACCCGAGAAGGATGGCAGGGCTTTGCTGCAAAACCCGAAGGATCCGCTCTGTGATTCACCACCAGGAGCCTGCCAAAGAATCCAGACATCATCTCTATCGGCCACTGACACTTCCAGAACCATTGGATCTGCCACATCACATGGCCCAAGGGACAGAGCAGCTAACACAGCAGCTGAACTTGCGGTAAGGCTGTCTCTTCTTCTGGCCTGAAGCTGGTAGCTTTTCCAATGAATTGTTAAATAGCCTGAAGTGGCACACCCCAGTGAGGGATATGATGCTTCCAGACCCCACAGAGGCCTCACAGGTGTTGTGTCTCCTTTTCAGTTGTAGGAGGAGACACATATCAACGTACCTTTTTTAAAAACAGTATTACTATGATCATGTGTTTTTGGTAAACACTTTATTGCTGATCTTTTTTCCACCATCTCCACTTTCTCTTTTACTTTATAAGTGATATCTTCACATGACTCACACCACTGGAATGCTAGAAATATCAGTCTAACTAGCTGATTTTGGGTTCACCAGCCCCTATGGCTACATGAATCAGAAGAAGCCTCTTTTCTGACCTACCTTTGGCCTTGGGAATTTGCAGCCTCTACAGTTGTGTGAGCCATTTGCTTGATGTCAACCTCACTCTGTGTATATACTGATTTACACACTTCACTGAAATTGATCTCTAAGAAAACCAGCCTAAGACATTTGGTACCAAGAGCAGTTTGGGACAAACAAAATTCTAAGGATGAATTATCTAACCTGTTTCTCAAGTCCGATTAGTTTCAAAAATGTTGATGAATCTGCTTCCAGAAGTAGAGAGAACACTGCTAATCCATGGCCAATAAACCAAAATCCCATTGCCATCCAGCCAAGTCCAAATCACAGAGAAACCTCAGGACATAATAGCACTTCCCTGTAGAGTTGCCAAGGAGGACCTGCTGGATTCTAATTGCTGACCTTTTGATTAGGAGTCATAGGATTTAACCACCACACCACCAGACTTTTCACTAATCCATGGCATGAGGAGACAATTCAAATATGCAAAATACCATCACCAGCAGAACAGGCATCACTGAAAGTCAAAGCTCTGGGTAACTGTGTGCATGCTAAGTTTCTACAATTTTATCACAATGAGAATTATAAAGAAGCTGGCTGGTTGGGCCTATTTTTGCTAGACAAATCAGTGAAACAAACAGAGAAGCTCAAGGTTTCACAGTCAAAGCTCAAGCACCATAGAAATGACCTCCCAGTTTATACTTATGCCTTCAAAGAAAGTCTACTCCATATAGTAGCAGAGCTAATATTGTCCAAAACCAAGCTCGAAGTCCGATTGAAAGAGGGGCTGAATTACAAGTATTTCTTCCTTGTATGTGTTCATGAAACATTTTTGTTTTCTTCACTAATCAAATATAATATACAAATACTGTTAGGGTGTTTAGGCCAAGAGAAGACACGACTTTCCCACGATCACACTACCAGCTTCTAGCCCTCTCTGGAGGTGTACTCCACGCTGCTTCCCAACCCTCCTTGAACTTCCATCATCTCTGACTCTGTGCTTACCTTACTTATGGTTTCATCTACCCCAACCAGGGATTGCGAATTTGAAAAATGGCTTTGATTCTATTGGAAGGTGTGTGTGGATTGGAGAGAGAGAAGATGCCAGCCATACCTACAAGAAGAGTCTTTGATGAGGTGAAAAGTCATGTAAATATGTTCACTACACATGATCTGGCAAGCAGGTAAGCCCTGTGATTTCCTTGCCTATTGGATAACCCACCCCGATGCACTAGTTGTGAACCTGTCCACAGATTCTATAGGTGTCATTGTACCTACATCTGCTGGTATATCTAGGCAGTAGATGCCAGAATGATTCCCATTATGTGGGTAGGGGAACTGAGGAGGTTCTGAGGATCACACGGACTTGTCTGGGTCTGCAAACTAGTTAAGATGGATTAGCTGTGTTAGAACTCAGCACTGTCTGCTCAAAGCTGAGGGCCCTGACTGCACCCAGGTCTTCCTGAGGTTCTCAGAGGGTAAGGGCTATGTTGCTGTCAACTGTGTACAGTTACAGAGATGATGGCATGGGAAGAATTTAGTATTCAGCAGCCCAGAAAGGACTCTGGGAAGTTCTTGTCTGAGGTCAGTTCAAGGTCAGGGGGTCCTAGGACATGACCTCACATCCTGGATGACATAGCACATAGAACTTGGAACCCTCCTAAGATTCAAACTGCAACTCCTACTGGCTCACCTGAGTGGTGACACTTGAGCTACAAAGATGTGTCCCTGCTGTCTCCCGTTTTCACTGTCTGCGAAGACCAGCAGTTCAGCTCTTTCAAGAAGGCTGAGACACGGGTTCATCCCCCAACTCAGATGTTTCTGGCCATTTAACCAAAATGAGCCAAAGGTAACAAAGGGTGTCCCAGGGCTGCCAGTCATGGCCAGGCCACAAGTGTGATTCCACGAAGGTAGCCTCACACCCTTCTCCCAGGTCATACCAGCCCCAGGACATGTCAACTCCTGTCCTTTTGGGGTCCATGGTAATGGGGCAGGGGGAAATGAATACAGAACTAATGAAGTAAAAAGTTGTTGGATGAGGCAAGGTCCACTGGGGAGAGAAGGGTGGAGCTCAGGCAAGGAGGCAGATGCGATCTGGGGAGATCTGGGAGGGAAACGGAATGAGGAGGACAACAAAAACGACGCTGATGCTTCAGGACTAGTGATCATGGAGGGCAAAGCTAAGCTCCATTCCCAGGGCCCATCACTATCACTGGGTTCACAGGCCTCAGTCCAATCTGCAGTGGAGTGGTAGGTAGGCCTCAACCGACTGGGTGCCATGGAGACTGGAAGCTTGGCCGGCAAAGGAAGAGACCACCTTCACATCCCTGCCTCAGCTCCTAGATCACACAGAACTCTGAGACTTTAGTCTACCCAGAGGTCCCAGTTCAGATCATAGCTGTAGAGAGGGGTGTTGGGGTCCCAGGTTCAGGTGCCACTCTCCTTTAGCCTTCTCTACCATCTGGCTCGCCCTGACTGGGGCAGTCACCATGCAATCTGAGCTGTTGGCATTGCCTGGGCCTCTACTGAGCCTGCGGCAGACCAGCTTTTTCTAGAACTTGCTGCAATGCTCAGGTTGATTTTCCATCTATGGCCTTGGCCAGGGCTGGATGGTGCAGGCCCAAGGCTGACTACTCAGACAAAAAACAGTACTGTCAATTCCAACTCATAGCAACCTTACAGGGCAGGGTAGAACTGCTCCACAGTGCTTCCAAGGAGCACCTGGCAGATTTGAACTGCCAACCTTTCCGTTAGCAGCCATGGCACTTAACCACAACGCCACCAGGGTTCCTCAGAAAGTGGTATACCCTGGGAAATGAAATCTCTGCAGAGACCCATGTGGCACAGGGACCAACAGGGTCTGAGAGGGAAGGACGTGATTCAGATGATGCCTCAGTGAATGTTGCTGGCACTGTTTCTGCAGGAGATGCCCACAGAGAAGGAGGAAGGCATCACGGACTCAGACTCCCCCAAGAAAGGGACCAGGAAGGGCTGGTACAGTCTCTGCGTGAGTGTGGGCAGAGGGACCCAAGATGATCACAGGGAGCTTGGAGCCCAGACACTGCCCTAGAGAGCCCCATCTCTCTCCCAGGACTTTCTCTGTCAAAAGCCCCCAGTTTCATCCAAAGGAATCATCCACTACCCTTCCCTAACCCCACAAATGCCCTCCCTGCCCTAGCTGGCTACAGTTCTTCTTCCTATATTTACAGGAATTTTAGAAATGAATTGTTTACACTGTTTTCACTTCACATCAGCCCCTGTATCTTTCTGAATGCTTCTCTTGTTTAGTGTTTAATCTCTAACACCAGGGTCCAAGGCAGCAGTCACCTGGTCTGTCCGCCCACACCTTCTCCCACCTTACACATTCTCATGCTTAACAGGTTCTGTTACTATAAGTGTGGGCCTCAAGCTATGGCTTATTTTTTCTGCTCCCTGCAGTCTCAGGGAACACATCACGTGACTCCTCTAGTTCAGAATCTATATCCCGATGAGGCCATAGAACGTTCTAGATGGGAAGCCAGTTCCCAGAATGACACAGTCTCTCACTGCTATGGATGGACACATTCCTTCTGCCGCCCTTCCTGCAGGGCTGCGGGAGCCTTACCTGTGTCCTCATCCACTGACCAAACAGGACAGACTCTCAACACCGGCAAGCTGGGGGGAAGAATGTGTATATATGCACATTTCAAATTACAATCCTAGAGCCAGACTCCCTCCCACAACAGCTGCTGTAGACATAGAGGCCTGTAGTTTGTTACACGTGTAGCGTACCTGCAGTGAGCCAGTTCTGGGTATTGGGGTTTCTCTCCATTTCATCAGTCTGCTCTCAGAGTAGCATTGAGGTGCATGTTGACCCTGAGAAGCTGAACCCCCTCCTGATCCTTTACTGCCATGCAGATTCAGTCTTTCTGAAGAGTTTCTTCAGACGCTGAATCCTGTGAGAGTCTCTGCCCCACCCCCGGATATCCAGGCTCTCAGCCTTGGCTGCATCTGGGTGCTCTATAGCTTCAAGGTCTCAAAACCACCTTTAATGAACAGAAAGAAACATCTGTGTCATGCTTCCCAGTCAGAAGGGATCACACGTATGTATGTCTACTCTGAGTACTGTCTCCAGCTGGGCCAGACCCTACCCTCCGAGTCAGGAGCAGAGCAGACCTCAAGTGGCACACAGATAACATCACAGAACCTTAGTGTCAGGTGGTTCTGTGTGCTGACTAGGTGATTTCAACAAGACACTGGACATTGCCAAACCTCTATTTTCTCATCTCTAGAAAAGGGTGCTTTGTGAGGACTCACTGGGATTCCCCTTGCTACAGTGAGATGCCATGGTTACTTAGTTAACAAAATGACTTCAGATTCCTAATGCTTCCCACCACCCCACACCTCCAATTCTGTTCTGAAAGCCACATCCTGTTTTCTGCTGGAGGCACTCATGTCCCACCTCCTGCCACAGGTCAATGAGAGCAGGGGAGGGCATGGACAGACCTCCTGTCCACAATGCTCCTAGCGGATCATGGAGCCACCTCTGATGGGATGTTCCCCTTCGGTGCCACCCCAGTGTGTCTCCAGGTCACAACAGGACCGGGATGAGGCCTGGGTGAAGAAAACCATTACAGCAGGCTCATTGAAAAAGGTGGCGAAGCGCATGGTGTCTGCCACCCGAAACGGCGACTTCACCTTCATCAACACCTTCCTGAGAACTTACAGAACCTATGCTACCGCCCAGCAGATCCTGGAGCAGCTCTTCCAAAGGTGAGCACTCCACCCTCCGCTGCCCTGTGGGGAGTCACCCTCCTGCCAGTGGTGAGGAATACACTTCACCACTGACAGCCTCAGTTTGCTCCCCTGAGAAGTGGGATGGTAAACAATCAATCAGCTACAATTCCTGCAGACCCAGAGCCCAGCTCTACAGTAAAGACTGCTGCAGGGGCTGGGATGTTCACATTGAAGCTTCTCCTCTCCCCATTGAAGAAGCTGTCTGTCTGTCCCCTCAGTGACACAGTGCCCTGGAGCAAGCCTATCCCCCACTTCTAAAGGAGCTGACATTCCATTCAGTGTGTCCTTGTCCTTGTCGTAGCCAGAACAGGGATCCTGATACAAGGGTCCCAGGACTCTCAGGTATCTGGGAAGGTGATGGTTGGGTTTACTTATTCACCAATTATCCACGAAGGCCTTAGCGTGACAGACACTGTTCTATGTACTTAGTGTCATTCAGGAGACAAAGCTGATAGGAAGCCCTGCCCTCTTGGACCCTATTCAAGTCAGCAGTAAGACAGGAACATTAGGCATCTCAAGCAGGTAGTGTCCACAGTGCATTCGGTATCACACCCTCACATCAACTCTAGGTATCGACGCTATTACCCCTATTCTGCTGGCCCTGGAGGAACACACGACCAAGTGAAATGGTGAGTGGATCGTGGATGGAGCTGGAGGCTCTCCTGTCTCTACAGAAGGGGGAAGGTTGCAGAGGGCCTGTGTCTTTGCTGGAGCTAGTCTCACACATCTGGATTCCACTAATGAGTACAGGGTCACTCCCTACAGGAGGTAAGCATTCACAATGGCTGTGCGTGGAACTTGGGTATACTGAGGAGCAGAGAGGAAGCTGGGGGCTCAGAGAGGCTACTGAGACAATCTACCTCTCGATATCCCCTTGCATCACTGCTTACCCCCTCCCTCACTGGGGACCCTAAAAAGAAGAGGTGGCATTGGGGGGCAGAACTGCTCACGAATTATGGGTGCTCGGCTGCATACGGGGCCCAAGCCCCACTGAAGAACACTATCTATGGGCGAAATCATCCTCACACACATGCAGAGAAGCAGATATCCTGCTGGTATACATGCTAGAGGAGGGGCCTGATGGCTTGGGCATTGTGGCAAGGGACAGACTCCATGTGTCGCTCATCATCAGATAACCCTGTAGCACTACTGTGTGTCAGGCTGCAAGGACAACTTGCCGTCACATGCCTCTGTGTCCTCAGAGGGTTACTGTCCACTCAGGAGAGGGCCAAAGAGAGTTGGTCAGACAGTTGATGGGGAGCTCCACGGGACAGAGGCTCTGTGCTAGACCTCTGCTTGGTGACCAGGCCTGTCACTGCTAGGATAGCCAGAGGATGTGATGAAGGGGCAGGACTGGAGCAGACAGAGGGACACCATCCTTGGCAGGGGCACCCTGGGAAGGAAATGTGCTGTGAATAACCAGGCCTCTGACCCTGCTCTTCCCCACCCATTCTCAGTGCCATCGCACTTATCCTGAGTATTTGGCTAAAGGACTACCTGGAGGACTTTGATCATCCTCCACACTTCTCCAGCCTAAACTATGTGCTAGAGTTTCTTGAGGAGAACATGCCACGTTCACACCTGAGGCTCCATACCGAACGTCTCTTGGAGCAGCTGGATCAAACAGAAGTCACGGAGGCAGAGCTACAGGGTGAGGAGGACTGGGCATGTCTGCATGTGAGCTTGTGATGGGGACACGGAAAGACCCCCAGAGGCTGGGGTACAGCGAGAGCTCAGAGTAACTTCAGAAGCTCCTCTGGTGGACTGCAGTCTGGGAAAGACTCCCTGGGGTGGAAATCTTGGCACCAGGCTTCCCTCGATGGCAGTGGGATGTTTTGTACCCTTAGAAAGGCATGAGGAAAGGCAGTCCCATTGGTGAACATTTCTCCTCTTAGAGCTCTAGGGCAAGCCCCAGTGCCAGGTGTAAAAGTGACTCAAGATCTGTCTTTGTCCCCAGAACCGACTCCCGGACCATCTCCACAAGTACATTCTGCTACTGTGTCAGCATCCGAGCTCCATAGCACACTATCTACTCCATCACCAACTCTGCCACTGGAGCGAGCTGGAAGGGTGGAATTCTAACTGGGATCATCACCAAAATTGCCTCCCAGGTCACTGGCTGATGCTGATCTTGTTCTTACACTGTCACCGGCAAGGCAGCACCCGGCTATTCCATCAGTAGGTCCTGCTCTGGCCCCTGATGGACAGGCAGTTGATGGCTCAGATTCTTATCCTGGTCCACTGGCATACACTAATCCTGTTCCTGCTCCTGCCGCTGTTCCTGTCCCACCTCCTGATCCAAAAATGGAGCTTCATAGACTAGTAAGTCCTCCACCTCCATCTCTGCCTTGAGTACCAGAGGCTGAGCCAGCTGCCACACTGCCTTCGCAACAACTCCTCCTTCACAGCTAAGAAACATCGACCTCAAAACCCGACCGTTAATCCTCACTGTAGTGGATATTTTGTTTTGCTTTCTTGCAGCAGTTTTGAAGTTCAATTTATACTTTATATTGTATTCTGTATTACCAAATATACTATAGATAGGATAGGATAGTATATTCCTCATTCAATAAAGTTTTGTTTCCGTAACTTCAAAGTGTGTAATAGAATGGTTCCATGAACTTTCATAATCCTATCGAACCATCACCAATGTCTGTTACAGAACATTTTCATTGCCACTGTGACAGTTAATGTTATGTAGCAACTTGTGTACACCATGAATGTCTGGGCTTTGGCACACATTATGCAATCATCTTCCATTTTCTGATCAGATATGAGTAGCCAATTAGCTGGAAAAGGAGTTTTCTTGGTGATGTGCCCAGCAAATTAAAACATCTGGAGTATGTAGTTGTTCATCTGGCCAATGTCATTTTTCTCCATCCCTGTTTGGAAGGAACAACAGAAGCACTTCGCCTTTAGCTGGCAAGGTCACCAATACAACTTCACTGTTTTAACTCAGGGGTATTTCAACTCCTCTGCCTTATGTCTTAATTTAGTCCATAGGAACTTTTGATTGTCTTTGCCTTTCACAAGATGTCACACTGTTCTTTTACAGTGATGACACTATTCTGATTGAAACTAGTAACAGAGAAGTTGTCAGTGACTCCAGATATATTTTTGTTTACTGTGCTTTAAGTGAAACTTTACAATTTAAATCAGTTGGTCATACAAAATCTCACAACAGACATTGTTATGTGACCCTAGTTGTTCTCTCAGCACTGTGACACCCCATGCCTCCTCACCACTCTGTATTTCCCATGTCAATTCAACCAGTTTTCACCTACTCATCTTGCCAAGAGCTGCCCATTCAGTCTCATGGACTTACAGAAGGCAAGAAGCACACTCTTCAAGAATACTATCTTATGACTTACAGTCCAGTCAAATCTTTATCTGAAAAGTTGGTTAAGGAACAGTTTCAGCTCTGGGCAAACAGGGAACCCACAGTCATGTCCTCCAGCAACCCTCCAGTGTGTCATACCATCAAGGCTAATTTTTTTACTAGAGTTTGAGTGCTCCGCCCAAGTTCTTTCCCACTCGATCAGGGACACTCTCTTGTTTGCCCTCTCAGTTATGCCCCCGGTGCTAAATAGCTACTATCTATTTCTTTAGGTCAAATGCTGATGCAGTCTCTGGTTTATGTGGTCCTTTTCTTGGGCTCACATGTTCCTTAAGTCTCTCATGTTCTTCATGTTCCTATACTCTGGTGGCTTGGGATCAGTCAATGATTCTTAGAGGGATGCTTGTTAGCTTTTAAGGTCTTAGACAACACTAATGAGACACTTACTGGTTAAGATATTTGTGTGCTAGAGAGGAAAACTTATAGTAACAACAATTTAGGTGCCCCACAAATGCTTACTGCAGCAATATTCACCACGGCAAAAAGATGGAACCAACCTAGCTGCCCATCATCAGATGAATGGATAAACAAACTATGGTATATTTACACAATGGAACAGTAGGCAATGATAAAGAATAATGATGATTTTAGGAAACACCTCACTACCTGGAATCATCTGGAAGACATTATGCTGAGTAAAGTCCATCAGTTGCAAAAGGACAAGCATTGTGAGACCACTATTATAAGGAAATAAATAATCTTTGATGGTCTGTATGGGCGGGGGGGAGGGGTTCATAGAGTAGATAGTTGATAAGAATTGCATTAGATGAAGAGAGTGACAGCATGCAGTAGAATGGGAGTCAGCACAACTGGACTACACCATAAACTAAAAGGTTTTTTAAATATGACCTAACATTTTAAAGGACAGAGTAGCAGGGACAGGTGTCTGGGGGACCATGTTCTCAGGGGACATTGAGGTCGGTTGCCATAACTACACTTTTTTTAAGAAAATGCTCTGTGTTCCACATGTGTGAGTGGCTCCTCGGGTCTTAGAAGCTAGCAAGGAGGCTTACAAGTGGCCTCGCCAGCTTAGCAGTCTCAGGCCAGTTGACTTCACAGCAGTTGCTTTCTGTAGAGTGAATTATGCAAATGACATAATCTCCCTTGTTGAAACTGAAAAGGACTTGAGGTACTTACTGATGAAGGTCAAACCACGGCCTTTAGTATGGATTACATCTGAACATAAAAGAAACAAAAACTTTCACAACTGGACCAATACGTAACATCATGATGAATTCAGTATATCGATGACTTTATTTTACTTGGATCCACAATCAATGCCCATGGAAGCAGCAGTTAAGAAATCAAAA
This sequence comes from Heterohyrax brucei, assembly GCA_028571685.1. NCBI lineage: Eukaryota > Metazoa > Chordata > Mammalia > Hyracoidea > Procaviidae > Heterohyrax > Heterohyrax brucei. Next base: position 25,107,076 of record CM053149.1, on the reverse strand, counting down.
GATACACTGCATTGGGCAAATCAGCTGTGAAAGACCTCTTTAAAGTGTTGGAAAGCAAAGATGTCACTTGGAAGACTAGACCTAAGCCATGGTATTTGCAATCACGACATCTGCATATAAAAGCTGGACAAGGAATAAAGGAGATCATAGAAGAATTAATACCTTTGAAACACAGTGCTGGAAAATATGCTGTGGACAGGCAAAGTAAGAAATAAATCTGTCTTGGAAAAAGTATAACCAGAATGCTCCTTAGAAGCAAAGATGGCAAAGCTGTCTTACATACTTTGGGCATGCTGTCAGGAGGTATCCATTTATGGAGAAGAACACCATGCTTGATAAATTAAAGGGTCTGAAGAAAAGAGAAAGACCTTTTATGATATGGATTGACACAGTGGCTACAACAACTGGCTGAAGCATAATAATGACTGTGAGCATGGTGCAAGACTAGGCAGTACTTCATTCTGTGGCTCATGGGGTTGCTAGGAGTCAGCATTGCCTCAAGGGCATTGGGTGGGTTTTTAACAGCAATAATAACACTAGCATGTATTAAGGCCTCTAGCACTGACCCTATTTTTTTCTTCTATGCTCTTCAGAGATTTTGGTTTTATATTTAGGTCTTTGATCCATTTTGAATTAGTCTTTGGTATGGTGTGAGGTATGGATCCTGTTTGTTTGTTTGTTTGTTTTTTCCTGGCAGATGGACATCCAGATTTGCAGCACCATTTGTTAAAAAGGCTGTCTTTTCCCTGACTTGGTGAACTCTGGGCCCTTGTTGAAGACCAGGTGACTGTAGGTGAATGGGTTTACTCCTTGGTTCTCAATTCTGTTCCACATATCTGTCATTGTACGAGACCAAGCTGCTTTGACAGCCATAGTTGTATGGTAGGCTCCAAGGTCAGGTAGGGTAAGCTCTCTCTTTTCTTCTTCAGTAGTGCTTTATTTATCCAGGGCCTCTTCCCTTTTCATATAAAGATAATGATTAGTTTTTCCATCCCTTTAAAGAATGCTGTTGGTGTTTCAATCACGATTGCACTGTATTTGTAAATTGCTTTAAGTGGAAGTGACATTTGCACAATTTTGAGTTTACCTATCCATGAGCATGTTGTGTTTTTTACATTGATGTAGATCTTTTCTGGTTTCTTTAAGAAGTATTCTTAGTTTTAACTGCATAGATGTTTTACATCCTTGGTTAAATTACTTGTAAATATGTTATTAATTTAGGGGCTATTATAAATGGCTGGAAAATCTGGAGATGTAGTGGTAAGCATTATGGCTGCTAACCAAAATGTCAGTAGTCCAAATCCCCCAGTTACTCCTTACGAACTCTGGCACAGTTCTACTCCATCTTACAGGTTCACTGTAAGTGCAACTGACTCAGGCAATAACAGATTTGGTGTGTTATAAATATTATTTTTCTGAATTTTCTTTTCACATTTCTCTCCATTGGCATATAAGAATCCAACTGATTTTTGTAGGTTTACCTTGTAGCCTGTTACTCTACTGGATCTTTCTGTTAGTTCTAGCAATTTTCTCATGTAGTCTCTTGGGTTTTCTGTGGATAGTATCATATCATCCACAAGTAGGGATAGTTTTCCCTCTTCCTTACCAATTTAGATACCCTCTATCTCTTTTTCTTGCCTTGTTGCTGTAGCTAGAACTTCTAGCTCAATGTTAAATAGTGATGGTCATAAAGGGCATCCTGTTCTGGTTCCTGTACTCAAGGGGGATGTTCTCAGCCTCACTCCCATTAAGAATGATGTTGGCTGTGGGTTTTTTATAGATGTCCTTTATTATGTTGAGCAATTTCATATCTGATTTTTTGACTACTGCTACTATGCACTTTGATTATGGATCCACCCAAGTAAAATTAAATTTCTGCCAACATGAATATTTTCTCCATTTACCATTAACCAACTTTACAGTTTCCAAATAATCAAGACTGAGTTCTCATTACAGCCTAGCCTAATTTCAACCCTTTGACACAAAGTCTGCTTTACTTTGAACTACCACAGAACTGCTTTGTTAAAATTTACCAAAATCTCTTCCTTCCCTTAAATACTATAGAAAGTCTGTGTCTTCCTGTGTTTACTGAGGCAACCCATGACAGCTCTGGTATGTGGCCTCTCTTAACAAAGCAAGTTAACTTGGCCCTAGTGTGTCCTTGGTGATCCATATCAGATGGACCCAATCACCTCTATCTAATTTTCTCTTGTTTTTGTCAATTGATTTTTAACTCATATTCATTCCAGGTAACAGAAGAGAACTGCCCAGTAGAGTTTTCTTCGATTTGATCTTTACTGTAGCAGATTGCCAGGTCCTTCTCCCTTGGAGCTACTGAGTGGGTTCTAACCACTGACCTTTTGGTTAATAGTTGAGCACTGTATGCCACCAGGGCTGCTATTTGTAGGACGGATTAACTTATCCAGGTTGCTCGTCATTGTCTCGAAAGGCATTTAGAGATAGACAGAGAAGACTGAGGTGAACTTCAGTAATTTAGTAAATAAAAAAATAAATAAATTTAAATGATCTAGACACTCTAAGGGTATAGTGGATATTTGAAAAGGACAATTTTATGTGGTCAACCTTAACCCAGAGTAGTTGGGGTAAAGGGAGCAACTGTGGCAAGAGAAATAACAATCATTCACGCTGTTCTTGCCTAGAATGGTGTTACTGACTGAATTGCATGCCTTTACATCCTGATCAACGGAAAAAGGATTGAGGTTGTCAAGGATTTTATTTTACACAATAAACACCCATGGAAGCAGTAGTCAAGAAATCAAAAGACACAGTGTACTGGGAAAATCTACTGCAAAAGCCCTCTTCAAGGTGTTGGAAAGAAACGATGCCACCCGGAAGTCTAAGATGCTCCTGACCCAAGCCGTGGTATTTTGAACTGCATCCTATGCATGCAAAAACCAGACAATGAATAGTGAAAACAGAACCCACACGTTTGAATTGTTGTGTTGGAGAAGAACATTGAACATACCATGGACTGCAAGAGAATAGATCTGTTCTGGAAGAAGTACAATCAGAGTGTTCCTTGGAAGCAAGGATGGCAAGATGAATCTTACATACGTACTGTGGACATGCAGTCAGGAGGGATCAGTCCCTGGAGAAAGACATCGTGCTTGGTACTGCAGACAGGCAGTGAAAATGCGGAAGGCCCTCAAGGGGAGAGATTCACATAGTGGCTGCAACAATGGCCTTAAGCATAAAAACTATTGTGGGCATGGCGCAGGACTGGGCAGTGTTTTGTTCTGTTGTTCTTAGAGTTTCTATGAGTTGGAACTGACTCAACAGCACCTAATAATAACAACAATAGTATGTCATAAAAGGTAGATAATATTTGTCATTCTACAAAGGACTTATTTCACTCAATACAACGTTTTCAGGGTTCATCCATGCTGTAGTCTATATCAGCCTTCATTGGTCCTTATGACTAAGATTCCATTTTATGTATATACCACATTTGGTTTCCCCATTCATCTGCTGTGGCACATTTCCATAATGTGGAAATTCTGTCATAAACACTGCTGTACAAGCTATTTGAGTTCCTGTTTTTCAGTCTTTGAGTATATGTCTAGGAGTGGGATTGCTGGAACTCTTTTCCATAGGACTGTGCCATTTTACATTTCTACTAGCCACAGATGAGGGGTCCATGCTGTTTTCTTTGGCTACCAGGAATCCTAGAGCCAAACAGAACATCCAACTGCAGCCAATGTTCATACAGTCACAGAATTAGCCCTGAAAGTGAGCTTACAGATCACCTAATCAAACCCCAGTATTTTTCAGGGAAAACTGAGGAACAGCTAGGTAAACCAATTTTTCCAAAGGACACATAAGCAAGTGACAGACAGACACAGAACTGGTCGTATCTATCTGCTCACTGAGCTTTCTTTACATTCTCTCTTTTTTTTTAATTCGGAAAACTGCCTTGAAGAGTCTATCTCTGTTTTCATTCTCACTGAGGAGAGGGCAAAGTGCAGAAGATGAAGGAATGTTCCCAGCAAAGTTAGAAAGGAAACCAAACAGAGATAATGAGATGTAAGCAAGGACTTACTACTACTTAGATCCTACCAAAGCCTGGGACTTTACACAAGAGATCAAGTTCAGAGTGCTTTCAAAAAGAGAAAGATTATAAAGGAGCCAGAGAATGCGTAGCTTAAGACTACAAGGAGAAGAAAGATTTGGTGCTAAACTCAAGAATTCCTAAAGACTTGGTCATAGTTATAAAACTCATTGATGTCCAGTCAATTCCAACTCATAATGACCCTAGAGCACAGAAGGGAACTGTCCAGGAAGTGTCCAAGGAGTAGCTGGTCGATTTGTACTGTCAACTGTTTGGTTAACAGTGAACCTCTTAACCACAAAATGTAAAGGCATTTACTAGTATGTAAGAGAATGAATCAGGTGATGCCAGTCACAAATCTGTGGCTTAACGTATTCAATTAGAACTACAGAAAACCAGGCTGTGGCAGAATCTCAGATGCGAGCCATCTCTCGCAACCATTTAATGGTGACTCACAATATTTGCATGTAATCTTTGGGAGATAAAACGCCAGCAGCCAGGAAGATGAACCTTGCAGGGTTGGGGAAATGTTCTCCAGGAGGCTGTATATGCTCTAAACCAGCAACCAATATATGGTGCTGTTTCTCCTATAGCCAAGATTCATAGGTCCAGGAATCAAGGGGTGGAAATAAGAGTGGTACCACTCAGTGTTACCCCTAGCCACTCACTTGCAAGATTTTTGCTTCCTGTCCCCATGACCTTATGCTCTGCAGGGTTAAATGTCTTAGTTCCAAAGGGAGGAATGCTGCCACCTGGAGACACATCAACGATTCCACTGAACTGGAAGCTAAAATTGCCACCAGGCCATTTTGGGCTCCTTCTGCCTCTGGATCAACAGACAAAGAAGGGAGTTACAATGCTTGCTGGTGTGACTGATCCTGACTATGAAGATAAAATTGGATTGACATTACATAATAGAGGTAAAGAAGAGTATGTCTGGAATGCAGGAGATCCCTTAGGACACCTCCTAGTACTACCATGTCCTGTGATTAAGGTCAATGGAAAACTACAGCAACCCAATTCCAAAATGACTGCTAATAGCCCAGACCCTTCAGGAATGAAGGTTTGGGTCACCTCACCAAGCAAGGAACCACGACCAGCTGAGGTGCTTGCTAAGGGCAAAGGGAATACAGAATGGGTTGTAGAAGAAGGTAGTTCTAAATATCAGTTATGGCCACAAGACCAGCTGCAGAAAAGAGGACTATAATTGTTATGAGTATTCCTGCTTTGTATGTGTGTATCAGATATTTTTGTTTACTTATGAAACGTTAGATACAAATGGGCTAATGCATCTTCAGTTGTATATGTGTTAGTTGTCATGTTAGACAGAAGTATGACTTTGTAATTGTATTCCTTCAGAGACTACGGATAGTAATGTGAGATGTGTGCAGAAGGCAATTGGCAAGGGGTGGACTGTGTGGATCAGGATTATGTCAACTTGGCTACTCCATGTTAGGCTGTTGTACTAAGTGGCAGGGTGGGGCCTGTGGTGGCTTCCCACCCCTCAGACCTCATCTCTCCGCCTTACACCACCTACTGCCAGTCTGCTCACATAGCCAGCAGCTCCTGCCCTGTTCTGGCATCTGGTTCCTGAACTTGAACCAGCAACTGTTGGATTCACCAACACACACAGCCGGCACTTGAGAGTCCTGTTCCCTGACCTGCCAATCCTGGGTTTGCCAGTCTCTGTAGGTTTGTGTTGCCACCAGCTTGGGATCCACCGACCTACACAACCAGTGATCTAGAATTCTGGTCTCTGACCTGCTGACCTTGGATTCACCAGTTCCCGTGGCCATGTGAGGCTTGTGCCAGGACTTGGGACATTCAGCATCTACAACTGCATGAGCTGTTTCGTACATATATGTCTTTCCTTGTACTCTGTCTCTCTCTACAAATCTTTCCTTGTACATACACGTGTTACTGGTTTTGCTTCCCTAGAAAACCCAGCCTAGGACAGTGACTCACAATATCTGTGTGTGATCTTTCGGAGATATGACTCCAGCAGCCAGGAAAATGAAGGATAAATGTCAACTCCATGAGCCACTATGAAATGCTACAGAAATAACATGTGCTTATTAGTAGACAAACTAGGTTGTATTGGTAACATCACTCTCATCACCCTCCCGAATTCTTCCTGATCTGGAAGCTGGAAGAAATGCTTGACCACTACACAGTCTTGTCCCTTTCCCTTACGTCTTATAAACACAGAGACATAAAGGCCTTATTCATTGGGTGTCAGAGAGAAGGGTGTCAGAGATTTTTTAACCAACCCCTTTGGTCCCCACTCAGGAGCTCTGCATCCCTGAGAGATCCTCAGCCTTCAGCAACTAATGCTGATCAGGCATGAGCAGCATGAGCAGCACTTCCCTGGCCTCTTGGAATCCAAGACTACTTCCCAAATTATGTTCACTGGAGAAGCAAAATTTCTGTACCCATGACAAAGAACAGACCCAGAAGGCATTCAGAAACACAAATAAAAAGCCAGCTAACCTTTGTATAGTCAACAGTTGGATTTTTTGATCACTTCTACAATATTATTTTCAAAACTGTACCCTATAATCTTCAACAATTCCAAGTAACACAATTTCATCAGGCTACCGGGAAGCAGGTCCTGAGCATTACAGGAGGAACAGAATTTGCTTTGTGTCTTAATTCACGAAAGTCATATATTTACTGTTCATTTGAGCAAAACTTGTGAAGGAATGGTTAAGATCCTTACCTCCAATAAAATGTTAAAAATTTGCATCCAACACAGAGTGACTGTATCATGTGTGCACTTTATGGATCTATGCATCTATAGGATGTCATCCTACTGGCCTCTTACTAGAGAGAAGTGGAGAGGATGGAGAGGAGGGGACAGGAGATTGTTAAGAGAATATGACATGTACAGAACAGAAAGGAGGAGTGTGCTGTCACGGGGCCAGGAGAGCAGACAGAGTTGCAGATAGGCAGGCATGCAAATTTAAACTGGATTGTCCTAGGGTCGCCATGAGTCAGATCCAACTCAACGGCACTTGGCTTGGCTGTACACTTTCACTCAATCACAATTAAATTCTTTAATTTAAAAAAATTTGCATCCAATGATGAATTAACTACAGCTAGATCAAGCCGCCACAGTCACAATAACAATGATCTCTGAACTCATTGCCATGTAGCTAGTAGCAGACTCACAGTATCCCTATAATGATCCCAAGGTTGACCATTAATTCAAGTTCCAATAGCAAATATAGTTGGCAGTTTAAAGTGGTAACCACTGATCTCCGTAATAAATTTTCTAACAGAATGTTTCTTATAACACAAACTAATGGTCTCAAGTTTACTGGCCCATGGTCTCACAAGGAAGCCCTTGTGGTACAGTGGCTAAGAGCTCAGAATGCTAACAAAAAGGTGGGCAGTTCAAATTTACCAGCTGCTACTTGGAAACCTTATAGGGCAGTTCCACTCTGTCCTTTGGGTCGCCATGAAGTCCATAGCAATGGGTTTGGTTTGTTTTTGTTTGGGTTTGGTCTTACAGAGATGTATATTCAGTCAACTTTGGAGTATTACAGTGAAGACTTTGCCTTTCTAGAAAAGTGACTTAGCCCAAAAGAGAAAGAAAAAAAAAATCAACGGCACTTGGCTTGGCTTATGATGGCAAGATACAGGTTAAGTTTATTTAACCTCATCACTTTTCAGCTCATGCCTACATATTTTCTAGCCTTCCTGATTTTCCAAAAGAACTACATCAACAACTTACCATCTTTTCAAATGTATTGCTATGGAAATTATCACACTTTATTTTAATCAAGGCTTATCATTCATTTCCTATGATACCTACATAGAGTACTAGCAATTTTCCTCATATCATGGGTGTTATGCAGCAGGCAAATTCTTTAAAATGCTCTAAAATGCAGTGTAGTATATGAGGTTTAGCTTTCAACTAAGTCCTAGGAGAGCTGGATTCCTCTAATTTGAGTGCTCAAGTTGCATTTAATCAAAAGGCCACACTCCAAGCTGGCTAATACCAATGCTTCCACTCTCTTTGTTCACCAACACCAGGAGTTTGGTCAGTTAAAATAACAGTCATTAGAAATGAATTTTCTTTGGCAAAATCAATGATGTTTTATATTTGTGGATTTGCTATAAATATTACAGACACACACCATCATTTTACAGAAAATATGAAGTTAGCCTGTGTGTTTAAGTCCAAGGACTAAGCTGAGGCACTGACCAGGGAACCCAGTCAAAGAGACATGAATTGATTAGGAGCACATCAACAAGTGAGATCCTTGAAAGGTCAAAAGGGCCACTTCAGGATAAAGATCATGAACATAACAAGGTTATCAGGGGTCATTCTGGTTGAATGCAGCCCCACTGGGGCCTAATTACATTAGAAATATTGCCCACGACTTGATACTGAGATGGTTCTGGATCCAACAGAATGTAAAGTGCCATATTATAGGAAGGTGTAATAATATCTCAAACAACAAACACAAAAAGAGAGACACTGAGTAACCAAAAGACAAGAATGGAGGAGAAGCAGTCAAAACTTGCTGGCTGGGGAAATGAGTAACAACTGAATTTTAGAACTTTGCTTTGAGCTTCCTACCAGACAGGACAAGAGTAATGCCTTAAAAATGATCTTCTCTACCCCATGTGGCTGTAGCCAGCCAGAATGACACTTGATAGCCTTGTCCTGTTAACAGTCTTCATCCCAAAGTGCTCCCCTCAAAATTTCCAGTGTGTCACTTCCCAGTGTGCTCCTACTCAGTTCAATTCTTGACCCTAACTGGTTCCCTGTCATCAGTATAGTATGAGGAGTGTGCCGTCACTGGGAAGGAGAGTAGAAGGAGCTGCTGATAGGTGGCATGCAAAATTGATTTGGATTATATACTTTCAATTAATCATAATCTTTAAAAAAAGTCAAAACAATAAAAAACCCGGGCCCTGATGGCTTTACTGGAGAATTCTACCAAGCTTTTAGAGGAGAGTTGCCAACACTATTACTAAAGTTATTTAAGAACACAGAACAGCATATTTATTTCTGTTAATGCAGCACTAGCAGACTAAAACAACTGGCAACCAGACAAAGTTGCCCTTTGTCACAACTTTTATTCAACATGGCACTGGAGGTTGTACAGAGCAACTGGTGACGATAAAAAAAAAAAAAAGGGACATCCAAATCAGTAAGGAAGAAATAAAAGAATCTCTTTTTGCAGATGAGTATGATCTTATATACAGAAAACTGCAAAGAATCAGCAAAGTATCAGGATATAAGAGAAACATACATAGATCAGTTGGATTCCTTTACATCAACAAAGACACATCAAAGAGGAAATCACCAAATCAATACCTTTTACAAAAGCCCCCAAGAAGATGAAATTCTTAGGAATAAATCTAATCACAGATATAAAGGACCTATACAAAGACTCTAGTGCAAGAAATCAAAAAAGACCTGCAGAAAAAGAGAAACCCACCTTGCTTATGGATAGGAGGACGGAACATCATTAAAACATCTCTTCTACCCAAAGCAAACCATAGATATGACACGATGCTAACACAGATTCCAATGACATGGAGAAATAAATTAGCAGCTTCATATGGAAAGGGAAGAAGCCCTGGATAAGTAAAGCATTACTAAAGAAGAAAAACATGGAAGGCCTCACACTATCTGCCTTTAGAACCTATTACACTGCCATGGTAGTCAAAACAGCCAGGTACTGGTACAAAAACAGATACACAGACCAATGGAACAGAATTGAGAATCCAGACACAAACTTGGCTATGAACACCTGATATTTAACAGAAGTCCAAAATCTGTCAACTGAGGAAAAGATACTCTCTTTAATAAATACTGTTGACCTAACTGAGTAGCCCTCTGCAAAAAAATGAAACAAGACCCATATCCCATGCAATGCACAAGAACTAACTCAAAATGGATCAAAACCTAACTATAAAATCTAAAGCACTAAGATCATGGAAGAGAACATAGGGACAATGCTGCAAACCCTAATATACGGTATAAACAGACTTCAAAATATTACTAATAATGAATGAACATCAAAAGAGAAAATAGATAATTGAGAACTCAAAAAATCAAACACTTAAGCTCATCCAAAGGCCTCACCACAAAAGTAAAGAGATTACCTACAGACTGGGAAAAAAATGGCCACTATGAATACAATCAGCATCTAATCTCCATAATCTACAGCCAAGCCAAGAGCTGTTGAGTCACATCTGACTATGGTGACTGCAAAACCTTAACAAGAAAAAGACAAATAACCCAACAAAAAGTGGTCAAAAGATATGAACAGGCACTTCACCAAAGAAGACATCCAGCCAGGTAACAGATACATGAAGAAATGCTCATGATCATCAGCCATTAGAGAAATCCAAATCAAATGAGATACCATACATCCCAGCAAGACTGGCATTGATCCAAAAAACACAAAAGAGTAAATGTCGGAGAGTCTGGAATTCTTCTACAGTGCTGGTGGGAATGTTAAATGGTTCACCCACTTTGGAAATCAACTTGGTGCTTTCTTAAAAAGTTAAAAATAGAAATAACACATGATCCAGCAATCCCACTTCTTGGAATATATCCTAGAGAAATACCAGTTGTCACACGCACAGAAAGATACATGAATGCTAATGTTTACTTCAGTACTGTCCACAGTAGTAAAAAGATGGAATCAACCTAGGAACCCATCATCAGATGAATGGATAAACAACCTATGGTATATTCACACAATGGAACACTATGCAATGATAAAGAACAACGATGATCTTAGGAAACATGTCATAGCACGGAGAAATCTGGAAGACCCTGTGCTGAGTGAAATTAGTCAGCTGCAAAAGGGCAAATAGTTTACAAGACCACTATTATAAGGACTTGAAAGGTTTAAGCACAGAAGAAAATAATCTTTGATAGTTCCAAGGGTGGTGAGGAAGAAAGACAGGTATACACAGATCAGACAGTAGATATAGGAATTGGGTTAGGTAAAGGGAATGACAGTATACAGTTGAAGGGATGTTAGCACAGCTGGACTATACCAAAAACTAAGAGGTTTCCTAAACAAAATCCAACATTTTGAAGGACAGAATAGCAGGCACAAGGGTCTGGGGACCATGACTTCAGGGGACATCTAGGTCAAGGGACACAACCAAATATGTTTAAGACAGTGTTCTGCATCCCATTTTGGTGAGTGGTATCTGGGGTCTTAAAAGCTAGCAAGCAGCTATCTAAGTAGCATCAACTGTCCCCAATCCACCTGGAGCAGAGGAGAACGAAGGACATCAAAGACACAAGGAAAATATGACCCTAGGAGACAGAAGGGGCCATATGATCCAGAGAAGTCATCTGCATGAAACCAGAAAAACTAGATGGTACCCGGCTACCAACAATGACTGCCCTGATGTAGCAGGAGAAAAATGGGTATGCAGAACTATAACTCTACTAAAAGACCAGACCTGGTGGTCTGACAGACTGGAGGACTGACTGAGGACATGGACCCTGGACTCTCTGGTAGCCCAGAGCTGAAAGCACTACTTAGGCCAGCTCTTCAGACAAAGATGGGTCTAGAGTAAGACATACAGTGATGCTGGCGAAGAGTGATCTTCTTGGCTTAAACATATCCATGAGGCTAACTGAATGGCTCGTGTCCAGAGGCAAGATGAGAGGTGGAGGGGTACAGGAGTTGCTTGTATGGCTACAGGAAGTAGAGAGGATACAGTAGGAGTTACAGTCACAGGGTGAGGACAGTAACTAGAGTTGCACAGCAGTGTGGTTGTAGGGTTTTATAAGGCAAATTGACTTAGATTGTAAACTTTTAAACTTTAAACTTAGATTGTAAACTTTTAAAATACAATAAACATTCTTTTAATTGCTATAACAGGAAAAAAGAAAGCATTTGGGGAGTTCCAAGTCCACAGACTTGGAGTAGAGCATATGTATTTTTTAGTAGTCATCCCCCAAGTGATTCTAAAAACCCAAAGGACCAAATCCACTGCCCTTGAGTCAATTCCGACTCATAGTAACCCTACAGTACAGAGTAGAATGGCTCCAGAGAGCTTCCAAGGAACACTTGGGGGATCTCAACTGTTGACCTTTTCATATGCAAAAAAAACAAAAACAAAAACCGTGGCCAACGAATCGATTACGACTCATAGTGACACTACAGCACAGAGTAGAGCTGCCACATTATCCACTAGACCACCAAGGTTTCCAGTGATTCTAAAGGGATATGAAATGTTGCCCTTTCTACCCTCCAATCCACAACTTCTCCCACTTCTGTCTCTCTCCACTCGTGAGTCACTTACCTCACATGCTGCCTCATGGGAATGTGTGATAGAATAAAGGATTCACAAACACCCACACAACGTTAGTACGTCCTTCCTGAGCCCCTAGTCTGGCAGGAGGAGTTAGCACTAAATGTTTTTACAACTTCTTCTAGTCCATCTCCAGGACTGAAAATTGTTTGTTTCAGCACAACCAAAGGATTCTATAGTTATTTGCATGGAGAAGAGACAGAGGCCTGGCGTACCTGGGTTGAGAATAGAGGTAGAACTCTCCTGAGATTATATTCCTGGACAGAGGTCTGGGGTCTCCATGCAGAACAGAACTTGGGCCCTACCTGCCCACTGAGCATCAATAGAGGAGGACCTGCAGCGAGGCCCAAAGGACAGCAGTTCAGAGAAGTGCCTCTCTGCTTTGCTGTGAACCAGGTGGGAGAGCCAGCTCTGAAGGTGGCCACCTGTATTAGGCCAAAGAGCCACATGCCAGGTAGGACCACCTGGACTCAGAACCTGTTCTCTTCTCTAAGCTGAAGATTCTTGGTTGTTCCTCTGGAAGATGAGGAAAGAATCCCAGTGATGTCTGAGGTTGAATTCCCTGCCAGACAGATAGAGGAGCCATGGAAAGAGGTCATCAGTCATACTGAGAGGAAAAAGAAGTGTAGGGGAAATTTAATGAAGTTGTTCAAAGCAGGATTCTGGAGCCAGACAGTTCTGAGGTGAAATCCTGGACCTGTCTCTTACTAATCTGTGTGACCTTGGGTTTGGTACTTAATCTAACACTGCCTCCATTTTCTCATCTCTACAATAAGGATAATAGTAGAACCAATCTGACAATGTCATTGTGAAACTTGAGTGAGTTTACATAGGCAAAGCAACAGAACCATGTTTGGCCAATATTAAGTACAACATAGACGTTTCTATCATTATTATTCTAAAACTCAAATACTAGTAAGCAAAAGTCCCATCTACTATGTCCACAGGGTACACTGATGAACTGCAGCCTCAGTAACAATTTGCCCAAAGTGTTTGACTCCTGGCTGTCTTGTACTTTGTTTTTTGGCAGAAATTATGATGGCTGTTAGTTACTGTCCAGTTAGTTCCAACTCATGATGACTTCACATAAAACAGAGAAAACACTCAGCCCATTGTTAGGGTTATTGTGTCAAACTTGCTCATTTTCATTTCCCTCATTTTCACTGACCATACAATTACTAACAACAATAACAATTTACCAAGCATGATGTTATTTCTAACGACTGGTCTGCCTGATTATGTGAGTGGAAGTCTAGCTTCTAAGGAACACTCCATGGGACTTCTAAGACCGATTCCTTTGTTGTGATAGCAGTTCACAGTTCATTCAAAATTCTTCACCAACACCACAATTAAAATTTATCAATTTTTCTTCTGGCTTCCATTAGCCACCTTTCACATGCATACGAGGCATGCATATGATAAGACCCTGCTTGTTTCTCTAGAGCTTCTGTAGGCTGGGTATGGTGGCTGGGGTTGGCTGAGAAATTTGGACCAACCATGCACGTTCTAAGACTTTGATTTAAGAAATGAGGAATGAAATAGGTATTATATTCCTCTCTAGAGTCACCTTTTTTGATGATCTAGTTATTTTACAAATTGTCTGACAGTTCATTTTATTTTTTAACCTTTTAAGTTGCATGCACACATACACACACATACAACAAAATGCACATTCTAGGATATCAAGAGAAAATACATGTAAGTCTAAAGGAAAAAGAAACATTACCCATAAGCCCACTACCCAAAACTAACCTCAGGGCTCCCTTGTAGGAAGGAAAACACTCCTTGCTCTGCCCTTTGAATGTTGCTTACCTTCCTGTTGTGTCTGGGAGTGGTGTGAGATGAGCTGGCTGCTGAAAACAGAAAGAACTTCCACCCAGTGAACAGAACTAGAAGAAAAGGGGTGGGCATGTGCCTGTCAGCAGTTGAGCACATCTCTGATCTCCACGGCACAGGCTACAGGCAGCAGGCAGTATTTTCTTAGCAGATCTTGTCCAACTCCAAAGCACAAAGGTTGAACTTCTAGCAAATGTAAACCTCTGGTCCCAGTTTCTGAATACAAAAACAAGAGGTGTCAGCCCCTTTCTAAGATCTACTTAAAAGTTGAGACTGAATGAATGGGTTGCCAAGAGGAATGAGGGAAATGCTGAGCTTCCCCATCTACCCAATTAGGACTTGGACCAGAATTCAGCTGCTGTGCACAGCTATGGAACAAAGACTCTGATCTAGCCTACACATGATGACCAAACTGCATACCTGCGAGGCTGCACTGTCCCTGTGTGGTCATTTTTCTAGTATGGATTAATGGCAGATGTGATGGATTAAACTGTGTCCTCCCAAATATGTGCTGGAATCCTAAACCCCATACTTGTGGATATAAGTCCATTTGGAAATACAATTTTCTTTATTATGTTAATAAGATCATATCAGTGTAGGGTATATCCTAAATCAAATCTCCTATGACTTATTAAGAGTTGATTAAACACACAGGCACCCAAAATAAAACAGACTCCACTGTGAGGATCCTCTACAAGGCAAGGCACCAAGAACACCAGGAACTAGTAACAGGGAAGGAATCCACATGGCCAAGACCCAGGTTTGGGCTTTTAGCTTCCAAAACTGTAAGAAAATAAATTTCTGTTCTTCAAAATCACCCACCTGTTGTGGACCCTAGACTCTCTGTGAGCCCAGAACAGAAACCACTTCCAAAGTCAACTCTTCAGACAAAGATTGAACTTGACTATAAGACAAAGAGTGATGCTGGTTAAGAATATGATTCTTGACTTAAATATACACATGAGGCTGCCTGAACAGCTCCTCTCTATAGGTGGGATGAGAAGGTAGAGGGGACAGGAGTTGGTTGAATGGATACCAGAAGTACAAGGGTGGAAAGTAGGAATGTGCTGTCACACGGTGATGGGAGGGGAGATCTACAGTGATGCGTGTTTAGATGGCAAGTGGATTTGGATTGAAAGCTTTTATTTAAAGCACAATACAATATTTTTTTTAAATAGGCCACCCACTTGTTGAATATCTGTTACATTACAGCAGCACTAGGTAACTAACAGAGGGCCAACAAAAGCTGGGAAAACCCTCAATGAAACACACTGACACAATATCTGTAGCAACAGACTTTATACACCCAGTGCTAGGGAGATGGTGAAAGACCAAGTGCCATTTCATTCTGTTACACACAAAGTTGTCATAAGACAAACTACTCAGACGGCAACTAACAGCAAAGGGAACTAAACAAGCAAATGTCTTGGTTAAAGCAGAACAGTAGACAGGGACTTGGGGGCAGGTAATTAACTTGGACATACAAGTAATGGAGTGAAGAGAGTGAGACAGGAAGGAAAGCAAGTTGACATTAGGGTCTGTTACTGAGATTACTGCTGCTATGAGCACAGACAACTCGATCCCAATGCAACATCCCAAGAAGTGTATGGAATGATTCCTAAAAAATGTCTACCAAAAAAAAGTGGGGGCATCTATCTGCTCCTTCCAGTTCCTCAATAGCTGAAGACCTTTCCCAAGGGTACCAACTACCCTGGATTTCCAGGACGAGGATACTAGTAGGCCCAATGGTCTCCTTGTTGGTGCTAGGTGCCATCGAGGCAATTCCAACTCATACCAACCCTACGCACAACAGAACAAAACACTGCCCAGTCCTGCAACATGTCCACAGTCATTTTCATGTTGAAACCCATTGTTGCAGCCACTGTGTCAATCCACCTGGTTAAGGATCTTCCTCTTTC
Organism: Heterohyrax brucei; assembly: GCA_028571685.1. NCBI lineage: Eukaryota > Metazoa > Chordata > Mammalia > Hyracoidea > Procaviidae > Heterohyrax > Heterohyrax brucei. Next base: position 25,090,945 of record CM053149.1, on the reverse strand, counting down.
TCGCTGACCCTTGACTTCACAAAGCATCATGTCCTTCTCTAAGGACTGATACCTCCTGATAACATGTCCAAAGTACATCACATGCAGACTCACCATCCTTGCTTCGAAGGAACATTCAGGCTGTACTTCTTTCAACACAAATCTGTTCATTTCTTTGAAAGAATATTGAATATTCAACATTCTTCACCGACACCATAAATCAGGCAGACAGTTCTCTCTCTTCCATATTCATTACCCAGCTTTCACATGCATATGAGATGACTGAAAATACCACGGCTTGAGTCAGGCATACCTTAATCCTCAGAGGGACTCCTTTGCTTTTCAGCATTTTAAAGAGGTCTTTAGCAGCAGACTGGCTCAGTGTAATACATCCTTTGATTTCCTGACCGCTGCTTCCATGAGCATTTACTGTGGATCCAAGCAAAATTAAATTCTTGACAACTTTAATCTTTTCTCATTTATCATGAGGCTGCCTATTGGTCCAGCGTGAAGACTTCTGTTTTCTTTACGTTGAGATGTAATCCATACCAAAGCAGAAATCTTTTCATCTTTGTCAGTAAGTACTTCAAGTCCTCTTCACTTCCAGCAAGCAAGTTTGTGTTATCTGTATGATGGATGTTGTTACGAGCCTTCCTTCAATTCTGATGCCATGTTCTTCTTCATATTGTCCAGCTTCTTGGGTTATTTGCTCAGCATACAGACTGAATCCTTGCTGAAAGTGAAGAACATTTGAAACACTCACTGATGAAGATCAAAGACTATGGCCATTAGCATGGTTTGCACCTCAGTATCAAGAAAGAAAATTCCTCACAACTGAACCAGTAGGCAATGTCATGATAAATGCAGAAGGGATTGAGGTAGTCAAGGATTCCATTTTACTTGGTTTTGCAATCAACACTCACAAAAGCAGCAGTCAAGAAATCAAAAGATGCACTACATTGCGAAAATTCGCTGCAGAGGAACTCTTTAAAATCTTGAAAAGATGTCACCTTGAAGACTAAAGTGCCCCGGATTATCACATCACATCCATGCAAAAGCTGAAAAATAAATAAGGGAAACAGAAGAAGAACTGACACCTTTGAGTTGTGGTGCTGGCAAACAATATTGGATGGACCATGGACTGCCAAAAGAAAAAAACAGATCTGTTCAGGAAGAAGTATAGAGTGCTCCTTGGAAGGTAAGATGATGAGACCGTGTCTTAAACACTTTGGACATGTTGTCAGGAGGGATCAATCCCTGGAGAAGGACATTAAGCTTGGTAAAGTATAAAGTTAGCAAAACACAGGAAAACACTCCACAAGATAGACTGACACAGTGGCTTCCACAGTGGGCTGAGTATAAAAAACGACTGTGGGCATGGCACAGGGCGAGGCAGTGTTGTGCATCGGGTCACTATGAGTCAGGACCAACTGGATGGCACCCAATGACAACAAGAACCTAGAGACTGAACGAATATAGTCAAAATACAACCCTGAGGCAGACCTTTCTTGATTTTAAACCATTCAGTACTCCCTTGTTCTACTGGAATAATTACTGGAATAATTGCTCTATTTACAGGTTCCTCAAGAGCAAAATTAAAAGTGTTCTGGAATTCCCGTTCTTGACAATGTTATCTATAATTTGTTAAGATCCACACAATTTCAAAGCCTTAGGTTAGGAGGATGGAAAATGCAGGTACAGACTTTCAGAGGCAAGTTGTCAGGGCAAGGAGGTCTCAACACCCCCAGAACTCTCCATCTCGGCTGCAGTGGAAGTCAGAGATGGTCCGGGAGGATGTGATGCGAGCACTAACAGTGTCTGCTTCAGCACAGTATGACCTAGCTGCAGCCTTTTGGTCTTGGAAAAACCACTCTATTTCAAATTCTCAGACTTCTGACTTTAGATCCACTTGACATATGGGGCAGAATTTGAATGGCTTGCCAATTTTGCACAGCCAGAAAGCAAAGGAAAAGAACTGGACATGTGTCTCCTGCTACCTGTCATAGTGTCCCTCTAACTCTCAGTGTCACTCATGACATACGGACACTAGAATATTCCTCTTTGTTCTTTTCTACAGTGGAAAGCTCCCTCTACTTGACAGCCAGAAGCAACCCGCCAGTTCTTCTGGGGACCCTGGTCTTGTTGAGGTGCAGTATAAGCTGTGGTCAAACACTGCTGTGTTGAATCAACATGAGTACACAGTGAACGTACCACAGATTGCCAAAAGAACAACCAGATCTATTCTGGAAGAAGTACAACCAGAGTGCTCCTTGGAAGCAAGGATGGCGAGACTATGTCTTATACACTTGAGACATGTTGTCAGCTCCTGGCTTCACAGCTTCCTAGACTTCATCTCTGTGTCTTAGGCTCCTGAGCTATACAGTAGGATAAGAGTAACTAATTCATCCTGTTGAGCTGAGGATTAAATGAAATAATACTTGCAAAGCAATGAAAAGGATGCCCTGCAAAGGCCCAAAGTCTGTTAAACAGGGAAAAGACAGTCCCTGTAACAGATGGTGCTGGTATAACTGGATATCCATTGGCAGAAAAAAGAAAGGAACGAAGGAATAGAGGAAGGAAGCTAATAAAGGTGGGAGGGAGGGAAGGAAGGAAGGAAGAGGACCCACATTTCACTTCATACACAAAAATTAACTCCAAATGAAGCAAAGGCCTAAACAGAAAATCTAAAATGATAAATATAATGGAAGAAAAATTTGGACAATGCTAAGGGCCCTGATACGCAGCATAGTTTACAAACCATAACTAACAATGTGCTAACAACAGAAAGTAAGCTAGATACCTGAGAATTCCTAATACACTCATTCAAATACTGTATCAAAAGAGTTAAACGAGAATGTTCAGACTAGGTAAAAAAAAAAAAAAAAAAAAATTTGTTTACTACATATCCAATAAGGTTTTAATCTCTAAAACCTATAAGACACTGCAACACTTCACAAGAAAAAGACAATTAATCCAGTTAAAAAATGGGCAAAGGGTATAAATGGACACTTCACCAAAGAAAACATTTATGTAGCTAACAGACACGTGAAAAAATGCTTCCAATCATTAACCATTAGAGCAATACAAATGAAAACAACAGCAGGATGTCATCTCACCCTGACAATACCGGCACTAAATCCAAAAAACACAAAATAGCAAATTTTGGAGCAGCCAGGGAGAGGCTAGAACTCTTATGCACTGCTGGTGGGAATGTAAAATGGTACAATCACTTTGAGAAACAATATGGCACTTCCTTTAAAAAGCTACACACAAACCATATCATTGAGGAACTACATCCACCAACATGAGATGAGAAGAACTAGATGGTGCCCAGCCACCACGAAAGATGGCCCAGACAGGGAACACAATGTAGAGACCCTCAAGTAGTGGGAGAAAATGGATGTGCAGAACTAGAACTCTATTAAAGGACCAGACTTGATGGTCTGACAGCCTGGAAGGTCCCCTGACGACATGGCCCTGGGACTCTCTAATAGTCCAGAGCTGAAACCAGTACTGAAGCCATCTCCTCAAATGAAGACTGGACTGGATATAGCAGCCCAAAAAGGGAAGTACAGATCTGGAACTCTACTAAAAGACCAGACTTAATGGACTGACATACTGGAGGGTCCCCTGAGAGCATGGTCCTGAATTTCCTTTTAGCCCAAAGCAGAAACTAATAGTGAAGCCAACACATCAGACAAGATGGGGCTGGCCTACAAGACACAGAGTGATACAGGTGGTGTGTATACTTCTTGACTTAATAAATAGACGAGGCTGCCTGACTATGTCCTTTCTAGAGCAGACAGGCGAGGTTGGAGATGAAAGGACAAGTGTTGGTCGAGTGAATACTCGAGGTACAGGGCGGACAAAACGTGAATGTTGTCACGGGGTAAGGAGAACAGACAGAGATGCACAGAGACATGTGTTTGGGGTTTTATAGGACAAACTGACTTGGATTGTAAACTTGCACTTAATCACAGTAAGTGTTTTTAAAAAATTGATTGTCCCGCATCTCAGTGAAATTTCTAGGATTCCGTGGTATGAGGCACGTCAAGACATTCCTTGTAAAGTGAAGGATGAGTAGATGTGTATTACCCTTCCTATAACTAAAAAGAAGACCCAGAACCTTTGGGGGCCTCTTTGGATTTTGGAGATGTCATATGTCTCACTTGGGTGTGCTACTCCAGCCTATTTATCAAGCGACTTGGAAAGCTGCTAGCTTTGACTGAGACCCAGAAGAGGAGAGGGCCTTCCAACAGGTTCAGGCTGATGTACAAGCTGCTCTGCCATTTAGACTATGTCATCAAGCAGATACACTGGTCCTGCAAGTGGCAGTGGCAGATAGAGATGGTCTTTGGAGTCTTTGGCAGGCTCCTGTTGGTGAATCACAGTGCAGACCTTTAGGATTTTAGAGCAAAGCCTGCCATCCTCCACACAAACTATTTTCCTTCTGTGAAACAGTTTTTGGCTGTTACTGGGCCTTAGTAGAGACTGAACACCTACCTATGGGCCTACAAATCACCTTATGGCCTGAGCTGCCCATCATGAATCAGATGTTGTTGTCTGACCCACAGAGCCATGAAGTTGCATGTGCCTGACAACACTCTATCATTAAATTGCACTGGTATATACAATTATCAGTCTGGTACAGGACCTGACAGCCCAAGTAAGTCACATGAGGAAATGGCCTAAATGCCTATGCTCTCCACTTCTATCATATTATCTACACTGCCCAGTATTCACACATGGCCTCATGGAGACTGCTTCTTGATCAACTGACTGGGGAAGAGAGAACCTGTGCCTGGTTTACAGATGGTTCTGTGTGATATGCAGGCCCCACTTGAAAGTTGACAGCAGTAGTACTACAATCCTTTCTGAAACCTCCCTGAAGAAGAAGGTAAGGGAATACTCTCCCAAGGGGCAGAAGCTGGAGCAGTATGCCTGGCTGCTCACTTTACTTGAAAGGAGAAATGGCCATGTAACTGTACACTGATTCATAGGCTGCGGCCAATGGTTTGGTTAGACAGACAGGGACTTGCAAGGAACATGATTAGAAATTTACAGCCAAGGAGATACAGGGAAGTAGCATGTTACAGATGTCTCTGCATGGGCCACAGAAGTAAAAAAAATGGAATACATAAAGAATGCTCTGTTTAAGGCTGTGTTCTCTAAAAGAGCATAAACATAGATACATATATATATGTAGGTATACATGCATATGAAGGATGGGATTCACACAGCTGTAGAGGCTATAACATCCTAAGCTGGTGGGTCAGGATTGAGGCTTCTACTGATTTACACATTTACAGGAAATGATGAACCCAACATCTGCAGACTGGAGAGTAGGGCTGTTGCTCATAGGCTGTGAAGATTGACAAATACCAAGATCAGCAAGCAACAACACAGGTTAAGTTGCTCGATCGAGTCCCAAGAACTGGGGTTCAGGTGAACAGGAGCCAGCTTCAGGATTCATGAACTGAAGTCTCTGAGCAGTGCTTGAACATCTGCACACACTTGATAACAGGTCACACAACTAACAAAACTCCCCTCAAAACAACTAGCACCTCATAGCAGATCTCATCATGAGAGTGATTCCAAACCAAACCTCAACAAGAAGTGATCAAAACATCACACAACTGTCAAAACTGAGATTCATGGCCTAGCTAAGCTGACACACAATCTTAACCATCACAGGCCACCCCTTCCCACCTTGGCTCCTGGACACACTCCTATGTTGTTATTGTTGTCAGGTGCCCTCTAGTCAGTGCTGACTCAAAGAGACCCTATGTACAACAGAACAAAACACACACTGGTACTGTGCCATCCTCACAGTTGTTATGCCTATGCTCAGTGTTACAACCACTGTGTCAGTCCTTCTCCGTGAGGGCCTTCTCTTTTTCACTGACCTATAACCAAGAATGATGTCCTTCTCTGGGACTGATCTCTCCTGATGACATGTCCAAAGCATGTGAGACCCACACTTGCCCCATCCCAGCATCTTCAAAAATTCTGGTTGAACTTCTTCCAGCAGGTTTGCTCCTTTTGCAGTCATGCTATATTCAATAATCTTTTCCAACACCACAATTCAAAGGGGTCAATTCTTCTTACAACTTCTTTGTCATCCAGCTGTCACATGAATAGGAGGTATACTTACATCATCTTTGAATAAACACTACCATGATACAACAGACAGACAATTGGTAACGCACCAGCCCTGCTTACCTCTTATATTTTCTAACTAGAAGAAACAAAAATATTTGTTGCACAAAGAAAGCACAAGTTCTTGTAACAGAGTCCTTGTTTCAGCAACCAATCACATGGGTTTAACTGGTATTTAGAACTACCTACTTCTACCACTCACTCTGTATTCCCTTTGCCCTCTGCAAGCACTTCAGCTGGTCATGATCCTTTGCCTGGTGGGGTAACCCAAATCTACGTCCCTGGAGACTCTAGGCCATTTCCAGTCACATCAGAATTAAGCTGCTCTAGTATTCCATTGAGCTAGTCACTGAGCATGATAGTATTAACAGACTAAATGTAGTGCAATCCAGCCATATTCTTTTTTACTTCCATTATGTAATATGAATCTGATTTCCTCTACTAATCACGATCAATCACTCTTCCTACAATGGTAATTCCCTTCTTCGCTTCTTGATCCAGAGAAATAAGGAGCCCAACCTCGCCAGGTGGTCCTTCCTTTCCAGGTCAAATGAAGCAGTAATGTGTCTCCAGGTGACAGCATTTCTCCCACTGGAACTAAGACTTGTAGACCTGCAGAGGATAAGGTCTTTGGGATATAACACAAAAAATCTTGCAAGTGGGTCTCTAACGGTAATACCGAGTAGTGCCTTCCCATTTCCACCCCTTGATTCCTGGCCTCATGAGCCTTGGCTATGGGAAATACAGAATCATATGTTCAGTGGTGGTTTAGAGCACATACACAGCTTCCTGGAGAACAATGCCCAACCCTGCAAGGTATTACCACCTAGATGGCACCATCATTGTGTCTTTAAGGAGGTCATTCCATTGTTCTAACAGCCCAGCCACTTCACAGTGAGGGGGGATATGGTAAGACTAGTGAATTCCATGAGCATGGTCCCATGGCGGTACTATGGTTCACATGAAATGAGTCCCCTGATCTCAGACAATGCTTCTGTGATACCATCATGATATAACAGGCATTCTCTAAGTCCATGGATGGCAGTCTGGCTTAAGCATGTCTCACAAGGGAGGCAGATCGACATCCAGCATAAGTATCTACACCAGTAATAACAAAATGCTGCCCGTTGCAGAATGGAAGTGATCTGATACAATGAACTTGCCACCAGGTTGTTGGCTGATCACACCGAAAGAGGGTGCCATATCATTGTTGGTCTCTGCTGCTGACAGATTAGGCACTCAACAGCAGTTGTGGTCAAGTCAGCTGTGGTGAGTGAAAGTTCATGTTGCTGCTCCCATGCATAACCTCCATCCTGGCCATCAGCCACTGTGTTCATGAGCCCAGTGAGCAATGATAGGAGCAGCTGTGGAAAGAGGATGAGTAGTTCCCAAAGAATATGCCATCCTATACACTTGATCGTTCAAATGTTTCCCTACTGAGGTCATTCTTCGGTGAGCATTCACACAAAACATAGATACCTTCAATTCTTTGGCCCATTCAGAGAGGTCTATCCACATACCTCTTCCCCATAAATCTTTGTCTCCAGCTTACCAATTGTGTTTCCTCCAAGTCCTTGATCATCCAGCCAAACCAAGAATAAACATACAACTGCACATCTGCCTGTCTCTCCTTCCAAGCAAAGGGAACAACCAGTGTACTGCTTGAAATTCTGCAGATTGACAGGATTTGACTTCTTCAGTGTTCCTCACAGATGTCCCAGAAAGAGGCTGTAATGCTGTCATTGTCTGCTTTTGAATGGTTCCTGTGTATCATGCAGAATCATCTGTAACCCAGGCATGAGTTTTCTTTACTCAGACAATTGATGATAAGGAAATCCCCAAGATGCCGTATGTGCAGACTGGGAGAGGGCAGGTAATATGACAAGACTGGAGGCCATGGGCATTGGAGTCACCTCCTCGTGTAAATTACTAGTGCCTTCAAGTCTTGTGTGGACTTGATATCTTATATACCACTCCCATTTACTGATGGAGTGTTACTGTGCACATCTGATTCCACAATCCTGTGAGTCAGGTAACAATCTGTTTATGGCAGGCAGCTCAGACCATGTGATGATTCGGTAGTCCATGGGTAAACTGTACAATCTCTACTAAAGTTACAAGACAAAAGCTGTTTTTCTAAAGGATATTGTCTGCTTTACTCTAAAACCCTGATGGTTCAGCTGTGATTCACCAACACAGACCTGCCAACAACTCTAAACAGCATCTTTTCTGTCACAGACTCTTTGATAGCCATCAGATAAGTTGGATCACACGGCCCATGTAGCAGAGCAGCGTGCATCATAGCCTGAATGTATTACGCATCCTTTTCTTCTTCTGAATCCCTTCAAAACCAGCAGCTTTTCAAGTAACTTGAAAAGTAGGTTGGAGTAGCACATCCAAAAAACCTTTATGTTGATTCCAAAATCTAAAGAGTCCTACAAGGTAGTCTACCTTCTTTTGTAGGAGAGGTCAGATGCATCACTTGAGAAGGACTATCTTAGCATGTCCCCTACTGCTGGACCCTTAGAAATGTAGTGGAGGTGGAAGGTGACTGAATTTTGTTTTTATTAATTTATCATCTTCTGGCAAGCAAATAAATGTCTTATCAGTAAGTCTAGAATCATTGAAACATCTTCCTTTACTAAGTCCAATTCATATAATGTCATCAGTGTAACAGACCAGTGTATGATGACTTTTGCAAGAAAAAAGGTGATCAAGTTCCCTATGGACTAAATTATGACACAAGGTGTTAGAGTTGATATACTTGTGAGGTAGGATGGTGAAAGTTTATTGCTGGCCTCATCAGCTGAAGGCAAACTGCTTCTGTGTTCCTTTCAAACACCTATGGAGAAAAAGGCATTAACCTGATCAGTAGCTGCATACCAGGTACCAGGACAAGTGTTAATTTGTCCAAGAAATGAACCCACACTGGGAACAGCAGTTGCAACTGCAGTCATTACTTTGTGAAGCTCACGATAGTCTGCTTTCACTCTCTAACAATCAACAGCTTTTGTACAAACCAAATAAGTGAGCTGAACAGGGATGTAAGAATCATCACCACTCCTGCAACCTTCGAATACTTCCTACTGGCAATAATCTCTGCAATCCTTTCAAAAATGGGATACTGCTTTGGTTTACTATTTTTTAGATACTGGCAGTTCTAATGGCTTCCACGTGGCCCTTCCTAGTAGAATAACCTTAACTCCACAAGTGAGGGATCCACTGTGAGGTTTTTCTACCAGTAACAGAGGATATATGCTCCAATAATGCATTCTAGAAGTGAGTAAATCACTCTAGGATGGATTTGAGGACCCTCTGGACCACTGTTGAGATGGAAATGATATAAGACTCTTTTAATAACTGCAGCACCATATGTCTCAACTCTGACTGGTGGGTCACAGTGCTGTTTTAGGTCTTCTGGAGTAGTATCAGTTCATAGCCACCATCCAGTAATTCCTAAAAAGCCTGATTACTTTTGTGTCCCCTGTGAGTAGTCAATTTTCTACATGACAATTAGATTCCTTTAGGGAAGGCTGGGAGATTAGCAATATAAATTTTTGACAGTACAGTAGGGTGCATCTTCTAAGGGTTCCAGCCACCTCTTCACTCAAGGAGTTGTGGTTGTACAAATTAGTTCAAGTCTGGAAATTGATTAAGACGCCCTCTCTATTCTGATGATTCCAGTTAGGCTGTCCTTCACTTGAAAGAGAAATCTCCTGCTTGTGTGGATCAAGTAAATACTGAACACATTTCCCATCCACCTCATTCCTAGGGGTAGTACAACAAAGTACCCAATACTGTAAATCTGTACAAGCCAGAGTATTCTGATTACTGCTTTGGCTCTGTTATACATTACTATAGCCACATCTACCATATCTTTGATAATTATGTACAGTTTCTCAGTTCCTATCACCATGAGGTCCAATAAGCCCTGCAGTGGTTAAGTGTCTTAATTCATTTAGAGCAGCTCCCACTGTCAAATCTAACTTTCAGAAAACAGCAATCACAGTACATTTCGAGAATACTGGGGCTCCCTTCACAAATCTGTCCCTCAAAATTGGGGTATAAAAGGTGTACTCTGAACACTCTACAGGTGCATCTGTTGGTTCAAAGAGCACAACTCCATCCATGTCAGTAACTCTGCTTGGAGGACGCAACTCTTTCGCAGTCATCTTTTCAATAAGAGACCTTCTAATGTGCAGGCCTGATCTTCTGGCACCATCATACAATGTCCCCCTGCTACGTATCAGTTTTCACTGACTGATTGTTTTCAGTAGACTGTTGGGTCTTTCTTCCTAGTCTGTCTTAGTCTGGAAGCTCTGCTAAAACTTGTCTACCACAGGTGACTTTCCTAGTATCTGAATACTGATGGCACACATCCAGTAGCATAGCAAAACACAAGTCCCCACAGTACAGAAAACTGCCAGACATATGGGGTATTTTTTTATAATGAGATCTCACTTTTTTATTTTTTCTCTTGCTGTTCATACTTCTGTCTTTTTGATCAGACAATTCACTGTGAAAACTAGGCCAGACATTTTGGCTCTGTATTATTTTCTGTGAATTTCATGGTTTTAGCTTGCACATTTAGGTGGTTTGGTGGTTCATCTGTTTTGACTTGCTTGGGGATATGGTGTGAGTCATGGATCCTATTTAATTTTTCTGCATGGGGAAGGAATAATTTATATAGAGGGTAAGTATGGTAGTACAACTTCAAAAACGTAATCAACAGCACTGAATTGTACTTGTAGATACTGTTCAGCTGGTGAGTGTTCAGCTATGCATATGTTCAACAAACACCAAGAAAATAAAATAAACTGTAACAGTCTTCTATTAAAACCATTAAAAGAAAACAATGAACAATCTAGCAGCAACATCTATGAGGTACCGAAGGGTGAGCTCGGCTCATTTAGACACCTGATAACAGCACTAATGAAGATCATCATTTTAACATGGTAGTTGAAAGGACTGAGGCGCAGAGAGGGCAGTCAAAGGTACCGGAGCTAGACAAAGGTAACATCAAGAATTAAATGGAGTTCTCTGTCATATCAAAGTCCATCTTGTAACCACTGGTTTAAAATATTCCTCAACAGATGAATAATGTACAAAGGAAGTATCAAGGCACAAAAGATAGCTTTCCCATTAATCTTTACCTGCCAAATTATGTCACATATTACTAGAAGTGGAATCACAGTCACAACTTACAGTTCTATGGTTTGTGTACTGCATGAAGGTTCTGTCAAAGCCTTGTCCTCCCTTGGTGGGACACGATATAGGGGGAATGAGGGACACAGACAGATGACAGGTACAGTGACAACACGGCTTATTAACTTTTGTGGAATCCTTCAGTACATTCCAACCTCTTATTAAAAGATGAACTTTACTTTTATTCTGAGTGGATTTGTAGATTTCCACAAATATTTTCTCCCTTAAAACTTGAATAGAGAGAATATGCCACCTGTTTTCCTGGTGGCACATTGTTTAAGAGCTATGAATGCTAACCAAAAAGGATACATAGTTCAATTCCCCCAACCACTCCTTGGCAACTCAAAGGGCCAGTTACACTCTGTCTTATAGGGTTTCTATGAGTTAGAGTTGAATCAACAGTAATAAGCATGCCTAGAAAACATTCAGAATTACGGTTTATATGTAACTTCTGAGTGGTAACACAGGTAATTTATGTCTTCTAATGACAACACCTTAGCTATGTAATATAATTTAGCATTAGCCTTTGTAAAGCTTTCAAATAGATACTTCTATCATCTAGTTGGAATTTTGAAATAATGCATATTGCATTTAGAAGCTTGAAATCTATTAGTCAATTTACTCTCAGGTATTGCTTTAACAAATATTATCAAATATCAGTTTTTAATACCTATAAGGTAAATCAATAATCCTGTCAAATTGAGCATGGAATTCTTATTTTTAGGGTAGCATACTGCAGTAGGCTGAAAAAGGTCCCTCAAAGATATGAGATTCACCCCTGCCACCTAAGTTACCTTATATGTGAAGTGGGTCTTTGTACTTTTGATTAATGTTCTGAGATAAGGAGTTGATCTTGAATTATCTAGCTGAGCCCTGACCATAATGACAAGTCTCCTTGTATGAAAAAGGAAGACAGAAGACAAATCCATATCCAGTTGAAGTATCTAATCCAATAAGAACAAAAGGCTGCCCTTTCCATGGTAAAAATCATGATTCTTCCAACTGCTGGCTATCAGCAAAACTACTGGCCAAAGCCCATGAATCAGTGCATAGTTACATACCTGGCCATTACTCCTTCCAAGGACTGCTCAAAGTCCTACACAGTGGGAAGATACTTCCCAACACCACTATCCTTCAGGGAGGTCTTTAAAGGAGCTGTAGTGCTACTATTACAGCTGTCCACTTTTACGTAGTGCCTACATATTACACAGAAACATCTGTCAAACAGACACAAGTTTTGTCTTGCTCAGTCAACTGATCCTGAGGCACTCACCAGGAGGCCTTAGATGAAGATTAGGGGGGCTACGTAATGTGACAAGACTGAAGACCATGGTCAGTTGGACCATTTCCTCCATGCAGATTACCTGTGCCTTCAGATGCTACTAAGGCCTGGTATCTTATATACAACTTCATTTCATGACGGAGTGCTGCTGTGCACATCTGGCTTTATGGCTGTACGGGTCAGACAACACTCAGTTCATGACAGGCAGCTCAGGCTGCACGGTGACTTCCTGTTCCCCACATAAGTGCTCAATGTGTAGTAAGGCTCAGGAACAAGTCAAAAGCCATTTCCCAAAGCAAGAATAGTTATCTGAGAAGGATGGCAGGGCTTTGCTGCAAAACCCAAAGGATCTGCTCTGTGATTCACCACCAGGAGCCTGACAAAGACTCAAAACACCATCTCTAGCCACCACTGACATTTTCAGAACCATTAGATCTGCCACATCATACAGCCCAAGGCACAGAGCAGTCAGCACAGCAGCCAAGCTTGTGGTAAGGCCGTCTCCTGTTTTGGCACAAACAAGCTAGCAGCTTTTCAAGTCACTTGTTAAACAGCCTGAAGTGGCACACCCCAAAGAGGGATATGCTGCTTCCAAACTCCAAATGCCTCACAGGTGTTGTGCCTCCTTTTCAGTTGCAGGAGGGGACACATATCAATGCACCTTTTTTAAAAATAGTATTACCATTATCACATGTTTTGGTAAACATTCTATTGCTGATTTCTTCCCATCATCTTCACTTTGTCTTTTACTTTATGAGTGATATTTTGACATGGCTCACATCACTGGAACACTAGAAATATCACTCTAACTGGTTGATCTTGATTTCTTCAGCCCCTATGGCTACGTGAATCAAAAGAAGCATCTTTCCTGATCTACATCTGTCCCTGGGAAGTCACAGACTCTACAGCTGTGCGATCCATTTCCTTGATGTAAATCTTGTTTTCTCTGAATATTGATTTATACATTTTACTGGTATTCCTTCAGTAGGAAAACCAGCCGAAGACATTTGGTACCAAGAGTGGTTCTGGACAAACAAAATTATAAGGATGAATTACCTAACCTGGTTCTCAAGTCTGATTTGTTTCAAAGATGTTGATGAATCTGATTCAGTAGTAGAGAGAACACTGGTAATCCATGGCCAATAAACTAAAATCCCATTGCCATCCAGCCAATTCCAAATCACAGAGATACAAGAGGACACAGCAGAAATGCCCCATAGAGTTTCAAAGGAGACCCTGGTGGATCACCATCGCTGACCTTTTGATTAGGAGTCATAGGATTTAACCATACCATCACCAGAGTTTCACTAATCCATGGCATGAGGTGACAATTCAAATATGCAAAATATCACTACTGGCAGAACAGGTATCACTGAGAGGCATGGCTCCAGGTAACTGCATGCATGCTAAGTTTCTACAATTTTGTTATAATAAGAATTATAAGGAAGCTGGTGGGTAGCTCCTACTTTTGCTAGACAAACTGGTAAAAGAAAGAGATAAGCTCAAGGATTCAGTCAAAACTCAAGTACCACAGAAATGACCTTCCAGTTTCCACCTGTGCCTTGAAGGAAAGTCTATTTCCTATAGTAGCAGAGCTGATATTGTCCAAAATCAAACCCAGAGTCTGACTGAAAGAAGGGGTGATTACAAGTATTTCTTTCTTGTATGCATTCATAAAATACCTTTCTTTTCTTCACTAATAACATATAAGATGTAAATGGTGTTTGCATGTTTAAGCCAAGAGAGGATGCGGCTTTCTCAAGATCACACCACCAGAATACAGCCTTGTTTGGAGGTATATTCCAGGCTACTTCCCACCCTTGCTTCAGCTTCTTCCATTTCTGAGTCTGTGCCTACCTTGCTTACGGTGTCATCCACTCCAATTAGGGATTGTGGATTTGAAAGGCAGCTTTGATTCTACAGGAAGGTGTTGTGGGTTGGAGAGAGAGAAGATGCCAGCAGTATCTAGAAGAAGCATCTTTGATGAGGTAGAAAGTCATGTGAATATGTTCACCACAAATGATCTGGTAAGCAGGTAAGACCTGTGATTTCCTTGCCTACTGGATAACCTACCCTTACAAACTAGATGTAACACCAGCCTGTGGATTTTATAGGTGTTATCTGACCTACACCTGCTAATATCCCTAGGCAGAAGATACAAGAATGATTCCCCCTGCATGGGTAGGGGAGCCAGGGAGGCTCTGAGAAGCACAAAGACTTGTCTGGGTCTGAAAACTGGTTAAGTAGGATTACGTGTGTCTGAAATCAGTACTATCTGCTCAAAGCTGGGGCCACTGGCTACACCCAGGCCTTCCTGAGGTTCTCGGTGGGAGAGGGCTGTGTTGCTGTCACTCGGTACAGCTATGAAGATGACATGAGAAGAGGTGAGCATTCAGCAGTCCAGAAGGGACTTTGGGAAGTTCTCGTCTGAGGTCAGGCCAAGGTCAGGGGACCCAGGACATGACCTCACATCCTGGATGACATGGCACATAAAACATGGAACCCTGGTAAGCAGGCACCCAGATTCAAGTTGAAACTCCCTACTGACTCACAATACAAAGATATGTTTCTCTTGTCTCCCATTTTCATAGGGAGTGAAGCCCAGGAGTTCAGCTCTTTCAAGAAGGCTAAGACACGAGTTCATCTCCTCATTCAGACGTTTTTCGCTATTTACCCAGAGTGAGCCAAAGGTAACACAGGGTGTTCCAGAGCTGCCAATTGTGGTCAGGCCACAAGTGTCCTTTCACCTAGGTAGCCCCACACCCCTCTCCCACGTCATACCAGCCCCAGGACCTGTCAGTTCCTGCTCTTTTGAGGTCCACGGTAACAAGCACAGGGGAAACAAAGGTAGAACTGATGAAGTAAAAAGTTGTTGGGTAAGGCAAGGTCCCATCTGGGAGAGGGGGATGGAGCTCCAGCAAAGAGTGGGATATGATCTGGGGAGATCTGGGAGGGAAATGGAATGAAGAGGACAATGAAAATGGTGTTGCTGCTTCAGGACTAGCGCACATAGAAGGCAAACTCAAGCTCCATTCCCAGGGCCCACTGCCATCACTAGGTTCACAGGGCTCAGTTCAACCTGGAATGGGGTAGTAGGTGGGCCTAGACCATCAGACTGGGTACCATGGAGACTGGAGGCTCGGCTGGTAAAGGAAGGGACCACTTTCACATCCCTGCCCCAACTCTTGGATCACACAGAACTCTGGGACCTTAGTCTACCTACAGCTTCCAGTTCAGATCACAGCCATAGGGAGGGATGTTGGAGTCCTGGGCTCAGCTGCCACTCTCCCTTAGCCTTCTCTAACATCCAGCTCACCCTGAGTAGGTCACTGATGAAGGGGATGCTGGATGTTGAGATTCTTCACCAGGACCAACTTCAGAGCCAAAAGCGCGACCACTAAGTGTGCTAATCCTGTTCCTCCTGTGCCAACACCAAAGATCAACAGAGCCTCACTTATCCTACCAAGAGCTTCGCCACTGGCACCAGATGGAAGGCATGCAGGAGACCTGGAATCTTACCCCCAGAAACGTTCAGAACAGCCTCAAGGACCACTTCTTGAGTCAGTTCCAGAGCTTGAAGCAGCACTGGAGCTGGGTCCAACAATGTGTCATCCATCACAACTCAATCATCTGACAGAGAGCCCCCTGGAAGATCCAATTCCACAGTGGGTCAACACCATAACAGCCTCTTGGATTGTCTATTAAGTTTCATAGTGTGTCTGGACCAACACCAGTGCTCCATAGAGCACCAGTGCCAGCTAGAAGGGTGGATTTCCACTCTCGGCCAACTCCAACAGGCTCCGTAAACAGCTCACAGTCATTGTGTCCCTGGTCCAGGTCCAGGTCCTGGTCCTAGTCCTGCTTTAGCTCCAGAAATGGTGCTTCTTAGACTAGTAAAATTCCCCATCTCCAGCGCTGCCTTCAGTACCAGATGCTGAACCAACTGTTACACTGCTTTCACAACAGCTCCTCCTTCACAGCTAAGAAACACTGGCCTCAAAACTCAACCCCTTATCCTCGCAAGAGTGGATATTTTGTTTCTTTTTCTTCTAACAGTTTTTCAGCTCAATTTATATTTTAACTATACTTTATAGTTTATCCTATATTACCTAGTATTATATAATTAGATGGTATGGTATACATAGCATGGAATAGTATAGTATTAGTATAGTATATTTCTCATTTAATTTAAGGTTTTGTTTTCATAGCTTCAAATTGTGTAATAGAATGGCTCTATGTCCTTTCACAATCC
Organism: Heterohyrax brucei; assembly: GCA_028571685.1. NCBI lineage: Eukaryota > Metazoa > Chordata > Mammalia > Hyracoidea > Procaviidae > Heterohyrax > Heterohyrax brucei. The sequence continues at coordinate 25,074,068 of CM053149.1, read as the reverse complement.
TATCCAATCATCCCAACATCTACTTCAGAAAACTTTCATCATCACTCCCATGGTTAATGTCATGTGGCAACTTGTGTAAGCCATGAATGTCAGTGCTTTGGCAGAAATACGCAATCATCTTCCATTTTCAGATCAGATGTGAGAAGCCAATGAGCTGGAAACGGAGTTTCCTTGGTGATGTGCCCAGCAAACGGAAACATCTGCTGGGGTATGTAGCTGTCCATCTGGCCAAAGCCTTTTTTCTCCATCCCTGTTTGGAAGGAACAACAGAAGCACTTTGCCTTCAGTTGGCAAGATCACCAATACACCTTCACTGTTTTATCTCAAGGATATATCAACACCTCTGCCCTATGTTGTCATTTAGTCCATAGAGACTTCGGATTGTCTTTGCTTTCCACAAGATGTCACACTGGTCTTTTACACAGATGACCACAGATGACATTATCTTGATTGAAACTAGTAACAGACAAGTGTCAGTGACTCTAGATATATTTTTGTTTATTGCTCTTTAAGTGAAACTTTACAATTCAAATCAGTCGCTCATACAAAATCTCACAACACTGTTATGTAACCCTAGTTGTTCTCCCAACCCTGTGACAGCATATGCTGCCTCACCACTTTGCATTTCCCATGTCCATTCAATCAGACTTCACCTTCTCATCTTGCCTCTAGACAGGAGCTCTTTCAATCTCATGGAACTGCAGAAGGCAAGAAGCACACTCTTCAAGAATATCATCTTATAACTTACGGTCAAGTCAAATCTTTATCTGAAAAGTTCACTCAGGCATGGTTTCAGTTCTGGGCAAACAGGGAGTCTACAGCCAAGTCCTCCAGAGACCTTCCAGTGTGTCAGACCATCAAGTGTAATCTTTTTACTAGACTTTGAGTGCGCCACCCAATTTTTCTCCCACTCCATCAGGGACTCTCTCTTGTTTTCCCTCTCAGGGAAGTCATTGGTGCTAAAATGTTACTATCTAGTTCTTTTGCTCAAATGCTAATGTGATCTCTGGTTTATGTGGACCTTTATGTCTCTTGGGTGCATATATTCTTTATGTCTCTCATGATTGTCAGGCCCTTATATACCAGGTGGTTTGAGATCAATGGATGGCTTTAAAGGTCCTAGACACCACTGTGAGACTTACTGGTACAACACTGGTATGCCACAGGGGGAAATTTATAATGACAACAATTTAGGTGCCCCGCAAATGTTTACTGCAGCACTACCCACAACAGCAAAAAGATGGAATCAACTGACCTTTCATCAACAGACGAATGCATAAACAAATTATGGTATATTTACACAATGGAACACTATGCAATGATAAAGAACAATGATGATTTCAGGAAACATCTCATTCCCTGGAATCATCGAGGAAGACATCATGCTGAGTGCAATCAGTCAATGCAAAAGGACAAACACTGTATGAGAACACCATTTAAGGCAATATTTATGCACAGAAAACATTAATCTCTGATGGCTATTGGGTGGTTAGGCAGGGACACGAGGTGTTCATGGAGTAGACAGGCGACAGGAATTTGGTTAGGGAAAGATGGTGACAGGGCGCAGCAGAAGGGAGTTCAGCACAACTGGACTACACCATACTCTGAAAGGTTTTATAAATACAACCCAACATTTGAAAGAACAGAGTAGCAGGTTGAAAGAACAGAGTAGCAGGGACAGGGTTCTGAAGATCACGGTTTAAGAGGACATCAACCTCAACTGCCACAACTAATTTTTTCTACGAAGATGCTCTGCATCCCATATGGGTGAGTGGCACCTGGGGTCTTAAAAGCCAACAAGGTGCCACTTAAGGAATATCAATTGGTCCCAATCCACCTGCAGCAGATGAAAACCAAGAACATCAAAGACATGAAGAACATATGAGCCCAGGAGATAGAAAGGCACTCATGACTTGGAGACCAATCAGCACAAGGTCAGAGGACCAACCTGTGCCTGGCCACCAATGAAGACTGCCCTGACAGAGAACACAATGTAGAGTCACTGACGCAGCATAAGAACAAGTGGAGTGCATATTTAGTATTCTGTTAGAAAACACAACTTGCTGGTCTGACATCCTGGAGGGTCCCTGAGAACAAAGCCCCTGGACTTGCTGCTAACCCAGAGCTGAAACCAGTACTGAAACTAACTCTTCAGACAAAAATTAGACTGGACTTTAAGACACAGAGTGATGCAGGTTGTCAGCATGCTTCTTGGCTTAAATAGAAATATGGGGTTGTCTGATCAGCTCTTCTCTAGAGATGAGCAGGGAGGGTGAAGAGGAATGGATAAGTGCCAGCTGAATGAAAACCAGCAATACTGAGTGGAAAGGAGGAGTTTGCTGTCACAGTGTGAAGGGAGAAGATAGAGTTGCATAGAGGCATGTGCTTGGGGTCTTATACAGCAAATTGATTTGGACTGTAAACATTTACTTAGTCACAATAAAAATAAAATGAAATGAAATAAAAGCTAGACATACAAATACTATAGTCAGCTAGGGCTGCTCTAGCAGAAATACCACAGAATGGATGGCTTTAATAAAGGAACATTTATTCTTACACAGTTCGGTAGGCTACGAGTCCAAATTCAGGATGTCTGCTCCAGAGGAAGGTATTCCCCCTTGTCAGTTCTGGAGGAAAGTCTGGTATTGTAACAGAATTGTCCAGGGAGCATCTTGGCACAGGAACCTCAGGTCTGAAGGACACGCTCTTCTCCTGGTGCTGCTTGCTTAATGGTAGGAGTTTCCCAATTCTCTGCCTGCTTCTCTTTCCTTTTATCTCTTGTAGGATTAAAGGATTAAGGGTGGGGCAAGCCACACTTCAGAGAAACACCCTTTACAGTAGAGAAGGCAGGTGATCTTATAAAGGGATTTAAGTCCCAACCTAATCCTTTAACATACAGCATAGGAAAACCACAAAATAGAGGACAGTCACAAGATACTGGGAGTCATGGCCCAGCCACATGGCTACACACATTTTTGGGGGGACACAGTTCAATCCATGACAATGATCCAGCAATCCCATTCATACAAGTACATCCCAGAAAAATAACAGCCATTCCATGAAGACAAATCCATACTTAATTTCACTGCAGCATTATTTACAACAGCAAACAGATGGAAGCAAACCAAATGCCCATCAAGAGATGAACAGATAAAAAATTATGGTACATGCACACAGTGGAACACTAAAGAACAGCGATGAATGTGCATCACATCTTGCAATATGGATGAATCTGGAGGGTATATGCTAAATGAAATAGTCACAAAGGGGAAATACCACATGAGAGTACTGTCATAAACTGAAGAAAATGTTCACAAACAGGAGAAGGAATTCTTTGATGGTAGCAAGGGTGAGAAAGGAAGTCCCTCACTAGATAGTAGACAAGTTTCAACTCCGGTGAAGGAAAGGATAACACTCAGTATAGTGAAGTCAGAACAACTGGACCCAAGGAAAAACAGAGAAATTTCCAAGGCCATTGCTTTGGGGAACATCTAGGTCAACAGGCATAACAAAATTCATAAAGAAAATGTCCTACATCCCACTTTGATGCGTCTTCTCCGGGGTCTTAAAAACCTGATAGCAGCCACCTGAGATAGATCTATTGGTACTACCCCACCTGGAGGAAAGTACAATGAAGAAAACCAAAAACACAAGGAAAATAGGAGCCCAAAGAACTAAAGGGACACATCAAATCAGAGACTCTCCCAGCCTGAGATCATAAGAATTAGATGGTGCCCAGCTACCACCAACAGCCACCCTGACAGGGAACACAACAAATAGCTCTTGAGAGAACAGGAGAAAACGTAGAGAAACGTAGAGAAAACGTAGAACAGAATTCAAATTCACATAAAAACACCAGAATTACTGGTTTGCCAGAGACTCGGGGTACCCCGGATTCTACGGCCCTGAGATGCTCTGCTAACTCACAACTGAAGCCATTCCTGATTCCCACACTTTAGACAATGATTAGGTAGCTTTATATAACAAAAAGCAATAAGCATAAGCAACGCGCTTCTTAGTTCAATCAAATGTATGAGACCAAATGGGCAGCTCCTCTCCAAAGCGAGATGAGAAGGCAGAAAGACAAAGGAACTCGATGAATGAACACAGGGAATTCGGAGTGGAAAAGGGGAGTATGTTGTCACAATATGGGGATAGGAACCAACATCACAAAACAATATACATACACATTTCTGAGAACGTAACTGGAGTTGTAAACTTTCACCTAAAACACCCTGAAAACAACAATAACAAGAAGGACAGCCTAGACTTGGAAAGTACCCCAATTTTTATTCAACAACTCATTCAACACCTACTTTAGGTTAGACACTGTTCCAAGTTCTGGGGACACAGCAGCAAACCAACAGGCAATACTCTTGTGCTCTTACATCCTAAAACCATAATTCTCAAACTTGAGTGCAAGTGAGAATTACTTGGCAAACTAAGCACAGATTGCTGGGCCCTGCACTCATTCAAGGTTGTTCCTGTTCTAATGCCATTCTTACTTACTTTCTACTCTTTTTCATAGGTCACAGAGGCTTCAAAGCCAGAGCCAAGAGAGCTAGAAACTGCATCTAACCCTAGTAAACCTATGCTGGTGCTGTTAGGTGCCACTGAGTTGATTTTTGACCTAGAGTAACCCAAAGGGACACAGTAGAACTTCCCCATAGAGTTTTCCAGGCTATAATCTTTAAAGGGAGCCAATCACCTGCTTTTTTCTCCTACAGAGTCATTCAGTGGATTTGAACTGCCACCCTTCTTTAGTAGTCAAGCACTTAACCAGTGCAGCTCCAGCTGTACAGCCCTCATTAGAAAGGTTTTTCTGGAAAGGACGGAAAAAAAACATTGAAAACAACTGTAGAAAAGTACCCAGGTTACCACTGCCGCATTAAAAAACTACCCCAAACCTTAGACACTTCAGACTACCATTTTGTTTTGCACACACATGGTTCTGTGGGTCAGGAACTCAGGAAGGTCTTGGCTGGCAGTTTTCTTCCTGGCAGGTCTCTTTGGCAGTTGCAGACAGATGTCAGTTGGGGCTTCAGTCAGGTGAAGGCCTCTCTGTAGGGGACATCTAAGATGCATCCCACACATGACTATGCACCTATGTCAATGCCCAGTCTGCCCTTCAAAGCAGTTTTTGAACTCTTTATGGAATGGTCATCAGGCCTATCATCATACTATCTCTGATGTCCTGAAAGTCATCAGAACGTCTTCCTTTCAATATTTCTTTTATCTTCGAGTAAAGAAAAAAGTCACTGGGGGCCAGATCAGGTGAGAAGCGAGGGTGTTCCAATACAGTTATTTGTTTACCGGCTACAAACTCCATGACAGACACCTACAGAATTAAGTTTGCAAACTTGCCACCATGCCAGTATGCACAATGGCCATTCCAGAAACAGTTCCAAAATTGCTTTGAAGGGTAGAGTAGGCACTGGTGTCACTGAATAGCTTTCAAAGAGAAGTATCTTGAAGGTGAGTATAGTGATATTCACTAATGAGGTATAATTAACTTTACTGACTTAACTGTCAGACTTGCCTGTAGTCAACCCAAATCACTAGACATTGTGTTCAGCATTGGAGAACGACTAAAGAAGTACAGCCAGTGTTTCCACTGAAAAGGGTAAGATAATTTTCTCAATTTAAGGAGACCACAAAGTTATTATGCGTGTTGTTGTGGTTATTATGTGCCATCAAGTTGGTTCCTACTCATACAGACCCTGTAAGACAGAGTAGAACTAGACAGTCTGCCCCATTTTTACTGAGTGCTACATACTTTACACACATTATTTCTAATCCTTTCACCAATTTTATAAAGTTAATGATTTCTATTTCCCTAAGGCTTAGAGAAATTGACCTGCTCAAGGTCACACAGTGGAAAGTAAATAAAAAAACCAAACCATCTGCCACAGAGTCAATTCAAACTCATGGTGACCTCACGTATGCGTAGCAGAACTTGGCTTGACTGGGTTTTTAAGGCTGGCTTTTTGGAAGGAGATCACTGGGGCTTTCTTCCAGGGCACCACTGGGTAGTTTTGAATCACCAACATCTGAGTAGTTGAGCACAAATTGTTTGTGCTCCCCAGAAACTCCCAGGTGGCAAGTCCTAAACTAAGCCAAACTCAATGCCAATGAGGCAACCTTGACTCATAGTGATGTTATACAACAGAATAGAACTGGTCCATAGGGTTCCCAACACTGTAATCCTTACAGAAGCAGACTGCCACATCTTTCTCTCACAAAGTGGTTGGTGGGTTTGAACCGCTGATCTTTTAATTACAAGATGAGCACTAAGCACTGCACCACAAGGGCTCCTTAGCTGATAAGTATGGGGCCAAAAATTCAAAATAAGTTCTGTCTGACCCTAATATCCTAATCTCTAACTTAGAGTGACATAATTCGGTCTTTAAAGATACGTGCATTAATTTGAGCATATGCAGTCCCTGCATTTCCAAACCACAGCATCAGGTTAGAAAACATTTTATCTAAAGTTTTTTCCTATTACGAGTAACATATAAGATTATTTCATGTAATTCTGTCAAGAAGAAAGACCAGGATTAACATTTGTACTGAACATTTCCTTAGGAATTGAAATTATTCTTGCAGGGTGTAAGCAGATTTTGCTAAGAAATTCCAGGAAATTGAATCTTAGTGCAGATTTCCTTTATTTCTACTCTGCAAACATTGAATGAAGACAGCTGCAAGATCTGAGAAGAAAAGAGGTTAACTCAGTAGATATGGCCTTTTATTTTCCAAAATAGGGGATGGACGTACATCCATGAACAAAATGTCCTGTTAGCAAGTTAGCCCAAATCCTAGGCATTCCCTGGTTCTTCACAAGTGTCAGTGGAGGGAATCATTCCTGTGAGGGGATGCCTATCCAAAATTTACACACAGTGTGACACATGTAACACAGGTATATATCCACACTTTTGCACCTGAAATATACTTTTTGTTTTTTGCTGAAACATACACTAAGAAAATCTTCCATGTCAATAAACTCTTTTCCAATTGCTTAGGCTAAATGGGTCACTCACCTGCTCAGATACTTATATCGCTCACTGCAAGTCCAAACATCCATAAATAACTTATTATGACATATCATTCTTTCCAGACTTTCTTTCTACCTAACTTAGTCCAGTATCTGACACTTCAGGATAAGCCAAACCCAGTCCCCTCACCATGGTTTCTGTGTGCTGTCCCTCCCAACTTCCACCACATCTGTCAGTTTGTCACTGTGGTGGCTTCTGTGTTGCTGTGATGCTAGAAGCTGTACCGCTGGCATTTGGAAGACCAGTAAGGTCACCCATGGTAAACAGATTTCAACAGAGCTTTCCAGTTAAGAGAGACAATAGGAAGAAATACTGGTGATCTATTTCTGAATGAAGATCCTATGGATCACAACAGAGCACTGTCTGGCTCACTTACTTTGGACATCAACTGGTAGAGGACCTCATGTTTGCTGAATTAAAGGACCAACACAGATGAGGGAAACCCTCAGTGAGATGGTTTGGCACAGTTGCTATAACTATGTTACCTGAACTTGCTGGCAACTGTGAGAGTAACACAGGACTTGGCCATGGTTCATGCTGTTGTACATAAGGTCATTGCGATGGTTAAGGTTGTATGTCAATCTGTCTGGGCCATGATTCTCAGTGCTTTGGCAGTGAGGATGTAGTCTGGCAGCTATGTAATGATATAGTCACCTCCATAACGAGATCTGATAGAATGCAATCACCTCCATGATGAGATCTGTTACAGGCAGCTGATCTGATGTCAAAGAGTTTCCTTGGGGGGATGGCCTACATGCAACACCGGTAGGCTTTCTGGCCAAGATTGCTGGCTTTTGCTTGCTCCAGATCCTGCAACCGAGTGCTATTCATCTGACCTCTGGCTCTTGGGACTTGCACTAGCAGCCTACCTGCTGATCTTCAGATTGTCAGCCTCCACAAACAGCCTATGAGCTGGCACCCTGCCAGCTGACCTGCCAATCTTGGGTTTGGCAACCCATGAAGCTATGTGAGTCAGGAGAAACCTCCAGCATGACCCACATGCTTCCAGGCTCTAGAACCACTTGAGCCATTTCCTTGATATAAATCTCTCTCTGTGTCTATTTATACACTTTCCTGATTCTGCTAGAGAACCCAACCTAAGACAGTTGCTGTGAGTCAGAGCTAACATGATGGTAACTAACAACAAACACTCTCACAATTTATGTTGTCTTCAAACCTGTCCAGAAAAAAAAATGCCTTGCTGTTGAGTTGATTCTGACTCACGTGACCCTATAGGGCCGGATCTTCTCCCCATTTATACCTTTTCTAACTCTATCCTCCTGGGCCTACATCCAGACTCAGCTCTTCCAAGAACTTCGTACAGATGTCCCATTCCACTGTACCTTTCCAGTTTCCAATAGCCTTTGGTATTTAGGAGCTTTAAGATCCAACTTAATAGCTTAATATTTGGTGGTCTGTGACTTTACATACTCTGCTTCAGCAGCTCTCAAAAGTAAGTGTGCATCCAAATTACCTGGGGGACTTTAACCATCACCATCCACACATCACCCCCATTCCACTATTACCACAATCACCATCATCACCACCACCTCTACCATCTTTACAACCACCACCACCAACTTAATTGCTCACGTCACTACCACTAAAATCATTGCTACCACCACCATCATCTAATTCAATTATGTCTGGTATAGGAGTAAAGAATTGGCATTTCTAACAAGCTCCCAGATGACGCCAATGTCACTGGTCTGGGAACTATAGTACAAGAACCATTGATGTACAGCAAATAACATACTGCATGCCAGCTATGTGCCTCGGATTTTTCATCTGCAATAAGAGTATTCCAGAGGGTTACTGGAAACCCTGATGGCATAGTGGTTAAGTGCTACATCTGCTAGCCATAAAGGGTGGCAGTTCAAATCTGCCAGATGCTCCTTGGAAACTGTATGGGGCAGTACTATTCTGTCCCATAGGGTCACTATAAGTTGGAATCAACTTGAAGGCAGTGGGTTGGTGGGTGAAGGGATATTAAGCATAAGAATAAGGCGGGCAAGCTGGCAATCAATCCTAACTCATAGTTCATTTGTAGAAAAGACACCAAGATGCAAAAGAACAGAGTGAAAATGGCAGTCTTATAAACTCAACTCAGTTAAGATTCAGAAGAGCTAGTCTTTCAGAGTCAGATGAGGAATATAATCTAACATTGGAATTTAGAGTCAGAAATCAGACTGCAAAAAAAACTTCCTGGTATATGAGGAAAAATGCAGATTCCCAGTGATACTGACATGGCAGGTCTGGGAAGAATCCTAAGAATCTGCATTTCAACTAATACCCAAAGTGAGTGACTCTCCTGCAGGTGGGCCTTAGTTCATGGTTCAAGAAAGACTGCTCTAGAGGCTGCAAGTGAGAGAAACTCTCAAATCTACCCCACCTGCCAAAGCTGGCAACTGCAAGTAATTTATTTTAATTGACAGAACATTTCTACAGAAAGACAGTAGTGGGGAATAAAAATATATTTATCTTAGTATAATGTTTACCTTAGCATGATGTTCTAAAGGTTACTTTAGAATTCAGTTTATTAAGGGCTCATAAGTGTTGCTTGCTCTATTAATAAAGCACTTGCTGGCTGCCAAGTTCATCCTTCACTCTAACAGCCCACATCTTTGCCTCCGCAAAGCGGCCCAAGATGTACTGGCGCCATCTAGAGGCCACTGTAAGCACATGTAAGGCGCAAAGCAAGGGGGCTAAGTGCTGGAAGATGACAGAACACGACCAGTGTGGTGACAGGAACTAATAAATTGAACTTTAGAGCCGCTGTTGGTTGGATTTCAGTCATTTTTCAGTCATAAATAACTTGGAGAATCTTCTTTGGACCCTTTTCTCAAGTACTTGAGAGAATAGAAAGAGCACGGACTTTGAAATGTGACCGGCTTGGCTGAATCTCTGCTCCATCACCTAAAAGCTACGTGTACCAGACAAAAGACTTGGTGCCTGGCCTCACATCATCTGGGCTCACCAGCTTCTGACAGCAACTGGCCTCATCTATACTGCGTTCTCTCTCAGTTTCTGCACTGGGGCTTCTCTATGGCATGAGGCACCACTGTGAAAATCTATCAATTACACATGTGTACACACCCCTGTGGCAGCCCTTAACCACAGGGACCCAGAGCCCATAACAAATTCCTCCCTTTTCTATCTCAGACAGACAATTCTGAGAAATATTCCATCTACCCAGCCAGACAGTTCTGAGTAACATTCCACCCAGCTGCTCAGATGTTCCCAGGAGAATGAAGCAGGAAGTTCCTGTGACCCACAGTGACGGCCAATTCAAGAAAACCAACACTTATCTTACACTCTACTCTTCCCACATGTGTTCCTTATGATCACCTGCCAAACAAACTACTTGCAGATGAATCACTGCTACCCCTGCCTCTACCACTACCAGCCCTATCACTACGCCTGCCTCTACCACTACCAGCCCTACCACCTCCATGTCCACCACCACCACCACCCACACATCACCCCTCATTCCACTATTACCACAATCACCGTCATTACCACGATCACTGCCGTCTCTACCTCCTTTACAACCACTGCCACCATCATAATCACTAACGTCACTGCAGCCATAACCACGGCTATCACCACCATTACCATGACTTCCACCGTGACCACAAAGACGACTGCTGTCATGCACATGAGCCACGCTACAACCTCCGCCATCGCTGCCACTCCCCGTTACATCGCAACTATTACAAGCATCACAATCATCACCATTACCACCACTGTCATCTACACCACCACCCGTACCACCACCATCACCCACATCAGTCTTCATACAGCCATTAGTGACATCCACTCTCGCTGTCACCTCCACCACCACCAGCTCCACTAGCACCATCACTACCAATACCACCACCACCATCACCATCAACACCACTATCATGTCTCTCACCAGACCCAACAAGCTCCTTCTTTCCACACCCCGAGCACAGACAGCCAGACCATCACTACCACAGCTATTACCTCCACCACCACCATCGTGTTCATCACCAAGCACCACTAATATCACAATTCAGTACTTCATGGGACAAGATGGCACTACTCCAAGTCTCTCTAATTCTCTTCAGCCAGAGAAAATGCTAGAAACACCTCATTCTGTTATGATATAGCGGTCTCAGCAAACTCTAAACACTGGCTAATGTCAACATTTTCCAGTTAATCCTGACATCAGCTAGAATGTTCTGGCTTACTAAGATCTTGTGACAAACTTATCACTTGGCTATAACATAAATCTGTACTATATTTGTGTACCTTTTAGGAGTCAGAGTACTAGCATAGAAGGATGAAACTCTCAAAGTAAAATAACTAAAGGCAGAGAAACTCAATATTAACCCTAATCATATTAGCAATAAACTATAGAAGCCATAAATGAACTAGAAAAACCTTACATATAAGTATGTTCTTTCATTCAATAAGCATTTTAATACTCTTACGTGGCAAGCATCTACTGGGACTTGGAAAAACAGTAACAGACAAGGTTGGAGGTCTTTCCCACAGAAAATGTATGTAGTGAGTAGTGCAGACTACTGATGGGCAGGAAGGGGGAAATGCAGTGCAGTGTGACCAGCTCCATAATGGGGACAGGCAGAGGATATACCTTGATCCAGTTGAGGACAGAGTGTTCAGGGAAGTTATTCTGAAGGAATTAATCTAGTGACAGAGGAGTTAACCAAGTATAATTGGAAAGAGGAGGTGACAAGCATTCTAGGAAGCAGGAACAACATGGGCCAAGAAACTGAAGACACGGCATCACAGGACTGCAAGGCTATGTGCAAGGAGAAAGCGGGGAGAGGTGGAGTAAGAGAAGCTCGGGCCAGATCCTGAAGGGAATACATGCTACATTAAGGAGCTGGATTCCATTGTTTTCTACAAATGGAGTCTTTAAAACCATTTTTTTTTTTTTTTTTTTGGTCCTGGGAAGACAGCTTTGGAACAAAGCTCACTCAAATTAATGTTCCATAAGGAAGGAAATATTTTATTAGGAGCACCTAGGTTTTTTTAACATATTTTATTTATGCACCAAGAAATTAAAGAGAGCATGGGATTAGAGGGACATTTACATCTAATTTACTTCACAACTACTTCCCATGTATCTTATGATGACACACACTGAAGTTATTCTCATACATGGGCAGGCATGTAAGGGGGAGTTCCTTGTATCTGTCTGAACACTGTGTTTTGTGCTGACCCACAACCTCCTTCTTCCCACAGCCCCAAGCACAGACAGCCAGACCCTTGGCCACTGCTGCCTCCTACATAAGTGTCTAGGCTCATAGGCTTGGGATCATATCATAAACAAAGCAATGCTGCCAAATCCAAGTCCAGGCAGCATTCCCAGGAAAACTAGATAACCTTTGGGTGGATTGTGTTTTCCAAATTTGGCCACAACATTATCTCCCAGATCAAGAGGTGCCAGTGATATCTGTCATTTCCTGTTCCGGGTTGAACAGTGTTTCCCAAAACTTTACGTCCACCAGAAATATTAGAATGTGGCATTATTTGGAAATAGTTTGCACAGATGTAATTAGTTAAGTAAAATGAGGTCATGCTGCATTAGAGCGGGTCCTAATCCAATATGACTGGTGTCCATATAGGAAAAGACAAATGTGGACATACACACACACACACACACACACAAGATAGGCATGTGCAGATGGAAATAGAGACTGGACTTATGCTTCCATAAGCCAAGGAATGCCAAGGATTTCTGACACCACCAGAAGCTAGAAAGAGGCAAAAAGATTCTCCCTTAGACTTTTCCAGAGAACATGGCCCTGCTAATACCTTGATTTTAAACTTCTAGCCCTCAGAACTATGAGACTATAAATTTCTGTTGTTGTTCAAACAAGCCATCTAATTTGAAGTACTTTTCTACAAAAACCCTAAGAAACTAGCACACTTCCCTTGATTGTGGGCAGGTTTCACTTGCCCGTAATCAGTAGAACGCAGTGGAAGTAGCATTACATGACTTCTGAGGATAGACCACAAGAGACAACGTAGCTTCTGCTTTGCTTTCTGGAATTAATTGCCTTTGAAATTGCTAATCTACCACGTCAAAGTTCAACCTAGGTCGCCATGCTCTAAGGAAGCCGAGCCATAGACGAAGCATAAGCACTCTGTCAAGTAGCCTTGGAGTCCTCCCAACCCGGACAACATCTAATGTGAGTAAACCAGCTTCGGATGATCCCAGCCCACAGCTGTCATGTCACCCCCAGCCTCTGAGTCTTCTCATTGCAGGCTTCATACACTGTGGAGCAGAGAAGCCACCTCTGTTGTGTCCTTTCCAAATTCCTGACCCATGGAATCCATAAACCTAATGAAATGGCTGTTTTTATGCCACTTACTTTCAAGTGGTTTGTTACATAATGATAGTTAATGGAACAACAGCTTACACACACTTAGTTTATTATGTGCTAAGCAGTTCTGGAAAACCTAGTAGTGTAGTGGTTAAGAGCTATAGCTGCTAACCGAAAGGCCAACAGTACAAATCCACCAGGCACTGCTTGGAAACCATATGAGGCAGTTCCATCCGTCTGTCCTACAGAGTTGCTGTGAGTTGGAATCAACTCAGTGGCAATGGGTTTTCTGTTTGGTTTTGTTTTGAATATTTTACTTTTAAGTACAAGTTTACAATCTAAATTCATTTCCCATTTAAAACCCCAAACACATACCACTATGCAACTCTAACTGTTCTCCCCCGAGACCACTATCCCATGACAGCCTAGTCTTCCTTTCCATTCTGTATTTCTTGTATCCATTCAATCATTCTTCTGTCCCCACACCCCCATATTATTCACTAGCATCACTCTGTCTTATGTGATCTGACAATTTAGCAAATATAATTGTTCTGAGGGCTACATACCTCATTGCTGAATATCACTATGGTCACCTTCGAGGTACTCCCCTTGGAAAGATATGTACTGATGCCAGCGCCTAAAAGCAATTTTGGAACTCTTTCTGGAATGGCCATTGCACACAGTGGCACAGTGGTAAGTTTAGGAACTTAACTATGTAATTGCATGTAAGGGAGTTTTTAGCCAGTAAACAAATAACTGTGTTGAATACCCTCCCTGCTCACCTGATCTGGTCCCCAATGACTTTTTTCTTTACCCAAAGATAAAGGAAATATTGAAAGCAAGACATTTTGAGGACATCCAGGACATCAAGGTAATACAATGAAAGCTCTGTTGGCCATTTCACAAAAAGAGTTCCAAAATTGCTTTGAAGGCTGGACTAGGCATTGGTATCAGTGCATAGTTTCCCAAGGGGAGTACCTGCAAGGTGACCACAATGAGATTCAGAAGTGAGGTATGTAGCACTTTTTCAAGGATGAATTCATGAACCTAAATGGCAGTCCAGTTAGTTTTTGGTTTTTAGGCAGTGTTCTGTATGTTCCACACAGATGAAATGCAGTCTGTGGTGACACTTCAATTTCCCACATCACAGATAAACACACAAATGTACTGTTTGTCACCAATCTGTTTCACCTTGGTAATATGTTGCTATTGTTATGTGACTTAGCTGGTTCCAACTCACAGTCGCCTTATGTACAACAGAACAAAACCCTGCCCGGTCCTGGGCCATCCTCACCATCGTTTTGCTTGAGCCCATTGTTGCAGCCATGTGTCAATCCTTCTCCTTGAGAGTCTTCCTCTTTTTCAATGACCCTCTACTTAGCATGACATCCTTCTCCAGGAAATGGTCCCTCCTGATAATATGTTGAAAGTACATGACAAAGCCTCACCATCCTCACTTGTAAGAAGCATTGTGGCTGTATTTCTTCCAAGACAGATTTGTTGGTTCTTCTGCCAATCCATGGTGCCTTCAATATCCTTCACCAATACCATAATTCAAAGGTGTCAGTCCTTCTGCAGTCTTCATTTTTTGTCACCTGGCTTTTACATTGCACATCAGGCAACTGAAAATACCATGGCTTTAGGCAGTACCGCCTTAGTCTTCAAAGTAACATTTTTGCTTTACAAAAATGTTAACAGATTCCACTGCTTGGAATATATCCTACAGAAACAAAGGCAGTCACACAAACAGATACATGCACACAAACATTTATTGCAGCACTGTCCACAACAGCAAAAAGATGGAATCAACCTAGGCGCCCATCAACAGGTGAATGGATAAACAAACTATGGTACGTATACACAATGGGACACTATGTGTTGGTAAAGAAGAGTGGTGATTTCAAGTTTCAACTAGAAGATCTTTGATCTTCATCAGTGTTTCATGTCCTCTTCACTTCCAGCAATCAAGGTTGTCTCATATGCATATTTCAGGCTGTTGATGAGTTTTCCTACAAATCCTCCCATTGTTCAAAGGTTTGTCCCAGGGGCTCCTAATTCTTCTGGCACTTCTGGGTTGCATGAGTGAAGGTGCCAAGTGGGTGGTGCAGTGTTCTGCAAGAATCCTCATGTACTGGGTAGGGCTACATGGAAAAGAGGAAGCCCTGGCGACATAGTGGCTCAGTGTTACGCCTGAGAACCAGAGGTCAGCAGTTCATATCCTCCAGGTGCTCCCTGAAAACTCTGTGGGCAGTTCTGCTCTGTCTGTGAGGCTGGCATGAGTCAGTGGCAGTGGGTTTATGGGGAAGAGATGGGAAATCAGACTAGAACTGTGATTCTCACATTTCAAGTGCATCAGAATCACCTAGTGCCACACGCATGCACAGTTTGCTGGGCTCTGCCCTCCAGAGACGTAACCCTGGTGGTACAGTAGCTAAGCACTCAGTTCTTCAGTAAAAGGTCAGCAGTTCAAATCCACCAGCTGTTTCATGGGAGACAATGTGGAAATCTGCTTCCATAAAGATTTCAGCCTTGGAAACTCTATAGGGTCGTTCTGCTCTGTCTTATAAGGTCACTTAATTTGGAACTGACTGATGGCAATGTGTTTGATTTGGCCCCCAGAGGTCTGGGTAGAGGCTGGGAATTTTCATTTCTAGCAGGCTCCCAGAAGAAATGGATACTGCTGGCCCAGAGGCCACACTTGAGAACCTTGGCTCTAGACTTAGAAACGAGTGGTGGGAAGCTCAAGGCTTGTTCCCAACCAAGACCCTTGACCCTAGATCCAAGGCCTCGAAATTTCATTGTTCAGGAAAAGATCATGTTAATGATTCCAGACCTGGGGTAAGGCTATCTTGCTTTTGCTCCAGCAGTAGGTCAGAACACTGCTTTGCCCAGCCCACCATCCCCACATCTGGCAAGGAGACAGAGCTTTATCAGCTGTCCAGGCACAGTGGGTAACCCTGAACTCCTCCTACATCTGCCTACAGACTCCACCCCAGCACCCACCCTTAGCCCAATCCCTTAAGTCTAATAGTAAACTGCTAACTTCAAGTGACCTTGTCTTCTGTTATCATGAGAAGAAAAAAATATTCTATCATCCCACAAATGCCCACCTTATAACTTCCAACCTGTGACAAGCAAAATAACTGTTGGTCCTTGACTCTGTTACTAGGTCCCAGTGCCACAGTCCTTGCCTTCTACTGATCAAGAATGAACAGGAAAGGCACACAGAAACTCTCCTTACGAGCAAGACTTATTCAGAAGGAAATGAAGCCTGCAGAAGGAGATGGAGAGGGCCTGACGTGCAGCACTAGCCTCCAGTCCACTGAACAAAGGTGTATTTGGAGCTCTTAAAGATTTTGAGGTGGGAAAGGGAATTTCTGATTTATTGATTATATTGCAGGGGAGGGGAAAGTAGAGCCAGAGTAAAAAAGCACACTCACAGGGACTTCAAGATGATCCCAGCAGTGAAGACTTCTGAGACTTGTCGCAGATTTCTGACTAGTGTTACATGTACGCATTTTCTTGATCTCTTGGTTCCAATTTCCCAGTCCTGACTGTAGCCTTCTGATCAAATCTGGACTTTCTGCATGTATGAGGTCTGACAATTAAGTTCACGAACTGAACTGTTCGGAGTGCTACATACCTGATCACTGAATATCACTATGGTCATCGTTGAAGTGCTCCTCTTGAGAAGCCATACACCAAGCCAGCACCTAGTGCACTCTTCAAAACAATTTTGACACTCTTTCTGGAATGGCCATTGCACATGGTGCCATGGTGGCAAGTTCAGAAACTTAACTTTACAGTTGTCTGTAAGGTTCTAGCCAGAAGAGAAATAACTGTATTGGAACACCGTTCCTACCCCCAATGATCTGACCCTCAATGACTTTTCTTTACCAAAGATAAAGGAAGTATTGAAAGGAAGACATCTGGACAGCATTCAAGACATCAAGGGTAATACCACAACAGCTCTGATGGCCATTCTAGAAAAAGAATTCTAAAATTGCTTTGAAGGATACACTAAGCACTGGCATCAGGGAATAGGTTCCCAAGGGGAGTACTTAAAAGGTGACCTTAGTGCTATTCAATAATGAGGTATGCAGCACTTTTTCTACAATGAGTTCACAAACTTAATTGTCTCTCTTGAACTCTAGGATTGGTTTTATTTGAATCCTTCTGAAAAGCAACTCAGGAATTTTATACAATCACGTGAATTACCCATCTCAATGTCCCAACATATGGCTAAATCTTTGGGTCTTTTTTTTTTTTTTACTGCCTGTCTGTAATTTTTTGCACTGTTTACTGAAAGGTGTCTGCATGAAAAGAATTTGAGAAATCTACTTCCAGGCATTCTGTTTTATTTCTAAGGAAAAGGAGTTCAAAAGACGCCTTCCAGTCTCACTGTCTCAGTTCCTTAGCTATACTGGCTCACTAATTTTAATAGGGACCATTTTTCTTTTCTTTCATAGATTGAGGGCATTGGAATCAGAAACTAAGAAAATTCCAGTGAAAGAGAAGATAAGCTTTGTTCCCCAACAAACGTAATCATTTTGGCTCATTTGAAATGTCCCCAAAACGGATCCAAATCCACTGCCTTGGTAGAGTCATAATGATCCCAGAGGACAGAGTTAAACTGCCCCATAGGGTTTCAAATGACATAAATCTTTACAGAAGCTGATTGTCACTTCTTTTTCTTACAGAGCAGCTTTCAGTTTCAAGTTGCCGACTTCTCAGTAGCAGTGGAGTGCTTAACCACTGTGCTGCCAGGGCTCCTATTGAAAACATTATGTTCTATCACACAAAACTGCCATTTTTGTGGGTCAGAAAACAGTAAATAACTGCAATTTCATATCCTAAGTATATTCAAATATATACAATCTTATATACAGCTTATTTATAAATATCTTAATTATTCCAATGAGATAATTTAATTTTATATATATTCACTATATCTCTACCTTAGTTATCCATCTTCTAATTTTAATTATATGTATTCTATTATTATCATGGAAACGCTGGTGGCACAGTGGGTTAAGTGCCACTCTGCTAACCGAAAGGTCAGCAGTCTAAATCCACCAGGTGCTCCTTGGAAACTCTATGGGGCAGTTATACTCTGACCTCTGGGGTCGAGTCCAGACTCTATCTGACATCTGGGGTCCAGTCCAGACTTGACGGAAGTGGGTGTTTTTCTTAGTTTTACTATTATCATAATCATATATACCTTTGTTTTGTATTTACATATATTAATTTGTACGTAGTGTACATATACTGGAAACCCTGGTGGTATAGTGGTTAACTGCTATGGCTGCTAACCTAAAGGGCAGTAGCTCGAATCCACCAAGTGCTCCTTGAAATCTCCATAGGGTAGTTCCACTCTGCCCTACAAGGTCTGTGCAAGTGAGAATCAACTTGATGGCAGTTGCCATCAAGTCAGTTCTGACTCACATTGACCCTGTAGGTAGAACTGCCCCATAAGGTTTCCAAGGAGTGGCTGGTGGATTTGAACTGTAGACTTCTCAGTTAACAGCTGAGCTCTTAACCACTGCACCACCAGGTCTCCATACACTGGTTATATATTGTTTAATTTTAAGTATATTTTAATTAAAAATATTCCATAGTGTGTCCTAGTTATATATTTTTTGTATGTATATACACACATAGATATAGGTATCAAAATCATGAATAGTCCAATTATAGGTATGTTAATTGTATACATTTCAATTACACATCTTTAACACTTAACATGGAAACTGGCAGCATGGTAAGTGCTATGACTGCTTACCAAAAGGTTGGCAGTTCTAATCCTCCAGGCACTCCGTGGAAACTCTATACGAGCTCTACTCTGTCCCATAGGGTTGCTAGAAGTCAGCATGGACTCAATGGCAATGAGTTTGGTTTTTGGAATGTTAAAAGTTTTTTAATTATATTTATACGCATACATATGTATATAGATAAATATGGTTATATGTAAAATTATAACATATTTATATAATCAGAAGACACACCCACACAAATTTACAGCAGACTAAATTCAAAGTCTAACCTCTTAAAAAAATCAGGACTGTTGCTGTTGGTCTTTTCCACTTTCAGGAAGGATGTTTGAATTTCCAAGAGCATAGCACCCCCTTGTGTCTTTCTGTAGAGATACATGTGGATGTTGTAGCGCGTTACCTCTAGATGGGGCTCCTTGTCACTCACTTATTCATTCAACAAACATTTACTTTAACACCCACTATGAACCCTATGAAAACCCTGGTGGGTAGTGGTTAACTGCTATATCTGTTAACAAAAAGGTCAGCAGTTCAAATCCACCTTGGAGCTCCAGTTCTACTCTGTCCTGTAGGGTCGCTATGAGTTGAAATTGACTCAGTGGCAGTAGATTTGGTTTTCGATTTATGAATCCTGTACTGGGCCAAAGTCAGACTACAGCGGCTTCCAGTCAAAGCTTCTGTGGGACTTCAGGGCAAATTAGCTCCATCCTCCTGGCAAAGACCAAAAATGTGAGAAGCAGGTTGAGTGCAGGAAGTAAGCTGCAGAATATCCCACCTACCTGAGGCAGCGTCTGCTCAGCTCTAGACAGTTTTTCCAAGAACAGAATATGGGCTCAGCATTTTTCTAACCCACTATCCATCTGTCATTTTGTCATATAGTGGGAGCTTGCATGTCGCTGTGATAATGGAAGCTATGACACCAATATTTGAAATAACAGCAGGATCATCCATAGTGGACAGGTTTCAGTGAGTCTTCTAGGCTAAGACAGACTAGAAAGAAAGTCCTGAAGATCTGCTTCCAAAAATCAGCCAATAAAAACTCTATGGATCACATGGCCCCTAGACCTGCTGCTGCTCCTGACCGGAAGACACCACTGAGGTCAACTCTTCGGACAAAAATGGACTGCACTTGGGGACACAGTGTAACCATATGGTGTGTGTACTTTATGGTTCTATGCTTTATTGGATGCTGCCCTACTGTCCTACTTTCGAGATGGGAGAGGAGAGGGTGGAGATGAGGAGACAGGAGATTGTTAAGAGGACACGACATTTATAGAATGAAAAGAAGGAGTGTGCAATCACTGGGCAAGGTGAGCAGAAGGAGTTGCAGATAGGTGGGCATGCAAATTTGGATTGTATACTTTCACTTAATCATGATTAAAAAAAAAGAAACTCTATGGACCACAACAGAACACTGCCTGACTCACATGCTTTGGACATACTTTCAGGAGGGATCAGTCACTGGGGGAGGACCCCGTGTTTTGTGACATCAAAAGCCAACCAAAACGTTGGAGACCTTTGGTGAGACGGACTAGCACAATGACCACAATGATGGACTCAGACACTGTTTTGGTCATCTGGTACTGCTCTGACAGAAATACCATGAGTAGATGGCTTTAAAAAAAGAAATGTTTATTCTTACACACTCCAGTAGGCTACAAGTCTGAATTCAGGATGTCCGCTTTATAGCTTTCCCTCTTTATAGCCTCTGGAGGAAAGTCCCTGCATTACATCAGTCTTTGATTAGAGAGCATCTTGGCACAGGAACCTCATGTCTGAAGGACGCACTCTTCTCCCAGTGCTACTTTCTTGACGGTATGAGGTTCCCCAATCTTTCTGCTTGCTTCCCTTTCCTTTAATCTCTTGTGGGATGAAAGGGTAAAAGGTAGTACATGCCACACTCCAGGAAAAGTCTCTTTACATTGGAGCTGAGAGGTGACCTTAGGAAGGGTGTTCCAGTCCCACCCTAATCCTCTCTAACACAATACACTCTATTAACCACAGTCACATGATACTTGTAACCACAGGCCAGCCAAATTTCTGTACATATTTTGGCGGGGGACACAATTCAATCCATGACAAACATGCTGGTGGGTAGAAGGATGATGTGGGACGAGGCAACACTTTTTTCTGTTGTACATAAGGTCACCATGAATTGGAGTCCACTCAACCACTCAACCGTGTGCTCACTCCCCCCACCCCACCCCCACATCCTCATTTTCTCCAAGAGGAGACCTGGTCTGTGGAGCAAAAGTCAGCAAAAGAGAGGCCCTATCTTCTGGACCCACATGTTCCTACGCCACGTCCTTTCAACACTGAAAGGGTGAGGGCTCTCAGAAAGCAAGCCTTTGCTTATTCTTTTCTATTCTCTTAAGTTTTATCTGGCATATTTGTTCGGAAAACCAGTTGTTTGATTAAAGAGAATCTTGCTTAGATTTTTGTTTGATCATTTGGTTAAGACTGCCATTTAGTAAATCCTTTTGGAAACTGCAGTTTTGGTTCAGATTTGGGCATTTGAAGCATTCAAGAGGTAATTAATTCTTTTTTAAAGAGCTCTGGATCTACGTAAGTCACAAAATTTGGGTCTTTTTGTGACTCAGCAAAAACCTGGAAAATAGTGCTCTGTCTTGCCAAAATCTCAGGGTGAGGTCACGGATCCTAACCTATGCTATGAAATTTAAAGGATAAGTGGTAGTTTTTTATGACACAGTTAATCAAGGGGGATCACAATGCTAAATTTCATCAATAGCTTTTAAGTACTTTCCAACTGGAAGAACTGTAATATTTAAGTTCTAAACTACAAGACTAGGTCTCTAGTCATCAGAATAAATTAAGTTCAAAAACAAAGAAACAAAAACTTGAATCTTAGAGCTTAGTATCTTCGATAAATAAGGCTGGATTTTCCCCCTGGTTTGGGGTTCAAATTTAAAATGCCATGAACTGAGTATGTTAGAAGTAATTTGGAATTTCAGTGACCACTTACGAAAAACGAGCCTTTCATCTGTGTTGTCCTTTCTTCCTCTTTGGGAAACATTGCATGATGCTCAGGTTTTCTCAAAAGATCTAATATTACTCCATCTGAGGTGTGGAAAGTTAATAAGTTCTATTTAGAAGCTGTTTTTCCATTGCATTGAGTCATTCTTACCAAAGATTGCTGTATACACTTTAATACTAGAATCCTCATATGCCTGTTTCGTGGGGTATTGTTTAGTGACTTTAGGCAGTCTGTTCCTTTTGTCCTGAGTTTGCTTCTCGTCTGGAACATTGTATCTAAGGTTTTGTTTTATATTAGGTTGGAAGCTATGGCTGAGAACTGCTGTTTTTTATAAGGCTATCTTAGAACCTCAGTTCTTTCCTCATTGTCATGGCCTGAATTAAGTCTGATGAAAAAATGTGCGTAGCTATTTGGCTAGGCCATGATTCCTGGTATTGAGTGACATTCCTCCACGTTGTAAACCCTGCCTCCGTGATGTTAATGAGGAAGGATGAGCAGCAGTTGGGTTGGTGGGGCAGGACTCAATGGATAAGATTGTATTGTACCTTGAGGCAGTCACTTGAGACACAAAGAAGCTAGCAGAGAGATTTGGGGACCTAATACCACCAAGAAGCAGTGCCAGGAACAGAACATGTCTTTTGGGCCTGGGGTCCCTGGGCCTCAGAAGCTGTGAGTCCAGGGGAAGACTGACCACAATGACCTTCCTCTAGAGCCAAAAGAAAGCCTTCCCCTGTATCTGGTGCCCTGAATTTGGACTTCTCACCTACTGGACCGTGACAGTAAAATTTCTCTATTTAAAACCATGCACTGGGAGGCGGAGTCCAGATGGCAGACTAAGCCCATGTCTCCTCATATCCCTCTGGAAACCAAGACCTGAACTGATAATCAAACGGAGCCTTCTGATCACCTAATGAGCCTCAGAACACGGCACAAGGCTGTTACTTGGGACTTCATACTACTGAGCGAAAAACCTCCTCTTTCGCTGACTCTCACTCCTGGCTAGCCCTGGCTCTCCAGACGGAAGGTAAACACACGATTTTGACTTTTTTCTCCCTCTGTCTTGGCTGGCGGGAGGAGCTGGGTCTTGCCTAGTGGCTAGACACAGACACGCTGCTGGGGGGATAGGCAGGCGAAATTCCCATATTTTGAGAGCCACGCTTGGGACTCTGTTAATCTAATCACTTTGAGCCTGTTGTTTTATATCTGCCTCAGTGGGGTTTGTACAGAATTTAGGAGTCAGTGTGCGGGACGCCATGTTGGTACTGAGATTTTAGTGGGATCTAATTCTCAGCCTGGGAGCCAGCTCCTGCAAATAGGACAGCTCTTCTCCAACAGAAAGGCAGTAATTTACCGAAGTCCACCTACATTGGGGGTCCTGCAGCAGAAGCAGAGGAATCACTACCTCTCGGCACCTGTAGCCCCTCTATCTGCTGCCTGTGTGGAGGATGCTATTCTGGATACGGTGGCCACAGCTGGACCTAATTCTTAGCTTGGGAGCCAGAGCCTGCCCACAAGAGAGCGCTTTTCTATCACAAAAGCAGTACTCGATGCAGTGTTGCCTAAGGCTAGGCCCTGTCAGCAGAGGCCAACAGGGCACTAGCAGTGTTGTATTCTGAACTAATTTGTTATCATCTGGGGTTGGATATAGTGGCGCTTACTTTGTCAGTTGAGAAGAGGGACCTCTACACCTGAAAACCTGACTGCCTTGTGAAGTGGTCAGATACCTTTTGCTTTACATTTTAAGACAGCCTAGAGAAACATTTGCAATCCATCCTCACAGTACCTCTTCCAGCCTCTATATACTCACATGGGACCCCAAAAGCAACAGACACTTGTTGCATAAAAGAAATCACCCATGGCTTCAGAAGGCTCCCAAACAAAGCAAACAAGGAGTATTCCAGATGAAGAAACTTTTATGAGAGCATCAGCAAGTGAATACAAAATGATTATATACAGAGCCCTTCTAGACCTTATACAAAATGCAGGAGAACAAAATGAAAAATTAAGCAAGCTGTTCGATCTGATGGAACATCAGTACTTTGAAATCCAACAGATCAAGAACAAAATCAAAGGAATAAAAACTTCCATGCAAAGCCAAGAAAACAGAATGGAACAAATAGAAAAAAGAATTTTTGACTTGGAAGACAGAGCTACTGAGGCCAGCGTCTATGAGTAGAAATCAGAAAAAAGAAACAAGAAAAATGAAGAAACATTAAAAAGCATGTGGGACTCTATTAAGAGAAACAACCTTTGATTAATTGGAGTCCCTGAATAGGGTGAGACATCTGAGAACACAGAGAGTATCGTTGCTGAGCTGCTGAAAGAAAACTTCCTAGAAATCGTGAAGGAAAAGAATACAGACATCTCAGATGCATATTGTACGCCACCCAATATAGAAAGACTCCAAGACATATTATAATCAAGCTTAACAAAATGAAACATAAGCAGCAACTCTTAAATGCAGCAAGACTCAAGGCAAAGCTAACATTCAGAGGGAAACCCTGTAGGCTCTTGCCAGATTTCTCAGCAGAAACCATGCTGGCACGGAGACAGTAGCATGACACATTCAAAGCCTTGAAGGAGAAGAACTTCCAACCAAGAATTATATATCCTGCAAAACTATCTTTCAATTATGAAAATGAAATTAAGACATTCCCAGATAAACAGAAACTCAGGGACTTTGTAAAAACCAAACCCACACTACAAGAAATACTGAAAGAAGTTCTTGGCTCTGGCTTAGAAGAACAAAACCACTAACTTTATATTTTAGAATGACACACTACTCAATACTCTACTCATTTAGGGAAGGCTCCAAAGTCAATCACAGCTTTGATATAGAAAGAGGCAATCCAGTGATCATCATGAAAACTATGGTGTCATCATAATAAAAATAGGGATGTATTACAGTTGTTATAGTCCTTCCAGATGGAGAGGAAGATGACAAGACTGGTAGTAATTAAAATTGGGTTTATATATAGTTTATTAAGGGGGATCATAGGGGCAGCTGTAAAGCACAAAGATGTATCACATCATTTCAAGAAGTGTAACACAGGAGTCTCAACAACTACAAAATCAGCTCTGAAAAAGGTGAAAAATCACCTGACAAAAAATAATGCCCCAGAACAGACTAATAAGAACAACAGAGAAAACATCAACATAAAAATAAAGACATGACAATGGCAGCAGTGAACACATACCTATCGACAATTACATTGAATGTGAATGGACTGAATGCTCCAGTAAAGACACATCGAGTGATATCTTGGATCAAAAGACATGACCCATTCATATGTTGTCTATAAGAAACTCACTTGAGACCTAAAGATAGGAACAAACTGAAAATTAAAGGATGGAAGAATATATATCAAGCGAACAATGAACAAAGAAGAGCAGGGGTGGCAACTCTAATCTCAGACAAAATCAATTTTAATGTCAAATGCACCATCGTGGACAAAGATGGACACTATTTATTGCTCAAAGGTTCAATACACAAGCAAGACTAAACTATATTAAATATTTACGCACCTAGTATCAGAGCACCTAAATACGTCGAAGAAACACTGACTACACTCAAAAGAGAGTTAGATGACTCCACAATAATAGTGGAAGACTTTAACACTCCACTCTCATTACTAGACAGATCATCTAGAAAAAAGCTCAGTAAAGATACAGAAGACCTCATTGACACAATTAACCAACTAAACCTCATTGATATATACAGAACTTTCTACCCATCAGCAGACAACTACACTTTCTTCTCCAGTGCACATGGAACATTCTCCAGAATTGACCATGTGATAGGCCATAATGCAATGCTCAACAAAATCCATACCACTGAATTACTGCAAAGCATCTTCTCAGATCATAAAGCCATCAAAGTTGAAATCAATAGCAGAAAAAACATAGAAAGTGGAACTCTTGGAAACTGAACAACATCTTGCTCAAAAAAACATGGGTTACACAGGAAATCAAGGATGAAATAAAGAAATTCATGGCTTCCAATGAGAACAAAAACACTTCCTACAAGAACCTATGAGATACAGTCAAAGCAGTGCTCAGAGGTCTGTTTATCTCCATAAATGCACACATCTCGAAGGAAGAAAGAAACCAAATCAAGGAACTAACCCTACAGCTTGAACAAGTAGAAAGAGAACAACAGAGGAACCCCTCGGGCACCAGAAGAAACAAGATCATAAAGATTAGAGCAGAGTTAAACGAATTAGAGAATAGAAAAACAATTGAAAAAATTGAAAAGACCAAAAGCTGGTTTTTTGAGAAGATCAACAAAATTGACAAACCACTGGCTAAACTTACTAAAGAAAAGCAGGAAAGGAAACAAATAACCCAAATTAGCAATGAGAAGGGAGTTGTCACCACAGAGGCAACAGAAATCAAAAATATCATAACAATACTATGAAAGACTGTACTATAACAAATTTGAAAACCTAGGGGAAATGGACAAATTCCTTGACTCATACCACCTACTCAAATTATTACAATGTGAAGCAGGACAACTTAATAAACACATCACAAAGGAAAAGATTGAAAATGTCATCAAAACACTGAACCAAAAAAAGTCCGGGCCCAGATGGCTTCACTGTAGAATTCTACCAAGCTTTTAAAAAAGAGTTATCTCCAATACTACTGAGACTATTTCACAGTATAGAAATGGATGGAGTACTCCCAAACTCATTCTATGAAGCCAGCATAACCCTGATACCTAAGCCAGGGAAAGACCCAACAAAGAAACAGAACTACAGACCGATATCACTCATGAATCTAGATGCAAAAATCTTCAACAAAATTCTTGCCAATAGAATACAACAACATATCAAGAAAATAATCCATCATGACCAAGTGGGATTCATACCAGGGATGCAAGGATGGTTCAACATCAGAAAAACAATCTATGTGATTAACCACATAAATAACACAAAAGACAAGGATCACTTGATTTTGTCCATTGATGCAGAAAAGGCATTTGATAAAGTCCAACACCCATTCATGCTAAAAACTCTTAGCAAAATGGGCATAGACGGCAAATTCCTCAACACAATAAGGGCCATTTATACAAAGCCAATTGCCCACATCACCCTGAATGGAGAGAGACTGAAAGACTTTCCCTTGAGATCAGGAACTAGACAAGGATGCCCACTCTCACCTCTTCTATTCAACATTGTGCTAGAAGCTTTAGCCAGAGCAATTAGACAAGACCAAGAAATAAAGGGCATCTCCATCAGCAAAGAGGAAGTTAAAATCTCCCTGACTGCAGATGATATGATTGTATATGCAGAGAACCCCAAGGAATCTAAAAGTAAACTACTCAAACTGATAGAAGAGTTCAGCAAAGTCTCAGGATAGAAGATAAACATAAGTAAAGCAGTGCCAAGCCAAGTGCCGTCGAGTCGGAGTAGGATTCCTTTATACCAACAACGAGACTGTTAAGGAAGAAATTATCAAATCAATACCATTTACAGTAGCCCCTAAGGAGATAAAGTACCTAGGAATTAATCTAACCAGAGACATAACAGACCTTTACAAAGAGAACTACAAGCCCTTACTACAAGAAACTAAGAGAGACTTAGATAAATGGAAAAACCTACCCTGCTCATGGATAGGAAGACTTAACACTGTGAAAATGTCTATTTTACCCAAAGCAATTTATTTATATAATGCAATCCCAATACAAGTTCCAGTAACATTTTTTAATGAGATGGAGAAACAAATCACCAATTTTGTTTGGAAAGGGAAGAAGCCCCGAATAAGTAAGGTACTATTAAAGAAGAACACACTGGGAGGCCTCTCATTACCCGACCTTAGAACATACTACACTGCCACAGTGGTCAAAACAGCCTGGTACTGGTACAAGAACAGACAGATGGATCAATGGAACAGAATTGAGACCCTAGAGATGACTCCATCTGCCTATGAACAGCTGATATTCGACAAAGGCCCTAAGACATTAAACTGGGGTAAAAACAGTATCTTCAACAAATGGTGCTGGCAAAATTGGTTATCTATCTGCAATAAACTGAATCAAGATCCATACCTTACACCTTATACAAAACCCAACTCCAACTGGATAAAAGACCTAAATATCAAACCTAAAACGATAAAGCTCATCCAAGAAAAGGTAGGAACAACAATGGAAGTTTTAATACACAATGAGGACAGACTCCAAAATCTGTCAAAGAAACCTCAATCAACAGAAGAGAAAATAGATAAATGGGAGCTATTAAGAATCAAACACTTTTGCTCATCCAAAGACTTTATTAATAGAATTAAAAGAACACCCACAGAATGGGAAAAAGTATTTGGCAACTCTATGTCAGATCAACACCTGGTCTCCATAATCTATAAGATACTACAAAATATCAATAAGAAGAAGATAAACCATCCAATTAAGCGATGGGCAAAGGAGATGGACAGACATTTCACTAAAGAGATCCAGGTAGCCAAAAAACACATGTGGACACGTTCACAATCTTTAGTTATTAAAGAAATTCAAATTAAGACGAAAATGAGATACCATCTCACCCCAACACGGTTGGCCATGATCCAGAAAACACAAAACAGCAAGTGCTGGAGAGGCTGTGGAGAAAGTGAAACCTTCCTACACTGTTGGTGGGGTTGCAAAATGGTCCAGCCTCTTTGGAAGGCAATCTCGCGCTTCCTTAAAAAAATGGATATCGATATACCATTTGACCCAGTAATTCCATTACTTGGAATATATCCTACAGAATCAAGGCCTTTCACACCAACGGACACATGCACCAGAATGTTTATCGCAGCACAGTCCACGATAGCAAAAAGATGGAATCAACCCAGATGCCCAACAACAGAAGAATGGATAGGTAAACTATGGTACATATACTCAATGGAGCACTACGCAATCATAAAGAATAACAATGATTCTAGGAAACATCTCCTAACCTGGTTTCAACTGGAAGACATTATGTTGAGTGAAAGTAGTCAGCAACAAAAGGACAAATATTGTATGAGACCTCTACGATAAGATTCCCAAAACAGACTTGTGTACAGAAGAAAAGACTCTTTGACAGCTGGAAGGGAGGGGTGGGAGGGAGGGCAAGGGCGGGAGGGTTTAGATTAGATAGTTGCTAGAAATCTGGTTGGGAGAAATCGGTGATAGCACACATTAGAAACAAGAACAACATTAAGTGGACTTCAGCATAGCTTGAGTACTCCTTCCATCTTAACCCAATATTGCAAGGATAGAGTAGCTGGGGCAGGGGGGCAAGGGACCATGCTCTTAGGTGAAATCGAGGCCAATTGGCACAACTAGCGTTTTGCTAAGAGAGCTCTCTGCACCCCACGTTGGTGAGTGGCGTCTGGGGTCTTAAAAGCTGCCAAGCTGCCATCCGAGGACACAGCAAATGGTCCCAACTCAGCAGGAATGGATGCTCACTGAGGACCAAAATGACATGCGGTAAAGACAACGTAGAAGACAGAGAGACCCACAAGAGTGGGTGCCTACATCGACTTGGGACCGGAAGAACCAGAAGGTGCCCGGCCACCACCAGCGATAGCCATGATGGAGCTCACTAGGTTGAGTCTCACTGGCAACACAAGAATAAAAAGGGGTACATCCTGAGATCTCCACTAAAAGACCTCAGTTGATGATCCAGCGGTTTCTGGGTTCCCCTGGGAGCATCGCCCCTGGCCCTGATGCTGCCCTTACCCATAAATTACAACGAAGGTCCACTCTTTGGACAGGAATGGATTGGACTTGGCAATGCAGAGTGACCATATATTGGAAGCACTTTATGGTTCTATACATCTATAGGATATCATCCTACTGACCTCTGGCTGGAGGAAGGGGAGTGGATGGAGAGGAGGGGAAAGGAGGCTGTTGGGAGGATGAGACAGGTATGGAGCAGAGAGGAACAGTGTGCTGTCACCTGACAGGGAGAGCAGTGGAAGCTGCATGTAGGTGGGCATGTAAATTTATACGGGAATGTACATTTTCACTTAGTCATGTTAAATAAAAAATAAATAAATAAATAAAAACCTAAAAAAAACCCATCCACTTGTGGTACTTCTGTTATCACAGCACTAGATGACTAAGACACTCATGCAAGAAAAACTGCATCCTGTGTCTGTCTTAGGATTTAGACTTTTAATAGCTACTTGGACAGAAGTTAATATAAATCAGTCTACTTGAAAGTACACTAAAATCTTTCTGTTCCGTATGTCAGTCTTAAAAGAAAAACATTTCTAAGTAACTTAAGCTAGGCCTTACATGAAATGTGTTTTATTTAAAGGAAAAGGATGGTTTTGTCTTAAAGTAAAAGTAGTAGTTCCAGAATAGTCAAGGAAAAGATGCCTAGGTGAATTTAAACATACACAAATGATTTGGAAAGACCTAATCTTGTTTTCTACCTTGAGTTAAAAAATAGGGAGGGTAGGGCAGGATCAGGCCTCCCCAGTCCCTAATCTCCAAAGTTATATAGCTTCAAGGAAACTCTATAGCTATTTGGAGACCTTTTAAGACAAATAGCAGAGAGGAAAGAATTGCTGCTTTGCCATGGTTACCAAATATCTAGTGGTTCCCAATTGTAAAAGAACTGTAAACAAGTCTTCTCTATCGTAGGGGAACTCTGAGAAATATCCAAAATGGCCTGATAAAGTGTTTCCAGCAGTAGCCAGAGGCTTAAAGTTATACCCGTATCAACAAACTGGCCAACTGAGCAGAAATTTCTTAATTTCCAAAGCCAGATGATAAAAACTTTGAAGGCTAAAATTAGATTGAGAAAAACTTAGAATGTTTAAAAGAAACTTTATTTCAACTACAGTTACTGCTATGGCATACAGGCTTCAAGTAATTTCTGAGACACTTTAGGTAACTTAACTTAAGCTTACATACTTTCGCTTTTTATGTCACAAGAGAAAGGACATATGTGTATACATATATATTTAAATCTGTTAATGAGTGAGCTGAACTTTGCTATCTAAAGGGATACATTACAAGAGGTATACAGCAAAGACAACATTTAAGAAGTTTACTGAAAAATGAATTTATTTGATACGGTCAAAAGATTTCTTTGATGTTTAATGGTTTAATTTATATGATTTTTAGCTTTAATGTACATAGCATATGAGTTTTTTGCTGCTAAAGTAACAAAATTTTCTTTGATTTCTGACTTGAAGAGTTAATTTATTCTTTGTGTAATCTATCTCAAAGGCAAAGGTTTGGCCTCTGATTAGAACAGGATTTATGAGCCAAAAACCAAGCCACAAACTTTTAGGCAGTAAAAAAAAAGCTAAGATATTTACTTTAAGATCTTTGGTGAAATAAATTAAATACTATTCCTTGATAACCTGTAATAAACTTCTCACAACTATGAAACTTCATGGAAAGCCAGAAATATTTTTTTATAAAGGAAAAGTGCCAAAAAAAATGTTATTTTAACATAGAATGTGTTCAAATCAAGAGGATCACCTCATTCTCTTTGAGTTAAAATTTATGTTAGTACTTCCTCTTGTATTTTTGCCTAATATTAAACAACTACTACATAACATTGTGTCACAATTTTTACTATTCTTTATTGATAACTCCATCACAACTTCCTGTTTTTTGAATCCAGCATCATCAAAGACAATGGTTTGACTGAGGAATTCAAATTATCTACACATAAAGCCTTTTAAATTACTGTTCAGGTATTTAGAGACTTAACAGTCTTGGTATATTTTTAGTATTATTCTGACTATGTGGTATTATGCCTCAAGATTATTATGTATTATATCTGAAGTCCTTTAAAGACACAGTGAATGGTTACATTTAGAAATATTATTGTCTACAGTTTTTTAATCGACTTACTTGGTTTTAATATTGTGGTTATAATTAATTTCTCACGTCTTTCACTATTAAGAGTAAATGTTTTTATAAATTAATTTTGGTCATAGTTTTGTCATCTGTAAGTAAGCATATGCTCTTCTGATTTTCTGAAAACAGTTGACCACGATATCTCAACAAAAAGATGGAATATATTGGACTTATGAGAAAGATTGTGACTAGATTCAATCAATATTGCAGAACTCCTACACAAAATCTATTGGGTTTGCAGGCAGCCTCTGATGCAGAATTATGTGGAACAGAAAAAACTACATAAAACTGAGTAAATGAAAGCATACTATGGGCTTTACGTGGCAAGATTCCTGATGTTTTAAGATCCTACTTTCTGAATACAAGAAACTATTTTCCTTTCTCCAAATTAACTACCTAACTAATGGGTTTAGATATTGTAACTGGTAAATTTAGCCAAGTAGTAAACACCATAACCAGACAAGTGTCTAAAGTTTGGGCTATGATTTTACAAATTAGAATAGCATTAGATTTCCTGTTCTATCAAGAAACAGTTTATGCCTTAACAGATAAATTTGCTCTTTTTATACTAATCGGATCTGACTCAATGGCACTTGGCTTTTTTGGCATACTAATACTCAAGCTGAGATTTTACACTTTATAGTTGCTGCTGAGTCACTTGAAGAAAAGTTACTGATGCTGCTTATGCATAAACAAACACCTCATGAGATTTGTTTTCTTAGTTCAAAGACTTTAGGATCATGGTTTCTTAAGTTATTTCAGACATTTGGCCTAAGATTATTAGTAGTGTTTCTATTCTACTTCCTAGTTCACTGTATGGTGCCTGGGAACTTAAAAACCAGATGGCCTTATGATTATCATTATTGAACATTTTTGATCAAAGATTCTATAGCAAGTCCCTGATTCAAAGGAGAAAACCATGAAAGAGCTGCAATTCTCCCAGAATCCAGATTTTGCTTTTGGCTTTCATAGAAAGTGCAACTCACACAGGCTACTGCCTTTGGGTATCTTTTTAAACTTCAAGCTTTGAGGGGAATATATATATATATGTTCCTAAAGCCACTGTGAGTCAAATAATGATCCATACAAACTAGTAAGACTGTTTTGCTCTGGGTATTGTTTTATTTTGTTTTATTTGTTGTTGTTGTTTTAAAGAATCCAGTAGGATGTGCCTATCAACAGAGGAATGGATAAACAAACTATGGTACATCTACACAATGGAACAGTACGTGATGGTAAAGAACAATGATGATTTTTAGAAGCATCGCTTAACCTGGTTTCAACTAGAAGACATGCTGAATGAAATCAGTCAGCTGCAAAAGGACAAGTATTGATGAGACCTCTGCTATATGATGAGACTTCTGCTATAAGGACTTAAAAATTGACTTACATACAGAAGAAAAGACTCTGATGGCTACAAGGGTGGGGATAGAGGAAGAGGGTTGTTCATAAATTAAAGAGTCGACAGGAATTTAGTTACGTGAAAGGAAAGACAGCAGATCAGCATAACTAGACTACACTATCAGCTGAAAGGTTTTCCAGATTCAACCCAATATTTCAAAGAATATAGTAGCAGGGGCAAAGGTCTGGGGACCATGTTTTCATGGGACATTGAGGTCCACTGGCATAACTAGTCTTTTGCTAAAAGAATCTTCTGCACTCCATATTGGCAAGTGCCATCTGGGATCTTAAAAGCTAGCAAGCTGCCATCTGAGAAGCACCAAATAGCCCCACTCCATCTGGAACGGATAATGATCAAAAACATCAAAGCTATGAAGACAAATGAGCCCAGGAGACAGAAGGACCCAATACGAATGGAAGACTACATCAGCATGAGACCAGAGAAACCAGATGGTGCCTAGGCACCACCAAAGGCAATCATGGTGGGGAACATAATGTAGAGTCCCTCACGTAGCATGAGAAACAGAAGTGTGCAGTTCAAGAACTCTACTAAAAGTCTGCAATTGATGATCTGATGGCCTGGAGGATCCCCCAGGAACACAGCCCCTAGACTTGCTGCTGGCTCAGACCTGAAACCAGTACTGAGGTCAACTCTTCAGACAAGAATGGACTGGACTTGAGGACTCACTGTGAGTATGTGGTGTGTGTACCTTACGGTTTATGCACTTCCAGGAGATTGTCTTTCTAGATGGGAGAGGAGTGGGTGGAAGAGGGGACAGATGCTCATTAAGAGTAAAAAGGAGGAGTGTGCTGTCACAATGTAAGGAGAGCAAATGGAGTTGCAGATAGGTGGGCATGCAAAGTTGATTTGGACTGTATACTTTCACTTAATCATAATAAAAAAAGAAAGAAAAAAAATAATTCAGTTGGTTTTGTAAAACTGACTCCAAAGCTCCAAAGACCAGACTGAAAGCTGTGTTCAGGGTAAATCAGTAAATCATTTAATCAGTCTTCAAGACACTGTTGTTTGACACACCTGTCTAATATCTGTAATCAAACTCTCCCCTTCGTCCTATACAGAAAATTACGTATCTTACAGTAATAAAGTTCTCAGAAGAGATCAACCTCATGGATCAGACTCCAATTGTCTTAGATTCCAAATTCAGTTTCTGAGACAATGACCCATGACTGTTAATCAAGCAGGGGCAGCTCACCCTTGGAAAGAACACATAGTGTGTTTTAGATAGATTAACTAAGATCTCCAACAGGAGAGGTTCATCCTGTACCATTTTGCTGATCATTAGTTCTCTAATGAAAACTTGTTTGTCACCTTTAAGTTTTTCTATATTTTCTGTTTTCTCTAGACAAGCTTTCTCTGCTGCTTATAGATACATATTTTGTGTGGTAGATACAACAATTCTAATGTTGGTGATCCCTTTCCAACTGACAGTGAATTCACAGGGACAGCCTCTTGTTTAGATTCCTGGTGAATGCCTGGGCAATGCACTTTAGGAACTCTTAAAGACTACCTGTAGCTATTCATACTAATGACATCAGTAAATACTGGAAAGATGATGTTAAATTGTTACACACTACAAAATGAGCCAAGCCAAGTGCCATCGAGAGTCAGACAAAAATTCATGGTTAATAGATTTAATTCCAACTTACGGTATAGCTGAACTGGAGAAATCTTTAAGAATTTTATCAATCACTATGTGACAAACAGCATATAAAGTTGCTAGCGGGGTGGAAACATAACAGTGAACTCTGGTCTCATAAACCAAGTGGACACAGGATAGCTTTAAGATTTTCTACCAGCCCAAGAAAGTATAGTCTGTTCTGTAGACAAGAATTAGACTGAAAGCTACTTGATTACATACTGTAACATCCTTACAAACACCAGATTTGTTTGGTTCATTATCATCGAGAATAAGTACATTGGCTAGATCACTTAGTAATCTTCTTAGTCTACAACTTGATAGTATTAGGCATAATAAAATTGATCTACTATTGTCTTACACACTTTAAAAGCACAGAAAGTCTTGAGCTAAAATGTTGATGTACATTGAGTCTGCTCACTCCTGGCAACGTGATTGATAAGACCAGCATTCTTAACACACTGGTGAAGAACCAGATGGTACTCAGTGAAAGTCCAACATTACGAGTGTAAAGAGCCTGCCATGGCCATTATCAAGAAGCCCAACAAAGACCAGATATTAATCACTGATGTGTTATCTCCATTTCTGATCAAAAGGAGGAAGCAATTTCAAAGATAATATTGAAATCATCTCCTGTACCTGAGTATAGACAGCATGACCCAGCTGAAGCTGGGACCACAAGGACTCATAAGGACACATCAACTGGGCCCAGAGGTGTAAAGACAATAGATAGGATAATCTTGGAAAATATTTTTTATGGAAACTTTCACATAAGCCATTCAAACAGAACACATAAGACTTTCCAGTCTTACCTTTTTTTGATTAACATTTAAAGAATGGAAAATTAATTAGACTAATGAAGAACCTCCTGAGTGCCTTTACTGAAACTGGTACCAATGACTGTTAAAGACAATTCAAAATGTACGATCACAGTTTCTAGCCAAATCGTGAAAAGGTAAAGCTTTCAATGTTTTCCCTAGTGGTAACATTAATATACTGATAGTTCTGTAATATTCTTTGGATTGAGGCAGACATGACTGTGGCAGTGTGCTTGTCTGTTTTCCCATTCTTATTTTTTCTGTAATATTCTTTGGACTCAGACAGACATGGTCATGGGAGCATGTTTATTCATTTTCCCATTCTTGCTTATTCTGTAATCCCTGGATTTGGGTAGACATGGCTTTAGCAGTATGCTTGGCTGCTTTCCTACGTTTGCTCTTTTGAATATCTACTAAATAAAACTTTCTTTCTGCTTTGCTAAAATAAATAAATGCCAGCAGTAAATTTATACTTATTGATAATTACACTGAGAATAAATGGACTAAATGCCTCAATAAAGGGACAGAGTGTCAGAACAGATTAAAAAAAATTCATCTATATGCTGCCTACAGAGACACTTAGACTCAAAGGCACAAACTAAAACTCAAAGAGCACAAAAAAATGTATCAAGCAAACAAAAGCCATAAAAGAGAAAAACTAGCAATATTAACCTGTGACAAAACAGACTTAAAAGTAAAATCCACCCCTAAGGGTAAGAAAGGACACTATATAACGATTAAAGAGTCAATGCGAAAGGAGGACGTAACCATAATAAATATATATGTACCTAACAACGGGGCTTCAATATATATGAAACAAATGTTAACAGCATTGAAAAGAGAAATAACTCCACAGTAATAGCAGGAGACTTCAACACACCACTTTCTGTGACACACAAGACATTTAGAAAGAAACTCTTCATTGATATGGAAGCTCTAAGTGCCACAATTAAACTTGATTGTGGGAATACTTCCCCCAACAGCAGTCAAGTATACACGTTTTCAAAGCACACAGAACAATCTCCAGAGTACAGTACATTTTTAGTCCACAAAGCTAGCCTTAGCAAAATTGAAGACTTCAAAATATTACAAAGCTTCTTTTTCCACCATCATGTCATAAAAGTAGAATTCAGTAACAGAAACAACGAGGCAGAAAAAAAAACATGAAATACATTGCTCTAAAACTACCAGGCTATAGAGCAAACTAAAGATGGAATAAAGAAATTTATGGGATTAAATGAGAATGGAAAGACATATTACTAGAACCTTCAGGACACAGCAAAAGTAGTGGTCAGAGGTCAATTTATACCAATAAATGCACACATACAAAAAGAAGAAATGGCCAAACTCAAACATTAACCCTATAACTCAAATAGAAAAAGAACAATAAAAGGAGCCCTTAGACACCAGAAGAAAACAAATAATAAAGAACAGAAGTAAATGAAACACAGAAGTAAAAAACTATTGAAAGAATCAACAAGACCAAAAGTTGATTCTTCGAAAAGATTAACAAAATTGACAAAGCACTGGAAAACTGACAAATTAAAAATAGGAAGCCAAGCCAGGTGCCGTCGAGTCGGATGGAAGCAAATAACCCAAGTAAGAATGAGATGGGTGGTATCACAAGAGATTCTACTGAAACAAAAAGGATCATAACAGAATACTGTGAAAGAATTGTACTCAAACAAATTTGAAAACCTAGAGGAAATGGACAAATTTCTAGAAATGCACTATTTAGCTGAACTAATAGAAACCAAGGAAGGAAAACTAAATAAACCTATAACAAGAGACTGAAGAAATAATGCAACCACCGCCACCACAACCACCACCACCCCATGCCCCCACCCCCACTAAAAAAAAGCCCTATCCCACATGGCTTCACTGGAGAATTCTACCAAACTTTCAGAAAAGAGTTAACACTAGTACTTATAAATATATTTCACAGCATACAAAAGGAAGGAATATTCCTGAACTCCTTCTGTGACACAACAAAAGCCAAATAAAGACACACACAAAAAGCATATTACAGATCAGTATCACTCATGAACACAGATGCAAAACTCCTCAACAGAATATAACACCATATTAAAAAAAAAATTATGGCCAAGTAAGATTCATATCAGGTATGCAGGAATGGCTTAACATTAAAAAAACCAGTGAGTGCCATTGAGTTGATCCTGACTCACAGTGACATTAGAAAATAAAAAAAATCAATGTAATCCATCACAGAAATAAAAGGCCAGAACCACACAATCTTATCAATACTTGCAGAAAAGCCATCTGATAAAGCCCAATACCTATTCCTGATAAAAAAAAAAAGAAACTCTCAAAATATGAATAGAAGAGAAATTCCTCAACATATTAAAAGACATTTATACAAAGCCAACAACCAACATCATTCTAAATGGAGAGTGTCTAAACACATTCCCCTTGAGAACAGGAACCAGACAAGATGCCCTTTATCACCACTCTTATTTAACACTGTGCTGGAGGTTCTAGTCAGACCAATGAGGCAAGGAAAAAAATAAACGGCATCTAAACTAGTAAGGAAGATGTAAAACTATCTTTATTTGCTGATAATACGATCTCACACACAAACTCCCAAAGAATCCACAAGAAAACAGCTGGAACTAATAGAAGACTTCGGCAAACTATTAGGCTACAAACTAGGCATACAAAAATCAACTAGATTTCTCTACACCAACAAACTTTGAAACAGAAATCACTAAATCAATACCATTTGCAACAGCTCCCAAGAAGATAAACCATAGAATGGGTAAATAAACCATGCTATATTTGTACAATCAAATATCATATACTAAATTTTTTAAAAGAATGAAACACCAATACTGCTAAATTAAAAAATACAGGTAAATCTCAAAGATGAGTTATTTTTTAAAAGGCAGCCTCAAAAGAGTCATAGCTGCATGCTTCCAGTTATATGATAGGCTGTGTTTTAGTCGGCTAGGCTGCTCTAACAGAATTACCACAGAGTGGATGGCTTTAACAAAGAAAGATTTATTCTTACACAGTCCGGTAGGTTGCAAGTCCATATTCAGGGTGTCCGCTCCAGGGAAAGACTTTCCCCTTGTCGGCTCTGGAGGAAAGTCCGGTATTGCATCAGTCATTGTCCAGGGAGTGTCCTAACGCAAGAACCTCTGGTCTGAATGACGCGCTCTGCTCCCGGTGCTGCTTGCTTGATGGTAGCGAGGTTCTCAAATTGTCCTTGGTTCTTTTTCCTTTTATTCCTTGCAAGCTAAAAGCATTAAGGGTGGGGCAAGACATACTCCAGGGAAACTTCCCCCATAGCAGGAATTCACAGCCCCACCCTAATCCTTTAACATACAGGTTAGCAAAACCACACAATGGAGGACAGTCCCAAGATACTGGGAACCATATCCCAGCCACGTGGCTGCACACATTTTTGGGGGGACACAATTCAAACCATGACAGGCTGTTTAACAGACGATACTGGCAAAACCTTATATCCGCCTGCAAAAAATGAAACAGGACCCATACTTCACACTACACACAAAGGCTAACTCAAAATGGATCAAAGACCTAAATATAAAACCTAAAACAATAAAGACTGTGGAAGAAAAATATAGGAAAATGCTAACAGCCCCAATACATGCCACAAATACAATACAAACGACAATTAACAATATGCTAACACCAGAAGGTAAACTAGGTAACTGGTAGCTCCTAAAAAGTAAACACTTATGCTCATCCAAAAATGTAACAAAAACAGTAAAAAGAGAAGCTACAGACTAGGGAAAAAATATTTTTGACAACAATGTCTGCCAAGGATCTAATTTCTAAAATCTATAAAATACTCAACAACAAAAATAAATAATTCAATTAAAAAATGGACAAAGACATGAACAGACACTTCACCAAAGAAGATATTCAGTTGGCTAAAGGGCACATGAGGAAATGTTTGCAATTATTAGCCATGAAAAACCCATTGCCACTGAGTATATTCCAACTCATAGCAACCCCATAAAACAGAGTAGAAGTGTCCCATGGGAGTAACTGGTGGATTTGAACTGCTGACCTTTTGGTTAGTAGCCAAGCTCTTAATAAAAATAAACAGAAAATAACAAATGTTAGAGATCCTGCAGAATATTGAAACTCTCGCACACTGTTACTGGGAGTGAAAAATGGTACAACCACCACGGAAAACGATATGGCACCTCCTTAAAACACTAGGAATAGAAATACCATACAATCCAGCAATCTCACATCGAGTCAGTTCAATCTCCGTCAAGTCAGTTCAACTCACAGTGACCCTATGTACAACAGACCACTGCCTAGTCCTGCATTACTGTCCCAATCATTGTTAACTTCAACCCACTGTTGCAGCTACTGTGTTAAGCCATCTGTCTGAGTGTCTTCCTCTTTTTACCTGTCCCCCTACTTCACCAAGCATGATGTCTGTCTCCAGGGGCTAAGCCCTCTCGATAACATGTCCAACGTGTGTGAGACATAGTCTTGCCATCCTTGCTTCTAAGGTGCATTCTGACTGTCCTTCTTTCACAATGGTCTGGTTCATTCTTCTGACAGTCTATGATATATTCACTGTTCTTCACCAGCAACCTCATTCAAAGGCATCCCTTCTTCTTTGGCCCTCCTCACCTAGCTTTCACATGCATGTCTGGTGATTGAACACACCATGACTTAGGTCAGACGCATCTTATCTCTATGGTGACTTCTTTGCTTTTTAACCCTTTAAAGAGGTCTCCTGCCAGAGATTTGCCTAATACAATGCATCATTTGATTCCTTTGCTGCCGTTTCTATGAGTATTGCTTGTAGATCCAAGTAAAATGAAACCCTTGACAAATTCAATGTCCTCTGTTACCTATTGGTCCAGTTGTGAGGGTTTGTTTTTTTTTTAATGTCAAGTTGTAATCTATACTGAAGGCTGTGGTCTTTGATCTTCATCATGAAGTGTTTCAAGTGCTCTTCATTTCCAGCAAACAAGGTTTTGTCATCTGCATAATGCAAGATGTTAATGAGTCTACTTTCAATCCTTATGCCCATTCTTCTTCATATGGTACAGCTTCTCAGTTACTTGCTCAGCATACAGACTAAGCATGATGAAAGGTCAGAACTCTGACACACATCTTTTCTAACTTTAAACATGCAGTATCCTCTTGTTTTGTTCAAACAATTGCCTCTTGAAAGTCTGTTCAGGTTACTCAATAGCACAAGTAAGTGTTCTGGAATTTCTATTCTTTAAAATGTTATCCATAATTTGCAACACCACAGCTAGAAATATGTTCTAGAGAAACAACTGATGTCACAAAAATAGATATATGCACACCCATACTGACTGCAGTATTATTCACAATAGCAAAAAGAAACAACCTAAATGCCCATCAAAAGAGATGACTGGATATGCAAGTTACAGTATACTTTGGAATACTATGC
Source organism: Heterohyrax brucei (assembly GCA_028571685.1). Lineage (NCBI taxonomy): Eukaryota > Metazoa > Chordata > Mammalia > Hyracoidea > Procaviidae > Heterohyrax > Heterohyrax brucei. The sequence goes on along the minus strand of CM053149.1, from coordinate 25,032,775 downwards.
AATGATAAAGAACAATAATAAATTTGTGAAACATCTCGCAACAGATGAATCTGGAGGGCATTATGCCGACTGAAATAAGTCAATCATGAAAGGACAGATATTGTATGAGACAACTATCATAAATAAAAGAAAAAGAAAGGGTTACAAGCAGAAGAAAAATCTTTTGATGGTTACCACAGAGGAGGTAGGGGAAGGGAAAGTTACTGACTAGAGATTAAACACGTGTTGACTTTGGTAAAGGGGAAAGCAATATACACTGTATGAGAAGTCAACAAAATCTGACCAAGGTAGAGTCATAGAAGCCTCCTGACATAGCCAACACCTTGAAGGACCTAGTTACTGAGTGTCTTAGTTATCTAGTACTGCTAAAACAGAAATACCATTAGTGGACACCTTTAACAAACAGAAATGTATTCTCTCACAGTCTAGTAGGCTAAAGTTCAAATTCAGGGCACCACCTTCAGAAGAAAGCTTTGCTTCTCTGTTGACTCCAGAGAGAAGTTCTTATTATCAATTTTATCTGGTCTAGGAACATCTCAATGCAGGGTTCAAAGGCATACTCTGGATTCAAAGGCACCCTCTTCTTTTAGCGCTACTTTCTTGATGGTACCAAGTCCTCATGTCTCTCCGCTTGCATCTTTCTTTTATCTCAAAACAGACTGGTTTAAGACACAGCCTAATCTTGCAGATTGAGTCTTGCCTCACTAACATATAACTGTCACTGATTCCATCTTATCAACATCGTTGGGACAGGATTTACAGCACACAAGGAAATCACACCAGATGACACAATGTTGGACAATCACATGAAATTGGGAATCACGGCCTAGCCAAGCTAACAGACATTTTTAGGGGATATAATCAAAACCATGATACTAGGACTGAGGGCTGGGGACTATCGTCTGCAGAATCTCTAGGTCACCTGGCATAACACAGTTCATAAAGAAAATATTCTCTGTCCTAGTTTGGTGAATAGCCTCTGGGATCTTAAAAGCTTGTGAGTGGTCATCTAAGACACATCTGCTGTTCCCATTCCATCCAGACCAAAGAAGAATGAAGAAAACCAAAGATACAAGGAAAAAACTTGTCCAAAAACTAAGAGGCCACATGAACCACCGCCTCCACCAGCCTCGGCTTAGAAGAGCTAGACAGTGCCCAACTACAATCACTGACTACTCTGACAGGGATCACAATAGAGCATTCCAGACAGAGTAGGAGAAAATCACTGCAACAAAATTTCAGTTCTGTTTCTCTTTTACCCTCCCTCTCACACACACACACACACACACACACTCACTCACATTCACATTCACACACACAAGACCAGACTTACTGGTCTGAAGGAGATTGAAGGAACCCCTGAGACTATAGCTCCAGATACCCTGCTAACTCAGAACTGAAGCCACTCTCAACTCCACTTTTCAGGTGCAGATTAGAAAAGTCTATAAAACAAACAATGACACTGGTGAGGAGCATGCTTCTTAGTTCAATCAAGTATGGAGACCAAGTGGACAACATGTGCCCAAAGACAAGAGGAGGAGGCACAAAGGGACAGGCATAAAGGGACCGGAAAACTGGACAAATGGACAGAGGGAACCAGGGGTGTAAAGAGAAGGGGGGGCATACTGACACAAGGCAAGGATTTTAACCAACGTCACAGAACAATCTGCGTTTAAATTTCTGAATGGGAAACACATTTGTGCTGCACACTTTCCCCTAAGGCATAATAAAATTTTAAAAAACAATACTAAAAAATCAGGGAGAGGAAGGGCAACTCACACTTTGCCTGATTTGCACCCTTTTGCCCCAAACGCAGCTGGAGATTACACAGACACTTGCCCACTCTCTCTGAGAGGCTCCTCAGCCAGCTGACACCAACGGTGTCAAAAGGCGGATCTCTGAGCCATTCCACCAGCAACTTTCAGACCCTGACATTTCCCAGTCAAGCGACCTCAGGGTGTGCTATTTTCTAGATGTTTCACAATTTGGACTCTTTGGAAAGTAAATGCTGAAAGGGTAAGGAATTCAAACTGTTTACTGGAGACTACCACCTAGGAAACAAAAAGGGAGGAAGCAAGACTGGGCAAGAAGATTCATCAGGCTGTGAAACTGATCTGAACTAACTTCCTGCCAGCCACATGAGGGACTCTGAGGCAAAGACGGCCCATCAGAGGAGCTCTCAGTTGTGTACAACGTCTAGGCCCTGAGAACACGATGCTGGCTGCCCCCCACCCTCCTCCATGACTAGTTGTGGCCCACCGCAAGAACACAATCTTCATTACAAAGTGGAGGCAGCTAACCACGCTCCTCACAGCTGGGCAGTGCGTCCTTTCTTGAGGCTAAGATGAGCTGGACTTCTCTGAGCCAGCGGCATAGCATAGTGTTGTCAAGATCCTGTAACTGATTTGACCCCAAGTGACCTGGTTCACAGGAGATCAGCCTAGCAAGTTCAGTCCCCTGACAGGTGGCGAACCAGGCTCCCCCTCCCTCAAGGCACAAGGATGCAACCTCTTCAGCGGAAAAGTTTTACTAAGCAAGAGCACGTTCTGGAGACAGAATGGGTCAGTCTCCGTAAGAGAAGAAAGACCCTGTACAGGGCTTATGAGTTTCCTTGTATTGGCAAAAGCAGGGAGTGTTGTCACAGATGGGAGGGGGAGGTAGTGACATGGCTCTTGGTTCCCGGTTCGAGGCTCCATAGCAGCACCTGTGTGATGGGTTCACTCCTGGAGGGGACGGAGATGGGAAGGAGACAGGCTGCAAACAGGGGCCAGACCACCTCCGAGTCATCACCCCAGGTGGTACCTCCTGTGGCCAAGTTACACCTGCCAGGAGGGACTGTTATATCTGCATTACAATTGCCAGGAAGAACTGTTTTACCTGCAATTACTCTTCTCAAGTTGATACAAAGAGACAGTACACAGATTGGAAACTGGAGTCCCTAGTTAACCTTGTCAGTGGGATGCAAACAGAAGCATGATATGCACTTGCATAACAGAACTGGTTCTCTTGGCATGCTCCCTTCTGGAGCCAGCCACCACCCTACAAGAAGTTCAAACTAACCTGCAGAGTGATGAGTGACTATGTGGTGAGGGACTCCTAAGGAAGACAGGCCATGCTGGACATTCCAGGCCAAGCCAAGCTCTCAGCTGAATGTAAAACCAGAGGTCTGCAAGGTACCAGCCTGACATAAGCACAGCCATTTTAAGACAAAGGCTGAGCTTCCTTCTTAGGAAGTATGCTTACAGAAAAATCTGTACATTTACGAGTGCCCCAAAAGTCATTTCCCATGTCATAAACTACCAGAGCATCAAGGAATAATAAATATCTCCCCCCACCTCCCTGTCACACCCATACAGGCCACTTACAAGAGAAGGTGACACTAGATAGTGCCTGCAGACCTAGGTGAATGACCATACAACTCAATTGGAAGACCAAGATAAGACCACCAGACAGCCTGCAAGGGGACTTCAAAACAATGTCATTAAATTACACACCGTATTTTCCCGGCCCCAAGACCCCTTCTAAAACCCCCTTCTTGTAGACAGCAGACAACAGGCTTTGGAAGAAGATCATTTCCCACCCCCCGCCTCCGCATCTCTCATGTATTGACACTCAATAAACCTTGAATGACTCTACCTCACCTCTGTCTCAGAGATTGGCTTTGCAGCAGGTGGCACAAACCTGGAGTCTGTCTGATAACAAATGTCCACACACGAGTGACTCACATAGCTCAGTTTTGTGGACTAGAAGAATCACCCAACTCAATCCATAAGATCATGAGAAAGGGCAGGATGGAAGTGAGGATGGGTGACGGGTGGTCTTCCCTAGACAACAGCAGAGAGAAAGGGCTTGTTCTGAGCTCCCTTCAATCCAGTGTATTCACCTTCTCACCTTCTTTCAGAGACTACAGAGGTATAAATATTAATGTGTATTATTACGCAAGGTTGCAGCAGTCAGACTCTGCTGGGGGTATTCTGCAGTATATGACAGACACACAAGTTCCAGATTCTGAGATGTATCTGGTTTCAAGGAGGTGATAAAGGATTATGGACCTGCACCCATAGACTTTAACGAAAGGACCCAATAAACACTCACATTACTCATTAACAGCTCAGCTCTGCAGAAGTTGTTGATGCTTCTGTTTACCCAGGGTGATCAGTCTCCAGGAAATGAAATTCCAAGCTGCTGAAGAGAAATTAAATAAGTGTTAGATTAGTCTGCAGCCATTTCTTTTGCTACTGCACTGACAAATCATCTTCTCAAGCAACCAGAAGAGTAAGGAGTTTGCTTAATCTCTTATGTCTCAGGAGAGATTGATTTAACTGTTCAATTTGTGTATATTTTGCTGTGTGTATGCTCAACAACAAAATAAAAAATCTTCAGAAAAAGACTGATGTAAGACATACCCTGCTGATTAACATACCAAAAATCCTGTCTCATCAACATAACAAAACCAGCCACCCCTAAATCACAGGCTAGGATTTACAACACAGATTTTTGAGTGCTACAGGTCAATCCAGAAATCCATGTCCTGCCCAATACCCTTTTAACTCAGTACTGAAGTCATTCCTGAGGTTCACTCTTCAGCCAAAGATTAGCTAGTCCCATAAAACAAACAATAATACATGTAGTTCAACCATGTACACAAGACTAAAAGGCCACACCAGATCACGGGCAAAGACAAGAAGGTAAGAGGGGACAGGAAATCTGCTAATGAGGAACCCAAAGTTGAGAGGGGAAAAGGGTTGACAGATCACAGGGTTGGCAACTAATGTCACAAAACAATAAGTGTGTTAACTGTTTAATGAAAACTAATTTGCTCTGTAAACCTTCATCAAAAGTACAATAAAAAATTTATTACACTTGATTTTAAAAAAACGTCATCATCACATGCAAAGTACATTCTCCCTATTGTATACTCCCAAGAAGCTTAAATCAACACCATGTCCAAAAATCTCCTCTACTGAATTGTCTGAGTCAAATATGAACACAAATTTACATATACTGCTTCCCAGGGCAAGATTTTTCTTCATCCATCAACCTGTGAACTGTAGACTACAATTTTCTGTTTCCTAAGTTACAACAATGAAACAGGTAGAAAATAGACATTTTCACTACAAATGGGAGAAACTGAAGACAGACAGGAGGTAAGGGATACTAAGCAAGTCCAAAACCCAGCAGAATAATTTACATTAGCTCTCAAGGCCTGAAAATAATCCTCTGTTCTCTGAGACCATCTACATAATGTACTTGCCCTCCAGAATCTGGGTGTTGACCAGACTTCTGCATTCTGGGTAGAGAATCCTTGGCCCTGGGCTTCAGCTCAACCTTCCAGAGCCACTGGTATGGCAACCCTGTTCCCTTGGCTTTGAGCAGCTCCCATCTCCTCGTCATCTGAATGGCAACCCCACTGCCTCAGTCCCGAGCAGTCACCACTCTTTTGCCCCTTGGGCATGGCAGCCTTTCCACCCCACCTCACCCCCACTTTGGGTAGTGGCCCCATCCCTCCGGCACACCTTAACAGCAGCTGAGTTGGCGAAAATCCAGCTTTTTGAGACCTAGGAGACTGTCGCCCCACCCTTTGACACAGAGAAAGCCCTGCCTCGTGTGCTCCTGTCAGCAGTTCTGCTGATCTCTGAGCTGCTCCAGCGATAGTCCTTAACTTTTGATGGAGAACAACAGATGTAGCTCCTCAGGCCTGTTTCCCACCTGTAGAATTCCAAGAGGAAGACAGCATTCTTTCCTTTATTCTCTGTCCCCTTCAGTTAAAGTTGATAGATTTTCTGATGTGGTAGTTGGTTATATTCACCAGTCACAGGTTTAATTTCTTTAACAAAAGACCATATAGTCACATCTAGAACTCTGACTTTAGGGTGCCAGCTTTAGAGGAAGACTTTTCTCTCTTCTGGTTCTGGGGAGAGGTCTTTGTCTATTTTCAACAGCTGTAGGCCCAGCATTGCTTGGAGATATTCATGTGTCCTAGTGTCAATCTTCTCCTGGGTCTAGGAGTTTCTTGGCACAGGGACCCCTGGTCCAAAGGATGTGCTCCATTCTTGCCTCTTCTTAGTGTTAATGATGTCCCTTCTCTCTCTGTTCTCTTCTTTGATTTCTTGTAAGATAAAAGATACAATTCAAGCAAACCTAAGACTTGAGTTCCTCCCTTTGCTCTTGTATTTTACTATAAGTGGTAAGGATAAATCACACTACCACTTTAAGACATGGCTTAGACATCACATCAGCCACACACCCAAGTTCATCACTTACAAGTTCTACTTTTCACCAAACATTTTAACATACTTCAGACAAGTTCTTTGCTGCTGCATAAAAAAACACTGCCCTTCTTCTACTGTCTAATCATTTTCTTTTAAAGCTTCACCAGAAGCAAATTGAGCATTTGTATTTCTAGCAACATTTTGTGGCTGGCACCATATGTGTTTTCCAAGACAACAGAGACTTCCTCTACAGCTCTCCTCACTTCCTTCTGAGCCTTCACCAGAAAAGTCTTTGACATCTAATGTAATTCTGCCAAAATGCCAAAAGCAATCTAGGCTATTACTATCAGTCACCTTAAAACTCTTTCAGCCTCCACTCATTATTAAATTCCAAAACCACTTCTATATTTCAGGTACTTGTTAGAGCAGCAACCCACTCCCAGTACCAAATTCTGCCTTAGTATTTTAGTGCTGCTATAACTGACAGACCACAGGTGAGCGGCTTTAACAAACAGAAAATTATTTCCTCACAGTTTAGGACACTAGAAGTCTGACTTTAGGGTACTGACTCGAAATGAAGGATTTCTTTCTCTGTCGACTCTGGAGGAAGTTCCTTGTCTCTGAGTTTCTGCTCCTCAAAAATTTTCATGTGGCTTGGTATCTCTCTTCCTCTGTTTCTGCTATTCACTTGCTTGTTTAATCTTTCACATCTTTAAAGAGATGGACTGAACTACTGAATTGATGTATACTTTGCTGTGTATATTCTCAACAATGACAAAATAAAAAACAATTACAAAAAGAGATTAACTCAAGACACATCCTATACTAATTCTGTCTATCAATTCCCAAATCACAGGCTAGGATTTACAACACATTTTTTTTTGAGGGGGAGGAGACACAATTCAATCCATATCATAGGAAAAATAAGATTACTAAAACCCTTAAAGATAACTTAGATTTATGAAAGTATCCAATGGGCCTGTATGGTAATAGCTAGATAGAATAATTCATTATATTTTTTTCAAAAAAGGTACAATTTCTCTTTATTCTTTGGAAGATCTCTAATAAATAATAAAAATCATTGAAGTATCAATCTTTATGAATCGTTATAACTCCTCTATAAAGATGCACAAAAACAGTAAGTACTGCAGATACCCAAATCCTTAACAAGGGCCTGTATGGTCTGCTGCCCGACCTCCCAGGCCTCCGGATGCATCTCACTCTTCTTGCTCTCTGCTCTAGCCACACTAGCATTCTCCCCAGCCACACTCACTTTTGCCAATGGGCCACTGCACATGCAACTCTATCTGAAACACCGTTCTCTCTCCCTCAATAGTTCCTACCTCCCAACTCCTGTCGAGTCAATTCTGACACATAGTGACCCTACAGGACAGCGCAGAAAAGCCCCACAGAGTTTTCAAGGAGCATCTGCTGGATTTGAACTGCTAACCTTTTGGTTAGCAGCCGTAGCACTTAGCCACTATGCCACCGGGGTTTCCACTCACTATTAATCTCCCAGCCCCAGTTTTGCTTCCTTAGGGAAGTCTTTACTGGGCCCCTAGTTAAGGTCAACTTCCTTTTCATAAGCTCTTACAGGACTGAGCTGATTACCTTTGGAGCCGTTGTCATTGGCTGCTTTGGAGTAGGCTCCCATGCACAGCAACTTCACATATAACAGGACAAAACGTTGCTTGGTCCTGTACTATTTTCACAATCTTTGATACGTTTGAGCCCACAGCTGTTGCTATTGGTCAGTCCCTCTCACTGAGGGTTTCCCTCATCTTCTCTGACCCACCGCTTTACCAAACATGCCCTTTTCTGGGGACTGGTCTCTCTTGATGATACGCCCAAAGTAATCAAGATAAAGCCTCACCATCCTCACTTCTCAACAGTGTTCTGATTTTATTTCTGCTTCCTGCAAGTGGTCACTTCCATTCATATTTAATCCTACATTAATGTGATTCTTCTTTTTCTTGATATCTGTGCCCCCCAATAAGCCCCACTAGGCCAGAGTTCCAAGAGGACTCTTCCTGTTTGTAGCACCATCCCATCCCCACGTGTCAGTATTTATATCTTCTTTGTCAAGAGAAGCCTCTGAAATCTTGAAAAGGAATAAAGTACAAACAGGGGATCAAAATGTGGGGAGCCTGTAGATATCCAGCTGGCTCACAGTATTTAGGAAAAAAAAATGAATTAATTTTCACTTAAAAATCACAGATTTTTACACCAGGATTTGAATTACTGGCTTCTCTTAACTAAGAGTTCTAGGCCTAGATTCCCTTGAACTGTCTAGAGCGAAGCACTGCCTCTCCTGCTAGCTGGAATGCTTACTCTCCGCCTCATCTTCCTGCCCCTGACCAGCTTCTCACACTTCTATTCATTGCCTGAGGGATGTGGCTATTAGTGCCACAAAGCCCAAGGAGACTTAACACTGGGAAGCGTTATACTCTTCAGCATCACAGTAAAAAATTAGTAAACCTGCTGTCATCCAGTTAGCTCTGACTCACAGCACCCTGTACGACAAGAGAAATGATGCTCTATATGGTTTCCAAAGAGCTGCTGGGGGGCTCAAACTGACAACCTTTTGGTTAGCAGCCATAACTCTTAACCACAACACCACCCAGGTTCCTAAAAAATAACCGTTTGTTTAAACAATAAATTAGTTGCAGTCCCTCTGGAATAACATGCTGATATCCAGATGCAGTGCCACACAGAAACACACGGTGGTGCTGTGATCCCAGAAATTCACAAACACTCAGCAGGGCTGGTGAGGCTCTGTAGTAAATAGGATAAATGGTACCACTGTCCTCAGGAGATGGTGACCAGAAAGGACCAACAGCAGCACTCTTGTGTCCAAACAAACCTTTTCTCAATTACTGGCCAGACTTTAAACTCAAGACCACTTAAATGAGTGTGAGTGAGTGTGTGAGTTTGTGTGTGTAATTACAATGTACATAAAATCAGGATATATATACACATCCACTTATCCAACTCGGCGGCACTTGGCATAGTATTTATAAAAATTAAGATTTTATACATAGTTAGGATATGCACACACATAATAATTACTATATACCAAAAATCAAAACTCATTGCCACTGAATCAATTCTGACTTGAGCAACCATACAAGACAGAGCAGAACTACCCCATAGGGTTTTCAAGGAGTGGCTGGTGGATCTGAACCACCAACCTTTTGGTTAGCAGCTGAGATCTTAACCATTGCTGCACAAGAGCTCTTATTATTACACATATAATATTTATGTGTGTACATACAAAATTACGATATAAACATTCTAATTTTATACATATGTAACACTGTTGTAAGTGCTACTTACCTCATTGTTGAGTATCACTATGGTCACCTTTGAAGTACTCCCCTTGGGAAGCTATACACTGATGCCAGAGCCTAGTACACCCTTCAAAGCAATTCTGGAACTATCTGGAATAGCCATCGTACATGGTGGCACGGTGGCAAGTTCACACACCAAATTTTATAGTTGTCTGTGAAGAGTTTTTAGCCAGTAAACAAATAACTGTACTGGAACACCCTCCCTACTCACCTGATCTGGCCCCCTCAGTGACTTTTTTCTTTACCCAAAGATGAAGGAAATATTGGAAGGAAGACATTTGATGGCATTCAGGACACCAACAGTAATACAATGACAGCTCTGATGGCTATTCTACGAAAAGAGTTCCAAAACTGCTTTGAAGGGGTGGACCAGGCACTGGTGTTGGCGCATAGCTTCCCAAGGGGAGTACTTCGAAGGCAACCATGGTGACATTCACCAATGTATGTGGCACATTTTCTAGGAGAGTCTGTGAACTTGTCAGACCTCATATATCCCAATATCCCAGTGTTTATATGTATGTCACTCAAATACATACACACACACACACACACACACACACACACACAGAGACATATCTCCTAATTTTCGGTGCATTTTATTAAGCTGTATATACCAGAGGAAACTCTTGTGGCATAGTGGTTAAGTGCTACGTCTGCTAACGAAAAGGGCAACAGTTCAAATCCTCTAGATGCTCCTTAGAAACTCTATGGAGCAGTCCTACTCTGTCCTATAGGGTTGCTATGAGTTGAAATTGACTCAGAACTAGTGGGTTTGGGTTTTATACACCAAATGAGGCCTGATGGTGAACTCGTTAAGAGCCTAGCTGCTAACCAAAAATCAGCAGTTTGAATTTACCAGCCACTCTTTGGGAACCCTAAGGGGCAGTTTTATTCTGTCCTACATAAAATTAGGATATGCAATTACAATATATAAATATAATTAGTATATGTAGAAATACATATAGCATATATAAAATTAGGATATATGTGAATAATTAGACTGAGCCCTATGAAATTGCAGATTGCACATCTTATATAGCTTTTCGCCTACAAGAATGTCAATTTCATATACTACTGTCAGAGAGTACATTCCAATAGTTAATATTTCAAATATGCCAAAATGAGATCATTTGAAAAAATAAAACTCATTTTCTATTATTTCCCCCAGAATCTTCTGTTCTCAGCTTCCAGTTCCACTGTCCCCAATATGTCAAAGATCTGAAAAATTGGTCCCCAATCATACCACTGAACAGTTGTAGTAAGAAACAAAGAACCCAAACATTGTTTATACTCTTCCCACCTGCATGAGTTGGATCCCACTCAACGGCACTTGGCGTTGGTGTACCTGCAAAGTTAAAGGGTGACTGTTTGTGGGGAGGAAGATTATCTTATTTTCCCAGTATATGGGAAGGAAAAATAGTTACTAAAAGTTGAGCTTTTATAAGAAGTCAGGAACTAAGACGACAGAATCTGGATAGGGATGCAGGTACAGTTTAGGGTAACTCACCTGTGCCCACACAACTGATAGCACTGTCTCCTCAACAGATGTTAAGATGCTGGGACAGAAAAACAGTGTTCTGACCCACCACTGGAACAGAAGCAAAATAAGCTGGAAGGCCACAGAAGAAATTAGGAGTGAAGGAAGTGTGAAGACCCTTTGTCCAGCACAGCAGGTAGATCACATGAAGGAACTAAGCTCACTCCTGTCTGCCATTGCTAACATGATCCACTTGCCCTGAGCACTGGAATTTCAAGGCCATGAAGCCAGGGTGGAGCATCTTGGCTGGGAACAAGCCTTGAGCTTTCCCCTATTCCTTCCTAAGTTCAACAGTTTCTAAGTAACAACAGTTTCCCAGGACTGGCAGTATCAGCATCATCTGGAAACCTGCCAGAAACATAAATCCATGGGCCCCACCTAGACCTAACGACCCTGGAAAAGTTAAAAAAAAAAAAATCCAACTGCTGTTGAACAGGGTCCGACTTATAGCGACCCTATAGGTCAGAGTAGAACTGCCCCAGAGTTTCCAAGGAGCACTGGGCAGATTTGAACTGCCAGCTTTCAGTTAGCAGACATAGAACTTAAGCTACCAGGAAGAGCCCAGCAGTTTGTGTATGATCATGCCATAGGTGATCCAGATGCAGCTAAAGTGTGAGAATCACTGTTTTGGCTTGATTTCCCATCTTTTCCAGACAACTGTACTCAATGTGGACACCCTGGTGGCATAGTCATCAAGTGCTACACCTGCTAACCAAAAGGGTGCAGTCTGAATCCACCAGGGGGTCCTTGGAAAGTCTATGGAACAGTTCTACTCTGTCCTATAGGGTTGCTATGAGTTGGAATCAACTCCATGGCTGTGGGTTTGGTTTTTAGTACCAGTATATTGCAGCTCTCCCAAGATATCAGGATCTCACGTGCCTCTAGTTAAGCTTGAAAGGTCCTGCTCCTCCTCTTCTATTTTGCTTTTATTCTGCCCTTGGGATTTAACTCATTCCTTCCTGCGGAACATGCTATTCAGTTGCCCAGGCTGGTGCAGATGCTGCTCTCTGGGTCTTCCAGCCCCTTGTTTACTTTTAACAGTTATAAAAGGTGCTTTCAACTATGAACATGAATGTCTGTATACAAAGTGAACTATTTTGTTCATTTTGTTGCATCTCCAGTGCCTGGCCTATGGGATTCTTAAAATTTGTTGAATGAAATAATAAATTACCATCCATGTGTCTACAAATTAAAAAAAAAAAAAAACAGTAGTAAGAATATAAATAGTATTATTTATGTAGTACTTCCCACTACTTTCTTTTACATCCATAAAAAATCAGCTTTACTATAGTAAAACTTAAACACTAAAGTGCTCATGTTATAAGTGTATATACAGTTCAATGAATTTTGACAACTGTATAAACCAAACCCATTGCTGTCAAGTCGATTCCAACTCTTAGTAACTCTACAGGACAGAGGTGAACTATCCCATTGAGTTTCCAAGGAGCACTTGGCAGATTTGAACCACAGACCTTTTGGTTCGCTATGGTAGCACTTAACTGTGCTACCGGTTTTCCTACAAATATATACACCTCTGTGAATAGCATTACTTCAAAAGTTCCCTTGATTAATTGTGCCCCTTGCCAATCAATCCCCACTGACCTAGTGACCCAGTTCCAAGTAACCTCTGATCTGTTTTCTATTGTTGTACATTAGGTTTGTCTTTCCTATACTTTTCCAAAGCTTTTGCATTCTTGTTAAAATTTACAGCAGGCTGATGAGATGTATATTGCTCATATTCTTCAGTAAATGTGAAGAAACAGTTGGGTGGGAAGTCTCGTTTAAATTAAAACCAACAACTTCAAAAAAATTTTTATTGAGGTATGATTAACAAAAAATAAAAAGCACACATCTAAAGTGTACAGCTTAATGAGTTTTGACAAATGTATACATTTTGACACCACTACCAAGATATAAAACATTTTCATCATCTTGAAAGTTTCTCTTGCATTCCTTTCCAACCATTGATTTGCATTCTAAGCCTATAGAGATTTGTCTTTTCTGGTGTTTTTTAATAAGTGGAATATTCAGTATGTACTTTTGTGTCTGGCTTCTATGACTCAGCAGCGTTTTGAACTTCATCCAAGTTGCTGCTTCTATCACTAGACTGTTTTTATAGGTGAATTCTGGCTTTAAAGGGAGAGGTGAATACGTTAATCAAGTAATCATCAAGTTAAGTATTTAATTGCAACAGCAGTTAGGTAAACCTAAGAATAATTAGGAGACTCGATGGTATAATGGTTAAAAGCTCAGCTGCTAACCAAAAGTTCAGCAGTTCAAATCCAGCAGCTGCTCCTTGGGAACCCTATAGAGCAGTTCCACTCTGTTCTATACAGTGGCTCTGAGTCCAACCAACTCGATGACACCTCAACACAAGAAGAATTAAAATGAAAATATACTATCCTGCTTGCTAACAATCAAGTCAATATCATATCAGAATCTGACACTGTAGTAGAGTACACAGGTAAGATTGAGTTTGTACCAAATGTTTTTGTTGTTCCAGGTCACCCAGTAGTGACCCTATACACATAACATAACGAAACACTTCCTGGTCCTGCTCCATCTTGTCAATTATTGTTGTGCTCACTGTTGCAGCCACTGAGTCAGTCCATCTCATTGAGGATCTTCCTCTTTTTCACTGACATCTACTCTACCAAGCGTGATGTCCTAGGGACGAGTGGCTTCTGATAACATGTCCAAAGTATGTGAGTCAAAAGCTCACCTTATTCACTTCCAAGGAGCACTCTGACAGCACTTCTTCCAAGACAATTTATTCATTCTTTTGGTATTCCATGGGATATTTGATTTTCTTCACCGAAATCACAATTTTAATGTGTCAGTTCTTCTTCAGTCTTCTTTATTTATTGTCCAGCTTTTTCATGCATATAAGGTGCTTGAAAACAGCATGCTTTGGGTCAGGTACGCCTTAGTCTTCTAGGTAATACCTTTAGAAAAACACTTTGAAGAGGTCTTTTGCAGCAGATTTGCGCAATGCAAAGTGTCATTTGATTTCTTGACTGCTGTTTCCAAGGGTGTTGATCGTAGATCCAAGTAAAATGAAATCATTGACAACTTCAATCTTTGTTTATCATGATGTCGCTTACGGGTCCCGTTGTAAGGAATTTTGTTTTCTTTATAGTGAGATACAATCCACACTGAAGCTGTAGTTTTTAATTTCAAGACTGAGTACTTCAAGTTCTCTTCACTTCCAACAAGCAAGGTTGTATCCTCTGCGTAATGTAGGTTGTTAACGAGTCTTCCTCCAATCCCAGTGCTATGTTCTTCTCCATGTAGTCCAGCTTCTTGGATTATTTTGCTCAGTATATACATTAAGTATAACAAAAGCATACAACCCTGATGCACACCTTTTCTAACTTTAAACCACACAGCATCTCCTTGTTCTGTCCTAAAGACTGCCTTATGATCTATGTACAGGTTCCTCATAAACACTAATTAAGTCTTCTGGTATTCCCATGCTTTGCAATGTTACTCATAACTCATCATGATCCACACAGTCCAATGCTTTTACATAGTCAACAAAACACAAATAAATGTCTTTTTGATTTTCTCTGCTTTCCACCAAGATCCACCCACCCTTAGCAATGATATCCCTCGTGCCACATCCTCATCTGAATGGATCTTAAATTTCTGGCAGTTCCCTCTAAATGTATTGATGCAATCCCTTTTGTACAGTCTTCAGTGAAATTTTACTTATTAATATCCCCTGACCCCTGGGGTTGCCATGAGTCAGATCCAACTCGATGGCACTTGGCTAGCTTGGCTGAATAATTTCTGCATTTGGGGAGGAGTCAAGACGGTGGATTAAACAAACATCTTGCTAAATCCCTCTGGAAACCAAGGCCTGAACTGATAATTAAACAGAGCCTTCTGGACACCTAGTGAGCCCTAGGACACTGGCATAGGCCTGTCTATTTGGTCTACATACCACTGAGCGGGAAGCTTCTTCTCTTTCTCTGACTCCTGCCCTTGTTGAGTCCTGGCTCTCACGGAATGAAGGTCAATCACCATTTTGGCTTCTTTCTCTCTGTCTTAGCCAGTGGGAGGGTCTGGGGTGACTGGCAGCAAGGTTGAGACATGCTGCTGATGAGATCAGTGAGCAGAGTTGCCATTCTTTGGGAGTCTTGCATTGGAGTCTGTGCAACTTGGTACCTCTGACCTTGCTCTCTCTTAGAATCTCCAAATCTCTGCCACTGAACAGCCTTTTCCAAGGCAGGTGGGGGAGCTTGTGTAGGACACCATATTGATTCACTGGGAGGTAGAGTTTCCTATACAGAGGCCTCAGCTGGACCTGATTCCCAGGCTGGGAGTCAGTGCCTGCCAGGAGAACACTTTTCCAGCACTGAAACAGTTTTTGATATAGAGGTGCTTACTTTGCCAGCAGGGAAGAGGAACGTGCACACCTGAAAGCCTGACTAATAAGAGAAATAAATGGGGTGCATCTGGACGGCATTCCTTTTCACCTTTATTGTCTCACATTATAGGGTCAGCTGACAGCTGCCCAGTGACTCTATAAGTCAGGCTGTGTCTTAGCCAATCAGGAGGTGGAGACTGCTACCCCAGAGATTCCACAGAGCCAAGTCACTGGAGTACACAGAGGTGTCTGGTGATCAACTTTCTTTTGAGACTGAGCTTTTGATCCCATTAAAGTAACACTGGAGAAACAAAACAACTTCCAGATGCCCCCAAAGAAACAAACTTTGGACCAGAACATTAGGAAGAATTCACCTATGGCTTCAGAAGGCCCACAAAAGAAAGATCCATAGAACTTCCCAGATGAAGAAGCTTTTCTGAAACAATCGGAGGGCAAGTATAAAATGATTGTATATAGAGCCCTCCTAGACGTTATACAAAATGCAGCAGAGGAAAATGAAAAATTAAGCAAGCTGTTCAATCTGATGGAGCACCAGTACTCGGAATTCAATAGATCAATAACAAAATCAAAAAGACAGAAAATTCAGCTCAAAGCCAAGAAAACTTAATTGAAAAAATGGAAACTAGACTTCCTGACTTGGAAGACAGAGCTATTGACTCCAGCATCTATGAGGAGAAATCAGGAAAAAGAAACATCTATGAGGAGAAATCAGGAAAGAGAAACTAGAAAAATGAAGAATTAAGAAGTATGCAGCACTCTATTAAGAGGAACAACCCACGATTAATTGGAGTTCCTGAACATGGTGGGTCACCTGAGAACACAGAGGGTATTACAGTTGAGCTGCTGACAGGAAACTTCCCAGAAATTATGAAAGAAGAGAATAAACATGTCCAAGATGCATATCAAAAACCACTCAATATAGATCCCAAAAGAAAGACTCCAAGACATATTATAATCAAGCTTAACAAAATGAAACATAAGCAGTAACTCTTAAAGGGAGCAAGACTCAAAACAAAGGTAACATTCAGAGGGAAACTCTGTAGGCTTTGATTAGATTTCTCAGCACAAACAACGCTGTCACAGAGACATTGGGAAGACACATTCAAAGTCTTGAAGGTGATGAACTTCCAACTAAGAATTATATATCCTGCAAAACTATCTTTCAAATATGAAAATGAAATCAAGACATTTGCAGATAAACAGAAACTCAGAGACTCTGTAAAAACCAAACCAAAGTTACAAGAAATACTGAAAGAAGCTTTTGGCTTAGAAGAACAAAACCATTAGTTTTATATTTTAGGAGGAAATACAAGACTCATCATCCAGAAATCTACTCAGAGAAGGTTCCAAACTCAACTGAAGCTGTAGTATTAACAGAAGTGATCCAGTGTTCATATCATGAAAACAATGGTGCCATCATATTAAGAAAGGGACATACTACAATCATTATAGTCTTTCCAGATGGACAGGGAATTAATAAGACTCGTAGTAGTTAAAATTGGGTTTAAAAATAGACTTTTAAGGGGGACCACAGGGGCAGTACCAAAGCACAATAAAGATGCAACATATCAAATCAAGAAACGTAATATAGGAGTCTCAACAGCCACAAAACGAGCCCTGAAAAAGGTGAAAAATCAACTCACAAAAAAGAATGCTCCAAAACGGAATAACAACAAAACATCGACACAAAAATAAACATATCACAATGACAGCACTAAACACATACCTATCAATAATTACATTGAAAGTGAATGGGGTGAATGCTCCAGTAAAGAGACAACAAGTGGTATCTTGGATCAAAAGACACAACCCGTCCATATGTTGCTTACCAGAAACTCACCTCAGATATGCACAAACTGAAAATTAAAGGATGGAAGAATATATATCAAGCTAGCAATACACAAAGAAGAGCAGGTGTGGCAATACTAATCTCAGATAAAATAGATTTTACTGTAAAATCTACCATCTTGGACAAGGATGGACACTACTGCTGAAAGGTTGAATATACAAGCAGGACTTAACAATATTAAATATTTATGTACCCAATACTAGACCATCTAAATAGAACAAAAAAAAACATTGACTACACTCAGCAACAAGATAGATCAGTCCACAATAATAGTGGGAGACTTCAACACACCACTCTCAATACTGGACAAAAGATCCAGAAAAAAGCTCAATAAAGACACAGAAGATCTTATTGCCACTATTAACCACCTAGACCTCACTGACATATACAGAAGTTTCTGTCCATCAGCAGATAACTACACCTTCTTCTCCAGTGTACATGGAACATTTTCCAGAGTAGACCATGTGTTGGGACATAAAGCCGGTCTCAATAAAATCCATACCACTGAATTATTGCAAAGCAACTTCTCAGACCACAAAGCCATTAAAGTCAAAATCAACAGCAGAAAAAACATAGACTGAAAGTGGAACTTGTGGAAACTGAACAATATCTTGCTCAAAAAGCTATGGGTTATACAAGAAATCAAAGATGAAATAAATAAATTCATAGATTCCAAGGCGAATGAAAACACTTCCTACTAGAACCTATG
Source organism: Heterohyrax brucei (assembly GCA_028571685.1). Classification (NCBI taxonomy): domain Eukaryota; kingdom Metazoa; phylum Chordata; class Mammalia; order Hyracoidea; family Procaviidae; genus Heterohyrax; species Heterohyrax brucei. Next base: position 25,014,725 of record CM053149.1, on the reverse strand, counting down.
GGATACAGCCAAAGCAGTGCGTAGAGGTCAGTTTATTTCCATAATGCACACATCTGGAAGCAAGGAAGAACCCAAATCAAAGATCTAACCCTACAGCTTGAACAAGTAGAGAGACAGCAACAGAGGAACCCCTCAGTCTCCAGAAGAAAACAGATCATAAAGATTAAAGCAGAACTAAATGAATTACAGAAGAGCAATTACAAAACTGGAAAGACCAAAAGCTGTTTTTTTTAAAAGAGCAATAAAGTTGACAAGCCATTGGCTAAACTCACTACAGAAAAACAGGAGCCAAGCCAGCCAAGTTCTGTCGAGTCAAGAAAAACAGGAGGAGACGGAGTCAAGATGGCGGACTAAGCACACGTCTCCTTATATCCCTCTGGAAACCAAGACCTCAATTGATAATCAAATGGAGCCTTCTGGTCACCTAATCAGCCCCAGGACACAGCACAGGGCTGTTACTTTGGACTTCATACTACTGAGCGAAAAACCTCCTCTCTTTTGCTGACTCCCGTGCCTGGCTAGCCCTGGCTCTCACGGACGGAAGGTAAACACACCATTTTGACTTTTTTTTTCCTCTGTCTTGGCCAGCGGGCGGACCTGGGTCATGTCTAGCGGCTACACTCACACAGGCTGCTGGGGGGACAGGCAGGCAAAATTCCCATATTTTGAGAGCCAGGCTTGGGACTCTGTTAATCTAGCCACTTTGAGCCTGTCATTTTATATCTGCCTCAGCGGCATTTGTACGGAGTTTCGCAGTCAGTGTGCGGGACGCCGTGTTGGATATGGAGATTCTAGTGGGACCTCATTCTTACCCTGGAAGCCAGCTCCTGCAAACAGGACAGCGCTTCTCCAACAGAAAAGCAGTAATTTACCTAGGGCCACCTGCTTTGGGGGTCCTGCAATAGAATCAGAGGAATCACTACTTCTCGGAACCTTTAGCCCTTCTGTCTGCTGCCTGTGTGGAGGGCGCCATCTTGGATACGGTGGCCGCAGCTGGACCTAATTCTTAGCTTGGGAGCCAGAGCTTGCCCACAAGAGAGCGCTTTTCTATCAGAAAAGCAGTACTCCACGCAGTGTCCTCTAAGGCTAGGCCCTGTCAGCAGAGGCCAACAGGGCAGTAGCATTGCTGTATTCTGAACTGATTCTGGGGTTGGATATAGTGGTGCTTCCTTTGCCAGTTGAGAAGAGGGACCTCTACACCTGAAAACCTAACTGACTTGTGAAGTGGTCAGATATCTTTTGCTTTACATTTTAAGACAGCCTAGAGACACATCTGCAGTCCATCCTCACAGTACCTCTTCCAGCCTCTACATACTCACATGGGTCCCAAAAAGCAACAGACACTTGTGGCATACAAGAAATCAGCCATGGCTAGAGAAGGTTCCCAAACAAAGCAACCAAGGAGTTTTCCAGATGAAGAAACTTTTATGAGAGCATCAGGAAGCGAATACAAAATGATTATATACAGAGCGCTTCTAGACCTTATACAAAATGCAGCAAAACAAAATGAAAAATTAAGATGTTCGATCTAATGGAACACCAGTACTCTGGAATCCAACAGATCAAGAACAAAATCAAAGACATAGAAACTTCCATGCAAAGCCAAGAAAACAGAATGGAACAAATAGAAAAAAGAATTTCTGACTTGGGAGACAGAGCTACTGATGCCAGCATATATGAGCAGAAATCAGAAAAAAGAAACAAGAAAATTGAAAAAACATTAAGAAGCATGTGGGACTCTATTAAGAGGAACAACCTTCGATTAACTGGAGTCTCTGAACAGGGTGAGACATCTGAGAACTGAGCTGAGCTGCTGACAGAAAACTTCCCAGAAATCATGAAGGAAGAGAATATAGACACCTCAGATGCATATCGTACGCCACCCAATATAGATCTCAAAAGAAAGACTTCAAGACATATTATAATCAAGCTCAACAAAATGAAACATAAGCAGAAACTCTTACAGGCAGCAAAACTCAAAGCAAAGCTAACATTCAGAGGGAAACCCTGTAGGCTCTCGTCAGATTTCTCAGCAGAAACCATACTGGCATGGAGACAGTGGAATGATACATTCAAAGCCTTGAAGGAAAAGAACTTCCAACCAAGAATTATATATCCTGCAAAACTATCTTTCAAATACGAAAATGAAATTAAGACATTCCCAGATAAACAGAAACTCAGAGACTTTGTAAAAAACAAACCGAAACTACAAGAAATATTGAAAGAAGTTCTTGGCTCTGGCTTAGAAGAACAAAACCACTAACTTTATATTTTAGAATGACTTTACTACTCAAAACTGTATTCATTTAGGGAAGGCTCCAAAGTCAATCACAGCTTTGATAAGGAAAGAAGCAACCCAGTGATCATCATGAAAACTATGGTGTCATCATGTTAAAAAGAGGGATTTACTACAGTTGTTATAGTCCTTCCAGATGGAGAGGAATATGACAAGACTAGTAGTAATTAAAATTGGGTTGATATATAGTTTATTAACGGGGATCATAGGGGCAGCTGTAAAGCACAACAAAGATGTATCATATCATTTCATGAAATGTAACACATGAGTCTCAACAACCACAAAACCAGCTCTGAAAAAGGTGAAAAATCACCTCACAAAAAAAGAACATCCCAGAACAGACTAATAAGAACAACAGAGAAAACATCAACATAAAAATAAACATATCACAATGGCAGCAGTGAACACATACCTATCAATAATTACATTGAATGTGAATGGACTGAATGCTTCAGTAAAGAGACATCGAGTGACATCTTGGATCAAAAGACATGACCCATCCATATGTTGTCTACAAGAAACTCACTTGAGACCTAAAGATAGGAACAAACTGAAAATTAAAGGTTGCAAGAATATATATCAAGCTAACAATGAACAAAGAAGAGTAGGGGTGGCAACACTAATCTCATACAAAATCAATTTTAATGTCAAATCCACCATCGTGGACAAAGATGGACACTATTTATTGCTGAAAGTTCAGTACACAAGCAAGACTTAATTATGTTAAATATTTATGCACCTAATATCAGAGCACCTAAATACGTCGAAGAAACACTGACTACACTGAAAAGAGAGTTAGATGACTCCACAATAATAGTGGTAGACTTCAACACTCCACTCTCAATACTAGACAGATCATCTAGAAAAAAACTCAGTAAAGATACAGAAGACCTCATTGACACAATTAACCAACTAAACCTCATTGATATATACAGAACTTTCCACCCATCAGCAGACAACTACACTTTCTTCTCCAGTGCACATGGAACATTCTCCAGAATTGACCATGTGATAGGCCATGATGCAATGCTCAACAAAATCCATACCACTGAATTACTGCAAAGCATCTTCTCAGATAATAAAGACATCAAAGTTGAAATCAACAGCAGAGAAAACATAGATAAAAAGTGGAACTCTTGGAAACTGAAGAACATCTTGCTCAAAAAACATGGGAGGAAATCAAGGATGAATTAAAGAAATTGATGGATTCCAATGAGAACAAAAACACTTCCTACCAGAACCTATGGCATACAGCCAAAGCAGTGCTCACAGGTCTGTTTATCTGATAAACGCACACATCTGGGAGGAAGAAAGAAACCAAATCAAGGAACTAACCCTACAGCTTGAACAAGTAGAAAGAGAACAACAGAGAAACCCCTCGGGCACCAGAAGAAACGAGATCATAAAGATTAGAGCAGAGCTAAATGAATTAGAGAATAGAAAAACAATTGAAAAAATTGAAAAGACCAAAAGCTGGTTTTTTGAGAAGATCAACAAAATTGACAAACCACTGGATAAACTTACTAAAGAAAAACAGGAACGGAAACAAATAACCCAAATTAGAAATGAGAGGGTAGTTGTCACCACAGATGCAACAGAAATCAAAAATATTGTAACAGAATACTATGAAAGACTGTACTCTAACAAATTTGAAAACCTAGGGGAAATGGACCAATTCCTTGACTCATACCACCTACCCAAATTATCACAATGTGAAGCAGAACTTAATAAATCCATTACAAAGGATGAGACTGAAAAGGTCATCACAACGCTGCCAACCAAAAAAAAGTTCGGGTTCAGATGGCTTCACTGCAGAATTCTACCAAGCATTTATACAAGAGTTATCTCCAATACTACTGAAACTATTTCACAGTATAGAAAGGGATGGAGTACTCCCAAATTTATTCTATGAAGCCAGCATAACCCTGATACCTAAGCCAGGGAAAGACCCAACAAAGAAACAGAACTACAGATCGCTATCACTCATGAATCTAGATGCAAAAATCTTCAACAAAATTCTTGCCAATAGAATACAACAACATATCAAGAAAATAATCCATCATGACCAAGTGGGATTCACACCAGGGACGCAAGGATGGTTCAACATCAGGAAAACAATTAATATGATTAACCACATAAATAACACAAAAGACAAGGATCACCTGATTTTGTCTATTGATGCCGAAAAGGCATTTGATAAAGTCCAACACCCATTCATGCTAAAAACTCTTAGCAAAATGGGCATAGACTGCAAATTCCTCAACACAATAAGGGCCATTTATACAAAGCCAATTGCCCACATCATCCTGAATGGAGACAGACTGAAAGACCTTCCCTTGAGATCAGGAACTAGACAAGGATGCCCACTCTCACCTCTCCTATTCAACATTGTGCTAGAAGTTTTAGCCAGAGCAATTAGACAACACCAAGAAATAAAGGGCATCTGCATTGGCAAAGAGGAAGTTAAAGTCTCCCTGTTTGCAGATGACATGATTGTATATGCAGAGAATCCCAAGGAATCTATAAGTAAACTACTCAGACTGATAGTAGAGTTCAGCAAAGTCTCAGGATACAAGATAAAAAGGAGTAAATCAGTAGGATTCCTTTATACCAACAACGAGACTGTTAAGGAAGAAATTATCAGATCAAGACCATTTATGATAGCCCCTAAGAAGATAAAGTACCTAGGAATTAATCTAACCAGAGAAATAACAGACCTTACAAAGAGAACTACAAGCCCTTACTACAAGAAACTAAGAAAGACTTAGATAAATGGAAAAACCTACCCTGCTCATGGATAGGAAGACTTAATATTGTGAAAATGTCTATTTTACCCAAAGGAATCTATTTATATAATGCAATCCCAATACAAGTTCCAGTGTCATTTTTTAATGAGATGGAGAAACAAATCACCAATTTTGTTTGGAAAGGGAAGAAGTCCCAGTTAAGCAAGGTACTACTAAAGAAGAAGAATGCACTGGGAGGCCTCTCATTACCTGACTTCAGAACATATTACACTGCCACAGTGGTCAAAACAGCCTGGTACTGGTATAAAAACAGACAGATCGATCAGTGGAACAGAACTGAGACCCCAGAGATGACATCATAAAAAAACAGTATCTTCAACAAATGGTTGAAGCAAAATTGGATATCCATCTGCAACAAACTGAAACAAGATCCATATCTTATACCTTACACAAAAACCAACTCCAACTGGATAAAAGACCTACATATCCAACCTAAAATGATAAAGCTCATCCAAGAAAAGGTAGGAACAAGAATGGAAGCTTTAATACACAATATGGACAGACTCCAAAATCTGTCAAAGAAACCACAATCATCAGAAGAGAAAATAGATAAAGAATCTATTAAGAATTAAACACTTTTGCTCATCCAAAGACTTTATTAATAGAATTAAAAGAACACCTACAGAATGGGAAAAAGTATTTGGCAACTCTATGTCAGACCGACGCCTGACTTCCATAATCTATAAGATATTACAAAATATCAACAAGAAGAAGAGAAATCATCCAATTAAGCGATGGGCAAAGGAGATGGACAGACATTTCACTAAAGAAGAGATCCAGGCAGCCAAAAAACACATGCGGACATGTTAACAATCTTTAGTTATTAAAGAAATTCAAATCAAGACAACAGTGAGGTACTATCTCACCCCAACATGGTTGGCCATGATCCAAAAAACACAAAACAACAAATGCTGGAGAGGCTGTGGAGAAAGTGGAACCCTCCTACACTGTTGGTGGGGTTGCAGAATGGTCCAGTCTTTTGGAAAGCAATCTGGCTCTTCCTTGAAAAAATGGATATCAATATACCATTTGACCCAGTAATTCCACTACTTGGAATATATCCTACAAAATCAAGGCCTTTCACACCAACGGACACATGCACCAGACTGTTTATCGCAGCACAGTCCATGACAGCAAAAAGATGGACTCAACCCAGATGTCCAACAACAGAAGAATGGATAGGTAAACTATGGTATATACACCCAATGGAGCACTACGCAATGATAAAGAACAACAATGACTCCAGGAAACATCTCATGACCTGGTTTCAACTGGAAGACATTATGTTGAGTGAAAGTAGTCAGTGACAAAAGGACAAATATTGTATGAGATCTCTATGATGAGATCTCAAAAACAGACTTGTGTATAGAAGAAAAGACTCTTTGACAGCTGCAAGGGAGGGTTTAGATTAGATAGTTGCTAGGTATCTGGTTGGGTAAAATCGGTGATAGCACACATTAGAAACAAGAACAATATTAAGTGGACTTAAACATGAGTACTCCTTCCATCTTAACCCAATATTGCAAGGACAGAGTAGCTGGGGCAGGGGGCGGGGTACCATGCTCTTAGGCGAAAGCAAGGCCAATTGGCACAACTAGCATTTTGCTAAGAGGGCTCTCTGCACCCCACGTTGGTGAGTGGCGTCTGGGGTCTTAAAAGCTGCCAAGGTGCCATCCAAGGGCACAGCAAATGGTCCCAACTCAGCAGGAACGGATGCTCACCAAGGACCAAAATGACATGGTGGAAAGACAATCCAGAAGACAAAGATACCCACATCAGTGGGCGCCTACACCGACTTGGGACTGGAAGATCCGGATGGTGCCGAGCCACCACCAGTGATAGCTACGATGGAGCTCACTAAGTTGAGTCTCACTGGCAACACAAGAATAAAAAGGGGTACACCCTGAGATGCCCACTAAAAGATCTCAATTGATGGTCCAGTGGTTTCGGGGTTCCCCTGGGAGCATGCCCCCTTGCCCTGATGCTGCCCTTGACCATATATCATAACCAAGGTCCATGCTTCAGACAGGAATGGATTGGACTTGGCGATGCAGTGACCATATATTGGATGCACTTTATGGTTCTATACATCTATAGGATGTCATCCTGCTGACCTCTGGCTGGAGGAAGGAGAGTGGGTGGAGAGGAGGGAAAAAAGAGACTGTTGGGAGAACGAGGCATGTATGGAGCAGAGAGGAAAGACTGCTGTCACCAGGCAGTGAGAGCAGTGGAAGCTGCATATAGGTGGGTATGCAAATTTATATGGGAATGTACATTTTCACTCAGTTATATTAAATAAAAAAAAAATTTTTAAAAAAAAAGAAAAACAGGAAACAACCCAAATAAGAAATGAGAGGTGAGTTGTCACAACAGATCCATCAGAAATCCAAAGCATCATAACAGAATACTACAAAATACTGTACTCTAACAAATTTGAAAACCTAGAGGAAATCAATAAATTCTTAGATTCATATCACCTACCAAAATTACCACAAGGTGAAGCAGAACAACTTAATAAAACCATCACAAAGGAAGAGATTGAAAAAGTCATCCAAAAACTACCAACCAAAAAAAGGTCCTGGCCCAGATGGCTTAACTGCAGAGTTCTACCAAGCTTTTAAAAAAGAGTTATCTCCAATACTACCAAGAGTATTTCACACCATAGAAAGTGATGGAATACTCCCAAATTCGTTCTATGAAGCCAGCATAACCCTGATACCAAAGCCAGGGGAAGACCCAACAAAAAAGGAGAACTACAGACTAGTATCACTCATAAATCTAGATACAAAAATCTTCAACAAAATTCTTGCCAATAGAATACAACAACATATCCAAAAAATAATTCATCAAGACCAAGCTGGATTCATACCAGGGATGGAAAGCTGGTTCAACATCAGAAAAACAATCAATGTGATTAACCACATAAATAACACAAAAGACAAGAATCACCTGATTTTGTCCATTGATGCAGAAAAGGCATTTGATAAAGTCCAATAACAATTCATGCTAAAAACTCTTAGCAAAATAGGCATAGATGGAAAATTCCTCAACACAATAAGGGCCATTATACAAAACCAACTGCCTACCTCATCCTCAATGGAGAGAGCCTGAAACAATTGCCCTTGAGAACAAGAACTAGACAGGGATGCCCACTCTCACCGCTCCTATTCAACATTGCACTAGAAGTTCTAGGCAGAGCAATTAGACAAGACCAAGAAATAAAGGGCATCTGCACTGGCAAAGAGGAAGTAAAAAATCTCCCTGTTTGCAGATGATATGATTGTATACACAGAGAATCCTAAAGAATCCATAAGATAACTACTCAAACTGATAGAAGAGTTCAGCAAAGTGTTAGGACACAAGATAAACATAAGAAACCAGTGAGATTCCTTTATACCAACAATGAGACTATTAAAGAAGAAATCACCAAATCAACATCATTTACTATAGCCCCCAATGAGATAAAATACCTAGGAATAAATCTAACCAGAGAAATAACAGACCTTTACAAAGAGAACTACAACACCTTACTACAAGAAACTAAGAGACACTTAAATAAATGGAGAAACCTACCCTGCTCATGGATAGGAAAACTTAAGATCAGGAAAATGTCTATTTTACCCAAAAAATTTTACTTACATAATGCAATCCCAATACAAATTTCTGTGGCATTTTTTAATGAGATGGAGAAACAAATCACCGACTGTTTGGAAAGGGAAGAAGCCCTGGATACGCAAAACACTTCTGAAGAAGAAGACACATAGGGAGGCCTTTCACTACCCAACTTTAGATCCTACTACAGTGCCACAGTGATCAAAACAGCCTGGTACTGGTACTGGTACAAAAAGAGACAAAGATCAATGGAACAGAATTGAGACCCCAGAGATGAAACCATCCTCCTATGAGCAGTTGATATTTGACAAAAGTCCTATGACATTAAACTGGGGTAAAAGCAACGAGTTCAACAACTAGGGTAAAAACAGTATCTTTAACAAACGGTGCTGGCAAAATTAGGTATTCATCTGCAATAAACTGAAACAAGACCCATATCTCATACCTTATTCAAAAACCAACTCAAACTGGATAAAAGACCTAAATATCAAACCTAAAACAATAAAGCTCATTCCAGAAAAACTAGGGTCAACAATGGAACTTTTAATACACAATGCAGACAGACTTCAAAATCTGACAAACCACAATCAACAGAAGAGAAAATAGATAAATGGGAACTACTAAGAATCAAACAGTTTTGCTCACCCAAAGACTTTATTAATAGGATTAAAAGGCCACCTAAATAATGGGAAAAAATATTTGGCAACTATATGTCAGACCGATGCCTGATCTCCATAACGTAGAAGAAGAACACTCCATAATCTATAAGAAGAACACACAGGGAAACATAAGCAGAAACCTTAAAGGCAGCAAGACTCAAAACAAAGCTAACATTCAGAGGGAAACTCTGTAGGCTTTGATCTGATTTCTCAGCACAAACAATGCCGGCACGGAGACAATGGAAAGACACATTCAAAGCCTTGAAGGCGATGAACTTCCAACCAAGAATTATATATCCTGCAAAACTATCTTTCAAATATGAAAATGAAATCAAGACATTCACAGATAAACAGAAACTCAGAGACTTTGTAAAAACCAAATCACAGCTACAAGAAATACTGAAAGAAGCTTTTGGGTTAGAAGAACAAAACCATCAAAATATCAATAAGCAAAAGATAAATCATCCAGTTAAGCAATGGGCAAAGTAGATGGACAGACACTTCTCTAAAGAGCAGATCCAGGCAGCCAAAAAACACATGCGGACACGCTGATGAGCATTAGCTATTGAAGAAATTCAAATCAAAACCACAATGAGATACCATCTCACTCCAACAAGGTTGGCCATGATCCAAAAAATGCAAAACAACAAATGCTGGAGAGGCTGTGGAGAAACTGGAAGTCTCCTACACTGTTGGTGGGAATGTAAACTGGTACAACCTCTTTGGAAAGCAATCTGGAGCGTCCTTAAAACGCTGGAAATAGATATACCATTTGACCCAGTAATTCCACTGCTTGGAATATACCCTGCAGAATCAAGGCCATTCACACCGATATATGCACTAGAAGGTTTACTGTAGCACAGTCCACAATAGCATCTGAAACCAACCCAGATGCCCAACAATAGAGGAATGGATAAGTAAATTACGGTATATATACTCAATGGAATACTATGCAATGATAAAGAACAAAAATGATTTTAGAAAACATCTTATAATCTAGTTTCAATTGGAGGACCTTATGTTGAGTGAAATTAGTCAGCGTCAAAAGTGCAAATACTGTATGAAATCCTTACCATAAGAACTTAAAAGCAGACTCATGTATAGAAGAAAAGACTCTTTGATGGCTGCAAGGGTGGGGACGGAGGGAGGGAAAGGCTGGGGTATAGACTAGATAGTTGATAGAAATTTGTTTGGTCCAGCGGTTTCGAGGTTCCTCTGAGAGCATGGCCCCTGGCCCTGATGCTGCCCTTAACCATAAATTATAACGCCCACTCTTTGGACAGGAATAGATTGGACTTGGCAATGCAGAGTGACCATATATTGGATGCACTTTATGTTTCTATACATCTATAGGATATCATCCTGCTGCCCTCTGGCTAGAGGAAGGACAGTGGGTGGAGAGGAGGGGAAAGGAGGCTGTTAGCAGGATGAGACATGTATGGAGCAGAGAGGAATAGTGTGCTGTTACCGGACAGGGAGAGCAGTGGAAGCTGCATATAGATAGGCATGTAAATTTATATGGGAATGTACATTTTCACTCAGTCATGTTAAATAAAAAAAAAAATTGTTTGGGTGAAATCAGTGACAGCACACATTAGGAAGACAATTAGTTTTAATTGAACTTCAACATAACATGATTACTCATCCATCTTAACTGAATATTGTTATGGATGGAGTAGCTGGGGCAGGGGGCTGTGTAGCATGCTCTCCAGAAAAATGGAGGCCGATAGGCACAACTAGCATTTTGCTAACAGAGTCTTCTCCAGCCCAAATTGGTGAGTGGCGTCTAGGGTCTTAAAAGCTGCCAAGCTGTCATATGAGGTACACCAAATGGTCCCAACTTAGCAGGAACAGATGATCTCCAAGGACCAAAATGACTCGGAGCAAAGAGAATGCAGAAGACAGAGAGACCCATGTGAGCAGATGACTACATCAACATGTGACCAGAAGAACTAGATGGTGTCCGGCCACCACCAGTGATAGCTGTGATGGGGCTCACAAAATTGATTCTCACAGGCAATATGAAAATAAAGAGGGGTGCACCCTGAGATCTCCATGCAAAATAGGCCTGCATCACTCCCACACCAGGACCCTCTGGGCTCTGACGCCGGGGTTCCCCTGGGAGCATGGCCCCTGGCTCTGATGCTGCCCCTGTCCATAAATCATAATGGAGGTCAACTCTTACACAGAAATGGATTGGACTTGGTGACACAGAGTGACCACATCCTTTGTGCACTTCATGGTTCTATGCATCTGTAGGATGTCATCCAACTGAATTCTTACTGGACACAGGCGAGAGAGTGGACAGGAGGGGATAGGAGACTGTTAGGAGGATATGAGAGGTACAGAACAGAGAAGTGTGCTGTCACCAGGTTGGGAGTGCAGTGGGAGCTGCTCATTGGCAGGTACGCAAATTTATACGAGACTGTATATTCTCAATCATAATAAAAAAAACAAAATAAAAAAATAATTTCTGCATTCTGTTGGATCACCTTTCTCTGAAAATTAAAATTATTACAGAGTATTATGGAGCCTTAGCTCCATGGTTAAGAGCTAACAAAAGCATAACTATAAAAACAAACCCATTGCCAACAACTCGATTCCAACTCGTAGCGACCCTATAGTACACACCCTTCTTCCTCCCCCAAATAACCCACTGACATGGAGTGGACTCCTGATTTACACCGACTCTATATGATCCTGTAGTACAGGCAGTTCATATACACTACCTGCTCCTTGGAAACTCCATGGAGCATTCTGTTTTACAGGGTGGCCTTGAGTCAGAATCGACTTCAAGGCAACATCTTTTTTTTTTTTAATATCTCAGAAGAACCCTATATTCTCACCTTCCACGCTTTTTTTTTTTTTTTGGTTTTAAATTAGTCCAGGTGGTTTGGCAGTGCTCTTCACTGATTCATTCTTCCAGTCCGTTCCACTTAGTAGAGGAAAAGCTCAACAAGTCTCATTCCTACTTCTGCCAACTGTTCACAGAAACACACTCCTGCCACACAGCCATCTCTACAGAGGCGGTGGAGACAGTCGCAGCATCGACATAACACCTGCCTTCGCTAGCCGAATCCGGCGCCAGCAGCCGCCACACGTGCGCCTCGGCCGGTCCTCCTGGGCTTGGCCCCGCCCACCGTCGCGCGCAGTCGCGCGAGCCCAACCTCTGCCGCCGACAGCCAGGCTGCGCTTGCGCAGTGAGGTGGTTGGGCGGGGCGATCGACGAGATGGCTGCGAAGTGGGGACGCCCCGCGGAATATGTGCAAGGACTGGGCTGAGGGGGCGCGCCTTCGTGGCGGTACGGGACCGAGAAGGCCCGCTGTCTTCCCCCGGCTACCGAAAGGAACCGTTCCTACCGGCTCCGAGGCGCTGTCCAGCCCTCTCCCCAGCTCCAGGGCGCGCCACGGTCACGGGAGAGTGTTGGTGTGTCAGGCCCTGCCACTGTTCCTCAAGAAGCTTGGTCTCGGCGCCATGGACGCGGCGGCGCTGGAGCGCGACGCGGTGCAATTTGCCCGGCTGGCGGTGCAGCGCGACCACGAAGGTCGCTACTCGGAGGCGGTGTTTTACTACAAGGTAGGGGGGCGGCGGCTTGTCTGCATCTGCCATCCGAGTCGGAGCCCGAAAGGGTCCTGGTGCGGAGGCAACGCAGGCCTATTTTGCATTTCTGTTTGCCTCCTCCTGCTCCTGCTCCTCTTTGGGATACCAGAGGGGAGGGGGCGACGAGACTGCAATGGTCAGCCCCATCCCACGCTCATTTGGGCTGCAGCGACATTGCGAAGGTTCTGTCCGGGCTTTAGAGAGACCACTTCTCTCGTTTCAGACTTGCTGCTAATGCCCATCGTGTGAGCCGCTTATGGCGGCGGCAGTTAGGTGTGGGTTAAAATTAAAAGAAAACAAAGGTTGCTGTGGAGTCTGTTCCGACCAAGAGTTGTTGTTGTTAGGTGCTGTCGAGTCTCTTCCGACACATAACGACACTATAGGGTGAAAAGCTGCCCTGTAGGGTTTCCAAGGAGCAGTCGATGGATTCACACTGTTTATCTTTTGATTAGCAGCCCAGCTCTTAATCCCAGTGCCAGCAGAGCCCCCACGGTATGGGTAAAAAAAATAGAAAATAGAAAACCCACTGCGTTGGGGAGATTCCCACTCATAGCGACCCTATAGTATGTAATTCTTGAACTTGGCTTTAATTTATTGACAGAGGGAAATGTTTGTAATGTTTACCTAACAATGCGTGTTTGTTAACGAAAATAAGGAATAAAGCCATCTTTTATCCTGTATTTGATGTATAAATTTGTGATTGCCTTTCTGTGGCAAGTCAATTGTAGATAATATATGTGCACATCAATTTTTTTTGTACTTACATAGTACTACTTATGTTTGTAACGTGTTCATCTCATTTGAATATTTTTTCAAATCATCAAATTTACTCCTCTAATTTTACTCATAGTAGCCGATAGCATTCCCTTGTGTGGATGTACCCCGTTTGCAAACTGTTAGGTGTTTAGGGTCCCACTGTTTTCAGACTGTAAGTGATGGTACCAGTTAGTAACCTTGTAACAAGTGCTTTGCACACTTCCCAGTACTGCTTTTGGTTACATTAAGTGACGGCAGAATTGCGGAATCAAAGAGTATGAGCTTCCATGGTCCACCCGAGGATTTGTTGACACACCTGTCCTGCCTGGCCAGGCCTTTACTTCCTCATGGCAAAGACCTGTGCCCTCATGAGACTAACCTTTTGGCTTGACATTTTTAAGAAACAACATCAGATTTGAGTAATACAGTAACCGTTTTTTTCTTTTCCATAAATTATTTTCTGTAAATAACAACAGTAGCATGTAACTTGCTTTTCTCCGGTTAATGTTTTGTTGTCTTGATTTTATAATCTACAGACCTGGTGGCACAGTTGTTAAAGTATCAGATTGCAGACAGAAAGGTCAGCGTTAGGAGCCCTCCAGAAGTGGGAGGAAGATGTGACAGTCTGCTTCTATAAAAGATTTACGGTCTTAGAGACGCTATGGGGCATTTACTCTCCTGTAGGATCACTGGTCAGCTCTTGGTTGGCTTGGCTAGGGTCACTGGGAATCAGAATTCACTTGATCGCAATGGGTGGTTTTGTAGAGACCTGATGTATTTCAGAATCCTCCTGTTGGATTTTTTTTTTTAAAGAAAAAAACAGATTATTTTTTAAAATAAAATTCTGTGTGTTTTAGTTTAGTGAAATAATTTTGACAAATACTGAGATAATAGGTTAAAGTAGTCCCACTTTAGAGTAGCTTTTTCTAAAGCCAAAGAAACTAGTATTCATTGCCTCTTGTTTAGCCAGAGGATGACATAGAAACTTCCATCCAAAAGAAAATAAGAAAAATGGTCCTTCTAGGAACTACTAACATAAACTGCTTCAAACATTTAGCATTTCTTGACTTACACTGTTCTATAAACTATTTGCCGTTAAGTCAGCGTCATGGTGACCCTGTAAACTTCAAAGTAAAACCATGCTCCGTAGGGTTTTTAATGGCTGATTTTTCAGAACTAGTGTACCAGGTAGCTTTTCTTCTGAGGGAGCTGTGGCAGAACTCAAACCTTAGCGTACCTGAAGGTCGCCAGGTAGTACAGGTGGGCTTGTGCTGAATTGCCATCCTGAAGGTGGTGGTTCACGCCCACCCAGCGGCACTGTAGAAGAGAGATGTGGTGGGGTCTGCTTGTGTCATGGTCCAGAGGGTTCTGGAATGAGCCCAACCGCAGTGTGTGTGTCTCTCTCATTCTGTTTCTAGCACTTAAACCAAGCAAACCCATTGCCTTTTGGTTGATTCTGATTCGTAGGTACCGTATGGGACAAAATAGAACTTTACTGTAGGGTTTGTAAGAAGTGGCTGGTAGATTTGAACTGCCAGCCTTTTGGCTCGAAGCTGGAGCTCTTAACCGCTGTGCCACCTGAGTTCGTATCAAAGTTAAATATAACCATAATGTATTTAGATAATGACAGTACCTAAAACATGTCTAATGTTTACATTTGAAGTTATATGTGTGTTCCTTCCTGAAAGAACCTAGTGTTCCTTAACTGAAGTTTATTTCATGCCACTGAAATCTGCTTTAAAATGTGTTATCTTTCAACAATATTTTTTGTTACACAAAAATATTTTGTCTGTGAGATATTTAACCTTTCTAATTTTTATCTTTTCCTGATAGTTTTGTTTTACTTCCGGTGGTCATTGGTTGTTGTTGTCATTATTAGTTTTAGTACATTTAAGGCTTTTTCAAGGTATATAATTTTAAGTCTGATCTATAGCATAAGAATAAAGGAAAACAGAACACATATAAATTACAGCTACTTGCAACAGTAGGAGAAATTGAGAACATTAAGAACTGAAGAAAAACTGTTAGAAAATTATCTAATTTATGAGAAATATTAATAATATGGTAAAGATTACTCATTGTATTGTTATTTATGAAAACCAATAATGAATCAGAAATTAGTAAAGAAAATTCAAATTTTAATACATCTACTGGATTTTTTAAAATACTTTTTATTGTTATTTTTAGGAAGCTGCACAAGCCTTAATTTATGCTGAAATGGCAGGCTCAAGCCTAGAGCATATTCAAGAAAAAATAAACGAGTATCTGGAAAGAGTTCAAGCTCTGTATTCAGCAGGTTTGTAAAGGAATGCTAAACTTTTTTTCATTCATCACATTTTACTGTTATTCTTATATTCTCTGTCTTCATCTTGACCTTTGGATCTTGATTCTCGCTCTTGGTGCTTGTTGGCTAATTACATCTTTAACAGTCTTATGATTGGAAATTTGGAATATGTGGAAATAAATAATAGGCCAGTGAGGATGAATTTTAGAAATAATGTAAGCCAGGCCCGGTAACAATGACCTTCGGTCAAATAGTTACTCAGTGGTAGAGCCAGGACTGGGACCCTTTTAGAGTCTGCTTTTTAAATATATGTCACTGTCCTCTCTTGATGTTAAAAAATAAATGATTATTTGTTTCTAGTGTTAAAAGATTTTAGCAGTAACTTCAGTTTTCTATCTTACTATCTTTTACCTCAAGCCCTTAGTGAAACTTTTTTTAAACTGTACTTTGGAAAAGCAACATGTAAATGGAGATCTGGGACAGCTTGCGTTTATTTTAGTCAACGGCACAGCAGGTGCTGTGATAGTAGTACCCAAAGGTTTAATGAGCACAGTTTTGTTAGCTTGAGGTAAGTGGTTCAGGTCAAAATCTGTTCACATGGGAAGAAAAGAAAATTATCACTATTGACAGTGTGTCTTAAAAGTGTATTCACCCCTCTAAAAGGTCTTTTTTCTGTCACTGTGTAGTAAAATTACAAGCAGCTTAGAGGAATTTCTGTATATTTAGCATTGCCTGATACACTTTGTGCTGCTTTCCACCACTCAGTCACTGCTTCCCACCAACATCTGAATAACATGAACAGGTATAAGCACTTAGTTAGGGTAAAGTGCGTTTGATAATTGGGTTTCTTGTTATGACAGTGCCCTTAAAGACAAGGTAGTTCCCTTTAACACAGTGCCCAGAAATCATGTTGAAACATGGGCTGCCTGTGTATCCAGGACTCATGTAAAACAAAGAGACTTCATTTTCCTGGGCAAATAAATGAAGTTCTTAAATATTACTTGGATAATCAAGAAACCTTGTTTTATAAACAGTGTTTACAAATAAAGTTATCTTTGAAGGATGGAAAGTAATCTTTCATGCTTACTTCCATGATCTCCCTGTTTTTTCCATAGATATTTCCCTTCATTTCAACAACCATTTATTGAGTGCATATTTGGGCTGTATGGTAAGTACTGGGTGACAGAAAAATAACTGTCAGTCCATGCCCTCAAGAAGCCTTCCATTAGGGATGGAGAGAGAGAGAGAACATTCATAAACTTAGAACTATCTTAAAAATCCCTTTCTGAAACATCCTAGACTAAATATTGAAGCTAAACGCCAGTGAAACACAAATTTCAGAAAGAATTTTTAAACCACACCGTACGTTAATTGTTTTGTCAGTTGTTTTGCCAGTTACTTGTTTGCTTGTTATTATTTTAAGTGGAAGAGTCCTTTTTCAGAAAAAATCTTGTTTAGAACTCCAGTTTTTAAACCATAAAGTTTACTGACAGTACAGAGACTCTTGAGTGATTAGTTGAGCTCTAGGTGAGGAAAGGTAGCAGTTTGAAAATCAGTGCTGTATTATGAAGAGTTTAGGGCTTGGAATTAATACATCTACCCTGCCACTGTTGCTGTGAAACCCATGAAATGTCAGCCAGGAGTGATTTCTGTCCCCCCAGGGAACATTTGACAGTGTTTGGAGAGATTTTTGGTCTTTACAAACTGGGGTAGAGGGCAGGGGGTTGCTGACATCTGTTTGGGTCAAGGCCAAGGATATTGCCAAGCATCCTACAAAACATAGGGCAGACCCTCACAATAAACAGTTACCCAAGCCAGAATGTCAAGTGGCATTATTGCCAAAACCCTAGGCTAGATATTTTCTTATTTTTCAGCTTTCGTGTCTTCAATTTCTAAAATGAGATTAGTGCATATGTCAGGAATTAAAATTTAAAAAGCATTACCACATAGTTTCAAGAGTAATAAAGTGTGATTAATGAAGCTTTTTAAAATTACAGCTTTATTGAGATGTAATTCACATACCAGGTAATTAATTCTTTAAGCATAATCTGATGATTTTTAGTATATTCTCCGAGTTATACTACCATCATCACTGGCTAATTTTAGAACATTTTTGTCTCCCCAAAAAGAACTCCTGTATTCATTAGCAGTTCACTCCTTGTACCCCCACCTCCCCACCTGTCCCCACCTTCACTGTCACTTGACCCTTGATAGCTACTGATCTACTTTCTGTCTCTTGATTATCTCTTCTGAATGTTTCGTATAAGTGGAGTGATACAATATGTGGTCTTTTGTATCTTGCTGCTTTCATTTAGCATGTTTTCTAGGTTAAACTATGTTGTAACAAGTATCAGAACTTTATTACTTTTTATGGCTAAATACTATTCCATTATATGGATTGATACCACATTTTGTTTTATCCACTCATCCACTGGTGGACATTTGAGTTTTCACTTTTTCACTGTATTAAATAATGTTTGCTGTGATTTGTTTGTGTACAAATTTTTCTGTGAACATTGTTTTCAGTTCTCTTGAGTATACATCTAGGTATGGAACTGAAGGGTATGTGGTAACACTATTTTTGGGTTTTTGAGGAGCTTCCAAACTCTTCCAAAGTGGCTGTACAGTTTTACAATTACACCAGCAAAGTGTGAGGTTACTAGTTTCTACACATTCTTGCCAATGTGTGTTATTCTCTGACTTTTTAACTTTGGCCATCCTGTTGTTGCTGTTAGTTGCCATCAACAGTTCCAACTCGTGACAACCCACATGTGCAGAGCAGAATTGCTCCATAGGGTTTTCAAGGCTCTGATCTTTCAAAACTGAGTTACCAAGCCTGGCTTTTGAGCTGCTTCCGGGTGGTGAATTCGAACTGGCACCTGTTTGGTTAGTTGAGTGCTTAACCGTTGGCACTGCCGAGGACCCCTGACAGGTGTGGTGTAGTGTTTCACTGTGGTTTTGGTATGTCTTTCTGTGATGGCTAATGATGCTGAGTATCTTTTCACATGCTTACTGACCATTTGTGTGTCTGCAGAAAAGTCTGATCAGAGACATTTTTTAATGTTTTTTGTTCTTTTTGTTGAGTTGTAAGAGATCTCTGTAATCTGGACACAAGTCTTTTACCAGTATAACTTTTATGTTTAAAAAAGCATCTGTTTCCAGAGCGATAAAAATGCATAATAGCTTTTTGGCTATGAGTCAGAATCAACTGGACGACAGCACCTAACAGCAACAGCAACATTCTGAACCCAGATGAAAAGGATGTATTGCAGGAACTTTATTATCAGGTCCTAGTATATTAAGCAGTTATTCTGTGCTGAAAGACTTTTTTTTTTTTTAATTACCTTAAAACATAGTAGAGATTTAGCATTTTTCAAGTTTTTGTTTTATTTTTTTGTTTCGGGGGGTGTGTGTGAGGAGAGCTACTATTTTGTTTTGTCTTGTTTTTTTAGTGAAAAAAGTACTGACAAATCTAGGAGAAAAAAATTGTGAGTAAATAATCCATTTCTTCATATTCTTGGTATCTGGTGTCTGTCATGTAAGAGTTAAACAATTGAGGATGGCCTTAAAATTAAGATTGAAATGGGAAGGAGAGGATTCATTTTTAAGGATTTGTTTTTTGACTTTGTGTAGTTAGGTGTAAGAGTTGTAGGACTTTGGAAAAGAATGTCTTAAATGTACTAAAATAGTGTGTTGCTCAGTTGGTATAGTTAGGTAATATCTCTTCTATGTATGCTTTTGTTCTTCTAGTTCAGTCAAAGAATGCGGATCCTTTGAAATCAAAACATCAGTTGGACCTAGAGCGAGCCCATTTCCTTGTCACACAAGCTTTTGATGAAGATGAAAAAGAGAATGTTGAAGATGCTATAGAATTATATACAGAAGCTGTGGATCTCTGTCTGAAAACTGTATGTATAGCTAGAAGTTAAATGTAGTAGAATTAATTCTAAGAAATTTCTTTGCCAGTGAATTTTACTAACAATGTGTGGAAGCAAAGTATCCTTTTATGATAAAGGTAACTAGGTTACATTCTCATCGAAAGATGAGAATGTGTAGACAGTTAATACACCTACTCCTCACTTATTGAAATGGTTATGTTCCAAAGACCAAATCATTGTGCAAAAATTGACATTATGCAGAAATTGAGGATGACTACATCAGACCACACAATGGAAGCTGGCTGCATCATTACATAATTGCCGGATTATATTGCTACATAACTGCCAAACCACTGAGAATCATGGCCTAGCCAAGTGAATGATCCCAGCTGGCATTAATGCTCACGTGGCACCTGGCATTGGTTACTGCCAGAGTACATCATTAATGCATAAAATAGTCACATAGTAGCTTTTTCACTATTGTTATAAATGCAAATGTGTGGATATAATGGATTTTAACATTTTGGTGAGAATTTGACATTGAATCATTAAGCTGCCCTTTTCTTAAGGTACAGGGTTTTTTTTAAAAAACATTTTTATACCCTGATGATTAAAATTAGCTTACTGCAGGAAAAATTTACATAAGCTTTCTTTGGTTCTTTTTCATTTATGAAAGGGAAAAGGAATCCGTTCTGACACCAGTTGAATTCAGTTCATTTGTGTTCATTGTTGATATCAACAGCATAATGTAATAGTTCTTCCTCTGATCCTAACCACTAGAGCTAGGGCACATCTCACAGATTAAGAAGGCACAGTCCTCCAAACTGCCAAGCCTGCCTAAAACCTCAGATACCAGCTGTAGTCGTGGGGATCCCCATAATACCCTCAATTCTGACCTGACTACAAATTTGAAGGTTTCCCACTACCTCCCTTGGGATGCCCTACTGTAAGTTTGAGTGTCCTAGGGCTGCCCTCACTTCTGACCTGTCTTCTGCCCTCTGTTTTAATAATTCACTAGAACTGTCCAAACTCATGGAAAGTGATGGGCTTCTTATTGTAGCTTTATTACAGTGAGAAAGATACAAGCAAGGCATAGAGTGAAGTCTAGGAACATTCCCAGCAGAGCTTCTGTGTTCCAAAAGAGTTGAACTACCCTACTTTGTATATCTATATCTTTCACCAGCCAGAAAGCCCTTGGAAGGTCCATGTTCCAAGCCTTTATTTGGACCTCTTAATCACACAGGATTGAATCATGCATCCCTCTCCTGAAGTTGGCTTATAACATAAGGCAGGTCTTTATGGTGTGGCCATTGCCCACCTGAGTAGCCTTGTAAACATACCTGTTAGGTAAGTACATTCTGAAGCCGTCAGCAAAGACACTTCAGTTACTGGAGAGATTCCAGGGTTTTAGAAGTTATCTCACGAATCAAAGAAAAAGACCAAATTCTTTAGGTAAAGTTAACTTTAAGCCCCGTAGTTTTTGTACATGAAAAAATAATGTTCTGGTTAGAAAGGGCTTTATTAATTTACATCATAAAGTCTGTGTGGTGAGTTGCTTTTACTGCTCACTGAGGAACTGTTGTTGGGATCCTAGCATCTGGCACTTCGTGTATAGGAGAACAATGCAGTGCTTGCTGAGATACAAAATTGTACTAAAATTGGATGGTGCAAAGAAGATTAACATGGCCCTTACACAAGGATGAGCCCAGATTTGTGAAACATTCCATATTTTTTGAAAACCTAATCTGCAGTGTAAAACACAATAGAATATCATTTAAAAAGAGAGCAGTGGATGTAACAGGAAGATGAGAATGGTGCTCAATATCATTCAGAGGGCTGGCTTTGTTGGTGAGGGCCTTTTGGTCAGAGAAACCATCTAGCCTGATTTCTGTTACAAGTTGCATTGTGTCACCCGAAAAATATGTGTATTGATTTAACTTGGCTATCAGTCCCAATGTGGCGCAGTTCCTCCTATGTGTTGTG
Source organism: Heterohyrax brucei (assembly GCA_028571685.1). Classification (NCBI taxonomy): domain Eukaryota; kingdom Metazoa; phylum Chordata; class Mammalia; order Hyracoidea; family Procaviidae; genus Heterohyrax; species Heterohyrax brucei. The sequence continues at coordinate 24,992,850 of CM053149.1, read as the reverse complement.
AATCCTGCCTGGATAACACTGATGATGGAAAATGGACAGCAGGTGTGTTGGTGAGGCAGGGCTCAAGTTACTGGCTGTGGGATTTAAGGAAGAGAAGGGAGCAGAGCAAGCTGGGAACCTCATCCCACCAGAAGAGCAGCACTGAGAGCAGAGCACATCCTTTGGACCTGAGGTTCCTGTGCCAGGGTGCTTTCCTTGAATTTGGACTTAACCTACTGAACTGTGACTCTACCTACCAAACTGTGGTGATCTCTCGTAGTGAGTGGACCTGTAACTCAAAAATGGATAGGTGGCTTAAAACTTCTCTTCATGAAACCACTCATGGTATTTTCTGTTGTAGTAGTATCAGGTGACTAAAACAGAATTTGTGACAGGAGTGGGATACTGCTGTAATACCTGAAATGCAGAAGTTTTTTTTGAAACTGAAAAGGATGGGAGAAGGAACCCCAAAAAACTACTGACATCTGAGAAGGCAACAGATGGTGAAAAGAAGCAGCAGCAGCAACAAACTGGCAACAGCCGAACCAGGAGCTGATCCATGGAGTGAGCGAGCTGAGCGGCTGTGCACAGAGTTTTCCTGGTGGAGTAGGGTGCCTCTGGGAACTTGAATTGGTGGAGCTAGGCTTGCTGACCCATGGAACAAGAAAGTTGAGTGCCTGCGTGCAGGAGGCTTCCTGGTAGAGTGGGGTGCCTCGAGGCACTTGAATCGGTGAAGCTTCAGAACTTTGGAACACTTACCCCTGCAGGACAGATGTGGGCTTGAGGCCATGGAATCTGAAGAGACAAAACTGAGGAAAAGCTGAGCTGCCTCAGTCTCAAAGGTATGATCATGACCTCAGCGATTTGAAGGACTGGAGCCATGACTTCCTGTGTTTCTGAGGGTGGAATTGCCACTCGTTTGGGCTTAGGGTACACCTAAAGTCGAGGGGGCAGAGTTGCTATTCAGGTGAGCCTTGAAGGCAAGAGTTGTAGCACCGGGCTGGGGGTCTCCACTCAGAATCCAGAGAGTATGGCCAATACGTATTGTCAGGAGACCAAAGCTGTTGTGTAAAATGTCTCAGAATGGAAGATTATTTTCAGAGCTTTGAGGGCTGTTGTAATATGTTCTGGTGACTTGCTTGTTGCCTTTTAGTGCCTTCTTTCCCTGCATTTTCTCCATTTATAATGAAAATATGTAACTTGTGTGTTGGCGTGTTATCCCCTTGTATTTTGGGAACGTAACACCTGTTTTAGATTTCACAGTTGAAAAGAAAATTAAGGATTTTGGATCTGGACTTAAGACCTTTTCTGTGCGGTAAATGAATACATGTTCTAATGATATGGCTTGGAGAGGGAGCAATGGGTGGAGTGTCATGGATTGCATTGTGTCCCCCCCAAAATGTGTGTATTGATTTGACTTGGCTATGAGCCCCAATATGGTGCAGTTCCTCCCATGTGTTGTGAATCCTGCCTGGATAACACTGATGACAGAAAATGGACAGCAGGTTTGTTGGTGAGGCAGGACTCAGGTTACCAGCAATGGGATATAAGGAAGAGAAGGGAACAGAGCAAGCTGGGACCCTCATCCCGCCAGGAGAGCAGCACCGAGAGCAGAGCACATCCTTTGGACCTGAGGTTCCTGTGCCAAGATGCTCTCCTTGAATTTGGACTCAACCTACCAGACTGGGATAATCTCTTTCTGAGTGGACTTGTAACTCTTGAAGGATATGCAGCTTAACAGGACTGTGTCAATAAAGTTTCTCTTCATGAGCCCACTCGTGGTATTTTCTGTTGGAGCAGTACCAGGTGACTAAAACAAGGTACCTGAGATCCTAAGTTAGGGGTGAAAATCACAGGTTCCTGCCACCCAGCCCTCCATGGCACCATGGTCATGCAGATACAGTCCAGTTAGCACCTGTCCACATTAAGTGGTCTTCAAATTTACCTCAGTGACAGATGTTAATACTTTTAAATGATCCTTTGGCAAGATGTCATCTTTATCTCATAATTTCAAGAAATGTAATGTGCATTCTAAGTTTTTGCTTAGAAATACCTTGAACTAATCAAGTTAAAAAATATACTTTAGAACTTTTTTTTTTCCCCCCGGTAGTCTTACGAAACTGCTGATAAAACCCTGCAAAATAAGCTGAAACAGTTGGCACGACAGGCACTGGATAGGTGAGTTTTGGTCTTTTGTGTTCTCATCAATGGATGGTATGTACTGTTATTATCAAAACAGTCAAATTGGCGGTAGAGGTGATGGTAGCAAAACTACCAAGGCTTCCTTCTTCCTCTGGGTGAGTCTACTTGCTGAAGTTTTCTGCTTTAATCTGAGTAAACAGCCGTTAGTTGAGAAATAGTTTCTGTTACATGTAAAATGAGTGATTATAGTATTTGAAATGGGAGATTTCTGTTGTGTAAGATCAGATTTCCAAAGAATAAGCTCCAGAGAGACTTCTGGAGCTACTAAGAAAGAAAAGCAGTTGAGAATGAGGCCGTTCAGTCATACACATACCCCAGCTTAACAAAATTTGTGTACCTCCTTCAAATCTCTGCACAAATGTCTGCCTTTAAATGAGGTCTGCCCTAACCATGTTGGTTGTCATTCCACCCTTCCCCCAGCACTTTTTGTCCCACCTAGTGTAGTGTTTTTTGTCATAGCTGTTATACTGTCTGAGGTATATGAAATTTGCTAATTTATTGTTAATGTCTGTTACCCATTCACCCTGCATCTCCCAAATATTAAACTCCTCATGGAGAATTCTGTGTGTCTTAGTTCAGTGCTATAACCAAGCCCCTACCAGAGGACATCACCTAGAGTACGTACTCAATAATCTATTTCTGCAAAGTAGGAGTAGATTTGCATAAGATGATTATGCCTCCTGAGGGAATGTTATGGACAAAAGGAAAGAATTGAAATTTCATTTACATTTATAGCAGACATTAATAAAATTGTGTCCTTTTGAGGCGACTACGTAACAGTGTCCCTACTCCCTACCCTTTTCTTTGGAGTGTAACAGTAATCTCTCCTTTTCATCATCATTGTCTACTAACCTTTAGTTTATTTCCACAAATTCATAAAGATATGGGCACTGGACACACAGTTGTCTGCTCCATTTCTTTTTTTTTTTTTTTTTTTGTCAGCATCACAGATGAGTTTTATTACCTATGTGAATAAGCCATCCTCAGTTTTTCTGAGTACATCCTAAATGGTGGGCCAGGGGATGGGATGTGTGTCAGTCACTAGCCTTTTTGAAGCATCTTTAGAAAAGTATCATCCTCCATCTCGGAATAGTGGACATATTTTTTTTCACATATTGTTTCAAGTGTTTACAAGACTCCGGAAACTCATATATGCTCCTTGGGTTAAGAACTTCTACCTTTCAGTTTTTCAACAGTGTAGAGTCAGATTTTCCTTGAATATCATGAGACGCTTTCTGTGATCCAACTGGTGTCTTCCTGTCTGGTTTCATCTTTTGCTTCTCATTTGATATAAGGAGTACATTTGGTATCTCTCAGTGCCCTTAACACACTGTGCTGTTTCATACTTCGTGTTTTTGTACATGCTATTCTCTCTTAGAATGCTTCCCTCCTCCTCAGATGAATGCCTTTAATCTTCCCTGACTCTTTGTTTTCACAGTTCATTAATTTCTTCGGCCATGCCTTTATTGTCTTTTTGTACTTTATTCTAGCATCTATTCTGATGTAATCACTTGTCTCTTTTCTGCTAAAACTGTGCATACCTTAGGGATGGGAATATGTTTTATATACACACTTTTGTATCCCCTTAAAATACAGTATCTGACATACAGTAAGTTCTCAGTGTTGTTAATAGAATATTGTCTTCAAAAAAGCTTTGTTTTGGGAGTGTCTGAAGCAGTGAAATCTTGACTTTTATGCAAAAATTGTGTGTAGTAAGTATACATTAGGGGTGCTTGACTGGATCTTGATATAAATCGTATTTTCTGGGAAGCTGAAATGTAAGAAGAAACACAATAGTTTCTGTACCTGTTTTATCACAGAGCAGAAGCATTGAGTGAACCTTTGACGAAGCCACTTAACAATACGAAGTCTGCAAATACCAAACCAAAACCACCTGCAGCGAGAGCCCATTTTCCACTAGGACCTAATCCCTTCCTTGAGAGACCTCAGCAGTTTATCACTACCCAGTCATGTGATGCACAAGGCCAGAGATACACAGCAGAAGAAATAGAAGTGCTTAGGTAAGTTGGTTTATCATAGTAAGTGTAGGTCAGTTTTTTCTCAGTTTGTTGAATGCTATTCAGATTTGTTTTAGCATGTTGTGTTATTATTTTGTAATGATAAATGATTGCTACAACTTGAAAGAATTCAAAATTATTCTAATGTTTCAATATTAGCTTTTTATCTTTCTAAAAAAATAGCACTTTGCAAACTTCAGCACTTAAAGGCTTAGGGGGAAACAGGGCTATGGGCAGATCACTTGTAGTCTATGCAACTTTATAACCAGAGTCATAAAAGGGGAAAAAGTATTATCTTGAAACAGCAGCCTAGGCACATGGGGGTCTAGGTCAGCAAATGGCAGCCTTGAACTAGGGTATCTCTGTGTGATGTGAAATAATTAATGCACTTGGCTGCTAACCAAAAGGTTGGAGGTTTGACTCCCCTCAGAGGTGCCTTGGAAAAAAGACCTAAAATCTACTTCTGAAAAACCAATGATTGAAAACCCTTTGGAGCATATTTCCACTCTGACACACACATGAATCACTATAAATGGGAGTCTACTTGTTGGCAACTGTTTTACTGTGTCTTTTATTTTAAATGAACAAGAGTATGTGATAGACCTCATTAAAAACCACAAAACCCACTGCTGTAGAGTCAGGTGCAACTCATAGTGACCTTAGAGGTCAGAGACGAACTGTCCCATGGAGTTTCCAAGGAGCACCTGGCAGATATGAACTGCTGACCTTTCAGTTAGCAGATGTACCACTTAACCCACTATGCCACCGGGGTTACAGAGCCTAAAATATATGCTGTCTGGCCCTTTTTAGAAAGTTTGCCAACCCTTGGTCTAGGTAGTCAGTTAATTGTGTCTGGAAGCAAGCTCAAGGATGGTAAAATGCAGAACAGTAATGTGGAAACCCTTGATGGCAGTTTGACGAGTACAGATGGGATGAATCTCTGAGCTAGGCTGCCTGTTCTGAAATCGTGGCCCTGTAGGAGGTTCAGCCTGCACAGAGCTGTTAAAGGCATCAAGCCACTCGTTTTTAATTTTCCTAAACTTGCACTACATACTCCTTACTGTGTGGCAGCTGCCTGAGAGCTTTTTCCACCTGAGAGATTTTAATTTTATTCCTCTTAATCTGACTTTTTTTAAAGTTATGATTCAGTGCAAATTTACAATACAATTCAAATTTGCGTGCCCACCTATCTGCAGCTCCCTCCACTCTCCTTGCCCGGTGCCAGCACACTCCTCCTTTACGTTCTGTACATGTCATATCCTCTTAACAATCTGCCATCCCCTCTACCCTCTCTACTCCCCTCTAGTAAGAGGCCAGTAGGACGACATCTTGGAGATGCATAGAACCACACAGTATGGTCACTCTTTGTCCCTGAGTCCAATCCATTCCTGTCTGAAGAGTTGAACTCACTCATGATCTATGATGGGGGGCAGCTTCAGGTCCAGAGACCATGCTCCCAGGGGAGCCCCCAAGCCTTCAGACCATCAACTGCAGTCTTTTAATGGAGTTCTCAGGGTGCACCCCTTGTTTTCTCATGTTGCCACTGGGACTGAACATTTGAGCCCCATCATGACTGTCATTGGTGGTGACTGGGCACCATCTGGTTCTTTTGGTCACATGTTGATGTAGTCACCCATATATGTGGATCTTTCTGTCTTCTGGGCTCTTTTTCTTCTTGTTGCATTATCCTTGGTGATTGTCTGTTCCAGCTGAGTTGGGACCATTTGTTATACCTCATATGGCAGCGTGCTAGCTACTAAAACACCAGATGCCACTCAGCACTATGGGGTGCAGAAGACTCTTAGTGATAGACTAGCTATGCCAGTTGGCCTCGATGTACCCAGAGAGTATGGTCCTCTGACCCTTGCTGCTGCTACTCTGTCCTTGCTATATTGAGTTAGGATTGTAAGAGTTTTCAGGTTATGTTGAAGTCCAGTTAAACTGATCTTCTTTTAAGTTTTTTTTTTTTTGCTTTTTTATTTTTTATTGTGATTGAGTGAACATGTACAATCCGGTATAAATTTGCATGCCCATCTATGTGCAGCTCCCGGTGACAGCACACTCCTATTTGTTGTATATATGTCATATCCTCCTAAAAATCTGTCCCCTCCTCTCCACCCTCTTTGCCCCCTACAGTAAGAGGCCAGCAGCATGACATCCTATAGATGCATAGAACCATAAAGTGCACACACAATATGGTCACTCTGTATTGCTGAGTCCAATCCATTCCTGTCCGAAGAGTTGACCTCAGTAATGATTTATGGACAGGGGCAGCATTGGGACTAGGGGCCACACTCCCAGGGAACTCTGAGGCCCCTGGACCATAAATTGCAGTCTTTTAGTGGAGTTCTCAGGGTGCACTCCTTTTTATTCTCGTCTTGCCACTGAGACTGAACTTTGTGAGCCCTGTCACGGCTGTCCCTGGTGGTGGTTGGGCACCATCTCATTCCTCAGGTCACATGTTGATGTAGTTACCTACCCACGTGGGTCTTGCTGTCTTCTGGGTTCTCATTCCCCCATGTAATTTTGGTTCTTGGTGAGCGTCTGTTCCTGTTGATTTGGGACCAGTTGGTGTACCTCAGATGGCAACTTGCTAGCTTTTGAGACCTCAGATGCCACTCACCAATATGGGGTGCAGAAGACTCTCTTAGCAATATGCTAGTTATGCCAGTTGGCCTTAATGTCCACTGAGAGCATGGTCCCTAGACTCCCACCCCAGCAACTCTGTGCTTGCAATATTGGGTTAAGATTGGAGAAGTGTTCCTGTTACGTTGAAGTCCGGTTAAATTGATCTTTCTAATGTGTGTTGTCATTGATTTCATCCAACCAAATTTCTGTCAACTATCTAATCTATAACCTACCCTCACCCTTTCTCCCACCCCACCATTGCAGCCATCGAAGAGCCTTGTCTTCTGTGCATGAGTCTGTTTTTTAAATTCTTATTGTAGGGGTCTCATGCAATATTTCTCTTTTTCCCACTGGCTGCTTTTCACTCAACATGATGTCTTCCACTTGAAACCAGGTTATGAGATGCTTCCTAAAGTCATCATTGTTCTTTATCATTGCATAGTGTTCCATTGAGTATATGTACCGTAGTTTATTTATCTACTCCGCTGTTGCTGGGCATCTGGGTTGATTCCATCTTTTTGCTGTTGTGGACTATGCTGCAGTAAACATTCATGTGCATGTATCTGTTGGTGTGAATGCCCTTGGTTCTGTAAGATATATTCCAAGCAGTGGGATTGCTGGATCAAATGGTATAGCTATTTCCAGCTTTTTAAAGAAGCGCCAGATTGCTTTCCAAAGAGGTTGTACCATTTTGCAATCCCACCAGCAGTGTAGGAGAGTCTTGATTTCTCCACAGCTGTTTTGTGTTTTTTGGATCATGGCCCACCTTGTTGGGGTGAGGTGATATCTCATCATAGTTTTTATTTGAATTTCTTTAATAGCTAATTATCATTAACATTTCCACATTTGTCTTTTGACTGCCTGGATCTCCTCTTCAGAGAAGTGCCTGTCCATCTCCTTCACCCATCACTTACTTGGATGATTTATCTTTTTCTTGTTGATATTTTGTAGTACCTTATAGATTCTGGATATCAGGCGTCAGTCTGACATATAGTTGCCCAATATTTCTTCCCAGTCTGTAGGTGGCCTTTTAATTCTTTTGATAAAGTCTTTGGATGAGCACAAGTGTTTGATTCTTAGTAGTTCCCATTTATCTATTTCCTCTTGTATTGATTATGCTTTGTTTGACAGATTTAGAAGTCCAAGTTGTATATTAAGACTTACATTGTTGATCCTGTTTTTTCTTTCATGATCTTTATTGTTTGACATTTAGGTCTTTTATCCAATTAAAGTTGGTTTTTGTGTAAGGTGTGAGGTATAGGTCTTGTTTCAGTTTTTTGCAGATAGACATCCAATATTGCCAACACCATTTGTTAGCAACTTTTTTCTCCAGTTTACAGTCTTAGGACCTTTATAGAATATCAAGTAGAATATCAACTGTTCATAGGAAGGTGTTGGCATCTCTGAAGTCTCAACTCTGTTTCATTGGCTGATATGTCTCTTCTTGTACCAGTACCAGGCTTTTTTGACTACTGTGGCAGTGTAATGATTTCTAAAGTTGGATAGTGAAAAGCCTCCTAGGGTGTTCTTCTTCAGTAGTGCTTTGCTTATCCAGGGTTTCTTTCCTTTCCAAACAAAGTTGGTGATTTGTTTCTCCATCTCATTAAAAAATGTCACTGGAATTTGTATTGGGATTGCATTGTTTACATAGAGCACTTTGGGTAAAATAAACATTTGCACAACGCTTAGTCTTCCTATCCATCAGCAGGGTAGGTTTCTCCGTTTATGTGAGTCTCTTAGTTTCTTGCAGTAAGATCTTGTAGTTCTCTTTGTATAGGTCTCTTTATTTCTCTATTTAGATTTATTCCTAGGTATTTACTACAGCTCTTGGGAGCTGTAGTAAATGGTATTGATGATTTCTTCTTGAATGATCTCTTTGTTGGCATAAAGGAATACTGATTTACTTATGTTTCTACTGTATCCTCATACTTTGCTGAACTCTTCCATTAGTTTGAGTAGTTTACTTATGAATTCTGTAAGGTTCTCTGTGTATCCAATCGTATCATCTGCCAATGGGGAGATTTTTACTTCCTCTTTGCTGATGCATATGCCCTTTATTCCTTTTTCTTGTCTAATTGCCCTGGCCAGGACTTCCAGTACAATGTTGAATAGGAGAGGTGAGAGTAGGCATCCTTGTCTTGTTCCCATTCTCAAGGGGAATTCCTTCAGTCTTTCTCCATTCAGGATGATGTAGGTGGTTAGCTTTGCATAGGTGGCCCTTACTGCACTGAGGAATTTGCCATCTTTTCCTATTGTGCTGAGGGTTTTTAGCATGAATGGGTGTTGGACTTGGTCACATGCCTTTTCTCCGTCAGTTGACAAAATCAGGTGATTCTTTTATTTATGTGTTTGATCACATTGTTTTTCTGATGTTAAACCAGCCTTACATTTCTGGTATGAATCTTACTTGGTCGTGATAAATTATTTTTTTATATGTTATTGAATTCTGTTGCCAAAGATTTTGTTGAAGATTTTTGCATCTCAATTCATGAGTGATATTGGTCTGTAGTTCTCTTTTGTTGGATCTTTCCCTGGCTCTGATATCAGGGTTATGCTGGCTTCATAGAATGAATTTGGGAGTATTCCATCCTTTTCTATGTTATGAAATAGTCTCAGTAATATTGGAGTTAACTTTTCTCTAAAAGCTTGGTAGAACTCTGTGGTGAAGCCACCTGTGCCAGGGCTTTTTTTGATTGGTGGTTTTTAATGACTTTTTCAATCTCTTCTTTGTGATGAGTTTATTAAATTGTTGTGCTTCTCCTTGTGCTAATTGGTCTATTTCCTTTTGGTTTTGAGATCTGTTAGAGTGCAGTCTTTTGTAGTATTCTGTTATGATACTTTTGATTTCTGATAGATCTGTTGTGACATCTCCCGTGGTTTGTCAATTTTATTGATCTTTTCAAAAAACCAGCTTTTGGTCTTATCAATTTTTTCAGTTATTCTTGTATTCTCTAATTCATTTAGTTCTGCTGTAATCTTTATGGTATCTGAGAGGTTCCTGTGTTGCTCTCTTTCTACTTGTTCAAGCTGTAGGCTTAATTCTTTGGTTTGGGTCCTTTCCTCTTCTGGCTGTGTTCATTTACAGAGATAAATTGACCCCTAAGCACTGCTTTGACTGTATACCATAGGTTCTCGTAAGAAGTGTTTTCATTCTCACTGGAATCTATACATTTCTTTATTTCATCCTTGATTTTTTGTATAACTCATGGCTTTTGGAGCAAGGTTATGGTCTGAGAAGTTGCTTTGCAGTAACTCCGTGGTTTGGATTTTGAGATTTGCTTTATGTCCTAACACATGGTCTATTCTGAAAAATGTTCCATGTGCACTGTAGAAGAAGGTATATTTATCTGTTGATGGATAAAAAGTTCTGTGTATGTCAATGAGGTGTAATTGGTTAATTGTGGCAATAAGATCTTCTGTGTCTTTACTGAGTTTTATTCTAGAAGATCTGTCCAGTATTGAAAGTGAGCTGTTGAAGTCTCCCACTATTATTGTGGAGTGATCTATCTCATTTTTGAGTGTAGTCAGTGTTTGTTCAATATATTTGGATGCTCTAGTATTGGGTGCATAAATATTTAATATTGTTAAATCCTTATCATGTGTAGAATCTTTCAACAATATATGGTGACCATCCTCGTCCAAGATGGTGGATCTTACATTAAAATTTGTTTTATCTGAGATTAGTAGTGCCACATTTGCTCTTCTTTGTGTGTTGTTAGCTTGGTATGTATTCTTCAATCCTTTAATTTTCAGTTTGTTCATATCTTTAAGTCTAAGGTCAATTTCTTGTAAGCAGTATATTAGACAGGTTGTGTCTTTTTGATCCAAGGTGTCACTCATCTCTACTGGAGCATTCAGTCTGTTTACATCCAGTGTAATTATTGATGGGTATGTGTTTAATGCTGTCATTTTGATGTATTTATTTTTGTGATGGTGTTTTCTCTGTTGCTGTTAATATTCTGTTCTGGGTCATTCTTGGCACGTTGATTTTTCATCCTTTTCAGTGCTGGTTTTGTGTTTGTTGAGACTCCTTCGTTGTGTTTCTTGTTTTGATATATTGCATCTTTATTGTGCTTTGTGGCTACTCTGTAATCCCCTTAATGATCTAAGTTTAAACCCAATTTTAACTTCTGCATATCTTATTAACGTCCTCTCCATCTGGAAGGACTGTAACTATTGTAGTATAGCCTTTTTTTTAATGTAACGGTATCATAGTTTCCATGATATGATCACTGGATCCCTTCTTTTAATATTGTGGCTTTGATTGAGTTTTCTGCGTTCCCTGAGTAGGTTTCTGGTTGTTGTGTCCTGCATTGCCTCTTTAAACATAGACTTAATGGTTCTGTTTTTCTAAGCAAGGTCATCTTTCAATATTTCTTGTAGCTTTTGGCTTGGCTTTTATAAAGTGTCTAAGTTTCTGTTTATCTGTGAATGTCTTAATTTCGTCTTCATATTTGAAAGATAGTTTTGCAGGGTACATAATATTTGGTTGGAAGTTTTTCCCCTTTCAGGCTTTGAATGTATCATCCCACTGCCTCCCAGCCAACATGGTTTCTGACAAGAAATTGGGCAAAAGCCTACAGGGCTTCCCTCTGAATGTTAGCTTTGCTTTGAGTCTTGCTGCCTTTAAGAGTTTCTGCTTATGTTTCATTTTGTTAAGCTTGATTATAATATGTTTTGGTGTCTTTTTTTAGGGTCAGCTTTTTGTGGCATTCAGTACACATCATGGATATCTATGTTCTCTTCATAATTTCAGGGATGTTTTCAGTCAGCATCTCAACAGCAATAGTCTGTTTTCAGGAATCCCTCTCTGTTCAGGAACTCCAATTAGTTGTAGCTTATTTGTCTTGGTAGAGTCACACATGCTTCTTAATGCTTCTTCATTTTTCTTGTTTTTTTTTCTCTGCTTTCTCATAAATGTTGGTATCAGTAGTTCTTTCTTCAAAGTCAGTAAGTGTAGTTTCCGGCTGTCATTTTCTGCTCTTTTGGCTTTGAATTTCCTTGTCTGTTTCTCTAGTTTTATTATTGATCTGTTGGATTTCAGAATGCTGTTCCATCAGTTTGAATGGCTTGCTTTAGTTTTTATTTTGCTATGCTGCATTTTGTCTAAGAGGGCTCCATATATGCTTCTTTTGTATTCAACCTCTGATAGTTTCAGAAAGCCCTCTTCATCTGGAAAGTTCCTTGGTTCTTTATTCTGGGAGTTTTCTGGAGCCATGGGTGGATTTTTTTGTGTGTGCATTGGCTAAAGTTTGTTGCTTACAGGACATCTAGAGACTGTTTAGTTTCTCTGGTCTTACCATAACATGAGCTGAGGTGCAGTTCTGAGAAGGAAGTTGTTTACCAGCCACCTCTGTGTATTCCCTGGGCCCAGTGGAATCTCTGGGGTAGCAGACTCTGCCTCCTGTCTGGCAAAGACACAGCCCTATTTATAGTGGGGGAGGTCCATCAGCCAACCCTGTGATGTCGGTCAGTAAAGGCTGGAAGACATGCCATCAGGCTGCACCACAGTTATTTGTCTAGCAGTCTTATTTTAAAAAGTAAAAGCTGTTTGACCGCTTCCAAAATCAATCAGGCTGTCAGGTGTGGTAAACCTCTCCTTCTGGCTGGCAATTCAGACACCTCTTTAGCTGTCCCCAGATGCAGTGATATAGTTCAAAGTAAAACAGGCTACTGGCCTGCTGTTATCCCCTTCCGGACCCAACCCGTAAGGTTATACTGTGCTAAACACAGCTGTTCTGCTGGAAAAGTGCTCTCTGTGCTGCTGGAAGTTAGACTCCCTCCCAGCCTGGGAATTAGCCCCTGCTGAGGCCTCTGGTTGGGTATTTTCACCTCCCAGTAAAACAAGATGGCATCCCCGTCAAACTGCCCTGTCCCCACAAAAGAGCAGACTATGGTGGAGGTCTCAAAAGAGAAGGTGGGGGTGGGCTGTGGTGCTGTGAGTCTGGAGGCAGACTCTCAAAACATGGCTATTCCTCCTGCTGGTCACTTTAACACTGTGGCTCTGCTTAGCTGCTGCTTAAGCCCATCCCCTGCCTGCTGGTCAACAGAAAGCGAAAAAGGTTATAAACGGCTATTACCGTCAGTCTGTGGTAGCCAAAACTAATTCAACCAGAGTAGAGTTCAGTAAAAGACAAGCAGTTTCCCATTCAGTGGCATGTAGTCCAAACTCACAGCCCTATGCCATGTCCTAGGACTCTCTGGGTGTCCCAAAAACTCTGTTTAATTATCCAGGCCTTAGTTTTCAGAGGGAATAAAGGAGATGTGTGTCTAGTCTGCCATCTTGACTCCGCTTCTCTTAATCTGACTTTTTGTTTTAAAAAATTGCATGTGAACTGATGTAGCATGAAGTAGGACAAAAAAGGATGGTTTGGGAACTGAGAGGCAATAAGTTAATAACCATGCAACTACTTAGCATCAAGATTCCTGTTGGTGTAGTGGATAAAGCAGTCAGCTACAAACCAAAATGTGCAAAGTTTGAACCTACCAGCTGCTCTGCGGGAGAATGGTGTGGCAGTCTATTTCTGTAAAGATTTATAGCTTTCAAAATCCAATGGAATGATTCTGCTCTGTCCTATAGGAGTTAAGAGTCAACACAATGTTGGTTTTTTGGTTACTCAATTTGAACGTCGCTGTCACAACAAAACATGTATTTTCACCTTTAAAATAGTTATCCTTCATGCTGATGGCAAGTTCCCACCGTGTCTCCAAAATGAGGAGACATGCAGTCCCAAGAGTCATGGTATCTGTTGCTGACTATATTAGTTCTCAGATTCAGTCACCTTCTCTCTGTGTCCAAGCTGTACTGAACAAAATTGGTGAAAAATAAATATCTAGGAGTTAACAGAATACCAGTTGAGATACTTGAACAAACATGCAGTGCTGAAAGTGCACTCTCATCTGTGTCAAGAAATTTACAACAGCTGTCTGGCCAGCTGCCTGGAAGAGATCTTTATTTGTGCCCATTCCAAAGAAAGATGATCCAACCAAAATGTGGAGATTATCAAACAATATCATTGATATCATATGCAAGTAAAATTTTGCTGAAGATCATTCAAAAGTGGTTACAGCAGTATTGACAGAGAAATGCAAGCTAGATTCGGAAGAGGGCCTGGAACATGGGATATCATTGCTGCTATCTGATGGATCTTGGCTGAAAGTAGAGAATACCAGAAAGATGTTTACCTCTGTTTTACTGATTATGCAAAGATACTTGACCGTATGGATAGTACTGCAAAGAAGATGGAAATACAAGAATGCTTAATTTTGCTCATGAGGAATCTACAGAGATAAAGAGGCAGTTGTTCAGACAGAACAAGGGGACACTGCATCGTTGTCAGAAAAGGTGTGTGTCAGGGTTACGTCCTTTCACCATACTTGTTCACTCTGTGCTAAACATGTAATCTGAGATGCAGGACTATATGAAGGAGAATGGGCATCAAGATTGGAGGAAGACTCATTAACGTGCAGTATGTGAATGACACAACGTTGCTTGCTTAAAGTGAAAAAGACTTGAAGCACTTACTGATGTAAATCAAGGACTATGGCCTTCAGTATGGATTACACTTCAGCGTAAAGGATACCCAAATCCTCACAACTGGACTGGTAATTAACATGATGATGCTCCTGAACTAAAGCAAGTTTGTTCCACCTGTCACTGACAGCCAAAGCTCGGAGGCAGGGAGAGAGGTTTGGTGCTTTACTAGCAGACAAGTATGTCAGCTGGGAGACAGTGAGAACAACGTCTCCAAAAACTGTCCTGCTTTCATTACATTTCTAGTGGTTTTTATAGCCAGAATTCAAAGGAGGGAGTGGTGGTGTGTTTGTCACAGGATAATCCAACTATGAATTACCCAAAAGTTTGTCACAGGATAATCAGAGTAACAGCCAAATAGGCAGAGGAATATAGACCTATTAATCCAGTCTGAGGGTAAGAATTGAGGCAAGGGAAAGACTGCACTTAAGTGACCTTTGGTAAGTTCTTATATTCACCACTATTCCCCACTTTTAGTTTATTTTAATGTCATATCATGAAATAGATTTTAAATGACAGTAACTGTTTTGAGTTACAGCATTAACCTTAGGGTCAAGTCTTCGGTTATGAGCTGACCTCTTGTAACATGAGGTACAGTAAGTCATGAGGCAGGGCATACATTGTATAAAGCAACAAGTAGCCCACAGACAGTTATGATCATGATCCCCATTGTTAGTGTGTGTAGCTAACCTAGGTTGGGGAGCCATGAAAATAACTTTCAAATTCTATCCCAGAGAAACCTTCCTGTTGTTAGAGGAACTATGATGTTATCTGGACTCTGAAGTTTTTTCAGGTCCATGGGCAAGGTGGGTGATGTTATCTGGCCTAGTCTTCTGGGCAGGATTTTAAAAAAACTTTAGTCTCCAAGTTAATTTTAGTCAGCCTGGGAGATCAGGCAAGGATGTTTCATCAATATTTTACAATTATTCTTTCATTTTTCATGGTCAGTATTATAACATCTCATATCTATGAGATTAGTTTATTGTGAAAGTAGTTGTCCTGGTCTTTAGCATGTTTTTTTTAATGCATTTTGTGTACTCTAACTCTCTTGAGAGATTTCATGCTCAAAATTTTTGTGGGAACATGGGTCGAGGTCTCTTGTGTATCCGCTTCATGCTGAATAAGGGTGTTGGCTTGCTTATCTAAGTAGAAATTTCTCATTGGCAGTGTTAATCATTTATAAAGACCAGGATAACAATTAGTGAATATCAGTTAGGACCTATGAAACATTATTTTATTTGGAACTGTTGTAGCCTGAAAGATACAAGTCTTTTGGAAATCCAGGCTGGAGTTACCTAGTTTTTCATCTTCCTCTTTGCCTTTTTCTACTACTTCTTTACCTCCTTTTCACTTTCTTAGTCTTTTTTCTTTCCTCCCTGTTTTTTCTTTTTTCTTCTTTTCCCTTGTCTTTTTCCCTTCTCTGTTTTTTCTCTCTGTCTTCATTTTTCTCTCACCTGATAATGTTTCAAACTTTTGATAGAACTGGACTGAGAATGTTTGATATATGATTCAACTACTGTTACCCCATAAGACACAAAAGTAAACTTTTTACCTTAAATTTTTAGATCAAGCCAGTAATTATACAGTCCCTCTTGGAGAGTGGGCCCATTTAAGCTAGAGAAGGTGGCTTTTTGTGTCTAAGACAAATTTAATCTCTTTACCTTCCATGTCAAGTGTAACCCTTGATTTTCCCATGGAGATGTTGATGGTGTGGCCAAGAGCCAGGCAGGTCTCAGGGCTCTGTCTGTAGTCTGTCTCTTTAGAACTGTCTTCTGAGAGTCATTGTAGGAGGTCCTGTTCATATGGGCATATGGAAGGTCAGCTAGGCGTCCTGTTTGGAAAAGCTCAGGATATTCCGTATTCCTGGCCTCATATTTTGACAGTACCTGTATTGGTTGGGGTCAGTACTCATCAGCTGATGAGGTGATCCAAGTCTCAATCTCAGAGGCCCATAGGGTTACCTCAAGGTGGGCACCATAGGGCTATAGCCATTTGGGCCTTCTTTATCATTTATTTTTTTGTTTTCCTGCTACCAAGTCTTTTGTTATTATAGAGTTTAAAGGCCTCATCTATTGATCATGAGAATGGGGTCTAAGATTCTGATAGAGAGTCATAAAAGTCTGTTTATAGAGGATCTTGTCACTGAAAATGGAACACCCAGAGTAAAACAGTCAAACTTAGTCTGTTTAGATTATCATTTAACTTAAGTGGCTTTAGGAACCAGCTTTCCTAAAGCTCTCAGTTAAAAGGATGTTAATTGAATATTGTCAGGTTTTCAAGATTTCAAGCATCATATAGTGAACTATGTAGCAGAATAGACATACCAACTATATCAGGGCAATTATCTGAAAGAACCAATAAAATTATGACCCCACAGTCTCTGAGCAAGGCGTGAAGCATTTTATACTTAAGTAGCATCAGTAATCATTTTTCATGTGTCTCAGCAGCAATTGTATTTTATAAAATCTCAGATTCTGTTAATAAACCCTTTAGATCAATTTAGTTTGTATTTAGAAAGTAGGACCTCAGAACATCAGCAGTATATATATTACATATATATTTTTTTACATAAGACCCATAGTATGTTCATTTACCAAGTCTTGTGTAGTTGTTTTCTGTTCTACTTATTCTGGACCAGCCATAGTTTGTGAGGCCATCAGTTCTGCATGAGAGCCTTGGATATCTTCAGCCATGTCCTTTTCATAAGTCTAAAATCTTTGTTGAGATGTTCTCGTCAGATGTTTTCAGAAAATCAGCAAAAACTATAGATGACAAAACTTAGTAAGATTCAGAATAATAAAAATAAGCAAAACATAAAGGCCAAATAAAATTCAATGTGTTAGAAAACTTTAGACCATAATTTTAAATATAATCATTACCCATATTGTTAAAGAACTTGAAATGTCATATGTGATAATCTTGAGGCATAATATCACACAGTCAGGATATACAAAGATTATTAAGTCTCTAAATAGCTATATAGTATAAGAACAGATTTATAGGTAAATAATCTGAATCTTCCAGTCAAAGCATTGTCTTTGATGATGTTAGATTAAAATAATTATGAAGCTACACTCATGTTAGCGTTTAAAACCAAACCAAGTCCAAATCATAGCAACCCTACATGACAGAGCAGAACTGCTCCACAGTGCTCTCAGGGAGTACCTGGTGTACTCGAACTTTTGGCCTTATGTATAACAGGCATAACACTTAACCACTACGTCAAGTAGGGTTTCATCAGTTAGAAATTAAAAAATAATAGTAAAATTTTGACTTAATAGTATATATCCAACTCGACGGCACTTGGCAGTATATATCTGTTAAATAACATTAGGCAAAAATACAAGAGGAAATAACCAACATAAATTTCAACCCAGTGAGAACTGGGCATCTGATTTCAACCCATGTCATATAATTTATCAAATAAGACTCCTTTCACCTGTTCTCTCAGAAAAGGACACTCAAGGCTTTCCATGAAGTTTCAGAGTTGTCATGAGTTTGTTGCAAGTCAACAAGAAACAATATTAAAGTTATTTAAAGATCTAAAAGTAAGAAAATCTTAGCTTTCTCTCTGTTAAGTCCTGTGGAATGATTTTCTAACTCAGGAAATCTTATTTCAATGAGAGATCAGATCTTCACCTTTAAGAGAGATTATACAAGGAACAAATTACCTGTTTACTCAGAAATTAGAAAAAACATGTTTTTTTAGCAGCAAAAAAGCCAATTCTAACATTAATGTTCTCAAAAATTTCATAAATTAAACCATTAAACTTTCATCGGACAAACAAACCTTTTGACCATATTAAATAGTTTTCAGCAAACCTCTGTAATATAATACCTTAAACAGAAAAGCACTCACGTAATACGACTTGTTTGAAAAGCAAACAGTATGTAAATTTACATTATATCAGATACATATCAAGCTCAGTTACCCTAAGGTCCAGGGCTGAAATAAAGCTTGTATAAACATTTTATGTCTTTAACTCCTAAAGTTTTATCAACTGGCTTATAGAAATTACACAAGTTTCTGTTCAACTGTGCTTAGAAATCACAAAGTTCCATCCCTGATAAAGAGGTATTTTTAAACTTCTCAGTTGTCCTGCAATAGTGAGAAGTCTTTTCTAGATTTATGCAATTTATGATAGTCCAAGTAAAGGAGTAATCTTTGTCTTTTTTTCTTTTGGTTTTTAAAAGCTGCTCTGTGGCTATGACTTGGGGGTAATTTCTGCCCTGCTCTCTGCTTCTTTCTGCAGGGCAGAAGATCACTGATTTCCCTTCTACTCTTTTAGAAGTGTTACTTTCTCTTTAACACAAAGTTTTCTCTTTAACTAAGGGCTGTAAAATTAGTTTTTTCAGCCCAGTGACAGTATATCTAAATGTACTTGAAATTCAGCTTCTTTATCAATCTTAATTTAGCTCAAGCAACTCTCTTAAAATTAGGTACATTGGCAAAGAGCAAAGACACTATTTCACCGAAAATTACAAATCTGGGGTCCCTGTAAACAGCTTGTGTAAATACAGTAACAAAGACATTCTTAAAATCTCACAAAGGCAAATACCAAACCACACTATAAAAATATTTTATCAAACACTTTGTCGCACACACATCAGGCTTCACCAGATACACACGCAGACTGTTTCTGTAATTAAAAGTGAGCTCAGTGAGCAATTTCCTGATTTGACAGAAGAGCTGTAATTGCAGGATGGAAAGATAATTTTATGGATCCATTCAATTGTTAACTTTCTCTGGAATCTGGTTAGTACCTTGGCCAGGTCATATTATAATAAAGCTTTATTTGTTCTTTGGTCACAGATGGATACCATACTGAAACCAGACGGACAGAATCTGCCCCATCAGGCTTTTTTAGAAACAGAGGCCTGATTTCCCATATTTCAGAATATACAGATAGAGAAAGCTTTTGTAGTTAGGACAGACATTCCTATCTTCAGACAGACAAAAGTTAGAACTCTGATGAGAACTTGAGTTCTCTGCATGCAATTAGAATAAAGCAGTTGAACCTTATTTTAGTTAGTGAACTGGTGTCAGGCATGAATGGGCAGCCTCTGAAGGCTCCCAAGAAAAAGATTCTTGGCAGTGCCGCTCAGAGCATTCAGAAGCCGCACTTCAGGACCCATCTGTCCAGGTGGACAAGGGGAACCCCCAAACCCTCTCTGTCCCAGGTTGAGCTGAAGAGGGGAGGAGGACAGGAGAGGAGGCTGAGGAATGTACATTTTAACCTAATAGGACAACAGAGGTCCAGGGGAATGGGAGGTGTTAATGCTTAGACCAATGTGTACCTCACATTGTGCGGAGTTTTTTTCTTGCAGGGGGCAGACAGTTTCCTCATCTGCTCCATGTACCCTCTTATCCTGTCACAGGAGTCTTCCAGTGGCAGATGCCCTTTGGCTCTTAAATGTCTGACCTGTGCCTGCAAATTATTTTATGGACCTCATCCTCAGCCTTTGAATGGAGCAGTCGTCACTCTTCTGGGCCAGAGTTACTGGGATGGTATAAGCTATCAGACCTTCAGAATTCACCAGGGAGTGCTCTAGTTAGAATTTTTCAATTGCTATGGTAACTTGCTTTTTCACTGAAGGTTTTTAGAGGTGTACCAGAAAAGTAGAGGAGGAAGCAGTTGGCTCTTCCCTGGGAAAGAACTTAACCAAAGATTTCCCTTGTCCTGCCATGGTCGCCATAAATGCTGCCAAACTAAAGCAAGTTTGTTCCACCTATCACCAACAACCAAGATTCAGAGACGGGGAGAAAGGTTCAATGCTTTATTAGCAGACAAGCATGCCTTGTCTGTGACAGTGAGATTAACTTCTCTGAAAATCGTCCTGCTTTCGTTACATTTCTAGTGGTTTTTATAGACAGAATTCAAGGGAGGGGGTGGTGTGTTTGTCACAGAATGATCAAATAGTGTGAATTACCCAACAGTTTGTCACAGGATAATCTCAACGGTGTCAATTACCCAAAAGTTTGCCACAGGATAATTAAACAGAGTAAACTACTTAAAATTGGTTACAGGATAATCAAACAGAGTAAACGATCCAAAAATTTGTTTAGCTCTCTCTGAGGTCTTAATTTTATTTCTTCAGAGATTGGCAGAGGAATGTAGACCTATTAATCTGGTCTCAGGCTGAGAATTGAGACAAGGAAAGGAATGTGGCTTGATACCTAAATGACCTTTGTTAGGTTCTTATATTCACCACCAGTGATAAATAGAGAAAAGCCTGAAGTTTGTCAAGGATTTCTTTTTACTTGGATCCAAAATCACTGCCCATGGAGGCAGCAGTCAAGAGTTTAAACAACATGGGGCAAATATGCTGCAAAAGACCTTTATTAAGTGTTAAAAAGCAAGTATGTCAGTTTAAGGACTAAGGTGCACCTGACCTTCTCCATAGTGTTTTCAGTCATCTCATGTGTATGTGAAAGCTGAACAATGAATAAGGAAAACTGGGAGAAAGCTGATGCATTTGAATTATGGTGTTGGTGAAGAGAGTTAAATATGACACAGACTACTGGAAGAACAAACAAATCTGTCTTGGAAGTACCATCCTTAAAAGTGAGGATGGCAAGATGTCACATCACATACTTTGGACATGTCACTAGGAAGGACATCATGCTTGGTGAAATAGAGGATCAGCAAAAGACCGTCAATAAAATGGATTGACAAAGTGGCTGCAACGAGGGGCTGAACCAGAACCATGATTAGGATGATTTGGGACCAGGCATTGTTTCATTGTGTTATCACTGTGAGTCATTGTGTTATCACTGTGGTGTCAACAGCTAATAAGAAGAAGAAAGACCAATTTGTGAAGTTATCCTGTAACAGCTTTCTAAAGAAAGAGAAAAAGGGAGGAATAGGTAATTGATACAAATAAATATGTATATAAAACAAAGGGAAAATATAAAAAGCTACTACAAACCTGTCCATAGTTAGTCTGTATGTAGCTGATATCTGTGATGTTTCGTTTTTGCATTGGCGTTCCATATACCTATAAGCAGAAAATGCAAAGAAGATACTTTTTAGAATTGCAGATAACCATGTATTTAAAATCTCAGTATGACTAAGCAGTTGAACTCTCATTTTGGATAGAATTGGCTTTGTGTCCTTGGTATGGCAGAGGTCCCCAGCGGCATAAAATGCCGCTTCCACAAGCAGCTTGTTTGGCACATGCTGTAGCTTTATGTTAAAACTTGTGGTTCTTTTGCTTGACATGCCCTATAGCTTTTAAAATCTTGGTTCCCTTCTCCTTAATTCCTGCCGAAGACCAGAGGAAACTGGCTAAAACTGGTTTGGGCGCCATGTTGACATTTTTACGGCACTTGGCTTTGGCTTTATTCAGACCTCATACATAGTAACTTCCCTATCCCTGAGAGTTTAACTGCCATCTTTTGAACATGCAATGCATGAAGTTATATGTAAACCCCATTGTACTTGCACAGTATGATTAAGAATGTTGCTGATGTAACTTACATCAGCTTCCTACTTCTGAACCCCTTAAAAGGAACCTTCCCCCTCACTGAGCACTCTTGGTGGCAGTAACCGCAACTGTTTTCTTTCCTGGCACAACAAAATAAAGGTGTCTTTCCACTCTTGGAAACTATGGGGCAGTTCTGCTCTGCCCTACAGGGTTGCTGTGAATTGGAATCAACTCGACAGCACTGGGTTGGGTTTAGTATTTTTTTTCACACTTCTACCTCTGTCTCTTAATTTATTGGCTGAGATGGGTTGTACCAAGTACAGCCTGGGATTTCCACCCCGAAACATTGGTTACAAGTTGATAAGCTTTCTTCATTTCTAATATAGGCCTATCTTAAACTAGTATTCTCAGGGTAAAAGATGTCAGTGTTAAAGAATAGCTCATTAAGTGGAATTGAACTAGTTAGTGTTTTTTGCTTAAATAAAGGTATCAACAGCATGAAGATGTCAGTTGGATTTTGTTATAGTACTACACTGTGTCATTTAAATTTCAAGGAGTTCAAACAAGATTGGTGATAAAAGTGCTGTTTTGTGTTGGTGAGTTCATTCTGACTTGTAGTGACCCTACAGGACAAACTAGAGCTGCCCCATAGGTTTTTCAAGGCTATAATTTTTGTGGAAGCCGACTTCCACATTTTTCTCCCATGGAGTGGCCACTGATTTTGAACCATTTACCTGTTGGTTAGCAGCTGAGCACTTAATCATGGTAGCACCAAGGCTCTTTGTGGTTAAGATAGACTTGAATGTTTATGTTATATTTTTTTTCCTTGTGTTTTTCAGGACGACATCAAAAATCAATGGTATAGAGTATGTTCCTTTCATGAGTGTTGATCTGAGGGAACGTTTTGCCTACCCAATGCCTTTCTGGTAAGTAAACATCATTGCGATTTTTTCTTAACAGATGTTTTATTTTTTTAAGTACTGTTTTAGTACTCTGAAGTCCAGTTTAATTCACAGAAGCTTTTAAACATTTGTAATGTTTTTTAATAAAAATTTGGTTAGAAAAGAGATATGAGTAAGAGAAGGAGCAAGATAGCTGGAACACCTCTGTTACCTGCTAGTGGCACATGTGGATCTCCTTTTGCCCAACATTGGACTCACAGTGCCTAGCACAATAGTTGGCAGGAAGTGAGTGTTCAGTAAATGTTTTGTCAAATCACTGATTGATTCACAACAGAAACAGAACCCAGTAAAGGAAGGGAAAACAGAATCGAATGATAATGTCATTTACTGATACAATCCAATTTAAAGAGTTTTTAATAAAAGTGTTAATTGGCAATCTTCAAGGACGTTGCCAAGTTTTATGAAGAGCCTTAAAAATATTCATTGGTTCAGGACACCCAGCTTTTAATCGTTCCAGTGGAGTCTTATTCAGTCAAAGATCTATGTAATAAGAACATCCATCAAAACATCTGTTGTACAAAAAATTACTAAAGTAAGCTGAATATGCATTAGTATGTCAGAGTTGACCCATATAGTCGAATATAATGCTACCAATAAAAAAGGCTTTTAAAAAATGTAGGAAAATGTTCACAGTGTGATAAATTTAAAAGATGAAAAATTGTGCAGTGGCCATAAGAACAGTTATACACCCACAAGTGAGTAATTTAAGAACATTTCGGGGAATTTAATAACCTGGTAAAATGCTAGCAGTGTAATTGAAAAAATAGAAAACTATACAAAAACTCCTTTGGTTTAGGCATAGCACTTGTTACAGTTGGAATTTTACATTTGTTCTTTGTGCCTACTTGTGTAATGTGTCCTGTTCATACTGGATTATAAGCTTCCTAAGGAGAGAGCGTGTCTGTTTTAACTAAGCTGAACCCCTATGCCTACCACAGTGCCTGACATACAGTAGGTGCTCAATAAATATTTACTGAATTAATTAAATTTCAGAGAAAAATCAAGAGTAAGTACTAAAATTAACTACTGTAAGTGTAAAATTTTTACTTCCTTGTTTTCTAGATTATTTTATGGTGAGAATCAAAAAATAACAGGTTTTCTAGTTCAAAGATAAAAGATGGAACAGGGAAAGGGATGTAGTGATTTTTTTTCAGCTCATTTCTCTTGCCATATATTGCTACAAGGTCGTAAGTATTACTGAATAAAAGTTATATTTGTAAAATTTAGAACATTTTTTAAGTTTTAAGAAAACACAATGAACTCGGTAATTTAGTGGTGACATTGAGAGAACAAACGTTAAAGAATCTTGCATTTTTCTCTATTATGGTTGACATGATAGGTTAATAGTATTAAATAACTGGATTATAAATTTCAGTCTTGTGTTTTCCCTTCATTTTGTGATGGCTGTCTTTAAATTCTAAGCTCAGTCAGCTTGGTTTCTGTTTATAATTAGCTCCTGGTATTTCATAGTTACTGCCACATTTCCTGGAATACTAGTAGTTCTATGGGATGGTCATCAAAAGTGTTGTGTAAGATACTGTAATCTAATTACAGTAAATATTAGCTTATTAAAGGTGTAGAGATGTTCTGCAATGAAAAGCAACCAACACTTTAACCAGATGTTTAATCATGGTTGACTATAAAAATTGATTTTCCTAATATGTATAAAAATGTCTTGAAAAAATAGGAGTTGTTTCAGTTTGTATGTTGTATATCATCACTGAAATCTCTTGAAGCCCAAGGATCTGTATTGCCCTTTGTTGAAACAAAATCTTGTACACAGGTATTCGTAGCAGCATTATTCTTATTTGTCAGTTTCTTCAGTTGTTCTTCTATTCTCTGATTCATGTAGTTCTACTCTAATCTTTAAGATCTGTTTTCTTCTTATGCCTGAGGGGTTCCTCTGCTGCTCTTTCAACTTGTTCAAGCTGTAGGATTGATTCTTTGGTTTGCGTCCTTTCTTCTTTCCAGTTGTGTGCATTTACAGGATAAATTGACCTCTGAGCACTACTTTTGGCTGTACCATATAGGTTCTCGTAGGATGTGTTGTCATTCTCATTTTTATCCATAAATTTATTTCATCTTTGACTGCTGTAACCCATGGATTTTCCTATCTATGTTCTTTCTGCTGTTGATTTCGACTTTTATGGCTTTATGATCTGAGAAGATGCTTTTCATTAATTCAGTGGTATGGATTTTGTTCAGAATTGCCTTATGTCCTAACCCATGATCTATTCTGGAGAATGTTGCATGTGCACTGGAGAAGAAGGTGTAATTGTCCGCTGATGGATAGAAAGTTCTGTATATGTCGATGAGGTTTATTTGGTTAATTGTGGCAATAAGGCCTTTTGTGTCTTTATTGAGCTTTTTTCTAGACAATCTGTCCAATATTGAGAGTGGGGTGTTGAAGTCTCCCACTATGATTGTGGAGTGATCTGTCTCACTTTTGAGTGTAGTCAGTGCTTCTTCAGTGTATTTAGGTGCTCTAATATTAGGTGCATAAATATTCAATATTGTTAAGTCCTGTTTGTGTATTGAACTTTTCAGCAATAAATAGTGTCCACCCTTGTTCATGATGGTGGATTTCACATTAAAATCTATTTTATCTGCGATTAGAGTTGCCACACCTGCTTTTCTTTGTTCATTGTTAGTTTGATAAATGTTCTTCCATCCTTTAAGTTTCAGTTTGTTCATATCTTTACGATGAGTTTCTTGTAGGAAACATATGGATGGGTCATTTCTTTTGATACAAGATGTCACTCAATGTCTCTTTACTGGAGCATTCAGTCCATTCATGGTCAGTGTAATTATTGATAGGTGTGTGTTCAGTGCTGCTATTGTGATATGTTTATTTCATTGTTGATGTTTTCTCTGTTCTTATTAATCTGTTCTGGGACATTCTTTGTGAGTAGATTTTTCACCTTTTTCAGGGTTGGTTTTGTGGTTGATTAGACTCGTGTATTACATTTCTTGATCTGATATGTTACATCTTTATTGTGCTTTATGGCTGCTGCTGTGATCCCCCTTAATAAACTATGTATAAACTCAATTTCAGTTACTACCATTCTTGTCAACTTCCTCTCCATCTAGAAGGACTATAACAACTGTAGTAAATCCCTCTTTTTAATGTGATGACATGATAGTTTTCATGATATGATCACTGGATTATTTCTTTCACTGTTATAGCTTTGATTGAGTTTGGAGCCTTCCCTAACTGAGTAGGATTCTTAAGTGATGTGTCCTGTATTTGCTTCTAAAATATGAAGTTAGTGGTTTTGTTCTTCTAAGCCAAGAGATTGTTTCAGTATTTCTTGTAGCTTTGGCTTGGTTTCTACAAATTCTCTGAGTTTCTCTTTATCTGGGAATGTCTTAATTTCATTTCATTTTGAAAGATAGTTTTGCATGATGTATAATTCTTGATTGGAAGTTCTTCTCCTGCAAGGCTTTGAATGTGTCATGACACTTTCTCCGTGCCAGCATTGTTTCTGCTGAGAAAGCTGATGAAAGCCTACAGGGTTTCCCTCTGAATGTTAGCTTTGTTTTGAGTCTCACTGCCTTTAAGAGTTTCTGCTTGTGTTTCATTTTGTTCAGCTTGGTTATAATGTCTTGCATTCTTTCTTTTGAGATCTATATTGAGTGGCGTTTGATATGTATCTTGGATATCTGTGTTCTCTTCTTTCATAATTTCTGGGAAGTTTTCTGTCAGCAGCTCAGCCACAATACTCTCTGCGTTCTCAGGTGTCTCACCCTGTTCAGAATGCCAATTAAGCATAGATTGTTCCTCTTAATAGAGTGCCACATGCTTCTTAATGCTTCTTCATTTTTCTTGTTTCTCTTTTCTGATTTCTCCTCTTAGATGCTGGAGTCAGTAGCTCTGTCTTCCGAATCAGAAAGTCTGTTTTCCATTTGTTCCATTATGTTTTCTTGGATGTCAATTGCGGTTTCTATGTCTTTGATTTTGTTCTTGATTTGTTGGATTTCAGAGTACTGGTGTCCCATCAGATCAAACAGCTTGCTTAATTTTTCATTTTGCTCTGCTGCATTTTGTGTAAGGTCTTGGTGGGCTCTATGTATAATCCTTTTGTATTCACCTTCCGATAGTTTCAGGAAAGCTTCTTTATGTGGGAAAGTTCTGTGATGCTTTCCTTTGGTGGCCTTCTGAGGTCATAGGTGATTTCTTGGTTATACTGTTTTCCAGAGTTTGTTGCTTTGGGGGCATCATGTGAGTCAGTAGAGGCTGGGAGAGATGCTGTGAGGATGGACTGCAGTTGTTTCTGTAGGCTGTCTTAAAATGAAAGGTAAAATGTATCTGATGACCTCCAAAGTCAGTCAGGTTTTCAGGTGTACAGGTGCCTCCATTCAGCTGGCAAAGTAAGCACCTCTATATCGAACCCCAGATGTTATAAACTAGCTTAAAATATGAAAAGGCTGCCGCCCTTTTGGCCTCTGCTGTCGGGCTCCAGTTGTAGTCGACACTGTGTAGAATACTGTTTTACAGCTGGAAAAGCACTCTCCTCTGGGCAGGCGCTGTCCTCTAGCCCAGGAATTAGGTCCAGCTGAGGCTTCTGTGTGGGTATTTCTGCCTCCCAGTGGAGTAAGATGGTATCCTGCACAAACTCGCTGCCTGCCTGAGTACGGGCTACTCTATGGCAGAGGCAGAAAGAGAGGTGCCGAGATGCGGAGTCCACAGCCTCTGTTGCTGGGCGCCAGCCATAGGCAACTGGTAAGATACCGCTTTTCTGCCAGAAAAGCGCTCTCCTCCGGGCAAGCACTGCCTCCCAATCTAGGAACTAAGTCCAGCTGGTGCCTCCATATGAGTGTATCCATCACCCAATGGATCAAGATGGCATCCCACACAAGCTTGCCGCCTGTCTCAGTACCAGCTACTTTATGGCAGAGGTAGAAAGAGAGGCCAAAGGTGCTGAAATGCAGAGTCCAGAGCCAGGCTTTCAAAATACAGCAATTTCGCCTGCGGATCCCACCAGCATTATATCTGAGATTAGCTGCTAGTCAAGGCCCAACTCTGCCCCCCGGCTAAGACAGAGGAAAATAAGTTAAAGTGGTGAGTTACCTTCGGCCTGTGCAAGCCAGCGTTTGCCACTGGTGGGGTCAGTGAAAGAGAGGAGGTTTTCCATTCAGTGGTATAAAGTCCAAATTAACAACCCTATGCAGCATCTTAAGGCTCACTAGATGTCCAGGAGGCTCCGTTTAATTATCAGTTCAGGTCTTGGTTTCCAGAGGGATTTAGGGAGACGTGTGTTTAGTCCACCATCTTGACTCCACCCCTATAACCCATGGATTTTTTAGCAAAGTGCTGTTCAGTTTCCATGAGTTCCAATTTATGTCCATGTTTTTTCTGCTATTAATTTTGACTTTTATGACTTTATGTTCTGAGAAGATGCTTTGGAATAATTCCATGGTTTGCATTTTGTTGAGATTTGCTTTATGTCCTTACACATGGTGTGTTTTGGAAAATGTTCCATGAGCATTGGAGAAGAAGATGTATTTAGCTGTTGATGGGTAAAAAGTTCTGTATATGTTGATGAGGTGTAATTGGTTAATTGTTGCGCTAAGATCATCTGTGTCTTTACTGAGCTTTCTTCTAGATGATCTGTGCATTATTGAAAGTGGAGTGTTGAAGTCTCCCAACTACTCTTGTAGTATGATCTATCTCGCTTTTTAATATAGTCAGTGTTTGTTCAATGTATTTAGATGCTGTACAATTGGGTGCCTAAATATTTAATATTCTTAAGTCCTACTTGTGTATTCAACCTTTCATCAATAGTGACCATCCTTCTCCACAGTGGTGGATTTTACTTTAAAATCTATTTTATGTGAAATTAGTGTTGCCACACCTGGCTCTTCTTTGTATATATTAGCTTGGTATATATTAGCCAAGCCAAGGTGTATATTACTCCATCCTTTAATTTTCAGTTTGTTTGTATCTTTAAGGTGAGTTTCTTGTAGGCAACATATAGACAGGTCGTGTCTTTTGACCCGAGATGTCACTTGTTGTCTCTTTACTGGAGTGTTTAGTCCATTTACATTCAGTGTAATTATTGATAGGTATGTATGTAGTGCTGTCATTTTGATGTGTTTATTTTTGTGTTGGTGTTTTCTGTCTTGCTCTTAATATTTCCTGGATCATTCTTTATGGGTTGATTTTTCATCCTTTTCAAAAGTATTGGTTTTGTGTTAGTTGAGACTCCTGTGTTACGTTTCTTATTTTGATATGTTGTATCATGATTGTGTTTTGTGGCTACCTCTATGATCCCCCTTAATGATCTAGTTTAAAGCCAATTGTAACTTCTGCATATCTCATTAACTTCATCTCCATCTGAAAGGACTATAACTACTGTAGTATACCCCTCTTTTTAATACGATGGTATCATAGTTTCCATGATATAATCACTGGATCCCTTCTTTTAATATTATGGCTTTGATTTTTGTGTCTTCCTTAACTCAGTAGGTTTCTGGGTGTTATGTCCTGCATTGCCTCTTTAAATATAGTTAGTGGTTTTGTTTTTCTCTGCGAAAAGCTTCTTTCAGTATTTCTTGTAGCATTGGTTTGGTTTTTAGAATGTCTCTAGGTTTCTTTTTATCTGAGAATGTCTTGATTTCATTTTCATATTTAAAAGACAGTCTAGCAGCATATGTAATTCTTTGTTGCAAGTTTATTTCCTTTAAGGCTTTGAATATGTCGTCTACTGCCTCTGTGCCAACATTGTTTCTGCGTAGAAGTCAGACAAAAGCCTACAGGGCTTTCATCTGAATGTTAGCTTTGCTTTGAGTCTTGCTGCCTTTTAGAGTTTCTGCTTATTCTTCCTTTTGTTAATCTTGATTATAATATGTCTTGGTGTCTTTCTTTTAGTGTCTAATTTGTGTAACATTTGATACATGCCTTGGATATCTGTGTTCTTTCATAATTTCAAGGAAGTTTTCACTCAGCAACTCAACAACAGTAGTGTCTGTGTTATCAGGAATCCCCCTCTGTTCAGGAACTCCAGTTAATAGTAGATTATGTGTCTTGATAGAGTCTCACATATTTCTTAATGCTTTTTCATTTTTCATATTTCTTTTCTCTGCTTTCTCCTCATAAATGCTGGTGTCAGTAGTTCTGTCTTCAAGGTCAGTAAGCCTAATTTCAGTTATTCAGTTTTGCTCTTTTTGCCCTGAATTGAATTGTCTAATTCTGTAATTTTGTTATTGATCGGTTGGATTTCAGAATGCTGTTGTCCCATCAGTTCGAACAGCTTGCTTAATTTTCCATTTTGCTCTGCTGCATTTTGTATAATGTCTAGGAGGGTTTTCTATATAATTCTTTTGTACTCAACGTCTCATAGTTTCAGAAAGGTGTCTTCATCTGGTAAATTTTTCAATTCTTTTAGGAGTTTTCTGGAGCCATAGGTGAGTTTTTCTTCATATGTTTAGTTAGTTTGTTGCTTCTGGGTACATCTAGAGTCTATTTAGTTTCTCTGGTGTTGCCTCAGCAGGAGCTGCAGCACAGTTGTGAGAGGGGTGTTGGTCACCAGCCAGTGCTGTGTACTCGAGTGATTAGGCCAAATGGAATCTCTGGGGTAGCAGGTTCTGCCTCCTGGCTGGCAAAGACATAGCCCTACTTAAGGAGTCACTGGGGAGCTGTCAGCTGACCCAGTGATGTAGGTCAGGAAAGACTGGAAAAGATACTGTCGGGCTGCACTGCAGTTATTTGTCTAAGCAGTCTTATTCTGAAAGGTAAAATCTCTCTGACAGCTTTCAAAATCAGTCAGGCTGTCAGGTGTGGGAAGCATCTCCTTCTGACAGCAGAGGTACCTCTTCAGTTGTCCCCAGATGTTCTCATGTATTTCAGAGTAGGGATAGGCTACTGGCCTGCTGTCATCCTCTTCCAGGCCCTACCCTTAAGGCTACACTGTGCTAAACACAAATTTTCTGCTGGAAAAGCATTCTCTGGGCTGAGACTGCCTCCAGCCTGGGTGTTAGCCCCTGCTAAGTCCTCTAGTTGGGTAACTCCGCCTCCCAGTCAAACAAGATGGTGTCCCAGTCAAGCTGTCCCACCCACACAAATCAGTAGGACCTATGACAGATGTCTGAAAAGAGACAGTGGAGGGGCTGCGGTGCTCTGAGTCAGGAGCCAGGCTCTCGAAATGTGACTATTCCACCCTCTGATCAGTGTAGCACTGTGGCTCTGTGTAGCTTCTGGCTAAGTCCATCCCCTACGTGCCAGCCAACAAAAAGAAAAAAAGTTAAAAATGCCAGTTATCTTAAGTCTGAAGCAGCTGGTCAGGGCAGGGGTCAGCCACAGACAAGCAGTTTCCTGTTCAGTGGCATGTAGTCCAAACTGAGAGCCCTATACCCTGTCTTAGGGCTCACTGGGTATACAGAAAACTCCATTTAATTATCAATCCAAGCCTTTGTTTTCAGAGGGAATTAAGGAGACATGTGTCTAATCCATCACCTTGACTCCACTCAAGAAGCATAATTCTTAATAGCTAAAAAGGAGAGACAACCTAAATGTTCTTCAGTAGAAAAGGGATAAATATAATGTGATATATCTATCTAAGAGAGTGTCATTCAGCCATAAAGAAGAATGAAGTACTGATCCAGGTTGTAACATGAGTGAATATGGAAGACGTTAGCTAAGCAAAGAAGTCAGGCTCAAATTGCCATCAGTAGGAACTCTCTAGAGTAGGCAAATCTGTGCAGATGGAAAGCAGATGAGGAATGGTTGCAGGAGCGGAGAATGTGGAGTTTCTGCTTAACAGGTGTGGGGTTTTCTTTGGGTGGTGATAATGTTCTGGATAGTGTTGATGGTTGCACAACAGTTCAGATGAACTAAATGTCACTAACAGTAAATTTTTTTATGTGTATGTATTTCTTTTTTAAATTTTGATGAGACTAATTGTGAAGAAAATCCATTGTCCTTGCTGTAGAAAACATTTCAGGAAAGGTAGATAGATGCCTTTTAGTTTGGTGCTACACATCAGTCTGAAGGAATATTCCCAAAGGGTAATAGATTTGGCAGCAGAGACCTGAATTCAGATGCCAGTTGTGCTACGTCTTAGCTAGATGACCTTGGCAGATACGTGATTGCTTCAAGACTTTTCTGAAAATACAGGGGAAGCTGATAGTTGCTTTAAAAGAGTTGTTTTGATGATTAAATGAATGAAATCTATAAAACATGTTAACATGATGCCTGGCTACTGAAATGTTAGCTGTTGTCATTAGACTTGTAGAGAGAAGTTTGTCGAGAGCTAAGAGAAGGAATCTTGTCTTCCTAGGTTCTTCTGAATGAATCACCTTGTCTTGTTATTACTGGCTTATTTTATTGAAACTTAAATTCCTGAGCATGTTGTTGTTGTATGCCATCTAGTGAATTCTGACTCCGGACTACCATGTAGGACAGAATGCAATCGCTCACAGGGTTTCCTAGGCTCCAGTCTGTAGGAGCAGATTGCAAGGTCTTTTCTCGCCTGCAGACACTGGTGGGTTCAAACCACCAGCCTTCCGGTTAGCTGCCAAACTCTTAGCCATTGTGCCACCTGGGCTCCTTTTCCTGAGCATAACCATGTTGAATTAAGCTTCTAGATTATGTTCTTAAAGAAAATGCAAATGGATCTAGGTTGCTATTCTGTGTTCACTTAGTTGTATTTTTTAATTGAGAAAATCGATCAGGTTGATTGCAGTCAAAGTTAAGTATAAAGAGCCAGGTGTGACCAGATGATGACTTTAGGATGCTAGAAGTGGATCTGTGATCATTATATTTCAAAAAGTTCTCTATAAAATTTAATTTTGGTTTTGAGTTATTGTTTAAGATTAATTTATCATTATTATTATTACCACAGTGATAGGTGGGGCAAGTTACCATTATCACCTAAACAAAAAGCTACCTTTTCCAAATGGGTACGACCAGAAGACCTCACCAACAATCCTACAATGATTTACACGGTGTCCAGTTTTAGCATAAAGCAGGTAATTTATTTTGCATAATTTTCCGTAAAAGCAAAGATTTTAAAGTGATTTAAGTATACATTTAATTTTTTTTCATAGATCGTTATGATATATTCAGCTGTATTAGTGTAATTGGAAATGTTTTCCACTCTGCACTTCTTGACTTAAGTATGTTGCTGTTCATTGCCATCTGGTTGATTCTGATTATGGTGGGTGACCCCATGTTTGCAGAGTACCACTGCCCCATCAGGCTTTCAGAGTATGACCTTTTAGAAGCAAGTCACTGGGACAGTCTTCTGAAGTGTTTCTGGGTGTAGTCAAACCACCAGCCTTTCAGCTAGTAGTAAGGCATGTAACTATTTATACCACCTGGGGACTCATCTTTAAACATTCTTACATAGTTACAAGGCTGAATAACTGTTGAGACTGTATAGATTTTCATATAGATGCTTTTTAGCAGTACATGTTCGCAGAGGAGGAATTTGAAAATCTGAATTTCATTTTTGATAATAGAATGGGTATAGAAGATACTGGGCTTCTATAGTGAACCCTGGTGGCATGGTAGTTAAGTGCTGTGTCTGTTAATCAGAAGGTCAGCAGTTCAGATCCACCAGACACTTCTTGGAAACTGTGAAGCCGTTCTTCTCTGTCTTGCAGGGTCTCTGGAAGTCAGAATTGACTTGACAGGCAGTGAGTGTTTTTGGTTTGGTCTTCTATAAAACTTTCCAGTGGCGGGTAATAGTGTGGCTTTATTGCAGTCTTTTTTTGTGTTGAAGTCACAGCTGTCACCCGTATTAATACAAAAAGAATGGCCCTGGAATACTGTGGTTCATAGTAATACTATGGTTCATATAAGTGGTCACATTATAAGAAACCAACTTTTTAAAAAATACTTTAGTTTTATGTCAGTAAATATTAATGACGCTATTCAGGAGTGTACTTTGATCCATGTAAGAAATACGTTATATGTAATTCTAAATAAATTGCACTGAAATACTTTACTCAGCTTTTCTATAGTATTCTAGGAACTAAAACACTCTATGAGCCAGCAGTATGGCATTTCTAGTTATTTTCCTGTTAAAGCAGCAGTCAAGAGGTATTGCTTAATATGTTGTGTTAATACTGCATTTATTTTTGCCCTGAGTGAATTTACTGAGTTTTTTGTACTAACAGACAATTGTATCAGATTGTTCCTTTGTGGCATCACTGGCTATCAGTGCAGCTTATGAAAGACGGTTTAATAAGAAGTTGATTACCAGGTAAAATTTTGTATTTGTCCCTCTAGCCCTTGTCATGTGATAAATATCTCTTTCCTAGGAATTAAAAACAGACTTTATCTCTGTAGGAAGGGGAAAGGGCATGTCCCTCAGAATATCATGAGCTTTCTATAGAGGCTGAGCAGGTGATTTGTAGATGTGGGGAGATGTGGTGAACCATTTAAGATCATATACACGTGTAGTTAAAATATGTGGGATAAATATGTTGTTCGGTAAATGAAATTGATTGGTAAAAGTATGTCATCTGTGTAGTAACTTATCGCTAGCTGTTGAATAAATGAAATTGGTCAGGGCAAAAGTATGTCATCTGTGTAGTACTTTATCTCTAGCTGCAGGTTGATAATAAGCACATGAGATGGGCGAGCTGGAACTGAGGGGTGGCAGGGGAGCATATGTGTAACATATACATTCAGGTGTTGAAAATGTAGCATGAAAAGGAAAATGTAACGTTGGAAAATATGTCAAAATTTTATATCAGTTACATGTGTAGGTGATAATATTTTGTACACATTGGGTTAAATGAATGCTATTAAAGTCGACGTCAGCTTTATACTTTAGGGTAAAATTTTTTTTCTATGCCTACTACAGGAAATTATTCTCGTGTTTATTTTTATAAAATTATCAAGGTAATAGAAATGTCTAAAAGATAATCTGTATAGTAGCTATTACTAAATATTAATGTTTCAATGTTTTTCTTACAAAAGCATAATTTACCCTCAGAACAAGGATGGTGAGCCAGAATACAATCCATGTGGAAAGTATATGGTAAAACTTCACCTCAATGGTGTCCCAAGAAAGGTGAGTGATGTTTCTCTCCACCCTCCTTTTCTATTCCCCATCTTGGAGTCTGTAGTGGAATCAGTATATGTGTAAATATTTTTAAAGTCAATTGAGTTGATTTTGAGCCTGTGTTACTGGTAGTCATGTTACAACCAATGGTGTCATATGTTGATAATTTAAAATAAAATCATGACAGATAGGAAGTTTTTAAAGTGATTTGGAGAAAATTTATAAAAAGTTCCAAAAGTAACACTGAGCTACTGATTGCTAATGTTTAAAAATAATTTTAATCTGATACTTATTATTATTTTTAATTGAAAGGATATCTACCAACCTAGATCTGTTAAGCCGGAGGAGTTTATATGTCTAAGTAATAACCTGAAATACAAGAAGCTTTCAAATTCTCTTCCTTTTTGAAATGTATGCTAAGTTTTGAATTACACCAGTTACGTTTCTTTAAGCACTCTGAACTGTGTTTTCAGGGCCTCGTGTTGTTAGGATTTACCTAGTTCCAGGCTCCTCAAGTCCATCCAATTGACTGGCACCTCCTGGGAGCTTGTTATAAGTGCAGAATCTGAGGTACCATCCCAGACCTTCTGAGTCAGAGTCTGCATTTAACAAGATCCTAAGTGAGTCAGATACACATGAAAATCTGAAAAGTATTGCTCTGTAGCTCAGTAATGCTCAAACTTCAGTATGCACGGAATTACATGGAGGGCATGTCAACATGTAGATTGCTGGGCCCCACCCCGAGAGTTTCCAATTCACTAAGTCTCAGATGGGGCCTGAGAATCTGCATTTCTACCAGGTGTCAGGATGCTGAAGTTGCTGGTCTGGGAAAAACTTTGAGAACCACTGTTCTAGCTGATTACTTAAAATTGAATAATATTACTGAGAATGGTTTTTCTCTACTACAATTTTTAAATCATCTTTTAGTTAAAAAGTAATCCTATTATTCTGATATTGTTAGACTAAAATTCATTGTTTCCCAGCTGACCTTGTAAGATGAATTAGAAGCTGTGTCTTTGTGTTGGTTACTTTGTTAACATAAATGTATTTTTAGCCATAATGTTGAGCTTTTTCAGCTATACATGGTATATATCCTTTTGTAGATTTAGAGCAGAAATACACTATTTTACATGGTTGAAATAGCAAACAGCAATGTTATTTACCTTAATATGAGGCCCTTTTGGTAATTATGTTACATATCCACTTCTAAAATTCATAATAACTTTGATAGTAGTTTCATGGCACTTAACTGATTGACTCAAGTCTTTTACCTTACAGTGAAATTAGTTTGTAAGACTGAATAAAAACATCATACAAATTTTGTAATTGAACAGATTCTAGAGATGAGATTATCACTGCTACAGTAATAGGCACAGTATGCCTTTTATTCAGCAGTATGAGAGATTGTTTTCATGGTAGAAAAGATTTTTAGGTATTTTGTACCACTTAAGAAAATCAATGTTCTCTTTATTCAGGTGATAATTGATGACCAGTTGCCTGTTGATCATAAGGGAGAATTGCTTTGTTCTTACTCCAACAACAAGAGTGAATTGTGGGTTTCTCTCATAGAAAAAGCATACATGAAGGTCATGGGAGGATATGATTTCCCTGGATCCAATTCAGTAAGTAACAGGAGGAGACTATTTTAGATTGAAATTTGTAAATGATGCTTTTGGTTTAAAGGAAAAGAGAAATTATCAACCTCTGAGAAAAGTTGAGCAGTAACCTTATTTATAGGGATACATATTTTCTTGTATAAGGATAGCACACTGTACAGTTTTTGTATCCAGGAAAGCTGAGACCGGACGTGTCTACTGTTACGTTGGTATACAGTGTCAGCCTTTTCCGGAGAAAGCTGTTTACATCAGAGATGTGACATAATATCATCCCTAATACATTTTTCAATTTGTAGGTTCAAGTTCAAAGAGCTTTATTTGTTTCTTTTTGCTTTTCTAACCTTAGTACCACTTCTCCTTTAAAACTAAGTTGTGAACCATTGTCACTGAGTTGCAGGCAGTAAAGTGCTAGGCCTAAGCCAGAATTGGCTTAATGATACTAACCAGCTTATGGCCACAGAAAATGTATTCAACCTTTTTAGTCTCTTTGCTTGTCTGTAGTATGAAGGTAATGTCACCTGTCAGGGTTGTAACAATTAAATGAAGTAATAAATACATGCAAATCACTCATCATCTATTTCAGTTAGTTTTCCTATCTAATACCAGGCCTTCTTCACTCTTCTGGTTTTTATAATGCTAGGCAAAGAAGCTATAGGTTGTAGTGAAATGTCATAGGATATACTCATGGAGCTTAATTGCTAAGCTGACTTGTCTTTCAGGTAATTTAGCTTTCTAATCCACTGCCAGTTATTAAAGAGAGAAATAAAGAATTCGAATGTAAGTAAAACATGTAGCACAGTGACTGTTATAAGAATTCACTAAATGATGTGACTCTCTTCATCATTAGTATTAAAGCATTTTTTTCTCTTACATGTTTACATGAGTAAAAAGTATTTGTTGTATTCAGGAAGAGAATAAAGAGTATAAGGAAAAGATAAAGCGTGTACTTTTCAGTCAGGTATGAATTTGAGTTACATAAGAAATTGACCAATGCCTCCTGGCTTTTATAAAATCATTTTAACAAATCAGTGAGATTTAACAGCTATCCTGGTGATGTATTTAAGAGCTGAAAACATCTTTGATAGTTCTGAAACATGTTTATTTTGCAGAATATTGATCTTCATGCGCTGACTGGCTGGATACCAGAAAGGATTGCTATGCATTCGGACAGCCAGACTTTCAGTAAGGATAATTCTTTCAGAATGCTTTACCAAAGGTAAGCATTTCTTCCTGGTGGTCTTTCTTTTTTTGGCAGCAAAAGAGGCTGCTTAGAAACACTGTGCCTTCTTTAGAATAGGGATTGCACAGCTGTCTTTTTCAGGTGTTAGGGAAATGGTTTTTAAAATAGACGATGCACTTAATACAGTCAGCCTTCAGTTATCTTTAGTTACTCCAAACTGTAGATAATACAAAACATTTGAATCAAGAATGCAGGGAAATTTTTTTGTATTTCTAAGCTCTGGTAAAGTCTGAGGGCAAGTGGGAAAAGAGAAGACCAAGAACATAGAGATGGCCTAGGATATGTACAGTAATACACATCAACAGCTGAACTGGACAGCTTCACTGACTTGATAAATAAAATGATGACCCTTTTTTTTTTTGAGAAGTGCATTCAGTATTTCACATTTTCACTCTTATTCGTAAACTCTTGGAAAATACAACCTTGCTTTCTTTCATTGATGATAGGTTTGCACCTGAGAATTAGGTTATCTAAAACTGGGTGGGATAAGGGGGTAGGATGCAGGTATTGTATTCCCTCTAATATGACATGAAATAGAATCCACTGCTGATTGAAGTCCTTGTCAGGGAAAGGGTAGCACGTTCTAGAAACAGTTTCAGATTTGTGAAAATTTTCATGTAAGCCATTAGGCTAAAAGGAAAGATGGTATGATCTGAGATTACACATATGTGTTTCTTTAATTGCTTGTCTTCTGGGGTCATCCCAGATTTCACAAAGGGGATGTCCTTATCACCGCATCAACTGGAGTGATGACTGAAGCTGAGGGAGAGAAGTGGGGTCTGGTTCCAACACACGCGTATGCCGTTCTGGACATTAGAGAATTCAAGGTTTGCCTGCAGTTTTTTCCTCTTGTTTTTATTATAATAAAGTGTTTAGGGACTTCAAATGACAGATTTTTGAATGCCTCCATACCAAGCTTAAGACAGAATTTTAAAACCATTCCACTTATTATATTATACAGCTTGGCTTCCATCATTAGAAATTATGAAATAAAAGGATGGGGAATGTAATGATGGTGGCAGCACAGATACTGGTCGTAGAACAGAGATGCTGCTGTAGCTCTTTCTCTTTTCTAACAGAGTTCCACCGTTGTCATGCACATGCTTCCCCGAAGGTTCTGGGCTGTGTGCCAGTGTTGGGGTCCAGCACAGGGTTAGGCTCTAGAGTGTGAGTGTGACGGGACAAGTAACAGGAAGACACAGGAGTGAGAAAGACGCCGTTGGGTTTGTGTGAGCAAGTGCTGCTCTTCCTAGGAGCCCTTGCCTGCTGTCCGGCTTTTCTGGCTTTCTCTATAACGCCCGTGCTCGGGCATTGGGGTGTTTAGCTTCATTACGTCTCAGGTCGTTGGTTAGTTGTATATAGCAGAAAAATGGATTGATTTTATGGATTAGAGATAGATTATTAAGGAAGGGCACTCTTTCCCTGATAGTGTAGTACCTAAGCCGTCTAGTCACTGGAAGGTTTAACTAGCAATATGTTGTAATTCCCTCTGCTTAAGCTTATAAAAATGGCGATTGGTCAGCAATAACAGGGTATCACTGTGTTAATCAGACTGCTTTTCTTGGGAGGAACACGGAATTACATGAATTATGAAGGGGACCTGTTGCAACATTTTAAAATTTATTGCCTCAAGGCATTCTGCATAGCGTTATATGTTAAATAAAAAGTGACATAAAAAATTGATAGAAAAATTTAAAAATTTGTGTAAAATTAGCTGAGAGATTTGTGTTTATTTGTTTTAGAAATGTAGTTTGCCACACACAACGGTCAAAGCATTGGAAATAGCAGTCGCTGTTGTTCACTCCTGTGGGACAGGTCCTATGTGCAATACATACTCTGTGTAACTTTTGTTTTATTGTTAGAACATCTCATGAGGTAGGTATTAACAAATAGGTGACCCATAGGAAGGATAATGACGAGATTTAAATTCAGATGCTGAAATAGTCATTGTGAATGTAAGCATGAATTTGAGGAAATATTCTGTGAGCATTGTGTCATTGACTTTGAATAATAAGACATTCTTACTCATTAAAGGAAACTGGACAAATAATGTGTTCCAAGAAAAATAGGTACCCATAGTTTTGCCTGAAAACGTTAAAAAATAGCCAAACCGTAAAAAAAGAATTTTTAATTAAGTCTCTTAATTAGTAGCATTATTTGTACAGTGTCAATTCCCCGTGATGGTTATTTTGTAAAGATTCAGGCATTTTAGAGCATGTGTACGTGAAGCAGAAGCCCTAGTAGCCTGGTTCCATAGACTACACTGTGCCCTCCCAAAAGTGTATGTGTTGCTTTGACACAGCCAGGAGTCCCAGTATGGTGCTCTTCCTCCCATGTGTTGTGAATCCTGCCCTTGTGATGCTGATGATGGAGAATGGGCAGCAGTTGTGTTATTGAGGCAGGACTCAAGCTACAAGCTTGTGGGATATAAGGAAGAGAAGTGAGCAGAGAAACTTGGGAACATCACACTGCCAAGAAAGCACGACCGAGAGCGGAGCACATCCTTTGGACTTGAGGTTCCTATGCCAAGATGCTCTCCTTAAATTTGGACTCAGCTTACCAGACTGTGGTAACTTCTCTTGTTGAACAGAGTTGTAACTGGTACTGGACTGTGACAATAAAAGTTTCTCTTTATGGAGCCTTCCACTCATGGTATTTTCTGTTGGAGCAGTACCAGGTGACTAAAACACATGTTGAGGAACTGTGGCTGCTAACCAAAGGGTTGGCAGTTTGAATCTACCAGGTGCTCCCTGGAAACTCTGTGGGGCAGTTCTGCTCTGTGGTATAGTATCAGTTTGAGTAGGAATCTACTTGATGGCAATGGGGTTTTTTTTTTTTTTTGGTACGTAAACTGTATTCTAGTGACAGATTTCTTCCCTGTGATGATGCTTGTGTTCACATTTCAGTTCCAAAAGCAGTGTTAACAAGTTGGAGCAGACAGCCCACACAGGGAAGTTGGTTGTGATTTTCTTTTGTTCATGTAAACTCTTTGTACAGTCAATACTGATCTTTGCCTAGAGGCTTCTTCACGTGTGTTCAGATTGGGTTTGGTCCCTCACCACCCCTTTGATTCTTTGATTGTAGTGTGTATTTGAAGAGTTTCCTGGCTTCATCCATTGTACAGTATATTATTTCTCCTATTTTTTGAGACACCTTTCTTAGTTCTGACCTCTATCTGAAAACATTTCCACATTTAGTATTCAGGCACTTACCTCTAGAACCTTTTGTGAAGATACACCTAATCTCAAATGCAAGCCACTTCGAGATGTGTGTTGTTCTTGGCTCTGTCTTTCTTCAGTTCATTAGATTTTTTATTAATACTTTACTAATACTGGTCTGAAAGTGTTTGTTGTTGTTTGACTCCCTCTGTCACCTCCGTGCATGTTCTCAGGTCTCTTCCCCATTTTTGCCTCAGCACTCTCCCTTGGGTAATTTTCGTCTCTTCCTTGAAGTGGTGCTCAGTCGCGCCCTGTGGAGGCACGGCTCGGTAGGGCTGCCGCCTCTCCGTCTTGACAAGGCCATCATGGCATTTCTGAACCTATCTGAGGCTTTCTCTTTGCTCTTACTTGGAAATGACTTTGAAGCTGGGATATTCAAGCAGATACTGTACGCCTTTTTTAGTTCTTTGGCATTTCTTCTCTTCACAGTCCTCTAAACTGCTGGTTCTCTACTTATCCAGAGTCTGTAGCCATATCTGAGAGTCATTGGAAGCCTTACCAGCAGTTTCCTCTCCTTTAGATTCTTTTCTTAGAAGTGGCAGAATTGTAAGGAGCCTCGGTGGTGCAGTGGTTCACGTGACTGACTACTGACTGAAGGACCTGATGTTCGACACTAGCAGCAGCTCTGTGGAAAAAGATGCGCCAGTCTGCTTCCATAGGAAAACCCTATGGTGTGCCTATAAGCTGGAATCCACTTGATGGCATTGGTTATTTGTTCATTTTTGGTTTGTAGGGTTCTGCATTAAGAGATTTCCTGCTCATGAGGAAATAGATGTCATGAAAATAAAGGAATTAAAAAGGTTAAAGGGCTGTTCACCAATGTGAAGCAGGGGTTAGACACAGGTGGTATTGAAGAAATAGAGAAGAAAAAGTGTATTCCTGATGCTTCCAATGAATAGAACCTGAGAATAACTCTTAGTTTATTAAGTCCAGAAAACAAAGCAGACCACAATTTGCCACCGTCTAAAATAGCAAAGGACTGGTTTTTTTTAAAAAAAATATGTCCCAGTTTGACTTATCATTAGAAAAAGCATACAGTTTCCTAGAATGATTACTTAAAATAAGACAGATGCTCTTTTGAATTTACAATCTGTTGTTTGTAAATCAGTGTGATTATTCAGTAGATGTACCCAGTATTTGTGGAGAACTTAACACAAGCGTAGCACTTTGTTCCATAATGTTCAGTGGAGACACTGCAAAAGGATGGTGTCACCTCTTCACAGATGTTGCAGTCTTGCTGGGCACACAACAGTTCTGTTTGCATGAGTAGCATGCAAGATAGAGTATTCATTTTAAACTAATGTAGTGCATATTGTTAGCACTGTAAAGTTGATAGATGATAAAAGGAGAAGAAAAAGTACTAGATACTTTGCATATTTGCATGTAATGTTCACAGCACACTTATAAAGAGACAGTATGTTCCTCAGTTTACATACAAGTAAACAAAGGCTCATAAAGCTGATAAGTAACAGAGCAGGACTTTGGTCCCATTCTTTTCTGACTCCAAAATTCATTCTTCTGACGTGTTTTCGCAGAGCGGCGGGCAGTGTACAAAGACACTAAAGAGGACCCAAAAGGCAGGGCAACTAAGAGAGACCAGAGACAGCCTTCTGGAAAAGGGAACATGAGCAGATGCTTTTAGAAGCAAAACTGAGTAAAGATAGTTCATGGACCTGTAAGAAGAAAGACTAGGATATAGCCAAAGATACCTGAGTTACAAGTGTTGCAAAGTAAAGTGGGGCTGGAGTAGAGTGGACTTAGGAAGGGAAGGAACCTCGGGATGCTGGAAAGTAGCACTGTCCAGCAGAACTTTGGCCATGCTGGGGATGTTCTGTGTCTCTGCTGTCCAGTGTAGTGGCTGCCAGCTCCATGAAGCCATTTAGTACTTGAAATGTAGCCAGTGTGATTAAGGACCTGATTTTTTTTTAATATGAATTTAAATAACTCTATGTGGTTAGGTGGCCACTGTATTGGACATGATAGCTCTAGGGAGTAGGGAGCCATTTAAAATTTATCAGCCATGTGATCTGATGTTGATAAGTACTCAGAATTTATCCTTTCTTAGAGACAGTGGTATTAGGAGGAAAGGATACTGATAAATTAGGCCACTTATGTTAACTTCCTGTCTTTTTATGTAGGGGCTGCGATTCATCCAGTTAAAAAATCCTTGGAGTCACTTACGTTGGAAAGGAAGATACAGTGAAAATGATGTAAAAAACTGGACTCCAGAGTTACAGAAATACTTGAACTTTGATCCCCGAACAGCTCAGAAAATAGACAATGGTAAATATCTTTTTAATGTTAATAGCATTTGATCTTCAAACAAATAACATGCTTTAACAAGGTGAAGCGTGTTTAAGTCATTTACTATTAAGGTGTTTTTAACTTAAGACAGCTGTTTAATTTTCAGGAATATTTTGGATTTCATGGGATGATCTGTGCCAGTATTATGATGTGATTTATTTGAGTTGGAACCCAAGTCTTTTTAAAGAATCAA
Organism: Heterohyrax brucei; assembly: GCA_028571685.1. Lineage (NCBI taxonomy): Eukaryota > Metazoa > Chordata > Mammalia > Hyracoidea > Procaviidae > Heterohyrax > Heterohyrax brucei. Next base: position 24,949,514 of record CM053149.1, on the reverse strand, counting down.
CATGTATTCACAGGTAACTTTCTGTACATTTCAGAATATGCTTACTAGTTCTCTGAATTTTTTCCATTTAAATGTAATGGTTAATTTGGGGTAACTAGAATTCTGTCTTGCTGTTGTGTCCATAAACGACAGTTGTATAATAATTATTTTCTTTCTGTACTCCTTGGTTAGGCCAAAAGTTGTAAAAACAGTTAACACAGAAACATAACAGCCTCACTGTTTTAAAATGAACACTTTTTAAAATGTTATATTTTAGTTCTATCACAAATTTAATTACTACCTTTTTTCTCTGTTGACTGTATTTTTCAGTACTTGGGATGCTAAGCAAGGGCCTGTGAAAGATGCCTACAGCCTGGCCAACAACCCCCAGTACAAACTGGAAGTGCAGTGTCCACAAGGGGGCGCTGCCGTGTGGGTTTTGCTCAGTAGACACATAACAGACAAGGTACTGATAATCTAATGTTAACCCATGCAAAGAGTCTATAAATTTAAGTAGATTATTGTAGAAGATATGTAAATTGATCACCAGCCTGTTTAATTTGCATAGGTATCCTGGAAATAGTGTTTTCTTTTTTTCCCTAAGGAAATTTTAATCATACACTTAAAACCTTGTTCAAAAATCATCTGGAGAAAAATGTAAGGGAGCTTATGCTTTTTTAGTGAGGGTTCCAGAATTGACTGTGTGCTTTAGATCTTAATGAGGTAACATTACAGTACGCTAGATTTGAAAATGTTGCTTCATTTTTTTTAAAGGTGTCTATAATCTGAATAACCCCCAAATTTTATTTAATGTATTAATACAAGGTAATCATATTCTGAAATAACAGTTTAATTCAGAGTCTATGCTAAGCGGGAAACCCTGGTGGTGTAGTGGGTTAAATGCTACCCCTGCTAACCACAAGGTCGGCAGTTCAAATCCACCAGGTGCTCCTTGAGTGCTCTGGGGGTTGGTTCTACCCTGGTCCCTAGCGTCACCATGAGTCAGATCCGACTCGACGGCATTTGGCTTGGCTGGCATATGCTAAGCACTAAGTAGCTGAAAGAAATACTGTAGAAATTGCTTTTTCTTTTTTAAAACTAAATAAGAAGCATTTTGACCCATTTTCATAACCACATTGGACTCTTTGTGATTTTAGGATGATTTTGCAAATAATCGGGAATTTATCACAATGGTGGTGTACAAGACTGATGGGAAAAAAGTTTATTACCCAGGTATGTTTAAGTAGCCAAACAGACATTAAAATTATATTTACATGATCAAGTTGAAAAATGACAAACTTTATTCTGTGTAGGTAATGTACAAGAGTTAATTAGAAACAGATGAGTGGGTGTAATACTTGTGTTTTCTGCTATTTCTGCTTTTCATTCAGAGACTTAAGGAATGTGGAATTTCCAGTCTTATGTATTTCTTGTCAGTTATATTTCTGACACTGACATGTTTTTTTCCTTTGATCAGAAATACAGTCCTCCATGCTTTGTTAGGTACAAATCTAAACTATTCAGCATGATGTATAAGGCTTTCATATATTTATGTTATTCATATTATATTTGGACTATATTCTGGCTTTGACCTTCCTGCCATTCTTTATCTCACATCCCAGCTTTTCAACAGGACCATCACTGAGATACTTGATGTCCCTGAGTATACCATGCTTTGCTGCGTACCCTCTTTGCACAGTTTCTTCTTCCAGGTGTTTCTCTCCTCTGCCGTCTACTCACATCCCCCTTTTCCCTATTCTTCCTAATGAAGCTGGTTAAGAGCAACTCACATGTTTTTTCTATGATAACCTTTCCAGACTCTGCTAGGCAAAGTGAGTCTCTCTCTGTGCAGGGCCTTTGAGGCTTTTAGCAGTGTATTAAAACCACTTCGCGTTTACTGATTGCGTTTTTTTTTATCGTTTACTGATAACGCAGTGTTTTCAGGGCATGAAAACAAAATAGGACCCAGTTTTCACAGCTTTATATCCAAGTGGAGAGACAGATAATAAAGAAGAAAAATCAGAGAGTGATACATGTTGCATAAGCAAGTAAGATAGAGTCACGTGCTAGTGAGTCTTTGGTTGCTTTCATTAAGTGATCTTGGAAGGCCTCTTTGAGAAGGGATAAGAGGCACTCAGAATGCCATAAAGACTCAGACATATAAGGAAATGAGGCAAAAGCATGTAAGACAGAGAGATCAGCTAATAAGGACCCTACAGTGGGAAAAAGATCAGTGTGTTTCCAGAACAGAAAAAAAACCTACCCAAGGCCATGTAAGCTCCAGACATATCCAAACTCCTGAGGAACTGAAATGACTGTGCTGGGGCTGTGGGGACCATAGTCTTGGGAAGCATCTAGCTTAGTTGACATGAAATAATTTATAGAGAAAATGTTCTACATTCTACTTGAGCAAGTAGCATTTGGGGTCTTAAAAGCTTGTAAGCGGCCACCTGAGGTACTCTACTTCTTTCAGTCCTTCAGGAATAAGGGAGAATTAAGAAAATTAAAGACACAAGGGAAAGGTGAGTCCAAAGGACTAAGGGACTACAGCTACTACAGCCTCCAGCAGACTGAGTTCAGCACAACCAGATGAGTCAGCTACCACCAGTGACAGCTGTGACAGGGGTCACAGTAAAGGGTCCTGGACAGAGCTGAAGGAAAACATAGGAACATAGAAAAAAATTCTTTTTTAAAAAAAATTTTTTTATTGTGATTAAGTAGTTTACAGTCCATGTCACTTTTCCATGTAAAACCCTGAGTGCCTGCTTCTCTGCAACTATGTGCTCTCCTCATCCTGTGACAACACACTCTTCTTTTTCACTCTGTGTGTCCAGTGCCCACTCAGCTAACACTTGACTCCTCCCCTGCATCCTCTCCTCCTCCCTCCAGTAGGACAGCCTCACATATATGTTAAACCATAAAGAACACGTATCACCTGCATCACTCTTTATCCCCAAGTCCAGTGTATTCTTTGTTGGAAGTGTTGGCTTCAGGACTGGTTTCAGGTCTGGGCTAGCAGCAAGTCTAGGGGCCATTGTCTCAGGGGGCCCTCCAGGCTGTGAGACCATCCAGCCGGGTCTTATAATAGAGTCACAGAACAAAATTCTAACACAGAAATCACCAGGCTTACTGGCTGGCAGAGACTGGAGAGACCTCAAGAGTATGGCTTGGAGATACCCTTTTAGCTCAATAATGAAGTCACTCCAAGGTTCACACTTCAGCTGCATATTAGACAGGCCCATAAAACCAAATGACACTAAGGGAGCCCACCAACCAACAGGCAGGGACAGGAAGACAGGAGGTGACAGGAGAGCTAGTAACAGAGAACCCGAGGTCAAGAAGGGGGAGGGCTGACATGCCGTGAGGTCAGTAACCAGTATAAAAAACAGTTTGTTCTGTACCTTCTAACATATAATTTCAAAAAAGGCCTGTAGGCATGAGGAGGTATGGTATCAGAAGAGGTCAGAAAAGTGTTTAGATAGCCGATCACAAGAGGCTGTAAATCACAGGAAAGGGTTTGGATTTTGTTCTAAGTACAATAGGAAATGTTTGGAGAGTCTTGACTGGGAAAATGACATCTGATTTTTTTTTAAGAAAATTCTTTGTATATTATATTGGAGTGGGCTAGAAATGAAAGCAGAAACCACTGAGCACTTGTAGGAACTTATCTGAGAAGAGCCAGTGGTTTGGACCAGGTTGGTGGTAATAGTGGAGATAAACCGGAATGGACAGATTTGAGTTTTGATAGAGTTGGCAGGACTTGATGAAGTAGAGTGGGCAAGGAGGAATCTAATATGATTCCTATTTTTCAGCTTGAGAAATAAAAAGATTGGACATTTACTGAGGTAGGTAAGAGTTAGGGTGGGAAAAGTAGATGTGTCCTAAGCAAATGCAAAAGTTTCTTTTTTAATTGTGATTGAGTGGAGGTTTACAATACAATTCAAATTTGCATGCCCGCCTATCTGCAGCTCCCTCTGCTCTCCTTGCCCAGTGACAGCACACTCCTCTTTACCATTCCATACATGTCATATCCCCTTAACGATCTCGTGTCCCCTGCTCTATATTCTCTCCACTCCCCTCTAGTAAGAGGCCAGTGGGATGGTATCCTATAGATGCATAGAACAATAAAGTGCACACACGATATGGCCACTCTTTGTCCCCAAGTCCAGTCCATTCCTGTCTGAAGAGTTGACCTCAGTAATGATTTATGATCAGGGCAGCATTAGATCTAGGAGCCATGCTGCCAGGGGATCCCCCAGGCCTTAGGACCATCAGTTGTGGTCTTTTAGTGGAGTTCTTAAGGTGTGCCCCTTTTTTTCTTGTGTTGCCACAGGGACTCAACATCTTGAGCCTCATCATGGCTGTCAGTGGTGGTGGCTGGGTACCATCTAGTTCCTCTGGTCACATGTTGATATAATCACCCATTCATGTGGGTCTTTCTGTCTTCTGGGCTCTTTTTCCCTCATGTCATTGTTGTCCATGGTGATTATCTGTTCCACCTGATTTGGGACCATTTGGTGTACCTCAGGAAAAGCTTGCTAGCTTTTAAGACCCCAGATGCCACTCACCAATATGGCTTGTAGAAGACTCTCTTAGCAATAGGCTACTTATGCCAGTTGGCCCCAATGTCTCCTGAGAACATAGTCCCCAGGCTCCCACCCCTGCTTCAAAAGATTTTTTTTGGTTTTGTTACATTTGAAATATCTGTTAGATATCTCCAAGTAGGGAGTTGAATTTCTGAATAGAGCTCTGCGGTAAGGTCAGGACTAGAGGTATGAATTCAGGAATCAGAGACATTTGGGTGACATTTGAAGACACAAACTGTGTAAATCAACAGTGGAGAGAGTTGCTGATAACAGTGGTGAATACCTGGTTGCCCATTGGGTAAGAGCTTGGCTGCTAACTAAAAGGTCAGCAATTCAAATCCACCAGCTGCTCCTTTGAAACCCAGTGGAGCGGTTCTCTTCTGTCCACTAGGGATTGTCTGTGAGTTAGAATTATCTCAGTGGCAGTGGGTTGGGGTTGGGTTTGGGTATAGGTCCTCGGACTCGCGTACAACTTGAGGTTTAGTCAAGGAAAAGGTACTGGCAAAAAAATTTGAAGAGTGAGCTGATGGAATAAGAGGAAACCCAGTAGAGTTAGATGTCACGTAACCCAGGAGTAAACTAAGACAGGTTAAAAACCTTGTCTGAGATCAGAGATACTGTCATAAAACTAGAATTCAAGTCTTCTCATGCCCAGTCTTTTGTTTTTCCCCAAAGTAGATCTCTACCTCTAAGCATTAGACTCTTGTTTAGTATTTGGTATTCAAGTGTTTTAGGTTCTAACTAGTTAACATTATGTTCAGTGTTTCTAAGTAAGTAAAATCAGCATTAATCTTAAGCAATGTATAGAACTGACATGGCTGAAATGATTTTATCATTGTTACTGTCTCGGTGTTACTGAGGCAGCATTGTTTTTAATAGCAAAATATTGGAAATGATCTCAATATCCATTTCTTCAAGTTTTGCAGCCATTCTCACTCCCCTCTTCTGAGTTGTTTTTCCCCAATTAACCTAACTCACTGCTTTCCAAGTTTCCTATCTAATCTTTCAAGTTAACTATTGTTAATTTGATTCTGTATAGATCTTACTGAAAGCAGACAGTCTTTAGTCGTTAAGCTAAACTGTTCTTTGCTTTTAAGAAGACTTAAGGGGATATTTTTGGTTTAAGGTTTAAAGGTTACCTCAGGGCAAGCTTTGGGGTGGTTGCAGTCATCTAGTGTTGCTATAGCAGAAACGCCACAAGTGAATGGCTTCAACAAAGAGAAATGGACTTTGTTACAGTCTAGTAAGCTATAAGTCCAAATTTAGGGCATCAGCTCCAGAGGAACCCTTTCACTGTTGGCTCTGAGGAAGGTCGCTGTCATCAGTCTTTCCCTAGACTGGGAGCCTCTAAGGCACAGGGACCCTGAGTCCTTGGTAGAGGACGTGCTGTGCCCTCAGCACTGCTGCTTGGTGCTGTGAGGCCCCTAGCTGTCTTTGCTAGTTTCTTTTATATCTCAAGAGATTGCCTCAAAGCCCAGTAGTCCTACACATTGAGTTCTGCCCCACCAACAAAACTGCCACCCATCCTCCCTTGTTAACACATAGTTTACAGCACATAGGAACATTATGCAAGACAAGTAACCAAGGCCTAGTCAAATGGCTACACACATTTTTCAGGAGACACAATTCAATCCGTGATGGGTTTATCCAACATCCATGGCTCCAGAAAGCCTGATTCCATTATATTTGAAAGTCTGTTCTACATTTTCCTTCTTTTGATCAGGATTCTTCTATTGAATCTTTGATCAAAATGTTCAAAAATAGTAGCTGAGTACCATGTACCTCTTCTGGTTTCATGGCCAAGGAGGCAGCTGGCCACACATCCATTTCTTCTATTTCTGACTTTTGCTCCTCTCTTCCTCTAGGCAAACATGACTGACTGTTTTCCTTCAGATAGCTTTTTGTAAGCTTTTGAGATCACACCTTCTGTTCTACCCCCTGGTTCATTGTATGGTGCTTGGGGTCTTGAAAGAATAAATCTTATATGTATAGAACAGCACGGATATTACTGTTTGGAGAAAAAATAAAATCCATTAAAACAAGGCATCTACTGTTCTCTTTGGGTATACCCTCAGAAACATTGTTCATTCATGTAGTGATAGGAATGTGCTTGCCTGTGTCAGTGTGTTTAAAAAGGTGAAAAGATGTCCGCAAACTCATCAGCATAGAAGAGAATAAGACTGAGGGTGGTGGTGAAAGGGTGTTTTGTTTTATAAAGTATGGCAAAGAAGTTCATTTAGTTTGGAATATGTATACATATATATTTACGGGAGAAAAAATTATCATGGCAAATAGCAGGAATTATAACTTACTGAATATATTTCAGAAGATGGCTTTTGCTCTTTGGAGACAATTTAACTTTAGCATATTTTAATTCATCATTACTGTTTTAAAGACAGAATTGATTTCTATCCATTTAATTTTTTTCTGCCACCAACCATAAAACTTATATTCAGAATGGAATCTAAAGTTAGCTTTCCTGTAAACATTCTTCATTTTTGTAGCTGACCCAGCTCCATACATTGATGGAATTCGAATTAATAGCCCTCATTATTTGACGAAGATAAAGCTGACCACACCTGGGACCCATACCTTTACCTTAGTAGTTTCTCAGTATGAAAAACAGAATACAATCCATTATACAGTCCGGGTAAGTAAAACCAGCACACAGTAAGTAAAACTCACATAAAAAAGGTAATAATATACCATACAGTACAAAATAATATAAAATACATAATGTGCTATGCTTTGTAAGTGATACTACCTGGAGAAAAAGTTTATTTCTAAAAATAAGTTCTCTTTATGTATAAAGTCTGTATTAAATTATTATGATGCCTTCTTTAGAAAGTGAGTTTAAAAGTTAATATTTTTATTTTGAATAAAAATTCAAATCAACATTTTAATTTTCTGAGTAATAGTTTAGTTCTGAGGTAATGCAGTGTGGTTGGACTAATTTCAGTTTTAAAATATGCACTGAAGACTCCTTTAGCCAATATGATACTCCTGGTATCACATGGTGGACCCAAACTGCCAGCCTTTTGGTTAGCAGCCGTAGGAGTTAAGCTCTGTGCCACTCGGGTCTCCATGGTTCTGTTAACTGACCACAACGAAACATTGCCGTTGATTCTGACTCATAGCCGCCCTTGTAGCACGTCATCATTCCACCATCAGTGTTTGGTGACTTAAAAATAAGTCTTTAAATTTAATGAAAGACAGTTAATCACCTATAAACATAATTTACTCGCCAGTACCTGGGAAAGTCATTATGATTTTGTTCTGCATAGGTTTGTTTGTCGTGGGTGGGTAAAGCAGCTCAATTTGAACAGATTTTTGATGATGAAAAGGACCTAGGGGAGTCTACTCCTTCATTCTTCACATGTGGAGAAGCCAAGACCTGGAGAGACTGATTTGTGTGGAGACACAGTGTGGCAGAGACAAACTAAGACAAGATCCCTAAGTTTCTGACTCCTAGTTCCTCATACTTGACTTGACATCGGACTGCCTATAGACTAATGATTTGTGTATGCAAATTAGCTTTTTAGTCTTCTCATATATTCTTAACACTTCAATGTGTATATTAACACAAAGCTTACCAGTCAATAACTGTTCTGAATCCAGGTATATTCAGCATGCAGCTTTACCTTTTCGAAGATCCCTTCGCCATACACTGTCTCAAGACGGGTAAGAGAAGACTTTGTCTGGGTCATGACCTCAACATTCTAGTGTTTTAGAATTCCCTTTTCATCTTACTTTTCACATTTCACATTTCACAGTGTTTTAAGAAATAAAAACATTCAGGGACTACTTGAAAGGATACAAAGGGACTTTGCAACCTAAATTGTAAGATGAGATTTTTACATGAATGACAAAGTGATTCTACAGGAAGAAAAAAACAAATTAACACAAAGCTTGGTTGTTGGAGAAGGCCATGTGGAAAGAACACAGTAAAATTTTGGACTAACTTTGCAAAGAAAGTGGGCTCCATGTGTACAGGAAGATTCAAGGGAAAATTTTTGTCAGGAACCAGAGGATGGACTAGGGCTTAGTGAGGCAAAGCAGCCTGGCTGAAACGAGCAGGTGCTTGTACTGTCAGTGGGAAATAAAGATGGGGCAGATGCAGTGGAGCCCAGAAGGGAAAGTTGTCTTTTTTTAACCCCCTTAGGGATGAGAATTTTAATGCAAAAATTTATTTTATTAGATTAATGGAAAGTGGAGCGGTCAGAGTGCTGGAGGATGTGGAAATTTCCAGGAGACTCACAAAAACAACCCCGTCTACCAATTCCACATAGATAAGACTGGGCCATTACTGATTGAGCTCAGAGGGCCAAGGTTTGTAACGTGTAGTTTTTTTTAAACGGTGTTTAGAAAAAGACCTATGCATATATGAACACTTGAGTTTTGATGAAGCTGATACTCCAAATGAGTGGGGAAAGGACATTCTTTCAGTAACAGGGCTGGAATTACTGTGTATCCATATACAAAAAATAGACAGCAGTCCCACAGTACCCCCCAAAATCACTTCCAGGTGGATTGTAGACCTAAATGGAAAAGGCCAACCAATAAAGCTTTTAGAAGATAATTCAGGAGATAACATCCTTGGGGAAAGGAAAAGTTTAAGACAAAGATTTGTAAATATGCTGTGTTAGTGAGAAAGTCTGTAATCTTTTGAAACATGAACAAAAGCTTAAGCAGGCAGGCCACAAGAACAGGTAGTCTGAGGGCCAGTAAGTCCTTGTAATCACCCCCAAATTAGAAACAACTCGTGTTTATTAGTATTTAAGATGATTCTTTCTGCCTGTTTACAGTGACAGTATTTATCTTTCAGGTTCACTCTTTGGGAAGCCAGTAATTAAAAATACAGAAGCTTTTAAAGAAAGTTTAATATCATATTCACTTTATGGCTTCAGTTAAAAAATATAAATAGCATTTTGTATAACTGAGCTTAAAAATAATGTGTTTCAGAGTGCTGTTGAAGCTTTAGAAAGCATTAGCACATGCATGATTTAACAGCACATCTGCCTTTTAAATCCAGGCAGTACAGTGTTGGATTTGAGGTCGTGACGGTTTCTGTGGTGGGAGATCCTGGCCCCCATGGCTTCCAGCGGAAATCGAGTGGTGATTACAGGTAATGTTAGCATTGTGATTACATCCAGTTCACACGTTACTTTTTGAGGTTGATTTTCTGTAAACCTTATTCTCATTTTCCCTGAATACAGGTGTGGATTTTGCTACCTAGAATTAGAAAATATACCTGCTGGGATCTACAATATCATTCCCAGTACTTTTTTGCCTAAACAAGAAGGACCTTTTTTCTTGGACTTCAATAGCATTAACCCCATCAAGACAACACAGCTTCAGTAATGGAGAAATGGCAGCCATTATTGGAATTTCCTCCTTAGCAAACATCAGCTCTTCTCCGGTGAGGACACAGATCTGTAAAAACAACAATCAGAACTGAATTACATCTCTAAAAATGTATTACAGTGGAATCTGGTGCTCAAGTCAGGTGTTTGGTAAGAATTGTATATAGTCAGATAACCCTAAGTCACTCAGAAGTACAATTTACATGGTATTGTGTAAATATGGAGTGGATCTGCATTTAGGGGCCATGTTATATAAATGCTAGTGTTAAAGATCAGACTCAGCACTGTGAGACACCTTTTGTAAGAGAAGGAGAAAACTGAGACCAGCTGAGGAAATTGAGAAATATCATGGGCAGGGTAGTACCCTGAAATATTTGCATTATTTTTCTCTTTGCAGAGCATGTTGTAAGTTAAGCTTGCTTGTGTTGTGACTCTACTCTCTTTTCTTGGGCAGCTAATTACCAAATGGATCATGTCATCATAATCAGATTTTAATTCTCCATTACTTATGACTTTGAAATGTTTATTGTTGCCCAAGTGTCATGAAAGAATAAAGCTTTAAGAAATCCCAATTAGCATAAAAATGTCCATGCTTTAAGAATGGAGGTCACTGAAGGTAGATGTGTAGCTCCTATTGAATCGTGTAAAGAGAACCGAGATATGTACATTGTTGATAGTTTTTCTTTTAGCGGATTGAAAGTAGTGATACATTGAAAACATTATAATGTAGTTTGAGTAGTCTTTTTTTCAGTTGTGCTATATAGTTCGGTGCTCTTTATGCTAATAGCACTTTGAAGAAAACATAATTCAGAATTTAATATGTGATGATTGGGTATATATGCTAGTCAGAATGCATTCCAAAATACCAACTAGTGTCATGTGTAAATTCCCAGTTGTTTACATAAAAAATCCAGTAAAACAATGTTCCAGATTGTAAAGATCTTAAAATGAATAGGGTGGGATTTTTTCATTGTCTCTACTTTATAATTACTGAAACTCCCTATTTTGTATTTCACACTGCCTTTAATTGAAATAAAATATGTTTTTACTTATGGAAACTTTATAGCTTAATCTAGAGAAATTAGACTACTTCACGTAGTATATTCATCTAGGAAAGAAAGTTTTCAGGCACCCTGGCCTAGAGGTAAGAGGAGCAGGGCTCCCCTCCTCCATCTTCCTAGTGAATAGTGACACAAATCCTTACATTCCTATAGCCATGGACACGGAGGACAATAGGAGCCTCCTGTTTTACCCCCACCCATGGCTGCTGCTTCTCTGACCTGCCCCCAGCCAGTGACACCAAGCAGTGAGAGAGCTCTGTCACTCCCCCCAGTTGACCACTCTGTTCCTCTTGCATGCCAGCCTCCCCACTCACCCAGCTGAGAGGCAGAAAGTGTTCTTGAGCTGCCACTCAACTCCTGCCTGCACCCCTGCCCACCCCAAGAGCAACTGGACACACTCCTACCTTCCCTGCTAGACCAACAATAAATGGTGGCCAGCACAGCCACCTCCACATGTAGTGAACAGTGTCATGTCATGCCACCCCACCTGCTTGGAGACAAGTGGTAAGCTCTCCTGAGCCACCAGACTAAGACCAGCAGACCATGCCAACTCAGCCCACCCCAAAGCATCAAAACAACCCAGATGAAGCAAGCATATATACAAGCAAGAAAATAACACCTTAATGCCTTGGATATTAACATAATATCAAACAGAAGATTCATGGCAAGATGGCTCAAGCAGGCAACCAATATAAAGGAATAGAAAAATCTTCCTGAGGAAGACATGGCAATGGAACTACCTGATACAGAATTCAGAAGACTTATATATAGGATCCTTAAAGAGATCAAGGAAAACCCAGACAAAAATCCTAGAAAAATTCAGGGAAAAAGTAAACAAAGGGAAAAAATAGCTACCAGAAATCCAGTAGGTTAACAGTAAAATATCACAAGTAGATTACTCAGTGGAAAGACAGAGAACTGAATCAGTGGAAGACAGGATCAGCTGAAACAGGACAACTCCCTAACAAACTACCCACAAAAATAACCTATTTGAGTAATAATCAGAAAAAATAAAAATGAAGAAAGCCTAAGAGTCATGTAGGACAGTATGTGTGATTGGAATTCTACAACAGGAGGAGACCAAAAAAAAAACACAAAAAGCTTTCCTGACATGATGAAAAATAGACCCCCAAAAGTCACCAATACATACCATAAAGAAGAATTACCAAAGAATTCCGAGAGCAGCTTGGGAAAAACCAAGTATCACTCACAAAGGGACATGAATAAGACTAAGCTCTGACTTCTCAGCAGAAACTAAGCAGGCAAGGAGGCAACGGGATGATGTATATAGAGTTCTAACCAGAATAGTAGATTCAGCAGAACTACCTCAGATGTGATGGCAAGATTAGGACATTCCCAGATAAATACTAATTAAGGGAATTTTGTAAAATTCAGCCCCACCTTACAGGAAATATTAAAAGGAGTCCGTGGACACAGGACCAATAACATCAGACAATAACCCCAGAAAACTGAGGTCAAGACAAGGACAGGACCCAAATACCAACTGAAAGAACTCTCAAAACTCCAAAACTAGAAGTAGAACCAGAGATGTCAGTCTTAAATAGATGGCATTTTCAAAACAAAAAAGGGCAGTAAATGGTGTAGTTACAGAGCTTCCATGTGTAGAAGTGGAAGAGGTATCAAAAAACAACAGATGGTTAAACCTTCCGACAAAAATAAAAGACAATCCATGAACGAAAAGAACACAGAAAATTAAGTAGAAAGACCCATTAATATATTGACATAAGTAGGTTAAAAATCAAAGGGTGGGAAAAAAGGTATCAAGCAAACAGTAACCATAGAAGAACAGGAATGGCATTATAAAATAGACCTCAAACTGCCATAGGAGACACGGAAGGGATGTTACATAACGATTAGAGGATCAATCCACTAAGCTCATAACCATAATATTTACACCCCCAGTGACTAAAAACCACACCTGACTGCTGTCATGTCAGTTCTGACCCAGCAACCCTATAGAGCCAAGTAGAACTGCATCATAGAGATTCGAAGGAACAGCTGGTGGATTTGAAATGCCAGCCTTTTCATTCACAGCCCGACACTTCACCATTGTGCCACAAGAACACAGCTGTGAAATACATGAAACAAACCCTAACACAAATGGAGGGGAAAAAAAGTTCTACAGTAATCCTGGGAGACTTGCACATACCACTTTCAAAAATACAAAAGCTAGAAAGAAACTCATCAAAGGTCTAGATAACACAGACAAGGTCTGACAGTTAAGTTCACGAATTCATCCTTGAAAAAGCACTACATTCCTCACTGCTGACTATCACTACGGTCACCTCCTAGGTCCTCCCGTGGGAAGCTATGCACCGACACCAGTGCCTAGTCCACTCTTCCAAGCAGTATTGGAACACTTTTTCTGGAATGGCCATCGATGTCCTGAATGTCATCAAAATGTGTTCCTTTCAATATTTTATCTTCAGGTAAAGAAAAAATGTCATTAGTGGCCAGATCAGGTGAGTTGGGAGGGTGTTCCCTTACAGGTATTTGTTCACTGGCCGAAAACTCCCTCACAGATATTTATACCATTAAGTCTGTAAACTTGCCACCATGACAGTGTGTGCAATGGCCGTTTCAGAAGGAGTTCTAAAATTGCTCTGAAGGGTGGACTAGGTGCTGGCATCAGTGCATAGCTCCCTAAGAGGACTGCAAAGGTGACTGTAGTGACATTCAGCAATGAGGTACATAGCACAGCAGTTAAGTTCATGGACTTAATTGTCAGACCTTGTACAGCCAACTTGACCTGATACACAGCACTCCATCCAACAGCTGCACGATACACATGCTTCTGCACACATGGACTGTCCTCTAGGGCACAAGGCAAGCCTCGGTAAACTCAAAGGCACTGAGGTAATACAAAGCACCTTCTCAGATCACAAAGCTGTAAAATTAGAAATCAATATCAGGAAAAACAAAGGAAAAGATTTACATGCTGAACAACACCATACTTAAAAACCACTGGGTAAAAGAAATTTTAAAATTTCTAGAATGAAAGCACAACATACCAAAACCTTTCAGATACAACAAAGTCAATGCCCAGAGGGCAATTTATAAGAATAAACACATTAAAAAAGGAGAAAGCCAAAACTGGCACCTTAACAATACAACTCAAATAGAAAAAAACAGCAAAAGCAGCCCACAATTAGCAGAATAAAGTAAATAATAAAGATTAAAGGCTGTCACTTTTTCAAAAGAATCAATACAATAACAAGCTACTCGCCAAATAGATAAAAAGTTGATGAAAGTAATCCAAATAAGAAATGGGGGGGCGGAGTCAAGATGGCGGACTAAGGACGCGTCTCTTTCTATCCCTCTGGAAACCAAGACCTGAATTGACAATCAAACAGAGCCTTCTGAGCACCTAATCAGCCTCAGGACACGGCACAGAGCTGTTAATTGGGACTTTATACCATTCAGTGAAAAACCTCCTCTCTGTCGCTGACTCCCGCTCCTGGCTAGCCCCGGCTCTCAGGGACGGAAGGTAAACGCACCAGTTTGACTTTTTTTCCCTCGGTCTCGGCTGGCGGGCGGAGCTGGGCCTTGCCTGGCGGCTGGACTGAGACGCGCTGCTGGGGGATAGGCAGGCGAAATTCCCATATTCTGAGAGCCAGGCTTGGGACTCTCTTAATCTAGACACTTTGAGCCTTTCGTTTTGTAGCTGCCTCAGTGGGGTTTGTGTGGAGCTCCGCAGTCAGGGTGCGGGACGCCATGTTGGTACCGAGATTTTAGCAGGACCTCGTTCTTAGCCTGGGAGCCAGCGCCTGCAAACGGGATAGCACTTCTCCATCAGAAAAGTAGTGATTTTGCATAGTGCTGCCTACATTGTGGGCCCTGCAACGGAAGCAGAGGAATCGCTGCCTCTGGGCACCTTTAGCCCCCCGTCTGCTGCCTGTGTGGAGAACGCCATCTTGGGTACGGTGGCCGCAGCTGGACCTAATTCTTAGCTTGGGAGCCAGAGCCTGCCCACAAGAGAGCGCTTTTCTATCACAAAACCAGTACTCGACGCAGTGTTGGATAAGGCTAGGCCCTGTCAGCAGAGGCCACCAGGGCACTAGCAGTGCTGTATTCTGAACTAGTTTGTTATCATCTGGGGTTGGATACAGTGGCGCTTACTTTGTCAGATGGGAAGAGGGACCTCTACACCTGAAAACCTAACTGACTTGTGAACTGGTCAGATACCTTTTGCTTTACATTTGAAGACAGCCTAGAGAAACATTTGCAATCCATCCTCACAGTACCTCTTCCAGCCTCTATATATTCACATGGGACCCAAAAAGCAACAGACCATTGTGGCATACAAGCAATCACTCATGGCTTCAGAAGGCTCCCAAACAAAGCAACCAAGGAGTTTTCCAGATGAAGAAACTTTTATGAAAGCATCAGGAAGTGAATACAAATTGATTATATACAGAGCCCTTCTAGACCTTATACAAAATGCAGCAGAACAAAATGAAAAATTAAGCAAGTTGTTCGATCTGATGGAACACCAGTACTCTGAAATCCAACAGATCAAGAAGAAAATCAAAGACATAGAAGCTTCCATGCAAACCCAAGAAACCAGAATGGAACAAATGGAAAAAAGAATTTCTGACTTGGAAGACAGAGCTACTGATGCCAGTGTCTATGAGCAGAAATCAGAAAAAAGAAACAAGAAAAATGAAGAAACATTAAGAAGCGTGTGGGACTCTATTAAGAGGAACAACCTTCGATTAATTGGAGTCCCTGAACAAGGTGAGACATCTGAGAACACAGAGAATATTGTTGCTGAGCTGCTGAAAGAAAACTTCCCAGAAATCATGAAGGAAAAGAATATAGACATCTCAGATGCATATCGTACACCACCCAATATAGATCTCAAAAGAAAGATTCCAAGGCATATTATAATCAAGCTTAACAAAATGAAACATAAGCAGCAACTCTTAAAGGCAGCAAGACTCAAGGCAAAGCTAACATTCAGAGGGAAACCCTGTAGGCTCTCGTCAGATTTCTCAGCAGAAACCATGCTGGCACGGAGACAGTGGCACGACACATTCAAAGTCTTGAAGGAGAAGAACTTCCAACCAAGAATTATATATCCTGCAAAACTGTCTTTCAAACATGAAAATGAAGTTAAGACATTTCCAGATAAACAGAAACTCAGAGACTTTGTAAAAACCAAACCCAAACTACAAGAAATACTGAAAGAAGTTCTTGGCTTTGGCTTAGAAGAACGAAACCACTAACTTTATATTTTAGAACAACACACTACTCAATACTCATTTAGGGAAGGCTCCAAAGTAAATCACAGCTTTGATTTGGAAAGAAGCAATCCAGTGATCATCATGAAAACTATGGTGTCATCATAATAAAAGAGGGATGTACTACAGTCGTTATAGTCCTTCCAGATGGAGAGGAAGATGACCAGACTGGTAGTAATTAAAATTGGGTTTATAAATAGTTTATTAAGGGGGTTCATAGGGGCAGCTGTAAAGCACAACAAAGATGTATCATACCGTTTCAAGAAATCTAACACACGAGTCTCAACAACTATAAAACCAGCTCTGAAAAAGGTGAAAAATCAACTCACAAAAAAGAGTGTCTCAGAACAGACTAATAAGAACAACAGAGAGAACATCAACATAAAAATAAACATATCACAATGGCAGCAGTGAACACATACCTATCAATAATTACATTGAATGTGAATGGACTGAATGCTCCAGTAAAGAGACACCGAGTGTCATCTTGGATCAAAAGACACGATCCATCCATACGTTGTCTACAAGAAACTCACTTGAGACCTAAAGACAGGAACAAACTGAAAAATTAAAAGATGGAAGAATATATATCAAGCTAACAATGAACAAAGAAGAGCAGGGGTGGCAATTCTAATCTCAGACAAAATCAACTTTAATGTCAAATCCACCATCGTGGACAAAGATGGACACTATTTACTGCTGAAAGGTTCAGTACACAAGCAAGACTTAACTATATTAAACATTTATGCACCTAATGTCAGAGCACCTAAATATGTCGAAGAAACACTGACTATGCTCAAAAGAGAGTTAGATGACTCCACAATAATAGTGGGAGACTTTAACACTCCACTCTCATTACTAGACAGATCATCTAGAAAAAAGCTCAGTAAAGATACAGAAGACCTCATTGACACAATTAACCAACTAAACCTCATTGATATATACAGAACTTTCCACCCATCAGCAGACAACTACACCTTCTTCTCCAGTGCACATGGAACATTCTCCAGAATTGACCACGTGATAGGCCATAATGCAATGCTCAACAAAATCCATACCATTGAATTATTGCAAAGCATCTTCTCAGATCATAAAGCCATCAAAGTTGAAATCAATAGCAGAAATAACAGAGATAGAAAGTGGAACTCTTGGAAACTGAACAACATCTTGCTCAAAAAAACATGGATTATAGAGGAAATCAGGGATCAATTAAAGAAATTCATGGATTCCAATGAGAACGAAAACACTTCCTACCAGAACCTATGGGATACAGCCAAAGCAGTGCTCAGAGGTCTGTTTATCTCCATAAATGCACACATCGGGAAGGAAGAAAGAAACCAAATCAAGGAACTAACTCTACAGCTTGAACAAGTAGAAAGAGAACAACAGAGGAACTCCTCGGGCACTGGAAGAAAGGAGATCATAAAGATTAGAGCAGAGCTAAATGAATTAGAGAATAGAAAAACAATTGAAAAAATCGAAAAGACCAAAAGCTGGTTTTTTGAAAAGATCAACAAAATTGATAAACCACTGGCTAATCTTACTAAAGAAAAGCAGGAAAGGAAACAAATAACCCAAATTAGAAATGAGAAGGGAGTTGTCACCACAGATGCAACAGAAATCAAAAACATCATAACAGAATACTATGAAAGACTGTACTCTAACAAATTTGAAAACCTAGGGGAAATGGACCAATTCTTTGACTCATACCACCTACCCAAATTATCACAATGTGAAGCAGAACAACTTAATAAACCCATCACAAAGGAAGAGATTGAAAAGGTCATCAAAACACTGCCAACCCAAAAATGTCCGGGCCCAGATGGCTTCACGGCAGAATTCTACCAAGCATTTAGAGAAGAGTTATCCCCAATACTATTGAAACTATTTCACAGTATAGAAAGGGATGAAGTACTCCCAAACTCATTCTATGAAGCCAGCATAACCCTGATACCTAAGCCCGGGAAAGATCCAACAAAGACAGAGAACTACAGACCGATATCACTCATGAACTTAGATGCAAAAATCTTCAACAAAATTCTTGCCAACAGAATACAACAACATATCAAGAAAATAATCCATCATGACCAAGTGGGATTCATACCAGGGATGCAAGGATGGTTCAACATCAGGAAAACAATTAATGTGATTAACCACATGAATAACACAAAAGACAAAGATCACCTGATCTTGTCCATTGATGCCGAAAAGGCATTTGATAAAGTCCAACACCCATTCATGCTAAAAACTCTTAGCAAAATGGGCATAGACGGCAAATTCCTCAACACAATAAGGGCCATTTATACAAAGCCAATTGCCCACATCATCCTGAATGGAGAGAGACTGAAAGACTTTCCCCTGAGATCAGGAACTAGACAAGGATGCCCACTGTCACCTCTCCTATTCAACATTGTGCTAGAAGTTCTAGCCAGAGCAATTAGACAAGACGAACAAATAAAGGGCATCTGCATCGGCAAAGAGGTAGTTCAAATCTCCCTGTTCGCAGATGATATGATTGTATATGCAGAGAATCCCAAAGAATCTATAAGTAAACTAGTCGAACTGATAGAAGAGTTCTGCAAATTCTCAGGATACAAGATAAACATAAGTAAATCAGTAGGATTCCTTTATACCAACAACGAGACTGTTAAGGAGGAAATTATCAAATCTATACCATTTGTGATAGCCCCTAAGAAGATAAAATACCTAGGAATTAATCTAACCAGAGAAACAACAGACCTTTACAAAGAGAACTGCAAGCCCTTACTACAAGAAACTAAGAGAGACTTAGATAAATGGAAAAACCTACCCTGCTCATGGATAGGAAGACTTAACATTGTGAAAATGTCTATTTTACCCAAAGCAATTTATTTATATAATGCAATCCCAATACAAGTTCCAGCATCATTTTTTAATGAGATGGAGAAACAAATCAATTTTGTTTGGAAAGGGAAGAAGCCCCGGATAAGTAAGGTACTACTAAAGAAGAAGAACGCACTGGGAGGCCTCTCATTACCCGACCTTAGAACATACTACACTGCCACAGTGGTCAAAACAGCCTGGTACTGGTACAAGAACAGACAGACTGATCAATGGAACAGAATTGAGACCCCAGAGATGACACCATTTGCCTACGAACAGTTGATATTTGACAAAGGCCCTAAGACATTAAACTGGGGTAAAAACAGCATCTTCAACAAATGGTGCTGGCAAAATTGGTTATCCATCTGCAATAAACTGAATCAAGATCCATATCTTACACCTTATACAAAAACCAACTCCAACTGGATAAAAGACCTAAATATCAAACCTAAAACGATAAAGCTCATCCAAGAAAAGGTAGGAACAACAATGGAAGTTTTAATACACAATGAGGACAGACTCCAAAATCTGTCAAAGAAACCTCAATCAACAGAAGAGAAAGTAGATAAATGGGAACTATTAAGAATCAAACACTTTTGCTCATCCAAAGACTTTATTAATAGAATTAAAAGAACACCCACAGAGTGGGAAAAAATATTTGGCAACTCTATGTCAGATCAACGCCTGATCTCCATAATCTATAAGATACTACAAAATATCAATAAGAAGAAGATAAACCATCCAATTAAGCGATGGGCAAAGGAGATGGACAGATACTTCACTAAAGAGTAGATCCAGGCAGCCAAAAAACACATGTGGACATGGTCACGATCTTTAGCTATTAAAGAAATTCAAATCAAGACAACAATGAGATACCATCTCACCCCAACAAGATTGGCCATGATCCAGAAAACACAAAACAACAAATGCTGGAGAGGCTGTGGAGAAAGTGGAACCCTCCTACACTGTTGGTGGGGTTGCAAAATGGTCCAGCCTCTTTGGAAGGCAATCTCGCGCTTCCTTAAAAAAATGGATATTGATATACCATTTGACCCAGTAATTCCACTACTTGGAATATATCCTACAGATTCAAGGCCTTTCACACCAACGGACACATGCACCGGAATGTTTATTGCGGCACAGTCCACAATAGCAAAAAGGTGGAATCAACCCAGATGCCCAACAATAGAAGAATGGAGGTAAACTGTGGTACATATACTCAATGGAGCACTATGCAATGATAAAGAATAACGATGATTCCAGGAAACATCTCCTAACGTGGTTTCAACTGGAAGACATTATGTTGAGTGAGAGTAGTCAGTGACAAAAGGACAAATACTGTATGAGACCTCTACGATAAGATCTCAAAAACAGACTTGTGTATAGAAGAAAAGACTCTTTGACAGCTGCAAGGGAGGGGAGGGAGGGAGGGAGGGAAAGGGGGGAGGGTTTAGTTTAGGTAGTTACTAGAAATCTAGTTGGGAGAAAGCGGTGACAGCACACATTAGGAACAAGAACAACATTAAGTGGACTTCAGCATAACTTGAGTACTCCTTCCATCTTAACTCAATACTGCAAGGATAGAGTAGCTGGGGCGGGGGGCGGGGGACCATGCTCTCAGGCGAATTCCAGGCCAATTGGCACAACTAGCATTTTGCTAAGAGAGCTCTCTGCACCCCACATTGGTGAGTGGCATCTGGGGTCTTAAAAGCTGCCAAGCTGCCATCCGAGGACACAGCAGATGGTCCCAACTCAGCAGGAACGGATGCTCACCGAGGGCCAAAATGGCATGCGGTAAAGACAACCGAGAAGACAGAGAGACCCACAAGAGTGGGTGCCTACATCGACCTGGGACCGGAAAAACCAGATGGTGCCCGGCCACCACCAGTGATAGCCATGACGGAGCTCACAGAGAGGAGCCTCACTGGCAACACAAGAATAAAAAGAGGTGCATCATGAGATCTCCACTAAAAGACCTCAATTGATGGTCCAGCGGTTTTGGGGTTCCTCTGAGAGCATGGCCCCCTGCCCTGATGCTGCCCATTCCCATAAATTATAACAAAGGTCCACTCTTCGGACAGGAATGGATTGGACTTGGCAATGCAGAGTAACCATATGTTGGAAGCAATTTATTGTTCTATACATCTATAGGATATCATCTTGCTGACCTCTGGCTGGAGGAAGGGGAGTGGACGGAGAGGAGGGGAAAGGAGACTGTTGGGAGGATGAGACATGTATGGAGCAGAGAGGAATAGTGTGCAGTCACCGGACAGGGAGAGCAGTGGAAGCTGCATATAGGGGGGCATGTAAATTTTCATGTGAATGTACATTTTCACTCAGTTATGTTAAATAAAAATAAAAAATAAAAAAAAAGTAATGGATGACAGTACAACAGAACCTACTGAAATGGAAAGGATGGTAACAAAGTATTACAAAAAATTACACTCCAACAAATATGAAAATCTAGAGGGAATGGACAAATTCTTAGAAGCACACTACTTACTAAGGGAGCACAAACTACAGTAGAAAACATGAAGAGACCCCAAACAAGAGAAGAAATAGAAGAGGTCATAAAAAAAAAAAAAAAAAACACCTCTGGTCGTGATAGTTTCACCGGGGAATTCTACGAACCATTCAGAGAAGAGTTGACACCAATACAACTGAAACTGGGCGAGAACATGGAAAAGGCAGGCATACTCTCAGATTCATTTGGTGAAGCCTGCATAAGCCTGATACCGAAGCCAGGAAAAGACACCGCTGAAGAAGAAAATTACAGACCAGTATCCCTCACAAGAAAACCCTGGTGCCGTAGTGGTTAACTGCTACATCTGTTCACCAAAAGACTGGTGGTTTGAATCTTCCAGGTGCTCCTTGGAAACTATGGAGCAGTTCTGCTCTGTCCTATAGGGTCACTGTGAGTCAGAATTCACTGGACAGCAGTGGGTTTTTAATCCCTCACAGACTTTGATGCAAAAATTCTCAACAAAAGCTAGCCAACAGAATCAAACAATGTATCAAAACATAACACAACATGACCAAGAAGGATTCATGCGAGGTATACAATTCAGTATTAGAAATCAGTGTAATTCACCATGTAAATAAAGGAAAGGAATCACATGATCATCTTAATCGATGGAAATAAAGTCCAACACTTACTCCTGATAAAAACCTAACAGGAATTAGGTGCTGCTGCTGAGTCACTTCCAGCTCATAGCGACCTTATGAGCAACAGAACAAAACATTGCCCAGTCTTGCTCCATGCCTAAAATCATTTTTATGCTTAAGGCCATTATTGCAGCCTGGATGGGCTTCCTCTTTTTTGCTGGCCCTCTACGAAGCTTGATGTCCTTCTCCAGGGATTGATCCCTCCTGACAACATGTCCAAGATATATAAGATACAGTCTCACTGTCCTTGCTTCCAAGGAGCACTCTGGTTGTACTACTTAGAGATCTGTTCTTTTGGCAGCCCGTGGTATGTTAAATCTTCTCCAGCACCGCAGTTCAAAGGCGTCAGTTCGTCTGTCTTAATACATGGTCCAGCTTTCATATGGCATATGATACAATGGAAAATACCCTGGCTTGGGTCAGGCGCTCCTTAGTCGTCAAGGTGAAATCTTTTCAACGCTTTAAAGAGGTATCTTGCAGCATATTTTCCCACTGCAGTGTGTCTTTTGATTTCTTGACTGGTGCTTCCGTGGATGGTGGTTATGGAACCTGGTAGAATGAAATCCTTGACATCCTCAGTCCTTTCTCCATTCATCACAGTGTCACATACTGGTCCAGTATTGAGGATTGTTGTTTTCTTGATGTTAAGCTGCAATCCACACTGAAGGCTGCGGTCTTTGATCTTCATTAGTGTTTCAAATCCTCATCACTTTCAGCAATCAAGGTTGTGTCATCTGCGTAGTACAAGTTAATGAGTCTTCCTCCAATTCTGATGCCTTGTTTTTCTTCATACAGTACAACTTCTCAGAATATCTGCTCAGCATAGATTGAAAGGGTATAACCCTGACACATACCTTTCCTGACTTTAAACCATTCCTGTTCTAATGAGTGTCTCTTGATCCATGCACAGATTCGTCATGAGCCCAATGAAGTGTTCTGGAGTTCCCATTTTCCACACTGTTAACCATAGTTCGAATGTCTTTTGATAGTCCATGAAACACAGGTAAACATCTTTCTGGCATTCTCTGCATTCAGCCAAGACCCTTCTGACATCAGCAGTGATAGCCCTGGTCGCACATCCTCTTCTGAATCTGGCGTGAATTTCAGGCAGTTCCTTATCCAAAACTGTTCTAATTGCTTTTAAATGATCTTTAGAAAAAAATTGCTTGCTTGTGGAATACCCATAAATATGGATCTCTTCCAGCTGGTTAGCCAGGCATCTGTCTTCCAGACTTGTTGGCGACTGAGCACTTCCAGGGCCACATCTGTTTGTTGAGGCATCTCAGTTGATAGTCCATCAATTCCCAGAGTCTTGTTTTCACCAGTGCCATCAATGCAGCTGTGACTTCTTCCTTCAGTACCGTCAGTTCCAGATCATATGCTACCTCTTCAAATAGCTGAACATCAAGCAGTGCTTTCTGGTATAGTAATTCGGTATATTCCATCTTCCTTTTATGCTTTCTAAGTCATTTAGTATTTTCCCTGTAGAATCCTTCACTCTTGCAACTCAAGGCTTGAATTTTTCTTTCAGTTCCTTGAGCTTGAGAAATGTAGAGCATGTTTTTCCCTTTTGGTTTTCTATCTCCAGCTCTTTTACATGTCATTATAATACTTTCTAGGATAGGAAGGAATACTTTGTAGGAATATACGGGAAATTCTTCCACATACTTGAGGTCATATACATAAAACCAACAGCCAACATTCTCATCAGTAAGAAACTGAGCATTTTCCCCTGAGAACGGGAGCCCAGCAGGGATATCCTCTAGCACCATTCATGTGAGGTCAGACAGTCAAGTCTCTGTATGCAGTTGTTTCAGCACTACCTAACTCATTGAATATCACTCTGGTCACCTTTGAAGTACTTCCCTTGGGAAGCTATGTACCGGTGCCAGTACCTAGTCTACCCTTCAGAGCAATTGTGGAACTCTTTCTGGAATGGCCACTGCACACTGTTCCAAGGTAGAAAGTTAGCAAACTTAGTTGTATAGCTGTCTGTGAGAGAGTTTTGAGCCAGAGTAAACACCCTCCCTGCTCACTTGATTTGGTCCCCAGTGATTTTTTTCTTCTTTATCTGAAGATAAGAGAAATATTGAAGATATTTTGGTGACATTCAAGACATCAAGGGTAATACAATGACAGCTCTGATGGCCGTTCCAGAAAAAGAGTTCCAAAATTGCTTTGAAAGGTAGGCTAGGTGCTGGCATCGGTGCATAGCTTCCCAAGGGGAGTACTTCGAAGGTGACCGTAGTGATAATCAGCAGAGAGGTATGTAGCCCTTTTTCTAGGATGAGTTAGCAAACTTCATTGGCAAGCCCAGTATTCAGCACTGTACTGGAAGTCCTACCTAGCACAGTAAGGAAGAGAAAAAAAAGCATAAAAATTGGTAAGGAAGAAGTGTCCTTATTTGCAGACAACATGATCCTAAAGGTAAAAATTCTCAGAGAAAATCTGTAAAAATTAAACACTTTCTGCTCATCAAAAGAGTAAAAAGAGACCCTGCAAACTAGGGGGAAAATTGACTATTACAAATCCTAGAGAGGGCTAATCTCTCAAATCTACAAGAAAATCCAACACCTCTACATCAAATAATCCAGTTGAAAAATAGGCACAAGAAATGGACACTTCAGCAAAGACATTTAAGCAGCTAACAGATGCATGAGGAAATGCTCAAGATCACTAGGCACCAGCGAAATGCAAATCAAAACCACAATGAGATACCATCTCACCCCAGCATTAGTGGCACAAATAAAAAAAAATAGAAAATAAATGTTGGAGAGACTGAGGGAAGACTGGAATTCTCATGCTCTGCTGGTGGGAATGCCATTTGGGGAAATGACGCGGTGCTTCCTGAGAAAGCTAGAAATACAAATACCACATGATCCAGCAATGCCATTCCTAGGAATACACCCTAGAGAAGAGTTACCACAGGAATAGACATATGCATATCCATGTTCCTTGCAGCACTGTAGCACAACAGCAAACAGGTGGAAACAACCTAGACGCACACCCACAGATGAATGTGTAAACAAACTGGGACACACACCCACAGTGGAGTACTCTGCAACAGTAAAGAACAGTGATGAATCTGCAAAGCGTCTTACAACAGGGAAGAATCTGGAAGGCATCATGCTGAAACAAGTCACAAAAGTATAAATATTGTACGAGACCAAACCAAAAAAAAAACCCACATCAAGTCACTTCTGATTCATAGCCACTTGACAGGATGAAGTAGAACTGTCCCCCAGGAGCACCTGGCGGGTTCGAACTGCGAGCCGTTTAGTTAGCAGCCATAGCACTTAACGACTCCACCACCAGAGTTTCCCGTATGACAGCACTACTGTGATAATTCATGAAAACGTTTACATATGAAAAGAAATAATCTGGTGGTTCCAGGGAGGGAAAAGGTGAGGATGCAGACACACTAAATAGACAACAGATAAATGGCAATTTGGGTGAAAGGTAAGACAGTACACAATACTGAGGAAGCCAGCACAGCTTGTACATGGCAAGGTCATGGAAGCTCCATAGAGACATCCAAACCCCGGAGGACTGAATTGCTGGCCTATGCCTGTGGGGACTGTGGTCTCAGGAAACATCTAGTTCAATATAAAGAAAATGTCTTGCATTCTACTTTGGTGAGTAGCATCTGGGATCCTAAAAGCCTATGAGCAGTCATGTAAGATACTCTACCAGTCTCCCTCCTTTGGAAGCAAGGCAGAATGGAGAAAACTAAAGATACAGGGAAAGGTTAGTCCAGAGGACTAATGGACAACAAGTACCATGACCTCCACTAGACTGAGTCCTGTATAACTAGATGGTGCCCAGCTACCACCACAGATTGCTCTTCCGGGGATTGCCATAGCGGGTCTTGGACATAGCTGGAGAAAAATACAGAACAGAATTCTGTCTTACAAAGGCCAGATTTACTGGCCTGACAGAGACTGGAGAAACCCTGAAAGTATGGCCCCAGACACCCTTTCAGCTCAGTCATGAAGTCACACCTGAGGTTCACCCTTCAGCCACAGATTAGACAGGCCCATAAAACAAAATGACTCTAAAGGGACACACTAGCCCTGAGGCAAGGACTTGAAGGCAGGAGGGGACAGGAAAGTGGTAAAAGGGAACTCAAGGTGGAGAAGGGTGAGTTGTCATGGCGTTAACCACTGTCACAAAACAGTATGTGCACTATTCAATGAGAAGCTGATTCGTTCTATAAGCCTTCATGTAAAGTACAATTAAAAGACAGTCCCAGAGAATCCACAAGAAAGCACAAGATCAACACACAAAAATCAGATTGCTGTACACTAACAGAACTCCAAGAAGGGAATCAGGAAAACAGGCATTTACAGCAGCCTTCCAGAAGGCTGGAATGAACCTAACTAGAGACATAAAGGAGCCCCGCCGGCACAGCGGTGAAGAACTGGGCTGCCAACCCACAGTTGAGGAGTTTAAATCCAGCAGGCTTCTCGTCATCATCGTCATTAGGTGCTGTCAAGTTGGTTCCGACTCACAGCGACCCTACGCACAACAGAAAGAAACACTGCCCCATCTTGCGCCATGTCCACAGTCGTTTCTATGCTTAAGCCCATTGTTGTGGCCACTGTGTCAGTCCATCTCGTCGAGGGTCTTCCTCTTTTTTGCTGACCCTCCACTCTGCCAAGCATGATATCCTTCTCTAGGGACTGACTTTTCCTGACATGTCCAAAGTATGTAAGACACAGTCCCACTATCTTTGTTTCCAAGGAGCACTCTGACTGTACTTCTTCCAGAACAGATCTGTTGGTTCTTTTGGCAGTCCATCACAGATTCAGCATTTTTCTCCAACACCACAATTCAAAGGCATCAATAATTCTTCTGTCCTCTTTGTTCATTGTCCAGCTTTCACATGCATATGTTGCAATTGAAAATACCATGGCTTGGATCAGGTGCATTTTAGTCTTCAAGGTGATATCCTTACTTCTGAATATTTTAAAGAGGTCTTTTGCAGCAAATTTTCCCAGTGCATGTGCCTTTCAATTTCTTGACTGCTGCTTCCATGGGTGTTGATTGTGGACCCAAATGAAATGAAAACCTTAACCTCAATCTTTTCTCCATTTATGATAATAAATGGAAACCATAAAATACTTCTGCAAATAAAACTACAAAACACTACAAGAAACCAAGAGACCTTCATAAATGGGAAAGCATACCATGCTCATGGATAGAAGATTTAACGTTGTGAAAGTGTCAATACCACACCAAGCAATCAGTAGATACAATGCATCCTGATCTAAATTCCAACATTCTTTAACAAGATGGAAAAACAGATTTTTTATGGAAAGAACAGAACCCCCAGCTATGTGAAGCATTATTGAAGAACAAAAAAAATAAGAGGCCTCACACTACCTGATCTGGAACCAATGATAGAGCCACAGTGGTAAGTACAGCCTATGTTGTGTGACAGACACAGACCAATGACACAGAGTCAAGAACCCATAAGTAAAACCATGGACCTACGGACAGCTCGTCATCAACAAAGGCTGGAAGCCCATCAGCCGGGGAAGAGGTAGTCTTTGTCAACAAATGGTGCTGGCAGAACTTAATATCCATCTGCAGAGGAACAAAACAGTATCCATACCTCACAACATACATAAGAACTAATTCAGAAAAGGTCAAAGACCTAAATATAAAACCTAAAACTATAAAGACTGTAAAAGAAAATGGGCAGCACTAGGGTTCCTAATTGATGGCATGGACAGAATATCAAGCATAACTAATGATGCACAAACTCCAGAAGGTAAACTAGATAACTGGGACCTTCTACACAATAAATACTTAACGTTCATCAAAAGACTTCTAAGAGAGTAAAAAAAGAGAACCTACAGACTTGGATAGAAATCTCTGGCAATGACGTATCTGATAAAAGTTTAATTTCTACAATATATAGAAAACTTCAATAAAAAGCAGAAGCAAATCACAAAATGGGCAAAAGACACAGACACTTCTCCACCAAAGAGACATTTGGGCAGCAAATATCTGAAGAGATGTTCATGATCATTAGCCACTGCTGTGCTGTCAGATGCTGTCAAGTCGGTCCCGACTCAGAGAGACCCCACATACGACACGGTGAAGCGCTGCCCCATCCTCACAATCACTGCTGTGCCGGAGCCCGTCTGGCCACATCTGAGTGCCTTCCATCCTGAGGGGCTCATCTCCCTGTACTGTATCAGACAATGTTCCACTGCTATTCCTAGGTTTTTCACTGTCCAGTTTTTCCTGAAGTAGATCACCAGGTCTTTCCAGCCTTAGTCTGGAAGCTCCATTGAAACCTGGCCACCATGAGTAACACAGCTGGCACATGAAATACTGGAGCATAGCTTCTAGCATCCTAGAAGCCCCCAAGGTACAACAAACTAACAGAAAAGAGGTGGCATTAGCTATTAGATTCAAGTCAAAGGTACAGTGAGGTATCTCACCCCTGCATGGATGGCACTGATGGATCAAAAACCCAGAAAACAAATGCTGGCAGCATTATCAGAAGACTTGAAACTCACATACATGGCTAGTGGGTATGTAAAATGTGCAGTCACTATGAGTGACAACAATACAGCACTTCCAAAATTAGCTAGACATACCATGTGATCTAGTGGTCCCTCTCCGAGGGATATATCCTAGAGAAATAAGAGCAGTCGCAGGAATACACATGTGCACACCCATGTCACTGCAGTATTACAATAGCAAAAAGATGGAAACCGTAAAAGTACCCATCAACAGATGAATGGGAAAAGAAATTACGCTATATATACACGATGGAATACTACACAACAATAAAGAATAATGAATCCAAAAGATCTCACAACATGGATGATTCTGGAAGGCATTATACAGTGTGAAATAAGGCCGTCACAAAAGGATTGCATAAGATCACAATTATAAAAACTCAAGAAAAGGTTTACACACAGAAACTTTCCTTTATGGCTGTCTTAGTCATCTATTGCTGCTGTAACAGAAATACCACAAGTGAATGGCTTTAACAAAGAGAAGCTTATTCAGCCAGTGTTGACTCTCACTGCTGAGCTCGAGTGGTGCTAATGACGTACGAGTGAGGGCCAAAAGATGCCTGTGAACAAGTGATGTTTCAGCTTCAGCTGGCCGGCAGTAAACAGTAATCCACATTCGGGTTCACTGTGTGCTGGCAGGTATATTTCTCCTTTGTGTCTTCACAACAGCAGGATAAAATACAGGTACTATAGTGCATGACCCACAACTAAAGGAATGAGCCTAGAGGTCATACAATTTGAGATACATCATAGCAACTTTAAATCGTGCCAATTTGGGCCTTTTTTCTAGGGAGAAAAAGATGAGTGATGCTTCATTTGCAGTGAACAGGTTTTGCTAATAGTAACTCAAGGAAGTGTGTCTTCAGTGCAGAGTCCACCAGGCAAGAAGATTTGGGAACTGAATGAACTCTTAATAGGGTCCCTAGAATCCCAGTACACTGTGCAGTTCCTGTCTCAGACTTGACTATGCCAAAATGGCTTCTTTATGAACTTTTCTAGATGAAATGTTAAGTAAAATGTCTATATTTGATACTGTAAATGTTTCCTTTTGGAATTCATGTCTCTCTTAATCACAGTGACTGCTGGTCAGCCATTCACTTTTTCCCACAACATGCTTTAATCTTCAATGCACAGATGAGAACTCCAGGACTCACATCATTTTCACTACAAAAGGCTCCAAGATCACCATCTGATCACATCCATGGTGGCACACTGACCTGGGAAACTTTTAGATAGCCAGTAGCTAAGTGGATCCCAAGTCAGTTAAATTAGTCTCCAGGGATAAAACCCAAAGGGCAGCATTTTTTTTTTTTTAACCTTTTTTTGTTACTGTAGATGAAGCTTTTCAGAACTAGCTTCTCATTAAACAACTAGTCCACATACTGTTCTGTGGCTCCAGTTAACAACCCCGTAACAGGTCAACACTTACCTGTCCCCTCCTGCCTGTAGTCTTTACCCCTGGGCTGCCCTGCCCCCTTCGTTTTATGAACCTAAGCTTTGGCTGAAGGGCGAACCTCAGGAGTGACTTCATTACTGAGCCGAAAGGGTGTCCAGGGCCATGCTCCGTTTCTCCAGTCTCTGTCAGGTCAGCAAATCAGTCTTTCTTTTTAGTAAGGATTCTGTTCTACATTTTCCACCAGCTCTGTCCAGGACCCTCGGTTGTGATCCCTGCCAGAGCAGTGGTGGTGGCTGGGCACCACCTAGTTGCAATGGACTGTCTGGTGGAGACCATCAGAGATACCATCCATTAGTCTTTGGGACTAATCTTTCCCTTATGTCTTCAGTTTTCTTCAAATTCCCTTGCTCCTAAAGTTTTTGTGTGTCAGCTTTTTCATGAGTTTCTATAGTAATGGTCTCATACAGTATTTGACCTTTTGCAATTGATTTCTTTCACTCAGCATAATGCCCTCCAGTTGCTTCCACGCTGGGAGGCTTCGCAGATTCACCACTCTGCTTTATGGCTGCCTGACACTCTGTCCTATGAATGGACCCCGGATCATCCCTGCATCTGTGGATGGGTGCCCACTTGAGTCTGAGTCAACAGCAACTTGTTGTAGCTCTTTAAAAAAAGTTCTTTCCCACTTTTTGTTGTTGCGCACAAGGCCACACACCACCATTTCTGAGGCTCCTGGGGAGGCTGCGCGTGCAGCCCCTCCTCCCGTAACCACCTTACCCCTGCGGCCACTGTGTGTCCTCACTGCTCAGGTAGGGTGGCAGCCAAAGGGGAATTCTAATTCAAACCTCCCTAGTAGGGGCCTACATTGTTAAGATCCAGGACTCTAACAGAAACAAACTACCAGGAATTCCACCCCTTTTCCTACAGTGAGACACTTGCCTAAAACAAAAGGATCCTGCAAGGTTGGGATTTCTCATTTGAAGTCACAGAGACGTTTTCTTAAGCTGTTTTTATTACACTCAAGGTATTAAGACAAGTACAAAATAACCTTGTAATCAGGATACTGTGTCGGTCGATAAAAAAGGAGAAATCGCTACAGTGTGAAGAGTTTTACAAATAACAAAAATGTACAAGCTGTGACAGAACTGACAGACAACTTGAAATAGGGAGGTTGCTCGTTGTTTCTTTTAGAAATGCTGAGTTTTCTTAACAAATAAAATACAGTGCTCTAAAGGTGCGTAATGATGAAAACATGAAGGAAAAGCAGTCCTAACACTTCCTACTATGAGCATAACAGACTCCATCGCCTCTACTGAACAGCCTGGGCCGACGCATGCCTACTTTCTCTCCTAGCTTTAAGGGACAGTTTCCGCTAAGGAACACTAGCGCAGCATAACCCTTAAATAATTTCATTTATTTTTAAAGTTACATCCTACAGAGAAATGAATACCTTGGCAGTCTAGCTAGAACAATGGCAACCCATCTCCTCGTGCACTTCTCTCAGAACCGGCCCCTTAGCCAGCAGGGCCCAACGGGCGCTCTAGAGCCTTCTCCCCGACAGCCACAGTCCTCTTCTCTGCTGTGTCCCTGCCACCCACAGCCCCCCCGCCCCACACTGCTGGTCACCTTTCCCCTCCCCAAAAAGTGCCGCTCACAGTAACCTTTCTAGAAAATGTTTTCAGAGCACCCACACGGGTCTCTCAGCACACAGGCTTTTTAAAACGCTGCCTCTCCACACCAGAGGTGACAGAAATTGTGTGCTAGACCTAAATATCGGATTCTTAGATTTTTTTTTTTCCTTTTAGCCTTCAGAGGGTAGACAATGAGTGCTCTGAGTGCTGGAGTTGGAAGGATTTCATTTAACTCTCCTGGGATGTACAGGAGGGTGTGTCCTCATCATCCCCAAAAAATGCTACGAGAAGGGAAAGGCGGAGCAAGCTGCCGGTGCGTCTGGCCGGGCTCCTCAGCCCCCTTCCTGGCTCAGGTGCTTTCATGAGAACTAGTTATTGCTTTCGCAGCGTCGCTACAGGGCACCTTCCACAAGGTGGTGAGCCTGGTCCAAGTCCGCTGTGGCAGCTCCTCCACTCGCAAAATCCAGCCCGAGAGCTTTTGGGAAGAAACCTTCAGCTCTCAGGGTCACGGAAACTTCATTAGTGCAGTTTAAATGCTTTAAGATTTTGGCATATATTAAATGAGCATTGGCACGGTTTTCTCCAGACAGGTTCATGTGTCAGCGCTGACAGCAGCACCCGGCCGGGGGCCTCAGCCGATCGGCACCGCTTTCACGTTGGCAGTGACGAGATCTCGCCCCTGGGAGCACTGCAGGGACAGCTGCTTCATCCTCTTCTCCAGGGCTGGGCCCTCGGCGGGCACGCTGCTTTGGCTCTTGCCACCACCACCGAGACCCCGGTTGTTGGCTTTGTCACCTGCTTTATTCTCTGCCCCTTCTGCCCTGTCTCCTGTAGAAATACAAAAACATTATCAAGTAAGTACAGACAATTCCAAGAGTCACTTGGGCCCATGCCAATCACCCGACTCGGCCCTTAGGCTCTCCCAGGGTGGCCCGGATGTGCAGGTCACAGCGGGCTTTCCCTCACAGATCCGCTTTCTGGTTTTAATCCTCGAGGCACTGTCCACATGCCTTCTAGAATCACCTCTAAGGACAAAGTCTGCCACTCACACATCTGGAAAGACAGACCTCCGCTGCAGAGACACAGGCCCTAAGCTCTGCTTTATCACAGATGGTCAGGACTGCGTCCAGAGCCCCCCAGAAGCACTGGAAGACCCTCACAGCCACTGGCACTGACAGCACACACACAGACTCAGTCACGCGGCCCTGGAGCCCCAGGAAAGGGAGGGAAGAGTGAGAAGATGGGACCGGCCGGCAGCGAGTCACAGGGTCGGGGCGGCGCCGATGGGAGGCTGCAGCTCACCTCGCTCCACCTCGCACTCAGGGGAGGAGGCCCCGCTGCATTCACTGCGAGGGCCCAGCACGGGGAACGCCATCCCAAACTCGGACAGGGACATGGGGCTGGGCAGGTCCAGGCTGCCGGGCCGCGCGACCACAGGGAACTGGTCGGGGATCTCAGCTGGGCTCATCGGTCCGGAACTAAAGCTGGACACGGACTGGGTTTCTGATTCGTCTTCCGACATGAAGTTGCTGCAGTTGTCGTCTTCAAAGGCCTCTGAGGCCACTGGAAGGAGAGAAAACCAGTCACATCAAGTCTGACGACAAACAGTTCACAGGCCTGGCTGCTGACTGAAGGCTGAAGGTTCGTGTTTCCCCAGAGGCTACCTGCTCTGAAAAATAAGCCACCAAAACCCTGCGGTGCACTCTGTCCTCACGGTGGGGGTCACCAGGAGTCAGAGCCAACAGCAGCTAGTGTTGGTAGCCCCTGAAACATCTCCCACGGGTGTCTGGTGCTGGCACGCAGCTAGGAAGCATGGCAGGACTGCAGGGTCGGCCACTGCGGGCGCCTGGCTGAAAGGAACATCCCCCCCCCAAAGCCTGCAGCGGAAGCAGCTTGAGGAGTGGCATCTGGGGCCCATGGCTACTTGCGGGCTCACACAACTTTCTAACCCTTGTTCTAGAAACCAGCCCCACCGCCCTCCTCTCCTGATGGTATCAGCCAGACCCAGCCTAACACTGAGAGATTAATTCACAGATCAGGACCTCTTTTTCTACCCCAGCACCCCCACAAACACATCCACACATGCACAGAAGAGGGGTAGGCCCTGTGTGATGCAGCCTAGACAAAGCCAGTTGGACATCGGGGCTTGTGTCTTGCAGGGCAAGAGAGGCAAGAGCTGCTGGAACAAACAGGCCTGCATGGAATTCGTGTTGTAACCTCTGTTATCTTCCAGGTCACTCGATGTCATAAAAGACTGACACAGAGACTACCTACATCACTTGTTAGGTGCTGTTGAGTGAACTTGCAACTCACAGCAACCACGTGACAGAGGAGAATGGCCCCGTGGGGCTTGTTTGGCTGGTGTTAGGGGAGCAGGTCGCCAGGTCTGTCTCCCTTGGAGCCTGGGTGGGTTCAAACCATCAACCTTTCATCAACTGGCTGACTGCTCAACCACTGTGTCACCAGGGTGCCTTCCTACGTCACCATTGTCACCAAATGGTGGAATTCTGCTGTGCTCTGTAGTTTGTGCCTTCTTTTGAGGACCAGAATGACGGAAGCTCCGAGAACCATCATTCCCGTGGCTGTAAAGCCTCCTCAGCCCTTATTTCTCCTCAGCCTGAAGATGAACCTGCCTCTTATCAGCTCTTTCCCCACCTGCTCCCCTTTCTCCCTCCCTCTTAGCAGCACTCCACAGACGATGACCACAAATTAGAAGTCCCGTAATGCTGCATCAGAAAACAGGCTCAGACCTGAACACAAATGCTACCTCCACTGCTTGCTGTGCAGCCTTGGCCACAGTACCCAACGTCTCTGAACTTCTTATTCCTCTCCCCACAGAGTATCTGAGACCATGTATATCTAAGTACCTCACTACACAGATGTCACTCAACTTCATCTGGGGCCTGGCATTTCATTGTCGGTTGGGTGAATTAAAGAGCTCCTAGGAAGAGCCAACAGGGATTATCCCACAGGAAAGGAAAAGAGGAAGTGTGTGAAGACTGCTGGAAGGCAGTCAAGTCACTGTCAGTTTTCCAGGGGTGGCCGCCAGCGGAGGTCACCACCATTTGCTCAGTACTTACTGGACGCCAGGCGGTATCTCATTGAATCCTAACCACCACTCACACGGTAGGCAGTGGATACGATCATAAGGAGCCCTGGTGACGCAGTGGTTGAAGCACTCAGCTGCTAACTAAAGGCAGGGAGTTTGAACCCACCAGTCACTCTGCCAGAGAGAGACGTGGCGGTTCACCTCTGTGAAGACGGCTGCCTTGGAAACCCTATGGGATGGTTCTACTTTATCCTGTACGGTTGCTGTGAGTCAGAATCTGCTCAATAGCAGTGAGTTTTAAGTCCTGTCATACTCTCCATTTTATAGGTAAGGAAACTGACATATCAAGTTTACCCTTGTCCACATCATAAACCAACAATTATTAAAAAAAAGGCCAGTTCTGGACTCAAATCTGACTCCCAAGTCTAGTTTTAGATAATGTCTCTTCCCTGAAGGCCTTCTCAGAGCCTTGAATCTCAAAAGGGCATAAAAGTATCCTTTTCCAAACTTACTTGACCACAGAATCATCTTTGAGGACTATTAGTAATATTGTGCAGCCAAGCACTTGTGTTCCCCAAACTAGCACTATACTAGGAATAACAGCGGGGGCCCTTTGGTGACAGCCAGAGACAGGGTGACTCTGGGATGACTCAGCCCCAGAAGCAGACCCGGCCTGACCTCCCCAGGCCGGTGCTCACCAGAAACGGCGTCGGGCTCAGGCTTGCCCCCTGACAGGTCCTCGGTGGACGTGCTGCTGCCCTCGGCCCCGACGCCACGGCCACGCGGCCCCATGGCGCTGGAGCGCCGCCGCTCGTGGATCTCGTCCGAGATCATCTCCAGGTTCTTCAGGGCCGTCTTGTACTCGCCCTTGGCCAGGGCCAGCTTGGCCTGCAGGTCATCCACAGTCTTCTTCAGTTGCTGGGGGAACAGGAGGCTCCGTCAGGGAGACCACCCCTGCGTGGCCTCCCAGGGTGTTAGAAAAACAGCTTTAAGTGTATCTGCCCATCAGTCCACTTCTCAGGATTTCCCCAGCCATGACTGAGGACCTAGGCCCTGATTTCCCTATTCACATCACAGCTATCAATTCACCACGCAAATTCAGCCCCCACTGCTCTCCCCACCCCACCGCACCCAGGCTGGCAGACTCCAGTTTAAGATCTAGGAACTACCACTATGGAATAAGCTGCTTCACACGGAAGGCCCACGAACACTCCAGCGAGTATCCAGTCTAGACACCTGGTCTCCGACGCATGCAGCAATTCTCAAACTTAGCGTACATCAAAGGGAGCCCTGATTGCACAGTGGTTAAAGCACTCAGCTGCTAACCAAGAGAAGACAGCCGTTCAAACCCACAGCCAGGTCACAGGAGCAAGACACGGCAGTCGGCTTCTGTGAGGGTCTACAACCTTCGAATCACTGCAGGCCAGTTCTCCTCTACCCCACGGGATTGCTATGAGATGGAATCGCCTCTGTGCCAGTAGGTCCGGCTTTGGGTTTTAGGAGACGTCAGAATCACACCCAGAGGGCTTGTCAAAGCTCAGGGTGCTGGTCCCTATCACCTGAGTTTCCAATTCAGTGGCACTGGATGGAGTCCTGGAATTTTTCATTTCTAAAACGTTTCCAGGTGATGCCAAAGCTGCTGGTCCCAGCATGCACTCGGAGAACCACTGCTCTACTACAATTCAGTACAATGACTGAATGGCAACTTCAGAGACACCCGAAGACACAACCAAGACCATCTGAGGGCTACAAACCAAGAAGCGATATGTCTCTCCCCAGTCTCCCTTTATAGCAAGTAAAACACACTGCAGTCAAGTCATTTCCAAACATTGTAACCCTACAGGACAGAGGGGAACTGCTCGGCAGTGTCTCCTAGGCTGCAGTCTGTATGGGAACTCCCACTCCTCTCCCCGATGGCTGGTAGGTTTGAACTGCTGACTTCACAGTTAGCAGCCGAGCATTGACCCACTGCACCAGCAGGGCTCCTTTGCAGAAAGTAGACCATTTGAAAACATTAAAAAATATAATTGCCACTGAGTCGATTCTGACTGCCACTGACCTGATGGGATAGAGACCTGCCCCATAGGGTTCCCGAGGCTGCAGCCTTCACGGAAGCCGACAGCCACATCTTTCTCTTCCAGAGCGGCCAGTGAGTTCAAACTGCTCATCTTTCAGTGAGAGGCTGAGCACTTTAACCACTGCATCACCACGGCTTCACATTTGAAAGCATTACTACCACACATGAGTGGGACAAAAAATAATCCCATCAATGACAAAGCCAAACCCACACATACCTCAAGCTGCACATAGTACTTTGCCTTGAGTTCAAAATAAGGCCTGCAAAAGACAGAGAGGAAAAACTTTCAGAGTAGAATCTGGTGACCACAAGTGACCCCTCAGGGCTAGCACTAGCCACAGCTAGTCTGCCCATCCTTGCAGGATTTCCTACTCAAGTGCAAGGTCATGACGTGAGGGTGATGTTCCCAGCAACAAGGCCTGATGGGTGCTGATGCCAGACAGCACTGCTGGACTCAGCCAGGGCCACACTGATGGGCCTCTCAAGATATGGGACCCTCCCACGCACACCTGCACATACCGCACAAAGCCACCCAGGGAAAGCCCAGCCACTAAGGGCCTGGGTCACTTCTCCCAATGAGGCCAGCTCTCTGAGGATGAAAAGCAGTGAGGCTGGAGGAGGAAGGCTGCTCAAACACACATCCTCCTCCACTGAGGTCAACCAGATCCTCCTGTCACTTAGCCCAGCAGAGTCACCAGAGGAGGGGTCCCCTATTGTTCCTCCTGGGCAGCACCAGGTTCGGTACCCAGCACCAACTAGTCTGCAGCCCCAGCCATGCTATGAGCACGACAGAGGACACACAAACATTTAATAAGGTATGGGTCAGCCAGCAGAGCGCCTGGGCGTTTAGGAGCCTTGAGGTCTGAGCATTAAAAGCAGACCAGCGCCACATTTTTTTAGCTGCCCACTGTCACAGAGCTCTCAAGCCAGCATCCTGAGGATCTTGCTGGATGACGAGGTCACTGAAGAACCCTGTTCAGTGGACATGGAAAATCCGAACATGTGAAGTGGGCAGGGGACAGGGTGCACAGCTGACGTCAGCCTGTAAATGGTGACACAAGGCAACGTGCAAGAAGGGAATGCAAGGGCACAGGAAGAGTTCCAGAAGGCACATGAGCATTCACACCGTGGCGGGGGGACTAGGCAAGTGACCGAAGCAAAAGCAGGGACGCGCTGGGAGTTGCAGGGCCACAGGATGCAGAGGTGTAAATTTCATCCTGCAGGCAGGGGGGAGGCTCCCAGGGCTTTCAGATCTGTCCCCACACTCTCCCAGATGTGGGGTCCTGCTTTAGAGAGTTCCATCACGCGGAATTTTTTTTCTTAAATAAGGATGATGAAGAGTGAGGACATCAGTGTGCGCACGCACGCAAGCACGGGCAAAGTGGTGAGTGGATGGCGTGTGTGCATGCGTGTGCTGGAGCACAGTGGACAGAAATTAATGAAGACCAGTGAAAGACACGGGCAGGAGGAGTGGGTCTTGCAGAGCGGAGCAAGACCAAAGTCTCCCTTGGAGATCCAAGCTCTCCGCACGGAATCAGCGCCCCTCCGCTCGCCTGGAGGAGGGCCAGGTCTCTGCTGAGGTCCAGCTGCTGGCCCCTGGCTGGCTGGTGCTGCTGCTGCCACACACAGAGGTTGACTAGTGCTGCTCACACCCTTCACAGTGGGCTCCAGGTTCATCTACAGCTGCTGGGGTGAGGTCATCCCCAGTCCTGACCCTTCTGCTTGGAGGCCCAGGCAATTGTGAATGACTCAGGGGACTTGTCCCCAAGAGACAGCCAACATAGCTGTTTGCTTATCGTGACCGTGACTCTGTAAAATTACCCATGAGATCGCACAACTCCACTGAAGTCAGTTGGCAGCATTCCATCAGCTCTTGACCCACAGAGAACACGCACTGTGTACACGTTCACCCCCATTATGTTGACAGGTAAACTGAGGGGCAGGGTCGTGACATGGAGCTAGCTACAGTGGCAAGGGTAACAGCTGAGTCTCCCAGAACCCAGCTCCAGGTGCAGATTAGCCAGTAAACACTGTATGCACTAGCCTACAGGCACAATACAGGGATTAATTCTGTTTGCCTACTAATCTGTCGTGTGTAATTGCTTACTGGGTAATCTGTCCCCACCAGGCCCCAGCCAGTGGGCAACACAGTCATTTGCTTTTCCCAGATGTCCCAAGTGGGTCATGCCTGGAGCAGTGCCACCTCTCAGCACCGTCCTGCGTCTGGCTCAGAGACCACACAGAACCTTGGGGTGGCGGTGGGCAGAAGGAGCCTAGGCAGGGCTCCAGTCTGGCCCCAGGGTCTGTCAGGGACTCGCTCGGGCTACTCCCTGGGTGTGCAACACACAACAGTGGGAAGAGGTGCAGGGAGACGACAATGCCACCATCCCGGGGAGCTGTGCCCAGGCTCACCTGGACTTGTTGATGGCTCTCTTGAGCTTCTTCTCCAGCTGCCGCATGCGGCCCATGGCGGCGTTGTACCTGGCGGCCGTCTCCTTGTGCACCAGCTCGCTCCTGGTCTTGGTCTGCTCCGCCTCCATGACCTGCAGAGCGACAGCCGAGGTCAGCCCAGCCATGCCTGCAACAGTCCCCTGGCATTGCTTTTATCATTTAGAAAAATATTTCCTGAGGAAATCAGTGGACAGACTAAGACAGATGAAACTGACTGCCAATTAAATTAGACTCTTGTTTTTCTTCTCCTATTGACTTATTTTGAACAAGCCTTGACAGCTAAGATTAAATAGCCATCTGGGGTGGCCAGAAGGGGAAAGAAAACATGGGGGAAAAAAGATCGGACAAAATTCTGAAAACTCCTGATTCAAATGACATCTGCTTTCTTTGGCCTGGGCCTCCTGGGGTCTGACGTAGCTATCTGGGCTCCTCCTGCACCCTTCTTGGGGCAGGGGTTGACGGGCAGGCAAGGGACAAAACAGCACCAAATGGGCACCTAAGAGACATCAAGAAATCAGAAGAACCCAAAGAGTAAGAGACAGCAAAACCAGACACAACAGCCAGCAAGACAGCGAGGCCGTGGAAGTTCAGCTGTGGGCCCCTTCCCAAGCATCCGGACTTAGCTGGCCAAGCACAGAAGAACCTAGCCTCTGGAGGAGTTGCACCTTATAATGAAACAATTAAAACCAAACCACTCATATCAAATTCTGAAGGTCACAAAAACCTGTGACCAGGAGACCCAAGTTCTGACACAGACAATTCATTGAGGCTGTTAGAGACTCAATCTTGTTCCCCCCAAATATGTTTTTCTGGTCCCTGGTCCTGCGGGTATGACTTGGTTTGGAAAGAAGGGTTTTCTTTTCTTATATGCATGAAGTCATGCCAGTATATGGTGGATTCTAAACCTGAGGTTATAAAAAGACCAGACTAGACACACACACACATATGCACATGCCACACACACAGAGGAAGAGGCAGGTGCCATGTGAGGACGGCCTCTAAGCCAGGGAACAAAGCAGCCCTGGGCTACCAGGGGAAGGACACAACTGAGACCTTGGTTGTTAACTTTTGGCTTCCAGAACTGTGAATAGATCAATTTGTGTCCTTGAAAGCCACCCACTTGTGGTGCTTGTGTTACAGCAGCCACTAGGAAACTAGGACAGCTCTTAACAAAAAATGACTTAAAAAGTAATTTTTGAGGTACTTCAAAGGTGCATCTTGAGAGACGCAGACCATTCTGTTTCTTGTCTCCCTCACCTAAGAGAAAGCTCAAGACAAGGCCTTCCTGGCAGGCAAACAAGGCAGGCTCCTCCATTCTCTGAGGAGGGCAACTTCACTGCTTCCTCAGAACCTCCCTGAGCTTGTTCAGAAGGCTTTCTGATTCTTAGGGCATCCCTGGGGAAGCAGGGCCCAAGAAGACTGTTCTCACTATGGAAGAACAGGACGGGGTGGTACATACCCTTGTCAATCTCAGGGAAAGCCTTGACCAGGCCTCATATCTCCCCACCCAGTCCATCTCCACTCCAGGGCCCCGAGGGAAAGGGTGGCACTGTGTCCCTTCCTGTCCACCAGCCACCTACTGCCAGTTCCTGAATAGTTATCAACTCTGTTTCCAAACCACATTGCCCCGGCCTGGTCTCTTTCAGCCGGCCTCAGAGAAGCCCATTCCTCGCTCTCAGACTCCAGCTCCTCTTTTTTCCAGAGGATGAGAAGACATCACCTCCTACAGAGGCTGCTTCACGCACAACCCAGACAAGGCTCCAGAGGCCCCTGCTGCCCAACCCTCTGCAGCCAGAAACAAGGACACAGGCCTGTCCCCAGGGAGGCCATTCTAACTGCAGGCACAGGCAGCATGAGCCCCCCAGGCCCCCCTCACCCCAGGGCTGAGCACAGCCTTCCCCTCCCCAGCAGTATGTCATAGGCAGTCTAATAAAAAACCTGGCTCCTGGCATCATCTACAGTCCCCTTCATGTGTCAGCTGTGGCTCTAAGCGTGGCTACCCAGGGCCACCAGAGGAAGCCTATGGTGGCCGG
The DNA here is from genome assembly GCA_028571685.1 of Heterohyrax brucei. NCBI lineage: Eukaryota > Metazoa > Chordata > Mammalia > Hyracoidea > Procaviidae > Heterohyrax > Heterohyrax brucei. The sequence continues at coordinate 24,908,058 of CM053149.1, read as the reverse complement.
GAGGGACATATTGACAGTCCTGGGCAATGACTGTAGGGACCCCAGTGTTCTCCTGCTGTCCCGGGGGAAGATCGTGCAACCCAAGCTCCTGTCCCCTTCCCAAGATGGTCCAGGGCCTTTCTCAGCTCTGGATCTCTTGTGACCAGACCCTAAGTAGTACTTCCGGATTGACTCAACTGCAGCGGGTTTGGCTTTTTTTTTTTTTAGGGGGAGGAGAGTTAAGTAGTACTTTGTTTGGCAGAAGATAAGATGAAGCTCTCTACTCTCCTGAAGAAAACAGGCTTTCTGGAGCATGCAGAAGTCAGACAAGGCAGGGACACATCTCCAGACCCTTCATCAACCCCATCAGCCAGCATTCAGCAAGCCTAGCATGCCCGTCCCATGAGGCTTTGGGAAAGGGCAACATGGGCCTGTTGGGGGAAATGCTAAGTCTGGCTGAAGGTTCACATCCACTTACACTATTTAGAAACCCAACATATGCGCGTCCACCTGCAGGAAGAATTACCCTCTGCATCATCTCTCAAATTCTGAGAAAGTGTTCCCTGCAGGCTATTTCTCAGTGACTCAGAGGCACAGAAAGCTGCGTCACAGGCTATGTTGTGTCTCTTGCTGACGTCAGTTTTAGACTCCCTTCTCCCTCATCAGTTCAGGAAGGAGTGTTTCAGGCTGTGCCACCGGGAAGGAAGCTGGGGAGGAGGAAGGGCAGTCCATAGTGCAAACCCCAGCCTGTACCCAGAATGCCTTCTCATCTGTATCCTTTACACTAGGACCAAGAAAACTGAGGAGTGGGCCCTCCCTTGGGTGGTTTCAGAAAGGGCACACACCAGGTCGCTTCCACCAGAACTCTGGAACCCCACACAATGTCAGGAGGCCCAAGGCCACTGCATACAGCACCACAGGTCATGCACTTCCCAACTCCAAGAAGCCAGCGTACCCAAAGACGGGGTGTGAATGGTGCCCCTGGTGGTACACAGTGTGTATGTCTGCAGCAGCACCTTCCCTAAACCCAGATCCCATCCTGAGAGCATCCACCACCCAGTGGAGTCACAGGACTTAAAAAATATTTGCCCAGAGCAGAAACAGGTTTTCATTTTTTAAAGAACACACTGACTTCTGAAATGATTTCTCACAGACTGATTTGGATCTCAAGACTACAGATCCAGTACAAAGGGCAAAAAGGACAGACAGGCCTTGGGTAGATTCCTTGGACGAAAATACTTTGAAATGATTATTTATTTCCCTTTGTCGTCCTCATGTCAGCCAGGCTTTGGCTGGTAAATTTCCAAGCTTTCCACTCGGCTGACCCAGAAAATCGGTTCCCCGCCAGGTGTAGTGCTATGAGCATCATGTCCACCAGGGGGCAGGAGACGCAAGGCCACAAAGCTCAGGCAACCAAAAGGTCTCTCTGCCTTCACCGGTGCCATAAATCCATCATGGACTTGACTTTAGGTCATTATGTGTCAGGCTTTCTATTTACAGAAGCACACAGCTGTATTTTATTCTCAGATCCCCCAGGACTTGAGCCACTGTGGCTAGTGACACAGAAAAGAGAGAGGTTGCTGACATTCATTTCCACTATTGCTATTCCATCCCCAGAGGTGGCCTCAAGGAGTAACCAAGAGCACCGGTGACACAGCCCCTGCCAGCTCTGTCACCCCTCTGTCCAGGGCCTTAATGGGCCCACTGAAGCCATGAGTCAGCTCACCTACACACCCTGCAGCAAATGGTCCTCACTAGTTCTAGATAGACAAGAGCATGCGTAGGATGGCACAAAGAACCTAGCAGGCTGGTATCAAGAGGTGCCATGGATACAGAACTGGGCATTCAGGAGAAACTCAGGAGTCATGCCTGGAGGAAGGCTCCTGGGTGATGTAAAGAGTTGAGTACTAACAGAAAAGTTGGCAGATTAGTGTAAACCCATCCAGTGGCTCTGTGGGAGAAAGACCTAGCGATCTGCTCCTGTAAAAATGACAGCCTAAGAAACCCTCTGGGGTGGCTCCACTCTGTCACACCAGGACTCTGTGACTCAACAATGACTCCACGGCCATGACAACACAACATGCCTGGTGGAAGGGGACGTACCCAGGAACATTCTGCTGACTCCTGGGAAACTCTGTAATTAGGCAGAGCCATGGGTAACCAAGTCCTGCTGGGCCAGGCAGCTGTCTCTGTCATTTCTGACACCAAGCAATGTGACAGGAGGGAAGGTCATGGGGGCTGGCGAAGAGCCAACAATAATAGCACAAAACCCCGTAGGTCAAGTACCAGGTGGAGCACATGCGTGATCCTCCTCCTGCTCAAGTGCTAGCTGCCCAAGTCCAAGTGTGCCTGTAGTTGTTCAGCAGGCTCTCTCCCATGGGATTCTAAACCAAGCCAGGCCCTGGGTGCAGTGGAAAGCGACCCTGGAGGGCCACCCAGGTACTCTGGGAAGCCAAGGTCACAGTTTTCAGCTTTGTGGATTATCTGAACCAGCAAATCTCAGGCAAGACAGAGAAGGAGCAGCTAGGCCTGTCACTGGGCCACTACTAACCATGAGAGATGCTTGGTGCCGGCCCAGCCTCCCTGTGACTTCAGTGTTTTTAGCCAACGTGCCTATGAGTCTCCCACCTCTGCTTAGGCAGAGCCACCACACACAGAGCTCCCCAGAGCCTGTGGGGAGACAGGGTCAGGTGACAGGCAGATATCTACATGACTACACACCCACAGGAGTGCAGACACCCACGTGAGGACATGCCCACAGGTACGCAGACTCCCAGAGGACCACATGCCTGCAGGGGGCAGGTTTACGGGCAGAGCCTCCCACAAGCACATATCCCCAGGTGGGCAGATGCCCATAGGCAGACACCCACTCAAGCAGATGCCCACAGGCTGGCTGACATCCCCAGGGGCAGGCACGCCACCCTCTGGCGTGGACGCTCACCAGTGGGCAGACACCCACATGGACAGACCCTCATACGTACACAAACACCCAGAGGTGCAGAGACACACAGACACGTGCAGGCAGACACACGCGCCCAGATGCAGATACATCCGTCCCCCACAGGCAACGGTGACTCACCCTCTGAGTGGCGTGATTCAGCATCTCCTGCCAGGCTGAGTCGAACTGCCGCTTGTCGTCCTCCAGCAGCCGCTGCTCAGCCAGGGAGATGGTTTCCTTGGCGGCACGGAGTACCTCAGTGGCTCTCTGGAAGTCCTGGGTGGCTTTCTGTGCCTCCAGCTGAGCCTGGGTGACAAACAACTACCGTGGGGCCTCAGGGAATGGGAGGGGGTACCCATGGCCTTCACCCCACCCAAAAAAAGGTGAGTTCCCCAAGGCCTGTGACATGCCCTGTCCACCTCGGGCCTTACAGTAGTAGGTCCCTGCAAATGCTGAGTGGATCAATGGACCATCTGCACAATCCGAGATCCAATGGACCAGGTGGGTCTATTGAGGCAGGTATAGACAAGCTCAGTCCCACCTCTCTCACTCATGAGGGGGCCAGTGATCTGGGCCAGATTCACAGGTCAGTTCATGAAGATGACACTCCGATGGCCCCCTTTGAACGGTGGCTCTGAGAAACTGCAGGACCCACTCAGGATGGCACGGGTGGTATAAAGCAGACCCGTGATCAGACCCCAAGTCTCGGGAGTCCCGATCCAGCGTGCTCGCCCTGCCAGATGGGTCCCACTCAACTCATGCTCACTAGCCCCTGTGGCAGGCCAAACATGTCACCAGGCAGGCAGTGGGAAGGACCCGACGGCAACGACACAGCCCCTGCTGTCACCAGGTGGGAGAGAACGACACAGATGGCAGCTGCCCATGACACATCTGCACCCGCGCTAACACTGCGGCTGCCAGCCACCGCCACTACTGAGCATCCGAAATGTGATCGCCCATGCAGGAAGGAACTTGAAATTTAAAACACATCGTATTTTAAAGACTAAAGCACAAAAGAAAATATTCAATACCTCATTAATCGTTTTTATATTGATGACACGATGAAATGATCATGTTTTAGAGATACGAGGCTTTACAGTTGCTGAAAACCCTGACGGCATGGCCGTTACGTGCTATAGCTGCTAATCCAGAGGTTGGCAGCTGGAACCCACAGATACCCGTTGGAAACGTGGGGCAGTTCTAGCCCGTCCTACTGGGTCACTATGAGATGGCACTGACTTGATGGCAGTAGGTTTGGGCTTTTGGGGGGGTCCAGTTGATTGTAACTCATGGTGACTGCATGGGTATCAAAGAGAAAAATTATTAACAGGTATTTTACTTTGATTTTAAGGTCTTTCTTACCCACAAAACCAAGCAGTAACCATAAAAATTCCTAACCAAAAATAAATCCTGCCAGTGTTTTCTTCACCCAGAGCTGTTCATCCTTTCCTTCTTGTTTGAAGCTAATTTGTTTCCTTGGCGTCGATTCCGCCTCATAGCGACCTCACAGGACAGAGTAGAACTGCCCCACACTTTCCAAGGAGAGCAGTGGACTCAAACTGCCCACCTTTTGGCTAGCAGAAGCAGTTCTTCACTGCTAGCCATGATGTTTCCCCGCCTGAAGCCAGGCTTCCTTAATTTACATTTCAAAAGGTACCCAGGATGGAGGTGAGCTGAGGGCTGGGACCACTTTTGACCTGGTATGAAATGGAGAGGGCAGGGTTCCCTCCTTCATCTTAAAATTGGGCAGTGGTTGCTCTTCAGTTCTTCTCCCTCCTCTGCTCTTGAAAGGCCTCCTGGCAAGCAGCTTACCTAGGGCCGTTTGCATTTTTTTGGAGTCAGAATAGTCTCCCTACAGGCACACAGAAGAAATGCTTAAAATAAACTGTTCCAAGTTCTTAGGGTTCTGATTCTTTTTAACAGGACTTTCAGTGGCTGATATTTCAGAAGTCAATAGCCAGGCCTTTCTTCTGAGGTACCGCCCACCTTTCAAGGTCAGCAGGGAGTTAACTGTTTGCATCACTCAGGGATTCCACACTGGGTTAAATAAAGTATATTATTTAAATTAATTTCCCCTGTTTCCTTTTAGGCTTTCTAACGTGATATGGTGCTGAACAGCTTTGGTTGCTAACCAAAAGGTCAGCGGTTCGAATCCCCAGCCACTCCTTGGAAAACTTATGGGATAGTTCTACTCTGTCCTATGAGGCTGCTATGACTTGAAGGCAATGGGGTTTCGTTTGGACTAAGCAATTTAAAATTGCATACGTGGTTCTCACGGTATTTCTTTCAGGCAGCAGACACACACATCAAGAGTGGACTGGCTGTGTGACTACATCAGAAACCAGCAAGACACTGCTGTCGCCCGTCAGGAAAGGTCCACCTTCAATCTTCAGGCAGTGGATTGGCAAAAACCAAAAACCAAACCCGCCACTGTAGAGTCGATTCCAACCCAAAGAGACTCTATAGGCAGCATAACCACCCCCCACGGCTTCCAACGAGCGCCTGGTGGATTAGCAGGCCATTTCCCAATGCTGGGCCCCAGCAGGGTCCTAGTGCAGCAGCTGGGGGTTAGCTAGGCTAGTTAAGTCAGTTACACAAGCCCCAGGTGGGGGCACCCATGGGGCAGCCCCTCTGACTCAGGAGGGGTGGAAAAACAGGGACCCACACCCATCACCGGAGTAACTCTCACATGACTTAGAGGAAGCCCTCAAAAACCACAGGCTGAGAACACTTTGAGAAGATGTCAAAAGGGAAAATGGCAGATTTGTACAGAACACACCAGCCCCCAGAGCAAGGAAAAGCCTTCCAGTCGTACGGCTGCCTCTCCCTGTCTTCCAGGAAGACCAAAGAAAAAACAATGCTTCTGCATTTATGTTGTTGATGAAGAAGACTGACTGTACCATGGACGGCCAGAAGAACAAACCAGTCAGTCATAGAAGAAGTACAGTCAACGATCCTTAAAAGCAAGGATGGTGAGACTACGTCTCACATGCTTGGGACATGTTATCAGGAGGAATCAGTCCCTGGAGAAGTCCATCATGCCTGGCAAACGAGAGGGTCTGCAAAAACAAGGAAGCCAGCCCCTCAACAAGATGGACTGACACAGTGGCTGCAACAACGGGCTCCAGCATGACAAGGATTGTAAGACTGGTAGAGGACCAGGCAGTGCTTCATTCTGGTGTAAACAAGGCTCCTGTGAGTTGGGACTGAGCACCGAACACCTTTCAGAGAGGGGGCTGCTGCAGACCAGAGGTGGAGGCCCAATGGTCAAGGAAGTGAGGGCCCAGGAAAAATAAAATCCTTGACACTCACTTCTTTGCCATGTTCTGTAGTTACTTAGAAGGTTTTCATTGGCTCTCTCGTTTTTTTATTGTATGCAAGTTAAAGTATACAATCCAAATCAATTTTGCATGCTCGTCATTGGCTAATTTTTGAAAGCAAATCAACAGACTTTTCTCAGTCTTAGTCTGAACATGCCATGGATTGAATTGAGCCCCACCCCACCCCACCTCCGCTCCCCAAAACATGTGTGGCAATTTGGCTGTGCCACGAGTCCCAGTTTTCTGTGATTGCCCTCCACGTCCTGATTTTTTTCCTATGCTATAAATCTTCATCTCTGCTTGTGGCTAATAGGATAATGTTAGAGAGGATTAGGGTGAGACGGTACCACCCTTCCCGAGATCACCTTCCTGCTCCAAGGTAAAGGGAGGTTCCCTGCAGTGTGGTTTGCACCACCCTTTATCCTATAAAAGGACAGGGAAGCAAGCAGACAGCTGGGAGAAAGTCCTACCATCAAGGAAGCAGCACCCAAAGCACAGCGTGTCCTTCAGACCTAAGGATCCTGTGCCGAGATGCTCGGAGACCAGAGACAGACTGATGCAACACAAGGACCATCCTCCAGAGCCGACAGAGAGGGAGAGTGTTCCCATGACGCTGGCACCCTGAAGTTGCACTTCCAGCCTACCGGGCTGTGAGCGAATAAACTTCTCTTTGTTAAAGCCGTCCACTTATGGCACTTCTGTTACAGCAACACCAGATGACCAGTGGCACAGCCTCCAGGGGTGCTTCGTCAGCCACCATGGGAGGGTTCTGTCCATTTGTACTGACCCCCAGGTAGTGGAAGCAGGCAGCACACATTCAGAAGTCTGTAACACAAAGTTGTATGCAGAAGGGCTACAAAACTTGGTTGCCTTCAAGTTTGATTCTGACTCATAGCAACCCCGCAGGACAGAAGAGAACGGCCCCGTGGGGTTACCGAGACTGTAGTCTTTATGGAAGCAGACTGCCACATCTTTCTCCCGTGGGGCAGCTGGCAGGCATCTCTCCATCAACCCAAGCACCTACCCACTGAACTACCAGGGATCCTTCCTCAGTGCAAAAAAAAAAATCTTTGCCGTCAAGTTGGAGGGAAGATGGTAAGAGATTTGAAGAGAAATTCCTGCCAGTAGGCAGCATCAAGGAAGACCTCCTAAACGGGGCTGATCCTGAACTGAGGACTAAAGGACGAGAGTGACATGAAATGTAGGGCTGACGGGGCAGGAGGTGGCCCTGGAGGCTATGAAGACAGATTATGGCGCTAACATCTGTAGGCGACTTGACAGAGGCTTGATCAGACCTGTAAGAAGTCAGGGGTGGAGCCCTCGAATGTCAGGCTGAAGCTTCACCCCAAGTGGCCCGAGGACCTGCGGCTGTGGCCTCACAGCTACTCACCTGAGCTGTGCTGCGCTGCCCAATGGGCACAATGACAGTGACATGTGCCCTCTAGAGCAAGGACCACTCACCGAGAAGAAACAGAGCTGAGTGTGCTCTCAGCAACCTAAGTGGTACCCTCCGCCCCCCAGCCCCCAGGCCCCTGGGTGGGTGGTCCCCTCCTGTGAGACCAGCCCTCCTGGGGCCAGCCATCTAGCTGGACAAGCTGAGGGGAAGGGAGGAAGCAGGACGACCTGTCACTTTCAAGGCTGCTCCCACCCTCTACCCACCAATTCTTCACAGGTGCCTAACCAATGCCCCAACCCCCAAAACAACAAACCCTCTGCCATCGAGTCAATTCTGACTCATAGCAACCCTATAGGACAGAGTAGCACTGCCCCATAAAGTTTCCAAGGAATGCCTGGCGATTCGAACTGCTGACCTTTTGGCTAGCAGATGCAGCACTTAACCAGTAGGCCACCGAGACTATTAAATAATTTCACCACAAGACTACACTTTCTACAATAAGACTTATTTACTTATGCTATAAATTTTTAGTATTTCAATGCAGCAGCCTTTAAGGACAGACTCTGCTTGACTTGTGAATTCTCTTTTTTTTCTTCCAACAAGAAAGGAGAGGCTCTGGGGCAGACCTGAATATGGCTGCCATACCACGGGCCTAGACCTCTCCACACCCCTAGCCTGTACCTGGTGAGTTCTGAATAAAGGATCGGATCTCAACAGAGAAGGAAAGAGGGAAGTGGCCTTGCACAACAATACACTCTCTGTCAAATTCCAGATGAGTTTCAGAAGTTTCAGCAGATTCCTTCCACCCCATATGGTGGCTTCAGCATTGAGCTGGCCTTGTGAGACTGCATATCCTACCGCCGTCTACACCGAACCCACAGAAACCAGATGGCGTCTCCCCACCAGCCATCCACTGACTCATTCAGAATGAGTATGGTCTCCATTCATCTTAGTAAGAGTCTCTTTACGGCTCAGGGTGACACAATGCGTCAGCCAAGACCCTGCCTCCCAGCCCCCACTACAGCTTGTGCCTCTGTAACAGCAGAGTTCTAGCTGATGACAAGTAAACGGACACTGAATGAGACTTCTGGGAAGGCTCCTCTGTCCTTCCACCCTTCTTTCTTCCAGCTTCCTGCAAAGGAGTACAATGGCTGGTGCTCCAGCAGCTGTTTTGGACCATGAGGCAGCCCCCTAAGGACGGTGGTCCCTGTCTTCACCTGCCTACCTCTTGCTTCTTATATTTAAACAGAAAAGGTCTCCTGTTTCAGCCAGTGTTATTGGGGGGGGGGGGGCTGTTACATAAATGATAACAGCTTCCCCTTGAGAGCAAACCTGAGAGAAGTAACTGTCGCAGGCCGCTGTGAATCCATCAGGTCAGACCTCTGTGAGCCTCCTTCTGACTGTTGGCCACTCAAGAGCCACCTCTGAACTCCTCCAACAGTTTAAAAACTCCCAGGGATCTTCACCCCTGTATCATTTCCCAACCAGTAAGTCCAAGAGAGCAAACAGCTAGAGTTCCCTGAAGAATCTCAACAGTTCATGGCCTCTTTGTTAGGCATTTCCTAAAACCACACGCATGAGGGAGGACCAGGCAGGGACACACAAGAGCAGGAATGTTCTATGCCTTTCTGCAGAGGCATTTAGGTAGCACCTCAGGGAAATAAAGCATGAGGCTAAATTGTGGGGGGCAGTGTCATGCTGAAATAAGAGGCTCCATTCAGTTAAAAACAGACATACAGTCATTATAAACTCAACCACAAACAAACCTGGTGAGTGACGGGCATAACGTGCACAGGAACATTGTGCACAGGTGCATTGAAGGTTAACAGAATACAGACTGGGTCAGGCACTAGGCTCAAACTCCAAATCCAACTGCCGTAGAGTCAGATCTGACTCACGCCAACCCCATAGGTCAGAGCAGAACTGCCCCGTAGAGTTTCCAAGGAGCGCCTGGTAGATTCTTGAACTGCTGATGTTTTGGTTAGCAGACGTGGCACTTAACCCACTACGCCACCAGGGTTTCCCGCCTAGACTGTGGAAATACAGCTGACACCAAGGCCTTCCACACGTGATCTGTCTCAGGACAGCAGAACTCCACGAATGCTTCCTGGTGGCAGAACACGGGGTTTCCAAAATCAGACACCAGATTAGCAATCCCAAAGAAAGCTGGCTATCCAGTTGTCATCATCAGGAGAAAGATGACACGTTGTACCCTTTGACACAAGCAATCACGTTTTCACCGTCAAGCCTTAACAAAGGAACTGCTTCTCTCACATATGCATCATTTGAATAAGGGCTCGTTATACTTCGTCATGTGAACAAGCCACGCAGTGGTGCACTCACTCCTGAAAAACCCATTTGCCAATTAAAGTGCTGCGGCTCTGCTTATGACACACCATAAAGAGGAAGATGTCAGCACGGCTGGGTTTCGCTGTAAGATACCTAACAGAAGAGTTTTAGTATCTCTGTGACTCATGGATACTAACGGCTTTCATGGAAACAGCCCAATGGAGAGAATTTTAAAGGCTGCTCGTGAATGGATTTGACTGACGAGTGACCTTCAGCAGACAATGGCCCAGGTTGGCTGTGACTGCAGTGCATGGGTGCTCCACAAAGCGGGAGACGGAGTGGTCTCGTGTCAAGGCTGCCAGAAGGGGGAGAGGCCACATTCAGGGCCTTCGTCCCTCTGACTCTGTTTCTACTCCAGCCCATAATCAGGCCCCAGAAGGACTAAGAGCATTGAGATACCCAACAAAGTTTCAAGGCCAATGGGAGGAAGTTTACAGGCCCTGCAGTTCCAGAGCTTTAACATCCAAAGAAGGGCCCATAGAGGTGACGTGACTTGTTTGCAGTCACACAGCAGCCAGCCAGAACCAGGAAATCCTGTTCTGGGGTTATCTCTGCTCCACCATACAGTCTGTAACCTAGGGAACCTTAGCACTCACCTAACCACTGAACCACTGGGCAGCGAACCTGGAACCAATTCACAGAAGCAGAGCAGATAGAGGCCAAAGGCCAGGTGAGAATTCAAACTGCGCAAGACTGCCACACCCCAACTGGGCCTTCTGTCCTGTCGCCATGTGCAGGTCTCACTAACACACTGGCCAGTTAACTCCAGAAGGGAAGACAAGAGGGGTCTAGCCATGTGGCTGCACAAAGCTGTACTCTGGCAGGTTACAGAGAGCCCCTGTAAGACTAGACTGGCCTAGTACATGACAATGAAGAGACTCAAAAGTCTACCTACAGACAATGTGGAGGAAGAAAATAACCACAGCACTTACCACCTAAGCACTTAGTGTCTCAGAGAATGTACATAAGGTGTGCTGAGAACGGTGCCTCATTTAAATCTTAAAACAACACTATAGGGTCTGAGTATTATCCTTACTCTACAAGGCTCAGAGAAGTTACATAAATAGTCCAAGATCACACAGCTACCAAGAGTAGGGTCAATATGCAAACCCTGACCCTACTTTCTAAACTTTAAATACCACGTGTTATGCCTGCAAAGTCTTGACAAAAAAAAATATACTGGTTACATAACACTTGGTTTCCTTCACCCTAACCAAGGACTGGGAGTCCCTGGGTGAGATGGTTATGGGGCTCAGCTGGTAATTAAAAGGTCTGGCAGCCTGCTTCAGAAAACCCCATCACTGAAAACCCTATGGCTCACAGTTTCACTCTGACATACATGGGGTCACCGTGAGTGGACGTGATATGACAGTAATTGGTTTGCTGGTTTGTGAACTGCAGAACCTGGATGACGATTATACAAGGTTCAGTTATATAGCGTCCCTACTTTGTATATCATTGGACCTGGGGTCCCTACCCTGAAACACTCCTAGACTTAGGAGACACAACAAGACGTGGAGCAGAGGAGGAGGCAGGAGACTAGTGTGGCACATGGTGTGCTTCCTGGTCCACAGAACAAGGCAGTTACACTGAGCAGACTGACCCAGGGAGTAAGACAGCTCAAGGCCTTTGGACAGGAGGCTTGCTGGCAGAGTCGGGTGCCTCCAGGCCATCACTGACAGGGCTAACAACTTTGCTAACACTGGCCTGAGCAGGGCAGAGGCCAGGCTAAGGGGCCAAGGTGCCGAGGTGCCAAGGGAGAGGCCTGCCCATGGGCATGGCCAAGAAGAAGTTGTCCTGAGTTGTATCTGTGACTCCTCTAATAAACTCTGTAACTGAGACCATGGTCTGTGAGTTGTGTGTGGCCACTGCAGTGAATTACTGAACCAAAGCAAGAAGTCAAGAGTGCCATGGGGGGATGGCTGGAATCAGAACTGGTACAAAGGCTAGAGGTAGCAGCATGTTAGACGTTCACTTGACAGGAATCGGCCTTGGGCTGCTCTTTTATCTTGACCCTCTTTCCTCCCTCTTGTGAAGTTAGAGGAGGACTGACTGCATCTCACCATTTTTAACCCTAGATGCTGGGCAAATTGTTAAATGAAGGCTGATTTAAAAAGAAAACCTCAGCCGTCATCCACAACCTCCTATTTGTGTTCATCCAAGCAGTACCATCAATACTGCTTTATATTATAAGTAGTGACACACACAAAAATCCAACATAACAGGTGAACCTGAGGGTGACCTGTGGTCAAAGAGTTGGGCGTTGGCAAGGCCCAGCCTGTCCAGTAGAGCTTCTGGCAAGGTGATCCCCATGCCCCACGGTCACCCAGGACCTCAGACTGACCAGCAGTGAGTCTAACTCAGGTTTCAGTTGGGGGCAGGATGTCTTTCAAGATCAAGTCCACCTTTGTCTCAGTCTCTTCTGCACTCACCCCAGCCTGTGATCTGACATGGGCGTGCACACCCAGCCACACTTGGGGGCTCTTCCACTTGCATGAATTTGGCACTGTGCCTCAGGGAGGCACCATCTGTGGCCCTTCAGAGTTGTCCCAATTCAGCTATGAAGGGGATCCCAGGAGTTGTCCTTCCTGCTGGCACAGACTATACCGTAGCCCAAATCAACATGCCAGGGCTGATCAGCCAGTTCGCCTCTGTAACCCTTACATACTCCCCTACGATGTTCACAATTACTGGCCACTAACACTGCAGGACAGCCAGACACACATAGCAGGACACATTCCACACAAGACCCAAATCCAACCCTTCCTGTTGCTATGGGAACACAAGAGATGCCAAGTCTCTTCCTATCCACCCCAGCCAGAAAGGGCCACCCACGTTCCTGGCCCTCTCTCATTCTCACACAAACTCAAGCTGGCTGGACGTGGAGGAACGCGCCACCTGCTACAAACTGGCAGGAGCTGGGACCAGGCTGGAGGCAGAGGATTGGAGACAGGGGACCACCGCCCAGAAGCTGCCACCAAAGAGGGACCCCGACCCACAGAATCAAATCATGGGTCTCATGGGCTCAGGATGGAAACCACTGTTGTTCGATACAGTGACTTCCAGCTCACAGCCACCGTGTGCATAACAGAAACGAGATGTCGCCCAGTCCTGTGCCGTCCCGACAGCAGGAGGTCTGAACTGATTGCTATGGCCACCGTGTCAGTCCATTTGACTTTCGTGATGAAAATTCAAGACCTTAACAAGTAAAATAGCCTACCCTAAAGGACAAATCTGATGTCCTGACCCCAGATGATTTTCCTCATGCCCTTTACACCCCTGTCTCTGCCCACAGCATACGCACACCAAATACCCCATCTGCAGTTTCTTCAAATGTGTGCTAACTCACCAAGCTCCTCTGCAGTGGTGAGTCCCCCCAGCTCAGCAGGGCTATGTCTTCCTCATTTATGTTCTGTCTCTGCTGTCCTCGCCCATCCCTGCCACCCCCTCACCCCATTTCTGGGACCCACAAAGCATCATCATCTCCCAGGCTCTACACTGAAAGCACATGGACAGGGACCAGCGACGTGATTTCACCCTCCCCTGGGGTACGCAGTGCAGACAGTTTTGTGGACACCCTCCCACTGGTGTACCAGCGCAGACCAGGTCACAATCATTGCCTAGTAGTTTGAGGGCTTTGAGGTGTGGTTTTGTGGCCGGGGGGCAGAGAGAAAGCAGGCAGGCTGCAGGTGGGAAAAAGGTGCACTCTGTAATTATGCTACATGACAGTCCTTTGCAGCTAAGGAGTAGCTGCTGGAAGATGAAACACAGGAGAAGAGACGTGGGTGTATAAAGAACTGGGGTGCCAAAAATGGAAATAGCGGCCCCCTCCTCTCAGCCACCATCAGGGAGTCAAGGACCTAAAGGCATCAGATGCCACGGGCAAGTTCCGCTCCCAATGCCATCTCTGGTTCTCTCTGTGGGCACGGACCTCTCTACCTGGGGATCGTGAACAGAAGTGCCCACACGTTCAAGGACTACTCCCCAGAGAGATGGTCCCATCAGCATCACACGGACAAACAGAGCCCTTTGTGGCTTTCCGACCCCAGCAACTCCAGCTTGGAACACACCATAATGCCAACACAAAAGCAGCATCGCAATGCCCCGTACAGAGCAAGCTTTGACTGGCCAGACAGTTGAGCCACTGTGACACAATGCAATGTGTCCAGAGAACTGGGAGGGACCAGCTATAATCTTGTCACCAACAATGGCCACTGTCTTGAGTCTACAACCTTGAACCCATCATTAAACTTCTCAGACTGGAATGCCAAGGTTGCTGTGAACTCCCACAGAGCTTGTTACAGAACTGAGGACATATAATTAGAGCAGAAACTACAAGCAGATACTCCACGGAAAGCAGAGTCTGGCTTAACAGGGACAGATAATCAGGGTAGTGAGCCACTAGGCTAGTCTGCTTTTACTGTTCTTTGTTTTTGCATAAGCTTGTATATCTGCAGTCATAAAAGTTTACAGGAATGGTTCTTGATTTCACCAGCTAGTGCTTTGCTATTCACCACACAGTTCTTTCTTTAAACTCAAAACAAGGTTGCTAGGTTGAGAAATAGCAGAATTTGAAAGAAAAAGAAAATGTTACTCTCAACTTACCAAATAAAAAAATGCTGTAAAAAAAATAACAATAGCTATTGTCCATCAAAACCTTTAAAGCAATTGTAACAAAATACATTTTTTAAGATGGGAAAAATTGGAAAAAGAGTAAATATTAAACCTTTTGTTAGGTCTGAAAATGGCCTTGTATTTTTTTTTAAAGAAAAGGTCTTATCTGTTGTTAGAGATCAATCCTTAAGCAATTGCAGGTGAAGTGATAAGCTATCTGTGAATTGTTTTAATATAGTCAAGGAAAAACATAGCTGAAGGCAAAACAAAGCATGAGGGACAGCACGTGCGTCTGCCGGCCCTGGTGGGGGTAGTGGGGATGCACTGTCTTATTCTATCTACTTCTTTGTGTGCCTGAAAAGCTGCATCATAAAAATTTTCAAGGATGTTTTTTGAAGCCTTTGACACATTAACTATCGCTTTTGCTGTTTACCTGCCACACAACCACAAAACTCAAGAAAAAGCCGTGCAATGGAAGAACAGGGAAATGAAAATTATTTGTCAAAAGTAGTCCTTAGAAAAGACAACATTTAAGGTACAAATAAAATAAAACCCAAGAAATACCTCTGAGATTGGCAATGAGGGGAGATTAAGGGTTAAATGTTGCCCCAGTTGAGAGGCAGATTTACACGACTGGACAGGTTTCTAAAAGCCCACTGTGCCAACGTTCAGTCTTTAAGAACCACTGAAAATCTAGGAGCCCAACACTTGTCTCCAAAGGTCTCTCAGTGGCCAAACCACTCGTCTCTAACCTCAGTCTCTTCTGCTTGTGATTTAAAGCCCTAAGCTCTTCCTCTGTCCCTGGCAGAGACAGAGGGGGAAATACTCGGCTCGCAATTTACAAGGCACATTATCAGGACAAGAGACTTTGAAAGAGGGCCAAGACCAAGCTTTAGGGCCCTGGGAGAGCCCACCCCTGCCAATAGCCCACGTCCCCTGCCCTGATGGGGGATGAAGAGAGCCAGGATGAGGGAAGGTGTTTACTAAGGACAAGGGTGTTTCTTACACCCCTACAGTGTGCCCTAAAATGTTACCCCATGAACTTGACCCTACAGCCCTGCTGGTAAGCCCTGTGGTGAACATTTTGCATACAGGGAAACTGAGGCTAAGACACTGGTCTGGGATCACATAGTCAGAAAGAGAAGGGGACTGGGACTCAAAACCAAGCCCACTGGACTCCAACAACCTGAGGGAAAAAAAGCACAAACTCAGCAACCCTAGAGGAGAGAGCAGAACCGCCCCGAGGGTCTCCAGGCCGTCAGTCTTTACAGAAGCAGATTGCTATGTCTCTGTCCCACTGCACAGCCGAGGTGTTCAAACTGCAGACCTTTCAGTTAGCAGCCAAGCACTTAATCACTGTGCCACGAGGGCTCCGTCAATAATGGCCCGAGTGCCTTTCAGTCATACTCAGACTATTAAGAAATGAACCTAAACATTATGAGGACAAGCAACATCAGTTATCGGTAAGCATGCCACAGAGAGGCTGATTCTGGGTTTGAAGTAAAGGTGTAACCAGAGCGTCCCTCTCTCACACCTGCTGGCCTGGCAGGACGTGTCTCAGGACAATCTCAAGGAACTAATCCCTGGCTCACTCATCTCCAGACAGAGAATGCTTCATAACATGGTCAGAATAAGCGGGCTCACCTCAACCACTGCTGCTCGGAATGGAAAATGATGCAGCCTCTGTGGAAGACAGTTGGGCAGTCCCTCAGAAAGTTAAACACAGACCCAGCGATCACAGTCCTCAGTGTACAGAGAACAGGCACACCAGCAGACACGTGTACACCGTGCTAACGGCAGCGCTTCTCATGAAAGCCAAGAAGTGAAGCAACCCAAGTGTCCATCAACAAATCAATAGATTAAACAAAACATGATATTTAAAAAAAGAAACAAAACCCACAGTCCGACAGAGTAGAATTGCATCATACAGTTTCCAAGGAGTGACTGGAGGATTCAAACTGCCAATCTTTTGGTTAGCAGATGTAGCACTTAACCACTATGCCACCAGGCTTTCCAGAAACAGTTAAAAAAAAAACTCACTGCTGTTGAGTCAGGTCCAACTCAAACTGCCCCACAGAGTTTCCAAGGACTACCCAGTGGATTTGAACTGCCAACCTTTGGGTTAGCAGATGTAGCATTTAACCCACTATGCCACCAAGGTTTCCACAAAATATGATATTTAAAAAAAAAAACAAGAAAGTGCTGTCGACTCATGGTGACCCTACAGGACAGAGGAGAACTGACCCATAGGGCTTCCAAAGAGTGCTTGGTGGATCTGAACTGCTGACCTTTAGGTTATCAGACATAGCACTTAATCACTATGCCAACAGAGTTTCTGAATATCGTATACATATTCATATATATAAAATATTTGTTACATACATATAACACATATGCACACACAAACAGGACATAACTCAGCCATAAAGAGAAATGACGTCATGATACATGATGCAACGTGGATAGCACTGAACACACCATACTGAATGAAATAAATCAGTCACAGAAGTACAAATACTGTACGATCCTGTGATAGGAAAAATCTAGACTAGGCAAATACACTGAGACAGGAAGTAGATTAGTGGTTATGAGGGGTGGCAGAGGGGACACCAGGAGGGACTGTTTCATGGGACTGAGTTTCCGTTTAATGTGGTACGAACTTTTGGAAATAGATACTGATGACACTTGTACAACATGGTGAATATAATTAATGCTACTGAATTGTAAATTTCAAATAGTTTAAGATGGCAAAACATGGGTTATATTTATTTTACCACGATAAAAAACGGGTTCAAAGTTGTTAACATTCCCCATGTCTCTAAAAGAAGGAAGACTCAAAAGGAATGTCAGCAGGGTGCGCCTGCATCTGCCAACGGCCCCTACCCCACTCCCCTCCACAAGACCACACCTAGTCTCTCCTTTTGCTTTACTCCCAGAGGCTGTGACATTCACAACGGCAGGAGGACAAGGCCATTCCAGGCAAAGCCACTCAGCCCTCAGAATGAAATGTTTGGGAAGCAGGGGCTCCAAGCTTTCTATTCCCGGCCAGTGTGCCTGGGGACACATGGAGGGAGAGAGGAAAGAAGACTACAGGGCAATCAACCCCAGGCCACATAAAAGCTCTGGATGAGAGATGCCTGGTGAGCGCTCCTAACTCAACACCCTCAAACCACGGTGCACTGGCAACCCACCACTCCTCCCTCATGCACATTCGTGGTAGTTAGGTGCCTTGGTGTCAATTGTGACTCACGTTAACCTCCGGTGACAGAGCGGAAAAGCCTCATAGGTTTCTCTAGGCTGTAACTACAGGTTTGCAGCTGAGCATGTAACCACTGCACCACCAGGGCTCCTGCCTTTGTGCAGAGCATGGAATTTCTATAACCTCTTTGAAACAACGTCACCTCTATCATCCTAGGAAGCCTAATAGGAGCGGGGGCTGTGTTAATGAGTTTTTTAATTCCTAAAACCTTAGCAGAGTGGCCAGTACATCATGGATGTTTTAAGAGACATTTGTTAATTAAGATACGAAGCTTGGGTATAAGTGAGAAGCCACAAACAACGCCCCTGTGGCCAATGACTGTAATATGCCTCTGATTTTTGCTCCTATGACTCACAGGATTAGATAAATGTCTCTGGGTGTCCTAAGACTTGGAAACACAGGACTATAGAGACTGTGAAAACCTGAATACCTGTACACACCAAATTCATGAAGTGTGAAAGCCATTTAAGAGTTTAATGATTTCCCAGTCTACTCCACTTGCCTACCTCCTCCAAGCTGAACACCATGCAGCCCACGTTCCAATGGGTCCTTGAGAAAGTCACTCCCACATAAAATCCTACCCTCTCTAAATTCACGGGACAAAGTTTCTGTATTTATCTGAGCAGTTCACTTTGTTAGGCTACCACCCATCAGTGTATCACACTGTGGTAGTATGGGTATTGCTAAGATGCTAGAAGCTCTGCCACTAGTCTATCAAATACCAGCAGGGTCACCTGTAGCGGACAGGTGTCAGCAAAGCTTCCAGACTAGAAAGAAGCCTGGTGATCTACTTCCAAATACCAGCCCATGAAAACCTTATGGATCAAAGCAGATCATTATCCAGCATAGTCCTGGAAGATGCAAACATACCAGCAATCACGAGGATGGTGCAGGACCAAGCAACGATGCCCTGTCACATACAAGGCCCCCATGAGTCACTGCTGATCTGATGGCAACTAACAGCTACCACAATTTAAGTCAGAGGACATGTAAAAGCAATTTGAAAACATCCAAAACTACAAAAGTGCTGGCAACCTAGCTCTTGAATTATTTTTCTGTTTCCACAGAGTGTCTGGGTGTTACAAATAGTTAAGAGTGCAACTCCTAGCATTGGCAGTTCAAAACCAGCCACTCATCTGGGAAGATGGCCTGGTGATCTCCTTCCTAAAGAACAGTCTTGAAGACCCTGTGGAGCACAGTCCATTCTGCATCCATGCAACCACCAAGAGGTGGAAATGGCTCGAAGGCAACCAACCACTGACAAAATTGCAAACTCCTTGAAGGCAGTCATTGTGTTCTGTACATCTGTACACCCACACTTGGAAGCTGGTACCATTCTAAGCCCTTTATCAGCCAGGGACATCCACTGCCTCTCCCCACTTCTCCAGGTTCAGGTTCCCTGGGCCATTTGGCATGAGCTGCTGCCTGGTAAGCTTAAGCACAGGCACACAGATAACAGCACCACTGCTGCCTGGACCCTCGGCAGAGCAGGTTGTGCGAAAGAGCAACAGCACAGAAGCACACACACATGGAGGTCCCTCCACTTGACTGGGGCCCAGACCCTTCAAGCCACCTATGGATCTGTGCAGAAGACAGGTATTGCCTTACAACATGGCAGGGCAGCAGCTGGGCCCCCTGCCTGGGGAGGCAGAGTTGGCACAAGCTGGCCCAGCAGGGGCCTCTGTGTGAGCCAAGCCTCCTGGCAAATCCCTCCCTTTCCACTTGGTTGTGCCATGCAAGAAGGAGGTCTGAGGGACTGGTGCACTTCTCCCAGCTCCTAAGGAGCCAGGTTGAAACAGCAGCCAGCAGAGAACGAGAGCAAAAGAGTAAGACCCCATGTGGAAGAATCCAAATATCTCACATCAAGATTACTGCCTACATTTCTGTAACTTGTTCAATTCCAGGCATGCCTCCTTTCACCATGCATTCAATTCACTTTAACCAGATTCTGCATCATGAATTTGCAGAAAGGACTTGGAATTTCTGCCTCTGAGGAGCTTACAGTCTGGGTAGGAGTCTTAACCCGTGCTGTTGCAGCTGGGTGCCATGGAGTCACTTGTGACTCATAAGGCCAGAGAAGGGTTTTCTTGGCTGTCACCTCATGGAAGCAGATGGCCAGACCTTTCTCCTGCAAAGCCACTGGATGTGTTCCCACTGCCCAATTTTCAGTTAGCAGCCAAGCATGTAACCATTGCACCAGGCTTCTTTAACTCATAGAGGTTAGGAATAAAAGCTCAGAACTCAGACTGCCTGGCCTCTCATCAGCTTTGTGACCTGAGCAATTTATGTTCTCTGTGCCTCAGTCTCCTCGTCTGCAAAACACGGATACAAACAAAACCTATTCCACTGCCCCGAGGAACAAGTGAGTTAACACACGTTAAGTGCTTACAACAGACGTGCAGCACACAGAATCTAAGCGCTAGCTGGTATCTAATAAAATTACCCTGGATGGTCTTCAAAGGGAGCAGGTGAATGCCTCAGAATCACGTTTATGATTTGTACACCATGTGTACGTATGGTGTTTTCAGAAGGTGGTGTCTGAGACTCTCACCACCTTCTCTGAGCTGAAGGAAAGTTTAGTGAGGGAGGGGCTGCAGGAAGGCTTCATAGAAGTTACAAGGGACCTGGGCCTTCCAGGAAGGGTAAAAGTGAAGCACTGCTGTCCACTGGAACTTTCTACAGTGACAGACACGTTTTGCGTCTGCACTGTTCAATATGGCAGCCACCAGCCACGGTGGTCGCTGTGCACTTGAAACACAGCAAGTGTGACCGGCAAGGTGAATTTCACTTAGCTGAGTTTACTTTAATGTTTATACTTATGTAGCATTGCACTGGGAAAATCTGCTGCAAAGGACCACCTGGAAGTATTGAAAAGTAAAAATGTCACCTTGAAGACTAAGGGGCACCCGCCCCAGGCCATGTTATTTTCAATCATATCATGTGCATATGAAAGCTGGTCAATGAATAGGGTAGACAGAAGGATCGATGCCTTTGAATTGTGGTGTTAGAGAAGAATGCTGAACGTACCATGGACTGCCAAAGGAACAAACAGATCTGTCCCAGAAGAGGTACAGCCGGAGTGCTCCTTGGAAGCAAAGACAGCGAGACTGCGTCTTACCTACTTTGGACATGTTGTCAGGAGGGATCAGTCCCTGGAGAAGGACTTCATGCCTGGCAGAGTGGAGGCGTCAGCCAAAGAGAAGACGACCCTCAACGAGATGGACTTACACAGTGGCCACAATGATGCGCTTAAGCATAAAAGTGATTGTGGGCATGGCGCAGGACTGGGCAGCATTTTGTTCTGCTGTGCATGTGAGTCAGAACCAACTTAACAGCATCTAACAACAATAGCAGCTGTGTGTGGCTACCAGCCACCACTCTGGACAGCACAGAGCTCGTTAGTCTAGCGAGGCAGATGTTTCAGGCAAAGGGAACAGAATACAGAGCGATACAAAGCGGTCCATGGTACTCAGCAATTGTGAGTAAGATACACGGTGTACCCGGCAACTGTGAGGAGTGGCTGGCGGGGGAGGAGGCACACCACGGAGGAGCTCAGAGAGCCAGAGACGGGGACAGCAGGCCACATGCAAGGGGCTGGCACCTGGTGCTGATCAGCCTTGATACTAGAGCCAGCAGAACTGTGTGGAAGTTTATGACCAGTGCCAACTAGCAGCAGAAGTAACTTGGGAGAGAGATGAACCATCTGTATGACTCAGGGATTTCTTCTTCCTGTATACTGGATACTGACAGGAGGAAAGAACCCCTGAGTCGTGCAAATGGTTAATGCACTGGACTGCTAATGCAATGGATGGAAGTTCAAGTCTTCCAGGAGTCCCTGGAAGAAAGATCTGGTAGTCCATTCTGAAAAACCAGCCACGAAAAGCCCTCAGCAGCACAGCTCTGCTCAGACACACACAAGTTCCTCATGACAGGTACACTGGACAGCAACCGGTTTTAGGAGGCAGCAGGAAAACCAGCTGAAAGGTTATGTCAATGGTGTAGGTAAGACATGAGGGCCTGCATGCCATCGAGGCGACAATGGGACATGAGTCACTTGAGGAGTGTTTGTTAAAACAAAGTACAGATGGATTCTGTGATTGGCTAACACACACACCCACATACACACCTTACAGGATGCTAGCATTTCCTCACCGGTCTCCAACACAATATAAAGGAAAGGAAGTTTTCCACACACCATGACGGGAAGGAAGTGATACACAATACAGAGACGCAGTTGGTTCCTGTATATTTCCCTGCTCAAAGGAGTCTTATCCTGCTTTGTGGGTCACATATGCTCACCTCTAACTCCTTCCAACCAAAGCCTTTCTAGCAGTCAGCTGTATTAGAGGACAGACGTGGCCAAAGGCGTTAGCTGCCTCCCAATATCCACTTTCCCCTTCATCCTTAGTTAGCTGAAAGTCTGTGCTTCCTAGCTTGCAGTTATGTGTGACTATGGGACTAGGTTCTGCCTGATGAAACCGAAGTGTTCACAGCTTATAAGCAGACCCTTTATAACAGAAGGAGCATTTATGCTTCTCCTTTTTCTCTTTTCCTTCTCTCTTGAAATGCAGCAGATGCAATGGTTGGAGCTCCTGGAGCCACCTTGGGCCATGAATTGACCCTGAGGATGGGACTCACATACAAGGAGGAAGCAGCACATAGGAGGGGACCATGCACGCAGGGCACCAATCCTAAACTCCTTAACTTTTCTTTTATGTCAGAGAAGGAATCCTTCCTTCTGTGCTTGGGCCATTGTTTGAGTCCTCTCTTACTCGCAGCCAAATTCCTAAGTAACATTAAGAGGGGGCCATTATTCTGAGCCCAGAAGTACAAATTTCAGACTCTCAAGCTGTCAGACTCCATGTATATGTTTTCCTGTGTCCTTGGGTCTTGGGATGAGGCCAGCTAGAAGAGGAACTCAGGGCCTTACATCCCATGATTTCTTTGTAACAAGTGCTCTCAGAAGAGCCCACTACAAATGCCTTTTACCATGCTGGCAGAGTGCACAGGTCAGTGTGAAACAGAACTCCTAGTTTTCTCTGTGTAAAGAGAAGCTTGCCCAGGTAGCCTGACCCTGAGATCAAGAGATGTGAATTCAAAGAAAGACAGTACCTTAGAAGATGTCAGATAGCCACTATTTTTAGAAATTAAATAAATCTAGCCCCTTCTCTCCTGTGTGGTGCTTTGCACAAGGCTAGGAAATACATTACAGCTGCTGACAAACTGATGAACTGATGTTATAATCTCTTTAAATCACTTCTTCAAAGTGAAATGTACAAAGCAGGGCTGTCTTCAAAGTGAAATGTACATAGCTGATAGCTGTCTTAATTAAAGCAAAGAGGTGCTCTTTTCTCTTCAAGACTAAGTTCCCAGGAATTACAAAAGTTTTTCAATGGAAAAACGATTAATAAATAAACAAACGATTAAAAAAAAAAAACTAAAAAAAAGGCATGCAGGTACGGGGTAAGGAAGAAAGCTGTGGAAGCCAAGGAATGGCTGAGAAAGTCAGGGGAAAGAACAGATGAAGTAACCACATTCTGGAAGGTTCTTCAGAAGAGACCTAACTGCTGTGACCTCCTATGGAGTCCTTCAAAATTCTGCATGGAGCTGATCAGACAGGAGTCAGGGTGAGGCAGGGTTAGCAGGGGCAGGAGAGATCCTAGACACAGACTCTTATTTTAGAAACACCCTATCTCTCTAGAAATACCAGGCCTCAAAGTAGCTGGCACAGCAATGAGGGCACACTGAGTACTTCCCAGTGTCCTCAGCACTTCCATGGATGTGCTCACTTGTGCCTGCCCAAGGAGCCCTCGTGGTGCAGAAGTTAAAGCGCTCAGCTAGGAACTGAAAGGTCAGCAGTCAGAATCTACCAGCAGCTCCTTGGGGAAAAAAGACACAGTGAACAGCTTCAGTAAAGATGAAAAGATTAAAACTTTTGACAGATGGTGAGTTTAGAAAGAACTGTCTGCTGACTGAAGCAGAAATTGTGTGCAAGGAGCTGAGATAAGCATTTGCAAATATTAAGACTAACCAGTAAGACTGCTGCCCAGCAAGCGGATGACATGGCTGAGAACTTGCAAGGCAAGTTGTTAGAAAGTTTTTTAAAAGTCATTTGTGCTTTTTCTGTTGCAGCTCCCAAGAGCGCCCATATAAATCATGCTACCCAGCCGGCTATATTTATTTGTGATGTTGATGAAACTCGTGATGTATCCCAAGAACTTCTGGACACAGTCCCCGTGGCTGGCACAAGCTGAGGAACTTACTTTTATGACTTAAATAAGTCTTTCAAAATTTAATATAAACTGGTCTCAATTACTGGGAGCCCCAGTGGCACAGTGCTTAAGAACTACAGCTGCTAACTCAAAGGTCAGGAGTTCAAATCCACCAGTCACTTAAGAGCGGTTCTGTTCTGTCCCGTAGAGTCGCTGTGAGTCAGAACCAACTTGATGGCAACAGGTTTGGTCAAAATAATTAGTAAGTGTCACCACAGATGGAAACCCTGTGGGGGTTTCTATGGGGGTTCTATGCTGTCACATGGGGTCGCTGAGAGTCAGAATCAACTTGACCTGTCAGCAGACAACAACAAAGCCTGCCCAGGACTCGGGGTGATGGAATGGCAAAGCGGGGACCAGAATCTTCCCATGGTGCCACACACCAGGAGTTCAGGGACCCCGACATTCGACCCCAAACTACTTTCTCTACTTTGCTGATGAATGCCTCAATACCTAAACCTCCTTGCTTTGTAGGGCTACCCAATTTGCAAATACATGCACAGGACTCCTACTTAAATTTCCATTTTAGATAACAATAAATCATTTCTTAATGTAAGTATGACCCAAATATCACATGAGACATACTCATGCTAAAAAAATTATCTGACACTCCAGCCTAGCTGAGTGTCTTGTCTTTATCTACCCACTCTACCTTTGGATTAAATGTCACAAAGACGTGCCACCCCCTCAGAAAGGAAAACCCTGTCTACATGGCCTAGACTTCTAAAAATGTCCCTCTCAGTGTGAGGTCAGCCACACAGGTGCCGTCCCTTCACACACCCATGCATGCACACACACACACACACGCACACATACACAGAACCTCCTGCTGTGTCATAAGCCCTGAGCTGAGAATAAGCAGATTCAGAGACAAACACTGGAGACACCTTAAATCATTCAGCTATATCAATTGTCTATTTGCCATGAGTCGGATCCCACTCGATGGCACTTGGCTGGCTTGGCATTTCTCTGTATGAATAAACTGACAGGATTCTTTCTTAAGGGCACACCTGCACAGAAGGGAAGGAGAGACTACCAACAGCTACAACTGGAAGAACAGGGAAGGAAGAGCCAAGAGAGAGGAAGGAAAGCCAGGTGGGCAGAGTGTGTAACCAAGGCGAGGAAAGGGAACAGAAAAGGCAAACCCAAAACACGTAAGACTAACATCACCTCTTGGTCAGGGGCTATTCCGTGTTGCCTGGCAACATAAACAAAAACAAACATAAAGGAAAATGCCGATTTATAGCGGCCTGTGTGTGTCTGAGGACCCATGTGTGTCCCAGTACAGCTGTGCTCCTCAGGATTTTCAGTGGCCGTTCCTCTGGTGGCAAAAATACAACCTGATTTTCTTCAGCTGAGAAATGGGTCACTGCGTCACTCCTCCAAGGAATGCCTCGTTGCTTACATCAAGTCCATTCTGACTCACAGTGGCCCTATGGGACAGAGTAGAACTGTCCCACAGGGCTTCCAAGAAGCGCCCAGTGAATGTGAACTGCTGATGTTTTGGTTAGCAGTTGAACACTTACGCCACCAGGGTTTCCTGAAGGGGGGAAGGGACGGAGTAGCTATGTCACTGTCGTCATTTTATTAAAAATAGACAGCAGTTTTAAAAAGTTAAAAAAAGACACAGAAACTGGGATACGCGACCAAGCGAGTTGTGTCTCATCTGTGCGCTGCAGTGGCCAAGGGTGCCCAGTGCCTAAGGACACAGCCTACAGAAGCGTGTTCTGAGTGGAGTTACCCCCTGAAGCTTGTTCAAAGCCTCAGTCTACAAGCTGGACATCACTGCGGAGCTACGGAGTCCTGATTTGGACACAACAGTTCCTTGAGGAAGTTATCCTCATTCACCCATTCTGTAAAAGCCATGGGCAGAAACCCTGACCCCTGTGGATCACCGAGCCAGTCCACAGGCCACAGGGAGACACACGGGCTGATGTCCGCAGGCGGTGAGAGCCGTGGCCCCAGGAAGGGACACCAATTCTACCCCATTGCTAGTGGTTGTTGCTGTGCCCTTGCAGAAGGCACAATACTTGCCAGGTCCACCGCAATGCTTGTAAAATTCATACCCCATAAGCAATTTACGACAGTTGTGTCTACTTAAAAAACAAGTGTCTGCGGAGCATCATGGTTTCAGAGATGAACCAAATGCCAGAGCCCGCCTGCCCTCTAACCGCTGGCTCTTGTGGTGACAAACCCTACCAGTGAGCTGCCCAGAGACACAGGGCCACCAGGCAACACAAGCAGTCAGCCACACCCCAGGGAAAAGCAAAGGGGACAAAGAAGGGGAAACTATCCATGACAAAGCTCACACTTGACCAGGTAAGGGGGGAGTTCTAGTTTAATGCTACCCACCTGAGACACTGCTAGCAACCAGCCCCCTGGCCCACCGGAAGAGCAAACCTCAAGGTCTGCAAGAGCTACCTCGATCTCATCTACCCCAGTGAAGGACGCCGGAGGCCAAGCCAGCCAAGCAGGAGAAGTAGTCAACTGTAAAGTGAAGGTCTCTCCCCTCCACTTCTCTCTCTACAGACCCCAGCTTAATTCAAGTTTCTGCTGGGGTGCTGGCTGCCATTCCACCAGTTCCACCTGAGAGTGATCCATGTGATAGACCTTGACTGTAATCTTCCCAGAAACAGATACTGAGGTCTGTCTCCACAGAGCTAAGGGGGTCTGAACAGCCAATCTTTTGGTTGGTAGCTGTGCTAACCACTGTGCAACCAGGGCACCTTACTCTAGGCTTCCAGAATGCAGCCACTTCTCTAGAATCCCTAACCAGAATTCCACAGTAGGATGAGGTCTTCCAGGCAAGAGGGAGTTAAAGAGTCAACTCAGCCTTCATGTCATCAATCACCAGGAACTTGCTTTGGACGAGGCCACCCATCACTCAGCCATGCCCCTACCTTGGGCAGCAATGACGCAGGTCCCGAGAACTGGCCTGAGGTCACCCACAGGAAGCACGGCCAGGGCCACAGGGACGGACGTCAATCATCTGACCTCTCCACACACATGCCGTCTTCTAGGGGAAACTGCCACCCAGGCTTAATGGGTCAGTGGCTCAGTAGAAATGAAAGTGACCAGGAAGAAAGGAGGCATGACAAACTGGGACAAATGTCGCAAGAGAACTGGGACAGAGCGCCATGAGGGGAAGGAGTTTAAAAGGCCCCAAATTACTCTGAACAAGAGCCTTTCAGTT
The DNA here is from genome assembly GCA_028571685.1 of Heterohyrax brucei. NCBI lineage: Eukaryota > Metazoa > Chordata > Mammalia > Hyracoidea > Procaviidae > Heterohyrax > Heterohyrax brucei. The sequence continues at coordinate 24,880,738 of CM053149.1, read as the reverse complement.
AGTCCAATAAAGAAAACAGGGAATGCGCACATAGAGGACTTAGCTAATCAGAAACTTCCTGTGACCCTACAAATCAGTCATTTTTCCTACCTGTTGCCCTCAAGATATGCCAGGGTGTAACTGGGGCTTTCATGTTCTCACTAAATGCTGACTGCATGTCAGATGCCAGTCAGCAGCTAGAACCAGGCAGACCAGGGTTTAAATTTTAGCTTCCCTCCTTACAAGGTCTGTGGTGCCTGGGGCACAATACTGGTTAAGAGCTACAGCTGCCAATCCAAAGGCTGACAGCTTGAATCTACCAGCCAGTGATGGAATGGCCATCAGAGCTGTCGTCATATTACCCTCAATATCCTGAATGTCATCAAAATATCTTCCTTTCAGTATTTCCTGTATCTTTGGGTAAAGAAAAAAGTCATTGGGGGCCAGATCAGGTGAGTAGGAGGGTGTTTCCATATAGCTACTTGTTTACTGGCTAAAAACTCCCTCACAGACAACTATACAATGAGTTCGCAAACTTGCCACCTTGCCACCACGTGCAATGGCCACTCCAGAGACAGTTCCTAAATTGCTTTGAAGAGTGGACTAGGTGCTGGCAACGGTGCATAGCTTCCCAAGGGGAGGACTTCGAAGGGAACCACAGTGATATTCAGCAATGAGGTATGGAGCACTTAGAACACTTAAAGTTTGCAGACTTAAACTGTCACACCTCATAACTACATAAAGAAAATAAGTCCGTGAACCAACTTGCTTCAGCAATCAATGTAAAATTCTATTGATGTTCCACATGAAAAACTGACTTCCACCAATTTTGCCATTAACAGTTCACATTTCAATTCTGATGTCTGCTTTGTAATAAATGCTCTAATTATAAATGAACAGATGTCATAAAAAAAATTTAAGGACCAGAAACAAATATTACAACAAATTACTACACATTATTTTTAGATAGATCTTTTATCTTGCATGTCTAACATGTTATAATTAAAATCACTTCTTTCTATTCGTCACTTTTACAAATTATTCAGTGACTTGACATCCAACACAAAAGATGAAAAATGAAACTCACTTGATACACAAATTAAAACTTTTCATGTTAGGTAAATATTAACATTTCCAATATTTTGGGGATGTTTGCTATGTTTGTATTATATTACATTATTACTCATGCTAGTATTATATTAAATGCATGCCAGATTAAATCCACGTGTATGCCAAACATATTTTTAAAGTTATAAATATTATTGTTTGCAAAACTTAATATGCAACTCCGTGCATAAATGCAACACAGTTAAAAAGTAACTTGAATGAATTCATTGCAGTGGTTGACTTATTTGAGTCCCCTCGTGTTTTACACATCATGTGGGACCAAAGCTCCATCAGTTGTTTACCAGGATGTGCATTTGTATCATGGCCAACAGCACTGCTGACCCCCCTGATGGGAGATGCTGGACCAGCAGGTGTCAATAAAAATGAATTCAAGACCTGTTATCTACTAATATGGACATCCTGGCAGTGTAGTGGTTAAGTGTTAGATCTGCTAACCAAAGGGTCAGCAGTTCAAATCTGCCAGGTGCTCCTTGGTAACTCTATGCAGCAGCTCTACTCTGGGTCTGTATCAACTCGATGGCACTGGGTTTATCTATTAATATAAAGTGCCCTTGTCCAATAACCACTCATGCTGGATCCAACTGCATATTGGACAGAGGTAGCAAGAATAAGACTTGATAGCCCACCTCATATTTATTAAAAAGAAATAGTATACTCCCAAGAGACCCACCAAAATAGGGAGTTTCAATTACAAAGGGAGGGGATCGTAGCAGACAGACATCAACAAAGGTGCTGAAGTGACAAGGGCATCACAGCTGAAACACCTTTGTAGGTGGGGACCCTTGTCACCAGCCTGAATTGGAATCCCAGCTGGCACATTCTCACACACTGGTGCTGGTACCGATTTCATCTATTGTTCTGCCAGCTCCCTTCCGCTGTGGTGCTCACTTTCCCCTCTGTCCTGTCTGCTTGGCATCCACGGGTCTTTGCTTTAGACGGCTGGCGCCCTGTTTTGTTGATGTGCTGAGCATGTGACTACCTCGTTCAATGGGTGATAATCTATCCTTGGCCTCAGTTACCATCCCCTTCAGTAAGACGTGTATGTATGATACTGCTTTGTGGCCTCGCTGTTAGGATTACATATACATTATATACATGCCAAGCCATATATATAAAATTATATGAGATGCATTATATTACATTATACTATATACGTGTATGACATGTACATAAAAGACCTATTACCATAGACCTCGCCAAGTCAAACCCATTGACCTGAAGTTGATTCTAACGCACCGCAATCTCACAGAGCAGAGCAGAATTGTTGCGTCAAGTTTCATACACCTGTAAACCTTTAAGGAAGCAGACTGCCACATCTTTTCTCCCACCAAAAGGCTGATGGGTACAAAGGCTTGCTCTGTTGGTATTATATTACAAACCACCAGCCTTCTGGTTAGAAACCAAGCTCTTTAACCACCATGCCCCCAGGACTCCTGAATACAGACCCAGACACTTAGGAAATGCTCAACAAACGAGGGCTGTGGGTAGTGACTCAAATAACAGGCTCCGCCTTTCTAAGTCCGCTTCTAATTCTGCAAAATAAAAATAAAAAAAGCTTCCTCATGCATGCAAAGGGCAGAGGAAAGCACCTGTCACACAGTGAGGGCTACAATCACTCTCCTTGACTAACTGGGCAGCCCTTGTCTGCATGCGACATGAAAAAGACAGAGGGGGACAGGAGCTGGCCAAACGGACATGGGAAACACAGGGTCGAGGGAGGAGTGCGCTGTCACAGTACGGGGAGAGCAGATAGGGTCATATAACAAAGTATGTGTAAGTTTTTATATGAGAAACTGACTCAAATTATATGCTGTCACTTAAAATGTAATGATATTTTTTTAAAAAAATCACTCTCTTCCACCTTAACCTGTGACTTTCAGCTCTACCTTGCATCCAGTAAACGGTCACCTTCAGATCACAGACATCCAACCGCCTACCACCAACGCTCCCTGCACTCTAGCCAGTGACATTCCTGATGACCAAGGCACCCAGCTACCTCAGCTTTCACAGACTGAGTGAACCCCCCCACGCTTCTCTGCAATTGGGGCTCCACGCTGTCAGTGCCCCATTAGCTGGCCACCCTTTGCAGGTGAAAGCCGTAGTGTTCCTGACAACTCCATCTCAGCAGCTACCTAAGGTGCCCACAGCATCCCTCCCTTATTCTCTCAGGCTAAACCACAACATCAGAAACATTTACAAAAAGGCCCAAAGGTCCTTGGGCTCTAAGGCTAGTCTGCTCTATAATGAGGGAACAAAATGGAAAATAAATGACATCCTCTACACAAAGCAGTGAGCACAGTGGCTCTCCACAGGTAACTCTCAGACAGCGGGGCTGCCGTCCACACCGTTGACTGGGAGGAAGGGAGGCTGAGGAACATCCCAGGAGGACCAGGACAGAGGCCATGAGAGGAAAGAGTTTCAAAGGGCCCCAAATTACTTGGTATGCACAGATAAATAACTATAGACGAGCTTACAAACTATCCCTAAGTAGATCATTTTTCCTACCTGGTTTCCTCTGATAGCATCAAGGCCTGATCAACTTCAGGACTGCATCAGTCCTCACCCAACAGCCCACGGAGACTGCTTTCTGGCTTCTCAACCAAGCCTGAAGGCCAGGCTGAGATTTCAAGGCCCTCCCTCATCTAGCGACACCACTGCTTCCCTTCTGGTCCTTACAGACCCCTAGGCCTCCTTCCCCTGACCCTCAGGCTGACCACTCATCCGAGTCTGCATTCAACACTGGCTTCTCCCTCTGCTCTCTGCTCTTCTTTCTATCCACTCTCTTGTGCTTTGGGGTTCAGGGGCATCTTTCTCTACAGACCTGCCTGGTAGGCCACCCCTGTCCCCCAACACACACTCAGCTGTCACCTCCACTGGCTTCTTTCCCACATCGTCTACAGGCTGTGTTGAGTGGTTTGGTGTTCAAACAAATGAGCTTCCCAGCCAGCAGGCCTTTTGCCTTTGCCGTAAGACCCCTGGCCCTCCTCATGTGTCGGTGGTGTTTCTGGAGGCTGTGGCCCCCATTGCAGGCCCACGGCAGCCAGTGTAGACCAAGAGGAGATGCTCAGGAAATACCCTGAGATGCCTGTATGTGCCACTGTGCCAGCCTGCTGTCATTGCACAGTCTCACCCAGCTTCTCAAATGGGAGGGAAACACACACACTTGTACTTCAATCTGGATCAGTAACATGAAGATTCCACTGTGGCCCCCCAAAGCCCATTCCACACACTTCTACCAGACTGCTAAAAGGGAGTCAGCTCCCCAAGACAGGCCCTTGGCCCACTGTGTTCTCTGATATAGCCCAACTGCTTTCAACAGTGCCTGACATCTTCTAGGTGCCCAATGAACACTGGCTGAATGAAAGAATAAAGAAAACAGAGGGAATGTAAAAATCACTAGACAATTAAACACAGTAACAACCCATGTTGTTGCTGTTAGGTGCCGTCGAGTTGGTTCCGACTCATAGTGACCCTATGAACAGAAGAATGAAACACTGTCTGGTTTGCTCCATGTCCACAATCATTTTTATCCTTAAGCCCATTGTTGCAGCCACTGTGTCCACTCATCTCTGTGAGGGCCTTCCTCTTTTTCACTGACCCTCCACTCTACCAAACACAATGTCCTTCTCCAGGGACTGATCCTTCCTGATGGCATGTCCAAAGTATGTAGGACACAGTCTCACCATCTTTGCTTCCAAGGAACACTCTAGTTGTACTTCACCCAGAACAGATCTGTTGGTTCTTTTGGCAGTCCGTGGTACATTCCGCATTCTTCCTCAACACCACAATTCAAAGGCATCAATTCTTCTTTGTTCACTGTCTAGCTTTTGCATGTATATGACGTGACTGCAAATACCATGGCTTGGTTCAGGAGTCTTGAAGGTGACATCTTTACTTTTCAATACTTTAAAGAGATCCCCATACATGACAAATTATTGAGCCTAAGTCTCACCTCTGCAGAATCAGGGCCTCTCACTCTCCATTTATAGAAGGTGCTCAGCAAACAAAATCAATGTTCAGAATCTCCCAACAAACAAAGACTATCACACTTTGTTGCTCTATGACGAACACAAGAAATACACATGTGTATTTGTTTATGCTGCTGGAAACAGGACTCCCCATCCATTCATGACTCTTGCACATGATTTGCTTGGCCTTAAGAGATGCTGTTGATTAGACACAAGGGAAGCCAGCTGCTCTCTCTCATCAGTTTTGCTGCTCAGGCAGTTTTACCCTCGCAAGCAACTCAGGGTGTACCTGCCCTGTCTGGGGTCACTCTCTGCCCTCATCATCTCTCCCTCTTACAAATCTCCCTTCCAGCCAGTAGAGACCTGCTGTTTTCTCCTGCCCATCCCGTAAGTTTTTTGCCATGGTTAGTTGGGTTTTAAGAAGGTGGCATAGAAGCACAATGTTTGATAGAAAAAGAATACTCTGGAATAATAACTTACATTTCTGTTCTATGATCCACATACTTTACATGTACCAACTTATTTAATCACTTGGTAATTTAAAAAAAAAAAGGGCTATTAATACTTTATAGCTACTTTGCAGGTGGAGTTTATTCTCACTCACCCGTAACTCACCCGTAATTTATTGAATTGGAACAGGTCACGTGACTTACTCTAGCCAATAATGTGAGGTCCAACAAGTCCGCGAACTTAATTGTTCTGAGTGCTACATATCTCGCTGCTGAATGTCGCTACACTCACCTTTGAAGTACTACCCTTGGAAAGCTATGCACCAACTAGCCAGTGCCTACTCCACCCTTCAAAGCAATGCTGGAACTCTTTCTGGAACGGCCATTGCACCTGGTGGCATGCTGGCAGGTTCACAAACTTAATTGTACAGTTGTCTGTGAGGGAGTTTTCAGCCAGCAAACAAAGAACTGCTTTGAAACAACCTCCCTACTCACCTGATCTGGCCCCCAGTGACTTTTTTCCTTATCCAAAGATAAAGGAAATATTGAAAGGAAGACATACTGGTGACATTCAGGACATTAAAGGTAATATGATGACAGCCCCTTGGTCATTCCAGAAAGAGTTCCGACATTGTTTTGAAGGGTGGACCAGGTGCTGGCGTCAGTGCACAGCTTCCCAAGGGGAGGACTTCCAAGGTGACCGCAGTGATAGTCAACAATGAGGTATGTAGTACATTTTCTAGGATGAGTTCGCAAACTTCGCTGTCAGCCCTCGCACATTAACAAACGTAACATGAGCAGAGGCCTGCAAAAGGCCTTCCCCCCTCACACAGCATGTGAAGCAGCTCAGGCCAGCCTGTCAGATATTGAGACATATGAGACCCAGTCACTCTCGCCTTCCCAAGTGACAACCAGCCAATGGCCTGGCACATGAGGCCAGCCAAGAGCACCCAGCCCCCAGCCAAGCTGCCAGCTGACTGCACATGGGTGACTCGCCCAAGCTGACATCAGCTGAGTCAGGCCAAGTTCAGGAAACCTCCCTGGAAAAACTGCCAGCTAACTCAATGTTTTAAGGCACTAAGTTTTAAGACATTTGTTTCACAAGAAAAGTTAAGGCACCACTCCATTTTATAGATGGGGAAACTGAGGCACTGAGGTTAACTAACCTGCCCAAGGTCCCACAGCTAGTAAGTGATGAGTTGGGATCCAAAGTCGGCAACCTGCCTCCAAAAGTCAAGCATTACCAGCTATCCCCCTAACCAAGTCACTCTACAAATTTCAAATATCTCCTCACCTGACTACTTCTCTAAAGGAGGTCAAGGGCAGGACATGGACTTACAGAGCCATGTAAACAAGACACTATCTAACCCTCACTTCACATTTCTGTGTTCTGCCGATCAGGTTTGCCAAAAGTACTCTGTTCACTTTTTATACATTTCAACCATTTAAAAATAATAAAGGTGGGTCACCTGAACACAGAAGAATGAAGGACATCAAAGACATAAGAAAAATATGAGTCCAAGAGACAGAGGGCCACATAATCCAGAGGCTACATCATCATGACACCAGAAGAACCACATGGCCAGCCACCAACAGTTACTGCACTGACAGGGAACACAACAAGCCGTCCCCAACATAGCAGGGGGAAAAAAAAGAGTGCAGAACTCCAGCGCTATTAAACAAAGCAGGCTTGAAGGTGTAACAAACTGGAAAGTCCCCAGAAAACATGGCCTCTGAACTCTGTTAGCCCAGAACTGAAACTACTTCTGAAGCCAGCTCTTCAGACAAAGATTGGACTGGACTAAGGATGAAAATTTGAATCAGCAAAGAGTGTGCTTCTTGACTTAAGTAGATTCAGGAGACTAACTGGGCAGCTCCTGTCCAGAGATGAGATGAGAGGGCAGAAGGGGACAGGAGCTGACTGAATGGAATGAAATAAGGGGTACAGATGAGGAATGTGCTGTCACAGCATGGGGAGAACAGCTAGAGTTATACAGCAATGTATAAGTTTTTTATATGACAAACTGAGTTGGGTTGTAAACTTTCACTCCAAGCGTAATATTAAAAAGATAAAATAATAAAAATAGCAAGGGTTGGGACAGACAATGATAAAATGACAGGTCCAAGACCACTGTAAAGATCTGCTTAGGCCTCAGGAAGTCAAGTAAGCAAGAAACACTGTCACTGCCGTTGACTAAGTCACATGGGCTCCACCCCTGTCAGACTGCTCCCCTGCCACACAGTGAAGGCCAGATTGGCCTGCAGATAAGTCAGAGCAGCTTTAAAAACAAGCTCTGGCCCACAGACAAAAACTCTCAGATTAATCAAAGCCAGCTCCCTGTCCCTACCCTGCCCCGAAAAAAAAAAAAAAGAAAAGAAAAATTAAATGTCATGTTCTTATTCCTCTTGGCAGAACTTGAGCAAGTTGGACTTGGCTTCCAAGAGCTCTGGGTCAGCTCTGACTCACTGGCAAGCAAAGGCGTTGACATCAGAAGCAATAAAGCGAGTGTAAGTTTCTGATGAAAGGGTACAATTTCCACTGGCCCGACAGTTACCCATCTTTGTAAACTCATTACAGAAAACCAAGTTGCTGGGGGGGCTCATCCCTCTGTTGCTCCACTGAGATTCTGGATGGGCAGAGATGGGCATCCCAGACCCAGCACAAAACCATGACTATACCACGATCTCTTTATTTCAAGCATTTGTCAAAACGCACAGGACTACACAACACAGAATTAACCCTAATGTAAACTGTGGGCTTCAGTGGGTCACATGCAACAATGCTGGCTCATCAATGATGCAAATGTCACCAGGAACATTAGGTGTCCACAGGAGAAGGCCTGCTCAGGAAGATGAAGGAGTGCAAGGGGACTCTCCACATTTTCTGCACAATTTCTCTGTAAACCTGAAACTGCCCTAAAAGAAATAAATTCTGCTAAACCTGCCAACAAAACAGGCCAGGCGGTCTATCCATAAAATTACTGACAGTCAGGGTCCTCATTTTCTTCTACTGTCTAAAACAAGTTTTTCTTCAAGAAGGTGAAACGCAAGTCAGTGCAGAGATTACATCATTACGCACAATGCCTCACATACACCCCTGCAAAGACCTCACAAAGTAGCCCAGGCTGGTCCCACCCCACCCCCATTTCACAGATGGTGACACTGAGGCTCTGAGAACGAAATGCGTAGCTCCCCACACCTCCCTGAAGGACAGGCTTTGAAGGAATCTCTCAGAAACCATCCTGCTAGACACAGCCAGAAGGATGTGTACCGAAAGGAAGGGGTGGGATAAGACCAGAGGCAGAAAACAGGAAGCCCCACTTGACAGCAGCTGGAAAAGGACCCCACCCCCAGCTCCGTGGAGAAGGCCAGGGAGGAATGACAGACACAAACAGGCTCATCCCTCTGGCCCAGGCCCAACGCCCCACCATCCACGGCACTGAGATGAAATATCATTGCTCAGGGCCTCATTCCCCTGAATAGTCTCCCAGTTCCTTGACTTTAGACCAACAAGGTCCCAACAAGCCCAACAAGGGCTAAGGTGTGGGAGTCACTCTGGATCTTCTACTAGAGGCCCTTCCTGACCCACTTGCAAGGAGTCAGGAGATTTCAGGGAGGATTCAAAGACATTAAACCAAGCAAGCTGCCCTCAACACAGATCTTGGGCACCACCCGCCAAGCATGCGTCAGTCTCCCCCAGGGTCCGGGTATCCGATCAGACACTGTGACTCAGTGGCTTGCCCACGGGACTCAGTAACTGTCATCATTCCTGTCCTTGTGAGCCAAGAGAAGGGATGAGAGGAAGGAGAGATGCCACAATCTGCCTTCCCTCCGAACTCAGCTGCCTCATTTTCCATCACAGAGGATTGAGGGGCAAGAAAGAAGGGAGCGGTGTGAAACCCAGTCCACGTGCGTCACCAGCAGCCTGAGACCCGCTCGTCAAACTAAATCTGTATGAACCCAACCCAGAAGAAGCCGGATTTGCCAGTTGTGTTCCCGACACTCTGCTTAGCTGGTTACGAGGCAGGAAACCAGTTCTGGGAAAGAGGCGGTTGGAGATGAGACGCCTTTTCCTTCTCGAGCCTTTGTCTCTAAGCAAGGCAGCTCCAAGACAGTGGTTTAAGTGCCAAGAAGAACAGTCAAGCAGGAGAGGAGGACCAGGGGTGGCAGAGGTGGTGGGTGGCCAATCACAGCTGTAAGTACATTAGCCCCGGAAGGCCTCCATGGTAAAGTGGCATTTGAGCAGAAACGCAGAGAAGAGGACATGGGCCATGCAAATCTCTGGGTTAAGAGGGCGTCAAACTGAGGGAAGGGCAGGTACAAAGACACCGAGGGGGGTGCGGGTTAGGTAAGCACAAGGCAAAGGTAGACCACACCCATCAGCTGGCATCACCGGCCAGAACCACGGGCCCAACTTCAAGAGGCCATCATTCCAGCCCTCTGATCAAATAGTCCCTTGGCTGGGATTTTCAGAGACCTGGGCTCAAGGGACACAGGAGAGAAACCACCAGTCTTAGGGGGACTGTACCACTCTAAGTGCAGCCTGTACCTGTCCATTCTGAGACCACCCTGCAGTACTAGGCCCGGGAGATGTTCTTAATAAGGAGCTTAGATGAAAAATATTCAGCAGAGAACAATAAGTCAAAGTGTTCAAGACTTTCAGAGAAAGAGACTTGAAAACCTCCTCAGGATTTCTCCAACGTCTAAGTTAAATTATCTGGAAACATCTCCTTACATGTAACCCAAATCCTTCATGCTCAAATTCCAGGTCAAGAACACTACTGCTCTGAGCTATGGAGGCAGAGTAGGGGTAACTCGGAGAGAAGGTACCTCAGGGTCCTCAGGTTACCACAGCTCTCCTCAGAGTACCTTTTGGAGAAGACTTTCTTCTCCTTGGAAATGCCAAGTCCAGGGTGGGGCCCAATGTAAGAGGTCGCTCAGGCTTGCAGGAAACTAGAAAGTCATTGGGACCTTGGGTTGTACAGCCTAATTTACCAGCAAGGTTTCACGTAGCCACTCTGTCTGGAAGTACAGACAGTGTAATTGCCATGTTCCAACGAGAAATTCAGGATCAGAGCTCAGAGTACAAAACCCCAAAACATAGGTAGGATCTTAGCGCTGCTACAGAAACAAGAGGATCCCTTTCTGGGAATTTTGAGAGTTGCATAAGGGCAGGGAAAAGATGAGGAATAGTGACATCCTGGCCCTTCATCTCTTAGGGGTCTGATCTTAATATGGCCCTGTCACCACCTGTCAGTTTGTTGTCCTGTGATAACTCGAATGCTGCTATGGTGCTAGACATTATTTCAAGTATCAGCAGGAGGCCAGGTTTCATTGGCAGTTCTAGACTAAGACCAGGAAGAAAGGCCTGGTGATCTACTTCCCAAATCAGCCATGAAAACCGTACGGTTTACAACACGCCTGATACGGTGCCAGAAGGTGAGCCCTGAGGTTGGGACAGCACTCAAAACACGCAGCAGCTGCAACAACGGTCCCGAGCAGACCAACAACCAGAGAGTGGCACAGGCTTGGGCAATGCCTTCTTCTGTTGTATTGTGGGCACCATGAGCTGCAGGGAACTTAATGCAACCACAACTACCAACAACACATGTACCAAGGACTCACCCTACCACTATCTCCCCACAGCGCCCAGCAACACACACAGTAGGTGCTCACACACTGACTGAAGATTCTCTTACAAGTGGGGACTTAAGCCGCATCTTCTGTCACAGGATAAATGCACAAGAAGGAAACCAAATCATCTGTTAGTGACCTACAGTTCGAACCAACTGCTTATAGCTTCTTGGGAAATCCAGGCTCTTATGTCAAGTGACACTACAGAAGCTGACTGCAAAGGTGATTCATGCTGAAGAGACATGAAGCCGGGAGGCCTACCTGGGCTGAGGTCCATGAAAAGCCCCTAGGCCAGGGCCTGGCACAGCCAGTAGCGATCAGTAAGTGGGGAGACAGAGAGATCTTTCCCTTCCCCAGTCACAGGGCCTGATGACCAAGAGGTGAGGAAGAGACACACTCGACACATCAAGTCACATCTGGGGCAGCCAAGGGCAGACACTCTGAAATCAAACCTGGCTTCCAAGCAGCAACCCCAGCAACTGCCTGACCACAGCTCCCCCGCACCAGGAGAAACTGGTGGGAGGAACACTCCAGCTGGGCACCCCTCACCCTTTCCATCGCTGCCCACATTCTGGTTTCAGTTCCTCGGCTGCTTTTCTGGGCTGTCTGAACAGAAGAATCAATACTTCAAAAGAAAGAAAACAGTAGTCATGGAGTCAATTCCAACTTAGAGTGACCCCATGTGTGTGCCAGAGTAGAACTGTGCTCCACAACATTTTGAAGGGTTAACAACACATTTTTCAGCAAGGAAATCACCAGGCCTTTCTTCCGAGGGATCTCTGCAGGGACCTGAACCTCCAACCTTAGGGCAGGAGCTGAGAGTGTTACCAGTTTGCAGCAGCCATTACTCCTAAACAACAAGGAGAACCTGAGGAAGGAAGCAAGTATTCCTCCCGCTTCCTGACCGATGTAGAAAAGTGGAAACGAGGAGTAGGAAAAGGATTACGTCTGGTCTTCTGGACACACTCACGTGTTGTACACGCTGCTCTGGCTCCCTGAGAACTGCACCCGGGCACCGACTCAGAAATCAAGGCAGCGCCCACTCACAGAGCCATCCAAATGCCAGGACCCACGCCCAAGAGCTGGAATGCAGGCTGATTACAGGAGGAGGAAAATGAACGGGGCCGACTTCAGGCCCAGCTGCTGACCAAGTCAGGGCTGTTGCCCATCGCACAAAAGCTGCACTCCTCACACCCAGCAGACACAGAACCAAAACCCCCAAAAAACCCAAACTCATTGCTGTCAAGTGGATTCCAACTCAGAGCAACCCTACAGGACAGAGTAGAACTGCCCCACGTGGTTTCCAAGGAGCATCTGGTGGATTCCAAAGGCATACCGCAAACACGGGTGGATGAGGGTAGCTGCAGGGGAGATGCTCACTCACCTGCCTCGCGACCCTGCGCGCCTCCCAGTAGGGCTTCGAGTCCTCCACGGCTTTACCAATTTTCTTCACCAGCTCGTCCAGTTTCACGGTGGCTTCAACCAGAACAGCGCGGAACTTCTGGCGCGCGTCCTGCAGCCAGGGGAAATCAAGGAAACACAGTTCAGTTCAGTCTTCAGAAGGACACTGAAAACATCGGCTCTGCCTCGCCAGAAACACCGAAGAGGGACATACACCACCAGCTGCTGCAGAGTTGATCCCATCTCATGGCCACCCATGTGCGTCAGAGCAGAACTGGGCTCCACGGTTTTTGGTGGCCCCAAAATGTCACCTCTGCATGGACTCTAATAACTCTCGGCTAGTGGTTGAGCTCTTAATAATCTGTGCCAGCAGGGACTCCTCCACCAATACCTAAAACAGACAAACCTAGATCATCAAGTTGGTTCTGACTCATGGCAACCCCAAGTGTTACGGAGACGAGCTGCTCTATAGGGTTTTTCTCGGCTGCCATCTTTACAGAAGCAGATCACCAGGCCTTTCTTCTGTGTTGCATGGATCTGAACCACCAACTTGCAAGTCAATCAAGCTCAAACCATTGTGCCCCCTCAGGGGCCTTCACTGACACATGAGTCCTCTAAAACAGCACCTTTACTGGACAGTAGGTAGTGCTGCACCACCAACAGGACTTGCTGTAACCACGAGAACCTTCTACCATCTAGGCTACCAGGTATGTTAAGCCACTAGCCACATGTGACTATGGGCAGTTCAAATGTGGCTAGCTATACTGATTGTAAATGACCTAAATGTACCCATAAAGAGAAAGAGTATGACAGAACTAACTAAAAAAAAAAAAAAATGATTCACCTGTAAGCTGCTTACAAGAGATACATTGACCAACGGACAGAAATGAAAACCCTGATGTAAATCCATCCACCTGTGGTCACCTGGAAGAACCTGGTAGCACAGTGGTTAAGAGCTACGCCAGCTAAGCAGAACGGTCAGCAGTTCAAATCCACCAGGCATTCCTTGGAAACTCTGTGGGACAGTTCTACTCTGTCTACAGGGTCACTATGAGTCAGTGCTGACTCGACAGCAGTGGGTTTATGGTTAGCTGATCTTCAACGAGGGCCCAGAGTCCATCAAATGGGAAAAAGACAGTCTTTTTAGCAGACAGTGCTAGCAAAACTGGACATCATCTCATACCATGGAAGAAAATGGACAGCATTATGCTGAGTGACATGAGTCAGTCACAGAGGGACAGGTGTTGGGTGACATCACTACTAAGAGAACTCACAGACAGGTTCACACATACAGGAAAACACTCTTGGATGGTTACCAGGGACAGAAGTAGTGAGGATGACAAAAATTTAAAAATAATAAAAATAAATGGAATTAACAATATTTACACTTAAAATAGCCACGTATAGTTCACGGCTCCCACAGCGGGCAGCAGTGGTAAGTCTTGACTCAAGCTCTATCCAGACTCTCAGCGGAAACATCCAGCTCACCATCCCCGGCCACTCCAGGCCACGATGATGGTGTTGTTTCCTACACTCTCAGAACGTCCTCAGCACATGTCACAGTGAGGGATTAACACAAGTGTGGATCTACCACACGCTGGCCCCGTGCATGGCACTGACTTCAGGGCTTGCGGTCTGGCGGGTAGGGAGGCCACTGCAGCCCAGCCCAGAAGCCAGCGCCAGGAGAGTGTGGCACAGGGGCCATGCAACCCAGAGGTGGATACCCTTGCCAGGCTGGACAGGGGTCCAGGGACACTCATGGGAAACTTCCAGGCAGGGAGCAGCTATACCGAAGGCAATGTCTGAACAGGGGGAAGGAGAGGAAATATGGGGTCCCCAGCAAGCAGGATAGTCTGTGCTCAGTGGAGGAGGGGAGGAGGCAGTGCGGTGTTTGAAAGAAAATGAAACAATCCAGAAATCTGGAATGCGGAAAATAGCAAAAGGTATGTGTGCCCAACCATCCTGATCTGGGCCCAGACAAGTCTAGAAGGTCAGAACCACAGGTGGACAGAGCCGGGCTGAAACACACCATGAAAGCCAACAAATCAGGTTCATGGGGCACAACAGGAAAAGTGACAGGGCTGGGACAACATGCTGGAGGGTCAGATGTACTCCACAGAGCCAGTGTACCACGATCCTGTCCCCTTAGCCTTTGCTTGTGGCCACATCTGTGTGCTCGTGTCCCTGTGAGTGTGTATGTGTTTGTACGCATGTGGGCATGAATGTGCAGGGTGTTTGAGTGTGTGTGTGTGTTTGTGCGGCTATGAGTGTATGCACGTGCCTATGTACCAGTGGGAGCAAGATGTCCAACCAAAGGACAGCACATGATCACCAGCCATGGCCCTGCTTGGTTTACGTGTCTCTCTGTTGGCTAGAGAGGGCCTGCCTCACAAGTACACAACTAACGACCTGAAAATTTATTCCTTAACACTGAACTGTAGAGGTCTCTTGAGCCATCGGGCCCAGTGATACAGTGGCTAAGGGCTCAACTGCTCATCAAAAGGTCAGCAGTTCGAACCCAGCAGCCACTCTTTGGAACCCCCACAGGGCAATTCACTGTTGGAATCCACTCAGTGGCAGTAAGGTTTTGGTCCTAGGCCCTCGGGATGCTTACAGCGGGGAGGGAGGTTCTGATCAGTCATTCTATGACATTCTCCTCTGTCACATCATGCTACGAGCTGGCCAGCTGGGTCTGACAACAGTGCCTAGTCTCTGGGATAGGGCGTCTGCTTCTATGGGCTTTCTCAGCTCATGAGCAGGTGGCACTTCTTTCACAGCTTTGCTCCCTTCCCCCAGCCCGGCTTCCTCCAACCTGTCTGGCCAGGGCTGTTGTCACCAGCAGACAAGACCAGACTCGTTCTCCTGGGGAAATGCCACAGATGTATGGCATCTCCTGGGCTCTGAGGTTGCTCAGGGGATAGCGAAGCCCCACAAGGTAGTGCCAGGCTTGCTGACCAAGGCTGCTGAGGACAGTGGGCAGCAGCGGGCTGCCTGATGTCTGGGCTTTCACCCAACAGACAGATTCAATCCTGG
This sequence comes from Heterohyrax brucei, assembly GCA_028571685.1. NCBI lineage: Eukaryota > Metazoa > Chordata > Mammalia > Hyracoidea > Procaviidae > Heterohyrax > Heterohyrax brucei. The sequence continues at coordinate 24,865,146 of CM053149.1, read as the reverse complement.
TTATTAAACCTCCTTCTGTGAGGCCCTTAGCACCTTAGCTTTTCTACAAGCCATTTCTACTGCCCATAAAACAAGATCTCACAAAGAGGACTGTCAGAGGAATAAAGGAGAAAGAAAATATAAAACCTCTAACAGCAGCTGGGCACAGAGTAAAACAAGAAAAAAAAAAAAAACCACATTGCCACTGAGTAGATTCCAGCTCATGACAACTGCATGTATGCCACAGTTAGAACTGTGCTGTTCCTTGGGCCTCATCTCCCCTCTCAGTCCCCAAAGCAGTCATGTGATCACATCTGGCCAATCAGACTGCATACTCCCAGGAACATGTGACCCATCAGGCCCAATGAGATTTCATTCTGGATCTTTTCTGAAAGCAATGGAAAGAGACTTTTTTTCTACTGAGATGGCTAAGGGGATGGAGTGAAGGCCTGGAGCAGATGGCAGCCATTGTGTCACCACGCGGGCTGAACCTGACAGAAAGCAGCTAGCTGAGAAGAAACAAGGGAGAGAGGCAGAGACAGAGAAGCCAACTCCAAGGCCACTTGGAGTCTCCAAAGCCACCCACGCCTTAAAGTCTAGCCCCATACTCTATGTGTGAGGGTCATGCCCCATACTCCGCCACCATGGTCCCCACCACCTTTGTTTCAGCTACACTGAATTGGATTTCTGTCATTTACAAGTGAACTGTAAAGCATGGGATTGAAAAATACACTTATGGTGATACCAATAGAGAGGGAGAGAAGGGCCATCCCACGTACCACACCACGGCAGCACACTAGACTTAAAGCCAGTCTACTGCTAGGCCACCTCTGCCCCCAACAATGCCATCACGTTTCTAAGGAGCTGTGTCTGAGGACCTTAATCTCACCAAAAAGCATTCCTTAAAATCTATCTTGAACATGCCCAGAAAACCAATGTGCCATGACTGGTCTCTGTTTTGACTTATTTCCTAATTCAGGAAGTGACTTGACTGCAGTTCTTTGGCCCCTACAATTACAGATCCACACACCTTCCAAGATCAGAGGTAGGGGTGGCTTCCAGGAATCCGCACAGAGGAAATGGCAGCTTTCCCACCATTAAATGATCCCTGGAGGAGAGCTGTTCCGAAGCACAGATGCATCTCCGGAGACGGAGCAGACAAACCTTTTACCAGGCCAGAAAAACAAGTCACTCACCACCCGAGTACTGTTTACCAGCTGATTTTCCACAGCAGCCCTCGAAGGAATTCTAAAAGTGTTCACGCTGCTTGGATGAAGCTTCAGATCTTCACATCTGAAAAGTGTGTCACGTCCGTAGTTGAGTCAGACTGAGGGCAGTTCATTCAAGCAGAGAACTGCTGAGGGCCTCTCTGCCCTTTGCAGTGTGTCAGACACACAGCCCTGCATCAGGGAACAACTCCAGCAGACCCAAACTGGCAACAGAGCCAGGCGGCACCTCGCTGGGGACATGCCTTTGTTGTCTGGCTAATCTCCTCACCTAATCCTCAGTTACCTCACTTGGAAACCCAGAATGACAGCCTTTTCCCTTCATGAAGTTTGTCTCAGAAACAAGTGAGACTAAGACGGGACACCAGTGTTTTAAAATAACTGTCCTACAAATTAAAGACAGCACCATATTGCAAAGGATTTCTAGCGATGCCATTTATAAATGCACCACTTTCCCTGTGTAGCAAGATTCCACAGGCACAAGATTAATGGCAAGATTAACAGCCACAACAATCGGAGCCTTACAGCAACCCTGAAAGACGGGTTTAGCAAGAACCAGGATTCCTGGCTGCAGATAAGAACAGTGGAGCCCTGGGGATGAACCGCTCTGCCTGAGGTCGCAGAGCTTTAGATCTTTTTAGAAAGTGTCAAGTCCTTGGGACAAACTGCAGCCTTTTGGTCCAGCGAGCCTTTCACATCATGGGTGGTTCTCAAAAGGTATTGTCTGGGAGTCCTTTCCAGAGACGTACAAGGTCAGAACTATTTTCAAAACAGTCTGAGATGCTGTTTGCCTTCCTTCTCCCATGAATGCTGAGGGACCTTTTCCTGAGGGGTGTGACAGGTGACATCACAACAGAGAGAATGCAAAAGTGGACAGAAGAATACAGCACTCCTCTACTGAGCCAAGGATTAGCCAAAAAATGCAAAACAGGTATTTTCATTAATTTTTTTTTGTTTGGAAAAATATTAAAACATACTAGTTATGTTGGAAAGCCTGGTCCCACAGCGGTTAAATGCTACAGCTGCTAACCAAAAGGCTGGCAGTTCAGGCGATTCTTAGAAACTATGGGGGCAGTTCTACTCTGTTCTACAGACAGTTGCTATGAGTTGAAATCAGCTCAATGGCACTGAGTTTGGGTTGGGGGAGGATATCACTTATGCCAACATGTAGTAAGTATACACTGACACTGTTAATCAATACAAACAAAAATCTGCTTTTGTCTTTTATTGTTATAAAATACGGATTTTTAAAATGTCTTAGTTTTAATTTCTAATATACCCAACTCCTCACTTATCAAGACAGGTTCCAAAGACCAGGTCATCATGCAAAATCAGCATTACATGACGATCAAGGATGAGGCATACCAGATCACAAAGAGAGGATGACGACCTCATGACATAACTGCCAAGTCACTGAGAATCACAGCTCTCTGGGCTACTTAATAACTAAGAGCGTAAAATGTCTGAGGCCAGATGTGGGGTACCACACACCATGCCTGCCCTGCAAAGACCAACCAGAAACGCCTGTGCGTTTTCAACAGGAGTCAACAGTCATGCTTCCTCAGATGTTTTTTTTTAATCATTCTAACTTGTCACAGAGAAAGCCTCCATTAGCTACTACTATAGCTTTAACACTTTTTTTATATACTTGTTAACCTCCTTTTTAAGAAACAAGGAGCTAGTCTTGGCTACGGGCCTCCCACAGAGAAAGATGCCTGGCTAGAAGATGATCACCCAAATAATACATCCCTGGAAACAAAATAACATTATCTCTGGAAAGGCCCCAACTATCTAACAAATACATAATATCATTCTTCAATTTAAAAAGCTCCTTTTTAAAAACTTTATTCCCCTTTCTGGTTCTCCATCTATAGTCATGGAATTAAGTTTCCTTTTCAAAGTACAAATGAGTCTATTTAAAGGAAAATACAAAATAAATAGTACATGCAGTACTGGGATTTGATTTTTTTTTTTTTAAAAAACTGACAAGTGCAGAATACCTGAAGCCAGGGAAGCAATCATGCCCTACAATAATTGTTCAAGTCTATTAGCAGGAACAGTCTAGACTTGAGGACAAAGAGCACGGCTGGAAACACTCTGACTTACTGAGAGTTGTCTTCTCATCCATCCCATCTACTCTTTAAGTACACTTGTCACAGCTACTAAAACACACAAAGAAACCACTTTACATACTGCTTGGATGAAAAGGAACTTGAGTGCTCTCCAGAGCTGTCCACTCGAACTTTCCACAGTGGTGAACCTGTTCCATACGCCTGCCGCCCAAGGCAGAAGCCACCAGCCACATGTGGCTGCATGAACGCTTAAAATGTGGCTGGTACAACTAAAAAACAGAATGTATTTTTTATTTCTTTACTTAATTTTGGCTGGCAATTTGAACGATAATTTCAATAGCTGCATTTGGCTGGTAGCTCCCATGCTGGACAGCACAGGTCTAGGCTCTAGACCCTTAGATCTCATCTGCTTCTCCACTTTGGGAATCCCTGGGTGGTGCAGACAGTTAAGAGCTCAGGTGTGAACCTAACAATTGGAGGTTTGAGTCCCCCCAGAAGTATCTTGGCAGAAAGGTCTGAGGACCTGCCCCCCAAAAATCAGTCACTGAAACCACTATGGAGGACACTAGTACTGTGGCCCACTGGGGTGGCCATGAGTCAGACAAAACTCCATGACAAGAGGTTCCTCCACGCTGACATATCACACCAGCTCCTCAGGCTCTCAGGCTGCCTTCCCTGTTTGCCCCTGCCTGATTCTTCTGCTTTCAGTCCCAGCTCCCAGGGGGACAGCCTTCTACTGCCCTGTGAAAGGGGAAGCCAAGACAACCAGATTCCACCTTTAATAATTTTGCAGCAGAAAGAGAATCTGAGAGATGGCACCAGAGTGCAGTGAGGGCCACAGAAGCCAAGGCAGAGACCAAGGCACAAGGACGCAGGAGCCAGGAGGAAGCAGAGGGCGACAGGAGGTCAAGGTCAGATAATGGGCCATGCACGCTCCATCACCGTGCAGGTCCAATGCCACACCAGTGTCTCATCCTTTCAACAAGGATCACATGGCTACAACTGTTTTAAAGTGACAGAAACAGGAATAGAAAGAAGAGGAAGAGAAAAGCAAGGGCCTGAGCTCCCTGCCTCCTGGTTCCTTTTCTCTTCCCACCTCCAGCCCTGACTTCAGCAGCACAGAGACTTCATGGGGTGCCTGCCAACCCCACCACTTCCTCCTGTGAGGACTGTCCCCTCCCACAGGGCGGAGCCTCACTGCTGCCATGTCCCCAGTACAAGGCCCTCTCAGAACAGAGCTGAGGAAGCCAGGAAAGGGAAAGGAGAGAGACGGAGGAAAGCAAATGTGGGGAAGACGAGGGCGCACCAGACGGGGTGGCATCTAATTCTAAACCTGCAGTTACACGGCCATGCCAACAGAACCAGGACACTGCTGGGAGTGAAGAGGGTCACAAGTAGCAATTGCACTTGGAAGAGACATAAACAAGGCCATCATGATCAACAGGGAGCCATTCTCTCCCAAGTAGATCCAGTTACACTTCCTCTCAAGCTCCGTGAAACACTCCCATAGCCTTTCATAAACCTCCCTGTTATGTGGGAAACCCCGGTAGTGTACCGGTTAAGTGCTACATCTGCTAACCAAAAGGACAGCAGGTCAAATCTGCCAGGCGCTCCTTGGAAAACCGATGGGGCAGTTCTACTCTGACCTATAAGGTCACTATGACTCAGAATTGACTCGATGGCAGTGGGTTTGTTTGTTTGGTCCCTTTTATTTAGACCCTCTGAGTGGGTTGTTTAAACACTACGTCTGCTAACCTCCACCACGTTCTCCTTGGAAACTCTATGGGACAGTTCTACTCTGATCTCTAGAGTCACTATGAGTTAGACCTGACGACGACAGTGGATTTGGTTTGGGGTTTTGAGTGGGTTGTGGTACGGTGTGCAGGGAGTCGTAATGCCAGCTTGGCCTCCATCAGCTCTAGTCTCCTGGCCAAGCCCAACTCATCTGAACAGCCTCAGTTGACAAGGCCAGACCCTGTTCCTGCTGCCCAGCCCAGGCCCCCACCCACACCACACGGCTGGCCCTGGTTCAGGACTGTTTTTGTCAGCTAGTGCTGCTCTAACAGAAATACCACAGAGTGGATGGCTTTAACAAAGGAAGGTTTATTCTTAACACAGTCTGGCAGGCTGCAAGTCCATATTCAGGGTGTCCACTCCAGGGAAAGGCTTTCCCTTTGTCGGCTCTGGGGGAAAGTCCAGTATTGCATCAATCTTTGTCCAGGGTGCAGGAACCTCAGGTCTGAAGGACGCACTCTTCTCCCAGTGCTGCTTGCTTGATGGTGCGAGTTCCCAAATCTCTGCCTGCTTTTCTTTCCTTTTATCTCTTGTAGGATGAAAGCATTAAGGGTGGGGCAAGCCATACTCCAGGGAAACTCCCTTTACAGTGGAGCAGGGAAGTGATCTTATAAAGGGATTTACAGTCCCACCCTAATCCTTTAACATACAGCATAGGAAAACCACAAAATGGGGGACAGTCACAAGATACTGGGAATCACAGCCCAGCCACATGGCTACACCTATTTCGGGGGGGCACATAACTCAATCCATGACAAGGACCAAAAGGCTCCCTCCACCAAGCGGAAAGATAACACGGCAGGCATCCCAGTTTCCACTTGCAAGTTTCCCTTCTCTGACACTAACCAAGGAGCTCTGGTGATGCAGTGGTTAAGTGCTCGGCTGCTAACCATAAGGTCCGTGGTTGGAACCCACCAGCTGCTTTGTGGGAGAAAGACATGGCAGTGTGCGTCGGTAAAGATTTACAGCCTTGGAAACCACATGGAACAGTTCCGCTCTGTCTTACAGGGTTGCTGTAAGTTGGAATCGACTCATTGGCAGTGGGTTTGGTACTTTTCGACATGAGTCTCTGAGCCTTGGTGGCACAGTGGTTAAGACCTCAGGGGGTAACCAGAAAGTCAGCGGCTGGAATTCACTGTTGCTCCTTGGAAACCTCATGGGGCAGTTCCATCCTGTCCTTGTTGAAATGAGGAAGGGTGTGGTAAAAATTGGAGGTATTAAAGAAAGCCCCAGGAAACACTAGCAGAAAATACCATAGAATAACAAAACACTGTCACAAGACAAGCCTGGGGACAACCTTGCAAGTGACCGCCTGCAAGTGACCCCTAGACCTTGACCACATTTTACAACTAATAGGAGTTAACCAATCAATGTAAAGGTCAGTTCACCCTTCCTGCTTTGCAATCTCACAACTTAAATATTGGGCGCTGAGGAAACTCGTGGCATCGTCGCCCCCTGCTCTGTGTAGCTTGGGGTGCGTCCCTGGTGCACCAGTATTTTTCCTATTGGGCATATTTTTTTAATAAAATTTAACCTTTAAAGTAACAGTGTCACATCTCGAAAATTGCGGACCCTAACATCCTATCAACCAAAAACCAAACCAACTGCCATTAGGTCAGTTCTGGCACATTGCAATCCTATTGGACAGAGCAGAACTGTCCCAACTGCCCAAGTAGCATCTGGTGGACTTGAACTACCGATCTTTTGGTTAGTAGCTGAAGCACTTAACCACTATGTCACTAGGTTTTCCCTGTCCTATAGGGTTGCTATAAGTTGGAATCGACTCAACGGCAGTGGGTAAAGCCTTCTGAGACCTAAGTAGAACAATTGCCTCCCAGGCAGAGGGCTCCGGTTTAGAACTCGGTTTGGCTTAGAATGTCTCTAGACAAGACAGTGAGCACCGAATCCTATCCGCCAGAAACAGGCAGCATGACAGCCAGCCATCCCATCTGATCCACCAGACCAGGTCCAGGCGGCTTCCCATTGGAGCAGTGGCAGACGCCGAGATCTAAAAAAGGGTCCTGTGCCTCGGAGGCTGAGTTACGGCAGGTGGCAGGTCTGGGGATGGAGAAAAGGCTCTTTGGTTTTTGTCTTTTTAACTGTTTAACTGAAAAGCATTTCTGACTTAGAAAAACTGACGGTAAGATGCAGACAGTTGCCCCTTTACTGATGTTAGGGGTTGAATTGTTCCCCCTAAAATATGTGCTGGAATCTTAAGCCCTACAGCTGCACATACACCTCTGTTTAGAAACAGGGTTTTCTTTGCTGTGTTCATTAGATCGTATTATTCGAGTAGGGTGGGTTCTAAATGGAATTGCTTCCGGGTTATACTGATAGCAGGGTGGAGATGAAGGCACACACCGGGAAAGAGGAAGGCAAGATGAGAAAGATGTATCTACAAGGATTGCTGGGCAGTTAGTGAAAGTGAAACAGACATGGATGGACTCCTCCCTATAGCCACACCCTGAATTCAGACTTCTAGTCTCCTGAACTGTAAGAAAATAAATCTCTGTTCTGCAAAGCCATCCACTTGTGGTATCTGTGTTAGAGCAGCACTAGGTAACTAGTGTAACAGCACTACAATACAAAATAATTTGTATTTCCTGAAGACAAGAAACCCTGGTGGCGTAGTAGGTTAAGTGCTACATCTGCTAACCAAAAGGTCAGCAGTTCAAATCCACCAGGCACTCCTTGGAAACTCTATGGGGCAGTTCTACTCTGACCACTAGGTTCCACTATGAGTCAGACCCAACTCGATGGCAGTGGGAAGAAGAAGGAGAAAGACAAGAATGTCATGCATTGAATTATGAACACCAAAACGTGTGTAGCCTTTGGCTGGGCCATGATTCCCAGTACTTTGTGTCTGTCCTACGTTTTGTAAATTTTCCATGCTGTACATCCTAATCTCTACCTGTGGTTAATACAGCTGATTATGTCAGAGAGGATTAGGGTAGCACTGTAACACCCTTCGTAAGGTCACCTCCCAGCTCTGACGGTAAGAGAGTTCCCCGGAGCGTGGCTTGCACCACCTTCTATATTTTCACCCTTCAAGAGATAAAAGGAAAGGGAAGCAAGCAGGGAGTTGGGAACCTCACACCTTCAAGAAAGCATGCCCTTCAGACCTGAGGTTCCTCTATCAAGATGCTCCCTAAGCAAACACTGGTACAACACATGGACCTTCCTCCAGAGCCAGCAAAGCAAGAAAGCCTCCCAAGGCAGACACCCTGAATTTGGACTTGCAGCCTACTGCACTGTGTAAGAATAAATTTTCCTTTGTTAAAGCCATCCACTCGTGGTATTTCTGTTAGAGCAGTAGCAGATGACTAAGACAAGAATATCCTCTTACATAATGAGAGAACAATGATCAAAATCATCAGATTAACAATGATACAAGACAGCTACTCCTCACTTATGGACTCCCTGGTTAGCTGACATTTAGCATTTATGACAACAGTGAAAAATCTACTATTTTGTGCATTAACAACGTACATCTGGCAGTAATAAATGCCACGGTGCAAGGTGACAGTAACACTGGCTGTGACGGTTTAAGGTTTTGTATCTGATTGGCTAGCCCATGATTCTCAGTGGTTTGGCAGTTAAACGTAATGATATAATTTAGCAGTTAGGTAATGATGTAATTTCACAGTTTTGTAATGATGAAGTCATCTTCCACATTGTGATGTGATGTAGTCATCTTCCATTTCTGCATCAGGCCCATCTCCCATACAAGCTGGTCTTTGAAACCTAACCACATCCATAAGTGAGGAGTTGGGTGTACTAGTAACGTAGTCTACAACTTAATTCAAATCACATCCACTGTCCCATTGTTTGTCATGGATTGAATTATATCTCTCAAAAACATGTGTTGTAAATCCTAACCTCTATGCCTGCAGTTATAATCCATTTGGGAAGGAGTTGTCTTGTTAAGTTAATGATGTAGGATTAGTATAGAGTGTATGTTGAGTCCATCTGTTTAGAGATAAAAGAGATTAAACAAACAAGTAAACGGAGCAGAGATGGAGGAAGAGAAACGTCAAGCCACACACAGATCACCTGAGAGAAAATGCTCAAAAGAGATGTCTCCTTCAAAACCAAGAAAAAAACCTGATGCCCCTAGAGACAGCACCGTGAATTCAGTCTGCTAGCCTCATAAACTATGAGAAAATAAATTTCTGTTAAAGCCACCTGCTTGTGGTGTTTGTAGCAACACTAAATAACTAAATGAATGTCTTTTATAGTAAAAACAAACAAAAAACCTTTTCTTTTTATGGCCCAAGATCCAACTCAGGACCCACAGGCTGTATTTAGTTATCATATCTCTCTGAATCCAGACAGTTTCTGGAGCTTTGTCTTTTATAACCCTGACTTAATATAAATACATGCAATTATTCTGTAGTGTGCCTCCCCACCGGAACAGATTTGCTTTCAAATCATCACTTATGTTGATGGTACACAGGTCAGAGCCACCAGGATGGAATTTAACCGATAAACAAAAGTGTACATATTCCAGGGCCCACAGTACCAGACACATGGGGACAAAACCCATCAGCCCTTGCAACTGTCTGGCACACAGAGGGATCAGTCCTCACAAGGCCCTGGAGGGAGTGACTTAGGTCACATAACCACCCCCCCATAAACACTCACAAACACACAGCTGGAAATACTGACAGGGCCCAGGGCTTTCTCATCAATGATGAAATGCATGTTTTTAAACCCACAGGGTTCTTGGGTAAGAGGACGCATTGCTGAAACCACAAGTGAGCTATTTCCAGACTTATAACTTAGTTCCTCAATTTCAAGGTCCATTTTTTTCAAACATTCACACTCAGGGGACAGCTTAGACAACTGATGGGTGCATTTCCCAGTGGTGGTGTTTCACTACCGGAGGCTCCAGCTGTTTTTATATTACATACAAAATTCATTTTAAAATTTACAGGAGTTTGCAAAGGGAAACCTGGCCCAGCCTCGGAAAGCGCTGTAGAGCCTTTTCCCCAGTGGCCAGAGGAAGCAAGCATCCGCCCACCCCAGCACTCCAGGCAAGCCAGCTGTCTCACTCCTGGCTTTTGGATAACCTCTCCCCTGACTGCGGCTCAGAGGAAGGGTAAGAAAGAAGGGTGCAGTGTGTCAAAGAATTAAAGCCAAAGATATGGAGAAAAAGACCAGAAGAAACAGCTGAAGAGAGAATTAAAAGCAGTTGCTCCTTGGAGCAGAGCTGGGTGGAGGTGAGGAGGAGTGGGCAGAAGCTTTCATTCTGCCGTTGTAACTTCTCAGGACTCATTTTATTTGGTTTGGTTTTTGTTTGTTTAACTGGGTACAAGTATTGCTTCAAAGAAATGTGCTATTAAACCTCGTGCGGCCTGGACTGACCAAAGGGCTTTAGTCTTCACTCCCTTCTGCCCATCGCACCCAGATGGCAGATGGTTCAGAATTCGTTCAGCATGGGGCTCGATTAAAATCAAAATCTCAGCATTGTATGACATCGGAGCTGGAAAAGACTTTGTCCATCATTTAGCCCAGATGCCACCATTCCGCAGATGGGGTCACTGCAACTTCAGAAGGTAAAGGTCGTCTCCTAAAAAAAATGCACATCTGGCTAGGACCAGGGCAAAGACACAAAACCTGGTCCCTGAAGCCCTAGACCAGTTCTTTCAATCTCACGCACTTCCCTGGAGGCCTCTGAATGTGCACCCCTGACACCCCCAAACACAAGGTACATTTACACACATGAGCTCAGGCCTCAGACTCCTAGATTCACACTGGTTCCACCACCAGTTGGCTGGGTGACCCTGGAGAACAGAGGTAATCTCCATTTCTCATCAGCATCCCTAAGGGGTGCTATGAGAATCCACAGGCTAAACTACACAAAGCACCTCGCACAAGACCTAGGACAATAAGCTTTCAGTAAACGACAACTATTTCAATATGGGAGTACTGGTGATGCAGCGGTTAAGCTGCTAACCGAAAAGTCAGCGGTTCGAGTCCACTGTTCTTCAGAAATCCTATGGGACAGTTCTACTGTGCCCATAGTGTCACTTCGAGTCAGAATCTACTAATGCAATGTTTTTGTTGTTTGTCTTAAACTTACTTCTATGTAGGTGCAATGATTTACTAAATAGCAAAGGGTGGGAAGGAAAGGACCCAGATTCATGAAACACAGTGTGCCAGATACTTCACAAACATCGCCTAATTTAGTTCTTAACAGCCTAGCAAGATAGGTATTAAAACTCAGAAAAACAAAAATAAAATAAAACAACTTACTCAAGACTACATTATTAAGAGGCAGAGGGACAATTCAAATCCAGTTCTCTTGCATTCTAAAACTTACGCCTCCTACTACCGTATCCTATATGGCTTAGTCTCTACTGGGTCCAAAAGAGTTTTCCTGTACTTTTTTAAAAGAAAAGTACTCACAACTGGACCAATAAGCAACATCATGATAAACTGGAAAAAGATTGAGGTGGCCAAAAATTTCATTTTACTTGGAGCCACAATCAATGCCTATAGAAGCAGCAGTCAAGAAATCAAAAGATGCACTGCAATGAGCAAATCTGCTGCAGAAGACCTCTTTTAAAGTGTTTAAAAGCAAAGATGTCACCTTGAATACTAAAGTGTGCATGACCCCAGCCATGCTATTTTTAATCACATCATATGCATGGCAAAGCTGGACAATGACTAGTGAAGGCAGAAGAATTATTAACACCTGTGAACTGTGGTGTTGAAGAAGAATATTGAATGTACCATAGACTGCCAAAGGAACAAACAAATCTGTGTTGGAAGAAGTACTACCAGAGTGTTCCTTAGAAGCAAGGATGGCGATACTATGTCTTCCATACTTTGGACATCTTATTGGGAGGAACCAATCCTGGAGAAGTACCTCATGTTTGGTAAAGTAGAGGGTCAGCAAAAAAGAGGAAGACCCTCAACGAGACAGATGGACACAATAACTGCAACAATGGGCTCAAGCATAACAACGATCGTGGGCACGATGCATGACAGGGCAATGTTTTGCTCTGTTGTAAACAGCATCACTATGAGTTAGAACTCACTCAGTATCACCTAACAACAGTAACAGCAATGCTTTCTTCACCCCCAAGTTTCATAGTGTTAAAGTGATTTTCTTTAACAAGTTCCAACTAGGGCAGTAGATCCAACTTCTAGCAAGCAAAAGCAACACCAGGGTTCTCTTTCCCCAGGGGAGACACTAGCAAAACCAGTGACAACGAATGCACACAGCCTGTCAAGTTGTTCAAGTAATTTTAGAATCCTCCTCCTCTAAATTTAAAAAGTGTCTGCCTAATTAGTCATTATACTTCTGGCTGGCTGCACTCATTTTCTTTAACAGACATTAAAGTCATGGCATAATTATTCCTCAGACAAAAGTTTTACAAAATGAGCAAAGCAGCAAAGAATTCCCCATTGCAGACTCTCAGCACTGCTTACTTTGACTGTTGCTGGCTTGTTTAGGGTCATTGGCAGAGCTAACCAAAGACCTTGCTCTGCTGGCTGGTGAACCATTAACACAACTCAAGGGGATGCTGTGAAGCGTGGTTGTTTATGAAATCAACACAAGAGGAAAGGGTAAAAACAGATGTCCTGGCATAAAACAGGCCATTCGTTGTCTCTACCACCATCATCATGACTATGGAGGCTTTTTAAAACATGGCTTCAAGTCAGATCCGACTCAACGGCACTTGGCTTGGATCCAAGTTTTTTGACACTCTTCCTGTCAAGAGGTTCGTCTGTGAATCTCTCCTGAATCTGGGTGGGTTAACAGCAGATGGAGCCAACAGAAGTGACGCCAGGTAGCTTCCAAGGCTGAGTCGGAAAGGCCATGAAGCTTCCAGCTGGTCTTCTTGGGGTGCCCACTTCGAAGGAAGTCAAGACAACAGGTAGGAAGTCAAACTTCCTGAGACTGTCACGCTGGAAATGTCACATGGGGGTGCTTTTGCTGACAACCCAGCTGAGGCTCCCAGACATGTGAGTCAGGCCCTCTTGGACATCGGGTCCAGCCGAACCTTCAGATGTCCACCACCCCAGACGACATCTGAATGCAACTGCATGAGACTCCTCAACCGAGAACCACCTTGCTGAGCCCTCCCCCAAATTCCTGACCCACAAAATCATGGGCAAAACAGAATGGTTGTTTTAAGTCATTGCATTCAGGTAATTTGTTGAGCAGAAATGGTAACTAGAACATTGAGGCAGGACAACGACCTTATTTCATCTCTTCTTCCAGGGAGGCTGAAAACCAGGGATGCTGAAAACCAGGGGAAACCCACCAGCTTCAAATCTATCAAAATAAAGCTGAACTCCCGCTTGCACACTGGCAACAAAAGGGTGGAGCAGACGAATCAAACACCATTCATCATGCTGAGGTTCAGCTGGATGCCAAACAATGTAAGTTTGTATTAAATGAGTTGGCTGCAGTTATGATAAACAGTGGATATTCCTCTCATTGTCTCCCCATTAGCAGTTTCTGTCAGAGCAAACATTAATATCTCTTAGATAATCCAGCCAAACACAGCCAAGGAAAAATCAGGCAAGAATAGAACTTTTTTTTTCATCTTCCTTTAAGGAAACAAAAGGGCCTAACTCTCTGAGAGCTGCTTTTGCAAATTATTGAGGACTCCTTGGTTAAGACGCATTGCATAAAAACAAGATCGTGTTTACTGCTGGAAACATCTCTGTGGCCATAGAGAGATTAAGTAAACTCTCAAGGAGGAAGGCTGGGCAAAAAAAACTGGGATGCCTGCCAAAACGATGATGCTCAATAGATGTTTCATTCATCCAGCCAAAGCGCACACACAAACCTCCCAACCATGTTAAAAGCCCCTACAATAACGGCTCCCAAGGAAAAATAACCAACCTACATTAAAATGCTCCAGTCCATAGGGACCAGAGCTCTCTGTACTGAAGGGTGTCCCTTGGCTTTTCAGGGCCAACTTGGAGATCTGGAGATTCTAACACCTAACCATTTGTGTGGTACAAATGGTTAAACACTCAGCAACTAACAAGAAAGTTGGAGGTTCATGTCCACACAGAGGCACCTCAAAAGAAACGCTTGGTGATCTGCTTCCCCTAAAATCAGCCATTAAAAACCATACAGGAGAGGGTGCACTCAACAAGTGCTGGTTGAGTGGAGACTGGAAGAGTGAAAAAAAAGAGTGTGCAGCCACAGGGTGACGGGAGCAGATACAATTGCAGAGTGGTGGCTGGTTGGGATTTTATATGGAAACTGGACTTGGATTATAAACTTCCACAGTAAAAAAATTTAAAAACAAACAAAAAACCCTACAGAGTGCAGTTCTATTCTGCAACACAGAGGATCACCGTGAGTCAGAGCTGACTTGGTGGTAACTGGGAAAACAAGCACCAGGACAGCAACGGATCCATCAACCCCACAGCCTGTCTTCTTTTGAGACGGGGGCACCACGGACAACCCAGAATCCGAGGGAAGGCATGCTGAATAAATCCCACCATGTCATTACCACTGCCGTCGAGTCGAGACAGCAGACAACTTATATTAGCACAGCAAGGGTTCCAACTGAGAGGCCAAGAAAGTTTACATATCATCTCATCTAGGTTTCCAGCTTAAATTTTTTTTTTGAGACAATATGGTCCATCTCCATATCCGATAGCTTTTTTTGTTCTAGCTGACAGCCCACGCTAACTAACATCACTTTGTTAACATGGCTCCAGTGAATGAGGTTGTATAGGGAAGCCAGCTGGCGCTGACAAGGCTCCTTCCATTCAGAAATGATGCTAATATTCAAGTTCATTATTCATATATAACCACCGAGTTGGAATATCTAATTATTCTTAATATTTGTAATGTTTCCCACTAGTAAGTCTTGCTGAGTTTTTTCTCTTTTTTAAGTATATAAATGAGGGTCTCTTGACTGTGGGCAATACTAAAATGCCATTAGAGACCTTTCTATGCCTTCATGAATCAGTACAGTGAGAGCTTAACAGTGCAGTCATTAAGGCAGGACTCCTGATCCCGAAAGGTTTTCCTACCAGCATTCATCATTCCTAATGCTCTACCCACAGAAATGCATTTATTTGGCTTATGAAGGCATCTGTGTTTTTTCTTCACCTCCTCCCCATTTCCTGCATATAAAGTACGTGCATTTGCAAATAACTCAGAAAATACCGAAAAATAAAAATAAGGACCAGCACTCCCAACAACTGAGCAATGACCATGGACGGCATTTGGGTACACATCTCTAGGGCTGTGCTTCTCAAACTTCTGTGGTGAGGGGTTCTGGTCTCTCCAACCCATTAGAAAGCAATACTTCCGTAAAATACAATAAAAATAACTAGAGAAGTTAAATTGCTTAAAAAAAAAAGTTCCTAAACTCTCACTTTCAGTTTCTGTATTTACTTCACATTGAATGGTAAGAAGCAGCTATAAGCCACACTATGAAAGACTATTGACTTTCTCCCCTGCATATACACAGACTCTTCTACTCTTAGTATGTTTTATTCATACACTCCATATGCAGCTGCGTGTACACATATAGGTTTATAACCTCATGTTTCTTCCTTGAAGTGAACAGGGCTGTTCATCCATATTCGCACATCACCCTTGTTCAGTGTGAAAGGGTACCATGCCAACATCCCAAGCAGGGCAGGATCTCACATCCTCGAGAAAAAGAGAACGCAAGGTCTCACTTTACCTGCACCCCAACTGTGCCCAGGGCTGGCCCTACCCAGAAGAGGCTGGGGAACGGACAGTAGGACACCGCACAGGACAATGCCTACAGCCACCAGTCCACAAGGCCCAGTGGCTTTGATTCTGACTCCAAGTAAATTAACAGCAATTCATTCTGATGTTCACTGTAACCCTGTGTGCAGGCACAGAAATGAGGTGCTGAGGACACGAGACAGAGAGCCCCAGTCCCTGCCACCCAGGGACTCTGAGTCTAGGACACAGCCAGATGAATATGTACTAGAGAAAAGGACATGTGCTCTGAAGTGCATGAGACAGAGGGGTGGTTAGCATGGACTCCTGGACCCACCCCAAGGAGATTCTTAAGTCAGTCACTCTGGGCCGGGGCCCAAGATTCTGCAACTTGAACAAATTCCCAAGTCATGCTGACGGTGCTGGTGTGAGGACCACACTTTGGTGGTATTGCTCTAGAGCAATGGTTCACACCTGGGACTGCCTTTCCGCCTCTGGGGACAACATTTGCAAGTCTGGAGCCACGTCTGGTTGTCACAACTGGGGACAAGGGCAGGTGCTACTGATCTAGTGAACAGAGACCAAGAATGATGTTAAAAACATCCTCCAGTGCACAGGCAGCTTCTAACAACAAAGACTCACCCAGTCCAAAATAGGAATGACAGTGCCAGGGTTGAGAAAGCCTGTGCTCGCACAGATATTTGAAGTCCCTAAGCCTCAGTTTTGTCATCTGCAAAATGGGAATGCTAATAGTACCTAGGAGCCCTGGTGGTGCAGTGGTTAAAAGCGCAGCTCTGCCCCAAAAGGTTAGCAGTTTGAGTCCACTAGACGTTCCTTGGAAACCCTACTGGGGAGCTCTACAGTATCCTACTGAGTTGCTATGAGTCAGAATTGACTCAATAGCAATGTTTTTTTGTTTTCGTTTTTTACCATTCTCATTGAAGGGGGGAGACAATAAAGGCAGGAAAGACAACCCAGGATGCCTCATAAAACCCTTCCTGCAAATGTCCACACACTCCAGCCCTCATCTCACTCCATGGCTTGCCTTGTACCACTGCTGGGACAAGAAGACTGAGGGCCAGAGACTTAGTAATTGACCCAAAGTCACACAGCTTTTGAGGGGCAATCTACTGCTATGCACCCACTCAAACATCTACTGAGCACCTAAAGTGTGCCAGGTAAATACCAGGACAGACTCACCCTAACAAAGCAGGGCTCACTCAGGGACACCCATTTCCACAACCCAGCAGCTGGGCCTGGAAGAAAGCCCTGCTGACCCACTGACTGCAAGTGCATCTGCCATAATCCTGCCTGCACAATCTTTCCCTGGCCCAGGCCAGGTACTAGTCTCTTTGACAAAGAAAGGTCATGATGAGGGCCTGGGGAGAGCAGAACAGAGGCAACACCAGGCCCCAGCAGGTGGCTGTGGGAGCCCTCCCCATGTCCTACACCCGGTGGGCCCTCAGCTCCCCTAAACCAGCCAGCCAGCTGGGGACCCTCACCTTCACCCTACTTCAAGGCTCTGAGAACACGCTCTTGTGCCAGTATCTTCTTCATCCTCCAGTCTACCCAGAGATGTGGACAAGAATCATGTCCCCAAATTCACAGACAAGGAGTCTGGGGCCAAGAGCCCCTCAAATCAGTCAACAGACCTCAGATCTTAATCCATGTCATCTGACTCCAAGATCACTGCCCTTCCCCACCTACCTCTTCCTCATGGCGTTGACTATTTTTTTCTGATTATAAAGTAATATAGGCTCAACACAAAAAGGTATTTAAAGAAAATATCTAGAAAAATTCAAGGATCATAAATATCCCACATCTCATCTCTCAGATAGGTAAGGTTACTAGGAGTCAGAATCGCCTCTACAGCAACATGGTTGATGCTGCTGCTGCTTTTTTCACCTCCCGTATAACTACTGGAAACCCTGGTGGTGCAGTGGTTAAGTGTTACGTCTGCTCACCAAACAGTCAGCAGTTCAAATCCACCAGACACTCCTTGGAAACTCTATGCAGCAGTTTCTACTCTGTCCTACAGGGTTGCTATGAGTCAGAATCAACTCAACAGCAGTGGGTTTGGGTTTTTTTCCTTATACATATAATAACTAGAAACCCTGTGGACATACTGGTTACATGCTACAGCTGCTAATCAAAAGATTGGCAGTTGGAAACCATCCCCCAGGTGCTCCTTGGAAACTGTGGTACAGTCCTACTCTGCCCTATATGGTCACTATGAGTTGGAATCAACTGGATGGCACTGGGTTTAGTTTGGGGGTTTATACAATGACTAGTGCATCAGACATTTTAAAATAGCGTCTACATATGCTCATCGGGAACCTGTTTTTAACGTCTTACTCTGTAAAGAATCAACCATGTCATCCTTTTTAGACCAGAGTCTATCAGTCATTACCTGTACACCGCATTTGCGTATTTAGTCAATCCTCTGCTGATAAGCAGATTTGTAAGTTTCCAACATTTCAAACACTACTGCAATGAACATTACTGGCCCCATATTTTATCCAGCAATGGCTGGGTCAAAGGTCAAAGGTCACTACCCCCTAACATTCTGGCAGCAGTGGGTAGAGGGAACTACAGAAGTACAAAGCCCGAAGTCATACCATTCAGAAGGCCGCACTTTAATGACCTCAAGTGTGTTTGTGTTTACAATCAGCCAATCACCAAAGCGTCCCATAAACCATGCCTGCATCCCAAGCCTTCTGGAGCTGCAGATGCTCTCTGCACTTTCAACTCTCTCCTTCCTCCACCCACAGGCTGCTCTGAGCACTAGTCTATTCTGTCCCAGGACCTGGGGCCTTCAGGCTTCAGTGCTGACGCCCTGACTCCAGAAGAGCCCCTGCTGGCCTCCCCAGGGTCCTGCCCTTCCAACTCCCAGCTTTTATCTTCCCCTATCACACATGCACAAGTGTATTCAAGAGACAGTACGCTCCTGTAGGCACGAAGTGCATCTCATGCTTTGTTGACCACCATGGTCCCACACAAGAGAGGCACGTGGTCCACAGCTCCACCTAGGTCCTAGCACACAAGAGACACGTGGTCCCCCAGCACCTAGCACATGGGAAGCACATGGTCCCCAGCACCCAGAACCTAGCACACAGGAGGCACATAGAGCTTGCTGCGTGAATACCTTGGTCCAATGTTTACTTTCACCAAATCTCACCTGTGTCAAGGAGATTAGGTCTCTCCCAGCTGGCTCAGAAGTCTGTCCCCAGGCACTGAATTTGGTATCAGCTTCAAAGAACTGTTACTTCTCACTGTCCCCATTAATTTACGCTTTCAAATGTTCCCTAGCACTCTCTTCAAAACACAACCAATATCATACAGTATCCTCCTCCCAGCACACAAGAGACTTGAAGCAAAAAGTGCCAGGATGTGACAACATAGTCCTTTCAGAAAGGAGTCTTTGCCCTTCCCTGAAACTTGTGCTAATTCATGAAAGACAGGTCAGGCTGCTTCTAATTCACCCCCAGGGTTTTTAAACTAAAAAAAAAAAAAAAAAATTAAGGGAAAACTTTTGTGGATTTCTGGAGGGCAAAAGGAAACCCTGAGGTATAATGGTTAAGAGTTACAGCTCTTAGCCACGAGGTTGGCAATAATCCAAAAAACACAAAACAACAAATGCTAGAGAGGCTGTGGAGAGACTGGAACTCTTCTACATTGCTGGTGGGAACGTAAAATGGTACAACCTCTTTGGAAAGCAATCTAGTGCTTTCTTAAAAAGCTAGAAATAGAAAATACCATACGATCCAGCAATCCCACTTGTCAGAGATTTCGTTGGGTCCCCCCCAAAACATATGTATTGATTTGACTTGGCTATGAGTCCCAATATGGTACAGTTTCTCCCATGTGTTGTGAATCTGGCCTCTGTGATACTGATGATGGAGAATGGGCAGCACTTGTGCTGGTGAGCAAGACTCCAGTTACCAGCTGCAGGACAGAAGGGAAAGAAGTGAGCATGGAGAGTTGGGAACCTCACACCACCAAGAAGGCAGCACCGAGAGCAAAGCACATCCTTTGGACCTGAGGTTCCTGTGTTGAGATGCTCTCTTGGAACTTGAACTCAGCCTACTGGACTGTGACAATTTCTCCTACTGAATGGACCTATAACTCATAAGTGGATTTGTGGCTTACTGGACTGTGTCAATAAAGTTTATCTTCATGAAACCATCCGTTCATAGTATTTTCAGTTAGAGCAGTACCAGGTGACTAAAACACCACTGGCTGTTACATGAACAGATACATGTACATGAGTGTTTACTGTAGTTCTGTCCACAACAACAAAAAGATAGAATCAACCTAGATGCCTAGTAGCAGATGAATGGAAAAAAACTTTGGTATATTCACACAACAGAATACTATACTATGCAATGATAAACAACAATGATTATTTTAGGAAGCATTTCATGACCTAGTATCAACTGGAAGACATCATGTTGAGTGAAATCCATTAGCTACAAAAGGACAAGTATTGTATGAGACCACAGTCACCAGGATTTAATACGTACACAAAACCAGACCTCTTTGATGGCTACAAAGGTGAAGAGGGAAGGAAAGGGCTGCTCACAGATTAGATAGTCAACAGGAATTCCATTAGGTGAACGGAGTGACAACAGGCGGTAGAAGACAGGTCAGCATACCTGGACTACACCGTAAACTAAAAGGTTTCCTAAATTCAACCCAAGGGTAGAGTAGCAGGGATAGGAGTCTGGGGACCATGTTTTCAGAGGACACTGAAGTCAACTGGCATCACTAGCCTTTCGCTAAGAGAGTCTTCTGCACCCCACATTGATGAGTGGCATCTGGAGTCTTAAAAGCCAGCAAGCTGCCATCTGAAGAACATCAACTGGTCCCCACCCACCTGGCACGGATGATGACCAAGAACATCAAGCCAGCCAAGTGCCATCAAGAACATCAAAGACATGAGGAAAAATGAGTCCAGGAGATAGACAGGCACATATGATTGGGAGACTACATCAGCAGGAGACCAAAGAACCAGATGGTGCCTGGTCACCACCAAAGACAGCCTTGATAAGAAAGACAATGCAGAGTTCCTGACATACAAGAAAAAGGTGTGTAGATCAAAAGCTCGATTAAAAGACCAGAACTGATGGTTTGACAACCCGGAGGCTCCCCTGGGAACATGGCCCCTAGACTTGCTGCCAGCCCTGACTTGAAACTGCTACCAAGGTCAACACTCCAGACAAAGAATGGACTGGACTTGGGGATACAAAGTGAGCATGTATGGGGTTTGTGTACTTTATAGTTTTATACGTTTATAGGAGATTGTGCTATTGGTTCCTACCTAGAGGGGAGAGGAGGGAACAGGTGTTAGTTAGAAGTACACTAGAAGTATAGAGGGACAAGGAGGAACATGCTGTCACAGGGTGAGGAGAGCAAACAGTTGCAGAGATGGCCATGCAAAACTGACTTGCATTATATACTTCCACTTAATCATAATTTAAAAAGAAGAAGAAAGAGTTGCAGCTGTTCAGTAGAATGTTAGCAGTTCAAAACCACTAGAAGCTCCCTGGAAACTCTATGGTGCAGTTCTACTCTGTCCTATAGGGTCATTATGAGTCAGATTTGACTTGAGGGTGGCAAGTCTGGTGGTGTGTTTTTGGTTTGCTGAAGAGGGGAAAGTCAGGTTCTAGGGACAAGCTGTATACAAGTTTAGGAAACACAGACATCCAGGATTAGGTAATTTTTCAACTTGATCTGCATATCTGCTCAGAAACCATCACCATCCAAATAGTGAGGCAAAACGCACGGACACTTTCAGAGAACGGCCTTTGCCTCTCTGGGGAACAGCAGTTTGGAGAGTCAGGTTCTGGTTACTCAGAGGGGCTGTCTGTGGTTAACCTGGCCTTGCTTTGTCCTCTCTTCCTTCTGCCTTTGACCATTTCACTGCACAAGAAGAACCTGCCTTTGGAGCAAGCAAGGGGAATAATGAAAACACTCAGTGATGCTAAACAAATTACTGGCGTCGAATACTGCAAATCTGACAGAGAGATTTAGAAATTTATCGGGCTGCATCAGATTTCACAAACATCTCAGAAAAGATGGTTCTATGTAACATGCAGAAACCCTGGTGACACAGGAGCTAAGTGCTATGTCTGCTAATCAAAAGGTTGGCTGTTCAAACCTGCCAGATGCTCCCTGGCAGCAGTTTACTGTCTTACAGGGTCGCTATGAGTCAGGAGAGACTTGACGGCATGGGTTGGGTTTGGCTTCTATAAAACACATTTTAAAAAAGACATGAGGATCTTCCTTACTTTTATTACCGTAGGTGGCCTGCCTGCTACACTCCTGAAAGGTCTGTTTCTCTCTGACCCTGTCTCCTTTTCCTTGATACACTTTTCAGCCCACTCCCAGCATAAAGGTCCCCCTTGCTGGTCCTCAGGCCGGGTCACATCCTCTGCTTAATTCTCTGCTCAGCACTGGCTGTTCCTCTGGCTGGAATGCTTTTCTCCACAGCCCAGAAGGCTCACCGGCTCACTTTCCGAGGGTTCTTCTCCAGACACTCCCTCTACGGAAACCTCTTCTGCCAGCCGTCCCCTCACCCTCAAACAGCCACCTGCCTAGACCCTGCCTGCTTTGTTTTCCTCCTTTACACATACCACTGCGTGCCTGCTGTATTATCTCCGTGTGTGGCCAATATACAGGTGACAAAACATCTGCCATTTATAAAATCACAAATGTAGTTCAGTGACATGAATTACACTCACCATATTGCAACTGTCACCATTAACCAGTCCCGAATTTTTCCATCATCCTTAACAGGAGCTCAGTGTCTCCCTCTCCACCCCCCGCCTTGTGTATTTTATTCATTTATCTTGTTCGTTGCATTTCCTCCCCACTACAGTGTAAGCCTCAAGACAGGAATTCCTGCCCATTATATCCAATGCTGTCTCCTCATTGTCTAAAACTGTCCTTAGCACACAGCAGGTGCCCAATAAATACTTTGTGAATTAACACTTAGAGTTGATTAGTAAATTTTTCTGCGGGAACATAATGTTATCTTAATTTGAAACATCAGGCTTGTATCCAAGGGTCCTCAGGCTGAACGGTTTCTCCCTTGAAAAGTTTGAAAAGGCCAACTGTCTCCAATATCAATCAAGATACAAAAGAGCTACCATCCTCACTGCTGTTGAGTCAATTTCAACTCCTAGTGACTGTATAGGGCAGACTAGAATTGCCCCATGAGGTTTCCAAGGCACTGAATCTTTACAGAAGCAGACGGCCACACTTTCTTCCATGGAGCAGCTGGTGGGTTTGAACCACTGACCTCTCAGCAGCCAAAAGCTTTAACCACTGCATCCCCCGGGTTTCTACAGGGGTCTCCAAAAACACCTAACCCATTGCTGTCGAGTCAATTCCTCCTATACGAGGAGGAACACTCCGTCTGCCACTGCCCAGAGCCCAAGACACCACGTTCTGGAAGCGAAAAAGCTACTGCCATAATCCCGGCCACTAATTCAGTTCCATCAGAATCAGACAAGGTCAGGAGTGGGGCTGAACATTCCAAAACATAATCAAAAGCACAGGGAAAGAAACTGACGGACAGCAAAACCCCTCCCCAGAGGCCTTGAACATATGTATTGGTCTGCTTGCTTTTCAAAAGTTTGACACCTCTTTGCTTTTACAAAAGACCTACATTAGTACTAATGTTTGCTAACTAAAAGAAATCTGAAGAGAATTTTCACTTTTATTTTTAAAAAAAGGCACAAATCAGAAACTGTGTCCAGCGTTTGTTGTGCAGCTGGCCACTGAAGAGGCAGCATGCATCCCCAGCAGTGCCAGTAGAGGGGCCGAGCTCCTGCCGGGGACATGCACTCTGCATTAAGTCACCAAGGCCGTGAACTGTGTGAGCTCCTGTGCTTTATCTCAGCTGTGTCCTAAGGTATCACAATGGTTTGATGTGTTATTTGGCATGTTAGTTTTTCAACCCGAGAACGCACAATTTTCCCACATGAATGGTAACTGCCTCTTTACTCGATACCATTTCAGCCTGTGAAACACACAGCATTCTGCTTCTGAAAAGCAAGGGCAACGTCTATTAAAACAGCTTGTTTTCCAGTCCCACGTCCTTCTACAGCTCCCCCAACAGGCCCCAGCTGCTCACTGTGTGCCCTCTTTGCACATGGTGGACTCCCCCATCTTCAGACCTCTCTCAAATGTCACCTCCTCAAGTGACTCCTCTCCCAGCCTCTGTCACACGGCTCTTATTGTAGCCATTACCATTAAACCAGAAAAAGCCCACTGCCATCGGCTGGTTCTGACTCATTGTGACCCCACAGGACAGAGCAGAACTGCCCCGTAGAGTTTCCAAGGAGTGTCTGGTAGATTCAAAATGTCAACTTTCAATTAGCAGATGGAGTACTTCACCACTACACCACCAGGGTTTAATTATTATCTGCCTCTCCATTCTGTGGAAAGCCGAGTGATATAGTGGCTATGTGTTGTGGCTGCTAACCAGAGGGTGGGCAGTTCAAATCCGCCAGGCACTCCGTGGATACTCCATGGGGCAGTTCTACTCTGCCCTGTAAGGTTGCTATGAGTCAGAACTGACCCAACGGCACTGGGTTTTCTCCACTTTGCATCCCTGGCTGTTATGGACAGTATTCTGTCCCCCCAAAATACAGGTTGAAACCTTAACCCCTGTGCCTGTAAATGGAGCCCTGGTGGCAGAGTGGTTAAGAGTTTGGCTGCTAACCAAAAGGCTGGCAGTTCGAATCCACCAGGCACTCCCTGGAAACCCTATGGGGCAGTTCTACTGTGTCCTATAGGGTCCCTAGGAATCAGAATCAACCAGAGAGCAACAGAATTTGGTTTGGGGTGCCAATACAGTGACCCTGTTTGGAAATAGGGGTTTTCTTTTGTTATGCTAATAAGGCCAGACCATAACAGGGTGAGTCCTAAACCAAATCACTTCTGAATTAAAAGAGCAAGCCGACTTGACTGATGGAAGAAGGCTGGAGGTGCAGCAGTGAAGCCATCAGCTAGTAACCAAAAGGCTGGCAGTTCGAATCCACCCAGCAGTGCTGTAGAACAAAGGCTTGATGATCTACTCCCACAAAAATTACAGCCTAGAAAAGTCTATGGGGTAGTTCTACCCAGTCACGCGGGTTGGCCATGAGTCAGAATGACTCAACAGCACCTAACAACAGACACAGAGACACACACGGAGAAGAGGAAGAAGGTGGAGGAGTCAGATGCATCTACAAGCCCAGGAACAACAAGATGACCAGCAGTTACTAAAGGCTGAAATACAGGAGGAAGGACCTCCCCCTAAAGCCACACCCTGGATTCGCCCTTCCAGCCTCCTGAATGCGGAGCAAGCCCATCTGTGTTCCCTAAAGTCACCCACCTGGGGTGTCTGTTATGGCAGCACCAGGTATCCAAGATGCCAACTAAAATATAAACTCCTTGAGGACAAGGCTCTTGCTTGTTGGGTCCCCCCACAAACCCCCAATGGCCAACAGATGGCCTGGCATAAAGTGGTGCTACTGCTTGACTGAAGGACAGAGCCTGACCACACTGACAGACAGACACACACATCCCCTATCCTCTCGGCCAGGCGCCAGCAGGGAGACAGGTGTCTAGGGACCTGCGCTGTCCCCTGCCTCATCAGCCCAAACTGCGATGAGTTCAGATAAAACACATACCAGATTCGGAAGACTTAATGCCCCAAACACAACAAACTAAAATAGCTCATTAACAAATTTTTGTGTTGATCCCATGTTTAAAATTATACTACCCTGGATATTCTTGGCTAGGTAAAATACATTCTGAAAATTAGTTTCACCTGTTTCTTTTTACTTTTTAACATGGTTACTAGGAAATTTTTCATTATTCAGGTAACTTGAGTACTGTACTTCTACTGGACAGCACTGCCATTGGTTAGTCTTGGTTATAAATAATAAACATCACGAAGAGCACACCCCTCAACCCTCGCCCCTCGCCCCTCGCCCCTCGCCCCTCGCCCCTTGCCCCTTGCCCCTCACCCAGCAGCCAAATGCCCTTCAGAGGACGGCAGGAAGCACCCGCCCCATTCACTTGCAGTGACACACAAATATTGAAGTGTATTCAGAAATGGAATTCGGAAATCAGGACTAAAAAGAATCAGATGAACCAACTGTACCCCCAGAATGTATACTGTCTTATTCATTACCCAGAATGGTGCCCACCACATAGCAGATATGCAAATGTTCACTGAATGAATCAATTGATCCTTTGTAAAGGGGAAAAAATTTCCACTTGTCTATTCTCATTAGGAGAGTCCCTGGGTGGCACAGATGTCTATGTGCTTGGCTGCTAACCCAAAGGCTACAAGTTCAAAGTCTCCCCACAGGCATCATGGAAGAAAGATCTGGCAATCTGTTTCTGAAAAATCAGCCACTGAAAACCCTAATGGAGCCCAGTTCTGCCCTGACACAAGTGAGGTTCCCCAAGAATGAGAAATGGCTTGACAGCAACTGGTTTGCTTTTGGGGTTTTCTATTTATGGGGAAATAAAAATAAAATAAAATTTTAAAAATCCACTGCCGTCGAGTTGATTCCGACGCGTAGTGACACTATAGGGCAGTGTAGAACTACTCCATCCAGTGCCCAGCGGATTCAAACTGCTGCCCTTTTGGTTGGCAGATGTAGCATTTAACCACTACACCACCAGGATGTGGCGATGGTAGAACACCAAACCTGCAAGGGATCTGGAAAACACACGGGTCTAGGCTGAAACTGGCTTTGCCACACTGCTGAGCTGTGTGACACTAAGCCTCAGGTTCTTACCTGGAGAAGAGTAGGCTCTTCTTCTACCTGTCCAGGTGAGTGCCACCTAGCAGAACACTCTACAGTAATGGATGTGTTCTATGATCTGTCCAAAACAGCGCCTACTGTAATGTGACAATTGTGACTGAGAAATGGAATTTTTAGTTTTTTAATTAATTTAAATTCAAATAGCTGTGTGTAGAAACTGACTACCCATCTTGGGCAGCTTAGTTCTCGGTTGCTGGACAGGATGGAATGAGATAAAGCTTGTAAAAACACTTAAGAAACTCTAAAACCCCCCTAAAACTGGCATGGGTTTTTGTCGTTGCTGCCCTACGCCTCACATATCAACTGTCTCATTATCTGCCATTTCATATTGATGACAACAGTACAAAAATCTAATACCCAGCTACTCTGTGCACCAATGGCATGCATCTGGCAGCAGTGAACACCAATGTGCAAGGCAAGAGAAATGGTAGCTGTGATGGCCAAGATCATGTGTCAGCCTGGCTGGGACATGATTATCAGTGGTTTAGCAATGATGTAATGATGTGATTTGGCAGTTGGGTAATGATGCACTCATCCTCCATTTCGTGATCTGATGTACTCATCCTCCATTTCCATGATGATTTTACTTCCTTTTGGGGAGAAGAGCAGCCAGTTGCATGGAAAACCTTTCTCAGGGCTCAGATCACTGAGCTTTTCAGTCCAGATTTCATCCACATTTGGCATTTCCAGGGCCTGGACGTGCAGCCAGAAATCATAGCTGCCAGTGGATTCTCAGTAGATTATATTCCTGTCTCCCGACTCACAGCTTTTAGGGACTGATGACAAATCCATGTTTCCTGCCTTTTCTATTGGCCTTGCCATTCTATCGGCCACAGACACAACTCTCCACAGCTCCCTGCAGGCCTACAGCTCTGACAGTCATTCGCAGGCTCTCAGACATATAGTAAAACCCCCAAAAGCCAAGCTCTGTGTGAGGTGGAAACTTGTTAAACAAGGAAAACTCAAAATATTTTCCATAATAGTGACACAAAAGTAGAACTGTGCCCTCTCACGGTGCAAAACTTGTGAAGCCCAGAAAAACACAGTCCCGCCAAATTCCAGCTCTCACAGGTTTCACCATACAAGGGTGTTCAAATTTGCCAACGTACACTTAATACCACCAATTCTAAATAGGGGTGAGGACAAACTAACTGGTAGCTGTTCAGAATGCTAAGCTATTTACACCCAAGTTGGAAAACGCTCACAAAATTCAAGTTAAGCTCACCTCCCAAGACTTTCCAGCTGGGAGGTCTTTCTCAATCTAAACAGCTTTTCCTCAATATTAAGATAATTATATTCTACACACAAGAAGACAATAAAGAAATGAGTGGGGAAGTGGAAAAGGGCAGGGAATGAATTATTAGGACAGCCACATTTAAAAATAAATGTTGTCTCAAGAAACAGCAAACAGTTCTAAGTACAGATGGAAGGAATTGCCCTAAAATATTTACAAGATTTGGTGAGCTCCTTCACTGCAAGGAGTTCA
Source organism: Heterohyrax brucei (assembly GCA_028571685.1). NCBI lineage: Eukaryota > Metazoa > Chordata > Mammalia > Hyracoidea > Procaviidae > Heterohyrax > Heterohyrax brucei. The sequence goes on along the minus strand of CM053149.1, from coordinate 24,837,073 downwards.
GCTAATTTTCCCCTCAGTTCTTTCAGCTTTTCCACAGACACATTAAATTTGAGCTTGAAGCCTGCGGAATACATCCCACAGGCCTCAGTTTGGCCCCATGGAGATTCCGTAATGAAAAACAACATGTGAAACTGGATCCCGGGGCTGAGCGGCTGTCTTATCCTGACAGACAGGGTTGTTGCCCAACTCCCAGGGAAAAGCCTTCAGCAATAACCTCCCGCAATTAAAACAAAAACAGTTGGCTGGAGTAAGTGTCACGGCCACCGCTTCAAGAGGAGGGACTCTTTCCGTACCTCAAGTTCAGTCTCCCGTCTGTTGATATCATCCGTGGATTGATTTAACTTTTCCAGTTCTCCCTAATGAAGAAGAAGGAGAGAAAAAAGGTTTGAGGGAACAGGCTTCTGTTTCCAATATACATCAGCCCATAATCTGAAAACCTACCCCAGCCCAGCTTGTAGGAAGAGGGAAAAGTTGGTTTTAATTTTCAAGGAAAAGACATAGATGAGCTGGAGAAGCAGCCAAAAGCACATATTTCTGAAATCTTTATCTTGCCGGTATGTCTTTTTAAGATGATTTGAAGGCCCAGGAATTCTTGGTCTTTTCTGATAAGGTCAAACATTTATTCCAGGTATGTTGCCTCCAGGTAACCTCCCTAGAAATGGTTCAGTTATTGAATCCAAGCAGTAACCTCTGCCTTAGAGGTTAGAACTTCGCAGAAAAAAGTAATCAGCTGCTGCTAAAAGCGTAAAAACCCAGTGAAATTATTTCAAGCAAAGAAAGATGTCCTGTTATTAATTTGTCAGTGAGTGATTCTATAAACAGATGGAATTGTTTTTCAAAACTGCCAATTATTCAACCTACCTAGCTTTTCTCTGTGTACTAGCTTTATTCACGTAAACACTTCTTTACGGTAACACTCACAACCAACATTTGTAAAAAAAATACATAGTACCCAGTTTGAAGTAAACTCACATTGTGCTCTGCAAACAAAGGATCCTACTAACAGAATTCCCTAGCAAGAACTCTAGACTTAACCCAAACCAAGATTTTAACAGGATCATTCCTTATGCAAAGATTTTGTCCACCTGATCCTTATCTTGCTAATCTGCCAAAACAATTCGCTTAAACCCCAACCGCTGAGTTAACTGAGGTTTAAATTGATCGATGCACTGAAAAACCAGTTGGGGCTTCAGAGATTGCACTGCATGCTTAAAGGCAATATTAAAAAAATGATTTATGGTACGGGTGAAAAAACATGGGTCTTGGAAAAGAGATGTGCTGTGTTTTTGCTTAGAGGGTGAAGAGGTTAAACTGTCGCTCAAATTTCAGCTTAAAATTGTTCTTTAATCATCCTTCTAGGAAAACGAACCCCGCTGGCGCAGCGTTCACTGGCTGCTAACGGAAAGGTTGGTGGTTTGAAGCCACCGGCCTCTCTGCAGGAAAAAGACGTGACAGTCGGCTCCCTCAAGATTAGCGCCTTGGAAACCCTGTGACGGGGCAGTTCTACCCTGTCCGTCCCATAGGGTCCCTATGAGTCAGAAACGACTGGATGGCAACCGGTTTGATTTGGGGTCTAGGAAATGGAGGCGCAGAAGGCCAGGCCACCCACTCGCCACCTTCACGCATCAGCTCTGCGCATCAGTGGTCCCCGATTTCCGTTCACACCCGATTCCACAAGAAGCAAAAGCAGGATTTTAACTCATTTTAGGCCAAGGGGAGATCTGAGCCAATGGAGACAATAAACCCTCCCAGTTTGCTAACAATGAATCAAAGGAGGTGGAAGGCGGCTCAGGGTGGGCACCTCGGACAGGTGGGCTCCGGACCCCGGGCGCCGATGCCAGTCCACGCTGCAGGGCGACAACGCCCACCCGGTCGGGCTCGTGGGCCCCGTAACCCCTCTTACCAGTGCCGAGAGGTTGTGCAATACCCGCGGTGCCAAGAGCCCGGCAGGGGACACCCCGATACCGGCACGGCGCCCCCGCCCCCTTTTTCCCTTTGTTGTGCATCCGTCAAACGGCTGGTACTCTGCGGCAACCCCCAAATCTCTCCTGGGGCGGGAGTGCGGGGGTGCCCGCAATAGAGCCAGGCCGCATCTAACGAGCACTGCAGCCCCCAGAGGGGAATGGTGAAACCGAGTATCCAGCCCCTCTCGTCTCCCCCGGACCGCAGCACTAGAGGCTGCAGAGCGGGACGTAGGTGTAGCCGCCGAGCTCCGCCACAGCCCTCGCGGCACCCGGGCCGGGGTACCCCCCGGGGGCCGTACCTGGATCCGAGGATCCACCTCCTCCTCCTCCTCCAGCCGCTGTTCCATGCCGTCTCCCTCCTCTTCCTCCTCCGCGTCCCGGGCAGGCGGCGGGAGCTCGGGGGGCTCCTCGGCGCGGCTGCGCTTCGGCGCCGCGTCCATGCAGGCCGGGGTGCGGGCGCCACAGCGCGCCACGCGAGCCGTGCCGTGGGCTGCGGGGCGTCCGAGGGCTCCGCGAGCTCGCCCGAGCCACCTCGCCACAGCGCGGCACGGTCCCGGGAGCCGCCGCGGCCGACACCCCGGCGCGCGCGGAGGCTGCTCGCTCCAGCCCAGGCGGGGCCCGCGGAGGAGGTGCGCGCCGGCGCCCCCTTTCTGCCGCGGCCGTCAGCGCAGCGGCGCCCGCTCCGCCCTCGCCCGCCGGCCTGGCCGCCCCTCCGCGCGGCGCTGACCCGCTTCACGCGCCGGGGCCGCTTACCCAGGTCTCCGTCACAAAAACTCCAGCTCCCTGAAAGCCTCTCGGGAGGTGCCACGGGGCAGCCCTCGCGCCCTTTTACCTGAGCAGTACGAAAACATTACAAACTACGTCACCTTAAACAGCAAACCCAACCCACTGCCGTCGAGTCGATTCCGACTCTTCGCGACCCTCTAGAATAGCAGAGTTGAACTACATAACCTTAGTCACCTGTTTCCTAGGTAGTTTTCTCTTTTCCCCCCTCAACAAGGCAGATTTAGGCATGGGAGGGAAGTTGGGGCATTCCCACTCTATGAAGTCACCTTCCGAGGGTTGTACTCAGCGACCCCTGGTGGCCTAGTGTCTAAGTGCCATGTCTGCTAACCAAAAGGTTGGCAGTTCAGTTCACATCTGCCGGCTGCTCCTTGGAAACTCTACGGGGCCGTTCTACGCTGACTTAGAGAGTCGCTGAGTCGGAATCGACTCGACGGTAGTGGTTTGGCTTTGGGTTTTCGGACTCAGGTTCCTTCTATCAATTTCAAGACTCCCTCAAGTCCCTGTTGCTCGGGTGAACCCTGCGAGTTGTATCTACTCTGAAATTCACCCCCCCCAAAAGGGAACTAGAAAATAGACGCTCAGAGAGGAGACAGCTGTGGCTCCACGGGTGGATTCCTTTTCCAAAGGGTGTCGCCCCGAAGACCGGTGCTCCACGCCCAAACACTCATGCTTGGCAGGTGCAGGGTGATCCTACCTGCATACCCACGAAGCACCAAAAATCCATTTAGTGTGGATTCCGGTAGGTTGGTACCGCCTTTTCAGGGAAGCCAAGTGAGGGACCTGTTGACCGGCACACTGCGGCCAAGGAGTTATGAAACGGTGAGGTTTCCTGCCCACCCCACAAGCAGGGAACCAACACTCGCTTGGGAAACTGGACATCCCCAAGGGACAAACAGACATCTCTACACCATGAATTAGTGTCAGGGCCACTGTGATGTCAGGGGCCACACACAGGCTTAAGTAACACTAGCAAAACACTCCAGGGACATTACCACTGTTGCAGAAGTTACACCGTTTCTACATGGAAGCTTATGGGCCATGGGCTCTCAAGTTTGAAGAACAAACTTGCTCAAGAGCCTGGTTTCTGAGAACCCAGCACTGAAGCCTTGGGGAACTGCTGGGTCAGTGGTCAACTCTTGGCTTCCATGCAAGAGATCCAGCTTCGATTCCTGGCCAGTGAATCTCAGGTGGAGACCCTGCCACCTGTCCGTGGAGACTTACTTGTTGCTGTGATGCTGAACAGGTTTTCGCAGAGTTTCCAGAGGAGGAAGAACGGCCTGGTGTTCTACTTCTGAAAAGTCGACCATGAAAAACCCTCAGAGCACGGTTCTCCTCTCACACAGATGGGGTTGCCATGACTCAGAGGACAGCTTGACACAGCTAACAATATTGTTAAAGCCACCTTGTTACAAACCGACTTCCAATGGTTTTATCAGCTCAGTTGACGAGCTGGTCCTTGGGCAAAGGTAGGAGCTACACGCCAGCACTATGGTCCACTGTCAAAGGAAATTATCCTGCCCCTAGAGGTAGAGCAGGTGTATATCACAGGTTTTAAGGGCCTTTTTTTCCTCCCCCTGAAAATATAACTGTAACAGGAGCTTTGTAGGGCTTAGAACCCATTCTAAAGGCCTTACTACTGTGCGGAGAATGTTTTCTGTCGCTACTTGGATTTTCACCCAGAGGCTTCATGTTGCCCTCCACACCGTCACCCTTCCTTTACCTGTTCATTGCTCCTTAATTTAGTGATCCAATTATCTTCTTTAAATCTTTGGTTGCTACCACGTGTTCTCACTAATGGAGAGCATGCTGATTAAAGGATTAATTTAGAATTACTGTTGGTGATTTATGGATTTTCATACCCATTATCTGGAATCACACATGTCCCAGCATCGCCGAAACCAAAAACTTGCTGCCATCAATTTCAACTCATAGTGATCCTATAGGACAAAGCAAAACTGCCTCACTCAGCTTTCAAGAAGCATCAGGAAGATCTGAACTGCTGACCTTTTGGTTAACCCCCTGCAGCTTATAACAACTATGCCACCAGGGTTTCCACCAGCCATAATAAATCCTACCACATATGAGTCAATGATTAAAAATATATTTTTTTTTAATTTCTTAAAAATTTTTAAACATGAGGCACTTGGCATGACTGGACACACACTTTATTCCAGTCTATTATTATTTTTCATGAAACTAGTCAGAAAGAATGCATTCTTCCTTACCACAAAAGCAGTACTTACAGCCCAAATAAATAAAACTAAATATGAATCTCAGAAAAATTATCAGTACCATGCATTGATTAAGCAGTACTAACAACTAAGCAGCAGAAACAGCTGCCCTGGAATATTATAGACCTCCTCGGACTGCTGCATTCCACCTGTTACATGCAGAGGCAATGTACTTCCCTGAGACTGAATGTAGAGTAAGAATAACTTATAAGAGTGTGAGCCTCTTAGAAGTGCCCCCAAAATACATTATGCCTTATTGCAGAACCATTACTTACTGTTTAGAAACTGGAAAGCGAGCCTGAAAGAATGCAAAACCTCAAAACAGAGCAGGGAATTAGTAACACTGAAAACAGTGAATGGTCACTATGACCAAAGACTAGGTAAGTATGGATGAAATTGTGTCTCCCCAAAATATCTGTCAACTCAGCTAGATCATGATTCTTGGTATTGTATGACTGTCTACTGTTTTGTCAACTGATACCATTTCCCTGTGTGTTGTAAATTTTATCAATATGCTATTAACAAGATAGAGAACTGGCAGTGCAGTTATATCGATGAGGTCTACAAGATAGTGTCTTCAGCCAACCTCTTTTGAGATATAAAAGAGAAACGAGCAGAGAGACTTGGAGACCTCATACCACCAAGAAAGCAGTGCCAGGAGCAGAGTGCATTCTTTGGACCTGAAGCCCGTGTTGAGAAGAGCAGGGAGAGTGATAAGAGACCAAGGGAAGGGTGATAGCAAGGACCTTCCTCCAGAGCCATCAGAGAGAACAATGCTTTGCCTGGAGATGGCACCCTAATTCAGATTTCTAGGCACTGGACTGAGAAAGAATAAGCTTCTGATTGTTGAAGCTGTCTACCTCTGCTAGTTCTCTTATAGCAGCACTAGATGACTAAGTTACTAGGAAAACCTTATTTTGGAGACACAAGAGCCATCGATATTTCCCTGGTAACTCAGAACTCATAGCCCCCAACATGTATTTCTGTTTGAGCACTGATCCAAGCATAATGGAATCATACAAGATGCCTCTGTGGGATGCAGAGAAACTACTCTAGAATATCAGTTTAGGTTTCTGTTGCTTTGTTTCTGAGATACCTGGGCCAGTTTTTAGTGTTAATCTTAATAGTGTTCCTAAAGTTAAAATAAGGTTCAGACAAGTATGGACTGGACTTGGAGATACAGTGTGACCATATGGTGAGTGTACTTTATGGTTTTATTTATTTATAGCAGGATGTTGTACTGGTTTCTTTCTAGATGGGAGAGAAGAAAGTGGAGAGGAGGGGACAGGTGCTCATTAAGAGGACACGAGAAGTACAGAGTGAAAAGGAGGAATGTGCTGTCACTGGGTAAAGAGAGCAGATGGACCTGCAGATAGGTGGGCACACAAAATTGATCTGGATAACATTCACTTAATTGCGATAAAAAATAAAGGAAAACAAATAAAGTTAAAATAAGGAAAATAAACTATGAGCAGTAATATATGTTGGTACATATATATGTACATAAATGTATAGAGTAGGGTCTTAAAATCTATACCAAACTAAGAGTGGTTACCCTTGAAAAATGGGAAGTCAGGAGGAGCCCAGGACTGGCTGGGATTGAGGAGTCATAGCCAATTTGTTTCTAGGCAATGTTTTCATTTATGATGAGGATGTACTTATGATTATTTGTGTAATTTAAAAGTCAATTGTAAATAGTATATGCTGTTTCCTATTGCTGCATAAGAAATTACCACAAAGTTACAGGTTTAAGGGGAGGCTTGGCAGTACATTGGCTAATGCACTCAGCTGCTAACTGAAAGGTCATCAGTTCAAATCCACCAGCTGCTCTGCAGGAGAAAAGGTGTGGCAGTCCACTTCTGTAAAGATTACAACCTTGGAAACATGACAGGAAATTCTACTCTGTCCATAGGATCTCTGTATGTCACAACTGACTCAACTGCAATGGCTTTATTTTGTTTCAGAGGGCAGAAGTTCAGACCTGGGTCTCACAAGTTGAATCAGTGCCTCAGTCAGGCTGTGTTCTTCTCTGGATACCCTGGGGGAATGAACCCATTTCAAGCTCATCTAGGTTACTGGCCAAATTCAGTTCCTTGTGATTGTGGAATGAAGTCGCCGTTTCCTAGCTGACTGTCTTGGGGTATCAGCTCCTGCTTTCCTTGCCAGGTGGCCCCATCTTCAAAACAGCAACTGAAAATCTCCTGTGTATCAAGTCCCTTTCATGACTTGATCTCTTCTTCAGAAGAGCCCAGTCCCAGATTAAGAGTTCACCTGACTAGGTCAGGCCCACCAGGATGGTCTCCCATTCCTCAAATCACTTCCACCATATACATAACCTAATCACAGTAGTGACTATCCCATCATATTCACAAATGCTCTAAATTATACGTGGGCATGTAAACCACTGGACAGGAAATTCAGGGACCATCTTTTAATTCTACCTCCATACATCCTAATGAAGACAAGACAGTTATTAAGTGAATGCTTACATTTATTTGAGCTGGCATACTGATCTAGAGCAGTGATTCTAAAAGTTTGGACTGGAAATCCTTGTGGGTTCCTGAAACTTTTCAGGGTATCTGTAAGGTCAAAGCTACTTTCATAATAACACCAAGACAATATTTCATTCTCATTCTCTCATAAGTTTCCCAGAAGCTACCTGCAGGAGCAGATAGATAGGAGAATCCAGGTGTCTTCTGTTAATTAAACCAGACAAAGGCATTGGAAATACAAAACAATGCCCTTTTAGTCACTGTTTTTATTGTTTTGGAAACTAGTTATTTTTTTCATAATATTGTAATATTTATGGTAACCCACTGCCGTGGAATCAATTTAAACACATAGTGACCCTAGAGGACAGAGTAGAACCACTTCATAGGGTTTCCCAGGATGTAAATCTTACTGAAGCTGGCTGCTGCACCTGTCTCCCATGGAGGGACTGGGGCGGGGGGCCAAACCACTGACTTTCTGGTTAACAGCCAAATGCTTAACCAATACACCCACCACCAGGGCTCCTTACTAGTGTTACTTTATACGAGTTAATAAATTTTTTAAATCCTTGGTTTTGATTTTCTAATATAATAACTCCTCACAGATATAACCACATGAACAAAAGTTACGGGAGATCCTCAGCCCTTTTTTAAGAGTATAAAAGGGTCTTGGCCTCAAAAAGTTTGAGAACCACTGATTTAGAGGAAAAATGCACACTGGTAGAAACCCTGGTGGCATAGTGATTAAGTGCTAGCAGTTCAAATCCACCAGGCGCTCCTTGGAAACTCTATGGAGCAGTTCTACTCTGTCCTATATGGCCGCTATGAGTCAGAATGGACTTGGCAGCAGTGCGTTTGGGTTTTTTTGTTTATACACTCTAATGTACATTTTTAACAATTTTTATTTAATTAAATATATTTGTATTTAAATGTTCCACCCTGTCTTCATGAAAAAAAATGCATATGTCCCTCTGAAGACCACTGGTGGAGTATTTCTGGCACAATACTTTTTTGTCCATTCTCAAAAACTTTAACAATGGTACATGATTGAGGACACTGTTCTATAAGGGGTTGCTGGAGTGGCATAATGTGTTTCCGGGCAGCACAAATAGTTTACTTTTGACTACTGTCATGGATTGAACTCTGTCCCTCAAAATGTGTGTAGCCATTTGGCTGGGTCATCATTTCCAGTATTTTGTCATTTTCCTTTGCTATAAAGCCTAATCTCTGCTTGTGGTGATGACATAGGATGATTATGTTAAAAGACGATTAGGGTGGGGCTGCAATGCCCTTGCTAAGGAAGTTTCCCAGGAGTGTGGCTTGCACCACCTTTTATCCTACAGGAAATAAAAGCTGTAAGAAGCAAGCAGAGCTGGGAACCTCACATCATCAAGAAAACAGCACCGGGAGTGCAGCGCAGTCTTCAGAGCTGAGGTTCCTGTGCCAAGATGCTCCCTGACCAAAGACTGATGCCACACAAGGACCCTCCTTCAAAGCCTTTCCCCAGAGCGGACATCCTGAAGGTGGACTTGCAGCCTGTAGGACTGTGTAAGAACAAACTTGTCCTGTTTTAGCGCCATCTACTTGAGGTTATATCTCTGTTACAGCAGCAGCAGCTGACTAACACAGCTACAAACCAGAAGGCGGCGGGTTGGAACTCACCCAGCGGCTCTGAGGAAGAAAGGGTGGGCCACCTGCTTCTGGAGAGACGACAGTGAGAAAACTCTGTGGGGCAGTTCCACTTCGTAACACATGGTGTCGCCGTGTGTGGCGATGGGTCAGAATCGACAAGAAGCGGCCACTTCTTGATATGGGCTGATCAAACGGTGCACAGCATGGGTGAAGATGGAATGCTAGCCATCTTCCCCAAAATCTCAAGAACTGTATTGCTGGGGATGGCACTACCTGATGGATTTATTTTTATTGCCTTCTTGCTGTTTACTCAAGTCCAGACACTGGGGGAAAAACACGTTACATGTGTTTGTACATGGTGCCACCAGGTCAAGCTGTAAATCCTCCTTGATGAGAGGCATAGTCCTTGTACTGCCCTCCCACCGCAGGTGCCACTGGGCACAGTGGGCTGAGATCTGGATGGGAGGAGGAGAAAGGGGTCTGGCAGGCCGTGTCTGTGCGTGTCTGCTTCTCTGTGGTGAGTTCTTTTTTGTCAGGCACTGGTTTCTTTCACAGGAATAGAATCAGCCTTTCCGTTTGTAGTCCCCTCTCCTCGCTGATACCACACATTTACAGTTGGGACCTCCTCTCCGAATTGCAGAACAAGCAAGTCTCCAGCAAACACGGGCTCTCTGCTTATCCAGTGCACCCTTGGAGAGGTAAACAATTAGAGTATTGACATTTGTGTGGCTGTGGGAAGAAATTTTATTTCATACACTCAGAAAGTCCAGCTGTGTTCAAAGAGTACTGCTTCCTTTTGTATTCTGGTGAACAGAAGGGTCTCCAACTCTATCCAAAATGCTCTTTGGCCTTTTTGTGTGTGTGTGTGAAGCCAGAAACTAACCACTTCCCCCAATTCTTGAAAACCCAGGGGAGGAGAAATAAGATAAAGTAAAAAGATTTGTTGACTTCAAACCATGTGGGATGAGTTTTGGGCAGGAAGACAAGGAGGAGGAAGGACAGCTGTCTCAGTCACCTAGTGCTGCTGTAACAGAAAAGCCCACAAGAGGTTTTAACCAACAGAAACATATTCTCTCACAGTTTTAGAGGCTGGAGTTCTAAATTCAGGATGGCTGCTTTGAGGGAACTCCATTATTCTCTCTGACAGCTCTGGGGGAAGGTCTTTGTCACCACTCTAGCCCTGGATCTAGGAGTTTTCAGCCCAGGGACCCCAGGTCCAAAGGGTGTGCGCCACTCTCAGTTATTCTTTCTTGGTGGTTCAAGGCCCCTCCTCCCTTCCGCTGGCCACATTCCAGGCAAACTCCCCTGACATCAGATCAGGGATATGACCTGGTAAGAGGGTTGCATCTCACCCTAATCCTTTTAACATAGCCTAGTCTTACCTCAGAACCCTGGTGGCATAGTGGTTAAGTGCTAGGTCTGCCAATCTAGATGCTGGCAATTCAAATCTGCCAGGCTCTTCTTAGAAACACTATGGGACACTTCTACTCTGTTCTATAGGACTGCTATGAGTTGGAATCAACTCGACAGCACTGGGGTTTTATTATTTATTTTGGAATCTTAGCTCACTAACCACAGGCAGACTAGACTTTACAACAAACAGGACAATTACATCAGATCACAAAACGAAGGATAACCACACACTACTGAGAATCATGGTCCAGCCAAGTTGACACGTATTTTGGGGAAACATAATTTGGTCCACGAGAATAGTGATGACCACTCATGCAGATAAGAGAAGAGCCTTTTCTCTCCTGGTGTCAAAAGGGCCATGTGATACCTGCAGAATTAGCTCTACATGAACCCAGAACTCAGACTCACTCTTCTGTCTGGAAGGCCATGATTGTTCTGTCTGGAAGGCCATGATTGTTCTGTCTGCTTGCTTGCTTTGATTATGGTGGGATATAGGTAACAAAACATTAGCCATTTCAACCGTCTTTATGTGTGTCATTTAGTGACATTAATCACATTCACCAAGTTGTGTAATTGTCATCACCAGCTGGCTCCATATTCGTTCATCACCATTAACAGACACCCTTAAAAAAGCACTGCTCCACCAGGTGCCTTCCTGTGAAGAAAATAAAAACCAAAGAACTTCATTGTCGTCAAGTTGATTTTCCCGGTTCCCACTCCCCACAGCTCCTGGTAATCACTAATAAATTTGATCTCTATGCGTTTGCCTCTTCTAAGTATTCCATCAAGAGGGATCTTACAATACTTGTCCCTTAGTGGCTGACTTATTACATTGAGGGTAATGTTTACAAGGTCCGCCTGTGTGGCATCATGTATTAGAGCTTCATTCTTCTTTATGGCCAAGTAGTCCATTGTATGGATAAAGCCAAAAGTCACTGCTGTCGAGTCGATTCCAACTCATAGTGACCCTACAGGTCAGAGTAGAATCACCCCATAGAGTTTCCAAAGTGCAGCTGATGGATTTGAACTGCTAACCTTTTGATAAGCAGACACAGCACTTAATCACCACACCACCAGTGCTTCTGGTCCATAACACATTTTTGCTGAACACTGTGAAGGTACACTCTTCCTGCCAAATTTCAATGCCCTTTAAATGAAAATTCCCTCCAGCATCAAGATTTTTTTTTTTAAGTTGCACATCTGTTTGTCCTATCTAACAGAAACTGCTCTTCTGGGATGAGGAGGAATCAGCATTCATGCCACGTTCTGGGATCAGTCACCAAAGAAAGTGACATCAGCGTGTTCTCCTTGCCCCACCTGTTACCTTTCTTTGGCATCTTAGACCAGAGGGCGTGAACTGGTAGCTCCTAGTTAGATCAGTCTCGTGAGCATGTTTTGTTTGGCTGGCACAGGGCTTTGTAAATATGAGTCAGTAGTTAACACTTGGGAGGTATCACATAAAAAAAAAAAAAAATCCAGTATCTTTACTTGGCAAGAATCTGGAGATGTGAGGAGTGGCCAACCCCTTAAGAACTGGCATGTTTTATCAAGTTAACCTTAGGAACCCGCTGGCTGACCTCTCCTGAGGGCTGATTTCAGAATGGGGACCTCGATCCACTGAGAAACCCCAGTGTAAGGCGGGGAGGGGAAGCTGGTTTTCTCTGCTTTTCTCCCTGACTCTTTCTTCTCTTCCCATCAAGCCCAGGGATCATGGTTCATGGCAAGGTGGAAAAGAATTTTAAAGCACAGCTCAGATTGATATTTTTCAACCACTGATGACTGGTTCTTAGAAGAGCTCAAGCTACAAAAGCCAGTTTTTTGCAAAGGGACCAGAACCCACACATTAGAGTCTTTATTTAGTGACATCAGTGTGTTGCCAAAATGTCTTGCACTGCAGACACTCACCTCTAACAAGAGCCTTTATTGGTGCCCTAAATTGAATTAAACTGATATTTCTTGACCCAAATGAGTAGCAGGCCAGAGTACTTACAGAAGCCAGAGAAAGTCTCTCTGTGTTAATTTGTGATCTTAGAGGAACTGCAGATAGATGGATTATATACCACTGGGGCTGAGAAAGAAGTGCCATCATCAAAGAGAAGAAAGAGGTTTCCACACACTGCAAACCAGGAGGGTAAGGGATTACAGGCACATTTCTAGGATAAGTTTTAAAGAGCAGAGGGTGTTTCTGTGCCCCTGGGATAAAAATGATAAACCACTAGATCATGCCAGCTCTTGCTTTGTTTTCTTATTCCACAAGTTTGTTGGCCGTCAAGGAAGGAAATATGCAGAAGGGAAGATCTTCACTGTTTAACAGTGACTGGCACAGGCTTATAACATCCACTTATAACAACAACAACCCACTGCCATCAATTCCAACTCGTACTGAAGCTATAGGACAGAGGAGAACTGTGGCATAGAGCTTCCAAGGGGCATCTCGTGCATGTGAACTGCTGACCTTTTCGCTAACAGACACAGCACATAACCACTACACCACCGGGGTTTCCACCCAGTTATGAAAGAAACTAAAAATTTCATTAAATAATGCAAAAAGGTTCGCACTGGGCTTTGTCGTACACAAGAAAACTTTAAAAAACTAAGAAAATAAAAAAAAAATTTAAACTAAGAAACTAAGTTTATTTTATATTTTTAAAAAAATATTTGGCAAATATTTACTAAGCATGTATTATATGATGGCCTTTGACAATGAAAATACAGCAGTGAACAAATTCATCAAAGTCTTCATTCTCATGGAAAGTATGACCTAAGATAAAGATTTAAATACATAAACAAGAGAGATTCAGCTAGCAACAAACATAACTGCTATAAATAAAATAGAACAGTAGAGTGTGGAGAGCGAGGGCTGCTTAAGATGGGAGTTGGAGAAGATCTCTCTGTGGATATGACATGGGGCTGAGATTTGTGTAGCAGGGTGCCAGGCAGCCATGTGTTAGAGGAAACAGTAAAGGGACAGCAATGGCCCTGAGGGACAAGCTGGAAGCCCGTGGGCTGGCAGCCAAGTGAGTGAGGAGGACTGGGCAAGAGGAAGGGCAAGAAATAGACTCAAGTCAGATGACATGTGGCCTGGGAAACCTCAGGAAGGAGTTTGGATTGTATTAATAAATATGAGGGGAAGTCAGTGGAAGGATTTGAGGACAGCACAATCTGATTTACATGTTTAAAAGATCACTGTGCCAAAAGACAGAAACAACCTAAATGTCCATCAACAGATGAACGGATGAACAAAATGTGGTCTACACACACAACGGATTATTACTCAGCCATAGACAAGGGAAGTCCTGATACACACTATAATGTGAACGGATCTTGATAGCACCGTGCTGACTGCAGTGTATCAGTCACAGAAGGGCAAACCGTCTACACTCCCACTTACATGAAAGAAACACCTAGAATAGGCAAATGTATAGAGAACAAAGTGATTAGGGGAGGGAGAGCAGGAGAAAGACGGAGTCATTGCCTAAGGGGCACTGAGTTTCCGTTCATGTGAAAATGGGAAGTGTATTCACAACGTGAAGAACATAACCAATGTCACTGAGTTGTAATATAAAAAATTTTGAACTGGCAAATATTTTGTTATATGTATTTTTACCACAATAAAACAATTAAAAAAAAATCACTGAGGCTGCTGTGGGGAAAACCAGCAAAACACCAGCTAGGAGGGTCTCACGGGCCCTGGTGGGAGCTGTGGTGACTGCAGCTAAGGCGGCAGTCAGGAGATGGACAGGAGCTGACTTGGGATGTGCTTTGAAGGTAGGGTTGATGAAACTTGATGATCTATTAGATGTGAGGATGAAAGGGGACAGAAACACCAAGGATGGTTCTTGAGATTCTGCCTTTAGCAAGTGACTGGAAGATGCTGCTGTTTCTGGAATGAAACAGGGAAGGCTTGAGGAACGGGCTTCAAATCAAGAGGTCTGGTTTGGGATCCCTCAGTCTGAGAGCCTATTAAACACTCAAGTGGATGGTAGGGTACACATGTGAAGTTCAAGGGAGGGCCGAGGCTAGAGATGAGAATTTGAGAGTTGACTGCTTGTAAATATTTGAAACCGAGAAACTAGATGAAATCTCCCAGGAGAGGGATGATGTGGTGAGAAGAGGACCAAGAAGTAGCTCCAGGGCACACCAGCACTTAGAGGTTGAACCTGGTAAGAAGCCAGGCAAGAGCACTGCAACCAGCTAATTCCTAGTATGCCTACCACCACAACTCCAAACCTAGTTCAACTGGCTGAGCACCTACCTGTTTGTGCGTTTACCTGGGGCATATTTTTCTCATAAAATTGCATGATCATTATCTTGGTTAGGTAATGCGGCTATAATAGAAATACTACCAGTGGAGGACTTTAACAAACAGAAATTTATTCTGTTACAGTCCAGGATGTAGAAATCTGAATTCAGGGTGCCAACTTCTGGAGAAGACTTTCTCTGTTGGCTCTCAGGCAAGGTTCTTGTCATTCATCTGTCCTGGTCAAGGAGCTTCTCAGGGCAGGGACCCTGGGTCCAAAGATGTGCTGTTGTCCTGGCTCTTGGTGTCGTGAGATCCCGTTTCTCTTCTTCTCTTTTATAGCTAAAAAAAGATTGACTAATCTTGTAGACTGAGGCCTGCACTGCTAGCATGCCAAGTGCTGTCGAGTCGGATCCGACTCATGGCGACCCTAGGGCACTGTTAGCATAAGTGCCTCTAATCCTTACATCATTACATCATAGATGCACAATGCACAGGAAAATTACATCAGATTACAAAATGGACAATCAGGCAGTACTGGGAATCACGGCCTAGCCAAGCTGATAGATATTTTGAAGGGACACAATTCAATTCACAACAATAATATAATATGAAAATCTTCAACTCAGATTTTACTTCCACAGCACAATCATAAGTAATATAACTTTGGCAAAAATATTTGAGAACTTTATTAATTTTTCCAGGTGTCTGTGTTACTCCTTTGATATTCAAGTCTTTCTCATTTCAAATGTTTTTGTAGTTCTCATCTGTCTTAAGCTGGGTTTTCTAGGGAAGCAAAACCAGTAACACGTGTAGGTATAAGGAAAGATTTATAATATATATATATAGACAGATAGATAGATACAAATATAGGAAACAGCTCACGTAATCACAGAAGCTGAATGTCCCAAGCTCTGGCACAAGCCTCACGTGTCCACAGAAGCTGAGGAAACCAAGGTCAGCAAGTCAGAGACCAGAGTTGCAGATCACCGGTTGTGTGGGTCAGTGGATCCCAAGCTGGCGGCGAGACGATGCAACAGAGGCTGGAGGTCGGTGGATCCCAAGCTGGTGGCGAGGCGAAGTGACAGAGGCTGGAGAACCCAGGATCGGCAGGTCAGGGAGCAGGACTGAGCAGAGGCTGGCGAGCGCAGGATTGGCAGGTCAGGGAGCAGGACTCTCACGTGCCGACTGTAAGGACTGATGAGTCCAACAGCCGCTAGCTCAAGTCCCGGAACCAGACGCTGGAACAAGAGAGCAGGAGCTCCTGGCCACGTGAGCGATCAGCAGCTGTAGTCCAGGGTCACGAGATGAGAGCCGAGGGGCAGGGAGCCACCACAAACCCCGCCCTGCCACTTAATACAGCAGCCAAATAGGTAGTAGCCAAGTTGACATAATCCTGACCACCACAGTCCACCCCTTGTCAACTTGGCATCTGCACACATCTCACCTCACCAGGCAAGGAACCACAACCAGCTGAGGTACTTGCTGAGGGCAAAGGGAATACAGAATGAGTTGTAGAAGAAGGTAGTTCTAAATATCAGTTACGGCCACGCGACCAGTTGCAGAAACGAGGACTGTAATTGCTATGAGTATTCCTGCTTTGTATGTGTGTATTGGATATTTTGTTTACTTATGAAACATAAGATGTAAATGGGTTAATGCATTTTCAGTTGTACATGTGTTAGTTATATCATGTTGACATAAGTATGACTTTGTAACTGTATCCCTTCAGAGACTGTGCATGGTAAGGTGAGATGTGTGCAGATGGCTGCCTCAGTCTCAAGAGGTATGGCCATGACCTCAGGGGTTTGAAAGGGTGGAACCATGGTGTGCTGTGTTCGTAAGGGTGGAATTGCCACTCAGTTGGGCTTAGGGTGCTCCTAAAGCCAATGGGACAGAGGTTCTGTCCAAGTGGGCCTTGAAGGCAGAGTTGTAGCACGGGGCTGGAGGTCTCCACTCAGAAACCAGAGAGTGTGGCCGATACCTAGAGTCTGGAGAGCATTGCTGTTGTGCAGAATGTCTCAGAAAATGTAAGAGTATTTCCAAAGCTTTGAGGGCTAATGTAATGTGTTCTGTTGACTTGCCTGTTGCCTGTTAATGCCTTCTAAGTTTCACAGATGTAGAAGAGTTTTTGTATTTTGGACTTGGAATTGATTTAAGACTTCTGTTATATGGATGGACATAATTTTGCTATGGTGAGATGAATGTGTTAAATGTTTTGTGATGTGATTTTTGGGTTGTCAAAGGGTGGGATGTCACGGTTTGAATTGTGTCCCCCCAAAAATGTGTGCAGCCACGTGGCTGGGATATGGTTCCCAGTATCTTGGGACTGTCCTCCATTGTGTGGTTTTGCTATCCTGTATGTTAAAGGATTAGGGTGGGGCTGTGAATTCCTGCTGTGGGGGAAGTTTCCCTGGAGTATGGCTTGCCCCACCCTTAATGCTTTTAGCTTGCAAGGAATAAAAGGAAAAAGAAACCACAGACAATTCGAGAACCTCGCTACCATCAAGCAAGCAGCACCGGGAGCAGAGCGCGTCGTTCAGACCAGAGGTTCTTGCGTTAGGACACTCCCTGGACAATGACTGATGCAATACCGGACTTTCCTCCAGAGCCGTCAAGGGGAAAGTCTTTCCCTGGAGCGGACACCCTGAATATGGACTTGCAACCTACCGGACTGTGTAAGAATAAATCTTTCTTTGTTAAAGCCATCCACTCTGTGGTATTTCTGTTAGAGCAGCCCTAGCTGACTAAAACATCATCCTTATGGATTTTTTTGATCTAACACAGCTGTTTAGTCATCTGGGACTGCTCCAAAGTGGACGCGTTCAGCAAAGAAAAGCTTATTCTTATACACTCCAGTAGGCTACAAGTCTGAATTCTGGGTGTCCACTCCAAGGGAAGGCTTTCCCTCTTTGTTGGCTCTGGAGGAAGGTCCTTGTGTTGCATTGGTCTTGGGTCAGGGAGCATCTTGGCACAGGAACTTCTGAAGGATGGGCTCCCACTGCTGCTTTCTTCTTAAGAGGTTCCCAACTCTCTGCTTGCTTCCCTTTCATCTCTTGTAGGATGAAAGGATAAAAGGTGGTGCAATCCACACTCTGGAGAAACTCTCTTTACACTGGAGTCAGGAGGTGACGTTAGGAGGGGTGTTACGGCCCCACCCTAATCCTCTTTAACACAGTCCTATTAGCTACAGGCATAGATTAGGATTTGTAGCATCGGAAAATCACAAAATGGAGGACCATCACACAGTATTGGGAAACATGGCCCAGCCAACTTACTACACACATTTTGGGGAGGACATCCATGACAACAGTCATCTCTCCATTTTTCAAAGACTTTGCAAAAGATTACAGCAGTTCTCCAAAACTGCTTTCCTAACCTTGACGTAATCTTGCTTATTTTGCAAGAATGACAGTTTTGCTTTGCTGTCAATTTTTATTTGCGTTGAATTTGCATCATGTGGTTCAATCCTTAGAAAGAACTCTCAAGAAAATAATGAACAAAGACTTTGACCCAGCAGGCAGGAGCAGAAGTCTGGTTTTAAAACTGAGGGGTATGTGGTCAGTTTATAAGTGATTTTGTGTCAGATGACATTAGCTACCTAAAGTGGAGACCATTAGTTGTCCACTGAAGCCATTCTTGCCTTTTTTAGGCACTTAACTAAATAGCATTTCCTTATCTACTCTTTCAATTGTGATTAAGTGAGCAGTCTTGCATGCCTTTTCAGGCCTATCCCACAAAAAAATCCCCATACATGGTCCTTAATGCTGTTTTCTGTGGCTGCTGCAAATGCATATGGGAAACCCTGGTGGTGCAGTGGTTAGTGCTATAGCTGCTACCCAAAAGGTTAGCAGTTCAAATCCACCAGGTCGTTCCTGGAAGCTCAATGGGGCAGTTCCACTCTGTCCTGTAGGGTTGCTATGAGTTGGAATTGACTCGACAGCAATGAGTTTCATTTGGTTTAGATGCATATGACAATAAGGCCCTGGAGAATGGCACAGCCACAAGGTCGTAGCTGCATGAAACAGAGTACATCCACGAATCTGTGTAACTACCGTGAATCATTGGTACTTGAACCAGAAAGGAAATTTCATTGTGATGTGCTATTAATACTTTGAGTCTATGTGTTATTATGTCTTATCATTTTACGACTCATATATTGTTCTACTTAACTTCAGGAATGGAAGAATGAATATCCAGCAATGAAGAGCTCCTTATATATTTCAGCAAGATACGTATCTGGCATCTAGCAGCTTCATGCACACGAGGTTAAAAAACATGGGGATGGTTGCTATCCCAGGTCAGAGAATTCATTACTGATTGGACAACCAAAATTAAAAGTTAATGAATCACTATCAAACAGTATACATTCCTTTAAAATTGATCCTCAGCTCTGTCATTTTCAGCATTTGTAGTACTGGCTTAGATGACCATAGGAAAAGAACATTCTCCCGAACTCACAGAAGGTGCAATGCTGGATGCAGTACTCTCGATTACACAATCATGATTCACAAAGGTCTTGGCCCTGTATTTTCAGCATGCTGTTGTATACCAACAACTCTATAAGAATAATGGACTAAGACTTTGACCCAGTGAGCAAAAGGTGGGACGTTTTATTTTTAAATTGAGGTGAAATTTACATAAAATTAATCCTTTTAAAGCATTCAGTGGCATTTACAGCATTCGTGTTGTACGATCAACATTCTTATCTAGTTCTGAAATATCTTCTTCATTCCAAGACAAAACCTTGAACCAGTTAAGTAATTACTCCCCATCTGGCCCCTTCCTAAGCCCCTGATAAACACCAATCAGCATGATGTCTCTATGGGTTGACGTATTCTGGAATGGAATTGTACAATATTTGGGCTTTTGTGTGTGGATTCTTAGCATAATGTTTTTGTAGTATGTATGAGTACTTCATTCCTTTTATGGATGAATAGTATTCTATTTTGTACATATCTACACACATATATACACATCAGATTTTGTTTATTCATTCATTTGTTGATGATGGACACTTGGGTAGTTTACATCTTTTGGCAATTGTGAATAACGCTACAATGAACACTGGTGTACAAGTATCCATTGGAGCCCCTGTTTTCCATTGTTTTGGAGTAGACTGCTGGGTCCTATGATCATTCATTTCCAATGACTGCCTCTTGATCTATATACATGGGTTCCTCATGAGCACAATTAAGTGCTCTGGAATTCCTACTGTTTGCAATGCTATCCATAATTTGCTGTGATCTATACAGTCGAATGTCTTTATGTAGTCAACAAAACACAGGTAAACATCTTTCTGGTATTCTCCACCTTCAACCAGGATCTGCATCAGCAATGATATCCCTTGTTCCAAAGAACAAAAGAAAGGGATACTGCAATGTTTAAAGTCAGGAAAGGTGTGCATCAGGGTTGTATCTTTCACCATACCTGTTCAATCTGTACACAAAGTCAATAATCCAAGAAGCTAGCTATATGAAGAAGAATGGGGCATCAGGATTGGAGGAAGACTCATTAACAACCTGCATTATGCAGAAGACACAATTGTACTTCCTGAAAGTGAAGAAGATTTGAAGCACTTACTGATGAAGATCATAAGCCACAGCCATAGGCATGGATTTCACTTCAATATAAAGAAAACAAAAATGTTCACAAATGGACCAATAAGCAACATCATAATTGGGGAAAAGTTTGAAGATGTCAAGGACTTCATTTTACTTGGATTCATTCTCAATGCCCATGGAAGCAGCAGTCAAGAAAGCAAAAGATCCAATGCATTGCACAAATCTGCTGCAAAAGAACTCTTTAAAGTGTTGAAAAGCAAAGATGTCACTTTGAAGACTAACACGTGCCTGATCGAAGCCATGGTGTTCTGAGTTGCCTCACACATAAGTGAAAGCTGGGCAATGAATAAGGAAGACCAAAGAACATTTGAAGCCTTAGAATTGTGGTGTTGGTGACGTATACTGAATATATCACGTACTGCCAAAAGAATCAACGCATCTGTCTTGGAAGACATACCATCAGAATTGTTCCTTAGGAGCAAGGAATGCAAGACTATGTCTCACATACTTTGGACACGTTATCAGGAGGGGTCAGTCCTTGGAGATGGACATCATGCTTGGTGAGGTAGAGGACCAGTGAAAAAGAAGAAGATCCTCTACAAGATGGGTTGACACAGCAGTGGCTGTAACAACAGGCTCAAGTATAATGGGAATCGTGACGATGACGCAGGACTGGGCAGTGTTTCTTTTTGTTGTATATCAGGCAACTGTGAGTGGGACCTGACTCGATGGCACCTAACAACTCTATATATGTATACCTACTCAATAGCACTTGGCTTTACATATATACACATAGACATATATATACATACATATACATATTCCATGCACACACACACACAGAAACCCTGGTGACATAGTGGGTTAAGTGCTATGTCTGCTAACCAAAAGGTTGGCAGTTCAAATCTGCCAGGTTCTTCTTGGTAACTCTATGGGGCAATTCTACTCTGACTTACAGTGTCGCTATGAGTCGGACCCAACTTGACAGCAGTAGGTTTGGTTTTTGGTTTTATGTATATATATACATATACTATACATATCAACCACAGGAACACTGTGCAGCCATGGCAAGCTGAATAAACAGCCTACCAAAAAGTCAGTGTTCTAATCCCGGGAACCGACAAATGCCACCTCACAGGGCAAAAGGGACTCCAACAGACAAATTCAAGTCAAGGATTCTATGACAGAGAGACCATCCCAGATCATTAGGTTGTCCCAGTATAACCACAGGGAGAAGCGACGACAGAAGCAGAAGTTTGGAGTGACGAAGCAAGGGGCCAGGAGCCAAGGAATGCAGGCAACCTCTAGACACTGGAAAAACAAGGAAACAGATTCTCCTCCCCAAGTCTCCAGATGGAAGCAGCTCTGCCCACACCCTGACTTCAGCCTAGCAAGCCCAGCTTTGGACTTCTGACCTTGGTTTTTAATGACTAATTTTCAGAAGGAGGTTGTGAGTCCTTCCTTCCTAGACTGTCTTAGTCTAGAAGCTCCACTGAAACATCTCTCCCATCAATGGACCTGTTGGTATTTCAACTACCGGTGGCACAACTTCCAGCCTCATAGAGACACACAACTCGCCACAGGACCATGAGACAACAGATGGGTGGTGACTAAGGCAGTATTTCCTTTAAATTTTGGTAGTGATACGTCACATGTTTAATTGTGTTCCCAAAAAAAGGTGTATGGAGGTTTGGCTAGGGCATGATTCCTGGTATTGTATGTGCTGCAAATCCTGCCCCTACAATGTTAATGAGGAAGAATGGGCAGCAGTGGCGTTGGTAGGGCAGGACTCAGTGTGTTAAGATTGTTTTATGCGTTGAGGCAGTCTAATGAGATGTAAGGAAAGAAGCCAACAGAGAGATTTGGGGACCTCATAACAACGAAGATGCAGTGTCAGGAACTGACTGTGTCTTTTGGAAAGGACCAGGGTCCCTAAGCCTCAACAGATTCCAGTCTTGGGGGAAGACTGATGACAAAAACCTTCCTCCAGAGCCAGCAGAGAAACCCTTCCCCTGGAACTGACAACCTAAATTTGGACTTTTAGCCTACTGAACTGTGACAAAAGAAAATTTCCCTTTTTAAAGTCATCCACTTGTTGCTATTTCTGTTAAAGTAGCACTAGATGACTAAGACAAAAATTTTAAATGGATTCTCCCAAAAGTGGACCTGAGGTAAAGGGCATGGGACAAATAGTATATTTGAAAGGTAATCCCAAGAAGCAGAGCAGAGAAGGGAAAAAAGAAAAGCCATAATGGGCAAGTTAATGAGCAGGTAACCACTGGCGGCTGCTAGGGCTTGATCTTGTTTGGGTCCCTCTGGGAAATTATGTAGGGCACACCTCCAAATTGTCTCACCACCTCTACAACAAAAAGAAAAGCCAATTTAAAACTGGGAAAAAGAGGTAAATAGATACTCATCAAAAAAGATATTCAAGTGACTAATAGACACATCAGGAAATGCTCTCGATCACTAGCCATTAGAGAAATGCAAACCAGAACCATAACGAGATACTGTCTCACCCTGACATCACTAGCACAAAATGACAAAAATGGGAAATAAGAAATATTGGAGAGCCTGTGAGGAGATCAGAACTCTTACGCACTACTGGTAGGAATGCAAATGATACAATCATTTTGGAAAACAGTAAGTATGGCACTTCTTCAGGAAGCTAGAAACAGAAATACCATGTGATCCAGTAATCCCACTCCTAGGAATATACCCTAGAGTAATAAGAGTCATCAAACGAATAGACATATGCACACCTTTGTTCACTGCAATACTGTTCACAAGAGCAAAATTTGGAAACAACTTAGACGCCTATCCACAGATGAATGGACAACCAAACTGTGGCCTGTGCACCCAATGGGGTATTACCCAACAATAAACAACAAGGATGGATCCATGAAGCATCTCACAATATGGAGGAAACTGGAGGGCATTATGCTAAGTGAAATAAGTCAATCACAAGAGAACAAATGTTGTATGAAAACACTACTGTAAAAACTCATGAAAAGGTTTACACATAAAAAGAAACAATCTTTGATAGCATGATGGTTAAAATTGTGTGTCAACTTGGCCAGGCCATGATTCTCAGTGTTTTGGCAGTTGTATAATATTGCAGTCACTGCCCCTCTGCCTTCATCTCTCTGCCTTCTGCCACCTACATCCTGCCTGCTAATCTTGCCAAGGGTTTTGGCTTGTTGTGGATCCAGGAGCTCCCACTCTCTTGTCTTCTGATATCCAGTTTTTAGGACAGCAGCAGCTTACCTGTTAATCTTGGGATTCATCAATCTTCACAGTCTGGGAGTAATACTCCTGTTTCTTGACTTGTGGTTCCTGGTTTGCCAGCCCCCAGAGATACAGGAATGAGAAGAAATCTTGCAGTCTCTCCTGCCACCTTAGAATGTGCCGACCTTCATGGCCTGTGAGCAAGAACCTTGCTCTCTGACCTGCCAACTTTCAGTTCACCAGCTTCTGTGACTTGTATCTTAATCCAGGACTTGGGATGTTTCAGCTTCTACAATTGTGTGAGCTTGTTCCTTGATGTTAATCTCTTTCTATATATACTCACAGGCTTTACTGGTTTTGCTTCTCTAGAGAACCCAGCCTAAGACAGATGGTTACCAGGGAAGGCAGAGGTCAGGATGGAAAAACACTAAATAGCTAACAGGTAAGTGGTAGCTTTGGTGAAAGGTATCAGACAGTACACAGTACTGGGGAAGCCAGCACAACTTGTACAAAGCAAGGTCATGGAAGTTCCATAGACACATCTAAACTCCTTGAGGGACAGAATAGGACAGAATTGGGGGGTTCAGGGGTTATAGGGACCATGGTCTCAGGGGGCATCTAGTTCAAAACAGCATCTAGCCAAAACAGTTTATATAAAGAAAATGTCCTATGTTCTATTTTGGTGAATAGCATCTAGGGTCTTAAAACCCTATGAACGGCCATCTAGGATACTCCACTGGGGTCGTACCTTCAGGAACAAAGGAGAATGAAGGAAAGTTAAGATACAAAGGAAAGATTATTCTAAAAGACTAATGGACCACATCTGCAACGACCTACACCAGACTGAACCCGGTACAACTAGACGGTGTCTGACTATCATCAGTGACTATTCTGACAGGGATCACAACAGACAGCCCTGGACAGAGCTGGAAAAAAAAAGTAGAACAAAATTCTAACTCAGAAAGAAAGACCAGACTTGCTGGTCTGATAGAGACTGCAGAAGCCCTGAGAATATAGCCCCCAGAGACCCTTTCAGCTCAGTAATGATAATGATCACCCTTCAGCTAAAGATTGGACCAGCCCATAAGACAAATGGACATGCCAGCCCAGTGGAAAGCACTGGAAGGCAGGAGGGGACAGGAAAGCTGGTAATATGGAACCCAAGG
Source organism: Heterohyrax brucei (assembly GCA_028571685.1). Lineage (NCBI taxonomy): Eukaryota > Metazoa > Chordata > Mammalia > Hyracoidea > Procaviidae > Heterohyrax > Heterohyrax brucei. The sequence goes on along the minus strand of CM053149.1, from coordinate 24,812,360 downwards.
TTGACAAGAGAGAGTGTGGACACATCATGGGGTTGTTAACCAGTGTCATAAAATGATATGTATACTATTTAATGAGAAGCTAGTTTGTGCCATAAACCTTCATTTAAAGTACAACAAAATAAAATAATTGTCTCACCAATGGGTGAGCACAAGGTGCAAAGGGGAAAGCCAGAGTTTATGGAAGTGTCCTCCAAAACCACAGGTGACCTGGCAGGTGGGGCACTGATAACATCTGATTCAGTGGGAAGGGAAAGACTTAAACAGTCACCAATAATAAGCTAATCAGACATGAAACTAATTGTCTTTTTGCTTTATTTGATTTAAAATGTTACTGAAAAAGGTTGAGCCTCAGCCTGGGTCTTTCAGCTTCTTCCTCTCTACCCCAGCTTGTCACAGTCTGGGATTTTCGTGTCTGGTTTGGTCTTTCAGGCTGTGTTAATTAGAAATCCCAACCACACACTCTTCAAAGCCCACATGTTATTATGGGTAACTTTTCAGTGATTTGAAGGGTGTAGTCACCAGGAAGGCATTCATTATTTGGCTGTCTACTCATTAGCTTGGAGCCCTGGTGGCACAATGGGTAAGCACTCAGCCACTCAGCCACTGACCTGAAGAAGCTACACAGTAGCTTTGAGGGATCCGTTCCGTTGAGGATTACCACTGTTGTTGGGTGTCACTGAGCTGATTCTGACTCATAACAACCCCATGCACAACAGAACCTGTGTTGTAACAACCCCACGTACAGATGAACCCTGTGTTATCCTTCCAATTATTGCCATGTTTAAGCTCATTGTCACAGTCAATGAGGGTGTCAGTCTATCTCCTTGAGGGTCTGCCTCTTTTTTGATGACACTCTACAAACCATGATATCCTTCCCCAGGGACTATTCCCTCCTCCTAACACATCTGAAATATCTTCCAAGGAGCCTTCTGGATGTACTTCCTCCAAGACAGACTTGTGCTTTTTTCTGCTGGTCAGTGACATATTCAATCTTCTTTACCAACATCACCATTCAAAGACATCAATTCTTTGTCAGTCTTCCTTATTCACTGTCCAGCTGTCCCATGCATAACAGGTGATTGCAAACACCATGGCTGTGTCGAACTTATCTCAGTCCTCAAAGGGGCCTCTTTGTTTTTCAGCACTTTAAAGAGGTCTCTCGGAGCAGATTTCCCCAGTGCAATATACCATTTGCTTTCTTGATTGCTGCTTCCATGAGCATTGATTGTGGATCCAAGTGAAATGAAATCTTTGACACCTTCAATCTTTTCTCCATTTATCATGCTGTTATTTACAGGTCCAGTTGTGACGATTCGTGCTTTCTTGATGTTGAACTACAATCTATACTGAAGACTGTGGTCTTCGATCTTCATCAGTGAGTGCTTCAAGTCCTCTTCACTTTCAGAAAGCAAAGTTGTACCATCTGCATACTGCAGGTTGTTAATAAGTCTTCCTCCAGTCCTGATGTCCTGTTCTTTTTCATGTAGTGTAATTCCTCAGATTATTCACTCAGTGTACCGATCAAATAAGTATGGTGAAAGAATACAACCCTGACACTTATCTTTCCTGATTTTAAACTATGCAGTATTGCCTTGTTTTGTTCAAATGACTGTCTCTTGGTCTACATACAGGTTTCTGCACGAGCACAATCAAATGTTCTGGAATTCCCATGCTTTGCAATGTTATCCATAATTTGTTGTGATCCACAGTTGAATATCCTTGCATAGTCAATAAAACACATGTAAACAACTGTATAAACAGTAAAACTCATCAAACTCTGACTTTCAGAATATATAAATTATAGAAAAAAGCTGTTTAAAAAGAGAGACAGGAACACTGGGAGCTGTACCTTGCCACAATACACCTAACCTGTAAGCAAATGATAAGAAAACAATTCCTATTTACCGTGGGACAGCAAAGTTCACTGATGCTGGTGATGCCCACAGGGTTTTAGGAAGGTTTTAGTCCCACCTCTATGTAACCTCTACAAATTAAAAAAAAAAAACAGTTTCTATGGAGTCAATTCCACTCCTTGTGACCCCCGTGTGTATCCAAGTGAAATGATGTCCCACAGGCTTTTCAGTGACTAATTTCTCAGAACCAGATCCCCAGGCCTTTCTCTGGAGCTGTCTCTGGGTAGACTCAAACCTCCAACATCGCAGTTTGCAGCTCAGCGGGTTAACGATTTGCAACACCTAGGAACTCCCACCTCTATCATTAAATCCCACCCCCAACACAGACTCCCAGCAAAAACTGTACTTGCTTTGCAAAGGAACTTGAAGACAACTTACAAGCCTTCTAACCTCCCTTCTGACAGATCATCCCCCTGATAGTCTATTACAAGACAGCTGAGAGCAGCACTATCCAACAGAAATATACTGGGGTCTGTATCTGAACTTTAAAAGAGGGGCCATTAATTTTAATACTTTCTTTAATCCAATCAAAATATTATCATTTTAAAATGTAATCAATATAAAAAGTAATGAAATGTTTTATGTTTTTTATATTAAATCTTATACTTAGGGCACATTGCAAACTAGTTACATTTTTTGTAAATATTTATTGTGATTTAAATAAAAGTTTACAGGTCAGTTTGCCATATAATATCCTGCACTCACTCCAGCTGCTCTCCACACCCTGTGACAGCACATTCCTTTCACCTGGTACTTCCGGTGTCCATTCAACCAACTCCTGTCCCCCTCTGACCACTCTGGACAAGAGCTGCTCAGACAGCCTCATGTATATACTTAAACCAAGAAGCACATTCTTCGCCAGCTTCACTCTATGTCTCATAGTCTACAGATTAACTACATTTTAAGTGCTCAGTAGCCACATGCGGCTGTTGCAGTCATTGCTGTTAGGTGCCATTGAGTCCGGTTCTACTCACTGTGACCCTATCCACAACAGAACAAAACACTGCCTAGTCCTTCAATATGCTGACAATCGTTTTTATGCTTAAGCCCACTGTTGCAGCCACTGTGTCAATCCATCTTCTTGAGGGTGTTTTTCTTTTTCGCTGACCCTCTACTTTACAAAGCATGATGTCCTTCTCCAGAGATTGACCCCTCCTGACAACATGTCCAAAGTACATAAGAAGCAGTTTCATCATCCTTGCTTCCAAGGAACACTCTCGTTGTACTTCTTCCAGAACAGATCTGTCTGTCCTTTTGGCAGTCCATGGTATATCCAATATTCTCCTCTAACACCATCATCCAAAGGCATCAATTTTTCTTCTGTCTTCCTTATTCATTTCACATGTGTCTAGTGGTTACTATACAGATAGCTAAGGGCTCGAGACATCCTGATTTACTGATGACATAACCACAGGATTCAATGTTATTCGCAAAGGGAGGATAGTTTTCATGCAAAGATCCACTGCTAATTAAAAAATGAAAAGTAAGATAACCAAAATCCTCATCAACACATGAACGGATAAAAAAGTGATGTATTACACACAATGAAATATTACTCAGCCAAACAGAGAAACATGCCACAACATGGATGAACCTTAAATACACCTGAGTGAAATAAGCCACAAAAGGACAAATCCTCTCTGATTTCACTTATGTAAAACAAGCAAATATACTGAAAGCAAACATTTCTAGTGGTTACTACGGATGGGGGGAAACAGGAGCACTGGGGGTGCAGCTTAAAGTGTTTGACTGCTAACCAATACCTCTGTGATTTGAACCCACTAGCCTCTACTCAGAATAAGGCTATAGCAGTGTGCTTTCATAAAGATCTCCGTCTTGGAAACGCTATGGGAGCATTTCTACTCTATCCTATAGGGTCGTTATGAGTAGGAATCGAACGGATGGCAGTGGGTTTGTTTTTTTTATAGAGGTGAGGGGGGAGGAAAGGGGAGTTTTTACTCAGGGGACACTGAGTTTATGTTAGTCCCAGTGGACTGATTTGGAATGGGACAGTAAGAATGGTTTCATGACTTCAAACACATAATCACTGCCACTGAAAGTGTACTTGTAAAAACTGTTGAGAAGGAGAATGTATCGCTACGTATCTTTTCACCACAATTAAAAAAAAAGGAAAGATATATGTTAATTTTCATTATAAAAGCACATTCAGCTGTGGTTCTCACTATTTTTCACATGGCTCTGAGTAATTTATTTTTTACTATTTTTATTTTTTATGTACTGAATTTCCCTTTCAGGTCTTTCACAGTTAAATTGTTAAATGCACATATAGCAGGTGTTTGAAATTAAGGTTGCAAAGAAGTCACTGTGAGGCTAAGAATTATGTAGCAAGGATTTTAACTAAGAATAAAAGTTACATCCTTTATCAGGAAACTGCATTTGGCCCTTGCAAACAACAGCTGCCATGACCTACAATAACAGTAAGATCTGATTAGTGTAGTTATTAAACTGGACCTGCCAGCAGCCATCTAGAAATTACAGAGTCCCAGATGAAGACCTATGGCTTGGGAGTGTCCCCTGTGTCCAGAGTGGGCTTTCTGGTTTGGTTTGGTTGGAGGTGGGAGAAAGCTTGTCCAGTTTTGGATGATACAGCTATTGGAAGTACTGTTAAGATTCTAACTCTACAGATTCACCAGTGGGTTCTAATCAGCTATGAATTGCTAGAGAATCTAATTTATTTCACAAAGTATTTTCTATCCAACTTGCACAAGTGTACTTGTAGCTGACCACCCAGCTTTCTTCTGAAATTAAAACTATTCTGCAGCTGCACCTGGAAAAATATTTCTTTCCGCAGAAACACTGTAACTATGTCAACTCTAAGACGGGCACATTCATGTAGGAAAGAAAGAGACTTGATAAGATCAGAGGAAGGAGGGCAGGTGACGGTACTTCTGTTATTGTTGACTGCCCTTGGAAATCTCCCTTTGGGAATGCTGTCCTTTTGTTTTGCTCTTCCTTTCTGTGGGTTAAAACCATGTCCTCAGGAGACAGATGTTCTGAGGGGGTCCCACTGCCTTTTTTTTTTTTTTTTTAAATCTCTGTCAACTCTTCATTTCCTCCTCTTTTTCTTCCCACACAAACAGATCCAAGGTTGGGGTGGGGGCAGTTGATATTAGAGCCACCGGGAATATTAACAATGTTGTTCCATTGCAGGCTTCCCACAAGGAGCCCTGATTGCTCAATCGTTAAGCACTCAGGTGCTAAATGAAAGGTCAGCGATGAGACCCCACTGAGTAGCTCCACAGACCTGGAGGTCTGCTCCTGTAAAGATCAGAGCCAAGAAAACACCGTGTGGCAGTTCTACTCTGTGCCATCAGGGGCGCTATGAGTTTGAACTGGCTTGATGGCCTCGCACACATGTCGGGAAGGGATGGTAGCTGTTTCCGTGGCCTTCACTGTTGGTCCCCAGAATTAATCCAAACCACTTCTTGCTTCACAAGTCCTCTGACCCTTTTTGTTCTCTTTGTAACTAACCTTAGTTCCAGCTCCCCGGGCCTCCCACACTCTGCTTTGAACAGACGTCTCCACCCTAGTCCACAGCCTTTTCCCATTCAGAAACACTGGTGGATAATGGTTAAGCACTACAGCTGCTAACCAAAAGGTCAGCAGACCAAATCCACCAGATGTTCCTTGGAAATTCTATGGGGCAGTTCTATCCTGTCCTACAGTGTCACTGTGAGTTGGAATCGACTTGATGGCAGTGAGTCTGATATTTTTGTCTGGGGCACCTCTTTCAGCACCCCACTAAAAGACCACAATTAATGGTCCAGGAGCTTTGGGGTTCCCCTGAGAGCATGGCCCCTGGCCCTGATCCTGGCCCTGTCCATAAATCATAATGATAGTCAATTCTTCGGACAGCAACGGATTGGACTTGGCGATACAGAGTGACATCTTCATGGTTCTATGCAGCTACAGGATATGATCCTGCGGACCTCTTACTGGAGGGGGCGTAGTGGGTGGACAGGAGGGGACAGAAGACTGTTGGGAGGATAGGACATGTATGGAACAGAGAGGAAGAGTGTGCTGTCACCAGGCAGGGAGAGCAGTGGGAGCTGCATATAGGTGAGCATGGAAATTTATATGGGAAAGTACATTTTTCAATTACTCATAATAAAACAAAAAAGAAAAAAATTCAATCTGACCTGACTACCAGCAAGAAAGGAGAGCTGGGGCAGGAGTGTCCTTTAGACCTGTGATCCATGTACTGAGAACCTTCTAGAATCAAGGGAAGACTGATGCCAAGACACACCGAGATCTACATGGAAGACCAGCGTCCAGATACTGAAGGCAACAAGGACTTTTCCCCAGAGCTGACAGAGACAGAAAACCTTCCTCTAGAGCTGGTGCCCAAAATTCCGACTTCTAGCCTCCTATGCCGTAAGAGAGTAAGTCTGTTTCTTAAAGCTAAAAAAGAAGACAAAAAGGTATCTGCATTGTGCTTGTGGATGCCACTCTAAGCCTACATTTTCCTAAGAACAAAATCTCAGATAAAGACTCTAGCGCTCGCCCTCTAAAAAACACTGTCATCAAATTGACTCCTACTCATAGCGACCCTATAGCACAGGTAGTTTACTTGGGAAGGTGCCTTGGTGGCATGGCAGCTGAGTGTCCAACTGCTAACCTGAAGGGCGACAGTACGAGCCCCCCAGCTGCTCTGTGGGAGAAAGATGTAGCAGACTGCTTCTAAGATTACAGCCTCGTACACTCCATGGGGCAGTTCTACCCTGTCCTATAGGGTTGCTAAGAGTAGGAATCAACTTGAGGGCACACAACAGCTGTTTATTTGGGAGTCAAAGTTAGAAAGCAGAGTGAGGGAGCTGGCAGTATGAGATCCTGAAAGAGAAGCCGATCAAAGGGCGTGGATCCACCGGTCACTGCGAGGGCACCGGGACTCACTCCTGCTAGAAACCCTCAGAGAGACTGTGTGGGATGCACCCAGAATCGCACCTCCAAAGGAGCTGGGGTGTTTCTCCACAGACTTCCTATTCCCCCAGTGGTTAAGGATGGCTCTGAAAGTGTTAACAGCCCCCTGCCCTCAGTGTTATTCCATGTGTGGGCTAAGTGAATTACTGCAGCTTCAAAAACAACAGAACTAAACAAAACAACCTTGAGGTGGAACAGCTGAGGTACTCCAAAGTGATGGAGGTGGGTGCTGCCAGTGAGAACGGAGAACGTTCACCCAGCTGCCGCATGCACGGGGGACGCTCACTGGCTGCAGGGTACACAGGGGATGTATATCTGGATGCAATGAGCACAGAGAATGTTCACTTGGCTGCAGCATGCATGCAGGATGTTCGCCTGGCTGCAGTGTGCACAGGGGATGTTCACTTGGCTGCAGTGAGCACTGAGAATGTTCGTCTGGCTGCAGCGTGCACAGGGGATGTTCACTTGACTGCAGTGAGCATGGAGGATGTTCACCTGACTGCAGTGTGCACAGGGGATGTTCACTCAGCTGCAGTGAGCACGGGGGATGTTCACTGGCTGCAGCGTGCAAAGAGAACCCTCACCTGGATACAATGAGCACAGAAAATGGTCACCTCACTGCAGGCAGCACAAAGAACATTGACTCGTCTGCAGTGCACCCAGGGGATGCTCACTTGGCTGCAGTGAGTGTGTAGAACATTCACCCAGACAGTGAGCTTGGGTGCTCCCCAGGATGCAGCTGAGATCCCAGGTGGGCTGAGGGAATGCAGTGCAGTGCACAAAACACACCTACTTCTATTTATGAACAGGAATATCGATCTTCTCCAAAACAACAACAAAAAACTATTGTATATCGACTTGAGAGCACTTGGCACTTGGCTTATTGTCATCCCATCATTTCTGATTTACAAGACCATCCCTCAAAAAACAAACTTGAAATACTAAAAAGTATCTCCATGACTTTGTGCAGAAAGGAAAGAGTCCCCAGACAAGCAAAGCATTACTGAAGAAGAACAAAGCAGGAGGCTTTACTTCTCAATATTAGAATCTACTGTACAGCCACTGGAAACCCTGGTGGCATAGTGGTTAAGTGCTACATCTGCTAACCTGAAAGGTCAGTAGTCTGAATCTGCCAGGTGCTCCTTGGGAACTCTATGGAGTAGTTTTACTCTGTTCTGTAGGGTCTCCGTGAATTAGAATGGACTTCACAGCACTGGGTTTAGTCTTTTTTATTTGTTTTTGCTTTTATATTATAGCCACTGTAGTCAAAATAACATAGTATTCATACAGAACAAACACACAGACTCCACCCTTGCAACAACAACAAAAAATCCATTACCATCAAACTCAATTCTGCCTTATAGAGTCTACCCCATAGAGCAGCATAGAAGTACCCCGTACAGTTCCCAAGGAGACCTGTTGGGTTCAAACTGCCAACTTTTTGGTTTGCAGCCGTAGCACTAAACACTGGGACCAATGGAATAGACTTGGGAACCCAGAAGTAAATCCATCTACCTATAGGTAGCTGTTCTTTGACAAAGCATTGATGTTCATTAAGTGGGCAAGAGAAAGCGTCTTTAACAAATGGAGCTACTGAACCCTGACATTCATTTGCAGAAAAATGAAACAAGATCCATACCTCGCAAAAAAACACAAACCTGAACTCAAAGTGGACCAAAGACCTCAGTGTAAAATCTAAAACTATGAATATCATGGAAGAAAAAAGAGACAATGCTAGGGTCTTAACATATGGCATAAATGGAACACCAACCATGACTAAAAATACACAGACAGCAGACGATAAACTAGGTAACTAGGATCCCCTAAAAATTAAAACGTTATGCTCATCAAGAATCCCACTGCCATCGAGTTGATTCCATCTCATAGTGACTCAGAGGAGAACTGCTCCAGAGAGTTTCCAAAAAGTACCTGGCAGATTCGAACTTCTGGCCTTGTGGCTAGCAGACACAGCACTTAACCACTGCGCCACCAGGGTTTCCATGTTCATCAAAAGACTACCGAAAGAGACCCTACAGACTTGGGGAAAAAAAAAATTGGCCGTGACATATGTGACAGGGGTCTACTCTCTAAAATTTATAGAAAATGTCAGCACTTCAGCAACAAAAAGACAAACTGTCCAATTAAAAAACGGGTAAAGGACATGAACAGAACACATCACCAAGGGAAACATTCAGGTGGCAAAAAATAAATAAATAAAAACCCACATGAAGAGAAGCTCGCATCTTACTACAGAGCTGCAAATCAAAATTACCTTGAGAAACAATGTCACTTGAGCAATAACTGCAATGATCACAAAACAAGAAAACAGCAAATGCCGATGAGGTTGTGAGGAGCTTGGAACTCTTCTACACAGCTGATGAAAACGTAAAATGGTACAACCACTATGGAAAGCAGAATGTTGCTTCCTTTAAAAGCTAGAAAAGAAATACTGTGTGATTCAGCAATCCCCTTCCTAGGCATATAATAGAAAAACCTAATGCTGTCCAGTTAATTCTGACTCATAGCAACCCTGTAGGTCAGAGTAGAACTGCTCTATAGAGTTTCCAAGGAGTGCCTGGTAGATTTGAACTGCCAATCTTTTTGGTTAGCAGCAGTAGCATTTAACCATTATGCCACCAGGGTTTCCCTTAGGTGTACATCCTAAGGAAATAAGAGCTGTGGCAAGGACAGACATAGATACTCTTGTTCACTAACACATTATTCACAACAGAAAAAGGTGGAAGCAACTTAAGTGCCCATTGATGGATGGATAAACTGTGGCACACACTCACAATGGAATACTACCATAGTGATACAAAAGAATGGTGAATCCACCGAACATCTCCCAACATAGATGAATCTGGACATTATGCTGAGTGAAATAACTCAATCTGTCTCAAGCAGGGCTCTCTAGAGAAGCAAAATGAGTAAAGGGTATAACTGTATAAAGGGAAATGACTCATGCCATCAGAGAGGTCGCCATATCCCACTTTGTGGGTCAGTCTGATTCAATCAGCCACATGGGATAGTGGATGCAAAAATCAACAGATCAGACAGCAGGGCTCTTGCTCACAAGTTGTGAAAGAATCCCATGGTTGGCAGACAAGACTGAAAGTAAGCTGCTAGATGGTGTCCCAAGAACCAGAGGTCAGACGAACAGGAGTCAGCTGCAGGATCCTGAGCTACTAGTGTTAGAAAGTCCACTTACACTAGATGCAGGCCACACCCCCAGGAAACGCTCCTTCAGTTGGTTGCCTGCTCACAGCAATCCCATCCCGGAAGTGATCACATTATATCAAATCTTATCATGCAAGTGATCACAGCATCATATGGCTGCCAAACTACTGAGAATCACGGCCCAGTCAAGTTGACACACTATCTTAACGATCACGATCACAAAAGAACAATTACTATATGAAACCATTAGTATGAATGGTCAAGAAAAGTCTTATACACAGAAAGAAACAGTTTTCCATGGTTACCAGGGATGGGAGGGAAAATAACTAACTTGGTGTCGTGGATTGAACTGTGTCCCCTCAATAGTGTGTATAGTTGTTTGTCTGGGCCACAATTTCCAATATTTTATTATTGTCTTCCATTTTGTGATTTTCCTATGCTGTATGTTAAAGAGGGTTATGGTGAGACTGTAAATCCCTTCCTAAGGTCACCTCCATACTCCACCATAAAGAGAGTTTCCCTGGAGTGTGTCTTGCACCAACTTTTAGCCTTTTATCATACAAGAGATAAAAGGAAAGAGAAGGAAACAGAAAACTGGGAACCTTACACCATCAAGAAAACAACACAGGGAATAGAGAGTGTCCTTCAGACCTGAGGTTCCTGCGCCAAGATGCTCCCTGACCAAAAATTGATGCAACACAAGAACTTTCTTCCAGAGCTGACAGAGGGAAAAGCCCTTTCCCTGGAGCGGACACCTTGAATTCAGACTTGTAGCCTACTGGACTGTGTAAGAATAAACTGTTCTTTGCTCAAACCATCCACTTTGTGGTATTCCAGTTAGAGCAGCACTGACTGACTAAAACAGCTGGGAACATACAGTGGCTAACTTTGGTGAAGGGAGAGGCAGGACACAACATGGGGGAAGTCGGTATACCACGACCAAGGCAAGGGGAGACACTGAGAGGTACACAAGAACGAAGGTCATTGACAGTAAATACTATAACATATTCAATTTGGAAACAATACTAATAACAATAATTTATGAGTGGATACATGGGTAGATATGTAAGCTGAGCAGGTGTGAGAGGCACATGACAGTACACCCACATGCATGTAATGGTTTGGATTTATGACTATATCTACATACATATTTCTATGTGCAGCATGCACATTCATATCTCCAATAGGGAACACAGGGGGAATGGTCACAGAAACATCCTAGACATAAACAAACTCCTCATGGGACTGAATTACTGGGCTTGAAAACTAGGGACCATAGCCTCGGGAGACCTCTAGGTCAACTGACATAACAGAGTTCACAAAGACAACATTTTACAGCCTACTTTGGTAAGTAGCATCTAGGGTCTTAAAAGCTTGCAAACAGCCATCTAACGTATAGCTATGGATCTTTTTCTGTCTGGAGAAAAGGAGAGTGAAGAAAACAAAAGACTGAAGGAAACAGTCAAAGGACTGTAATGGACTACAGGAACCACAGCTGTCGCTAGCCTGATTCCAGAACTAGACGCTGCCTGGTTACCACTACTGACAGCTCTGACCAGGACCACAACAGAAGATTCCAATTAGAGTCGGGGGGAAAAAGAACAAAACTCAAATTCACGGAACAAGAGCAAAGACCACATTTTAGCCAGCTACCACTGCTGAATGTTCTGATCTGGGTCACAGTAAATGGATCCTGATAGAAAGAGAAAAAAACGTGGTACAGATCTTTAAATTCTCAAAGAATTCAGACTTACTGGAACCATTGATACTGTGGGAATCTCTGCTATTGCCCTGAAACTCTTTAAGCCTTGAACCAAAACTATCCCCTGCAGTCTTTTAACTTGCTTCTTTTAAGTAGTAGGTTAGATCAAAACCCAAAGGCTGTTGCCCTTGAGTACTACATTCTCTTTTAAAAAATCATCTGTATGAGATCCAAAGGACAACTGTTACTCTAAAGCATGGTAAGAAGGGTGGGGGCAGTGAGACTAAGTTCACGGGAGTAAACAGCTATGGTTTAGTCAGCTGGTACTGCTCGAACAGAAACACTCTAAGTGGATGGTTTTAGCAAAGAAAAGTTTATTCTTACGTAGTCCAGTAGGTTACACCTCTGCATTCAGAATGCTTACTCCAGAGAAGGGCTTTCCCTCTGTCTCTGGAGGAGAGCCCTTACACTGCTTCAGTCTTTGGTCAGGGAGCACCCTGGCACCCAAACCTGAGGTCTGAAGGACACGTTCTTCTGGTGCTGCTTTCTTGGTGGTATGAGGTTCCCAATTCTCTGCCTGCTTCATTGTCTTTTTATCTCCTGTAGGATAAAAGGGCAAAATGTGGTGCAAGCCACTCTCCAGGGAAACCCCCTTAGCAAGGGTGTTGGAGACCCACCCTAATTCTCTTTTAACATAATCATCCTATCTATTAGCCACAGGCAAAGATTAGCATTTATAGCATAGGAAAATCACAAAATATTGACAATGACGGCCCAGTCAAATGGCAGCATACATTTTTGGGGGGACACAGTTTAATCCACAACATTATACCCTCTGGGCCCCCCAAACCACATCTTTCAAACCTGTAACACATTCAACTCATCATAGCAAAAATCATACAAAAACACATTCATCCCATATGATACCAAAAGTCTTAAATTACTTACAAGTCCAAAGTACAAAATTTTCTTTACATCCGTAAAGCTGAGAATACAAGTTATCTGCTTCCCAAGTACAACGGTAAAACAGGCAGGCACAAGCTAGACATTTCCATTAAAAACAGGAGAAACTTAAGCAAGGCAGTAACAGGCAACAACCAAGTCAACAGAACACGTTATATTAGCCCTGTAAAGCTTTGAAAATAATATTCCATTTCCTGAGACATTTTATACAACGGCCCTGCCCTCCAAACTCTAGGTATCGGCCACACTCCCCAGATTCTGAGTGGAAGCCCCTAAGTCCTGTACTACAGCTCTGCCTTCTAGGCTCACTGGGACTACAACTCTGCCTCAACTTTACGTGTCACCTAAGCCCAAGTGAGTGGCAATTCCACCCTTACAAACACAGGAAGCCATGGCTCCACCCTTTCAAACCCTGAGGTCCTGGCTGGACCTTTTGAGACTGAGGCAGCTGAGCTTCTCAAGCTTTTTGTCTCTTTAGCTTCTGCTTCCAATGGCCTCACGGCCCAGGTCTCAGGTCTGCATCTGCCCTGCAGGGACAAGTGTTCCAAAGCTCTGTTGCTCCACCCATTTAAAAGCCTGGAGGCATCCCACACTACCAGGAAGCCTCTTGCACACAGGCACTCAGCTCTAGCTAACGCTCCACGGGTCAGCCAGCCTAGCTCCACCAATTCAAGTGCCCGGAGGCACCCCACTCTACCAGGAAAACTCTGCGCGCAAGCACTCAGCTCTCTTGCTCTGTGGGTCAGCTCCCGCACTGCCTCACACTGGTCTGGTTCTGCTGTTACCTGTCTGCTGCTGCTACCACTGGTTCTCTGCTGCTCGTTTCTTACCATCTGTGCCTTCTTCAGTGATGATATTTCTCCTTGGTTACTTTTGAGTCTTCTATCCATTCAGTTTCAAAACCACTTCCACATTTTAGGTATTTGTTAGAACATCACCCCACCCTTTTGGTACCAAACTCTGTTTTAGGTATTTGGTACTGCTCTAACAGAAATACCACAAGTGGATGGCTTTAGCAAGGAAAAGTTTATTCTTAAACAGTCCAGTAGGTTACAAGTCTGAATTCAGAATGTCTGTTCCAGGAGAAGAGTTTTCCCTCTGTCAGCTCTGGAAGAAAGTCCTTGTGTTCCATCAGTCTTTGTCCAGGGAGCATCTTGGCACAGGAACCTCAGGTCTGAAGGACAGGCTCTTCCCCTGGTACTGCTTTCTTGAGGTGTGAGGTTCCCAATTCTCTGCCTGCTTCCCTCTCTTATGGCCCTCAGATATCCTTCTAACACGGAACCAAAGTGATTCCTGGAGATTACTTGTCAGGAAATAATAGGCAGACCCATAAAATAAACAGTAACGCCCAGGAGGAAAGTGCTCCTTAGAACACTCAACTGTAGGAGACCAAAGGGCATCATTGGCCCAAAAGCAGAGTGGAGAAGGCAGGGAGGGGCAGGAAAACCAGAAGACAGGAAATGGGGAATTCTGGGTGGAAATCGGGTGACAGCTGATACTTTGCAGAGACTGAAAACAATTTTACAGAAAAATTTGTGTATGAACTATCGAATGAAAGGTTTACAGTTTGCTCTGTAAACCTTCACCAAAAGCACAATAAAAACACACGTGTATCTCCATGACCTGATACAACTTCTGCTCCTGTTTCTTCATGTCAGGAAGAGGAGAAGCTGAGGGGTCATACTGTCAGCTTTCATATTGTCAGGTCAGAGCCAATGCAAGGAACTCTTTCATGGAAGTTCCTTGTGTCCCAGCATCCACTTATTCCTGGAGACCCTGGGTAGTGCAATGAGTTAACATGCTCAGCAGCTAACCACAGGTTTAGATGCTGAAATCCACCCAGAGGTGACTTGGAAGAAAGACCTGGTGATCTACTTCTGAAAAGTCAGCCACTGAAAAGCCAACGGCAAACAGTTCTATTCTGACACACATCAAGTCACCATCAGTTGGAGTCAACTGGATTGCAACAGGTGTTTATCATGTTGTGTGTATGTGTGTGCTCCTAGATTAAATTTTCCACTACTATTCATAAAGTTTTCACTGGCTAATTTTGTTCAGAGGGATATCATTACTGATGTCAGATGGATCAAGATCAACAGCAGGAAATTTCAAGAAGATGTTTACCTGTGTTTTACTGACTATGCAGACATTTGACTGTGTGGATTGTAACAAATTATGGATAACATTGCAAAGACTCGAAATTCCAGAATACCTTTTGTGCTCAAGAAGAACCTCTACATAGACCAAGAGGTAGTTATTCAAACACAACAAGGGGATACTGCATGGTTTAAAGTTGGGAAAGGTGTGTGCCAGGATTGTATCCTTTCATCATACTTATTTAATCTAATGCTGAGCAAATTCTCTGAGGAGCTAAACTACCTGAAGAAGAATGTGATGCCACACTTCTAGGAAAAGTCATTAACAATCTGTGATACATAGATGACACATCTTTGCTTGCTGTAAGTGAAAAGAATTGACTTGAAGTGCTTACTGATTAAAAGACCACAGCCTTCAGACTTGATTCCACTTCAATACAAAGAAAAATTCACAAAACAGGAACAGTAAGAAATATCATGATAAATGGAGAAAGATTGAGGTTGTCAAGGATTTCCTTTTACTTGGATCCCCAATCAACACCCATGGAAACAGCAGTTAAGAAATCAAAAGACACACTGCACTGGACAATTTGCTGCAAACGACCTCTTTAAAGTGTTGAAAAGCAATGATGCCATCTCGAAGACAAGGATGCACCTGAATCAAGCCATGATTATTTCCAATCACCTCATGAGCATGCAAAAGCTGTGCAATGAATAAGGAAAACCAAAGACAAATTGATGTCTTTCAATTATAGCGTTGACAAAGAATACTGAATATACTGTGGACTGCAAAAAGAATGAACAAATCTGTCTTGGAAGAAGTACAGTCAGAGTGTTCCTTAGAAGGCAGGCTGGTGAGACTTTATCCCACATACTTAGAACATGTTATCAGGAGTGATCAGTCCCTGGATAAGGACATAAAATTTGGTCAAGTAGATGGTCATCAAAAAAGACGACTCTCAAAGAGATGGATGTGACACAGTGGTTGTGACAAGGGTCTCAAGCATAACAACAGCCAAGAAGATGGTGCAGGACTAGGCCACCCATGTTTTGTTCTGTTGCACACTGTCAGAACTGACCTGAAGGCACCTAACAACAAATTAAATGTGTGTCACTAATTAGATTCAGGTCAAAAAGATAGCTTTATTTCTCTTCATCAGAGTTTTTGAGAACACTGACCCAGAGCAACGAGAGACTGGAGACAGAATCTTCCCTCTCCCTTGTGATCTAGGCACTGGAAATATTTAAAGCCAAGGTGGAAGCAAGTCCAACCCATTCCTGATGGGGCAGATACTTCTACAGTAGAGTCATTCCCACAGTGATGTCTTCAAAGCTTGAGAAGATGGGAGTAGAAGTGTATTCTCAATGGGACAACCGACTCAAGTCCAGATGACTGTTGAGTGCTTTGGGAATGTGCTCAGGAACGTCTGGGAGGCTCATCAGGGAGCACTCAGGGTACCTCTACGAGAGAGACTTCACCATGTCAACAGATGACCTTCCTTAAGCTTTGGACTCAAGAGTATTTGCTTAAAATTTTGCTGCCAACTATAAGATTCCCAAAGTAATAAGATCGTTCTTAAAGCAGATATGCAAACGGACATTTGGAATGTGTCCTAGGATAATCCAAAAGTTCTAGGTATCTTCTTTATTCTTGGTGGCATAGTTTGATTTTTCAGTAAGAATTAGGTATACTCATCACTGTTATTTTTCATGATATAAAAAGAAAGGAAAAACAAATTCTAAACCTATTGCTATCGAGTCAATTCTGACTCACAGCAACCCTGCAGGACACAATAGAGCTGCTTCATAAGATTTATGAGAAGGTTCTGGTGGATTTGAACTGGTGACCTTTTGGTTACCAGTGGAGCTCTTAAGCATTGCACCACCCTCCACCCCCAAAAAGCAAACCCACTGCTGCTGAGTCAATTCTGACTCATAGTGACCCTATAGAAAGAGTAGAAGTGCCCCATAGAGTTTGCAAGGAGCATCTGGTGGATTTGAACAGCCAACCTTCTGATTAGCAGCTGTAGCACTTCCACACTACATCATCAGGGTTTCTGACTGCACCACCAGGGCTCTGATAGAACCTCAAGGCTCCCTTTTACAAAGGAAAGTATTCCTTGCTTTATTCATGACAGCTACCAATTACTGTACCCAAAATACATACACAGACTAGTTTATTTAACACATAACTCTGCAAAGAGATTCCATTATCATCAGCTGACAGATGAGGCAACCATGGCTCAGAGAGATGAAGTGACTCACTCAGGGTGACACAACTTCATGAATACCAGCACCGGGATTTTAAACTAGTTCCTGAGCAGAGACAGAAATTCAGCTCCTGATGTGATTATACATAAAACTTTTTATAGATCTGGATATGCAGACATCTTAAAGGTCTTTCTATAGACCCACACTTGTATAAAATCATACAGCAAGCAGTTCAGAACTCAGACTTCGGCTCCAGAAAATTTCCTTTATGGACCATGAAGCCAAAGACTTAGATGCAAAATTGTCCCATGCCTTCCTCACAGTCTGTGCTTGACTGTTATTGTTATATGCTCAAGTTGATTTCAACATGTAGTAATTCAATGTGATGGAGTAGAACTGCCCTGCAAGATTTTCCAGACTGTCATCTTTATGGCAGCAGACTGTCAGGTCTTTCTCCCAAAGAGTCATTGGGTGGATTCAAACCCTCAACCTCTGGGTCAGCAGCTAAGCACTTAACCATTGTGCCACCCCAGCTCCTTGTCCTTAGATATTAGTATTTTTAAAATAGGCGCTCTAGGTATCTTGTATGTGTTTTGTCCTGGTCATAAGAATCTAAAGGTTTTTCGACAGAAAAAGCCAAAATACTGCAACAAAGATGACACTTTGGCTCCTTTTACAAGATCAATTTGCATCCTGTCTACAAAAATCTCGTTTCTCTTTGGGTCACCCATTTATACTCATCAGCAAATTTCAGAAGCTGGAGTAAACCAGCTTCCCTAGGTAAGCGTGGAAGGAAGAGCTGGTGCTGATACCCAGCTGAAACGGAACTGCTGGTCGTGTGTTTGCAGGTCTCCCTGCAGAGGGGAGAAGCTCCCTGGAAGAGCTCCACTTGCTTCTTCGTAGTAGCAATCTCTGCTTTTCCTTCTGTAAACTACAGATCCAGACTTCTGCTGTGCTCTGTGTGACTTCCTGATGAGCCATTAGCAAGAAATTCTCCATTAGCATGGCAGTCAGGAAAGAACCCCGGTGGCCCATCTGCAACTAGTAGGAGCTCAGCTGCTGGTGGCAGGTTGGAAATTCAAACCCACCCAGCTGCTGGAGAAAGAGGTGGTGATCTGCTCCAGCAGAGATTACAGCCTACAAAACCCTAGGGGCAGTTCTACTCTGCCATGTAAGGTTGCACTAAGTAGAAAATCCACTCAATGGGCTGGCACATAGTCGGTACTTTGTGGAATGAAAACTCCTTAGGGTTGAAAAAGACCTGAAAGGCCACTGAAGCTGCTGTGAACATCTGTGGTTCTGACCTCCTATTCTACAGCAAAAAATTCCCCCAAGAGTTCTCCATGTATCTGTTTTCTCTACTAGCCAGCATCTTGTGTTTCTCTCAATCCAGTGCCCAGTCCCCCTCTGTAACACTGAAATTGCTCTTGGTCAACGTCTCACTACATTTGGTGGTCACTTCTTTATCTCCCTCATTCCTTGCTGTCTAGTAGGGCTCCTCACAGTGGACCACTCCTCCCGGCCTGAGAGAGCACTCCAGAGCTTTCATGAAGTCACAGTCACCTGACTCCCTCCTGCCTCACCAGTCCTCCTTCCCTCTCAGTCTCTTGCTGACTTCTCTGCCACTGATGCCCTCTAGTTTTTGAGGGCCCTCAGCTTCTTTCCAGAGCCCTGGTGACCCAGTGGTTAAGAGCTCAGCTCTTTCAAAACCCTATGGGGTAGTTGTACTCTGTCCTGTTAGGTTGCTATGAGTCAGAATCAACTCTCTGACAATGAATTTGCTTTCTCACTAGGGCTCTTTGCGTACTGTTTCTTTGGCACTAGGGCTTGCAGGCTTCTGGCTTTAAATACTGTTTATTTACTGATTATTCCCCAATGTCTGCCCTAAGGTCCAAGTTCAAGTATCTAACTGCTTGCTTAACTTTGCCCCTTAAACATCTGATAGAGATCTTAAACTCAATGTGGGCAAAACAGAATGCCTGACACTTTCTTTTCTCAAGGTGTTTCTCTGCAGGTCTTTCTCTGCTCAGTTAAAGGGACCACCATTCACCTAGTTGCTCAAGCCAAAGAATTAGAAGGCATCCTGGATTGTTCTCTTTCTTTCATCCAGCATCTAATCACTTGGCAAGTCTTGTGGGCTTCCCCTCAATTTTGTTGTTGTTAGCTGCTGTCGAGTCAGTTCTGACTCACAGTGACCTTAGGCACAACAGAAGGAAACACTGACCAGTCCTGCGCTAGCCTCACAGTGGTGTCGTGCTTGAGCCCCTTGTTGCAGACACTGTGTCCATCCATTGAACTGAGTGTCTTTCTCTGTTTTGCTCACTCTCTACTTTACAAGCATGTTGTCCTTTTCCAGACACCACACACCATATGGTCACATTGTGTCCCTGAGTCCAGTCCATTTTTATCCGAAGAGTTGACCTTAGCAGTGTTTTCTGGACAGTAATAGCATCAGGCTTAGGGGCCATGCTCCCAGGGGATACCCCAGGCCACTGAACCATACTGACGGTTCAATGGCCTGACAGTATGTCCAAAATATGTGAGATGAAGCCACACATTCCTGCCTCTAAGGAGCAATTAAAAAAATGTAAACACCCATTACCCATCCTGACTCACAGTGACCCTATTACATATACCAAAGTCATTTATTTCTCCCGGTTTTCCACCTGTTATCTCACATCTGGATGACTGTGGCGCTTCTCAGCTCGTCCCTTTGGCACTCTTCTCCTATAACCCATTCCTGAAGTGGGTCTTTATTTTTACTGCGATTAAGCAAAAGTATGAAATCCAAGTTAATTTTGTATGCCGCCTATCTGCAGCTCCTTCTGTTCTCCTTGTCCAGTGACAGCACATTCCTCCTTTTTATTCTATACTTTTAACAATCTCTTGTTCCCTCCTCTCCACCCTCTTCTCTCCCATCTATAAAGAGACTGGTAGGACAGCATCCTATAAATGCACAGATCTGTAAAGTACACACACCATATGGTCACATTCTATCCGAGTCCAGTACATTTTTGCCTGAAGAGTTGACCTGAGTAGTGTTTTCTGGACAGGGGCAGCTGCAGGTTTAGGGGCCATGCTCCCAGGGGATCCTCAGGCCACTGAACCATCAACTGTGGTCTTTTAGTAGAGTTCTTCAGCTGCGCCTGTCTTTTCCTCATGTTGCCACAGGTAGTCAACACTGTGTCCCCATCATGGCTGTCTTTGGTGGTGGCTGGGCACCATCTGGTTCTTCTGGTCACATGCTGATACAGTCTCCATTTACATGGGGTCTTCTGTCTTCCGAGCTCTTTTTTCCTTATATCTCTATTGTTCTCAGTGATCATCTGTTCCAGGTGAGTTGGGACTATTTGGTGTACCTCAGATGGCAGCTTGCTAGCTTTTAAGACCCCAGATGCCACTCACCAATATCGGGTGCGGAAGACTCTCTTAGCAACAGGCTAGTTATGCCAATTGGCCTTGATGTCCCCTGAGAGCATGGCCCCAGACTTGAAGTGGCTCTTTTAAAAATGCAGGTCAGATCATGTGATGTGCTGGTTAAAAGCTGTCAGATGGCTTCCCATCACACAGAAAAGAAACTTAAATCCCTCACTAAAACTTACACAGTGCCCCATGATCTAGCCCAGGAGTCAGCAAACTTCTCTGCGACAAGCCAGACAGTAAACAATTTAGGCTGGTGGACCACATGTCTCTGCCATGACTACTCCCATGTTGTAGTACAAAAGCAGCGATAGACAATATTCAAATACAATCAACGTGAATGTGACTGTGTCCCAATGAACTTTACAAAAACAGGCAGTGTGACAGACTTAGTCCAAAGACCACAGATCACCCACCCCTGGTCTAGCCCCTTACTACCCTTCCAACTCTACCTCACACCACTGTCTCCATCACTATGGTCCAATCACACTGTCACGGCTTGACAGCCTCCCAAGACAGTGGCCACCAAGTCTTTTCTTCCCTATACACTCATGCCATGTCCCTTGAACAGGCTGGCTCTGTGACACCTTTAGCTAACAGAATATGGTAGAACTGATGTCCCTGGAGTTTTGAGCTGAGGACTTAAGAGGACTGGCAGCTTCTGCTTCCTCTCTTGGAACGCAGCCATCACACTGAGAGAAACCCGAGTGACACAGAGAGGAGCTCTGGGCAGTAGCTCTAGAAGAGTCTCTAGCTGACAGCTTCACCAGCCAGCGTGTGAGTGAGCCATCTCAGATGCACCAGTCTAGTCCAGCCCCCCGATGACAGCAGCCCAGCTGTCGTCATGTGGAGTGGGGGAACCACCCGGTGGAATTAGTCATTCCCCGGGATGGTGAGAATTAATAAAATGGTTGTTGTTTGAAGTCATTAGTTTTCAGGTGCTTTGTTTTGCAGCAGCAGACAGCTGAAACACTGACTTCTTGCTGTTTCTCAGCCCACCTACTTCACTAAGCACCAGCTGCTCTCTGCCTGGAACAGGCTTCTGCTGATCTCTCTGTAGCTGCTCCATCTCATTCCCATGGTTCAAAGGTTTTCCTTTGAAAAGCTAATCTTTCTTCTGTGTGGGTACATTTTCAGTCTCCTTCCCTGCTCTCCTCTAGATTCCAAGGTCAACCTGTAATGAAGGCCTCCCCACCCTCCCCCAACCCACACATCAGTAACAGAAATCGGAATGTGACTAAAATCAGTTCAACAAGAATCAGTCTCAAGAATTACTGGTAAGGACTGATGCTTCGCTGGGATTGTTGCACTTTTTTAACATAATCCTGGAGCTGCTGGTGGCCAATGATTCACCAAAGAGGGTACGCCTGTCTAGGATTGAGTCAACACAGAAGGAAGACAACCATAGTAGGGGGAGGGGGTAAGGGGAGGCAAGACGGTTGGGGAGAGAACTAGCCATGGCTGAAGCTATTTTTTTACTGGACTTTTCAGTCACGTGACTCAACACATGCCTTATCATACATCATCCCACTCTTCCTTTGGGGCATTGGTTCTATACTTAAGGAACTGTGGTCATACAGTGGTTAGGTGCTTGGCTGCTAGCCAAAAAGTCAGTGGTTCAAACTTATCAGCCTCTGCAGAATACAGATGTGGCCTGCTTCCATAGAGATTACATCCTTGGAAACTCTATAGGATAGTTCTTTCTGCCCTCCGACAGGGTCTCTCTGAGTTGGAATCGACTAGACAGCAATGGATGTTTTAGTTTTGATCTTTACAGGAGCAGATCACCAGGTCTTTCTCCTACAGAACCTCTGTCTGGGTTTGAACTGCCAAAGACAAAAGAAGCATCACTTCACACTCTTTTGGATGGCTCTACGGAGTCCTTGTGGTACCGTGGTTAAGAAAAGTGACTGCTAACTACAAGGTCTGCAGTTCGAAACCACCAGTGACTCTGCAGGAGAAAGATGTGGCCGTCTGCTTCTGCAGAATTTACAGCCTTGGAAACCCTCTGGAGTCACTAGGGATTGAAATCAATCTGACTGTAGTGAGTTTAGGGTCAGCCATCATCAACAGAAAAACCAACAGATCAGAAAAATAACAAGTGTTGGTGACGATGAAGAGCCTCTGGAAGCTTCATCTACTACTGGAGGAATGCAAAATGGTACAAATGAATTTGGCAGTTCTTCAATAAATTAAATACAGAACGACCATGTTTTTGTTAGATGCCGTCTACTTGGTTCCAACTCACAGCGACCCTGAGTACAACCGAGTAAGACGCGGCCTGCTCCTGCACCATCGTAACAGCTGTTGTACCGGAGTCCATTGTTGCAGCCGCTGTGTCAGGCCACCTTGCGGGAGTCTTCCTCTGCGTGGCTGACCCTCTACTTCACCTAGCAGGATATCCTTCTTCGGGAACTGATCCCCTTGATAACATGTCCCAAGTATGTAAGATGAAGTCTCACCATCCTCGCTTCTTAAGGAGCATTCTAATTGTATTTCTTTCAAGACAGAGATGTTCATTCTGCTGACAGTCTATGCTACATTGAATATTCTTCATCAACGCTGTAATTCAAAGGCATCAATTCTCTCATAATCCTTATCATTATCTAGCTTTTGCATGTAAAGGAGGTGACTAAAAACACCGCAGCTTGACTCAGCTTCCCCTTAAGTCTTCAAGGGTGACATCTTCAGTTTTTAGTACTTCCATGAAGTCTTTTGCAGCAGATTTACCTAATGCCATACAATGTCTGATTTCTTGACTGCTGCTTCTATGGGTATTGTCTTAGGCTGGGTGTTCTAGGGAAGCAAAACCAGTAACACGTGTAGGTACAAGGAAAGATTTATAATATATAGATAGATAGATACAAATATAGGAAACAGCTCAAGTAATCACAGAAGCTGAATGTCCCAAGCTCTGGCACAAGCCTCATGTGGCCACGGAAGCTGAGGAACCCAAAGTCAGCAAGTCAGAGACCAGAGTTCTAGATCACCGGTTGTGTAGGTCTGTGGATCCCAAGCTGGTGGCGAGACGAAGCGACAGAGGCTGGCAAAACCAGGATCAGCAGGTCAGGGAGCAGGAGCAGGCAGAAGCTGGCAAACCCAGGATCAGCAGATCAGGGAGCAGGAGCAGGCAGAGGCTGGTGAACCCAGGATTGGCAGGTCAGGGAGCAGAACTCTCAAGTGCCAACTGTAAGGACTGATGAGTCCAACAGCTGCTAGTTAAGTCCCGGAACCAGACACTGGAACAAGAGAGCAGGAGCTCCTGGCCAGGTGAGCGACCAGCAGCTGTAGTAAAAGGTCGCCAGATGAGAGCCAAGGGGCAGGGAGCCACCACAAACCCTGCCCTGCCACTTAATACAGCAGCCAAATATGTAGTAGACAAGTTGACATAATCCTGACCACCACAGTCCACCCCTTGTCAACTTGGCATCTGCACATGTCTCACCTTACCATGCACAGTCTCTGAAAAAGTACGGTTACAAAGTCATATTTATGTCAACACGATATAACTAACACATGTACAACTGAAAATGTATGAGCCCATTTACATCTTATGTTTCATAGGTAAACAAAATATCCAATACACACATACAAAGCAGGAATACTCATAGCAATTACAGTCCTCGTTTCTGCAACTGGTCACGTGGCCATAACTGATATTTAGAACTACCTTCTTCTATAACCCATTCTGTATTCCCTTTGCCCTCAGTAAGCACCTAAGCTGGTCGTGGTTCCTTGCCTGGTGAGGTGACCCAAACCTTCATTATCACTCATTTTGGAGTTGGGTTGCTGTAGTTTTCCATTGACCTTAATCACAGGACATGGTAGTACTAGGAGGCGTCCTAAGGGATCTCCTGCATTCCATACATACTCTTCTTTACTTCCGTTATATAATGTCAATCCAATTTCATCTTCATAGTCAGGATCAATCACACCAGCCAGTATTGTAACTCCTTTCTTTGTCTGTTGATCCAGAGGTACAAGGAGCCCAAAATGGCCTGGTGGCAATTTTAGCTTCCAGTTCAGTGGAATTGTTGATGTGTCTCCAGGTGGCAGCATTCCTCCCTTCGGAACTAAGACATTTAATCCTGCAGAACATAAAGTCATGGGGACAGGAAGCAAAAATCTTGCAAGTGGGTCACTAGGGGTAACAGTGAGTGGTGCCACTCCCATTTCCACCCCTTGATTCCTGGACCCATGAATCCTGGCAATAGGAGAAACAGCACCGTATATTTGACGCTGGTTTAGAGCATACAAAACCTCCTGGAGAACACTTCCCCAGTCTTGCAAGGTAGTGCCACCTAGCTGGCAGCGTAATTGTGTCTTCAGGAGACCACTCCATCGTCCTATCAAGCCAGCTGCTTCAGGATGATGGGGAACATGGTACGACCAGTGAATTCCGTGAGCATGGGCCCACTGCCACACTTCATTTGCTGTGAAGTGAGTCCCTTTATCAGAGGCAATGCTGTGTGGGATTCCATGACGGTGGATGAGGCATTCTGCAAGTCCACGGACGGTAGTTTTGGCAGAAGCATGTCATGCTGGGTAGGCAAATCCATATCCAGAGTAAGTATCTATCCCAGTAAGGACAAAACGCTTTCCTTTCCATGATGGAAGCGGTCCAATGTAATCAACTTGCCACCAGGTTGCCGGCTGACCACCTCGATGAACAGTGCCATATTGAGGACTCAGTGTTGGTCTCTGCTGCTGGCAGATTGGGCACTCAGCAGTGGCTGTAGCCAAGTCAGCCTTGGTGAGCGGGAGTCCATGTTGCTGGGCCCATGCATAACCACTGTCCCTGCCACCATGACCACTTTGTTTATGGGCCTACTGAGCAATGACAGAGGTAGCCGTAGAGAAAGGATGATTGGTTCCTACAGAACGGGTCATTCTATCCACTTGATTGTTAAACTCATCCTCTGCTGAGGTTATTCTTTGATGAGCATTAACATGAGACACAAATATTTTCACTTCTTTGGCCCATTCAGAGAGGTCTATCCACATACCTCTCCCCCATAAATCCTTGTCTCCAATCTTCCAATCATGTTCCTTCCAAGTCCCTGACCAAATAGCCAAGCCCTTGGCCACAGCCCATGAATCGGTATACAGCCACACATCTGGCTACCTCTCCTTCCAAGCAAAGTGAACAACCATATGCACTGCTCGAAGTTCTGCCCACTGGGAGGATTTGCTTTCACCACTGTCCTTGAGGGAGGTCCCAGAAAGGGGCTGTAGTGCTGCTGCTGTCCACTTTCGAGTGGTGCCAGCATATCGCACAGAACCATCTGTAAACCAAGCACGAGTTTTCTCTGCCTCAGTCAGCTGGTCATAAGGAATTCCCCATGAGGCCATAGGTGCAAACTGTGAGATAGGAAGTAATGTTACAGGAGTGGAGACCATGGGCACTTGGGCCACTTCCTCATGCAATTTACTTGTGAATTCAGGTCCTGCAAGGGCCCGATCTCGTATATACCACTTCCATTTAATGATGGAGTGCTGCTGTGCTCGTCCAACTTTATGACTCTGTGGGTCAGACAGTACCCAGTTCATGATAGGCAGCTCAGGACGCATGGTGACCTGGTGCCCCATGGTTAAGCATTCAGTCTCTACTAAGGCCCAGTAACAAGCCAAAAGTTGTTTTCCAAAAGGAGAGTAGTTATCTGCAAAGGATGGCAGAGCTTTGCTCCAAAATCCTAAAGGTCTGCGCAGTGATTCACCAATAGGGGCCTGCCAAAGACTCCAAGCAGCATCTCTGCCTGCCACTGACTCCTCAGGCACCATTGGATCAGCTGGATCGTATGGCCCAAGTGGCAGGCAGCCTGCACAGCAGCCTGAACCTGTTGCAGAGGCTTCTCCTGTTCTGGGCCCCACTCAAAAGTAGCAGCCTTTCTAGTCACATGATAAATAGGCTGAAGGAGCATACCCAAATGAGGAATATGTTGCCTCCAAAATCCAAAGAAACCCACTAGGCGCTGTGCCTCTTTTTCAGTTGTTGGAGCAGCCAGGTGCAATAACTTATCCTTCACTTTAGAAGGGATTTTGCGACATGCCCCACACCACTGGACCCCTAGGAATTTCACTGAGTTGGAAGGTGCCTGAATTTTTGTGGGATTAATTTCCCACCCTATAGCACGCAAATTTTAACTAGTAAGTCCAGAGTCACTGATATTTCTTCCTTACTAGGTCCAATCAGCATAATGTCATCTATATAATGGACCAGTGTCACATCTTGTGGAAGACAGAAGCAATCAAGGTCCCTGCGGACTAAATTATGACATAGGGCTGGAGAGTTAATGTAGCTCTGAGGTAGGCAAGTGGAAGTGTATTGTTGGCCTTGCCAGGTGAATGCAAACTGCTTCTGGTGGTCCTTGGAAACAGGTACGGAGAAGAAAGCATTAGCCAGATCAACAGCTGCATACCAGGTACGAGGAGATGTATTAATTTCCTCAAGCAGTGAAACTACATCTGGAAAAGCAGCTGCAATGGGGGTTACCACCTTGTTAAGTTTGTGATAACTGACTGTCATTCTCCAAGATCCATCCATTTTTCGCACAGGCCAAATGGGCGAATTGAATGCGTCCTTCAAGTCCTTAAGGGTGGCAGTAATTTCAGCAATCCCTCCAGGGATACGGTATTGCTTTTGGTTCACTATTTTCTTAGGCAGTGGCAGTTCTAGCGGCTTCCATTTGGCTCTTCCCATCATAATAGCTCTCACTCCACTTGTCAGGGATCCAATGTGAGAGTTCTGCCAATTGCTGAGTGTATCTATTCCAATTATGCATTCTGGAACTGGAGAAATCACTACAGGATGGGTTCGGGGACCCACTGGACCCACTGTGAGACAAACATGAGCCAAGACTCCATCAATAACCTGAACTCCATATGCCCCCACTCTGACTGGTGGGCCACAGTGATGTTTTGGGTCTCCTGGAATTAGTGTCAGTTCAGAGCCAGTATCCAGTAGTCCCCGAAAAGTCTGATTATTTCCTTTTCCCCAATGAAGAGTCACTCTCGTAAAAGACCGTAGATCCCTTAGGGGAAGGGCAGGATAAAGATTAACAGTATAAATTTCTGGCAGTGTATCAGAATTCTTCCTCAAAGGGACCTGGCCTCCCCTTCATTCAAGGGATTGTGGGTCCTTAAACTCACTCAAGTCTGGGAATTGATTGAGGGACCGCAACTCTCTCTTCTGGCGATTTGAGTTAGGCTGCTGTTCACCTGACCTAGAATTCATCCTTTCATACAGATCAAGTAAATGCTTAGTAGGCTGATCATCTATCTATTGCACTGCTAGGGACACCACGACTAAGGAGCCAGTTCCACAGGTCCACATGAGTCAGATTATTATGATTACTATTTTGCCTCTGCTGTCCATTACTGTAAGCACACCCACCTCGTCTTTGTCGACTGAGTGCAGCCACTTGACCCCTACCACCATGGGATCCAGTCAGCTCCATTGTAGTTAGGTGTCTTAATTCAGCTAGGGCAGCTCCCACTGTCATGTCTGATTTACATAAAATGGCAATCACAGCATTCTTCAAGGATCCCGGAGCTCCCTTCACAAATTTGTTTCTCACAGTTGTGGTAAAAGTTGTGTCCTCTGGACATGCTATGTTTGGATTTGAAGGCCTAACCAAATAAATCCACTCTAGTATGCCAATTTCCCTAAGCCTTTGGATACCCTCTTCTACAGTACCCCAAGACAAGTCTGGCAATTCTACTTGATTTAATGTAGGCCACTGCATCATCCATGCTTCAGCAATCCAGTCAAACAAACTATCAGGTCCTCTCCTAACTTCTCAAGCTGAAACACTGAATGAAGAGTCTGTGCTCAGTGAACCCAAGTCAAGAAATTCAGATTGATCCAGCTTTATGTTCCTTGCACCATTATCCCACACCCTTAACAGCCATTCCCAAGCATATTCCCCAGGTTTCTGTTTGTATGTGTTAGAAAAGCCAAGTAGTTCCTTTGGAGTACAGCATATCTCTTCCTGGATCACACTTTGTACTTCACCTTTTGGAGCTTTCTTGGACTTAAGTCTAGTTACAGGTCTAGAAGCCAAAATAGGCAGTGCTGAAGTGTTTTTAGAATCTTCAGCATGCTCTTGTAAAGCATCTGCCTTAGGCCGTGCCCCAGGCAATGACTCTGGCAGGCGCTCTTCAGAGGCAGGGGGGCTACAGCTAATCTCATTAAGTTGGAGCACAGGGGATAATGGCTTTACTGTGCGGTTTTGCAGACAAAGGCGAAGTAATCCCTTCACATGGGTGTGGTTCAGCTGACAGGAGTGATTTACTGGAAGTGAGGGGCTCAGCGTCCCCAGCTTCCATATCATCCTCCCATATGTCTCCATTCCAAGTTTCAGGGTCCCATTTAATATAGATAACTGAGACCGAAAAATTTTCCTCCCCCTCCTTGCTGTTCTTGCTCCCGCCTGACAGGATGCTCCCCTTCAAAGCCCCACTCCCGCCTAGCAGGATGCTCCCCCTCAGAACCCCGCCCACTCACCCCATTTGACTCAACCACAACTACCTCAAACTGCACTATATCTGCCCTTCCAAAACCCCACTCGGGACCAACTGTTGGAACCTGTGAAGGTCCTGTTGGCCCGCCTGCACAATAAACAGCTTCTTGCCTCTTCCTCGGTGTCATTCGCTTCTTCATTTTCTGTAACATTTTGGTTCCCTGACCGGGAAGCGAATAGACTGACCCCTTGTTGTCACCTGCCTCTCAGGACCTTGGCTGTTGGCCGGGGTGGACAGGCTAGGAAGGACAGGTGCCACTCGTTTTCGGGTTAACAAGGTCCCCCTCCTCTCCACCTCGTACCCACTGGAGAGATTTCCAAAGACACAGGACTCTCAAAGGATCAGGTAACAGGCATCAGAAGACTTCAGTCCAGGTAAGTCCCCGGGGCCACCTCAACCTAGTCAGGACCGCCCTCTCCAGGGCAAAGGGGAGCTTGATCACTTCCCGGCCTTTGGGACTCAGTTCAGGATTCCCCCTCCAGGTGGAAGTCTCAGTCTGTGTGAATGCATATATTTTGTGTTGTGTGATTGTATCTGTGCCTCCAAGTTCGCACAGAGGTTGAGTGGGCCCTCTCCTGCGTTTCTGTGTGGGACTCATAAGGCAGAACGGTGTGAGGCTGTGCCCTCCTCCACCCCGGGACTTATACGGGGACACCTTAGCCAAGAGCCCACCTAAGTCCCCGTGAGGGGAATGGCCAGAAGGGTATCTGAGTGGTCCTCGGGACAAGTCGTTCGTCTCACTTGCGGCACTGTCAGCATGGGTGGGACACACAGCAAACCTACAGTCTTAGACTGCATGTTGAAGAATTTTGATAAGGGCTTCCAGGGAGACTATGGAGTCAAGCTAAGCCCCAAGAAATTAAAAACCCTGTGCCAAGTCGAATGGCCCTCCTTTGACACCACCTGGCCACCTGAAGGAACATTAGACACCCACCTGGTTCAGGCAATTTGGAATAGGGTCACTGCCAAATCAGGAGGACATCCCGACCACTTCCCCTACATAGACCAGTGGTTGGAAATAGCTCAGACCCTCCCACAGTGGGTCAGATTCTGCTCGAATAAGTCAGGACCCAGAAGGATCCTCCTGAACACTTCTGGGGTCTCGAAGAAAATTCCAAAAATCTTCCAAGACCAGCCTGAAGAAGGCCCACCCCCATATTTCGGCCATCCACTTCAGTCCTCCGCACCACCTGCCGTTCCCCCCATCGAAACTCCACCACCACTGGTGGAACCCCCAACAGCCTCACCAGCCCCTCCATCACTGCTGGTCACGAGGTCCCAGAGTAAGACACTACAACTGCCTTTAAGAGAGACTCCGGGACTGGGAAAGATAGAAACTGATGGGACCATTACCCCAGGAGCCCCCATCTTTACATATGTCCCATTTACCACCACCAATCTCCTGAAATGGAAACACCACAGTCCCTCATACTCTGAAAAACCACAGGCACTTATAAATATGTGCGAGGTGATTTTCAATACCCATAACCCCACATGGGATGACATCCGACAGCTATTTCTAAGCCTCTTCACCACCGATGAAAGACGCTGAATCTCAGAAGGGGCCTGACAGTACTGAGGGACAACCCGCTTACCGGCATTCATAGATACTGAAGGTTACCTTCCACAGGCACTCCCTGACACCAGACTCGACTGGGACCCCAACACTTCCAAGGGACTCCACCAACTCCAGGTCTATCAGAGGGCACTGCTACATGGAGTCAGGCAGGGAGCAAGGAAACAAACTAATCTGCCTAAAACTCAAGCAGTCCTTCAAGGCCCCCAAGAGCCTCCCTCAGAATTTTATGAAAGACTCTGTGAGGCTTTCCGCATCTGGACCCCTTTCAATCCTGAAGCCCCCAAAAATCAGACCCTTATAAATGCAGCATTCGTCGCCCAGTCAGCTGCCGACATCTGCAGGAAATTACAGAAACTAGATGGGTTCAGTGGTATAAACAGTTTCCAATTAATTGATATAGCTAATAAGGTCTTCATGAATCGAGACCAAGAGGCCCACAGGGAGGACGAACGAAAAGGCCAAACGACATGCTTATCTCATTGCAGCGGCCCTAACTGGCAAGGCCCCCACCCCGGCTACTGAACACCCCCAAAAGTCCATGAAGTCCTCCAGACCGCCACTGGGCCCGAATCAGTGCGCCCACTGCAAACTAGAGGGACACTGCATACGTGACTGTCCCACCAAGCCACCAAGGAAGCGGCCAGGGGAGACAAAGTCCGACCCAGGAAGCCCACAATGACATCCACCGAAGAATATCTATTGGAACCGCTGACCACAGCCCTGGCCCTGGCGGGTGAGGACTCGGATTAGGGGCGACCGGGTTCATACAGACTGGGCCCCCATGAACCCATGGTCCAGATAGAAGTCAGGGGCCTGCTGGTGGACTTCTTAGTTGACACTGGAGCCGAACACTCTGTCCTGACAAGCCAACTAAGTCCTCTCAGCAGACGACAGGTCATGATCACGGGAGCCACCGGGAACCAGACTAAGAGACCCTTCCTTCAAGCTCGAACGTGCACCCTGGGAGGACATAGGTCCAACATGAGTTCCTCCTGATCCCCGAATGCCCAGCGCCCCTGCTGGGAAGAGACCTCCTCACAAAGTTGGGCACCATCATTTTTTTCACTAATCCCCAAGAACCCACCATGACAATCTCAGACCAGAGCCCACTAATACTGACTGTGACTGTGAACCGAGAAGATGAATGGACACTATACTCCCCGGACAAGCCCACAACTGTACCAAAGAACACAACCGAGTGGCTAGAACTATACCCCACTCTCTGGGCCGAACACAACCCACCTGGCCTTGCTAAACACACACCACCCATACATGCTGAATTGGTACCTGGAGCCACCCCCACTAAAGCCAATCAGTACCAAATCTCCAAGGAAGCTCAAAAAAGTATCGCCCCCCACATTAAAAGACTGTTAACTTATCACATCTTAAAACCATGCACTTCACCATGGAACACTCCGCTTCTGCCAGTAAAGAAACCTAACGGAAAGGGATAGAGGCCAGTACAGGATCTGAGATTCATAAATAAAAATACAGTGACCATACCACCTATTGTCCCGAACCCCTACACTCTTCTCGGCCTCCCTCCCCCCGGAACAAGATGGTATACCTGTATGGATCTCAAAGATGCTTTCTTTTGTATTCCCTTGGCCCCGGCCAGCCAGCCCCTGTTCGCCTTCACTTGGACAGACCCTGACACGAACCTCACTCAACAACTGACCTGGACCAGGCTCCCACAGGGGTTCAAGAACTCTCCTACTATTTTTGGATAAGTCCTAGCCAAAGACCTGGCCAAATTACAACTAGAGACCAACCCTGAACAACCAGCCACTATTCTACAATATGTGGATGACATTCTTCTAGCCTGCACAACCCGAGCACAGTGTCTCCGTAATACAAAGACTCTTCTAACACTTCTACAAGAAAAGGGCTACAAAGTGTCCTGGGAGAAGGCCCAACTCTGTCAGACTCGGGTCACTTATTTAGGATTCATTCTACAAGAAGGAAAGAGGTCCTTATCTACTCCACAGAAACACGTCATTAATGCACTCCCTTCATCTCGCCGGCAACTACGGGAATTGCTAGGAGCTGCTGGTTTCTGCAGAATATGGATCCATGGGTTTGCAGACTTAGCAAAACCCCTGTATGAAGCCCTTAAAGGACCAGAAAACCACCCATTTAATTGGACCCCTGAACATCAGGAATCTTTCATAGCCATAAAGACTGCCTTAACCCAAGCCCCAGCCCTGGGCCTGCCTGATATTTCTAAACCTTCCAACCTGTTCACCTGTGAAAAAATAAAACAGCACTGGGCATGCTGACCCAGGAACAGGGACCATGGCAACGACCAGTAGCATATCTCCCAAAACAACTAGACACTGTGGCGGCTGGCTGGCCCCCATGCCTCAGAAATCTTGCAGCCACAGCCATCTCGATAGAAGAGGCACAAAAATTAACATTTGGCCAACTTTTAAGAGTGAAGACGGCTCACAGTGTCTTGTCACTCTTAGCCTCTGGAAAACACCAATGGCTAAGTAACAGCAGAATCCTGAAATACCAGAAGCTAATCCATGATAACCCTAACCTCACAACAGAACCAGTAAAAACCCTGAATCCCACAACATACCTACCCACCGAATCGGGCCCGCCAGACCATGATTGCGAGGAATTAATCGAAACTGTATACTCAAGCAGGGCCAATCTCTGAGATCAGCCCCTCCCCACTCCAGACCTCACCTTATTCACGGATGGCAGCAGTTTCATTGACGAATAGGGAGAAAGGCAAACAGGATACGCAGTCACCACTCCCAATAAAATTGTAGAGAGCTAAAGACTCCCCAGTGGGTGGTCAGCACAGAGAACAGAACTATGGGCCCTAATAAGAGCCCTAGAACTTTCAGAACACAGAAGAGTTAACATTTATAGACTCAAACTATGCATACAGCACTTTTCACGTACATGGGGCTATTTATAAAGAAAGAGGTCTCCTCACTGCACAGGGGAAAACCATAAAAAACAAAAATGAGATCCTCTACCTTCTACAAGCTGTCTGGAAACCCCAGAAGGTGGCAGTCATGCACTGCAAAGGACACCAAAAGGGAAACGACCCACAGGCACGAGGAAACCACCTAGCAGACCAAGCAGCTAAACAAGCTGCAGTGTCTATCGATGATCCAGTATCACCCAGCCTCATACTTCTCGCACCAGAACTACCCCCTAAACCAAAATATACTCTTCAAGAAGACAACTGGGCCGAATCTGAGAAGGCCTCAAAAACCACAGACAATTGGTGGAAACTGCCAGATAATAGAATCTTCACGCCCAGGTCTCTAGCCTACCCACTTGTCCATAAACAACATATTCTTACCCACTGGGGAAAGACCAAACTTCAGGTAGCCTTAGAAAAATACCTTTACATACCCAACTTGTCAACCTTGTGTACACAAATCACTCAAAGATGTCTCACCTGCCTCAAAAATAACCTCAGACAGGGCCCCCTTGGGCCTCCCAGAGTACAGCATGTTGGAACAACTCCATTTGAAGATATACAAATAGACTACACTGAACTCCCTAAATGCAATGGATACCACTATCTTCCAGTCCTCGTGTGCACATACACTGGATGGATAGAAGCTTTCCCCACACACATTGAAACAGCCAGAGAAGTAGTTAAGGTACTACTAAAAGAAATTATCCCCTGATATGGGCTCCCCCTCACCATACAGAGTAACAATAGGCCATCCTTCATAGCCACCATCGTACAAGAAACCTCACGAACCCTGCAAATAAAATGGAAACTCCATAGCGCATGAAGACCTCAGAGTTCAGGAAAAGTAGAAAGAATTAACAGAACCCTCAAAACCCACCTAAGCAAAATAACACAAGAAACAGGACTCCCCTGGATAACTCTCCTACTGATACCCTTACTAAAAATCAGATGCACCCCAGGGCCATTAGGTTTCTCCCCATTCGAAATCCTGTTTGGAAGACCCCCTCCAATAATACCTCACCTAAGCCCGTCCAAAGAACTAAGAGAAACACAGCTAGATCAACAGCTAATAGCCTTAGGCAATACTCTCAAGAGCCTCTCACAGTACATCCTAGCGAGAATCCCTACAGCCCTCATAGATCCTGTACATAAAATCAAACCTGGAGACTATGTCTGGATAAAATTATGGAAGGCCGAACCCCTTCAGCCGCGGTGGGGAGGCCCTCACCAGGTCATACTAACCACCCCTACCACTGTTAAAGTTGCAGGTCATGCTCCGTGGATTCACCACACACGGATAAAATCGGCAATGCCACCCCGTGACTGGACTTTGTTCAATCACCCCGATCAGCCAACCAAACTGACTCTCAAATGCATTGGAACCTAGCCTCACTGGCCCACTACCCCCTCATAATCTCTGTTCTCATTCTCTGCCTCTTAGGACTTTATACCACCTCTCCCCAGACATGGACCCCGGGACAAAAAGCGCACTCCTAGGGTGCTTCCTCCTTATAACCCTCCTATTTGCCTCATTTACTACCTTTTATATTTTCCCCAAGTAACCTGGGGTGGCTTACGACACCATGTCTCTCTGTGCACAGGAGACTTCTTGGCCTGCCCTGATGGGGTTATCTCTTCCACACATCAAGACTGCTATGAACCAGATACAGTACAGACTATAACCTGGTGTTGACATCAGGTCATAGAAGCTAAGACTAAAGCCACAACCACTACTATCCATATGATCTGCCAGTCGACAATTAAGCCTAGGCAGGAGTACATCTGTTTTCATCCAGTAGGCCAGTGGGGTATGTCAGACAGGGGTGGAATCCAAGATCAAACTAAAGAAAAGTTTGTACAAAAACATGTAAATGCCTTCATTCAAAATCAGATCAACTTTACCAACCACTTCTCATATAAACCTATCTCCCCTAAACTCACCCAATTCATAAACCGACCCCACACACATACCATACAAGCTATCAGTCAAGTCATCCAGGTCCAAAACATTACAGAACTCACCAACAACCCATGTTAGATATGCTCAGCTTTCTACCACGCCAATTACCTACCTTACCCAATAACTCTAACCCGAACCTCCGCACCCACTAGCCCTTCACTGAACTACATCAGTACTTTAGCAACACAGGTTCCCCTCCTCAACTCCACTGTCTCTATTTGCTGCAAACACACTAGTACTATCCAAACCTCCACACTGAACTGCCTATAAACACAAACCTTCAGCACCACCACCAACCTAACCTGTACTGACAATACCACCTTCCTGTGGTGTGACTCTAACCTTCACAAGTGCCTTCCCACCAACCATACCTGTACCCCGGTATATACCTTCCCCAATTATCACATTTACTCACCGAAAGATCTTGAGTCTCTCTTCCTTCCTACACCTAATCCAAGAAGGGCCATAGGCATAGCTGTATTAGGACTCACTTCACTCACTGGACTTGCCGCAGGCACCGGTGGAGTCGCCACATCAGTTACCCTCTATAAAAAGCTATCAGAGGCACTCAATGCAGACATGGACCAAGTTGTTGACACACTTCTTATACTTCAGAATCAAATTAACTCCCTGGCAGCAGTTACTTTACAAAACAGACAAGCATTAGACCTATTACTGGCAGAGAAGGGCGGGACCTGTATGGCGCTAGGTGAAGAATGTTGTTATTTTGTAAATGCTTCTAACATTGTCACATCTAAGGTTGTCACATCGAACACATTGTCACATCGAACAGAGACGACGTGAACTTACCCAGTCTGGATGGGGACTCATGTCAAGTTGGGCCACCTAGCTAGCCCCCCTGTGGGGGCCACTTGTCTTTGGATTCATAATCCTGACCTTCGGACCCTGCCTCCTGCGCCACCTGCGAGACCAACTGGAACAGAACTTACTCAACAAAACCGTCTCCAGGGTCCTGATCCTCCGAACTTATCAACAACTCCCCAAAGCCGACTTTGAAGAGTTGTGATACCTACCCTTCCCAAACGGGGGTATCAAAGGGGGGAATAATATAGATAACTGAGACTGAAAATTTTTCCTCCCCCTCCTTGCTGTTCCTGCTCCCGCCTGACAGGATACTTCCCTTCAAAGCCCGGTTCCCGCATAGCAGGATACTCCCCGCTCCCGCCTGACAGGATACTCCCCTTCAAAGCCCAGCTCCCGCCTAGCAGGATACTCCCCACTCCTGCCTGACAGAATGCTCCCCTTCAAAGCCCCACTCCCGCCTAGCAGGATGCTCCCCCTCAGAACTCCGCCCACTCACCCCATTTGGCTCAACCACAACTACCTCAAACCGCACTATATCTGCCCTCCCAAAACCCCACTCGGGGCCAACTGTTGGAACCTGTGAAGGTCCCGTCGGCCCACTGGTGCAATAAACAGCTTCTTGCCTCTTCCTGGGTATCATTCGCGTCTTCATTTTCTGTAACACATTTTTTCCCAATCAATGCCCTCACTTTAATTTCAGATACTTCTCAAGATTGGCAATTGAGCTGGTGTTGCAATTCCACCACTCTAACGATAAGCATCTGGGTTTGGCTTTCAGCAGTATCGGCTCTGCTATTACAGGTAATGAGATTTTCTTTTAAAGCACAAGCAGAAGCTTTGAGGTCTTTTACATCAACATGAGAGCTTTGATTCCAAGGCCCTGAGCTCATCTTTTTCCTTCACCAGCTTATCTAATGCAAGTAGGACCAGCCAACCAACTCCCTTATACTGCTCATCTGCACATAATTTCGAAAAGTTATCACAGGTTTTCACCCTGAGGGTCACCTTTCACCAATATCTGATCTGTTGGTGGGGCTATTTTGAGGATGTGTACCGCCACCTCAGCCCACGGACTAGCAGGGCACTTTTTTTTTTTTTAATTTAACATAACTGAGTAAAAATGTACATTCACATGTAAATTTACATGCCCCC
Organism: Heterohyrax brucei; assembly: GCA_028571685.1. Classification (NCBI taxonomy): domain Eukaryota; kingdom Metazoa; phylum Chordata; class Mammalia; order Hyracoidea; family Procaviidae; genus Heterohyrax; species Heterohyrax brucei. The sequence continues at coordinate 24,774,951 of CM053149.1, read as the reverse complement.
CTATATGCAGCTTCCACTGCTCTCCCTGTCCGGTGACTGCACACTATTCCTCTCTGCTCCATACATGTCTCATCCTCCCAACAGTCTCCTTTCCCCTCCTCTCCATCCACTCCCCTTCCTCCAGCCAGAGGTCGGCAAGATGATATCCTATAGATGTATAGAACCATAAAGTGCTTCCAACATATGGTTACTCTGCATTGCCAAGTCCATTCCATTCCTGTCCAAAGAGTGGACCTTTGTTATAATTTATGGGAAAGGGCAGCATCAGGGCCGGGGGCCATGCTCTCAGAGGAACCCCAAAACCGCTGGACCATCAATTGAGGTCTTTTAGTGGAGATCTCATGATGCACCTCTTTTTATTCTTGTGTTGCCAGTGAGGCTCCTGGCTATCACTGGTGGTGGCCGGGCACCATCTGGTTCTTCCGGTCCCAGGTCGATGTAGGCACCCACTCTTGTGGGTCTCTCTGTCTTCTCGGTTGTCTTTACCGCATGCCATTTTGGCCCTCGGTGAGCATCCGTTCCTAGCAGGGCACTTTTTACCGGTAGGAGCAGAGTTAGCAACAGTGTTACTATTAGCCTGACTCAAGAACCACTTGGAAGGATTCGTTTTTACAATTTTGTTTCCCTAGAAGCACATCACTCTTGGTACCAAATTGTCTTAGGCTGGGTTTTCTAGGGAAGCAAAACCAGTAACACGTGTAGGTACAAGGAAAGATTTATAATATATAGATAGACAGATACAAAGATAGGAAACAGCTCACGTAATCACAGAAGCTGAATGTCCCAAGCTCTGGCACAGGCCCCACGTAGCCACGGAAGCTAAGGAACCCAAAGTTAGCAAGTCAGAGACCAGAGCTCTAGATCACTGGTTGTGTAGGTCAGTGGATCCCACGCTGGAGGCGAGACGAAGTGACAGACGCTGGCAAAACCAGGATCAGCAGGTCAGGGAGCAGGAGCAGGCAGAGGCTGGCGAACCCAGGATCGGCAGGTCAGGGAGCAGGAGCAGGCAGAGACTGGCGAACCCAGGATCGGCAGGTAAGGGAGCAGAACTCTCAAGTGCCAACTGTAAGGACTGATGAGTCCAACAGCTGCTAGTTAAGTCCCGGAACCAGACGCTGGAACAAGAGAGCAGGAGCTCCTGGCCACCTGAGTGACCAACAGCCGTAGTAAAAGGTCGCGAGATGAGAGCCGAGGGGCAGGGAGCCACCACAAACCCCACCCTGCCACTTAATACAGCAGCGAAATACGTAGTAGACAAGTTGACATAATCCTGACCACCACAGGTATTGACTGTAGATCACTGTAAACTGAAATCCTTGACAACGTCAATCTTTCCCCATTGATCATCGTGTTGCTCACCGGTCCTGTTGGGAGGATTTCTGTCTTCTTTATGTTGGTGTGTAATCCACCCTGAAGGCTGTGGTTCTGGATCTTCATCAGTAAGTGCTTCAAATTCTCAGCAGTTTCAGCAAGAAAAACTGTGTCATCTGCAGAGCTCAAGTTGTTACAGCGTCTTCCTCCAATCCTAATGCCACATTCTTCTTCATGTTTTCCAGCTTCTTGGATTATTTGCTCAGTATACAGATTATGCAGACGATGAAAAAATACAATCCTGATGCACACCTTTCCTGACTTTAAACTGTGCAGTATCCCCTTTTCTGTTCATTCAACTGCCTCTTGATCCATGAATGTATGGACTCCTCATTAGCACAGTCAAGTGTCACAGGATTCCCAGTCTCTGCAATGTTATCCATAAGTTGTTATGATTCACAGAGCTGAGTGTCTTAACATAGTTAATAAACATAGGTCAACACCTTTTCGATATTCTTTTGCCAGCTAGGATTCATCTGACCTCAGGAATGATATCCCTTGTCCATGTCCTCTCCTGAATCCAGCTGGAATTTCTGGCTGCTCTCTGTTAATCTACTGCTACAGCCACTGTTGAATGATCCCCAGCACAATTTTGCATACATGTGTTATTAATGATGTTGTTTGATAATTTCTGCATTGGGTTGGATCACCTTTCTTGGGAACAGGCAAGAATACGGAGCTTTCCCAGTAGGTTGGTCAAGTAGCTGTCTTCCAAATCTCTTGGCATCGAGGAGCAAGCACTTCCAGCGCTGCATCCATTTGTTGAAGCATCTCAATTGGCGTTCTGTCAATTCCTGGAGCCTTCTTTCTCACCAGTGCCTTGTGGATGACTTGGCCTTCCTCCTTGTTTTAGTCAGCTAGGGCTGCTCTAACAGAAATACCACAGAGTGGATGGCTTTAACAAAGAAAGATTTATTCTTACACAGTCCGGTAGGTTGCGAGTCCATATTCAGGGTGTCCGCTCCAGGGAAAGACTTTCCCCTTGACGGCTCTGGAGGAAAGTCCAGTATTGCATCAGTCATTGTCCAGGGAGCGTCCTAACGCAAGAACCTCTGGTCTGAACGACGCGTTCTGCTCCCGGTGCTGCTTGCTTGATGGTAGCGAGGTTCTCAAATTGTCCTTGGTTCTTTTTCCTTTTATTCCTTGCAAGCTAAAAGCATTAAGGGTGGGGCAAGCCATACTCCAGGGAAACTTCCCCCATAGCAGGAATTCACAGCCCCACCCTAATTGTTTAACATACAGGTTAGCAAAACCACACAATGGAGGACAGTCCCAAGATACTGGGAACCATATCCTAGCCACGTGACTGCACACATTTTTGGGGGGACACAATTCAAACCATGACACTCCTTCAGTACCACTGATTCCTGATCATATATTACCTCCTGATGTGGCTGAACACTGACACTTAAGGTGACATTTACATACCACCAGAGTGACAGGTGGGACCAGCCCTGCACAAGTCTGGGGACTGCATGGCAGTGAGAACACCCAGCGGGTGCACAGACTTCGAGGCAGACTCGAGTTCACCCAGAGATGCAGCTGGGAAGCAGCCTGTGTGTCCCGAGCAAGCTGGGGAGGGAACAGTAGAGAGAACATTGACAGGTCCATGTCCTAAGACCTGGTGGGCTATGGGACTTCTCTCCTGCTCTGTGACAACACTCCACAACTAAGGACTCCCAGCAGCACCCAGTCTCTGCAGGTCAGGAATCTGGGCATGGCTTACCTGGTGACAGCTCTTTGTCACATGGGCTACTTCATGGACAGGTCATACATCACAGCTGCTTTCTAGGAGAGAGTGAGAAACAAGGGACAGAGATGAGTGAAACAGAATATGAGAGCCAAGAGACACTGACACTGGGGGTTTCTTATCAGTTGAAATTGACTCAGAGGCAACAACATTCTTGAGAAGTGAGTCCCTGGTACAGCCCATGCTGAGGGGAGAGGGACACAGAGGACATGGAGACCAGGAGATAGGACTGTTGGGAGCCCTTGTGCAGGCTGCCTGTGTCCTAGTCTGAGATGAGGCACTGGGTCAGATTTGAAATACAATGGAAGTCACTGGAAAGGTTCATGCAGAGGGTGACAGGGTTGACATTTCAAACCCGTCCTGGTGTACACTGGGTAATAAGGCCAAGAGGGGAAGTATTTCCCACGATCATACCACCAAAACCCAGCCCTGTCTGAACTGTACTCCACGCAGCTTCCTAGCCCTGCTTGAAATCCTTCCATCTCGCAGTTTGTGCACCAGCTGCAGGAGGTTTCCCAATGGGCAAGTAAGCACAGTGAACACTGCATCTTTTCATGTGGTGCAACCCATGTGAGACTGTTCATGACACATTAGTAAGTACACCCAAGTAAGCCTGTGTTTACCTTGTGCACCACGGTCATCTGGCCCTGTGAGGGCCTGTGAATTTGTAAAGAGGCTTTGATTCTGTAGGAAGGTTCTGTGGGGTCGCGAGAGTCACATACTGACCATACCTAGACGCAGAGTCTTGTAAGGGTGAAAGACATGTGAAAATGTTCAAGACAGATGATCTGGTAAGCTGTGTGCCTACCTTGCCTGTTAGACAATCTCCCCAATTAGCTGGATGTAATGACAGCCCGTGGGTTGCACATACGCTATCTTACCTATACCTGTGGATACCCAAAGAAGGAATGTTAGAATGACTCCTACTCTGTGGCGGAAGGATGGTGGAGGCTCTGAGAAGCACAAAGACTTCTCTAAAGTCACAAATGGGTTAAGAGAGTTGGGCTCTGTCTGCACCCAGCCCTGTAGCTCAAAGCCAGGATCCCAGCTGTACCCAGGCATTCCCTAGGTTCTGTAGATGACTGTGCTGGAATCAACCATGTACAGTTATAGAGATGGCATGGGGAGATGGACATCTTCACAAAGGTGACTTTTTATTGGAGTTTGGGCCCAGATCAGAGAATGCATCCATGCAGAGGTCACAGAAGATGACCTCACCGCCTTTAAGACAGAGCACATAGAACTTAGAACCCTGGTAACCAGGCACCCGCATTTAAAACCTAACCCTTACTCACCTGAGTGGAGACACTCAACCTACAAACATGTCGACTTGTTGCCTCCCGTTTTCCGCCACATCGGAGCCCCGGAATTCAAAGCGTTCACGAAGGCAATGCTGTGGTCTCATCTCCCAAACACGGAAGTTATGGCGATTTATAAGAAAGACCCCAAAGGTAACACATGGTGTGTCATGGCTGCCGAGCCAGGCCAGGCCACCCCTGTGATGCTACCTAGGCAATCCCATACTCTCCCCAAGGTCACACCAGCCCTCAAGCCTTGTCCTTGGGAGCTCCATGGGAATGGGGACAGGGCGAAATGAGAAAAGTGACGAAGCCGAAAAGTCACCGGGTGAGGCAGGGTTCATTTGGGAGATGTGGGTGAGGTCCGAGAAGGAGTGAGGAGTTCTGGGGGACAGCGATAAGGAGGACCATGAAAGTGGTGCTGGTGACTCAAGATGAGCACTCACTGAGCCCCATCCATCCCCAGGGCCCCTAACCATCACTGGGCTCCTGGAGCTGGGTCTGTGCTGAATGAAGATGGGGTGCTAGGCAGGCCGAGACCATCAGACTGGATGTCACGGAGACAGGGGCCAGGGTGGCCAAAGTAGAGAGACCCACTTCATGGCCCGGTTCCAAATCCACTGAACACATGGAATTCTGGCACCTAAGTCTACCCAGAGGTCCCAGCTCAGACCAGACCTTTAGGGAGGAATTGTCAGGCTGACATGCTGACCTAGCACTCTCACTGGGGCCTTCTCTGAGCTCCAGCTCACCCTCAGTGGGGCAGTCAATAGGCAGTCCCAGCTGCTGGCATTGCCTGCGCCTCTGCTTAGCCTGGGCCACCCCAGCTTCTTGAAGACCCTGCTGCAGCACTCACAGTGATGTTCTACCATGGTCTTGGTGGAGGCTTGATTGCAAAGCCCCCAGGCTGACCCACCCAGAACATGGCATAGAAGGGCAACTGGAAGCTCCCCAGAGATCAAGGGGACACAGGGACCTACAGGGGCAGAGAGGGAAGGAGGTGCTTCCAAGGAACCCTGGAAGCATCCCTGGCTGCTGTTAGCACTGTCTCTACAGAACCCCGCACAGGAGGAGGAGAATGGCCAGGTCTACCCCAAGAAAAGGACCACAAAATACTGGCGCAGCCTCTGTGTGAGTGTGCGGGGAGAGGAAAGGGGCCCCCACCCAGGGACTCCAGATGGCCAAAGGGATCCTGGGGCTGAGATACCACCCCGCAGACTCCCAGATCCTTCCCAGGGCACCCGGTCCACTTCCCGAAGAATCAGCATGGGTGGGAGTGGTCAGAGCTCTGCCCCAACCCTCCAGGTGGTTCGTGGGGCTGCCTCTAGTGTGACCCTCATCCTCTGTGCCGCCCCAGTGCTTCCGCGGTTCACACCAGGACCAGGATTACGAATGGGTAACTGAAACCAACAAGGCAGCCTGGCTGGAGGAGCTGGTGGAGCGCCTGGTGCCCGCCTTCCAAAATGGTAACTTCTCCTTCATCAGATTCTTCCTTGGACATTACAGATCCTATGCCACCAGCCAGCAGCTCCTAGAGCAGCTGTTCAAAACGTGAGTGCCCCTCTGTACACAGCCCAGTGGGGACTCTGTCCCCTCCCAGTTGGGAGGAATGCCACTTCACCACTGACAGCCTCAGTTGCTCCCCTGAGAAGTCGGGTGGTAAAGGACCACTCAGCTACAATTCCTGTGGACCATGGTCGCGCTCCATGGTGAGGGCTGCTGGAGGGGCTGGGAGGTTCACACGGATTCTTTTCCACTCCCCCATCATGAAGCTCTCTGCCTCACCTGTCACTGAGCACACGCCCGCTTGTATAGGGGGTTTCAGATTCCATTCAGTGGGGCCTTGTACTTGGCATAGCCAGAAGAGGGGGGCCTGAGTGCTGGGAGTTGGGTTTCAGGACTCAGCTCCCTGGGAAGGTGCTAGTTACTCATTCACCATTTATCCAGGAAGCCCCCTTCCTTACAGATGCTGTTCTAGGCACTCAGTATCTTTCAGAAGACAAAGCTATCGTGAAGTCCTGCCCTCCTGGGCCTCTATTCTAGTCAGGGGTCAGACAGTAACACTAGAAATCCTGAGGGAGTGCCAACAATGCACCAGATGTGATATCCTCACGCCACCTCTAGGTATGGATTCTCCCACTCCGATTCTTCCAGGAACGGTGAATCAGAAGAAGAGCTAAAAGAGTGAGTGGACTTAGGGTGAAGAAGGAGGAGCTGCTGTCCCTACTGTTGGGTGGAGGTAGTAGGAGGACCTGGATCTGGATTAGGCCCTACACATCTAGATTCCACTAGAGAAGTGTGCTTAGGGGCGCCCCCTGCAGGAGGTAAACAGTCTCAGAGAGCAGGCAGGTGGAAACTGGCCATCCTGGGGAGCAGAGAGGAGGCCAGGGCACAGATAGTCTGGGACAACTCATCACCCACAGTCCCCTTGCTTGTCCCCTCCCCTATATGGGGTCCCAAACACGAGGTGCTGGGCATCACAGGTAGACCTGCTGCCAAATCCTAGGGACTCAGCTGCATGGGGGGGTCCTGTCCCAGGGGGAACTCTGTCCGTGGGGGAAGAGACTCTTCTCACTTGTGCAGAGAACCAGGCAGTATGATGCTGTGCATACTCCAGGGAAGAGTCTTGAGAGCCTGGGCATGTGGGGCAGGGAATGGACTCTGTGTGTCCCTCAGTATCAGATCTCATGAAGCACTACAGTGTGCCAAGCCACCATGTGAACATGCAGTCACAAGCCTCTGTGTTATTGTCCACTGCGGAGAGGGTCAGTGGACTTACCGAGGAAGGAGAGTTGGTCAGACTATTGATGGGGAGCTCCCTGGGGCCAAAGCTCTGTGCTAGACCTGCGCTCACTGACCAGGCCTGTCACTCCCATGACAGAGGGTATCATAGAGAGGCACATGGAGGGGTCTGGACTTTTGCACGGGTGCCCAGCGAAGGCAGTGAGACAGGAATAGCCAGACCCCTGACCCTGCTATTCTACACCCACCCCCAGGGCAATTGCATTTATCCTGGGCACGTGGCTCCAGGACCACCCGCAGGACTTCGATCAGCCCCCGACATTCTCCTGTCTCAACCTCGTGCAGCAGTACCTGCAACTGAACATGCCAGGTTCATTTGAGGAGCACTGTCCCCGATTTCTCTGGGCCCAGCTGCACCACATGGAACTCACCGAGGCTGAGCCAGAGGGTGAGAAGGACTGGGTATCCCTGCAAGGGAGCTTGTGCTGGGGACAAGGGAAGATCCTAGAGGCTGGGCTAGAGCCACAGCTCCAAGTAAGCTCAGCCTGGCTGCTGGTGCACCGCAGTCAGGGCACATTTCCTGGGCTGGTCATCTCGGCAATGTGCTTTTCTTGACAGTGGTGGGATGTCTGGCATCCTTGGAAAGGCAGGAGGACAGGCAGTCACCTAGGTGAACATTTGTCTTCCTGCAGCTGCAGAGCCAGACCCAGCGTCACTTGGAAAAGTCGCTCAAGATCAGCCTTTGCCCCAAGAACCAACGCCCGGACCATCTCCTGGGGAGTATACTGCTGCCGAGCCAGCACTGGAGTGCCACAGCACACCCCCTATGACACTGATGGCCCCAGAACCAGCACCAGAGGCAGAGTCAGCTGGAGGGTCAGAATGTGATCCTGGGCCGCCTGCAGAACTGACGCTGAGAACACCAGCTGATGTGGACAGTCTTCTGCTCCACTGCTGCAGCCCCGAGCAGCCCAGGTTCTCCTCCAGCTGCAGCAGCAGATGGAGAGACAGATGCGGATTCTTGACCACCTCCAGCTCTGCATCCTGGGGCTCCAGACACGCTCAGCCCTGCTTTCGCTCCAAAAACTCTGCTCAACAGACCACCTGCTCTTCTCCCCTGAGCTGGAATCCTGCCCGCAGGTGGACAGACCACTGCAGGTGCAGAGTCTTAACCTAGGCTATCTCCAGAGCCAACACCTGGGCTACCTGGTCGCCTTGATCCTCTTCTTCCTGCGCCGACACCAAAGACTGACAGAGCACCGCCTCACACCTCAGGAGCTTCGCTACACTCACCAGATGAGAAGCCCGCAAGACAACTGCGATTTTACCCCGGGCAACGTCCAGAACACACTCCAGCACGACTTCCTGAGCCAGGGCCAGCGCTTGCAGCAACATCTTAGCCGCGTTCAACAACAGGCCATCCATCATGAAGTCACGCACCCGACAGAAAGCCCAGAGGAAGATCAGAATCTCTCCTCGGCCCTACGGCAAAACTGGCTCCTAAACTGCCTGCTGCGTCTGACCGCATGCCCGGACTTAGCCCCGCTGTCCATGGAGTACCACCAGCAGCATGAGGGGTCTATTTCCAACAGGATCCCCTCACCATACCTGCTCCTGATTCTGCTTCGGCTCCTCATCCAGCAGTGGAGCCCTGTACACTGTTAAGTCCTCCATCTCCATCCAGCTCTGCCTGGGGCAGCAGACGCTGAGCCAGATGCCACATCTCTTTGGCAGTGGCTCCTCGTTCACAGCCAGGGAACATTGGCCACAGACGCCCATCTTTCATCCTTACCTCAGCGGACAGTTTGGGGTTTTATCATAGTATATGTCCAGCTGAATTTGTACTTCACAATATATTAGACAGTATATTCTAGTAAGATAGGAGAGAGAATGGAATGGGAAATTATGGATGGGATGGGACGGCATGGGGTGGGTGGAACTGGGGAAATGGGATGGCATGGGATGGAATGGCATGCCATTGAATAGCTTGGCATGACAGGAGGACAGATGATGGGATGGAAAAGGATGGCAATGGACAAGATAGCATATGGTAGGATATGAGATTTCTCACTAAATAAAGCTTTGTTTTGATAGCCTCGTGTGTAAGGTACTGGCTCCATTTACTTTCACAATCTTATCCAGCTATCTCAGTTTCTTTAGAATGGTTTCATCAGCACTGTGTTATGTGTCAACATGAGGAGGCTGTGCTGGTCAGTGGTTTAGCAGACGTTATGCAATCATCCTCCATTTTTGTGATCTGATATGAGCAGCCAATCAGTTGGAAGCACAGTTTCTTTGGGGATGTGGCCTACAAATGGGCACAAATCCTGGGGTATACATACATTACTCTGACCAGTGGCTTTTTCTCTAGGTCTATTCCAATGGACTACCAGCAGCAATTTGCCTTCAGGTGGCAAGGCCAGCAATACACTATCACAGTCTTATCCCAGAGTTATAACAACTCTCCAGCTCTATGTCCTAATTGAGTCCACAGGGATCGTGATCACCTTTCTCTTCCATAAGACTTCACACTGATCCACTACCTTGATGACATCATGCTGATTGGACCTGACTTACTCTAAACTTATCAGTAAGAAATAGGTGCACCAGAGGGTGGAAGGAAGCCCTAGTGACACTAAGCAAAATTCTGCCCTTACTAAGGATTTCCTTTCACCACTGTCCCTCACAACAATCCCCAAAGTCACTGGAGTTCTCACGCTCTCCTTGTTGAGTGGACGCCTGTGTACTGTGCAGAACCATCTCTAAACCAGATGAGAGCTTTCTCTTAAACAGTCAACTATCATAAGGAATTACTCACAAGAACACAGATGAAGACTGGCAGATGTCCTCAGTCTACTCCCAAAAAAGGACCAGGAAAGTCTGGCGCAGGCTCTGCGGAGAGGAGAAGAGGGCCTCCATGCAGGGACACCAGAGTCACCTCTGGGCCATGATACCACCCTGAGACTCCCAGCTCCCTTTCAGGACCTTTCATTTCAAGGGCACCCAGTCCCTTCCCAAAGGAATTAGCTACCGCTCTTCCCAATTTCACCCACAGCCCTCCCTGACCTGAGAAGCTGCCTAGTTACTTCTCCCACGATGGCAGCAGTATCAGTCATGACATTTTATCCTGTTTTCACTTCACATCACCCCATGTGTCTATCTGCATGTTGCTCCTGTTTCGCGTTTAATCTCTAGCCCCAGGGCTCCAGCAGCACGGATTCGGTCTCCTTTCACAGCTTCTCCAGCCTCCATTCCACACAGTCACACTCAGCAGGTTCTCTGACCCTAAACCGTGAGGCTAAGGCTATGACACACCTTCTGCTACCCGCACTCTCAGGGAACACATCATGTGAACCTGCATGTCAGGAGCTGTGTCCTGTCTCACCTGCATGATGTTCCAGAATGGAGGCCACTTCCCAAACCTACTGAGCCTCTCCCAATGGACTGAGCCTACCCCTGCTGATGACCCTGGCATGATTCCTTCTGTTGCTCTTTCAACAGGGCTGCAGGAACCTTCCATGTGTCCTCATCCACTGACTACACATGACAGACTCCCAGCACGGGCACACTAGGGGAAAGGATGTGTGCATTTCCAGGTAGGGTCCTGGAGCCAGACTCCTTCCCAAAACAGCTGTTGCAGTCACATGCCTCAGCAGTCTGGGCCACTGGCTGAATCCCTGCATCAAGCCTGTTCCAGGCATTAGTGTTCTTTTCCATTTTGCCATTCTGCTGACAGGCTGCCCAACAGAACTACAGGGTGGCCTTGAGGTGCTTATGTGTGCCCTGAGGCCTCCTCTCGGGCCTTTACTGCCATTGAGATTCACTCTTCCTGAGTCATCTGTTCAAATCTAGAGTCAGGTGGGTGGTCACTCTTCTACTTCAGGATCCCTAGGCTCTCATGCTTAGCTGACTCTGGGTGCTCCACAGCTTCAGGTACTCAATACCCCCTTTAATGAACAGAAAGAAAGGTTGCTATCTTGCTCCCCAGTCTGAGGCGACCTCATGGGTTTGTGTCTGCTCTGCGCACTGTCTCCAGATGGGAAGGTGTGAGCTTGCACCAGACCCTGCACTCCCAGTTAGGAGCAGAGCAGCCCTCAGGTGCCACACACGGATCGTCAGTCTTAGTACTGGTTGTCTCTGGGCAGTGACCTGGTGAAGTCGATCATATACTGGACATCATTAAACCTCTGTGTTATGAGCTCTGGAATGGCTATTCTGTGAGGACTCACTAGCATTCTACTCTTCCTACAGGGGGATACCATGATTACTGAGTTCACAAAATGACTTCAGGTTCCTAATATTTTTGAAACACCCGACCTCCATTTCTGCTTCAAGGCTGAGTCCCATTTTCTGCTGGAGGTGCTCATGTCCCACCTCCTGCCATAGGTCACTTACTGAGAGAGTGTCTGATCTGACCTATTCTCCCCAACTTTCCAATTAGCTTCATGGGGCTGAATCTGGTATTTTCCTTCTCTGTGTCACTCTAATGTGTCTGCACATCAGACAAGGACATGGATAAGGCCCAGGTGATTAAAACCATCAAGGCAGCCTCAGTGCAGGAGCTGGTGGAGCAACTGCTACCCACTTTCCTAAAGAGGGAATTATTCCTCATCAAATTCTTCTTAGGAGACTACGGATCCTATGCCAACACACAGCACATCCTAGAGCAGCTGTTTCAAACGTGAGCACCTCACCATCCTCGGGGCAGCGGGGATTCTGCCCCCCTATCAGTTGTGAGGAAAGTCACTCCCCCCTGAGAACCTCAGTGTGCTCCCCTGAGAAGTTGTGTGAAAAAGCACCCATCAGCTAGAATTCCTGTGGACCCAGAGTCCAGCTCTATGGTGAAGGCTTCTGGAGGGGCACAGACGCTCACAGCACTTCTCTTCCTCTTCCTCTTCCCCATCAAGAAGCTCTCTGAGCTCTCTGCACCCCACATTGGTGAGCGGCGTCTGGGGTCTTAAAAGCTGCCAAGCTGCCATCTGAGGACACAGCAAATGGTCCCAACTCGGCAGGAACGGATGCTCACCGAGGGCCAAAATGGCATGCGGTAAAGACAACCGAGAAGACAGAGAGACCCACAAGAGTGGGTGCCTACATCGACCTGGGACCGGAAGAACCGGATGGTGCCCGGCCACCACCAGTGATAGCCATGACGGAGCTCACAGAGAGGAGCCTCACTAGCAACACAAGAATAAAAAGAGGTGCATCATGAAATCTCCACTAAAAGACCTCAACTGATGGTCCAGCGGTTTTGGGGTTCCTCTGAGAGCATGGCCCCCGGCCCTGATGCTGCCCGTTCCCATAAATTATAACAAAGGTCCACTCTTTGGACAGGAATGGAATGGACTTGGCAATGCAGAGTAACCATATGTTGGAAGCACTTTATGGTTCTATACATCTATAGGATATCATCTTGCTGACCATCTGGCTGGAGGAAGGGGAGTGGACGGAGAGGAGGGGAAAGGAGACTGTTGGGAGGATGAGACATGTATGGAGCAGAGAGGAATAGTGTGCAGTCACCGGACAGGGAGAGCAGTGGAAGCTGCATATAGGGGGGGCATGTAAATTTACATGTTAATGTACATTTTCACTCAATTATGTTAAATAAAAAAAAAAAACCACTACTGAGATCAACTCTTTAGACAGAAATGCGTTGGATTTGGGGACATGGTGTGACCATATGGTATGCATACATAACAGTTTTATTCATTTACAGGATGCTGACCTACTACTGGTCTCTTTCTAGATGGGAGAGAAGAGGGTGAAGAGGAGGGCACAGGAGGTTGTTAAAAGGATACTAGAAGTATAGAATGAAAATGAGGAGTGTGCTGTACCCAGCAAAGAAGAGCAGAAGAAGCTGCAGATAGGCAGGCATGCAAAATTAATTTGGATTGTATACTTTCACTTAATCACACACACAAAAAGACATCGTTGAGCATATACCAAAAACCCCACTGGTATTGAGTCAATTCCGACTCATAGTGACCCTATTGGCCAGAGGAGAGTTTCCTCATGGAGTTTCCAAGGAGTGCCTGGTGGACGTGAATTGCCAAACTTTTGGTTAGTAGACATAGCAATTAACCACTATACCAGCAGGGTTTCCAGCTGAGCATATAGGTGATTTTTTTTTTTTATTACATTCTTTTATTACATTCTATTGTCCTATTGTTGCTACGAGTCAGAATCAACTCGACAGCAGTGGCTTCAGTTTGAGTTTGGTTAGGTGAAAGTTACAGCAAAAGTAGTTTCTCATTCAAAAATTTATACACAAATTGTTATAGGCCACTGACTGTAATCCCACAATGTGTCAGCACTCCCCCCCTTTCCATCTTGGGGTTCTCCATGTCTATTCATCCACTTTTCTATCCCTTCCTGCCTTATCGTCTTTACTTTTGGACAGGTATTGCATATCTTCTTATATAACTTGAGTATTATTACCCAAATCAGGAATTTAAACAAATAAAATACTGCTACCTCATTCATACTGCATATTCAGGTTTCATCAGTTCCCCATATTCTGCCTTTTCTAGATACTTTTCCTGGTCCAGGTTACATCCAGAATCATGAATTCCATTTCACTGTCAAGCACTTTTATTGTCATCTAGAACAATTCCTTGGCCTTTCTCTGTCTTCCTTACTCTTAAAATTTTTCAGAGCACAGGCTAGTTATTTTGTGGAATGTGTCACAGTTTGGGTTTGGCTAGTGTTTCCTCATGTTGCAATTCAGTTTACCCCTGGCTGTAAGGAATTATTATAGAGCTGATGTTGCATTCCTGTCCGCCCAGCAGATCAGAAGGCACAGGGCACCAGTTTGCTCTGACTACATTTTGAAGTCACTGTCACGGCTCTCAGGAGCCCTAGTGGCACAGTGGTTAAAGCACTCTGCTGCTAACAGAAAGGTCAGAGTTGTTCAAACCTATCAACTGTCCCTTGGGAGAAAGATGTGGCAGTCTGCTTTCGTACAGTTGTACAGCCTCAGAAACCCTATGGGGGCACTTCTGCTCTGTCCTAGGGAGTTTCTAGGAACTGGAATCACTTCAAACACACTGAGTTTGTTTTGTTTGTATACACATGCCTATACGTACATACATACCTTTACGTACATAAGAGCTTATACATGTGTACGTATAGAAAAAAAACGATAAATTGAGCTGAATATAAACCCATCAATGAGTACATAAGTGGTATATCGGAGTTTCTTCTACTCTAACACTATTTCTGTAAGCTTGATTTCATAAAAAGTTTCCCAAAGCATCAAAAGGCCCACCTGCTCCCATCTCTAAACAAAAACAAGCAGATGTCTCTGGGGAGCTCACAGGTAAAGCAGAAAAGGAAGGAGCTGAGAGCCAGGCCCGGCGAGGTGTGCACCAAGAGGCCTAGCAGCAAACAATCTGCAAGTGGCAGAGATGCAGCCTCGCCAGACCGCAACAGCCTCCAGGATCCCCAGACTCCCTGGCACAAGTGAGCCCAGTCTGTGCCGTGTCTCGTGTGATGCTTGTAAAATGGCTGTTCATCATGTTCAAAGTGCTTTAGACCCTGTCCCTCTAGAACAGTTCACCTGAGTCCAGCCTTGCCTTCCCCCACCACTGACGCTTCCCAGGTTGCTACATGGAGTGGACCTGGATGTGGGAAGACTGGACTACGGAAGCGACTTGGGAAGGTGTGCCCAGGAGGCATTACAGCTCCAGGGCCACCATGTCTTGAGGTCTCCAGATGCACAGGATGGATTTCCCAGGACCACTCAGAGAGGGCTTTGTTCCTGGTGCTGTCTTCCTCCTCAGGAAGACCTAGTAAACTGCTCCAGTGAGGCCCTCCACCTTCTTCTCAGTGACCCTGTGCTGATGGCACATTGGTCAAGGGACACCTGCTTGCTTAAGGACAGTGTGGGTCTTCTCAGAGGCCAATGAGGGCAGTCAGCTCCTTGAGGCTCTTGTGTGACTGTAGACGAGGTCTGCTTCAGGACTTACCTCTCACAGTATTACCTCTAAAGGTGGCCTTTTTTTGTGAAGGATGTTCCCTGGTACTTGCCTCTGTACTTCTGCTTCTCTTTGTCAAGAGAGGAAAAATGAAGAGCAGTGCCACCTATGATGGCAGCCACATGCCTGCTAAGGACAAGAGCAAACAGGGCATGCTGGCAGTTCAGACAGCTTCCTCCTCTCTTTTTTAAAAGAAAGCTCATCATGAATATGGACTTTCTTGAGTTCCTTCTAGCATTCTTGTTTCACTGAAAGTGAATTTCCAGCCCCTAATGATCTCGCTTCAACTAATAAGTTACTTTTAACCAACTGGATGCTGATGAAATAAGCCATCTCCACTTGGGCTCTCTGGCTTTGCTGCTCTTGGCACTTGGCTATGGGGTCTGCACTGTAGGGTCTGGAGGCTTCAAGTCTCCTCCGCCTCCTCTCTGTTCCACCCACAAGGGTCCCCTCTCGGTATGCTGCTGGTGCTGCCCCCCCTGAAGGAAGATGAAGAAATCTGTCTTGGAAGAAGTACAACCAGAGTGCTCCTTAGAAGCTAGGATAGTGAGACATGTCTCATATGCTTCAGACATGTTATCAGAAGGTACCAGTCCCTAGAAAAGGACACTATCACTGATAAAGAAAGGAACAGTGAAAAAGACAAACAGCCTCAACAAGACAGATTGACACCGTGGCTGCCAACGACAGAATCAAGCATAAAAATGATTGCGAGGATGGCGGAGGACCGGGTAGTGTATCCTGTTGTACACAGAGTTGGAACCATCTTGATGGCTCCAAACAACAAGGCAGGGCTGGGAGCCCTGGTGGCACACTGGTTAAGTGCTCAGCTGTTAAGCAAAAGGATGCTAGATACAACAGTCTGTTTCTGTAAACATTTTTAGCCTTGGAAGTCATATGGGGCAATTGGCTTCTCTCCAATAGACGTGCCTGAGTTGGAATCCCACTGAAGAGCAATGAGTTTGGGTTTCTGACAGGTCTGGCCTTGCTTCCCTGCCCCATGTCCCCTCTTTAGGACTGGATTTCTCTTCCCTTGCTTACATTACTGTTAAGGATTGAACTGGGTCCCCCCTGAAACGTGTGTAGCAATTTGGCTGGGTCACAACTCCCCATATTTTCTGATGTTCCCAGTGCTGTGAATTCTCTCTCTATGATGTTAATGAGGGAGGATAAGTGGTGCTTGTGTTGGTTTGGCAGAACTCAGTGTGTCAGACTGGATTGTGCCTGGAGATAAAGAAAAGGGAAACAAGCAGAGAGGTCTGGGGATCTCATACCATCAGGAAAGAAGCAATGCCAGGAGCGGGGTGCGTCCTTCAGACTTGTGGTCCCTGCATCTCAGGAGTTCCCAATCCAGCGGAGATTGATGACAAAGACCTTCCTCCATAGCCAACAGAGAAAGACCTCCCCAGGAGCTGATGGCCTGGATTTGGACTTGTAGCCTACTGGACTGTGAAGAAAGAAGTTTCTCTTTCTAAAGCCATCCCCTTGTGGTATTTCTGTTATAGCAGCCCTAGAAGACTAAGACACTTACTACGACTCATGTTTTTTCTCAAAACCAGAAACGAAACTATTCCCTCCCATTGTCACCATAAAGTAAAATGAAAGTTAGCCTGTCTTGGAGTTATCAAATATTTCTTAAAAGTAGCTAATTCCCAAGCCTACCTGGAGAAGGGCCTCAGGAATGGCTTTGCAGAAGTCCTCCATCTGGGGTCATGAGAATGAGGCAGTTTAATTACAATGTTTTCAACAGCTGGAAGAGCTTGTTGAGCTCAGGGTTTCCCGGTGACTGAAGAAGAACCTCCTTATTTACTGTGCAGCTTTCCCACGCATATGCGGTGACTGAAAACACCACGACTTGGGTCAGGCATGTGTTTCTCTTCGAGGCGGCATCTGTGCTTTTCCACACTGTAATAAGGTCTTTCGTAGCAGGTCTGCCCAATGCAATGTGTCTTTTGACTGCTGCTTCCATGGGCGTTGATTAACCTTGAGTAGCTGAGTTAGACAGGGACTGTTTTGGATGACACGCACGAAGCCTATATCAGGGTGGACCTGTCTTCTAAGTTACCCAAGACGGGTCTTGCTTATGTTGTTTCTCTCACTGTAACTATTACATAAGAGAGCTCTCTATCTTTTTCAAAAGAGTCTTCGTATGGCCAATAAATTACGTGATCACCTTAGGCTCAACACAGATTTGAGTTACAAGAAAATTCCCTTCTGGGACCCCACTTACCAAAAGAGGAGTTCGTGTGAAGAGTAAAGTAATTTCAGCTTCTTTCTTTCCACGCTCAGGGACAAGTTCAGTCCTGCAGCATGCGGTGAAGGAGTCTCCTCTAACACATGCCATGAAGGTCCCAAGCCTCCCGCCCGCGGAGATCGGTTCTCAGTCGTCGGAATTACTGACGTCGGGTTATCTCCTTCCGAGCTCAGGGCCGGGTTCTCCTGGTGCGCGCGCAGGGAAGGATCTCCCCTGACATGTGATGAGGACTCCAGTCCCGTCTTCTATCCTGCCGTGCACAGTGATGGGTTCTCCCTCCGCCACGCTTACTGTCGGGTTGTCACCTTCCGCACTCAGGGGGGTTTCTCTATGTCTGCGCGGAGATGCGCTGTCTCTCTCCGCGTGCGCAGTGAGGGTTCTCCTGACGTGCGATGAGGGCGTCAACGCGGCCGCGCAGCATGATGGGCTTTCTCCTTCCGCGCTCAGGGGCGGCGCGCATCTTTTTCTCTCCGCGTGCGCAGTGAGGTGCGATGAGGTCGTCAATGCGGCCGCGCAGCATGATGGGTTTTCTCCTTCCGCGTTCAGGGGCGGCGCGCATCTTTTTCTCTCCGCGTGCGCAGTGAGGTGCGATGAGGTCGTCAATGCGGCCGCGCAGCATGATGGGTTTTCTCCTTCCGCCCTCAGGAACGGGTTCTGCCTCTCTGAAAGTGGGTTTGGTTTTTTGGTTTTTCTTGTCCATGTGGTTTCATAAACGTGGGATTCGATCACTTTTGTTACTAAATCAACCAACAGTGGTCTTACTTCACCTGGTTCTTGATCATATGCTGTTTTCTGAAATGATTGAATGCTGACCAGTTCTTTTTGGTAGAGTGACTGTGAATTTCTTCCATCTTCTTTTGATGCGACCCACATCATTTCACTTTCCCCCCCACAGAATTCTCCAATGTTGCAATTTGAGGCTTGAGTTCTTTCCTCAGTTCCTCCAGCTTGAGAAATACTCAGTGTTCTTCCCTTTTGGTTTCTATCTACAGGTCTTTGTACATGTTATTATAATACTTTGTCTTCTCAAGCCACCCTTTGAAATCTTTTTAAGTTTTTTTATTGTACTTTTGATGAAATTTTACAGAACAAACTAATTTCTCATTAAACAGTACACATATTGTTTCATGACTTCAGTTAACCCCACAACAGGTCAACATTCTTCCTTCTCAACCTTGGGTTCACTATTATCAGCATTCCTGTCTCCTCCGGCCTTCTAGTCCTTGTCCTTGGGCTGGCATGCCCCTTTAGTCTCGTTTTGTTTATAGGCCTGACTTCTTTCGCTGAAGGGTGAACCACAGGATTGACTTCAATACTGAGTTAAAAGGATGTCTAGGGACCCTACCCTCAGGGTTTCTCCAGTCTCTGTCAAACCAGCAAGTCTGCTGTTCCTTTGAACTCTTCAGCTCTTTTGCTTCATCAGTTCTTTGTCTGACTTAGCCACTTGATGTTCAAGAGCAAGTTTCAGAGTCTCTTCTGACATGTATTTTGGTCTTTTATTTCTCTTTTTAAAAGCCTCCTGCTTTCTTTATATATGATGTCCTTGATGTCATTCCATTCCTCATCTCATCTGGGCTTTGGTCATTAGCGTTCACTGTATCAGATCTATTCTTGAGGTGGTCTGTAAATTCAGGTGGCATATACTCAAGGTCGTACTTTGACTCTCATGGATTTGTTCTAATTTTTTTCAGTTTCAACACTCAGGGAAGCAGCACTTAGGAAATTGAAGGATGCACTACATGGGGCAAATGTGCTGCAAAAGATCTCTTTAAAGTGTTAAAAGCAAAGATGTCCCCTTAAAGACAAAAGTGTACCTGACTCAAGCTATGGTGTTTTCAATCACCTTACATGCAAAAGAACGCTGGGCAATGAATAGGGAACACCTAAGAACTGATGCCTTTAAATTGTGCTGTTGGTGAAGAATATTGAACATACCGTGGACTGCCAAAAGAATGAATAGATTTGCTTTGAAAGAAGTACAACCAGAATGCTTCTTAGAAGTGAGGATGGCAAAACTGTCTCATATACTTGGATATATTATCGCGAGGGGTCAGTGCCTGGTAAACATCATGATTGTAGACAGTCAGTGAAAAAGGGGGAGACCCTCAAGGAGATGGATTGACATGGTGACTGCAACAACTGGCGTAACAGTTGTTAGGATGGTGCAGGACTGCACAGTGTTTCATTCTGTTGTATATGGTGTCACTATGAGTCCAAAGCAACTGCAGGGCACCTCACAATAGTGGCGGTGTGCCAGGGAGAATGGACACAAGGACACAAGCAGTGGGGCTGAAGCCATGTGTCTAATATGTTCAGCTGATGTTTTCCGTTAAATTTATCTCATATTTGTTTGATGAATCCACTTGCTTATAGCTAGAATTTTGATGGACTGTCACTTTTTTCTAGTTCATCAAACTAGAAATATATTTTACAGGCAGGTATCTTAAAATACTTTTTGGGTGGTTCAAATAATTACACACTTCGCAGCAGTGCATTTGGGTCTTGAAGTATATGAATGAAAAGAAGGGGAAAGAAACTGGGCGAATATGAGACATTGGAAAAAGAGAAGCGTACATTTTTACCCTACAGGGTACAAATCCATCAGGATGTACTCTTAGTCCCTCTGGCCTCATTTCTCACAGGGCTGTCTGACATACTTAGGCACACTTGGGCAATAAGCAACGACAGTGTCATGGATTGAATTGTGTTCCCCCCAAAATGTGTGTGGCAGTTTAGCTAGGCCATGATTCCTGGTATTGTGTGATGTTCCTCCCTGTTGTACATCCTGCCTCTATGATGTTTATGAGGACAGGTGGCAGTTGTGTCAGTGGGACTGGACTCAATTGTGTTTTGCGCCTTGAGGCAGTCTCTTGAAATATAAAGGAAATAAGCTAGGAGAGAGATTTGGGGGACCTCATACTATCAAGAAGCTGTCCTGAAAGCTGAGAACATCCTTGGGAAAGGACCAGGGTCCCTGCACCTTAGAAGCTTCCAGTCCAGGGAAACATTGACGACAAGGACCTTCCTCCAGAGCCAGCAGAGAAAGCCTTCCCTTGGAGCTGACACCCTGGATTTGGACTTTTGGCCTACTGGACTATGACAAAATAAAATTTATCTTTCTAAGGGATGGAATACTCCCAAATTCATTCTCTGGAGCCAGCATAACCCTGATACCAAAGCCACGGAAAGACCCAACCAAAAAGGAGAAGTACAGGCCGATATCACTCATGAATCCAGATGCAAAAATCTTCGAAGAATCCAACATATCAAAAAAATAATCCATCATGACCTAGTAGGATTCATACCAGGGATGCAAGGCTGTGTGATCAACCACATAAATATCACAAAAGACAAGAATCACCTGATCTTGTCTATTGATGCAGAAAAGGCATTTGATGAAGTCCAGCAGTCATTCATGCTAAAAACTCTCTGCAAAATAGGAATAGATGACAAATTCCTCAATGCAGTAAGGGCCATTTATACAAAGCCAATTGCCTACATCATCCTAAATGGAGAGAGACAAACAGTTTCCCTTGAGAACAGGAACTAAACAAGGATGCCCACTCTCACCTCTCCTATTCAACATTGTACTAGAAGTTCTAGCCAGAGCAATTAGACAAGACCAAGGAATAAAGGGCATCTGCATCAGCAAAGAAGAACTAAAAATTTCCCTATTTGCAGATGATATGATTGTACATAAGGAAACTACTCAAACTGATAGAAGAGTTCAGCAAAGTCTCAGGATACAAGATAAAATATAAGTAAATCAGTAGGATTCCTTTATACCAACAAAAAGATTATTAAGGAAGAAATCACCAAGTCAATACCATTTACTATAGCCCCTAAGACGATAAAGTACCTAGGAATAAATCTGAGAAATAACAGACCTTTACAAAGAGAACTACAAGCCCTGACTACAAGAAACTAAGAAAGAGTTACATAAATGGAGAAACCTACCCTGCTCATGGATAGGAAGACTTAACATTGTGAAAATGTCTATTTTACCCAAAGCAATCTATTTATATAATACAATCCCAATATAAGTTCCAGTGAGATTTTTTAATGAGATGGGAGGAACAAATTACCAACTTTGGAAGGTGAATAAGCCCCGGATAAGTAAAGCATTACTAAAGAAGAAGAACACACTGGGAGGCCTCTCATTACCTGACCTTATAAACTATTACATTGCCACAGTAGTCAAAACAGCCCGGTACTGGTACAAAAACAGACAGATAGATCAGTGGAACAGAATCGAGACCCCAGAGACGACATCATCTGCCTGTGAACAGCTGATATTCAACAAAGGCCCTAAGACATTAAACTGTGGTAAAAACAATCTCTTCAACAAATGGTGCTGGCAAAATTGGATATCCCTCTGCACTAAATTAAAACAAAACCCATGTCTTAACACCGTACACAAAAACCAACTCAAACTGGGTAAAAGACCTAAATATAAAAGCTAAAGTGATAAAGCTCACCCAAGAAAAAGTAGAAACAGCAATGGAAGGTTTAATTCACAACACAGACAGACTTGAAAATCTGTCAAACAAACCACAAACAACAGAAAATAAATAAATGGGAACTACTAAGAATCAATCACTTTTGCTCATCCAAAGACTTTATTAATAGAGTTAAAAGGCCACCTACAGAATAGGAGAAATATTTGCCAACTCTATGTCAGACCGACACCTGATCTCTGTAATCTATAAGGTACTACAAAACATCAATAAGAAAAAGATAAATCATCTAATGAAGTGATGGGCAAAAGAGATGGCCAGCCATTTTTCTAAAGTGGAGTTCCAAGCAGCCAAAAAACACATGTGGACATGCTCACAATCATTAGTTATTAAAGAAATTCAAATCAAAATGACAATGAGACACCATCTCACCCCAACAAGGTGGGCCATGATCCAAAAAACACAATACACTAAATGCTGGAGAGGCTGTGGAGAGAATGGAACTCTCCTACACTGTTGGTGGGATTGCAAAATGGTGCAACCTTTTTGGAAAGCAATCTGACGCTTCCTTAGAAAGCTGGATCTAGATATACCATTTGACCCAGTAATTCTACTGCTTGGAATATATCCTACAGAATCAAGGCCATTCACACCAACTGATAGATGTACACGAATGTTCATAGAAGCACAGTCCACAATAGCAAAAAGATGGAATCAACCCACATGCCCAACAACAGAAGAACCGATAGGTAAACTATGGTATATATATATTCAATAGAACACTATGCAATGATAAAGAACGACGATAGCAGGAAACATCTCTTAACCTGGCTTCAACTGAAGGACATCATGTTGAAAATAGCAACAGAAGGACACATATTGTATGAGAGCCCTATGATAAGAACTTAAAAGCAGATTCATGCATAGCAGAAAAGACTCTGACAGCTGCAAGGGGTGAGGAGGGCAGGAGGGTGAAGGGGGAGGGTTTAGATTAGATAGTTGTTAGAAATTTGGTTGGGTGAAATTGGTGACAGCACACATTAGTAAGAAGATCAATATTAACGGGACTTCAACACAACTTGTATACTCCTCCCATCTTAACCCAATATTGCAAGGACAGAGTAGCTGGGCTGGAGGGCCGGGGACCGTGCTCTCAGGGGAAATTGAGGCCAATTGGCACAACAAGCATTTTGATAATGAGGACTTTCTGCACCCTACACTGGTAAGTAGTGTCTGGGGTCTTAAAAGCTGCCAAGCTTCCATTTGCGGATACAGCAAATGGTCCCAACTCAGCAGGAACGGATGATCACAGACCATAATGATATGGGGGAAAGAGAACCCAGAAGACAGAAAGACCCATGTGAATGGGTGTCTACATTGACTTGTGACCAGAAGAAGCAGATGGTGCCCAGCCGCCACCAGTGATAACCATGATGGAGCTCACAAAGTTGAGTCTCGCTGGCAACACAAGAATAAATAGGACTGCACCCTGAGAGCTCCACTAAAAGACAATTGATGGTTGATGGTTCAGGGGCTTCGGGGTTCCCCTGGGAGCATGGCCCCTGGCCCTGATGCTGCCCCTGTCCATAAATCATAATGAAGGTAAACTTTCTGGACAGCAATGTTTTGGACTTAGCAATGCAGAGTGACCAACTGTGTGGGCACTTTATGGTTCTAGGCATCTATATGATGTCATCCTGTTGGCCTCACACTGGAGGAAGGGGAATGGATGGAGAGAAGACAGGAGACTACCGGGAGGATGGCACATGTATGGAGCAGAGAGGAAAGAGGAATAGTGTACTGTCACCGTGCAGTGGAAGCTGCATATAGGTTAGCATGCAAATTTATATGGCAATGTACATTTTCATTCAATCATAATTAAAAAAAAATTATCTTTATAAAGCCATCTACTTGTACTGGTACTTCTGTTAAAGTGGCATTCGATAACTTAGACAGACAGGGACCTCCAAGTTCTGAGGGCCCGTATTCTTTCCTTTTTGGAATTTCACAGTCCCACAACCTGGCTCATGTGTTATACCAGAAAGCCTTCTTCACGGTTTACGCCTTGCAATTTTATTTGTACAAACATACAACTTTTTAATACAAAAATTACATATGGTCATTTTAAAAACCATTAAAATATAAAAATACAAAGTGAAAAGACTGGCTTTAAACTTTCCTCTTCAAAGAGAAGTACAAGCGTCCACCTTGTGGAAGATCAGGACTTATGACCCAGGGTAACGGGAGGTGGGTGCTGCTGCTATGGGGACTTTCGGAACTTGCTCTGAAGGAAAACTCTGGGCATACACAGGCCTTCTTTCTTATTCACAGTCTCTCGAAACACATACTTGTTCACCACTTCTTCATAACCTGTGTCCAGAAAGAGCTGAGCCAGGAATTCTGGAAGAGAAACAGGCCAACAGTGCTGCAAGTCTTAACAACCAGACACTTGTCCCACGTGGATAAGGACAGGTAGAGGGCTGAGACTGATACATATATGTATTTCTAAATGTAGTAGAAATTTCAACGCTACAATTAAAAATATTTTGTTTTCCTGAAGCCATAAACTATAACACATTCTTATTTCTTACATATCACTTTACACCCAACTACCAAAACCCACTGCCATCAAGTCGATTCTGACTCATAGCGACCCTACAGGACAGAGCAGAACTGCCCCATAGAGTTTCCAAGGAGCTCCTGGTGAATTCAAACTGCTGCCTTTTGGTTAGCAGACATAGCACTTAACCACTATGCCACCAGCGTTTCCTACACTCAAGTAGAAACCCCTAATTAAACACAATTTAATGAGAAATATTTAAGGACAAACTAGAGAGCACACACCTTGCCCTACTGTGAGCCCCAAATACAAAATCTCAGTAAAAAGACCGGCTATATCTACCCAAGGTCTGCATGTGCACAATTTATTTACACTGAAGGTCTCTTTTATCCTGCTGTGAAGGAGAAAAATCTGTTATACTGTCAGTAAACTTGAACTCAAATGATACACCACTGTGGGTTAAACACAACAAATAGAATAAAATCTATGTGATATATATAAATACTCTGAGTCCATTACTCCAAAGAATGTGTTTTGAAGTACTTCACAGATATTGCATCAATTATTTACTACTGATTTAATCAGATTTCATGAATCACATTAAGACATATTTTTAATTTTCACCTGATATTTTTAAGATCTTGCAGTTTTAATGGCAATCAAGAAATAAAGAATGTTTGTAAAGTCAGGCTTACGAAGGTGCAGATTACTACATAATAAAACTAATGTTCAAAACTTAAAAGGCTCTGAAATTATGGTAGGCATTTAGACAGGCTTTTTTTGTTGTTCATGTTGCTGCTGTTGTGTTTTAAATTTTACTGTGTTTCAAGTAAAAGTTTACAGTGCAAATTTGTTTTTCATTCAAAAATTTTGTCCACAAATTGCTTTGCGACATTAGTTGCAATCTGTGCAACATGTCAGATCCCTGTCTCTTGCCATTTTTCCCTTTGTACCCTGGGCTCTCTGTGTCCACAGGTCCAGTAGACGTTTTTTCTTAGTTCTCTTAGCACTACTCTAACAAATCTGTGTATTTAAAAACCGATCCTATCACATTTATATAAAAAGGTTTCTCACCACTTTATGACTTGGTAAAGTAATCTAAAGGTGTACCCCTAAATGTCCTATGTGCTTCATTCCTTCCTAAACAGTGACGTTCCCGCACTGCCCTTTCTCTTTGTCCAGCACAGTTCTCAGCAGGGTACAGGTGCAGTAAGTCAGAGCCTGTCTAGTCACCTGGAGAAGACCACGAGAGCCTCCAGGCTGGGGCCATCCTTGTGTCATGCCAGGGGCGTGGTTAAGTGGCGAGCACTGGTGAGCTGGTTCCACGGTCTCATGCATATGTGCTAGGCACAACTGCAAATGCCTGCCTTCAAATCAGTGTCAGAGTGACAATGTGGCCAAGGAAATAGAAATAAAGAATATATTTTCAGGTGAGACCCCATCATCTTACCATCAGTAAAAAAATAGGATCTGGTTCCATCTTGTCTAACATAGAAGTTTTCTCCAAGCTTGCTGCCGGCTTTAAACCTAAGCATAGCATGATCATACAGCCCGTAGTCCCGAAATAAGACACATTTGCCTGGTTTTAATACCTACAAAACAAAAGTAGATTGCAGGTAACTATGGGGAATCTAGTCAAATGCAGCTTTTTGTAAAATAAAATTTTATTAACATAGGGATTAAAAGAACTAAGAATTTGTGGTGATCATGAAAGGGGCCATATAGTTAGGAAGGATGTGCTAGTCAAAGTTCACCCAGGTAGTGAAGGGCTGGGCAGCACTCTGTTCCACTGTGTGAGGATTGCCAAGCAAGTTCGTGAACTCATCCTAGAAAAAGTGTTACATACCTCACTGCCAATTATCACCAAAGTCACCTTTAAAGTACTCCCCTTGGGAAGCTATGCACCAACGACCAGTGCCTAGTCCACCCTTTAAAGTGCTTATGGAACTCTTTCTAGAATGGCCATCAGGGCTGTCATCATATTACCCTTGATGTCCTGAATGTCATCAAAATGTCCTCCTTTCAATATTTCCTCTTCAGGTCAAGAAAAAAGTCACTGGGGGCCAGATCAGGTGAGTAGGAATGGTGTTCCAATAAGAGTTATTTGTTCACTGGCTAAACACTCCCACATAGACAACTACACAATTCAGTTCACGAACTTGCCACCATGTGACCGAGCACAATGTCCATTGCAGAGAGAGTTCCAAAATTGCCTGGAAGGGTAGACCAGGTGCTGGAGTCAGTGCAAAGCTTCCCAAGGAGAGTACTTCAAAGGTGACTGTAGTGATATTCAGCAACGAGGTGTGCAGCATTTAGAACAATTAAGTTCATGGACTTAACTGTCAAAGATTATCATAAGTTAGAGGCAACCTAATGGCAACTAAAAAAAATAAAAATCAGAGGACTAAGGAAGACTTGGCAGGGACTCGATAACCTTGAAAAGACACTCCTCAAGCATCTCCAAGAGCACTCCAGAAAGTCCAGTGTCATACAACTGAACTGCTGTAGACAAAAAGTGAAAAAGCCTCATCTTCATTAAAGGACATCAGGGATCTCTATGTGGTAACATGTCCTTTCAACATTTCACTAGCTTTCTTGTAGTATGTGATGGTGCATGAAACTTCCTCTTTAAAAAACTACATAATTCCACTTTTCAGTGATTTGGGCTGGCTTTCCTCATTCTGCGTCTCAGTGATAGTTTCACTATCCGTGGCTACAATCATGCCCAGGTCACTCACTGTGCAAATAACTAACACATGCCTCGCATTCTGCAGCTACTAGACATATTCTATCAAATCTTCACAATTATAGAAGATAGAAAGAACTGTGGCTATTCATAATCAGATGAGATAAGGCAACTGACATTTGAAGGGGATAAATGATTTGCCTGTGATCACACACTAGCTACTAAGTGAGAGACTCAGGACTCACACTGGGTCAAAAGGTTTCACTGCAGAATTGGGTCATGTCCTTCACACTACTGACAAGACAAAAGCCGCTCAGAGGGAGAGGTAACATGGCACGGACCTCATGTGTGAAGAGGACTGGTCCTCTGGCCAGAGAGCCGTCAGTTAGAAGAGGGGCAGTGCTGGCACCAAGAGGGGCGTCCCGCCACAGTGCCTTGGTCAGGGGAGAAGACATTTCAAAGTTCAGAAGGCAAGATTAGCAGCAGGGTGGCATAACTGCCTCATCTTACAAAACAACGGGTTACGTGCTTTTCAAACAAAAAGTGGCATGCACTGTGGCACTTCCTTCTCACAAGAACATCCCTTCCAACAGTGTCCCATACCAGGGAGAGGGAACTTCAAAGGAGGAACTAATGTTATTAAATCATGTAATCTGGACCCATCTCATCAAGATGATTTTTAAGATACTTTAAATGGACATGTGCCACTTACTGTAATAAATTTTTTTGTCCTTTGAAAAAGTACGTACTGTGCTGTAAGTTTTTCTAAATGGAGTTTGCGGTGCACCTCCTCCTACTCAGCAGAATGTGCATGTGTGGTCCCCAAGGCTTCCTAGTACGCTAGCAGTTTTCTCCCTCAGCTGATTCCTGTCAACACCAGCAGGTAATTTCTTAAAATTCTGGAGAATTTTTTTGTTACGATCATGATGATTAAGTGAAAGTATACAATACAAGTCAATTTTGCATGCACACCTATCTGTAACTCCACCTGCCCTCCTCACCCTGTGACAGCACACTCCTTCTTTTCAGCAGGTACTTTTAAAGGCAGTTGTGGGTAAAAACAATTTCACCTCATTCAGAAATGCTATGTTTTAAAGTGTGACTATAAGAAAGGAACATTCTGAAATTGATTTAGTTCACAAGATATCTTAGTCTTCATTTTAGAAGGAAGGAAAGGCTGCCTGCACAGTAGAAAGAACACTCAGGAATTTGTAAATCTTGATTCACCCCTCAGTTCTTCCATTAACCAGTTGAAGGACCTTTAGCAAGTAATTTCATCCCTCTGAATCTGCTTTTATGTCTGTAAAACAGTAAGTGTGACCTTTGACCATGGCACTGTTGTTCACCAGGCATTTTCCAATGTCATGCTCTCACTCTCTCACAACCCAAGAAATGGGTAGATTATACCCACTTTAATATGAATAAGGCTCAGAGTGAAATAACTTGCCTGAGGACTCAAGGCAAAAAAGATGGAAATTCAGAGCTTCCAGCAGCAGATGTGGCCTCTCCTGCACCATTGTCTTCCAAAAGCCCAGGAGTTCAACTTCAAGGTTGCCCTCTGGTTGAAAATTCTACTGTTATTTCTCTACAGTTAAGATCTGGTGAAAATGAGGACTTGACTACAACTGCCTATTAAGTTGCTGTTTGCTGTTTGTGCCAGGCTTCAGAGCTGCCCCCAGGGTGTCTTATTGTCAGAGGCTGAGAGATTGCCTCTCCCTTGGGTGATGCAGCACTTAATGAACTGGTTACTATGATAACAGAGCAAAGGTAATCAGGCTGTTGCTGTGAACTCATTTCAGATCAGCTGAAGAGAGGTTTCTAGTGGGCAGTAAAAGCAGGAAGACCCCCGAAACAGAATTTGTTACCGAAGGCAGGTTACAACAGAGGCCAGATATGGCCTGAGGCAAATATCTGTGCTTACGTGTGTATATATATATATATATATATATATGTATGTGTGTTGAAAAAATGTTTAAAGAATTTATGTACGTATATACGTACATAAAACATTTGATACTTAACTAAAACATACTTAAAACATCAGACGAACACTGCCAAGTTAACGAATTCATCCTAGAAAAAGTGCTATATATCTCACTGCTGAATATCACTATCTATGGTCACCTTCAAAATACCCCCTTGGGAAGCTAGGCACTGATGCCAGTGCCTAGTCCCCCTTTCAAAGCAATTTTGGCTGGAATGACCAGCCAGAACAGTCATCCTATTATCCTTGATGTCCTGAATGCCATCAAAATGTCTTCCTTTCAGTATTTCTTGATCTTCAGGTAAGAAAAAAGTCATTAGGGTCCAGATCAGGTAAGTAGGGAGGGTGTTCCAATACAGTTATTAGTTTACTGGCTAAAAACTCCCTCACAGACAACTATACAATTCAGTTCATGAACTTGCCACCACATGCAATGGCCATTCCAGAAAGAGTTCCAAAATTGCTATGAAGGGTGGACTAGGTGCTGGAGTCAGCACATAGTTTCCCCAGGGGAGTACTTTGAAGGTGACGGTAGTGATCCTCAGCAGTGAGGTATGTAGCACTTACAACAATTAAGTTCATGGACTTAATTGTCAGACCTCATCTGTTTCTGTTTATAAGAAGTTTGAAAACAAGTGAAACCAACCCATGATTTCAGAGATCAAAACAGAGGGTACCTGGGGTCTGGGGTGGGAGAGCACTGCGAAGCCTTCTGGGATGCCAGAACTTGTATATAGGTAGTATTTACATGAGTGTGTGGACATGTAAAACCTCATCTAACAGGACACTCAGGATTTGGTCACTTATCACACTGTATGTTAAACCTCAGGAAAACGCAAAAGGCATGCAACATGAGACGTGAATCAGAAATGGAACCTGGCCCCCAGCTTAAGATCTAGAATACAATCAATACTGTTGCATCTCCCTGTGTGCTCCTCGCCTACATCATCCCTCTGCCTTCCCGGAGAACAGGGGTTCCTGATTCAGAGTCCTACTCACAGTCCCGGGAGAAGGACATTAAGGCTGGTACGGCAGAGGAGCAGCAAAAAAGAGGAAGACCCTCCAGGAGATGGACCGACCCAGAGGCTACAACGAGGGAATCAAGCCTAACGGTGACAGTGAGGACGGCCCAAGACCAGGCACGGTTTGCTTCTGTTGTACACAGGGTTGCTGGGAGTCAGAACCAACTAGACAGCATCTAGCAACAACCCAACAACAATCCGCAGGATCCACAGACTCAAAGGGTCTCAGATTGGATTTTAGGGAGGCTGCATTTAGGTGGGAAAAGAGTTACACTATTAGTTTCGCTCTGTAACTGAATTTTTTTGGCATTTCTTCTTTTATAAATGTGAACAACGAAACATTTTCTCACTAATCAAAAGCACAAAATAATTTCCTATCATGGTACACTTGCTGAAGACAACTCCATTTACATTCACCACTACTTTGAAATCAGTGAAATCAGTTATTTATTGGACTTTCCACTAGATAATGATAAAAGATGTATTAATAAAAAGGCATATTCCTGTATTACAAGTTTGCTTTATAAGATATTTGGTAACTTACTTCAATATAGTTTGCCCTTGTAAACTTTTTTTTTTTTTTTTAATGTTAGGCCACTGAAAACATTCTGAGTAGGGGTCCATAAGCTTCACGGATTAGCAAGGCAGTGAATGACACACAAGTGCTGCAAAGCTCTCCTGGACTTATGTTATCAGACACTGCTTTTCTTGGGGGACAAGCAGTGGGAGTCTGGCTCAGAATTGGAGTCCTGTTCTAAGCAGTCCTCAGCAGTTTGCTTTTTAAATCAGTCAGTGTCCCGGTGTGTAGTGAGGCCCATCCCTTTCAGTGCTGTGACTGCTGTACTGTGTGAACACAGCGCACTTCCCATGTCCTCTGTCAATGGGACTTCTGAGTTATTTTCAGTTTTCTGCTATTATAAACACGGCCATCATGAACACTCTCCTGCATCTCTTGGTGCACGTGGCTAAGAGTTTTTTCAGAGAACACACGTATGAGCAGAAGGCTGGTTTATTTTAATGCAAGTGACCAACTCTATAAAATAACGTCATGTTCATCTTCCAAGTGATTATACCAACTGATATTCTACCAGAAAAGTATATGGGATCCTACAGATCCATACCCTCACCACAACTTGGCTTTGTCTGAGTTCTTCACTGTGGTCATCTAACAGTGTCTTGTTAGGATTTTATGCCACCTTTCCCAGAGTCCTCAAGTACCTTCTCGTGCACTAATTAGGCATCCCTGGGCTCTCTGCTCTGAAGTGACTAATCAAGTCAGTCCTTTCTAAAGTGTCATTCTTACTGATACACAGGAATTCTTTATGTGTTCTGGATGTTTAATCTTTTGCCAGCTGTACAGACTGTAAAATATGATAAACTTCTTTTTGCAACTTGTCTTTTCAGTTTTTTTATCTTATACTGTCTTTTGAAGAACACAAACTCTTCATTTTATTATAGCTAATCATCTTTATGTTTGGAAAACTCTGGGTCTGAGAAAATTTATCCCTTACAGAAATTATATAGATTTTTCCTACATTTTCTTCTAAAAGTTCTAAAATTTTGTATTTTCATTTAAGTCTCAATTCACCTGAGAATGACGTGTGAATCTATTTCTAAGCTCTCATCATACTCCACTCATAAATTTGTCTGTCCCTTCTATCAATACCATTTTGTTCTGATTACTACAGCTTTCCATCTGGTAGGTACAAATCCCTCTCCACTTGACTCTTTTCAGGAGTGTTCTGGCTATTCTTTGGCCCTTGTTCCTTCACATGACTTTACAATCTACTTCTCATTTTTCTCAAAGCAAAAATCAGAGACTTTGGAATGTCTATTGGAATCACATGGCTCTGGTAGAGACACACATAGGCTGTCTTTCCAGATATGCAGGTCTCCTCATGATTTGAGCTTCTTTTTGAAAGGGCTTATCCTCCACCCTCAGTCAGTCATGTCCCAGACCTCACCAAAACTCAGAAGTATAACCACTCCTACTCTCAATGCATGCAAGCTACTCTCTGACTACCCTTCCACCCTTTCAGTTTTCTCTCTAGTTCCCCACCTTCAGTAATCCTTCACACTGCCCTGGACCTCCAAATCACTGATCCCACTATGTCCCCTCTGATGGCCTCCATGATGACTCATTTTCAGTGTCAACTTTGCTAAGTTACAATGCCCAGCTAATGAAACACTAATCTAAGTGTTGCTGTGAAGGTGTTTTGCAGATGTGGTAAACACTTGCAACCACCTGACTTTAAACGATTAACCTTCATGATGTGGGTGAGGTTCACCCAATCATTTGAAGGCTCTAAGTGCAAAAACCAAAGTTTCCTAGGAAAGAAGAAATTCTGCTTAATGACAGCAGCATCAAATCCTGGCTGAGTCCCAGCCTGCTAGCCTGCCCAACATATATCAGCCTTGCCAGCCTCCACAAATGCATGAGCCAATTCCTTAAAACATATCCATCTCTCCCTTTACACACACACACACACACACGCACACACACATGCACGCACGCACATACATAGCATATGCACCCTCTGTTGGTTGTTTCTCTGCAAAACCCCAACTGATACTCCCTCTTTCCACTTCACCCAGCATAAGCATCATGCCCCTCTGTGGGTGTATGTTGGTTCTGACCTGCTCAGGTATCATGCCCTCACGGGCAGGGGGTGAGAAGCTAGGAGGAAGAGACCTCGCAAAACCTCACAGGCAGAGGGCTAAAATCTATCTGGTGATATATGAATTACCAAATAATACTGTTTTCAGTAAGAAGAACTATCTAACAGGTTTCCAGCATCTTAGAATTTCTGCATCACTACTTACTTTGAAACAAAATCAGGGTTAAATTTTGATGTCTAGCTCACTTTAAACACAACAGAAGCTCTTTTAGCATCTCCTTTTCTCCTTGCTGAATCCTCTTCTCTCCCTCTGTAAGGCAAAAGCCCCACAACTCGACAACATCTGCATCTAGTAGGCCTTCCAGGTCACGCACGTTCACACTTTAATGACCCCAAATCCCTTCCTCCACCATAAACTGCATGCTTACCACAAGTCACTTGGGTTTGCTCTCAAACTTGCTTATGGTACTGGTTTTTTTTAATTATTTATGTGCTTCACTAACAGAGTATGTAAACAACAAAATATGAATGTGAGTAGAAACCATTTTTATTTTCTACAAAATGTAAGTTGAATTCTCTCCTTGATAAAGAAGTACTGAACAAACTGGTTTAATCAGGTACAGGTGAGGCAATTATGAAAGTCTAGGTAAAATTACAAACAACTCTG
The DNA here is from genome assembly GCA_028571685.1 of Heterohyrax brucei. NCBI lineage: Eukaryota > Metazoa > Chordata > Mammalia > Hyracoidea > Procaviidae > Heterohyrax > Heterohyrax brucei. The sequence continues at coordinate 24,741,566 of CM053149.1, read as the reverse complement.
CCCTCTGATTCCCTGCAAGTGTCTTCGGGTTCTTGCTCCCTTTGAAAGAAAACGAAACCACTGCACATTTGTGGTTATGTATGAAGGACAATAGGTGGCCTCATACCCAAAGAAAATGCCCTGGTCTTAAGTCAAAAGAGTGATGAATGAACGTATGCTTACACAGTTCAAGTTATAAAAAAATGTTTAAGATAAAAATGTACCATTTTTTAACAATTTCTTGGCTAATTTGATTTTTTAAGTTAACAAACACCGTTCACAATTTTTTGTGTAAATGAAGGAGCTTCTATTGCGGCTGACAGAACACCCTCCCACATGTGATCTTCCCTGAATCTCACAATAACCCTGAGAGTGGTACCACCACTTTACAGATACGGACACTGAGGCTCAGGGATGGAAGCCGAGGTGGTTCACCACCAGACTCACAGCGACGCTTTACTTCCCGCACGCTCAGGCAGCCATCTGGCGGCAACAACTTGGCTTCTCCCGGCTCTGGTAGCAATAACCATAGTAACAACAACCACCTCAACAACTACAATGACAACTTTTAATAAGCACTTACCGTGTTCCTCTCAGGTATTGTGCTAGCACTTCATACCAATTTCACATAATCTCATAAAGTTCTAGGATCTAGGTCCTATTATCTCAATAACAAGCTGGCCAAGGTCTGAAGAGCAGCTACAGCCACTGCCCAGACCAGAATTTAGGGTGAACATTTCACATCCTTTCCACGCACTGACTGCGAGGCCTACCTGGTGAGAACAGCAGGCCTCTGTGAATCGAGATAGACCATAAGCCTCCGAGAGAAGGGAAGTAAACGGGCTGGGAGGGCCAACCCTCAAGTGCAACCTCCAAATTGCTTACCTTGTGAACATTCTGTAAGACAAGGCGCATCTTATCTGGGTGGACAGCTGACAGCACAAATATCAACATGACAACGTCCACAGACTCGGAGGGTATGTGTTCCAGCAGGTCATCTTTAGTCAGATCACACTGGAATACCTTGCATCTTTCTGTGTTATACGAAGGGTTTTGCTGGAGAGGAAGAAAAAAAAAACACAAAAGACTTTTAACCTAACTACCCCACCATTACTGAAAAACACTGTCCTCTAGTCTGTTTTCACTGCGTGCCGCTGCCCAGAAATGAATGCTCGCTCTGTTGCTGGGCGAAACTGAGAGCTGAGCCATTCTTACATAAGGCATGTCATATCAAATGCTGCTACAAGAGACAGATTTCATTTCAATCAATTGTTTTTAACTGGGGAGGGAATACAGTCTACCACACATTCAACTTGAACCTTTTAGACCACAGCCTGGGGTTCCCCTGGGAGCATCGTCCCTAAATCTGCTGCTACCCCTGACCAGAAAACACTACTGAGGTCAGTTCTTCGGACAGGAATGGAATGCACTCAGGGACCCAGTGTGACCATGTGGCATGTGTACTTACGGTTCTATGCATTTATAGGATGCTGACCTACTGGTCTCTTTCCGGATGGGAGAGAAGAGGGTGGAGAGGAAGGGACAAGAGCTTGTTAAGAGTATATGACATATATAGAACAGAAAGGAGGAGTGTGAGTGTACTGTCACTGGGCAAGGAGAGCAGAAGGAGATGTATTTAATCACTAAAAAAAAAATCCTCAAACCTTTTAGAAGCGTTTATTTCCAGAGAGCTGATAATCCACAAGTGGCTTTGCTTCTTTAACCTCCTGAGAATCACTCAATGTCTGCTCCAGTCCTCTGGCAAGCCCTTCTAATCCCCCTGACAGAGATGTTTCCATGATATGCTTACTGAGTTCTCGGATATACTTTTTCCTTGCTCCAGCAAGCTAGACAAACCTAACATTTTTGACAACAAGTGGATTCCTGGGTACATTCTGGTTGGCGAGCTGTGAGACATGTAAGAGCATCATTAAGAAAAATACTACACTTTTCTTTAATGTAAATGATAAATAGTGGTAAACAAGTTATTGCATTGGAAATGTCAATATTAAAAAGTGTCCTTTTTTTGCTCTGACAAGGATCACAATAGAAAGTCCTGGACAGAAGTGGAAAAAAAGGTGGAAGTAAAATTCTAACTCATATACACACAGAACCAATAAAAAACCAGATTTACTGGATTGACAGAAACTGAAGAGACTCCAAGAGTGGAGTCCCCAGACACCTTTATAACCTAGAAATGAAGTCACTTTTGAGGTCTACCCACTCGCCAAAGATCAGACGGGCCCATAAAACAAAGTAAGACTAAATGGGTTCACTAGGGGGCAAAGGTGAGAAGGAAGCTAGTAATGAGGAACCCAAGGTCAAGAAGTGGGTGTTGACATGTCACGGGGTTGGCAACCAGTGTCACAAAACAACACTGCATTAGCTGTTTAATAAGAAACTAGCTTGTTCATCTTAAGTGTAATAATAAAAACAATGTCATTTCTATCCACGATTCCACCTCCAAATCCAATGCAATCCCAATTGAATCCCAATACAGATTCCAAGTTGACAGGGCAAACAATTTGCCTGAAAGAGAAAATCTTGAGGAATAGTCAAATTTTAAGATAAAGAACTATGAAGAGGTAGGTACTCTACCAGACATCAAAACATTACAAAATATAGCAATGTAACAACATGGTTTGGGAATGTGACAAATAGATCACTGTAACAGAATAAAAAGCTCCAAAACAGACTCATGTAACTACAGACATTTAGTATTACACATGATGAAAGACAGATGACAAAGGTGACAATTAGGTCAAAAAGCAGATAACAAAGATGACAATTATCAGTGAGGGAAATGGACTCCTCATTCAATTTATTATTTGTCAACTTTGTCAAATTTCTATTCTAATTTTCCCAGGCAGGAGACTTCTGCCTCAGGAAGCAAATACTTGTCTCCTGTCTCTGCATACTTTGGGGTGGCCAGTTGTCCTGGCCACTGGCTACCCATTTGGAAAACTCACTAAAAAATAAGAATTTCAGATTTAGTTCAGAGAAATCAATCAGTTAGAAAGTTAAAATTCAGTCATTTCTAACTGAGGGTGACACCTTGTGTGTGTCAGAGTAGAACCGTGCTCCACAGGATTTTCAATGGCTGAGTTTTTTGGAAACAGATTTTCAGGCCCTTCATCCAAGGGATCTCCATGTGGACTTAAGTGCCAGCAAGCAAACCTGCTAACCTCTGCACCATCCAGGGATCTGGAGGTGTAACGAAGTGGCAAGACACAGCCTCCCATCCTTACAAAAAGGAAAAAGCTAGACAGACAACAAGGCAACAACTTCTTGTGAACCCACTAGGGCACCAGGGCCACAGGACAACTGGCCACCCAAAAATCTGCAGAGACAGGAGACAAGTATTTGCTTATCTGAGGCAGAAGTCTCCTGTCTAGGAAAATTAAAATATAAATAAATTTGACCAATTTCTGGAGGCCAACTATGGGCTCGTATGTGTATGAAGCTCCCCCAAGGAGCTCATGGTGACAAAGTCATTGACTGGGGTGTTCCCTCCTTTCGCAGATGCTTTCCCCAAGAATTCCACCAGACTCACAGGGAAAATGGTGAGATTCTGGAGTTCTTCCTGGTACTGGCTTGTCTCCTAACCTCCCATAAGGAGAAGAGGTTTAGGCTTAATTTGTGGGAAACAGTCATCTGAGGCCTGTTGCCCAAGGGCACTGGTGGCACACCACTGCAGCTAGAGGAAAGGAACTACTCTGTCCAGACTCAGACTTCACCCGCAGAAGAATGCTTCACGACCACAGAGAAGACACTGGTAAATACTGTCCTGCAGATGGGGAAAAGTGGCTAAGGGGAGAAAAGCTCTACCCCTGCAAAGGTAGAAACACTTGAGAAGGTTGCACCCCTGAGACCCAGCCCCGCTGTGCACTTACACACTGATCAGAGCATTGGAAGTGCTCTCCTCCCCTGCATCCCACCACCACTAAAATGTCTTCGGTCGTAACAGCAGTGGATTACAGCGGGGAGAGCTGCAAGACACATACTCTCTCTGGGAAATATCACACAGGCAAAAATAAAGTCACTAGAGGAGTTTGAAGTTACTGGTATTTACAGCAACAACACACCTCAACACTGGTAACTCTAACAACAAACTTCAAACCACCCAGCTCCTAACTAGACTATCACAAACCCCATAACCTCAGTATCCACTGCCCCATGTAGCATGCCAGAGCTCTAGGGTCACAGCAGTTAAAAGATGGGCTACCAGCCAAATGACTGGCAGTTCAAATTCACCAGCCACTCCTCAAAAACCCTATGGGGCAGCTCCAGTCTGTCCTGTAGGGAAGCATCAGAATAGACTCAATGGCAATAGGTTTTCAAATGTAACATGTCAGGCTTTCAACCAAAAAAGTATAGCCAAAGCCAAGTGCCGTCGAGTCAGATCCGACTCATGGTACAAGGCATATCAAAACACAGAAAAGGCACATGAAAGAAAAAAGCAATCATGAGAGGCAGACTCCAATATAACACTGATACAGGAACTCAGACTCGATATTTTAAACCAATGATTAACATATTGAAGGATCGAATGGAAAAAGGGAAACAACACACAAGATCAGAGAGCTGATTTCAGCAGTGAGATAGAAGTTATGGGTAAGAAAGAAATGGAACTGTTAGAAATTAAAAAACCCTCAGTGACAGAAACAAAGAATGCTTTCGATGGGCTCACCAGTAGACTTGATACTTCTTAGGAAGGAATCAGTGAATCTGAAGACAAAACAACAGAAATGACACAAACTGAAAATACAAAGAGGAAAAAGTGAAAAGAACAAAACAGAGCATCCGAGAGCTGCGGGACAACGGATATAACATAAATGTAACTGGATTCCCAGAAGGAAAAAAGAGAGAATGGGACCAAAGAAACATTTAGAGAAATAATGGCTGAAATTATCCAGATTAAAACACATAATAACCCAAATTATAAAAATACACAAGTGACTGTGCCTAAATTCTTAAACAAGGGATAAATCCTTAGTATCTCAAAAGGAAGAAATTAATAAATTTAACATCATAATTTAAATTCTGTGTAAGAAAAGAGGTATCATAAACAATTGTGAAAGGCAAGGGATACATGAAAATGCTTGCGACATACAGAGCAAAAACAACAATATATGCCAAGCCAAGCCAAGTGCCGTCGAGTCGGATCCAACACTCATGAGAATAAAATACAAAGTGATAACCAAAAACAAAAATAGGCAAAGGTGCTACCACAATGTAAGTTCCACGTGGGTGGGGATTTTCTTCTATTTTGTTCTTTGTGGAATCTCAGCGCTTACAATAGGGACTGGTAAATACCAGGTTCTTAATACCTGTTGACTTTTTGAGTAAAAAGCAGAAGAAAAACTAATGATTTAAAAATGACAAAGTCTTCAACCTTATTAGTGATCAGAGAAACATAAGTTAAAATACAGACATAATTTTTTTGCCCAAAAAGATGTGGAAAAATAAAAGACTGAGAAAAATGAATGTTGTACTGAGGAAAAGAGGAAAAGGTACTTCTATATTATTGGTACAATCTTTTGGGAAGCAACATAGGCTTATCTATTAAAATTTCAATGTGCCTTTTTTCTCCCTCCAATGAACTCGACTTCTCCATTATTGACCATACAGAAACTCTTACACACGTGTCTTTGGGAGCAGGTACAATGACAGTCACATTAATACTATCTGTAAGAGCAAAAAGTTAGAAATAAACCAAATGGACATCAACAGGGTATGTGTTAAAAACCAGTATCACTAAAAAACCAAAACCCTGCTGTCAAGACTATTCCCACTCTTAGTGACCCTAGTGGGTGCAGCAGAACCGCCCCATAGTTTCCAAGGAGTGTCTGGGGGGTTAAAACCGCAAACTTTTTGGTTAACAGACATAGCACTTAACCATTACACCACCTGGGTTTTCAAATTGAGTATGTGGTATAATACTTCATATTCTATGGAATATTATAACAGGTAAACAATGCGTTATATTTATATAACACACTAACACAAAAACTCTGCAAGACACACTGCAGAATGAAGAAAGCAAGTTTTAGTACAATGTGTTACCCTTTTTTTTTTAAATAGCCTTTTGGATGCCAGGCCTGTAAAAGGTTAATGGGGAGCTGGATATTTGCATGTTGCCTAAGTATCTCCTTCTTTTATCAGTATTTTTATAATGAAGGAATCAGGCCATACAGACCTTAACCTAGCAATCAAAACTAGCCTTACCAACAGTGAGATTACTAGACATTATTGCCTTCTGAATAAAGCTGTGTTTTTACAAAAATACATAATCTACTAGAAAAAACAACCAAGCCCACTGTCGTCAGTTCTGACTCACAGAAAGACGAAAATTAAAGCCCAAGGTGCTAATAGTTGGTTACCTCGGGGCAAGAGGACTGGAATTGGGCAAATGCATGCAGAGAACACAAACAAACCCCACAAAGAAGCATTAACAGAATCCACAGACGGTGCACCAACCTTAACATATTCAACCGCTCTTGGAGAAAAGTCACATGCATAAGCAAAAATATTCACATCTTCTTCTAGAAGTGGAAATAAACAGTTCCCAACTCCACAGCCAGCTTCAAGAATCATCAATTTTTCATCTTCAAACTGGGAAAGAGAACGCAAGGTTATATACCATTTGCCTAGTGAAGAAATAAAGCAACAGATGAAGAACGTGAGACTAAGTCTGCCTACACAGAGTACACAACAAACAAGTGAACTAACAACCTAAAGCTAATAAAAAACCAAATCAAATTTACTTCCATCCATTCAATTCTGACTCATAGCAACCATAGAGGACAGAGGAGGACTGCTCCACAGAGTTTCCAAGAACTGCCTGGAGGATTCAAACTGCTGACCTTTTGGTTAAAACAATGTAGCACTTAACCACTACACCACCAGCGTTACCCTCAAAGCTAATACTAATATTTTGTCATTTAACTATCTAAACATTGTGCAGTTAGCTGTGGAGAAAAAAACAGCATAATAGCTAACAGCACAGGTTCTAGGTCCAACAGGCCTGTATTCAAATCCCAACTCCTCCATTTGCCACCCCCTCCCCACCACCACCCACATTCTACTCTTAAGGAGCCCTGCTGGAACAGTGGTTAAAGCACTTGGCTGCTGAAAGGTCAGTAGTTCAAAACCACTAGCCTTTCCTCAGGAGACAGATGTGGCAGTCTGCTTTCAAAGAGATTTACAGCCTTGAAAACCTCATGGAGCAGTTCTACTCTGTTCTGTAAGGTCGCTCTGTAAGTCAGAACTGACTTGATGACCTCAGTGGGTTTGGTTTTTGGTTTTATTCTATTCTTGGGCAAGTCACATAAATAGCTTTGTAACTCAGTTTCATCTGTGTGAGTGGAGACAGTAACGCCTACCTCACAGAGTTATGAAGTTTAAATTAGGGAACACCTGTAAAGTTCTTAGAAAAGGTCCATGGTCAGGGTTTATTAACAGTGACTATCACTACGCTGACTGTTACTATTCTTAATCTGTCATAGAAGTCACTCAGTTGAATTTAACGTTTATAATTTTTCAACTTTAAAGAAATATGAAATGTCCACTAAAGTTCCCTCTCTTGTGTTATTATACATCCCAGAAACCACTGGAACACTAGGGATCAAACCATTATGTTTCTCTTCCAAGGTATAGAGCATTTTAATAAACTTCAAAAATTCTCTGCTTCCTCAGAAGAGGGGTGTGCTTGCTGTCACCAGGCAGGGAGAACAGTGGGAGCTGCATATATGTGAGCATGCGAATTTACATGGGAATGTACATTTTCATTCAATCATAATAAAAAAAAAGAAGAAAAAAATTCTCTGCTTCCTTTTCCTCAAAGAAATGAAATAAATGAACCTTCTGTGTACATTTTAAATGTGGAACAGCTTGAATACGGTGCTAAATATTAGCTTACCTCCCTACATGATCTTAGTTCCTCAAACTCTCTGGTGGTCCAGTGCCTATCTTTGAAGAAATTAGTACTATTCCTTTTGTAAAACAGATCCCAGTTCCTCTGAGCTTCTCTTTCCAGTTTTTGCTGTTTAAAATCAGACACCAAAGCTTGGTCTCTTTTCAATTTCTCTTCTTCTTCAGAGCTGAGAATCCTTGCTTGCAGCCCTTTGCTGTGCAAAGACGCCATTTCATAAGGCGACAGTCTCGCAGTCAGCATTTCTGAAGAGCCTTCTCCATCCCTGCCTACCTTGAAAAATCCATGCTGACAGTGCAGACACAAAATCTTCTCAAAGGAATTTTCCTGTGTCAGGTCAAGCCTCAGGCAGCATGGGGTGTTATCTGCTGAAAAAGAGTGAGATTCTGGTTAGTGGCTCAGTTCATCAAACATTTGTTTGAAGCTGACCCTACACAAAATTCTGCTTGAGACAAGAGAGGTCACGAAAGAAGACACAGTCTTCATGTGACATCTGTTGCATCCACTGGTTTGTGCTCGTGTTACTGGACAATATTCCAGGTTCTCGTTGTCTGTCCCAAATAGCCAATCTCTGACACAAGTACTTTGGGTCAGTGATTACAAAGAAGCGTATTTTCTATTTGCTAGCAAAAACACAGGGAACAGGAAGATATTTCTCTGTCTAGGACCTGTTCAAAAATTATCAGGTGGGGATTGGGTATATAAGGGACCAGGATTGCATGCAAATGGAAATACAGGTATTGGTGCTGGTACCAAGGAAACAATGTGATTGATTAGGAGTGAAGACCAGGATCCATTCAGAGGCCTCTGGAGTCCTTTGCAGATATGGGGCAAAACCAGAAATCCAGACTGCTTTCAGTTGCCATCTGAAGCAAAGGGCTCCACCTGGTGCCTAAGTCTTTCACGGGCTCTTTATCTGTTTTGATGTTTCAAAAAAATCTGTGAAAACTGCAAAAGACATTATTTCCGTGGCTCCTGTCAGTTAAATGTGTGATTTCCTGCCAGGGCCAGGAACTTTTAAAAAAGAGAAAAAAAAACAAGTGAAAAGTCTGTCCTGAAAAATAGGTGAAAAAGTTAGCTCTGGTTGCCCACCCCAATTCTCTCTTTTTTAGAGGAAAACGGAATTTCTCGGTTACAGTTGCTTGTCTGGGTCTATTACTGCTCCTTAAAACTCAGGAATGATTACACGTAGGACACATTCTACATTGGGGTGGCTTCATTAACATAATCAAGACAACCCTATTCCGAAATGGAGTTACAGCCACAGGCCTACCGGTTAGGATTCCAACACATATTTCAGGGGGATATGATTCAATCTGTACCAAAGACCAAGAAAAATTCCTTAAGTTCGGAAAGCTGACATTCAGTGACCCCAACAGTCTCGTGCAACAAACTAACTCAAAGCATAATGAGTTGACTATCAAAATAAATGTTTATAATTCAGAAAAAGGAACGCCCCCCCCAAAAGGACTGTAGGTGAAGACAGTAACTTATAAACAATCCCAACAGTAAATGCTGCATGAAACAGAAGCGTATGGTCAACGGCCAGACAGACGTGAGGCTGTCGTTTCCCCAAGTCTGTAGGACAGACTCCGTTTTCCCGGGGAGCTGGAGCTAAGCCCAGGCGGCCTGTCTATATGACAAGGTGCGACTCACAAGGGGCCGAAGCACGCCAGCAGCCCTATCACGACGCTAAAGGGACGAAGAGCCCAGTGACGTGTGGTGGTGGGGGTCTCTGGTGTCCCTCTGAAGGCAACCGCACATACCAGGCCCTTGCGGGCCCCTAGTACCTGCAGAATGCGGGTCACACTGCCTATCAGATCAAGCTTAATCTAGACTGCCGCGCTCCGAGGCCCATCATTACCCGTTCCTAGGCTTCCAGTAGGGGTAGGGCTGGTTGTACTCGCCCTTCGGCCAGGCCTAACCCTCGCAGGCAGAATTTGAGAGTCAGCTGAGCCTCGGCAAGACAGCCCATACAATCCCAATTTCTGAATCTCCGGACGGAATTCTTTTGCCAGTGGACCGGCCCGCACGACTTCCGCCACCAACCCAGAAGTCCCGCCCCGACGCCGGAAGTTCCGCTACCTCACTTCCTGAGAGTCTGTTTCCCCTACCCTAACGCTGGGGAGGAGACTTGGTTCCGGCCCCTGAAAGGTGCCGGCTCATCTCCCCGCGCGCTTCGGAAAGCCGCCCGGGGCCCACCGGTCTCCTGGACCTCGGCGCTCGAAGCTGAAGCAGCGGCCGCTCCAGAGAAGCGCCGGGCCGGGCGCGGGGCCCGCGAGGAACCATGAACGGAACTGCGAACCCGTTGCTGGACCGCGAGGAACACTGCCTGCGGCTCGGGGAGAGCTTCGAGAAGCGGCCACGGGCCTCTTTCCACACCATTCGCTGTAAGGTGGTTTCCCCATGAACTCCAAGCGTCCCTTGCCAGCCTCGCTGGATTCCTTCATTTCCCATGGCCCCCGAAGTCCAGGGAACCCTTTGCCATTTGTCTTCAAATTTTCAAGGATCTTGGCTGTTTTCTTTTTTCAGCTTCTTTCTCCTGAACCAAAGTCTTCGTCACTCCGAACTATTCTTTTACATCATAGTCCCAAACTCTTCTCCGAACGTCATTGAGCTTTTTCTTTCTTCATCTGTCCACTTAGCTCTTAAGCCACTAATCCCCTCTGTTCATTCCTGATAGGCTGTGACCCCAAATCAGACCCCCAGTTCTTCCTTTAGTCCACCTCCTTTTCTGATTCTGCTCCCGGGACTCTCCGTTTTTAAAGGACTCCACCCGTTTGTTCCTGACCCCCATTCACTCTCCTCTGTTCTCTTTGCTCATGTGTCCTCAACTTTCTTTCCGTGCCCAACTTGGTTTTGGCCACCCTCACGCTGCTCTCTGTCCCCCCTTCCGCCCTAAAGATCTACACAGCGTCTGCGCCCTGTCCTCATCTTCTTAGATTTCTATGCCTCGTTTGACTTTGTGTCTCTTGAAGTCACCAGTACTGCCCTGACTTTTCCTCTCTTCTACGTGATTTGTGGGCAAAGAATAAAATTAGAACTTGTTGATTTGGAATAGGTTAAAGTCTGACCTATGTCTGGAAGCAGAAGACCCCATAGGCGTGGGAAAAAAACCAAACCCACTGCTGTTAAGTCGATTCTAACTCATAGCGACCGTGTAGGCATAAGGAATGTCAAAATAGTCATTATGCTGGACCTTATTTTTCTACATGATTATAGGCTCTGTTGAGGGAGGCCCATTTCTACTCCATCCTGGGTAAAGATCTGGCTGGTAGAAATTGGCTGACTTAGCATCCCTCTGTGATTCACAAGCTGCTGGCTTCCTGTTGTGGTAGCCTAACTCTGGTTAAGACTTGCGTTTGTCAGAGGAGCTAGGAGATGTGACTCAGTACATAGAAAGAGGGTGTGTTAGGTAATGAAGTTCTGTCTTTGTGTGGTCACTTGGCATGCCATTACTATGCTTCCTGCTGACATGACAACAGGTCCCTGTCTTTCAGAGTGTGATCAGAATACTATTTCCTAAACTGTTGACGAGGTTGTTGTTTTCATGGGGTGAAGGGCAATGAGAGATATAAATAAGACGATTCACTTACAACCATCCCCTGAAGTTTAGGGTTGATGTGGTGTAAAATTGGCAGTCATGTCATCCTTGAACTGCAATTCAGAAATCTGGGCAGGGTAACTTTTGGAAATGGTGTAGCTGTCTCTCTGAATATCTACAGTAGTATCTTTGTCAGAGTTATGCCACTTGAGTGTGGCATATCTTGACTTGGATAGTTCCTATGTAAAATGGAATCAGCTTGTTTGATGATGTGGCCTTTATAAGGCTTTTTAATTGCAGGATCTTTTTCATGTGTTCTGTTGCCTTTGATCTTCACAACAACCCCACCAAAAGGTATCGTTATGGATGATGCAACATTAATTTCCATTTGTCTGTTAAGCCAGTATCTTTGCTTAATAAAAAGACATTTAAATTATAGCCTTTTTTCCCCCCAAAAGTAATTCAGAGGGGTCAGAGAAAAAGTATGTGTAGTGGAGGGATAGATGAAACACGATTGTCCTTGGGCTGGTAATTATTGAATCTGGGTGCTTGTCCATCAGGGTTCATTGTTCTGATTTAGTGTATATGACATTTTCCACAATGAGATAGGATTTTAAAATGAAGTTATTTTTGTTTGCTATTTACCTGAGTTATAGAAAATTCTCAACTAAGAATGCCTGGGAAGCCTTTAGTATGTGTAAGTCATTTAGCAGGTAATGTTTTTTCATTTCCCTTTAGATGATTTTAAGCCAGCGTCCATAGACACTTCCTGTGAAGGAGAGCTTCAGGTTGGCAAGGGAGATGAAGTCACAATTACACTACCACATATCCCTGTAAGTTGACTCCATTGTTGTTTTTAAATATAGGATCACAGTGAATCTTCATATTGTTGCAATTAAAATTTCCCAGTATTAAAAATTTTCAGATGTCTAAGGCACTAAAGTAAGGGGATAAAGAATTGAGGGGTGTAGGGATGAGATTCATGCTTCCCAGATGCGTGATTCTAAATGATTCTTTGGCACGCATACATGTCTACACACATACACACCTGCTGCACTCAGTTTGCCACAAACTATACAAATTTCCTTAGTGGGCACCCAATCCCCCTTTTGCATGTGCGTAGCTTTCTTCCTGGTAACTCTGGAAAGATGTCCTAGACCCATGCTGATACACAGCAACAACAGCTTAGGAGTGCAGGACTGCCAAGCCAGGAGCTAAGGTGCCAGGGAGCCAGGCTCGTATCTTTCAGGTGTCTGAGAAGCAATCAGGTGCAGGCTGATAGTCTCAGACATGAACCAGAGGTTCAGAGCTAATTTAGAGATGAAGAATGCAGTCAGAAGCTAGATTGAGACCATTGCAGGGAAAGGTTCTGGTGTGAAACTGTTGCCGAAGGGTCAGTTGAAACGTTATTAATGACTATGAGTCATTGCATGCTATAGCTCTATCCTGAAACATACTAAGTTCTTGGTAACTGGTGATAGAATGAAAAGGAAAGGCTGTAGACAGGGGAGACCTGAAAAGCTTTGTGCTGGTGAACAATTACTTGGCTAGCAATTCACTTTCATTAGTTGTTGCCTGGGGTGGGTTACATCACCTCCCTTTGGACCTTAGTCTCCCAGATGTAAAATGAAGGGGTTGGATAAATGATCCCTAAGGTCTCCTCCACCTCTGAATGTTTAACGGTGTGAATAGAGAGTTGAGGAGCAGAGCATTTTTTTCTTCTAAGCAAGGTATTCTGTGTTCCGTATTAAACAGGTTCTGAGCACTTATAATGTGCTAAGTCATTACTAGGCACTGGGAATACAACTAAGAACAAAAACATTTCTCACCCTAGGGGGCTTGTGGTCTGGAATTTAAGTAAATACAAGATGGGGGGAAAAGACCACTCATGTAAACAATTGGGAAAGACTTCCCTATGGAAGTGAACTTCAGCAGATCTAAAGGTTTAGGGAGGGAAAGGCAGGACGAGGCAGGCAAGTGGTATATCTTTTATCAAAGCCCTGAGGCAGCGAAGAGCATGGGGATAGGGGAGGCCAGCATCCTTAGCTCTGGAGTCCACAGAACCCAGGGGGAAAGTGGGGCAGGAGAACTAGAGAAGGGGCGGGTGATGCAGGGCAGGGCTGTTCTGAGAGTTTTATTTTGTGGCTTAGAACAGTGAAGGAGGAGTTGAAGGGTTTCAGCAAGTTAGTGACGAAATGTGGTTACTCTGTAATACTCTGGACAATGACCTGTCTTTGAAGAATGCTCCTTTTGGTTACTTGGCGTGAAGGGAAGCCCTGAAGTCCACACAGTGAACCCTTCTGCAGGGACAGCTCTACTCAGCTCTACTTGGTGTGTTACAAGTAGTAGCTAGCTTGTGTTTCTTAGATTTCTCTTTACCATTATTTGTAACATTTTCCCAGTCCATAAAATAATGATGAGTAATTTAAAACATTTGTGTTCTCTTCCTTGCTAGCAGATGGCACTTGGCTTTAGCTTGGCTTCTTGCTAGCTTAGAACCAGTTTTGCAGGCATGGACTCATGCTATAGTAGTATTTCTCCATTCTTTTTGCCTGGGAAACCAGAAGAAGTTAAAATAGAAATCAGCTTATTCCACCCTTTTGAGTAGCTTTGATAAAAGGTTTGGTGAGGTAGAAACTTCTGTAAATTCAGGTGTGGTATTTATAGCTGGTGTGTTTACCTCTGTTTTAGTTGTTCATCTCATACCTTTGTGGTAAATAGGGATCCACACCACCGATGACTGTGTTCAAGGGGAACAAGCGGCCTTACCAGAAAGACTGCGTGCTCATCATTAACCATGATACTGGAGAATATGTGCTGGAAAAGCTCAGTAGCAGCATTCAGGTCAAGAAGACGAGGTACGTGAGTAACTGGACATGGACTTGTCTGATGTTTCCTTTGTCTCACCTGTGCACTTAGGAGCGTGTGATGATCACCTGCTGACTCAGCGTGTTTTGTCAACACTCCATCTGTCTAATCTCAGACAAGGCAATAAAATAAGTCTTTTTCAGATGCAATAAAAAGAAACAGTGTTTTTAAGACCTAAAACATGGAAACTGTATATAGCTCTTGAGAAGAGATGCACTTTTATAATTAAACCAATTGTATTAATTTCAGGGCTGTTCTTATGGTACCACTAAGGGTAAGATTTAAATTTACAGGCTTATAATTATGAAAAAATAATTGGAGAGTATTTTCTTTGTTAGGGTGGAAACATGGGTTTTTTTACAGGATACATTTGCAGTCGCTATAATACCAAAACAGGGCTTTGCTTATTTTCGTGAATGGTGATTTCTCTTTAATATGTAATATGGTAGGCATTGCATGTCTGGTATGAAGCCAGTTGGCTTTTATCTGAAAGTCAGAATTCAGTCTGTAATGACAAATAACCGAGTGGCTCTATCTGTACCGTTGTAATAAATACAATGATTACTGTAAGACAGTAATGGAGTTGTAAAGGGAATATTACTGTCTGATCTTTTTTGGCCTATGCTTCCTCAGGCCATTTTTCCACATTCACTCAAATAAAGAAAAAATAAAAATTAGCGGGCAGTTATCATGTGCATGGCACTGTGCTAGATGTTTTACGTGTATTATCTAATTTTTGCAAGTTACTTTTAGAAAAATGCTGTTAATTCCTTTTCTCAAAAAATTGTTACCATTTTCGAAGCATCTTTTATTATAATATGACATATCCTCTAACTTTGCATTCAGTACATCACTAGTAAATTGAATATAAAACAATGGCTTATAAATCAAAGCACTTAAACATTTTAATGTGGCTAATTGATGAATTAGTGAAATGAGTATTCACTTCTCATTCTTTTAATTCAGATTTTAGCTTGTTAGATTTAAAGAGTAGTACACATATGTACTAATCTGTTGCTATTTTTATATGTTGTCATTAGGGGCCATCGAGTCAGTCCCAATAAATTTTTTTTGCTCATTTTTTAAATTATAAAGATACATCTAACAAAATATTTGCCATTTCAGCCTTTTTTAGATGGTAATTATTTAGAAAACAGGACAGAACAGATGAGACTGCATATTAGAGAGAGTAATTTTCCTGAATTCAAGTGGCTGAGCTAATAGTCGCCCCGGCGATGTCCTGCAGAGCCCTCATTTCTCCCCTGCTGCTCTGATGGTTATTTGCAAGGAACCCCTGTCACTCCTCTGATATCTGAAAGTTGGGGTCTGTTCTCTTTCTGCTTGGTGGTCTGGAGACCACCAGTACTCCGTCATAGAGATACAGGCTCTCAGGACTCTCCAAGTCAGAACCTGCATATTAATGAGATTCCCCCACGTGGTTTGTCTGGGTGCTGAAGTGTCAGAAGTGCTGGGCTAATCAGATTACATAATAAATTTTTAATGGGTAGGCTTTTCTGAATTTGAGGTGATCCTCTTGCTTGTCTACCAGCAAGAGCTGGCAGGTGACAGCAGCAGTTAATAAATGAGGGGAATATTTGCAAACTGGACAGTATTTCAGGAGCTAAATTTATTTACAAAATCATGCACTTGTGGTTAACTCTATATTGCGGACAAGTAAAATCATCGTTTCTGTTGGTTCTCATAATCCACTGCATCCTACAGACCTGTGTTATCTGCTTCCGCCTGTGAAATGTGAGTTAAGGGAAGTGAGTCTGTTGTATACAGCCATGGGATATGATGCGGTGTGTAATGCATTCCGCACTCAGCTGTCCAATGAATAGTTTGTGTCGTTTTTGTGATAAAATTACAACTACCAGGTCAGACAGAGCAGGGGCTTCTGAAGATTCCCAGGAGCTCAGCCTCCTGACAGTGAAGAGCCCCTCAAATTTTTCACTCTTCCAGATTAATTTCTGTACCTCATTTCAGAGCTGAAGGGAGCAGCAAAATCCAGCCCCGAATGGAACAGCAGCCTCTTCGTCCCCCTCAACCATCACAGCCTCCCCCGCCACCACCTCCACCACCACCTGTGCCTTTCAGAGCCCCAACAAAGCCTCCAGTGGGACCGAAAACTTCTCCGCTGAAAGACAACCCCTCACCTGAACCGCAGCTAGATGACATCAAAAGAGGTAGAGAGCATTTTGTGGGACGACAGTAGCAACATGGAACAGTGTCAGTGCTCTTGGGGGGAATTACAAGATTGCTGTATTGACAGATGGGCCTTCACTGCCATCCAGAAAGTTCTGCACAGCTCAGGGTTCCAGAGAGATGGAGAGTGGGAACTTGTACCACTCCAGGGAGTGTCACTTGAGCTGTGACGGCAGCATCCTGGTTCGAGGTCTAGAATTTAAAGAAGCAGGACAGCCACCTAAAATAAAACTCTGCCACATAAACCTTTAAGGCTTGGGAAGATGAAAGGCTCCCCAGTGTGAGTGTGGAGGTGGGGTGGAGACCAAGTGCTCCAGTGTTTCTGGCTTCCACTTTACCACAGGATCTGGGTTAGAGGGATGTTTAAAATACCGTTATCAGCTGTTTTGTGCTAACATAAAGTGTGAATGGAGACCAGTGAAATTAGATGCTGATGCAGAAAGAGGGCTGGTCAGGTTCTCTCCGTGGAATACTTGAGGCAAAGCCACTGACCTCAACTTACTTCCCCATTCAGAGAATGAGTGAACCTTAGAAAGTGACATGAGGAAGTATCGTGTTTCATATTTATGATGTTTTACAAAATGAAATCCAACACAGTAGTAGATAGGGGACATACAAAGAGTTGTTTTCAGAAAGTTTGCTTTTCTGCCCTGTAGAAATGCTGCTTTTTAACAGGTGAAATCACTGTCTGTAGGGAGCACAGTTACATCTCTTCATTTGTTTTTTTTTTCCTCTTGTGATATCGCAGTATTGTTAATGGAAGTCTTTGCTGTAGTCGATAGGAGGTACAGCGTGAGTTATGAGATGCTGACAGTTATACTTAGTCGTTTAAGGCCACGTTGTTTATTTCTTGACACAGCCTAGTGACATGGAAACAGTGAGGTAGAATGCATGTTACCTTGTCTGCTTTCATCTGGAATAATGCTGTGCTTGCTGAGCAGGCTGTCAGCCGCGCCTGTTGAGAGAGGAGTGCTGCTCTGCCAGTGTTGCTTGGTCACCATGAGTCCTCCTGCAGCTCTGTTTCCATTAGGAGACCTGAGAGTTGGGAAGGACCACAGAAGTGGTGTCTTCTGGCACTTGATTTTTCCAGAGTGGCATGGAAAAGGGATTGGCTTCCATCTGGGCCCCTCACTGCTGGTTAGAAGTAGATCCAAGATAAATATTCAGATTTTCCAGCTCCTAATCAAGTATTTTTCCACACTCGAGTATAATTTTTCCTTATTTGATGTTTAATATCATAATGATACACTTTGGGATTGTGAGAAAGTCTTGGGGCAGGGAGGGTTTCTCATCTTTTTTTCAGTAGATAAAGGGATAATAGATCTAATTACTTACACAAAACTGTGTTTATTTTGAGACGTTATTTTTGGTTCTTTTTGGTGACTTTCATAATTCCGCTGTTGCTCTGAAGAAAGCTTGGATTTTTTTATGTGTTGGTCTTGGTTCTGTTTATATAGTTTTATATACTTGGTTTTGTTTACATACTTAATTTTTACATTAATTTAGTTACTGAACCTTTTAGTGTTGTTTAGGTGAAAGTTACAGAGCTGATTAGCTTCCTTTTCGACAGTTTAGATACAGCTTGTTTCATGACATTGGTTGCAAACTGCTGAATGCGTTTGTACTCTCCCCCCTTCTTCTCTGGGTTTCTCATGTCCGCTCACCCAGCTTGCCTGCCCCACCTTCCTTCTGAACTTCCCTTTTGGACAAGCGCTCCCCTTTCAGCCTGGCACAGTTAATTGTTCTGAGATTTACGTGCCTTGCTGGTATTACGACTGTGTGGCTGTAACACGATCTCTGGGAGTGAATTCACTTCCCAGTCTGAAGGCTGTCTTGGGGGTTCCACTAATCTCTAACAGATCCATAAGTCGGGTTTTATGTGTCAGTTTGAATTTTGTTCTACATTTCTCTCCCACTCTGTGACCTAGTGGGCCTGGTCGGAGCGGTCGGTGATGGTAGCCGGCCAGCAGCTAGTGCTTCTCAGGTTAGCGGAGGCTGTGGTGCCCACAGCCTGTTAGTCCTCTGGACTAACTGTGTCCTGAGTCTTTGCTTATCTTCACTCTTCTTTGTTCGGGACAGGAAGAGACCAGCTATTGTATCTTGGGTGGCTACTCACTTTGAAGAGCCCTGTTGATTCTCATCAGTGTAGGATGTAGAACAGTGTCTCAGTGGATTATGGTGTGTCAGTTGACCTTGATGTTCCCCAGCACTGTGGTCCCAGGCCCTCAAACACAGTGTCTCGCTCCTAGGACGTGTATGGTTACGGCTAAAATCTCTTCATGCTCATGTCCCCTCTGGACCCTGTTGGGTCCGTGGGTATACTTGCAGCATATACACTTAGATGTGCAAAAGTTACTCCTCATTGCTCTCAGAGTCACACTTCCCTGATGGCAGGAGGCTCAGTGGGCTGCCTTAAGAATGGCTGCCGTGCTGACCGTTGTGTGTGCCATTTCGTTCCAGAGCTGCGGGCCGAGGTTGACATCATTGAACAGATGAGCAGCAGTGGGAGCAGCTCCTCAGACTCTGAGAGCTCCTCTGGAAGCGGGGACGACAGCTCCAGCAGTGCAGGGGAGGACGACGCCCCGGCGACCCCGCCGCAGCCTTCCCACCAGCAGCCCTACCCCAGCAGGCCCCCTGTCGCCAACGGGACCAGCCGGCCACAGGGAAGCAACCAGCTCATGAACACCCTCAGTGAGTGTGCTCTCCTTCTGTGGGAATGTGTGAACCTGAAGAGACCTGAGGTGTAAGAGAGGGTCCTGGCAGAGATCATCTCAAGCAGGAAGGAGTGAGCCACCAAACAGTAACAAAGGGACGCTTAAAGCTAAAAATCTGGTCTTTCTCTGCCCTGCTTCCTGTTGTCGCAAACTGAGTGTTGTGAATTCTGGGAAATGCTGAAGGGCGGACAGCTAGGCTCTTTGTCTCTACATTTACCACCAGGCTTATGGGGCACTACCTGTCCCCACGTAGCTCTCTCCCGTTTCCCCATCCTTGTCACAATTCCAAGAACCGGGTGTCACCAGACAGCCCACAAACTTGGGAACCTATGATAGCAGTGTGTATTTGAGGACTTAGTAGCCTTCATTGCAAGGGGGAAACCTGAAGCTGTAGTGATATCTGGCTGGCTTTTAATATAATTGAGACTGAAAGAGAGGAACGGCTTTGGAGGTGGAGAGAGAGAGGGTGCTGATTTTTATACTCTTCTCTCTCTGGAACCCCCGTGAATGTTCTCCCCTAGGGTAACATCCTTTGAGGAAGGTTTGGCAGCAACAGTGGGGAAACCAACCTAGTTAACTGTTCCTACTGTAACTCAAGTCTTCTCAACCAGGGTCTTTGGGGCTGGTAATTCTTCCTTGTCCTGTGCATTGAGAGCATCCTTGGCTTCTTACCTTCTGAAAGCTAGTAGCATCCTCCTGTTGTGTCAACCAAAAATATCTCTATGAAATCTGTGGCCTTTAAGTCCATTCTTACTCTCAGTGACCCTATAGGACAGAGTAGTACTGCCCCATAGGGTTCGCAAGGAGCAGCTGGTAGATTCTTACGGCTAATCTGTTTGGTTAGCATCCAAATACTGAGCCACACGAGGTGTCTCCAAGTGTCCCCTGAGGGACAAGTTCACACCTGCTTGAGAACCTCTGCTCTTGGCTCTGTTCTTCTGTCTGAGTAAACTCACCATGGACCCAAGATTCAGGTACATTCTGATGCTCTTCTGGGTTGGGGATAAATAGATAGTAGGTTACACACTGGGAGTTTGGTATTGATAGTGGAAAAGTACCATATATCTACTGTGGATTTAACTCAGTGCTGCATTTTGCTTTAGGATTGATGGTATTTTGAAGGTGTTTTTGCTGACCTTTGTAGCCCAGGACATCCTGGAAGGAGACGAGGTTGGAAGGGAACAGTGCAGGAGGCCTTTGGGCTTGAGTAAAGCACTCACTGCTCAGGTACTCCCGTCTAGAAAGAAGAGGAAAGAGCACAGTTGGGGTGTCCTACCCATTAGTGCCTTAAGCACTTGCATTACTTAAACCAGGGTTTTCAACTGGTATCAATTTATAAACCCCAAAATCACAAATAGAGGGCACAAATTTGCCAAACCAAAATGGATGTCAGAAGATACTCTGAAACTTGCTCTTGACCGTTGAGTAGCTAAAGTGAAGGGAAGAAATGATGGCGTGAAAGAACTGAACAGATGTAACAGGTTAGCTGGAGAAAAAAAGGATCATAATGACATGTGCAAAGAGCTGGAGTTAGAAAACCAAAAGGGAAGAACATGCCCAGCATTTCTCAAGCTGAAACAAGAAAAAACTCAAGCCTTGAGTTGCACTGTGAAGGTGTCTGTGGGGAAAATATTAAATGTTAAATAGCACAGGAAGCATCAAAAGAAGGTAGAAGGAATACAGAGTCTGCACCAGAAAGAATTAGCTGACATTCAACCACTTCAGGAGGTATCCTGTGATCAGGAACCAGTGGTACTAAGTAAGAAATTCAAGCTGCACTGAAGGCAGTGGCAAAAAAGAAGGCTCCGGGAATTGATGGAATACCAGTTGAGGTGTTTCGGCAAACTGATGCAGTGCTGGAAGTGCTGACCCATCTGTGCTAAGAGATTGGGAAGACAGCCACTTGGCCGACTAGGAGAGATCCATACTGATGCCTATTCCCAAGAAGGACCTTTCCAGCCAAACGCAGAAATTATCAAACAGTATCACTGATAACACACACAAGTAATATTTTACTGCAGATCACTCAAAAGCAGCTGTAACAGTATATTGACAGGGAACTGCCAGGAATTCAGGCTGGATTCAGAGGAAGATGTGGAACTGAGGATGCCATTGCTGATGTCAGATGGATCTTAGCTGAAAGCAGAAACTACCAGAAAGATGTCTACCTGTGTTTTATTGACTATGCAAAGGCATTCAACTGTGTGGATCATAACCAGTTATGGGTAACATCACAGAGAATGAGAATACCAGAACACTTAATTGTGCTCATGAGGTATGTACAGGCATCAAGAGGCAGTCGCTCAAATAGAACTAGGGGACACCATATGGTTTAAAGTTAGGAATGGTGTTCATCCAGTTGTATCCATTCGCTGTACCTATTAAGTCTCTATACTTATTTGGATTATTTGTTGAGCAAATAATCTGAGAAGCTGGACTATGCAAAGAAGAATGAGGCATCAGAATTGGAGAAAGACTTGTTAATAACCTGCATTATGCAGATGGTAACAACCTTACTTGCTGAAAGTGAAGAGGACTTGAAATACTTACTGATGAAGAACAAAGACCACAGTATGTATTATACCTCAACATAAAGAGAGCAAACACCCTCACAGCTAGTCCAGTAAGCATCATTATGATAAACAGAGAAAAGACTGAGGTGGTCAGGGATTTCATTTGACTTGGAGCCACAATCAATGCCCATGGAAGCAGCAGTCAAGAAATCAAAGGTACATTGCATTGGGCATATCAGCTGCAAAAAATCTCTTTAAAGCACTGAAAAGCAAAGATGCCACCTTGACAATTAAGGTGCACAAGACCCAAGCTGGTATTTTCAGTCACATCATTTGCATGTGAAATATGGATAGTGAATAATGAGGACAGAGGAAGAACTGACACATTTGAATTGTGGTGTCAGAGAGGAATACTGAATGGACCACCAAGAGAAGGAACAGATCTGTCTTGGCACAAGTGCAACCAGTATGCTCCTTTAGAAACAAGGATGGCGAGACTACATCTTACATACTTTGGACACGTTGTCAGGATTAGCCCCTGGAGAAGGACCATCACGCTGGGTAAAGTAAAGAGGGTCATTGACAAAGAAGAAGACTCAGTGAGGTAGACTGACAAGTGGCTGCAACAATGGGCTGAAGCATCGTGGCGACTGTGGTATGGCACAGGACCAAGCAGTGTTACTGTTCTGGTAAACACAGGGTTTCTATGAGTCAGAACCAACTTGATGGCACCCAGCAGTCTCACTGGATACAGTCCTGTAGCACAGAACTGGCTTATGTTCTCAGTCTCAGATTCAGTGTTTCCAGCTCTCAAAGACAAAGATCAGACTTATAAAGACACTGATGAGGAAAGGCAGTAATAATGAAAACTAAAAAAAAAGGGTAGTAATAAAATACTCAATCCAGGTCCGAACTGATGTCCAGTAGAGTTACTGAGATGGAACCCTGTGGTAACTCAGGGAGCATCTGTGCAAACAAAAAGACCCATCTCCCATGGAGTAGCTGGATGGGTTTGAACTTTCTACTCCTAAATTATTGACACCAAAGAGCTTTTGTATGTGGCTTATGTCCATCAGTATTTGTCGTCTTAGAAATTAAAAGTGAGATACTTAAAATATTCAGTAATTCATTAAAAAAAATAAACCTGTTGCATGGTAACAGAAATCAACATCATAAAAAATAACTTCCAAAGTAAAAAATTCAGTAAAAGGAATAACGTTACATTAAAGTTTTGCAGATCTTTTTATAATGTTTGGCTTCATTGAAAGCTAGATTTTTATATCTGCTTCGATGTTCAGTCTGTTATGATAAATTGTATACACTATATGAAGAAAATATGGCATCACACAAGTATATTGTTAGAAAAGGAAGGACCTTGGAGTCAGATCCTCAGCAAGGATCTCAGGGCCCACAGGGGTCCTCAAAATAGTCTTTGGGAAGAGCTGGCCTAGAGGTTAGCAAGCCAGAAGACTGGAGTTCACGTTTGTTTTAATCAAGTGCTATCACCTGGGGTACTGTTACTAGATTAGATTGATGTGTCAAGTATATAACTCACTGCTGAATTCTACACACTGGACAAAATCGAAGGTTTTGCGAAGGTCACTTGTTCAGACTTAAAATGTAAGACAATATGACTGTCCGGGACAGAGGTGCACCAAGGGGACATTGGATTGGCAGATGACTGATACAAATGATATTCTGCTTCCTCCAGAAGCCCAAGGTGGTAGTTGTTTTTAGCTCCAATGAAGCATCTTAATGTGAATAATTCTATTAAACAATAGGTTATTTGTAAAGTGACTTATTGCTGTTTAGTAACACCTGTAGAAGGTGTCTAGCCTCCTCCCTGCTCTAATCCAATAAGCAATATTGTTATGTTTCACAGATACTAAAAACAGCATTTCTTTTAAAATATCTGCCTCAGTTTTTTCACTAAGCCAAAATGATTTTCCCCCCATAATTTAGTTAATAAGGCTTGATGGTAGCGTGTGGCCAACATCATCAGCCAGAGTTGTGGGGAAATCATTTTCAAGCTGTGTGCTCTTGTCCAATTCTCTTCTCTTTTGCAGGAAATGACTTGCAGTTGAGTGAATCCGGCAGTGACAGTGATGACTAGCGCCAGATGTTTCGAAACCTCCGTGTTGGGCGTACACATCTGCTGCAAGACCAGGCTCCTGGAGTGCGGAATCCATCGCCGGGAGGAAAGCGCTGCAGCGCAGTGACTCTTGTAGGAGTTAGAGGCTCTGGAGCACTCAGCTACTCAAGTCCTTAACTTAGAGGTGACGGGCTATTTTCTCCTGTACTTTTTGAACAATCTCATGTTTCAGAGCTTAAGTAGATCTATAGAAGAGCTAACAGAATTACATTCTGATTTGGTTAACATTGTTCATGAAAAACACCAACCAGTGTGCACTGGTCTAGGTTACTCAGAGGCTGTGTCTTCACCAGTTTCCAACCTCAGCAGCCACCAGTGTGGCCCAGTAGTCTGCACCAGTGAAATGAAACACTATCTGAGCTGTAGAAGAGGGAGAGGAACCTCCAGATGCAGTATAAAAGTATGTGAAAACCACTTTCAGTTGTTACACAAAGTGGTAAGGAAGTTTTGCCTGTCCCAGCATGTCAATCCTCTGCAGAACTGGACTTCAAGCCTGAGTCCTCGGGGGTCAGCTCGGCAGAACCCCCTCATTAACAAACAGGAATGGGAAACACAAAGTGAGTGTATGGTGGGTCTCCTACCCCCACTCCAGGTTTTTCCCACTGCTCTCTCCCTTGCATCTCATGGTTGGAACCCACAGTTCTTCTACATGACTTTAAATGTACATTGAGCTTTTCCTGGGTTCCAAAAGACAAAGGGTTCTTCCAGCTTGAATTTAGATGTAGTCAGTCCCTGAATATCTGAGGCTGGGGGAACAGAGCAGCAGCCAGATATATGGGTTTGTGTGACTTGGTGCAATTGGACTCTCTTGCCATGTAAGTGTCCTTCCTTCAGTGGATTTGAGGAAGGGGAGCTGTAGGG
Organism: Heterohyrax brucei; assembly: GCA_028571685.1. Taxonomy (NCBI): domain Eukaryota; kingdom Metazoa; phylum Chordata; class Mammalia; order Hyracoidea; family Procaviidae; genus Heterohyrax; species Heterohyrax brucei. The sequence continues at coordinate 24,716,797 of CM053149.1, read as the reverse complement.
AGTGAGCGATGAAGTGAAGAAACCTCTCTGGACAAATGAACCAGCAGTACGTTTCCAAACACCAGAATCTAGATAGGAGTCCTGCACTATGAAATGAGCCCCTTCTCTGGTAAGGGGTTTCTGTTCATGCTCTTGTGTCTCTATTTGTGCCTGACTTCCAGACAGATACTACATATTTTTATAGACAACTAGAAGAAAGTCACAGGGTGGCCTTTTGCAGTGTAGTTTCCAGGTGAATGTGCTGAAGGGACCTGGTTACTAGTAGATGTCCCGTTTCAAGTGATAAATCAGCCTGTAATTACTACGGAGTAGCCCATTTCTGTAGTTTGAATGTATATGTCCTGAGAAACTTCTGTCTCCTTTTGTTCAGTGGGCATCAAAATGCTAAAACAGATTTCCTTCCTCGGGCCATTTGCTCGATGGCCCTCTCTCCCCCGCTGCTGGAAGAAGCCAGCTGGACTGAGGAAGGCAGTCGGTGGCCTGTGCTGGGGGCTTCGGTTAGGGTTGCTTCTTCTGTGTGGATGAAGCAGGACATGGGCTCCGTATCATCCACACAGTCAGTGACCCAGGAGGCTGGACACGGGCCAGGAGCCAGGTGACCCTTTGTCCAGCAGCTCCCTCATACCACTCATCCCAAGTGGAGGTCTGAGGTACCTCTTGAGCCCTGTGGTGGGTCCTCAGCTCATCATGAGCCGTCATGGATTTAACAGCATGTAGGAACTTATTTAGGATGAATTGATAATTGATTTAAAAATTCCTTTGTGATGATGACAGCTCAGGGAAGGTGGAAGTCGTGATTGGGAGACTTGAATTGTTCTCAGATGTGGGCATTATTTCACTCTTCTTAACTTGCTCAAGCTGGGGCAGGTTTTAGGAACTTGAACTAAAAATGTCTACTTAAGCCTCTCTCTCTTCTTCCTCTTCTCTCCCCAAGTCTTGATTTATGTCAAGAGAACTGTGGATTTTAGTGTGTTGGGTCAAGATGTTTGTGTAGGAAGTACCTGCATGCAGCTCAGGGCCTTGTGCGCCAGACCCTTGACACTCAGACCCTCTCTGTCCTCCTCTAGCCCACCTGGTGCATAAGCCCAGCTCTCTCTGCACCAAGCCGTCCATGATTCCTTGGAAGTCAAGAATTTGGCCTCACAAACTGCTTTTTTATGAGTATCTCTGTGCCAACTAAATTGGACTTCTTATTCTTCCCGTCACACACCTTCTTTCCGCCTGCTCCCCCAGGCTGCGGGACTCTCCCTTATATGCTTCTCCGTCTCCTCCTCACCTCTCCAAAGTCCATTCCTGAGGTTCTGGAGATGCCATCCTCGTACATTCTTCCTCTGCTTCTTTCAGCTCACATGGCGTGCCCTGCAAGCACTTACTGACCGTCCTCTTGCTTGGCCTGTGGTTGGTATGAAATCCTTCAAAGCAGGGACTGTCATTCTCATGTATATCCCAGAACTGGGTGACCACAGGAACAGATATTCAGATGCTTATAGCTGGGGCAAGGAGGAGGCAGGAGGCAGAGAAAACTAATGGTAGAGTACAGAAAACACAGACAAAAGAAAATATTCTTGGTATTTAGGGACAGACAAAAACCATTCATGCTGATTTTTGTGATTTTGAAGTCTCTAAGTTATTTTAAATTCCCTTTTATTTGCTCTGTCAGTCTGCCATTCTGTGAGTCATGTTGGCAGGGTGTGAAGATTTAAGTCTGAATTGTCCACGACCCCATGGCAAATCACATGAAGACATGATTTGGGAAAACAGCACCAATAAATCAGAACTCTATAATGATGCCACTCATTAACTTTATTTCTGTAGCAAAAGCAGTTTTTAAAGTTGGATATGAATTTCTGTGTGCTTTGGTGGTGGGAAAACTTGAAAACTCCAAAATCCTTAGTAGGGGTGGGAGTGTGTTTGTGAGAAAGAGAGAGAGATGTATTTATTACATTATTTTTGAATGAGAAATAGTCTGTTATGTGGACATCTGTTAGGTACAGCCAAACTGGATGTTTCCATTTGGCAAAGAAGGCAGGAGTCCCAACACTCAGGCCTTAACCAGTAGATTGGAAGACAAGACCAATTGAAGCATTAGGAAATGGGTGTTTTTGTTGTTCCTGTTATTTCTGTCTTGATTTTATTGTCTTTTTCTTTGATGATTTTTAAAACCTTGTGCCTAAAATTTTATTTTGCCTAATTATGAAGTAGACGAGCATGTTTACCTTTATGTAAAATATTTGCTGTGTAAAGTTTTTTTGGTTTATTCTCTTTAAAAAATCATTATATTTAAGTAAAAAACGATGGTCAGCAATACACATGATGTCTCAGTAAATTTTATTAGTGTCACTAAAAGTCAATGAGAAATGGGAGGTTTTTTAAAGAACTCTTTGTCCAATGCTAGGGACCCTAAGACATGGCATAAATGGTATACAAGCCATAATTTACCATGCACAGAAACCAGAAGAGCTTAGATAACTCATTAAAAGACTTCACCAAATTTTAGGCTGTGACATCAGATAAAGGTCTGATCTCTAAAATCTGCAAGATACTGCAACACCTCAACAACAGAAAGACAGTCCTGGTTAAAAATGAACAATGGATATGAACAGACACTTCGCCAAAGATGACATTTAGACAGCTAACATACATGAGGAAATGGTCACAGTCATTAGCCACTAGAGAAATGCACATCAGAACTATGAGGTACCATCCACGCCAACAAGCCTGGCACTAAGCCAAAAAAATAGCGTATTTGGAGAGCTTATGGAGAAATTGGAACTCTTAATGCACTTCTGGGGGGAGTGTAAAATGGTACAACCATTTTGAAAAGCGATATGGCACTTCCTTCAAAAGATAAAAGTAGAAGTATCATAAGATCCAACATCTCACCTCTGGGAATATACCTGAGAGAAATATGAGCTGTCAGATGAATAGATATGCACAGCCATGTTCACTGCAGCATTATTTACAATATCAGAAAGATGGGAAAAACCTAAATGCCCATCAGCAGATAGATGGGGAGACAAATTATCGGATGTACACGCAGTGGAATACTATGCACCAATAAAGAATCCACAAAACATCTCACAACATGGATGCATCTGGAGGGCATTATGCTGAATGAAAGAAGTCAATTGCAGAGGGGCAGATACTATTGTTAGAACTCAAGAAAAGGTTTAACTACAGGAATAAGCATTCTTTGATAGTTACAAGGGTGGGGCAGGAGGGAGGGGGAAATTTACTGACTAGACAGATAAAGATCGAATTTGGTGAAGCAAAGGACAAACATAATACCAGGCAAGTCAACACAACTGGACCAAAGTAAAAGATGCTTCCTGGGCACATGCAAACATTTTGACTGACAGTAGCTGGGGCTGGGACCTGGGGAGCATGGTTTCAGGGGACATCTCTTTCAACTGGCATAGTAGTTTATTAAAATATTCTGCATCTCCCTTTGGTGCATGGCATCTGGGGTCTTAAAAGCTTACAAGAAGTAGTCTAAGATGTATCAACTGGTCTCATCCTGCTTGGGTCCAAGGAGAAGGAAGAAAACGAGAAACACAAAGATAAAAGCCCAAAAGACAACAGGACCAAATGAGCCAGAAAGCCCACTGGCCCGCAGTCAGGTCCTAGGTGGTGCTCAGCCACGACCAGTGACCACCCTGACAGGAAGAATGACAGAGGCTCAGGACAGGAGAAAAAAGTGGACCAGAACTCAAATTCATGTAAAAAGACCAGACTTACTGGTCTGCTTGAGACTGAAACCATTTCCACAGCTCACTTGCCAAAGATTAGATAGGACTGTAAAACAAAAATAAAACTGGTGAGGAAGATGCTTCTTCGTTCAATCAGATAACGCAAGACCAAACGGGCTGCTCCTGTCTGGAGGCAGGATAAGAAGGCAGGAAGGAACAGGAACTGGTTGAATGCACATGGTGAATTTGGCCTCATAAGCTGCTTTTTGAGTGTCCCTGTGTCTACCAAATTGGACTACTTCCTGCCATGCGCTTCAGCCAACCAAGTATCTCCAGACTCTTGACTACATAAAACAAGGTCTCAGCAGGAATTGTTCATGGTTCCTGCAGAGGGCGCCAGAGCCAAGCTAATGGCTCCTCTTGGCTTGGCCCAAACCAAGCTAAACCCATTGCTTCTGCGAGGCTTGTAACTTACAGTGACCCTATAGGACAGTGTAGAACTGCCACATAGAGTTTCTAAGGCTGTCACAGTTATGGAAGCAGACTGCCATAGCTTTCTCCCACAGGGCAACCGGTGAGTCCCAGCTGCCAGCCTTGGGGTTAGCAGCTGAGCTCTTAACCGGCTGGCCACCAGGGCTCCTACCTTGGCTTGGCACATCTGCCCGTATTAACTGTGGGTTTGATTCCCTCTGACCTGTTCTTACCAAGAGCACTATTCCGGTTATCTACTGCTAAATAACCAACCATTATTTCATCTTACCTTTCGAGTCTGTGGGTAGGAAATTTGTATAGAGCTTGGCTGGGAAATTCTGTTCCTCCTGGCTTCAACTGAGCTTATCAGTGTTACTCAGCTGGCTGGTGGGCTGGGCTGGAGGGTCCAAACTGGCTTTGCTCACGTATTTGGCCTGCATGCAGCTGGCCGGCTCATTTGGAACTGTCGACCAGGGTGCCTAGATGGGGCCTCCAGTGGTGTCAGTAGGGTTGGTGTCACCTGTTGCAGTAACTCATGTCACCCCCACCTCTCCATGGATTCACTCCCATACAGACCATACTGAATCCTTAGTAATGTTTTTTGTACTGTTACAGGTAAATCGCAATTCCCATGTATCTCTCCTTTTCCTTTAATTGGAAACCCTGGTGGCATAATGGTTAAGTGCTATGGCTGCTACCCAAAAGGTCAGCAGTTCAAATCCACCAGGCACTCCTTGGAAACCCTATGAGGCAGTTCTATTCTGCTATAGTATGGGGTCACTATGAGTTGGAATCGATTCAATGGCAACACATTTGGTTTAGTTCGGGATTTTGCTTTAATTATGTCATTCTCAAAAAAGATATTGAAATAGGTTCACAAATACTAGGTGCCACAGTATAGTAGGTAAAACACCAGAACATTTGACACAAATCACGGCCTATAAAACATGGGCATCAATGGGGCCAACAGCGTGGGCTTGTAGCACATGCAGACGAAACCACATGATATGAAACATCACTGTATTTGTGTAATAATAACAGCTCTGACTGGAGTGCATTAAAAGGTTCAAAAAATAATGAGCATTGAGTTTTGGCCTTGCAGGTGTGTTTCCTAAGTTGGGTTTATGAAAAATGTTACAACTAACCAGAGGGGTATTTTTACAAAAAATAAATTTCTGCTGAAACGCTACAGAAAAGCTGTAGACCATCATGTTGGTGTCCTCTCTTCTGACTGTCACCCAGTGCAGTCCCGTCCTCCCTGCATGCCCCTACTGATAGCATGGGGGCCTCTCCAGTGGCATCGACAGGGTAGCTGGCCTTAAGTGATTTCTGGCTTCCCGTGGAAAAACTATACTGACAAGCTGGATGGTATTTTATGTCTCAGCCTGGCAAGTCACATAGCATCACAGCCACTAGATTCTGTTGATGAAGTGGCAGTCAGTATCCCATGCAGATTTAAGAGCAGGGGACACAGACCTCACCCCTTCAGTGGAACAGTATCAATAAGCCACCTGCCCTTCCTCCCTGTGTCCTTTGAATCTATTCCTCCATTGTTAGTCTCACCCCAGTGAGAGATTTCCCCAGAGTTGTGGCTATTAAAGTACTGTCCCAGACAAGCATCCCCTGGAAACTTTTTAGAAATGCATATTCTCCGGCCTTACCCAAGACTTGCAGTCGAAACTCTAGGATGGGACCTAGGAATCCTTTTGACAAACCCTTTAGGTGGTTCTGAGAACACTGTCCTGGAGCAGAATGGTCACCCTTGTTAAGTGTCACGAGTTGAGTTATGTTCCCCGAAAAAGTGTGTAGCAATTTGGATAGGCCATGATTCCCAGTATTTTATAGTTGTGCTCCCTTTTGTGATTTTCCAATGTTGTAAATCCTAATCTCTGCATGTGGTTAATAGAGCAAGAGTGCATTATGTCAAGGACTCTAACACCCTTACTAAGGGCACCACCTTTTATCCTACAAGAAGTAAAAAGAAAGGGAAGCAAGCAGAGAGTTGGGGACCTCATACCATCAAAAAAAGTAGCACCTGAAGCAGGGCACGTCCTTTGGATCCGAGGTTCCTGCGCCAAGATGCTCTCAGATCAAAGACAGACTGATGCAATACAGGGTCATTCCTTCAGAGCCAACAGAGTGCCTTCCCCTGGAGCTGGCACCCTGAATTCAGACTTCTAGCCTACTGACCTAAGTATAAACTTTTCATTGTTAAAGCCATCCACTTGGGCTATTTCTGTCAGAACAGCACTCAGTGACTAAGACAGTGAGTGTCAATGACGATCACTTCCCATGACGGCTGTCTTCAGAGCTTCCCAATCTAGGGTGATGAATTGCTGAGGGTAACCAGGCCCAGGCCATACAGTGGAGTTCAGTACTGTTTATGGGTTGGAACATCAAAGAGCAAAATACAGAAGAGTTAGGGGAGGTGAAGAGGTTTACTCACCGTCTTTGATGAAATCCACCCAAACCAGCCAGTGCTGGCTCCATTTTTGAGGTAGGGTTAAATGAGGGAATTGAGCTGTAGTCTTTAGCCGATCGTTTCTGGGAGACTTGCGGTGCTCTCTATGCACAAAGAAAGATCCAGAACACACTGCCTTTCTGGCGCCTCTCGGTCCTTGCGTGGTCATTGTGGCTTGCTCAGTTCCTCAGTGAGCCACCAAGGTCCAGGATCTGTGTATGTGGAAAGATTTGATTTCATTTCAAATTTAAATTGCTCACTCTCCTGGAGGGAGGCATGGGGCAGGACCACCCAGGAAGACAGTCACCAGGCAGAGGTTTGGAGGGTCTTCTACATTTGGCCCAGATGTGCTGTCTGCGGCCAGATTAAGGATGGGTCTCTGTGTGTCTGTCCCGAGAGACACTCAGAAGCCTGGTCCCACTAGTTCCTAACCCGTCGTCAAAGGACTTGCTTGGCTTACAAATGTATGGCGCAAACAGCTCTCAAGTGGATAGAAAAGAGTCCTGGGCCCGATGCTGAACTCCAAAGCTCCCTGGTCATTGAGTACTTCTGGACAGCTGGGACATTCCCAGTGACAGGCTGCAACCTTGGCTGTCAGTGAGCAGAGCTTGGGCCTTTGTTACAGCTGAAAAAAACAAACCCAGGCCAGGCCTGAGATGGTGCAAGTCGGCCCTGGCTCTGCCATTCATCAGGCTGTGATAGCTTCCAGGAAACAGTTATTTCTCCCAAGGTCACTGCTGCAGCTATAAAGTGTTGTTACAACCCTTCTTAACAATGACATCCCCAGCTGTGCTTGCTCACTCCTGCCACCTGGGCAGAAATCACCGAGGAAGCCTTGTGACCATATCATCATAGACTGTCAGAACCTTGTGGTTTGGAATCCTGTCAGTGAGGACAGAATATTCCAGTCTTGCCTGGGTGAGCTGAATCATGTGAGCTGCTTTGACACTGAGAAGCAGTGTCAATTTCAGCCTACCTGCAGAGCCTCAGATAAGGAAGTTTGGGCACAAGATTTCATGTGTATCTCAACTTAGTAGTCTCCATGGAAACAGGACCCTGGGTCCACTTCACAGTCCAGGCCTGATGGCAGTCCCTTGACACACAGCCCTGCTATGCTTGGAGCCCATCACAACACTCCTTCACTGATGCTCCTTCTTTCCCTGTAATAACCTGTCTTCCTTGATGAGATATCCCTTGTTGCTCTGCTACGTGGTCTCCTTGCTGCAAATCAGAAGTCTCTGGGAGACACAAATGGTTAACGGGTTGCTGAGAGGTTGGAGGTTCTGCCCACCCATAGGAAGAAAGGCCTGGCAATGTAATTCTGAAAAATTAGCCATTGAAAACCCTATGGATCACAGTACTACTCTGACACATGTGAGGTTGTCTTGATGGTAACTGGTGTACTGTGGTTATTCGTTGCTGTTGATTCTAACTCATGGCAACCCCAGCTATGCAGAATAGAACTGCTCCAGGGGGGTTCAAGGCTGTGACCTTTTCAAGCAGGTCACCAGGTTTACCTTCTGAAGTGCTGCTGGGTGGCGAGTTTGAACCACTAACCTTTCAGCTAGTATTTGAGCACTGAACCGTTTATGCCACCAAGGTACTCCTACTGATGTGCTACAAGGCAGCGAACCTCATTTCATTGGTGGCGATCATCAGAGCGGCGGACGATGCGCAGCTGCATCTGAAAACGACAGCTCTTTACGACAGCGCTGCCGTACAGCAGTGTCCATGCCGCCCTGCAAGCGAGCTCGTGCCGTGTGCCTCGAAGGGAGAGAGGGAACCTATTCCGAGGTCCCCAAAGAGGTGAGTAGTTAAGGCGGAGCCAAAAAATAATGATAATGACACAGGTAGAACCCAGCACTTCCTAAGCAATTTCTAGGTGTCAAATTTGAACCATAAACCCACTGCCATGGAGTTGCTCCTGACTCAGCCACCCCACAGGGCTTCTAAGGCTATACATCTCTACAGAAGTGACTGCCATGTCTTTCTCCCATGGAGCTGCTGGTGATTTCGAACTGACAGCCTTTCAGTTAGCAAGTTGGTTGCTTTAAGCAGTGCACCACCAGGAGTTGGAGACTGACTCACAGTGATCCTAATAGCACAGAGTAGAACTGCCACATGGGGTTCCAAAGGCTGTCATCTTCACAGAAGCAGAGTGCCACACCTTTCTCCCATGGACTTGAACCACCAACCTCTCCATGAATGGCGGAGCACCTCACCGTTGCATCACTGGGGCCCCTTTAGAATCACTCACACCGCTGGAGTAAGGCATGTTACTCTAATCCTTCGATGAGAAAAGAGACTCAGGGAACTGAAGCCAACCATCCAAGACAATGAAACATCCAGTTCCTGCCTGACAGAGCAGGGCTACAAATCCAGATCCATGTGAGTGTAGGTCCTCTGTTTATTTCACAAACTGTCACGTCTCTCATGATCAGTGGTGACCTGTCAGTTACCTCTCCGGATAGATCTATTGGAATCAACCACAGGTTTCTGGGTGTGGGCAGTCTTCCAAAACGCTTGCTCCACATGGTCCAGCCCTTACTGATGCCAAAAGACCCCACCCAGAGAAATGGCCACTGTAATGGATGGTGTGTGCACCAAGCATCCATCCCCCCATTATTACTTTTTTTAAATTTCATTGTTTTAGATAAACGTTTACAGCACAAATTAGTTTTTCATTCAAAAATGTATCCATAAATTGTTTTGTGATATCGCGTGCAGTCCTTGCCATGTGTTAGCATTCTCCGTTTTTCCTTTTCCACCCTGAGTTCTTCATGTCCATTCCTTCAGTTTTCCTGTCCCTTCCTGCCTTCTTGGCTTTGCTTTGGGGCAGATGTTGCCCACTTGATTTAAAGGAGCATTCTGGCTGTACTTCCTCCAAGACCGATTTCTTTGTTCTTCTGTCTGTGGTATGTTCAGTATTCTTCACCAGCATCACCATTTCCTCATTCTTGCTCGCCAGTTTTTGGCCTGGTAGCCAGTCCTTCTCTACGCAGCCCAAGTGCGTCTGGGGAATCTCCAGGGGTGGGCTGAAGGTACTATAACCTCTGCCACCATGGGTTCAGGTGTCCAGCTCCAACCTAGTCAGCAGATGAAGTTCACCTGAGGAGAGAATTGGGGCAGGAGTGGGCCTGTGACTCAAAACAGGCCAAGAGGCTTGAAGTAAGCTTTGCTGCAGGCTTCTGGAAAAGGAGTTTCCCCAGAGCCACCAGTATACATCTTGCATCATCTTCTGAGTATCATGGTACAGGCATGAGCTTAAAGCTGCAGAGGCCCGCTCACAACTAGCCTGAGGAGTAAACTGACAGGGAGATACAGATAGTCTACAGAATGAATAAGAATGGGATGTGAGCCTTGATTGAACCATGCCTGATCTCCATCATGCTACTGCACTTTTAAGTTATATTTGCTAGTACATTCTACTCTATGGTTTATGTCCAAAGTAGATTTTATGCTTCTTGGCAACAAAAGCATCAGACTGGCATATTGACCAACTGTACCTCTAAAGACCCTATTGTATTGTTCACCTCTCCATGTGATGGCCTGCAGAGCTGCTGAGAAAATCCATCAGCATCCTATAACATGCCCGTCACAGCAAGAGGGCAGAGTCCATACTCACCAGCTCCTAGAGTTGGAGGAAAATTCAACTCTAGTTTAAGTCTTAGTCTTTTTTAGGTGAGGCAAGTGATGAGTCCTGGTGCTTGGATCCCATTTCAGTGTTTTTTCATCCCCACTGAGTAACTCAGCTTTCCACTGGACCAGCAAATGACCTCAGAAAACATTTACCTGGCACGGGTGAGCTTGGGCCACCTCTTCTGTATCTGCCTCACCTACTTACAGGTGCCCTCGGGTAGCTCCCCTCAGCCCTCCCACAGCTGTCCCTGGGGAACCCACTTCATACACCACAGTTGGCACTGTGGGGAGGGACCCAGAAGCCACTACCTCCCCTCATCTTTCTTCCTTCCCTTTCAAAAACTACCAAAGAGGTAGAATTCTTGAAACACCATGACTTGAAATTCTTCCATTTCCTGAGCTTTGCAGTACCCTCCTTGGAAATAACTGGAGAGAATTCCACCCCCAGAACTGTGGAATCCACAAACAAGAGGCCAGATGGAGGCTAACATACTAAACGCCTGGACAATTTCTGTTACAGTCAGACTAACCAGCTATTAATTAAATATATTCTATTTGCTTACTGTCATGGATTGAATTGTGTCCCCCCAACAAGAGGTGTAGCATGTGACCATGATTCCCTGTATTCTATGACTGTCCTCCATTTGGTGATTTTATGGTGCTGTATGGTAAAGGATTAGGGTAGTACTGTAAATCCCTTCAGAAGATTACCTCCCTGCTCCACTATAAATGGAGTTTTCTCCCTCATCCCCGTAGAGCTGGACTGCTTCTACATTCTAGAACCATCTGCAGAGTCCAGGAAGCAGATTTGAATTCAGCTCCTGACCCCATCCAGCAGTGCTGGGACACAGGTCCCTACGCTTCAAGGAAGAGAAAGGCACTGTGGGAAGATGAACTGCCTTTATTTTTTTAATATCCCACTGGGGGCCCCAGTGCGGTGGTGGCTTTGCAGCATAGAAGTGACATCTCCCAGGATGTGCAGCAGAGCCTCAGAGACCTGGGATGGTCCATGTGACCTCCTCTGAGGACATCGCTATCAGGCTGACACCCACAAGGTTCGCCCACAGACCAAAGCCTCAGCACAACAGCCCGCATACTCTCACTTGCTGAGTCTGCAAGATCTCAGTCCGTCTTAAGCACATTAGACAGTATGACAGCAAAGCCCAGGATGTCCTCCATCTGGTAATAAAGGCACATCCTCAGCACAGCCGTGGGGCACATTTCATCTTGGCAGCACCTTTCCAAAGGTAAGCTAAGCCCCACTCAGGAAAGATGGTGAAGGCAGGCAGCTGACAGACAGGCCAGACTGTGATCCTGCAGAAAGCGAGGAGCCTGGGCACACAGACAGACGGACAAGACTACGCAAGGCCAAGACACAAAGGGAGACCACAGTCACTCGGAGGAGTCAGCAGGAAGCAAGAGAGGGCACTCAGGATGAAACAGTCTCTGCCTACATTGCATATTCAGCAAAAGCCCTAAACCCAGAAACTGGATGTGGGCTCAAGGGGTGGCCACACTCTGCTAAGAGTCTTCTCAAGAGGAAACGGACAGGTCAAAGTGAGGTCATAAAAGTCAAGATGGTGCCAGGGGTGGTAAAACCCAGAGCTGCCCCTTTGGGAAGCATCCAGAAGAGGAATGCCTCAGCTCTGCCATTGTCTGTAGGACCAGTGGCCCAGCCTGAGCCCCTATCCTCTGTCTGGAGGCGGGCTTGGGTTCGATGCCATTCTCAGTACTTTTTCACAGTTGGGGGTCTGCCTGGGGCAGCCACGTCCACATGAGGCTGTGCTGGGCTCTGGCCAGCGGGGTCACTCAGCAGGGCCAGAGTGGTGAGGTGCAGGGGGGAGTCTGTCCAGTCCCTGCTGTGCTGTTCTCCAGGCTCGGGACATCTGAGGGTGGGCTGCCCTGGGGGAGAATGCTGGCCTTCCCAGAAGTCAGCGGGCAGAGAGGCCTCACACCAGACCCCCATAAGAAGAGAACACGCTAAAACAGCCCCGCAGGGCCTTGAGTGTCTAACAGTGCTAAGCCAAGACCGTGGCTGGGGTCAGCGACATTCCAGACGAGGGAACCAGCTCTTTGGCCAGTTGGTAGCAACGGGAACAATGCCAGGTTGGATGTGTAGAAGGTTTTCCGGTACTTTGGATTAAGACAGGATGCAGTGGTCCTGGGTTCTTTCAGTCAGACTGAGTTAAAAGCACATCTTAGCAGCAAGAATTGTCTTTGTTTCTGTTGCACAAAGGTTGGTGGAAACTGGACCAGGACAGTGCAAGGCCGGCTGGACGCAGTGGAGAAGCTGCTGCTGTTCCGTGGGGGCAGCCCCCGGCTCCTTGCGCCCCTCAGGTGAAATAGCGGCACGGCGTGGAGTCGATGTAGCAGTACTGAGTGCAGCGCAGGTCTCCGTACGACCTGAGGGGGCGACAACACCATCAGGGCCTGGCGGACACAATCAAACCTCAGCACACAGCGGTCACTGCTGTCAGCTTATCAAGGGCCCGGGGCTCTGTCCAGACTGTTTTCACTCTCATGTGGGGAAGGGGGCTTGCGAGAGTTAAGTCTAGGCCTCGTTTTTATGTTTAAGGCTACTGTTGCCGCCACTGTCTCAGGCCATCTTGTTGAGGGTCCTCCTCTTTTGCAAGGGTCCTCTACTTTGCCAAGCAGAAGAGGAATTAGGTGTCGTGCTGGTAACACAGAAGCTACAAGGGAATCACTCTGATTCCAGCGCTGTCCAATAGAACTTTCTGTAAAGGCTCAGATGTGTTACATCTTTTGTTGGGTATGGTAGCCACTGTCCACATATGGCTACTGAGCATTTGAAATGCAGCTGATACAACCGGGGATCTGAGCTTTTTGTTCTCTTTAGTTTGGATGAGTTTTAATTCAATAGGCACACGTGGTTTAGTGACTACTGAAATGGAAAATGCAAGTCTGTGCCTCTGTAAACCCACTTGATAATTCCAGGGCAGTGCATTAAACAGTGTACACACACTCAAAGGCATCCCTCAGGGCTTCCAGGGATTAGGTGGGCAACCACAGTGAGCCAGGCCCTGCTCAGGCCTGCATTCCATGTCTCATTGTCCGCACTCAATCATCTCCATGGAGCCATAAGCCAGCTCAGAGCTTCTGCCAACTCTCTCGACAGATGCCTGTCAAGAGCCCTCCCTACTTCAGGGAGAGGGACAGTGGATATATATCTATGGGGGTGTCCCCGGCCAAACCTAAATGGTCTCTGGTAAGCATGGAGGGTGGAGGTATGGGTTGAGGGGGCCCCCTTGGAAGACAGTGTGTAGAGGGAGCAGTAGAGAGACAGGCATAGTGTCTGTTCTCAGTCCTGGCCCAAATCTTGGGGCCCAGCCTACAAGAGAAAAAGTGCATGAAGCAGAAGTTGAGGAAATGAATCCACAGGGGGTTTATGAGAGCCGAGATACCAGCAGGTGCACTCTAGAGGCAAGGGACAGGCAGGACATAAACTGGGGAAGAGGAGCAGCCTTGACATTCTCCCTAGAACATCGTACAGTCTGGTTCTGTGAGAACTGGGGAGAAGGCGTCGCCGTTTCGCACTCGGAGTGAAGTGCAGGAGACCGTATCTGGGCACGCAGTCAGTGCCTTGGCGGGGCCAGTGGCTCTTAGCTGGCTTGGGAGACATCAGTGTGGAAACCAGGGCACTGAACTACTCGTCTGAACAACATGAACAACCAACTGAGGACCCTCAGAAATGACTGAAGGAGCCTGGAGAGTGAGTACCAAGTTCCTGGGACTTTCCTGGAGGGCCTTGAGCCATCAAAATTAGATATGAATGTTGATATGCTCTCCCTGGTGCCCTCAGGCCTGCTGGACAGGGTAGGAGATTTGTTAGGGAGAATTCTGGTTACACACGTGTGCAGATTCTCTGAAAGGCCTGACACGTTTGCCCTTTACTGGCCTCTCAGGCCCACCATCCAGGACACAGCATGGTCCTAAGAACTGCTGGGACAGGCTACTCAGGCGGACAGCAGAGCTTAAACACTGCCCACCTTCTGTCTCAGGTAGGAGCCGGTGGCTTTTGTCTGTCCTGGGCACCATAGCAACAGGCCATGGTGGCATGTAGGCTGCTCCGAGAGGGGGCATGGTGATTATGTGCTTATTGTCTGCCTTCTCCACTGACAGAAAACATCATCAGGGCCGTGTCTTATTCCTCACCATACGTCAGGGTCTAGAAAGCACCAGGGATGGAGGGACACTCAGAAACATTTGTGAAGAGACAAAGGAGAGGAAGGAGAGAAGGTGGAGGGGAAAAAGAGGGCGGGAGAAGTATCTTTTGGCTCTAGTCATAACAGCAGTGAAGCCGACCCTACCCGGGGAGATAGGTCTCGCAGGTCATATAGCCAAAGTCAGTGCCATCACAGTCCTCCACGCCCCTGTGCCGGTGACCATCTCCACAGTAGGCCCGGTGACAGCCTGAGGGGACACAGAGAAGTACAGCCTGAGAAGGGGCAGGGGGAATAGGCCTGCCTCATCCTGCCAGGACTGAGTGCCCCAAAGGCCCTCCAGGGCACTACAGCACTTAAACGTTTAACTGCCCTCCACCAAACTCGTCCAGGCACTGCTTGTAGACCCCCAGGCCCTGCATTGACGGGCGGTGGAACAAGAGGAAGGAGACCCAGCTCCAGTCTGATGTGCCACACACTGCTGAAGGCCAGGGGCAGGCCACTCGGCCTCTTGGCACACAGGGGCATGCCTGGGCCAGCTGCTCATCAGAAGGGCTTTGCTCCTAGAGTTATAATCAGTAAAAATGAGTCCTGATTCAAATTCTAGGCCCTTTCGTTTTGCATACAACAATAGTCCGTACAACAAAGCCAGTCTTTTGAGCCCGGGGTGTGGTGGAAAGGAGGAGCAGGACTGAGAGAAAATGACTGGCCTGGTGGCTCTAGTCTTTGGGACATGGAAGGCCTCCCTGCGGGGCAAGGTCCTTGACACACATCCCCATGGATGACCGTGAGTCCTGAGAGGAGTTAACGTGTGGCCTGAATTGTGGGGGAAGGAGAATAGGAGACCGACCCCTACAGCAGTCCGGGTATATTCTCGCTGACTCTAGAACTGTCTCATAACCACAAATGCCACTTCTTCCCACCATCAACCAGACAAAGCACAGCTGGTGTCCAGGGCTTCCCTCCACCCCCAACCCCACGGCTGTCCAGGTTTCAGGCCCCCCGAGCCCAGGCCCCACTCACTGATGCAGGCGTCACCCGTATCACTGTTGCCATCATCACACTCCTCCCCGGGCTGCAGGACCCCGTCCCCACAGGTGCCATGGCGTTCTACAGTGTAATCCACAGGGTAGAAAGGGGTCAACTGGCCAAAGAAACATACAACAGTTACCAGGGGATGGCATATCCAGGCAGCTGCAAAGCAGGATAGGCCATTGGCCTGGAAGACAGAGGCCATGGACCCAGGAGGACACTACTGGAGCATTCCTTGACTTTCTGGGGCTGCTTCACAATTTCCTCCTCTAGGCTGAGAAGGACACTTCTTTCCTGTTGCCCAGGGCTCTGTAAATGGGGAGAATGCTGGGCCAGATCAAGTTGGTGGCCTGGGAATTCAGGGATGTGGAGATAACTTGGATTTTTAATTGTGGGCCTTCCTCACCCAGGAGCTCAGGATGGAAGCTCTGTTGGAAGAGTTGTTCAGAAAAGCATGAAGGAGGATGCTTAGTTCGTCTATAGACACAGGGAGAAGAAAACCTTGCCTCTAGGCCTAGCTGTTTGGCCTTCCCTTTACTTTAATGGATGTGTCCCTTTCTTGGATGGGGAGGTGTGAGGAAGGTCCTGAGGTGTCCTCCTTGGGTTACCTGGATAGGGAGCCAGCCAAGGCTGTCCTTGAAGTACAGGGATCTCTGGTCTCTGCGGAAGGCAATGGCATTTTGGGTGTTCAGCCTCTCCAGCTCCTCCTGGTTGTTGACCACAAAAATCTGCCAAAGAACACACCAGTGAGGATTTCAGAACACACTTCCAGGAAGGGTAGGGAGAAGGCTAGAGGAGAAAACAGAAACTCTACCCTTGGGCTGGTTGACAGTGCGAAGGGGGATTTGTAGGGTTCCTCCTAAAGTGTGGAGAAATTTTTTGATTCCCACACCTTCTCAATCTAGTTCCTAATGTCTGAGTCTGATATAAAAAAAGTCTGCTGTGATTTAAAAATTTTTAATAAATGAAAATAGTGATGTCATCCAGTCACGTAATTCAACATCTAGGAATGATTCAAACAAAATTCTGATACTCAAAGATGTTCATTACAGTGTTATCTGTATCACTGAGAAGCTTGGGCGCATCCTGTGAACATCCAACAGCAGGTCGCTGGTTAAATAAGTCGTAGCAGAATTCCACCACTGATGGGCGACTGCGCACCCACTCAGATTGTGCTGATGATGAAGAGATGCCCAAGATGTAAATAATTTAAGAGAGTGTGGGCAGCAGTCAGTACACATAAAGAGGACACCAGGAAACAAGATTAGCTAGCCGTGCGGTGTTCACAGTCAGGTGAAGGGTACACAGAGCTCACTACACTATTTGCTTTTGTATTTATAAGAAATTTTCCTTAATAACTTTAAGATGATATTTACAGAGTACAGAAACAGGATAGCATTTCAATGAAGACAGCTGTCATACATTTTTATATAGCATCATCTTCATGTCAAAATTATTCTTTAAAAAGTCAAAGAAAATACCCTCCAAAGAGACTCAGAACGAAGTAGACAATTTAATTTTCTTCTTTTGATTTTATGATTTCCTATAATCAGTATATATCCAGTATAATGAGGGAAAACTAATTTTACTAAGATTTACAAAGCCCTGAGAAGATACTGATCACCCCAGGTTTCTCCCAAAAGAGTCTTACCACAGGAACTCGCAGGGAACTGGGGCCATACACCGATTCCCCATAGGAAGGGTTATTCACATTCTTGGGGGGTCCACACAGACATCTTCCTGGAGGCCCGGGAAATCCTCTTTCCCCTTTGGGTCCCATTATAAGTTGTCCTGGGAAGTAACGGATTGCTTTGTTACTAGAGCCAAGGAAGAGAAAACCAAACAGTCCAAGGAGATGTCAGTAACCTTCCCAACACAAAAGATGGTTCAAGTCCATGGACTGCTGAGTTTAGCCTGGAGGACAGAGGTTCAAAGAGATGATTTTGATCCAAGATAGGGAGAAAATTCTCTGCAGGTCACTTAACTACACTGTATGAGTTGCACTGTAATTCCCAGGCCTCGTTCTCCCTTACCTCTGCTTTAGAGACTAAATGGAAAATACTTCTGTTTCTAGACTCCCTTGCATCTAGAGGTAACTATATATCACAGGTCTGGCAAATGCAAGGTCTGCAGTGAGGGTAGGATAGCCATTTGGAAAAATTATTCCTGAAAAGGAAAGAAAAATAGCTGATTGCAGACACAGCTTCCTATGCCTTTGAGCTTTAAAGACAGGCAAATTGTCCAGGGCAGCAGCTGCCATACTGTGACCATGAAGCCACAGGTATGAGGAGAGGCAAACATGCAAGACCAACAAGGGGCTTGGGGTGCTGACAGTGATACTCGGAGGCTAAACCAAACCCAGCTGCTGTCTTCCTGGTTATCTGCGGAAAACAATTTTCTATTTGTTTAGACCATTATTAGCAGGGATTTCTTGAAGACAGATGAACACATTGCTGACTGATAACTTGAGTTATTATTTTATTCATTGCACTTTTTCTCATGTATAGGACTTTACATAGGAATTTCTGGGTGTGGGTTTCCTTTGCTTCTTCTGGAAGAATATGGAATGTTTGTAAATGCTCCGCTCCCTTATTCTTTCCCGGTGCTGAAGAGTCAGGGCCTGTTCCACAATGATGCAAAGAGGAAACTCACCTCCTGCAATAGGGGAGGCTCTCTTAGAGCTGCAGTTCTCACTCTGCCTTTTAAAGCCCAGATGCCTAAACCATGCCCAGGACCAATTCCATTAGGATTTTGGAGAATAGGTCCCAGGCATTCTCATTACTTCAAGTTCTGAAGATGATTTCAGTGTGCACCAAGCTTGACAGTTAACTAGTCTGGGAAAGCAGTCTTTCCACAGGGCACTCCCACTCAGATTGTCCACTTCTTTGCTCTCCACTCCCCTGTCCTATCCTCCTAACTCCCTGCTGATCCAGCTTCAAACATCACTTCTGCAGGAGGACTTTGGGGCTTCTCACATTGCAAGGCTCATCTTGGGGACAGTTTCACAGTTCTCCATGCCTTTTTGTCACAGACCCTACCTGTTTGTGACTACATACCATGAGATTATCTGATCAAGGCCTATCTCCTTTGGTAATAAGTTCCATGAGGGCAGAGCTTGTGCCTGTTTTTATTCATCACGGTTTGACACATGAGTAGGGGCACATGATGTGTTTGATGATTAAATCAATGAATGCAGACCAACTGGAGACAAGATCTACGGTAAAGTCTAATAATCACCCTCTGATCAGCAGAAAAGCACCAGAGCAAGAGGCACCCAAGAGGAAGAGAGAAAAAGGGAAGATGGAGACTGCAAAAGGAAATAAATAAGTACCCCTCCTCCTAGGAGAACGAGGGACTCTGAAGACCACCAGTCACTGGTTTCAGAAGCAAGGCAGGTCTTGTGACATCTGAGGCATCCAGACACTGGGGACATGGTATGGAAATCTCTAAAGGATAGGAAATAACATGACCTCAGGGGAAAGGTCTGGTGATGATCTGGGGAGCAGCTGCAGCTGGAGGAAGGGTCCCAGTGAAAGACTCCACACCCTGAGGTCTCCCGAGGTGGCTGACAGATGCATTCCAAATCAGAGATGCTGCTGCCATGAAGAAAAGGGGCATTTGGCAACTTCTCACACCATATCATAGCTTGGTTTTTCTAACAAAGGAAACCCTGGTGTCGTAGTGGTGAAGTGCTACAGCTGCTAACCAGAAGGTCAGCAGTTCAGATCCACCAGGTGCGCCTTGGAAACTCAATGGGGAAGTTCTACTCTGTCCAATGGGGCCACCAGAAGTTGGAATCGACTCGACAGCAGTGGGTTTGGTTTGGGTTTTGGTTGTAACAAAAAAATATCAATAAATTCTGTGGAAAGCGTTCAAGTCTTGGAAACTCTGGTGGCATCGTGGTAAGTGCTATGGCTGATTACCAAACGGTTGACAGTACGGATCCACCAGGGGCTCCTTTGAACCCCTATGGGGTAGTTCTACTCTGTCCTATAGGGCCTCCATGAGTTGGAATCAACTTGATGGCAGTGGGTTTGGTTTTGGTTTTCAGAAGAACCGGAGACAGAGACATCTGGGAATATTCCAGGTAATTAGCACCTGGGGAAATAGAGGAAACCATTCAAGTGAGAGAGGTATTGCAGTAGCCTTCCAGAAGGTTCTGTGGCCTCTACTCCTCCCCCAGAACCATGGCCTCAGAGAAATTCAGGATTTTAGCTGGTACAATCCAGTTAATTAGCAGTGAGGCTGAGAATTCGTGTTTGACTTAACACTATCCCATCTGAAAGGCAAATGTCCAAGAATACCGATGTTGTCAGGAAGCTGGTAATTCCCAGGTACCACTCTGATTCACTTATACCCAGTCTGGGTGCAGGAAAGGCTCAGTCAGCTACATTTGTGATTTGATTATGGCAAATGAAGCCCTGCAGGGATTTTGCTTTATCCCCCTCTGCAGCCCTTCCTTCCCTATAACCTAGGTCATTAAACAGCTCCCTCCGCACTTCTCCCTCAGCACCACCCAGCTCCAACACTGGGCAGGAGAGCCAGGGTGGCCTCTGATAGGACATGACAGAGAGCCTGCTTCCTGCCATCGCTGCTGCTTGCCCTCAGCTGCTGGAGGACCCAGGTACCCTGCATGCTTCCTGTCACCCTACACTAAAGGGCGCCGCCATCTATGCTTCCCCATCAAGGCCTCCCTGAGCCCAAGGCATGGCCTGGCCCCCTGGCCACACTACATCCCGTGAGCCCAGCTCTCCGTCTCTGTCAGGGGAACCTCCACCAGCCCTTGGATCCAGGTGGGGACAATCAAGAGAGTGGCGTCTGGGAGGAGACCGAGGAGCCTGGATGGCACTCTGCAGTCAGCCTCTGCTTCTGCTCAGGTCCTGCAGGGGTTACGTGACTGAGGAGTGGGTCCGGGTGTCACAGATGGCTTTTGGATCAGGGGTGACGGTTGGTCAGCTCTGTGACATCTCTGAGGTTGAGGTCCTTACTCATTAAAGAAGGGTTGAATGAGACAAGGGAGTTTAACTTGCGGTCTACAGAGCTGAGATCACACCAAGCCAGACCTGAGGCGGGGGCCTGGAACTCTGTGAAACAGGGTGCGGGGTCTTGGGTATAAACCAAACCAAGAACCATCAAGTTGATTTCGACTCACGGTGACCCTGTGTGTGTCAGAGAACTGTGCTCCACGGGGCTTGCAAAGGCTGGGTTTTTAGAAGTCGATTACCAAAGGAGATCCTCTCCAGAGGATCCTCTGGATGGACTTGAACTTCCAGTCTTTCAGTCAGCAGCCAAGTGCAGTAACTCTCTGTCACGCCCTGAGACAGGATCTTGAGTGTTGGGATATATGTATTTTTTCCCCTGGGAAGGTATGGGACTTTTATCAGATTCTCAGCAATTTCTTTGGAGGCCTCTCAGAACTCTGATGAATGGTCACAGAGAAAGTCTCTTCTAAAGTCCTTCACTTCCACCCCCAACACTCACCCCAGTCCCCAAACATTTTCAGAGAGCAGATTATTGCCCAGTTTTGCCTCTTCCCTTATCCTCAGCTCCCTCACTCAGTGAGGCTCCTCAGAAAAGAAGTCACCCAAAGAAGGCACAGCAAGTGGACATCAGTCCAAATACATGGCCACATCCTGCCTGGCTACTCAGGCAATACCCAGCTGGGCCAGACACTGTGAGCCAAGGCAGCCCTTGTCTGGGAGCACCTGCTGGATGCTGTGGGGCGTGTGCAGTTGGCTCAGCCACCAGCCCTGCCTTCAAGGAGCTTGGCATCTAGCAGGAGATGATACACCCAGAGACAAAGCTGCCCTTGGAGAGGCCATAAGACAGATGCAATGTATGGCTGGGGTTCAGGGAGGCAGGCCTTTCTGGTTAAAGGGCTAAGGAAGGCATTAGTGATAAAGAATGCCATTTCAGGCCAAAGGCATAGCATGGCCATGAGGATCCAGAGAGATGGTGGGAAAATGTTTCAACTTGGTGAGGCCTGGGTGTCCACTGGCAAGGCCAGTGGTCAGTGAGACTGGGTAGTGTCAGGGAGGAGGAAGGAACAGAGGGAGAAAGGAGGGATGGAGTAGAGAGGTAGGAAGGTAAAAACGAAATGATGAAAGGCCTGCCAAACGAATGAGGTTCAATATTCTAGAGAGGGGGCAGGAACAAAACGGGGATCTGCGTGAGCCATCCATGTTTCTAGATCCCGCCCTTCTCACTCAAGCCCATGATCTAGGAGGGACTGGAATCCTGGTCAGATGAGGTTGGGCCTTTACAAACAAGCACAGGAAGACAAAGTCTCAATTTACTGAACCCCACCCTATGCTCCTGGATTACCCAGTTTTGTGAGCCCCCAAACCCTGGAAGGAAACGCTGGTGGCATAGTGGGTTAAGTGCTACCTCTGCTAATCAAAAGTTCAGCAGTTCAAACGTGCCAGGCGCTCCCTGGAAACTTTATGGGGGAGTTCTACTCTGACCAGTAGGGTCACTATGAGTTGGACCCGACTCGACAGCAGTGGGTTTTTTTGGTTTGAAAAGCTGGTGGTAGAGTGGTTACGTGCTATGTCTGCTAACCAAAAGGTCGGCAGTTCAAATGTGCCAGTCACCCCTTGGAAACACTATGGGACAGTTCTACCCTGTCCTACAGGGTTGCTGTGAGTTGGGATCGAGTCAACTGCAGTGGGTTTGGGTAAGGACACCCTGGTGGTGTAGTGATTAAGTGCTATGGCTACTAATCCAAAGGTTAGCAGTTCGAATCCACCAGGTGCTCCTTGGAACCTCTATGGCCTGGTTCCACTGTGCCCTCTACGGTTGCTGTGAGTAGGAATCAAACAGACAGCAGTGGTTATGGGTTAAGCACCCAAAGGCTAAGACAGCCCCCAGTCAAAGGCAAAACCCAGTTTCAGGCCATGATCCCAGTCTCGCTGGCTTCAGCAGCTCATAGATCACGGGGCTCCAGGCAGTGTGTGTCAGAGCCTTGGAGGATGAGGGCCCGCTGGGAGGACCCCAGCTGGTTCGTCCAGCCAAGCCCCACAAACAGATTACAGGTGAGGACACAGGGCCTAGGGTGCACCGCCACAGTGGTTCCCTTACCAAAACGGGACTCAGGGTGGCAGGATCACTTATATCCTGACTGGTGTTTATTCTCCCAGTGTCTGCCCCTGGGTCAGTTTCAAGGAGGTAGCTGGACCTTGTGCTTTCTTGACCTTACTGAAAACAGGTACTGTCTGAAGACAACCCGGCCTGTCTGCCTTCTGATGTCAGAAGAGCAAAGGTGTCTGAGGAGGATGAGGACGGAGGGGCGGGAGGATGAACAAGGAGAGCTTTCCGCAGACATGGAGGAGAGTTTTTGAAAGAACAAAGACCCTCTACATCCTGGGGCAGGAACAAAATCTCCTAAGGAGTGGTTGTGGGGTGCTCTGGGGATTCCCAGCCTTGGAAATGTTCTGGCCAAGCATGGCTATGAGAACTGTGGTCTCTCGATAGCCTACACCACGTGGATTTGAACCACAGGCATTTCAAAGGTAAAAGCGTGGCTGAGAGGCGGAGGGACGTCCCCAGGTATTTTCTCTCCTAATCTCTCAGGTTCTTCACCCTTCTGAGGCAGTGAGAGGAGTGGACAGAACCCCAGTAGTGCCTGGGATTCCATTTTCCTGGCATCCTGGAATACTCGGTTGTCAGAGTCTGCTTAATTTAGCTTAAAGGATCTAAACAATGGAAACGCTGGTGGCACAGTGGTTAAGTGCTACATCTACTACCCCAAAGCTTGGCAGTTCAAATCCACCAGGCACTTCTTGGAAACTCGATGGAGTAGTTCTACTGTGTTCTGTAGGTCTGCTGTGAGTCAGAATTGACTGGACAGCAGTGGGTTTGGTTTTTTTGTTGGGAACAATGACATTTTCACGAAACCTCTTCCTTTTCTTAAGAAAAAGCTAGAATAAAAGTAGTTTTGATTCCTTTTCCGTAACGGACAGCAGAAAGAAATCATGCACAGTGATTAATTAGTCTTCTGACTTGACAGCACTTGGCTTTGGCTAACCTAGAAATCCTGTATATACATGGATGACGTATACAGGCCTTTTTCTGGGCTAAGAAATAAACTCAACAGAAGGCTTAAGACCAACCCAGCTGCCACTGAGCCTGTGTGTGTCAGATGAGACACACGCTCGATATGGTTTTCAGCAGCTGATTTTCAGAAGTGGGTCGGAGCAGTAAGTCGAGGGCAACTAGGCTCTCTGCAAGCAGAAGGCTTTTGATTTCTTTCTTTTTAATTTCTTTTGTTGTGATTTCTTTCTATATTCAATGCAAATGAAGACTTCCATAATACTTTATGACTGACAGAGACAGTAAACTAGAAAAATCTAGTGTCCTCTTTAGTTCCAGGTTTAAGAGAATTGTTGGAGCCATACAATTTTTTTTTCTAGAAAAAAGTGTTAGTTGATGGAACACGTGACTGTTATTTTTCATTTAAACTATAAATGACCTCTCCAAATACGAGTTTTGTTCTTTTCCCCTCCTCTGTTGGTTGGTGGCATAGTGGTTAAGTGCTACATCTGCTAACTAAGAGGTCGGCAGTTTGAATCTGCCAGGCGCTCCCTGGAAACTCTATGGGGCAGTTCTACCCTGTCCTATAGAGTCGCTATGAGTTGTAATCAACTGGATGGCACTGGGTTTGGTTTAGTTTTTTACTCGTTTCCAAAATGTTGAAACAAATTGAGACTTGTGTTTATCTCACTTGTGTAAGACTAGAATGAACTCAACTATGGAGAATTACTAAGGAGTTTAAGTGGTTCCTAACTCTAAACCCAAGGGAAAGCTCTGTTCTGGTCTCCTTGTGTCTTCTGGGCGGGGGTACTAACCAGAAGGGTGACATGGTCAGTGGAATGAAACAGTGTCACTCATACCTGCGGCTGAGGGGCCCAGAGGTCCTGGGGGGCCTGGAGGGCCAGGTAGACCAGGAGGTCCAGGCTTGCCTGGAGGGCCCATCACTCCATTATCTCCTTTCTGGCCCTGATGGAGAAAAATCCGAGCCTGTGACAATAGTCAGGTACATGACAGCACACTAGAGCACACTTCTCTTTGGACTCCAAAGCAGGGGCCACTTGGCACTTTGCAGCGCTGAGGTCTTGACCAGCAAGCTCCTGAAAAGCTCAGGGAAAATGACATTTGAGGTAGCTTTAGCTGACTGCAAGCTTGCACACCTTACTGCTTGCTCTGTCCTCGAAGCACGGTACATACCAGCTGCACGAGGGTCATCCACCCATCCCCACCCCTCCGGCAGGTGAGGAAGCAGGCACAGGAAGGCAGGAGGATTACACACATCAGAGTCAAGGGGGCTGAGCAAGGCTTGGAACTCAGGCCTTCTGCCTACTGTGAGGGCCATTCCCACTCTCTAGCCTCTCCTTGCTCCCAGGATAAAGACCTTGCTCCTGGCTTTAGTCCATGAAGCCCTGCACGGCCGGACTGCCCAGCTTCTCCCAGTCTCCCTTACCTTCCTTTCTGGGCTCCAGCCACATCACCTCTTGGGTCTTCAAGAACACCATTTCTCTCCCCTTTCTCCAAACTCTTCCCTCTACCTAGTCAACTCACCCTTCAGCTCTAGGCTCAAATGTCACTGCCATTGTGATGCTGTCTCTGACCTCCCCACATTGAGTCAGTACCAAAAAAATCAAACCCACTGCCACTGAGTCCCTTCTGACTCACAGTGACCCTGTAAGACACAGTAGAATTGCCCCATAGAGTTTTCAAAGAGCACCTGGAGGACCGGAGCTGCCAACCATTTGCTGGTTAGCAGACGTTAGCCCTTAACCACTACACCACCAGGATTTTCGCTCCCTGCCATAGACTTTCGTTAACTCTGTCCTTTGCTTTCATGACACTTCTCCCAAATCACAGCTTTACAGTTATTAGTGTGGTCATTTCACCCTCCTGTTCACTTGAGACATAAACGCTATACGGGCTAGAATCTGTCTTGCTCACTGGAATGACGGAGGGAGAAAAAGCTGAAAACACAGAGGGGACTTGCTTTGTCGAACCATAAATTAAAGAATGTGCAGTTTCATTTGGGTCCTGTAACACTGGGTAACTGATGTCATCTCTTTGTGCCTCCAGCTTCTCATCTATAAAATGGGACTAGTAAATACACGCTCCACACAGAATTGCTGTGTGGCTAAGAAAGACTGCAGAGGTGAAGAAGTGCTCTGTATAGAAACAAAGTCTCTGGGACCCACTGGGTTATTTCAGTAGCAGGCTTGGTTCCATCTTTTGCACACTTTCCAAGAAGCCCTGTTTCTCAAAGAAAGGCACATCTGCCGCTCCAGCCATTCCCCAGGGGGTGTGCTCTCAGCTGGATCAAGAACTGCTGTCAGCCTCTTAGCCTCCTCTTCACGGCTGCCTTTGGGAAACACCGTAGAAACTGAGGCTGAGTGTACTCTGCAGCTTCTTCTCCTGAATAATTTGCTAACTGTCCACTCCTGTGCCATGTCTAGCCACTGTAGTGATGGCCACTGACATTTTTGGCCTGGATCCCCCTTCTACACTTGTGCTTTGGCATGCTTGCCCACCTAGTGAAATACAATCTTCCTTGAGTCTGAGAAGCAGGTGTCCAATGCCAACAGTGACATGTGACTTGCTGCCTTGTCAACATGGCCCTGGGGGCCTTCTTGTCCGTGTCTAAGGAGCTCTTAAACCTTAATATGGCACCCATGAGGTCAGACTTGGCTTCCAATTTCACCCTTGCAGAGAGAGGCCATGCGCCTCAGGCCAAGTAGAAGCATTCCATGCGATAAACAAGACGGGTCCCAGAATGGCAAAGGAAGTCACACGTCTTATTATAGCCACAGCGAAGGCTTGTTTTTCTAACAGCCATGTCAGCTGGCTCTAAGTACAGGAAGTGCCAAAGCTTGAGGAAGTAGGAAATGCTCCTTGATACAGAAACAAGCAGTCCTGGAGAATTCTGCTTACTGGTCATCTGCTCAGAACAAATGCTTTATTAGCAGACTCCCATTCTCCAAGCAGTGCTTTCCAGGAAGGGCACTCTTCAGTCCTTACTTGCCACAAAGTTAGGTGACCTCCCTCTATGAAGTTGGATGGTCTCCTTAACTGAAGGTTTTTAATAATAAAGTCAACAACTTACTTGCTGGATCAGCCTGAAGGCAAGTCTTCAAAGCATGAAAGTGATGGAGAGGAAGTGTGTGGTGTGAAGAGCTTGTTTCAGCTAACTAGCCGGCTTTGAAGCTGGCTTCAAGGTTGCTCCAACATCTTAGCCCTCCGCTTCCTTGTGAATAAACCAAAGGGTTTCCAAGATCCTTCTGGAAAACCTGATGGTGTAGTGGTTAAGTCCTATGTCTGCTAACCTAAAGGCTGGCAGTTCAAATCCACCAGGCACTCCTTGGAAACTCTGTGGAGCAGATCTACTCTGTCCT
The DNA here is from genome assembly GCA_028571685.1 of Heterohyrax brucei. Classification (NCBI taxonomy): domain Eukaryota; kingdom Metazoa; phylum Chordata; class Mammalia; order Hyracoidea; family Procaviidae; genus Heterohyrax; species Heterohyrax brucei. The sequence goes on along the minus strand of CM053149.1, from coordinate 24,689,913 downwards.
ATAGTGTCGCTATGAGTAGGAATCCACTTGACAGCAGTGGCTTTGGTTTTCGTTTAAAAATCCTTCTGAGTACAGTGGTAGTTCATATATAGAATTATCACCTTCTCTGTGGGAGACCTGGGTTCAGGTCCCAGCCAATGCACCTCAATCTCAGCTACCACCTGTCTGTCACTGGAGGCTTGTATATTGCCAGGATGCTGAACAGGTTTCAACAGAGCTTCTAGACTAAGACAGATGAGGAAGAGAGGCTGGCACTGTGCCTCTACAAATGTGCCAGTAAAAACCTCTGGATCACAGCTACCCGAACAGATGATGACCAAGAACGACTAAGACACAAGGGAAAAGGAGCCCAGGGGACAGAAGAACTCATGTCAATGGGAGACTGTATTATCAACATGTGACAAGAAGAACCACATCGTGCCCGGCTACCACCAAAGCTGTGATGGGGCACACAATGTTGAGTCCCTGTGGCAACATGAGAAAAAGAGGGGTGAAGATCAAGAACTCTACTAAAAGACCCAAGTTGATGGCCCGATGGTCTAGGGGGGTCCCCTGGAAGCATGGCCCCAGAGCTGCTGCTGCTCTTGTCCAGAAAACACTACTGTGGTCAGTTCTTCAGACAAAAATAGACAGGACTCAGGGACACAATGTGACCACATGGTGTGTGAACTTTATGGTTCCGTGCATTTACAGGATGCTGTCCTACTAGTCTCTTTCTAGATGGGAGGAAAGAGGGTGGAGTGGAGGTGGCAGGAGCTTGTTAAGAGGATACCAGAAGTATAGAACAGTGCTGTCACTGGGTGAGGAGAGCTGAAGGAGCTGCAGATAGGCGGGCATGCGAAAGTAATTTGGATTGTATGTTTTCACCTAATCACAATTTAAAAAAACACAAAAAAACTATGCATCACAGCTGTCCAAATTGTCTGTTCTGCAAGTAGGCAGCATTTATCTCTCTTGTGTGTGGGTCACCTTGAGTCAGGAGCCAATGTAATGGCAAATAACAACAACAATATCCTTCTAATTTCTCGTCATTCTTGCTGCTTTTCATCTGATCCAGGTTTTAGACTGACTTACAGTAACCTCCAGAAACTCTTAGCCCCATAGGTTCAGGGCAAGTTCAGAATGAACAATTCCTCTTAAGCCTTAAAAGGGTTAAGAAGAGGTTTACACACAAATCAGGGGTCTATGTGGGGGCAATTCCAAGAATATTGTTGAAACCCTGAAGATCTTTTAATGCCTGGGAAATATGTGGGGTGTTCCCCAAAATTCCATCCATATCTAGGACATTGAGGCAAAAGCAGATTTTCTTAGTGAACGACCAGATCTAGCTGCCATTTCCAGTTGCTTTGTATAAGATAAACCTCTTCTTGCTAACCAAAGACCCATCCTGGCTTCTGGTGTTGGATACAGTCTGAATCCAGCATCCTACCCCATCTGCCTGAAACTATGGCTGATCAGAGAAGCCAGCAGCGTCTAGGACACGGTGCTTCCCCTGCCTACCAGCCCAGAGGTCCCTGGAGTCTGGGTCTATGAAATGTCTCAGATTAACCCCATCTGCCTGCCCCTCATTACACCCCTAGATCAAGAGAATCTGGCCTCTGGGAAGAGGTAAGCTCTGGGATCCTTACCTGCTTGCCCCTTTTTCCTGGTCTTCCTGTGGGACCTCGGTGTCCTGCTATCCCAGGTTCACCCTTTGGACCCATTTCTCCCTGGAAAGAAGGAAGAAAGGAATCAGGACATGTTGGGGGGGGCAGAGGACCAGGGGCCCACATCTACAAAGGTCTACCCAATCGTGGACCAACAGCATGGTCTACTTGATGCCTCCAAATCTTTTCCAAAAGGGGAGGAGAGATACGGGGTCATAAGAAGAGCAGACAATTTTTCCAAGAGTAGGATAGGAGAAGGTAACCCTGAGAGTAATTATTATACGAGAGAAATGACCGCTGGGCAGCACATAGTTTGACAGGCATACCTGGCAAGACAAATTGCCACGTGGAAGAGCCACGGGGGAGGTTCATGCACTCAGCCTTACATGTGGCTGTACAAGCCATCTGTGGGAAATATTTTCTCTTTTAGTGGGTGAGTTAGGGTTTTTTGTTTGTTTGTTTGTTTGTTTTTTGGTTTAGTTTTTAGCACAAATGCAAAGCTATGGGTATTTGAATGATTCAACACAATTTTTTTTTTCTTTTACAAAACTGAGTGAAAATGTACATTCACGTATAAATTTACATGCCCACCTATATGCAGCTTCCACTGCTCTCCCTGTCCGGTGACTGCACACTATTCCTCTCTGCTCCATACATGTCTCATCCTCCCAACAGTCTCCTTTCCCCTCCTCTCCGTCCACTTCCCTTCCTCCAGCCAGAGGTCAGCAAGATGATATCCTATGGATGTATAGAACCATAAAGTGCTTCCAATATATGGTTACTCTGCATTGCCAAGTCCATTCCATTCCTGTCCAAAGAGTGGACCTTTGTTATAATTTATGGGAAAGGGCAGCATCAGGGCCGGGGGCCATGCTCTCAGAGGAACCCCCAAACCACTGGACCATCAATTGAGGTCTTTTAGTGGAGATCTCATGATGCACCCCTTTTTATTCTTGTGTTGCCAGTGAGACTCCTCTCTGTGAGCTCCATCGTGGTTATCACTGGTGGTGGCCGGGCACCATCCGGTTCTTCCAGTCCCAAGTTGATGTAGGCACCCACTCTTGTGGGTCTCTCTGTCTTCTCGGCTGTCTTTACCGCATGTCAGTTTGGTCCTCGGTGAGCATCTGTTCCTGCTGAGTTGGGACCATTTGCTGTATCCTCGGATGGCAGCTTGGCAGCTTTTAAGACCCCAGACGCCACTCACCAATGTGGGGTGCAGAGAGCTCTCTTAGCAAAACGCTAGTTGTGCCAATTGGCCTGGAATTCGCCTAAGAGCATGGTCCCCTGCCCCCTGCCTCAGCTACTCTATCCTTGCAGTATTGAGTTAAGATGGAAGGGGTACTCAAGTTATGCTGAAGTCCACTTAATGTTGTTCTTGTTTCTAATGTGTGCTATCACTGCTTTCTCCCAACTAGATTTCTAGTAACTATCTAAACTAAACCTTCCCGCCTCACCCTCCCTCCCTCCCCTCCCTTGCAGCTGTCAAAGAGTTTTTTCTTCTATACACAAGTCTGTTTTTGAGATCTTATCGTAGAGGTCTCATACAGTATTTATCCCTTTGTCGCTGAATACTTTCACTCAACATAATGTCTTCTAGTTGAAACCAGGTGATTCAACACAATTTTGACAAAGATGTCTTGGCAAGTTTCTGCTTACTTAATGACCTTTATTTAGGACTATACGTTTCTCCATTCTTCAGAAAAAATCAATTTGAGTGCTAGCTTATTTCTACTTGCATTAGATAAAAACTCTTTGTGGCAAGAGAGTTCCCAATCAGATGTTCAAACATCCACTGTAATTATTGTAAAAGGCACAGAAAGCAATGTAAACAAGACTCCTCATTGCAAAGCCCTATTTTCAACGATCAGAGCCATGTGCTAATTGCAGAATTCCATAGACTAAAGCTAACCCTTCACAAGACATGTTTCTTCAGTTTCTGTCCTTCTTTTCTGTCTTCTTCTAGTATTCCAGGTCCACTTGCTGTTCCTTTGGGTTGTAAACCCACAGAGCTCATTATCCCGACACACATAATCCCCCTACAGCCCAGAATGCACCACTGGCAAGATCAGATTAGCAACAAGAACCATCAGGGTGTCTGCTAATCAGAGAGCAGTGCACATGAAGAGCTGCCCAACCCAGAGAGAGAACAATAAACACCCAGCTGGCTTTTCACATGGAGGTCAGAGAAGCCAGAGCACAGTGGAAAATTCCAGGGAACACCAGTCTACAACAAGGACCCAGCTTAAAGCTCTGAAATCATGTGCCAGCTCAGCCAATGGATTTGTCTCTACCCACACCATCAATGTCCTGCCCTGCAGAATTATCCATAAACCTCCAATTTCTTTCTAACCCATCATGTTCTTCAGTACTACAGGCAGTGAGAGAGTGTGAGCAAATAGGACGGATTCTTCGAGATGTTTGTAGAATTTTCCCTTGGCTGTTTGGAGTAACAGTAAGGGGAGGAGTGTCTTGTTTGGCTGAGAGAAAACAGGATAAGTAGCATACATTTCTTTTTTAAAATAAGACTGTCAGAAGGAAGTGTGGACCTTTCCTTCACCAACTGGAAGCAGCCAGTAATTTCTTGATCTAATTTCTCCCCTAAGACCTAATTATGGTTATCATATCAGCTCTATCTTAAAACAGCCTTCCATGAAAAGGAAAGAAAACTCTTTAGAGGCAAGTTTAATAAATGGTGCAGAGACCAGAGAAGCTGTCATATTTAATTTTACAGTAATTTATTATTCTTTGATGTTCACTGTCTCATGGAATGAAAACCCAGTCTAAACATTTTTAAATAAAATTATTTTTTTCTCTTTGAATGTTTTCTTTAATTTGCTTCATATGATTTTTTTTTTTTTTTTAACCCCACACTCCATCTGAGGTAGGAGGGACAGAATTTTTGACAGATTAAGGTAGGGATAAATCATGATCAATTAGTGTAAAATGATTGGAATGAACTGTTTGAACAGAGTCAGATAAAAAGTACTTATTCAAGCTTGGAAAAGAGAACATTAAGGTGAACTTAAAAAAATATTTAAATGCCAAGAAAGTGTGGCACTTGCACGTTTAAAGAATGTTACATTTGGAGGTCTAGGTGAAAATCATGTTCACCAGTATCAATGCTTGACAGCAAGAGGAACTAACACTATGATGCTGAATTAGTCATTCTAAATACTCACCAGTGTGTAAGGCAACTTGCTGCCACCCCAAACCAGACCCTTCCACAGTAAACCCACTTTCCCTGCTTGATAGACAAAGAGGCAGAATTCTTTTTTTGTGCTTAAAACCAAAAAAAACGAAACCCACTGCCATTGAGTCCATTCCGACTCATAGCAACCCTATAGGACAGAGTAGAACTGCTCCATAGAGTTTCCAAAGGATGCCTGGCAGATTCAAACTGCTGACCTTTTGGTTAGCTGACATAGCACTTAACCACTACATAGATACTACGCTGAGGCCTTTTTTTTTTTTTTTTCTTACCACTTCTAGGTACTTACTTTCTGTCCTAACATTCCAGGAAATCCCGGGAAGCCCTGTGAAGACAGTAATAAACACAGTGACAACATCTGTAATTATGTCTCCAAAGGTTGTGAGAACGCTTAGTTAGCCATTTCCAAGATGGCATCCTGTTGGTCAGTCCGTCATTTAGTCCATGAGTCAGTTTCTTTGTTTATTATTTGAATATCCATTACCTTTTCTCCTTTGGGACCCAAGTCACCCTTTTCACCTCTGGATCCCTAGGAGGAAACCATAAGAGAGAGTGGATGGGGGAAGGGAGATTGGAGATTTCCAAGCTGAAAAGCTCAACAAGTCTACATTCTCATTTTGTGGTAAAAGAACAGGCTCAGAGATGTTAGATGACTTGCCCAGGGAAGGAATGCTTTGTCATCTACCTTCTACTTGAACCTCAAAGATCTATTGCATTACAAAAAGGCAACTCATAGAAAATTCCGGGTCCCAGGTCCTCTCTTATCCTACAGGAAACTTGTCCCTCAGTTCCAGCTGCTGTTTTGTGGGTTTTTTTTTTTTTTTTTTTTTTTTTGGTATGTTTGTTTCAAAAGATGACAGGGTTGTGCAGTGGAAGTTTAGTTTAAAGACACACATCCACCAACTTCTTCCAGAACTTCTATGTAAACTCTGTTCATTCTCTCCCTGGCAAAACAGTCATTTGCTCATCTGCCGTGTAGGAGGTCTCTATCTTCACTTGAATAAGCACCCCTCCTCTCTAATCTACCCTCCCTTCCCACGTTAGGAGCCCCTCACTTCTCTCTTTGCCCACTCTCCAAGGACAGGAGGATACCTAGGGATGGATGCTGGCTGAATGGAAACCTGGACCCATTCTTTGCTCATCACTAACCCCAGAGCCCACAGCCCAGGACAGTCTATGGGAAGCCATCAGAGAACAAGCACTAACCTTTTCCCCTTTGGATCCAGGGTAGCCCTAGAAGAAAGCAGAAGGCACATTTAAAGTCAGCCTCGTAGGACCTTTGGACTTGGTGCAAGAGTGGCAGGAATTCTTGAATGTGGTGGAAAGGTGTGTCTCCAATACAAAGATGTCCTTAAAGGTGAGTTTACATCAGGCCTAAAGAGAATATTTTATCTCATACCCTAACGTCCTGAACAAAGGTTCCCATCTACTTTGTTGTGCAAAAGCTTGACCTTCACTGCAGGAATAGCATCCCATGTACCACTACATCCCAAGGTACAGTGTTTCCCAAAGGCAGGCATGGTGGCACCAGCTTTCCAAACTCTGTATCATTCCCCAGCTCAGGACTGCAGCACCTCCCAGTACCCATCTCTGTAGGCAGCAGCCACTCCTGAGTCTTAGTGAGACTTGGAAATGTCTGGACCAACAAACTGACCTTGGAGCCCATTGGTCCTCTTGACCCTGGCAAGCCCATCATACCCAGGTCACCTTTTTCACCCTGTTGGATTATGGGGAAAAAAGACCAACAGTGACATTTCTTGGAGAAACCAAACCAACAGAGACATGGACAAAATCTGGATGGAGCTGGGGACATCAGGGTTGACTTGTGAGTCTAAGGCCCTTCAAATACCCACTTGCTCATTCTCAAGGTTCAAGGCTCCGTACCACAGCTTTTATTCTAGTATTTTTAAGATTAAGTATAAAGTTAAACCACTCAAGGTGCAAGTAGTTCTAAAAACTAAATGCTCAGTTGTTGTTGTGTGCCACTGAGCTGATTCTGACTGTAAGTGACCCTATAGGAAAGAAGAGCTCTGTCCTTATTAATCTTCACAGGAGCAGATCACTAGGTATTGAGCCACTAGGTGAGTTCAAAACATGACCTTTCATTTAGCAGCTGAGTGCCTAAGAACCACACCACTAGGCTCCTAAAATGTTCACTAAGATGTCTTAAAGGGACTGGTACTTGGTATTTTTTTTAGAGGGCTGAGAGCTGGGGGCTAAGACTCATGGGAGGACTCTTCTGATCCTCAGAATTGTTTTGTAGTTGTAGCTTTCAATGTCCCCTGTACTGAAAAACTTTATCCACTAGGAACAGAAGGAAAGCCATACAATTAATTCTAAAAAAATTTGACAATATATTTAACTTCACACTTAAAAAAGTATCTCGACATGTAATAAATATAAAAATTATTATTGAGATACTTTACTTTTTTCATAATAAGTCTTCAAAACCTTGAATGTATATTACATTTGATAAGACTAGTGGTAGACAGCAACATATAAGCCACTGTGACAAAAAGTTTATCGTACTAGGGTGGCTTGCTTGCCACTCTGATGCTGGATGCTATGCCACTGCTATTACAAATACCAGGAGGGTCACCCATGATGGACAGGTTTCAGTGAAGATTCCAGACTAAGACAGACTGGGAAGAGGTACCTAGTAACCTACTTCTGGAAAAAACCGGCCAGGAAAAACCTTACTGATCGTAGCAGAATGTTACCCAATGTCGTGCTGGAAAATGAGCTTCTCAGGTTGGAAGGCCCTCAAAACATGACTGGAAAAGAACTGCCTCCTCAAAGTAGAGGCATGGAACAATGTATTCAGGGCCTTAATTTGCTAATGTGGCATAATTCAAAATGAGAGGAAACAACCATTTTTAAGATTGATATCCTAGGCATTCAACCAGCTGAAATGGACCAGTCTTGGTCACTTTGAATCAGACAATCATACAGTCTACTGTATGATTGAAGAGGAATGGTATGGTGTTCATTATAAAAAAAAAAAATTCAAGATCTGTCCTGAAATACAACTCTGTTAGTGATAGGATAATATTCACACACCTACAAGGAAGATGAGTTCATGTGTACCAATCACTAAGGTCAAAGATGAGGAAACTGAAACTTTTTACCAACTTCTACAGTCTGAAACTGATCAAACATACTGTCAAGATGTAGTGATGATTAGTGGTGATTGGCATACAAAAGTTGGAAAGAAGGAAGAAGGATCAGTAGTTGGAAAATATGGCTTTGGTGATAGACACAGTGGGAGATTGCATGATAGATGTTTGCAAGATCAATGATTTGTTCATTAGAAATACCTTTTCTCAACAACGTAAATCATGATGACATATGTGGACTTCAATGATGGAATACACAGGAAGCACTTCAACTACATCTATAGAAAGAGACAATGGAGAAGCTCAGTATCAGCCATCAGAAAAAAGCCAGGGCCAATGCAGAACAGATCATCATTTGCTCGCATACAAGTTCAAGTTGAGGCTGAAGAAAATTACAGCAAATCCAGGAAAGCCAAAGTATGACCTTGAATATATCCCACCTGAATTTTAGAGAGCATCTGAAGAATAAATTTGATGCATTGAATACTGATGACCAAAGGCCACTCTAGCTGTGGGATGACATCAAGAGCATCATATAGGAAGAAGGCAAAAGATTATTAAGAAGACACAAGAAAAAAAGAGAAGAAAATGGGTGTCAGAAGAGATTTTGAAACCTACCCTTGAACAAAGCGTAGCTTAAGTGAAAGGAAGAAATGATGAAGTAAAAGAATTGAACAAGATTTCAAAGGGTGCCTTGAGAAGACAAAGTATAACCAAATGTGCAAAGACCTGGTATTAGAAAACAAAAAAGGAAGAGCATGCTTGGCATTTATCAAGCTGAAGGAACTAAAGAGTGAATTCAGTCCTCAAGTTGCAACACTGAAGGATTCTACGGGCTAAATATTGGAAGACACAGGAAACATCCAAAGAAGATGGAAGGAATATACACAGTCACTGTAACAAAAAGAAGTGTTCTGCCTTTCCAGAAGACAGTATGAGATCAGGAACTGATGGTACTGAAGGAAGAAGTCTAAGCTGCACTGAAGAAACTGACAAAAAACAAAGTTCCAGGAATTGATGGACCATCAACTGAGATGTTTAACAAATGGATCCAGCACTGGAAGTGCTCACTTGCCTGTGTCAAGACATTGGGAAGGCAGCTACCTGGCCAGCTGTATGGAAGAGATCTGTATACATGTCTATTCCAAAGAAAGGTGATCCAACAGAGTACAGAAATCATCAAACAACATCATTAATGACACATGCAAGTAAAATTATACTGAAGATAATTCAAAATGGTTCCAGTAGCACACTGATGGAGATCTGCCAGAAATGCAAACCATATTCAGAAGACACGATGGAATGAAGGATAACACTGTTGATATCAGATGATCTTGGCTAAAAGGAGAGAATACCAGAAAGATGTTTACCTGAGTTTTATTGACTACACAAAGGCATCTGACTGTGTAGATCATAACAAATTATGGCTAACATTGCAAAGAATGAAAACTCCAGAACACTTAATTATAGTTATGCAGAAATCTGTACCAAGAGATCCAAGAGAACAAGGGAATACTGCATGATTTAAGGTCAGGAAAGGAGTATGTCAGAACTATATCCTTTCACCAAACCTTTTCACCTTGTAGGCTGAGTAAATAATCTAAGAAGTTGGACTATATGAAGAAGGTTAAACTATATGAAGATTAAACCACATTAAGACTGAACTCCTTAACAGCCTGAGTTAGGTAGGCAGATGACACAAAATTGCTTGCTGAAAGTGAAGAGGACTTTAAGTACTTACTGATGAAGATCAAAGACCACAGCCTTCTGCAAGGGAGGGGAGGGAGGGAGGGCGAGGGGGGGAGGGTTTAGTTTAGATAGTTACGAGAAATCTAGTTGGGAGAAAGCGGTGACAGCACACATTAGGAACAAGAACAACATTAAGTGGACTTCAGCATAACTTGAGTACCCCTTCCATCTTAACTCAATACTGCAAGGATAGAGTAGCTGGGGCGGGGGGTGGGGGACCATGCTCTTAGGCGAATTCCAGGCCAATTGGCACAACTAGCGTTTTGCTAAGAGAGCTCTCTGCACCCCACATTGGTGAGTGGCATCTGGGGTCTTAAAAGCTGCCAAGCTGCCATCCGAGGACACAGCAAATGGTCCCAACTCAGCAGGAACGGATGCTCACCAAGGGCCAAAATGGCATGCGGTAAAGACAACCGAGAAGACAGAGAGACCCACAAGAGTGGGTGCCTACATCGACTTGGGACCAGAAGAACCGGATGGTGCCCGGCCACCACCAGTGATAGCCACGACGGAGCTCACAGAGAGGGGCCTCACTGGCAACACAAGAATAAAAAGAGGTGCATCATGAGATCTCCACTAAAAGACCTCATTTGATGGTCCAGCGGTTTTGGGGTTCCTCTGAGAGCATGGCCCCCTTCCCTGATGCTGCCCTTTCCCATAAATTATAACAAAGGTCCACTCTTTGGACAGGAATGGATTGGACTTGGGAAAGCAGAGTAACCATATATTGGAAGCACTTTATGGTTCTATACATCTATAGGATTATCATCTTGCCTGTTGGGAGGCTGAGACATGTATGGAGCAGAGAGGAATAGTGTGCAGTCACCGGACAGGGAGAGCAGTGGAAGCTGCCTATAGGGGGGCATGTAAATTTATACGTGAATGTACATTTTCACTCAGTTATGTTAAATAAAAATTAAAATTAAAAAAAAAAGACCACAGCCTTCAATATGGATTATACCTCAGCATAAAGAAAATATGAGCATAAAAATACTTACATCCAGATCAATAAGTAACATCATGATGAACAGACACAATACTGACATTTCATTTGGATCCACAGTCAACACCACAGTCAAGAAATCAAATGGCACATTGCATTGGGCAAATCTACTACAAACCCACTGCTATCAAATCAGGTCCAACTACAAAAGACCTCTTTAAAGTTTTAGAAAACCAAAGATGTCACCTTGAGGAGTAAGATGTACGTGAACCAAGCCATGGTATTTTCATTCAACTTGTATGCATGTTAGAGCTGGACAGTGAATTCAGAAGACTGAAGAAGAACTGATGCATTTGAATTATGGTGCTGGTGACGAATACTGACTACACCACGGACTGCCAGAAGAAAGAACAGATCTGTCTTCAAAGAAGTGCAGCCAGAATATTCCTTAGAAGCAAGAATGGTGAGACTTCATCTCACATACTTTGTGCACATTATTAGAAAAGACCAGTCCCTGGAGAAGGACATCACGCTTTGTAAAGTACAGGGTCAGTGAAAAAGAGGAAGACCCTGCACAAGATGGACTGACACGGTCGCTACAACAATGGACTCAAACATACAGCAATTGTGAGGATGCCACAGGACTGGGCCGGGTTTCATTCTGTTGTACACAGGGTTGCCATGAGTTGGAACTGACTCATTGGCAGCTAACAACAATAATTTTACATTGAAATGACATTTAATTCAGATTGTGAACGTTCATTAGAAACACATGTTACTTAGACTTCATAAAATTAATAGCTGAAAAAGCAGATGCACATACACAGGTCACACTTAAAATTTTTCCACTAACTGAATGGACTCTGTTTTTAAATTAAAATTTAAATTAATTAAAACAAAAATTCAGTTCTATAGTTGCATTGGTCACATTTCAAGATCTCAACATAGATACGTGGCTAGTGGCTTCCATGTCAGATAGCTCAGCTTTTAGAGAGAATTTTAAAAGAAATGTCCTTGGATCTGTTCCTAAGGGTACAGAAACACAGCACAATACAGCTAGTAGGTGAGTTTGAGCAGACGGTGACATTCACCTAACGCTGACTTCTGAATCTTGGCCTCTGTACACTCCATTCTCTGACCAACAGAGAAAACAGCATAAACAATGGATGTGTTTGATTCCTGTAACCTGTTTGAGGAAGATGCTTTCATAGGCATTTGTTGCTCACTCTCTGAAGGCAAGCTCACAATCTTTTCAGTCAGCCAACTCTTGCTCCCTTAGCCCTCCACCCATGTCACATTAGTAGGACATGCCAAGAGTTGTCCCGATATAAGCCCTTCTTTGGTCATCTCACATAAAACCAAAAAACAGTGTTCTAAGTCTCAGGCAAAGGTGAAGCAGGACACTTGTGAAAGAGGGGAGCAGCCCTCTGTTTCTCTTCCCCTAGGACCAGATCTGCTGGACTGGCCAAGGACTTACAGTCAAAGTCAAAGAAGAATGAGACGAGAGCATCCACCTGGGAAACAAGACCCCACCCTGTGGGCAGTTCTGTTTTCTTCCAGCTCTTCTGGAAAACATGAGTTTCACCAACTGTGTGTCAGAGGCTGGGGGAGCTGCCATTTTCTCCCCTCATGTTTGGTCACCCCATGAACCCCTGGCATGCCATACTTACCCTGGGTCCTTTGGGGCCTGGCCAGCCGACGGGCCCAGGCATTCCTGGAACACCTGGGGGCCCAGGTCTACCCTTCAAAGACCAATAACAAGAGTCAGGACAAGTGGCTTTGTTTCCTTCCTTCCAGGAAATAACATTTGTTTCTGGGACTGTGAGGGGAGTGTGGGGATTCTAAGCACAGCCCCTAAATCTCCCACCCCTACCCTCCAGAGACTGATAGCTTAGAAAGGACTGGTTGAGTCAGTTAGATATAAGTTAAAGCTTTTGGTGCTGTATTGTGTAAGCAGGATTTTATTCTATTCATGAAATACAAATGGTGGTGGAGGAATTCTAAACTTCTTGGGTTTTCTCTCTTCATCAGCCCAGCCAAATCCCCCCTGTATATCAAGGATGTGCTATAGAATGGGATAAGATGATGTTTTTCAGGCAGCAGCAGATGGTACTCTTTCAAGGTCTTTGTGTTACCTGCTTAGTGGTTGCCTTAGTTGCTACTATCCACTCCTGCAACCTGTAACTGCAGAGTTTGCTTGGGGGCAATTGGAACTACCTGACAATTGAAGTACCTCCCCTGCTTTCAACCAGCAGCCCCAATTCCTAGACTCAAGGCAGGCAAACTCTATAGTATAACTGATACTCCAGAACTGCCTCAGGGATCAGGCTGAGACTGGCCTTCATCTGATACCACATCCTCACCTGGCTTCTTCCCCTACCCAATTGACTTCTTCTGCTCCCCTATGGGCACATCCCAAGAGCAGTTCTTTAATCACTGATTGACTTTCATATAGTACAGTCCACTTCTGTCTCTGCTCCTTAGAAATTCAACCTAAACCAGGGGCTGTGGAAGAGCAACCCCTGCCAGAGAGAGTAAAACAAGTACTTGGGGTCCATGTTGAGTTCTGCCCTCATTAGCTAACTTTATATTCAGTTTAGCTAGAGATGTAAAGAGGGCTCAGGTCCCTAAACCAGACATGGCAATGCTGGTATGTGTACTGGTTTCTGCTCTTGCCTCCGTCATCCATGACAGACATTGCTAATCAATCATGGCTCCTGTAAGCTCTGAGTATGCAGGCCAGCCCAGAGTCTTTTTCAGCTGAGCATGTCAGGTGTCTATAGTCACCTGTGCCTCAAGAGTTGTACCTTTGGATTTCTTGCTAACAGTGACCTCACTTAAGCAAAACATTTAGCCACGATATAAAACTCATAATTTATATCTAGAACCATGAGCATCTTTCTTGGCCAAGATTTTGTACTTCCCTCTATCAGCAGAACCTAGATTTGACCACAGATGATCCACTGACCACACAGAATAAAATAGCCTGCTGACTTACTCCCTCCTGACACTAATGAGTTTTGATCACATGTTGGGTTCACTTGGGGTTTCTGTGACCTTAAGTAACTCCCACTGATTTCAGGAGGGCCAAAAAGCAAAAGCCATTTGTTCTTGTCTGTCCTGGTACTTTATTCATATAGGCAACATCAAACATTTTGTGTCACTGCTTGAACCTTGAGGTTTCTCTAGTCAGGGGTGGGCAGGAGGAAATGGTCTAAAGCTGGGGGAAGTTTGGCAGGGCTGGGGAGCCTTCAGAAGAAGTCCCTCTGGCTGGCAAGAGCAGGCTCCAGCTCCTGGCAGAAGGCACTGGCAGGAAGGGCAAGGTTGCTGCTGTTATCATCAAGATGGCAGTATCACTGCTGTCTGCCTGGGCATTGGGACCATCACTGGTTCCTCCACCCTTAGGGGTACGTGCATACCCACAAACCCACGGAGTCCATTACTAGATGCTGCTGAGAGACAACAGGTACCATACCTTCCTTCCTGGGCGGCCAAGCTCCCCCTGTGGATAGAAACGACAGGTCAGCAAAGGTTGTCTTGGAAGAGAAGTTTTGAAGCAGAGAGCTTAGCAGGGCTAACGACTGGATGTGACCAAGTGGCTGGGTCTGCCCAGCTCTCATAGCAGCCCTGCCATCCCTGTGGATCAAGCCGATGGGCACGGATAGAATCCCACCTACAGCAGCATCCCTGTCATCACAGCCCACCCTCACACACGGAGGCAAATCAGCACATGCTTTGAAATCTCAACCAGAAAGCCTTCAGGCCAGAAAATTCTCAGCAACACCCCCAGAACACAGGCCTGAATGACCGAAGAGGTGAGGCGAACAAAGGAATGGATCATACCTTTTCTCCCTTTGGTCCTGTCTTGCCAGGAAGCCCAGGTGGACCCTAAACAGTCAAGATAAGAAGTGAAGAGAGTATGGATCAAAGCAGTGCAGATGAGGGAGGTGGAACAGGACATTCTGGTGCACTACTGGGCTTTGTACTACGTGAGACAAAGACTCCGGGCTCCAGAGACCCATAAGGGATCTTCTCATCTGGGCTCCTCCCCTCTTCTAGTTTTCTCTAAGCTCTCCTTTTAGTGGTACCCCAGTGACAGTGCTCCTACAGAGACTCTATGTGATTTTATCACCGGAGCCCTTTGGTTGCCTGAAATGTCCCAAGTACTTGGAAAGTAGCTAAAGAGGCTTCAAGAAATTCCGTATACTGAAAACAAGATGCTTCACCAATTCTCCCATCTTTCCAGCTGCTCTTACTGAAAGCTTCCCTGGGGAAGTTAAGTTTCACACAAAGCAGCAACACACTTAGGAATTCCCAGATTTGATCTATGGGTGAAAAACAGGCCAAATTTTGCCCACAGGCGTTAGTCTGCCAATCCTTGCCACAGAGCCCATGCTTTACTGAGAGAAGGCCAGAGAGAACAGAAAGAAGCAAACAATATATAACTGGATAATGCTACAGAGAATTAAAATGGGTGAGGGTGACAGAGATGACTGGGGTCTTAGAGGGCTGCTGAGGTGGCTGAGGAGGAAGGCATTTCTAGGGAGGTGAGTTTTGAGTGACCAAAAGGAGCTAGCCATAGTAAACCAGGAACTGCAGTGCGAAGTCTCCAGGGCTGGAACAAGACTGCTTGAGGGCCTGCGGGAAGGTCACGGAGGCTGGAGACCAGTGGGACATGGTGATGGTTGGATGAGATCACGTGGGAGATGTAGGCAGCTTTATAATCCAGGGTCTTAGTCTTCAACAACGGGAAGCCACAGGAGGGTTTTCAACTGGGGTATGTTATCATTTCTGTGGCCCCTGCATGGGGAGCCCACTTCGGGAATCTGCACCCTTTCCCTGTACCCTCTCTCATGCAAAGTCAAGACCAGGGGTCGCTCCTCATCGGTGAAGCCAGAGGAGCCACAGTCTGGGAGATCCCTTCTCTGGAGGGAGTGTTTTGTTCACCGAAAGTACTTTCAATCGCATTGTACCTACTCTTCCTCCTTTCTTTGGCTTTGATCAAGGGTAACTGGGGGCCAAACATAACTCGGGGTCACCAGCTCCTTTCTGCCTCCACTTGCTGCACTGAATGTAGCCACCTCTAGAACTACAGGTAGGGTCAAAGGCTGAACAAGGGGGGAACTAGACTGTCATCAAGTGTTTGATGTCAACTGTAATAACCACATCTGTATGGGTAGCACCTCATTTGATTTTCCCCCAAATCCAGTACAGCAAAGCCAATTATTATCCCCATTCCATAGATGAGGAAATTAAGGCTAGGAGGCCACAATTCATCCAGAAAACAGCCAGCATTCTCCCTACATGGTCCTGGAACTGGAGGTGAGCTGGAGAAAGAAAAACAGGTCCCTGCCCCCATCACGTTAAAAGGTTGGCCAGTAAGAGGCTCTGCCCAGTAGTCTTCACTGCTTTGAACAGTAGTCAGTAAGAGAGGGTCTAGCAGAGTGAACCAACCTGGGGACCAGGAGGCCCAGGGGAGCCTAGTGATCCTTCCACACACGGGGACTGCGTGGTCTCCAGTTCGAGGATGAGGTTCTTCACGTCTGGGGAAAGAAGCTTCAATGTGAAGCAACACAGGGTTATAGGTCAGATTTGGCTGACTGAAGAAAGTCAACACCCTGGACATAGATCTGCTCTGAGCTCCAGTCCTGAAGACTGGTGGCTTCTTGATACCCCAGTGGATGTCTCAAGAAGATGACTTTCTGGGCCACCATCTTCTCGTCTCTTGAGACATTCCTTGCTTAAACAGATCACAGAGGTGTAACAGTCACTTTGGATGGAGCTAATAAGCTCGTTTCAAACCTGTGTCCAATATCTAGGGTAGCAGTGTTCAAGAGTAATACAACGTGAACCACTTAAGTCTAACATTTTCTAGTAGCCATATTAAAAAAAGAAACAAGCCCCTGATGCTGCCCCTGTCCATAAATCATAATGGAGGTCAACTCTCAGACAGGAATGAATTGGACTTGGTGACACACAGTGACCATATCATGTGTGCACTTTATGGTTCTATGCATCTATAGGATGTTGTCCTGCTGACCTCTTACTGGAGGAGGGGATAGGAGATTGTTGGGAGGATATGTACAGAGCAGAGACCAAGCGTGCTGTCACCCAGAAGGGAGAGCAGTGGGAGCTGCATATAGTTGGGCATGCAAATTTATATGGGAATGTACATTTTCATTCAATCATAATAACAAAAAGGGGGGAAAAGTGAAATTAATTTTTAATAATGTTTTATTTATCCCAGTATACCCCAAACATTTTCATTTTAATGTATTAAAAACATTTTTTAAAATTGCTAGAGATATTTTACATTCCTTTTTCAATACTTAATCTTCAAAATCCAGTGTGCATTTTATACTTACAGTACATTTAAACTCATATTAGCTAGATGTAAAATGTTTGATAGCCACATATGGTTAGTGGCTACTGTACTCGACAGTACAGTTCTAACAGTTTCCAGAAAGGACAGAGAATCCCAGTCCCTAGGTGAGCTTCCTAAACCCATTCTTTCCCTCCCTGTTCCCTCCCTTCCTGAATCCTGTTCCTTCTCACACCTGTCTGTCTACAGGAGAACCACTTCCAGTGTCCCTTCTCTGAAATAGTCTCCATTCAACACAGGCTTTTAAACGGAATTTCATAAATATTTAGGGAGAAGAAAAAGAAAAGGGGGAATTCCATGTCTGAGCAGCTGGCAGTGACCCCAAAAGTTATAAATCTGCCTCATTTGTTTTCAGAAAGATGGGTCGCAGTGCCAAATCCAGTTTCATGCTGAGATAATCCCCTTCTATAACTTATTTGACTCTGGGAGAATGGACACCCACCACAAACTGCCCAAGTATCTATTACAGAGTTCAGCTGCCAAATGGGATTACAGAGCTGAAGACAGCTAACGCTGAATGCTGGGGTGGGCAAGGGGCCAGAGGGTGGGTCCTGGGGACCCTGAATGTCTAGTCTCTGGCAGGTCTGAAACTACTCACGGGACTTCGGCCCCCTCTGAAGAATGGAGGTGGGAACAAGGGTGGTGGTGGTGGCGCCAGCAGGCAGCATGCTCTGTGGTTGCCTCGCTTCTTCTCATCCAGGCCTGGAAGGGCTGTGCAGAGAAAACCGCTACTAGTTAACATGAGTCAGTGCTGGCCTCTGTCTTGTCCGTGGGGCCCAAGGAAGACCAACCCTGCCATCCTGAACTTCCAAATCTGATTGTAACCTTTGAGATGTGAGAGACCTACCACATGATACTTGACATAGTCTCCCCATGTCATCCCCTTCCTCCACCTTGACATTGCTGAATTAACATGGTTGGGTGGCACTTTGACAAGTCTAGAGTTTTAAAAGCTAGCCGGCTGCCACCTAAATAGCATCAGTTGGCCCCAACTCACCGCTCAACTGGAACAGAAAAGAATAAATGTCATCAACAACACAAGGAAAATAAGAGCCTAAGAGACAGAAAGGACCGCATAATCTAGACACTACATCAGCACAGACAAGAAGAACTAGATAGTGCCCAGCTACCACCAATGATTGCCCTGACAAGGAATACAACAAAGAATCCTTGATGTGATGAGAGAAAAATAGGTGTGCAGAACAAGAACTGTATTAAAAAGACAAGACTTGATGGTGAGACAGACTGGAAGACATTACCCCCAGACTCTCTATCAGTGCAAAGCTGAAACCATTCCTGAAGCCAACTCTTCAGACAAAGACTGGACTACACTATAAGACTTCAAATGATACTGGTGAAGAGTGTGCTTCTTAGCTTAAGAAGATACATGAGGCCAGCTAAGCAGTGGCTGTCCAGAGGTGAGATGAGAGGGTGAAGGGGGACAAGAGCTGGCTAAATGGACACAGGAAACACAGGGTGGAAAAGAGTATGTTGTTACAGGGTGCAGACAGCAGCTAGTTACGAAGTAGTGTGTGTAAAAGTTGTTGTATAATGAGTGGATTTGAATCGTAAACTTTCACTTAAAGCATAATAAAAAATTTTTTAAAAAGTGGTTGAGTGGTCCTCACAGTTTATATTGGACTGTTAACATAAAGGCTGGCAATTCAAACCCAGCCAGTGGTACCACAGAAGAAAAAAAAATCTGGTAATCTGCATCCTAGAGATCTGCTTCCACTAAATGATAGCCAAGAAAGCCCTGTGAAGCCATTCTACACTGTAAGTTCTACTCTGAGAATTCACTAGACAGCAATTAACAACAACATAACAACAATTACTGTGCAGACAGTACTAACACAGTTACCATTGCAGGGCCCATTTCTCCTCCTCCACATCTTGACTTTTGTAGGTATGATGAGAAATGAAAAGTTTAAACAGACCTATGATATGCTCCTAGTAGTTAAGCGGAAGGAAAAGTGTGTTAATAATTTTGATATTGTACCCAGAAGGACATCTTTCTGAGACAGAAGCAGTCAGGGCTGCAGGGAGCACTGATTACAAGTAACCCAGAGCCATAATCTAACACACATGTATTGACTCCAGACTCTGCACATACACACGTGTCACCTGTGCTCAGCAGAGAGTTGCAATTTCATGGATCAACAGAGGGGTGGCTCAATCCCAAGCATGAGGAACTGTGAGAAGGGCCCTGGGCCATTACAGCCCCATCTTTACACAGTCTCCCCTATGTTCAATGATAGTGTATGTTCAATATTCAGTTGTGCCTTTAAAAAGCACACAGATCTTAAGAATACAGCCTAATAAACTGCTAAAAAATCAGAATGTCTGAGAAACCAGGACCCAGATCAAGAAACAGAACTCACTATCTCCCAGAAGTGCCATTAAGTTCCTTGTCAATCTCCACTGCTACCCCCAATTATGACTTCTAACACCATAGCCTCATTTTGCCTGGTTTTGCACTTTACGTGAGTAGAATCACACAATACGAACTCTTTCATTCAGCACAGTGCTTCTGGGAGCCATCCAGGTGGATAATTGCAGCTGTAGTTCATTCATTATTATTGCTGAATAGTGTTTCATTGAGTGAATATACGACAATCTTTTATCCCTTCTGCAACTGATGGACATTTAGGTTGATATCAGTACACACCTACCAGAATGGTTAAAATGAAAAAGATGTAAAGTGACAAATATTGGCAAGGATATGGGACAACCAGAGCCATCTTGAATTGGCTGGTGGGAGTATAATTGATACAACTGCTTTGAAAATTGTTTTGCTGGGTTTTTTCTTTTCCAGTAAAGCTAAATATAGGCACATATTCTTAACCACAGCCCAGCCATTTCACTCCTAGGCATTGACCAACAGGAAAGTGGGTACATGGTCACCAAAACACATGCATTAGAAAGTTCTTAGCAGCAGTGTCCCATTTTGATCTCCAACCAGTGTCCCATTTTGATCTCCAACCACACCTTCACTGAACCTCTAACCTCACACAGCATGTGTCCCATCACCCACCATGTGCATCCAAGCCCTGAACCCAGTTTCAGCCTTATCACCAGGGACCAGTGCCCACCCACAATTTTCTACCCAGACTTCCAGGACCTGCTTTCAGACATTAGACAAGTGGTGGGTTTCCCTAGAAGCTGCCAGGTGTCTGAGCTGCTTGAGTCAGCTCCAAACCACAACAGCAAACCCACTGCCATCTTTGAACTACAATGACCCCACAGTGTTTCCGAGGCTACAAATACTGAAGCTGACTGCCACATCTTTCTCCCTCAGAGCCACTGGTGGTTTTGATCCACTGTCCTTCTGGTTACCAGTGGAGTGCTCTAACCAAGCTCCAGCCAGTGCAGGGTTCTCTCTGGTGCACCTTCACCCTCCAAGCCTAAAGGAGGAACATCCAGTGACCTGCACCCATAGCCAACCCTCTCAGATTCATTTCTTAAGAAACTTTTTAAAAAACATTTTATTGTGCTTTAAGTGCAAGTTTACAATCCAAGAATTTGGGCAAGCGAAACCCCACACCCACACCACTGTGCAACTCCAGCTGCTCCCCCGACCTGTGATAGTACACTCCTACTTTCCACTGTGTACTTCCCATAACCATCCAACCAGCTCCTGTCTCCCTCCACCCTCTCATCTCACCTCTCGGCAGGAGCTGCTCAGACAGCCTCGTATATATACTTAAGCCAAGAAGCACACTCTTCACCAGCATCACTCCATGTCTCATAGCCCAGTCTAATCTTTGTCTGAAGAGTTGGCTTTGGTGCTGGTTTCAGTTCTAAGGGCTAACAGAGAGTCCAGGGGCCATGTCCACAGGGGATCCTCCAGTCTTTCAGACCGTCCAATGTGGTTTTCTAATAGAGTTGTAGATCTGCACACCCATTTTTCTGCTACATCAGGGACTTTACTTTGTGTTCCCTATCAGGGCAACTGTTGGTGGTGGCTGGGCACCCATAAGAAACATTTTCAAAGACAGCTTTACCATCCTAAAATGAAATTCATAAATGATCCAACCTACGTATTTAAGAAAAGAAAGAAAACAAACTCTGCTTTTGAGTCATTTACTACTCACAGTGACCCTATAGCTTATACACAACTTTAGAAATCAGTACAGTGCTTGTGTTAGTCTTCTAGTGCTGTTATAACAGAAATATCACAACTGCATTAGCTTTAACCAAAAGAAGCTTATTCTTTCACAGTCTGGTAGGTTTTTGTTGTTGTTGTTGTTAGGTGCCATCAAGTTGGTTCCAACTCATAGCGACCCTGTGAACAACAGAACGAAATACTGCCCAGTCTTGTGCCATGTCCACAATTGTTTTTATGCTTAAGCCCAAGATTTCAGCCACTGTGTCAATATATCTCATGGATATATTGGATACTCCTTTTTCACTTGGCCTGCCACTCCACCAAGCATGACGTCCTTCTCCAAGGACTGATCCTTCTAGTAAGCTAGAAGTCCACATTCAGGGTGTCAGCACCAGAGGAAGGTTTTCTCTCTGTGTGGTCTGGAGGAAGATCCTGGTTATTAATGTTCCCATGGACTAGGAGATTTCCAGCTCAGGAACCCCAGTCCGAAGGACAAGTGCTCCTTCTCTTCTGTTTTGGTGATATGAGATCCCCATGTCTCACTGCTCACTTCTCTCTTCTGTATCTTAAAGGACAGTGGCTCAAAACACAACACAGTCCTGTAGATTGTGTCTCGTCAACACAACTGCGGCTAATTCCATCTGTTAACATGATAGAGACAGCATTTACAACACACAAGAAAATCACAACAGATGATGAAATGGTGGGCAATCACACAACACTGGGCATCATAGCCCAGCCAAGTGTACAGATATTTTCAGGGGACACAATTCAATCCACAACAGTTAAGGAGCCCTGGTGGCACAGTGTTTAAGAGTTCAGCTGCTAACCAAAAGGCTGACAGTTCAAATCCACCAAATGCTCCTTGGGAAAACTATGCAGAAGTTCTACTCTGTCCTATAGGGTTGTTATGAGTCAGAATTGACTCAATAGCATCAGGTTTTCATATAGGAACTGTTTGTTACCTAAGAAAAGTGATTTATGACATGATAAGGCGTATTTTGGTGATAATCAGGCATGAACATGTCAGAAAGCATGACAACATAGGTAGATGCTTACATCTATGTGTGAAATCACAGTGAATGGAATAGCTATGAATACAGGTCATGGTATCAAGAACTTAGTACTACAAGTGATGGCACCACTAGTGATGGGACTTCCTGAAATACGAAACAACACTTAATAAAAGTCCCAACCAAACAAAGAACAATTATCAGTCAGCAGTTTCTAGTGCTTTTTTGTCAGGTGCTCTCAACTCAATTGACTCAGTGACCCTACATACAACAGAAGAAAACACTGCCTGGTCCTGCACTGTCCTTACAATTGTTGCTATGTTTGAGCCCATTGTTGCAGCCACTGTGTCAGTCCATCTCCTTGAGGGTCTTCTTTTTCTCTGATCCTCTGTTTTACCAAGAATAGTGCCTTTCACCAGGGACTGATAACATGTTCCAAGTGCATGAAATGAAGTCCCATCATCCTCACTTTTAAGGAACATTCTGGCTGCCCTTTTCCAAGATAGATTTGTTCATTCTCTGGCAGCCCATAATATATTTAATATTCTTTGCCAACACCATAATTCAAATGAATTCTTCTTCAGTCTTATTAATTGTCAAGCTTTCCTGTGCACATAAGGTGATTGAAAATACATGGCTTGGGACATGCATGGTCCTCAAGGTGACATATTTGGTTTCTTTTAAGACTTAAAGGAGATCTTCTGTAGCAGATTTGCCTAATGCAGTGAAATTTTGATATCTTGACTGTGTGGATCCAAGTAAAATGAAATCCTTGACAATTTCAGTCTTTTCTGCATTTATCATGATGTTGCTTATTTATCTGGTTGTGAGGACTTGCGTTTTCTCTGTGTCGAGGAGTAATCCATACTGGAACTCTAGTTCTTGCTCTTCATCAGTACATGCTTTACGTCTTCTTCACATTCAACAAGCAAGGGTTTGTTATCTGCATACCTCAGGATGCTTAATAAGTCTTCCTCCAACCCTGACACTGCATCCTTTTTCAGGCAGTCCACCTTCTCAGATTATTTGCTCAGCATACAGATTGAGTATGTATCATAAAAGGATATATCCTGATGCATATCTTTCCTGACTTTAAACCACACACTATCCCTTTGTTCTGTTGGAATGACTGCCTCTTGTTCTAAGTACTGGTTCCTCATAAGCACAGTTAAGCATTCTGGAATTCCCATTTGCTGCAATGTTATCCATAATTTGTTATGATCTACACAGTTGAATGCCTTTGCATAATCAACAAAACACAGGTAAACATCTTTTGTTATTCTTTGCTTTTTGACAGGATCTCTCTGACATCAGCAATGTCCTCTTCTGAATCCAGCTTGAATTTCTAGCTTCTCCCTATCCACATTCTGCTGCAAGCATTTTTAAATTATCTTCATCATAATTTTACCTGTGTGTGCTATTAATGGTATTGGTTGATGATTTCCAAACTCTGCTGGATCACCTTTCTTTGGAATAAGCACATGTATGGATCTCTTTCAGCTGGTTGGCCAGATAGCTGTCTTTCAAATTTCTTGGCATAGATGAGGAGAACATTTCCAGCATTGTATTTGTTTGTTGAAATATCTCAGTTGGTATTCTCTCAGTCCCCTGAGCCTTGTGTTTTGGCTCATGTCTTCAGTGCAGCTTGAACTTCTTCTTTCAGTATCATCTGTGCTTGATTATTTGCTACTTCCTAACATGACTGAATGTCAACCAATTCTTTTTGGTACGGTGACTATGTGTATTCCTTCCATCTTCTTTTGATGCTTCCTGTGTCATTCAATTTTTTGCCTTAGAATCTTTTAATATTGTATCCGTTTATACTGAAACTGCAAAAAATCACTGTACAACAACAGAATTAGGTTCTAAGATGAGCTCATTACATGCAGATATGAACATTCCATGAGACATTTCAAAACCAGGCAGGACATAGAGCAATGGTTGATATGTGTGATTCTGTCCCATCCTTTGCAGGATGTTTCTCACCCCTGATCCTACCCTAGCCAAGACAGTGGTACCACTCTGGTCATTGTGACAAGCAAAAACACCTTGAAATTTTCTAAAATCACTCCAGTGAACACTGTCAGTCTATCCTACACATGGTGAAGGGGTTGGCCACAAATATTTCCACAAGAGCTGGCACCTAAACACCAAAGCAGCAACCCAAGGCCCTACAAATCTGCTAACAAAGGACTGAAGGAATTTAGAGGAGCAAGAGGTAACTACCAGCTGGAATGGAGAGAGGACTTTCAGGAGAAAATAGCATTCATGCTGGTCCTGGAATATCAGGGAATTTTCAGACAGAAAGTCTCCCAGACCAAAGAAATATTGGGAAAGTCATAGGTAGGTGGGATAAGCCTTGAAAGACTGGGTAGGGGTGGTTGGTAATAGAAGGAGAGAAGGCTCCCTGGGGAAAAGGAGAGATGGCAGAAAGAGGCAGCACATTCTGTGCAGGGCTACTGTGATTGCAAGAGATAGAAGTCCACCCACATGACAATAAATGGACATGACACTCCCCTTGTGTGTGTCTCTCTCCCTCTCCCTCTCTCTCTCCCTCCACTCTGCCGCCTCTTTGTGCTTCTCACATGCTCACACCGTTCCTCTGCGGCTTCACCTCACCCCCTGACGGCTGCCTCAGTCTTGTCTGAACTCCCCCTTTAATCTCGAGCATCTGTTTTGTCTGGAACCTGCCCCCCTTGGTGGCTCTTACTTCCAATATCCACAAGGGGGAAGTGGGTGCCAGTTTTTATTCTCAGGGTCTAGCACAACACCTGCCTGTTGTTGTGAGGTGCTGTTGAGTTCGTTCTGACTCACAATGACCCTGTGTACAACAGAATGAAACACTGCCCAGTCTTGCGCCATGCCTAGAATTGCTGTTATGCTTAAGCCCACTGTTGCCAGTTACTTTATCTATCCATCTTGTTGAGAGTCTTCTTTTTCGCTGAGTCTCTACTTTACCATAATGTCCTTCTCCAGCGATTGACCCCTCCTGATAACATGTCCAAAATATGTAAGACCCAGTCTCTCCATCCTTGCTTCCAAGGAGCACTGTGGTTGTACTTCTTCCAGAACAGATCTGGAAGTCTATGATATATTCAATATTCTTCTCCAGCACCACACTTCACAGGTGTCAATTCTTCTCCTGTCCTCCTTATTCCTTCTCCAGCTTTTACATACATTAGGATGCAGGTGGCTTAGGTCAGACACACCTCAGTGCTCAAGGTGACATCTTTGCTTTTAAATACTTTAAAGATGCCTTTTGTAGTAGATTTTTCCCAAAGCAATGACTCTTTTGATTTACTGACTCCTATTTCCACGGATACTGATTGCAGATCCAAGTGAAATAAAATCATTGACAATCTCAGTCTTTTCTCCATTTATCATGATGTTACTTACTGGTCCAATTGTGAGGATTTTTGTTTTCTTTATATTGAGGTGTGTTTTCTTTATGTTGAGCCTCCATACTGAAGGCCTTGGTCCTTGACCTTCATCAGTGCTTCAAATCCTTTTCACCTCCAGCAAGCAAGGTTGTGTCATCTGCATAATGCACATTGTTAATGAGTCTTCCTTCAATCCTGATGCCATGTTCTTCATACAGTCCAGCTTCTCAGATCATTTGCTTGGCATACAGATTCAATAGGTGTGGTGAAAGGATACAACTCTGATGCATACCTGCCCTGACCTTAAACCATGCAGTGTCCCCTGGTTCTATTCAGATGACTATCTCTCGACCCACGTACAGATTTCTCATGAGCACAAATAAGTGTTTTGGAATTCCCATTCTCTACAATGTTATCCATAATTTATTATGATTCACGCAGTCAAAAGACTTTGCAGAGGCAATAAAACACAAATAAACATGCTTTGGATATTCTCTGCCTTCAGCCAAGATCCATCTGACATCAGCAATGATACCCCTGGGTATCTGAATCTGGCCTAAACTTCTGGCCATTCCTTGTCAATATACTGCTGTAGCCACTTGTGAATGACCTTTACAAAATTTTACTTGTGTGTGATATTAATGATACTGTTTGATCATTTCTGCATTCTACTGAATCACCTTTCTTGACAATAGGCATAAATATGAATCTCTTCCGGAGCGTGGTCAGGTAGTCGTCCTCCACATTTTTTACCATAGATGAATGAGCACTTCCAGCACTGCATCCCTTTGTTGAAACATCTTAATTGCTATTCCATCAATTCCTGGAGCCTTGTTTTTCACCAATGTCTTCAACACAGCTTCAAGTTCTCCCTTTGGTTCCTGATCACATGCTACCTCTTGAAATGGCTGAATATCAGCCAGTTCTTTTTGGTATAATGACTGTGTATTCCTTCCATCTTCTTTTGATGCTTCCTCTGTTGTTTAATATTTTCCCCACAGAATTCTTCACTATTGCAACTCTTGGCTTAAATTTTTTCTTCTGTTCTTTCCACTTGAGAAATGTAAAGCATGCCCTTCCTTTTGTTTTTCTATCTCTCGTTCTTTGCACATGTCCTTGTAATACTTTGTCTTCTCAGGCTGCCCTTTGAAATCTTCTGTTCAGTTCTTCTACTTCATCCTTTTGCTTTAGCCACTTGATGTTCAAGAGCAAGTTTCAGAGTCTCTTCTGACATCCAATTTGGTCTTTGTTTCCTATCTTTTTAATGACCTCTTGCTTTCTCCCTGTATGATGTCTTTGTTGAGCCTTTAGTCATTAGTGTTCAACCCATCAAATCTGTTCTTGTGATAGTCTCTAAACACAGGTGGGATATACTTAAGGTTATACCTTGGCCCTTAAGGATTTTTTAAAATTGTCTTCAGTTTTAGTTTGAACCTGCATACGAGCAATTGATGGTCTGTGCCACAATCAGCACCTGGCCTTGTTTGGACTGATGATATCGAGCTTTCCCCCAGGTGTAGTTGATTTCATTCCTGTGTATTCCATCTGAGAAGGTCCATGTGTATAGTTGCCATTTTTGTTGATGAAGAAAGGTATTTGCAATGAAGTGGTTGGTCTCACAAAATTCTATCCAGCACCATTTCTATCACCAAGGCCATGTTTTCCAGCTACTAGTCCTTCTTTCTTGTCTTCAATTATTGCATTCCAATTACTAGTAATTATCAATGCACCTTGATTGCATATCCCGTGTATTTCAAACTGCAGAAGCTGGTGAAAATCTTCAATTTTTTATTTTTTTTTTATTTAACATAACTGAGTAAAAATGTACATTCACATGTAAATTTACATGCCCCCCTATATGCAGCTTCCACTACTCTCCCTGTCCGGTGACTGCACACTATTCCTCTCTGCTCCATACATGTCTCATCCTCCCAACAGTCTCCTTTCCCCTCCTCTCCGTCCACTCCCCTTCCTCCAGCCAGAGGTCAGCAAGATGATATCCTATAGATGTATAGAACCATAAAGTGCTTCCAACATATGGTTACTCTGCATTGCCAAGTCCATTCCATTCCTGTCCAAAGAGTGGACCTTTGTTATAATTTATGGGAACGGGCAGCATTAGGGCCGGGGGCCATGCTCTCAGAGGAACCCCAAAACCGCTGGACCATCAATTGAGGTCTTTTAGTGGAGATCTCATGATGCACCTCTTTTTATTCTTGTGTTGCCAGTGAGGCTCTTCTCTGTGAGCTCCGTCATGGCTATCACTGGTGGTGGCCGGGCACCATCCGGTTCTTCTGGTCCCAGGTCGATGTAGGCACCCACTCTTGTGGGTCTCTCTGTCTTCTCGGTTGTCTTTACCGCATGCCATTTTGGCCCTCGGTGAGCATCCGTTCCTGCTGAGTTGGGACTATTTGCTGTGTCCTCGGATGGCAGCTTGGCAGCTTTTAAGACCCCAGACGCCACTCACCAATGTGGGGTGCAGAGAGCTCTCTTAGCAAAACGCTAGTTCTGCCAATTCGCCTGGAATTCGCCTAAGAGCATGGTCCCCCGCCCCCCGCCCCAGCTACTCTATCCTTGCAGTATTGAGTTAAGATGGAAGGAGTACTCAAGTTATGCTGAAGTCCACTTAATGTTGCTCTTGTTCCTAATGTGTGCTGTCACCGCTTTCTCCCAACTAGATTTCTAGTAACTACCTAAACTAAGCCCTCCCCCCCTTGCCCTCCCTCCCTCCCTCCCCTCCCTTGCAGCTGTCAAAGAGTCTTTTCTTCTATACACAAGTCTGTTTTTGAGATCTTATCGTAGAGGTCTCATACAGTATTTGTCCTTTTGTCGCTGACTACTCTCACTCAACATAATGTCTTCCAGTTGAAACCAGGTTAGGAGATGTTTCCTGGAATCATCGTTATTCTTTATCATTGCATAGTGCTCCATTGAGTATATGTACCACAGTTTACCTATCCATTCTTCTATTGTTGGGCATCTAGGTTGATTCCACCTTTTTGCTATTGTGGACTGTGCTGCGATAAACATTCTGGTGCATGTGTCCGTTGGTGTGAAAGGCCTTGAATCTGTAGGATATATTCCAAGTAGTGGAATTACTGGGTCAAATGGTATATCAATATCCATTTTTTTAAGGAAGCGCCAGATTGCCTTCCAAAGAGGCTGGACCATTTTGCAACCCCACCAACAGTGTAGGAGGGTTCCACTTTCTCCACAGCCTCTCCAGCATTTGTTGTTTTGTGTTTTCTGGATCATGGCCAATCTTGTTGGGGTGAGATGGTATCTCATTGTTGTCTTGATTTGAATTTCTTTAATAGCTAAAGATCGTGAACATGTCCGCATGTGTTTTTTGGGAAAATCTTCAATTTTTACATCTTTGGCCTTAGTGGTTGGTGTGTAAATTTGATTAACAGTGACCTTAACTGGCCTTCCCTGCAGGTATATGCATATTATCCTGTTACTGACAGCACTGTGTTTCAGGACAGATCTTGAAATATTCTTTCCAACAATGAACGAAACACCATTCCCCTTCAAGCTGTCATTCCAGCATAGTATACCATATGATTGTCTGATTCAAAATGGCCAATACCAGTCCATTTCCACTCCCTAGTGCCTATGTATAAATGTTTATACATTCCATTTCATTTTTGACAATTTTCAGTTTTCTAAGAGTCATATTATTTCACACAGTCCCCATTCTGCTTATTAATGGATGCTTGCAGTTGTTTCTTCTCATTTTGAATTGTGCCACATCAGCAGATGAAGGTTCCCAAAGCTTGACTCCGTCTATGTCATTAGGGTCAAGTTCACTTCAAGGAGGCAGCTCTTGCCCAGTCATCTTTTGAGTGCCCTTCAACCTGGCAGGTTCACCTTCTGGCACCACGTTAGACGTTGTTCTGCTGCTGTTCATGAGGTTTTCACTGGCTAACTTCTTTTCAGAAGTAGACTGCTGGGTCCTTCTTACTACTCTGTCTTAGTCTGGAAGCTAAGTATGAAACCATGGGTGACTCTGCTGGTATCTGAATGCCAGTGGCACAGCTTCCAGCATCACAGCAACATGCAAACCCCTCCAGTGTGACAAACTGACAGACAAGTGGGGGACAACACCTGGCACATAAAGGGAACTCTGCCAAGTTTTGCTGAATTAACAATATTAGCATAAAACACTACATTTCAGGCACCAGTTACGTACTTCACATACATAAATTCATCTAATCTTCACAACAACCCTGAAAAGACTCATTACTGTTATTTCCATTTAACAGATCAGTTAACTGAGGCACAGAGAGGTTAAGCAACTTGCCCAAGGTCACAAAACTAACAGAGCCAGGATCTGAACTCCGGCAGTCCAATTCCAGAGTCTTCTCTCTACTATGATTACAAGTAGGTTGACATGAAGAGCTAGAGCTAAGAAAAGCAAGGGAGTACTACTGCAGTTCTGTGAGACACACAGCATCAGTGCCTTCTGAGCAAAGACCAAGAATCCACCTGCAGTTGAAGACAGTTAGGGTTCTTGATTCCTCGCAATGGAGTAGAACACACACCAAGGAGAACTGTAGGGCATCCCTATAAGGCTGTTAGAAAGGACTGATCACAGCATTGGGGCTTTTGCTAGGTTATTTGGGGGAGACACAGAGAAACTAGTCTGGCTTGGCTCTGTGAGCCGGATGGAGTCAGAAAGCTGGGAGTGTTCTACAATTGGGAGTCTTCATTTTTCTTATCTAGAAGATGAGAAGAACAGAGAGAAGCTAAAGCTGTGATGGGTAAAGCAGCAGTGGTCACTCCTATTAGCCAGGGCAGGGAGACGTGGGGTCATTTCTGTGGTCTGGATACTGGTCAGGTTTTTGTCTGTGTTCAGATATGGCTACACAGTGGTCTTGCTTTTGCCTTCATCTGTCTCAGTCACAGGATGGTCTTGGCTGATGCTGTTCTGAGAAACTCTTGAAATTCAACAGGAAAACACCATGGACCAATTATGGGTGTCAGAGCAGCCCAGGGGTCACGGGCTGCTTTTCTCTTTCTCAGCAATAAAACAAAATACATGGCTATACAGTTATAGAAGGCATCCCTCAGTGCCACAAATGGTTATGCGCTCCATTACCAACTGAAAGGCTGGTGAAATCCACCCGGATACCTCAGATGAAAGATCTGCTAATCTGCTGCCAAAAAGCCTCTACTCTGCACACATGCCATGAATGGCCCAACTGTAGCTGTACTGATAGTTACAGAACTTGACATTAATGTCAATAATATTCAAGTTTCACCAAGTGTCCTCTTCAGAATAGCAAGTCAGGCAAAAATGGGCAGCTTAAGGCCGGCAGACACCCCAGAACCCTTTCAAAACCCCCCAACTGTGGTCTGCCCTTTGTCACTCTCTTGTCTTAGTAGGCTGCTAAAGGCTAAGGCTGTGGTTTCTCCTAGAGTCTCTCCACCTGGGAGCACTAGGGAGGCTGGCAGGTCCACATGGCTAATTCACCATGGCTAGTTATTTTTCCAGACCATAAATGGCCTCCAACTCTTCCCTTTACTGACGCCCTGTGAAAGACCACCCCCCAGCCTCTTGCTCCATCATTTAAAGCAATCACATCTTTTACTTCTTCCAAGAAACACACTTGTTCCAAGAAACACACATTATCAGTTGTTTTTCCTGTTCAGGGATCTGTATCGCCACCCCCGAGGCTTCCCTACCCTCTTCCCCTTGCCCTACTTTATTTCAGTGGGTGAAACCCATCTATTTTTCCCTCCTCACTTCTCTGCTCCCTGGAGCCGCTTGTTTTTAGCATAGTCTAGTTTATTTACAGCTCATTCCAGCAGAGAATATTTCCATCAGGTGGATGTGCTTGGGAACAGCTTCCCAGCCAGTCAGCTAAGCCAGGACTTCACATGTCTATTTTGGTGTCATCCGAGTGGCCTGTGGGTCTCTTTCAGGGCCACACTGCCCCGTGGAATTTTGTCTGAGCTCAGGGTCCGCCTGAAAAAGCCCCAAAGGCTCTGCTGTAATGGAAACAAGTATGTGTGTGTGTGTGTGTGTGTGTGTGTGTGTGTGTGTAGCTGCCTCAGAAACACTATCTATCACGGAACTTCAGGATAATTTGCCCTGACTTAAAGACACCAAAGTCAATGTGTGTGGCCACTGCAGAGCCAAATTATACCTAGAAACAATGCCAAGGCCTATGTAGGCTGTCAGCAAACCTTTGGGAGTTCTTGCTAATTAATGCAGGTTTTGTTCTATGGAGTCAATACCTGCTCTTTAAAAGGGGACTTTCTGGAATGTTTTACTTCGAGAAACTGAGGCACATCCTTTGAAAGGGCTTCACTCCAACTTACTGTTGGAAATACAGGGACTTGAATCAATGAGTGTGAGTCCAAGTACAAACAGCCATGTGACCCGGCACAAGGTACTTCCTCAATCGACACTCAGCTTCCTTGTGTTTCTAGATAAGGAGCTTGGCCCAAACCATCCCCAAAGTCCTTTGTTACAAACATGATAATAGGACTACTTCTGTGTCTGCCTGCATCTTCCACCCATAAGACAAGCCCATCAATACACCACTAGAAGCAGCCGTTTCCATCTCTGCCTCCTGTGTCAGCATCAAGCAGCCCCCTCACACCAAGGAAGCACGCTGCTAGAAGCCACCAAAGGAAAGAAGTGACAGAATCATCTTGCTCAACAGGTTGGGAAAATGACAAGGACAGCTAATGATGCCAACAATGCTTCAGTTGCCCAGCCACTCAGTGGACCCTGCGGGTTTTTACTTTTTCCTCATAGTGCGTTTTGCGTCTTTCCCTGAAATTCCTCTGCAACTAAAACTCCTCTGCCACTAAGAGGAGGTAGAGAAGAGGAAGGAGGGTGAAGAGGCTGCTCTTGGGGGCTGAGTAAGCGCTCTGACAGGTGGTTGATCGCCTTAGCGTCAGGGAAGTTCTGAGATTCACTGGCTGCAATTTGCTCAGAGTTTTCCCTGTTTCAGATATTCTGGAAAAGTCTGCACCGCACAACATCCCTTCAACCCTCACAGGTAGACCACATACACCTTGAGAAAAGTTCTAATAGTTGAAGGTCACTCGTGCTTGTCTGAAAGGCCCTGGTGGAAGCTGGTCATCTTGCCCTTAGTCTCTGAGTGGACATGCGGGGCAAATGAGGATACAATCCACAAAGAATACATCTGGCTATGTGGCAGGGTGGCACTTCGGAGGTGGCTGCTTCTGGGATAGTGAGATGCATCCTTCAAGCTAGCCAGCCTGGAGATGAAAGGGTCTCGGCTACTGATGCCAAGGGCTGGCCTTAGCCCACAAAACGAATTTTACTTCACAGTCAGTTCAAAGAGCCTTTGCCAAGTGAGCAACATCTGCCAGCCTGCCACACTGAAGTCAAGGGCACAAGAGAGGCACACACATGTGCACATACACATTAGAGTGTATGCCAAGGTCCCCAACTCTGCCATCAGACCCTCTCTACAGTGCAATCCCAACACTGGCTGAGAAGTTTAAAACCTACAGGCTGCTGAAAGCTGCTAGAACAAATCTGCTTTCCAAGAGTCCTTTTTCCAAAACAAATACACACACACCAGCGCACACACACACACATGAAACTCACCCAAGCAGCATGCTGAGTAACACAGCAGTCCTGAGAGGGTGAAGAGATGAACGACGCTGAGTGACTGGCAGGTCATAGCGGGGCACGGCCCAGGCAGACTGGCCAGGGAACGCGAGCGGCAGACAGGCTGAGATTCGTCACCTGCCCACTCCGGGAGTGCTCTCGGCGCCCAGTCTGCTTGGCATTTGGAGAAGGATCCAGCCAATCACTGCTTTGATGTTGCTTCTGCCCGATACCTGGGGTCCAGACACCAGACATGGTCCCCTAGGAGCAGGAATGAGTGGTAACCCTGCTCTGGCCTCCGAGAAGAGCCCCACTGGGGGAGTCTTGAGAAGTTTTAAGAGTACCCTGGGCCCTGGGGTGGAGGTGCGCCTGGAAGCCCAGGGACACTGATGACGCCTGCCAACAGAGAAGAGCGGCATGAGCTGCCCAACAGGCTGCTTTTCCCTTGGCTCAAACACGCCACACCAGGACTTCTCCGGCCAGCCTCACACCCGCCCTCTACCAGGGCGCTCCGGGGAGGCTGTCCTCTGTTTCAGGGAAGACCTTGGCTGTCAAGAGCTCTGGACTCTTCCTGTGTCAGTGCCAAGGTGCTGCCAACAAAGCAAAACCTGATAGAAGTGTCTCTCCAAAGGGTACCTGGGACACACCAGAGAGCGTATAACTTTTAGATTAAGTCTATTTATCCAGCAATAAAGTGGCATCCACCAGATGCACGTGGAAGTCTGACTTTATAGTTGCGCCCAATGTGCCTGCACATTCACGTGTGCACGAATAAACACACATTACTTTAGATCAGAGAAGACAAGATTATCAGTAGCTGGCAATAGGCTCTGTTGTCTCAACCAGCCTAGTAAAGATCACAAGGCACTGGCAGATCAGGGGTAAAATTCTCACGTTCCACGCTGGAGACACAGGTGTGACTTAGGGCCAATGCACCCCACTACAGCCGTGACCTGTCTGTCAGCGGAGGTTTGTGTGTAGCTACGATGCTGAACAGGTTTCAGCTGAGCTTCCAGACTAAGATGGACTAGGAAGGCAGGCCTGGTGATCTGCAACTGAAAATCAGCCAACGAGAACCCTATGGATCACAACAGCCCGATGTGCTACCTATCACAGGGAAGGACCAGGCAGCGTTTCATGTCACTGTGCCTGGGGTCTCTATAAACTGGAGGCCAACTGGACTGCAACTTGCAGCAATAACAGTAGAGATTATAGGCTGTAATAGGAAAAATCAAACATTTTCTGTAAAGGGCTAATTCCTGCATATTTCAAGCTTTGTGGGCCCTATGGCTTCCGTCCCAGCTACTCAAGTTGTGCCTTTGTATCATCAAAACAGTGACAGACAACACATAAATGAATGAGTGTCACTGTGTTCCAATAAAACTTTATTTACAAAAATTAGAGTCTGGCTGGATTTGGCTGACCCCTGAGTTAGAACCTTCAAAACAAAGACCACTTCTAAACAGAAACTGAGAGACTTTGTAAAAACCAAACCCAAACTACAAGAAATACTGAAAGAAGTTCTTGGCTTTGGCTTAGAAGAACAAAACCACTAACTTTATATTTTAGAACTACACACTACTCAATACTCTACTCATTTAGGCCAGCCAAGTGGAAGGCTCCAAAGTAAATCACAGCTTTCATATGGAAAGAAGCAATCCAGTGATCATCATGAAAACTATGGTGTCATCATAATAAAAAGAGGGATGTACTACAGTCGTTATAGCCCTTCCAGATGGAGAGGAAGATGACAAGACTGGTAGTAATTAAAATTGGGTTTATAAATAGTTTATTAAGGGGGTTCATAGGGGCAGCTGTAAAGCACAACAAAGATGTATCATACCATTTCAAGAAATCTAACACACGAGTCTCAACAACTATAAAACCAGCTCTGAAAAAGGTGAAAAATCAACTCACAAAAAAGAGTGTCCCAGAACAGACTAATAAGAACAACAGAGAAAACATCAACATAAAAATAAACATATCACAATGGCAGCAGTGAACACATACCTATCAATAATTACATTGAATGTGAATGGACTGAATGCTCCAGTAAAGAGACACCGAGTGTCATCTTGGATCAAAAGACACGACCCATCTATATGTTGTCTACAAGAAACTCACTTGAGACCTAAAGACAGGAACAAACTGAAAATTAAAGGATGGAAGAATATATATCAAGCTAACAATGAACAAAGAAGAGCAGGGGTGGCAATTCTAATCTCAGACAAAATCAATTTTAATGTCAAATCCACCATCGTGGACAAAACAAAGACCACTTCTTAGATTCATTCATTCATTTATTCATTTACTCATTTATTCATTCATTCAGAAACACATACTGAGTGCCAAATGTTTGTAAGATACAACTAGCCACAGTTTCTGCTCTCAGAATCTGTCATTCAATGTTGTGGAAAGGATACAAGCTGTAGAGTTAGGCAGACGTTGGGCTTGCGTCCTGGCTTTGCTGTTTACTAGCAGTGTGACCTTGAGGAAGCTATTCACTCTCCCTGAGTCTCAGCTTCCATATAAAATGAGAATGGTGAAACCTACCTTGCTGGTTTGCTCTGAGAATTAGTGCTAAGGCACTTGACGTTCCTGGCACAGAGAACAAAAACCAAACTTGTTGCCACTGACTTGATTCCAACTCAGTGACCCTAAAGGACAGAATATAACTGCCCCACAGAGTTTCCAAGGAGCAGCTGGTGGATTTAAATTGCCAAGTTTGGGGTTAGCCACCAGGGCTCTTGGCACAAAGTAAACAAAAAAAACCACACCCACTGCCATTGACTTGATTCAAACTCACAGTGACCCTATAGGGCAGAGTAGAACTGTCCCATAGAGTTTCCAAGGAGCACCTGGTGGATTCAAGCTGCTGACCTTTAGTACTCAATCACTATGGCAACAGGATTTCCTGGCACAAAGTAGAGACACTTATATCAACATGTTCATGGGTAACCACTATAAGTGGTAGAAAAAGAAGAATGGCTAACATGGTGCTGGGAGTCTGGAGAGGCGTTCACAGGGAGGAAAGAGAAGTTCCAGTTGGGTAGGTGTGGTAGGAGTAAGAAATTAGGGAAGGCTTCTTGGAAAAGGTGGCATTTGAGCTGAATCTTGAAAGCAGCAATTTGCTGGCATCAAGATGAGAGTAACACTGGAGGAGAGGCATAGAACCTACCACTTTTCAAAGTCATCTCCCTTCCTTCTTCTCAGAAACAGCCTAAGACAAATGAGAAGGCAGCAGTGAGGAGACAGAGTGGTCAGCCCCAAGCAGCAGACAGTTGCAGACGTATCAGTGGCATCACTTTCCTTATTTCCTCTCTGCTGGGTCATATGCCTGCAGCACTTCATTTTTCAAACCTCATTCCCTTGGAAATGGAAGTTTTGCCACTTGTAGCACCAAATGCATTTAGATTTTTACCACTTGGGATCAAACTTTTTCTGAAACACATGTAAAATACCTAGCTGGCCATATGTTTGTCTCATTACTGTTGGAATGCACACAACTGGACTGGAAGACTGCTGAGGTCCCATCCTACTCTGAGGGTGTTGGAATCTCTATTTTGAATCTGCTGACTCAGGCTCCTGCAGACCATTAAGACAGCAAATAATGGCACAGATTCTGGTGGCATAGTGGTTAGGAGCTACGGCTGCTAACCAAAAGGTTGACAGTTCAAATCCACCAGGCAGTTTTTGGAAACCCTATGGGGCAGTTCTATTCTGTCCTACAGGGTAACTATGAATGGGATGCAAAGGGTTTGGTTTGGTTTTGTGTTCCTGTCCATAGGAACCTGGAAACCTGGTGGCATAGTGATTGAGTGCTTTGGCTGCTAACCCAAATGTTGACAGTTCAAATACACCAGGTGCTTCTTGGAAATCCTACAGCAGTTCTTCTCTGACCTATAGGGTCGCTATGAGTTGGAATTGACTCTACAGCAGTGACTTTTACAGGAGCCTTGTCCACACAGTTGTTAAGTGCTATGGCTAGTAACCAAAAGATTGACAGCTCAAATTTGCCAGCCCTCCTTGGAAACCACACAGGGCAATTCTACTCTGTTCTAGGCTGGCTATGAGTGGGAATTGATTCAATGTCAATGTTTCTTTTTCCCTCCAAAGCTCTGTCTCTCCCTCTTGTTTGTCCCTGATGTCTCCTAGCAGCGACACTGTGGAGGGTTTTTACTT
Source organism: Heterohyrax brucei (assembly GCA_028571685.1). Taxonomy (NCBI): domain Eukaryota; kingdom Metazoa; phylum Chordata; class Mammalia; order Hyracoidea; family Procaviidae; genus Heterohyrax; species Heterohyrax brucei. The sequence continues at coordinate 24,652,589 of CM053149.1, read as the reverse complement.
CCAGTTTTCAGTGGGATGACACACTCAAAGCCCTGAAGGAGAAAAACTTCCAACCAAGAGTTATATATCCTGTAAAACTGTGTCTCAAATATGACAGAGAAATTAAGACATTCACAGATAAACAGAAGCTTAAAAACTTTGTAAAAGCCAAACCAAAACTACAAGAAATACTGAAAGAAATTCTTTGCTTACAAAAATAAAAACATTAAGTATATACTTAAGGAGGCAATGTACAACACAGCATCTAGAATCCTACTCACTTAGGGAAGTCAATAAGCTCAATCAAAAATATATTATTAAAAAAAGCAAACCAGCAATCTTAACACAAAAACTATGATATCACCACACTAAAAAGAGAGATATATTACAGTACGTATAAGACTTTCAGATGGAGAGGAAATTAAAAAGATATGCAAAAGTTAAAGTCTGGCTTAAACTTAGAATTGTAAGGGGGGTGGGGTCTTAGGGATAGCCGCAAAGCAAAATAATAGAGCAACATATCAAAACAGGAAACACAATACAGGAATCTAAGAAACACAAAGCCAACACTGAAAAAGAAGATAAGTCAACGCATAAAGAAGAATGACTCAGAACAGAATATTAAGAACATAGAAAACACCAACACAAAGAAGAATGCATCAAAATGACAGCACTAAACACATACCTATCAATAACTACACTGAATGTAAATGGACTGAATGCTCCAATAAAGAGACAATGAGTGACATCGTGGATCAAAAGATATGACCCATCTATATGTAGCTTACAAGAAACACACCTTGGACTCAAAGATATGAACAAACTGAAAATCAAAGGATGGAAAAATACATACCAGGGCAACAACATATAAAGAAGAGCAGGATTGGCAATACTAATCTCCGATAAAACAGATTTTAATGTAAGATCCACCATCATGCCCAAGGATGGTCGCTACTTATTGCTGAAAGTTTCAGTACATAAACAGAATATAACAATATTAAATATTTATGCACTCAATGCCAGAGCATCTAAATGCATTGAACAAACACTGACTACATTGAAAAATGACATGAATCACTCCACAGTAGTAGTTGGAAACTTCAACACTCCACTTTCAGTAACGGACAGACCATCCAGGAAAACACTCAGTAAAGACACAGAGGATCTTATTGCGACAATCAACCAACTAGACTTCACCAACACATACTGAACTTTTTACCCATCAACAGGTAAGTATAGCTCTTCTCCAATGCACAAAGAACATTTTCCAGAGTAGATCTCGTGTTACGATGTAAAGCAAGTCTCAACAAAATCCAAACCATTGAATTACTGCAAAGCATCTTCTCAGACCATAAGGCCGTAAAGTTGAAATCAACAGCAGAAAAATCACAGACAGAAATTCGAATTCATGGAAAGTGAACAACCCGTTGTTCAAAAAGCCATGAGTTATAGAAAAACTCAAGGATGAAATAAAGAAATTTATGCATTCAAATGAAAATGAAAACACATCCTACCAGAACTTATGGGATACAGCCAAAGCAGTGCTCACAGGTTAATTTATTTCTATAAAAGCACACATCTGGAAGGAAGAAAGGGCCAAACTAAAGAACTAAACTTGCAGTTGAACAAGCAGAAAGAGAGCAAAAGAGGAACCCCTCATGCACCAGAAGACAATAGAGAACAAACATTAGAACAGAACTAAATGAATTAGAGAACAGAAGAACAACTGAAATAAAAAACTAACAACTACTGAAAAAAAAAACTAACAAAACCAGTTTTCATGGGGGACTTGCAGGTTTGGGGCAGTCACTTTCCACCAAGGTCATACAGCTACTCAAATCCAGGATGCCAGGATCCTTGCATCCCTGTGCCTGGGGCTCCCCATCCACTAGATAGGTCCAGAGGCTATGTTTAGCCAGCTATGTTTAGGGGGTAGATTTCCACAGTTTTTCTGCTTCCAGACCTCACTGCCCTGGTGCAAGGAAGCTGGAAACTGCCTTCTTCCTCCCCTCTGGCTTCTAAAAGGCTCTGGGCTTTAAGGGCCCATCTGGCTGCCTGGAATAGTGTGCAAATACCACAGAGGTTGGAGAGATCTACTCTCAGGGCTTTCCGTGAGGATGCAAAACAGCTGCTTCTTGTTGCCAAGGGTTCACTTACTGAGGCTGCTGAAAACTGCTTTCTGGATAGGTAACTGGTTCCCGCCCTGGGGAATACCCACTTGCCTGCTACTTGACACTCTCCTTACACTCCCAGGCCAGCATCTAGGAGTCTGGTGGAGCAATGGTTAAAGCTCAGCTACTGAAAATCACTGAATGAAAGCCTGACAACCTACCCAACCAGCAGTCTGTGTCCATAAGATTTACAGCCTTGGAAGCCCTTGGGGCAGTTCTACTCTGTTCTTTTGGATCCCTATGAGTCAGAATCAACCACAGAGGGTTTGGTTTGGGGATCTCAATTGCATCTGTAGACTAACAGAATCCATTTTAATCCTAATGGCCTTGAATTCTCTGCTCCCGAGAAGATTCAAGGACAGCTGTAGCCCTAGGAGCTCAGGAGCCAGCCTGATGCTTCTCACACTTCCTTGTGTGTGCAAATTACCTGGGGACTTAACCAAGGTCTGCTTAACATGCAGACCCTGATTCAGTACATCTGGACTGGAACCTGAAATTCTGCGTTTCCAACAAACTCCCCAAAGATGCCTGCCCAGGGACCACATTTTGAGCAGGAAGGTTCCAGAATGGACTGCGTTCTACACACTGTAGCAGGCCCGTGACCAAAGGGTTCCAACCTTCCCACATAAGCCTCAGCTCCTCTGCAAGTCCCCACCAGGCTCATTAGAGCTGTGCCACCATTCCAGGGAAGACTTGGCAGTAGCTCATCCCCCTTGAACCCATCCAAAGACAAGAGGTCCAGGAGTGAGGGGAGGGTTTGTGTACAGCCACAGAACCAGGGCTGACAGGGGCCTTGAACAGTAACGCCCACCATGTATGAAACAGTCTGCCGTGCAGGACAGCCATGAGGACACAGCCCACGGCCACTAAGTGGGAGATGCTCTCTTTGCTCAAATCCTGGCTTGTTGTTCATTTCTCTCTGCTTCCTTCTCACACAGAGAGAAGGCCATAGCCTCCATTTGTCCAGACTACATTTCTGGTTAGTTGCAATGGAACTGCCAACCTTTCTGTTAGCAGCCAAGTACTTTACCATCTGTGTCACCCAGAGTGTCCACCTAGCTAGTGGGCCATTTCTAATTGCTTCTTTCTCATGCATATCTTAACATCCACTTGTCCAGCCAGCATTTCTTAGTCCCCAGCAAACCAAGTGCAGTGGAGTTGATCATATTACAGCATTTACTTCCAAAATCTGTGCTCACCCACTGATGTTGATGCAATTCTGACTCATAAAGACTCTATAGGACAGAGCAGACCTATCCCATAGCACTTCCGAGGAGTGCCTGGTAGATTCGAACTGCTGACCTTTTGGTTACCAGCCATAACACTTAACCACTACGACACCAGGGTTTCCAAAGTCCATGCAAATGGTAACAACTGAGCTGGACAAAATGGCCCCAGACAAACTCAGCTCTCTGACCCTTAGCTCTACTCACAGGTATGTTCTGGAAAGTTCAGTCCAGTGAGGGAGCTGAAAGCTATCTATTCCATTAAGTTCCTGGCTTCTCTTTCAGAGCCGTGTGTGAGAAATGCCCAAGACAAGGCCCAGTGAAGGGGCCACGCACAGGACGGAGGCAGAGGGAGCCAATCCACGCGGCTACTGCACAGCTGTTTCCTCCGTGTGTTGGTTCCGATGCCAAGGCTCATGGGCAGAACAGACTGACCATCCTGCTCCATTCTTACTATTTTGCTTTTTCTCTCATTTCCTATAATGTTTTTCTTGTTCTTTTTCTCTCTGCGTCTCTGTCTTAACTCTTTCTTTCTTTCTATTTCTCTGTCTCTAACACTTTCCCTGTTTCTCTTTTTACCTCTCTTTAGTCTCCCTCTCTGCCCATATCCTTCCACTACTGTATTTTCTGTCTGTCTGTCTGTCTGTCTCTGTCTCCACCATTCCAAGCACTACTAGTTGAATTTCATAACTCAAACGCCTGGATGTCTGCGCTGACACCTTGTAACTGCTCTTCAGCCAAGTGTGCCAACCTAAGTGTGAGAAACCCTGTTCTTTGGCCCTGGCATGGCCAGTACCTGCTGTGTGACCTTGGGCAACTCACTGCTCCTCTCTGAACCTTAGTTTTCCCATATGTAAAATGGAAGCATTGAACCAGAGGAACGTAAGCTCTTCCTAGCTCTGACTTCTTCCAATGTCCAAGATTCCTGAGACCTAAAGGCTCCCTCATAGGGGCCCAGGGCAGAGACTATCTGGGGATGGCCAATACCTCTTCTCCCCTAGTGCACAGCTCTTGTCCTCAAGCAGCTGGCCAGCTGAATTCCCTGCAGTAGCTTTCCCAGGCACCAGCTCACCACAGCAGAGCAGGCTGCACAAATCTAATTCACAGTATAAGTATCCAGGGCCTCCTGCAGCTGACAGCAGGTGTCATATTCACAGTATTTTGTCTTAATTGTGGCTCTGGAATTCATCAGCCAGGCTAGAATACCACTTCTGGACTATTACATCCCTGGGCACTGTTCCAGAAGCTTCTGTGTCCACCACTGCTGCACACAGACCTAGGTCTCACAATCTAGGGCCAAAACTGGTCTGCCTCGAACTCTCTCTGCTGTGTCCTCAGCAGAAGAGACTTGACCCAGGGGCCTGGAGTTCCCAGTGCAAGGCAAATACATATATATATTTGGGAGCACAGCCTAGGTTTCCCCCAGCCCTTGAGCACCCCAAGCATGGTACCCAATCTCAAAACCTGGGAAGGCATAACAGGCTTGGAACAAGCAGCTCCTACCTTTTCACCTCCAGATCCAATATTCTGTTTATTCAGGAGAGCCCTGTAATAGATCTACATAAGCCCACAAATATGTATTGAGCACCTACTATGTGCCAAGCTATGCTGCTATGCAGCCAGCATACAGAGATGAATATGCCCATGGTCTTCCCTCTGGAGACAAAGAGTTTTCATTACATGTGCTAATGCAAAATGATTGGTACAGACTGCCTGTACCACTGTTATGGAAGATTCTGAGGAAAGAGGACCATGGTGTGTCAGGATTGTCCTCTTTGAGTTTGGGGGGCGGGAATGGGCATCTGTACTGCATACCTGCTGACCCTTTGTTAGCAATATTTTCCTCGTGAAACAATGGCCACAGGTGAGGTCAGCACTGGCCACAAATCACTGGATTTAACACTTAAAGTGTGGCCTTCCCCACTTGACAGAGACAACTCACTCTTGGAGAAGCCAAGCCTGGGTCACATAGGCAGTACAGGGTGGACTCAGAGTTCAAAGGCAGTCTCACACACAGCCCTGCGAGGAGGTGGCCTCCCGGTGGTCCTCTCATCCTGCCCCTGGGGACAGTCCAGCGGATCCAGGACCACTCCCCACCTTCCTGCTGCGATGCTCTTGAGGGCCAGAGGGCAACGGCCCTTCCCTGGCCAGGTGGCTGCCTCTGACTTTGTATCACATGATCTCCTCGGAGCTGGGGATGTGCAGAGACAGAGTGCCATGGCTGTCGTTACGTCGGCTCTGACTCACAGCAGCACTGTGCACAGCGGCACGCAACACGGCCTGGTCCCGCAGCACCCTCACCATCACCGCCGCACTCGAGCCCACTGCTGCTGCGGCTGGTCCACCCACTGCATGGAGGGTCTTCCTCTTTTTCATGGACCCTCTGCTTTTCCAAGCACCAAGTCCTTCTCCAGAGACTGACCCAGGAGGTAACACGTCCAAAGTACGTAAGGTGAAGTCTCGTCATTCTCTCTTCTAAGGAGCATTCTGGTGACACGTCTTCCAAGACAGATTTGTTCTTCTGGCAATCCATGCCAGGCAAGTGCCGTCGAGTCAGCAATCCATAGTATATTCAATATTCTTTGCCAACACATGCGGAGACAGAAAACATCCCCCAGATATGTGCTCCCCTTCCACAAGCCAGGGCCATCACTGAGAAGTGGTCACCCTTCCCAGCCTCCTGTGCAGAGATGCAGGGGTCTACCAGCTCTGTCTGCAGGCCCAGGATTTGAGCTCTGGGGGGTGGGGAGGAGTACCACCAGGTGGAAGGTGCCTACATGCCTGAATCTCACAATGGAGGTCAGCATACCCAGCCAAGGACACGGCACTGTTTGGTCAGAAGAAAACAAATTTTGATCGTAGCCCATCACTAAAATGTTGATGTTTATTTGTTATAGCAAATGTCATTTACTCTAATTTGATGTTCCTCAAAGCTTGGTCCCTGGGTCAGCAGCAGCAGCATACCCTGGGGGCTATTAGGACTGCAGATTCTCAGTCTTGTCCCTGACCTACTGAATCTGAAGGAGTCCCTGAGTGGCATAAACACTGGGCTACTGACCTACCCAGAGGTGCCTCGGAAGAAAGGACTGGTGAACTACTTCTGAAAGGTCACAGCCATGAAAGCCATATTAGACTGCCAGGAGTCCAAACTGATTCCACAGCAACTGGTTTGAGGGTTTTTTTTGTTTTTTTTTTTTTTGGTGTATGAGGCCTAGAAATCTGTGTTTTCTCAAACTCTGGGGTCATCTGAGGATGCACACTCAAGTTTGAGGCCTCATCCCTAAACTGATACTGGCATTAGTCCCTACCCTAACAAGCAAGTGAGCCAATCTTTCCCTGGAGAGCACACTCAGCTTGCTGCATGAGTGACACTGCCCATCACGTGAGCTCTTCTGGCTCCCTGGACGGAGGTCACATCCACATTCTCTCCCTGTCTATGAGGCCTGAGTGATGGTTCCCCATTCTGGGCTTCACGGTAAAGGCCTCTAGCTATTGAAAGATGGAGGCAGCTTTTTCCAGTTTAAACAAATGGGAACCAGCATTGTGATGACACAATGGGATAAAATGGGGATGTTCTCAGAAAGTGCAGGACATGGAATGGCCATATTTATATACTATCTTCTACCATAATGCCCCGAGGTAAAAACTGTCACATGGTTAAAAACCAAGGCCTTGAATATTCCATTACAGCTTCAAGGTCATGCAGAGCCTAAAAATAAAGTTCAGCTACTGATTCTCACTGGATTTGAGTCTTATTTTCTAAAGGTCTTCTGTAGATGGAGTGGCAGGGAGGGGGTGGTACACCCATTTGCTGAATGATACGCAGGAAAAAAACCCAAACCAAACCTGTTACCACTGAGTCAATTTCAACTCACAGCAGCACTATTGGGCAGAGTAGAACTGCCCTCTGGAGTCTCCTAGGAGCAGCTAATGAATTCAAACTGCTGACCTTTTGGTTAGTAGTCATTGCTCTTAACCACTGTGCCACCACGGCTCCCATGTAGAAAAGGATGGAAAAAGGTGTAGGAGTGAGTGAGTGGTGTTCTCCCCATAACCATCCCAAGTCCCCCATGTCTCCTTTTTCTGTCTTACTCAACTCTTTCTAAACAGAACCCAAACCCACTGCTGCGAGTCAATTCCAACTCATAGCAACTCCGTGGGACACAGCAGAACTGCTCCCATAGAGTTTCTAAGGAGCTTCTGGAGGATTTGAACTGCTGAACTTTTGGTTAGTAGATGTAGCACTTAATCTCTATGTTACTGGGATTTACTTCTAAATGAAGCAGAGGGGAGAACAATATTTACTAAACCCTGGAACGAACCAGCAGCTGTACTGGCTCATTCCTTATCTCACTGAATCCTTGTAGGCATTGAAGCTGATCTCACCACTTCCTTTGCAGACACAGAAAACACCCCACAGAAGCGCATGGTCCAGGAGAACTACTGAGTCAGCCGAGTCAGCCCCTACAGCCTTCATACCCACAGACTCAGCACTGACTTAACTGTGCTGAAAGGCCCTCTGGATATGCCCACGATATGCCCACCTGCACCATTCAGATCAGGTTCCTCTCAGGATCAGGATGGGAGGTTGGCTTTCATTTTTTACTCCATAGTCTCTTGTTGGTGTTGGTAGGTGCCATCAAGTTAAATCCAACACATAGCGACCCTTTGAACAACAGAACAAAACATTGCCTAGTCCTGCACCATGCCCCCTTTGAGTGCCTTCCAACCTCAGGGGCTCATCTTCCAGACTATAACTGATAACATTCCGCTGCCATTCATAAGGTTTTCTCTGGCTACTTCTTTTCAGAAGTAGACTGCCGGGTCCTTCTTCCTAGTCCATCTTAGTCTGGAAGCTCATCTGAAACCTGTCCACCACGGTGACCTTGCTGGTGTTTAAACATCAGTGACATAGCTTCCAGCATCAGAGCAACACACACACCCTGGAGAAGTGGGGGTTGTATGCTGCTGGACAGGTTGAATTGATTTTACAACAACCATGCAGTACTTTTGTCATTTTGACTGGCATCTCTTTGGGGATAAGGGGCTGTTCCCCAGGCCAGAAGAAGCTGGTTTCCAGGGCAGTATTTACACATGAAGCAAGATGATTGGTCCATGCTCTGAAGCCTTGGGAAAAAGGGAAAAGCTTCAGGAAGAAATCATAGGAAAAGCTGTGGTTCCTGGGGATAGTCTCATTGATGACCCTTTGCTCAAACGTCGTTTCTCCCTGCCAACCGCCTGTCTATACCTTTGAGTCCTTTATTTCTGTGGACTAGCAGGCAAACTGACGGAGGCCTATGTTGGTGGAGCCCATAACTTGCTCCTCCTAACAGGTGTGTGGCAAGCTCACAGATGCAGAAGACAGAACTCCAAGGAAAGGGAAGAGCAGCAGCAGCAACTAGACTCAAGGATCTTTTGAGAGACCAATGATGGAAGGACATTCAGTGAGCTCTCAACATCCTTATTTGGTCCCTACAACCACTCTGTAAGGTGAGTGTTAGTTTTATTGTCCTCACTTTCAAACAAAGGTCACATACCTAAGGTCACATACAACCAAGTACGTAGGAGAGTCCAGACTGAATACAGATGTCTGATCCTGGAGCCTTCCAGAGATTCTGCTGTTAGTGGCGACTCCACCACTACCATCCAGAGAACAAGCAGCAAACCTCAGAAAAGAATGTTATCTGGAGAAGCCAGGCAATCCCTATGTAACACAAATGGTTAATAATGCACTTGGCTGCTAATCAAAGGTTGGAGGTTCAAATCTACCCACAGGCATCTTGGAAGAAAGTCCTGATGACTGACTTCCTAAAAATCAACCGCTGAAAACCCTGTGAAGCACAGTTCTATCCCAACACACACAGGGTCACAACAAGCTGGAATCAACTCGACAACAGCTTGTTTCAACACGCCAGAGGTGCTGCCTCAGCCAGAGGGCTGGAAGGGTTTACCAACACACAGACCACGCCTATCACGGATTAAACTGCATCCCCCAAAAATACGTGTGTTAATTTGGCTATGTCATGATTCCCAACACTATGTGGTAGTCATTGTCATTGATTTTGTCATCTGATGTGTTTTTCCTATCTGTGGTAAATCGTAAATCCTACCTTTACGGCATTAATGAGGTGGGATAAGCAGCACGTATGTTGATGAGGTAGGATTCAATCTATAAGGCAGGACTGTGTCTTGAGCCAATATCTTTAGAGATATAAAAAAGAAGCCAGCAGACAGACAGGGGACTCTCATACCAATAAGAAAGCAGTGCCAGAAGCAGAGTGAGCCCTTTGGACCCAGGGTTCCTGTGCAGAGAAACATCTAGTCCTGGGGAAGATTGACAAGAGGGACCTTCCTCTAGAGCCCACTGAGAGGGAAATCCTTCCTCTGGAGCTGATGCCCTGAATTTGAACTTGCAGTCTTCCAGACAATGAGAAAATAAACTTGTTAAAGCCATCCACTTTGGCATTTTTGTTACAGCAGCAGTAGATAGCTAAGAAGCCTTTCAAAAGCAAACACTACAATTACACATCTTTGGATCCTGGTTTCCTTGTAAATATAGGTAGTAGACAATTTTGGTTGTCTTACTGAGTACCACTATCCCCAACCCCTAGGCAGCACCCCAGTTCTCCTTCACACTGAAGTTCATGTTCTCAAGGAAAGACCAGGATGCTCTAAAGTCCTCTGAGCCCCCTGGTTCCTCATTTCAGCATGTTCTGGGGACCTGCTGCTCCCCCTACCTTTGACCTGAAAGTATCCCTGCCACAGAGAAGGTTTATGTGATTGTGACTGCATCAAACATGCATTTATCTTTGAATAATTGACTCTGCAAGGTATAGATCAGCAACGCACTTTGAAATCCAACAAGAAATGAGATGTATTGACGCATATGTAATAGAGTAGATAAATAAGAAAACAAAATCATACTCATTGCCATTGTGTTGATTCCAACTATTGTGACCCCATGGGGCAAAGCAGAACTGCCCTTTAGAGTTTCCAAGGTGCAGCTGGCAGATTCAAACTGCCAAGCTTTTGGCTAGCAGCTGAGCTCTTAACCACTGTACCATAAGGGCTCCAAAATTAAGTAGAGCTAGTCAATGTTAATGACTGCAAAACCTACATGGTCGGCATGTTAGTAAAGCCACAACAATTTTCCTCCCACTCTTCTAAATGTTTGACATTTTTCATAATAAAAAATTATTTTAAAAAAAAAATCAAATGGGCATTAGAGAACCAGTTGTATCTCTACAAAGGTCAGGATGGGAGGGGGGTCCAAGTTTCTTGCTGGCAAAGATCTGGGGCCCTCAAAGCCGCACAGAGCTCTGGAGCAGCACTCAGATCCTCACAAACACAACAAGAGTGTTCTCTTTCTGCTCACCATAGGAATGCCTTGAGAAAGGGAGAGTCTGCCCAGGCAACAGAGGTGAAAGAAACAGCGTTGGCCATGATTTTACAGTTAAGTCGTGTATGAAAAATGACTCCTTTGTGTGTAAGATTCAAGGAGACAAATCTACCCCTCTTCCTCCCTACAAGAGAAACTTTTTGGATTTTGTTACGGATTGAATTATGTTCCCCCAAAATATGTGTTGTCAATCCTAATCTCTACACCTGTGGTTGTAATTCCATTTGGGAATGGGTTGTTTTTGTTGCGTTTATGAGGCAGGATTACTGCAGGTGTATCTTGAGTCAGCCTCTTTTGCAATATAAAAGAGATTAGATAAGTGGGCAGAGCAGAGACTGGGAAAAAGCATGCCAAACCACAGGAAGGTTACCCAAGAGCAGAACCTCAAGGATCTTCCTACAGAGCCAAGAAAGAGAGAAAGCCTGACCCCAGAGCCGGCATGCTACATTTAGACTTCCAGCCTCTAAATAAGCAACATCATGATAACGGAGAAAAGAGTGGCACTGTCAAGGACTTCATCTCACTTGGCTCCACAATCAATGCCCAAGGAAGCAGAGGTCAAGAAATTAAATGATGCATTGCACTGGGCAAATCTGCTGCAAAAGGCCTCTTTAAAATGTTAGAGAGCAAAGATGTCACTTTGAGGACTAAGGTGTGCCTTGAGGGGACTCAGTTCCTGAAATTCAGGGATATCATTGAGGGAACTCTGTCCCTAAAATTCAGAGAGGTCATCTTCCAATGATCGGACCTTGCCATTAACTGAAAACAGCTTGGTATGCATGCCCACAGGGATGACCAAAAACAGCCTGGTAGACCCCACTCAGTCTAAACATAAAATCATAAATAAATTTATGACTGCCATCCCATCCTCCTAATCAAAGCCCTTCCCTTATCAAAATCTTGACCATAAACAAACATTACTCCCCCTTCTAATCAACACTTCTTCCTAATCAGACCATAAATCCCCTAACTGGAATTTCTTGCTACCTGTCTTTTCTTTCTTTCCTTATCCAACCATAAACTCCCCCTCACTCCACACCACCTCATCAGAACTTTAAAACTATAAAAAACTTGCCCTACTGGGGAGAGGTAGGCTGAGCCACCCTCAGCTCAGACCCCACTCTCTTTCTCTTTGAATAAACTTCACTGGACCCTTGGTCTCCCCAACATGCCTGACCCAAGCCATGGTGTTTGCAGTTGCGTCGTATGCATGTCAAAGCTAGACAATGAATAAGGAAGAAAGAACAATTGGTGCATTTGAATTACAGTGTTGGTAAAGAATATTGAATGTATCATGGGCTGCCAGAAGAGCGAACAAATCTATCCTGGGAGAAATACAGCCAGAATGCTCCTTAGCAGCAAGGATGGCAAAACTTCATCTCACATAATTTTAACATGTTATCAGGAGGGATCAGTTCCTGGAGAAGGACATCATGCTTATCAAAGTAGAGCATAAGTGTATAATAAGAAGAAGATCCTTCAAGGAGAGGGACTGACACAGTGGCTGCAACAGTGGACTCAAGCGTAACAACTGTGAGGCTAGTTCAAGACCGGGCAGTGAGTCCTTCTGCTGTACACAGGGTTGCTAGGAATGGAACTGACTTGATGCCACAGCAGCCTCCTAAACTGTGAGAAATAAACAGCTGTTTGTTAAAGCCAGCCACCTATGGTGTTTGTGCTACAGCAGCTTTAGATAACTAAGACAACCCTTATCTAGAGGAAGGCATCTGCTTTCTGAGTTCAAGTTCTAATTTAACCAAATGGCATATGGCAGAGAGGAAGGAGGAGACAGTGTTATTAGGAGCCAGGGAAATAAAGAAAGCGCCCAGTGGCTGGCTAGGCCTTGGCTCTGAATTTGATTACAGAAAGCAGCATAAATCAGTGAGCGTTATTAAATCTCCTGCTGCAGCTTGACAGGGGAGGCTTCAGGAGAGCTGGCTCTGGGTCAGAGGTAAAACTGTGCAGCTGCATCAGGCCCACAGGTGGACTATTTCCAATATTCACTTACAACTGTCCTCAGTGGAAAGACCCTAGCTTTCCGGCAGCCAAATTTCTACGGCTTCATTTATCCATGGTGAAATTTTAGCTCTATGGGCTAAAACTTGGCGTTCCAAACCACATGGCCCACTTAACTCTTTCCCCCATACCTTCCATCTCTGCCCCCAGCACCTCCAGTGTTTGTTAGTGACGGGTCCACAGCAGGGAGGAATGCTGCGTCCTTGGGAGTCCCCCGGCTCCCCACTGGCACAGACCTGTTAATGTCTGCTGAGTCACTCAAACTCCTGGATTCCCTGTCTCAGGAAAGTTCTCCGACCCTTTTGAACTCAATGGAGCAACAGAGCTTCTCAGTTGAGTAACCTGGCTTTTCATAACACTGTAATTGCGTGATTCCACTGTCTTTGAGGAAACCCCTGAGTAATGTAAATGGTTAACATGCTCCACTACTAACTCAGACGTTGGAGGTTTGAACCCATCCAGAGGCACCATAGAAGAAAGGCCTGGCAACCTACATCCCCCAAAACAGCTGTTGAAAATCCTGTGGAGCTTAGTTCTTCTCTGACACACATGGGGTCGCCATGAGTTGGAGACACGTCAACAGCAAGTCTCTGTGAGTGGGATCATTCTGGAAATTCTCTGATATTTTGATTCTCATTGTTGCTTTGGTTCTAACAGGCTTATAGAAACAGAGAACTCCCCACCTGCACTCCAGATGAGAGGCTTTACTATACCTGGTACCGCATTTAAGTTTTTAGAATAGGTAATGTATACATGTGATTTGCAACTCTCTCTCCTATAAGGGAGTCCCCCCCAGCCATCCACTTCCTATATATACCTCCAAGGAACACATCATACATATACAAGAGATATGTAAATACACCATGTCTTCCTTTATTCAAAGGGTTGCATACTTCCTCTTGGTTTCTTCACTTTACAGCATTTCTAAGAAATTTGTCTGCATAATTGCAAAATGCATTCACCTTTCTTTTTATGGCTGTGTAATATGCATTCATTTGAATGAACCCTGATTTGTTCAGTCTGGCAGTATAGATGGGTATTGGGCTGGTTCATAGATCTTTGCTGATGCCAACATGTATACAATAAAATGGCCCTCTGCATACAACTTTGTATACATCTGTGCATCCACTGGATGAATTCCTAAAGGTAGAATTGCCTGCCTAGCCAAAGAGCACGGGCATTTGTAATTTAGACCACGTGGCCTACCTGGTTTCCACCAAGTGTCCATCAATCCATGGACCCTCCCACCAGGAGTGGCTAAGAGCACCTTTTCCACAAACCCCAGTCAGTAGAGTATGGTGACAGACTTTTTGGATTTTGCCCATTGGATAGGTTGACAATAGTATTTTAGTGTGGTTTTAATTTACATGTCTTTTACAGTGAATGGAAACTCTGGTGGAATAGTGGTTAACTGCTATGACTCGTAGCTAGAAGGTCAGTAGTTCAAATCCCATGAAATGCTCCTTGGAAACCATATAGGGAAGTTCTGCTCTGTCCTATAGGGTTGCCATGAGTCAGAATAGACTCAATGGTAATGGGTTTGGAATTTTTTATAGTGAATGAAGCTGAGGATATTTTCACATGTTTAGGAATCATTTTTTTGTTTTGTTTTACATTCTCATTGGGTTGTCAGTCTTTTGTTTTCTTAATTATAAAGAAATTAGCAATTTTATTATACAAGTTGCAAATATTTTTCCCAGTTTAGCCTGGGCTTTTGATTTTATCTATGCCAGGCACAAATTTTTTATTTTTATGTGGCTCAATCTGTTGCATAAGACCATTTTTAAATAGCTTCTGGATTAAGTTTTACAAAAAAAATAAAATAAAACCTTCCCCCAGTTTCTTCTAACCCTTTTATAGTTTTATATTTGAATCTTATTTCCTTTGGAACTTATTTTAGTGTAAGGTATTAGTGTGTTTGTGTTTGTTTTCTGGAAGACAGCTTACCTGTCGTCTACAGCAGAAAGCAGAAGCATCCTTTAAACTATCTCTGTGTAACCTGCGCAGTCCGCAGGTGGTGCCAGTGGTCTGCACTTGACTGCTAACCTCGAGTTTGGCGGTTCAAATCCACCAAGCGCTACCGCGAAAGAAAAGGCCTGCTTATAGGCTTCCACTAAGGTTGCAATCAAGAAAACCCCACATGTGGTTGCCATTAGTGGGTATCACCTCAACAGCAACTAACAGTAACAGCAACATATACCCTGCAAAGGTCAGTTATCACAACACTCAGTAACACCTATGCAGCAATTACTATATGCCAAGCACTGGGATGCAACAGCCACAAAGGTTATTAATATTTTTCCATTTGACATATAAGTAAACTGAGCCTGAAAGAAGTACCCAGATAAACAGTGAAGTCATGACTTGAACCCAAGAGCATCATCTCCTTAATTTCTCTCATCTCACACAAACTCCAACTATTTGAACACAGTGAGACACATCCTGTGACCCCATTACTCCGTACTAATGATTTCATCTGTGCTATTTTAACATAAAGAGATTGAGTTCCTTGAGTTAGGTTGTTTAATGAAGCTCGTTTTTCACTATAGCAGCCAAGTACATAGTTGTTGCTGTTAGGTACCACTGAGTCAGCTCCAACCAACAGTGAACCTATGCAATAGAACGAAATACCTGCCCTGTCTTCCACCATGTCCACAATTGTTTTTATGCTTAAGCTTATTGTTAGCCACTGTGTCAATCCATCTCCTTGAGAGTCTTCCACTTTTTTGCCAACACTCCACCAAGCATGATGTCCTTCTCCAGAGACTGATCTCTCCTGACATATCCAAAGTATGTAAGATGCAGTCTCTCTGTCTCTGCTTTCAAGGAGCATTCTTGTTATACTTCTTCCAGGACAGATCTGTTTGTTCTTTTGGCGGCCCGTGGGACACTCGACATTCTTCTCCAACACCATAATTCAAAGGCTTCAGTTCTTCTTCTATTTTTCTTATTCACTGTCCAAAGTACATAGTAAGAAGTGCAATAAACACTGGTCCTTTGATTGCTAGAAAGTATCTCAAATACTACATATCACAAGTGACAACCAACAAGTTGTCATTAAGTTGATTCCAACTCATCGTGGTCCCATGTGTGTCATAGTAGAGCTGCGCTCCATTGGAGTTTCAGTGGCTGACTTTTCAGAAGTCAATTACCAGGCATCTCTTCTGAGGTCCCTCTGGGTGGGCTCCAGTGTTCCAGTTAGCAGCTGAGCTCACTAACTGTTCACACTTCCCAGGGACTTCTCAAATAATAGTCACAGTGAATTTAGAAACAGCAGGACAGACTTAAACATGTTAACAATAAATACAGGCCTGAATCATTTAGATGGATCTCACTGCCCCAATTAGAAAAAAGTGGAGCAAAATGTCAAGCAGCAACAGACACCTATATGGCCACAAAGTCGAACATCTTTGCCGAATCAGCCACCATCTTCTGAAATTCTACTTGAATATCTCATATTTAACTGTCTCTGATGACCTGGTGGGCTCACGAGGGGCCAGGCTTGGTGACCTAGCAGCTGGCTGTCCACCTCAAACAGGACTGAGACTGGCCCAGACAGAGCAGATACTGTGTGGACAGAGCACCTGTTCTCCGGCACGGGTGCTGGATACGAGAAGCTACATCTCCCACCAGCTTGGTTCCACATTTCCTCAGGTAGGACAGGACTGCACAGCTTCAAAACAGCAGACACTCTCAGGACTGTGGTGCCTTGGGGGTTTCCTAATAGGATCACCTGACTGCAGAGGTGAGGGATTTTCTCCTTTCCAGCCAGGGAGAACTCTGCTTCCCCATCAGCTGCCTTTCTTTTTGCTGATGACTCCAGGATGATTAAGGTATTGTCCTCAGGTGCAATCCTGCTTCACGGGTCCTGAAAGGCTGGTGCTGGCTCCCACAGCACAGCAACTCCTGAACATGCATGCTCTTCGCAGAGCAGAGCTAAGCCCTTCCATACTTTTCCATGTGATCTTCAGAATGACCCCATGGATTCTGTTATGTCCCACTTTTCCAGATGAGGAAAACAGACTTTGTAGCAGAGATTCTGCTTCCAATCCAAGCCCTAGGCACTGAGGTGTCCCCCACTAAGCCTCAGGATCTAGATAAAGAGGTTGAATTGCGAGACTGGACTCTTCAGTGCCATGAGTACACCTTCCCAGCCATCGAATAAGTGCAGGTGGGTGGGCATCCCAGGAAGAGGCAAGTGTCCTGGATTCCAGTTCTCTGTCCATAATTTGGGATAAATGTTGACAACCAATAACAGAGCTAACTACATGTTAGACTCAGTGCAAAACTCAGCACCATCTAATGAGGTAGATGCTAGTATGATCCTCATTTTACAAATGCAGAAACTGAGGTGCCAAGAGTTAAAGGAAGACCTTTTGGCCAAGGTCACTCAGCTAATAGTCACAGAGCTGCCATGCAAGCCCAGAGCTGTCTGAACACAAACCCTAAGCCTTTGCTGTGCATATCCTGTTGATTCTCAGGCGGCAGTCCTTAAAGGAGAAACACACACTGAGACCCCTTCTATGTGTGGGTGCTAGGTTGGTACATTAGCAATAAGCAGCTCAGGAGTCACATTATTGTACAAAGTCTGGGATTGAAAGGATCTGTGAAATCTGGCCTATCCCTTCACCTGGCAGATAAAGGAACTCAGGTCCGTAGAGAGTGTTTTAGTCAGCTAGTGCTGCTCTAACACCACCAAGCAGATGGCTTTAACAAAGGAAGGTTTTTTCTTACACAATCCGGTAGGCTATGAGTCCGAATTCAGGGTGTCCACTCCAGAGGAAGGCTTTCCCCATGGTCAGCTCCAGAGGGAAGTCCAATATTGCATCAGTCTTTGTCCAGGGAGCATCTTGGCACAGGAACCTCAGGTCTGAAGGACAGGCTCTTCTCCCGGTGCTGCTTTCTTGATGATACGAGACTCCCAATTCTTTGCTTGCTTCCCTTTCCTTTTATCTCTTGTAGGATGAAAGGATTAAGGGTGGTACAAGCCATATTCCAGGGAAACTTCCTTTACAGTGGAGCAGGGAGATGATCTTATGAAGGGATTTACAGTCCCACCCTAATCCTTTAATTTACAGCATAGGAAAACCACAAAATGGAGGACAATCATAAAATATTGGGAATCATGGCCCAGCCACATGGCAACACATATTTTCGGGGAGACACAATTCCATCCATGACAGAGAGCAAATGGCCTGTCCAACATTACATGTCCAAGAATTAGTGGTAGAGCTAGAGAGGAAACCTACCCACCAAAGAACCATACCCATCGAGTCGATTCTGATTCATAGCAGCCCTATAGGACAGAGTAGAACTGCTCCATAGAGTTTCCAAGGAGTGCCTGGTAGGTTCAAACTGCTGACCTTTTGGTTAGCAGATGTAGCGCTTAATCACTGCATCACCAGGGTGACTGAATGTCCCCACACCACCTTCCAGCTGGACATGAACAGCAGAGACTCAGCTGTGGCCACCACACTGGCCAGCTCTGAAGTCTGTTGGGTAGATGCATTCTTAGGGTCAGGACTGCCCAGGAGAGACAAGTACGAGCTGAAGAGCAGGACCCAGATCACTGAAGATAAAAAGGAAATCACCTCAGTTACTGAGGCACTTTCAGGAAGACATTTCCAGGGTCTGGGCTGTTTCCTTATCCTCCACGCTTCACTCTAAGCAGCTGCAGAGAGTGACAGGCATGTCTCAGCAGACGCTGCTCGCTTTCCCACTGTTCAGTTTCCCTGCCATGACCTTGCCCAGTGCAGCTCTCAGAAAGATGGACAGGACGGAAAAGTCACTGATTTCGCTTGGAGCCTCCCTGAACCCTGAACGTGGTTGAGGATTCTTCACAGTTCTGGATGACCAGACAGAATGGTCTAGAAGCCTTTGGACACCCACCGTTAGACCCCTCCCAAGAAGGATGGTCTCAGGAACTGAGCCAGCCCCACCTGGGAACAAAAGAGCTGGCAGCTTCAATGCCCATGATAACGACCTGCTGCAGGACCCCTGCTTAGGGAACCAGATCAAATGCGTCAACAGACCCTCGGTCACAGGAGGGTAGGAAGAGTGCCACTCTGGCAGCAGGTCCCTGCCAGCTGCGTCACCATCACCAGGTCTTCCTATGCAACCCGGGAAGCCCCAGGGACCTCTGGAAGGTCTCTCCTGGTTCATGGGTCCCAGGAGAGAACTACCAGCAGCAGAAGAGCTCCTGTGGCCTTCTCAGACTTTCTCCTGGAAGGTACCAATGAGGCCAGGCGAGCCATGCGGGATGAGCAAGAAGGGGCCAGAACCTACACGGGGAGGACCCTGTTCAACTCCGCTCGTGTTTTCTTCTTCCCTTTGTTTCTGTCTGGGCTCAGTTTGTGGTGCAAAGCCTACAGCAACCATGAGGCCTCTCCTGCAGCTGTCGCCGGCTCCCGAGAGCTGCCACACACTCCTGTTTATGTTGGTTGCCCTGGAGACTTAAGTGCCAGCTTGAATGGAGCTAAATGCGCCAGGGCTGGGAGATGGAATAGGGCCAGGTGTATTTTTAAGGCCATCTGGGAAAGCCGGTCACCACCACGAGAAAAGCCTCTCTCCTTGGTCAGCGTGTTCTTTCCTTAGGGACAAGTTTACAAATGCAAAGTGGATAAAAGCTAAGTCCTCTGATTCCTCTCCCACCTTTATGGTAAAAGCTTGTATTTGGGTTTTACTTTACTTGTATTTGGGTTTTACTTCTGACACAGTGACTGGGAAAACAGCCACTTTTCCATTGCATAGAGGCACTGGGACTTTCTGGAAATACTAACAGAAAATATTTATATGTCCCACTTCGTGTGCCCACTGCTGTTTTATGTTTAGAATTAGCCATTTAATCTTCACAACTGCTCTATGAAGGAAGTCCTATCTTTGGCCCCATTTTACAGATGAGGACACTGAGGCACAAGGAGAGGTAAATAATTTGCTGAGGGTACAAAGCTAAGCAGAACACAGAGTACTTCAAACATAATGATATTCTACCTCCGCCAAAGGATGGGGGTGGTCAAAAAGTCCTAACTTGAAATTTTGACTCTCGTACCATGTGATTTCAGGTAAGTGACTTCACCCTCTGAAACTTGGTTTCTTCTTTGGTAAAACAGGGTTGCTAATGGCTATCCCATGATGCTGTTGCGAAGATTAGAAATAAGATACATAAACCCTAAAACCAAACCAAACCCACTGCTGTTGAGTCAATTCCAACTCATAGTGACCCTATAGGACAGGACTCAGTAGAACTGCCCCATAGAGCTTCCAAGGAGCACCTGATAGATTTGAACTGCTAACCTTTGGGTAGGCAGCTGTAGCTCTTCACCACTATGCCACCAGGACTGCCTCCATTAATTGTTACCCAACCAAACCCACTGCAATCAAGTCAATTCCAATTCCTAGCAGCCCTAGAGGACACAGCAGAACTGCCTCATAGTTTCCAAGGGGTTCCTGGTGGATCTGAACTGCCGACCTTTCGGTTAGCAGCTGTAGTACCTAACCACCACACCACTGGGATTTCCAAGATGCCTCCATTGGCTGTGAACGAGGTGTCCTGGCTGGGAATGAAGCCTGGACCTCCTCATGGAAGGCAGGAATCCTATCACTGAACCACCACTGCTCCCTCCTTTATGCCTAAGGACCCCATATTCCTGCTCTACCCCGTCTGAGTCAAGAGTCTAGCAGATAGAAATGGTTCAATGAAAGGCAGCTTTGGTAACCAGACCCCGACCTCTGCATCACAGCCAAGAGCGGACGCTGACCTGGGACTGCTGCTGTTCAGGAGCGAGCGAAGCACGAAATATATCAGCAGGAAACCAGCCAATGTCAAAAAGTGTCCTAGCTGATGCTGTCAGTTCCCTGCCCATCATCCCAGCATCCATCAGTCCTACGCAGGCTTCCCACCTTCTGCCACAGTCAACTGCAACTACCGCAACTGTGCCAGACGGCTTCTCTCACCATGGGAGCTTGCAGAGAGCAAGCCAGAGTATGGAGTCATTAGCATAAAGGGGAAACCCTGATGGCATAGTGGTTAAGTGCTATGTCTGCCAACCAAAAGGTCAGCAGTTCCCTCGTACTGGAGGTGGGGGAGTGGGTGGTGAGGAGGGGATAGGACATTGCTGGGAGGATAAGACATGTATGGAGCTGAGAGGAAGAGTGTGCTGTCACCAGGCAGGGAGAGCGGTGGGAGCTGCATATAGGTGGGCATGCCGATTTATATAGGAATGTACATTTTCACTCAATCATAATTAGAAAAAAAAAACAAAACAGTGTCAACAGTTCAAATCTGACAGGCATTCCTTGTAAACCCCATGGGACAGTTCTACTCTGCACTATTGGGTCACTATGAGTCAGATTCTAAAAGAGGGCACAGTGGTGGTTCAGTGATAGGATTGCCACCTTCAATGTGGGAGGCCCAGATTCCATTCCCAGCCAGTGCACCTCATGCACTGTCACCACTTATTGTCAACTGTGTGCTGCTACAATGCTGAACAGGTTTCAGCAAAGCTTTAGACTAAGATGGACTAGGAAGAAAGACTTGGAGGTCTACTTCTGAAAATCAGCCAGTCAAAATGATGTGCCTTGAATCACCCTGGTGGCATAGTGGTTAAGTGCTAGGGCTGCTAACCAAAAGGTCAGCATTTCAAATCCACCAGGCATTCTTTGGACACTCTAAGGGGCAGGTCCACTCTGTCCTCTACAGTTGCTATGAGCTGGAATCCCTTGATGGCAGTGGGTTTGAGTTTTTGTGATCACAACAGTCTGATCCCCAGCTGATCAAGTGGATAGCACGGGACCAGGCAATGTTCACT
This sequence comes from Heterohyrax brucei, assembly GCA_028571685.1. Lineage (NCBI taxonomy): Eukaryota > Metazoa > Chordata > Mammalia > Hyracoidea > Procaviidae > Heterohyrax > Heterohyrax brucei. The sequence continues at coordinate 24,630,991 of CM053149.1, read as the reverse complement.
TCAGGTCATTTTTCAGTCAGGTCACTATGTCAGGGACCAACTTGACAGGCAGCTAACAACACAGTGTAGGGAGCTGGTAGAAAAATACCCCAGCTGCCTGTCTCTCTGAGGTCCCCAGTAGAATTGAGGCCCCGTTGCTCACAGAGGTAATCTGCCCTTTAACCCCTCCCATGCCCTGCCCCGTGTTGGGCAGGGGAATTCCCTGCCTCACTTCCCCGCCTCACTTCCCCACCGCCCTAATCAGTGCTTCCTGGGGGTATCTTCTAAATTAACTCAAACACTTGTCCTTCTGAAAAGAAACCCAAATGTAGACAGTATATCTGTGGTCTGACAACTAAGTTCATGAAGTCATCCCAGAAAAAGTGCTACACGCCTCATTGCTGAGTATCACCATGGTCATCTTTGAAGCACTCCCCTTGGGAAGTTACACACTGATGCCAGTGCCTAGTCTGACCTTCCAAACAATTTTGGAACTCTTTCTGGAATGGCCATCACGCTCAGTGTCAAGTTCATGAACTTAATTGTGTAGTTGTCTGTGAGAGAGTTTTCAGCCAGTAAACAAATCACTGTACTGGAATACTCTCCCTGCTCACCTGATCTGGCCAACCCAATGACTTTTTTCTTTACCTGAAGATAAAGGAAATATTGAAAGGAAGACATTCTGATGACATTTAGGACATCAAGGGTAATACGATAACAGGTCTGATGGCCATTCCAGAAAGAGTTCCAAAATTGCTTTGAAGAGTGGACTAGGTGCTGGCATTGGTGCATAGCTTCCCAAGGGGAGTATTTTGAAGGTGACCATGGCAGCATTCAGCAATGAGGTAAGTTCACAGGCTTATTTGTCAGATCTCATACACGCCCATATCTTTTATTCTGATATCAATTAAACAATGAACTTGTGAGCCAGTCCACCCAGTGGAAAAGGGAACTGTGGTTGGCTGAGGAACGGCCCTCAAAGATGGGCAGGTCCTAGTTCCTTTACACGGCAAAATGACATTGTAGGTGTGGTTAAATTAAGGATCTTGAGGTGGGGCGGTTAGCCTGGATAATCTGGGGGGTAGTGGTGGTTGTCAGATGCTGTCGAGTTGGTTGTGACTCACAGTGACCTGCTGTGCAACTGCCCGGTCCTGCGACATGCTCATAATTGTTGGTGTGCTTCAGCCCACTGTCCAGCCACTGTGTTGATCCATCCTGTTGAGGGTCTTGCCCTTTTTCACTGGCCCTTTAGTTTACCAAGCACAATGACCTTCTTCAGGGACTGATCCCTCCTGGTAACACATTCAAAGTATGTAAGACATAATTTTGCCACCCTTGCTTCTAAGGAGCACTTTGGTTGTACTTCTTCCAGGACAGATCTGAGTGGGCCTGATGTCATCATACGCATTCTCATCAGAGGGTGGCAGGGGAAAGGTTTGGCACAGAAGATGACAACGTAACTGCAGAAACAAGATGCTATGCTGCTGGCTTTGCACATGGAGGGAAAGACTATGAGCTTCAGAATACAGGGAGCGCTGCTCAAACAGCTGAAAAATGTGAAGAAACTGGTTCTTTTCTACAATCTCCAGCTCATTTCAGACATCTGACCTCCAGAGCTGTAAATCACGTGCATTGTTTGAAGCCATCAAGTTTTTGGTGGCTTTACAATGGCCAGAGTAAACCAATACTCAGGGACAATGGCAGTTCTCAAAGTGTGGTCTCTGGGCTAGCAGCAGTATGCTAGCCCTTGTTAGAAATGCAATTCTCTGGTCCCACCCCAGATGTCTGCTGCTATTCTTAAGCTTTTCACTGGCCAACTTTTTCAGAAGTAGACTGCGTGGTCCTTCTTCCTAGTCTGTCTTAGTCTGCCAAGCTCAGCTGAAAACTGTCCACTATGGGTGACCCTACTGGTACTGGAAACATAGGTGACAAAGCTCCTAGTATCCCAGCAACCCACAAGCCACCACGGTAGGACAAAATGACAGACATGTGGTAGAGCAAAAGAACATGACGGACTGACACCGTAGTTCCAACAGTGGGCACAGCAACGACTGGGGACATGGCGCAGGACTGGGAAGTGTTTCATCCTGTTGTACCCAGGGTCGTTAAACATCAAAATTGACTAGATGGCAACTGATGACAACAACACCCCAGCTGTGCTGAATCTGGGCAGAGCTGGGGGTGGGCCCAGGGAACTGTGTTTTAAGAGGCCTCCCAAGTGAGCTGTGATACTATCAACAGAGTATTCAGCTCAGTGGTCTGCCCTGGTTGGATGTCAGAATGACCAGAGAGCTTTACACACTGAGGATATCTGATTCCACACCCCAGAGATCCTGACATACACAGTCTAACATGCAGACTGGACACTGGGCTGTTTTTTAAAGAAGTATCCCCACTGCCACCTGACGAATCAGGGTGGAGAAGCAGTGTGATAGCATGGGAACTACTGATCTAGAATGCTGATTTTCAAACTGAGCTTCCTAGAGCTTGGGGATGCTGGAAAGATGACCCAAAAGCCACTAAAGAAGGAGAAGGAGAGCTCCTGGCCATAGGGGTCAAAAAGTCATATTGAAAAAAAAAAAATTGCTGTTGAGTTGATGCCAACTCATAGAGACCCTGGGGGACAAAGCAGAATGGCCGGTGAGGTTTCCAGAGCTGTGTATGTTCAAGGAAGCCAACTGCCACATCTTTTTCCTGCAGAGTGGCTCATGGGTTCTAACCACTGACCTTCTGGTTAGCAGCCAGCCAAGCAGTTTAACCATTACCTTCTATGTTTGCCAATGGCACTCTCCCTGACCCCAGGTATTTTAGCAAGGTGCTCTGCCAATTTTATTTTTTACAGCCACACGTTAAAAAAAATTGCATAGCAGAGCTTACAACGATATCTGGTGAGGAGGGGCGAGGCCATCAAACACAACGTAGAAGACTCACTTTCATAAAACACAGCAATTAAAAATAGCAAATACAGGGATCCCTGGGTGATGGGATCAGCTGCTAACTTAAAAGGCTGGCATATCAAACCGACCCACCACGGAAGAAAGGCCTGGTGACCTGTATCTGTAAAGATTACATCCAAGAAGACCCTACAGAGCAGTTTAACTCTGACATATATGGGTTGCTGTGTTTTCATGGCAGTGGATTTAGTTTGGTTGTTGGATAGAGAAATTCAGGATCCTAAAACAGACAGTAACTCCGCAGCTGTCTCAGGCCCTCATCATCTGGTTCTTAAGCTACTTCCATGACAAATCCATTTGACAGAGAGAAAACATAGAATAGGCTAATTCTGCAAGGTGTGAAAAAGGAACAAGACATAAAAGATGGGCGTACTGACTTGCAGGAAACCCTGGTGGTGTAGTGGTTTAAGTCTCATGTCTGCTAACATGTCAGCAGTTCAAATCTGCCAGGTGCTCCTGGGAAACTCTATAGGGCAGTTCTATTTTGTTCTGTAGGGTTGCTATGTGCTGGAATTGACTCAATGGCAGTGGGTTTGGTTTGGTTTGGGTTATACTCCTTCAGCTCTTGATTTATTGGGAATGAAGTTTTCCACTAGACAGTGCATTATTTACTTGTGTAGGTTGATGCCTTCTCCCGAGTTTTGCCATTTAGGAATAAAATACAAAAATGGTAAAGCTAACCCTGTTAGGTTTTTCAAAGAACAGTGGAAGTATTCCAATCATATGCCATTGAAGTAGTTTTTGGTGTATTTTTATTATCAGTACAGTTATGATTCAATCCATATTTTGATATCTGCTCTACTCCAAAACCAAGTATAATTTAAATGTCATTTTAAAATGTATGGGCTGGCAATTTTAAAATTTCACTATATAATTAAATAGTGTGTCAACTTAGGAGGAAAGCTAGCATTTTATATGAGTATTAAGATTGTTTAAAAATTAATTTTTATAGAATCTTTATGAGTATACTAATTTTGGCTTCTCATCACTTATCTATGACATACTTACCATAGTGAAAATGACAAAATACTCCTTAGAAAAAATTTAAGGAATAGTTGTAAGATGGAAAAGGTTAATGAGTCCAATAAGGTTGGGGAAAAATTTATCACTTGTTCAGAAGCCCTACTCTCATCCACAATATCCCTTCTATGGCTGAGCTATCAATAAGCAAAGGTTTGGAAGCTCAAGTGCAATGGATATCTACCATGTCAATGGTTTTCAAACTGTTTTGACTGCAACAACTGTAAAAAAAATTTATTTCATGCCTCAACCTGGCCCACATATAAATACACACACACACACACTGAAAACTGAAAAAAGTTTCACAAAATAACATTTACCCTTACTTTGTGCAATGTGCTGATATTTCTAGACTATTCTATTCCATTCCAGACTGTTGTTTCATTTCTTGTTGTTTAATGCTGGTCCCAAGGCATTTAATCAATTTCACAACCCCTCAGTGGGTTGCCACCCGTGGTTTATAAAATCATTCACTTTACAGATACTCTCATCAGAGTATCTGTGTGTCCAACAGACATTTGAGACTCAGCATGGCCAATCTTCACTCCTGCTATCCCCTTCTCAGCAAAATGATGCTGCTCCTTCCTGCAGCTTCTCCATCTTAGGCAGGGATGTCCCCATCCTCCTGGTTACTCAGTCTAAACTTCTGAGTGATCCTTGGCACCTCTCCTATCCTCATTCCCCCCTACTGTGGTTGCCAGCAAAACCTGTTGTCTCCTCCTTCAAAATACTTCATTTCCTTGATTTGAAGACAGTCTAGGTAGTCAAGACGCACCAAAGGAAAACAAAAAACCCACTGCCATCAAGTCAGATCTGACTCATCAAAAGAAATAAAGAGAAAAAAAACCCAGCCATTTGTGTTTGAAGATGTCTGGGATGTTAGAATTCAACCACTTCTCAAAACCTTCATCTCCTCAGCCTGTGTTTGAGCCTTCTTCATCTCTCCCAACTGCTACAATTGCCACTGACCTGGTCTGCCTGCCTCCACCCCACACCCTAGTCTTGATTTTCTGCACTGCAGCCAGAGAGCCATTTAACACAGAAGTCAGGTGTCTTAGTCATCTGGTACGGCTCTAACAGAAATGCCACAAGTGGACGATTTTAACAAAGAAAAGTTTATTCTTACACAGCACAGTAGGCTGGAAGCCTGAATCCAGGGTGCCAGCTCCAGGAGAATACACTCTGTCTTTGGCTCTGGAGGAAGCTCCTTGCCATCAGTCCTCCCCTGGAGGGGGATTTTCTGAGGCACAAGAACCCCAGGTCCTTTCCAAAGGATGCTCTCTGTTCCCAGCACTGCCTCCTTGGTTGTATCAGGTCCCCAACTCTCTGCTTGCTTCCCCTTCCCTATATCTATCTCTTGTAGGATTAAAAGGTGCTGCAAGCCACACTCCAGAGAAATTCTCTTAGTAAGGGTGTTACCCAAAACCAAACCCACTGCCACTGAGTCAACTCCAACTCATAGCTACCCTATAGGACAGAGTAGAACTGCTCCATGGAGTTTCCAAGGAGTGCCTGGAGGATCTGAATTGCTGACTGTTTGGTTAGCAGATGTAGCACTTACCCACTACACCACCAGGGTTTCCAAGGGTTTTATAGCTCCCACTCTAATTTTCTTTAACACAATCTAACCTTGCTCTATTAATTACATGTAGAGATTAGGATTTACAACATAGGAAAATTACAAAATGGAGAAGAACTCCACAACACTAGGAATCATGGCCCAGCCACTTGGCTACACACATTTTTAGGGGGACACAATTCAATCCATGACATCTGGTATAACGGCTAAGACTGTGTGTCAAGTTGGCTGAGCCATGACTGTCACTGTTTTGTCAGTTGTATAACATTGTGATCATTTCCCTGTTGAGATTTCATACATGATCACTCCCATGATTAGATCCACTGTGAGTGCTCAATCAGTCAAAAGGAAGTTTCCTTGGGCATCTGAGTATAAGTGGACATTCTAGCTTTTGCCTGTCTAGATCCTGCAACTGGCTCCTGCTCATCTAACCTCTGGTTCTTGGGACTGGAGCTAGCAACCTACCTGCAGTCTTGCCTGCTGATCTTGGAATTTGCTCATCTCCACAGCCTGTGAGCAAGAGCCCTGCTCTCCAACCTGCTGATGTTGAGTTCATCAGCCCCCATGGCTACCTCCATCAGAAGAAGTCTCTATCCTGATCCACGGACTTGGGATGTCCCAGCTTCAACAACTGCATGAGCCACTTCCTTGACATAAACCTCGATATAATTATATGCTTTAGTGGTTTTGCTTCTCTAGAGAACTCAACCTAGAACATAAGGCCATGTCATCCTCTGCCCAAGCCTGTCAATGGCTCTTCTTCTCTAATAAAATTCAAATTGCAAGTAATTGTCTACATGGTTCTTTATGATCTGTCATAAACAACTCTTCTGATTTTATCTCCTGGCAGCCTCCCCTTCATTCACTCCACTCCAGTCCACTGGCTTCCCGGAACTCTAGTAGCTCACTCCTGCCTTTGAGCCTTAGCACTTACTGTTCCCTTTCATAGGATACTCTACCCTAGAAAGCCACATGGCTCCCTCTTCATACCTCTTTCAGGTCTTTTTTCAAAGGGCATCTTCTCAATGAGGTCTTTGCAGAACATCATATAAAACTGCAAGAACTATCTCCTTCGCCAACGCCAGCACCAGGTACGTAACTTGCAGGGCTTGGTGCAAAATGAAAATGCAGGGAAATAGAGGGAAAAGGCAACCACTAAAGGCACTAAGATGTAAAGCCTTTTTCCTTTAAAAATATTTTATTACTTGTAAAACATGGCAGAGTAATAGTGATACATGACTGACAACATAAACTCCCTCTGAGCTGTGTCACTGACACCAACTCTGTCTTTCCTGACAGTAACTGCAAACACATTTCTTCTTCTTCTGACATTAACCACCTGGAGCTAGGTCTAGACATCCTAAAGGCCACACAAGAAACCAAAGGTAGCTTCATAATTTTTGTATAATTGCAAAGGCTTGTTTATGTATTTTATCTCCATACCTTCAGTTACAAGGAGAAAACAATTTCGAGATGGTTTCTCCCTCATGTGAATGGGAGACTGTATCATGTGACCAGAAGAGCCAGATGGTACCTGGCCACCACCAAAGACAGCTGTGATGGGGAACACAGTGTACAGTCCCTGAGGCAACACAAGAAAAGAGGGGTGCACTTCAGCAACTCCACTAAAAGGCCACAACTTATGGTCTCACAGCCTAGAGAAATCCCTAAGCATGGCCCCTAGACCTGCTGCTGCTCCTCATCAGAAAATACTATGGTGGTCAACTCTTCAGACAAGAATGGATTGGACTTGAGGATACAGTCTGCTCATACGGTGTGTATACTTTACAATTCTATGCATTTATAGGAGGCAGTCTTACTGGTCTCTTTCTAGATGTGAGAGAGTAAGGTAGAAAGGAGGGGACAGGAGGATTCTAGAAGTATAGAATGAAAAGGAAGAGTGTGCTGTCACCAGGCAAGGAGAGCAGAAGGAGCTGCAGATAGGGGGGCATGCAAAATTGATTTGGATTGTACACTTTCACTTAATCACAATTAAAAAAAAAGTCTCTCTAACAAAATTACTTCACCCAATCATGCTCTCAGGGGAAATTGAGGCTGACTGGCACAATTAGAGTTTTGCTAAGAAGGCTCCCTGCACCCCACATTGGTGAGTGGTGTCTGGGGTCTTAAAAGCTGCCAACTTGCCATCTGAGGGTACAGCAAATGGTTCCAACTCGGCAGGAATGGATCATCACCGAGGGCCAAAATGATATGGAGGAAAGACAACCCAGAGAACAGAGAGATCCACATGAAAGGATGTCTACATAGACTCATCACCGGAAGAACCAGATGGTGCCTGGCCACCACCAGTGATAGCCGTGATGGAGCTCACAAAGTAGGGTCTCACTGGCAACACACGAATAAAAAGGGGTGAACCATGAGATCTCCACTAAAAGACTGCAATTGATGGTCCAGGGGCTTCGGGGTTCCCCTGGGAGCATGGCCCCTTGGCCTTGGTGCTACCTCTGCCCATAAATCATAATGAGGTTCCACTCTTTGGATATGAATGGACTGGACTTGGTGATGCACAGTGACCATATCTTGGGTACACTTTATGGTTCTGTGCATCTATAGGATATCATCCTGCTGACCTATTAGTGAAGGAAAGGGAGTGGGTGGAGAGGAGGGGAAAGGAGATGGTTGGGAGGATGGGACATATATGGAGCAGAGAAGAAGAGCATGCTGTCACCAGGCAGGGAGAGCAGCGGGAGTTGCATATAGGTGGGCATGCAAATTTATATGGGAATGTACATTTTCATTCAATCATAATAAAAAAAATTTATTTCACCCAAAGATTTATGTGAAAAAAGTGTATTCTCTCTAATACCATAATCTTTGAATTGAAGTTGTTTCTAGACTTGTGAATATTTGCTTTGCAATGTTACAGTAGTTTTCAAATCTGTTGTTGTCAGTTGCTGTCAAGTTGATTCTAACCGACGGCAATGCCCTGTGTTACAGAGTAGAGTGGCTTCCTGAGGTTTTCTTAGTGGAATTAGATTGTCAGGTCTTTTCATTCATGGTACCTTTGTGTGGGTTTGAACTGCCAACCTTTAGGTTAGCAGTCATGTACAAACTGTTTGTGCCACCCAGAAACCCTTAGTTTTCAAACTGAGTATGAGCACGAAGGGACAGCTGCTATGTGCCTGGGCCACCTACTGTGCCCACAGACACCACAACTGTGTGCAGGTGCTCTCATCACGGTGTCCCCTCTGGTCACACACCTGTTTCATTGTCCTACCAGATTTCACTCATATAATGAAAGCTCAAATTATTAAGAATTTCAAGGACTTATGAAGAGCTGGTTGTGGCAGCATCCTTGTCTGTTTTCCCACTCTTACCTAGTCTATAGGCACAGCTCTAGAAGCACACTCATCTGTCTTCCCACTTCTCTCTATTCTGTACTTTCCTTAGACTCGGGAAAGTGTGGCTCGAGCAGCATGCTTGCCCATTTCTCACTTTTGCCCTTTTCAATGTATTCCAAATAAAACGTTCTTTTTGCTTTACTAAACTTTGTGATGTTTACAACAGTTAATGGCATAGTTGGCATTTCAAAAGTTTTGTTTGTCTGACTGAAGTTCAGTCGTTTAATTCATGAGATTTTTAGCTTTAATGTGATACAGCATATAAAACAAAGAACTGGGTTTCTCACTGTTAGAAAACAAACCTTTCTCCAATTTCTGAGTTAAAGGGTTAATTTATTTTTTTGTAATCTGCCTGGAAGGCAGAGGTTTTGCCTTTCATTAGAGTAAGATTCCTGAGTCAAAACCAAGGCCCATGACTTCAAAAAGAAAAAAAAGCTAAGGTTTTTACTTTAAGATCTTTGGCTACATAAGTAAAGTTTAAGTACTGTTTCTTGATAGTCTACAATAAACTTCTGACACTCTGAAGCTTCATGTTAAATCACAAACATTTTTCATGACGGAAAAGTGCTTAAGAGTTTTATTTAATAAATTACATAGAACATGCTAAAATCAATAGAAATGTCTGACCCTATTTGGGTTAAAATTGGTATGTTAGTATTTCCTCTTATGTTTTATCTCAGTATTATAAAGCAAATGTATAATATATCATAATTTTTATTATATCTTAATTTCTAACTTGATTGCAACTTCATTTTTTGTTTTAATTTGGCATCATCAAAATCAATGCTTTGACTCAGGAATTCAAGTTATTTACCTGTGAAGTTTTGTTTTATTTTTAAAATTACTATTCAGGTATTTAGAGACATGATAATCTTGGTGTACATATTCTTGGTGTACACGGACTATTATTAGGCAGCTAATGGTTATCCTTAGAAATATTTTTATGTGAAGTTTTTTTAAACTGATTGTTTTCTTTGGCCTTTATGTTATGCTTGTAATTAATTTATATCAAATCTTTCACTATTAAGAGTATTTTTATAAATTAACTGTAGCTATATTAAGCTTTGTTATCTGTAGGTAAGTCTTCAGTTTTCTGATTTGCTGAGGACATCTGACCAAAGGTGGAGTCTGTTGAACTATGAGAAATACTAAATCAAGATTTCTAGAACTCCTATGCAAAATGTGATGGGTTCATAGACTGTGGCTGATCCAAAATCACATGGAAGAGAAAATAACTACATAAGACTGAGTACATGTAAGGATACTACCAGTTTTATGTACTAATATTGCTGCTATTTTAAAGTCCTATTTTCTGGGTATAAGAAACCATTTTCCTTTCTCCTAAATGATTTAATGAATAAAGATACTGTAACTATTGGATTAGAAATTCCTATTGGTAAAGTTGTAACTATCACAAATGGAACAGTGTCTGAAGTTCAAGTTCCTTGGTCCACAGACCTTTAGGGTCATAGTTTCATTGGTTATTTCAAACAATTGGCCTAATATTGCTAGTACTTCTATTCTACTTCCTAGTTCAACGCATGGTGCCTGGAATCTTAAAAAAACAGATGCTTTTCAATGACCACTATTGAATGTTTTGATCTAAGATTCTGCAGGAACATCATGATCCAAAGGAGAAAACAGTGAAAAAGTTGTAATTCTCCTAGAACTCAAATTGCTGGCTTTCATTAGAAAGGGTAACCCACACAGGCTACTACCTTTGGGTATCCTTTTGAACCCCGAGCTTTGAGAAGGAGAAAAAAAACTGGTTCCTGATGCCACTTTGAGTCAAACAGTATTCCAGATAAACTAATGAAACCATTTTGCTCTGGATGTTGTGCCTTTATTTTTTTGAAGGATTCAGTCTCATTTGTGAAGCTGACTCCAAAGATCAGACTGAGAGCTCTGTTTAGGGTAAATCAATAAACAGCTTAATCAATCTTCAAAACAAAGTTGTATGGCATACCTGTCTAATGTTTCTAATCAAACTCTTTCCTTCTTGCTAAACAGAATATTACGTAACTTAAAGAGACCAGGTTTTCTGAAGAGGCTGATCTCATGTTCAGGCTCCATTCTGTCTTGGGTTCCACGTCTGTTTCTGACACAATGACCTGTGACTGCCAACAGGAAGGGGCAGCGTGCCCTTGGGAAGAGATTAACTGCAACCCTCCAACAGGAGAGGTCCGTCCTATATTATTTTCCTGCTCATTAAATCTCTGATAGAAACCTGTTTGTCACATTGCAAATTTCTGTACTCCTTCTCTTTTCTTTAGACAAACTTTGAGTACACTTGATGGTTATATGCTTTTGTGTGGTAGATGCAGCCATACTAGTTTAAACAATCTCTTTCCAACTGACAGTGAGTTTACAAGGACAATCTCTTGTTTAGATTCCTGGAGAATGCTTAGGCAATGCACTTTCGGAACTTTAGGATTACTTTTAGCTATTTACAGAAATGATGTTGGTAAGTACTGGAAAGGTAATGTTACATTGTTACCCACTGTAAAACAAGAGTCAGAAGAAATCTCTTTAGTCCAACACTCAGGGTGATTAGTAGATTTTATTCCTACTTATAGTTGAACTGGAGAAAACTTTAGGAAATTTATCAATCACTATGGGATAAATAGATGAAGTTGCTAGTGGGACAGAAATACAACAGTGATCTCTCACCTTATAAAGCAAGTTTACATGAGATAACCGAATAGCCTTAGATTTTTTACTAGCCTAAGAAAGTACAGTCTGTGCAGTAGACAAGAAACACACAGAATTATGTAGTAAGCTACTTGATTATACACTGTAACATCTTTCCAAACACCAGATTTGTTTGGTTACCATCAGGAATAGGTACATGGGCTAGATCACTACTGTAAGGAAGCGTAATCTTAGTCTGCATCCTAATAGTAAGTTGTCATGGATTGATCTGTGTCCCCCCAAAATGTATATAGCCATGTGGCTGGGCCATGATTCCCAATATTTTATGACTGTCCTCCATTTTGTGATTTTCCTAAACTGTATGTTACAGGATTAGGCTGGGACTGTAAATCCCTTTATAAGATCGCCTCCCTGCTCCACTGTAAAGGGAGTTTTCCTGGAGTGTGGCTTTCCCCACCCTTTATCCTTTCATCCTACAAGAGATAAAAGGAAAGGGAGTTTGGAACCTCACACTATCAAGTAAACACAACTGGGAACAGAGCACATCCTTCAGACCTGAGGCCCCTGCACCAAGATGCTCCCTGATCAAAAACTGATGCAACTCAAGGACTTTCCTCCAGAGCTGACAGAGGGAAAGCCCTTCTGCTGGAGCAGACATCCTGAATTCGAACTTGTAGCATACTGGACTGTGTAAGAACAAATTTTTCTTTCTTAAAGCCATCCACTTGTGGTTTTTCTGTTAGAGTAGCACTAGCTAACTAAAACATATACCAAAAACAAACAAACAAACAAACAAAACCCAGTGCTGTTGAGTTGATTCTGAGTCATAGTGACCCTACACGGCTTAGTAGAACTGCCCCAAAGAGTTTCCAAGTCTGCTACCCAAAGGCCAGACTGCTAACCTTTGGGTTAGCAGATGTAGTGCTTAGATACTACACCACTAGGTTTTCCTAATATCATAAGGCATTAATAAAATTTATCTTCCATTTCTTATATACCTAGAAGGGCAAAAGATGTTCTCAGGCTAATATGTTGATGTACCTTGAGTCTGCTCACTCTGGCAATACAATTGATGAGAATATCAATCTTAAGATCCTGGTGAAGAATCAGATGGTACCCAGTAGAAAGCCAATACTCTGAATTTAAAGAATCTGCCATGGTCACCATATAGAAGCTCAGTTAAGTCCAGGTACTGATCATCAATGTGTTATCACCAACTTCTAACCCAAAAGAGGGAATGATTTAGAAGACAACATTGACATCATTATTTCCTGTCTTTACACATGGAAAATGTGACCCACAGGACTCCTAAGGACATACCAAATGGGCCCTGAGGTATAAAGACAATAGCTAAGACTTCCTTGGAAAATGTCTTTTAGAGAACATTTCACAAAAGCCAGTCAAACAGAACACAAAAGACCTTCTACTCTTGTCTTTTTCTATTAGCAGTTAGTACATAGAAAATCTGGACCAATGAGGTACCTCTTAACTGCCGTCACTGAAATAAGTACCAATGACTGTTAAGAAAGACAATCTGAAATGTTGGATCACAGTTTCTAGCCAATCTATGAAAAGGCAACACTTCCAAGGGCTTCACCCATTTTGTAATGTTAATATGTACTGCTGATTCTGTAATATTCTTTGGACTTGGGCAGACATGGCTGTGTCAGCATCCCTGTCTGTTTTCCCATTCTTACTTCGTCTGATAGTCCTTGAACTTGGACAGACATGGCTCTAGCAGCATGCTGGTTCTCCCACTTCTATCTACTCTATAACTTCCTTGGACTCGGGCACACAGTCCTTGAACTTGGACAGACATGGCTCTAGCAGCATGTTGGTCCTCCTACTTCTATCTACTCTATAACCCCTTTGGACTTGGGTACACATGGCTCCAGCAGCCGGCTTGCTGGTTTCTCACTTTTGCCATTTTGAATATATGCTAAATACAACGTCCCTTTGACTTTACAAAAAAAAAGTAGAATTTCAAGATGGTGACAGTGGGGCATTAAACCAAGGTCCCATGTGATGCACAAGTCATACCATGTCCGGCACACCCAGACCCCTGACCCTTCCATATTCTTCTCCTTAGCACGTTCACCTTCTGACATGCTTTGAACATCCCCACATCGCCCCATTGTAATGGAAAGTCTGCTGTGGGTGGGATATTTTTCTGTTTGCTCACTACTGCATCCTGGTTCCAGATACATACTTGACACTCATTAAATTCTGTCCAATGAGTAAAACAAATCCTCGTAGCAATCCTGTAAGACAGAGACCACGATACCCATTTTACAGATGAGGAACTTGGAGCTCACCAGAGTGAGGTGATCTTGCCACCAACACGTATCTTATAACCTAAAAGGTTAAGAATGAAACCTAGGACTCCACCACACTGCTTTATCAGTTGGGACTGCCGTGAAGAGCCAACACGACAGTAGCTGTGAAAGTGCCTCGCACAAGGAAAGGTTTGGAGATGACAGGTACCAGTCATTAAAGCAACACTGTTACTGTTGTTAGCTGCCATCAAGTTGATTCCAACCCATGGTGACCCCATGTCTGCAGATTAGAACCTCTCCATAGGGTTTTCAATGCTGTGACCTTTCAGAAGTGCACTGCCAGGCTTTCTTCCAAGGCATCTCTGGGTGGGTTGGAACCACCAACTTTCTGGTAAGCAGTTGAGCATTTAAGCATTTTCAGTAACCAGGAACTACTTATAAGATCAACAGAAAACCAAAACCCAAATCTTTTGCCATTGAGTCCGTTTCAACTTATAGGGACCCTATAAGACAGAGTTGAATTGCCCAATAGGGTTTCCAAGTAGTACCTGATGAATTCAAGCTGCCAACCTTTTGGTTACCAGCCAAACTCTTAACCACTGTGCCACCAGGGCTCATATAAGAGCAATAATAAGTAGTAATTATGACTGTGAATTGCATTTAAAGACAGGGATGCCAATTTATCCAGTATCTCATTGAAGTCAGGTCAGAGGAGTTTCCTGTTCATTCCAGAGCTATGTTGCCTTGTTATAGAGGAGGAGATGGTAGCTGCTGATCTCAAAAATGCAGGCTGGGACCCAGGCATCAGAAGGGAGACCCTGTCTTCTGTCACACCCACCTCTCTCAGTGTGCTAAGCAGCAGATGAGCCCAGTGCTTAATTCAAAGGCTCAGAATGGCATGAGGTGGGAACGCTGGAACCCCTAGAGAGGTTTCTGATTTGAAAACCCTCTCTGATTCTATTATCCAGAGGAAATACAGGGAGCTAAATGGGAGGAAGATGGCTGGGATGTGCATTACAGAACATTAAACAACAACTGATGAGCATCAGACACAAACAAATGACCCATAATCTACTGCCAAACACATAGATGGCTGGATAGTTGGCTTCCTTCCAGTCAGGGAAATGTGGGGGGGTTCATCAGACCCTACCAGCCATACAATGTCTGCTTGGGGTCATATCCCAGCAGCCTACAGAAGATTCTGGTTCATCTAGACAGAACCTACAGCTTTCTGCATGATGTCACTCTATAAAACCTGCTTGGCTCTTCTCATCACCTGGGACCTGAAAGAAAACCATTTTCTCCAACCTGGACCCAAACTTCTCACCTGCCTTGGGGAATCTTGGATTGGAAGAGGGAAGCCACCTATGTCTGCTTGGGTTTAGGGTAGGCTGATTCACAAGAGCTGAAGAGAATGTCTGTGAAGTAGGACTCCCGTGGCTCCAGTATGGACTCATCCCACAAAATACTACAATCTGCTTTAACTTAGGTCTCTAATTTCCATTAAAGGAAAGATAAAATGGTAGCCTGGCAAATCAGTCACACTTTAGTATGAAGCAGTCCTTTGCTGCAAACCTTTAGCATTGCTAGCCTGAGAAGACATTGGAGAGAGGCAATGTGGAAGAAAGAACGGTGAGGGGAGTTTCCGGAGGGTAGATGGATAGCCTGTAGAACCTTAAAAGCCAATATCACTATTAATCCATGGTGGTGCAAGGGTTAATGTTCTTGGCTGCTAATCAAAAGGTTGGTGGTTTGAGTTCACCCAGAGGCATCTCTGAAGAAAGGCCAGGTGATCTACTTCCAAAAAAAAAAGCCATTGAAAACCCTCTGGGGCACAGTTCTACTCTTGACGCACTGGGAGGGTCACCGTAAGTGAAAGTCTACTCAACAGCAACCGGGACCAACAAGCAGGTTGGGTTTACGTCCTCAGCTATAGTCTGAGTCACCAGCTCTCCCACTTCCCAGCTATGTGACACTGGGCATGCCACTTAACCTGTCTGAGCCACCACTTCCTCATCTGAAGAGTAGGTGATACCACATCCATCCCATGGGTGCTGTGATAATTACTTAAACTGAAGTGTGAGGAAGGCCTGTCCCTCCATAAACATTATTGTCTGTGCCCCCACGTTCTGGAAAGTGTGCAACCACTGATCTACCTCTGTGAATAGATACTGGAATATAGATATTACCTCTTCTCCACAACAACTTCCTATCTGGTTCTTCCTCCTCCCTGACATGCCCCCAACCACTTCCTGTCTACAGTCACCTTGCTGTTTACTGAAGGGATACGGTTATAGGGGAATTTTTCCTTCACCCAAACCCTGAGCCACCTGCACCCAAAGAAGATGAAAAAGAAGGGATAGGAGGAGGTTGAAATGGGAGGCGTTTGGGTGAGATGTGAAAAAGCTGAGCACATGAGCCCTAGCAGGAAGGGGACTAACGAACCAAATAACTGCTGTCTAGCCCACTGAGACTCAAAACAACACTCTAGGAGACAGCAGAACAGCCCCCACAGGACTTCCAAGGCTGTGAATCTTTACACAAGCCGATTGCCACGTCCTTCTTCCTCACAGTGGCTGGCGGGTTCAAACGGCTGACATTATGGTTGGTAGCTGAGTGCTTTAACCATTGTGCTACCAGGGTTCCTTCAGCACACCAGCACTACACCACCAGGAAAGGCAATCTCCCTGCTGAGTGTTCCTGAGGAAGAAATAACGGGCCACTTAGGGTCCTGACAGCATCAGCCTCAGCAATAACACATTTCAGCCCCCATCAGTGAAGAGCAAGAAAATTCAAAGAAGTGAATTTTTCCTGGGAAATTAAAAGTTTACTGCATCAGTAGATTGATGGACTTTATTAGTTGCCTCAATTCTTCACCCTCTGCCGTAGCCACAGCTTTGTCATGTGACTTTGCAGCTCCTCCCATAAAGAGGTGGAGTCATTCCTTGATTCTGAGATGGCCATGTGACATACGAGGACCAATGGGATGCTAGCAAACATAACCTAGCATCTTTCCCGCTTTGGCTATCACCATGAGAAGAACATGCCCAGGAGGTGAAGAAAGACATGCAGCACAGATGTCGGAGCAAAAGTGCGCACCTAAACCAGCCTGGAAGCCCTGGTCGCATAATGGTTACGTGCCACCTTTTGGTTGGCAGTTCAAATCTTCCAGGTGCTCCTTAGAAACTCTATGGGGCAGTTCTACTTGTCTTATAGGGTCCCTATGAGTCAGAATCTACTCGATGGCACTGGCTTTGGTTTTTCAAACCAGCCTGGAGCCAAGTTGATCCACAGATCCATGACAGCCCAGCCTAAACTGAGGCTGAAAAAAAAAACAACCAAACTCAATGCTGTCGAGTCGGATCCGACTCAGTGACCCTAGAGGTCAGAGTAGAACTGCCCCTGGAGTTTCCAAGGAGCACCTGGCAGATCTGAACTGCGATTTTGTGGTTAGCAGACATAGCACTTAACCCACTAGGCCACCAGGGTTTCCCAGGCTAAATCTGCCAACCCTTATTGAACACACAGACACACAGACTTCAAGAGTAAGTAATGGTCGTTTTAAGTCACTGAGTCTTAGGGTAGTTTATACTCAGCACTAGTTAAAACAGTACACCTACCATTTTTAATAATTGCATGTTTAATAGCAATCATTCTAAACTGTATCCGACACCTGCCTTCTTAATCAAAATAAAGTGAACACAGTTCAGTCTTCACCTGATCATTCACGCCCATTACAACAAGAAGCAATCGATGTGCGGTAAGTCAATGATGTCCTCAATGGTTACACACAGAATGGAGGCTCTAGAAATAATTCCTGTGTACTACTCTTTTTGCAGTCTTTAATCTCTAGGTCTTAATAATTTGTATTGCAATCAACTTTACCAGCTGTAAACTTTTGTGCTGTTGCCACATCTGTAACTCCCTCCTTCCCAGACTAATGTACCTCATTTACTCCACCCCTTCAGGAAACCTACTGATGCCTGTCGGACGGTTAGAACAGCGTCTAAAGCTAAGAGTTAACAGGCTGAGAGTAACTGAAATGGCTTTCTGAGTATCAAATGCATGTGCTTTACTGATGGGACCTCTATCTTTGATTTTGACCTTCTTGATGCTTGGTGGAATCCCTGGTTGCATAGTGGTTAAGTGCTACAGCTGGCTGCTAACCAATGAATCAGCGGTTCAAATCTGCCAGACACTCCTTGGAAAGTACATAGGGCAGTTCTACTCTACTACATAGGGTCAGTATGAGTCAGAATTCACTGGACTGCAATGGGTTTGGTTGTTTTGGATGCTTCTTGCTCTTTTCCTGGTTCTCCTCTGGGGCTGGCAGTGGAGGTTGCCAGGTCAGGAACATCTGACCCAGATAGGTGGCTCTCTGTTCCTCCCTTGTTGGAATACAGTCTTTGCTGAGGACAGTGAGGGACAACTCATCCAGAATGTGATTACTGGCCTACAGGCCAGAAGTGGCCAGAATTATCCACCAAATTCTTTCTTCTATCACAGTCCTTCTTTCCTCTATTACATGCTGCTTTGTGTTAGAATAGTGTGGGGCTATGGGTTCCCCAGAGCACAGGCAGCATCCTACTTGTCTCCATGTCCCTTGAGGCACTTAGCACAGCCCCATGCACATCGTAGGCTCTCACTGAGTGTGTAGCAGGTGGAGTGAAAAGATTCTTGGTGGCTCTTGTTTCTCTGTACCCAGGCTTCCCTTCTTCAGAGTATTAGGAGCTTCTGAAATACTTTGCATGTAATTATTGGAAAATATTTTCAAAGCAGTGCAGTTGTCCCATGTCAAGAAGCAGTTCCTATTTTGGGGCATATGTTTATTTTCTGAACTGTACTGTCATAAAGCTGTGTGACTAAATGAGGGTGACAAAACAAGGGTCACTAAAGGAGAAAACAGATACTTTTGCAGTCTGTTAAGCTGCTAACTTAGGGGTTCCCACTAACTCCAAACCCACTGCCATCAAGTCAATTCTGACTCATAGCAACCCTACAGGGCAGAGCAGAACTGCCCCATAGAGTTTCCAAGGAGCACCTGGTGGATTCGAACAGCTGCCCTATTGGTTAGCAGCTGGAGCTCTTAACCACTGTGCCACCAGGGCTTCCTCCTCAAGCACATAGGGTAGGGAAGGCTTAACACATTTGAAATCTCCAGCTGCTTTGACCTTTCCTGTTGGTTCCGTTAACACCACCCACACCTTGGAAAATGACTGTCCATTGAAGTCTTTTCGTCTGAGCCATGAGTGTTGTGTCTTTCCCCTGCTGTTACCCTGGCTGGCACAATCTACAAAAATTGTTACCCAAGAGACATCTAAGGCCTCCACTGGGGCTATATGCCTCTCTCCAGGGAAAGGCAACCAAAGAAAATCAGAGGCTCTTTTATCTCTTGTTTTCAGAACTGATGATTAGCAGTTTTGGCTCTACCTAAATGAAGTGGTACAAAGTGATGGGAAACCCAGTCTACAGATGACAACAGTTTTATGCCTTCCTTCCTTTAATCATTCACCAGATAGTTACTAAGTACTACTATGTGTTGGCACTGTTCAGACCCTGGAGAAACAGTGATAATGCGCAAGACAGACATGACCAATCCCCACTCTACATGGTGCATACAATCTAATCTCCACAGCCTCCCAGAAATAAGAGGGTCTATCACAGCCCAACCAGAAGAGAGAATTCCCTCAAGCCTGAGCCTTTGGCAGATTCTCAAAAGGATCCAGGACCCAAACAAGGATACCCCAAAAAACCCAAACCCACTGCCCTCGAGTCCATTCTGACTCACAGAGACCCTACAGACAGAGCAGAACTGCCCTATAGAGTTTCCAAAGTGTGTCTGGCAGATATGAACTGCCAACCTTTTGGTTAGCAGCTGTAGCACTTAACCACTACACCACCAGGGTTTCCTTAGTCTAACAACATAGTCAAAAAAGCAATGGGCTATAAAGAGGGATGAAAAAAACCCACTGCTGTTGAGTCAGTTCCAACTCATGGTGACCCTGTAGGACAGAGTAGAACTGCTCCACAGCGTTTCCAAGAAGCGTCTGGTAGATTCTAACTGCCGACCTTTCAGCTAGCAGAGGCAGCACTTAACCACGACACCACCAGCAGTTCCAAACAAAGATAAGAGCCACCAAATTAGACCAAGTTGACTAGCAAACTTCCCCCCGGAACAGACGAGTAATGACCCACCAGCTTCCCACAGAAGCATGGCTCCCTCATTGTGACTGTGTCAGGGGCATTCTGGCGCTTACTGTGGTAGCACAACGGCCCGCCTTTCCTGCCCACCCGACACCCCCAGTGTCCTCCACACATTCCCCTCCCACCTCTTCAGTTCTTCACACTCTATAATCAGCCCTGGTTCTCCTCTGGGACACCCCCTCAGGGCCCACAGAAGCTGGCAGCTGCATGGTGCTAGGTGCTACATGCTGTTTTTATGAATGGACAGTGGCTGTATGCCTTCTGAGAGGTTCTGGTGTTTCTGGCTTTCCCTGTCTTTTCAGCAGAGGCATTGATGGTGAGTCTCTCCCTCTGCTAGACTATCTGTGAGACTCAGTTTGGAGGACTTAACAAAGACTGCCCTTGCTAGGGAGACCCAGGGGCAGCTGGGGTGAACTGGGGGTAGGGTATAGCATATGTGAGGGAATAAGTAGCAAGCCAGGGTTGGCCCACCTTCCTCAATTCTCTGGAAACATTTGAGTTTCCTCAGAAAGGCATACACAGGCCTTACTGGTAACCCAATACTTCCCCTGCTCCAGGTCAGAAAGGACAAGGGCGGTAGGACAGCCCCTCAGAGAAGGCTGCCAGGCTATCAGAAGCCCCCTGCCCAAGTCCCGAGCTCTGCACCGGCAGACAAGCCAGCTGCAGGTGCAGCTGTCCCACAGTGCCCTCCACAGCCCACTGGCAAAGCCCCCTTCTCTTGAGACCTCCAGCTGCTTTGTCTGGGGTTGAGAGGAAGTCTTACCCAGAGGAGAAGCACAAACAGGAAAAGCGGGTAGGGCTGGAAGAACAGGGAAACTTAATCCTGAGGCTCCGGGGGCCAGGCCTCCGGGAGCAGCATCAGCTGGACTGAGCAGTGGATCTTGCCAGGGCTAGACAGGGTGTGTTTACACAAAAATAGTGCCTTTCCGTTGAGCCCCACTGGGAAGAAGCCAGAAGTGTATTTATAGAAACATCTGGGACTCACGTCTATGTCTCCTGTAGACTCCCCAAATTGCCGACCACAATGAAATCATGCAGCAAACTGGGAGAAGGTGCTTCTGCTGGGTGGGAGCAGGTGGGAACAGTGATAAGAGTGGCTTTTGCAGAAAGCTAGGGGGACAGCAACTACAGGGGCTGCTGCAGCGACCGACCCCCTTCCAGCCTCCCTCCACTGAAGGTAGAATGAGAGGAAAATAACACACTGCAAAACAATCTTACTTTACCCACCTCCGCCTAACCACCACCCCAGAGATGGAAGAGGGGAAAGCTGTCATCGCTCACCTGCTGAAATCGGTAGGACGCTGCTGATGAAAGTAGGCTGAGACATGATAAAGTGGAAGAAAAGCTGCAGATAAATTCCCACAGTCATTGGGTTCAGAGCAACCATGCTGGCTGGGGTCTGGCAAGTGTCAAGGGTAGAAGACTGCTCTGGGGCCTGGCTTCTCTCAGCTTCTGTCTTCCTCACTCCTGTTTGCGCTTCTCTCTCTTAGCCTCTCTCTCTCCTGCTCTCTCCCTCTCCCCTCTCTCTCCCTGTCTCTCTTCCTTTCCTCATGCCTTTATGAAGAAAGAATGCCAACCATTTCCCATTAAACCTTCTCCCGTACTACACGGGGTTATATTTATCTCCAGCACTGGATCAAATGCCCACATTAAAATTAAGATGTCACAGTTTTCTTTTCTGGAGACTGAGGTAAGCGGCTGTAGAAGAAGTGATGAAAACGCAGCCAAGCCTGAGACGCTGGGATCGCGCCTCACCAATTCTCCACCATCTCCTTGCTCGGAGCAGAGATGCCCTGCAGGCTGAACCCTCCCACTGCGACCAGCCTTGACATCTTTACCCACTGAGTGACAGTTCTACTCTGCCCTACAGGGTCGCTAGGCATCAGAATTGACTCGACAGCAGTGGTTTGGGTTTTGGTAAGTGACAAATGTAAAGGTGACCTTTGTTATTTTTCTTTGCTTATCCACACAAAACTAAACTGAAAAACAAACCAAACCCAATACCATGCGAATTGATTCCAACTCCTAGTTACCCTGTAGGACAGCAAGAATTGCCCTACTGAGAGCACTTGGTGGATTTTAACTGCCAACCTTTTGGTTAGCAGTCATAGCACTCAACCACTCTACCACCAGGGTTTCCCACTAGAGAGTGGAGAGTTTATATTATTTTGAAAACAGCTTTCTCTGCTATAACAAGTATTTATCTCTCTCCAGAAGCTACAACTTTTTAACCCCATGCAAAACAAAATAAATGAAAACAATGTATGGACACCAAAAGCCACTGCTGTAGAGTCCATTCCAACTCATAGTGACCCTATAGGTCAGAGGGGAATTGCCCTATAGTTTCCAAAGAGCACCTGGCAGATTTGAATGCTGACTTTTTTTTATTATGATTGAGTGAAAATGTACATTTCCATATAAATTTGCATGCCTACCTATACGCAGCTCCCGCTGCTCTCCCTGCCCTGTGACAGCACACTCTTCCTCTCCGCTCCATACATGTCTTATCCTCCCAGCAATCTCCTATCCCCTCCTCTGCACCTACTCCTCCACCCCCAGTAAGAGATCAGAACTGTTGACCTTTTAGTTAGCAGGCAAAGCACTTAACCTGTAAGCCACCAGGGTTTCCTAGTATGGGAAGTGAGCAATTAGTCATCAAGCGACAGCTTAAGAAGTTGCATCACTGATTTGATCTTTGATGAGACTAAATTCTCCAAATAAGAATTTACTCCATCTTTAAGTGAATTTCTTTTATGAGCTTCTACTGCCTGTGACAGAGATCTCTGGATTACTAAAATAATTCAAATAATAATCTACAGAATTGTCCTTTTTGCTTGATTTATGTAACATTGCTCCCCATGTCTCAAGGGAGTTAAATTAAAACCATCTGGCACCTGCTGAGCTCTGGGCTGCCCTTCCTGAGGAGGTGTGCTGAGCCTCATTTGGGAGCAGAAAAGTTGGGTTGAGGAGTGTACTAAGGCAGAACATGGGGTGAGCATTAGGAGTCCCTGAGTAGCACAAAACGTTAAGCCATTGACTAGTGGCCAAACGGTTGGCATATCAAACCCACCCAGAGGCACCTAAGAAGACAGGCCTGGCAATCTGCTTCCACAAGGTCAGAGTCTTGAAGACCCCATGGAGTAGTTATAGCTCTCCTCGGCATTTATGGAGTTGCCATGAGTCAGAATCAGCTCAGTGACAACTATATACAGTGTTAGTAGCAGACCTAGGCATGACTCCCAGCTCTGCTGTGTGACAACAGACAAGTGATTTGGCTTCTCTAAGGTTCAGTTTTCTTATCCATAAGATGGAAATATGTTCCCTTTAAAGATTTGTTGGAAGGTTAAACGAGGCAACACGGGATGAATTTTGAATAAATTACTGTAATTTTACGCAAATAGCACACACCTTCTGCATCTGTTCGCCAACCATGCTGTCTTCCTGCAAGATAAGCACCACTGTGCCATTTTTTGTTTTACATGTTACCATAAAAAAAAGAAAGAAAGAAAATAGCATCATATGTGTCTTAGTCACCTAGTACAAAGTGGCTAGTTTCAACAAACAAACATTTATTCTCTCACAGTGTAGTAGACTAGAAGTCCAATTCAGGTCATCAGTGCCAAGGGAAGTCTTTTTCTCTCCATCAGCTCTGGATGACAAGGCCCTTGTTATCACTGTTCCCTTAGTCTAGGAGCTTCTCCTTACAGGAACCCAGGGTCCAAAGGACACACTGTGTTCCTGGAGCTGCTTTCCTGGTTGGTATGAGGTCCTGAATTCTCAGAGGCTTCCTTTCTTTTACCTGTTGTAAAATATGATGTTAGCAAAGATGCTATAATCCCACCCTAATCCTCTTAAACATACTCTAATCTTGCCTC
Source organism: Heterohyrax brucei (assembly GCA_028571685.1). Lineage (NCBI taxonomy): Eukaryota > Metazoa > Chordata > Mammalia > Hyracoidea > Procaviidae > Heterohyrax > Heterohyrax brucei. The sequence goes on along the minus strand of CM053149.1, from coordinate 24,607,090 downwards.
ATTAACCACAGGCAAAGATTCAGATTTACAACACACAGGAAAATGGAGAGAATCACGTCCTAACTGAGTTGACACATATTCTGGAGGACATGACTTGATCCGTGACACTGTGATTATAAAAATACCTGGGGACAAGGGTGGGCAGCATGGTTAGCAAAGAAACACAGAAGTTGCAGGTTACTTGGGTAAAACTATGGCAGGACTTGCATGCGGAAACAGCAACAGTGAAACCCACGGAGCCATGGTAGACTGAGTGCAAAGATAGCTCCCAAGAATCCCTCTCCTCCTTGTATGCACACATTGTTTTCCCATCAACAGATGGAGTTCATTTCCCCATCCATGGAATTTTGATAGCCTTGACTTGCTTTTACCAACAGAATGTCACCAAAGTGACACTGTGCCAGTTCCAGGCCTGAGAGCTTCTACTTTTGTTCTTTCTTGGAAACCAATGGCCACATACATAAGCCTGACCTACTGGAGAGACCACACAGAGGGGGAAGCAACCATTCCCAGCTGTTCTAGCCAGTCAATATGAAGCCTTAAGCATGTGAATGAGGCCATATTGGATCATCTAGTCCCATTCAGGAAACCCTGGTGGCATAGTGGGTTAAGTGCTACATCTGCTAACTGAAAGGTCAGCAGTTCAGATCCACCAGGCGCTCCTTGGAAACTCTATGGGGCAGTTCTACTCTGACCTCTAGGGTTGCTATGAGTCAGACCTGACTCGACAGCAGTGGGTTGGATTTGGTTTTTGGCAGTCCCATTCACATCGCCATATAACTGGAGTCACAGGAGTAACTGCACGTGAGACCAGCTGAAGAACTGCACAGCTGAACCCAACCCAGATTACAGAATCATGACCAAATAAGGTTGCTAGTGTTTTAAGTTACTAAGCCTTAGGATGGTTTCTTATGCAGCAATAGCTAACTGGCACAGGGTTTAAAGACACAGGGTGGCACAAATGCTTTGCTCTCAGCTACTAACTGAAAGACAGTGGTTCTATAGCAGAAAGTGACACCACAGAACAATTACAACTGTTAAAAACACTATGGAGTTCAGTTCTGTTCTGAAACGTGTGGAGTCACCTGGAGTTGGAAGTGACTCCATGGCAAGGGGTTACAGAGTTTACAAGGAAAGGATCTGAAAGCATGAGGAGTACACTTGGGATACATTAAAAATTAACAGGAGAGCTCAAATCTTGTCAAAGTACCTCATTTAGCTGCTGTCTTAGGCTTCTAGGCTGCTCTAGCAGAAATACCACAAGTAGATGGATTTCACACAGGGAAATTTTTCTCAGCACAGTCTAGTAGGCTAGAAGTCCAAATTCAGGGTGCCAACTCCAGGAGAAAACTTTTTCTCTCTGTAAGACCTGGAGGAAGATCTTTGCCATCAGTCTTCTCTGCTCCAGGAGCTTCTCTGGGCAGGGACACTAGGTCCAAAGGACATACTATTCTCCTAGCTCTTATTTCTTGGTGGTACGAGATTTCCCTTTCTCTCTGCTCATTTCAATCTTCTGTGTCTCAAAAGAAACTGACTTATGACACAATCTAATCTGATATAGATGGAGTACTGCCTCACTGACATAACTGTCACTAGTCCCACCTCATCAACATCGTAGAAGTAGGGTGTACAAAACACAGGAAAATCCCATCAGATCACAAAATAGGGGACAAATCACACAATACTGAGACTCATGGCTCTGCCAAGTTGACATGTATTTTAGGAGGACACAGTTCAATCCATGACAGCTGCTCCTACAATATTTAACATATTCCACCGTGTGGATCACAACATATTATGGATAACCTTGTGAAGAATGAGAATTCCAGAATACTTCATTGTCCTCCTGAGGAATCTGTACATAGAGAAAAAGGCAGTCGCTTGAACAAAACAAAGATCGGATACCGTGTGGTTTAAAACCAGGAAAGGTATACATCAGGGTTGTATCCTTTCACCATATTTATTCAATCTGTATGCTGAGCTAATAACCCCAGAAGCTGGACGACGCATCATCTCTGGAGGAAGACTCACTAACAACCTACACTGTGTAGACGACACAACCTTGCTTGCTGTAAGTGAAGCACTTACTGATGAAGAGCAAAGACTACAGCTGCCAGTATGGATTGTACTTCACCACAGAGAAAACAAAACTTCTCACAATTGGACCAGTACGCAACATCGTGATAAATGGAGAAAAGACTGAATTTGTCAACGAATTCATTTTACTTGGATCTACAGCCAACACCCAGGAAAGCAGCAAAAAAAAAAAAAAAAAGAATGACGTATTTGCATTGGATAAATCAGCTGCAAAGGATCTCTTTTAAAGTGTTAAAAAGCAATGGTGTCACTTTAGGACTAAGTAACCCTGACTGGAGCTATGGTATTTTTCAGTCACCTCATATGCTGATGTTAATACATTGAACCGTGTTCCCCAGAAAATGTGTGTAGAAATTTGGTTAGGCAATGATTCTCAGTGTTGTATGATTTTCCTATACAAATCCTGCCTCTGTGGTATTAACGAAGGAGGATGGGCAGTGGTTTTATTAGTGACACAGAATTCAATCTGGAAGATTATATTGTGCCTTGAGGCAATCACTTGGGATATAAAAGGAAAGGGAAACAAGCAGAGAGTTGGGAATCTCATACCATCAGGAAGGAAGCAGTGCCTGGAGCAAAGCATGTCCTTAGAAGCTCCCGGTCCAGGGAAGATTGCTGGTACCCTCCTCCAGAGCCAACAGAGAAAGACTTCCCTGGAGCTGATGCCCTGAATTTCGACTTGCAGACTACTTTTCTGTTTGAAAATAAATTTCTTTATTAATGCCATCCTCTTGTGGTATTTCTGTTATAGCAGCACCAGATGACTAATACACATGGGAAAGCTGGACAATGAATACTGAAGACCGAAGAAGAACTGACGCCTTTGAATTATAGCACTGGTGAAGAGTACTGACTATACAGTGGACTGCTGGAAGGAGTGACAAATTTGTCTTGCAGAATGTACAGTCAGAATGCTCCTTAAAAGCAAGGATGGCAAGACATCATCTCACACACTTTGGATGCATTGTCAGGAGAGATCAGTCCCTGGAGAAGGCCATCATGCTTCATGAGGTAGAGGGTCAGCAAAAAAGAGGACGGCCTTTAACAGATGCACTGACACAGTGGCTGCAACAACAGGCTCAAACATGGCAATGATTTTGAGGGTGGTGCAGGACTGAGCAGTGTTGCCTCTGTTGTACACAGCGTCACGGGGAGTTGGAACTGATGCGAGGGCTAGGCCCAACTGAAAAATTCTCAGGTTTGCTCCTATTAACTTGTGGAATCACAGTCCAGCAGTGGACGTTGGAGGCTTAGACAACATACAATCCACCTGGGAGAAAGGTAATTTCCTGAATAACCTGATGTCAGAATTGAAGCCTTCAGCACCCAGTGCAAATTCTTCCTCTGGGAAGCCAGAATGATGTCTTCCTTCTCTCGGGGCGCAGGGTTCCTCATGACCTTATACTTGGCCTAATTATGTCAGTTATACCCTGTCGGCAACACTTTCTGCTACTGTTTTTTGAATTGTTTCTAAACTACTTTGGATTAATACTTAATTTTGGCCGCCAACCAAAAGGTCAGCAGTTCAAATCCACCAGTGGCTCCTTGGAAACTGTGGGGCAGTTCTACTCTGTCGTACAGAGTCTATATAAGTCGAATGAACTTGACAGCAATGGATTTTTGTTTTGTTTTGCTTTGCTTTTTGGTTTAAGGTCCCTCAGCAATGGGGCACAGTTTTGTATACTCCAAAGCCCCTGGGACAGTCCTTGTCACCTAACAAATCCTCAACAGTGTTAGTCCATTTGATCAAATCATATCACTGGAGGGCGAACAGAAGCCTTTGTAGCACAGTGGTTAACCACTAGGTTGCTAACTGAAAACTTGAACACACGACCTAGCTACTCCTCGAGAAAAAGATGCAGCAGTCTGCTTATATAAAGATATACATCCTTGGAAACCCTATGGGACAGTTCTGCTCTGTCCTACAGCATTGCTGAGTTGGAATTGACTTGACAGCAGTGAGTTTAGTGTTTTTTTGTTTGGTAGAACGAAAAGTACAAAAACGTGCATGAGTTTTTGCTCCAGCTGCACTCAGTGACTTGCGTTTTCCCAGCACCCCTCTGTGCCTTGCACGCACAGCTTCCTGGTGAGGGCTGGTGCAAGAGAGGGCTTTGGTAAGCATCACGAGAGAGTGAGAGGGAATGTGGACTCACCCTGAATTAGGAACCCAACACAGGGAGATGAGTGTATACATTCAGGTCACTAGAGGGTAAGTCTGCTGACTTCAAGTCACTACAGCAAACACTACCCTTTGGGGACTTCCCATAATAGGAGCATTTATAAGCCCCAGTATGGTGTGGTATTGGAAACCCTGGGGACATAGTGGTTTAAGTGCCACATCTGCTACCCAAAAGGTCAGCAGTTCAAATCCACCAAGTACTCCTTGGAAACTGTATATTGCAGTTCTACTTGGTCTGATAGGTCACTGTGAGTTGGAATTGACTTCACGGCAGTGAGTCTGGTTTGGTTTTTATTGTGTGGTGCAGTTAATGCACTGGCTATCAACCGAAATGGTGGTGCTTTCAACCCACCCAGAGATGCCTTGTAACTGCTTCTGAAAGGTCATGGCCATGAAATCCCTACGGAGCACAGCTGTCCTCTGAAACACACAGGGTCACTACAAGCCAGAATCAATTGACTGGCAACTGGTTAATACACACCAAACAGTTACTAGTAAGTTTCCATCCTCCCAGGTACCACATGTTTTATGAGCCCATTTCTTACAAGGTTACTCTAAGGGGGAAAAGATCATCTTTCTTCAGATCCTCCTGGAAAGGCTCTGAATCGTTTCAGAATCTAATAGCACAGGTTATTAGATTTGTCTGGGAGGAAATTATTCGAGATTTGAGAAAGGCTTACATCATTAAAGCTGAAGTCAGAGCCTGCCTTCTCAGACCTTATGGATGGCAATCTGATGGTATGCCTCAAAGCCTGAAACATATGCACCATTTGGACCAGGAGTTCCACAGAGACCTTACCACAACTGCCTGCTGGTTTGGGTGTAAGAATGTTCATTTCAGTTTCAGACTGGGAAATCCTGACTGTCCATAAATATCATATTGGTTGAATAAATCATGGATATCTGTTCAGCAACCATTAGGGGAAAAAAAAAAAAAAGACAAAGCACATCCAACAGAAGAGAAAATAGATAAATGGAAATTACTAAGAATCAAACACTTCTGCTCATCCATTGCCGTCAAGTCAATTCCAACTCACAGTGACCCTACAGACAAAGTGGAACTGCCCCATAGAGTGTCCAAGGAGTACCTGGCAGGTTAGAACTGCTGACTTTCTGGTTAGCAACCACAGCACTTAACCACTACACCACTACAGGTTCCCAGGGAACATCATGCACTCATTAAAAAAAGTAAGGTAGTCTTTTCAACAGACAGTGCTAGAAAAATTGGACTTCCATATGCAAAAAATGAACGTTAAGAGTTACCTTACCTCACACATTAAACTTCGAAGTAGATTACTAATCTAAATGTAAGGCCTGAAGTTATTAAACTTCTACTAAAACAGAAGACAATCATAGCAACCTATGCTAGGCAAAGATTTCTTACATGATACACTAAAAGCACACCATAAGAGAAAACAAAGATCAAACTGGACTTCACCAAACTTAAATTTCTGCTCTTCAGAAGGCAATGTTATGTTGAAAAGAAAAGTCACAGATCAGGAGAAAATTTTTTTAAAACACTCAAGGTTTATATCTAGAATATATAAACAACATTTATAACTAAATAACAATATAAATACAACACACTTTTTAAAAATGGGCAAAAGATGGGAACAGATACCTCAACAAAGAAGATACAAGAATGTCAAATAAGCATAAGAAAAGATGCTGAACATCACAGGACAATGCAAGCAGGAGCCACAATGAGATACCACGACACATTCACTAAAATGGCTGAAAATAAAAAGCCTGACAATACCAAGTGTTGGTGAGGATGCAGAGCAATTGAAACTCCCATGCAAGGCTAAAAGAGCAAATACAAAATAGTACAAGCACTTTGTAAAACAGTTTGGTAGTGTCTTATAAAGTTAAATTACAGCTACTGTACATTAGTTATACTGAGTACACACACACAAATATTCATGACCATTTTTGTGTTCCAATAGTCAAACCCTGGAGCAACACAAATGTCTATCAACTGATAAACAGACAAACTGATATAGTCACACAATGCAATGCTACTTAGTAATAAAACTAAATGACCTAACAATACGAGGAACATGGATGAATCTCAAAGGCATCATGCTAAGTGAAAGAAGCCAGAACCAAAGTTTACATACTGTAGAAGTCCATTTATGTGACATTCAGGAAAAGGCAGACCTACAGGGATGGGAACAGGCCAGTGGCCGCAGGAGTGGGGTCATAAGAAAAGGACCTGTGCACTGACAGAAATGTGCTTTGTCTCCCTTGGAGTGCTGGTTTGTATACCCTGTTAAAACTCACCCAACGCCCTTTAAAAAGGGTCAGTTTTACTGTATATAAATTAACCCTCAATAAACTTGACTTAAAAAAAAAAGGCAGTTAATACTTAAAAAAATTTTTTTTCCTGTGTAAAACATATGTCAGTCTTGCCTTTTCAGCCATTCCTACGTGTACAATTTGTGCATTAGCTCCATTCACCAGGTTGAATATCCATCAACACTAAACTTTTTCCAAAACTTTTTATTCACCCTAAGCAAAAATTGCCTACAAAGCAACACATCCCCATCCTGCCCTCCCTCAGCTCCCGGTAACGAATAATCTACATTTGTTTCTAGGCAGTTGCCTCTTCTGGATACATCCTACATGGATGTACACCATACCTCCAGGCCCTGTATCAGCAGGATCATACTGCATTTGTCCTTCTGTATGTGACTTACTTCAGCCAGCACAAAGTTCTTCAGGTTCATCCATGTCCCAGCATGGATCAGGACTTCATTTCTCTTTACGGCTGAGTGGCAGTAATACTCTATTGGGTGGATGTCCCACCTCATCTAATCCCCCAAAGGATCCTTCAGTGCTTTCTACCTTTTACTCTTGTGACCACTGCTGCAGTGAGCACTGGTGAGCCAGTGTCTGCTTGAGTCCCTGCTTTCAAGACTGTTGGGTACATACCTAGGAGTGGGATTGCTGGGTCATGTGGTAATTCTGTGGTTAACTTTTTGAGAAGGTGCCAAACTATTTTCCTCATTGACTGTGCCATTTTATATTTCCACTAGCAGTAGTTTGTATTTACTTATGCACTGACTTGAAAAGTCCATGAAATATTATTGAATGAAATGCAAATGTGGTGGGACATCTGACCATACATTTAAACCAACAAATATTTATCTATTGTTCGCATGATCTACAAAGATCTACAATGACAGACACTAACTGCATGGGGTTGGAAGTGAGTGGGCTGAGAGAAGGAGGAAGGAGGTTTTCTTTTTCTCTTTATGCATATTTGTATTGTTTGGAATTTTTACCATGTGTATTACTTAACTTCTCATTTAAAAATAAAAGGATATTTTACAAAATCAGGTTCTTTGCAACCTTAGAAGAAGAAGAAAGGGGGAAAAACATCTTGCTAGTATGAGAGAAGCAGACAGGTAGTTATTGCTCAGTCTTCACAAAGAAACAGAGCTGAGAGCCTGGTCCTTCTGCCCCACAATTAACGATGACTCGATTAAGAAGAGTCCCAGTCCCACCCACTGGCAGCTGCATCTGCAGGTGGGAGACAAGGCTGGGCAGCTGAGCAGCCTGAGGAAGCCCCCACCTCACAGCTCACTGCCCCTGGGCAACTTAAGCCTAAATAAGAGTCAGAACAGAGCCAGAGAAGCCAAGGGAAGAGTAAGTGTAACAGTCACCTTTACCAGGTAGGGAGGATGGTTTGCCTCACTTTTGGGGAAGAAAGTTGTCTTCTGTAGAGCAATCTCACACCTTATCCAATAAGAGAGTTTCCCAAACTGTGCTGGCAGGTGCACCCAGTCTAAGACTTACCCTGAATGCCAAAAGTGGAGAAATTCAAATAAACTGGAAAAGCACTGCACTGGAAATTTACAATAGATGTTAGCATACCAAAGGCACTTAGAAATCCAGCAGCAGAGAAATCCATTAACTTTGCTTTTATTCCTAAACATATTCAACCCACAAACCCATTTATATTTATTTTTATTTTGCCTTAAGTGAAATGTCAGAATTCACGTCAGTTTCTCATATGAAGACTTACACACAATTTGTTATGTGATCCTAGTTGCTCTCCCCACACTGTGACAGCACACTCCTCCCCTCCACCCTGTATTTCTGGTGTCCATTCAGCTAGCTCCTGTCCCCTTCTGCCTTCTCTTCTCACCTCTGGATAGGAGCTGCCTAGTTTATCTCCTGTGTCTACTGAAGCCAAGAAGCACACTCTTCACCAATATCATTTTATGTCTTATAGACCAGTCCAATCTCTGTCTGAAGAACGGGCTTTGGACAGACCTATTTATACATAAGTCATACCATTTAAATTTCCCCTATCCTTATCTATGTTTTGTACAATAAACACTTATCACTGATGTGATAAATGACTCTTAAGTTACCACCAGTTGCCACTGATTCCACTTCAACTCGTGGAGATTCCACGTGTGTCAGAGTAAGACTGTGTTCCACAGGATTTTCAATGGCTGTAATCTTTCAGAAGCAGATTGCCAGGTCTTTCTTCTGAGTCACCTTGGGTAGATTCTAACTGCCAACCTTTTGGTTAATAGCTGAGTGCTTAACTGTTTGTGCCACCCAGGTGTAAAGCTTACATATACATATAAAATAAAGTTTTATATTTTTATAAAGTACTTTTATCATAACTTTTTCATTTAGTGTTCACAAGGGAGGCACTAGGGTTAGAATTACAATCTGCATTTTACAGATTAGAAAACTGAGGCTTGTGTGAAGTTCTAGAGATAGCAGCAGACAGGTCATTGTCTGGCAGCTGAAGTAGCTATTGGTGAGACTGGACCTGCACCCTGCAAAGGCTGAATGACAAGCCAAGCGAGAAGTCATCCAGCGCTCCAGGCCTTTAGGCCAAGACTAGATCCCCAATGGAGTATCAAAAGATCTTGCCTTTACCTAAAACCAGACTCAGGGACGCTGAGACCTCAAGAGTCCTTAAGCTCTGAAGGTGTAGGGAGAGAAGAAATCTGCAGCTTTTATGACAGGAAGTCAGAGAGGGCTGGGGATCTCCTGAGAAGGCTATAATATAATTTATGACAAGATGAGGACCTATGGCTCTTGAACTGAAGCCCACAGGAAGGGAAATTATCCTGAATCCTCAGCGCATCCAGTTTCCTGATGTTATTTATTTCCAGAAACATGGGCATAAATGAGCTCAAAGTAACCGTTAAGCTACGGAAGGGGACAGAATTGCAGCCCTCACTCTCTCAGGGTCAGGGGCTTTGCCCCAGATATTCCCTCGTGTGAATCCCCCCAAAATGTAGCCGACATTCACTGTAAACTCTCGTAGTTGGGCTGAATGTATACTCCTAGCCTACTTTTTGCACTTTGTGATTGTTGTTTGTTGTGTTGTCGAGTCGATTCAAACCCATGATGACCCTGTGTGTGCGGAGTAGAACTGCCCCAGAGGGTTTTCAAAGCTGTCACCTGTCGCAAGCAGATCACCATTACTACCTCTTCAGCCCGTCGCTGAGTGCTTAACCGTTTGCACCACCTAGGGACTCCACTGTTAACACTGAACTATTTTGCAAAATCTATTTTTACATATTTACTGGAAGAACAGAAACCCTGGGGCGTAGCGGTTAAGCGCTCTGTTCGCTAACCAAAAGGTCAGCAGTTCAAATCCACCAGACTCTCCTTGGAAACTCTATGGGGCAGTTCTACTCTGTCCTATAGGGTCGTTATGAGTTAGAATTGACTCGACAGCAGGGGGGGTTGGGTTTTTTTTTTGGTGTTTTTTTCAAAACACCGCTGCCACCCCCTCGCTTCCCAGCACCAACCACCGTTTCTCCTGTGACCCAGCTTGCACCCCTCTTTTCTCTCCTATTCTGTGCCCGATGCGGACACCAGGCTTGCTCTTCCGGTTATGAGGACCTGCTGACGTGCATTTCAGAATCACAGATGAGCTGAGCCCGGCTGTTTGGAGAGAATAACCCAGGTGCCGGAGGAGAGAGACACACGGACACTGAGCTCCCACTCCGCCTTCCTCTCATTCCCCGTTGCAGCGGTTGAGACTGCTTCAGCTCGGCTGGACTAGGACTCGCCACGTTTTGGCAGCTGTACCAAGTGGCCGGGGTGGCGCCTGTGATGGCTCGCCACCCCCTCCGCCGTCGTCTCTCGCCTCCCGCCAGCTCCTTCCGTCTGCTCACCTTGCCAGCAGCTCCCGCTCTCTTGTTTTTCTTACGTCTGGCTTCCGAGACTTGAACTAGCGGCTCTTCAGACTATCGACCCTCACAGCCTGCCAGTGAGAGTCCTGTTCCCTGACGTGCCGATCCTAGGTTTGCCAGCTCCTTCATCGCTGGGAATCAGGGGAAACTTGGCAATCTCGACCGCCATCTTGGGATGCGCCAACCTTCACAGCCTGGGAGCGGGACCTCTGACCTCGGACCTCTGACCTCTGACCTGCCGACCTTGTATTTGCCAGCTTCCGGGGGCAGCGCGGCTTGTGCTCTGATCCACGACTTGTGTGGGGCATTTCAGCTTTTACATTGGCGTGAGTTGTTTCCTTTATATAAATCTTTTCTGTACGTATTTATATGCGTTACTGGTTTTGCTTCCCCAGAGAAACTAGCCTAAAGCACCTGTGGAGGGTGCTCTTCTTTTCCTCGGGCTGTAGTGGGACACATCATGTCCCTTTGTGACCTCAGTGCCGTCTGAGTTCAATCCACTCTTACAGTCTTAAACCCAAACCAGCCAAACCCGCTACTGTCAAGTCGGTTCCAACTCATAGCGACCCTGTTACAGGACAGGGTAGAATTGCCTCACAGAGTTTCCAAGAAGCACCTGGTGGATTTGAACTGCCGACCTGTTAGTTAGCAGGCATAGCATGTAACCACTGTGCCACCAGGCTTTCCAAAGGGCTGTATAAATTCTCAGCTCCAGTAACAGAGTTATCTTGGAGGCCAAAATCCATACACAACAGTTCAGGATCACAGAAAAAATGTGAACTTTTTATTTATGTGTTGTTCAAGCATCAGAAGTGGACCCAGTTACCATGGATTATGGGGTAATGTGTTTCTTGATATACAGAGTGACTAAACAGCAAATGGATGGGTAAGCTTCAGTTTTTAGTGCTGCTGTAACAAACATACTGCAAATGGGTGGCTTTCAAAAACAGTACTGTATCTTCTCACAGTTTAGGAGACCAGAAATCTGAATTCAGGGCACCAGCTCTAGAGAAAAGCTCCCTGTGTCAGCTCTAGGGGTAGATCTTTGTCACTTTCAGTTTCTGCAGCCCTAATGTTCTTCAGTTCCTTAACCGTCTCCTGTAGCAGCTGTCTCCTCCTCTCTGGGCTTCCATCTGTGTCTCCTCAGCTCTTTTTATAACCCGGAAGTGATTAGGTTTAGGATACACCCTACCCAGAATGCCCCTTAGAAGGAAGGATGGCTAGTCTCCTCCCATATGCTTGGGACATGTTATCAGGAGGGACAAGTCCCTGGAGAAGGACATGTTCATCAAAAAAGAGGAAGACCCTCAAGGAGATGGATTGACACATTGGCTGCAGCAATGGACTCAAGTGTGACAACAGTCACATGGATGACACACAGGGTCACTGGGAGTCAGAACAGGCTTGAAGGCACCTAACAGCAACTACCCTGATGATGGCCTCATTAACATAACATTGAAAATCCTATTTCCAAGCACATTACAAGCATAGGAATGAAGATTAGGATTTCCTTTCGGGGGGCGGGATACAGTTCAATCCAAAGATGGGGTCATAAAAACAGGTGAACCCTTTTGTGGACATTTTGGCCACAAAATGCTCTCCAAGTCCCTGCCAACTAATTGGTTGGACCCTTTCCTTGTAGTTGGAGACTCATTGTTTGGAAGCACACGCCAGTCTCTTCCTGAATCGAAATAAGTAAAAGTATTTTTGGTGCCCTACTGCCAAGCATTAGGGTGCTGTTCTCTGTGGTATTTTCTGTGTAGCTCCTCCCGCTGCCCTGTAGGGGAGCAGTCTGCAAGCTAAAGACAGGAAGTAGACTCCACTCCCCTTGGAGGTGGCTGGGATTCTGTGCTTTTAAGAAGCCAGTCTTCTGGGAGCTCTTTTGCAAGTGTGTTGATTTGGGGGGCAGAGAGGCAAGCTGAGTGTGTGTGCAGGCTCAACCTTGTTATCTGAAGGTTTGTCTGGGGCCGGAGGCCTGCAGAGCTCCTCACCACCTGCACTGCCCCATGGGGCTTCTGAGGCGTTCAGGACCTGTCAGCTGGCCTCCCCAGGAGAAGTGGTCCCAGAGAGGGAAAAAGGAGGAAGCCACAGTACCTTTAAGGATTTGGTCCCAGAAGTGACACAGTGCAACTAAACCCAAGTCAATAAGTGCAGGGCGCAGGACTTACAGGGAGAAGAATTAAGCTCTACCTCTGGAAGGAGAGCAAGAATTTGTGAATCAGTTTTATACACACCACTGCTCAAGTCACATTGTCTGTTTCCTCAGAGTGACTTCCTTCTCCTAAGGCCCCATGGTTCCTTATGCAGATGATCCTGGCAGCTCTCTGCCAGCCCTGTGGAATAAATCTGTCGGGGCACAAGCAACTTAGTCCTTCTCTAGAGCCCAGCATGCTTTTGTTGTATCCTCTGTGTCCCAGCACCCACTTGCCTCCCTTGGACTTTGGAAATAAATGAGGCCAAGTACCCATGCACAACTGCACAGGAGAATAATGGGCCAACTGTTCTTTCTCAGAGGCCTAAAACTAAAATCTCACTGACCTGGGGCTCAGCAGATAACTTTAGCATGTCTCAGAGGGCTTGTTAAAACACAGATTATGAGGTGCCATCCCCAGACTATCTGATACAGAATGTCTCAGGGGCAGAGCACTGATTTGTTTTTCTTAGGTATTTCTAGGGGTCCCTGGGTGATGTGAACAGCTGATGCATTGGGTTGCTAACTGAAAGACTGGTAGGTCGAGTCCATCTGGAGCTTCCGCTGAAGCAAGTCCTGGGGATCTTCTTCTGAAATATCAGCCATCAAGAGCCCTATGGAGCACAGTTCTGCTGTAATGCACATGGGGTGGTGGTGAGTCAGAATTGACTCCATGGCAACCGGTTATAGGTTTCCAGGTGATACTGATGCTGGAACACGGACCATATTTTGAGAACCACCAGTCAGGTTGGCTGGTTGGAACCTACTTACCCAGGTGACTATTTATAGCACAGGAATTTGAACAAACTTCCAGCTTCTTGGCAAATTCTTTTTGTGGCAGTGTTCTGGTTTCACTGGTTCCTCCCCTCCCTTTAAACACTACCTCCACCTACAAAGCATCTGTAATTCCATTTTTAGATTTTTGTTTGTAATTCTACTTCGCTTTATTGGTGCATAAATTCGCTGAATGGAAGCCAACTGGAAGAAGCCTGAGGGTTGTCAAATTGAAAAACACATTTTGAATTGAGGCCAGTTCAAAAGCATATCTCATTCTTTTTTTGGTCTTCTGTGTCCTAGTTTTCTTTACAGTTCTCCATTTATACATCAGTTTGAATCCTGGTTTTAAAACTGAAAAGTCCTTGAATTAGCAGTTTCACAAACCGGAGGCCATTGAAGAGTGGTAGCATCCAGTATGCAAATAACCTTCTAAAGTAATTTTCCATTTTTGTCCCTCAGTATTTCCTTCATTCTGGGAGATTCCTGGAAAGAACATGTGCTAAAAGTATTTCCATTTATAATAGTAGTCAGCTCCACAAATAGCTGATCTGTTTTGCTTTTCTGTAGATTGCTCTCAGCACTGTTCAAATTGAATCACGTGCTCAAAGGAAGCTAAATGGTCTCTATTCAGATAGCCCTGAATAGGAGTCCTGATGCACCATCATAAACACGTTTACAGAAAAAAAGGAAAAAGAGGCTACACTGGTACACAGTATCCTTTTGTTGGTGACTTCTCCCTCTCTCTAGACACTAAACCACTGCCTTCAAGTCAATTCTGACACAGCAGCGCTATAGATTAGAGTAGACCTGCCCATAGAGTTTCCAAGGATCACCTGGTGGATTTGAACCACCAACATCTTGGTTAGCAGATGTAGCATTTAACTGCTACACCACCAGGATTTCCAATTGGTAACCTATTTTTATTGAAAATGGAGCCTGGCTTTTAGAAAGTAATGAATGCAAAGTATTTGTTGCCTAATAACATAAAGGCAGGATCAAGATGTATTGAAGACCTATTGGGATTCCATTTTCAAAGTGAAGACCCCAAATCCGAAGTCTTTGGTGAGCATTTCTCAGCCTGTGTACAGGATCTGTTTGAAGCAATCTCCTGTTCTGTCAAGCTCTGTGTTGTCAGGAGTTTGAGGAGTGAATTCAGATGCACCGAGGCACACTGCCAGGAGTCATTGTCAGGGAGCTAGATTTACCCCTTAGTGGGCGTGTTTCATAACCCCGAATCTTCTTGTATCCCTGAAGCGGCCCACCTCAGGCTCTCCCGAAATTTGAGAAACTCCGTCTCCCCTGCAGCCTCTTCTTCACTACCTTCATTGAATCAGATCTCAGTGAGTCTGCTGACCTTCTGGCTAGCAGCCACAGCTCTCTGAACCACTACTCTGCTAGGGTTTTCACATGAGCTCATAGCTCTGTCACTGCATCTCATTGACTCGAGTCGGATCCTACTCGACGGCACTTGGCTTGGCTGGCATCTCATTGAGGGTTTCCTTTATTTCTCTGACCCTCTCTTTTACCAGACATAATGTTCTTTCCTAGAAAATGGTCTTTCCAAATGATGTGTGCAAAGTAAGCAAGCCAGAGACTTACCGTTCTAGCTTCTGAGGAGGCTTCTGATTGTGTTTTTTTAAGACTAATTTATGTATTCTTCAGGCAGTTCATGATATATTCAGTATTGTTTGTCAGTGCTACTATTCAAATACATCAGTTCTCTGTCCTCCTTAGGTACCTTTATTGTTTATAAGTTACTCCTCGATAAAAAAACCCAAAAGTAACAAAAATAACCATTAAGAGAGAGTTGTTAAACCTGAAGTCACTGAGTTATGGCAACTTTGGCAATACTGAATTTTCTAGTATGAAACTAGGCTGATTTCTATTACAGAGAAAGAAAGGTAATCAGTTCTGTGAACTGTATACTCCTCTGGCACAAAGGCATTATTTTAGTGAAAACAAGGGCTTATGATTGCTGCATGAAGTAAACAAATGTTTATGTAGGAAAAAAAGTGTTAATGTGTATAAACATCAAGTGATCGAGGTACCAAAGAAAAACGTAATGATAGCAGGAAACTTTAAGAGTAGTATAAAATTATAAAATTGCTGGAATATTCACTTGCATTCCATTCTAATGAATTAAGTTGAAGTAGAGATGAGAAGAACTAGATGGTGCCTGGCCACCACCAATGACTGGCCTGACAGGGAACATAACATAAGTTCCCTGATGTAGCAGGAGAAAAATAGATGTGCAGAACTAGAACTCTATTAAAAGACCACACCTGACGGTAAGTCAGACTGGAGGGTCCCCTGAGAACACGGGCCCCTGGACTCTCTGTTAGCTTAGAGCTGAAACCAGTACCAAAGCTAACTCAGACAATGATTGGACTGGACTGTAAGACACAGAGCGATGCTGGTGAAGAATATGCTTCTTGGCTTAATATACACATGAGGCTGCCTGAGCAGCTCTTCTGTAGGAAGCGAGATGAGCCAGTGGAGGGGGACAGAAGTTGGCTGAATGAATACAGGAAGTATAGGGTGGAAAGGAGGAGAGTGTTGTCACAGGGTAGTGGTGGGGGAGAGCAGTTAGAGTTGCATAGTGGTGTGTGTTCAGGGTTTTATATGGCCAACTGATTTGGATTGTAAACTTTTACTTAAAGCACAATAAAATATTTTTTATAAAAAGAAGGTGAAAAAGAACAAGTAGACTATAGCCTCCTTCAGGTCGGGGTCCCTGATGGAAGAAAGTTGGTTCTCAGCCCAGGCTCTACTCTGGACTTGCCTAGGATGCTTTAAAAATATACTGATGCCTGGGTCCCAAGAGAGTCCAATGTGCTTCGCTTTGGGGGTAGCCTAGGAATCAGGATCTTTAGAAAAACTCCATGGCTTCAGAGCACTACCCAAGTTGAGAACCATTGGTCTATGTCAATCACTGTTCTCATAAGTGAGAACACAGAAGCCCAGGAATGGTTAATTGCTTGCAAACTATCCATTTATTGGCTTCTGATGTGCTCTAATAAGAGGGAGCTGTAGTGTGGATAATCTGAACAGTGAAGAACCTAAAAATAACTTCTATTGGGTTTGGGGAAGCAGCACGTGACTTCCCAGCAGCTGGCTGGCCTGGCTAATCCAGTTTGGCCCAAATGAATGTCCCTTTTCCTGAGTTGACACTGACAGCCCAGCGTGTGCTAAGGTGTGGCAGGAAGGCCGCCAAAGAGAAGGCTGGCTGTGGCCACTTCCCAGCAGACCAAACAGGCTGTAAGTAGCACACAGTAGCTGTAGAGACGCTAGGATTTGTCTGACCAGAATGTTCCTCAATCGGACCCCTTCAGAGTTTTCCTGGCCTTTCACTCTGTGAGGCATGGCCGTCAGAGGCATTGAAGGGGGGAAAAGAAAAGGAGCTTGGTTAGCAAGGGCCTGTTTTGAGCCAGGCTTTGTGCTAAGTGCTTTTACAAACAGCACTTACTCAAGACAGCTCTGAGTTAGGCACTAATAAGAAAACTGAGGCTCAGAAAAGTTGTATAACCCACCAAAGCAGAGCCAGGGTGGAGACTCAGGCTTATCAGACTGTAAGGCTTTTATTTTTATTTTTTTATTGTGTTTCAGTGCAAGTATGCAATCCGAATTAAATTTGCATGCCTGCCTATCTGCAGCTCCTTCTGCTCTCCTTGCCTGGTGACAGCGCTCTGTTCCTTTTCGTTCTATATATGTCATATCATCTTAACAATCTCCTGTCCCCTCCTCTCCACCCTCTGCTCTGCCTTCTAGTAAGAGGCCAGTAGGACAGCTTCCTACAGATGCACAGAACCATAAAGTGCACACACCTTATGGTCACGTTGTGACCCTGAGTCCAGTCCATTCCTGTCAGAAGAATTAACCTCAGTAATGTTTTCTGGTCAGGGGCAGCAGCAGGTCTAGAGGCCGTGCTCCCAGGGAAACCCTCAGGCCACCAGACCATCAATTGTAGTCTTTTCGTAGAGTTCTTGAGGTGCACTCCTCTTTGGCTTATGTTGCCACTGGGTCTCAGTGTTGTGTGCCCCATCACGGCTGTCTTGGGTGATGGCCGCGCACCATCTGGTTCTTTTGGTTACACATTGATACAGTCTCACATTCACATGCATCTTTCTGTCTCCTGGGCTCTTTTTCCCTCATATCTTTGTCGCTCTTGGTGATCATCTGTTCCAGATGAGTTGGGACCATTTGGTGTACCTCAGATGGCAGCTCACTTGCTTTTAAGACCCCAGATGCCACTCACCAATATGGGGTTCAGAAGACTCTCTCAGCAATAAGCTAGTTATGCCAGTTGGCCTTGATGTCCCCTGAGAGCATGGTCCCCAGATCCCCACCCCTGCTACTCTATCCTTACAATATTAAGATTAGAAGGGTTTTCAGTTTATGTCAAAGTCCAGTTAAGTTGATCTTCTTTCTGCTGTGTGCTGTCACTGCTTTCACCCAACCAAATTTCTGTCAACTATATAATCTACAACCAGCCCTCTCCCTCCTTCCCCTCCCTTGTAGCCATCAAAGAGTCTTTTCTTCTGTACATGAGTCTGTTTTTAACTCTTTATAGTAGGAGTCTCATACAATCATACAATATTTGTCCTTTTGCCGCTGACTGATTTCACTCAGCATGATGTCTTCTAGTTGAAACCAGGCTGTGAAATGCTTCTTAAAATCATCATTGTTCTTTATCGCAGCATAGTATTCCACTGAATATATGTACCTAGTTTGTTTATCCATTCTTCTGTTGTTGGGCATCTGTGGTGATTCCATCGTTTTGCTATTGTGGACCCTGCTGCAATAAACATTTGTGTGCATCTATCAGATTGTAAGGCTTTTTCTTGTACACGATCTCTTATTCCAGTGGGAGAGTGCTGTGCTACAAACCAAGCTGCAGGTGGACAGCAGTCAGGTCTTTGGATGTAAGGTCCACTGAATGAACTTCGGCTCTCTATTTTTCAGCTATGGTGGTCTAAAGGCAGCAACAAAAGAGACCTCCAGAAGTGGCTGTGGCCACCAAGAGAACATGCCTCTAACTACAGGAGCATAATTGAAAAGAGTCCAGCTGCTGTGCCCTGAAACCCATTGCTAGTGTTTGTGCCAAGGCCGTACGTGTGTCACTGTGCTGCTCCCCTCAGTGTCTGAATCCAGCAGAGATGAAGGAGGACCGCTTGCCGGGAGGCTCAGGACTCTTCTGATGGAGTCCTGCTGACCTCCCTCGAGCTGCACCGCCCAAGTATCTACAGTGCTTCTGCCAGCTGTCCTTCCACATCTCCTTTCCTGGGGTCAGATCTGCATGGTTCTACCAGCCTTACCCAGCTCCCTACATTTTCCGTCACACAAACACTTCCCTTAATGCAGTTGTTTGCATGTTTAATACCATCTGGACCCCTGCCTCTCAGAGGACCCAGACTAAAGCCGTGCCCAACTCCACTGGTGATCCCAACCATATGCTCACCACCAGATGGGGGAAGGGAAAGAGAAGGTTGTCTTCTGCTGACTCTCCAAGGGGAAGCTGGTCTGAGATTGTGAAGGTGAAGGCTACAAAGGAATAGATGTCTCATTGTGTTTGTCTTCATTGGTGTCAGTGCCCTGAAGAAAGGCAGTTTCTCTGACAAGTAATTGAATGGCAGTCCAACCAAAGGCTGCCAAGTCAGTTCCGGCTTTTAGCAACCTTACAGGACAGAGAAGAACTGCCCCTTAGGGTTTCCAAGGCTGTAATCCTCATGGACTCAAATATCACATCTTCTGCAGAGTGGCTGGTGGCTTTCAACTGTCAGCCTTTCCCTCAGCAGCTGACCAGTTAACTGTTATACCACCCGGGCTTATTATACCTCAGCTAGCCCTAATTAAACTACCAAGAAGTCACCTTTTATTGCAGGTGACCACAGACCCCAACTTGGAAGTCATGTTCTCTTCCAAATCTTGCCATGTGCCTTTGTGAAAGACATTCAAATTCTGTGGCTCAGTAACTCTTCAGAGGGGGACTTCCTTGGCATCCTTTATTTTTCCTGAAGAAAGAAAGTAGGTAACAGATAAGCTGATTCTAAAATACCTAGAAGGAAATGGTGCACAACCACAGTCTCCAATAATGCTTAACATTACTCTCTTCACCAGAATTCTCTCGAATATCTGTAATTTTACCAAAAATCCCTTCATAGCAGGCTAGATTTTTACTGTTAGGCACTTTAAAACTCATCCACTCTTTACTTATTACTGAATTTCAAAACCGCTTCTACATTTTAGGTATCTGTTAGAGCAGCATCCCACTCTCCCAGTGCCAAATTCTATGTTAGTTATCTAGTGCTGCTGTAACAGAAATATCACAAATGAATGGATTCAACAAACAAGTTGATTCTCTCACGGTCTACGAGGCGCGAATCCCCAATTCAGGGCATCAGCTCTAGGGAAAGGCTTTTTCTCTCTGTCTGCTCTGGAGAAGGTCCTCATCATCAGTCTTCCCCGGTCAAGGAGCTTCTCAGCACAGGGACCCTGAGTCTGAAGGATGCGCTGCACTCCTGCTCTTCTTGCTTGGTGATAATGAGGTCCTTCTCCTCTCTGCTCCTCTCTCTTTTATATCTCAAAAGAGATCGACTCAAGATGCAAACCAGTAGAGTGTGTCCTGCCTCATTAACGTAATTGCCTCTAATCCTGGAGCCTCTTTGATATCATGTAAGTTAGTATTTACAACAGCTGGGTAATTATATCAAATCACAAAACAGAGGTCAACCACGTAATTCTGGGAATCATAGCCTAGCTAAGTTGGCACAATTTTTTTTTTACTATTGTACTTCAGATGAAAGTTTACAAAACAAACAAGTTCTCATTAAATACTACACATGTTGTTTTATGACATTGGTTAAAAATTCCATGACATGTCCACACTCTCCCTTCTTGACCTTGGGTTCCCTATTGCCAGTTTTGCTGTCCCCTCCTGTTTTCTCATCCTTTCCCTGGAGCTATTTTGCCCCTTTAGTCTTATTTTATGAGTTTGTCTAATCTTTGGCTGAAAGGTGAACCTTGGAAGTGACTTTATTCCTGAGCTAAAAGGGTGTCCAGGGGGGACATATTCTCAGAATTCATCTAGGTTCTGTCAGGCCTGTAAGTCTGACCTTTTTTTTAAGTTAGAATTTTGTCTTACATTTTTCTCTAGCTCTGTCCAGGACCTAATATGGTTGACATACATTTTTAGATAACACAGTTTGATCCATGGCAACATCCATTTTGCCAGTCTGAAAACTGAGTTTCAGTCACTGGGGGGTGTCGCCTTCCCCCACTCCCCTATTCTTGGCCTTGTTCTAACAACTGTTTGGCCCAATCTATTATCAGACATCAGTGAAGGCTTTTGACCACTTGGTGGCTTATCCACCCTGCATCCTTGTTTAAAGGTTTAAAGTTGTTTACTGTAGTTTTGTAGTATCAACTGGCCCCCAAGAAAATTTCCATGTTGTTTTTAGTGTTGTGTGCTGTTATGTAGGAGTCCCTGGGCATTGCAGATGGTTAACACCCCGGGCTACTGACTGAAAGGTTGGCAGTTCAAGTCTACCCAGAGGTGCCCCAGAAGAAGGCCTGATGATCTAGTTCCAAGAAAGCAGCCACTGGAAACCCCACGAAGCACAGTTCTGCTGTGACACACGTGGGGTCTCTGTGCATCATGTGGACTTGATGTGGACTTGATGACAGGGGGAACTTACAGAGGAGCTGGCAAGCAGGAGCAAGAAGATGCAAGCCCTGGAGGATGAGGGGGTGGGGGACACAGGCACTCGAATGTGACCGGGAAAGAAAGGGAGTCCTGTCACCATGAGCAGCATCAGTACATGACGGGGCACACACAGGGTGCTGCAGGTGGAAGGCAGGCTGCACAGAAGAGGGGACTTTAGAAGTGGACCTTGAAGAATGTAGCTAATTCCATGTGGCAGAATGTGTGGGGACACACAGAGCAATAGAGAGGGAAAGGCTCAGGCTGAGCTGTAACCAGATCTGAATTCCTGAGCTTGCCTTACCAGTGGGGACATGCTGGGACTAGCAGAACCAGCCTAGGGCAAACAAGAGGACTGTAGATTAGCCATTGGATCTCTGGATGGTCTCTTGCTGAAGCACTTTCTCCAAAAAAAACCAGAAAACCAAACCCATTGTCATGGATTTGATTCCGACTCATAGCAACCATATAGGTCAGAGTAGAACTATCCCGTAGAGTTTCCAAGGAGCACCTGGTGGATTTGAACTGCTGACCTTTTGGTTAGCAGCCATAGCACTAACTGCTGTGCTACCAGGGTTTCCAAGGAAAGAAAAATCGGGATGACATGATCTCAGTAGTTATTCTCAGGCCTCAGTAAATATTTAAAGTAGTCCCTTAAAATTTAAATCTGGAGATCCAGAAATTTCTAGGCATACCTTTTTCTGCTCACTAATTGGAGGGGTAAACATGTGTGTTAATGTGCTCATGCTGCTGTAACAGAAATACCACAAGTGCGCAGCTTTAAGGAACAGAAATGTATTTCCTCACAGTTTAGGAAACCGCAAATCCAAATTTAGAGCATCAGCTCTTAGTGAAGGCTCTCTGTCTGCTCCAGGGGAAGGTCCTTGTTATGGATTGAGTTGTCTCCTCTCACAAAAAAAAACGTGTATCACTTGGCTAGGCCATGACTTCCAGTATTGCATAACTGCCCACCATTCTGCTATCTGATAGGATTTTTCTGGGTTGTAAATCCTACCTCCATGATGTTAATGAGGTCGGATTAGTGGCAGTTATGTTAATGAGGCACAACTCCATTTACAAGATTAGGTTGTGTTTTGAGTCAATCTCTTTGGAGCTATAAAAGAAACAAGAGGGGGGAGGGAGGAGGGTGAGTAACATCGTACCACCAAAAAAGTAGTGCTGGGAACAGACCACATCCTCTGAACTTGGGATTCCTATGCTGAGAAACTCCTTGACCAGCAGAAGGTTGATGACAAAGACCTTTTCCCAGAACTGACAGAGAGGGGAAGCCTTCCTGGGCCTAGCACCCTGAATTTGGACTTGTGGCCTCCTAGACTGTGAGCAAATAAATTTCTTTTTGTTGAGGTTGTCCACTTGTGGTGTTTCTGTTGTAGCAGCTCTAGATGACCAAGATAATGCTGTCTCACTTGTGTAGCCCTCAGGTCCTCTGTGAACGTGTCTTCTGTGGAACAAACAAATCACGTTCACAAAGAAGACCAGCTTACTAGTTGGACAGGGACCAGAGGAATCCCTGAGACTATGGCCCTAAGACCCCTTTCAGATTGAGAACTGAATTCGTTCCCGGAGATCACTTTCAGTCTAACAACAGACATGCCCATAAAATAAAATAGGAATACCCAAGTAGAATGTGTTCTTTAGAGTAGTCAGTTATGTGAAACCAAAAGGACATTTGCCCAGAAGCAAAGATGAGAAGGCATAAAATCCAGACAAAAGGAAATGGGAAAGCCAGGGTGGTAATGGGGAGAGTGCTGATGTGTCGTGGGGAGTGCACCCAGTGAAACAGAACAGTTCACATACAAGCAACTGAGTGGAAAACTAGTTTGCTCCATGGGCTTTCACCTAAAACCCAATGAAAAAAATTTTTTAAAGAGAAGGACCCAGCACTCAAAGGAACAAACAGAATGGCTACATTAAAAAATAATAATAATAATTTTTTCCAGAAAGGTCAATGGACTGTCATTCAAGTGCCCCGGGACTAAACGGTCTTTACATGTACACACTGACCTCTGCTGGACAGTCTATTAAGCAGCCAACATTTTTGTCTTAAGATAGTGTGGTTGGGTTATGTGTTGTATTCAGAAACAGATTTGTATAGATCAGTTCTTACCCATTCATAAAGGCCTCCATATCACCTCACAAAATAGTTTTGCATTGCATTTGTATGCCCAAGACAAGAGCGTGCAGAGTAGAGATAAAACCCCAGCTCCCTACAAGGATTTCCCAAGTTCGCACATGAAGGCTAGACTCCACCACTTTGCTGTGAGCACTTAGGCTCTAAAGCAGCCAGTGTTAGTCTCACATGCATGGTGAACTCTGTGTTAAAAACCTAGCTAAGGTTTTTGATATGAAGTCCTGTGTTCCAGTCTCCCCCTGCAAATGAGTGGTGCTTTAGTATTTCTAATGCTCTTTTAAAAATAATGTCAGTTCCTGATAATAATTATAGCAATTCATGAAAGCAAAAACTGAAGAGGAAATTAAAAACTGCACAGAACTTCATCACAACAGTCACATTAAAATTTTGGTATATTTTTAGCCTTTTTTCCCGGTGTATGCATGTGTGACTATATATACAGTTCTTCACAAAACAAGGTCCAGTCAATTCTGTAGATTGCTTTTCTCATGTAGTATTATATTGCAATACTTCTCCTAGATTAATCAATACTTGAACACAATTTTTATTTCATGATGTTGACTGTGATGAAGTGAATTATTTAACAAGGCCCTTTTAGCGATTCATGGTCTTGTGACTATGACAAAATGACTGGGTGTGGGGCTATGCAAATAAAGTACCTATGGCCCACCAAGGGGATTAGACAGCCTGCTAATAATCTAAATCAAGTGCATGAAACCACCATGAGGAGGTAAGACCATGAAACCCTAACAAGCAGATTGGTCACATTTTGCCATCCCCCCAGGCTTAACGGGAAACCCTGGAGGTGTAGTTGTTAAGTGCTACATCCGCCAACCAAAAGGTCGGCAGTTCAAATCCACCAGGCGCTCGTTGTAAACTCTTTGGGGCACTTCTACTCTGTCTGTTACGGTCTCTATGAGTTGGAATCAACTTGACAGCAGTAGGTTTGGTTTGATTTTGGTTTAGGCTTAAAGTGAGCCAATCCCAGAAGTGGAGAAGAGGACCTCACTACCATCAAGAGGAGGAGCCAGGAGCAGAGTATGTCCTTTGGACCCAGGGTTCCTGTGCTGAGCACTTCCTAGATCCAGGAGACAGAGCTGTAACACTGAAGACAGCAAGAGATGTACCTCAGACACAAGAAGCAGTGGAATGTAGGGCAGAGTGCAGTGGCAGAGAAACAGCAGCAAGTGAAACAGCACAGTGGCGCACTGGGCTTCCTGGCCCACAGAGGAAGGGGTTACAGTGGGTATGCTGACCCCAGGAGTGAGAGAGCTGATTACCTTTGGGTAGGTAGGCACTTATTGGTGGGGCTAAAAAAGGGCTGTAATCCTTGCCCAAGCAGGGCGGAGGTCAGGCTGAGAATGAGTCCTGACAGCGGGCACAGCCAAGAAGCTATTCAGAGAAGCTATCCTGAGTCATTCCTGATCCTGAGTGTAACCTGATCCTCCCCTAACAAACCCCATAACTGTGAGTATGGTCTCTGAGTCCCATGTGGCCACTAAATCAGAGAGCCCAGCAGAGACACAGAGTGCTGTGGGAGGCTCAGCTGTATGTTTGACCTCTACCTCACAAGAATCAGCCTTGGACTGATGCAAACCTTGATTACCTCCCCTCACCCTTGCGAAATTACAGGTCTGATGACATCTACCTACCATTTTTTTCCATGATGGACCATAAATGATGTAACCAAACCAAGAAAAAACAAGCCAACTGCCACTGAGTCGAGTCTGACTCATAGCAACCCTGTAGGACAGAGTAGAACTGCCCCTAAGATTTCCAAGGCCATAAATCTTTATGGAAGCAGACTGCCACATCTTTCTCCTGTGGGGCAGCTGGTGGGTTTGAACTGCTACTCTTTCAGTTAGCAGCTGAGCACTCAACCACTGTGCCACCAGGAACCCTAATTTATGTAACCAATGCCCTTATTGTTAAACACTGAGGTTGCTCCTAAATAAAGCTGAGGGCCTTTATGTATAAGTACTCGATCAAACTGTACAATTTCTTTAGGATATACTCTCTAAACAGATGTAATGGATCAAGTTATGGGATATGAACATTTTTAAGAACCCCAATACAAAAAGCAATATGAGAAGTCCTCTACAAAAATGTTGTGTCAATTTTAACTTCCACCAAGAACACAAGAGTCTACATCTGACTATGGTCTTAGGGACTATCTAGCCCAACTGACATAATTTATAGAGAAAAGGTTCCACATTCTACTTTGGCGAATAGTCTCTAGGGTCTTCAAAGCTTGTGAGAAGCCCTCTAAGATGTACCTTTTCATCCCACCCCATTTGGAGCAAAGGAGAATGAAGAAAACCAAAGACAGAAAGGAGAGATCAGTCCAAAGGTCTAATGGACCACAACTACCACAGCCCCCACTAGACTAACTGGAGAACTAGACGGTGCCCGGCTATCACCACCAGCTGCTCTGACAGCGATCTCAATAGAGGGTCGTGGATGGAATCGGAGAAAAATGTAGGACAAAATTCAAACTCACAAAGAAGACCAGACTTACTAGTCTAACAGAGACTGGAGAAACTCCAGGAGCATGGACCCCAGACACTTTTAACTCAGTACTTAAGTTACTGCTAAAGTTTACCCTTTGGCCAAATTAGACAGGCCCATTAAACAAATGGGAACCCTGGTGGCATACAGAGTAGGTGCTACAGCTGCTAACCAGAGGGTCAGCATTTCAAATCTGCCAGGTGATCCTTAGAGACTCTATAGGGCAGTTGTACTCTGTTTATAGGGTTGGTATGAGTCAGACTCAACTCAACAGCAGTGTTGTTTTTTTTTTTAATACAATAAACAATAACACACAGTTCAGCCCTGTAGGTAAGACTGAACGAGCACAGCAGCCCAAAAGCAAAGATGGGAAGGCAGGAAAACTGCATGAACGGAAATGGAAAACCTGAGGTTGAGGAAAGTATTGACATCACAGGGTTGACAACCAGTGTCACCAAACAATTTATGTATTAATTGGCCTGCACCACCTCTTATATTATGAAGATAAAAGCAGGGAAAGCAAACAGAGAGTAGGGGTAATTTATGCCACCAACAAAGGAACACTGGGAGTAGAGCCAGTCCTTCAGACCAGGGGTTCCTGTGCAGAGAAGCTTCTGATTTAGGAGCAGATTGATGACAACGGTCTTTCCCCAGTACCAATAGAGAAAGCCTTCCCCTGGAGCTGATGATGTGAATCTGGACTTCTAGCCTGTTAGACTGTGAGAGAGAAATTTCTCTTTGTTAAAGCCATCCATTTGTGGCACTTCTGTAATAGCAGCACTAGATAACTAAGATACATGTGTCTATGGACAATTTTGGGAGTTTTTCCTTTGGAAGATTTTCTAAACTTGTTTTGTTGTTGTTGGGAGTATATATTACAAAACATACACCAATTTAACCATTTCTACATGTACAATTAGTGACCCTGATCACATTCTGTGAGCTGTGCCACCATTCCCACCCTCCTTTTAGGAGCCTTCCTCCCTCATTAACATCAACTCCCTCTCTGTTAACGTGCCTGTCTAATCTTTCAAGTTGCTGTTGTCAACCTGATCCCACAGAGACAGTTCTTAAAGGGCATTATGCTGTAGGCAGGAACCTTTTTACCAGTTAAGCTAAACTGCCGCTTGGTTTTAAGATCACTTCAGGGAATATTTTTAGCTTAAGGTTTAAAAACTATCTTAGGGTAATAGTTTCAAGGGTTTATCTAGCCGCTCTGGCTCCAGAAATTCTCGAGTCCATGAGAATTTCAAATTCTGTTCTGCACCTTACCCCTTCTGGTCAGTATTCCTCTATGGGATATTTTATCAGAATGTTCAATAATGATAGCCAGGTAGCATCTAGTTCTTCTGTCTCATGACAAAGGAGGCAGGGGTTCATGGAGGCAATCAGACACACCGTCTGTGTTCTCCTCCTGTTCCTGACCCCCCTGCTTCCTCCGTTCCAGGTGAATGGAGACCAACTGTTGGTCCTTGGTGGCCACTTGTGGATAATATCTTTGAAAGAGACGTAACTTTAAGAACTGATTCATGTAGAAGAAGAGCAATGTATAAGTGACAGCCAGTTACAGTGGTATTACTGAATAAAATTATTCCTCTTTTTTCATCTTCAAATGATTGCTTTGGTGGATAAAATACTGGTAACTTTTTACTTCTTTTAATTAATTCCTTTATTATAAAATGCCATTCTAAAATTTTTTTTCTGTGTAATTTTAACATAGCAATAGTTTTGCTATGGAAATACATTTCATCTTGCAGGAAAGAGAAGACTCCACAGGACTACCCAGTGGCACCTTTATTCACATATTAGAGCGGGTCAGCCAGTGAAAATCCTGAAAAAGAAAAGACAACAAATATTCAGTCAGAAGTCCAGTGATCTGATCCACGTGAGTGGGTGTCTACATCGACTTGTGACTGGAAGAACCAGATGGTGCCTGGCCACCACCAGTGATAGCCACTGTGGAGCTCACAGAGTTCAGTCTCACTGGCAACACAAGAATAAATATGGGTGCACCCTGAGATCTTCACACTTCATGGTCTAGGGGCTTCAGGGTTCCCCTGGGAACATGGCCTCTAGCCCTGATGGTGCCCCTGTCCATAAACCATCATGAAGGTCAGCTCTTCGGACAGCAATGGATTGGACTTGGCAACGCTGAATGACATATTTTGTGGGCACTTTATGGTTCTAGGCAGCTATAGGATGTCGTTCTGCTGACCTCATACTGGACAAAGGGGAGTAGGTGGAGAGGAGGTGATAGGAGACTGTTGGGAGGACAGGACATGTATTGAGCAGAGAGGAAAAGTGTGCTGTCACCACACAGGGAGAGCAGTGGAAGCTGCATATAGATGAGCATGCAAATTTATATGGGAATGTACATTTTCATTCAGTCATAAATAAATAAAACTTTCCTTAATAAAAAACTCCAGTGATTCCCAAGGGGAGATTAAGTGTCTGACACCACACCCTCACTCTTCTGCTTGCTCTCAAATTTAAATGTCCAACCTGTCACAGCCATGACAGCAGTTTAAGTCTAGTACTTTTAATGAAAAAAGAAAGGGAATTTAAAAAAACAAAACAAAAAACAACTGCTGTTGTGTTGATTCGGACTCATGGTAATCTTTTGGTTAGTAGTCGAAAGCTTAACCATGCCACTCATCTAAACCTCCATTAGTGAAACTTACCAATTTGTCCTACACAGCAAATTAAAGTGGTTTTCATGGACCTCCCTCATCAATAGTAATCAAGACACAACACACAAAAAATACAGTCTGAAAGAACTAGGAGTATCAGCAATAGAAAACCTATAAAGACCTAAAGAAGGCCAAGCCACTAAGTCAGAGAAGAACCCAGGTAGGAAAAGCTGGGCACACACACTTTTCCCTGTACTAACATCACCCTGCACACGAGGCTGGGCACAAGCCACCACACACTCAATACTGCCTGTGTTACAGCCAGCCTACACTGCGAGTCAGTGACCAGTGGCAGATGGACAGACAGGCAATCCCTGAAAATTCAGCCACCTGGAGACTACAGTATGTGTAGAATACTGCTAGAGGGAAGAGACATACTGTTGAAATGGTAACTGCAAGAAATACAAGAATAATCCTCATGGCATTGTAGAAAAAAAGGGTAAGAAATCTCATTTGTCTAGTTAACATTCCAGCAACCTTCAGCCAGAACCTAGAGCACACATCATCAGAAAGGCGACCTCACTGGCTGGCAGAGGGGAAAGGCGGTTAGTGCTCTTCTGTGAGCAGCACAGGTCTCAAGTCTGCCCACTCTGTTGGGAACATGTGCTCACTGGGCTTCTTAGAACTGCCTTGGTTTCCCTAGTACCCTGGTGCCCTGAGGCCACAAGGAAGGCATCCTGCACTGCAGAACAGTCTACTCACTGGAGGTGAAAAATCAATAAAATGGCATCAGATTTAAAAATCTGTCTATTGCAATCTGTTTGGCAGTAATCAGTGCAACAAATACAGCTTTTTAAAAGACAGGTGGGGGAAAAAGCAATCAATAAGCCCACAGAGGTAGAGTAGCTTCTCAAAGCTGCTCCTCTTAGCTATCTGCTCCCTCCACGGGAACCCCGGCTCATGCCACCGCCCTGTCACCTGGCTCGCCTGGACATTCTGCACTCACACTCCACGCCACCATGCTCCTCCTGCCTATCTCTCTTTACTATGAGGTAAGTGCTTAAGCCTCTAATACCTGCTTTTACAGAAACAGTAGAACTTCAGTAGAATTCTCTATATATTATTACAGTTCACAAATAGGTTAGTTTCTATTTCATTGATTGTCCATATGTCCTCTGCATTATGAAAAAAAAGAAACAGATTCTACAGCAGATAAATGTGTGAAAAAGCAAATATAGAAAAGAACTTGAAAAACATACCCTGTATGACAATGACTAACACAAAGGTGTAAGCACAGGAAAACAAAATGAAACAAACCTACTGCCCTGGATTGGATTCCAACTCAGAGTGAACTCATAGGACAGAGGAGAACTACCCCACAGAGTTTCCAATGAGCACTTGGTGGATTCAAATGGCCAGCCTCTTGGTTAGCAGCTGTAGCTTTTAACCACTACACTGCCAAGGTTTCCATTAGCACAGAGGACAGGCAAGTAAGAGGGACAGACATAACAGAGCCAGGACTTGAGGACAAAATTAAGAGCGAAAATCAGGTGACACTCCCATGGGAGTGAATGATCTACACATTTTTTCTTTCTCTCTCTTTTTTTTTAATGGCCATAATCTTCACTGTGCTTTTGTTTAGGTGCCTGTCATGGATTGAATTGTGTCCCCCTCAAAAATGTGTGTAGCAATTTGGCTTGACCACGATTCCTGCTATTGTGTGATCTTATGTTATAAATCCTGCCTCTATGATGTTAATGAAGGAGGTTGGGCCACAGTTGTGTTGGCAGGGCAGGAAAGACTGTGGTGTGCCTTGAGGCAATCTCCTGAGATACAAAGCAGAGAAGAGTTAGGGACCTCATACCACCATGAAACAGTGCCCAGAGCAGAGGGTGTCCTCTGGAAAGGAACCAGGACCACTGAGCCTGAGAAGCTCCCAGTCCAGGGGAAGACTGATAGTAAAGATCCTTCTCCAGAGCCAACAGCGACAGCCTTCTCCTCGAGCTGATGCTCTGAATTTAGACTTCTAGCCTGCCTTTCTATGAGAAAATAAATTTTTCTTTGTTAAAGCCATCCACTTTGGTATTTCCATTACAGCAGCACTAGATGACTAAGACAGAGGCTAAAGTAACTCATTCTACAGGTAATGGCTTGAGTTGTCTTATTACAAACAAGTCTACAGTTCATTCATTCATTCAACAAACATTTGCTGAGAACACAAGGCATGGAGCCCTGAAGTATTTAAGGATGTGGAGCCCTCAAGGAGCTTCTAAGGTAAGGGAGGCAAGATATGCACATAAATGCCTATAACTCGAGATAGCTGGTCACCACCAGAGATACAGACACTGCTACTGTGGAAGACCACACAACAGAGAGCTGAGACTGGGGAGGACCCAGAGGAGAAAACACAGGTTGCCAAAGGCTGTGTGGAAGGACAGGTGAGACTTGGCTAAGCAAAGGGAAGGACAGTGTAGTGGGTGGGATACATACAAGGGAAGGCTATCAGGAAACTATCTGCAACAGCAGAATCAATTTAAAAAAAGTTTAAAGGACAACCATGGGTTTAAAAATGAGGATGACAAAGCAGAAGACAAGACTTAAATAATTCTTTTTTGAAATCTTCTGTTGCCTCACAGAAAAGGCTTCAGTCATTATGGTACAGCCTAGGAAGCATCCTGTGGCTAGCTAGTAGCGGCAGCCTCCAGGTGTGTGCCCATGGCCTGCGGGTGTGTGCTGACACCCTCCTGCTTCTCTGCTGCACCTTCTCAGGCCAGCTCTAGGCTCATCCTCACCAGAAGCTGCCTGGACTCAGTCAATGACACCCAAGCTCTCATCTGTCATCGACACAGAGAGGATTCTCTCATTTATGCTAGCTCAGCAGATCCTTCCTCTAAGCTCCACACCATATAGCCCATCACCTCAGCAAGTATCTCTACATCAGTGCCTCAAAGACACTCCAACCCAGTATATCCAAGATGAAACTCCTGAGTTTCTCTTCCAACCTCAGACTTCTTAGAGTAAATGGTGCCACCACACAGCTATTCGTAAAGTGCAACTTCTAGGATAGCTTGGTATCACTCTCACTTCCCATCCGTGCAGAAAAGAGCAGGTCTGACTGCTCTACTTACGAAGTTAGTCCTTGGCTGGAATCTGGAATTTGGGTTTAGGGAGGGTTCCCACCATTCCCACACTGGTAACAGTGGCTCGCTGTCCTGCACTGTTTGTACGATGTGGATTATGCTGGACACCAACTTTCAAACAGTGGGCAGAGTGTCTAACGAGCTTCCCTGGTTGACAGCATTTCATAGGTTATGGTCACAGCTCGTTGCTGGGCTAATTAACTATGTGACTTCACTGCCCTGGTGGTGCAGTGGTTAAGAGCTATAGCTGCTAACCGACAGACTGGCAGTTCAAATTCACCAGCAGACCCTTGGAAGCTCTGTGGGGTAATTCTACTGTCTCACAGGGGCTCTGTGAGTCAGCATTGACTTCATGGCAATGGGTGTGTGTCTCTGCTGGGAAAAGACCAAAAGCTTGTACCTGGTTTCCCCCTTAGACATTGCCACAGGTGCCTTTTCCCTGTGATTTTCCTTTGCATCCTTTTGTTATAATGAATCAGAGCCCTAAATACAACTATATGCTGAGTCCTGTGAGTTCTCCTAGTGAATCATCCGATTTGGTGTGGCCTTGGAGACCCCCAACACACAGACCGACATCAAATTCTGATGACCTCACCTCCTGAATACCTCATCAATCTAGCCACTTCTGATTCCACCCCACCACCCTAAGCCAAGCTTCTGGCACCTCTTGTCTGGATTTGTACCAACAGCCTAGGAAGTGATGTTTAAGACATCTCCGATGCTCCACCAGTCTGTCCACACTGAGCAGGGGCAGCTTCAAAATGCAAATCTAATATCGTTTCCCTCCTCGTACACTGCCCCATCCTACGTGCCCTGCTGTACACCCCACTCAGCCCTCTCCAGCCTTGCCTCCCATTCTCTCTGCTTGTCAGTTCCTGAAATGTGCCATGCTCCCTCCAGCCACAGAGCCTGTGCACAACTCTTCTCTCTCCCTGCCACGTTTGTCCCTACTCCTTCTGATCTCAGCTGATACATCACTGCCTCTGGGGAAGACATCCCTGAAACCCTGCTATAACCAAACTCCTTTGCTGTTTGTTTACTTAAACCTCGGTTGCTTCCCTGCAGATCAGTCCCATTGCTCTGTTGTGATGCACTCTGTCGTGCCGTTACTGGACTGGCCGTCTCCCCTGATGGTGAAGGCTGGGCCTGGTTGGCTCTCCATGCTGTTCTTGGCACCTAACAGCACCTATGGTACCCTGCAGCAAATATCTGTTAGACAGACAAATAAATTTGCCAAACTAGTTTCAGAAGCTAAAAACCAAACCCAGTGCCATCAATTGTGACTCACAGCAACCCTATAGGACAGAGTAAAGCTGGCCCATATTGTTTCCAAGGAGCTCCTGGTGGATCTGAACTGCCAACCTTTTGGTTAGCAGAGGTAGCACTTAACCACCATGCCAGCACTTTAAGAAGGACTTCATAAATACTAGAGGGTATTGTACTGGTAAGCACCATTTTTTCTCCTTTTTTTGGCAGATATTCTATTTGCCTTCTATTTAGCAACTGCCCCTACCTGGGCCTTTCGCGTGGCATGTGGCTCAATCATGATGTTGATAAGAGAGGGCTTAGTTGTGTCTGCCAGACTGTCCCGGAGGGATTTCTGGAGCTCCTCTGGTGTCTGCACAAAATACCCTTTGCCCCCGAATGCAGTCATGACCTGCTCATAATGGGAGTTTGGCAGGAGACAGAATGGAGGGGTCCTGGAAAAGAAGGTCAAAGGCAATTAAGTTTAACCTTTCGTCTTTTATGAAAAGTCACTTGCTGAAATAGTCTGTGAAATATGACACAGTAAAATTAAAGACATACTATTATCTTTAACACTTAAACTAAGATTAACACTTAAGCTAAGTGCCGATACACTAAATGTTCTGTGTACAGTTTTTTCAGTTGTACTTCAGATGAAAGCTTAGAGAACTAGCTTCTCATTAAAGAATTAGTACACAGTATTTTGTGAGCCCAGGGCATGTCAACACTCTACTTCCAGCTTTCCTGACCCCTCCTGTCTTCTTGTCCTTGCCCCAGGGCTGGTGTGCCCCTTTAGTCTTGTTTTATGGGCCTGCCTGATATTAGGCTGAAAGGTGAACCCCATGAGTGACTTCATTCCTGAGCTAAAAGGATGTCTAGTGGCTATACTCCATCAGGCCAGCAAGTCTAGTCTTCTTTAGCGATTTAGAATTATGTTCCACATTTGTCTCCAGCTCTATCTAGGACGCTCTATTGTGATCCCTGTCAGAAGACAGTGGTGGTAGCTGGGCACCACCTAGTTGTGCTGGATTCAGGCTGGCAGGGGCTCTGATAGTTGTGGTCCATAACTCTTTTGGACTAATCCGTCCTTCGTGTCTTTGCTTTTCTTCCTTCTCCCTTTCTCCCAATGCGATGAGACCACTGGAGTATGTTCGACGGCCACTCACAAGCTTTTAAGACCCAGATGCTACTCACTCAAGTAGAATGTAGAACATTTTCTTTATAAACTACATTTTGTCAGTTGAGCTAGATGTTCCCAAAGACTGTGGTCCCCACAGCCCTCAGCTCAGTAATTCAGTCCCTCTGGGAGTTTGGATTTGTCAATGGAGCTTCCATTACTTGCCTTGGACAAGTGTGCATACATGTTTTTACTAACAATATTTCATTGTGCATTTGATGAATGTTTACACAGCAAATTAAGTTCTCATCTTACAGTTTTTATGTAGTATCATCCTGATGGCAGTGGGTTTATGTGTACTGTTCAGGAATACTGGTTATATTTTTTACAATACGTCAACGTTCTCATTATTTCTATGCTGGTGGTTGTGTTTCCACAAATCTGCCTTCCCTGCCTCCCTTTCTCATCTTGGCTTTAGGGTAAATGTTGACTGATCTCATATAGTTTAATATTTTTTCTTTTTAAGTGTGCACTATTCATGGGTGATGTTTTACTTTATGAGCCAGTGTTATTTAAATGAAAGGGAGTGGTTTCAGCTTCAAGTTTAAAGGGTGTTTCAAGGTGACAGTCTCAGTAGTTCCTTTGGTCTCTACCTGTCAAGTATAAGCATTTCTTTTAAGAACTGAGTTTTGTTCTACATTTTTCTCTCATACTATATGGGACTATCATGTCCCAGGTCAGAAAGACTGGTAAGGGTAGATGGGCACCATCTAGTCCTTCTGGTCTCAGGATAGATGAGGCCATGGTTCAGGTGGGCTATTACTCCTGCAATTTCTTCTCTCAGTCTTTGGAGTTTTTTTTCCTTCTCTTTTGCTCCAGATAAGTAGACACCAATAGTGTCATCTTAGATGTTCATTTTAAGACCCTAGATACTACCCACCAGACTAGCATGTAAAACAAACTTTATGAACTGGATTATACCAATTGACTTGAGCTGGCACATGAGACTATGATTCTAAGCCTTCAATCTCAGCAAACCTACCCCATGAGGTGTAGTTACGTCCAGTAAGTATCCATTACTGTGCCCCCATGTGCATTAGTATATACACGAATATACATGCAGCACAAACATGTGTACAGCTGTATGTACAGATATACCTATAATGGGCACACACAGGTACACACATAAACTTTGCTATACACAAATATACATACTTATCTGCCTATGTATTTTTGTAAAAGTGTGTATGTTCTAGTATTTACCAAATTTATCCCTTATTCTAGTGTATGCCTTGATGTCATCACTTACTTTGGTCAGGTTGTGCAGATTTCCTCTGCTTTCAGTATTGTCTTTCTTGTCCCCAAAAATCAGCACTGGGTTTTTTACTATCTAGAAAGTGACTTGCTATCCCATCCCTGGTAATCACCAAATAAGGCTGTTTTCTTATGTATACCTATTATTTTTATAAAGATGAGATCACACAATATTTGTCCTTTCATGATTGGTTTATTTTACTAAGCATAAAGTCCTCCAGGTTGTTTCTATCTTTTTGCTGTTACAAAAAATGTTGTAATGAACATAGGTGTGCCTGTGTCTGTTTGTGTCACTGCTATTAAATCTCCAGGGTATATACCCAGGGGTGGAATTGCTGAATCATAAGGGATTCCTAGTTCTAGGTTTTTGAGGATGCACTACACAGTTTTCCATAATGGTTGTACCATTTTACAATCCTACCAGCAGTGTATGAGAGTTCTAATTTCTGCACAGCCTTCCCAGTATTTTTTCATCAGTGCTGTATTTTCAAGCATGAGACAACTCATTGTAGTTTTGATTTGCATCCCCCTACAGGGTCATTGAATGGAAACTGACTTGACGGCAGTGGGTTTGGTTTCTACTTAATGGCTAATGATCACGAACATCTTTTCATGTGTTTACTGATGCTTGAATGTCCTCTTTGTTGAAGTGTCTATTCATGTCCTTTACTGTTTTTAAACTGGATGCTTTGTCTTTTTGTTGTTGAAGTTTCCCATATATTTTAGAGATTAGGCCCTTCTTAGATAAGTCATTCCTTGAGATTTTTTTCCCAGTTTGTAATACCTCTTTTTATCCTTTTGAGTTAACTATTTGGTCTCCAGGCTTACTGCATGCTTGCAATTGCAGTTATAACCTATTTCTAAAGAAACTAGTTCTCATAGTTTTGTCCCTATGGTATCGTCCAGGAATTTTATAGTTTCAGCATTAACATGCAAGTCTTTGATCCATTTTGAGTTTTTATGTATGATAAGAAGTATGGATCCTGTTTCGTTTTTCTGCAAATGGATATCGAGTTTTGCCAGCACATTTGTTAAGGAGACTATTTCTTCCCCCATTTAATGGACTTTAACCTGCTGTCAAAAATCAGATGTCCATACACAGATGGATTTACTTCTGGGTTTACTGCCTGTCTACTACTGTCCAACAGAACTGTGATGATAGAAGTGTTTTATATCTACAACCTCCAGTAAGAATCCAACCTGATGGCACTTGGCTGGCTTGGCTATCCAACAAGAAAGCCACTGGTCACCTTCTACTACTGAGCACTTGAAATGTGGCTAAACTAAGGAAATTCCTGGTTACCAACTGAAAGGTGGGTGGTTTGAATCCTACCAACAGTGCTGCAGAAGAAAGGCTGGCAATCCACTTCCATAAGATCATAGACATTAAAAACCATATTAAATGCAGTTCAACTCTGAACACTTGGGATTGCCATGAGTCACCATTAAGTTGACCACAACAGGTTTGGTTTTTGGTTTTAGTGGTAACCTTACTAAACAGTGCACGCCACAGTATCAGCTATCATAAATCCCAGAGAAGAGAGAAATGGTTACTGCAAAACAAAAAATAACTTCAAGTCCACTATAGATAGTAGTTTGGGGATAAAGTTCGTGAAGTGTAACCAAACATCTCCATTCCCCACCTACACCAGCCTGCAGGTAACACAAGTTCACATCCCACCACACCCCTTGGCCTGCTCCAACACTGTCTTAATTTATCTCTGTCATCAGGTGATTGTGATTTAGCTAAGTGATTAGGAAAAAAAAAAGAAATCAAAAAACCTAACCCACTGCCATCAAGTCAGTTCAGACTCAAGCAGCCCTACAGGATAGAGTGGAACAACCCTATGGAGATTCTAGAGAGTGGCTGATGGATTTGAACTGCTGACCTTTTGGTTAGCAGCTGAGTTCTTATCCACTACACCACCGGAGCTCTGGCTGATAAAAGGAAGGAAGATCTCTGGACCAGAAATAGGCAAGGAATGGTTCCTTGGTACTTTGGATGTTTTGCAATGAGCCCTTTAACTAACAAGGCTTAGACATCAGCTCCATTCATCTGAGTCTTTAGATAATTGTCAGAAAGTATTTCCTGAAGCACTCAATCACAGTGGTTGTGCAAAGAGGGATCATATACAACCTGCCAGTTAGAGGGGTTGACAACTGAATAAACAATACTCACACCACATAAGCTTGTTCAGATACAACAGTTCTTTTTAAAGAGATTAAAACAGATGAGAGAGAGTATACCTACAACTGTTGTAGGTTACTCACGCAGTAGCAGCTTCTCCAGAACTTAACATCTCCTTCCAAGTACCTGTATCGACACCCTGGTAAATTCCATTGTTATTAACCACCAAAACTATGATTGGCAGGTTGTACCTAAAATTGAGAGCAAAGTACAGAGAAAATCATCTTAACTCTAAAGCCATTTCTTTTCTTTGGATTGAAATTTTAACATACAATGGTTACCATTCCCTGTGTGCTTTCTGGTAGCATTAGTCAGGCAAAAAATCAGGCATTTATGGTCTTAATGAAGATCAGCAAACCAGTAACAGAAACATTACAAAGCAGCAGCAAGTATGGGAGAATTATGTCTGCTTCTACCACTATTCAGCTATGTACCTAGAGCAAATTTCAAGCTTCTCTGCTGAATCTTGGTTTCCATAAATCCAAGTGGTAGTAAGAATACACCTTCCCTACTTAATAGCCTCTGAAGCATCACCTCAGAGTCTGTTTGAAAAACATCTTATTTGTTTAGCTTTTCTTAGACAATAAGCACATGCTTGATGCAGTGGGCTATGTATAAGAGACAAGCAATATTCTCTGCCCTCAAACCACTTCACTCATAATTAGAAAGATACATGATCTCACTAGGAAAAAGACACTATTTAACAATGTGTGAAAGAGTATGGTAAAGATAAAAAAGGTCTCATTAAACTTCATTAATGACTGACAAAAAAAATTGGTTCTATTTTCTACAGACCTATTTCTGAGGGCAAGTGGTAAAGACAAACTAAATTGCACAGTGTTGAATGACAGGTTTTGGGTAACTATTTGTTCTCCCCACACATCTATCACTGGTCATACTATAGAGACTTGTGTGTTGCTGTGATGCTGGAAGCTATGTCACCTGTATTCAGACACCAACAGGGTCACCCATGTGGACAGGTTTCATCTGAGGATGGCACAGAACTGGGGAGTGTTCTGTTCTGTTGTGCACAGGATAGCTGTCAGTCATAACTCAGTGACACCTAACAACAGCATTTGCTTACCATGCTAAATAGGAATCATTCTCTAGTGGCTGGCTTCCCCACAAATGATCTCTCAGTCTGTCAGTTCACTTGGTTGTTACTATGGACACATACTTCCCCCTGATCTTCAAGGCTTTAGGTACCCCAGTTCTGAAAGCCCCAAACCATGATTTACAAAAGTCCTACTAAGATCCCTACCTAAGATTAG
Source organism: Heterohyrax brucei (assembly GCA_028571685.1). Taxonomy (NCBI): domain Eukaryota; kingdom Metazoa; phylum Chordata; class Mammalia; order Hyracoidea; family Procaviidae; genus Heterohyrax; species Heterohyrax brucei. The sequence continues at coordinate 24,568,406 of CM053149.1, read as the reverse complement.
AATGGTTTTTACTATACTTCAGTACAGAGAGGGAAAAAATTCCCTGTACTTGTAAAGCAAGATCTACAACTGAATAGTTTTTCCAAAGATCCCTATACTGTCATGGCAACAGCTCTTATTTACTGAGCACTCACCTTTACTTGGAAGATCTTAACTGTTTCTCACAATTATTTGCTAAAAGGCAGACACTTTACTGTTCCCATTTTAGAGAAAAGGAAACTGCTGCTTGGTTAAGCGGCTTAACCGAAGTCACTTGGCTCAAGCATGGTAGAGCTGGTATTTAAATCCAGACCATCTGACTCCAGAAGCAGCTCTGAACATGGTGTCCTTGAAGAGAAAGACCCTTGGGTATTTATATTTCTGTCCTCAGGACTCAGGACAGTGCCTGGCACATAGGGAACACCTGGTAAGCATTTACTGAGTGGCTTTTATGTATAATTTTTCATATTTTGGAAAAGGAAAATGCTCAGACTCAAAATTCTGTTTTACCTGCAGACAGTTTCCACCTCCATGCCAGAAAATCCGAAAGCACTGTCTCCTTCCACACAGATGACCCTCTGCTCTGGGTTTCTATCTTTAGCCACTATAGCAGCTGCAATGGCAAATCCTAAGCCAACTCCCATCGTTCCAAAAGTACCAGCATCGAGCCTGTTGGGAAACAAAGCTGCAGTAAAACTTTCTGGCCAGGTTACAGAGGGCAGGGTCAGCACAAGCCTTCTGGATACATTCATGTGGCTTATAGGAAAATAAACAATAAACTATTCTCTTTCTTTGACACAAAATTATTAGAATGTGAAGAACCAATTTGGCAGGGCTAAGCAGAATGAGAAGAAAATGACACTTGCAGTTGCTCAGAAGACTATGAATATATACTGAGAACACTGAGTAAACAGATTATGATGATCATTACTACACATCAAGCTTAAAAACTACACAGCCTTATCTAAGAATTATTTTCATGAACTACACCCTTATACACTGAAGATGTAATTCTCAAATCTTTTATGAACTTGCAGTGTTGTTCAGTGGTTGAAGCCATCAGCTGTTAACTGACAGGCAGGCCATTTGAAACCACCAGCCACTCCACAGGAGGACAACGTGGCAGTCTGCTTCTGCAGAGATTTACAGCCTCGGAAAATCTTTGGGGTCACTATGAGTCAAAAACAATTCAAGGGTAATGGGACTTTATCATGTTTAACATATTAAAATTAAGTAACTGAGCTACATATATATATGTATATATATACACACGTATATATATTTTAGAAGCCTTACCTGTGACGAGGCAGGTAGTTCTGAAGCACAGTGCGTCCAATGTCCATAGTGTTTGCGCCTTCACTGACCACAAAACAGTCTCTAGGTAGCTGTTCTTGAACACGGTAGAATACTGTGTAATAATTCATAGGCACAGATAGTTGGGAAGCTAATTTCTAAAATAGGAGAAGGGAATAGATCAAAATACAATAAAAGTAACCAGGGAGAAAAGATTGGGGTTGTCTAGGATTTCGTTTTACTTGGGTCCACAATCAATGCCCATGGAAGCAGCAGCCAGTAAATCAAAAGATGCACTGCATTGAGAAAATCTACTACAACAGATCTCTAAAGTACTGAAAAGTAAAGATGTCACCTTGAAGACTAAAGTGCACCTGACCCAAGCCACAGTATTCTAAATTGCATCACATGCATGAGAAAGCTGGACAATGAACAAAGAAGAATTGATGTCTCTGAATTGTGGTGTTGGAGAAGAATGTTGAGTGTACCATGGACCACCAAAAGAACAAACAGATCTGTTCTGGAAGAAGTACAACCAGAGTGCTCCTTGAAACCAAGATGGCAAGACTGTGTCTTACATGCTTTGGACATGTTGTCGGGAAGGATCAGTCCCTGGAGAAGGGACATGATGCTTAGTAGAGCGGAGGGTCAGCAAAAAAGAGGAAAATCCTTAATGAAGTGGATTGACACAGTGGCCACAACAATGAGCTTAAGCATAAAAATGACTGAATATGGGGCAAGACTGGGCAGTGTTTCGTTCTGTTGTGTATGGGATCACTATGAGTCAGAACCGACTCAATGACACCCAACAGCAACAATAACAAGCTATTGCTGGACGTATCTGGCAAACCACAAGGCAACAGTTACACACATACCCCTGGCTGTGAAATGACTGCTCTCAGACGTTCAGTGGCATGTGAACAGTTGGGGGAGAGGTGCTAAGAAAAGTGAGAATCCCCATAGTAAGGACAGCTGGGAAGCTCTGAGTTACATAAAGCCAACCAATCTTCTTCGAGCACTCCCAGGAAAATACTACCTTAGAAAAAGTGAAATGTTTATTCTAGAATATTTCAGATATTGCTGTAAAAGACCTAATCTTTAATGTTTGAAAAGTGAAGGTCATGTTGAAGACGAATGTGCACCTGACCTAAGCCACAATGCTATTTTCAGTGCCATCACATGTACGCAAAGACTGGGCAATGAATAAGGAAGATGGAAGAAGAATTGATGCCTTTGAATTGTGGTGCTAGAGAAGAATGTTGAATGTACCATAGACCACCAAAAGAACAAACAGATCTGTTCTGGAAGCAGTATACCTAGAGTGCTCCTTGGAAGCAAAGATGGCAAAACAGCATCTTAGATACTTTGGACATGTTATCATGAAAGGTCAGACCTTGGAGAAGGCCATCGTGCTTGGTAGAGTGGAGGGTCTACAAAAAAGAGGAAGACCTTCAAGATGAACCGCCACAGGGGCTGCAACAAAGGGCTTAAGCATAGAAGCGACCATGGGTACGGCTAAGGACAGGGCAGTGGCTTCTTCTGTTGTTCATAGGGTCACTGTGAGTGGGAAAGGACTCCACAGCACCTAAGAACAACAACAAAATTTAAGATATGCCCCTAAAGTTAAAAATGTCAGGATTTTAGAAAACAAGCTGAAAATCTGGTTCTTCCTCCTCCCCTCGACCATACTAGAGCTGTTGTTGTCAAGCCAATTCTGACTCGTAGTGCCCCTGGAGGACAGGGTAGAACTGACCCACAGAGTTCCCAAAGGGTGCCTGTTGGATTCGAACTTCTGACCTTTTGGCTAGCAGCCATACCTGTTAACTGCTATGCCACCAGGAGTTCCCATACTGGAAGGTAAAGGAAGTATATACAATACCCACTATGCTAGAGAGTCCCTGAATGGAAGAGAAAAGTACACATATGCCTACCCATATGTGTACTGGAGCTGAGACAGCCACAGAAGCGGTCAGCAGCAACACCCCACTGGTCCTTCAGCCCCAGCACTGCCTCTCCTCCTATGTTACTTTGGCCTGAGATTATATCCAAGATGAATGAAGGGCACCTCTATCCTCCTGTATCAGAGGCCAGTTCCTTTCTTCTTCAATTAGGGAAGAAAGGAGACTAACAATGACATAATTCGGAAACAGAATTGAAGCTTCTGACAGAAGGTCACTGATTCAAATTCAAGCAGAAGACAGAATCATGTATACTTGCTGTGCTATAATATATGTTTTAAAATGTGAATTTGTTCCAACTTAACTTTTATCGGATTATGCATGATTCTGTTGGTGAGAAACACCAAGTAAAAGCAAAAAAGCTGCACCCAGCTGAACCATGAGGGGTTGGAATACATAGTACAGTGGGGGGGAAAAAACCAGAAACAACCTTTCCCACAGTCAAAAAAGAAAGCATTATATACATATGAAGACTTTAATCAAAAATCATCAAATTGTACAGAAATGGCTCCACTTAGTCACTAGTCGATGCTTCGATAATCTCAAATATCACTCTATTTCCAAAGCCTTCAGCTATCAGGCAAAGCCACATGTGCAAATGAGAAAGCTGCAAAAGAATTTTCAGCAGTGACACACAAGTTAATTGAAAAAGAAGGCTATACAATGGACTAATTTTTCAATTTTAACGAAACGCTCTTATAAACCTACATCTTGAAGAATCTACATCTTGAAGCAGAAAAAAATGCTTCAGGATTCCAGGCTATGAAAGACTGCTTAATGTGATGTTTGGTTTGACCTCAGACTGAGGGCAATGAGCCACATCCATCTGAAACTGGTTTTAAAACTTGCCCTCCAAGTTCAGACACCCTCCTTCCACTGCTTCTCCCTAATGTGCAGGCTGCAACCCTTCAGTGCCCTCCTCCACACACCTCTTCCAAGGTAGAGTGCCATATTTATATACATATATTTATAAACTACTTGCTGTGTACAAATCTGTGCTACTTTAGGACACATGACATCTTATTTTCATGTCTCTCAAAGTTTTTGACTCTTGTGCTTGTATTTCTGTTTTCTTAGCCCTGTGGTTTCCCTTGTGTGATTTCGCATGGCTCAGTAATTTTCAGGAACGCATACGTCACATTATGACGGAACTATCTGAACCATGAGCCTGAGGCTTTCTGGATGTCCGTGGGTGTCACATTACCTTGGATGCAGCTTCATTGCTCTTCATTTTCTCCCTCAGAGTTTCCCACCACGTGCTCTCTGTAGGATACTCCCAGGGTGTTTCATCAAATTGTTCTAAAAGCTAAAACACCACAAACTTTTGCTTACCTTTCTGAACACAAACTTAAATCATATTAACATAAAAAAATCTCTTATTAAAGAAGACAATAATACTCTTCCATCCTACCCTGTGCACACTTCACTCATATGTTTGCTTGTTTTTCTCTAAGCAGCCAAGAGCTTATAGAAGATAAATAGGGAACATGCAAAGCTTTCACCTGAATCTGTGTCGCTTTCTCCTAGATGCTGGGATTCCTACAGGACAGAGCTATGCTTCACAGGTAGGAGTTCTTGAGTCCACCTCAGCCACTGACATTGCAAGGACATGTACTGCCTTCCAGAGAACACTTGCAGGAAGGCCAGCATGCCCAGATTCTCATGACACAGTACAAATACTCTACAGTGTTTTAGTACATGATTGGGAAATGCATGCTACTATTGCATAATCAGAGTCCTAGTGGTGCAGTGGTTAAGGTCTGCAATTCAAATCCACAAGTCACTCCCTGGAAGCCCTATGTGACAGTTCTAGTCTGTCCTATAGGGTTCCTTTGAGTTGGAATCGACTCAGTGGCAGTGGGTCTACTGTTGTTTTTTTAAATTGTATAATCATGTTAATAACACCGATTTGTATTATCAAAATGAAGTCATGAATATGGCAGTGTTTTATCTCCTATTGCAGTGAATGTATAAATTATGTACAAATAATCACAACCTGGACAAACTACCAATTAGTGTGAAGAGGAACACTCTCTTTACTGCCTAAAGAAACACTAAGCTAGACTTCTCAGTGCCTTGGCTATCTCCTGGCTGTAAACTCAGTTCCTCTGGAAGCTGTATTATAATATTTAACAACAACAAAAGGCATCGTGAAGCAATTCTGACTCATAGTGACCCTACACACACACACACACAGAAAAAAAAACCAACCTGGTACCATCAAGAAGTTGATTCCAATTCGTAAAGATCCTATAACCCTACAAGACAGAGTAGGACTGCCTCCCAGTTTCCAGGGAGGACCTGGTGGATTCAAACTGCCCACCTGTTTTTCGGTTAGGAGCTGCAGCACTTAACCATGACACCACCAGACTTTTCACTAGGGTTTAAAGTTTGATCTTATTTAGTTGATCACTGTTGTGTGTACTGAATGATTTTAAATTTTCAATCGTCTTCCAGAAATGCTTAACTTACTCATATAAAAATGGTCCGTATAAGGAGTTACATTCACCAAGTTCTAAAAGTATATTCAAGAATAGTTTCTCATCATTAATTTTATTTACAACAGGTATTAAGAGTCCAGTCACCAAGTAGATCATCAAATGTTTTTAAGACCAAGCCACATGAATTAAAACTCAGGCAGAAGTGCTTACCTGTTTAGTTACAGTGTTTATGTCCCCTAGCAAAGTGACAGCAGGCCTTACATTATTCCCCAGTTCTTCTGCACAGATATCAACCTAAAAGACAGACAAGGCTGAAGAACAAGCCATGCTTACTCCTAACATCCTACATCAACTAAGGTAGGATAAATTAATTACATATATATAACATATGACACAGAAAACACGATACTGAAGAAGTCCTTTAATAAAAGTAAAAATTCCCAGAACCAGATGAGTATCACAGCTAGTATAAAGAACCTCACTGTGGTCCTTCATTTTTAAATCTACTTGTGAAATTTTGGTGTGTTTGACCTGGTCAATTAGAGTTTTAAATCTAAGCAAGAATAAAGTTCTACTTAGTGACCTTTAGAATTCCTAGAGGACTTCTCACATTTGAGCATTACCACTTTGCCTAGTGGGTTTGTTACAGTAAAGAGTACAGCTGCAAGAACACAACTCCTGAGTTTCTGACTGTGTCTGGGAACTGGCATTTCTAACAGGTGATACTGATGCCACTGGTCCAGGGATGACATTTTGTGAACCTCTCCTACGGTGTGGCACAATCACCCACTTACTCAGAAGCCCATTTCTGGATGGCCAACAGTATCCAAGGCAAGCAAAGTAGCTTCTTAATTAGAAATAATTTAGCTGAGCAAAGCCAGAGCCAAGTGCCGTCGACTATTCAAGGGATAGCAGCATCTTCCAGGTATACCCACGGTCTTGCTCCCAGCCCCAGCTGGGAAAAGGACTATTAGAGGCTGACTCCTTATGAAGTAAGAGATACAAAGGCAGAAGACATAACTCTGAGGGTCCATCAAGTATAAAATGGGATGTGGCCAAGCTGTATGGGCCAACAGGTTTTCATGCCACACAGGCAGTACTTCCCCTGCCTGTTAGGAACCTGGATTATAAGGATGGCCAGAATGATCCACGAGTCATCAAAGAGAGGTCACAGTGTGTTCCAGACCCCTTGCGTAACAACACAGGTCAGTGTAGCATAGTTCAGAGATTTTCAACGAAAGGGCGAAAGACATTTGGGCATCTACAAGAAGAATTTAACTTCTAACAATACAATACTGAACAGTCTAGGCTAACGTACCATGCTACGTAAACCTCTTTTCTACTTTGAAACATTCTTGAACTGTAGAAGAAACAGGAGCCTTTGGGTGGTGCCAACAGTTAATGTGCACAGATACTAACCCAAAGGCTGGAAGTTCAAGGTCATCCAGGTGGTTCTGTGAAGAAAGATCCTGGGATCTATTTTTGATAAATGAGCGACTGAACACCCTATGGAATGTGGTTCTACGCAGACACACATGGGGTGATACAATGGCAACTGAGCCAACAGTAACTATTTTTTGTTTCTGTTGCTGTTGCTGTTGTTTTAATGGAGAAAAGGCTAAGGTTACTTATTTTTCAAGCTATTTAAAACTTGATTTTGAAGTTTTCTGGGTACAGCTAAACTGGCACATGATGTTTCTTGGGCTTGAAAAGGAAGCTTACTTGATATCTATAAATATTTTAGATGATATATAAAAGTCTGCTTTTGTAAAAAGAGAGATGGCACTTTACAAAAGCCATGAAGAAAGAGGAGCTGGTAATGGCTGAGAGGGAGAATGGTTAATTGCAGGCAGCTCTGACTGAAAAATCCCTCCTCTCCCAGTACCTGGATGAACTTCACATCTGGCTGATAGCGTGGAGGCAGTCCAAAATGCAAAATCCAATTTAGTCTTGCACCAAATAACACAATTACATCAGCAAATTGCAAAGCCCTATTAAAAAAACAATTTTTATTTTTTTATTTCTTATTTGAATTATTTTTTATTTCTTATTTGAATTATTCTAAAATTAATATCTAAAGTATTCAGAAAAGTTTGAAAAGCATTTTGGAATTTACATTCGGCTCCGCAATCAGTGCTGGAGTTAATTTGATCTTTCAAACTAAAGTTCCTAAGCCAACTTATAAAAATTAATGCAAATCTACAGTGGATAATCTTGGAAGATTAAAAAAAAAAAACCCTAGAGAAAAATAAATCAAATCACCCAATACAGTCACCTTATTAAGTACTGGTAAAATCTTGGCATATTTCCATCTAGTCTTTTTTTCTATGTATGTGTATTTTTACATAGCTGAGCTTATATACCACATAGTACTGTCTCACACACTTTTGCTGATCATAAATGTTCGTCATTAAGTTCTTAAACAGAATTTGTAAAGGTTGCATATTATGTTATATATTACATATATATGTATATACATAATTTACAGAAACCTTTTCTCGACTGTTGGACATCTTCTGTCTTACCAGTTCTAAGTTGCATATCTTTGTGCTTGAATTTTAAAGCACATTTTAAACTGACTCTTAAGAGTTATTTTTAAGGCTACTGATTCATATTCTCACACTGCTTTCTAGAAGTACCATACCATACATACTGCATATTTCTAATAGCATCATTCCATATATTTAAGGCTACATTAGGTCTTAATCATGCCTTTTGTCTTTTCTCAAAATAAATAATTTCTAATCTTTTTAAAATGATTTTGACTTTGAAATCCATGGTGTGCGATGTTAACATAGCTACTCTTGCTTCCTCTTTGCTTACGTCCTGTATCTTTGTCCAGTCTTATTTGTAATCAGTTTTAGATATGGCTCTTACAATGACATAGTTGTTGTCGTTTTTAACCCACTCTGAATGTCTCTGCTTTCATCCAAGAGAGCTAGCTGATTACCAGAAACACTTTGGGTTTTCTTCTTTTTCTTGCTTTTCTGCTTCTTGGCTATTTCCCTTTTTCCCTATCTTTATCATCCAGGTCTGCTTTTTTATTGATTTTGTCTTCTTCAGTCATTTATGAAATTTTGCACAAGAATTCATTTATTAAGTATATCCTTAAAAAAAGCATTTTCATCTGCTCTATCGATTTTGCAGCCCCCAATTTAGCAAACAGATAAAAACTGCAACTGGCAGGACAGATTTGTGTATGATGACAGTCTAAAACCCTTGCAACTATTGATTCAATTATCTTTCTTACACTCTTAATGTCACTAACAATATCTTCTAAAAATCTGGCTACAAGATAAACTTCAGCACAAATCAGGTTAAAATATCTACACGCCAAAAGAATCTTAATATTGCAAGAATTAATTTGGTTACCGCCTCAGTCATCCAGTGCTGTTGTTAACAGAAATACCAAAAAGAGCAGTGTATTCCCTCACAGTCTAGTACACTAGAGGTCCAAATTCAAGGTATCTGCTCTGAGAGAAAGCTTCCTCTGTCGGCCACGTAGGAAGGACCTTGTCATCAATCTTCCCCTGGACTAGGAGCTTCCCTGCACAGAATCCTGGGTCCAAAGGACATGCTCTGCTCTCAGTGCTCCTCTCTGCTCGCTTCCCTTTCCTTCTGTCTCTTGTAAGATAAAAAGTGTCACAACCCACACCCCAGGAAAACTCCTTTACATTGGATCAGGGAGGTAATCTTAGTAAGCGTGTTACAATCCTACACTAATCCTCCTAATATAAAATTACAATCACCAAAATAGGCAACTGCACAATACTAAGACTCATAGCCTAACCAAAGTTGATGTATATTCTAGGGGGACACAATTCAATCTAAGACAGTTACTGTATAAAATATTCTAATATGAATAAAAAGTAAAGGCATAATTGATTAAGATGGCATTAAATAAGCACTTACAATCAACCAGCAAACATTATTAACATTTTTTAAGCTCTCAAAATTGGTTCTGGTGCATGAATGAAAACATGAAAAACACAAAATGCCTGATGATGGTTAAATACGAAGATCAAAGAAGGGAATGGGATCAGAAAATATACACAAATCTGTAATCTTGTTTATTAAAAACATCCTAAGGCAGTGATGACATAGTGTTAGCTTTCAATGAAGATGACTGGTGGATAAGAGTGTTCATTAAATCATTCTGTCTTCTCATGCATATGCTTAGAATATTTTATGAAGAATAAAAAGACAAAACAAACAGTATGTCAAAACTGTGTCTCAAAAGTGTGAGGAGACAGCTGTGTGCCGATCATGATGGAATGAGCCCTCTACAGCCTAGCTCTCTCACAGACTGTAGCTAAGAACTTGGAACAAAAAGAAAAGCCTCTATCTGAGGCTTGTGCAAAGTGAATGACCACAGGCAGATGGGGGGGCTGTGTGTGTGTATGCGTATAAAATCTTGAAGCAGCAGCAAGCTGTATGGGGAATGAGTTGTAAGTTTTTCCCCTCTTTCAGCTCCTGGCTTTGCCACAGGGTGGCCCTGCAGCAGCAAAAACTTCAAGGAAAAACCCTGTCTTTCTAAGGAGGGGATTTAAAAAAAAAAAAAAGGCCCCTATAAGCCAAAAAGTATTGACAAGGGTAGGGACAAGGGGGAGGGGGGAATGTTAGGATTGTTTTGTTTTTTTTCTTTTTTCCCCCTCTCCTCTCCCACTGACCCTCTGGGAGTAATCTCAGTAATATCATGACCCCATAATATGACACTAAGCAGCAAAATTTCAAAAGAAACTCCATCTTTCTGGCCAAGAGGTCTAGGCAAAGGGACTTCAAGGACTCAAGAGAATGAGTGAAGGGGCTTAGGGAGGAGAGACAAGCAACCTTAATTCTAGGTGGGACCCAGCACAAGTCTGGGGCTCACCCCTGAGGTGGGCATGTGTGGGACAGAGCACAGCAGAGGCACTGAAAACTGAACCGACACGGAACCACTGGCCTGGCAGTTCAGACAGAACATGCGGTCCAAAGTGAACCAGGCTGACTGCGTGGTTGACTGCTGAAACAAACACCCCCACTCCCTGTGAAAAAAGCATGCATATACACAAAAACATTTTACAGGTACTTTTACCAGGATCTCACAACATAGTATTCAAAATATACAGCATACAAGAAAAAATATTCAACACCAGAAAAAATCGGCCATTCTGAGAAGACCATAGACCCCAATGGGGAGATGATCTAGTTGTTAGAGTTGGTTAACAAAAGCTCTAAGCTGCTATTGTGTAAAGAAAGAAAGGTAAAGAAAAATAATCTTGAAAAACATGGAAAAAGAGGAATGCTCAGCAGAGAAACAGAACTATAAAAGAAACAAAGGGGTAGGAGAAAACAAACCCATTTTCAGGGACTTAAGGAATTCTGGTGGTAAGATAGCTCAGCACCCATCTGTTAGCTGCAGTTCAAACTCATTAATGACTTCCTGGGAGAAAAATGTGGCAGTCTGCTTCTGTAAAAAGTATGGCCCTGGAAACCCTATGGGGCGGTTCCGCTCTGTCCTGCAGGATTGCTGTGAGTTAGATTCAACTCGATGGCAACAGGTTTGGTTGTTTTGGTTTTAAAAGAGCCCTGGTAGCCCAATGGTTAAGTTTGCAACCACTAACCAAGAGGCTGGTGGCTTGAAGCCACCCAGTGGCTCCGTGGGAGAAAGTCCTGGTGATCTGTTTCCATAAAGATCACAGCCCAGCAAGCCCTATGGCGCAGTTCTACTGTGTCACACAGGGTGACTATGAGCCAAAATCAGCTTGATGGCACCTAACAGCATGGGACGACATCAAAAGGTCTAATATCTGTGTCATGGGAGTTCCAGAACGGAGTGGTATAGAAAAATTTGAAGAAGCTTCCCAAATTTGGTGAAGAACATAAATTAACAGATTCAAGAAGATTAGAAAACTCCAAATAGGATAAATGCAAAGAAATTACCCCCAGACCAATCATAACTAAAGTGCTGAAAACCAAAGATAAAGCAACCAGAAAAAAGCAACACATGACATGCAGCAGAATGACGATTTGAATGACTGTAGATTTCTCCTCCGAAACCATGAAGGCCAGAAGAGAGTAGAACTACATTTTTCAAGTCCTGAAAAGTTTACAAAGAAACAGGCATGCTTAAATTTGTCTCCTACTCTTTTTACATGATTCTTTCGAACTTCTCTCTAGATTTATTAAGGTCAGAAAATAATTTAAATTAGCCAAAAAGCTGTCGTCATTGTATTTAAAACCAGCAACGCCACACACCTGGATCTGGCCGCGCTGACACAGTTGGGATGGTTGTCAGGGATAACACCCTTACCCATGGGGGTGGGCAAAAACGGCAGTTGACACTGCTCAACCAACTTCCTGACACTCCCCTCTGCTCGGGCATAAGCAGCACCTACAAGAAATGCAAATATATTGGACAATTCAGTTCAGCTCCAGGCACTGTGACCCTCCAGACAATTCATGTGAAATTGCTTTTAGATCCTTTCAAAGATTCTCTTCTACTTATGTAGAGCTTAAACCCAATACAGACGCCGAGATCCGGTCCGACAAGTAAGTCCGTGAACTTAATTGTTCTAAGTGCTACATACTTCATTGATAAACATCACTAGGATCCCCTTCAAAGTGCTCCCCTTGTGAAACTATGCACCGACACCAGTGCCTAGTCCACCCTTCAAAGCAGTTTTGGAACTCGCGGCGTGGTGACATGGTGGCAAGTTCATAACTTAATTGTGTAGTTGTCTGTGACAGAGCTTTTAGCCAGTACACAAGTAACTGTATTGGAACACCCTCTCTACTCACCTGATCTGGCCCCCAATGACTTTTTTCTTTACTCAAAGATAAAGGAAATATTGAAAGGAAGACATTTTGATGACATTCAAGACATCAAGGGTAATGTGACAACAGCTCTGAATGGCCATTCCAGAAAAAAAGAGTTCCAGAACTGCTTTGAAGGGTGGACTAGACACTGGCATCAGTGCATACCTTCCCAAGGTGTGTACTTTGAAGGTGACCATAGTGGTATTCAGCAATGAGGTATGTAGCACTTTTACCAGGATGAGTTCATGAACCTAACTGCCAGACCTGGTATGACTTTATTTTTAAATGTTTAAAAAATAATAGTTCTCATTTCTCCCCAGTGATAGTCCCAGTTATTCTGAAGAATGTCTATCCTGAAACTAAAGTCTCATCTTGCATCTCCAGCGGCTCTCACTCACCTATTCTATGGCCCCGGTGAGCTGCTACTCATGATTCCCTGAGTAACCACACTGTGGTTACTGAGGGTCCAGGCAGGCACACAGGACTCTGCCCCGCCAGAGGGACGCTCCACACTCACATACCGTTCCGACCACCAGCAAACCTGGACTGCACGGAGTCTTCTGGGCCAGGCAGGAAAATTCCAACATGACACCTAAGTTTCTAAACACCTGCAGACCCTATCCCCAGTCAGCGTAACTGTTCTGTGAGTCTAACAGGGCCAATCCAGCTGGGACAGATATCATCGCTCTTTACAGGTAAGTGCCTGTGAAATAGCCATAGCTACACCCTTGATAATACTAAATAAAATTTATTGTTTAAAAATAGGGATGATTCCATTTCTGATCTCATCCAAGTTGTTGTAATTGTATTGTTTTATACTCCTTTTCAGGGCTGGTAGGATATTACTCTTTATCCAGAATTTATGCGTATCTACTGAATCCCAGTAAATCCAAACATTTTTCTTACATTCCTCTCCTGTCACAAAATCTTTATACACTTGGTTTCCTCTTCCCAGACTGCCTTTGCTCTCCTTGTCCCCTTGATAAACTATTATCGAGTTTAACACGCAGCTGCAGCACCATCTCTTTTGGGGAGTCTTCTCACACCACCCACCACAAGCGAACTGTTGTCCCTTCCCTGGTGAGGTGGACCTCCTCAGCCTCTGGACACACCACCTGAGCACATGCTGCAATTCCTCTGTCACCAGGACCACCTCCTCCATGGACAAGGACCATGATTTTTCTGTATTCTTCATGAGTGTTTTGTATAACTCTGGCCTTAATTAATAAGCTCTCCTCAAATGTTTATTAAAGGAAGAATGAAAACTAGCATCCATTAAATGCTTTCTACATATTTCCTAACTAAACTGTAATAATTCTGTTGAGGTAATTAATAGCCCCATTTTGTAGGTGGGGTCATTGAGACTAAAAGTGAAAAGTAGTTGTCTGACAATGTTGATGGTGGCCTAACAGAGGTCACTTAGGTTATTAAGCTACATTCCATTTTCACCTTAATAACCAGACTAACGAGTCTGCATTCCTCTCCCTATTTCTTCCTCTCCCTATCCCTGAAGATACAGAGTTGATTAAGACCTTAGAGACACGTAAAAAATGTTTGGATAGTTTACTGTGTTTGATTATCCTTGACAAACTTTGCATTTACTCTGTTTGATTATCTTTGACAAACTCTGGGTTTACTTTGTCTGATTACCCTTGACAAATTTTTGGGCAAGTCACATTGCTTATTAGATCTAATGAAACCTCATGATGTAATGAAATCTTGTGACTCCTGACTATTGTTCTGTGACAAACCCCTGCCCCCTTGAATTGTGACTATAAAAACCACTAAAAATGTAACCCAAGCAGGACAGTTGTGGGCCACTGTCCTCCAGGCTGCTTGCAGATCTGCCAATAAGTTATTCGTTGAACCCTAAGCTGTCTCTAAATTTTCAGTTATGTGACAGGCGAGGCAACTGGCCAACAATTGGGAATGTCATGGAGTTGACCCACCTAGATGCATTCAGCACAGCCCTGGCCTCAATTTTTTTCTGTTGTTCACCACTTTAATTAAAACCAATTTTGACATCAACATAGTTAGTTCCCAAGTTGCTGATACCTGACTAGCAGAGAAACTACGAGTGACAGGCAACGACTTAAATCATATGTGATTTATAGCAGCCTCAGTTCTACAAACTCATAATAGATACTATAATAAATGCTGACAGGCCTGTAAATTGCACCATACTCTGGGAGAAAGCAATCTGACAATATGTAGCAAAGCCTTAAAAATATTAAAGTAAGTTATAGTACAAATGGATACATGAAGCTGAATACTCTGATTCCAATTTCAAACATCAGTGGAACTGTTGATAAATAACAAGGCCAGTTTCCATGTCGACTCTACCAAGATGCAGAGTCCCACTTGAGCTACCTTTCCCGATGATGAGAAGGGGTCGCCTGGCATTCCTGATGACAGACGCTGCCACTCGTACGGCGGAGGCTTCCGCCATGCCGACAGGAGGGGGCAAGCAGCATTCCACGTACCTGGAAATGACGAGCTCTGCTGATTGGCAAAGGCCACTGTTTAAACCAGTTATTGTGCAAAATATGAAATACATGACAAGGTGGAAAAAATACTACAATAAACCCAACATGTCCGCCACCTAGATTCAACAGCTAACGCCGTTTTATCACATTTGTATTGTACAAACACATATATCCACACATACAAATGTATGTACTTTTTTCTGAATCTTTTTAAAGGAAACTATAGGCATCAAGATGTCTAATAGCCAGTAGATAATTCATTGACATGCAATTTGGGTTAACGACACTGCAATCTGGTGGTAATGGCAGTAGTTGTATTAACTACCTGTAAAACAGTAAGTACTACTAAGTACTACTTTTTCATACCTACTGGTTGCTATTTGGAAACCCTGGTGATGTAGTGGTTAGGTGCTATGACTGCCAACGAAAGGGTGGCAGTTCTGATCCACCAGGCACTCCCTGGAAACTCTGTGGAGCAATTCTACTCCGTCCTGTCAGGTTGCTATGAGTTGGAACTGACTCAGTGGCAGTGGATTTTGGTTGGGTGCTATTTATCTTCATTAAATTTGCAAAACAAGGAGATTAGACATTAACATTATCTCCATTTTACCACTGGGAATTAGGCTCAGAAAGGGTAAGTAACTTGCCTAAGACACCCAGATGGCACAAGGTCATACTGTCTCCAACTCTGAGTTTTAACCACCTCACTATATTTCCACTCTCTGGGTAAGGCAATAGCATTATTTGTATTGCCATGTTCAGGTATTATGCACAACACATACCCACTTTGTCTAGCATACCCAAACAGAAATCCCTCCCTGGTATACTCTGTGTACACACAGGTCCACTGACTCCCTGCAGTCACGGGCAAATAATCTGGTCTAAAACAGCAGGAATGCATAAATGGTTACTAGGCTGAGGCATTAACCCAACAAGCCATCCTTACCAGGGGTGACTGAGATACCAGTGTAAAAGATATTTCTCATACTGATAGTTCACTCAAGAGTTTATTTAAGGGATGAGGGACACAACAAATCATAAGAGCATCTGTGTAGGAGTATTTTTAAATCAGAGAGAGGCAGACAGACAGACAAACTCAACTTTTTGCTGAGTCCCAACAGTGTTTCCACAGTTCTCTCCTGGTTTACATTGTGAAGACTCTCAAAAATGCACTGTATTAACATCTATCACTCACGGCTACCGGAGGGATCACTTCAAACAAAGAGTTCAGGAAACTCCAATGCAGAAAGAATTATTAAGTAATCCCATTGTAATTGAGAGAGTTAAGCTCTTTGGCTAGGACTCAGTTTAATTACTTAATTATTGCAAATTAAGACAAATGAAGACTAACTTACAAAGTGCTAGGTACAAAAACCAAAGCCAACCCACTGCTGTCAAGTCAATTCTGATTCATAGCAACCCTACAGAGTAGAACTGTCCCCTAGAATTTCCACGGAGCGCCTGGTGGATCTGGACTGCTGACCTTCTAGTTAGCAGCTGCAGCACTTAACCACTACACCATCTATTTAGACAGGTGAATGATACAACAATTAAATGAAGTGTAACTATTGCTCACTTTATAGAACTTGCATTCACCTCGAGGTCTATAAAATCTGCAGGGATGTCAACATAGCAAGCACCAGGACGGCCATAAATACTGCTTCTCACAGCCTGCATTTATCATAAACAGAAGAGAAGATTTTAAGTCTCAACCTTTAGTACCATATTCCCCTTGAAAATACAACTGTGAGATACACAATATTTTAATTTGGGGGACAACCTTAGTTGGAATATAAAAACTATTTTAATTAAAACTGAATTGCCCAAAAGAAGCTATCAAGCCATGAAAAGACATGGAGGAAACTTAAATAACATTACTAGTAGAAGAACCCACACTATATAACATCCAGTTCTAAGGAGGTGATCTTTTGGCAAAGGCTCAGCTGTCACCAGAGAGTCAAGAGGAGTCAAAAGGAGAGGGAAGGGACGACTAGGCAGGGTGTGGGACATTTGTGGGATGTGAAACTAGTCTGTGTGATATTATCATGGTGGACACATGACATTAAACATCTGTCAAAACCCACAGGGCTGTACAGCACACAAAGTGAACCCTGACAGACATATGGACTTTAGTTGATCACAGTGCATCAACACTGGTCTACCTGAGGAAATAAGTGCAGACAGGAGTGTAAGATATTCACAGGAGAAGCAATGGGTAGGAGGGAGGCAAGTGTATGGGAACTCTCTGTCCCTTCTATGCAATCTTTCAGCAAACCTGAAAGTGCTCTAAAAAATCGTCTGAAATTTTTTAAAAACACTCAGTGCCCTCTGTTGATTCTATGTATTTTAAAATATCTTTTTGTTTAAAGAGTAAAGAGATAAGAAAACCTTTACTCAGGCTTTACAAGTTGTTTTCAGTCACACTGTAACCTGAGCAATGACACCGGGCTCTGCCAGCCACATCGTCACTCAGTACCATGCCCTTTCACCTGCTTGCTAATCCAAAGAACTGAGCAGAACTTCCAGAAACTGGGAAGCTCAACTGTGTGTCAAATAGTTTCTGTAAATCATGATTTTAAAACAGCTGAAAAATAACTTCACATATAAATGCTGGTTAACTAAAATTAATTTATAATATGCTGTTTAGCCAACTGAGAGATGGTCTATGTGCATTGGTCCTGCTTTTCAAAGAAAAAAGAGGGCATACAAGATTTCATTGTACTCTTCTCTTTGTTTTTATATAATTAAAAAAAATTAAGAATCTAAAAAAATTAAAGCAGAGGAGAAACTTTTTGCAGAAATAAACTTCCTCTGCCACTCTGTTTCTGTAATTAAATGTAACAGCAGTGATAATCAAGATGTGAATAGTTGTTTAATAATGTCATTGTTAATCGCCTGTGCATATTTCTAATTGTTACTCATTCTATTGAGAATAAAAATAACTTAGGTATCAGCAACCAAAAAAAAAAAAAAACCAAAATCAGTCACCAAAAGAACTTGTAATTAAACACTATACCTTTTCAATAATACAGGGAATAGCTTGAATGCTACTTGGTCGAGCAGAAAACTTGCTGTATAATCTACAAGCTTCAACCTATGTGGGAAAAAATTAAAACATCACTTAAAATTCTACCCAAAGATCATGTTACTCTTCTAAAGGAAGACCAAATGTTAAGTCATTCCTTTCCACTCCATTTAGAGGTAAGATGGAGAAAATGCATCAGCTAGACTATTACTTTTTAAAGCATATTCAGAGCACCAATTTCCATCTCAACACAATTCAGTAAAAAATACAAGATACCACTTTAAATCTCAGATGAAGTTGAAAAGCTTGGTGATACCTAGTGTCCCCCAGAGCACAGGAAAACAAGTGTCCTCATGAACTGCTGGCGAGAGCATAAACAGGAAGGATGGCTGACAATGTCTGCTAAGAATTACAGTAAAGTCCTGTAGGGTCACTAGGAATCAGAGCTGACTTGAGGTTTTGAGTTTATGGGTTTATACCAGAGTCTAGTTTTTATATTAGTTTATTACATACAAAATTTTATGTTTCTGTTTTGAAGTTCTTAGGATGATTCCCGATACACAAACCTCTCCACAATGAACAGTTATTAACTTTGTCCTGGAAATGCTCAAATACATGTGTATCTTAAGTGTCAATCATTTACTTTTGCCTCCTTGCTTTCCACAACTATTCTTAAAACTAGCATTTTGTTGACAAGTTCTTGAAGGCTTTTTTAAATCTTGAAAGAATCTCCTTCCATCTTCTAAAATAAAAGTGACCTTGTGCAAGCTCTGTGTCTGCTGTGGTCAGCCATGGTCAGCTGCTGTTGAGTTGGCTTTGATTCGTGATGACCTCACACAAAACAGAATGAAATGCTGCCCACTCCTGAGCCCTTTTCACAATCAGTGCTCTGCTCAAGTTCACTGCTGCAGCCACTGTGTATTTGCTGTGTCTTCCCACTCAGAGGGCTCGTCTTCCATCACTGTGCCAGACAACAGTCTGAATTTGTAGGGTTTTCACTGGCTGATTTTCAGAAATCGGTCGCCAGGGCTTTCTTCCTCGTCTGTCTTAGTCTGGAAGCTCACTGAAACCTAACTACCACGGATGACCATGCTGGTATCTGAAATACTGGTGGCATAGTCTCCATCTACACAAAGAATATGCACGTCACCATGGACAAGACACTGACAGATGAGTGGCAGGTCCAGGCTGTACTGGTATTCATCCTTCAGGATTTTTTTTTTTTTCTGAACTTTTTACTTCTCTAACATTTGAGAGACACTGTTTAAAATTATTTTCATTCCTGCATATTTTTTATTTTAAAAGGAACTTACTTCAGCATTTAAAAGCTTGTCAAAAAGATACTTTGTGGAAAACGTCTTCTAAACAGGCCCTACGAGGTCCTTCGGAAACCCTGGTGGCACAATGGTTAAGTGCTACATCTGCTCACCAAAAGGTCGGCAGCTCAAATCCACCAGGTGCTCCTTGGAAACTCTATGGGGCAGTTCTACTCTGTCCTGTAGGGTCGCTATGAGTCACAGCTGACTCAACAGCAGTGGGTTTTGGTTTTTGGTAAAGAGGTCCTTCCCAATATTTGCTCTGAGACTGTTTTTTGGTTCAGGAAAATTACCTTTAAATTCTCTCAGGAACTTCTATTTTATTTGCATTAATTTTTGTTTTGCAAACATGGCTTTTTTAGTTTTTCCCCATAGCTCTTAATGTGTGTAACGGCTACAAGCTCTAGAGGAAACGCCGCTGGGCCGAGTACCTGAGGAAACTCCTGAAAAGCCCCCATTGTTTCTTGACTTCTTTCAGAAGAACCACCAACCACAAGCAAGGGCCTGAAACATGAATGTTAAAAAACACATTTAAATTTTCTTTTAAAATCATACAGACTTAAGATGCATCCTCATATGAGAGAACCTTTCCTCAAAAAATGTGAAATTTGTAGTAGCTGTTTTTCTCCCTTTTTGGGTGCTAGCCTTGACCTCTAAGTGTGGTGATACAAAATAAATTTTTATACTTTTCCTTATATTCCCAGGATAAAGGGAGAAGAAAATCTATACTGTCCTAAGTGAGCCCTTGGAAATAACAGAGAAAGTGACAGTTCACAACAATAAAATTCTTACACTTCAGGGAGGAAACAAAGAATACTGCAAACCTAAAACTGCTCAAGAAATAAATTGAATAAAATTCACATTTTAAAAATCATAGTTTCGAAAAATGTGTTTCTTTAAAATTCTCAAATGAATTTCTTCAACTTAGTAAATTCAAATATTATAATTTTATTTTTTGTGTGCTCTGTCTCCCAGAGATGTTTCTGAATAGTCTCTTAGAAAAGTACTAAACAACAAAATGATACAATAAAAGGGGTTTCTGCTTATTCTGAAGTATTATACATACCATTTATTTCAAAACAACTGAGACTATCACGTAAAATATAGCAGTCAATAACGATGTAAAACTGTCCTCAACAAACAGTTCAAATTTAAAGAGGCTAAAGAGATGTGACAGTTACACGTAGTGCATGACTCAAGATTAGATCTGAGGCTGGAAAAATAATGCTCCATATAAAAGATATTACTGGGTCAACTGACAAAATCAGAATTTAGATGGCAGATTAAACAAAAAGTATTGTTCCTGAAGCTGAATTTAACTGAGTTCCTAACTGTACAGGGGAGAACGTCCCCACTCCTAGGCAAGACATACTGAACTATTTAGGGGTACAGCACTCCTATCCTCAAATGGCTCAGAAAAAAATAATTATGTTTAGGTGTTATCTACCTAGAAGCCCTGATGGTGCAGTGGTTAAAGTGCTCAAATGTTAACCAAAAGGCTGGTATTTGAACCCACCAGCCACTCAGCTGGTGTAAGATGTGGCAGTCTGCTTTCGACTCATAGCAACCCAATACCACAGACTAGAAATGCCATATAGAGTTTCCAAAGAGCACCTGGTGGGTTCAAACTCCTGACCTTTCAGCTAGCAGTTGCTGCTCTTAACCGCTATGCCACCAGGGTTTCCTCATAAAGATTACAGCCTTGGAAACCTTCTGGGACAGTTCTCCTCTGTCCTACAGGGTTGCTGTGGATCAAGTTCACAGTTAGGTTTTGGTTTATCTACCTAAATATTTATCCATGTATCTGTGTGTCTATGCATCCATCCATTCAGCAAGAACAAGTGATAAAGCAAATTAGATAAAATGTTAGCCATAAGTGAAAATGAAAAAAAGTATATACAACTGTTCTTTGTACTATTTATCCTTATTCTTCTAACCTTTTTATAAGCCTGAAATTTTTCCAAATAACAAGTTTAAAATTAGTAAGTATGTATAGGCACACATATGTACACACATATTTAAACAAATATTCATACATAACATATATACATATTGGCCAGCCAACGCCAAGTGCCGTCGAGTCGAATATACATATTACACATAATTTTATTTTTATTAGATATGCATAATTACTTCACGAAACAAACAAAAAAATGAGCAATAATACCCAGATGCCGTTTAATTTCATTGAGCCTCAAGGGTAGGAAATCTTCAGTAGCCCTTCAGTTCTATAGTCTGTGGTTCCCGAAGCTTCAAAAGTATATGAGGCAGAAATACTGGTACCAACTTTCCTCCTGTGAACTTTATTTTAAATACTTCCACAAAATCTGTGCCAGGTAAACTAAAGCATCCAACTTGCTCAGCAAGATGAGGAAATGAAGCACTGTGGCCCTAAGTAAGCCATCCCTACAACCATCCCAGCTCAGGTCAGTGATTATGCCACTCAGTAAAACCAGTGACATTCTTAAGAGAAAGCTTTCAATAAAGATTTGATTACCAACAGTTCAGGTTTGCATTTGCCATTCCACCCAAGGCGTGGATGAGACCTGGGCCAGAAACCACAAGGCATACTCCTGGCCTAGAAGCAAAAGAGAATGTATTAAAAAGACTCAAATATAATGATTAATTCAGAAGAACATATATGTCTTTACTACAATTGACAGAACAAAAATTAGAATATTATTGCAATACAAAACAATAAAAAGGCTGTGTCACTCTTCCTTCAGTAAGTCAGGTGGCACTTTCACACTGGGCTTAACTAGCCTCTTCATATTTTACAACTCCTACACTGGGGCTCCCTGGTGGCGTAGTGGTTAAGTGCTCCACCTACGAATCAAAAGGTTGGCAGTTCAAATCCACCAGGCGCTCCCTGGAAACTCTGGGGGGCAGTTATGCTCTTCCTATACAGCGGCTATGGGTCAGAATCAACTTGATGGCACTGGGTTTTTTTGTTTGTTTGTTTGTTTATAGCAGGGCTAAAAGGAGTCCTGGTGGTGCAGCGGTTAAGTGCTCTACTGCCAACGGAAAGTTCAGCAGTCTGAATCCACCAGCTGCTCCTTGGAAACCCTACTCTGGTCACTGTAAGTCTGTTTATATTGAGGCTAAATACAGTGGAATGCATTCAGAGCAGTATTTTACTGCTGAGTAAATTTTTCTGTGTGTTTTGGGACGAAACTTTTTTCTTTCCGTATCAAATAAATAGAATTCCAATTCATCTTTGTTGCAAAAATAGTGCTATGCCCCAAGCTCTTTTTACTGAGCATGGATGCTTTACGTTGGATACAACTTTTTAATAATTTCCTTGGAAGCTCTAGTTTGAGTCTTTAAAAGAACCTTAAAGTTCTTTTCTACACTTCTAGAATTTTCTGCCATCATGGAGATGTTATATAGCTACGCCATCTGATATGATAGCCGCACTCGACACTGACCAGTGCAATTGAGAAACTATAGTTTAAATATTTGAACTTCATGAGTTTACTTTGAAATGTAAATAGCCACAAGGTTAACGGCTACCACACTGGACAGAACAGTTCGAGAAGTACATTCAAGTAAAAAAAAAGAAAATTTTAAAGCATATATCCTTGTCATTTTGTGGATCTAGGTATCAATGTCTCTGTATTGAAAGGTCTTCCAGGCCAAACAGTTCACATATAAACACAGTAACAAAAAATGGCCCAGATCTTGTTTGGATGGCCTGTTTTCCTCAAGCTCAAATTCAGACGGTTCTTATCAGACAAGAACTGATTTGTTTAAGCAGATATAAACAGGACTTTCTTATATATTTTTTAGTATTTAATTACTAATTTCATTTTTTGAAAGTATTTTAGTAAAACTAATATAAGTTTTAGAAAAGTATGGTACAAATTAGAGCATGAGAATCTGCTCTGAAAAGATACACATGTGTAGAAATAAAAAGATGAATTTAGAACTAAATATTAACAGCTGAGGGATTATGTGTGATTATAGTTTTCTTCCTTATACTTGCCTAAAATGGGCATTTTTTTATTATTATTTTTAATAAGAGAAGGGTGAGCAATCAGGTAACACGGATACATGCTATGAAGTCTGTGACACACGCCTCGCCATCATGTTTTTGGGCCGAGGACTTTTCTAGGAAGCCCGCTATGAGCACTAAGTCAGGCAAGCTGGCTCTCGCCATCGGTGGTTCAGCCTGCAAACGGCAACGTGATCCATCCTCCAACACCCTCTTCCGCTAAGCATGATCATCCCCTGAACTGGCCCTCACCGAGCTCCAAGTTTCCTCCTTTTTCTTCACTCATAACATCTTCTACAATGTTTTCAAAGAAACTAATTCTTCAACTAAGAAATTTAAGAGTTCTACCCAAAAATATTAAACTAATTTAAAGGAAAAAAAAAAGCAGTGTTTTGCTTACCTGCCTGTCAGATATCCAATTGCAGAAGCTGCGTAACAAGCCTACAAAGAAGGAACACCAGAACTTCAACATACTGGGACACTTACAGTCAGTGAAGAAGAATTCACTGTTAAGCAAGAGGACGGAGCACTGGTGACACAGTGGTTAAGTGCTCAGCTACTAACCCAAAGGTCAGCAGTTCAAATCTACCAGGTGCTCATTAAAACTAAGAAGCAGTTCTACTCTGTCTTACAGGGTAGTTATGAGTCAGAATCAACTTGACAGCAACAGATTTGGTTTCTGGTTTCAAGCAGCAGAATAAAATCTGATGATAAAGGAGGAATTGAAATGCTTCCCATTTTACCACAAAGTCATCTACCCCTAATCTCAAATAATGGTTTAGGTACTTAGTCTAGTTTTCAGTGTTTCGAGAAATTTCTCCATTTCATCTATATGCTTCGCAATTCCCCCTTACAATTCTTTTAAATATTTGGAGCATTTGTAGGAGTGTCTTTTTTTTTACCCCTAGTACTGGTGATAGGTATTTTTGTTCTTTTACTCCTCATCAGCTTTAATAGGGATTTATCAACTTTATTAATCTATTCAAAGAACTACTTTTTACCTTGTTGATTTTTGCTGCTGTTTTTCAATTTCATTAATTACTGCTTTTATATTTACTAATTAAACTCTCTCCAGTTTGGGTTTAGTCAGCCTTTTTCTCAGAATGTTGGTTTTTCATCTCCTTTACTAACAGGTTCATTTAGAGATATTCCCTCTGAATCATATCCTTCAATTAAAAATTTGTTCTATACTCCACTGTAATTTCTTCTTCAAGCCACCAGTTAATTAGGATCTGCAGCTATATCCCCATTTTTCTATCTTCTTTCCTAATGTTGGTTGGTTGTGTTTTTCTTTTATTCTTAGTAAGTTTTGCTTGAGGTTTACTAAGTTTATTAATCTCTTAAATATTCACAAAATAACAATACATGGTGCTTAATTTTCAAACATTTGTAGATTTTCTGCTTACCTTTCTGTTCTTAACTTCTAATTGATTCTCACTTTACATACACTACATGTTTTCAAGTCTGGCACATTTGTGGAGACTTCCTTAATGGCCTGCGTGTGGTTCATTTTTAATTTTATGCTGTATTTCAGCTCATAACCAAGAAGCATGAAGAGACACTAAACTACATAAACACAAGATAACTTGCAAAATGACACAGGCCCTCTCAAACACATCCCTCTACTTTGTCTGAGATATCATTTTTCCAGTAGTATTGCTTCTCATTTTTATAGAAATAATAGTAAGTTTGGTACTTTCTAACCTTCATTCAACTTTAAACATGATATACTGAACTTAAGTTCACCTTTAAAAAAAAAGCAAACCTGTTGTTGTCCAGTGAATTCTAACTCTTAGGGACTCTATAGGTGAGCGAAGAACTGCCAATAGGGTTTCTAAAGCCACAATCTTTTATTTTCCCACTGTTAAGGATTATTTCTTTTTTTTATTTGTGATTGTAATTTTTTTATTGTGATTGAGTGAAAGTATATAATCCAAGTTAAATTTGCATGCCTGACTATCTGAAGCTCCTTCCGCTTTCCTTGTCTGATGACAGCACACTCCACCTTTCCGTTCTGTACATGTCATAATAACCTCTTAACAATCTACTGTCTCCTCCTCTCCATTCTAGTAAGAGGCCAGTAGGACAGCATCCTATAGATGGAGAACTATAAAGTGTACACATCATATGGTCACTTTGTGTCCCTAAGTCCAATGGTCCAATGCATGCCTCTTCATTAATGATTTATGATCAGGGACAGCAGCAGGTCTAGGGGCCTTGATCCCAGGGGAACTCCCAGGTCTTCGGACCATCAGTTGTGGTCTTTTAGTGGAGTTCTTGAGGTGCACTCCTTTTTTTCTTGTATTGCCACTGGGAATCAACTTTGTGTCCCCATCACAGCTGTCACTTGTGGTGGCTGGGTACCATCTGGTTCTTCTGGTCACATGTTGATACAGTCACTCATCATGTGGGTCCTTCTGTCGTCTGGGCTCTTTTCCCCTCACATCCTTGTTGTCCTTGGTGATCATCTGTCCTGGCTCAGCTGGGACCGTTCGGTGTACCTCAGATGGCAGCATGCTAGCTTTTAAGGCCCCAGATGGCACTCACCACGATGGAGTGTGGAAGACTCTCTTGGCAAAAGGCTGGTTATGCGAGGCCTACATCTTCATGGAAGCAGACTACCACATCTTTCTCCCACAGAGCAGGTGGTGGGTGCCAACTGCCCATCTTTCAGTTAGCAGCCACATGATTTAACCACTGCACCACCAGTACTCCTCCACATCCACATTAAAGAAATTTTTATGAACCATAATCTGATACCACCACATGTGCCCAACTAAGAAGCTGCAGAAAGGCTCTGCTTTTTTTCCTGCGGTGCCACTCCCCACGAGCCAGTCATTTGCCATATCTCTCCTTCCCTTTCATCCATAAGGCCAAATTCACACAGAAGAATCAGACAACTCTTGAGATATTAAGGGGCCCCAGTGGCACAGTGGTTAAGCATTTGAATACTAACCAGAAGGCTGGCAGTTCAAATCCACCAGTTGCTCCCTGGAAACCCTAGAAGCAGTTCTACTCTACCCTATACAGTCACTATGAGTCAGAATTAAGTCAATGCAATGGTGGTTTTTTGGGTTTTTTTTGTATATGAAAGTGCATAAATCAAAATATCTGATGCAATAAGAACATTTACAGCAACACTGAGAATCATACTCGCTTGTTAAAACACAGGTCCAGCAATGCTGCTACTGAATACAAAGTACAAAACTTTGTATAATAAAGGTATACACCCCTGGTACTACATGTCAAAAAACTGAAAGGGAATTGGTTTTATAATCACAAAAAATCTGTTTTCTATCAAATTACCTGCACTCATAGGCAGAACAGTGTGCATAGCACTTAAGAGAGCAGACTTGGGAACCAAATCACTTAGATTGAAATCCCAGCTCTCCTACTTTCTACTACATTAATTTTGGGAAGTTATTTTCTTTCTCTTGATTTCCTCCATCTATAAAATGAATGTCAGTCACAGCATGACTGTGAGGATGAAATTTATTAACACATGGAAAGCACTCTGGACAGTGCCGGCACATAGCAAGTGCTTAATGACAGTTAACTTCCTGACAGCCTGGCTAATATATGTCCCAATTACTCTAAGTTTTCGACAAAAGACTGCTATGTCACGCCTGACTCTTTCCCTTCCGCTCAAACATGCAATCAGCCACCAAGCTCTGTCTCCTGAATGACTTCTGGATCTCTTCTCCTAGTCTCTCTTAATCATCACTGCCACTACTTGGCTCAGACACTCATCAAGTCTTCGTTCGACTCCTGCAGAGAGTCAGGTTGACTGAGGGACACATGCACAGGATGTCACACAGGCACCTGAAACTCACTATATCCAAAACTGAACTCATTACCTCATTACCTTTCCCCTGTAAAGTCAGCTCTTCCCTCCCATATTTCTAGTATTAGTCAGTGGCCCTGTGATCCACGCAGTCACACAAGCCCCAGACCTAGAGATCATCTCCAGCAAAGCCTCTCTTCTCTTTCTCCGCCATCCTTCAAGAGAACGCAGGTGTCACCTCTGGGAAGCTTTCCCTGAAGTCTGGGCTGAGCTGGGTGCCCCTCCCCTGGGATCCCAGAGCACCCTGAACATACCGCTTTCACAGCACTTGATACATTACAGTGAAACTGTGTCTGTCTTTACAGGTAGGTTATAAGCCTCTCAAGGACAAAAGCTATTTATCAGTCCACACTGTATCTAGTATTCAATATAGCATAACCCAGCTAAGGGGCCCTCAACAAAGTCTGTTGTGGTTGTTGGCTGCCATCACGTCCATTCTGACTCACAGGGACCCCACCTGTGCACAGAACTGCTCCACAGTGTTTTCAAGGCTGTGACCTTTTGGAAGTAAATCACCAGGAGGCCTGTTTTCCTAGTTGCCGCTGGGTGGTTTACAGCCACCCACCTTTCAGCTAGTAGTCACGTGCTTAACTGTTCACACCACCCAGGGATCCTCCAAGTAATTTTATAGATGCTGAAATGAAACTTCAAGTGGGAGTCTGCCTCCTGGTCCCTCCCTTCTAATCCATAATCTTTCAAAAGACAAAACTGCTGCCAGTAAGTTGTTTCTCACTCACGGCAATCCCAGGTGTTACAGCGTGTTAGAACTGCTGCCATAAAGATGACAGCCAACGGGCTTTTGGCTGTCATTTCTGGAAGCCGACCACCAGGTCTTTCTTCCACCGCACTGCTGAGCAGGTCTGAACTGCCAACTTTTGGAGGTCAAGCGCCAATCACTTGTGCCACCTAGGGACCTCTATTCTTTGAGTACTACCTTCAGAATCATCTTACTGACATACAATCTCCCACCTGTTTAGAAAACACTTTCAAGTTTCTATATTGCCCACTGAATAAAGTCCACAACCCTCTTCTAGCTGGAGAAGACTCTCCATAACTTCCCCACAGCCTACCTCCCCTGTGAGCCTCACAGCCCATCCTTCTGAGAAACCCTGATGGCCAGTAGGAGTGAACATTAGCTCTGCAGGAAATCTCTGTTCCATTCCCAAAGAACTGGTAGCTCCCTCCATGCTGCCACTATTCCTTATTCAGACATCAGTGGTGAGAGTTATTAAACCAGGTGAACGTCTGCTGTGTGTCTTGCCCTCACACTTCCAGACTTTGGTCCACTTGAAAGTCAACACTAAACCTCATTCCTTCTTTACAGACTGTCTCCCACAGGTAAGTTGCACAGTTGACCCTATAGGACAGAGTAGAACTCCCCAGTAGAGTTTCCAAGGAGTGCCTGGTGGATTCCAACTGCTGACCTTTTAGTTAGCAGCCACAGCACTAACCAATACGCCACTGGGGTTTCCAGAGTACCAGGTATATGACACACACTCATCAAAATTAATCAGTACCAGATTTCCCCACCTTTAGGAAAACAGTAAAATGTCTTGTTAATAGGTCAATGGTATCATATTCCCATATGGATGAAACAAACAATGTTGTCCAACTAGAAAAGTAAAAGGTAGATAGAACAGAAACTCCAGACCTGTTAGTTTTCAGGTTGGGAGGGGGGAACCTCTTACCTTCAAGATAAGGACTGTCACTCAATTAATAAAGAATATATGAAACATTTCCATCATCAAAGCCATTCACTGTGAGGCACAAAATAACTCAGCCAGAAAGGATGGTCACTGAGGACCAAAATGACATGGGGTAAAGACAACCCAGAGGATAGAGAGACCCACATGAGTGGATGCCTACATCGACTTGGGACCAGAAGAACCGGATGGTGCCCGGCCACCACCAGTGATAGCCGCGATGGAGCTCACTAAGTTGAGTCTCACTGGCAACACAAGAATAAAAAAGGGTGCATCCTGAGATCTCCACTAAAAGACCTCAGTTGATGGTCCGGCGGTTTCGGGGTTCCCCTGGAAGCATGGCCCCTGGCCCTGATGCTGCCCTTGCCCATAAATCACAACGAAGATCCACTCTTTGGAAGCGAATGGATTGGACTTGGCAATGCAGAGTGACCATATATTGTATGCACTTTATGGTTCTATACATCTATAGGATATCAGCCTGCTGACCTCTGGTTGGAGGAAGGAGAGTGGGTGGAGAGGAGGGAAAAGGAGGCTGTTGGGAGTGTGAGACATGTATGGAGCAGAGAGGAATAGTGTGCTGTCACCGGACAGGGAGAGCAGTGGAAGCTGCATACAGGTGGGCATGTAAATTTATACAGGAATGTACATTTTCACTCAGTCATATTAAATAAAAAATAAATAAATAAAAATAACAAATAAACCCCAACTCCAATTTTTTAGGGGCTCATCCCCTGATGGGAGAAGAAAGACACAAAGCTGGAGGTCAAGAAGCGGCAAGAGCCTGAATTAGAGTGTAACAGTGTGAGTGGAAAGCAGGAATATTTAACGAAGATGAACTGAATGGACATGACCATGGAGAAGTGGATCCTTGCTCTAGCAAGCCACTGCTGCTGAGAGGAGGATGAAGCTGAATTCACAGGTAACACCAAGACAGGGATGACAAAAGGTTCTATCTTCCTCCACATAAGCCTGAGAAAGGTAGCAGTGTGACGGCTAGAAAGAGCAACGGACTGGGATTTGGGGCACCCGAGTCCTAGTTGTGCTTTCACCATTTGTGATATCCTTCAACTAGCTAAGCCACCTACAATATAACAAGAAAGTTAGGCTTCATTCATTTATTCTGCAAGCATCCCTCTAAGTACTGGCAGTGCACGCAGCTATGCAGAGAAGAAATAACCTCTCTGATCTCCTGGAGCTCACAGCCCAATGCTGAAGTCACACCATACACAGACAATACACAGAAATACACTGTTGTGCAAGAAGTGCAGCCAGAAAACTCCTTAGAAGTCAAGATCGTGAGACTCTGTCTCATGTACTTTGGACACGTTATCAGGAGGCACTGGTCCCTGGAGAAGGATATCATGCTCAGTCAGAGAAAAAGAGGGGAAGACTCAGTGAGACAGACTGAAAACAGTAGCTGCAACAATGGGCTCAGGCATAACAACCATCGTAGGGACAGCGCAGGACTGGGTAGTGTTTCATTCTGTTGTACATAGAACTACGAGTCTATGTACTATAAGTTGGAAGGTACTCCTGGGCACCTGACAACAGTGCAGAGTGACAGTCAACTACAAGGCGCTGGATTCAAACTAGCAAATCGTTCCCTCCAATTCTGACACTCTAGACTTTGCACAACACAACGCGGCACAGTGGTTAAGGGCATGGACTCTGGACTCAGAATGCCTGAGCTCAAGCGCTGGCTCTGCCACTTGACTCTTGCCCAAGCTAGGTCACCTTGGGCAAGTTAATCTAATCTTTGCTGTCTCGTTTCTCATCTGTCCACTAGGATTAACAGTTCTAGCCTCAAAGGGCTGTTCCGATTAAGATCTGTAAAGCACAGTAACAGTGGCAAGTGCTAAGCGTTTGCGAAGATCATTTGCCGTTATTATTAATTGTTCTCAGTAACGCATTTCACTCCCTGCATCCCTACTCACCGCTTGCTCGTTCCTCATGCCGATGTACCTGATGCCCAGCCCCTGAGCAGCCACGGCGATTTCGGTCACCGGGACGCCTACGATACCAAACATGTACTCCACACCCTGGAGGACAGAGAACAGAGAAAGAAACGCCTGGAGGGCCTCTTCATCCGTCCTTCACTCCCTCCAGGCACTAAGTGAAAAACCCAGCTGCAAACCAAGTCCCGCACTCTTCGTTTCCAAGACAACCACACCCTCGCCGGCTTCCGTAAGAGCATTCTGTGAGCTCCAGATGAGTCAATCATACTTGCGTTTTCAGGGCCTGGGCTACGACTTGAGCACCTGACACCCGCTCCTTGCTCCTGTCGCCGCTCTCAGCGAGATTGCTTCCCGGCATCTTCTACCTAAAGATACAAGGCACTTCCGCACCCTACAACGAGGCTGACACTGTCACCCCGCGAGAGAAACCCCGACGACGTCCGTGAACCAATTGTCGGACCGCTCTTCTGACTGACAGGAGGAGGACAACCAACCGCTTTAAATATCGAGAAGGAAGAGGCGGGGCTAAAATGATCCCGCTCTCAGGTGAGCCGAGAATGTAAACATACTCCTTGTCCAATCAAAACCGTGTTCTCTCAGCTCCTCCATTCGTGGGGCTGCAGCGTCAGAGGGGGCGGGATGAGCAGGAGTCGGCGGCTTAGAGGTAAGAAGCTTAACTTTGGGACCCTTCGTGTGTCCAGCTCTTCTTCATCGCTGAACCTCTTACTCTCTCGACACTTTTCGAGACGGCAAAAGGTGAGTGGCGCATGCAAACAGTCGCGGGCCGAAGGAGGGCTCGGAGCAGGTCCGGGAGCGGGCGTGGCGCTGGCTCCCGGCTCCGCCCCTGGGCCGCTCTGTGGTGTGAGGGGCGGGCTCCGCAACGGCTGCTGGGACTTGGGGTCCCACCGCAGCACGGCGGGGGGTTAGTTGAGGTGGTTGCCTTTGGGTCATGTGGTCATGCCTGTCCCCCACCGTGTCCCCTGCTTTTTAGGCTTTAAATATAAGTGATGCACGCATGTTACTTCCATCCTTGTAAAGCTCTGAGCTCTGTAACAGGCTTAAAACCCGCTGCGTGGATTCTGACTCATAGTGATCCTATAGGTCAGAGTAGAACTGTTCTCTGGTTACCAGGGAACACCTGGCAGATTCGAACTGCCTGCCGCCTTTTGGTTAGCAGCCTTAGCATTTAACCACTACACCACCAGGGTTTCTTAAACACTAGGAATGCAAGTTTAGAAACAAGAGAAACTTGCCCAAGTCATTAGACGCAGACCTTGCTTCTGACTCACGAATTCTTCCCTCTGTCTGATGTACTCATAGCGACCCTATAGGACAGAGTAGAGTTTCGAAGTAGCAGTGGATTCGAACTGTCCGCCTTTTTGATTATCAGCTGTAGCGCTTCACCATATAGGGTTGCCGTAAGTCAGAAACAACCCCATGGGTCGTTTGGTCATCCACTGTGGGTTTGGCTTGGTTATCCGTTGTGCACGCCTTTGATCACAAACACTGAGAAAGAGCCATTGAATCTCGTGACATGTTTTCTCTAACTTTTCCTGCTAATGTACGTTACTCTGTCTTTTCAAAGTCAAGAAATGTGGGCTTTATAACTCTAAGATTCATTCCCTACGTGCTTCTGCACTGTAACTCCTGTTGCCTTTCAGGATTTTTCTTTGTATTTGGTTTTCTGCAGTTTGAATTAGAGTTTTTGGTAATATGTCTTAAATGGTATTCTCTGAGCTTCCTGGATCTGTGGTTTAGTGTCAATAATTTTCGAAAATTCTCAGCCATTATTATTTCAAACATTCCTTTTGTTCCTTTCTTCTTCTAGTGTTCCCATAATGCATATGTTATACCTTTATAATTGTCCCGCAGCTTTTGGATGTTCTCTTCCTTTTCCCTCAGTCTCTTTTCTCTTTACATTTCACTTTGGGATGTTTCTGCTGATATGTCTTCAGACTCACTGATTCTTTCCTTCACTGTGTCCATTCTGTTTAAGAGTTCATCAAGGCAGTCTTCATTTCTGTTACAGCATTTTTGATTTCTTATGTTTCCTTTTGAGTATTTCTTGCCCAGAGAGTTCAGTTCTCTCTGTTTAAATTATCCAGCTGTTCTTATATGTTGCCCACCCTTTCCATTAGTGCTTTTAGCATGTTAATCAGTTACTATAAATTCCAGATCGGTTCAGTAGAACATCCCCGCCATATGTGAATCTGATTCTGATCTTTGCACTGACACTTCAGGCTGTGTGTTTTGCCTTTTAGCAAGCCTTATAATTTTTCGTTGAAAACCAAGTGAGCAGTGCAGGGTAAAAGGAACTAAGATGCTGTCAGTTGCAAAGTTCTGTTGATGTAAGTGTTGATTTGGAAGCATTCTGTCCTTTTACTTTTCAGTTAGTAGTTGAGAATTTAACCAGTTGCACCACATAGTAGGTTAGCAACAACAGCAAAAATAAATAAATAAAACCTAGACACATTGCCATCAAGTTGATTTCAACTTGTGATGGCTTCATGTGTTATGGAGTAGCACTCTTCCATACAGGTCTGTGGCCATAATCTTTACAGAAGTGGATCTCAGACCTTCTGCAGCACCCCTGAGTGAGTTCAAACCACAAACATTTAGGTGAAAAACACTTGCACCCCTCAGGGACCAGCCTAGTAGCTAAGCTGTGATAAAACCCAGGTCGGCTAGACTGTGGTCAAGCAGTCTCTCTTGAGGCTAGGCCCTTGACAAGTAGAACAGAATGCTATTTTAAAATGTTTACTCCACCCCTGCACCTTGCAGCAGCACAGTCAAAATCGGGTGGGGCTCTTGAAACTGAGATTGGCCCTTCTAGAGTTTTTTCTCTCTTCAACATCAGTCTACACTGGGTCTCCAGCCACCCCAGTTACTGTATAAGTATTCCTTCTGACCACTGGGTCTGGTGGCCGCAGGGGAGGTGGAAGTCTCTGCTCCCAGTAAGCTAAGCAACAGTTTTCTATGAGTCTGTCTCTCCAGCTTTGGGGCCAGCAGTTTGTTCTGCAACCCTTGTTCTCTGTAGGGTCTAAGAAGAATTGACTTGCAGATTTCCAGCATTTTATGGTTGTTTAAGGACAGAAAGGATGACTTCCAAGCTCCTGATACACTGGAGTAGAAACTGGAAGTCCATGACCTGTTGAAATACATTTGGGGGAGGAAAAATTACTGATGCTTCTGCCTCGAACAGTTAAACTGACTGCCCAGGAATATTAAACATGTAATCTCCAGTCATAACACAGTGTGGAACTTTTCAATTTTTGATGATCTGGACTGTTGTAAAGCAAAAAGACCAGTAAAATGTGGACATTAAAGAGACAAGAAGAGACAGGAGAAAGTGATTGGTCCAGAAATGAATGAGAAGCATCAGAAGGGAAAGGATTTCAAAGTGCGAGGCAGACCCCATGTGTGAGAGCGCAACTGTGCTGTACAGCATATTCAGTGTCTGATTTCTCAGAAGTAGATCACTGGGCTGCCCTTCTTCTGAGTCACCCCTGGGTGACTCCTGTTTAGCAGCCAAGTGAGTGGACCACTGCAGCACTCAGGAGCTCCAAATGGTCTTTCCTGTTTCTTCACCCCGACCCCACGCAGAGGAGAGGGGAAAGGCTGCTTCCCTGGGTCTCATGGCCTAGCGCAAGGTAGTCCATCAAAGGAAGAGATGTCTTTGAAGTTTTATGGTTCATCTAAAAAAAAAAAATGCTTAGAGAAGTAAGAGCCATCACTCAAATAGACATATGCATACCGTGTTCATTTGCAGTAGATCATTCACAATAGCAAGAAAGATGGAAACAACCTAAGTGCCTGTCAGCACATGGATAGATAAATTATGGTGCAGACACACAATGGAGTATTCTGCAGCAATAAAGAACAGTGATGAATCTGCAAAGCATCTCACAACACAGATGAATCTGGAGGGCGTTACGCTCAGTGAAATAAGCCAATCACAAAATGATTTTATAATAAACCCCTGTTACGAAAACTCATGAAAAGGTTTTTACGCGGAAAGAAACAGTCTTTGGTGGTTACAAAGGACGGGAGCAGTGGGGAGGGAAAAACAGTAACTGGATAATAGGTAAGTGATACTTTGGTGAAAGGTTGGAGAAAGGTCGGCAGTTCAGCATGCACTCCTTGGAAATTTCTATAGAGTAATTCTACTCTATCCTATAAGGTTGCTATAAGCTAGAGTTGTTTTTTGTTTGTTTCTAGTTAAAACTTTAGATGGTACACGATACTGGGAAAGCCTATACAGCTTGATCAAGGCAAAGTCGTTAGATGCTTCACAGACACATCCAGGTTCCTGGGCTAGGATTGGGCACTATGGACTCAGGGGACATCAAGTTCAGTTGGCATAACAAAATTAGTAAAGAAAATGTTCTAAGTCTGCACGGTGGTGAGCAGTGTCGGGGTCTTAAAAGGCTGTGAGCAGCCATCTAAGATTTATCTACTGGTCCCATCCCACATGGGATAGAGGATAAAGAAAACCGAAGAACAAGGAAAAGATGATTCTAAAGGACTAATGGATGACAGCTACAACCTCCACCAGCCTGAGCACAAACAACACGATGGTGCCACCACTGAGTGCTCTGATAGAGATCACAGTAGAGGGTCCTGGAAAGAGCAAGAAAAAATGTAAAACAAAATCAGATTCACAAAAGAAAGATACCAGACTTGCCGTCCGACAGACACTGGAGAAACTACAAGGCTATGGCCCCCGGACACCCTTTTAGCCCAACACTGACGTCACTCCTAAGGTTCACTCTTCAGTCAAAGGTTAGACAGGTTTATAGAGCAAACAGTAACACGCGTGAGAAACATGCTGCACAGCTCAGGCATGCATACGAGACTAAAGGGGCACACCAGCCCCAAAGCCAAAACGAGAAGCCAGGAAAGGACAGGAAAACTAGACAGATGGAAACAGAGAACTCGAGGTGGAGAAGGGGAGAGTATTTGCACAAGGTGGGTTTGGCAGCCAGTGTCTCGAAACAATTTGTGTGTTTCTTGTTTAATGAGACACTGATTTACTCTGTAAGCTTTTCGCCTGAAGCACAATAAACACTGATCTTGCATTCTATTCTAGAATGTATCTGTACTTTACTATAAAATATTTTTTATTGAGATGTAATAAGCATACGGTAAAATACACAGATCTTGAGTGCCAGCCAGATGAGTTTTTACTGCACTACCCTTGATCTTCTGAACTAAATTCTTAGCATAAGTTAGGCACCTGTATTTTTTTTCAAAGCTGCCTGATTTTCGTTTGCAGTTCTAATTAAGAACCACCAGCTCTAGCTCTGTACTCGAAGGAGCCCTGGTGGCACAGTAGTTCAAGCACTCAGCTGCTAACTAAAAGGGTGGAGATTCAAACTGCTCCCCTCCTTGCCCCCCAAAGCAGCTCCCCAGGAAAAAGACATGGCATTCTGGTTCGGTCAAGATCACAGAAGACAGCCCCGTGGAGCAGTTCTGCTCTGTCACGTGGGGTCGCAATGAGTTGGAGTTAGCTCAGTGACACCTGTCAACAACAGCTTTGTACTCATGCTAAAGACACATGGCAATACTTAAATTTGTGATTGCCTGTCACTGAAGTAATGTTATTGATTAATTTGCACAGAATGATTCCAGGTTGGTTTGACACGGCAGCGGGAATTTATACAAGTAGTCAGTTCGAGGAACTGTGTCCACTTTGGTGTTTCTAGAATCATGAAGGAAACTACTTCCTTGATACAAAGTGCATTGAAATGTCTGCACTGAAGCAAGTCCCCTGAATCCAGATTACCTTGTTTTTTCTAAAAGATAATTCTCAACTGGCTGGCTTCTGGCTCCTCAGCAAAAATCAGCGTCACTGAGTTTATTTAGACTTGGCTTTTACCTTTAAACCTTTCAGTTCAGGGGGCAGTATTCCACATTTCACCTGCATCTGATGATTCAGCAAAAGTAATACAAGCACAGGTTTAGAGGACAAAAAACACTGTTTTCCACTCAAACTGTAATTACAGGATCCCAAGGATTCTTTCGTAAGTCACCCAAGGCGCCTGGTGCAGACTTTGTAAGCATTAACTACGTTCTTTATTGCTTTGTTTGGCAGTGTCACTGTAAGTCATAATCAACTTGACAGCAGTAGGTTTGCTTTGGTGATTTTTTTAGGCGTGGATAGTTATTTGTTCCAATCGGAAAAGAATAGAGGAGCAATAGAATAGAGGAGCAAATCTAATTTTTTGAAAAAGAAGGGAGTAAAGTGTTTACAAGAGCAGAATGGGTTCTGGATTTGAGGTTATCCAGGTTATTTGGGGGCTGTTTTCTACATAGGTGAAGACAATATCCAAGCAGCTAGGCACTTGAATAAGAGTTGCAAATACTGTCCTTGGAGAAAATATACTCTCTAAAGGTTTAAAAAGCTTCTGTGAGTAACTCCTTAGGCACAGAAATTGTGATTAAAAAAAAATCTTGCTGTGGCATGGGTTCCAACTCATAACAACCCTGTAAGACAGTGTGCCCCGTAAGATTTCTAGGGAGCACCTGGTGGATTCAAACTGCAGACTTTTTTGTTAGCAGCTGAGCTGTTACCCACGGTCCCACCAAGGCTGCAAGCAGTCTTGGTAGCATGTTTTAATTTCAGTGAACTAACAACTCCTTGTGATTATCTCAAAGCTGAACCTGTGAGAAGCAGGGAAACCCTGGTGGCATAGTAGTTAAGTCCTACAGCTGCTAACGAGAAGGTTAGCAGTTCACAATCCACCAGACACTCTTTGGAAACTCTGTGGGACAGTTCTACTGTGTCTGTAGGATCACTGTGAGTTGGAGTCAACTTGACGGCAGTGAATTTGGTTTTGATTTTGTGGTGAGAAGCAGTCTCACAAGTACGTTTCATCCGCTTGACAGCGAACAACTAACAAAAAGGAAATCTATGTAGAACACTATTTATAAAACCAACTTTGAAAAATGAATGGCAGGAAATGTGCTGTAGGAAATTTCAACATAAACAGAGCAGGCAATAAAATAATTAATAAAATGGTGCTTTGGGTAAAGCAGGTCAAATGAATTTTGTTTGCTTCTCAATAAATGTATGGCTGCAGAGGACCAATGCTCAGAGATAGGTTGGAAGCAAACCCAGTGAGAAGCAACTGTGTTATCGAGGCATCAGGGACAAACTTAGGGCCTCTTACTGGTTGATAGGCACTGGGAGTTTTTCCCAGTTGCCATATGACCTAGAGAACAATTGGCTTCCTGTCTTCAGCTTGGGCTAGCAAGCCTTTCACCTTTACTCTGCATGTTAATGCCAAGGAGACCTAGAACCAGAGCAGGGAGTTCTGTGGGAAGGAAACCAAAGGAATATTCTCTTTATCCACTGTGTTTTCTTTAGCAGATTTGGCATAGTTTGGCATTAGGATTTGTTGAGTCGGCAACAACGATATTCAGTTTGTGTCAGATCCACTGGGAACTGGTGACAGCTGTATCTTGGGCTATGAGAACATGAAGATGTCTCTCAAACGTTTTAGAAGTCATAACTCAATGTTTCTGCACTGTAATGAACTCTGCCCTTGAGGGTGGCCCGCGGGGTAGATGCTGTCACCTACGAAATGTGGTGCCAGTATTTTCGTGTTTTCTGTTTTCATTTGTTGCTTCTGTTTTGCCGTCAGCATTCATTGCAAATCCTTGCTTTAGCTTTCTGAATTGTACCCTGTCACTTGATTTTCCTTGTCATCTGTTCTGTATGTCATCAAAACAAAAAAACATCTTCATGGAAGAATCTCTGAGTGATTGCCAGAGATGTGCTGAACTGAGGTGTAACACAAGCGGAGGGACATCTCCACGATGACGAATTTCAGACCGGAAGCTGCTTTCTGCATCAAAACCATTAAGGTCTTTGGAGCTTCGCTGTGGTTTATTTAATCACTTATTTTTTGTGCATTTAACATTTATGACATTTTCCAGACCCATGAATAGGCATAAAGATTAATAAGCCTGTAGTTTAAGAAATACAACATTACAAATACCAAGAAGACCCGTGTATTGTTTCTTCATTGCATCTCCCTCCCTGTCCCACAGAGGGCGCCACTCGCCTGAATGTGGTGTTTATAATCCCTGTGTTACCTACTCTTTAGGTGATAAATGTTTAGGAGGTTTTTAGCTTTTCAGTGTAACAAACAACATACCGTGAACATTCTTGTGTGTCTTCTTGTACACATGTGTGATGGTTTCCGTGTATATGTATCTAGAGCTGTATTGTTAGTTTTATTAGATCTTGCCAAATTGGCCTTCAAAGACATTTTACCAACTTTATACCCTCGTCATCTGTGTATGAGAACTCTCTATATCTTCAGTTGATACTATGAAACTTTTAAAATGTTTACCAATCTGATGATGTGAAATGACTTATCCTTTCCATTTCCTTAACTACTGCTAGGCTAAGTGTGTGTGTGTGTGTGTGTGTGTGTGTGTGTGTAGATATAATACAAGGTCCGACAGTTAAGTCCTTGAACTTAATTGTTCTAAAGGCTCATACCTCATTGCTGAATATCACTACAGTCACCTTCGAAGTACTCCCCTTCAGAAGCTATGCGCCAACACCAGCACCTAGTCCACCCTTCAAAGCAATTTTGGAACTCTTTCTGGAATGGCCTTTGTGCACGGTGGCAAGTTCGTGAACTCAGTTGTATAGTTGTCTGTGAAGGAGTTTTTAGCCAGTAAACAAATAACTGCATTGGAACACCCTCGCTGCTCACCTGATCTGTCCCCCAATGACCTTTTTCTTTCCCCAAAGATAAAGGAAATATTGAAAGGAAGGCATTTGGATGACTTTCAGGACATCAAGAGTAATAAGATGATAGCTCTGATGACCATTCCAGAAACAGAGTTCCAAAATTGCTTTGAAGGGTAGACTAGAAACTGGCATTGGTGCATAGCTTCCCAAAGGGAGTACTTCAAAGGTGACCATAATGATAATTCAGCGAAAGTATGTAGCGCTTTTTCTAGAATGAGTTCTCTAACTTAATTGGCAGTCCTCATATACAGGAAAATCTGTGAGAGCCGGAACTGGATAGAACTGCCTTGCAAGTTTTCTGCCTTTGATGGGTGCAGTCTTACCACCTTTCTGTCACCAATTTTGTAACCAAATGCCTTTTGAGTTCTTGTCCTGTCAGTATTAGCCAGTTGAAATAAGACAGACACCAGTTGCAAGGGAAACAGAAAATGACAAGTTTATTATCTGTACAGATAAGGGGCAACTCGGGGTCTAGTGACCAGAAGACCGTCAGCTCCCTAAGCTGGGGGCCTGGGTATCTTTTACAGGAGACTGGTTCCAGGTCTTACACCTCAGTCCCCCTTAGCCTGCCCATTCATGGAATTCTCCCCTGCCCAAGTTTGGAATCTCTGGTGGCTTAGCGGTTAAGAGCTTCAGCTGCTAACCAAAAGGTTGGCAGTTCAAATCCACCAGGTGCTCCTTGGAATCCGTATGGGGCACTTCTACCCTATCCACAAGGTCGCTGTGAGTCGGAATTGATGGCAGTGGGTATATGTGTGTATCTGTGTGCATGTGCGCAGCTCTGGGAGTCTGTTGGCTGAGTCATCTTGGGCCAGATTTACTGGTTGATGGCTCTCTCACTCCAGAGTGGGCTCCAGGTGCAAGCGTGGGCTGGTAATTTTGTTCCCCTCCAGAGGACAGAGGTTCCAAGGTCAGTGTCTGTACAGGAATGGGTGGTCAGTTGGAGCTAGTTCTGAAGGTACAGCCTTTTCCCCTGTAAAATGTTCCTAAGAAAATATTGCCTAGAGCGTATCAGCAGTCATTCATGAAGAAAAGGGAGTTAATGGGACTTCCACAACTGTATCTTATCTTGGGGTGCCTTTCAGGAGCCTTTAGCCTTGTGACACCTCCCAGGAGCCTCTAGCTAGGGTTTTAGTTTTACTGGAAAATATTTGATTTTCCTCCTCTGACAGGTTTTTGCCTTACACGACATGCTGTTTTCACCAGCTTTACTACATCACTAGGCACACCTTGGAAACTCCGTGGGACAATTCTACTTGGTCCTGTAGTGTTGCCAAGAGTCAGAATTTGGTTTGGTTTTGGTTTGCTCTATCTATACGCTACACACTCCTACTACTCACTGTTGCCGTGGAGTCAATCCCTTGGCCTACTTGGCCAACTAAGAGTAAATCGCGGCTCCCACTGGTGTGTCCATCACACATTGCTTTTTTCTTACATCATTCTTCTTACGTCAGTCTTAGTCGTCTGCCCTGTGTGTCAATCATTGTCTCGCAAATACTTTTAAGTCTCCTCTTCATTTTTCGCACACTTCTCTTCCGGATCCCTATGTCACGTTTTATGTTTATGGCAGCATCTGATTGCTATTTGCCATTCCATATCTGCTTTTAGCTTCATATTTTTTCCTCCTACTTCTTTTCAGAGCTCTGCCAGATAACACTTCATTTCTTTCTTTCTTGTTTTATTTCTTATGTTCTTATCCCTGGTATATTTTGTATGTTACAGAAACAGTTGCTTCATTTTAGCTTCACAAGCTGCTTCATTGTGGGAAAATGTTTGCTCACAATTGTTTTCTGTTTGGTAGCAGTTTTTCTAGTGAGTGATCTTCACTCGGATTTTGTTTTTTCTTGTGTTATCTTTTAATAGATTTTGTGCTTTTTGTTTACTCAACCTTGGATAAATAGACCATTTATTTATAGGAGGTTTGTGTGGAAGGCAGGACAGTGCCACTCAAGTTTGACAGTTATTTCCACTCTGCACTTTGAAGATTGTCTTATATCTATGGTTGCTTTTGAAAAGTCTGCTGCTGTTCCACTTACCATTCCTTAGAAAGTAATTTCCTCTCTTGGTTGCTTTGAAACCTTTCTTGTGTTGGATATTTTGAAGTTTCTCTGTGATGTGTCTAGGTATAAATATCTTTTTATTTATCTAGAATCTATGCATTTCTGTATTTTATTTAGATGGGAAATTCTCAACCATTATTCCTGCAAATACATGGTCTTCTGTTTCCTGCTTCTTAACTTCCAGTTAGACGTAATAAATCAAAAACAAACCAAACCTGTTGCTGTCAAGTTGACTCCAACTCATAACTATGCTCTAGGACAGAGTACGAGATTGCTGATTAAATTTGCGAACTCATCCTGGAAATAGTGCTACATACTTTATTGCTGAATACCACCACAGTCACCTTCGAAGTACTCCCCTTGGGAAGCTGTGCATGGATGTCTGCGCCTAGTCCATCCTCCAAAGTAATTTTGGAACTCTTTTCTTGGAATAGTCATCAGAGCTGCTGTCCTGTTACCCTTGACGTCCTGAATGGTATCCAAATGTTTTCCTTTGTCTTATGGTAAAGAAAAATGTCATTGGGGGCCAGATCGGGTAAGTAGGGAGGGGGTGCCAATAGGTATTTGTTTATCAGCTAAAAACTCCCTCGGAGGCAAATATAGCAATTAAGTTCACAAACTTGCCACTGGGCCACTGTGTGCAATGGCCATTCCAGAAAGAGTTCCAAAATTGCTTTGAAGGGTGGACTAGGTGCTGGTGTCGGTGCATAGCCTCCCAAGGAGAGTACTTTGAAGGTGACGATAGTGTTACTCAGCAACGGGTACGTAGCACTTAGAGCAATTAAGTTCGCAGACTTAATTGTCAGACCTCACATAGCTGCACCATAGGATTTCCAGCCTTTTGTTTAGCAACCACAGTTCACTGTAGATTTCAACCACTGTGCCACCAGGGCTCCAGGCATGTGAGAAAAACTCACTGCCGTGGAGTCTATTCCAACTCATGGCAACTCTACAGGACTGAGTAGAACTGCTCTATAGAGCTTCCAAGGAGCGCCTGGTGGGTTCGAACTGCTGACGTTTCGGTTATCAGCAGTTAACACTTAATCGCCAGCCAGCAGGGTTTCCAGGCATGTACTAGACCATCATTGTCTTTGTCTTTTATTTAAAAAAAAAGACTTGATTGTGGTGATCCTTCATGTCTCTTATCCAATCTTTAAATAAAATTGTATCGCATGGTGGCAACTTTTTTCCACCAGTTCTAACCTCCATGTCACAAAAATCGTTCTTCTGCTGTCTCAAATCTTGTGGGTACTTTT
Source organism: Heterohyrax brucei (assembly GCA_028571685.1). Classification (NCBI taxonomy): domain Eukaryota; kingdom Metazoa; phylum Chordata; class Mammalia; order Hyracoidea; family Procaviidae; genus Heterohyrax; species Heterohyrax brucei. The sequence continues at coordinate 24,525,525 of CM053149.1, read as the reverse complement.
TCCAAATCATCTCTTTTCATTTGGCGGTATCTTGTTCCTTTTACTTGTTTCAGATTTTATTAAAAAACCAATTGCCATCAAGTCGGGTCTGATTCATGGTGGCCCTAGAGGCCAGAGCACAACTACACCCTAGTTTCCAGGGAGCACCTGGTAGATTTGAACTGCTGACTTTTTGGTGAGCAGATGTAGCATGTAACCCGCTACGCCACCAGGGTTTCCATTTCGTTAGATACTTCTTTAATCATCTTAAATGTAATTATCTGTTGATCTTTGCCAGTAGTACTGTCATCTGGAATTATCATGGGCCTGCTTTTTCTGTTTGTTTTTCACTCTGTTGCATGATAGGTTGCTTCCTTGTGGGTTTTGTAATTTTGAATTGTGGGCTCATGTTCACTGGGGCTGTAACGGTGGTACTCTTGAGTGGCCTGGGTTGAAAGTGAGTTCCTTCAGAAGGCTTTGAATTGGCTTTTCTAAGTATTTTGGAACTGTTAACATCCCAGGGGCACATGGTGTTGATTTCTTGGCCTAGGGTTTCCTGGGTCATGTATGTTGTGTGAATTTGAATGCTGAACCCAAAGAAGGAAGGGTTTGACTTTTCCACTGTTACTTTATTTTATTTGCTGATTAGATCCCAAAGTGAAAAATACAAGTTTCTATGTCAGATAGTTTCTTTTGCAGGCATGCAGGTTTTCGTTTGTTTGTTTTAATCTTTTCAATGAAGGTAAGGCCCTTTGAAGATCCTAGCCATAGGCACAGATCTCACCCCAACTTCCTGCCTTAAGTCAGCCTAAGATTTTGTCTTCTTCCTGGCCATTAAAATCTCAAGAATACCAAGAATGGAAGTGACCCAGTTACCACCTTGTTGCAGTTGTTAAGTGCCATCAAGTCGATGTCAACACATAGCAATTTCAAGTGACAAGGTATAACTGCACCATATGGTATTCTGGGTTGCAGTCTGTGGGGTAGTGGTTAAGTGCTACATCTTCAAACCCAAAGATGGACAGTTCAAATCCGCTAGGTGCAGGTGCTCCTAGGAAACTCTGTGGAGTAACTGCACGCTGTCCTTTAGGGTCACTATGAGTCGGAATCGACTCGACGGCAGTGGATTTGGTTTTGGAATCTTCGTGGGATTAGACCACCAGGTTTTTCTCCCACAGAGCTGCTGCGTGGGCTTGACCTGCTGAGCTTTCAGTTAACAGCTGAGCACTTAACCACGGTACCACCAGAGCTCCTTAACACTCAGGTTTTCAGCTATCTGTGTTTTTCGTTATGGACTTCATTTATTAGAAAAGCAACAAAAGAGAATGAAGAAAACCAAAGACGCAGGGGAAGATTAGCCTAAAAGACTAATGGACCACAACCTCCACCAGACTGAGCCCAGAATAACTAGATGGTGCCCGGCCACCACCACCATCTGCCCTGACAGGAATCACGGTACAGGGCTCTAGACAGGTGGGAGAAAAATAGGAAAAATCCCAGACTTGCCTATCTGACAGAGTAGAGAAACCCCAAGAATGTGGTGCATGAACACCCTTTTAACTCAATACTGAAGTCACTCTTGAGGTTCCCCTTCAGCCAAAGATTAGACAAGCCCATAAGGCAAACAGAGACTTGGTGGCACAGCAGTTAAACATAGGTCTGCTAAGCAGAAGGTTGGAAGTTCAAATCCGCCAGCTACTTCTTGGAAATGGCATGTGACAGCTCTACTGTGTCCTGTAGGGTCACTGGGAGCTGGAATCCACTTGACAGCAACAAGCTTTGGTTTCATAGGGCAAACAATAACACACATGAGAAGTGTCTCTTGTAGTTCTATCGTGTATTTGAGGCTCAATGGTCATGCCAGCCCCAGAGCAAAGACTAGAAGGCAGGAAGGGACTTGAAAAGTGGGCAAATGGGAACAGGAACTCACTGTAGAGAAGGGAAGAGTGTTGAAACATTGCAAGGCTGGCAACCAGTGTCACAAAACAACTTATGTTTTAATTGTTTAATGAGAAACAGATTTACTCTGTGAGCCTTTACCTAAAACACATAAAAAAGAAAGAGGGCTTCGAACTAGCTCATTCTGGTTCAAGCCCCTGCTGAGAATGTGCATTTCCTCCCCCCAGATACACTGAATTGGAGTCTAACAAGATACTCAAGTGATTCTTATCTATGATGAGTTGAGACAAGAACAGGTATTCTGCTAGTGGGTCTTGGACTGCGCGGGCCTAAGGAGCCTGTGAGCGATGCCTGGGAACTTGTTAGAGGGCACATTCACAGTAGGGGTTCAGGCTGGAACCAATTGGTTTGATGGCCTGATTAAAGAAAAAAAAGGAAAACAACAGAGCATTTAAGGAAACATTTTAAATCCCTATAAAATGACCCTTCCATGTTTTCACATATTCATGTTCTTTTTCAGGCTTTGTTACATGCATACGTGTTTTACTTAGTTATACTCATATTAAAAAATAAAAGTAGACTATAGAAAAATTTTGATGATATATTTAGCACTTTGTAAGCATGTTTCTTTTTTTTTGGTTCACCAAGGCAGTTTATTAACAGATAACAATAATTTGAGGAGTCCTATTCACAGACGGTGACCACGGCGGCCCCGCCTTTTGGCGGGTGCTGTCGGAAGGAATGCAGGTGACATCCTCAATCCGTCCAGTCTTCATTCCAGAACAGGCAAGAGCTCCGAGGGCGGACTGAGCCCCCAGTCCAGGGGTCTTGGTCCGATTTCCTCCTGTGGCACACAGTTTGATATGTAGGGCAGCGATGCCCAGTTCCTTGCACCTCTGGGCCACATCCTGGGCAGCCAACATAGCAGCATACGGTGAGGATTCGTCTCGGTCAGCCTTTACCTTCATTCCACCAGCACGCGGCAGATGGTTTTCTTGCCAGAGAGATCAGTGACATGGACGAAAGTGTCACTGAAGGATGCAAAAATGTGGCAGACACCAAAGACATTCTCTCCTTCAGCCACCTGAGGTCCAAGGCTGATGACCTGCTCTTCCTTCTTTCCCTTCCCCTTGCGAGGTGGCATGTCTGCACGTCGTCTCAAGGCTCCGCCACCGGAAAGAGCCTAAGCATATTTTTAAATCAGGGACTACTGTTCTGGTTGCTGTACATTAATTTTCACAACTGTCTTCCTACTGGATGTTACATGTTTCCAACTTTTCTCTCTTGAGACTCGAACTTCCAACTTTTATCTCCTGAGACTCATACAACTTTTATCTCTTGAATCTCATACTTCAATTTTGGGTAGCTTCCACTTACTGAAAACTAAGACATTTACAACATTTATTTTATTTCTAGCTGGCGGATGAAACGATTGAAGATTAGTTATGTGAAGTGACTTACGCAAGGTTTTAGAGTGAGTGTCACAACCAGGATTTCAACTTAGAGTTATCTCTGAGGTCTGATAATCAAGTTCTCGAACTTAACTGTTCCAAGTGCTACACACCTCACTGCTGAGCATCATTACAGTGACCTGCGAAGTACCACCCTTGGGAAGCTATGCACCAATGCCAGCGCCTGGTCTACCCATCTATGCAATTTTGGAACTCTTTCTAGAATAGCCATTGCACACAGTGGCAAGGTGGCAAGTTTGTGAACTTAGTTGTATAGCTGTCTGTGAAGGACTTTTAAGCTAGTAAACACATAACCATATTAGAACACCCTCACCACTCAACTGATCTGGCTCCCAAGGACTTTACCCGAAGATAAACTGAAAGAAAGATATTTTGATGACATTCAGGGTAATTTGACGACAGCTCTGATGGCCGTTCCAGAAAAAGAGTTTCCGAATTGCTTTGAAGGGTAGACCAGGCACTGGCGTCGGTGCACAACTTCCCAAGGGGAGTATTTCGAAGGTGACTGTAGTGATACTGAACAATGAGGGATATAGCACTTTTTCCAGGATGAGTTTGTGGACATAAGTGTCAGACCTTGTATGTGGAAGCCTGTAAATTTTGTTCCCACAATACGCTGTCATTTCAGCTAGTAATTTTTTCTCTTCTTTTAGTTGGCTTCCTAAGACAGGGTTCCAGAATTAGACTCTGACTCATTATATCGATTGTCAATTCTGTTTTTACCAGTAAGACATGGCTATTTATTATAATTTTACTAGTTTGGCAATACCTTAAATTTTTTGTTTTCGTGTTGAATATGTTTTAATTTTTATTTTGTGCTTTGCTTAGAAGTTCAGGTCTTTCCAACTGTTTGTGTATGATTTGTTTTCTTCTTGCTAAAATATGTTCTTGTTCATTGCCTATTTACAAATCTTGTCTTCATGTTTATATTTTGGTGCTAATTTTAATTTGTCAGTCTGTTTCTTCTATTTTAACTGCTTCAAATTTTAGAAAGCTATTTAATCAAGTATCTGATTAATTTTATCTGATTAGTATCTGAATAAATTTTAATGTGTGCTAGCTTTTCTAACTCCTGATTTTGAGTTTATTTCCATATATGGCCTAAAGTCTTTAGATGTATTTCCAAATTGTTATTCAAATACCTAGAAGTACTTACAGGGTCTTTTTAATACGTTGTTTTGAGTGTGGTGGTATAAAGAGTGTAGGCTTTTGGCAGAATGGATTTGGGTTAATTCTGGCTCTGGATATTAAGCCTCTGCTGATTTAGGAGCAGCCTCTTCCCAAGAAGGAGCCAGAATGTCCCCCGCTCCCTGCTTTGCCTTCAGTGCTGAGGAATGTGGCACCAACATCTGTCATGAGAGCTACTGAAATCTCTGATAGCCAACCCTACACTCTTACCACCCCTAGAGCTCCAGACCTGAAGAGCTTGGATCTCACCTCAGGAAAAGCTGGAGGACATAGGAGCCAGTTAGATGGTTTCTCCCACAGGATCTCAATGGCACAGGGCAGCGGGACTTGTACTGGTAACCTGGATACAGCGATGGAGGACTTGGCTGAGTTTACGCCTTTGCTAGAGGAAAGAGGCACACAGGTAATTGCTGATTTAACCAAAGCAAAAGAGAAACAAAAACATACAGTGCCTCCAAGAAAAGAAACAGAGGTGTGAGTATGGACCACTTCTCTATACACCTGCCATGCCAGGGTGGAGAAGATGGCCAAGCTAGACAGATCGAGGGCTGACAGATCACGGTCATTCTGGATCGTGCACTGTCCTCTAACTGACCACCATTGCTTACCACAGTGTGACACCACGCTTGTGCCAGGAGCACCCTCCAGAGGCACTCAGAAACTGACAGCACCCAGACCCATTTGCTTGCATCGGGCTCTTCTCCCTTTCATAATATATATTTTTTCTTTTTTATTGTGATTAAGTGGAAGTGTACAATCCAAATCCATTTTGCATGCCTGCCTATCTGCAGCTCATTCTGTTCTCCTCACCCTGCGACAGCACTCCTCCTTTTCATTTTGTACTTGTCATATCCTCTTAACAAGCTCATGCCTCCTCCTGTCCACCCTCTTCTCTCCCATCTAGAAAGAGACCAGTAGGACAGTCTCCTATAAATTCATAGGACCATAAAGTATACACACCATATGGTCACACTGTGTCCCCAAGTCTAGTCCATTTTTTGTTTGAAGAGTTGACCTCAGTAGTGTTTTCTAGGGGCAGCAGCAAGTCTAGGGGCTGTGATCCCAGGTGATCCCTGGGCCGTCAGACCATCAACTGTGGTCTTTTATTAGAGTTCTTGAGCTGCACCCCTGTTTTTTCTCGTGTCATCCCAGGAACTCAATATTGTATGCCCCGTCACAGGTGTCTTTGGTGGTGGCAGGGCACCATCACTTCTTCTGGCTGATACAGGCTTCCATTCACATGGATCTTTCTGTCCCCTGGGCTCTTTTTTGCTCATGTCTTTGTTGCTCTTGGTGATCATCTGTTCCAGATGAGTTGGGACCATTTGGTGTACCTCAGATGGCAGCTTGCTACCTTTTAAGACCCCAGACACCACTCACCAATATGGGGTACAGAAGACTCTCGTAGCAATGGGCTAGTTATGCCGGTTGGCCTTGGTGTCCCCTGAAAGTATGGTCCTCAGACCTCACCCTGGCTGCTCCATCCTTGCAATATTGTGTTGAGATTAGAAGAGCTTTCAGCTTATAGTGAACTCCACTTAAGTTGATCTACCTCCTGCTGTGTGCTGTCACTGCTTTCACCTAAGCAGATTTCTCTCAGCTGTGTAATCTGTGACCACCCCTCGCCCTCCCTCCCCACCCTTGTGGCCATCAGAGTCTTTTCTTTCCCTTTCATAATCTTGACTCTGCTGCTCTCAAGCGTGTACTTGTTGATCACAGAAGAAGGTGGCCTTTGAGGTGTTTCTGTAGCACAGTGTTTTACTTTAGCTTGTCGTGTTTCATACTGTTGACTGCATCCAGACTCAGTTTTGACAGACTGTGCTCTTAAGGATTGTTGTTTGAAGTGGAGTGTGTGGTGTGACTCAGCTGCCCCCTTCACGGTGCTACCCTGTCTGCATCCTCACCATCACCTCAGTTCTGTGGTCTGGTTTCTCGCTCCTGAGCACTGGCAGGTAAGAAGTACTCAGGACTTGATGTGATAGCGTATCGGCTACACCCTTAGTGGTGTTGTGTCCAGCATACACTTACTGATGCTGCGTCCACGATAGGGTCCGCCATGCACCTGGTGACGTTGCTGTCGTGTCCACCAGACACCTAGTGATGTTGTAGCATCCACCATACACTTCATAATCGCAAGGAGCCATAACAGTGCAACATGCGATTCTAGTACATCATGTTTTCCACGCACTGGGTATGTTTCCCCTGGGTTTCCAGTGTTCAGGTCCTCGTTACCTAGAAGGCATTTGTTCTGATGACTCCAGATTGGGGTAGTTCAACAAGGAAATGAAGGGAAATTTCCCAAAGGCTATAAAAGCAATTCTTTGCTGACCTATCAAGTTTCATGTCCAAGAATTTTATGATGGCTCAGAGAGAGTAGAGGAAGTAAAGCCCAGCTGAAAACCAAGACTATTCAAGAAGAGCAGAGTAGCGGAAAGTGGTGCCGCCCTTTCTTTCCCTGGAACTGACAGTGGCGGATGCCTTCATTCTGTGCCCTGGACCCTGCCTACCTCCTCGGTGCTCATGTTTGGCCCTCAAGGCTTTCCTTTAATTTCCCTGCCAACTCACATGTGCATCTGAGTAGACATCTGTTACATTTTTGCAGAATACAGCTGGAAGAGTTTTGGATTTTCTAGTTGGCTGTATTTTCCCTGTTTTTTTTTTTCTTTGCAAATTGTGAACTTTATTCGTTGTTGTGGTTAGGTGCTGTTGAGTCAGTACAGCAGGACGAAACACTGTCCTGGTCTTGCATGATGTCCACGTCGTTTTTACACTTAAGCCCATTGTTGCAGCCACTGTGTCAGTCCATCTCCCTGAGGGTCGTCTCTCTGACCGTCCACTCTACCTAGTATGATGTCTTTCTCCAGGGACTGATCCCTCCTGACAACATGTCCAGAGTATGTGAGGTGTCTCTCTCTTTGCTTCCAAGGAGCACTGTGGTTGGACTTCTTCGCGAACAGATCTGTTTGTTCTTTTGGCGGTCCGTGGTACAAGTGAAAATTCCTCACAACCCATTCTACAGTGGTGTTTCTGTTGTGGCTCAGAAAAGCACTGAAACCTGGATCAAATTGGTCCTGTGAGTTTTGTTTTTTCCCCTTCTAGCTTCAGTGTTTAAATGCTTTGCTGTTTATTTTCACTAAATATGGTAGAAACAGCTTGAAAAGTATCCCAGCTGTCTCAGCTCTGTTCAAAAAACGCAGCACCTGAGAAAGAGGGATGACATTTCTGACTCTTTCTTTGACGTGAGAGAAAGAGAGGAGTCAGAATATAGAATTACAAACCTTTATCCTCTACTGCAAGGAGACTTGGTTGCACAGTGGTTAAAGTACTCTTCTGGTAACTGGAAGGTCAGCGGTTCAAACCCCTCAACAGCTCCATGGGAGAAAGAAGTTGCAGTGTGCTTCTGTAAAGATTAAACTCACTGCCATTGAGTCGTGTCTGACTCATATTGACCCTATAGATCAGAGTAGAACTGCCCCGTAGAGTTTCTGAGGAGCGCCTGGTAAACTTGAACTGCCAACCTTTTGGTTAGCAGACGTAGCAGTTAATCCACTATGCCACCAGGGTTTCCTCCATAAAGATTACAGCCTTGGAAACCCTATGTGGCAGTTGTGTTTTGTCCTATAGGGTCACTCTGCATCGGGCTCAACTTATACTGACATCTGCATGTTTGGCTGGGTCAGTGGTTCTCCATGCGTGTGACCCAGACTAGAAGCAGCAACATCACCGTCATCTGTGAACTTGTTGGAAATAGAGCTTCTCAGGTCCCACTCGAGACCTTCAAAACCTCTGGGCACGACGGCTGGTGATGTGTGTGTTAACAACCCGTCGAGGGACCCTGATGCAAGTTTGAGAACCCAGGCTCTGGTCTAGTCATTCACAATCTCCCGGGAGTGCCGTGTTTGAATTCGTAATTACTGCTCCTCGGCTGTGTTAAAGGTTCCGCCACGGTCTTTGGTTTGACCAGTAGTTTGCCCCAGCTCTTCACCACGTGCTAGGGGGGCTAGACCAGAAGCTAGGAACCCTGCTCTGGTCTCTTGCTTACCGCTCACGACTCCTGGACTTGTTCCTCATGATAAATAGAATTTTACTATCTGCTTTCACTGTTTATGTGGCTGTTGGGATGGTAAAATGAAATCATAGTGTTTGAAAAGGTTAATATGTTACTGTGCAAGATGCAACATGGCATTGATTTAAGATTTTGTCCCTGTAGGCCTTTAACTCAGCCCGACTTGGCCACACCAGGTCCTGTATGGGCCCTGCTGGACAGCTGCCTCCCTGTGTGCGCCCAGCCATGTCCCGTGGAGCCCACAGGGGTCAGGTGGGGAGATGCAGCACATTTCGAGCTTATGAGTGTAGGAGATGTGATGAGTTACAGAAGCAAAGCAAGTATAATAGTTTTCATGAAATGAAAAACTTGGAAAATCGAATGATTTGATTTCTTCATTATGAAGTAGATAAAGAGTTAGAAACGAGAAAGATAAAGAAATGAGGGCAGAAAGCTTCTATTTACTGCCTAAAAATTGCTCTTCCGTTGAGGTTCAAACCACTGACCTTTCAGCTGGCAGGCGAGAACTTCAACCAGTGTGCCGCCAGGGACCCGTCTTTCGTGACACTGCGCATCTCCACTCAACTTGTCCACAGGGTGGCAGTAGAAAACCTGTTGAATTCGTCTCAGCAGGGGTTCTTTTCTCGCTGTGGAAAGTGAAATAAAAAGACATGTATCTGAAGATCACATGCAAAAGAAGCCTTCTTTCATTAGACATCTGGGTTTTCTGGAGAGCAGGTTTTTTTTGTTTTTAAAATATTTGTATCGTGCTTGAAGTGAAGGTTTACAATTCAAGTCCGTTTGTCATACAGAAACACACACATTGCTATTGTGACCCTAGTTGCTCCCCACCCGCCACTCCCCACCTCCACCCGCCACTCCCCACCCCCACCCCCACCCCCCAGCGCTGTGACAGCGCAGTCCTCCTTCCCACCCGGTACTTCCAGTATCCATTCAGACAGCTCCTGTCCCCCTCCACCCTCTCATCTTGCCTCTGGACAAGAGCTGTGCAGATGGTCTTAGAGTCCAGTACGACCTTTGTCTGCAGAGTTGGCTTTGATACTGATTTCAGCTCTGGTCTAGCAGAGAGTTTGGAGATCATGTCATCAAAGAACCCTCCAGTCTGATGGGTCATCAAGTCTGGCCTTTTAATACAGTTCTAGGTCTGCACACCCATTTTTCTCCTGCTACTTCAGGGACTTTTCGTTGTGTTCCCTGTCAGGGGCAGTCACTGGTGGTGGCCAGGCACCACTGTCTCTTCTGGTCTCATGCCGATGTAGTCTCTGATTTATATGGCCCTGTCTGTCTCTTGGGCTCATATTTTCCTTACGCCTTTCGTGTTCTTCACTCTCCTTTGCTCCAAATGAATTGGGACCAATTGATGCTTCTCAGATGGCTGCCTGACAGCTTTTAAGACCCTGGGTGCCACTCACCAACGTGGGATGCAGAACATTTTCTTCTTTTTTTTATATAAATTTTTATTTATGTTACCATTTTACGTGTTTAAGTGAAAGCTTAACGTTATGATCAGTGTTTCATACAAAAATGTACACACGCTTTGCCCTGTGACCCTAGCTACCTCCGCACAGTGACAGCGCACTCCTTCCCTTCAGCCCATGTTTCCTGTGTCCATTTAGCCAGTTCCTCTACCTCTGTGTCATCTTAGGGAGCAGTTACAAGTTATAAGATAATTTATCATTTGAGGAAAAGAAAGGTGACTTGATGGTTCAAGTGGTAGAATTCTCACCCTCCCTGAGGAGACGCTCAGGTTCGATTCCTGGCCAATTCACTTCAGCACGGCCACCAACGGTCTGTCCCAGGAGAATGGCTGCAGTCTCAGCAGGTTTCAGCAGAGCGTTCAAGCTAAGACAGACCAGGGAGAAAGGGGGAGTGATCTACTTGTGAAAATCACCCAGTGAAAACCGCATGGATGACAACTGTCAGATTCCGGATTGTGCGTGGGGGCCAACCCCAAGGCAGCTGGCAACAACGATGTTTAGAATAAAGTGTCACAATCCTTTGCTTGCTTGTTTAATTTCCTAAAATAAAGTATTCTAATCAACAGGGTAGAAATTGGACCTAACCAAAGGCATGATGCAAAGTTACATGGCTCTGTTACTCTCTTTTTTTGAAGATAACTGTTGGAACTTTTGAAGAGTGAAATCGTAACTTACCAGTTCATCTTAAAAAACTTACTAACTTGGTAGTTTTCTCATTGTGCCTTAAAGTTTCATATCATCACCTCTTACCACTCCAAAGTGTTTACACTTGACATTTTCAACAGAGACATCAGAAATCTTGATGGTGATAATGAAGTCGGTCCTGAGGTTTACACTTCAGCCAAAGTCAGACCCATAAAATGAAAGGAGACTAAAGGGGCACAGCAGCCCAGGGACAAGGGCCAGAAGGCAAGAGGGACAGGAAAGCTGATCACATGCAACCCAGAGTCAAGAAGGGAGACTGTTGACGTATCATGAGGTTCGTTAACCAGTGTCATAAAACAGTATGTGGACTAATTGTTTGATGAGAAGCTGTTCGGTAAACCTTCATCTAAAATGCAATTTAAAAAACAAAGTGGCAGATGGATTTGAACAAAGATGTCTGAGATGAAACCACTGGGGAGCTTCTTGTCTCTGGAGCAGGCAAGGAGTAGGTCATGATTATCATAATTTGGTGGGAAAACAGGAAAACCAGATGCAGTTATAAGACTTTCTGGAAAATGCAAAGTTCCTTTGGGGGCTTCTATAAAATTAAAATTATGTGTGGAGATAGATGTTATTTCTCCTCTCTGTGTAAAGGGATTTAGACGAGGACATCACAAAATTCATAACAATGGGCTTCAACTCTTTAGAGTTTTACAGTGTTTTCCTTGGCATTTAGTCAGATACACATAGAAACATACACTGTGCAGATTCCTGATGACTTCGCAGGCCCCTTGGGCTTTGTTCTGCAGGATGTGGCTTTTCCTCTGCCGACTTTTCCTGCTTCCTTCCCAGTCGTGGGACTTTTTCTGTCTGACAAGAGTGGCAAGATCCTTTATTAAACAGAGCAATAGGTCTATATATAAATTTTTTAATGTGTGTAACTTCCTTCAAAACTATTAAGAATACCTTAATAATAATCTTTGCTTTCTTGTGTCTTTTTTGCAAGAAAACTCAATTGTAATAGCATGGTTACAAAGGAAATACAGCTACATAAGCTGCAAGATGAATCTTTCAGCAAGATAGAAAAAATTTTCTTGTGTATAAAAATATGTACTGATTGGCATGAGACCAGATTTTCTCAAGATGAATTTCTGTGTAATTTAGAATTTGATTTCTTTTCCTCATAGACCATAAAGCCTTCTTGATCATCACTATAAGTTGGAGTCGACCTGATGGCAGTGAGTTTTTTAGGGGAGGGATCAGGCTTAGTGTCAGGGGGACAGGTTTCACTGTTCAGTGTGAAGCATTCCCACAGTTCTCTCCCAGGCCCTCTGTTATTTTATGTCTACTGATCATTCCTATTGGCATATTGAAGGAACTTTGGCTTTTAACTTTGGCATGAAATGGGAAGTCACTAGGAGAGTCTGGGCAGAGGAGTGCTGCCCTCTGACCTCTGCTGTAACTGACTTTCTGGCTGCTCTGATGAGCCTCAGATGTGAGCGGGTAAGGGCCAGCTCTGGATGATGTTAAGAGGCCGGCACCTCTCCATTCAGATAGTGGTGGCTTGGGCCAGGGTGGAGATGGTGAAGTGGTAGGGGGTAGATTCTGGTTATATTTTGAAGGTAGAACGGCCAGCATTTGCTAACGGAGTGTGTATGTGTTATGCAAGGAAGAGGAGAGTCAAGGATGGCACCCACGTTTGTGGCCTGAGGAACTAGAAAATAGGCCTGCCACTTTCTGAAACACACAAGACAGTAAGAGAAAAGTTTGCGATATGTGTAGTGGACGTCTCGGTGGACATACTGGAATATGATGATATCAGTCTGAAGTTCAGAAAGTAAGCCCAAAGTACAGCTGTAAATGCGGGAGTCATCAGCAGAGGGATGGCACTGAATGCCCGAAAGCTGAGGTCACCGGAGAGGGCACATGCAGTGAGAAGAGGCGCAAGGACTGAGCTCTGGTGTTTACAGAGGTGACCGAGAGCAGGAGGAGGTAGCAAGGGAAGGAGACTGAGGATGCTGTCAAGGCAGGAAGACAACCGGAGCGTCCTGGAAAGCAAATGGAGAAAGTGTTGTGAGGATGAGCGCGCCACCAGCGGAGTCATGTGCTGCTGGTAGAGGTAAAATGAGCAGCGGGGACTCGGGTGCAGCAGCGTGGAGGCCGTGGAGGACCTTGACGAGAGCGGTGTCTTGGGGGCTGGTGGGGTGTGGCCAGAGCGGATTCAAGAGACAACAGGAAGAGAGGAACTCAGACATCATCTACAGGTAGCTTTCAAATCTAGGGTAGGACCTGGGGTAATAAGTCCAGAGAGGTCTAAACTTTTTTTTTTTTATTTTTTATTTAATATAACTGAGTGAAAATGTACATTCCCACATAAATTTACATACCCACCTATAAGCAACTTCCACTGCTCTCCCTGCCCGGTGACAGCATGCTATTCCTCTCTGCTCCATACATGTCTCGTTCTCTCAACAGTCTCTTTTTACCCTTCTCTCCACCCACTCTCCTCCCTCCAGCCAGAGGTCAGCAGGATGACATCCTATAGATGCATCCAATATATGGTCACTCTGCATTGCCAAGTCCAATCCATTCCTGTCCGAAGCGTGGACCTTCGTTATGATTTACGGTCAAGGGCAGAATCAGGGCGAGGGTCCATGCTCCCAGGGGAACCCTGGAACCACTGGACCATCAATTGAGGTCTTTTAGTGGGGATCTCAGGGTGTACCCCTTTTTATTCTTGTGTTGCCAGTGAGACTCAACTTAGTGAGCTCCATCGCGGCTATCACTGGTGGTGGCCAGGCACCATCCGGTTCTTCCGGTCCCAAGTTGATGTAGGCACCTACTGATGTGGGTCTCTTTGTCTTCTGGGTTGTCTTTCCCCCATGTCACTTTGGTCCTCGGTGAGCATCCGTTCCTGCTGAGTTGGGACCATTTGCTGTGCCCTCGGATGGCAGCTTGGCAGCTTTTAAGACCCCAGACGCCACTCACCAACGTGTGGTGCAGAGAGCCCTCTTAGCAAAATGCTAGTTGTGCCAATTGGCCTCACTTTCGCCTAAGAGCATGGTCCCCCGCCCCCTGCCCCAGCTACTCTATCCTTGTAATATTAGGTTAAGATGGAAGGAGTACTCATGTTATGCTGAAGTCCACTTAATATTGTTCTTGTTTCTAATGTGTGCTATCACCGATTTCACCCAACCAGATACCTAGCAACTATCTAATCTAAGCCCTCCCCCCCCCCTTCCCCTCTCTTGAAGCTGTCAAAGAGTCTTCTTCTATACACAAGTCTGTTTTTGAGATCTTATCGTAGAGGTCTCATACAACATTTGTCCTTTTGTCGCTGACTACTTTCACTCAACATAATGTCTTCCAGTTGAAACCAGGTCATGAGATGTTTCCTGAAGTCATCGTTGTTCTTTATCATTGCGTAGTGCTCCATTGAGTATATATACCATAGTTTACCTATCCCTTCCTCTGTTGTTGGGCATCTGGGTTGATCCCATCTTTTTGCTATTGTGGACTGTGCTGCGATAAACATTCTGGTGCATGTGTCCGTTGGTGTGAAAGGCCTTGATTCTGTAGGATATATTCCAAGTAGTGGAATTACTAGGTCTAAACTTTTTATAGAATTGTAGATTTACATGCAGTTATAAGAAATAATACACAGAGATCCCATGTACCCTTCACTCAGCTTTCCTCAATAGTAACGTGTGTGTGTGCATGTGCGTGTGTCTGTGTGCGCGCACCTTCGGTGAATGTTCATAGCTCAACTTCACTTGTCATTCAAAAATTTATACACATAATTGTTTTGTGACATTGATTGCAATTCCCACAATGTGACAGCATACTACCCCTTCCACCCTGGGTTCCCTGTGTCCATTTAGCCAGTTCCTGTCCCTTCCTGCCCTCTCATCCTGTCTCCAGACAGGAGCCACCTATTTGGTCTCATATATCCAACTGAACCAAGAAACATATTCTCCAGGTGTACCATTCCTTGTCTTACAGTCTTGTCTAATCTTTGTCCAAAGAGTGGGCTTTGGGAATAGTTTCAGTTCTGGGTTAACAGAGCCTCTGGGGGGCATAGTTCAGGGAGCTCCTCCATTCTCTGTCAGATCACTAAATCTGCTTTACTACGTGAATTTGAATTCTATTCTGTATTTTTCTCCTGCTCCATCCAGAACTCTCCACTGTGTTTCCTGACAGGGTGGCCGTTGATGGTAGTTTGGCACCATCTAGTGCTTCTGGTTTCAGGCTGGTGTAGTCTTTCGGTTCATGTGGTCTTCTAGTCCTTTGGGCTATTATTTTCCATGTGTCTTTAGTTTTCTCCCTTCTCCTTTGCTTCAGATAGGATGGGACCATTAAATGTATTCGAATGGCTACTTACAATCTTTCAAGAATCCAGGTGCCACTCACCAAAATGGGATATGTAACGTTTTCTTTACAAACTGTATTATACCAGTTGACCTAGGTATTCCTGAAGCCATAGTCACCAGGCCCCGACCCCTGCTACTCTGTCCCTCAAAATGTTTGGATGCGTCTAGCAATGTTGTTTGTTTTTGCTTTGGTCTAATTTCGCTGACTTCCACTGGATTGTATATTGGCCTTCCCTTAACTGAAGTTGACCCTTATCTACTATCTAGTTAGTGACTGCCAGTCATACTCCCTCCCCACCCTTGTAACCGTCTGTCATGGATTGAATTCTGCTCACCCAAAAATGTATGTTGATTTGACCCGGCTAGGAGTCCCAGTATGGTGCCATTCCTCCCATGTGTTGTGAATCCTCCCTCTGTGATACTGACGATGGAGAATGGGCTGCAGTTGGGTTAGTGAGGCAGGACTCAAGCTGTTATAAGCTTGTGGGATATAAGTGAGAGAAGTGAGCAGACGAAGTTGGGAACCTCGTACCACCAGGACCGAGAGCAGAGCACATCCTCTGGACCTGAGGTTCCTGCGCTGAGATGCTCTCACTGGATTTGACTTAGCCTATTGGACTACGATAAAGTCTCATACTGAATGGACTTATAATTCGTTAATGGATTTGTGGCTTACCAGACTGGCAATAAAGTTTCTCTTCCTGAAGCCTTCTACTCGTGGTATTTTCTGTTAGAGCAGTACTAGCTGACTAAGTCATAGGTTCCAAAATCAAGCTATTTTGACTGTCATGGTGGTGCCATAGGTTCCAAAATCATGAATAACTAAGTACATGGTGACTAAGACACCATCAAAGAATCCTTTTTTTTGTTTGTAAAACTTATTCTTGAGTTCTTGTAATAGCAATCTCTTACAGTATTTGCCCTTTTGTGACTGACTTATTTCACTCAGCAGAATGCCCTCCAGGCCCATCTGTGTTGTGAGATGATTCATTGTTCCTTATTACAGAGTACTCTGTTGTGTCTCTGTACCATAATTTGTTTATCCATTCATCTGTTGATGGGCACTTCGGTTGTTTCCACCTTTTTGCTGTTGTCAAGAGTGCTACAGTGACGATGGGTGTGCATTTGTGCTACAGTGAAGATGGGTGTGCCTGCAGTGGTATCCATGTGCCTCTTATTTCTCTCAGGTATATTCTCAGGAATGGGATTGTTGGGTCATACGGTCTTTCTATTTCTTACTTTTTAAGGAAGTGCCGTATCATTTTCCAAAGTGGTTGTACCATTTTGCATTCCTAACAGCAGTGCATAAGAATTCCAGTCTCCCCACAACCTCTCTAACATTTGTTATTTTGTGTTTTGGGGATGAGTGTAAGCGTTGTTGGGGTGAGATGGCATCTCATTGTAGTTTTGAATTACGTTTCTCTAATTGCTAACGATTGTGAGCATTTCCTTGTGTGTCTCTTAGCCACCTAAATGTTTTCTTTGGTGAAGTATCTGTTCATATCCTTTGCCTCTTTTTGAATTGGATTGTTCTTTTTGTTGTTGAGGTATTGCAGTGTCTTACAGATTTTAGAGATTAGACCCTAATCAGATGTGTGATAGCCAAAAAGTTTCTTTCAGAGTCTAAGTTGTCTTTATACTCTTTTGGTGAAGTTTCCAGATGAGCATAAGTGTTTGATTTTTTAGGAACTCCCAGTTGTCCAGTATCCTTCCAGTATTTGTGCATTGTTAGTTGTGCCCTATATACTGTTTATGCCATATATTTGGGGCCACTAGTGTTTTTCTCCCATGATCTTTATCATGTTAGAGTTTACATTTAAGTCTCTGATCTATTTTGAGCTGGTTTTTGTGTATGGCGTGAGATATACGTACTGTATCATTTTTTTGTTTTTCAGATGGATATCCAGTGGTGCCAGCACCATTTGCTTAACAGACTTTGGACCTTTGTCAAACATCAGCCACTCATAGGTGGATGAGTTCATACCTGGGTTCTCAATTCTGTTCCATTGGCCTAGATATCCGTTGTACCAGAACCAAGCTATTTTGACTGTCATGCTGGTGTCTTAGGTTCCAAAATCAGGTAGCATGAGGTCTCCCAATTTTCTTCTCTTCAGTGATAACATCTTGTGAAAGTGTACATTACATTGACCTTGATGCGGTCCAGGAATCTCATCGGATCTCACCAGTTTTACTTGTCCTTGTGTCTGCAGTGGTGTCACATGTGCCTGGCCATCTGTCCGCCACTATGGTCAGGAGACAAAACAATTGCATCACAAGAGTCCTTCACACTGTGCTCTGGCAGCTGCACTCACCTGTCTCCTAAACCTGACCACCATTACACCCTTTGTCCCTAACCTGGCAGTCACTAATCTCTTCCCTATTTCTAGAATCTTGTCACTTGAAAAACTGCATAGTTTTTTTAGGATTGGCTTTTTTCATTCAATGTAATTCCCTTGAAGTGTTGTCATGTGTATCAGTAGTGTGCTCCTTTTTATTGTGAGTGCTCACGACTCGACAGCAGTTGCCTGAAGGACGTCTGGGTCATTTCCAGTTTGGGGCTGTTAAGAATAAAACTGGTATGAACATTCACATACAGGTTTTTGTGAGCATAAGTTTTCACTTGTCTAGGATAAATGCCCATGAGTATAAGTGCTGGACTGTATGATAATTGTATGCTTCACTTTAATTTTATAAACAGACAGACTGTTTTCCAGTCTGGTTTGCATTCCCACTAGCAGTGTATGAGCAATCTAGTTTCTCAACATCCTTGCCAGGATTTGATGTTCTCTTTGTTTTTTAGTTTTGCTTTCTTCACAGGTGTGTCATAGTAACTCATGGAAGTTTTCATTTGCATTTCCCTCATGGCTACTGATGTTGGCCATCTCTCTGTGTACTTATTATTTGCCATTTGTATACTTCTTTGGTTAAATGTCTGTGTCTTTTGCCCCTTTTTCTAATTGGACCTTTTGTTTTACTGTTGTGTTTTGGGAATTCTTTGTATATTCTAGATGCTAGTCCTTTGTTAGCTGCATGGTTTGCAAATACTTTGTCTAAGTCTGTAGTTTGTCTTCTCATCAAGAGGGGGCTTTTTCTTTTTTAAATAATGTGAGAAACATGCACCACATTTGATGAGGAAGTGTGTCGCCTCCTCCTGATCTTGCTGATTCTGTAAACACCAGAGCTCAGTCCTTGTGTCGTTTCTTTTCTCACTTCATGCTGTCTCTCTGGGTTATCTCCTCAGTTTGCTGGCTTGCAGTGCCATGCCTGTGCAGGTGACTTCCACATTTACAGCTCTAGCTGGGACTTACTTCCTGGGCTCCAGACTTGGATGTCCCACTCTCCCCCCAGCATGTCCACCTGGATGTCCACTTACCATACCTAACACTTGCTTCCCATTGTCTTGAGCGTGTCAGAAGATGGCAGATCCGTCTTCCAGTTGCTCAGGCCACAAACCTTGGTGCCACTGTTGACTCACCTCTTTCTCATGTTACCACATCCATGCCGTTAGCACATGCTGGTGGCTCTGTGTTCAAAATACACCCAGAACCCAACTGCCACCCACCACCTCACCACTTCTGTTCTGGCCCAAGGGATGAGGATCCCTCCCCTGAACGACTGCACCAGCCTCCGAACCCCTCCTTGTGTTTTCTTTAGCCCTCCTATACTGTAGTCTCTTTAGAGCAGCCAGAGACAACTTAACAATTTCCTGTCTATACAATAGCCTGCACAGCTCTTAGGTGACTCTGTTATTCACCTCTCTGATTTTGTTTCCGTCCACTCTCCACTTGTCACCTGCTGTCCTGGGATTTCTTGAGCCCACCAGGCATACTTCCATCTCAGGCCTTTTGGCCAAGCTGTTACCTCTGTTTGGAGCTCTCTTCCCCTAGACCTCTACCTGGCTTGACTCACCATCTTCAGGTTCTTGCTCAGACGTCACCGCCTCAGTCAGGCCTTCCTTTTCCACGCTGCTTAAAATGGAAACCCTGGTGGTGCAGTGGTTAAATGCTATGTCTGAGCACTGCCACAGAGAGGTTGGTAGTTCACATCCAGCAGATGCTCCTCGGAAACTATGGGGCAGTTCTACTCTGACCTGTAGGGTCACCGTGAGTCACAGTTGACTGGAAGGCAGTGCTTTGGCTCTAAAATGCCCCCACCCGCTCCTCAGGCTTCCCTACCCGCTTCACTGTCCTTTCTTCTTTGCACTTACTGCCCCCTGACTCACCAGGATTTATCACGGTCGTGTGCCCCATCTGTCCAGTAGGAGCCCCACAAGGCAGCGTGTCTTGTTCACTGCTGACCTCAACACCTGCAGCCGTGTCTGGCTCACAGTCACGTGTCCCATGGATGTTGGAAGTGAGAACCGTCCTGGCTATTTTGTTTCCTGGCAGTGGACTTCCTGCAGGGCACCTCACTTAACCTACAGACCTCCGGCTCCTTCTCTGTTAAGGGGATGATGTCCCCTCTCAGAGAGTTAGACAAGGCGGAGCATGTGGCGCAGCAGCTAGAAGCACGTGCTCCTGCCATCGGTCTCCTGTGTCGGGCACTCGCCAGTGGACGGGAGTGGGCTGCTGCCTTTTCAGACGGGACACACACACTCCTAGTCACCATCTCCTCTACGGGCCCCGGACCTGACCAGCCCTGAAGCTGATCAGTTGCTGGAATTACAAGAACCCCGTGATTTCCAGAGCCCCCCGGTACACAATATGATGAGCCGGCCCCCAGTAAGCACTGGAATCTCCGGGTGATGGCCTGACCCTTTAAAGCTGAGCGCACCCCGCGCCCCTCTGCTGCTGCCGCTCTTTCAGAGTTCCTGCTGTCAGTCCTGCCTGGTTTCTCCCAAGATAGTGGGGCGCAGGAGAAAGACGTGCCTGTCTGCTTCCCTAAGGATCACAGCTCTGGAAACCCTATGGAGCAGATCAGTCCTGTCCTGTAGGGTTACTAAGAGTCACCGTCAGCCTGACAGCAGTGGGTTTCTTTTGTGTGTCGGTGTAGTGGGTGTGGTGCCTGTAAAAGTGTGAAGCAAAGATTGACTGAGTTCTTTAAGGTTTCTCACCTATGTCGCCACTGTTTGGGGAGGGCAGACAGTTGTGCCTATTTTTATGGTAATTACTCATTCTCTGCTACCTCATTAAGCTGGTGTTCTTTCCAGTGTGAATACCTGGTTGAATTTGCATAACCTCTTATTATCGACCCACTGTTTGACCCACTGTTGTTCACATGCCAGCTCTCCCACCAGCCTCCTTTTGTAAATGACTCTCAAAGTAGAAAAAAATGGGCTGTCCGGCTGCTTCTGCAGTTTCCTTGTTTTGCCGAATTGCAAGTCCCTCCCGAAAGACCAAAAACCAAACCCACTGCCCTCGAGTCAGTTCTGACTCATAGCGACCCTGTAGACAGAGTAGAACTACCCCATAGGGTTCCAAGGAGCACCTGGTGGATTTGAACTGCCAGCCTTCTTGTTAGCGGACATAGCACTTAACCACTACACCACCAGGGTTTCCTCAGAGGCACACAAATATTCTGTGTCCCCAGATCCATGGTGTACAGGCAGTTCTTTGTCAAGAAAGTGGAATAGTAGGAACAGCAGCCACTCTGCACCCTGGAACTCCTTGCTTGCCTCCACTGGAAACTTGTTGTTGGTGTGTCCCTGCCTCAGTTTCCCTGCCTGTTAGTGAGGCCATTGCCTTCTGCTTTCGAATTATTATGAATATAACTTTAAAGATGAAAGTTCTCCCCACACTACTCCCCATTATCATTATGAAAGCAGAAATTGAAGGGGAAATACATTTTTAAAAAAATTATTCCTTTCTTGTCTTCAGTCGTAAAATTCAGATAAGAAGGCTTATCAATTAGACTTTTGTTTCTACTGAAAAACTCATGACTGCTCACTGAAAGGCCCCTTGTTTTTATCTAAAACATTGTTTACAGTCTTTGACTGGCAGCAGATCCCGAGTCTGGTGTTTGGAAGGTACATTTATTCCCTAGGGAAAGAAGTAAGTTTGGGATGGGCCCGGGCTTGGTGTGAGAGAACGCTTCTCATTCTGACAAGTATCCGGGATTCTAAATGAGCATCCCTAGGCCTTATTCTGTGGCTGAAAATAATTATGGCTACTTCTGTTTCTGGAACTTCTTCCAGAAAAATTATATCTGCAGCCTGGGGAGTTTGGTTTGCAGTGAAAACACAAGAGTGATGAATCACGACTTGGGCTGTAAGAAACAAAAACAAAAGAACTTTAAAGGCCAACAATGCAATTCTTCCATGGGTCTTTGGTATCTTGATGTTTCATCTGGGTCTGTCGGGGGTTGGTCGGTCCAGCACAGCTCACAGAGCAGGTAGCCTGGCCTGGATACACCAAGCTTGACAAATTTGTGTGGTAGGAAGGGCGTTTCAGGCGGGAGTCAGGCTGATGTTCAAGGTGGAATGGGCTGTTCATTCTAGAACACAGAGTAGCACACATCTATGAGAAAGAAAGATTCCTGTTCTTCAGAATTCTTTGCAGGGAGGGAGTGAGAGACACACACAAGTGCCAGTGTGGTGATATCATAATTCTAATCTCTTATGACTGAAGCTACAAAGGTGAGTTAGTCTTCTAGAAATTTCTAGTTCTAGTGAAGCGTTCTAAAAAACTGCAGTTTTAATCACTGCAAAAGGATTTTATTTCTGGAGGATTATGCTCTTGAGCAAGAATTTTGGAATGACAAAGATTCAGAAAATGGTAATGGGGCCACTGTGGAGTTCAGAGAAGGATCACAGGAGTCGCCCCCTGACGGGGCTCTTATGTCTACCTGTCCGCAACAGAGAGCAGGCACTGGTGTATGAGCAGCAGTCAGCAGTTTCTCTACCGTGATGAAATGTGCTGAGTCCAAGACTTCTCAGCCCTTGTGTTGCTGACTGACTGCGCAAGTGCAGGGAGAACGTTGATCCATCAGGTGCTCCTGGCTGGGAACGCCGGGATCCCAGCAGTCAGCAGCCAGTACAGATGGCTGACCTGTAGTATGTTTGGGTGGCTGGCAGGGGAGGGGGCAGAGTATAGCCCGTGTCACAGAATTATGTACAATAACGGGAGTCGGTAGAATGGCTGTCACCCAGAATGCACCTAGGAAAGCAAGTAGTGACGCACTGCAGTCTCAGTGAACACCGGGTAAAGTCATGGCAGAGTTTGGATCTGTTGTGGAAACATTCTAAAACTAGCTCATAACACAGTGAGCCGTTGTAGCTTGCTACGTGTTTAGAAACACAAGCCCTTTTTCTTAGGAACATGAAACAGCCTCTTTGAGCTGCAATATCACTTTGGGTGTTTAATTGCTGGGATTAATAAATCACAGCTGCAGAAGTGAAACTCCTGGCAGGATGCTTGATTCAGCTGTTCTGCCCTTGCCCCATTATGTTTCAGATTTACGGCCTGCATCATGTCTGGAGCCGGCAGTAAGCTCGCCCTTTTCCTCTGCGCCTGTTGCGTGGCTGGCCTGGGAGGGCACACCGGCAAGCCTGGCACGGCTGAACAGTACGTGGCTGCTGTGTACGAGCACCCGGCCGTCCTGAGCCCAGACCCTTTGGCCCTCAGCACCCGACAGCAGGCCTTGGAGCTGATGAGCCAGAACCTCGACGTCTACGAACAGCAAGTGGTGGCTGCAGCCCGAAAGGCAAGGAATGCATCCTTCTGGAGCCCAAGCTGACCCCCAGCACGGAGCAGACTCTTCTCAACCTATTGCTGAGTGCCCCCTGGGAAAATCAGCCCAGCGAGTATGGCTTAGATCCCTGGGTGCCACAGGCAGTTGGCGCTCAACTACTAACCTAAAGGTTGGCATGTTGAACCCATCCAGCAGTGCCACAGAAGAAAGACCTGGTGATCGGTTTTCAATAAAGATTACAGCCAAGGAAACCCTATGAAATAGTTTTACTCTGTCACACCAAGAGTCCCTGTGAGTCAGAGTCAACTTGATGGCAGTGGGTTTAGCTTTTTTGGTTCGTGAGCCTGAATTCCATTAGTCAGTTGGCTAGAATCCTGTTACTCAGTGGGTCATGGCCAACAGCATTAGTGTCCCCTAGGATTGTGAACTTCGGGCCCTAGCTGCTCCAACACAGTGACCAGAGCCTGTGTTTTCGTAAGAACCTCAGGTGACGTGCGTGCACTTCCAAGTTTCCGCAGCTCTGGCCCAGCTCCCTTGTTCTCCCATGTGGCCGCACAGAGGAGTCACCTGACCACTTGTAGCAAACACGGAGGCCCAGGCCCTGCCTAAAATTCTGTCATAATTGATGTGGGCATGGTTTAGGCACTGGGGGGTTTGAAGGCTCCGTGGAGGATTCTAATGTGCAGAAAACTTGGAGAACCACCAGACATGGTGGCCTGTCACCCTCTCAGAGGTATTCAAAGCTTAGCTAAATGGTAAGCATCTACAAAGGAGCCCTGTGGCATGGTGGTTAAGTGCTCCCCAGCTGTTAACCCAGAGGTTGGCAGTTCAAGGCCACCCAGCTGCTCCGTGGGAGAAAGGCCTGGTGATCGGCTCCCATGGAGACTGCGGCGTAGGAAACCCTGCAGGGCAGTCCCACTCTGTCCTGTAAGGTCATTAGGAGTTGGAAATCAACTTAATAGCACACAACAACCAAATTGAAAACCACTGCTGTCAAGTTATTTCCGACTCAGCAGAGACCCTACGGGTCAGAGTAGAACTGCCTTGTAGTTTCCAAGGAGCGCCTGGCAACTTTGAACTGCCAACCTTTTAGTTAGTAGACATAGCACTTAACCCACTACACTATTAGGGTTACTGACAACAGCAAACATCCGTAAAACTTCAGTTTGTTGCTGTCAGATTATTTGAGACTCATTTCTTATCTCTAGCCCCTTCTTTGAAACCCTGTAGGATAGTTTACCCTGTCCCGTAGGTCTGCTATGAGCCAGAATATCTACTCAACAGCAGTGGGTTTTAGTTTTTCTGGTACCCATCCCAGGCTGTGAACCATCTAAGACTCTTGTCCAGACAGAACCAAGCCCAAATGGACAAAGAGAAGGTAGGTGCCAGCCTTTGTGTAGGCTTCCTGTTTGGCACTCATCTGCCACTCCTACCGGAAGGGCGGGAAAAAAGAGACGCAGCTCCTGGGGCAGAGCAGGAAATGCCAATGCCAGATGTTCCTGTAAGTAATGCCTTGCTGGGAAACCCATAACCAAGGAGAGTTAGGGCCTCAGCCCTGGCTGTGGGATGGCCAAGCCTGGCATCC
This sequence comes from Heterohyrax brucei, assembly GCA_028571685.1. Classification (NCBI taxonomy): domain Eukaryota; kingdom Metazoa; phylum Chordata; class Mammalia; order Hyracoidea; family Procaviidae; genus Heterohyrax; species Heterohyrax brucei. Next base: position 24,501,214 of record CM053149.1, on the reverse strand, counting down.
CTGCCTCAGCAGGAAGGAGAGCTGATGTGCATGCAACTTCCATGGTATCTCTGGGTGGAAGGGTCGAGACCAGTCATGCTAGCAGGCCCAGCCTTCGACAGGGCCTTTCCCTGATCAGGGAGATAAGGGTTGCTCAAGCAGCCACCATCTACTGCCCCATTTAAAAATGCCAGCCTGTGAGATGTGTAACTGTATCTAGCTTGTGGTGACTCCACGTGTGTCAGAGCAGAGCTGTGCCCCAGAGGGCTTTCAAAGGCTGGTTTTTCAGGAGATTGCCAGGCCTTTCTTCTGAGGTGCCTCTAGCCTTTCTCCTAGCGGACAAATGCGTTAGCTATTTGTACCAGCTCGGGACTCCATAAGACACCCATGCATGTCTCATGTTGGAAGGGAACCTGAAGACCCACTCCAGCTTCTTCTCTTCTGATGTACAAAAATCCTCTTGTGTCCCTAATCTGATGTCTGGTTTTCCTCTGAACACCTTCAGTGGTCCTGAACTCACTGTCTCACAGGCCCTGCACTTTCCAACTGAGGACGATGGAAGCTTCTAGAAAAGCCTTCCTTTCAGTGAGTAGCAGTGGACCCTGTAAATGTCACCCATTGTTCTGTCCTCAGAACAGACTGAGCCTCTGCCAAGGCCTGGCATCCTTCTCACACTTAAGGACTGCTGTTGTGGCTCCCCAAGGTTCTGTCTTCTTGGGATCCTTAGGTGATGGGATGTCCAGCCCCTCCATAAAGACTCATCATTTTATCTCCATGCCTGGAGCTACACGTACTTCTCCTGGCTGTCTGCCAAAGGCAGAGGGGAGGGAAACTCGCAGCTCAGCTCTCTCATTCTAGGCACTGTCCCAAGGAAATGCTTGGCAGCCACATCTCCCTGTAGTTTGTGAGGCACCTGCCATCAGATGAAGCCCCTGAACCTTTTCACACACTGCCTTACCTGCAGCTGCTGCTGTCTGGTACTTACTCGGTTGATTTAGTTAGACTGAGAGCAGGACCCAACATTTGAGCTTGTTGGGCTATTTGGGGATCTCTCCTGACATCCAGCGTATCCGTTACCTTCACGTCATTCACAAACTTGATACGCATCTCATCTATGTCTGTGCTGAAGTCAGTGTGAAAAAACCCCAAGCCGCGTGTGCCCTCATACCTCCTGGTGACACCGATGCCTACAAGGGTATCCTCTGGGCAGAGGTATAGGCTTGCATGGTGCTGAGGTCATGCCTGAAATATCACCCACCTCTCTGTGTTGTCCACCAGCCATTCTGAGACATTTGTCCCATGCCATACTGAAACCCGGGAACTAGGACTGTTCGCTGTTTCCTGCTTTACCACCTTAATCCTGCTGCTGTTGAATCAGTTCCAGCTCATAGCAACCCCACATGTCACACAGCTGAACTGCTCCCTGGAGAGCAGTTTGCCAGGGCTTTCTTCCGCAGAGCCGCTGGGTGAGTTTCCAAGCTGCACACACCACCCCCCAGGCTTCCTGATGTTTTAATAACCTGCCCAACAAGGAGAGACTAGTCTTGTGAGATACGTTTTTGTTGATCCCATGCACGCTGCAAGGGACCATTCCTTCTCTGTTCGTGGTCCAGGAGTGGGGACAAACTTGTTAATGCAATCTTGTTCGGGGCTTGCATTTCTCTTGGCTCGCTTACTTGGCTGTGTGTGTTAAAACAGCTTCTAAGGCAAGCAGCCACAAGCATGTTTCAGGGTTTTAGATCAAGCTTCCTGTAAGGGTCGAGCTCTTGAACTGGCTAACTAGCATATTTCTTTCTTGGTAGAGGCATTTACAGAGGTAAAAAGGAGTCTAGCTTAAAAACGATGAGGCTGGTAGGTTGCCTGGGTTGATAACCTTAATTCTTCCAGAGTTCCTGACCTCATTAAAGTTACCAGTCAGTTTCTCAGGCCTTCTGTGAGAATGATAATTACTTCCCACAGAGCACTGCTAACCGCAGCAGCCCCCGAGTTCTGTCCCCCCCCAACCCCAGTCACATGTGGTTCGTCTCCTTACTCCTGGCCTGTCTGTGCTCAGGGAATGCAATTTAATTTTCATGTTAATTCAGTAGGCATGCAGAGCCTAAATGGTATTCTGCATAATAAGCCATTTAGTGCTTTCAAAGTCGGTTTTATTTTTAAAAAGGGTAATAGATGTGCAAGCGTAACTTTCAAAAAGTTAAAAAATGTGAGTCACATAAATACAGAAGGAATGCATACTGAAGGTTTTATTCCATTCATGCTCAGTGAGGGAAGCAGTCAGATGGCAATACTGGGTCCAAGGAGAACTTGAGGAACGGGAATGTGTGTATGAGTCAGATGAAGGCAGAAATGAATTTGCTAATAGATATAAAACTGGTTAGTCTCTTACAGGGAACACAGTCATCATCTTTGGGGTGATCTTTTATTGAGTAACAAAGTCAAACAGTGGTCCATTGTCTAGGTAATTCAGTGATCCTTGAATGAGCCTGCTGAACAGTAGTCCAGTGTGACTTTGCAAGCATAGGCATTCATCTTCTTGCTTTATTTTCAAGCTTTCAAGAATTTTTCTTTAGGCATTCATTGCTAAGTGTGCAATGAGGCACACTCTGTCACACTCTGCCAGAGGGCGTGTACATTGGTGTAATCTTTTTGGAAGGCAATGTGTGTTAAGAACTTCAAATTTTTCATATCCTTTGATTCAGTAATTTCCACTTTTAAAACTTGTAAAGAAACAGTTTCAAAGATGTGTGTACAATGTTCACTCAGTAAATGTTTGGAGCAGTTGGTACAGATGGCCACAACTGTGTTCTTTGTATTACAAGAAAGAAAAGCAATTCAGATGCCCAACAATAAAAGATAAACTCCAGTGCACCCTCTTATTAAATACAGTACAGCCATTAGAAATATTTTTGAAGGTCCTTGATGTCCTGTGGAACCCTCTTATTAAATACAGTACAGCCATTAGAAATATTTTTGAAGGTCCTTGATGTCCTGTGGAAACCTTGGTGGCATAGTGGTTAAGTGCTGCAGCTGCTAACTGAAAGGTCAGCAGTTTGAATCCACTAGGCACTCCTTGGAAACTATGGGGCAGTTCTACTCTGTCCTATAGAGTCAAATTCAACTGCACAACAGTGAATTTGGGTTTTGGTTTTGATGTTTTGTGTAGTGGGAAAAATTCAAGATGCAAAGCCATGTATTATTATCTTTGTTATATATGCATATTAATAGGGCCCGATTTTACCTGAGCACTTCATACTGGAAAACAGTGAGGCTTAAAGAAATCTTCCTACCCTTCAGGAAAAACGCTTACTGCACGTAAGCAGGGCTTGGAACGGGTTCTTCCCAGTTTGGTCAAGGCCAACTTGGAAAACCAGAATAAACCTGAATGTTTTAAAATTGGGGTGATCTGGACCCATAACTGGAATGGGAAAAATTATGGGTCAGGGACCTAGAATAGGATTCAGGAGAGGCACAGTGAGCCCATTTAGGAGTCTGCTTTTCGAGACTGGATTCCTGCCAGGACTAAGGAGAGTGACATACATTCAAAGCAGAGCAGTTGGCCAGTCTTTGAGCTGGGCATTCTCTTTCGGAATCTGCATAGAATCTGAGGGACAAGATCTGATTGCTGTGATCACACGCGCCACCCTTGTCTCTAGCATGGCTTTTGATCCACAGTTTTTCCCATTTTGGTTATATGTTTCCAGTTTGCCCAAATTTTAAAAATTCAGGTCAGAATGTTCCAGTGTCACTTTCTTGGTGATGAGTTGAACCAAGAGGAACTGGTTTGAAGCCCCGTGTAACTGCTGTTCTCACAGGACTCCGACAGGACTCAGAGATGTCCCTTGTTTACCTGTGACAAGGCCAGACACCAAAACCAAAACCCACTGCCATCGAGTCAGTCGGAGTCTTAATGACCCTGGAGGTCAGAGTTAGAACTGCCCCATGGAGTTTCCAAGGAGTACCTGGTGGATTTGAACTGCAGACCTTTTGGTTAGTAGATGTGCACTTAACCCACTATGCCACCAGGGTTTCCAGGTCAGACATGAACCTGAATTCCCATTCCTTGCCTCTTCAATGAGTGACGGAATTGCCTGTCACCTCGCATCAGTCAGAACAAAACACTTTCTCTTAACCAAACTTGGTCATGTTTCTATCTTTCTCTTAAGTCCCTGAACTTAGTCCCTGATGGTTCTAGACCTAAACCAACAACCACCGCTTGTGAAGGGCCCCTCCCAGAGAGCAGGCTGCCTGGTTGTAAAACATCTTATGCATTGATGTCACTCACTCATGTCACTTCCCACACCTGGATGATGGTGGTGGTGGTTTTTGTGACCCTTGTTTACTCTGCCTCTATAGCAAACAAACACTTTGTAACTCAATGAGAGGCTTGCTGATGTTAGGTCGGAGTGTTTTTCCTGTTACGATGGACTCCTCTCCCTATTGTAATGAGCCTTGGTAGAGCAGTGGTTAAGAGCCAGCTAGGACTGCCAACAAAAAGGGCGACAGAATCCACCAGCCATCCTGGAAAACCCAAGGGGGCAGTTCTACTGTGTCCTGTAGGGTCCCTATGAGTCAGAATCAACTTGATGGCAGTGGGTTCATTTGAGTTCCTATTGTAGCAGTTCCTTTTCCCCTCTTCTTTCTGAACAAAGCTGCTTGCTATCAAAGTCTGGCTTTACCTGACTTGACAACGTGAATATGTATACATATCTATGCATTGTATGTGTGTGTGTGTGTGTGTGTGTGTTTAAGAGAAACAAGGAAACTAATGAAAATAATCAAAATATTAACAAGTACCTTCATGTCCATAGTTAGTGATCCAAGAAGCTAGACTGTGTTGAGTGAGCTTCCTAAGGACTGGAGGAAGACTTATGTACAACCTGTGATACGCAGATGACAGCCTTGCTTGCTGACAGTGAGGAGCACTTACTCATAAAGGCCAAAGACTATAGCTGTGTTGAAGATACAGATTATACCTCAACAACAACAATAAGAGTCCTCATACCTGGACCAGTGAGAAACAGCATGACAAATGGAGCAAACACTGAAGTCGTCAAGAATTTCACTTTACCTGGATCCACGATCAACGCACATGGGAGCAGCAGTCAAGCAATCAATGACAGACTGCATTGGGCAAATGAACCACAAAAGATCTCTTTAAAGTGTTAAAAAACAAAGATGTCACTCGAAGGCCATGGCATTTTCTGCTACCTCATATGCATGCAAAAGCTGGACAGTGAATTCAGGAAGACCAAAGAATTGAATCGTGTTGCCGAAGAATATTGAATATGCCACAGACTTCCAGAAGAACAAACAAATCTGTCTTTGAAGAAGTACAGCCGGACAGCTCCTTAGAAGCAGGGATGATGAGGCTTCATCCAATGTTCTTTGGACATGTTACCAGGAGGGATCAGTCCCTGGAGAAGGACTTTATGCTTGGTAAAGTTGAGCGTCACTGAAAAATAGGAAGGCCCTCAATGAGAGTGACTGACACAGTAGCTGTAGCCGTTGGCTGAAACACAGCAATGATAGCATGTGGCACTGGACCCCGCAGGGTTTCTTTCTGTTGTGCACAGGAGGTCACTGTGAGTCAGAAACTACTTGATAGCACCTAACAACAACTTTCACGTTACAGGATTATGAATTCTTTTATGTTTTCAAAATTCTCTACAGTTAAATATTTGGAAAAAAATAGTTTGTAGTGCATTCTGGAAAGAAATGATTCAAACTGCCTACGTTTCTATATTATTCATGCCTCTCTTTCCCATCCACCTTCCACAATGGCTCTCCTGTTCCGGGCGTGACTTTTTAAGCCCTGTAAGTGAAGAGCATCAGGAGAACGAGGCCCTGGTGCTGAAGCCAAGGGCTGCCCTGTTGTTTTTGATTTCCTCAGCTTGCAGCATATGTCATGTGGAGCCCCAGCCACCGCCCCAGCCACCGCAGCCAGGGAGCCCGTAGTGTCCCTGAGGTGTGCAGAAAGGCCACTAGGGTGATCATGGTTCTGAAAGGAACCTCCAAACTTCCAGTTGGGGAATTTCAATTTAGAGTGAGTCCCTGTTTCCATGCTGAAATCAACATAGTTGGACTGTTGATAGGTAGCGCAGTTGGGTCCCAGCCTTGGCCATATGTTAGAATCTTATGGGGACCTTTGAACAAACACTGTTGCCAGGACCCCACCTGTTTTAGTCCGGTAGGCTACAAGTCCGAATTTAAGGTGTCTGCTCCAGGGGAAAGACTTTCCCTCTGTTGGCTCTGGAGGAAGGTCCCGTATTGCATCAGTCTTTGGTCAGGGAGCATCTTGGTGCAGGAACCTCAGGTCTGAAGGACGTGCTCTTCTCTGGTGCTGCTTTCTTGATGGTGTGGGGTTCCCAACCCTCTGTTTGCTTCCCTCTCTTTTTATTTCCCATTCGATGAAAGGATAAAAGGTGGTGCAAGCCACACACCAGGGAAACTCCCTTAGCAAAGGTGTTGCAGTCTCACCCTAATCTTCTTTTAACGTGATCATCCTATCTGTTTAGCCACAGGCAGAGATTAGGATGTATAGCATAGGAAAATCCCAAAATATTGGGAATGATGGCCCAGCCAAATGGCAGCACACATTTTGGGGGGAGGGAGACACATTTCAATCTATGACACCACTCATAATCAATAGACTATGATATTTTAGGGGTGGAGCCAAAGTATCAGTGTGGTTTCAGGAATATGCCGATTTGACTCATCCACAGTGACTGGAAAACTGATCTGTTGATGGGCCCAGCCTCTCAAGCCTTCCTAACAGTGTGCTTGGCAAACTCCCTTCAGATAAGCTCACACAGTCCTCCTTTCTGACATGACCCCCAACACCCTACAGTCAGTGGGTGTTGCTAGAAGACTGTCATTGTTCCTTCAGAATTAGGCGAAGAGAGACCTCTTTCCCAAGGCTATAGGAGCCCTGATGAGAGGGCAGCCACCATCTTTGTGTCTCTGGTCATTATATGTCTGGTAACTGTTGATTGTCGAATGATTGTCGAATGTCCCAGGGCCTGCCATCATCTAACCGCCTCTCCTCTGGTGTTTTCACTTATAGGGCGCACAGATTATAGTGTTTCCAGAAGACGGCATTCATGGATTCAACTTCACGAGAACGTCCATATACCCGTTTTTGGATTTCATGCCATCTCCCCGGTTGGTGAGGTGGAACCCATGCCTGGAGCCTCACCGGTTCAATGACACAGAGGTGTGTAAGGATCCCAGCCTTCCTCCTCAGTAGACAGCAGTCCTGTACAGATGAACCCAGCCAGGGACCAAAATCCAGGAGAGTGTTATCTGAGATTAAGGGAGACCCCCTCCAAAAAATAAAAAGCAAACCCACTGCCATTGAGTCGGGTCTGACTCACAGTGACCCTAGAAGTCAGAGTAGAACTGCCCCATAGAGTTTCCAAGGAGCTCCTGGCAGATTTAAACTGCCAACCTTTTGGTTAGCAGACATAGCACTTAACCCACTGTGCCACCAGGGTTTCTTCAAGGAAAACCCCAGGATCACAGAAATCAAACCTAAACTCCATTTTCCACACACTCCTTCAGTTAAAGAATGTTGGGTATTACAAGGCATTTAAACACCTATGTATGTTTCTGTTTACTAATCACCCAGGAAAACATATGCTTATAAAAAGCCACACAGAAGTAAAAAAGGCAAAAGCCTGCCTTCCCCACACTCCACCCACCTCCTTCTCTCCTTCCTGGAGAAGCTGCCTCAGCAGTTTATGCATCCAGTGATAACTCTTTTCTTTGCATTTCATAGTTAGTGACAGCCTCTATTTTAGCATGCTGTATGCTGACATTTTTAAACTCTTTTTTTAAATGTCGCCATTATGGGCAGCATTTCAATGAATGTCCTTATATACATATTTTTGTGAACACATCCAAGTTTTCCTGTAAGATAAAATACCTAGAAATGGAATTTCTCAGTCAAACCATAGACATGTTGTAAATTATTGTAAAGAGTGCCACATTTCCACTTTAAAAGACTTTGGTATTCACTTTACGTTGTGTTGAGTGTCATCGAGTCAGTTGCAACTCATAGCAGCCCTGTGGGACAGAGTAGAACTGCCCTGCAGGGCTTCTAAGGCTGTAATTTTTATGGGAGAAGATCACCAAGGAGGAGCTGGTGGATTCAAACCACTAACCTTTGTGGTAGCCTGTTTTCCCACCCATTAGTCAACACGCCGTAGAATCAGTCTTTTGAATTTTTTGCTAACCTGGTGGAGGTGAAAAATAAGACTTCATTGATTTCCTTTTCATTTCCCCATTACTAATGAGGTTGAGCATCTTTTCAGATGTTTGCTAGCCGTTTGTGTTGAGTCTTCTATCTTCGTATCCTTTGCACATTTTCAGTAATGGTTGTCTTTTTCTTACTGATTTTATAGTGGCTATCTATATATTATGGACATAATACAACTACTCTTCTATGAAAATACACAAGGCAAAAGGCAGGATTTTAAAGATCCATTTGCTAATACCTCGTTCTCTCTAGGTCCTCCAGCGCCTGAGTTGTATGGCCATCAGGGGAGAGATGTTCCTGGTGGCTAACCTTGGCACCAAGCAGCCTTGTCACAGCAATGACCCAGGGTGCCCAAGTGATGGGAGGTACCAGTTTAACACAAATGTTGTGTTCAGTGATAATGGAACACTTATTGACCGCTACCGCAAGCACAACCTCTACTTTGAGGCCGCGTTTGATACCCCTCCTGAAGCGGATCACATCACCTTTGATACTCCCTTTGCTGGCAAGTTCGGCGTCTTTACTTGCTTTGACATATTGTTCTTTGACCCTGCCATCACCCTCCTCAGAGACTCTGAGATGAGGCATGTTGTGTACCCAACTGCCTGGATGAACCAGCTCCCACTCTTGGCAGCTATTCAGATTCAGCGTGGCTTCGCCATGGCCTTTGGTATCAATGTTCTAGCAGCTAATATCCATCACCCATCTCTGGGGATGACAGGGAGTGGCATACATACCCCTCTGCAGTCCTTTTGGCACCATGACATGGAAAACCCAAGAGGTCACCTTATAGTTGCCCAGGTGCCTAAAAGTCCACAGGGTCACCTTGGGACAAAGAATCCAACTGGTAAAATGGACCCATCTCACACTAAGTTTTTAAAGATCTTGGCTGGCGACCCTTACTGTGAAAAGGATGCTCAAGAAGTCTATTGTGAAGGAGTCGCCCAGTGGAACGTGAATGCTGCTCCCATATTTCACTCTGAGATGATGTATGACATTTTCACCCTGGTCCCTGTGTGGGGAAAGGAAGGTCATCTCCGCGTGTGTGCAAATGGCCTTTGCTGTTACTTACTTTACAAGAGGCCCAGCCTGTCCCCTGAGCTGTATGCCCTAGGGGTCTTTGATGGCCTTCACACAGTACATGGCACTTACTACGTTCAAGTTTGTGCCCTGGTCAAGTGTGGAGGGCCTGGCCTTGAAACCTGTGGGCAGGAGATCACCGAGGCCACGGGAATATTTGAATTTCACCTCTGGGGAAATTTCTCTACTTCTTACATCTTTCCTCTGTTTCTGACCTCAGGAATGACCCTGGACACTCCTGACCAGATCGGTTGGGAAAATGACCACTATTTCATGAGGAAAACTGGGCTGTCCTCAGGCCTGGTGACAGCGGCTCTCTATGGGCGGTTGTATGAGAGGGACTAGGGGAAGTGTGTGGGGTGGGCACTGGCTAAACAGTCTGTACTTCCACACACCACAGGTCACAAGCACCATGACCACTTTTCTACTCCAAGAGGAGGAAATACTTCAGCACCAGATCCTAGATCCTGCCTAGGGCGCTATGGGAAAAGGTATACCCTGAGCATCTCTTCCTCTTAGCAAGAATTACTGAGAAATGTTCTGGTATTTTCTGCTCATGGTTTCCTGTTTCAAACCACATCTCCAACAAATCTCTCAGTACGCAACTGGTGTTAAGAGCTCCAACAACAACAACAAAATGTCAATTTGTATTTTTACACATCCACAGAGCAGTGTTTTGTGTGTTTTCTTGTTGCTGATCAAGTAACAGCAGGGAAGTATAAGCATTTCACATGCCTCAATCTTCTAAGGTAAAAAACAAACTTTTAAATTAAAAGCTGTATTAGAAATGGCAATTGTACAGTCAGAGACTGGTATAACAACAGATACATAGACCAATGGAACAGAATTGAGAATCCAGACATAAATGCATTTACCTATGAGCTGCTGATATTTGACAAAGGCCCCAAGTCCATTAAGTGGGGGAAGGACAGTCCCTTTAACAAATGGGGTCAGCATAATTGGATATCCTTCTGCAAAAACAAAAACAAAATGAAACAAGATGCATACCTCACACTGTGCACAAAAACTAACTCAGAATGGACCCAAGACCTAAATATGAGGTCTAAACTGATGAAAGACCATGGAAGAAAAATAACGGGATGATGCTAGGAGCACTAATACATGGCATAAACAGAATACAAAACATTTCTAAAAATGCACAGACACCAGAAGAGAAACTAGATAACTAGGAGCTCCTGAAAATCAAACACTTATGCCTTCACCAAAAGAGTAAAAAGGCAGCCTACAGCCTGGGAAAAAAATACATGGCCACCACATATTCGATCAGGGTCTAATCTCTGAAATCCACAAGATACTGTAAAACTTCACCTACCAAAAAAAAATTAGAAAGAGTATGAACAGGCACTTCACCAAAGAAGACATTGAGACTAACAGACGCGTGAGGAAATGCTCACGGTCAGTAGTCATTAGATAGATGCCAAAGAAAACTACAATGAGGTAGCATCTCACCCATCTCATAAATCCCCAGACCACAAAAAATGTTGGAGAGGTGTGGACATATGAAGACTTAGACACTGCTGGCAGGAATGTAAAACAGTACAAACACTTTGGAAACTGATTTGGCACTTCCTTAAAAAGCTAGAAATAACGGATTATATGATTGAGCAATGCCACTCCTTGGAATATATCCTAGAGAAATAAGAGCCATTACATAAGCAGATACATACCCGACCATGTTCACTGCGGCACTGCTCACAGTAGCAAGAAGATGGAAACACCCTGGGTGCCCATCAACAGATGAATGGATAAATCATGGTAGGTTCACACAGTGGAATACTACACAGTTACAAAGAACAACGATGAATCCACAAAACATCTCACTGCTTGTGTGACTCTGGAAGGCACGCTGAGTGAAATTAGTTGCAAAAGTACAAATACTGTATAAAACCATGATTTAGATAGTAGGCAAGAGTTATGTGAGGGGAAGAACATACAATACAGGGGAAGTCAGCACCTCTGGACTAAGCAAAAGGTGAGAAGTTTTGTGAACGCAACCAAACACTTCTAGGGATGGTGTGGCAGGGTTAGGAGTCTGGAGACCACGGTTTCAGGGAACATCTAGGTTACTTAGCACAACAAAGTTTATTAAGAAAATGTTTTGCATCCCACTTTGGTAAGTGGCATCTGAGGTCTTAAAAGCTACGGAGCAGCTATCTAAGATAGAACAGTTGGTCCCAACCCACCTAGAATAAAAGAATATGAACACCAAAGACAAGGAAAATACCAGCCCAAGACACAAAAGGGGCCACATAATCCAGAGACTCCATCAGCCTGAGATGGGAAGAACTAGACAGTACCCGACTACCACCAGGGACCGCTGTGACGAAGAACACGACAGAGTTGCTGATGGAGAAAAGTGGGGTGCAAAACTCAAATTCTAGTAAGAAGACCAGACTTGATGATCTAAGACTGGAGAAACCCCAGAAGACATGGCCCTCGCACTCTCTGTTAACCCAGAACTAAAACTATTCCCATAGCCAACTCTTCAGACAGACAGACTGGATTATAAGACATAAAAATCATACTTGTGAAAAGTGTGCCTCTTAGTTTAAGCAGATACATGAGACTAAGTGGGCAGCTCCTGTCTGGAGGCAAGAGGAGGGGGCAGAAAGCGCAAGAGCTGGCTGAATGGACATGGGAAATCCGGGGTGGAAAGGAAGAATGTGCAGTCACATTACAGGGAGAGCAACTAGGGTCACATAACAATGTGAGTATAAATTTGTATATGAGAAACTGCCTTCTGCTGTGGAAACTTTTGCCCAAAGCACAATAAAAAAAAGAAGAAGAAATGGCCATTGTAGGAATTTTCCCAACATGGTTGACTAGAACTCTATGCAAATGAAACGGTAACACCAGAGCCACCAACATTAGAAATGTGGACTGTGAAGCAGCTTTTAAAAATGGGAGAAAAATTTCTCTGACACCTGCCTTTCCATCAGTAAATGGAATGTCAGACAGGACTAGGGATAACTGGAAAGAAAGTGCACTGCCAGAGAGGGAGAGAGAGAGGGGCAGCAATGGAAAGTTCTGAGTAATAGAATTCTTTCTGTACAGTGTGTCTCAGCCAGGGGCCTTAAATCACGCTAGTTTTGACTCACTAGCCAATCTGTGGGAGAAAGATGTGGCGGTTTGTTCCCATCAACATTAGAACCTTGGCAGCCCTATGGGGCAGTTCACTGTCCTATAGGGTTGCTAGGAGTTAGACTTGACTGAACAGCAACAGGTTGGGTTTGGGGTTTGGGGTCCAGAGCTCTGTAGTTGCCCAGCCACACAGGGTGGAATGATAACTGATATAATTCAGTCTGTGGTCTCGCCAGAGGGCCTCTCCTTTGCAGATAGGCCTGGTGCCCCTTAAAGATAAGTGTTGGCTGGCATGCTACTTTCATTTATCCATAAATCACTCACCAGGCATTTACTGTGCACCCACCAGGTACACAGCAGGGGCTCCCCTATCATTACTCCCAAGTGCCAAGTCGTGGGCAGGAGAAGAGTTGCAGACACCTCTATTCAGTGTGCTGAAGACATTTCTAGGCCACCAGTTTGTTTATTATTTGTAGCCAACATTTCAAACCCATTTTAAGAAGAATTTTGACTCTATGCCCAGTAAGGTTTCAAATAACTTTTTAGGTACTGGGATTTGCCTCTTAACTGTTGTGGCTATTTAGTTTGATCTTCTACTTAATTTGATTATTGTTTTTAAAGCTGCATATGAATAAAGTAAAAAATGACATTTTTCCTCCCTCAGTGTTGTCTTCCATGTCCTCTCCTGGTTTGAGGCAGCAGAATTCAGCACACAGGTTTTATAGAGCAGATGGACTGAGTTTATATTCTTGGCTTCTTGGCAAAGGCGCTGTGTCGACCTTGGACAATTTATTTCCACCTTGCTGTGCCCTTGTGTTCTCAATGAGTAATCCACAAGGGAGAGGCAAAGGCAGCCCCACCTCCTGCTGGCTAACCCTCCCTTCCCAAGGCCTGGGATGAATCAAGCCCTCCGGGTAAGCAAGGACAACCTAGAATTCCTGAGGAGGCGCTGAGAGTCCCCCTGAGCCCTGGGATGTACCCTGGAGTGGGAGCAGCCGACGCCCACCCAGATGGTAGGGCCCACCCTTGCTGACGCAGAAGCGCCGGGAGGAGTGAGCTGGCAGGCGGACACGGCTCCGGATGTGGCGGCCGCCCACTCGGCTGTGCTTCCCTGCCCTAAACCCCAGGGAAACACAAATTATTTTAAAAATGCATCCCATCGCTTCGAGCCAAGATAATTCAAATCAGCCTGAGAAAGCGAGAGACAGAGTAGTTACAGACTTGCTGGAACGCCTTCACCCAGTAAATACTTATTAAGCTCCTATTGAATGTACATTCAACCCTTCTGAGCAGAGCATCTAGAACCTTCTGAGTACTTTCTACCGACGATTTAGAACTAGTTGCTCATAAAGTAGAAATGAAGAGGGAAGTAAACAGCAGTGGTAGAACAAAGTGATTTTTGCAGTAAAAAGGATTGGAAGAACACGCTGGAGTATGGGAGAAAATGAGTATATCATTTTCAGGAAAAAAATATGCCTATGACTAAAGGTGGTGCTATGCATTTGTCAGCTATGATCCTAAAATTCAGGAAGCCAATGGCAACCTTGACAATAATAATGTTGTTGTGTTGTTAGGTGCCATCGAGTCGGTGGCAACCCTATGCATAACAGAAGGAAACACTGCCCGGTCCTGCGCCATGCCCACAGTCGTAACAGAGAGACAGGAAATCAAACACATTCTCGGTTGACTCAGACTTGGGGGAAGCCGCTTGGTCTGTGTGGTTTACAACGGAAGTGCAGCTGTGCTGGTCTGTGGTTTTCCACATACAGGAAGTGAAAGGCACAATGAGCTGTTCTCACACTGGGCTTAAATCGAGCTGTTCCCAGAGAAGGTGAAACCTCGCCCTCCTCTGAGACTGTGTGGTCCCACAGCTGCCAGGCTCACGCCTGGAGCGAGGACCTGGCCACAGCCTCCCCCAAGGAAGCCCCAAAGACCACAACCCCGCCCCTAAGCACCAAGCGCAGGGCCTTGTGGCCTTACACCATTGGGCCAGGAGCAGGCACCTGACCCAAGCCCAGCCAATCAGAAGGCTGGTGGGTAGCCTATGAGGTGGCCAGGAGAAGGCACCGAACCCAAGCCCAGCCAATCAGAAGGCTGGTGGATAGCCTATGAGGTGGCCTGGCACAGAAGCTCCGCCCAGAGGTGCAATAGCGACTCAGCCAATCAAGTTCTCGATGAAATTCAGACCTGCCCAAACACCAGTTACTTACCAGATGTGCAAGTTAGTGGTTCGTGAATAACGAGGGTTTGTATGGGGGGGGGGGGAGTAAAAAAAAATTTAATGGCATGTTGTACTGTGACAGAAGGCCAGAATTTTGAACAAATGCTGACGTGACGTGAAGCTCTGTGAAGGGCCTGCTTTGGAGGCTACTTCTGTTACTTATCAGACCAGAAGGTCCAGGTTGCTGGCTGCAGTCTTCTCTCATTGCCAAGCCTTCCTCCTTGTCTTAGCTGTCTAGTCCCATATTACAAATCACCCCAAACCTAGTGGCTGAACACACGTATTATTAACTCCCTTTGGTTGTATGAGCCATAAATTCTTCAGGTATGGCTAGATCCAGGGACTCAAATGCTCTTTCTTCTGAGCACCGTCTCTTAACTCCTTTCCCATTCCTTTCTTGCCCTCTTCCTTCTTTCTCCTCTCCTTTTCACCAGCACCCCTCCTCATCTGTTCTCCCTCTCTCATCCTGCTCTGTACTGGTGTTTATCTGCTTCTTTCTCAGAGAGGCTCTCCTTGTTAAGGTAAAATCAGCCACCCTGGTTCTAGGCTTCATGTGATCCTTTCAGAAACCCCAGGGGATGAAAAAAAAAAACAAAACAAGAAATTTCTTTCCATATAGTTCCTCTAAAAAGTCCAAGAAGTCAGTCTCCTTGGCTGTTCTTTGGGTCACATGCTCACATCCCTGAATCAGTCACTGACCAGAGACGGTTGTGATCTTCTGACTGACAAGCACTAGTCTCAGTCCCTGTCAGGGTGAAGATGATGGGCTTAGCTCTGACCTAAGACTCCAGGATTGAGAAGCAGAAGTAATACAGAGACTGAAAAATTTTCCTCCCCCCCTTGCTGTTCCTGCACCTGCCGAACCCCCCCTTCATTTCACAGCTGCTCTTGCCGGACAAGGACACTGTCCTTTGATAAGCCCGGTGCCCGCTCAGTGGGACACTCCCCACTCCTGCCTCCCCACCTGACTGGTCACTCCCCTCCGGAGCTCGGCGCCTCTCGAGTCACTCCCATCTCCCTTTGCCTGATAAGTCCGGTGCCTGCTGCACCCCATCAAAGCCTCCCACCCACCAAGCAGGGTGACCCCCCTCAGAACCCCACCCACTCACCCCCTTTGTCTCAACCACGACTGCACTATAACTAGGGGCTCGAAACTTGACTCCAGGCCATTTTGTTGGAACCTACAAAGGTCCCATTTGGCCTGCTGGCATAATAAACAGCCTCTTGCCTCCTCCTGGGTGTCATTCGCTTCTTCATTTTCTATAACAGAAAGAGTGCATCCTGAAAGGAGCAATAGGGTCCTGTTGCTTGGTGAGGGAGAGATGGGATATGGACATACAAAAACAGCAAATGTCCGCCAGGCCTGCTTCTTCTCAGCAGAAATTGCTCTCTGACTCGAGTGAGGTGTGCTACAGACAGGGACATAGCAGGAAGGAGACTGCATAGCTTGAGTGACGGAGGAGAGTTTAGTAACAAAATGATTTGCATAGGTGTGGGCAGTGTGTAGAGAAACAGATAAAGGATAGCTCACCCTAAAGGCTCTTGAAACAACAGAAGTCATAGGCTTGAAAGTGTGAGGGGATCTAGTTACCAGAACGGAAAGAAGAAAGCTGTTTGAACAGGAAACACTGACAGCATCTGTGTGGCCTTCAGCAGGGTGATACAGCCGGACCATGGTGATCTGGCAAGGGGGGAGCCAGGGGATAAATACCCTGAGTTTCCTCTCTTCTACTCACACATTTCCTGCTGCCACTTCCCATTGGCTGGACCCAACAGGAAGGAGATGGCGAGAGAGTTTCGTTGGGGCTGTCACGACACTTTAGTGCTGTCTATGCAAGAGTCACAAAACAGGATGGAGAAGAGAGGACCGTGTGGAAATGCATCATAGACACAATTCTTCTGGTGCATTCTGGGAGCTCGCGAGCCAATTGATTTGAAAAGAGGGGAGTTAGGAGAGGTGGGCTTCTTGGTGAGCATAATTGGGGTAGCCACCTTCAAAATGTCTCCCCATTCATGACTACTGCCTCCCCCTAGACATCTGCTATGGATGTAACAAGCAGTCACTCCCGAGATTAGGTTATAAATGACACTGCAGCTCACTATGTTGGATCACCTGCTGAGGGCCCAGCGAGCTGTGTTCCCAGGCAGCCGTGTAGGGAGGCCCCTTTGCAGGGAACTGAAGGCTCCTGCCCACAGCAATGGAGGTGGATTCGGCCCACCAGCCAGGTCAGCTGACATCTTTTTAAAAAATATTTTATTGTGCTTCAAGTGAAAGTTTACAATCCAAATCAATTTACCAAATGAAACCGTGCACCCACAACACTATGCAACTCTTAACTGCTCACCACCTCCCCCCAATGAAAGCACACTCTTCCTTTTCCATGGTGTACTTCCTGCATCCATTCAACTAGCTCCTGTCCCCCTCCACCCTCTCATCTTCCTCTGGATAAGAACTGCTCATGTAGTCTCATGTATATATTTAAGACAAGAAGCATATGCTTAGTCAGCATCACTCTCTGTCTTACAATCCAGTCCCATCTTTCAAGTGTTGACTTTGGTACTGGTTTCATCTCTGGGGTACATGAGAGAAAGTGCAGGGGCCATATCCTCACGAGACCTCCAGCCTTATGAACCATCAAGTCTGGTCCTTTAATAGAGTTCTAGTAAACCCAGGTGCCATGGTGGTTAAGTGCTACAGCTGCTAACCAGAAGATCATCCGTTCAGATCTCCCAGGTGTTCCTTGGAAACTCTGTGGGGCAGTTCTACTCTGTCCTGTAAGGTTGCTATGAATCAGAACTGACTTGATGGCACTGGGTTTGGTTTTGGTAGTTATGCACACTCATTTTTGTCCTGCCACATCAGGGACTTTATGTTGTCTTCCCTGTCAGGGCAGCCATTGGTGGTGGCTGGGCACCGTCTAATTCTGGTCTCATGCTGATGAAGTCTCTAGATCACATGACACCTTCCTTCTGCTGGGCTCAAATTTTCCTCATGTCTTTGATGTCCTTCATTCTCCTCTGCTCCGGGTGGACTGGGACCACTTGATGCTACTTGGGTGGCTGCGTGCTGGCGTTTAAAACTCCAGACACCACTCACCAAAGTGGTGTGCAGAAAATTTCCTTGAAAACAAGTTAGGCCAATTATCCTATATGTCCCCTGAAACCGTAGTTCTCAGACCCCTGTCCCTGTTATTCTGTCCTTCAAAATGTTGGGTTGTATTTAGAAAACCTTTTAGCTTTTGGTGTCATCCAGTTGTGCTCACCTCCCTCCTGCTGCATGCTGTCACTCCCTTCACCTAACTCAGTTCCTGTCTACTATCTATTCATTTGCTTTTGGGGGTCTTTGTTGTTAGAGGGGTTACAAGAAGCATCCATCTATTCCCCTACCTTGGCCTTGTCTGCTGGCCTCGTAGCCTTTTTTTTTCCAGCTGACACCTTGACTGCAACCTCAGGAGAGGCCCAGAGCCAAAACAACCAGCTAAGCCTCTCACATAATGCTCACCTGCCAAAACTGTGAGATAGGAGTCTACAACCCCAAACCAAACCCACCACTGTCCAGTCAGCTGTGACTCAAAATGACTCTATAGGACAGAATACAACTGTCACATGGAATTTCCAAGGAGTACCTGGTGGACTTGAACTGCTGATCATTTAATTAACAGTCTAGCACTTAATTGCTCTGCCACCAGGATTTCCAGAAAAAACTGTTCGTGAAGAGTTGAGTCGATTCGGATTCATAGTGACGTTATAGCTTTGGAATAATTTATTATGCAGCAATGGATAAGTAACACTGTAGCCTCCTACCAGTGCGTGAACTCCCTGCCAAGTTCAAAGCCATTCACTGCTCAGCCCCCATCTGTCCTGACTGCCTCTCCACTGGTCTCTCCCACTGTAAGTTGTTACTCTTACTGTTGAGTGATTTCTGCCTCATGCTGACCTCATGTATGACACAGAGTAGGGCTGTCCCATAGGGTTTTCTTAGCTGTAATCTTGACAGAAGCAGATCACCAGGCTTTTCTTTTGTGATACCACTGGGCAGCTTCAAACTGTTAACTTTCCAGTTAGTAGCCAAGTGAAAAGTGAGCCACTCAGGGACTCAGCTGGATTACACTAAGTCAGGAATCACCTGCTTTGTGATGCACGCCAGGGAGGGCTTCTCAGGTAGAGGAAGAAGAACATAGAGGGGCCCGTGAACAGATCTCAGTTGTTGAAATGGGACGTTCTGGACAATGCATTGTGAAAGTGGCCAGGAGCATCTTCTGTCCCCAGAACTCTACTAAACCACCCCAAGCATCGAGGGATCCGTAAGCCCAGTGGTGGTGTTCTCAGGGTGCCTCCCAACCTGTGGCAACAGCATCATCTGGGAACTTGTTGCCAATTCTTGAGCCCATCCCGGCTGTCCCAAATCGGGAAACTAATGGTGGGGCCCCGTGAGCTGTTTCAACAGCCTCTCCAGGTGATGCTGATCCGATAAAGTGGGAAATCACTGCTTTAATGCTGTGCATTTCCTAAAGCAGTGCATAGGCCATAATTATCTGCTTCTCACACCAGTTTTCCAAAGCAAGCAAGTGTGCCCATTTTACAGCCCAGGGAGCTGACAGCTGGAGGAAAAGTACTTTGCCTAAGGTAAAATGAGACTCCAGCAACAGAGCCAGACCCTGAAATTCCTAGCGCAGGGCTAACACCCAGGCAGCACTTCCAGGTCAGCAATCCAGGACTCTTTTCTCTTCTCCTTATGCTGGTGTTCAACCTATTATCATCCTCTGGAGTCCCAGGATGGCACCAACAGGCAGTGCTCTCAGCTGCCAGCCAAAAGGCTGGAGGTTTGGGTCTGACCAGAGGCCCCTTGGAAGAAAGGCCTGGTAATCTTCTTCTAAAGAGCAGCCATTGGAAACCCCGTGGAGCACAGTTCAACTCTGACGCACGTGGGTCTTCAAGAGTCAGAGTCAACTCAGTGGCGCCTGTCTTAGTTATCTGGTACTGCTGTCACAGAAACACCACACGTGGATGGCTTTAACAAGACATTTTATTCTGTCACAGTCCAGGAAGCTGTAAGTCCAAATGTGGCACAGCTGCTCCAGGGGAAGGTTCTCTGTGTTAGCTCTGGGGATAGGTCTTCACTGTCAGTCTTCCCCTTGACTGGAAGCTTCTGAAGCATAGGGACCCTGGGTCCTTTCTAAAGGATGCACTCTACTGCCAGCGCTGCTAGCTGGGAGATATTGGGTCCCTAACTCTGCTTGCTTCCATTTTCTTTATATGTTGAGACATTGCCTGGGGGCACACTATAGCCTCCCACGCTGAGTCCTGCCTCAGCGCCACACCTGCTGACCATCCTCCTTCTGTAATGCCGTGGAGGGTTACAGCACACAGGAACGTGACGCAACAGCAGGAATCATGGCCTAGCCAAATTTCTACACACGTTTTTTTTGGGGGGGGAACACAATTTAATCCTTGACATACCCGATTTTTATCATCATTTTGGATGACTTTGTCATCATCCAA
This sequence comes from Heterohyrax brucei, assembly GCA_028571685.1. Lineage (NCBI taxonomy): Eukaryota > Metazoa > Chordata > Mammalia > Hyracoidea > Procaviidae > Heterohyrax > Heterohyrax brucei. The sequence goes on along the minus strand of CM053149.1, from coordinate 24,481,073 downwards.
ATGTACTGCTCTATTTTGTTGTTGCTGTTGTTTGTTTGACCAAAGACAGAGTGGGGATTACAATTTAGAGCTCAGTAACTGCCTTTCATCACGTTCTGTGTTATTCTGAAAGTTCATGGAAGGCTTCACGGACCAGCTGACATCTTGTTGAACCAATCAGTTTATTTTCAGTCATTTTGAGGGCAGCCCCTTTAATCCACTCTGATGGGAGAAAGCTGGCAGTGGAGTGCTCTGAAATCCTTTAATCTGGTGCTACAGCATTTTCAATTTATCACATGGAAGATGGCAGTCTGTGTTCGCATTTCCTGGGTGTGTTTGTACTGAAACTTCCAGTGGGTTGTGTGCAAGTCAGGTGATTAACTTTATCAGTACCCTGAGTGTTTACTGTGTCTGCAGTGCTGTCAGCTGGTTTGGGCACACTGAAGTTCCAGGTCCTGTGCCCTTTAACTTCAAGACTTGTTTTGTAGTTTTCACCACATGAATCCCAAGTCTATTGCTGCAAAATCCTGATACATTAGCTAAAGATACCCACAAGTCAAAGACACCCACCTTTTTCATTTTCATACCCTAAATACACTCACAGGAAGTGTATACGAGTGGAATTTCATATTTTCCCCAAGCACTACAGTGTGATGGTTGAAATTCTTATCAACTGATCTGGAAGCACCAAGGGGTTCTAAAGTGACCAGTCAATATTCAAACGAAGATGACATTATGTCCAGTGTAATTTTAAGGCAAGCTACATCTGGGGCATTTAGTTCTTTAAAAATTATTGGTTTACATGTAAACTAACCCCAAATGGATCAAAGCCCTAAATGAAAAATCTAAATTGCTATAATGTGAACAATGCTAAGAAGAAAAAATAGGGACAGTGCTGAGAAGTCCTAATACTTGGCACAAATAGAATATAAAGCATAACTAGCAATGCGCAAATATCAGAGGATAAAATAGATAACTGGGAGTTGCTAAAAAATGTAAAAGTGGCCAGTAACTCAGTCATCAAAAAGTGAGTTGCTTACATGAAGTCCCTGATGTAGCAGGAGAAAAATGGGTGTATAGAACTTGAATCTTTAAAAAGACCACACTCGACAGCCCAACAGACTGGAGATCTCGTGAAGACACGGCTCCTGGACTCTGCTAGCCCAGAACTGAAACCGTTCCTGAAGCCAACTCTCCAGACAAAGATTGAACTGGACTATAATATGAAATTGGTGAAGAGTGTGCTTCTTGGCTTAAGTAGATGCATGAGGCTAACTGGGCAGCTCCTGCCAAGAGGCAAGAGAGGAGAGATGAGGGGGCGGAGGGGGACAGGAGCTGGTTGAACGGACATGGGAATTACAGAGTGGAAAGGAGAAGTGCACCCTCACAAGGCAGGGAGAGCAGTTAGGGCAAAGTAGCAGTGTGTGTGTAAGTTTTTATACAACCAGTTGATGTGGATTATAACTTTTCACTTAAAGTACAATTATATATATATGTACATATACATATATATATATAGTCAATTGCCCATGCTCATCTAAAGACTTCATCAGGAGAGGAAAATGACAGCCTACAGATTGGGGGAAAAAAATTGGCTAAAACAAATCTAATTAGAGATTTTAATCTCTAAAATCTGTAAGAGCCTACAAATCCTTACAACACCTCAATAACAAAAAGGCAAACTAAGAATCGGGCAGGGATATGAATAGACGCATCGTGAAAGAAGACATTCAGCAGCTCACAGACACATGAGGATATGCTCACGTTCATTAGCCGTTAGAGAAGTGTGAATCAAAACTATAATGAGATACCACCTCACTGCGACAAATCTTGCACTAATAAAAACACAAAATAATAAGTGTTGGAGAGACTGAGAGGTTGTGCAGAGATTGGAACACTTATGCATTGCTGGTACTAGGAAACAACCCAAAAAACCCAAACCTATTGCTCTCAAGTTGATTCCAACTCATAGCAATCTATAGGAATGTAAAACGGCACAACCACTCTGGAAAATGATGCAGCATTTTTGTTTAAAAAGCTAGAATAAAAATCACTCACTAGGTAGCAGACAAAAATCAACTTCAGCGAAGGGGAGAATGACACACAATACAGGCGGAGTCAGCCCAACTGAAGCAAAGCAGAAACTAAGAAGTTTCCTTGACACATTGCAACACTCTGAGGAATAGAGTAGCTGGGGCTGGGGACTAGCGACCATAGTTTTGGGAGACATCTAGGTCAATTGAAATAACAAAGATTATTAAGAAAATATTCTGCTTCCCACCTTGGTGAGTGGCCTCTGAGGTCTTAAAAGCTTGCAGGTGGCCATCTAAGATACACCACTTGGTCCCATCACACTTGGAGCAAAGGAGAATGAAGAAAACCTTTAGTCCCAGAGATTAAAAAGCCCACAGCTATTGAGTTGGGTCCGACTCATAGTGACCCTAGAGTTCTGAGTAGAACTGCCCCATAGAGTTTCCAAGGAGTGCCTGGTGAATTTGATTTGGTTAGCACTGAGCCCACTACGCTACCAGGGATTCACTGGAGACTAAAAGACCACATAAATCACAGACCCCAGTAGCCTGAAGAAGAACTAGTCAGTGGCCTGTCAGGGAACCCAACAGAGAGTCCTGGATGGAACAGCAGAAGTGAGAAGAACTCAAACACACATAACAAGACCGTACTTCATGGTCTGACATCCACTGCAGGAACTCCCAAAACTATGGCCTCTGGCTGCTCTGTTAACCCAGAAATGGGACCATTCTCAAAGCCCACTCTTCAGACAAAGATTATACAGAATTATAAAACAAAAATAATGCACATGAAGAGTGTGCCTCTCTGTCACATATGTGAGACCAAATGGGCAGCTCCCGTCTGGAGGCAGGATGAGAGGGCAGGAAGGGACAGGAACTGGCTGAACGGACACAGGAACCCAGGGCGGAAGCAGGGACTATGCTGTCATGCTATAGAGACTCACCTGATGTCACAAAACCATATGTGTAAAAATGTGTGAGAAGTTAACTGGAGCTATAAACTTGCCCTTAAAGCACACTAAAAAAAGTTAAAACACTGCTTTGGGCTATTTCTGAAAAAAAGTTGATCCAACTATGAATATTTCTTAAGTCTCAGGAAATCAAGCATGATAACTAAGCATTAGCTTTGTATAAAGTAGAAACCAACCAACTGAACAACAATAGAAGTTTGCTGTCGAGTCGATTCCCACTCACAGGAACCCCGTGTGTCACAGCTGAGCTCAGTCAGGTTTTCATATCTGTGATCGTCACGGGAGGCAGACCTTTCCTTCAGTAGTGCCACTGGGTGGATTTGAACTCCCAACCTTCCCACTGGTGGCTGAGCGCAAATCTTTTGTGCTGTTCAGGAACCTCTGTGTGAACCATTCTACTTAGGAATCACCAAAAACCAAACTCACTGCCATCAAGTCAGTTCTGACTCACAGTAACCCTGTAGGTCAAATTAGAACCGCCCCGTAGAGTTTCCAAGGAGCGCCTGGCAGATTCGAACTGCCAGCCTTGTGGTTGGCAGACATAGCACTTAACCACTATGCCACCAGGATTTCCTCAGGAGTCACAGAGTATACAAATTCATGTAAGAAAAGACCATCACCTTCAGAGATCACCATCACCTTCAGAGATCACCATCACCTTCACTAATACAAGCAGGACTGACGCGCGTACGCACGCACAACCTGTGAGGAGACTGTGGCAGCTTGTGTTGTCCGGTTGCACTTGATTTTCCAGAACTCTGCCACCTCCACCAGGAGGCAGTGTCTCTGGTCCTTCCCTGAACCTCAGCAGAACCTTGTGACAGCCCCTGGGGACAGAATGTGGGCCTTGAACAGAGATGCCGTGGGCCCTCCCAAGTTAGGTCAGGAAAGAGGGCGCTGCTTCTCTCCCGGGAAGGTCACCCTGGGCACCCAGACACCACACTCTGGGGAAATGGAGAAACCCACGTGGAGAGAAGCCTGCAGCCTGCAGCCCCCAGCCCCGGTTGAGTTCCCAGCTTTCAACAGCTCCAGCTTGCCAGCCGTATGAAGGAGCCACCCTGGGAACAGATCCTGCACCCTCGGGCAAAGCATCCCAGCTGACGCGAACAGAGGCAGAGACGGCCTTCCCTCCCACGCATGCCCCACGCTTCAGGGTCATGAGCAGAATGAGTGATTGTTGTGGTTTGTGCCACTTAATCCGCACAGTTGGGTAAGCACTTGCCTGCTAACTCCCCCAGGGACACCTCAGGGGGGAGACCTGGCGATGGGCTTTTTAAAGTCACCGCCATGGAAGACCCCATGGAACACGATTCCACTCTGACACCCAAGAAGCTGCCATAAGTTGGTATCAAATCAGTGGCAACTGCTTTGGCTTTATTTAGTCATGTACGTATGTGTATATATGTCTGTGTGTGTGTGTGTGTGTGTGTGTATAATGTAGTAATAGCCAGAATGGGTATAAATCAGCCATAGAAAGAAGTTTAAATGTTTGAAGAACTAAAGAGTGACAGCCAGAGGCCAGGAGACTACATTACATAAGTGACGGGGCGAGGTGGATGAGGGGTGAGGTGGTCAGGAGGTAGGAGTTTGGCTTTAGATGGGCAGATCTTGGAGGGCAGTGAGCGGGGAGTGACCCAGTCATTTACAAGTGCCGGGCAGGGGGCTTCCAGGAGTCCCCTTCCTCCTGAGGCAGCATGTCTATGGCCTGCCCTGAGAGAGGGCTCGCCAGGGGGCCGTGCAGTGAACAGCAGTTTAAGGGAAGAGAAGTACAGTAATTCTTTGTGATCACTGGTATTAAGCTTCCAGTTTCTCACACTTTCTGCTTCAGTGCTAGAAATACTTGTGACTGTTGTGGGGGTTGTCCAGTCAGCCCCTGTCTCCTGGTGATCCCATACACAACCCAACAAAACGCTGCACTCTCCTGAACCAGCCCCGTAATCTGGTGTGCGTTAGACCACGGTTCCTGTAGGGTTTTCACCGACTGATTTTCCAAAGTCAGTTGCCAGGCTGTTCTTCCTAGTCTTTCTTAGTCTAGCAGTGCCACTGAAGCCTCTTCAGCATCATGGCAACGTGTCAGCCTCCCATGACAGGAAGTGCTGTGGGCAGGAATTGAACCTGGGGTCCTGGCAGTGCAGTGTTTGAGAGCCTGGCTGCTAATGAAAAGGCAGCAGTTCACCTCCACCAGCTGCTCCTGGGAAACCTCTGAGGCAGTTTTGATATGCCCTGTAGGGTTACTCTTGAGTTGGAATTGACTCAACAGAAATGGGTTTGGTTTTAGTTTTTTGGTTTCTGCATGGAAGGCGAGAATTCTACCATGGAACCACCTCTGCCTCATTCAAAGCCTGGAAGAAATGTTGAAACTAAGGAAAAGAAGCCCTGCATTGACAGAAAACACAAAGGCATTTGTGTTCAGAAAGAATACACATCTTCAAAGAACGGTTGCAATCCATATTTAAGAATTTAGATGCCTTGCATATAAAATGCTGCCACACTGAGGGTAAAGCATTCTGGGATTTTGACACGTGTGAGGGAAATTATTGGGTGATACAATATAAAGACAAAAATGCTTGTATTTATGAGCCAGTATTTTGGCCTTTTGGGGCATCTGGCCAGAGAAGGATGAAGTGTTTCATTGTTTGCAATCAATATGCCGCAGTGCAGACTCTGTACCCTTCTTGGTCTCTGTGGATTCTGGTTTGGGACCTCTCCTAGGAACATGCTACGTACGCTGAATAAATGCCATGGGCTCCAGACAGATTTGTCCCTGTAAAGTGGCTCAACAATGGCAGAAGTTAAACAAGACATTTGGATTTTCTAGGTGCTAGCTAAGGAGTCCAGAGGCCAGGGTTCAAGGCCAAGCTGCTGCTGACCTCCTGTGTGACCTTGGGCAAGTGCTCTGACCTCTGTAGGCCTGAGGTCCTATCTCTGGAAAAGGGGGTTGAATTAGGTAGTTTCAGCTCAAACATCCTCAGAGACTTTTGGGTTTTCCCCTTTGCTCTTTCTATTCGTAAATAACGAAACAAATAGTGTCCTGTACATGTGACAGGGACACTCTTATTTTAGAACACTTGTAAAACAAACAAAAACACTCCAGTTGTAATATGAATCATCTCTTCCCCTGGGCTAGAAACTACCCATCTCCTCCAGGCTCATTAATATGTTTAGATTTTCATAATCAGTGTTGTAGTTTATTTATTGCTAAATTAGGAACCACCCTGAAGCTTAATGGCTTGAACCAGCCATTCTGCTTTGCTCCTGAGTTTGTGGGTCAGGAGTTTGGGAAGCACTTGGAACTGGGAGAAGGCTTGGTTGTGCAGCTCATCTCTGCTTCCAGATGGAGTAGCTGCAGCCTGAGCATCTACTGCCAAGGTCACTTCGCCACTCATAGGCTGGGCACCTTGACAGGGCAGCGGGGATGCTTCTCTGGGTCCCTCCTTGTGGCTCTCCAACCTGCTGGCCTCAGGACAACCAGCTTCTTATCGTACCATCTCCGGGGGTCCCAGAGAAAGTGTTGTAAGAAGTAGGAGGGTGAACTCCCAGTTTCTTAAGGCTGGGACCAGAAACCCCACAGCCGAACTTGTGCCATGTTACATCGTTCAAGCTGTCACAGAGCTGGTCCAGATGCAAGGGAGAAGACATAGCATCCCCAGTCTATCTATGGGAAGAGTGTCAAAGAATCTGTGGCTATTTTAAATGTACTTCAAAGCAGGTGGCTATGTTGACATCAGTTTTTATGTATTAAAAACTTGTATGTGCCTTCCAGTAACTCGATGAGATAGATATCTTTATTATTCTCCTTTTACATATGAAGAAACTAACACACAGAGACTAAACAGCTGGTCCAAGGTTACCCAGGCATCTGTCAGCCAGGTTGTGGACTCAGGGAGTCTGTGCATGGGATATTAATAAGTAGGCTATAAATTATCATAGCTTCAGAAAATCACTGACAGTGATGATGGAGCATATTGTAAGCACTTGGCAAGAGCGTAGCTTTCCACATTTCCAACAAACAACCTTCTCAGGTACAGATGGTCTCAGCTGCCACGTGTGTGTCTGTCTGTGTGTGCGTGCATGTGTGTTGGATTACATGTAACAACGTTCACCATTTTAACTATTTTTAAGCATACAACTCAGTGACAGTAGTGACATTCTTCATACTGTGCAAACCCTCACGACTGCGTCCAAAAGGTCTCTGTTACCCCAAACAGAACCCAGTTCTCACTAAGCAGCGGTAACCCTTTCCTTCCCGTCTCCCAGCCTCTGGAACCACTAATACACTTCAGTCTCTATGCTGTTGCCTCTTCCTGATGTTGCATATAAGTGCAATCAGAAGATACTTATCCTTTTGCACTTGATTTGTTTCTCTCAGCATGTTTTTGAGCTTCCTGCACGTTGTAGCATGTAGCTGAACACCACTTCTCTTTGTGGATGAAGAACATTCCATTGCCTCCGTCAGCCACGTCAGAAGCTGTTGGTCTGTCTGTTGACAGCCAGTTGGGTTGTTTCTGTTTTTAGGTGGTTGTGAATAACGCTGCTGCAGTGGACACGGGTGGACAGCCAGCCGCCTTTCATGGGGGTCTGAGGGTCCAGGAGATGTGCCAGTGAGAGACGGAGGATTCTCAAGGGAATCTTCGTTTCTGCAGCCATGGGCCTTGCAAACAGTCTGAGAGTCCCTAAGTAGCATCTACAAAACATGAGGACCAGGAACCCAAACAAAACAGCCGAAAGGATTAATTCAGAGAGAATACCAATGATACTGGTGCAAATGACTCAGAGCCGCATCTTCTGTGGACAGGTGACCCACGGCAAAACTGAGAGCGCCCTGGTCTGGCTGCTACAAGGGACTCGGCCCCCAAGGGCTGTCACCTGGGTCTTGAAAGCACTGTTTCCCTTTAGCACCTGATAATGGAGTGGTGGCAGGTGGCTCCTTAGGGATGGACGGGGATGCTGGGTACCTTGGTGTTGGGCACCAGGTGATCTCGCCAGCCTCAGGCCCAGCCTCGGTACCTGCCGCCCATTTTTATCTCATCGTCAAGGCCCCAGCAAACATCCCCTTCCCACCAGCTATTCAGATAGGGTCTTTGCTCCTAATTTAGCCTGTGGTCTCTAGCAATGTGAGGAGGTAGGCGAGCTGGCTGCTCCCAGTCAAGGCACACTTTCAATGCCATCTCATCCCTCTCAAAGCTTTCCCTGACCCTGTGGGAAAACAAAGAATTCTCCAGTTGGCTTTCACTGAATCCTGTTGTGGCAGATTGGTGACCACATGCCATGTGTCCTCCTTTTTGTGTGAAATATTTCAGGGTCATCAAGTCATCTAACCATCACTGGGACCCTCACTTGAGAGAGGAGGCAGGAGGACAGAGAGGTTAAGTAACTTGGCTGAAGACATGCGGGCCTCCCTGTTTGCCTCCAAAACCCACGAATCTGACCTCACGGTTCTGCTGCGCGCCACTGGTCATGCAGGATTGTGCGCTCCATGTCCAGCTCCCCGTCGGGTGGTGGCTCCTCCAGGTGTGGACTCAGCCTGCCTCATCAGCGTAGCCCTGGTGTCAAGCAAGCATCCCAATAAATGTTTGAATCAAACTGATAAACACTGAGGGCACCCCAGGGCCGCTTGGGCCCAGGAATGCCAACTGGAGAGCTGGTGTGGGCGCTGGGGTGGTCCTGCTCCAGGAAGCACGCTGACCGAGGGCCCCGCTGGTGCATTTTGAAAGCCATCGCTGTGCTTGCAGCCAGGCTGAGCAACCCAGGCAGCTTCTGTCAGGGACTGAGTGTGGTGGGGACACTAAGGGCCACCCATTCCTGGGAGAGGAGGTGCTCCTAGGTTGGCCGGTTGGCTCCAGTACTCCCCAGCTGCTTTGCCAAACCTTCATTAGCCCAAGTGGCCTAGAGCTAGGAGTGCATCTGCCCAACCTTTGACCCCTGGCTCCTTCCTTGGGGTCACACTGGCCTTGCGTTCTGACAGCTTCCCAGCTTGCCCAGGCTCCTCTTTCACACAGGCATTTCCCCCGTCAGATTCTTGCCGGTTTCATTCCTGTCTTGCTGTCTGCTGTTTTGGAGGCCCTAGACTTACAGAGCTGCTGTTTTAATCTTGATTCCATTCCTTTCCTTATCATTAATGACTTCCCACTGCAGTCCCATACGGGTGGGACCATCATATCCTCATTGTCTTTGCTGTGCAGATAAGGAAACTGGGCAAGGACAAGTCAAGTGAGTTTCCCAGGGTAATCCAGCGAGGACGCAGCCGAACCAGAACCCCTGCCAGGCAGTCTGACAGCAGAGCCCACCTGCCTCACAGCCACAGTTTCTACCATGACGATCCTTTCCCTCAGGGAGGTCACCTTTTCCCTCTTTTGATTCCCAGTTCAGATTTGGTTCTAGTCTTACTTCTGAACCCAGCTCCCTCACCTTTCCACAGCGTGACTCCACAGAGAACACAGGAGCCCAGGTGTCCAGTGTCTTGCAGTGGAGCACGAGGAAGCCAGTCAGCACCACGTGTATCCGTTGTGCTTTACTGTCTTGTACTTATACAGCAAAAAAACTAGTTGCCCTTGAATTGTTTCTGACTCTAGGGTCTCTACGACTTGGAATTTATACATAATATATATTCATACAGAGGGAAATGGTGTAAACAAGTGAAAAAAGCAAGCAACTAACATGTTACAGAGTCACTCCACATACAAACCTGGCTGGTCTTTACACAGGCGCGCCTCGTTTCATCCCACTTTGCTCTGCTTCATTATGCTTCAAGATACCGTGCGTTTTACAGATTGAAGGGGTGTGGCGACCTTGCATCAAACAGGTGTGTTGGTGTCATTTTCCCAACAGCATGTGCTCACTGGCATAGCAGTTTAGTGCTACATCTGCTGACCATAAGGTTAGCAGTTCAAATCCACCAGGACTCCTTGGAAACGTTATAGGGCAGTTCTACTCTGTTCTACACGGTCGCTTTGAGTTGGAACCGATTCAGTGGCAGTGGCTTTGGTTTTGGTTTGGTGTGTGTTCATTCCAGGTCTCTATCATACTTTGCTAATTCTCACAATGTTTCAAACTTTTTCATTATTGTCTCTGTTAATGGTGATCTGTGCTGAGTGATCTTTGATGTTTCTATTGTAATTGTTTTGGGGTACTATGAACCATGCCCACATACGACATCCAACTTAAGAGATGTTGTGTGTGTTCTGGCTGCTCCAGGGACTGCCGTCTCCCCCCCGTCTCTTTTCCTCTCTTGGGACCTCTGTATTCCCCGAGACACGCCAATATTGAAATTAGGCCAATTAATAACCCTACAATGACTTCTGAGTGTTCAAGTGAAAGGAAGAATCCCATGTTTCTGCCTTTAAATCAAGAGCTCGAGATGAGTGAGGTTAGTGAGGAAGGCATGTCAAAGACAGGCTGAAAGCCAGGCCTCTTGTGCCAGACAGCCACATTGTAGATAACAAAGGAAAAGTTCTTGGAGAAAATCAGTAGTGCCGCTCCAGTGAAGGAGACCCAGGTGGTGTAGTGTATCAAATGCTGTATCTGTTAACCAAAAAGCCAACAGTTCGAATCCACTAGGTGCTCCTTGGAAACTCTACTGGGCAGTTCTATTCAGTCTTGTAGGCTCTCAGTGAGTGGGAATTGACTTGATGGTAGAGAGTTTTGTTTTCTTTTTCGGTACTTTGGTGAAAACACAAATGATAAGACAGTGAAACAGCCTTATTGCTGATAAGGAGAAAGCTTGAGTGACTTTAAAGCTGAAGCCAGTGGTCATTTGCTGTTCTCAAATCCTAGGGCCCTTAAGAATCATGCTAAATCTTCTCTGCCTGTGCTCTACAAATGGAATGACAAAGTCTGCATAATGGCATGTCTGTTTACAACATGGTACACTGAATATTTTAAGCCTACTGTTGAGACCTACTGTTCAGCAAAGAAAGACTCCTTTCAAAATATTACTGCTCCTTGACAATGTACCTGGTCAGCCAATAGCTCTGATGGAAATGTACAAGGAAATTAAGGTTGTTTTCACGTTTGCTGATACAACAGCCATTTTTCAGTCCACAGATCAAGGGCTGGAAGTGGAGTGTAACAAGGCAACCACCAGCCTGATCAGACGAATGTACATTTCTGTGAAAACAGATAATGTTGTTGTACACTTAATAGCAATTTTGACTTTCAAAATTTTTTATTTTTATTATTTGAATAAGTACATTAAGATATAACTAACTACCATAGATAGTGATTCCTCTGATAGATCTGGGTAAAGTAAATTGAAAACATTCTAGGAAAGATTTACCACTCTCTATGGCTTTGAGAATATTTGTGATTCATGGGAGGAGGTCAGCACTGACAGGGGCGTGGAAGAAGATGACTTTGAGGTGTTCAGGACTTTAGTGAAATAAACAACTGCAGTGTGGTGGAAAAAGAACGAGAACCAGAAGTGAGTCCTGAAGATGTGACTAAACTGCTATAGTCATATGATAAAATTCAACAGATGAAGAGTTGCTGCTTATGGATGAGCAAAGAAAGTGGTGTCTTGAGATTGTATCTACTCCTGGTAAAGACACCATGAGCATTGTTGAAATGACAACCAAGGATTAAGAATATTACCCAAATTTAGTAGAAAAAGCAGTGGCATGATTTGAGAGGACTGATTCCAATTTTGAAAGAAGTTTGTGTGTACAATGTCATCAAACAGCACCCTTGCTGCAGAGAAGTCTTTTGTGAAAGAAAGAGTCAACTTATGCGGGAAATGTCACTGCTGGCCTACACGAGTAATTGCCACAGCCACCCTCCCCTTCAGCAGCCACCACCCTGATCAGACAGCAGCCATCACCCTGATCAGACAGCAGCCATCAGCATCAAGATGAGACCCTACACCAGCAAAAAGATTGACTTGCGGATGGCTGAGGTGATGGTTAGCATCCTTCAGCAATAAAATATTTTTTAAAGAATTTACATTATTTTAAAAAGATATAATGCATTTCACACTGAATTAAAAAAAAAAAAAAAAAAAAACAACAGTGCCGTCGAGTCAATCTGACTCATAGCGACCCTATAGGGCAGAGTAGAATTTCCTACTCATAGAATTTCCAAGGAGCCTGGCAGATTCGAACTGGTTAAGTCCTACGTCTGCCGACATTTTAGTTAGCAGATGTAGCACTTAACCTACCGCCAGGGTCTCCTATATAGCATATATAGTACACAACTTTTGTATGTACTGGGAAACAAAAAATATTGTATGACTCACTTTACTGTAGTGGTCGGGAACCCAACACACAGTATGCCTGTAGTTACAGGTTTGGGTGAATATAAAACCACTTTTAATATTTTTCGTGATCTCTCAGTGGTAAGATTATGAATGATTTTCATTTCCTGTCTTTTGCTTGTATTCTGAATTTTCTACATTAGTATGTTACTTTGCAATAAGGAAAACACTAATGCAGCTGTTTGACATGAAAATGATACATTTCTCAACTTGATGTTAAATCTTATCAAATACAATTTTACAAGCAAAATAATGTCATTTAAATAAGATGCTCCTTGGAATGGAGCATCTAGCCTGGTAAATAACGTTTGTAATTACTTTCGCATTTCCCTGCTCCTTGTATCAACCTGAGCTTGGAGGAAACCTAAACCAGTTGTTGTCTAGCGTTTGCGAGGAAGATAACAAAAGAGGCCTAGATGGGGAAGGCAGGCTATTGAACATGTAGAAGTGGAAAGAACCACTTGCTGTTAGGTACCGTTGAGTCAGTTCTGACTCATCGCGACCCAGTGCACAACAGAACAAAACCCTGCCTGGTCCTGCACCAGGCCCACAACTGTTTCTATGCTTAAGCCCATTGTTGCAGCCACTGTGTCAGTCCGTCTCCTTGAGGGTCCTCCACTTTTTGCTGATTCTTCACTCTACTAAGCATAATGTCCTTCTCCAAGGATGGATCCATCCTGCAACATGTCCAAAGTATGTAAGGCGCTGTCTCACCATCTTTGCTTCCAAGATCTGTTCTTCCCCAACAGATGTTTATTCTTTTGGCAGTAAACGGTACCTTCAACATTATTCACGAACACCACGATTCAAAGGCATCAGTTCTTCTGTCTTCCTTATTCACTGTCCAGCTTTCATGTGCATATGATGCAACTGAAGATACTGTGCCCTGGGTCAGAGACGATCATTCCAAACATTCTCTTTTCCAATTAAAATAACGGATGTACATAAAACTTTTTGCTATATATTGACTCGTGATTTTAGCCACCGTTCTCTGCACACACTTCACCCTTTAAGAGGTACAGTTACAAATCCTCTTCTTCCATCAAGAGGAGCAGCACTCAGCATAGCATAAGCACTTAGTATTTAGGGGAGGAACAAAAAATACTTGCATTTTGCTGAAACTTCCAGTCTATCCTCCAGCTTTCTAAAATTCCTTTTTCCAGATGCACAGTTGCTGAAGCAAGTCCTGTAAACGAGACACCACGCTGGGTCTGTCCTATTAACATCATGTACAAACAAGTCACAAACTTCACAGCCAGCTGGGTTTCTCTTCAGTCACCGACACCCACCAGCAACAGGTTTAACAAGGCAGCCTGAGACGTGAAGGCACAGATTAGTTTGAAGCAAATTTCAGACATCATTATCATTTCATTTGTAAATAGTTCAGTATCTAAATGACAAGGACTCCTTTAAGAAACACAATCATGTCACACCGAGAAGACACTAACCTACTCTTTAATATCATCAATTTGTGTGTTCAGATTTTTACTTGTTTCAAATGACATAATTGTTTTCCAGTTCTGTTTTATTGGGATACAAGTCGCATACCAGAAAATTCACCATTTTACAGTATACAGTTCAGGGATTTTCACTATATGCAGAGAGTTGTGCTTCCATCAGCACTGGCAGTCACTCATCCTTGTCCTCCTCCTGTATTCCCAGAAAACCACTAACCTACTTTCTAACTTTGTAGATTTGCCTATTCTGGACATTTAATATAAATGGAATCATACTGCACGTCGTCCTTTGTGTCTGACTTCTTTCATTTAGCATGTTTCCCAGGTTCCTCTCCATTCTAGTATAGATCAGTACTGCATTCCTTTTTATGGGTGAATGATATTTCACCATATAGACATATATATTTACCCATTCATCAGGTGCTGGGTATTTATTTGTGTTTCTTCTACTTTTTGGCTATTATGAATAATACTGCTGAGAACCTTCAGGGACAAGTTTTTCTGTGAACGTCTGTTTTCAGTTCTCTTGGGTAAATATCTAGGAGTTTAATTGCTGGGGCATCTGAGTAACTGTCTTCACCATCTGAGGTACTGCCAGACTGTCTCCCAGAGCAAGGCCACCACTGTACATTCTTATGAGCAAAGTAGTAACCCTGGTGGCACAGTGGTCAAGAGCTCAGCTGCAAGCCAGAAAGGTTTATGAAGCCACCAGTCACTCCTTGGAAACCCGATGAGGCTGTTTGGCTCTGTTCTGTAGGGTTGCTTTGAGCCAGAACTGACTTGACGGCAACACTGTATTAGCAATGTATGAGGATTCAGATTTCTCCACAACCTTGCCCACGCTTGCTATTGTCTTTTTTTTTTTAATAGCCAATCTAGTGGGTATAAAGTGGCATCTCATTGTAGTTCAGTTTGCATTTCTCTGAAGACTAATGATGTTGAGCATTTTGCATGTTTTTTAAAAAATATTTTATTGTGATAGAGTTTACAATCCAAGTCAATTTGCCATATAAAACCCCAAGCACTCACCCCTATGCAACTGTATTTGCTCTCCTCACCCTGTGACCACACTCATCACCTCCACTCTTGACTGTCACTGTGCGCCTCGCTGACACTTGCATGCTGTTTACTTTAGCACAGCAGTTCAGTGTATTTGCTGGCTCATGTCATCCTCTGCCCCCCAGATAAGAAGGAAAAAAAAGAAAAAAATGTCAGCACCTGCAGTCTGCCCAAGCAGCGAGTCAGCAGAAGCAGGGCTCAGGGTGCTCCGCCTCGTCAGACAGAGGTAGTCTCCTGTTTAATGGCATGTAGTCTAATCTGACAGCCCTACGGCATATCCTAGGGCTCCCTGGGTGTCCAGAGTGTTCAGTTCAATTATCATTCCAGGCCTCAGTTTTCCAAGGGAATTGAGGAGATGTGTGTCTAGTCCACCTTTTGGTTCCCTGCTCCTAGATTTGTTTAACTGTCAAGTTGTAGAGTTTTCTACTATATAGAAGTATTAGACCCCTATCAGATACGGGATTTGCACCTATCTTCTCCCGTTCTGTGGGTTGTCTTCATTTTCTTGAAGTGTCTGCTGGCGTAGGAAGGTTTTAATTTTGATGAAGTTCTATTTATCTTTTTTCTTCAATTGCATATGCTTTAAATGATGTATCTATCTGAGGTTATAGAGTTTAAAAGATACACTTTTAAGTTTTATAGTTTCAGTTCTTGTATTAGGTCTGTGATCCATTTTGATGTCCTTTTTTAAAATGGTGTGCAGTAGGGGTTCAAATCCATTCTTTTGCATCTGTGCCTCCAGTTGTCCAAGCACCATTCACTGAACAGACTGTTCTTTCTCCATTGTGTGGACTTGGCCCCCTTGTTGAAAACCCTATTGACCACAGATGTATGGGTTTATTTTTGGCATCTCATTTCTATTCCACTGAGCTTCACGCCTGTACAAGTACACACTGTCCTGATTAGTATAGCTCTGTAGTAAGTTTGCAAATGGGAAAGTGTGAGTCCTCTATGCTCTTCTTTTTCAAGATTGTTTTTGCTATCCTCAATCTTTGTATCTCCATCTCAATTTTAGGACCAGCATATCAGTCTCTGCGAAAAAGGCAGTGAAGTTTTCACATAGGTTGCACTCAATCTGGAAACCAATTTAAGAGAGTATTATCATTTTGATTATATGGCCATTTTGAAAACATTGTTTTCCAATCTGTGAATATTTTATCTAGATCTGTAATGTCTTTCAGTAATGCTTTATAGTCTTTAGGGTACAAGTCTTGTACTGCTTTTGTTAAATTTGTTCTTAAGTGTTCTTTTTGATGCTACTGGAAGTAGAATTGTTCTTTTTATTTCCTCTTTGGATTGTTTATTCCTAGTATATAGAAATACAACTGATCTTTGTATCCTGAAATTTTGCAGAATTCACTTATCAGCTCTAGTATTTTTTCTTTTTTGTGGGTTTTCTACATGTCAAATCATGTCATCTGTGAATAGAGATAATTTTTCTTCTTCCTTTCCAACTTGGATGTCTTTTCTTTTTCTTGTCAAATTGCTGTGGATAGATTTTTCAGTGCTTTTTGTTGACAAGAAGTGGTCAAAGTGAGCATCCTCTTCTTGTTCCTGATCTTGGAAGCCCCCAGTCACCACTGAGGTATAACGGTAGCTGTGGGCCCTTCACATACATGTCCCTCAAAGCACTACTCCCACTGCATCCAGAGTATTGGCATGTTGCTTTCTGTCTTCATTTACCTCAAAATACTTTCTAATTTCTTTTAACCCATTATTTAACCATATGTCATTTAATTTCCTCATCTGTGTATTTCCCAGGTTTTCTTGTTCTGTAACCTATGTTCTGTGCTAGAGAATATTCCCAGTGCACATGAGAAGTATGTTCTGCTGTTGTCGGGAGAATACAGCTTTGCTGGGCCTTGTCAGTTTATCACATGGTTCAGCTCTTCTGCTTGCTGATCTTTCATTCAGTTGTTCTTTCCATACTGAAAGTACAATCATCAGTCTCTACCTGTTATTGTCGAACTGTCATTTCTCCTTTCCACTTATTTTGGAGAAACTGTCATGGTGTAGTGCGTTAAGTGCTTTGTCTGCTAGCCAAAAGGTTGGCAGTTCAAATCCGCCAGGTGCTCCACAGAAACTCTATGTGGCAGTTGTACTCTGACCTCTAGGGTCACTATGAGTCAGACCTGACTTGACGGTAGTGGGTTTGGTTTTTGTTAGACGTGTATCTCTTCACGGTTGTTCAGTCTTGGTGCACAGAGCCTTTGTCATTATATAATGACCTCTTCTCTAGTAACATTTTGTTGTCTTGAAATCGATTTTTTTCTTATATTCATATAGCTCTGTAGCTACTCTGGCTCTCTTTTGATTAATATTTACATGGTATTTCTATTCCAACCATTAACTTTCAACTAATGAATGTCTTTGAATCTTGTAGACAACATACATTGGGTTATTTTTAAAACTCATTTGGTCACTCTGCCTTTTGAGTGTATTTGTTACTGAATTTTTCAACTCCAGAACACTTTCTAAAAAAGATAAATTTATATCTCTTCATCGATTATTCTTTTTGGTGATGACAGTTTTTATCCTTTTCATTCGTTAGACATGATTTCCTTTAGTCTTTTAAATTAACATAGCCTGTTTTTCTAGGAAGTCCGACATCTTGGCTTCTTCAGGGACTTTTTATTGATTACTTTTCCTGTAAATAGGCCGTACTTTCTTTGCGTATCTCCTTTTCATTGTAGTTGAAAGCTGGACATTTTAAGTAACATGGCAATGCTGAAAATCAGACTCTCCATCCTCCTTTGGGTTTGTTGTTACAGCTGCTTGGTGTAGTGTGTATTGTCACGTGTGGCCACTTGAAGTCTCTACATGGCTTAGTAGGGGTAGTCAGCTAATGACTGGACATGACAGAAATTTCCTTAAATGTCTGGAACCAGAAATATCTCCCAGTCTTTGCCAAGGTGCTCTATATGTATTGGGACATGCCTTCATAACTCAGTTTGGCAGTTTGAAACTCTTCCTCAGCTTTCATTCCTGCTTGTGCAGAATCTCAAGGCCAACCAGAGGTCGAAAGCTTAGGGTCTTCTCAGGTCTTTTCTAGTATGAACATGGCCCTATGCATGCATACAGCCCTCAGGATTCCTTGAAATAAATAAATTTTCAAATCTTACATGGACACACTCATTCCCCGTCTCTTCGTTTGAAGCTTTTTGCTTAATGTGTTGTTTTACTCAACCCTTACTGACCACCTTTGGCAACTGCAACACATTACTTATCTATAATTACGTCAACAAAAGGCCACCTCTGTGTCTGTTCAAATACAGAATGCCTTCCAGGGACCCACATGCTAAGTCAAATAATGACAATTCTTTGCGAATGATGCTTGGGATGAGCTCTAGCTCTGACTGCTTCCTCTGTCAGCCAGACTGTGCTGGGAATGTAGACTTTCAGTTTCCAAAGCTAATGCAGAGCTGGAGAACACCACAAAGATTGCTGTTCTTACAGAGATCTCAAGTTTTTCCTGTAAACAGATGCTTCCCAGATTGCTGCCAGCTGCAGGTTCGTTTCCAAATTTCCGTGAAAGTTGTATCTTGACAAATTTTGCCAATTATTTCATTGGTTTTGTGGAGGAGCAAAATCTCAGCCTCCTTTTCCCACCACTTTCACTGACATCACTGGCAAAAGGTTTTTGACTGTTCACTTTTTGGGTCCTGTTCCTCTCTCAACTGCATCCAACTGGACGGCTTTTCTTCTTGTGTTCTAATTAAGAGATAGAGATGGGCAAGAATCAGAAGGGGAGTAAGACAGGCAAGAGCAGTAAAATAAACACAAAGGAAGGACAAGTAATGCACACGGAAGATAGCAGAGTCCAAGACTTACAGAAGCCCCAGGGAGGGTGAGATGGAGCACTGACCCTCCCAGGGTGGTGAGCTCTTCCTGGTGACAACTCAGTTCACCTTAGTCACTGGCTAACTCCTGATCATCAAGCTTCATTTTCTATCTTCCTTTAGATTAGTCTTTATTTTGGAGAGGATGGTTCCAACAGAACAAGAGATGGGACTATTCCCACATACTTTTGAAGACTAATATAGGCTAGATGTCTTGGGCTGCCAAAGTACTTTTCAACTCAAAACATATTTTGCTACCCATAGTTTTACTTCTGGGCCACCCACACCAGAAGGGGTACTGCAGAAGGGAAGGCACAGTCAGAAAAAAAGACTACCAAGCATGTCCATAGGTAAACTGAAAACAAGTAACAAATTGACTGGCTCATCATTTCAAGGCTAAGTGAATTCTGGAAATTGAACTCAAAGGTGCCCTCCCTCAAGGGGCAGAGGTTGGTACACTAAGTACACCTAATAGACCAAGCTCTGCCCTTTGAGGGAGGGCACCATCCTGTTGACAGTGGCTCAGGCCACACAGCTTTGGCCAATGGACTGTTGTTAGCACGTGATGCGGAGACACAGGCTTGTGTCTCAGGCCTGCCTTCCTGGTCTTCTGTCATCACGAGGAGAACTTCTGACAACTTCTGTGGTGCAGCCCAGGCCCCCGGATAAACACAGGTGGGGTACATCCAAGCTTACCGTGTATTAACAGCCAACTGAGAGCCTCAGTTTGGAGCTGAGCCACACGGCCAGGCCTGGGTCCACCGCCCTGCAGAGGCAGAGTGAGGATGGTCATCTCAAGCTCCGAGATGTGAGGTGACTAGGCAGAAGGAAGCAAAGACTTGGTGGCACAGTGGTTCAAGATTTATAGCCTTGGAAACTCTCTGGGGGCAATTCTACTCTCTCCTGTAGGGTCACTATGGGTCAGAGTCAAGGGCAGTGGGTTTGGTTTTGTGAAGGCAGCAGCAGCAGCAGCAACTGGAATGTCAGTTGATGTCTCTCGTAAGCTCCATCCTGAGGGCAAATCAGGCTCCCTCTTGCTGCTGCATGCCTAGATCTGCACGCAGCACCTGGCACAGAGCAGAGGTTCAACCAACAGCTATTGCGGCTAGATTTCTGTTTCTTCCAAAAATAGTGACCCTGGAAAATAAAATGTAAAGGAACTTACAAAATTTAATAGTCCAGTGTGTGTCCCAATTTCAAACCACCTGTGTCAAGGAAGAGAAAGCATGGCAGAAGTAGCTAGGGAGTTAAGAACACAGACTGCACAGATGATTGCCGAAATTTGAATTCAGGATCCAAAAATTGCTAGCAAGGTTCTCTTGGTTTAAAAACTTAACTTGGCCTCTGTTTATTTCCTCATCTGTAAATAGTGCTAATGATAGTAATACCTACCTCATACACACAGTTGTGTGGATTAGGAGATGAAGTATTTCAAGCACTCACAAGCTTGCCTGGTACACGTAAGTGCTGTGTGGGCATTTGCCGTTACGGTTACCTGCATGTGACTATTCTGAGCAAGGTTATCAAAGCCTGATGCACCTCCCCTCACCTATTTATATCTACTGGTTCTCACTTCTGTTACCTAATCTCTGTGCACATTTATAATTAGCTCTTCCATCTATTTCCATGACCTTTTTATGCTCAGGAATGCTGAGTGCTAATATTCACTTCACCTCAAACCTCCCCTGCACCACTTTTAAGCTTTTCTGGCTTTGTTCTTTTGACCTCAAGTGTCATTAGTCCTCCTCTACCTGCCTGAACGGTATCTGCTCCTTAGCATCTAGCCCGGATAGCAACTTGTCCAGGCCTGTTCTCGTCCCTTCCTTTCTGCATGCTCTTGTTGGTCTCTGACCTTCCTCAGCAAGTCAACTCCACTTCAGGGGCACTTTCACGCCTTTCTACATTCACGCACCTACCTTTTCAAGATGAAAATGTATGGTCCTGTGACAGGGGAAGCCCACAGTATCTACGTGTACTCTCTCCCCACTCCTACCCCTATGTACACAGCAGACAAACAGTAAAAAATACTTGTTGTGTGATGATTATTTGAAAAGTCTATTTAGGTGGTTTCACCTAACTTCAAAAATAGCTTTACTGAAAAGTCACATAAGAAAGGTGAAAACAACTATTACCTCGTCATAATGGAATACTAGCAGAAGTCAGTGTGGAAAAAAGAAAGACACTTGATTTATTGCATTAAAAAACTTTATTTCATTTAAAAGGTCCAATATAGGCCAAATTAACCCCCAAATTTATAGCTACCCTTAGCGATCTCCTGAACTAATGACTCCTGGATCTCATGAAACGGCACTGTTGAGTGGCCTGGTAAAAGGAGGTCACTTGCTGTTACCACCCTCTTCCCCAAAGTAGTTCTAACAGCAGAAGCTGGTATTATTAACACATTGGATATTTCAGATGTCATCTTTCATGCAGAAGTTAAAAAGGCAAACAGCTTTTCTGTTCTGTGTGAGGATAAAAAACACTGGTAGCACTGGTCTCAGAGCAGGGCCTAATGCTTTGGACACACAAGGTGTAACTAGAAAGGAACTTACTGTGCTGCCTTCATTCAAGTAGTCCGTGTGCTGACAGTATCAGTGACGTTCAAACGCTATCTGAGACAGTAGTTCAGAATTTCCCCTCAAGAACTGAAGACCAAAGGAAGCGACTGATCAAGCTTGGGGACAGACTATCATGAGATGCAGTCAGAAAGCAAATGAAACGGCTTTCTTAGGGGGCTAGCAACTGCAAGAGCCACTTCACAAATATTTTCGGTAACAGCATCAATTACATATAAATGGTGGAGGATTAAGTCCTGGTATATGTGAAGATGAATTCAGAACAGCTTGTTACTTTATAGCTACACCTTGGATTCCATTAGATGGGATGAACCTGACAGTGTGTCTAAACAGTCTTTCTGGAAATCACTGTGGCAGATGAGTCACGAATCCTGTAAAGAGAAGACATGGCAGAGAGCGTTAAGAGTCATCCTTCCAACATTCTTAGGGTTCTTTCTGAGGCCAGACCTGGGCCCAAGGACAGCAGTTACCAGGAGAGAGGCTTCAGTTCCATCTAAGCAAGACCTTTCTAACAGTAAGAGCTGCTCAACAGCTGGAGGGACTGCTTGGTGAGGTAGAGTCACTGGGAAGTGTCCCAGGTGGAAAGGTCACCTCGTAGAAAGGACTCCTGCACTGGGTAAGAGAGGTTAGACTGGATGAACCGCAGGGCTCTTTCAATTCTGAGATTCTAGAAAATTCCCTCAGGGAATTCAGAAGAGAATTCCTAAATGGAAAGAGAAAGCACACATACGTATACTTTTAGAATCCTCTTGAGTTAGTTTTTTCTTCAAAAGGTACAATAGAAAACGTAGTCCACTGGCTTTAAAATGTATATTCACCTTCCTACCACTAATAAGCAGGAAGGGTTCATTATGATTTCTTTATATTATAAAGAAAAGATGGAGGCATACGTTATAATTTCTGTAAATATTTTAGGAAAAAAATGCTTAAAATCTAGTAGTCAATGCCCTGGAAACTTTATAGCTTTTAGATAATATGCACAGATACAAATACATTATTCATTAAATACAACTCACATCTGTGTTTTATTATACTCTAAAATATACAGGAATCTTGATGTACTGAAAGAGTGCAAGTAAATACAGTATTCAAGCAGTCACTATGTCTATGTACATGCTCATTAATTCTTCAAAAACCCCACAAAATTATCAAATAGATCAAAATACTGTTCTGTGTTTTCACACTTTATATTCAGAAAAATCAGCTGATAATTTACAATGTCATAAGATTTCCAGTTTCACAATACAAAAAGGATAAAATGAAATTGGGTATCATTTCACTGCAGTTTATGGAACTTTACCCAAACCTGTTAGACTCCCTACGTGTGAGAAATCACTTTCACAGGAGAAGTGAGTTACAGTAAAAGCAGAACCACATACATTGTTATTGAAAAGCCTAAATATTAGCTTTTTCTTTCTTATCTGAAAGGCAGTCTTCTCATTCGGCAGGCAATTGCTTCTTTCCCCCTAAATTTAAATAAATCTAAACAGGACCTAAAGGTTTTAGCATTTTAAATCTTGTCCATTATAAATAAATGCCTTCCAAGAGACCTGATGGTATTTAATTTATGAATAACAAGGTTTTTTTTCTTCCTTTTGAGTCTTCATTTTTTCATAACTCAAAAATCAAAATTTTCCAACCCACTGTGGAGGCCAAAAGCAATCCTGGTGACGAAGGTGGACCACCCACAGCAGTGAGGCTGGCAAGTCCCTTCTCCAGGATGGCTCAGCTGCAGGAGGGTGAAAATAATCTAGGTGTCGATTTGCATGAAATTTCATTCTTCTAAGAAATTCTTTACATTTTTAAACAAAAATAATTCAATTTTAAACCCAAACCATTCAAAACGGGGCAGTAACCACCCGAACCCAGTCTCCCCCCCAGGTCTGTCCCCAGCATTTTCACCCTGACTGCACCCAGTCAGCTGGTTTTCCATTCTAGTATTATAAAAGTTGAATTTAAAAAATTTTTATGTAAAACAAACAAAATGTAAAAATACACCTACTTTTTCTCATGGTTTAATACAATATGGAAGGCTTTTTTAGATGTTTTCTTTAAAAAAAAATTAAAATCAAATCTCGGCTTTATTTTCAGAATAAAGTTTTGTTAAGATAATGTCTAATTTCACCTACTCCAGTTTCCACAAAGCGGCCTTCTATTAAAACGCCTTTATTTGGTCCTTTGGCAATTTGCTGTGCACATGATGCCTCCTGTACCACTTTTATTGCCTTTAAATGTAGTTGTGATTTAACTGATAAAATTTCAATCTGTGTCCGTATCTCTTCCTTTACAATAGTGTTGCTTGTGTACGCAGATTAGGGTGCACAGTGTCACTCGCTATTCCTGGCACTGCAAAACCAAGCTAAACAAGTCCACAAAATCATCAGTGTTTCGCTCTGGTCTGAGATTCTAGTTCCTTTTGCAAACTTTGCCTTTAAAACTCTTCTTCCTCATGTCACCCATCTCTTCCATGCCTTCACTCTGCGATCTTTCCACGTAGGTTGAGTGTGAGTAAGCTGGAGCTGTAGTGTTGGAACTCCGGGCGCGGGGCGTGGGCGCAGCCTCTCAGTAGGTCTCGGAGTCGGAGTCATTGAGCTCGTCCACACCGGCGTACAGGTACTCCTGCTCCCCGCCCATGTTGTTGAAGCTGCAGTAGGAGCTCGGTTCACTCCGCATGATGGGCAGAGCTTCAAAGCTGACTGTTTTCGAGGCGTTGGTGTATCGGTTAATGGAATTGAATGTCAGGGATGATAGAGGGCTACTTGATGAGACAGGCATCATGGTGGCCAAAATGAGAGCCAGGCAATCAGCCACATCCTTATTGGGAGCACAGGCCAATGCTGGAGTATAGCCTAGAATGAAAGACAGAATTTACGAATGAAATATCCTGAGACTCATTTCACTAATACATATAAACTCAAAGGCCCTCAACTTCAGACATATTTTAAATTATTTGGCTTATAATAAATCGTTTGAGTCAGAATGATGCAGAATGTTACAAGAAGTAGAAAAAAAAGTCCCAGACACCTAGGGTGGAAGGTGAAATTGCTGACAAGGAAACTGAGGTCCATCAGGCCTAGAATAAGAACCAACCATAGGTCAGTAAGTCTTCAGAATGATGAGCACAGACTGTCAATTCAGTTATGCAAGTGGTTAAATGCGGAGAAGTCTGTGTACAGATGCATGAATGAGTCGCTGAGGAGGAGTTGCTCAAGGACATGTGATGAGTGAATGCCATCGGAATGGCAACTGAACTTTCCTTCTGGAGTCACAGAGAGACTGGTGCCGTAGTGGTTAAGTGCTACGTCTGCTAACCAAAAGGTTGGCAGTTTGAATCTGCCAGGTGCTCCTTGGAAACTCTATGGGGCTGTTCTACTCTGTCTTATAGGGTCGCTATGAGTTGGAATTGACTCAACAACAGTGGGTTTGGTTTTGGTTGGTATTAGCTTATAGGAGAAAAGCAAATCCTTTCTTCCCCTTTGCGTGTCTCCCATCCTGTGAAGGGAGACGAACAGCTGATGCCCCTGCACGCTTGGCAGGAGCTGCTGATGCGCACGGGTGTCTTTAATCAGACCCTATCTGCGCCAAGTCGGGAGGGCTCTTCACTGCCCACATTTCTTTTCTGGGCTCTTCTGAAGACGCGTAGGCACTGGGTGCTGTTGGTGCAGGCAAAGCAATCCCTCACACAGGCCGGGACACCCGATGAGCACAGAGGTGGGAGACGACAGTGCCCCACGACGCTCTTCCAGTCAGGTGACCCAGCACAAGCTCTGCTCCTCGGCAAGGGGTCTGTGTAGGGGTCTGAAGAGAAGCAATCTTCTTCAGGATAACAATTTTAACAATCTCATGCACGTATTTTACGTTATGGCCTGCCTCCTTGCAGAAAACTCATTAAAATGTCCCTTAACAGGCGCAGGATGTTCTGGCCCCATCATTACACCGACTAGAGAGTCAGTTACACGTCAACTCCTGTTGCTTGGCAGTCTGTAAATCTCTCGCTCATTTCAAGTCCAGGATTGATTATAAAATGGGATGCATATTTATTGTGACTTGTCAACTTTGGACTATGATTACAATTTCACGGTGACAGTATATTAGAAAATAACCACGTCACCAGTGATCCTCACTGTGGTTTTTTCCCTAACTGTTGGTGAGTAATACGCACAGCAAACATACCCACCAAGTCACGTCACTCAGTGCCACTGCTGTTCTTTGCCGAGTCGTGTCACCATTCTTACCCTGCTTTTCTGGGTTGTCCCTCTCGTGCTGACAGAAACTCGCTGCCCCTCCAGTTTTTCTCCTTCGAGCTGCTGTGGTCAGTTTGCCCAGGCAGGTGGATCTTAAGCCAGCAACACGCTTGAAGCATGCATCTTCTACCAGCTGAGCCACACTATTCTCTGGTCTGGAAACCTTGGTGGCGCAGTGGGTTATGTGCTGTGTCTGCTGACCAAAAGGCTGGCCGCTGAGATTGGCCAGGTGCTCCTTGGAAACTATGGGGCAGTTCTGCTCTGACCTCTAGGGTCCCCATGAGCTGGACCCAACTTAACGGCAGGAGGTTTGTGTTTTAGTTGTTTGGTTTTAAGAAGACTTTAGGGGATATTTTTGGCTTAAGGTTTAAAGACCATCTTAGCAACAGTTTCAGGAGTTCACCCCATCTTTACAGCTCCACAAAGTCTGCAGTCCAAGAGAATTTGAAATTCTGTTCTCTATTTTCCCCCATTTACCCAGGATCCTTCTGCGGAATCTTTGATTGAAATGTTCAGTAACAGCAGCTGGGCACCATCCAGCTCTTCTGATCTCATGGTCAAGAAGTCAGCAGACATACTTTGTATCTCCCTCCTTTCTCTGACTACCCTGGACGGCCACTTGTGAGCTTGTAAGACCCCGAGGCACTACACATCAGACGAGGAGGTAGACACACCAAACACGTTATCTGGCCAGTTAGCTGGCACGCCCCACGACACCATGACCCTGAACCTCAAATGAAGAAACCAAATACTATGAGGTTTTTGGTTATATATAAGCAGGCTCAGCAGCTACCTTTCTTGGGGTGGGGGGTGTCATTCTAAGTATGTCTATCCCAAAGCTTTTGCCAATTCAATTTTTAACAAGTATATGACAGCAACTACAATAACTGGCTGTGCAACCCTACCCTT
This sequence comes from Heterohyrax brucei, assembly GCA_028571685.1. Taxonomy (NCBI): domain Eukaryota; kingdom Metazoa; phylum Chordata; class Mammalia; order Hyracoidea; family Procaviidae; genus Heterohyrax; species Heterohyrax brucei. Next base: position 24,454,762 of record CM053149.1, on the reverse strand, counting down.
AATCAGCATGTTATTTCCATCACTGTTAAAATGCCTCTTCCCCTCACTCCTGCCCCTGGTGGCCACTAATCAATTTTGTTCTCCATGTACTGGCTTTTTCTTTTCTATTTGTCCTCTTGTGACTAACTTACTTCACTCAGTACAATGTCCTTCAGCTCCCTCCGTACTGTAGTATGAACCAAACCTACATTTACCCTGCTGGCTGAGGAGTATTCCACCACAGACATGTCACATTCTGGCTCTTGTTAGTGCCACAGTGAACACTGGTGTCCAAGTCTCTGCTTTCAAGTCTGTTGGGTACATACCTAGGAGTGGAACTGCTGAGTTGTATGACAGCCCTATTTTTCGTTTCAGTGGCCACACTGCCACACAGCTATACTGTTTTGCCTTTCCACTAGCAATGGATAGATACTGCAGTTTCTCCACATCCTCACCAACATGTGTTATTTTCTTTTTTAAAAAAATCTTAGCAACCATTAGGGTTTGTTTTGATTTAGTCTATTAGAGAAGGACTTGATCAGAGGCATCAAATCTTGAAAACAACACAAACTTGTGTATTGGCAGGAAGCAACTACGAATTCATAGTCTCACAGTATGGCCAAATATCTTACATGGGTTAGCTGTACTTTCACAAATGTAACTTACTGACAATAAAAGTTTATTTTAAACCTAGATTAGCCTGAACTTGTTTTTTGCTGGGTGCTGTCAGCTACCTCTACAAAGTAAGTGACCACATATATGTGCTGATAGTTTCAAACCTCTAGGTCCAGCAGAGAATGTGCTCTTAGGCTCCAGATCCATAAATTCAATTGACTGCTTGGATATTCTACTATCTTTTTTGCAGGTCTTCAAGTGAAGCCAATTCTTCCACATTTCTGGTTTCAACCACTGTCAGGGATTGCCAGTTACTCAGCTCTTAAACACCTCTGTACTCCATCTCCAAGCCTACTGCCTTCAGATCTCCAGAAACCACGTACATCTTGTCATCCCAATGCTTCCACCTGAATTCCTTTCCCTATTCTAGTCTTGCTACCATTCAGGGCACTGCTGTTTTCCTGGGGCAGAGATCCACAGCACCTAATGGAAGGACTCCGGCCTTGATCGGTATGGGTGCCTGCTACCCTCCATGCTGGGGCTCTTAACATGCCATGCTCTCTATGCAGAAAGTTGTATCTCCCTTTCCTAGTTGTCCACTGGATTTTGGTTTAGAAGTCACTTTTTGTCGGGATATCTTTCCTGTCCCTGCCAAGGTAGGGTTTGACAGCCCTCTTGTAACGTTCCAGCTTTATTCTAAAATGAACGACTGTAAGTGCATGTAACCGCCCGTGTACGGTCTTGTCTCCACTCGAGGGAGCTGGCTACATTTACTTTTCCACTGTACCCTCAGAACTTAGCAAAGTGCTCAGTATTATCCTGACTCAAACACTCAGTGAACCGCCCCCCAATATACACTAGGCTCTCTAATGCAACTAATAAAGATCCTTCTCTCACGGAGCTTGTATCTATTCCAATGAGGGAGACATACAAACATGATAAAAAAGTAACTTATAAATGTTAGACAAGCTCTATGGAGAAAAGCATAAAGCAGGTGACTGAGGACCAGGAATGCTGCGTACGGGTCTGTGGCAAGTTGTGCTATCAACAGGGTAGTCCAGAAAGACTTCATCAGGAAAATGAAACGTGAACAAAGATCTTTAACAGGTGAAAGAGTCTGTCAAAGAAAACTTGAGGGCAGAATGTTCCAGGCAGAAGAAAGAGAACAAAGGCCACAAGGTACTTGTGTCCCTGATGTCTCGGGGCCGGCATGGCAAAGGCAGTAAAGGGGGGGCCAAGGCCTGACTAGAGGCTACTGAGGAGAGAACGAAAGAATGGGGACATTCTCAGGAGAGCCAACTCCTGACAAGTTTTGCTGCAAAGAGTAACGGAGAATATGGCAGGGTAGTGGGATTAAAAAACAAGTTTCTCTCATGACAAGAGAAATACTGTTTATATACTGATGGCAGTCATCTAGGAAGAGAGTGGAACACAAAGAGGAGAACTGCTCAAGTGATATTCTCAGCAGGTAAAAGGGGGGATCTGGCACGTGAGTGGAAGGACTGGCTTTAGTTAACATGTTTAGGAACATGGCACGCACGCAGGGCCTTGGCAGACATTTACAGAGAGAACGAACTCCTTGGCTACGGAGATCAACAAAGGTAGTAAAGAATAAATACTAACTCTTGAATAGAGGACATCAGATTCTTAAGTGCATCTGTTACAGGGACTTTTCCTGTTTCACTTGTCCCCATTTCCTTTGCCACAAAGTGGGAAAGTCTGATTCAATATTTATGTCAGCTTTCTCCTTTGACCAATAAAAAAATACACAAGTTTACTTTAAATGTGGATCATCAAATGATAAAAGCTTCCAGTAAGAAGGAAAAACCACAAGGCGCCGCCTCACCGTTTTCGTCCACCGCAAGCACACTTGCTCCTTTCCCCAGCAGTTCCTGAACCACCATTGTCAGCCCATTTCGGGCAGCAACATGCAGAGGCCTGGGGAGAAAGCACACACATCCTCACGACCGTGTCCACACCCGCGCGACACCTACCCGCTCCCAAGAGCTGCCACAGGCACTGTTGCCAGGCTGGGACGAGCCACAGGTGTGCAGTCCCGACAGCAGTGCAGACAAGGGGAGGGCAGCAGAACTTCTACGCAGCTTAGCCTAAGTCTATGGGCAAATCCGGGCTCACCAAACTCGGCAATTACTTTCCTTCTAGGACTCCACGTTCTACAACATTTTACCAACTAACCAACCTGTATCTGTTAAGTTTTTTCTGTGTCAAGAAATGAGGTTGGCTAATTTTTAGATCCTCAAGGGATCTGACTGATCCCAGGCTAGAAACTGGTATTCAGAAATTTCTCTCTTTACCAAGTCTCAAAGTGGAATAGCAAGTGAGAACCACGAGGACAAGGGGAACACTAGTCTACAAGTCACTGTCACTCAATCTGGAGGCTGGCTGCTCACAGTAAGAACTTGATTCTTTCTTAAACCTCTTTGGTTTACAGACACTTCACAAAGCTTTTTTCATTTACTGTTAATGTCAAAATAACGGATTATTTCCGCAGGTTTCCATAAAATACAGACTAGTACTACTGTCCTCCAGAAAAGTAGGTGAGTAAATGAACAGAAAAAACACATTCTTTTCAATGTTCTAAAAAAGTTTCTGTTTAAAAGCTTTTTCAGTAGTATGCTGTTAAAGTGTGACAATTTTAGAAATGAGTTATCAGTTGTAAAAACGGTTCTTTATAACTGGTTCTGTGACTACAGACAAATTCCAGTAGTTACCTGTTAAAACCAAACCACTTAGAATTTTTATAAGTTACGATGCTTACACTAAGACACTGGAAGTACTCACGTTTGCAAGGCTGCGTTGGTTGCATTGATGAGGTTTCTATCTGTTATCTTCTCCAGTATTAACAAGGCACTAGTTTCATGACCCTAGAATTTATGGTAAGTAATTCTTAAAAACTATTAAAAATGAACTTCATGCATTGCACACAACCCAGTGGCTGTGATGGGACAGCGCCTCCAAGCTCTAGCTGCCAGTCACAAGGCAGGCAGTTCAAACCCCCCAACTGCTCTATGGAAATCCTACAGCCTGTTCTCCTCTGTCCTCTAGGGTTGCTGTGAGTCTGAATCAACTTGACGGCAGTGACTTTTTGGTTAAGCCAGCCTGCCACTATTCCATCCAGTATGAACAATACCATACATACACATGCCATAAATTCTTTTGCTGAATGCTGTATTTCCTCAGATCTATGCCGGTGGGGTAGGGAAAAGGGCAGGAAGAATTACAACTGAAGAAAAACATCTGGAAGTGCTTCACACTGTTGTGGCTCACGAGACTGTCATACACCATGACTCCTGTCACATTTGTGCTAATAGTTCTGCTCAAGAAATCAGGTGCCAGAAATCGCAAGGTATTTGGTCCCTAGCTTTGTCCGTGTTAGGACATGAAAAACTTTAAATGTCACACCATTCATACTCATCATAAAAATAGATCCTTAAAATGTGTACATACCTTGCTGCAAGCTAAATGGAGGGCGGTGTTTTTACTGTTATCTTGTAAAGTCAGATCTGCACTAGCACTGCTCACCAGCATCTCTGGAAGGAAAAAGTATGTCAATTCTTAGCGTTACCAACACGTTTCTTAGATTACCAATAACTCACTGCAGAGAAATGAAGATACAAAGCAAAAATATCCCTCTAGCAAAAATCTAAGGCAGAGAAGAATACGGTAATAGATAAGGCACATAGTATTTTATCATAATTATAGCAACAACTAACATTTATTTTGTGAGTGCCCGATACTGTTCTAAGTGCTCTGGGTTTGTACCATGTAAACCTCACAACAACTCTACAAAGTAGTTACTATCATTTTTTTCAAGTTACAAAAGAAGAAACAAAGGAACAAGTTACTTAGCTGGCAGACCTGGGACTCACATTCTGATATCTGGACTCGCCAGCCAGTATTCATAACCACTACACTACACTGCCTTGTGAAAGCAGATTCTGCAATCAGTAAGGACAAATGAAAACACTGTGGCACTCAACAATTCATGGCTTATCAGCAGGTAACTGGTTTCACATCTCAGGAGGAGTGACATACTTACTAGGAAATGCAGTGAATGACAAGTCAGAAGACTACGGGGCTAAGCTACACATAAACAACTGACAGCTTCTTTACCAACTGTGTTTGTCTGTCCGTTCTCTGCAGCCATCATCAGAGGCGTCTTCCCGGAGGAGTCCACCGAGTTGACCTGCGCATTGTGGCTGAGCAGCAGCTGTAAACATTCGACGTGGTCCGTGAAGGCGGCCGCGTGGAGAGGAGTCCTGCCGTACGAGAGACCGCGACCCAGGCTCAGCCCGAGCGCGGCAGCCTGTCAGAGCGCTGCCCGGCCCCCAGGCTTAACGCAGCTTACTCACGTCTGCCAAAAATATCAGTACTTTCGATAACAGAAAAGGCCTCAATTAAACTAGAACTAGTATAAAATAAGGACAAATTGTAAAACTGCTAAAACAACATTTCTATCATTAAAGGAAATTTTAAAGGAAACAAATGTTGACCTAAACACTGCTACCACTGCAACTGCCAGACTCTTTCTAGCCTTTATTCCTCTTCAGAAAAGTTAACTTTATTAATAATCTGAGTAACATACTTCTCTTCTTCAAAAAAGGGATATGTACATTTCATGTTTTAAATATACGACTGACTAAAAAGCAAATAGAAAAGTTGTTTTGATAATACAATAATAGTTAAGATTTTATAACAATTTGTATTTGCAAATATAAAAAAATCTACTTTTTAATGAAAATTATATACTAGCTGAGAAAAAAATGCAATTTCCTATTAAAAGTGAACTGCTTTGCACACAGCTGAACCCTACCTTCCCTTTGCATCGGTTGTGTTCACATTGCTGGCCCCTAAGGTGTCAATTAACATCTCGGCCGCCCCTTCGTTGTCATTGATCCTGTGTGAAGAACAAGGCAGTCAGGAGGGCAGTGGAGGAATTCTTCACCACCCTCACCCAATCCAGTTCAATCTGACTTGACTTACACAGCACAATGTAACGGACTGAAGGCATTTCCTTCCACTTTCTGGAAAACTTCCTGTTCTAGAAGAAGTTCTACACAAGTCTCATGACCTAAAACAGGTAAACTGAAGTCAGATATTAAAAAAAAAACCAAACAAAAAACAGTGAAGTATCCATACACACAAACAGTTCCACTGAAGAAAAAGTCTCACAAAACTTAAAAACAACCACTGTGCTGACCCCATTACAAATCATGTTTTTAGGAGCTTTGAAATCCAAAGTACAACTTCAAGACCTGAAGTGTGTGAGTTTCTTACGGTAATTTCACAGTGGTTTGTTACGGACATGAAAAATATTTATCTTACAGGAACTAAATCAGTCTCATTATTCTTTTTCCTCAGTGACCAGGGTTATGGAGCCATTATTTAAACAAGATTTGTAAAAGCCTAGATATCAAAATTAATTTAAAATACAATCTCAGAAATACATGCAAAAGCCAGCCACGCCAAGTGCTGTGGAGTCGCATCCCACTCACGGCGACCCTAGAGGCCAGAGTAGCACTGCACCCATCGAATGGATTGATTCATAGCGACCCCACAAGACAAACTCCCCTGTTGACCTTGTGGTTAACACTCCAGCTTTCAATCACTGCACCACCACAGCTCTGTGTAGATAATAGAATCTTTTAAAATAATGTGTTTTTATATATTTCTGCTTCTGTTAGGTGCCACTGCGTCAGTGCTAACTCCCAGTGAAGCTGTGTACAACAGAAAGAAACACTGCTCTGTCTCGCACCGTCCCCGCTCTGTCAATCCATCCTGCTGATGGTCTTCCTCTTTTTTGATGACCCTCTAACCTACCCAGCATGAGGTCCTTTTAGAGGGATTGGTCCTTCCTGATGGCGTGTCCAAAATACAAGGAGATGAAGTTTTAGAATCCTTGTTTCTAAGGAACATAGTGGCTATACTTCTGAAACAGATCTGTTCTTCCGGCAGTTCATGACACATCCAATATTCTTTGCCAACAACTTAATTCCAGCGCATCATATCTTCTTTGGTCTTCCTTATTTATCATTCAGCTGTTGCAAACATATGACGTGACTGAAAATACCACAGCTTGAATCAGGCAGATTGTAGACCTCAAAGTGACAATCTGTGCTTTCTAACAGTTAAAAGATGCCTTTTGCAGCAGATATGCTGAAGGTACTGTGTTATCAGGCACTGATTATAGATCCAAGTGAAATGAAATCCTTGACAAGTCTAATCTTTTCTCCACTTATCATAAGGCTTATTGGTCCAGTTGTGAGTTTCATCATTTTATGTTGAGGTGCAAGCCACACTGAAGGCTGGTGTCTTAGAACTCCATCAGTAAGTGTTTCAAGTCCTCTTCACTTTCAGCAAGCAAGGTCGTGTCGTCGGTACACCGCAGGTGTTGGTCAGTTTTCCTCCAATCCTGATGTCCTGTCCTTCACAGAACTGCCTTCTCTGATTACTGAATGAGCACACACAATGAGTGAGCAGTATGGTAAAAGCACACAATCTTGATGCACACTTTTCCTGACTTTAAACCACACAGCATCCCCGTTCTGTCTGAATGGCTGCCTCTGGGTCTGCGTGCAGGTTCAGCACGAGCACAGTTAAGTGTCTCGGAGTTCCCGTTCTCTGCAGTGTTATCCATAACTGGTTAAGATCCACACTGTCAAATGCCTCTGCACACTCAAGGAAACCCAAGTGAACCTCTTGCTGGTCTTCTCTGGTTTCAGCCACATTCCACCTGACAGCAGCAGTGATAACCCTCATTTCATGCCCTCTTGAGTCTGGCTTGAATTTCTGGCAGTTCCCTATGTATGTATTGCTCATGAAACTGCTTTTGAACAATCTTCAGCACAATTTCACTTGCATGTAATATTAACAATATTGGTAATTTCCATATTCTGCTGAATCACCTTTCTTTGGAGTGGGCACCAATACAGGTATCTTCCAGTTGGTCAGTCTTCCCGCCTTCCTGCCACAGGCGAGTGAGCGCCTCCAGGACTGGACCTGCTCGCTGCAGCACCTTAGCTGGGACTCTGTCAGTTTCCGCAGCCTTGTTTTTGGCCAAAACCTTCAGAGCAGTTTAGATCTCCTCCTTCAGCGCCATGGGTCTTGACCATATGTTATCTCCTGAAATGGCTGAAGGTCCACTTTCTTCAATACAGAAAGTCTGGGTATTCATCTTCTTTTGATACCTTCTGTGTTGTTCATTATTTTCCCTGTAGAATTCTTCAATATGGCAATTTGAGGCTTGAATTTTCTTCAGCCTGAGAAATTCCTCCTGAATTTCTAACTCAAGTTCCTTGTGTATTTCATTATAATACTTTATCTTCTTGATAGCTTTGAAATCTCTACAGCTATTTTTATGTATTACAATGTAGTTTTAAAAACATGCATTTTCTGATTATCAAAACAACAACAGAAAACCAAACATGTTGCTGTCATCAAAAAACCAAACCAATTCTGACTCACAGTGACACTACAAGACAGAGTAGAAGTGTCCCATGTGGTTTTGACAGGGCAGCTGGTGGATTCAAACTGCTGATCTGGTGAGCAGCCTAGCTCTTAACCACTGTCCTTTCTGATTACAGCAGTAAGTTAATGATAAAAATCTCAAAACACTACAGAAGGGCATACAGGGAAAACGTTCAAGCCCCTGACCCTATCTCTCAGTTCCAATCTCTAGAATAGTAACCACTGTCACCTGAATAGTTCCAGGTAGTTTCTAGGGACACATAAGTGCATGCAAACAAATATAAAAAGTTTTTTTTTTTTTTTACACAAATGGGATTTTTTGTTTTGTAACTGGTTTTCCACTTAAAACCTTGCTTAATTTTCTTTCTGAATGTTCGCTCATTACAAAGAAAGAACATTGTGAAGCTGTTCAGTACTGACTTAAGGCTCCTTTATTTCCCTGTGAGCCATGCTGGTGTAGTGACTGAAAGCGCTCAGCTGGTAGCAAAGTCAAGTGGCTGTAACCCACCAGCAGCTCCATGGGAGAACGATGTGGCAGTCTGCTTCCCAAAACATCTGTAACCCTTGGAAACCCTTTGGGGAAGTTATACTCTATCCTACAGGGTCACTGTAAGCTGGAATCTACTTGACAGCAGTGGGTGTTTCGGTCCTTGGTACAGTGGTACCCAGGGTCTGGTCTGAGTACCGCAGTGCTGTATGTCCTTTCAGAGCAGACAGCTACTATGCTCATGAACGTTTCAAAGAAACATGACTTAATTTTTCTAATTATGCATTTTCCAAGTGACTGCTCTGGCTGTTTATTTTTCTCTTTGTGACACTACAAACAATGCTGTCATGAAACTTTCCAGTGCATATCCTGGTATATACTTACAAGTATATTTGTGGGAACAGTTGTCATCAAGTAAATTCTGAATCACAATGACCTCAGGTGTGTCAGAGCAGAACTGTGATCCATGGGATTTTCAATGGCTGATTTTCCAGACGTACACTACCAGGACTTTCATCTGAGGCACCTCTAGGGGAACTCCAAACCAGCCACACTGTCTCGAGGAAATCGTCCTACAAATCACCTCACAAACGTGCTCTGCTGCTCCCTGAGAGGTTGGAGGTCTGAGTCCCCCAAGGACTCAAGGAAAGTATACTGACTACCAAAGCCAGGTTTTTAGTATAAAAATATCCCAGCTGATGTACTAATTGCTACAAAGAAAATATTTTTTCCTTATTACATTTGTGACTTAGGATCTGCTCTAGGAACAAATAAGATGCTTACACCTAGTTTCTTTGTTTCATTGTTTAATATTTGGCTAATAAACGCTATCTTTTCTTTTCAAGTTACTCTAGCATTCTCAAACAACAGTTCAACTTAGTCTTTATTCTACCAGGAAAAAAATGTTTTTAGGAAATTTGTAATTGTGTTGTGTCTTCTGCCAGTTTTCTCCAATCCAGTGGTTCTCAACTGGAGACAGTGCCCCTCCCTCAGGGGACATCTGGTAACACACGGAGATAATATTGCTATTACAACTGATTTACTACTGGCTTCTATGGAACAGAGAGGCCAGGGTGCTGCTAAACATCTTGCTATGTACAGAGCAGTGCTGCAAAACAAAACATCACCTGGCCCACAACAGCCACAGTACTCAGGCTGAAAACCTGTGCTTTAATGCCATTTCTCTGAATGTTAACTTATTATAAAAGAGTAACACTGCAAGGCTGTCAATATTTATGTAAGACTGTTCCATTTTCCTGGTTCTCAATGTGTGGTCTGAACATGGGGGTGCTATCACAAAAGACTGAATGCAGATATGAAAATCCAACTGCCTTTTCTTAAACCAGCCATTAAAGAGATGTGCCACTCTTCTCATTTAAAAAAAGTGAGGGGCAAATGTTATTCTTCATAAAAATATTATTTATATTAACATGTAATGGGGTTTGATGTTGCTATTTTCATATATATTTACAAATATTTTAACAAACTCTTAGTTTTAACAGACAAAAAACAAAAACCAAATCCACTGCTATCATATCAGTTCTGACTCACAGCGACTCTGTAAAGCACAGGAGGACTGCCCCATGGTGTTTCCAAGGGGTGGCTGGTGGATTCAAACTGCCAGCCTTTTGGTTAGCAGCTGTTAACTCTACGAGCCAAACTACGGAGCCACCACAACTCCACAGTTAATATCCACAACTATAATGACACTGACAGTGTGAAGGGGCCCTGAGACCTACAGATTTCAGAACTACTATTTCAGCAAAGACTGAGAAAAGGGAGTCTTGGGACTCTTGATTGACTCCAGCCATCACTACTGGGTGACATCAAGCTGACTATCCCCATACTTTGTCTTCTAGTTTATGAAAGATAGAATGATAAAGCTGGCCTCTGCATACTTCAGAGATACATTCTCAGGATACTTAAAGCTTTCAGAAAAATTGATAAATTTAAAAAAGGAACAAATAGAGTAAGTATTCTTTAGCTCTATGACTGATTACATAAACTAAAATGCTACACTTTTAAAGTTTAGTAGGTATAGCCAATTCTTGTCTAAAACTTGGCCAAAATTCCGCTTTGAGAGAAAGGTTGTTCTGTTCTATTGGACTGCTTCCTATTTTCTTTCCAGCCGTACAATAATTACTAGTCAAAGTAAAACCATTTTACATATTCCACTCTCAGAAAGCCAAAGAACAAAATAAGCTTTCAGCTATAAATATGGAATTAATTTTAGACTGCCTGTATGGTATCTTGTTGTACACAGTCAACATACATTTAATTCTTTCCAGTTCAATTCAGAACTACCACAATTTTGCTACAGTCTAGAAATTAGACACATCTGTTATTTTTTAAATGGCAACCAGGCATGCAGTTCATGCAAAATTCTGTCTCTTGTACAAAATGTGCTCAGTCTAAATTCAGCTGTGATGGAGGGGGAACTCAACTCGAGGGACACCGGGCTCTCCACACAGAGCTGCCAGGAAACAGTCTAAAAGAGCAGTCCTCTGCAGGCTGGTGCAGCAGTGGATTGACAACACAGTGCTGTGCCTTGCTGGACAACAAATACAACCCCTACATAAATTTTTCAATGGTTAATTCCCACTGTTACATTGAAGAAAAACAATGTATCTCTGCTTCCAACCAGTATTTTCTCATTGACTTCTTAAATAACTAAAATTCACACCTGTGGCTGCTTTCCCACTATATCAGATAGTTCACGTGTTCTTTATACTTGCAAAATGTCAAGCGCGGCCTGAAAACAGAATTCTGATGGCAAAATATGGCCCCTTCTCTTCTCTGGGCACCTCCCCTAGTGTCACTGACTGCAAATCTGAGTGAGCCCAAACCCAAAGGGTACAGTTCACAGTTTTCAAAACTTCTGGTTAAGGGCCTGAGGTATGGGAGAAATGAAAAAGTACCCTAACCTTTTGAATTAGCTTTTACAATACCATCAGAGGGCAAGAGTAGACAATCAGCAGTAACCACAGAAGCATTCTCAAGAAAAGCCTAAAACTTTTTCACAGCAACAGATCTCGACTCTAGCACAAGGATTAGTAAGACAATAAAAAATATCATAGCTAGAAAACACCTCTGTAAATATTTACAGGGCAGTTCTACTGGGTCATTAAGAATTAGAATAGACTCAATGGCAACAAGTTTGGCCTTTTTTTTTCCTTCAAAATTCAGATTTCTCCTCCTTCACTAAAATCTACTATTAACTGTCAGAATGGCTTCCAGTGAAAGATTCATTAAGCAGCAAATTAGAATTCCGACAAGTCCTTCCACTGAATTTCAGAACATATAATCTATTATTTTATCAAGTGGAAATGTATATAAAGGGGAATTTGTCTTTTCTCTACATTTTGAGGGAAAGTGGTCAGAACCGTGAACTACAGTAGATGTAGTTGTACTATCACAACTAATATTAATCTCAATTCAACACTGAAACTCAAAACAAGTAAAAACTCCCTCTTTTCCCTGCTAAAGCCCTAGGCCCAAATGCCAACAGCACTGACGCTTATGCTGCATATAACATACCCGGGGAGCATATTCTAAGATGACTGAATCTACAGCCTATGCAAGGAAAACAGTAACACACCTCAACACACTTCACTACTTGAGTTATTTTCATTAATAACTATCTCATAAAGCCACATGCATTTTTAACACCTATATCTTAAAACTATTTGTTTTCTTGAATGATCTTTTGTGTAGACTCACAAAATTAATTCTGCTCTAATCATCAAGTTAACCCAGTCAAGTTGTTACTTCTTTGATCTGCTAAGATTTTATTCCTTTAAAACAGTGAGTCTTAAGATCAGTATTGATATAAGAGTTTTTTCTTGTGATGTTCAGACTGTGACACATTTCTCATCATTTCTCCCTGGTACAACTGCGTGCAGAAAATAAAAAAGACAATTACAATACAAATAGAGACACTGGAAATAATAAATTATTATTACAAAGTTCTTTCAAAAATGAAATATATTTGTTGAAGCACAGATGTAACAAAAATGTTGGACTTAGTCATGGCTTAAGTGTCTCTGACAGGAGTGTTTTAGTTTTCCTATGATGAGGGATAGGAGCAAGACATTACTTACACAGCAGATTGTTCCTAGGCTTCTGACTAATCTTGAATTTGAAATCTGCTTGATACATAACAGACATTTAATTCAAGTTTGTATCTGTATACTTAACCATTGTAGCAAGCCCAGTGAAGTGCCGTATATCCATGATTGTCTGCTATGGCTGGATTTGCATCCATAGATGCTGCTGACTGCAGAAGGGCTCCAAGAACACCTATGTGTCCACAAGCAGCTGACAAGTGTATTGGCGTCCGGCCCCTGCTATCCCGAAGCAAGCACTTAGCACCATGCTGGAGTAATGCGTCTACACATTCCTCATGGCCTGTAACTGCCTGAAAGAGAAACAACTTGCATGTAGTCAAACATATCACTGTGGGTACCACATGTGAATTGCTGATATTCTACCCGGTAATTCTAAGCTTTAAAATGCTGTGCCAACATCTTTGTTCTCTGGATTACTGTGTGCTTTGTAGTTGTTCAAAATTCGGGATCAAAAATTAAAATATACTGAGAAACAACAAGAGAAAATCCAGTCCACACAATATGGTAAAAACTTAAAGAACGAAACACATCCTGGTTTAGTCGAAGGTAACCGGTGGTCATAAAAGTTCTGGGAAAGGAGATGGGAAGGTTCCTGCTCACCCCACGATGCAGCGCCGTCCTTCCCCACTTGTCTTTGGCGTCGACGTTTGCCCCTTTGTTCAGCAGAGAGTAGACACAGTCCGTGTGCCCGTTGAGAACAGACAGCATCAGAGGAGTCCTGATTAGCAAAAGGAATCAGTTCAGTGCTACCGCTTACTGAGTTTACTCTATGAATAACAAATGGTGTCATGGCCTATTTTCTAAATATGTCATTGTGTGATGCAACTTTAAAGTATATTTAAATTAAAAAACAAAAACAATAGTACTTACTGTTATACTCTATGACAAACTTAACTACTACAGAGGGAAAACTATGAAGATCAATAAACTTCTTAAAAATAATATATTGAAACTTACTGTCCATTTCCATCTTGAATGTCTACTGCATTCTGTGGTTCTGCATTTCCTATTAATAGCCGCAAGCATTCTGAATGACCATTTGTTGCTGTAAAGTAAAATGAAAAATTTTTAGTAATGATAAGCTAGAAAAGCACATTTTCTAAAACACAATTTGCAGGAGTTTTATTGAATTTAATATTCAAGAAAGCAATTTACAACATCATACGAGAAAGTTTCTGCTGTCTTTTTTGACAAAGCAGAACGCATATCCATTTCCCATGGTAAGTGGCAGCAGGTGTCCAGCACAGACGCCTCCTCAGCATCTACCTTGCCAATAAAACAGTCCTCCTATTTAGCTGGTTCCAGCTCTATGGATGAGTCACAATCAGTCTAAGCCAGTCACAGAAACCTCACTCTCCTTTGCCAGAGGATGGTTTCACAGAGAGCATGTGATTCAGCTCTGACCACTGAAATCTTGATGTCAGGAAGGCTTCTGGGCAGTACAATAAAGAAAAGCCCCCCTTCTTTCCTGTTCCTGGGTGTGATCCTGTAGAACAGCAGCAGGCATCTTGCAACATGAGTGCAAGACAGGAGAACAGACAATCGGATCCCGAGCACCAAGACCATTTGTGCATCAGCTAATGCTGGAACTGTGTCCATCTCTGGATATTTTCTTAAAGAGACTAAACTTCTGCCATTTAAGCTACTTCTAGTCAAGTACTCTTTTATAGTTTTATAACTGGAGGGGGGAACCAAATGACACACACACAGTAAATGAAAAAATGATGGATCCAGAACATGCATTTATATATCCCAACTGAAAACCACTGTGAGAAACAGAAGTGGTCCAAAGAAAATAGTAACTTTTTAAGGTAAGTTAAAGCTGCAAAATTTAGATGTTGCCCACAGTGTAACATTTGAATTTTAAAGAAATACACATGCCAGATACGATATAAAAAGAAATGTATGCCTAACAAAAAGACAGTAATACTAGGGAAAGTCTATTAGCTACCTAATACTCTACAATACTTTCTAGTAGCTACATTAAATTCTACTGGTTATTAAAACTTGTGCCTCCAAATCACCCTCCTCCCCTAACCCATCTGCGGCACCCTGCCTGGATCTCTCACCTTCAGTAATCAACAACAGTCACACTACTTTGTGATGTTTCAAAGAGCTGGTATTTGGTTCATTATTATTATTATCAATTCACTTACACTGAGTGCACAGCAGCTACTGGTAAGTTTTTGTGTTACCTAAGCTCAAAGCATCACTGTGGTAAAAAACTAGTTAACCTCCAGAAACAATCTCAGTGATTTTTTCACATGACACAGGAGTAATAAATGAGATGATACTCAGTCAACTTCCAAGTCTGAAATCCATCTACAGAACCAACGTTTGCATCCACTGAAAGTAAAGTGCTAACAGTGTTCTTGTTTTTCTAGTTGTAGACTGAAGTATAACTTCACTCTTTCTCAGGATAACAGAAAAGGGTAGCATTTTGAACTGTTATCTACACATCATTCATTAATCTATTATTAAAAAATCTGAGTCTGAGCTCTTGAATACCTGACAGTTTCTAAAAGGCTGCTCGTCTGTTAACAGTGGGCCTAGAAATAAAGTCCAAGACCCACACTGGAGTATGTTCTTAAGGTTTACTCTATAGAAACAGATTAAGCTACATGGCTTCAATCATATAAAGACAGCCTTACTGGGGTGAGAAAAACACTTGGTCTCAGGATATCTTAAATTCTAATACTCTTGGTTATTTAAGATGAAGACTGCTTGGAATTCATTTCACTTCCTACTAGTAATTCCCATGGCGTAGCTGTGTGGCAGCATCTGCTAGAGACACACAGCTAGTATCAAGTCATTACAACAACCTGGTTACAGATTTCTGCATCTTTGTAAACTTACACTATCAAAAAATTCAGATCATGGAGTAGACCAGCAAACAAAAAAACCCCAAACCTGTTGCCACTGAGTTGATTCCAACTCATAGCGGCTGTATGAGACAGAGCAGAACTGCCCCATGAGGCTTCCAAGGAGTGCCTGGTAGATTCGAACTGCTGATGTTTTGGTTAGCAGTTGAGCTCTGAACCACTGTGCCACCAGGGTTTCCATCACAGAGTAGGTCCTGACCAATATGGGTGTCCTTAAATCTTGTCTAAAAAATGTTTAATGCTGATACAGTAACTCATAACGTGCATCAATTGCTAAATGAAAGCACAATGCCATCCAGAACAACTTCCAACAGAAAGTAATGACATACTGCATTTATTTTGCTGATAAAGTATCTCAGGAGTAAGAATATTACATAAACCCATTTCTAAAGCAGATGATTTTTTTAAGTGATCATAAATTTTCTGGTGACATTTCCTTAGGAATACAATCATTCTACCAGTTCAAGTTAAAACTGTTAGGACAATTACTAGGAGCAATATATTCTATAAATTGAAAAAGATGCAATAAGTAAGTGGAAAGTAATCAAGCAATAATATCTGGCATACCTGCAGCATGTATAGGTGTTCTTTTTAGAATGTAATCTTTTACTAAGATTGAGGCCCCCTGATTAATAAGTACATCCACACATTCAACATGGCCCTTAAAGGCAGCAAGATCCAACGGTGTTCTTCCACTGTTATTTCTCACGTCAAGATCTAACAAAGACTGTACCAACACTTCCAGGGCTTGATGGTGACCATGATAGGCCTAGAAATAAAAGTATAAATTAAAAAAATGCACATGTAGAATGACTTGCCAAATACCTCAGGAAGCACTGAAGAAGTAAGCACTTTTGTCCTCACATTACTGCTATGGAGGACAATCCATAATTTCTGCACTGTGAATTGAGAAAGCTACCTGCAGATTTTTCTGTCAGTGCAGCACGCTACAGGGTTTGGGAAGGGCTATTCTGCAAACAACAAAAGTTCACTCTTTTCATGAATCTGCAAATGCCTGGTCCATGACAGACAGCCGACAGATGTGTGACAGGGATTCCATCACTGCTTTGATTCTAACCAAAGTCAGCAATCGTGCTCAAGTCTCCTGACTTCTTAAATTAAAGCAACCACACCTACTCCAAAAGATATACCTCAAAAATAAACTTTCCTTTAGCACAAAACTACTGAAAATGAGGCTGACTTAAATATTTGCCATGTACCAAGTACTGTGCTAGCTGGGTAAGACAGCATGCAACGTGCAGATCTGTCAGAGTGAAGCCCACTGCTTTACAGTATGAGAAGGTGTTTTCTGGATGATTTCTTCTTAAAAGCCAGCATGTCAACTCAGCATCTGTTACCTGCAGGACAAAGTCATCCTAAGACAGAGTCCCAGCGTGAAACAGAATGTTTCATCTAGTTCCCTTGCATCACTACCTTGCAGCTCAGGCACTGCCACCACTCATTCTCTGATGCCACCCTAACTTACGCCGTACGAGGCTGGTCAATCACCTGGTAAAGGGATAAAGTTGTACAATTCTACTGTACTTGAGATCTCACTTGCTTCTAATCTGAAAAAAAGGTAACTTAGTTAGAAGAGGGCTGTACACTCCATCGAAGAGCTACGAAGAGATTTCCTGCGGAAGATGTCAGAAAGGGCCAACACCAGGCAAAGACACTCTTTGCGTCTCACTGATGTCTTGGTTGCTTCTGGGTAGGTCATACACCTCCCTATCTTCAAGTTGAAAGTGACTATACATCAATGAACCGCACTGTCCTAGGATCACACCTAATCTTGTTCCTCAATATCAGATCAACGAGATTCTGTTACTAGAAAAATGAGATTGAAGAAACACGATGCTTATCAGAAAATAGAAGATACAAGACAATGACGGTGACAAATAAGATGGAGAAAAAGGACAGCTACAAGCCACGAAGGTTTGTCACACGGTTCTCGCCCTCTCATGATATCCCTGTAAAAGGACCGAAAACAGGATTCTAAACTTAAATATTAGTTCTTATTTCAACACAGACAAAAGAAATTATGTTGGGCTCTGCTTGAAAATTTCTAAGGCAATTCACCACCACGTATCATTTAAGGAGCTATCACACTTTCTCCTCACCTTCCTCCTCTCAGTAACTGACATTCCAAGGAAAATCCAGAGGAATCTTAACTTGAAAGTGACATTGCAGATCATACAGCCAAATGCTCAAGTATATACAAGCTAAGGATCAGTGAGCACATACCTAGTGTCCTAGGATCACAAAGTTTAAGCAAAATGTCAAGACAGCACAGAAACTGGAGTGCTTATCCCATCTGCTTACCAAGTTAGAAGCCGTTCTAGTAGCGCAGTGCATTACTGAATTCCCTGTTACACAGCATCGTCTCTGTCAGAAGAGGCCCTGGAGAAGCTCAGGGGCCAGTTTTAAAAACAAACCCCAAACCCACATCAGTGCACTGAAGTTTTTAAAATTTTAATTTCATGGTAATTATTATACAGAACAAAGGGTCAAGGTACTAGCTGAAGTCAGCACTTTAGACTGTTTATAGGCCAACTCTCAGGCTGGCCATGAAGGCAGTACTCACAGCCAAGTGTAAGGGGCTTATTGTCGCTCTATTGTCTGAATCATTCAGCATATCTGTCCCCGACGTTTCCATTAACTAAAACAGAAAGGTGCATTTTACATGTCAGAAACCAAACTTATCTCTTCATTGTATTTATTTTGTTGTTAATACACACAGCAAAACAAACAGCAATCCAACAGTTCTGACATGCAGCATTCAGAGACATGGATTGCATTCTGAGTTGTGCAGCCACTCTCATCCCTGTTTTCTGAGTCATTCCTTGGCCATCAACATAAACACATTGCTCCCCACGAGACACGGAACTGTCAGACGTATTACAGACGTTCAAATCCACGTTAGAGTATAAATTGATAACTGAAGATATAGGAAAAATCCTAAACTATTAAAAAGCCCTGAACAGGACTGTCTTGGTAGTGTGATAAAGACCACAGAGTAAGAACTCTGAGGAAACTGGACTCAGCTGCCATCAAGTAAGCAAACCTCGTTACCACGTCCATGATTTTTGTCACTATCTTTGCTCTCAGGGCTATAAAAAACAGCTTCAGCTCTAGTAAGAGTAAAGAAAAACATTTTACTTTTCAAATGTCTGTGTAAACAAACGTTACTTCATAGATTGTGAGTCTGAGAACTGCTGTGCTGGCCATAATAATAGGACTTAGAAAGGTTCACTACAGAAATGGAAGAGATTTTTCAATATTGCTTATTCCACTTCCCAAATGCCAAATAAAATATTCTGAACAGTAGGGACACAAAAATAATACTTACAACATCTAAAGGAGTTTCACTGGCAATCTGAAATAAAGTTCAAAAGAAAAATGCTTGGTTTAGAAAGTGTTAGTGTGTATCAAAGAGAGAAATACATCAACTGCAGGTCTTTCCTGATACAGGATTTCGTGGAATTCTATTTTGAACCTGTGATTTCTTGCTCCCCCCAAAAATCAAGTCCTTAAGGAACTGATTTTACAATAAAATAGACCACTGATCTGTATACATGGGACAAGATTTCAGTCAAGATGCTGTAGCACTAAAGAAAAAAATGGATTATGTCTGTATCAGGGTTCTAAACGCTGTATTAAATATGTCAACTTCCTTTTCTTTTATACTCATTCTTTTGAATTGTATTTTCCCCTGAGGGAAAGATGAGTTTAACATAATTCATAAAGTAACTCTAAATAGAGGAACTTATACCATGAAGCATCTGCTTATACAGATGAGTGTCTTTTAACTTGTCCCTTCCTTTCCTCCTGGCTTGGCAAAGTGGAGTAAATCTGTGCATATTCAAGAGTACGAGTACAGGTGAAATAAAAGTGTCTTTTGGGGAAGTACAGTTTCCCTTCTCAAGAAGAGACCCAAATAAATGAGATCTTACATTGAGGCCAGTATGAATTTAAATCATACATGGATTTTTAAAACATTTAAAAAGCAAAACAGAGTGATTCTTAAATGACTTATTCTCACTTTCTTTACATTATTACAATATACACTGATTCAAGCCTTTCCACAAGAACTGGAGACCCTTACCAGCTGAAGACACAGGCGGTGGCCGTAAGCAGCTGAGTAATGCACTGCATTGTATCCTTGCTTGTCCCGAATCCCTGGATTTGCATCATTTCGTAGTAAGTACTCCAGGCACCTACACACAGTAACAGCATACTCACAATTCTAAATTTCACATCTTAACCAATGACAAAATAAAGACTGGCAATCTTCGTTACACTCAAACTGATGCATAAATCACAAATGTGCATTTGTACCCTATAAACCTGTTATTTATATGACACTGACTAGAAGTATCACAAAAATACAAACAAAATCATCATCACAAAAAAAATTTTTTTTCTTTTCTTGTTCAAAGTGGTCATCTCCAGAGACTGTCAGGAGGCATATCATACCTGAAGGTTGTTTTTCACACAATCACTATCTATGGTACCACCTACTCCACTCAAACAATGTCCAATGCTTAAGCTTTAGTGGTGTTGGACATACACTGCTTACTTACCCAGAACACATACAGAATATAATTTCTCAACGGAAGCTCCAGAAACCGTATCTTTTTAAAAACAGACAAGAAATTATGACTGGAGTTCAATGATCTGACAAATATATAAACAGAGTAAAAGTGATATATGTGAAAACCAAAAACCAAACCCACTGCCACTGAGTTGATTCCAACGTGTAACAACCCTACAGGACAAAAGACAACCGCCAACAAGGTTTCCAAGGAGCACCTGGTGGATTCCAACTGCTGACCTTTTCATTAGCAGCAAAGACCTTTCCTTAAGAGACACTTAATTTTATTCTTGGGCTATTAAAATGAGAAAAATAATTTAAAACAACAAAAAAACTTGGTGATGTACTATCAGATATCACGGCTGCTAACCAAAAGGCTGGCAGTTTCAGTCTACCAGTTGCTCCTTGGAAACTCTACTGGGTACTGTACCCTGTCCTACAGGGTGGACACAAGTTGGAATCAACTGGATAGCAATTTTTTTTTTCTAGTAGAAAAAAAAGTTGGATTAGAAATTAAAAGATGTGCCTGTAAATCTAGTTTTGATAGCAATGATACACAGTAAATTATTTCACCTTTACCGTAAAATGGCCTCTATTAATTTGATAGATAGGTGTGGCAATGCCAACTAAATAATCTAAATTTGATTCATGCTCAAATTGTGAGTCTGTAAGTTGATTAATGTCCACAATGTATTCTATGAAGCCTCTTGTGGTTGGGATGGTATGCAAACATCATATTCTACATGGGAGAGAGGTAAGCAGGACCGTCACCGGGTGGCCTGGAACCCAGGATGCCAGTGCCTGGATGAAGGATGCCGAGAAAACCAGCTCTGTGCCAGTTCTGCGCAGTCATCGCTCAAGTAGGCCCCTGCACTACACAGCTGCCACCCAGCTGGCTGGCCTCCTTCTTGGCTTTCCTACCTTCCCAATTCCCCAGTGGGCTTTCTAGTCTTCTAGCCCCTGCTTGGCCTCTTCCACTTCCTCCTCCCTTGTTACCTTGCTGCTCCCTTCCTGCTATCACAGAAGCCTGGGTTAGGATCAACATTAGGCAGGTTTCACTGCAGAAGGAGCCTGAACCTTGGCATGCGCTTCCAGATCGAGCTGGGTGATGGCCTTGGTGGGCAGATGGCGTCTGCCTAGTCCCTGCCTGAGGTGAGCATGGGGAGCAGGACGGGGAAGGCAGCAGTACATGGGTGCCCCGACTCCCTCCGGGATGGACGCAGAGAACTAATGACGGATGGATTGGACCTCCATACTTAAAACAGTGCTTCCGCTATATCCCATTCTCCCACTGGAATTTCTGAATCTATTACAATCCAATATGACGATGTATGTATACACACAGTAAGATGCTGTCCAAATGGACATCATGCAGTACCTGACTATCCACATACAGCTACTTTACACTCTGCAATTGTTGGCTGGTTGCCACAGAGTCCATTCTGATTAGCGAATAAAGATTATTTAAACTGGTGTCTCTGACTATCATTGAACAGCCAATCCAACCCTAAAGTTTACTAAGTCCAGGATGTTTTGGTGTTTCAATAAACTGGCTCTGACGGTATTACCAGAGCAGAATGTGTTTCAGGTGGTGTGCAAGCTCCCTGTATATAACCTTCCTAGGCCACCAACTTAGAGGACAATGCTCACTGGAATGTAGAAAAGGGCTACAATACAAACATCAAATACTTAGGAATAAATCTAAGGATTTCAACACCTCTGTACAAAAACCTGGAAACCTTGGTGATGTAGTGGTTAAGAGCTATGGCTGCTCACTCACAGAGTTACAACTGCTATGGCAGTTTGAATCTACCAGGTGCTCCTTGGAAATCTCATGGGGCAGTGTGACTCTGTCCTGTGGGGTCACTATGAGTTGGAAAGTATGCAATGGCAATGAGTTTGGTTTGGTTTGTAAAAAAACTGTGATCTTATTTTGTGAAAAACGCTATCACTTAGACATAAAATGGGTAAACAAACAAAAAAACACCCAACCTACTTCTTATACACACACACCACAAATGGGTATAAACACCAAACCAAACCCACTGCTGCTGAGTTTACACTGACTCACGGCAACCCTAGAAATGCCCCCATGCAGTTTTCCAGGAGCATTTTGGTGGATTTGAACTGCTGACCTTTTGAAAAGCTGTCACAGCTCTTAATCACTATGCCACCGGGTTTCCACACATGGGCACAGGAGAGACTGAAACCATCTTGCTCAAAGACAGCCTATTTCTTTACAACTAGCAGAGGAAATTTACTAATATTTAGCATTTCTTGTAATAGCAACCTTATTATCTATTTGCTGGATTCTTAGATGTGAAATAAAGAGACTTCAGAGGACTTCCTGAGTCATCAGTCTACAGCTAACACAGGCATCAGGCCAATGGCACTGACTAGCAGAATGAGTGAGGAAAGAAAGCTTGGATGTATTTTCCAGTATTTACTTTGAAAGTGAGGAAGGAGGGACACAGACAGAGAATTACAATTACTGTATGTCACTTTATCAGTGTCAAAAATCTCGAAATATAAACAGCCTTCTTTGAGAGACTTTCCAAAGCAGAAAATCCCACGCTGACAAGTGATTAATAATCATCTAAAAACACACATGCTATTGTGTTGTAAATCCCATCCTGTATGCCTGCGGTTATAATTCCATTTGTGAACGTTGTCTTTGTTATGTTAATGAGACAGTATTACTTCAGGGTGTGTCGTGAGCCAATCTCTTCTGAGATATAAGAGATTAAACAAACAAGCAAACAGAGAACAGGTGGGGGTGAAACTGATGCCAGAGACAAAGGGAGACCCCCAAGGAAACAGGAGGCAGAAGATGCAGAGACCATCCTCTAGAGCTGAGAGAGAAAGAAAGCCTTCCCCTAGAGCTGCTGCTCTCAGTTTTGGAGTTCTAGTCTCCCATATCATGAGAAAATAAATCTCCGTTTGTTAAAGCCATCCACTTGTATGTCTGTTACAGCAGCACTAGATAATTAAGACATATATATTATTGAATCACAATTTGAAACTATGGGGGGAGTTTGTTTCTTCTCTTAGAAATTCTTTCAGTCTTGCTTTGGCAGATAAGTGAATTAATCATGACAGACATCCTATTACTCACTCTATTCCTGTGAGTTGAATCTTTGGGAAATGAGAAAAACAAATGAAGATCTTAAGGTCACGGCATCTCTCACTCTTTTGTTCTCTCCCTCAAGTCATTGTTGGCCAACATTCACAGTATTTAAGCAGTATCTAGTACTCACTATGTGCCATGTTCTACCAGTTCAATTACTACTTCTTTTTTAGATACCTATCTGCAAGGATCCCCTGCAAATCTCAACTCTCCATCTCTGAGGGACTCTTATGTTTCAATCTCTGTCCCATCTTCTGATGACACTGCCTGCATATTTCTTTCTCCCTTCCCCCACAACTTACTTAGAGACGGCAGCCTCTGAGAACAAGACAGAAAAACAGAGAAGTGATACTAAAATGTGCCTTTGGCAAGGAGGATGAAAAGGGACCTTTATCTTTCTTCAGTGAGGCAGTGTGTTCAACACGAACAGATAGTAATAACCTTGATTTAGGAATTACGAAACTAATTCCAACTCTAGACACTGATGGAAATATCATCAACAAAAAACACAAAAAGGATATATAAACTTGCCATAAAAACAGCCATCGACAGGGAAGACATCAGTTTACAGAACTACCAGTTCTTCCTTCTCACCCCTGTGATACTTACTTGCCGTCTGTGTCCGACGTAGCTGCATAGTGTAGCGGGGTGCAGCCTCTCTCATCCAGGTCATTCACACTGGCTCCTGACCCCACCAGAGCAAACAGGCACTGGTAATTGCAGTTGGCAGCAGCGTAGTGCAGTGGAGATCTTTTGTGCCCAAGTTCACAGGAAAACAAAAGCCAGGGACAGATGCCAGTAAACAAAAGCATTCTTTTACTCTTACAAGACCTAGTTGCAAATACAATCTTTTTATGGAGCTTTTTACATTGACTTTTGCCAAGTCTTCTAGAAGGCCAGATACAAAACTAAAAAGAAAAAGTAAGGTTGCAGAGAGTCTAAGGAGAGAAAATAAGGCAGAGAAATACAGTTAAATTATTTGATGGTTCCCCTCACCCCTTAAGTGAATTATACCCTCATATTTTGCTTAGAAACTTGTTCATTTTAACAAAGGACTCTTCCATCCTAATCAAAGTGTTCCACGTAGGCTATATACCAGGTAGCAGCCTCTGTTTACATACAGCACAAGAATAAAGCGTAACAGAATAGAAGCATTAAAACGAACAGTTATATTAATTGTATGATAGAGCTCAACAATAATACCAGATTTCTTTTTTTTTTATTATGATTGAATGAAAATGTACATTCCCATACAAATTCGCATGCCCACCTATATGCAACTCCCAATCTCTCCCTGCCCGGTGACAGCACACTCTTCCTCTCTGCGCAATACATGTCTTACCCTCCCAACAAACCCCATCCACTCCTCTCTACCCACTCCCCTTCCTCCAGTAAGAGATCAGCAAGACAATATCCTACAGATGCCCAGAACCATAAAGTGTGCACATGATATGGTCACTCTGTGTCACCAAGTCGAATCGATGCCAGTCCGAGAGTTGACCTCCATTATGATTTATGGATGGGGGAGCCTCAGGGCCAGGGGCCATGCTCCCAGGGGAACTCCAAGGCCCGTGGACCACCAGCTGTGGTCTTTTAAAGGAGATCTCATGGTGCATCCCTTTTTATTCTTGTGTTGCCAGTGAGACTCAACTCTGTGAGCTCTATCATGGCTATCACCAATGGTGGCCAAGCACCATCCAGTTCTTCCAGTGACAAGTCAATGTAGTCACCCACTCACATGAGTCTGTCTTCTGAGTTCTCTTTCCCCATGTTGTTTTGGTCCTTGGTGATCATCCGTTCCTGCTGTACCCTCAGATGGCAGCTTGGCAGCTTTTAAGATCTAAGACGCCACTCACCAACGTGGGGTGCAGAAGGCTCTCTTAGCAAAATGCTGGTTGGGCCAACTGGCCTCTATTTCCACTGACAGCATGGTCCCCAGCCCCCACCTGAGCTTCTCTGTCCTTGTAATATTGTATTAAGACAGGAGGAGTAATCATGTTATGTTGAAGTCCAGTTAATACTGATTTTCTTTCTAATGTGTGCTGTCCCAGATTTCACCCAACCAAATTTCTATCAACTATCTCATTTAAGCCCTCTCCCCAAGGCCCTCCCTCCCTCCCCATGCTTGCAGTTGTCAGTCTTTTCCTCTATGCATGAGTCTGTTTTGTCACAGGAGTCTCATACAAGATTTGTCCTTTTGTCACTGACTACTTTCACTCAACATAATGTCCTCCAGCTGAAACCACGCTAAGAGATGTCTCCTGCTGTCATCGTTATCACTGCACAGTGTTCCACTGAGTACATATACCATAGTTTACCTATCCAATCCTCTGCTGTTGGGCATCTGGGTTGATTCCATCTTCTTGCTATTGTGGACTGTGTTGCAATTAACATTCGTGTGCATGTATCAGTGGGTGTGAATGGCCTTGATTCTGCAGGATATATTCTGAGCAGTGCAATTACTGGGTCAAACAGTATATCTAGATCCAGCTTCTTAAGGAAGCACCAGATTGCTTTCCAAAGAGGCTGCACCATTTTGCAATCCCACCAACAGTCAGTGTAGAAGAGTTCGAGTTTCTCCACAGCCTCTCCAGCATTTAGTGTTTTGTGTTTTTTGGATCATGGTCAACCTTGTTGGGGTGAGATGGTATCTCACTATGGTTTTGATTTGAATTTCTGTAATAGCTAATGATCGGAAGCGTGTCTGCATGTGTTTTTTGGCTGCCTGGATCTCCTCTTTAGAGAAGTGTCTGTCCATCTCCTTTGTCCAACACTTAATTGGATGATTTATCTTTTTCTTATTGATATTTTGTAGTACCTTATAGATTATGGAGATCAAGTGTTGGTCTGACATACAGTTGCCAAGTACTTTTCCCATTCTGTAGGTGGTCTTTTAATTCTATTAATAAAGTCTTTGGATAAGCAACAGTGTTTGATTCTTAATAGTTTCCATTTATTTTCTCTTGTGTTGTTTGTGTTTGTGGTTGTTTGGCAGACTGTGAAGTCTGTTCACATTGTGAATTAAAACTTCCATCATTCCTACTTTTTCTTGGATGAGCTTTATTGTTTTAGATATTTAGGTCTTTTATCCAGTTTGAGTTGGTTTTTGAATAAGGTGTAAGATATGAGTCTTGTTTCAGTTTTTTGCAGCTAGATATCCAATTTTGCAAGCACCATTTGTTGAAGAGATTGTTTTTTCCCCAGTTTAATGTCTCAGGGTCTTTGTCGAATATCAAGTGTTCATAGGAAGATGGTGTCATCTCTCGGGTCTCAATTCTGTTCCATTGACCTATCTGTCTCTTTCTGTACCAGTACTAGGCTGTTCTGACTACTATGGAAGTGTAATAGGTTCTAAAACTCGGGTAGTGAGAGGCCTCCCAGTGTGTTTGTCTTTTTCAGTAGTGCTTTACTCACCCGGGGCTTCTTCCCTTTCCAAACAAAGTTGGTGATTTGTTTCTCCATCTCATTAAAAAATGTCACTGGAATTTGTATTGGGATTGCATTATCTAAGTAGATTGCTTTGGACAACATAGAGCTTTTCACAATGTTAAGTCTTCCTATCCATAAGCAGGGTAGGCTTCTCCATTTATCTAAGTCTGTCTTACTTTCTTGCAGTAAGGCCTTATAGTTCTCTTTGTAAAGATCTGCTATTTCTCTGGTTAGATTTATTCCTAGGTACTTTCTATCTTCTCAGGGGCTACAGTAAATGATAATACCAGATTTCTTAATACACAGTTTTGAAGACTGTTCACTCACTGTTCAGAAGAACTAGAGTTTTTTCTTTTTCTTTAATTTCAAAAGGCAGTACCTGTAGTTGATTTCCTCCTGGTTGCTGCAGTGAAACAGAATGCTACTAAATATAGGAGTCCCTGTCTTTGGAGTACAAACTACGATGATGTGACAGAAAAATATTCTGCCTTATGGGATAATATTTTAAAAGTATATTAAAACACATTAATATACTAAACAACAACAAACAAATAAATAAATAAATAACCCTGAATTACCATCAAGGCTCTAAATGCAGAAAATGCTCAGGTGCTGTCGTGGGCACTTGTAATACACAATATTTAAGATGCTACGGAATAACTAATACAATTGGATTAAAACATAAAAGCAAATTACCTATAAAAAAGACTATATTCCCAAGCCAAGGAAAATGACTTTCATTTAGCAGCTCATTAATGCCTCCCACTAGCAGGCTTATAAGAGCTGTCTGTTTCTCAAAGTATGAGGTCCAGGGGTGGTTTTTTTGCTAATTATTTCTGGTTTTCTGCCACACATGACTGTATTAGCTTCCCCTTCTGCACCGCCAAGTTACACATATTAACACACAGCTCCCCTTTCCTCCTGACACACACCCTTCCCTGACGTAACTCTGACATCTAGTTCTAATGCACACTGGGTCAATTTGTCTTCTAAGTAACTCAGCAGATAACGGTGACTTTAAGAACAGCTACCATAAATGCTACCAACAAAGGGTCCTGGGACTGAACATCGAGAGTACTGGCCAAGCAATAAAAAAGGGACTTACAGAGAAGGAAAAAAAATTACACATATGTATTTATAACTTATTTCCTCCCTCTTTCTAGTACTCAGTATTCAGACATGCGCAGCAGAGTTTCTACCAAAGGAGAAATGGGCAAAGGAGAAATGTACTATTAAACTCTACATGTAGTGATTTCTTGAAGGGTAACAGGTGCCAGGGGTTTGTATACTCCTGAGGTCATAATTACGGAAGGGGAGGAGTGACATCAAGAGGTAGAGAGGTACTACAGGAGGATAAGAATGAATATTTAGACGTTACCAACTTTAGTTGGTGTTCTGGATTGAATTGTGTCCTCCAAAAATGCGTGTCGACGTCATTACGCTGAATTCCCAGTGCTGCATGACCACCCACCATTCTGTCACTCGATGTAATTTCCCCCTGTGTTGCAAATGAACTGACAGAGAAAGCCTTCACTCGGAGTGGGAGCTGGTGTCCTGCTTTCAAACTACCAGCTTTCTACTCTGTGAGAGAATAAATCAGTGTTTGTTAGAGCCACTTGCTTGTGGTTTTTCGGTCACAGCAACACTAGACAGTTGGGCATCTCAATAAATCACGATCACAATGCAAAAGATGCTAACTTGTTCTGTTAATTCTCATAAGCCAGCTAAAGGTAAAAAAGTCATTAGGCTCTACTAAGGAGGTATATTAACAACCTACCTCCCAAATTTGTCCTTTTTGTTGAAGTCTGCACCAGTATTCAGCAGAAGGTTTAGGCACTCCAAATTTCTATCGAGGAAAAATACATTAGAAACCTTTTCAGCAGTTTTATAATGAAATTGGAAGGTTTAAATAAATATAAAAGCATGTTCCCAATGAACATAAATGTGGATAACATTGCATGCTTTACAATGAAACTGTAAAAGAGTACATCACACACGTGGGTATTTCTGTAATTTAATTTTATATACCTGAGTATCACGTAAGTTAAAATGAAAACTCTGCCAAATGAACACTCATGCTGTCTGCGGTGCTCCTGTAGACAGTTTACATGGAGCTGGTCATTAAGCGAAAGGTTTCTACTGCGCTAGGAAGAGTGAGAGGAGCCAGTGACACGTTCACAGCCCATCTCTGCAACAGAGACTGGCTTGGTGGTGTTCTTGGTTAAACATACTTATTCTCTGAAGTTACTGTGATTTCTAAAAGCAATTATCACTGAGAACAAGGTTCTTTCAAAATATCCTTTAGATAAGTAATCATGAATTAAACAGCTTTTCACAGACCAGGTTCTAAATTACCACAAATGTTACACTAACAGCATGTTTTCAGAGATTAAGAGTTTTGGTTCCACTCATACTAACTACCTCATTTCCATGATGTTAGTTACAGGGTCTTTCAATAAGGATATCCTATTTTTGACAGCTCACCACGGCCATATCTGTGAAGTTACAGTGGCCATATTTATCATATTTCTTTTGATTAGTCTTGACAAATAGCCCTGAAAAGTTACGGAATTCCACAATATGCTGAACATTAAAGTTTATCACCAAAATGGGTGTTCTGTTTGCCAAACATTCTGTGTGGTACATGATACCCATAACGTGCATAAATTGTCCCACTGAGAGAAACAGTTTGATGTTTAATCAAAAAATTTGAGACAACCGGGTCTGTTATCAGACAATGCTTACATGTCAATGAGCTCTAAGTTCCCATGAAACCAATGCCACCGTTCCTCACAGTATATGTAACACTCCATCCCAATCAATTTTTGCCGAGTACAAGAACTGGGCCTTTTGTCAATCACAACTTGGCAGATTTTGCACCTGGACTTGAAACTTTACCCTTAAAAAATCGTTTTAACTCAAGAACTGAAGTCCGACAACCATAGACTGCACCATACACTTGTTGACCGGGCTCTGGAGCAATGGGGAGTTGACCTTGCTTTTCGCAAAAAAATCATCTGCAACAACTGCCGTCCATTTTTGGAAAAACGGTTTTGTTAACACACAAAACTGCCACATTTGGAGTGATGAAAATCCAATGGAGATTCAAGAATGTCCACTCCATATCCCCAAAGTTAGCATTTGGTGTGCATTTTGGTCTGGCAGCATCACTGGCCTTTGTTTTTTCCAAGATGAACACGAAGAGGCTGTGACTGTCAATGGCCTCAGATATTGGGCTATGATAACTGATTATTCGGGGCCCCGTTTTGGAAGGTAGCCGGGTGGCCCTTTACTGAAAGTTGTTTTCCACACACAATACCAACAAATGTACTTCAAAATAATAAAACAGTTAAAACTGTATCATTTATACAACTTGTTTCATTCAAGCTCAAATTTAGAATGCCTTTATTGGAAGACCCTTTATTTAAATCTTAGTCCAAAATTTTTCAATTTCAAGATTTTTTCTTCTTATGTATTAGTACCGAGCAGTCGCAAGACATAAGTAGATCATCAACATTTCCTCCTCAGGTTATGATGATAAAAAACCAAATATATATCAAAATACTTAAAGAATATATGTATTAGTCAAAATATTCTCAAGGTTTTGATGTTCTCATTTTCATCGCTATTAAAAAAATCTCTTTTTCAGAAATCACTTCATTAGTTTTCATTTATTCAGGAAATTACTTTCTCTTATATAAAGAGACACTTCCTTTTGCAGGCTTATTCTTTCTCTCCTACTAACAACATATGACCTTGTAGAAGCTGAAAAGGAACAAACAATATCCACCACCTTGGATTCTCTTCTCCCAAACCATTTCTGTTACATTTTACTTCCTATTTTGTGCTGGCTACAAACTAGTGAAGACAAACAAGGATAAACAAAAATTGCCATGATCAGTTATCTTTTTCTTAAAGAAATAAAAATACTTTAACATACCCTCCAGCTGCAGCTGCATGTAGACAGGTCCTTCCAAAATCATCTGGGGTATCTATATCAAATCCTACAGGGATGAATATGTCTTCTATGAATGCATATTAAAGTATTATGTCAAGAAACATCAAGGATCATCCTGCCCCAATCCCCAAAAAAGTCATGAACTTGAAATAGGTAAGAAAAATCAGTGAACAGAAAATTAATAATACACAATACAAAAATTTTACTACACAAAGACTGGAGCTTTCAAGGAAAGTGCTGGTGTGCCTCTTTAAAGAGGCCCAGTATACTGCAGGATACTATTCAACAATGAAAAGAAATGAAGTCCTGAAACATGCTGAGAACACTCAGCTAGTGAAAGAAGCTGATCAGAAGAGACCACATTCTGGGGGATTCCTTCATACGAAAAGTCTGGAACAGGCAAAGCTACAGGGAAGGAAGCAGAGCTGTGGCTGCTTTCAACAGCAGGAAGAGAGCGACAAAAATTGACAGAGGTTTGTATGGGGGGCGGGGAGGTGCTCTAAAACTGATGGGGGAGGGGTGATGGCTACATAGCGTCCACTTAAAAACAGAAAATCATTGGAACATAAAATATTTCCCAGAGCTAAAGAGAAAACCGAGTCTTAGGGGATCCAACAATTTCTAAGAGAGCCTAATGAATGATCCACCCTTGAAGACACCTATACATAAATGGGAAAAAGCAGGATAAAGACACAGTCTTAAAATCTGGGGAACTGGGGAGATAGAGAGGAGACTTGGTTTGCAAAGATTCCACTCACCTGATGAAAGCAGCTTTCTACAGCAATCTGAGAACCCACTCAAGGCTGCCAAGTGGAGGGGGAACATGCCATGTGCACCCCGCCTAAAGGACACAGGACAGGATGCTCGTTACACCCAAACTTAACCAAACCCACCTCACGGTGACCCTGCGGGACAGAGCAGACCTGCTCCAGTTTCCAGGGAGCGCCTAGTGGATATGAAGTGCCAGCCTTTTGGTTAGCAGATGTAGGATGTCACCACTACATCACCAGGGTTTCCAGTACTCTCATTACAGCACAAGAAAACAGAACCATGTAATTAAGTTACCTAGTCATCACTGAAGCGAAAATTAACTAGACTGTCCAAAATGTCTTAATACTTTAGGGAGGAATCTGGCACTACTTAGTGAAGTTTTAGATATAAACCCCAAACCCACTGCCACTGGGTCGATTCCAACTCACGGAGACCCAATAAGACACAGTGGAACTGTCTCAGTGTTTCAAGGAGGACCTAGTGGATTTGAATTCCCAACCTTTTGATTAGCAGCCATAGTTCTTAACTAGTACACCACCAGGGTTGCCCAATGTTTCAAACAGGTGTAAGTTTTTAACCAGCAATTCCTCCCGAGTTTCTCAGACTCAGCACTACCGTACATTGAACTTTGTTGTCTGGAGGCGAATGGCGTGGAGAAAGCTGCCTCATGCATGACAGGATGTCCAGCAGCATCCCTGAGCTCTATCTATGAGATGCCTGCAACAACTTCTGCCAGTGGTGACAACCAAGAGTGTGTCCAAACATCTGCCTGGGGAGCAAAATTCACAGTACTGCCACCACCACCTTCTGCCCACATCACTGTGATTCACTTTCACACAGAAACATGTGTAAGGACATTCACTGCAGTATTTTTGGTACCAGGAAAAACAATTATTTGTAAATAAGGAGAAATATTCATACAATAAATTCTATAAAATTAATGAAACAAGACTTCTTGTAAAATTGTGAATAAAGCCATAAAGCCCAAACTGTACCTACATGATGAAATCAATGTAAAAAAAAAGTTGCTAAAAATGATACATGCAGTAGCACTTCATTTACAGAAGATTTAAAACTTGTTAAGGAACATGTAAATTAATGTGATAGAAGCAGAAAGACATATACAGGGGTGAAAAACATGCATTTAAAAGTGGGGTGTTTTTATATTTTTGTTATTGCTGATATCCACAGAAGAACACATACCAATCCAACAATTTTTAACATGCACAATTCAGCAATACTGCTTATCTTCCTGTAGACATGTAACCCTTTTCCCCAGCCTTTTCCAAGTCCTTCCTTCCCTACTACCATAAACTCACTGCCCTATGCTTTTGAGCTGCTATTGTCAGTTTGATCCCACAGAGATCGTTCCTAAAAGAGGAAAATGCTGAAGGCAGACATTTTTTATTAGTTAAGCTAAACTTTTGTTTTGTTTTAATAAGATTTTAGAGGTATTTTTGCAAGGACGTTTACTTTCACAGAGTGCAGGAGAACTAACCTTTCAACAAAGTCTGACATGGGAACCTGACAATACAGACCAGATAAAAGTGAACTGTTCCAGTCAAAGAAGGGGAAGGGGTTTTCTGGTAGCAGCTCCTAAAACATCTAGGAGTTCTGCAACGGACTGTGTGAACAGCACTGTTTTCAAATAGCATTTGGATTAAAAAGAAAAGCATTCAGTAGGCACATTTTTTTTCAGGTCTTTATTTACTTCTAGATTAAAAATAAAGTGATCTCCTGAATCAAAAGGGAAAAAGGGAGAATGGAACTTCAAATTCTCATGGACTCCAGACACTCTGGAGCTACCACAAAGGCTAGAAGAACCCCTGAAACTGTTCCTTTGAGATAATCTTTAAACCTTACACCAGGAACTAACCCTGATGTCTTCTTAAAGCCAAGTACTAGTCTAGTACAACTGGTAAAAAATGTCTGCCTTCAGCATTTTCCTCTTTTAGGAACGATCTCTATGGGATCAAACTGACAATAGCAACTCGACAGCTCAGACGCTTAGGGGACACTGAGTTTATATTAAACGGGAGGAACATCCCAGTCAAAGAGGGTGAGAATGGCTGCTCAACTGGGAAGAACGTCATCAGTGTCACTGAACTGAGAATGTGGAACATGCTGAATCAGTGTATGTTTTGCTGTGTATGTTCTTAATGACAACAACAAAATTAAAAAAAAAGAGAGACCAAAAAAACAGAAGCTTTGATTGAAACTGTGTATTATTCACAATCTAAAAAGAACCACGGGAAAAAATACCTTACATTGGCTTACCATGTAGAATTGTACTTAAACATTCTCTCATCACACTGTCAATGCAAAACGAAAAAGCTCAAGCAATTAGTACAACACTGAAGATAAAACCGTATCTCCACCTGGAATACATGGAAAACTGCAATTCCCGTTGTCCTGTGTCCCCTGCCACAGCTATCAACACCAGGGTAAGAGCTACTTACTTTGCAGTGTCAGCACCACTTGTAATAAGAGTGTTGATGAGCAGCTCGTGGCCGTACCGGGCTGCTATGTGCAGCGGGGTGTTGCCATTCTTATCCTCACAGTCAATTACAGCTCCTGTGATAAAGAATGCGTTGTTAGACTGCAGATTACAGAAAGATCACGTCAAACTTATTACATGGGAAATAATATAAAAATGCTACTCAAGCACAAACTAATGGACACAGCAATTCCAACAAGGTTTTAGTCACAGAATAGGTATTAGGCCAGGCACTACGGTTAGAGATATCATATTTAAAGTACTTTTGAGAACTCAGTGTAAGATTTTAACAGATTTGTCAACTGACAAAAGGGTTCTATGGTTCAGTAAGTTTGGAAATCCCATAAAACAAACATATTTTACAGCAAGACGTCTCAACCCTTTAGTGTGTGTACCCTGTGAATTATCAAAAAGGCTGCAGGCAGAGCTTCACAGATCACGAACCTACTCCTATCTTTCCCTTGTAAAACTGTAACATTTATTATTTGGGGACACCTATTTTTTTGCGGGCTATTAACCAACAACTTTTTAGAACATTCAAGCCTTGAGAAATGATTTAAACTGAGGCACCTGAAAGTTCCTTTTATTTAAAAGGTTAGCTTGAGCAGTACTAGTTCAAATGTACACAAATACAAGTCCAGAAAATAAATTAAAATCCTGATACAGTTAAAAACATTCAACAGAGGAAAAGGAAGGCAGTTTTTATGCTTAGCAATGTTTAAGGACAGTAATCACTAACTGCTAGAAAAATATAATGTAATTCAGGGGAAACAAAGCAAAAAAGTATGAAAGATGATATACATAGCATTCTATATTCTTTATTACTTGATTTTCATGA
Source organism: Heterohyrax brucei (assembly GCA_028571685.1). Lineage (NCBI taxonomy): Eukaryota > Metazoa > Chordata > Mammalia > Hyracoidea > Procaviidae > Heterohyrax > Heterohyrax brucei. Next base: position 24,419,970 of record CM053149.1, on the reverse strand, counting down.
GACATGAAGTTAAATATTAAAAACACACAGGCTGCTAAGACAGTTCCTCAATACCATTCATTCTGCAGATGTTTTTACTATAGGTAAGGAAAAGAAAAACAGAAATACTTTTTACCACTCTGGATAATGGTTTGTGATCTGGAGAATCTACCATGGAGGGCAGTCATATGCAGAGGGGTTTTTCCATCTTTACTCTGAAATAATTGAATGAAAGAAATTTAAGGTAAGCCTATTTTATTCATAACATGCTATGTTTAGTTTCATTTTTAAATATCCTCCTGTATCCACTGACTGTCTTTTCAGAAGAAGATCACCTGATCTTTCTTCCCAGCATGTATTAACTATTTGGACCACCCAGGGACTCCAGGAAGTAAAATAACTGCTCAAAGTTATGAATCAACATTGTTTAGCATATGCACCATAAAGCACAAATACACACAGACAAAAAACCAAAAAAAACCTCAAAGCCTATAATTTGTAAAAACCTATTATCATTCCTATTTCAGAGGTGAGGAAACTGAAGCACAAGCATTTTAAATGATTCAGCTAAGTAACAGAACAGTGAGTGCTAGCCAGGATGTGCCTGCAGGTTCTGGACTGAAAATTTCTCACTGCTCTTAATGCTTCCATCCTAAGAAATCCTAAATCCTTTCTCAGTTAAGAAAAAGTGAATGTCAGAATTAGGTTCAGCCTTCACAATATAAAAAATCACGTATCTTAATTTGTCTGCAATTAGGTAAGATAAATTTATACATAAATTTATGATTTAGAAACATAACTAATATATATATATTTACATATAAATTTATAATTTATAAATATATATAAATGTATATATAAATGTATTTTTAGTTAGTCTTTCAAATTACTTAAAATAATAAATCAGATAGATGGGGTGTGCATATCCGTATGTCATGTAGAAATTCTGAAATTGTAAAGGAATTCCAAAATAATTTCTGAATTAGGTGGTTCATTTTGTTTTTCTTCCCTAAAATGTTATGGTTAATCAAAACCGGTACACACGACCACACAAAGAGAAGTGGCTGTTTTGCAACTTGCAATCCCTCAACAATATTCAGCACACATTGTGTATATACTTTATCTGAAGTGTCTTTAAGAAATCTACATTTAAGAATGCTTTGCATTTACTTAGTACATCAGACCTATGGGGACACGTGATACTGTCCCCATTTTCAGATGATCTTATATGAAGTTTTGCAAGCAAACAAAGCATCGAGCTGGCAAGTAATCTTACAGAATTTCCAATCTCTTAAGAGGCAGTATGTACACAGTACGGAAAAAAACCAACACACATATACTCTGGAATCACAATAACCTGAGCGCTGAATCCTAGCTCTGCCATGCACGACATTTATGCCACAGTTAAGATTTTGGACAAGTTGCCCAACTTCTTTGAGCTTTCACTTCATTTGAAAATGGGGACCATATCATCTATACCCCAGAGGCCTGCTGTGTGGAGTAAATACAACAGTATTTGTAAAACAACCATTTAACACACCAGTACCTGTTACAGTATAAACTATTACTCCTATCTGCTCTTTTAAAATTTACTTGCCAGCTGTCATTATTTTAACCAGGAAAAAGAAAGAAAATTAAAAAGCACAAAAGCATTTTAATCAAGGCATTCTGGCTTCTAGTGTCTTTTCGAAATATCCCCTTTATGGTATACCTTGATTTTTAATGCCAATCTTTTGCCTACATATATTTTCCAATGTAAGTACATAACATATAATAAAACTCAAGAGTTCATAAGGTGATGAAATTTAAAAGACACAATTAGAGAACATATAGAGCAGACACTATGTTCTAAGCACAGTTTTAAGACACTGTATCCATAATTTAATTGTCACAACTACCCTATGAGTTGGAGACAACTCTATAGCAGTGGGTTTTTGTTTATGGTCATAAAATGTATTCCAAATGCATAAAGGACAAAGAAATTCAGATGACCACCTGAAAAGACCCCTTAAGTCAAAGTGGGGAGAAGCACATTTACCTACTTCCAAATTGGCCAAAAAATGGAAAGTTTTTTTCTTTTAGGTACCTTAAATCATTTTAGACTTGAATCAGGATTCTTAAATAAAACTCCCAAAGCAAACCAACTACCACTGAGTCAATTCTGACTCATGGAGACTCTCACGTAGCAGAACTACTCCACGGGGTTTCCAAGGAGCACCTGGCAGGTAGATTTAAATCACCGACCTTTTGCTTAGCACCAGAACTCACAGCCACCACACTACCAAATTTTAAGGGCTGGTTTCACAGCTGGCCAAAACCAAAACAAAACAGCTACCCCCATCAAAGCACTTAGCAACATTTACTCCTTACAAAGAATATGATAGGATAAAAACCAAAAGCAAAACGACTGCTGTCGAGTCAATTCTGATTCACAGCGACCCTACAGGACAGAGCAGAATGGTCCCATTGGGTTTCCCAAGAATGCCTTGTAGATCTGAGCTGTCGACCTTTTGGTTAGCAGCCACTCTTCGTAACTATGCCACCAGGGTGTCCACGAACAGGAAGAAGGTGGGAAAAGGTGAGTCTGTCACTGACATGATGCAGAAAGGCTTATTATGGGCAAGGTTATAAAAATCAGACTTACAATGACTTTTAAACCCCACTCAGTTTACCATTTTTTTAAGAAAATCAATTCAAAAACTAAGAAACTGAATTATTACAAACCTAAACTCATACTCCAGTCTCCAGCCATAACAAAATGGACAACAGGATAGGAGATAAAGATAACCAGCGACAAAGGAGGAGATACTATCATACGGAGATGTGAGGGCTAGGAAATTCATTTTTTATGTTATGGGGCAGTTTCAAGGGTTTAGTCTCTTAGTCCATCAATAATTTAATAAACACTGATTTCACAATTATAGGAAATAAAGATGCCAGGAATGAATATACACTATCGCTGGTTGAAAACTCACAGCTATCAACAATTTTTATGTAATTTCAGAGTTGGAAGGGATCTCAGAAGTCATTAATAACACAGAAAATGTGTTCCAATGGAATTGGACAATATTATAACTGAACAATTTCATATAAATGGAAGTCATACAATTTTAGGCAAGATTAAAAACCTATTTTAAACCAACATCACAGGCTGCTCCCTTCAAATCGACTTAAATACCCACATTTTAACTGCTCTGCTAAAAAATTCCTTTGTTATCTATAAAACCCATCTAAATTTCATAGAGAACTATCAGCATGAATATAACAATTGTGTCTCTTAATAGGACTGATTCTCCACTCTAAATCTCTAAATATAGATTTAAAAATCAGCTACTGCAGTCAACTATACAGACACAAACAGAGCCAAGTGACTCATTATCACCGAATTATATTAGATATGTATGCCTAAATTGGGAGCTTAACCTGTACCTTTTAAAGACAACACTACATAAATGGAAAGCGGTATAACAGTCATGGTATTAAGTAAGCTTTCCATTTCCATGACAGTATTTTCACACACAAAGACTTTAACTGCAGCCACTTTATTAACATAACCAAGTCTTGTACAGACTGAAAAAATATGCTGTGGTCTCTGATTAAGAAATGTTAATTTTAAAATTTTTATTTTTGAAATATCCAGGTCTTCATTCAAAAAAAAAAAAAAAAAAACCAGTCCCTTTTACAAAGAAGCACCAAAAACCCCACATCAAAGAGTTTCATATCTTCTAGGTCCTGAGAAGCCTGAGAAACTCTTCAAATTAAAATAAGCAGTTCAGAATTATTATCAATAAACTTTTAAGTAACTAAACTCTTAAAAAAAAATCAAACTTTTTGGAGGGATCTGACTGAGAACTGAAACTGTAGATGTATATTCTTTAGGACACTTTAATCCTGAGCATAATAACCAAACCCAAACCACTGCTGTTGAGTTGATTCCGACTCACAGTGACCCTATACTATATATATACTAGGGGTTCTTTACAGTATCTCATGCATTCTTCCTTTTATCTTATTTGTATACATTTTGTCCCTTAGCTGGGAAAGAGGGTAATTTAGATCTAATTACAGATGGACGTGCTCCTGCTACAGCTGTCACGAGTGGGACAGTGGCATCATTAACAGCTTTTTTGAAGTTAGAGAGGTAAGAAAATAATTTTCTTTCTCTACCAGTTGAAAAGATACTGGTGCATCACACCTGCAAAAGGACATGAAATCTCATATAATTAAAGCTCTCTGAAGACCACAGCTGTAAATATGGTTCAATTCTGTTCACGGTTTTCTTTTTATCATATCACAAAATACCGTTTGGCAAGCACTGAATGGACAAACTGATGAATTAATACCAGAAGCAATCAGAGAGTGCATCTCACAAAAGCTAAAATGATAATTACATACTATAAAGCAGTCATGCTGAAAATTCGGGTTATATTGTGCTTTATCGCAGAATTATACAGTGCAAGTGTATTTATTTTGGTTCCAAATTTTCCTGTATTTCTTTGGGTAAAATAGACATTTTCACAATGTTAAGTCTTCCCATCCATGAGCAGGGTACGTTTCTCCATTTGTCTAAGTCTCTCTTAGTTTCCTGCAGCAAGGCCCTTTGTAGTTCTCTTTGTAAAGGTCTGTATTTCTCTGGTTAGATTTATTCCTAGGTACTTTACCTTCTTAGGGGCTATAGTAAATGGTATTGACTTGGTGATTTCTTCCTTAGTAATCTTGTTGTTAGTATAAAGGACTCCTACTGATTTACTTATGTTTATCTTGTATCCTGAGATTTTGCCGAACTCTTCTATCAGTCTTAGTAGTATCCTTACGGATTCTTTGGGATTGTCTGCATATACAATTATATCACCTGCAAATAGGGAGATTTTAACTTCTTCTTTGCCGATGTAGATGCCCTTTATTCCGGATAGATGTAGATGCCCTTTGTTCCGGCTAGAACTTCTAAGTACAATGTTCAATAGGTGAGATGAGAGTGGGCATCCTTGTTTAGTTCCTGTTCTTAAGGGAAACTGTTTCAGTCTCTCTCCATTCAGGAGAGAGAGGCAGTTGGCTTTGTATAAATGGCCTTCATTGTACTGAGGAATTTGCCATCTATTCCTATTTTGCTGAGAGTTTTAGCATGAATGGGTGTTGGACTTTATCAAATGCCTTTTCTGCATCAATAGACAAGATCAGGTGATTCCTGTCCTTTGTAGTATTTATGTGGTTGATCACATTAATTGTTTTTCTGATGCTGAATCAGTCTTGCATCCCTGGTAGGAATCCAACTTGTTCATGATGGATTATTTTTTGGATATGCTGTTGTATTCTATTGGCAAGAATTTTGTTGAAGATTTTTGCATCTAGATTCATGAGTGATATTGGTCTGTAGTTCTCCTTTTTGGTTGGGTCTTTCCCTGGCTTTGGTATCAGGGTTATGCTGGCTTCATAGAATGAGTTTGGGAGTACTCCATCCCTTTTTATACTGCAAAACAGTCTCAGTAGTATTGGAGATAACTTTTCTCTAAAAGCTTGGTAGAATTCTGCAGTGAAGCCACCTGGGCCTGGGCTTTTTTTGGTTGGCAGTTTTTTGATGACTTTTTCAATCTCTTCCTCTGCGATGGGTTTATTAAGTTGTTCTGCTTCATGTTGCGATAGTTTAGGTAGGTGATATGAATCAAGGAATTTGTCCATCTCCTCTAGGTTTTCAAATTTGTTAGACTACAGTCTTTCACAGTATTCAGCTACAATATTTTAGATTTCTGCTGGATCTGTTGGGACAACTCCTCTCTCATTTCTTATTTGGGTTATTTGTGTCCTTTCCTGTTTTTCTTTAGTAAGTTTAGCTAGTGGTTTGTCAATTTTGTTGATCTTTTCAAAAAACCAGCTTTTGGTCTTTTCAATTTTTTCAATTGTTCTTCTATTCTCTAACTTGTTTAGTTCTGCTCTGGTCTTCGTGATCTGTTTTCTTCCGGTGCTCTCTGGTTTCCTCTGTTGTTCTCTCTACTTGCTAAAGCTGTAGGGTCAGTTCTTTGCTTTCTTTCTTCCTTCCAGATGTGTGCATTTATGGAGATGAACTGACCTCTGAGCACTGCTTTGGCTGTATTCCACAGGTTCTGGTAGGAAGTGTTTTTGTTCTCATTGGAATCCATAAATTTCTTTATATCATCCTTGATTTCTTCCATAACCCATGGCTTTTAGAGCAAGGTGTTGTTCAGTTTCCATGGGTTCCACTTTCTGTCTGTGGTTTTTCTGCTATTGATTTCGACTTTTATGGCTTTATGATCTGAGAAGATGCTTTGCATTAATTCAATGGTATGGATTTTGTTGAGAATTGCTTTATGTCCTAACACATGGTCTATTCTGGAGAATGTTCCATGTGCACTGGCAAAGATGGTGTAGTTGCTTGTTGATGGATACAAAGTTCTGTATATGTCGATGAGGTCTAGATGGTTAATTGTGGCAATAAGGTCTTCTGTGTCTTTATTGAGCTTTTTTCTAGATGATCTGTCCAATATTCAGAGTGGAGTATTGAAGTCTCCTACTATTATTGTGGAGTGATCTATCTTCTTTTTGAGTGTAGTCAGTGTTTCTTTGACGTATTTAGGTGCTCTAATATTACGTGTATAAATATTTAATATTGTTAAGTTCTGCTTGTATATTGAACCTGTCAGCAATAGTGTCCATCCTTGTCCATGATGGTGGATTTTACATTAAAATTGATTTTATTTGAGATTAGAATTGCCACACCTGCTCTTCTTTGTTCATTGTTAGCTTGATATATATTCTTCCATCCCTTGATTTTCAGTTTGTTCATATCTTTAAGTCCAAGGTGAGTTTCTTGTAGACAACATATAGATGGGTAGTGTCGTTTGATCCAAGATGTCACTTGATGTCTCTTTATTGAAGCATTCAGTCCATTAACACTCAATGTAATTACTGATAGGTATGTGTTCCGTACTGCCATTGTGATTTGTTTATTTCTGTGTTGATGTTTTCTCTGTTGTTCTTATTGAAATTTGCTCTGTGACCTTCTTCTTTGTGAGTTGATTTTTCACCTTTTTCAGGGTTGGTTTTGTGGTTGATGAGACTCCTGTATTACATTTCTCAACATGGTATGTTGCTTCTTTATTGTGCTTTATGGCTGCCCTTATGATCACACTTAATAAACTATATATAAACCCGATTTTGATTGCTACCAGTCTTGTTAACTTCCTCTCCATCTGGAAGGACTATAACGACTGTAGTACATGCCTCTTTTAATATGATGATTATCATAGTTTACATGATATGATCACTAGATCGTTTCTTTCACTATTATAGCTTTGACTGTGTTTGGAGCCCTCCCTAACTGAGTAGCATTCTGGATAATGTGTCCCTTTAAAATACAAAGTTAGCGGTTTTGTTCTTCCAAGCCAAGAGATTCTTTCAGTATTTCTTGCAGCTTTGGTTTGCTTTTTACAAAGTCTCTGTGTTTCTGTTTATCTGCAAATGTCTTAATTTCATTTTCATATGTGAAAGACAGTTTTGAAGGATATAAAATGCTTGGTTGGAAGTTCTTCTCCTTCAAGGCTTTCCACTGTCTCTGTGCCAGTATCGTTTCTGCTGAGAAATCCAATGAAGGCCTACAAGGTTTCCCTCTGAATGCTAGCTTTGCTTTGAGTCTTGTTGCCTTTAAGAGTTTCTGCTTATGTTTCCTTTTGTTAAGCTTGATTATGTCTTGGAGCCTTCCTATTGAAATCTATATTGACTGGTGTTCAATATGTATCTTGGATATCTATATTCTCTTTTTTCACAATTTCTGGGAAGTTTTCTGTCAGCAGCTCAGCAACAATACTCTCTGTGCTCTCAGGTGTCTTCTCGCTCTGTTCAGGAACACCAATTAATCACAGATTGTTCTTCTTAACAGAGTCCCACAATGCTTGTTAATGTTTCTTCATTTTTCTTGTTTCTTTTTTCTGATTTCTCCTTGTAGATGCTGGAGTCAGTGGTTCTGTCTTCCAAATCAGAAATTCTCTTTTCCATCGGTACCATTCTGTTTTCTTCACTTTGAATTGAAGTGTCTATGTCTTTGATTTTGTTCTTGATCTGTTGGATTTCCAAGTACTGATATTCCATCAGATCAAACAGCTTGCTTTATTGTTTTGCTCTGCTCCATTTTGTATAATGTCTAGGAGGGCTCTATATATAATCCTTTTGTATACCCTTTCTGATAGTTTCAGAAAAGCTTCTTCGTCTGGGAAGTTCTGAGGTGGTTTCTTTTGGGGGCCTTCTGATGCCATGGGTGGCTTCCGGGTTACCATCTTCTCCAACGTTTGTTGCTTTATAGGCTTCATGTGGGTCAACAGAGACTGGGAGAGACGCTGTGAAGACAGACCTCAGTTGTTTCTCTAGGCCATCTTAAAATGAGAAGTAAAATTATTTGACAACTTCCAAATCAGTCAGGTTTTCAGGTATATATGTCCCTCTTCCCAGCTGGAGAAGTAAGCACCTCTATATTGAACACCAGATGTTATAAACTAGCTCAAAATACAGAAAGGCTACTAGCCTGCTGGCTTCTGCTGCTGGGCCCCAGCTGTAGGTGACACTGTGTAGAATTCTGCTTTTTCTGTTGGAAAATCAGTCTCTTGTGGGTAGGCACTGCCTCCCAGCCCAGGTTCAGCTGAAGCTTCTGTATGGATGACCCTGCCTCCCAGCAAAACAAGATGGCGTCCTGCACAAACTCGCCAGCTGGCCGGGACCAGGCTCCTGGCAGAAAGAGAGGCCAAGAGTGCTGAAATGCCCAGAGTCCACAGCCTCCACCTAGCCCCAGGCGACACAGTGCAAAACACCACCTCCCTGCTAGAAAAGCACTCCTCTCCAGCAGGAGCCATCTCCCAGCTGAAGAACCAAGTCCGGCCAGGGCCTCTGCCTGTGCTTCTCCATTTCCTGATAGGCCAGAGGAGCCGAGGTGTATGGAGTCCAAAGCCAGGCTCTCAGAACCTGACAATTACGCTTGCCGGTCCCACCAGCAGTGTGTCCAAGGCCATCAGCCACTCAAGTCCCAGTTCTGCCCGCCAGCCAAGACAGAGGAACAACAAATTGAAATGGTGAGTTACCTTTGGTCTGCGCAAGCCTGTGCTCGCCAACAGTGGGGTCAGTGAAGGAGAGGAGACTGTGCATTGAGTGGTATGAAATCCAAATTAACAGCCCTATGCCACATCCCAGGGCTCACTAGGTGTCCAGAAGGCTCTGTTTAACTATCATTTCAGGTCTTGGTTTCCAGAGGGATTCAGGGAGATGTGCATTTAGTCTGCCATCTTGGCACCGCCTCCCTAAATTTTCCTGTATTTCTAAAACCTAAATGCTCCCTCCTGAAAGTGACGGTGACCACATAAACAAAAGCCAACTATTTTTCCTTATATGCAACAGGCAGTGATTTTGCGTTTTTCTAAGATCACAAAAAATTCTAAAGAGTTGATAAAAGCATAACATGAACACCCCAACATATTCCTTAGGTTTCATCTCTAGCATTTTACTATGTACATTTGCCAAACAGCAATCTATCCATCCATCATTTATTTGATTCACCTCACTATCTGATGCCTTTTCAAGTTAACTGTAGGCACCTTTAAGTGTGTCACTTCTAAACACTTCAGTACGTCCGTCATTAAGTAGAGTTCAACATTTGTTTCGTTTTCTTCTGAAAGGAAACATACACAGTGTAGAGTACAAGCCTTATATATACCATTTTATTGTAAGTTCTGACCAACATTTCTCTACATAACTCAAAGCCTTATCAAAACACGGAAGATTGCCATCGTCACTGTAAGCTGCCTTGAGGATCTTTCCCAGTTAGTCTTCAACTTGAGATTCATGAACCTCAGAGAAATGGAATTTTGTCTGATATAAAACTTTGTATAAGTGGAAACAGCACAAATACTTTTGTGTAAGATTTTCACTCAGCAAAATACTTTTAAGATTCATCTGTGTTCTTCAAGCTATTGGCAGTTTACTCCTTTTACTGCTGAATGACATTCATGACTGACAATGTTTTAAACAAAAAACTTATAAATACTTCAAGTATGGACTCTGATTTTGTCTCATACCTTCATATTGACATCAGCCCCATTGCTAACAAGAAGCTCTAAACACAGGGCTCCATGTGTTGACGCAGCAGCAAAGTGCAAAGGTGTAAATCCTTTTTCATTCTTCTGATTTACATTAGCACCGCAGTCTATTAATTCATTCACTACAACATCCTGTCCATTATAGCAGGCTACGTGAAGAGGTGTATTTCCATAAGCATTTGGTTCATTCATCTATTGGAAAAAAGACATTAATGTTAGAGTAGTCTTGCTAATTCTCAATCCTGTAAATTATTTTAGCAATGTTGTAACTGCATTCAAGTTATCAAAGTGAGAAACAGATACATTATACACACGGTATTTATAATTTCCAAGTTCTTTTAAAACAATGAACAGTAACAGCAAGCATGGTGGTTTCAAACAGATTTTGTACATACAAATAATGTAATTCAAAAATATAGTGACTACCTCAGAGCAAAATAAAATGACTCCAAAAGATGGTTCAGGAAAATAAAAACTAACATGGTATATTTTTAAAAGCCAAAATGAAACAACTGAAAATTCTATGATACATTCAATAGTATACATATTTTCAAACTTTTCACCTTCCAGTGACAAAACACTGAAGTCAGTAATGAAGAAGAATCAGTATCTTAAGAAACAGGTGGGATCTTTATTTATTTAATTCATTTTTGTTAGAGACTTGGGTTCTAGATGTTTTCCAGCCTCACATGGTGACCTCTTACCAAAAGTCAAAACAATGTGCTCAAGAGTAAGTAATCAAGCCAGTCATTTTTTTCTTTCTTATGAATAATACAGAGCATACTTTAAAGTTTAGATGACTTCTGTGTATTAAACAATTTGGCCTAGCCTAAAGAGTTCTGACCTTTGCCCTCAACTTCTGGGAGGTATCTATGTCACATCTAATTATGAATGTCCTTGTTTAAGGCAGTAACTGGTCACATCAGAAAGAACAACCACGTGATTTAGGGTGGGGACTTTGCGTCACTCAGTCTCAGTGGATCAGGAGACTGATCAACTGTGTTGGCAATCAATCAATAAATCTGGCCTACATAATGATGCCCCAATAAAACTCACAAGAGTGAAGCTCAGCTCAGCTTCCTTGGCAATATTTCGTGTATATACATCAATTAGAGAAGAGTAACATGTCTCCACTCCACTGGAAGAGGGTAAAGAAAGTTTTGTGTTTAGAATTCCCCCAGACCCTACTGTGGCATAGTGCTTAAGTGCTATAACTGCTACCCAGAAGATAGGCAGTTCCAATCTACCAGGCGCTCCTTGGAAACTCTAGGGAGCAGTTCTACTCTGTCCTATAGAGTTGCTATGAGTCAGAATCAACTCAACAATGGGTAATGGGTATGGACCCTACCCTATGTATCTTAACTGATTTTAATCTGTATTCTACCCTTGTGAAAAATATAACCTTGACTATACTAGCTTTCACTGAGTTCTGTGAGTCTTTCTGGCAAATTATCAAAACTGAGGATGGCTTTGTGAACCATTCGAACTTGCAGCTGGTGTGAGGAACAGGGGTTGTCTCTGTGGACAGTGTGCCTTGCGAGTTTGTAGTTGATTCCAACTTACTGCAACTGTATCACATTTTTCTTTTCTGATTTCTTTGGTAAGAGAAATGAGAGGAAGTAGAAAAGTAACAATTTACTTTAAATATTTAAAGTATTTATATTTTTATTTCTGCTTGTATTATACCATATTTGTTTGATCTTTCCATTATCTATAATCCTCACTGTCCAAGAAACCCATTTCTTAAAAAGAGAAGTAACCAAAAGCTTACCAGACTCTTGGTTGCCCAAGACAGAAAAGAAAGAAAAAAGTGTTGCAAAATTAGAATGCAAGTCAGCAAAACCACACACACTGGGTTTAACGGTGTCCTTCAGAAGTTCATGCCCACCCGGAACCCATGAAAGGGGCCTTACTTGGAAAAAGTTCTTTGCTGATGTAATCTAGCTAAGATGAGGCCCGTCTGCATTAGCGTAGGCTGTAACCCAACTGATGGTATCCTTAAAAGAAGAGAGAAATTTGGACACAAACATACACATGAAGAATGCTATAAGAAGACAGAGGCAGAAATTGGAGTGATGTATTTTTACGCCAAGGAGCCAGAAAGACTGCTGGAAACCACCAAAAGCTAAGAGACAGGCGTGGGAACAGATTCTCCCTCAGAATCTCCCCACGATCAGCCCATTGCCGTTGACATGATTCCAACTCACAGGGACCCTGTAGGGTTTCCAGAGAATGCCTGGTGGATCTGAACTGCAGATCTGTAAGTTAGCAGCCATAGTTCTTAACCATTAAACACACCAGGTGGGTTTCACAATTTCTAGAAGGAAGGGAACTGACAACCCACTGTTTGATACTTTGTAGTCATTTGTTACAGCAGCCAGAAGCTACCTGTTGCTGCTGTCCGCACTGCAGAGTCCTTTCATGGCCCATGTACAGCAGGACTGCCTGGTCTTCTGTTGTCTTCATAACTGTTATATGCTTGAGCCCACTGTTGCAGCCACTGCTGCCAATCAGTCTCATTGGGGTGGGGGTCTTCCTCTTTTTTTTGCTGATCCTCTACTTTACCACACATGATGCCATTCTCCAGGGACTGGTCCTTCTTGATAATATGTCCAAAGTACATGAGACAAAGTCTCGCAATCCTCATTCCTGAGAAGCATTCCGGGAGTATTTCTTAGAAGACAGATTTGTTTGTTCTGGCAGTCCATGGTATATTTAATATTCTTTGCCAACACCATAATTCAAAGGCATCAATTTTTCTTTGGTTTTTCTTATTCTCCATTCAGCTTTTCTAAGTATACCAGGTCACTGAAAATACCATCACTTAGGTCAGGTGCCTTGAAATCCTCAAAGAGAGACATCTTTGTTTTTTAACACCTGAGAGAGGTCTTTTGCTGCATATTTGCCCAGCGCAAAGCATCATCTGACTGCTTGACTGCTGCTTCCAGGAGTCTTGATTGTGGATCCAAGTAAAATGGAATCCTTGACAACTTCAACCACTTCTCTGTTTATTATGTTTCTTACTTGTCAGGCTGTTATTTCTGTTTCCATTATGATGAGAGGCAATTCATACTGAGGCTGTACATAGTTTTAGATCTTCACCAGTAAGTACTTCAGGTCCTTTTTACTTTAGCAGACAAGGCTGTATATTATCTGTGTATTGAGTCTTCCTCCAATCCCGATGCTACATTCTTCACCTAGTCCAGCTTCTCCGATTATCTGCTCAGCATACAGAATGCACAAGTATGATGGAAGGACACAATACTGCCGCACGCCCTTACTGATTTTAAACCACACAGTATCCCTTTGCTCTGTTTGAAAGACTGCCTCTTGGTCTATGTACAGGTTCCTCATGAGTACAACTGTGTTCCGGAATTCCCATTCTCTGCAGTGTTATCCATGTATCTGTTATGATCCACACAGTCTAATGCTTTTGTGTAGTCACTACAACAGAGGTAACATCTTTCTGGTATTCTCCACTTTCAACCAAGATCCAACTGACACTAGTAATGATGTCCTTCATTACACATCTTCTGATTTCAATTTGAACTTTGGGCAATGATTTTGTCGCAACCATTCTGAATTATGTTCAGCAAAAATTTTACTTACATGATATTAATGATACTATTTGGTAATTTCTGCAGTCTGTTAGGTTGCCTTCCTTTGGAACGGGCATTTATATGGATCTCTGCCAGCTGGCCGGCCAAGCAGCTGTCTCACAAACTGTCTTGTATTGATCACTCAGTACTTCCCAGCACTGCATTCAGTTTGTTGAAACATCTCAGTTGGTATTCTGTCAATTCCTAAAGACTTGTTTTTCACCAATGCCTTCAGTTCAGCTTAAGCTTCTTCCTTCAACGCCGCCTCCTGCTACCTCCTGATATGTACAAACATCAACCAATTCTTGGTAGTATATTCCTTCCACCTTCTTTCGAAGCTTCCAGCATTGCTCAATGTTTGTTCACTAGATCCTTCACAATGCAACTGGAGGTTTCAATTTTTCTTCAGTTCCTTCAGTTTGAGGAATGCTAGTGTGATCTTTCCTTTCGGATTTTTAACTTCAGGTCTTTGCACATTTCATTATAATACTTTACTCTGTCTTGTAGAGCTGGCCTTCGAAATGAAATATACTGTATCATTACAGGCTACATGTCATTAAATGGCTATAAAACTCACAGCTTATTTAGAAGAACATTCTGCCCCTAAGAGTTTACAAATTTTATAGTGCTGTTAATACATATTAAAAAATGCACTGGAATGTACCTAAACAGTCACTAGAAACAAAGCTGCCTCATTTCCCTGTAGTTCAGGGGTCTTTTAAAGTATTACACTGTGTTGAAACAGAGCTACAGAAACTGTGGAGATGAAACTTTTATCCATGTACTTTGCATGATCCCCCACACGTGTATGTTTGGACTTTTAACAACTTGTTCTCATCATCCCCACACCTTAAATGACTACTTGCTTGCTTTAGTGAAAATGCTTCACATGGTCCTTTAAGTAAGGGCCTATTCAGATATAAAGTTTTGTCACTTATTTTTTAATCAGGCTATTGCCTACCTTTATTTAAATTTTTTCTCGTTTTTCTAACAGCTGATTTCAGCCGTCTCTCTCTCTAGCAGACCTTCATTCTCTCCCTCTAATTTGCTGCTTTTCACCTGTTTTGAACAACCAGCTATGTCTGTCAGAACTGTAACTAAAACGCACAGAAATATACCGAGAGTAGGAGCACTGCGTGTGCTTAAGGGACAATCTGCAAGACAGTATTCTTAGTTAGCTCAGCTCAGGAATCAAAAATACTCAGAGAAAGCAGTATCCCTTCCTAACCACGCAGACTACACAGTGAGGAATACTTTTATTTCACAGGCAAGAAGTCTCTTCCTAGCTCTTGTAAATAACTTGTAATGTAAACTGTTAGTTATCTAAAGGAAGTATTAGACTGATTAGGCAAATAAGATCAATGTTAATCTAGCCATCTAGATTAGTGAAAAGATCATCCAGATGTGTGTGATGTGCTAGCTCCCATAGCTGAAATGGAGGTAGAGGGACTCAATATGGTGGAGAAAACTTCTGTCAATTTATCATTCACTGTTAAAATGTAATTCACCTTGTAATACCTACATCAACTCCAAGGTCTAGCAGGTACTTGACCACACTGATCATCCCACTAGAGGCCGCTGCGTGGAGAGGTGTGTAGGACTTCTTATCCTTACATGTCACTTCAGCTCCATGTGCCACAAGTAATTTCACTACTTCAATGTGACCTAAAAATGTGTGTATGAAAATTAAGAGATAAGGATATGGAAAATATTATATATCATTCTACAATCTTGAAATTGAAGTGATAACGCACATCAACTACAAAATCCACAATGAGTCACCAATAAATCATATATCATCTAAGAAAGGACGGAAGAAAATTCTGGATAATTGTTGATAAATGTGGGCACAAGTAACTAATAACTCAAAAAAAATTTGCTTATTTTATAAATGATAACCCTATAATCTATAATTCTCCTTCTGCCTAGATGTTCCCCTTTTCAAGGTTGTTTTTCACATATTCTCAAGTTTGGAGTTAGTAGTTTCTGTCTAATGTTGATGTTAGTTTCTGTTTGTCTTTTCTGATGCTGGTAAGACATGTTTTACAGTTTGCTACCTGAAAATCTCAGAGTGACTTTAGTTAGTTCTTTAAAAATGTTACTTCTTTAAAATATGCAGCTGAAAACCACTTTTCCCTTATGAATTACTTACCAGATCATCTTCAGGAACTTGGTCGGCTATTTACCCATTATATTGGTCAGGACAGGCTAGGTTACACTGTGCTGTGGCTAACAATCAACTCACAAATTTCAGTGGCTTAAACAACTAACATTTTATTTCTTACACTATGACAAATTAACAGGGCTCTGTCTCGTCAACAAGGACACAGGTTTGAGCAAGTGACACTATCTTGAATATGGCTGGTTGCCACACTGGTCGGGGAAATTGTATGCTCCCTTATCAGCAATTAAGTACTCTGGCTCAGAAGTGATGCTGCTTTCAATTCACTGGCCAGAAATAATGGCAAGACCTCACCCAACCACAACGAGTCCAGGGAGGGGGCCAAGTACCTCTTTTCTAAGTACTCACTTTTCACCAGATCACATTTTCAGCATCCTTCTTCCTCTAAGATCCTTTCTAGCTCTGTACCTTTATTCCTGAGATTCCTTCCATGTGTGGACGGTTATGTGTGGATGTCTTTCCCTAACTACTGCTACTAATCCTTCAAAGCCTATGTCAGATTCCAACTTCCCCGACCAACTCATTCCCTTTCTTCCCTAGAAGCTGGATACACGAAAAGCAGCAAATATCGGTAAGTCCTACCTAACACTGATGTTTCTTAAACCTGAATCATTATTTAACGAACTTTTTACTTATGTATTCATTTCCCAAATACATTAGACATTCTCAAAGGCAATTATTCTACGTCTTGGTAGGGCGGACAACAGAGCTATATACCAAATAAACAAATTCACTAGTCCAGTCGATTCTGACTCACAGCCACCCAGTAGGAAAGAGTCCAACTGTCCTACAGGGTTTCCCAGGCTATAAACCTTTAAGGAAGCTGAATAGCACATCCTTCTCCTACAGAGTGGCTGGTGGGTTCAAACCACTGTCACCTGGGCTCCTATGCACAAAATAAATACCCAATAAATATCTGTTACAATGACTGCTCATGGTGCCATTAAAAAACAAAAATAAAAACATTCCATACTTCCTAGAATCTAAAGCAGATTTAGTTATTTATACATAAATTTTCAATTAAAATGGATACTTTCAGCTTTTCTCTTTTCCATCTCAATATTAAAAAGAAATATCTTCTACTATTAGGTTTCTAGGAACAAAACACACAATGGTATATGTCCAGCCATTAGGTGTCAAATTAAATATGACCACAATCTTAAGAGGATTAGCTGGTACAAAAGATCCTCGCTACACAATGCTCTCAGAGATTCCTCATAACACAGTGAAAATGAGAACCTATAAACAACAAAAGGTTCACACATAAACTTAGCTTTTTAAACTGGGCAAATGCATATTATTCACTAGCAGCCAAAAAAAAACATGTGATGTTTAAGACACATGTTTAGGGCACATATACAAATACACTGAAGAAACTGTACAACCAACACTAGTTACTTTAAGTAAATGATCCAGATCATATTAATGATGCATAAGAAGGATCCATTCCCTTTTCTAGCAATGGTAAAGCCCTATGCCTTATGCCTCAATGTTATTTATTGTAAAGTGGGGAACCTCCCCAATCTATTCTAACATAATAGTAACTTAGAATCAACAGATACATGCACATAAACAAATGTATATCGTTATAACATTAATACTTAAAACCGTATTTTGTTTTTTGGTAAAGACAAATTTCTAACCACTTTAAATGAATTCCTCAAGGGGTCTATGTACAGGTAAGCCAAGTCCAAGCCAAGTGCTGTCGAGTCAGATCCAACTCGACGGCACTTGGTATTTAAAATTGACAAGATACTTAATTGAGCGTGTCTCAGAAATATGGGTAAATTCCTCTCGTAGCCCATTAAAAACACACAGAAGGGGCCTTTCCATAGCTAATTTGCAGATATCTTATTTAAAAGAAAAAAAGAAAGTTCTAGAGTGAAACAAATGATACTGACCCAGCTAGGTGAACTCTGACCAGCAAAAGTTTATCTTCTTTGCCAATTTGCAGAATATGTAGTATCACTGTGGGAAGGTTCATTTAATTTATCTAGGCATATTTTTAGAAGATGGCATCTACTAGCATGTATGGTATATCTAATTCAATAGTTAACAACAATATCCTTAAGAAAAAATTACACCCACGCTCATATGAACTTAATAATGTAATCATTATTGCTTAAAAGTAAAATAATGGCCCTACATTTTTATTTTGTTCACGAATGTATAAATAGTAAATTGAGTTATCCTTAGAATCTGTAAATATTTAGAGAAAGGAAATGAGGGGGGAAAGAAAAAAAATCTTTATATTCACTTAAATTATGCATTACTTCAAGAATAATGTAGTAAGTTACTAATCAAGGTAATTAATAATTATTCAGTATCTTCTACGTCAAGTCACCACCGTAAGATAATTTCACATAGAATTTGGGTGGATACCGCTAAAAGTATTAAAAGCGGCAGAAAAGATGAATGTATAAAAGATCTTCGTGAATGCTGGATACATATAGGATTCTGATGAAGTTGTGGTAATGACTGTAGCACAGGCAGGAGGGAATAGCTGGAGAGTATCAATAAAAATTCAGTAACAGTATCAAAGAAAGAAGTGCCACACCAAAGGCCAGGAATAGCAAGGAACTCTGAGGACTACAAGCCCTCTGACTCTCTGAATGTCACCTGGACTTCAGGCCTGTCTGAAGTGTAGCACCCTACACTTCTTTAGCTGTCTAATCTTGAATGCCTGGGACAGCTGAATAGTTTTAAAAGTGTCAGTATTCTTGTTTTACGGAAGAAGGTGGAAACAAGCAACAAAGAATTACGAATCTGAATGCTTGTGCTCCAAAATCAGCTGAGGAGGTCCAAGGAACATGGAATACCTTTTTCAATCTAAAATTGAAGCCCTAAAAAGTGACAGTTAGTAGATCAGGGAGCACAAGCCATCCAAAGTCTCTCAGAAACAAATATCCAGTTATTCCAGAAGCTCAACTAGAAGCAATTCACTCCAACTTTCAACGCCATGCAACTAGCTGCTCAGTCAAGCCTACTTCTTTAAAGGACTGATGTGCTCTGCTCAACAAGCACATTCTTTTACTGTAAGGTACATAACTTTAAATCATACAAACTGTTCTTCAGCTGTCTTGAAGAGTAAGTGACAACAGACACTAAATAAGACTTAAAACTGCAAAATTCTACAGGCTATGAGGAACAGATTTCAGGAACCCTACAGGAGACCTGTTTCTGGCTGTTTCACCTGCTATCACTAAAAGGAAACTGCACCTAATATGAAGAAAAAGTGCTGACTTTTGGCTTTCAAAATAGAGACATTAGACAAAAATGCTAAGTTTCAGGAACCGTAACTTTTGATCGTCTTTGACAACCACAACGAAGGCATAATTTGTAACTCAAGATGGATCCTACCGTTTGTCGTTATTTCTACCACAGGCAAGGGATTCTCCTGGCTCTTTAGGGTATCTATAACTGGTCTGAGCTCATTTGTTTTCCTCCACCTTTGGATCCGACTCGACGGCACTTGGCTTGGCTTCTACTTCACAATTTTTTAAAACAGTTTTAAAGTTAATGCTCCTTCCTTAAATCTTACGTCTCTTATTTTACAGCAAGAGATGGGAAGAGACAAAGAATGGGGGAGAACTTAATGAACATACACTATCCCTACAAGAAGGTGACTGACCCACGCTCTTTGTAAGCAGGTAGTATGACTGGTACATCAGAGAACGAGACCTGGTTTACTTCGCAGATATGTCAGTTCATGTGTGATTTTTTTCCTAGGCCAGAGGAGCCCGACAGTAGGTTAATTATACCACCGGTAAGAAGAGGAAAAGCCCTCTCAACTCCACGGTTGCCAATGGAAGAGTTCTTTCAGCTCTATTTTAAGAAACTGTATCCACAACTTCCTCCTAGAGAGATGAACTCCAGCTTTGCAGGACTCAGGATATTTGTGGCAGTTTATACTCCCTCCATGTTTAGAGATCTACTTCTGATCTTAGCACCACAAACCAGCATTTCTACTCTTGCTATTTTAGGCATTTTAAAATAATCTGAGATTATCTCAAGAACCAATTAATGTTTTCGCTAGCACCTGGTCACAAAGTTGTATAGGTTTTGAGTGGTCTACTCAGGCCTCTTTCCCTCATGGGTTCTTTTATTTTTAAAGTGTAATTTTTCATATCATAAAAATTTTCAAGAACTTATGCATCATATCCCAGCAAATAAGCCTGTATTCTAAGACTTAGTTTCTTTCTGTGAAATTACTGTTGTAGAAACCGATCATGTTGATTTATCTTGAACCCAGTACTTGGTCCTTCCTAATGGGCCTCTTAACATAACTACATAGCTTCAAGCTTAGTATTTCTATAAAAATAAGGATTAGTTTGAGAAAAGGGCTTTTAGTAAACACCAATACTAAATTACATATCCTAGGTCTGTGTCTCAGATAGGTCTCCCTTAATTAGTCTCAAACAGCATTTAGGTGAACTCGACCCAATGCTGTAGATAGCTCTCTCTTAATTTGTCTCAAATAGCTTTTAGATGAACTAAACCCAATGCTTTTCTACATGACAACCCACGTAGGCAGCAAACGCAGATACGGTGTAACTTTTCCTCACTAGCCTAAAAGACAGATGTTATGCCAATAGCACATATAATGTTTAAAAACACAACTAAAGAGCACATACCCATATATGCTGCCCAATGGATAGCACGCCTGTCTTTCTTGTCAAAAGCATTAATATTGGCACCTCTAGACAAGAGTAATTTGACCATCTGGAATAAAAGTAAACACAGTTTCGTTAGAATTCAGAAGTAGAACTAGTCACAAATATCCCTTGTGATGATGCATGCCCATTTCACTCTCTCTGAGAGTCGATTTCTCCACTTGCAGTAATGAGGCACTTTAACATCATATTCTAAATACGACAATCTAACTTATCATATTCTAAATATGACAATCTGAATATCAAAGGTACTTTAATAGCACTTAATAAATAACAGGATAAAATATGACAAAAGAGTTTGCTGGGGGCATTACTACAGGCAGCTATCAATGTCCTTTAAGATGACAATTTACATCCTGATATTTTATAAATAAACACATACACACACACAAAGACACTGCTGTCAAGTTGACTTTGGCTCATGGTGACCCTAGAAGACAAAGAAGAACTTCTCCATCGGGTTTGCAAGGCTGTAATCTTTACGGAAGCAGACTGCCATATCTTTTTCCTGCACTGTAGCTGGTGTTTTCAAACTGTCAGCCTTTCGGTTATCAGCCACACACCTAACCACTGTGTCACCATGGCATCTATTTTATGGACACCTAAGTACAAATCTGGGAAGTCTAAAGCTGGACTAGTTACCAAGGGGTTTTATTTCTATTCATAGTCCAAAGTGTTATTAAAATGCAATGTATATTCCAGTCCTATAAAGGCCTTAAATTTAATTCAACACATACTTAGTGTCCACAACATGATTAAACCTAAAAGTCACTGCACAGCCTACTTACCTCATAACGTACCAAGAATAATATTTCTATTATTCCTAATCAAATTTACAACAGTTTCAAGTAGGGACACATCACATGACTAACCGCAGCAGACGCAAGTGTTCTTTACTTTTATACTTCCAAAAGCAGAGAAGACAGTGAAAAGGACCCCGAAGGCAGTAGCTCCTAGCTATGAAATTCTGGTAACAGCACTTTATTTGAGTTTCTGTATCTACACTAAAAATGTAAGACTGGAAAAGTTGGTCTTAAAGACTCCTCTAATGCCCTGTTTTGGTGTTCCCTGTCTTCTGCCTACATATAAATCCTACCACTTTACTATGAAAACACCTAGGACAGGCAATTTAGATAACAGTTTATCTTAAATTATTTTCTTTACATGGTTTTGTCACCAGGGATTTATGGACTAAATGCTGATGATGAACTACAAGAAAATGTGTTTTCTGAACTCCAGCTTCTTCAGATACTATCCCTCAGGTAGCACAACAGTTCTCTAGGCATTCAGTTCCCCCCACAATGATAGAACATACTTTTGATGTGTGGTATATAGTTGACAGTTCTAGTTTATTTCCCCAACTGGACTATAAAATCCAAGTGCAGGGTCAGGATCTGCTAAATAAATTTCTAAATTTGATAACTTATACTCTGAATTATCATGAAAAATCCTAAGAGTTTGCTAAAGGAAAAGCAAAATGAAAAAGATACGTATGTTTGCTTTTACCACAGACTCATGAATACTTAACAAAGGAAAGTTCATTGACAACTGGAGGTCAGGGGATGGGGCAGACATAGAATTAGTAATGTCTACTTATGTATCACCTACCTCACCATGTCCACTGAAAGCTGCATGATGTAAAGCAGTTCTCCCTGCTCGATCAGACACATTCACATTACTCAGAAGAGGTACCAAAGCTTCTGCACACTTGACAGCTTTATTAGCAGCAGCTATGTGTAGAGGGGTTTGCCAGTTTTTGTCTCGAGCATTAACATCTGCAGAATGCTTCAGAAGTACCTGAACTGCTTCCTGAAAAACATGGAAAGTTACAGAAGACAAGTGACTTAGAGTTTCAGAAAAAATACACATGCGTACACACACACATACAGATACACACAAATATGTATAGACAGACAAACAGAGATATAAAAGGAAGAGAATTTCCCGAGGAAACAGAAGTTCTGGTAGAACCTGCTACTAAAAAGAAGGCATTCATCCAAGAAAACAAAGTATTTTTAACTAAAAGCAATACTCAGTCATGCAAGATGCATCACGATAAAACATTCCCTTTTCCTATCTTCCCCATTAAGTGTAACAATCCCTATCAAAACACAGAATATTAATATTCTTAAAAAATTCATTTCTTGTATCTTGTATTTCCAGATAGTGAGCTGTAATTAAAACATTATTTAAAAACCACTAGGTTCCAGCCCATTAACAAAAGGAGAGAGACATAGAAGGTTTTTGCTGTGACACTATCCAGCAAAGTCAGTATTAAGGCAATTTAAGTATTTACTCCCTAAAGGGATTTGTCTCCTAGAAGTATACGAAAATTTCACAACAAAAATATAAACTAGACTCTAACCAGGATCTTAAAAAATCCAGTCTGCCGCCAACATGAAGCAGTATAATCAGAACTAAACAACAATAACAAAAATTATCCTTAAATCGATTAATTCTATCCTTAGTTAATGAATGTCTAACCATGCATGAAAATACAAAGGACTAGAACAGAATCACATGGAATTTGGGTTCTCAGCTCTGTCAGCTTAAAAAAACTGACTCTTGGTTTCATCTTGGAAGGGGGGGGAGCCTCTGTCCACCACTCTCTCAAGGCTGCTATAAAGGCACAATAAACTACTACACACGAAGACTATTACAAAGTTTAAGAGACCATAGTATGCAAAGTATCAACAGAGATTAAACAAATCTGTCTGAAGTACGGGAAATAGTTTAAGTGTGTAACAAGATTGGATAAGACTTAAGAGAGTCCCAGTAAGGTAGTAACCTGCTAAAGGAGGTCAGACAGTTAAAGACACATGGAGGACTACCCCATGACTTCACAAATTCATTCCAGTTATTTAGCCAAATCAAAACCAAACCCACTGCCGTTGAGCTGATTTTACCTCGTAACAACCCTACAGGACAAAGTAGAACTGCACCATGGTTTCAAGGATATAAATCTTTACAGAAGGAGACTGCTGCCTTCTTTCCGTCATGGAAGTGGCTGATAGGTTCAATAAGTTTACCTTTCAGTTAGCAGTCAAGAGCTTTAACTATTAGGGTTCTTTATTTGCCCAAGATAAATCTTTCTCTCTCTCTCTCTCTCTCTCTCTCTCTCTCACACACACACACACACACACACAAATATACCCAATGATGTCCGACTCGATGGCACTTGGCTGGCTGGCATGTCCAACAATGAAGTCCACAAACTTAGCTGTTTTAAACGCTACATACCTAATTGCTGAACATCAGTACGGTCACCTTTGAAGTACTTCCCTTGGGAAGCTATACACTGATGCCAGAGCCTAGTCCACCCTTCAAAGTAATTTTGGAATTCTTTCTGGAATGGCCATTGTGCATACTGGCAAGGTGGTAAGCTAGTGGGCATAACTGTATAGTTGTCTGTGAGGGAGTTTTTAGCCAGTAAACCAAATAAATATTGGAATATCCTCTTCTACTCACCTGATCTGACCCCCAATAACTTTTTTCTTTACCTGAAGATAAAGGAAATATTGAAAGGAAGACATTTGGATGACATTCAGGACATCAAGAGTAATACGACAACAGCTCTGATAGCCATTCCAGAAAAAAAGAGTTCCAAAATTGCTTTGAACGGTGGACTACGCACTGGAGTCAGTGCATAGCTTCCCAAGAGGAGTACTTCAAAGGTGACAGTTGTGATATTCAGCAACGAGGTATGTAGCACCTTTTCTAGGATGAGTTTGTAAACTTAATTGTCACACCTCATTTGTATACATATACATATCTGCTTAACCTATCCAAGAATATTCATATCATATTTATTTGTAACAGCCCCAAACCAAAAATGAAAATATCCATCATTAAGAGAATACACAAATCATGATACATTCATATAGTGGAATACTATTAATAAGAATAAACCACTGATGCACAAAATATGAATCT
The DNA here is from genome assembly GCA_028571685.1 of Heterohyrax brucei. Taxonomy (NCBI): domain Eukaryota; kingdom Metazoa; phylum Chordata; class Mammalia; order Hyracoidea; family Procaviidae; genus Heterohyrax; species Heterohyrax brucei. The sequence continues at coordinate 24,395,513 of CM053149.1, read as the reverse complement.
CAAAATTGTTATGTTGAACAAAATCAAGACACAAAAGACTACATACTGTATGACTGTATTTCTATAAAGTTCTAGAAAAGAAACAATCACTGTATTTTTAGGGAAGTAATGCTAACTGCACCCTTCCCCAACAATGAATTTTCGTAAACGTGCTACGGTAATCTTTTATTACAGCAAAACATTAACAAAATTTGGCATAGGGGAGCTTATGAAACTGTCTTGAAGTGGAGGGTAAAATTCACAAACATAGAAGGTTCATAAACATTTATCTGTGTACACACACAGTACTTGATAGTGACAGAAACTGCAACACCGATTGCCTCTGCAGACGGCGAAGACTGACTTAAAATGGGCACAAGGAAATTACCGAGGTGATGGAAATCTGTATTTTGATTACAGTAGAGGTTACAGATGTGTACATCCATCAAAAATCAGTGTACACTTAAAGTCTATATGTGTTTTATTATAAATTATACTTCAATTAAAAATACAAAGGGAGAAGACACAGATGGATATGTACTCAAAATTACATGGAAAAACATGGCAAAAGAAAAAAAAATTAGGATTTCTTGTCCTGACTCTGGTTGTGACTTGAGGGGTAAGGATGGCACTAACACTACACTAGGAAATGTTAGCAGCCATGTTAGTTTCTATCAGAAAATAGAAAATATAATAAATTTGTAATCTGACAAATTAAGAGATTACTGTAATACAGATCACCACATTTCCTTATTCATTCCCACTACGGAATTCACAATGCAAATTATACCACTGAAGTCTCTAAAGAATTTGAGAAATACTTATATTTCATTAGCAAGAAGAATAAATTATAAACCTATTCTTCTTTTGTACCACTGAAAAGCACAAATAATGCAGTTTACGGCAGGGGAGGGTACATGAGATGGTGCCTAATGAGGGCACAGTGACTAAGACTTTAGAATCAAGGTAGATGAAAGTTTCAAGGTTTGAATGCCAAGTCCACAATTTATTACTCAGAATAGATACATGCCCGATCATAAGTGTGATGACTATGACTGCGTGTCAACTTGACTGGGCCATGACTGATTCTCAGTGTTTATATGAGGTCACTCTTGGGATGGGATATGTTGTGAGTATCCAATGAGCTGAAATGGAGTTTTCTTGTATATGAGTCCTGAATCTGAATTTAAGCAGATGTTCTGGCTTTTTGCTTATTCTGGATTCTGCAGCTGGCTCCTGTTTGTCTGATCTCTGGTTTTTGTGACTTAAGCTAGCAGTTTAAGAACTGAACTTGGGATCTGTTGATTTTCACAGGCTGTGACCAAGAGCCCGTCTCTCTGGTCCCTGTCGCTATGTTAATCCGAAGCTTCTATCCTGATCCACAGACTTGGGATGTTCCAGCCTCTACAACTGCATGAGCTGTTTCTTTGATATAAATCTCTTACTCCACACATACTTATATACATGACTGGTTTTGCTTCTGTAGAGGACCCAGTTTAAGATCTCTGGTGCTGAGAGTGGTTCTAGAGAAACTTTAAGGAAGAGTTTTCTAAAGTAGTTCTCAAATCCGTTAGTCATAACGATGCTGATGACGCTGCTTCCAGCAGTGAAGAAGGCACTGCTAAACCCACGGAGAGGTGCTGACACAAAATACAAAATATCACCACCAACAGATGAAGTGCTGATAAAAGACAAGGCTCTGGGCGAATACATGCTTGATATCTTTCTAGAGTTCTGTCAGAATACAAAGTATAAGGAAGTTGGCTGGTTGCTCCTACTTTCACTAGATAATGGTGAAAACAAAAAGATGTGCTCACGGCTTCAGAGCCAAAGATCAAGTACTGCACAAATAATCTCAAGATTTCCACTTTGTTTTTAAAGAAAATCTTAACTCCTGTGGTAACAGAATTGATACTGCCCAAAACCAAACCCAGAATCTTGCTGTAAGAGTGGTAAAATTACAGCACCAGCTGAACTGTTAATCTTGAAAGGTGTCTGAAGTTAAACTGAGAGCACTGACTGGGAAGAAACGGGATCCTGAAACATAGGACAAAGACTTATGGGTAGATAAAGAGGAAGATGGAGACACTAAGCCCCTAAATTCTACCAAATCACTCCTGCCAACAAACTATTCACATCTGAAGAGATTACTTCATGTTTGACTGCTAAACCATCCCACTCCAAAAAGCCGTTAGTCTCTCTAGTCCTATCTAATGAGATTAATCCTATCCTAGAGGCCTAAGAGCCCCTGTCCAAGTCACTCACTGGGGTATCACCTGAGGCAGATGCATTATAAAACAATGCTTAATGATCACAAAACAGCTCTACATTACCTCTGCTAGCTTCTAGACCTGTAACCCAAGGCCCAGCAAACCCCAAAAGGTGAAGTACAAAACGTGACCCAAGAGGAGGTCCACTGCACTTCAAAAGAACTGCCCTGACTTTTCTAATATGTACAAACAGAAACTGGGATGATGGAAGCATGTGTGGGAATGGCTATTAAGAGTGTGGGATAATGATTCAAGGAACATAAAGATGGATCAGTTTCAGTTTATTGATATGGGACCACCAAGCAGCTTACAAAATTAGGAAAGGATTTAATAGTTGGGTTGCTGAGGCATGGATTTTGTGGTGGCCTATACCAAATCAACTGGAAGTATTTACGGAAACTGGCATGCTGTAGTGAATTTGTCAGGTGAGAACCACAGATTCACATATGAAGCGCCCAGAAGACACACCTTTTACCACAACTGGGAGGATCAAAGAAACCCTGGCGGTATAGTGGTTAATTAAGAGCTACAGCTGCTAACCAAAAGGTCAGCAGCTGGAATTTACCAGGCGCTCCTTGGAAGCCCTCTAGGGTAAGGCAGTTCTGTTCGTCCTTTAACGACTCTATGATTTGGAAATCAATTTGACCACAATGGTGTTGTTTTTTTTTCCATGACAAAGGGATTTGTATATAGAGCTCCAGCATCCCTGAAGACTGCTGTGATTGCTATTTTATGTAGATCAGATGTGACAGCGGGACCTCATGACAGTAATGGCCAAGTGGCTGTGTTAATTGGACAAAGATAAGACTATAGGAGTTACAGTATCAGACAGGAGAGTCACAGCAGTAATCAGAATAACCTGACTTATATGGGCTTGTGGAGCTGTCTATTTAGCTCTGGTGTCCCCATAACTGAAACAGACAGGAGAGCTACTATTTACTTTATCTGCACAAATGCAAGAATTTTAGGTCAGGTGAATAGCAGCCTAACTCAAATTACCAGAACAGAGAGTCACAGTCCCTCACTCAATTCCCAGACTTGAGTCAGTCTGAAGACCTACAATCCTCTGAATGAAGAGGGAGGCTTGGTGTCCTTGAGGAGGGACTCCAGTACACTGCCAAAAATTCTCACTGTTAATTTTTCTCCTATTCTTCACAAAAGGGATCTATGGCCTTTTTTAACAGAGATGGTTCATTTGGAAAAAGGAAATAACCAGATTACTGGATACTGGCTCTGAAGTGACACTAATTCCAGGAGCCCCAAAACATCACTGTGGCCCACCAGAGTGGGGGCAGGTTATTGGTGGAGTCTTGGCTCCATCTCACAGTATATCCAGTGGGTCCCTGTAGTGATTTCCCCAGTTCCAGAATGTACAGGTGGAATAGATACATTCAGCAACTGGCAGAACCCTCATACTGCATCCCTTGACAAATGGAGTGAGCGCTACTATGGTAGAAAAACCAAGGAGAAGCCATCAGAACTGCCCCTATCTAGGAAAATAGTAAACCAAAGGCAATGCCACATTCCTGGAGCGACTGCAGAAATTACTGCCATCATCAAGGACTGGAAGGATGCCGGAACAGTGATTCCCACCGTATCTCCACTCCACTTGTCTATCTGTTCTGTGCGCAAAACAGATGAAGCCTGGAGAAGGGATAGTGAATTACCAAAAACTCAACCAGGTGGTGACTCTCACTGTAGCTGCTGTTCCAGACAGAATTTCAAATTAATACATCCGAGCAAATTAATACATCTCTTGGTATTTGATATGCAGCTACTGATCTTTTTCTCTGTATCTGTTTCAAATGACCATCAGAAGCAGTCTGTCTCCAGCTGCTACGACCAACAACACATCTTAAGCTGCCTACTTCATGGCTGTATCAACTCTCCAGCCTTATGTCATAATTTCATCCACAGAGACTGTGATCACTTTTCCCTTCCATAAGACATCACACTAGTCCATTACATTCACTGATGACATTATGCTATTGAACGTAGTAAGGAAGAAGTGTCAGTGACTCTAGCCTTATTAGTCAAACATTTGCATGCTAAACAGTGTGGGAATTAATCCCCAAAAGTTCAGGTACCCTTCACCTCACTGCAATTTCTAGGGGTCCAGTGGTATGAGGCATGTGGAGATACTCCCTCTAAAGTAAAGAATTAGTTATTACACCTGGCTACTCCCACACCTAAAATGTAGGCACAATGCCATTTAGCATCTTTGTGTCTTGGCAGCAACATATAATTCCGGCCTAATACATCAAGTGACTCAAAAAAGCTGCTAGTTTTGAGGGGGGTTCAGAGTAAACAGAAGGCTCTGCAATAGCTTCAGGCTGTTGTGCAAACTACTCTGCCACTTGGGCCATATGATTAGCTGATCCATTGGTGCCTGAAGTGTCCAGAGCAGACAGAGATGCTATTTAGAGCTTTCAGTGAGCCCCTGCTGGTGAATCACAGTGCAGACTCCTAGGATTTGGGAGCAAAGCCCTGATATCCTCTGCAGATAACTACTCTCTTTTTAGGAAACAGCTTTGGGTTTATAACTGGGTCTTGGTAGAAACTGAATGCTTAAACACAGGACACCCAGTTACCATGTGGCCTGAACTGTCCATAAAAAACTGACTCACTAATGAAGTTAGACAAGCACAGCAACACTCCATCATTAAATGGAAGTGGTATATATAAGATCAGGCCCAAGCAGGACCTGAAGGCACAATGTAAGTTGCAGAGGAACTAGTAGCCCAAATGCCCATGGTCTCTACTGTAACATTACATTTCTCATCCATACCTATGGCCTGTGGGGAGTTTCTTATGGCCAGTTCATTGAAGAAGAGAAAACCTGTGCCTGGTTGACAGAGGCTTCTGGGAGATATGCAGGCATCACTAGAAAGTGGACAGTGGGCAGCAAAAGCCTTACAGGACCTCACTGAAGGGCAGTGGTGAAGAGAAACCCTCACAACAGGCAGAACCCTGAGCAATCTACCCGGTTGCTCAACTTGCCTGGAAGGAGAAATGGCCAGATGTGTGACTGGATACTGATTTGTAGGCTGTGGCCAACAGTTTGGCTGGATGGTAAGCGGACTGAAAGGTATACGACTGGAAAATTGGAGACAAGAATTTACGGGGAAGAGGTAAGTGGACAGATCTTTCTGAATGGGTCAAGAAGAGAAGACCTTTGTGTTTCATATGAATGCTCATCAAAGGTTACCTCAGCACAAGATGATTTTAACAAGTGGACAGGATCATATGTTCTGTGGAAACCAGTCCTTCTCTTTCCCCAGCTACTTCCATAATTGCTCAACGGGCTCATGAACAAAGTGGCCATGGTAGCAGGGATGGACACAGTGCATGGGCCCAGCAATGTGGACTTCCACTCACCAATGCTGACTTGGCTACAGCCACTGCTGAATGCTCAATCTGCCAGTAGCAGAGGCCAATAATGAGTCCCCAAAATGGTACCATCTTGAGGTGATCAGCCAGCAATAAGGAGGGCAAGTTGATTATACTGGACTACTTCTATCACGGAAAGGACAGAGTTTTTTGTCCTTACTGGAAAAGACACTTACTATGGACATGGGTTTACTTTCCCTGCACAGAATGCTTCTTCCAAAACTACCTTTTGTGGACTTGCAGACTGCCTTATCCACCATCATGGTATCCCACACAGCACTTGCTTCAAAGGACTCATTTCACAGCAAAGGAAGTGTGGCAGTGGGATCATGCTCACAGAATTCACTAGTTTTATCATGTTCCCTATCATCCTAAAGAAGCTGGCTTAAGAGAACGGCCTTCTAAAGACAGAATTACAGTGCCAGATAGGTGGGACTGCCTTGCAGGATTGGGGCAATGTTTTCTAGGAGGCTGTGTCTGATACATGGTGGTGTTTCTCCCACAGTCAGAATTTGTGGGTCCGGGAATCAAAGGGTGGAAATGGGAACAGCACCACTCACTATTACCCCTAGTGATCTACTTGCAAGACTTTTGCTTCCTGTTGAGAGGTCTCAGTTGCAAAGCAGGGAATGTTCCACCTAGATATACACCATTGATTTCACTGAACAAGAGGCTAGGGAATGCCACCTGGCCACTTTGGGCTCCTTATGCCTCTGATCAATAGGTAAAGAAGGCAGTTACCATCCTGGCTGGTGTGATTGATCCTGATCCCCAAGGGGAAAGTGGGCTGATACTATGTAACAAAGGTAAAGAAGAGTATGTCTGGAATGCAAGAGATCCCTTTGGACATCTCTTAGTACTGCTATGCCCAATGATTAAAGTCAACAGAAAACTAAAGTCCCAGTTCTGACATGACTACTAATGGCCCAAACCCTAAGGAATGAAGGTCTGGGTCACTCCACCAAGCAAAGAACCATGACCAGTTGAGGTACTTGCTGAGGGCAAAAGGAATATAGAATAGGCAGTGTGAGAAGGTAGTTCTAAGTACCAGTTATGGCCCCAGATGACCAACTGCAGAAATAAGGACTATAATTATTATGAGTATTTCTCTGCTTTATACATACGCATCAAACATTTCTGTTTTATTCACTTATAAGATGTAAACAGGGCTAGTATGTTTTCAGTAGTACGTGTGTTCCTTGTATCATGTTAAGTCCAAGTACGACTTTATAATTGTCTTAAATATTATATATAGCATAAGGAGATGTACAGATGTGCCAAGCTGACAAAGGGTTGACTACGATGGCTAAGACTGTTGTATGTCAATCTGGCCAGGCCATGGTTCTCAGTGTTTGTACGTGATCAACTTCATGATGCTATCCACTGTGAGTAGCCAGTCAACTGAAAGGGAGTTTCCTTGAGCACGTGGCCTGCATCTGACTATAAGCAGCCATTCTGGCTTTCTGCACACTTTGGATCCTGTAGCTGGCTTCTGCTCTTTCATCTGCTGACCTCGGGTTTGTTAGCCCTTGTGTCTACATCAGTCAGGAGATTCACAGACTCGGGACACTGCAGTCTCTATAGCCGCACGAGTCTTTTCCTCGATATAAATCTCTATCTACATATATTTATATGCATTACTGGTTTTGCTTCTTTAAAGAATACAGCCTAAGACAATAAAGGGATGGCTTAACAGCCAATAGCTGTGATCTTTGGAAAATTCAGAGAAAACTACAAAAATCTCCAGAGACTGGAAACATGGAAACACACACACATACACGCACACTCTTTTACAAAGCACAATTAATGTGCCTGATGTTACATCACAGTAAGCCAAGCCAAGCCATCACAGTAAAGTTATAGCTATTATCAGCTGATATAAACATTTAGAAAACAATGCAGGGAGAACCAAGGACAAACATGGTTCACTAATGACAATCACCACAGCAGCCTCAATTCTAATTTTCCAGTTACTAGCATGTACAAGAAATGCTGCCTTGATTTCAAAACAGCTAAGTACATACCCCAAGACAGATACTTAAGTACAATTTTAAAATATGGGGTGATGACAAAAGGTTAAATGCCTGTACCCCAGGTATTTAACAGCTCGGAGTCAATCTACAAGAGCCTCCAGAGTACTGGCTCTGTCCTTTTCAGCAACTGTCACCACAGATTTGACGGAAGCCACAAGAAAAAGAAGGGCTAACACATGTGCAGGTACAGGCAGTCCCTACTTTTACATGCAACTCAGCAGACTGCATAGCTACAAACCAGGCTTCCAACTAGTTTGCATCCCTGTTGAGGATTTGCATTTTCACCCCAGAGAGATAGAATCAAAACCTACATTTTAACAAGATCCCCAGATGATTCTTAAGCTGTGAGACCCACTGCTCTACAACTGGTTCTTTGAACTGGTATCTAACTAGTAGCATTAGTATATCTGGGAATAATGCAAATTCTCCAGCAGGGGTTAAATTCAGAACTAAAGGTCTGAGGCCTTGTTACTAACCAACTCCTGTAAAGACTATTACAGTACACCATACAGTGGTTCATGGTAAAAAAACAGGTGTACTTTGTGAGGTACATCAAAACACTGTTACATTTTAGTATACTGAAGTGTTTCTTTAACGTTTTTATGGATAGAAAGGTACACTATATACTAAAACAAACACCAAACTAATTGATGTTAGTTACAAACAATACCCAACTGTTCCAGCTTATTACAAATTTGACTTAGAGACAAACTTAGGAATGGACTTTGTTTGTAATCCAGGAACTGCCTATAAACATAAAGCCTGGGAGGACTGCTAATATCTCACATGACAACAGAACTCAAATGTTTAACTCTTGGGTTTAGGTAAAAAAGTAAATTGCATACCCTCCAGAGAATCTAGCACTGCAGTGTGGCTTAAAAACAAACAAAACCCCCCACCACTACTGAGGAATTGATTTGTTCAGAAGAATCCTCAGCACTTCAGACAGCTGAACTGCATGCTACATTTGAAAAACAACAGTTACAAATCAGAGAGCCAGCCAACAGGACAAAGTGTAAAACCCATGTCACTGGAATGTTTGACTTAAACATCTTCTCAACTCAGGTTCACTGAAGAAATTGAGCCTTAAAGCATTCATACATGTGATGAATTATCTGCTCTCCCAGGCATGAATAATGGTGCTACCTACATACATCCTTGGGAGAACTGAGAAATGGGTCATTCGAATCATCCTGTGTAAGGCTTACTTCTCTTCATGCTATTTCAAAAACATAATGGGGGCAATAAAAAGAACATCAGTGATACAGTCACTGATACTGATTGGCAGTCTGACCATACCAATTAGAATAAAAAATACAAAATTCTGTGAAGCTGAATCATTCCGTATATACCACAAAATGCACACAAATATGTAAAAAGAGAGAAGAAAGCAGGAGAAAAACACAACATCACTGAAACTGATAATCTTGATTAAGTTTTCTGGCTATCTTGATAACTATGAGATTTTCTTTTAGAAAGAAGAATCCTCAGGGCTCACAAAAGTTTTATTCTCATGGTATGGTCACATTATATTGCCCTTTACCATAATCCTACACAGAAAGTGTACTGGTACTACACATCCTCAAAATTTTTAGTCTGAAGAGCAGACTGAAGCTTTACCTACCACCGAGCATCATGATTTATTTATTTATTTGTAAATCAACAGTGAAGTCTCTGTGTGAAACTTGCCATTTTTCTCTAATATTAATTACTTTAGGAACTTTGGTTCTGTTTCACAATAATGTACAAATAAAGTTTCTTTTCTGAATATTTAATCTGGCAAAACTCAATGGAGTTTTAATAGTCATATTCCCGAGAGTCACACTGAAAAATGAACAAATATACTAATAAGTTCCACTGATAACATTTATCTTGTGTAAATGTTTTTATTAAAAAAAAAAAAGAAAAATCCTTAAAGAAGGTTAATTATATTAAGAACACTTTCATGGAAATTCAGAGTTCAAAGTATTTTACTACATTTTAGTTTTCATGACAGCCCTGTCATTTAGCCACAATAATACAGCTAGAAAGTGACAGGTGCTATCTGAAGCCAACTTCTCCCAATTCAGGCTCCCTGCTCCTTCAATTTTAGCATACCAAGGACCCAGATTTGAGTAAGATATGTGCCTGAGGGTGCCCACTGTGCCATCTCTCCTTTTCCCCTCCAGGAGGCCAGAGTGCACCAATGCCTCTGTTATACTGCAGGGTCTGCAATCTTCCCAGGCACTGTTTCATTCCACTTCCCTTCAGTGGCCCAGTTCTCAGTCTGGGTGTAAATAGTAAAGAGGAACCGCGAAAAAACATGAAGATGCAGAGGCTCCCCGATTTCTCTTCAGCTAAAAAAACTCTCCTGAGGTACCAGTTAAGAGTGCCCTTTCCTTCTCCAGGACTCCTAGCCCTGTTACAGACAGCAGGAAAAGGAGCTACAGTTCAGAGGTACTGCTATGGCTCTCATGGTTTGGATAACTAAGGAAACGCTGGACTAACACTAATTCTCTCTGTCTCTCTGTCTCTGTCTCTCTCTCTCTCACATACACACACACACTTTACAGTCTAAGTTATTTTTTTTTAAAACTTGAAACGAGCATCAAGTATCCTAAGCAAAAGGAGCGCTTCCAGTACACTGCAGTTTTGCAGAAGAATCGAATAGTTCCAAACATAGTAAAAGGACAGAGTCTGGGCTCTCATTTTGTCTTTGCCATGTGACAGCTGCTCGTTTCTGGCAAATCATGCAACTTCACAGTTTCCTCAGCTACATAATAAGTGATATGAAAAATAGCTACTGCCATGAGGATTAGAAGATACAAAAATATACAAATACTTGGCAAATAATAGTTCTCCAAGGAGTGAGTTATCTTGAGCGGCCAACAACATAAACGGCTATACATAAGGAAGAAGTGTTCTTCCTTGAAGACACTTAACATATTTTAGTTCTGTTTTAAAACTAACGTCACTGTAACTAATCTTTACTATTTCAATTAGTTATTACATAACTGCAATCAAGCAATTCCTTGAACACTATCTGCAGAACCTCTGTAACATGTCTATGAGGTTATCATGAACCAGCAGGGAAGATCTCTGAGGAGGATTTTACAAGATATAAAAACAACTTCTCTCTTGCAGGACGGATGAAAGATTTTCTACCCTGTTACTTCCAACTCTCCAAGAGGCCTTATTCAGTTACAAAAGGTAAAATAGAACAAATAATTTGGTTTATACAAATTCTATAGTAAAATAACCAGTCTGTGTTTTCAGTAGTTTTGTTCTCTGAAAACACAGAATTTGAATATGGACTCATTACTAGCCTGGTTTATTCATGTTTTTATATACAATATATTTACTAAGAAAAATTTCATACCTCACTACAAGATGCAACTGCTCTGTGTAAAGGTGTCAACCATTTGCTGTCTTTGGCATTAACTCTAGCTCCTGCAACAAGAAGAAAAAAGTAAATTGAAATATCTTACAGAAAATATTTTTAATAAATCTTCTTAATAATGTTTAAATATAGTCCAAATTGGATAAAATGACAAAAGCAGTAATTCAATTTTTATTTTTCCTGCTAATAAATTACACTTAAATCACAAAATTATTCTTTTCTGTTAATTGATATATTCATCCAATAATGTATTAGCTCTTTCTGTTAAAATAAAAGAAACATTATTTTATATATAGACTATAAAAGCCACCTTTATACAGAGCATACTCAAGGTAAAAATCAGATTTCACTTTAGAATATGTGTTTAAAATACTAAATACTTCAAATAAATTAACATAAGAATACTGAGGGATAAAATAGAGCCTTCCTCTAGGTCTTTATCACATTTCTTTACTAACGAGTGTATTATGTCATAAACAGTATCAAATTAGTTCTTTGGTGAGGATTAAAAACCAATTAATACTGTAAAGTTATTGTATAAAATGGATACAATGGCTTTAAACAAAAACAAACGAACAAAAAACCAAACCCAACGCTACTGAGTCATTCCAACTCATGGTGGACAGAGTACAACTGCCCCCCACAGTTTCCAATGAGTGCCTGGTGGATCTGAACTGCTGACCATCTGGGTTAGTAGCTGTAGCTTTTAACACTACCCCACCAGGGTTTCCACAATGACTACAGATACAGGGTAAAAAACATGAGAAAGAAGAAAATGAAGCAACCCATGTTTTTCTGGGTTATAACAATGGTTCAAAGAAGGAATATGTTTTTTAAATTACATCAACTACATACAGTCCTTTAAAAATCAATGGACAAAAATTACACTTACCAGAATATATATTTAGTAACATAAAAAGTGCATTAGATAATTTGAATGAGGGAAAAAATATGTATGCCCTCCCTAAATAAAACTCACTGCTATGACACCCAAATCCCAACCAAACAGAAGCAGCACATGGTAAAATCATTTTCTATCTCAGTGGAGGATAAAAAGGCCTGGCTCTTAGACATGCAGAGAAGCTGGATTTAACAGGTCCTCCACTGTAAGCAATCCCCTAGGTTATTTTATAAGTCTTCTTCTTTTTCAAAAAACATGAGTCTTAACTTGCTAATGAGAAAGGATTTTACCTCATTTCCCAGAAGAAGAAATGCACGCACAGCAAACAGCACAAAAGCACAGTAAATTATGGTAACACGCAGGCTAGAATGCAGACTTCCTAACGCTTATATTCGCTCTGTGTTTTCAGTGTGAGACTCCAAGACATAATCAAATACAGTGACTCTAGGTTACGGTTCTGTTAATTACCAGCCAAGGGTCTCCAACTGTGTGATTCTCCTGAATCCAAATTTCTTCACGCAAAAAACAAATCTCGTAACACCGTGCTATGAAGATTAACATATAAACATACCTAGCACACAGAACACAGCTCGGTGAGAGGTAAATTTAAAAGTCTTGAACAGGAGATAAAATAAATTGGAAGCGTAAGAATCATCCATACAATGCAGCTGTTGAAATTCTGAGAGTAGCTGAGTTCTCTGGGGGCAAAGAGGACATTTAAAGAATTCAGAAACAATACAAGAACTTTCAAGAATGTTCAGAGTTAGGCTTTGGAAAAAGGAAAGGAAAACAACAATAAAAAAGAAAAAAATAGCCACCAAGAGCTGTATATTCATATGATAAACATCTGAACAACCACTGGCCAGGCACTGTGCAGACCAAGTTGGTTAAGGCTGCCTTGAGCCAAGTGGACATTCTGTTGTTTTTGTTTTGGGAGGAAGTAAAACGCAGATAATACAAACATTCGAAAAATTTTATGGTTAGAAAGCAGGCACCACAGAGACAGTGACACGGCAATGCACAAGTGGGTCTGTCATTCTTCCCCTTATCCGAAAGGGGCTTCAGTGGTTCCCTATAACTCCTGTTACACTTTCTATAACTTCATACTGATATGCACGTAACGTACATGTTCACTGAAGCAGGGCAAGCTCTGGCAGTAAAGCCTGAGGGTAGCATCCTAGATGGACAAAGCCTGAGAGAGGAATCAAGCCTAATAAATGGCCCTCAGCACAGACACTAACAAAAGAACAAAATGTGGTTGTCATGGTAAAGCCCTTCGTGTACTGATACAGGAAGATGTGAGCTATATATATACATTTACTGTACACGTATAACATACAGTAGCAACACTAAGACATTAACAGCACTGGTTACTTACGTGTTTGGCTTTATGACAGAATGCACTAAGAACTGGGCAGAAGGGGTCTTGGGCAGAAAGCTAAGCTTGGTGTATACTGTGTACCTTTATTGTTTTTTTAAAAAAGTATTTTTATTCTCCACAGTACTGAAATACTGACTTTTCAAAAAATGAAATATATTATGCAGAAATAAAAGGAGAAGTCACAGAAAATATTTCAAAAAAGTGGTATTGGATACCAAAGGAAAAATTGTAAAGTAGCTAGAAATTGGGTAAAGGTACATTTTTATCTTTCTTTCAAATATAGGTTGTTGGACTCAAAACCGGATAGGAAAACTGCTACTTTAATGACACATTTCAGACCCTGTTGGCCTCATTCTGTAACCCTAAGTTACACTAAGTCCTGTCTCTCCCGCCATCTTTTTTTTTTAAATAATAAAGTTATTTATCAAAAAAGAGTCACTACAACCAAGAAATTCACTAATGACTGACAGAAGATACATCATATTACAATTTGTTACCAACAAAAGATTTTATAAAACATTTGGCTTGTTCTTTTTAGACTGCAGATACTTATCAGGAGGAAGATGAGCATAATGGTATTTCAGACATCTGATCATAATCTCTTAGAAGACATTTATCTTTTATTAACTACGTGTTTCTTCTAACAGCATTCATCAACCTTTTAATTCCTTAGAAATCAGATATAAAGTATCCAAGAAATGTGTTGGGCTATCTATCTTTGAGGGTATCAACAGAACAAACATCCACCACACCATCACCTGAGTGTTACGTGCTTTGCATATTTACAGACAAATACAGCATGGCAATATATACCATAAGAGCAGCAGCTCCCATAAAGTGAAAAGCAGTGCAAGAGAACAGAAGTGGTAGTACATCTGAGCCAGTCCAGACCCCAGAGCCAGGCTCATGTGAGCTCTTTGAAGGTAACCACCTCTTGGAAGGTAACCAGACCTCTTTTCTATAACCACCACCAGCTGTTATTGAGTCTGTATCAACATATGTATGTGTGGCAACCCCACGTGTATCAGAGTGTAATTGTGCTCTCCACGGTTTTCCATGGCCAACTTTTTGGAGGTACACTGCTAGGTTCTTTCTGCAGTGCCTCCATGTGGCCTCAAACTTCCAACCTTTTGGTTGGCAAGCTGAGCACAGAGCTACAAATGAGTCATATGCTCAAACATCAAACACATAGTAATAGAGATGACATTTCAGAGTATAGTTAAATAATTTGCTGGCTGAAAACTAGCAATTATATGTTGTAATCTTAAGCAAAAACCATATTAGTGCTTTGCAAACATCAGAAAAGTGTGACAAAAAGTTTTAATTATTGTTTCTAATTATCACAAAACACAAATTTCTTTCTAAAAAGCCATATAACTTACACCTTATAGACAAGTGTTTTTTAAACCATTAGTATGTTGTTTTTTAAGATGTCATTGAGTTGGTTCCGATTCAGAGTGACCCTCTGTACAAAAGAAAGAAACACAGTCTGGTCACGTGTTAGTTACCCTCACAACTGTTACTATGCTTCAGTCCACTGTTGAAGCCACTGTGTCTTCCTCTTTGTGGCCCACCATCTCATTTACCATGGATGACGTCCTTATACAGAAATTGATTCCTCCTGATAACATGTCCAAAGTATGTGAGAAACAGTCTCCCCATCCTTGCTTTTAAGAAGCATTGTGGCTATATTTCTTCTAAGAAAGATGTGGTCATTCTTTTCACAGGTGGTGATATGTTCAATATTTTCATCAACATTCTAATTCAAAGGTATCAATTCTTCTTTGATCTTCCTTACTTATTGTCTCCCTTTCACACACAGATGAGGTGACTGAAAACACAACAGCTTAGGTCAGGTGCACTTTAGTCTTCAAGATGATATTTTTGCTTTTTAAGACTTAAAAGTGATCTTTTGCAGCATTATTTGCCCCATACTATATGTCGTCTGATTTCCTGATTACTGCTTCTATGTGTATCCAAGAAAAATGAAATCCTTTATGATTTGAATCTTTTCTCCATTTATTGTCAGTCCAGTTGTGGGGATTCTTGTTTTATGGTGAAGTGTAATCCTTACCAAAGGCTGTGGTTTCTGATCTTCATCAGTAAGAGCTTTACGTCCTCTTCACTTTCAGCAAGCACAGCTCTGTCATACAAATAATGCAAGCTGTTAATGAGTATTTCTCCAATTCTGACACCTCATTCTTATAGTCCACCTTCTCAGCTTATTTGCTCGGCGCACAGATTTAGTGAGTATGGTGAAAGGATACAATCTCAACACAGATCTTTCCTAGCTGTAAATCATGCAGTGTCCTCTTGTTCAGTTCAAACAACTGCCTCTTGGTCTATATACAGGATCCTCATAAGCACAAGTAACCATCCAGGAATTCCTATTCTTTGTAATGTTATCCATAACTTTAATGGCCCACAATGTCATATGCCTTTGCATAGTCAATAAAACATGGTTAAATGTTTTTCTAGCATTCTTTGCTTTCAGCCAGGATCCATCTGACATCAACAATGTCAGATGCTTCATCATTCTCTTCTGAATCTGGCCTGTATTTCCAGCAGTGTCCCGTCGATATACTGTTGCAGTAACTTCTGAATGATCTTCAACAAAATTTTACTTGTATCTGTTATTAACAATACTGTTTGATAATTTTTACATTTGGTGGTGTTATCGTTTTTGAGAATAGGCAAAAATATTGGATCTCTTCTAGATGGTTGGCCAAGTAACTGTCTTCCAGATTTCTTTATAGATGAGTGAGCACTTTCAGTGCTGCATCCATTTGCTGAAACATCTCAGTTTGTATTCTACCAATTCCTGAAGCCTTGTTTTTTAGCCAATGCCTTCAGCGCAGCTTGGATTTCTTCTTTTAGTACCATCAGTCCCTCATTACATGCTACCTCCTGAAATGGAAGAGTGCCAGCCATTCTTTACGGTATGGGAGCACTACGTATTCCTTCCACCTCGTTTTGATGCTTCCTGCATCATTTTGCATTTTCCCTGGAAGAACTCTTCAAAATTCTAACTCAAGGATTGAATTTTTAATTCCATTCTTTCAGCTTGAGAAACAGACAAGAGTGCTCTTCCCTCTTGGCTTTCTATCTCCAGGTCTTTGCAAATGTCACTGTAATATTTACTCTGTCTTCTTGAGCTGCCCTTTGTAACTTCTCTTTAATTCTTTCAATAAAGGATTACACACCACAGCCGGCTGTGGTTTATACTCGGAATGCAAGGGTGGTTCAGCGTTAAGACTGATCAGTCAATGTGATACATCACATTAATTTAACTAAGAGCCCTAGCTGGGCAACGATTAAGCCCTCTGCTGTTAACCAGAAGGCCAGCTGTCTGAACCCTGAAAAGGGAGAAAATTCCTGGTTGGTAATCTGCTCCTACAAATAATGCAGCCCAGAAAACTCTGTCATGCAGGGTCATTATGAGTTAAAAGTGACTCAACAGCACACATCTACAGAATCAACCAAACCAAACCTACCAGATTAGCTCGCTGCTGTCGGGTGGATTCTGACTCAGAGAGCAGAACCGCCCCCATAGGGTTTTCAAGGAATGTATGGTAGATTCGAACTGCCAACCTTTTGTTTAGCAGTCGCATCTCTTAACTACTGTGCCGCCAGGTTCCAACAAGAGGACCAAGGAAAAGAACTACATGATCACCTCAATCGATACAAAAAAGGAATCTGATTAAATCTAACCTTTTATAATAAAAACAGTCAACAAACTAGACACAGAAGGGAAATTCTTCAATATGTCAATGGGTATTTATGCAACACCTACAGCTAACATTATACTCAATGGAGAAAGCCTGAAGCTTTCTCTCTAAGATCAAGAACATGACAAGGATGCCTGATTTCACCATTACTTTTCAATTACTGGACTGGAAGTTCTTCCCATAGCAATTAAGTAATAAAAAGAAATAAAAGGTATCTAACCCAGAAAGAATGAATTAAAACGACATACATGAAGGGACCGTTTTTTAAAGTAAAAAGTTACTTACAGGGGCCAGAAGTAAGATTTCCAGAATTAGATAAAAGTCTAGCTCCTCTGGAGATAAATCAGAAGGTAGCTGAAAACAACAAACCCAGCTCAGTTATTCCCACCAGTCTACGCTGGGCTCTGTGCAGTTGGAGAGGTCTGCCAACTCACGAGGTGACAGTCAGGGGTTAGTGAAGGAATTCAGTAGTAGAGACACCTGTGATCTAATAATGGCCCTGTACTAGTTATTAGAGGGACAGTCATCTGTTAGTCATAATCCCTGCCTTGTGTATATACTTGATGACGAAGGGCTGGGGGCACAGCAGCACCAGTTGAAACCACTCACAGAAAATTGTTTCTGTAAAGTGAATTCTAGAGTCAGGCGTTCAAGTCAGGGGCATTCCATTTGATTCCTGGCTTCACTCTGCTACATAAATTACCTGTTTTCTCCCTAATCTAGTCAATCACTAAACCAGCTGCCATATTTTCATATAGAATTAGAGTTTTCAATGGCTGTGACCTTCAAAAGCAGATCACCCTGTCTTCTGAGGCTCCTATGGGCAGATGTTAAATGCTAAGCTTCTGATCAGTAGCCCAGCACTTAATTTTATCTGTACCACCTAAAGACTCCAATCAGTCACCAAGTTCTGTTAATTTTTACATTTTTGTAGATTTTGTAACCTCGTTTACAAAGAATTTGTGCTAAACGATGCCTACAATCCATTTCAGTTACAACATGTTGTCCTATTCTGAAATAACTAGAACAAATTATTTCATACTTGTAAAATACTTTACCTTACTTTAAGGTCAAAAAGATCAGGTACTATCTTTAAAATCTAGACCTGAGGTCTTCACACTACCACCCAGAGGCTGCCAACCAGCTATTTTGTAAATCAAGTTTTACTGGAACACAACCAAGCCTTTTCATTCATGTATTGTCCATGGTGGCTTCCGTGCTTTATAGTGCAGCTGAGCAATTGCTTGAAAGTCTGTATGGACTTACCCACCACAAAAGTAAAAAATATTTACTACATGGCCCTTTACAGGAAGGGGGGAAAAAAGGGCAGCCTCTAATTTGGGCTAAGCAATTGACAGCAGGTGCTACTAAAGCTATTTTTATTTCATATGTTTTTCATAGCTACAAATAATTCTACTAATCAATATTAAATGATTCAGGAAACATTAAAAAAAAAAAGATGGAAGGAATAGAGTCACTATAGCAAAACGAACTGGACAACATTTGACCACTTCAGGAGTCAGTAAATGATCAGGTACCAATGTTACTGAAGGAAGAGGTTCACACTGTACTGAAGGCACTGGCAAAAAGAAAGGCTCCAGGAATTAGCAGAATACCAAGTGAGATGTTTCAGCAAACAGATATTTATATTATATATTTATATATATATATTATATTTCCATAGCCTCATCTATGGAAATTTGCAAGACAGCTACTGGCCAACTGACTGGAATAGATTCACATTTATGCCTATCCCCAAGAAGGGTGATCCAACCAACTGCAGAAAATATCAACCAACACCATTAATACAACATGCAGGTAAAATTCTGCTGAAGATCATTCAAAAATGGCTGAAACAGGGTATCCACAGGCCAACTGTCAGAAGGTCAAGCTGGATTCAGGAGAGGACACAGAACCAGAGACATCACTGCTGATGTCCCATGGATTCTGGTTGAAAGCACAGAATACCAGAAAGATGTTTACCTATGCTTTATCTAAATGCAAAGGCATTTGACTATGTGGATCAAAACAAACTATGGCTAATATTGTGAAGAATGGCAATTCCAGGACACTTAATTGTGCTCATGAGGAACATGTACATAGATCAAGAGGCAGTCGTATGAACAGAACAAGACAACACTGCAGGTTTTAAAGCTGGGAAAGGTGTGCATCAGGGCTGTAACCTTTTATCATACGTATTCAATCTACATGTTGAGCAAATAATTCGAGAAGCTGGACTATATGAAGAACAACAGGGCATCAGGGTTGGAGGACGACTCATTAACAACCTGCGTTAGGCAGATAACACAACCTTGCTTGGTGAAAGTGAAGAGGACTTGAAACATTCACTGATGAAGATCAAAGATCACAGTGTTCAATACAGATTACATCTCAACATAAAACAAAATTCACGACTGGATTAATAAGCAACATCACATGATAAATGGAGAAAAGACTGAGGATGTCAAGGGTTTCATTTTACTTGGATTCACAATCAGCATCCATGGAAGCCAACAGTCAAGAAATCAAAAGACACACTGCACTGAGCAAACCTGCTGCAAAAAGACCTCTTTTAAAGTATTGAAAAGCAAAGATGTCACCCTGAAGACCCAAACCAAAGTGCTTCCCATAGCCTCATGTGCAGGTGAAAGGTGAAGAATGAACAAGACTGAAGAAGAATTCATGTCTTTGAATTGTGGTGTTGGTGAAGAATATGGAAAATACTAGGGACTGCCAAAAGAATGAACAGATCTGTCTTGGGAGTACAAACAGAATGTTTCTTAGAAGCAAGGAGATGGTGATACTAATTCTCACATACTTCATGTATGTGATCAGGAGGATCAGTTCCTAGAGAAGGACATCATGCTTGGCAAAGTAGAAGACCAGTGAAAAAGATGAAGATCCTCAACAAGAATCAGGATTGTCAGGATAGTACAAGATGAGACAGGGTCTCACTCCTATTGTACACAGGGTCACCAGGAGTTGGAACCACTTCACAGCACCTGCCAGGGACTGGACTGTGTGCCCCCAAAAATGTGTGCAGAAATTTGACTAGCATGATTCCTGGTATTGTGTGACGTTCCCTTATGTTGTAAAACCTGCCTCTATGAGTTAATGAAGGAGGATGGATGGCAGTTGTGTGCCAAGTAGAGGGGAGGAGGAGCACTCAATGTTTTAGACTATTTTGTGCCTTGGTGCTTATCTCTTGAAATACAAAAGAAAGAAGCTAGCAGAGGGAGTTGGGGAACTCATACCACCAAGTGCTGGGAGCAAGGTGCATTCTTTAGAAAGGACCTGGAGTTCCTGCATGTCAAGAAGCTTCTAGTCCACAGGAAGAGCGGTAACAATGACTTTCCTCCAGAGCTAACAGAGAAAGACCTTCTCTGGAGCTGATGCCCTGAATTTGGACTTTCAGCCTACTGGACTGTGACAGAATAAAATTTATCTTTTAAAAGCCATCTACTCGTGGTTCCGTTACAGCAGCACAAGACAGCTAAGAAAGCATCTAACAAAAGCAACAACAATTATTTTGTAAAATGTATTTGTAGAGAATGGTCCTCTTCTCTGCTACTAAGTCACAGAGGAGATAATCCATACCAGAAAGCTAGGCCAAGAGCCAAATACTTTCATCCCTCTTCCCAAATTGGAAACAATGCTTTACTTTGGCTGCCTACCAAAACCAGTAGCAAAAGCTTCAGATTCTGTTCTCAGGCTGGAAGCAGAACAAGCAAAGGGCACTTACATTTCCACCTACAATCCTGAAAAAACAGCTGCTGCATTGTATCTCTGGGTAAAGTATTATGGACACCAGCACAGGAGGCTTTCAAAGGTCACATACTACAAAGCCTAGTTCTTAATGTTTTAGAAATATAAAATTCACATTTCCTCACTAAGGATATTTTCTGTATAACGCCAGTCAAATACATTTTTGACTAATGTCTTCTACAACACATTTAATCAACTAACACATGCTCTGTAAGAAGTCTGAAAAAATGCTAAACATATGGTATTTTAGTCATCAGGTATTGCTCTAACAGAAATATCATAATGGAAAGTTTATTCTTACACAGTCCTGTAGGCTACAAGTCCTAATTCAGGTGTCAACTCCAGGGGAAGGTTTTCCCTCTACTGGCTCTGGAGGACAAAGTCCTTGTGTTGTATCAGTCTTTGGTCAGGGAGCATCCAGGACTGAAGGATGCACTCTTCTCCCAGTGCTACTTTCTTGATGGTGTGAGGTTCCCAACTCTCTGCTTGCTTCCCTTTCCTTTTATCCCTTGTAGGATAACAGGATAAAAGGTGGTACAAGCCACACTCCAGGGAAACTCCCTTTACATTGGAACAGGGAAATGACCTTAGGTATGGATTTACAGTCCCACCCTAATTCTCTCTAACATCCACTCTGTTAAGCACAGGCAGAGATTAGGATTCGCAGCATTAGAAAATCACAAAATGGAGGGCAATCACAGAATACAGGGAATCCTGGCCCAGCCAAATTATTATAGATATTTTTTGAAGGACACAATTCAATCCATGATATTCCACCCTTGGGCTGGCGCCAAATAAATTTTTTAAACACGCAACACATTCATCTCATCATAGCAAAAGTCAGAGCAAAAATATATTCATCTCATATGATACCAAAAGTCTTAAATCACTTCCAAGTCCAAAATACAAAAATTTCACTACACCTGTGAAACTGAGAGTACAAGTTATCTGACTACAAAGTACAATAGGAGAACAGGCAGGCACAAGTTAGACACTTCCATTATGAATGGGAGAAACTGCAGGGAAAGAAAGTATTAACAGGCAACAAGCAAGTCAGCAAAACACAATATGATAGTCCTCAAAGCTTGGAAAATAATTCTCTGACAAATTACACATCAGCCTTGCCCTCCACACTCTAGGTATCACTCACTCTCCCAATTCCGAGGGGAGATTGCTGACCTTGTGACACAACTCTGCTTTTAGGCCCACTTGGACAGTAACTCTGCCCCTTCAGCTTTAGATGTACCCCAAGCCCAAATGAGTGGCAATTCCGTCCTTACAAACACAGGAAGCCCATGGTTCCATACTTTCAAACCCAAGGTCATGGCCATACCTTTTGATACTGAGACAGCTCAGCTTCTCATGCTCTCTGTCTCTTCAGCTTCTGCTTCCAATGACCTCAGGGCCCAGGTCTCAGGCCTGCATCTGCCCTGCAGGGACAAGTGTTCCAAAGCTCTGCTGCTCCACCAATTTAAATGCCTGGAGGCACCCCACACTACCAAGAAGCCTCTCGCACACAGGCACTCAGCTCTAATGCTCCACAGGTCAGCCAGCCTAGCTCCACAAATTCAAGTGCCTGGAGGCACCCCACTCTACCTTGCAGCCTCCTCCACACAGGCATTCAGCTCTCCTGCTCCATGGGTCAGCAAGCCTAGCTCCACTGATTCAAGTACCCAGAGGCACTCCACTCTCTTGCTCTGTGGGTTGGCTCCAGCACTGCCCTGTTTCTGCAGCTGCCCATCTGCCACGACTGGTCCTCTGCCGTTTCTCACCATTTACGCCTGATTCAGTCTTAACAGTTCTCCATTCTTTCTGAGTCTTCTATTCATTCAGTTTTAAAATTGCTTCCACGTTTTAGGTATTTGTTAGAGCAGCACCCCACCACTCCCTCAGTATCAAATTCTGTTTTAGTCATCCAGTACTGCTCTAACAGAAATATTACAAAGTTGATGGCTTTTTGTTAAAGTTTGTTAAGTTTATTCTTACACAGTCTGGAAGGCTACGAGTACAAATTCATGGTGTCTGTTCCAGGGGAAGGCTTTCTCTTTGTTGGCTCTGGAGGGAAGCCCTTATGTTATATCAGCCTTTAGCAGGCAAGCATCTTGGTACAGGAACCTAAGGTCTGAAGGATGCACTCCTCTTCTGGTGCTGCTTTCTTGATGGTCTGAGGTTCCCAACTCTCTGCTTGTTTCCCTTTCCTTTTATCCCTTGTAGGAAAATAGAATAAAAGGTACTACAAGCCACACTCCAGGGAAACTTCCTTTACATTGGAGTAGGGAGGTGACCTTACAAGAGATTTATATTCCCACCATTATCCTGTCTAACACAATCTACTCTGTTAACTGCAGGCAGAGATTAGGATTTACAGAATCAGAAAATCACAAAATGGAGGGCAACCACAGAATACAGGGAATCCTTGCCCAGTCAAATTACTATAGACATTTTTTGGGGGACACAATTCAATCCATGACACGTGGCTTTGAAGTCAAGTACTAAATGAGCAGCTTCCATAAAAAAATAATTATACCTAAGTGAAGACCAGTAAATTTTGTCCTTAAAACAGAAGTTCTTCAATAATAAACCCACCACCCACTGCCACTGAGTCCAACTCAGTAACAGTGACTACCTATACAAATTTTATGAAATTTTCAGTAGGTATGTGGGCATGGTATGGTGGGGAGGAGAGGAGGTTCAGATTATGGCAGTGTTTAGAATATGGACTTTGGAGGCACGTTGCCTGATCTGAATTCTGGCTCTAGCCAGAATTGTACTACCAGTACAATTTTTACGCAGTCACTATATGCTTTCATTTCCTTATCTATAGTAATACCTTCAGAGTTAAGCCTTGAGGAAAGAACAGGATAATACATGAAAATGCATTTAGTGAGAGCTCTCTGCACCCCACATTGGTGAGTGGCATCTGGGGTCTTAAAAGCTGCCAAGCTGCCATCCGAGGACACAGCAAATGGTCCCAACTCAGCAGGAACGGATGCTCACCGAGGGCCAAAATGGCATGCGGTAGAGACAACTGAGAAGACAGAAAGACCCACAAGAGTGGGTGCTTACATCGACCTGGGACCGGAAGAACCGGATGGTGCCCGGCCACCACCAGTGATAGCCATGATGGAGCTCACAGAGAGGAGCCTCACTGGCAACACAAGAATAAAAAGAGGTGCGTCATGAGATCTCCACTAAAAGACCTCAACTGATGGTCCAGCAGTTTTGGGGTTCCTCTGACAGCATGGCCCCCGGCCCTGATGCTGCCCGTTCCCGTAAATTATAACAAAGGTCCACTCTTTGGACAGGAATGGAATGGACTTGGCAATGCAGAGTAACCATATATTGGAAGCACTTTATGGTTCTATACATCTATAGGATATCATCTTGCTGACCTCTGGCTGGAGGAAGGGGAGTGGACGGAGAGGCGGGGAAAGGAGACTGTTGGGAGGATGAGACATGTATGGAGCAGAGAGGAATAGTGTGCAGTCACCGAACAGGGAGAGCAGTGGAAGCTGCATATAGGGGGGCATGTAAATTTACATGTGAATGTACATTTTCACTCAGTTATGTTAAATAAAAAGAAAAAAAAAAGAAAATGCATTTAGCACTGTATTTGGGATGCAGTAAGCACTCGTTAAAATTTATAATTGCCATTTTACCCTACTCAATAGAAATTGTGACACTAATTTCCTTGGATTCTAGAGTTACTATAGATTCTATGATTCTATGAAAGTACTCACTCGTTTGATTATAAATGCTATGTGAAAAATAAAATCTCTCATCTACAAATCTTAAGAGTTGCATAATGTACAAATATTTTATAATAAATTTAGATTTGGACTCCCCCTTAAAAAGTGTAGTTTTACTTTAAAACATTCACCAAAATATAACAGACAATGAGAACACCATCCTCAAAAAAGCTAAAATTACAAAGCAAACTATGAAAAATTTCTACCAATTATAGCGTAATCTACCAAAATCAAGAGAATTTTTTCAGATCCTGAGTCAAGAGACTTGTCAGATCCTGAGATGGTTACTGAGTCCTCTAAAGGAACATGTCTCTCTGAGGGTCCATCGGTCCTTCCCTTTCACTACTTGATTACTAACTACATCAGAGCCTATGATCAGAGCCTTGCTGTGGAGTAATACATCAATAACTTTGATGTTCTTTTTGATACAGCAAACCTAACTGATGTTTGCTGTTTGTTCCTCCCCACTCAATTCTTTAGTAAAGAGCTGCTCTGGAGAAACTCATTCCACAAAGACATAGAGTCTGAGAGGATCAAGTACAGGACTAGGACAAAAATTTACCAAGCAGGATAAACCAAATGATAAGGTATATTTTACGGTACATTTTAAAATAATTATCATTAGGAAATGGGGCAGTGGATGCATGAACTACTCTCTATACTCAACTTCAGACAAATATACGTTCTGAAGAAGTACCTCAAAGAAGAGTTTCAAGAAAGAAGAGAGAAAAGGCAAACAGACAATGAGGTCTGGTATAGTTCTAGCAAGGTGAGAGGAGAATAAAACAACTAGAGGTAAAAACCACTCTAGAAACAACAAATGGCAGAATCACCGACTTAAAACACAGTCACAAATCTGAGGCCACAGAAGACTCAATCTTTTAAAACCTAAGGTTGGCCATGTCACTTCACTCAGAACTCTCCACTGGTGTTTCAGATCACTGAGTAAGGACCAAAGGAAGTGTATACCATCATCTACAAGGCTACACAGAACTGGGACTACTGCTATCTCCTGAAGCACATCCTGGTCCTCTTTTCATTTGTCTCTAAACATGCCACTGCCTCATGGCATTTGTTCTTACTGTTCTCTCAGTTTCCTCTAAATACCTTTATGGTGCGCAAGGCTTGCTCCCTCACTTCCTTCAGTTAGCTGACCAAATGGTGATCTTTTCACTGAGTCATTTCCTGAAAATCTAACATAAAACAGCAACTATCCCCGCTTCATGATGGGGGCATTTAAGTTTTCCACATCAATCATCACTGTTAAGACAGACTATACACATTCACTTGCTACTCCTCCATTAAAACACAAGCTCTATAAGGCATCTATTCTATTCAATATCATATCCCCTGCACCTGTAAGGCTGCCTGATAAAGACACACTTGTTAATGACACATTAAATGAATAAAGAACCAAAAAAAGAGGGAGGAGAAACCAAACTGGCATATAAGCCAAGCCAAGTGCCGTTGAGTCATGGCGTATGGAAATAACCTAAAATTTAATGGAAAAGACAAAATTATGATCACAGAAGAGTCAATAAAGAAAGATGAAGGAGATCTGTAGGCATTATCATCATTTATGAAAAACATATGGAAATGAAATATTCAAAAAGGTAGTAAAAGATATACAGGTAATAAAATCTTTTTAATTCAGGAATAGAAGCACACATGCATACTACTTCCCAGGAAAAGTGACCAACAGATTGTCTAAAGAAGTTAGTTACTGAATTTCAGGGTTATATTCAATCTTACATATCCTGGCAGAAGAGGTAAGTCACAATAGTGGGAACATGTGGGGTGGACAAGTGGTGGATACGGCAGGCAGCTTCATTCAAGATATTGACTCAATGCTAGAAACCACAGCAGTACAACCTATATGACAAAAAAAGTATGTCTCAAAAATTTTGTAAGCAGTCGACCTACCTTTCAGTTAAATAAAAAAGGCAACATTCTCATATAAGTATCAGGGAATATCACACCCCTGAGCCCTTACTGAAAGTATGAAAACAAAACAAAAATCTACTGATGGTGATATTGATTCAACCAGGAGATTAAAATTTAAACAACAAAACTTTGGAACAGAAAGGCTGTGAACAAGAACTAGGTGTCTGTATGAAAACTCTAGGGTATTATATTTATAAAACAGAAGTGTAAAGCTGTCCTTTTTGACAACTGTGGTTTAATGAGTCACTTTAATATGGTCCTGCTAGTCCAGCGTTTCAAAATGGTCTGAACCAAAGCAAGCCTTCAATGGTCCTAAGTGGTTCAGTCACTGCCAAGGGCAACAAGGACACCTAGCTCGTTCAAACATGCCCACTGACCATGCCTCCTTCAGTGTAAGCTGCTGTCCACAGTTGTGCAAATGATCCACTCTCCTGCATTAGGAAACATTCAGGACCCTGATGCCAAGACACCGGACTATTGGCAGAACTCGGGAGAGTGACACATTTGAAGCGGCATGATCAGTAGCCGCTGTTGAGTGGGACACCACTGCCTGTTTTTCTACTAGAGTCCACATCTGACTCACAAGAGGTAGGGTTGCTATGCTAAATTGCTTAGAGCCAGTTCAGGCCCTTGGCTAGGTATTAAAATAACTCACTACATGGAAACTGTCAAAAATTACAGATTTACATTCTATTTTAAGAACATAATTCAAACTAGTTCAAACCTTGCCTTGCTACCATTAGGCGTGACTGAATACCTTAGAAGCAGTTCAAAGCCCTGTTCTGACCATGATCTATATGACTCCCACAAAATGACTGGGTAGGACTCTGTACATAAGACATTTGTGGCCCACCAAATTAACTGGATAGCCTGTTGTCATGGACTGAATTTAGTGCCCCCCAAAATATGTATATAAATCTGGCTGAGTTGTGATCACCAGTATTGTAGCTTGTCTTCCATTTTGTGATTTTCCTATGCTGGATGGTACAGGGATTAGGGTGTAACTGTAAATCCCTCAATAAGGTCACCTCCCTGCTCCACTGTCAAGTGAGTTTCCCTGGAGTGTGCCTTACACCACCCTTTATCCTTTTATCCTACAGGAGATAAAGAAAAAGAAAGCAAGCAAAGGGTTGGCTCACGCCATCAAGAAAGCACACGGAAAGACGAGCACGTCCTTCAGATCTGCGCTTTCTGCGCCAAGATGTTTCCTGACTAAAGACTGATGTCATACAAGGACTTTCCTCCAGTGCTGATGGAGGGAAAGCCTTCCTCTGGAGCAGACATCCTGAACTCAGACTTGTAGCCTACTGGACTGTGTAAGAAAAAAACCTGTCTTTGCTAAAACCATCCACTTTGTGGTACTTCTGTTAGAGCAGTACCAGGAGACTAAAACACCTATTAGTAATGCAAATAGGATGCATGTAGCCTTTGTAGGGGTGGGATGGGCAGCTACACTGTATGGAGACTTAATGAGGGGACTGCTCAGTTTTACTATCCTGGAATGCTTTAAAAAGAGAGCCAATCCATTTTCTTAAAAAGCTAGAAATGGAAATACCATGTGGTCCAGCCATCCCACTGCTTGAAATATACCCTACAGAAATAAGGGCTGTCACACAAATAGATACATTCACGCACATGAATGTTTACTGTAGCACTGTCCACAATAGCAAAAAGATTGACTCAACCTAGGTACCCATCAACAGACGAATGGATAAAGTGTGGTACACACACAATGTATCACTATGCAATGATAAATACCAATGGCTTTATGAAACATCTCATAATTTAGAATGAACTAGAAGACAGTATACTAAGTGAAATCAGTCAGCTGCAAAAAGACAAATATTGTATGAGACCACTATTATAAGGACTTAAGGAAAGACTTACACACAGAAGAAAATACTCTTTGATGGTTAGAAGAGTGGGGAGGAAGTAAGAAGGTTACTCATAGATTAGGTAGTCAATGGCAGAATTTGGTTAGGTGAAGGGAGTGACAGCATGCAGTAGAAGGCAGGTCAGTATAACTGGACAACATCATAATCTAAACAGTTGCCTAAATTCAACCCAACACTTCAAAAGACCCAAGGAAAAATGAGCCCAGGAGACGGAAGGACCCACATGAC
Organism: Heterohyrax brucei; assembly: GCA_028571685.1. NCBI lineage: Eukaryota > Metazoa > Chordata > Mammalia > Hyracoidea > Procaviidae > Heterohyrax > Heterohyrax brucei. The sequence goes on along the minus strand of CM053149.1, from coordinate 24,366,871 downwards.
TAGGAGACTATATCAACAGGAGAACAGAAGAACTAGATGGTACCTGGCTACCACCAAAGACAGTCCTGTCTGGGAACACAAAGTGGAGTCCCTGACCTAGCATGAGAACAGGCAGAGCACAGATCAGGAATCCTTTACTGAAAAATCAGACTTGATGGTCCGAAGACCCCAAGGGTTCCCTGAGAACATGGCCCCTGGCCTTGCTGCTAGCCCAGAGATGAAACCAGTACTGAGGCCAACACTCCAGATCAAGAATGGACTGGACCTGGGGACATGGAGTGCTGCAGGTTGTGTGCGTACTTCATGTTAATATATTACATATATACACATGGCTGTCCAACTGGTTTCTTTTTAGAGAGGAGAGGAGAGGATGGAGAAGATAGCACAAGTGTCAGCTGAGCTGATACTGAAAGCAGAGTGGAAAAAAAGAGTTGCTGTCACAGGGTGAGCAGAGCAGAAGAGTTGCAGAGAGATGGGTGCTCGGGATTTTATACGGAAAACTGACTTGGACTGTAAAGTTTCACTTAATCACAATAAAAAAATTAAGGAAGGAAAAAAAAGAGACAGAGATACCACCCAGAGTAAAATGAGTGACATCACTACTAGTAAGAAGAGCCAGGGGCACAGCATATCCTTCAGACTTGAAGTCCCTACACTGAGAATCTCTTAAATCTAGGAGACAGAGGGAGAGGTGCAACACCACAGACAGCAAGAAGCAGGGGCAGAGAAGCAGCAGAAGCAGGAGCAGAGCAGAGCAGAGCAGAGCAGAGCACAGTCAGGTTCCCAGTTCAAAGAGTGAGATGGTTAGAATGGGTATGCTTGACCCAGGGAGCAAAAGCTGAGCATCTTTAGACAGAAAGCTTGCTAGCTAAGTGGGGTGTCTCTAGGCACTTAATGATGGAGCTAAAGAGCTTTGTCAACACTTGCCTGAGCAGGACAACGACTAGCACAAAGGGCTAGACGACAGAGGGCCAACAGGCCAAGAGAGAGGCATGCCTCCAGGCATGGCTAAAAAACCGACTGAAGAACTGTATTCCAAGTTGTTCTTGATTCTGAATTGTAAACTGTTACTTTCTGTAGTAGTATGGTCTGTTAAGTTGTGTGTGGACCCTGTAACAAATTACTGAACCCAGTAGATAATTAGAGGGTGCTGTCGGATCACAGAGAATTACAGAGCGCTGTTGCACCACGGCTAGTGTTAGACATGGTTACAAGGTTGGAGAAAAGCGGTATACCTAACCTCTGCCTCACAGAAATCACCTTTGGGCTGATGCTAATCTGATTCTTTCTTCCTCCTTGGAAGTTAGACAAGGGCTGGCACTGCAGTGCCATTTTTACAACAGTGAAAACATGAAAGAGCAAAACAAATTGGAGAAAGTATAAATGTTCTTACTTGCTAATTTTTCATCATAGGAAGTCAGACATAATCAAAACCTATGTGGATGTGGGAGGCGGTGGGTGTCTACACCATGATCTCAACCTTTTATACTCCTCATTTTTAATTCTTGAGAAATATTTTAGGAATTAAAGACGTCTTACCATGAATGTTAGTTATAAATATAAAATTTTAGTAACTGACTTTACTGTATATTTTCTGTTGAAGCATATTATGATTTATATAATGCAGCAATAAATGGGTATTATTTTTCACCGCTTTACTGGCTTCTTTAAGATTACATTACTTAATGTTAACTTATTGCAAACCCTGGTGTTACAGTGGTTAAGTGTTACCTACCTCTGTTAACCAAAAGGTTGGTAGTTTGAACCCACCAGGGCTCCTTGGAAACTCTATGGAGCAGTTTCACTCTGTCCTATAGGGTCACTATGAGTCAGAATTGACTCAACAGCAGTGGATGGGTGGTACAGTTGGTAAGAGTTATGGCTGCTAATCAAAAGATTGACAAGTCAAATCCACCAGGTACTCCTTGAAAATCCTATGGGACAGTTCTAGTCTGTCCTTTAGGGTCGTTATAAGTCAGAAATGAATCAACAGTGATGGGTTTGGTTTTTAACTACTATTTTAATGTGTCAGGAACATGGAAGACAGGAGCAATCTACTCTAAACTTTCCTATACTAACAGTTGTCATTACTAATCACAGACAAATCAGCCTAATTTTGTTGCCTATTTTTCTCTCTCTCCATGTGTTTCTTTCTCTACCTAGGAACTGATCAGGCCAAACATCTATATTCAATTCTAATTTTTAATTCAACCTATTATAAATACACTCCATAATATTACACTACTGTTTTGATGGACCTAGCATTTGAATCCAGAGTACAAACATCAGCAAGTCCAACTTGGGCCTCAGGAACCACAGCATTCAAACCAATTTTAAGTACAACTCCCCCGGGTACTTCTGCTAAACCTTGAGTCTACATACATGGCTTGGAAACAGTACTTACTTAAACTAACAGATGACTATAATTAGTGTTTTACTAACACACTCTTCTGGAAATACACTACAATGTGGAAATCCACTACAATGTGGAATCCACCCTATCAATTTTGACTGGCTACACTCTGTGTTACAGAAAAGAAGTGACCTTCACAGGGTCTTCTTGGCTATGGCATTTCAGGAAGCAAATCATCATGCCTTTCTTTCACAGTGCCACCAGTATAGGTTACATCAGCCAACTTCTCAATGAGTAGTCAAGCAAAACCATTTCTGCTACCTAGGGACCTCAGCAAATACTTAAACGATTTTAAAAATCTAGTATATCTTCTACAAAACTGTTCCAGTTAAAATTCAGTTCAAAGGGTTAACAAGAATTTTAAAGTCATGTAATATGAGTTAACTAAAAAACTGTTACTCTGGATCAACTGATTTTCAACAAGGGTGCTAAGCAAGGTGGAAAGAAGACTAATAAATGGTGTTGGGAAAACTGGATTCCTACATGCAAAAGAATGATGCAGTATTTACACTTCATGCCATGTAAAAAAAAAAATAATTTAAAATGGAACAAAGACTTAAATTTGAGAACTGAAACCATAAAACTCTTAAAAGTATAGGAAAGAAATTAAGGACTTCAATTATAACAACAGATTCTTAGATACCATACGGAAAGCACAAGCAGCAAAAGATAAAACAGGTAAAAGCCAAGCCAAGTGCCGTCGAGTCGGATCCGACTCATGGCGACCCTAGGGGCCATGAGTCGGATCTGACTTGACAGCACTTGGCTTGGCTTCCTAAAAATTAATATGTTCATCAAAGGACATTATCAACAAAACAAAAGAACCCCCCACAGAATGAGAGAAAGATTCTGGGATCCACGTATCGGATAAAACCAAACCAAACCCTTTGCCACTGCACTGATTCCAACTCATGGCAACTCTGTATACAGCAGAACTGCTCCCATGGTGTTTCTAAGGAGCACCTGGTGGATTCAAACTGCTGGTCTTTTGGTCATAGCAGCAGTAGCTATTAACCACTACACCATCAGAGTTTCCACATATCTGATAAGGGTTCAATCTAGAATATATAAAGAACTCATACATTTAACTGCAAAAAAGACAACACAATAAAAACATGGTCAAGGGACTTGAATAGACATTTCACAAAAGACGCTATACATATGGTCAACAAGCACATGAACAGATGCTCAGTGTCATTAGTTAAGGAAATGTGAGTCAAAACCAAAATGAGATGTTACCTCATCCTCACCAGAAAATAACAGGCATTGGCAAGGATGGGGAGAAAGTGAACTCTCATGTGTTGTTGATGTGAATGCAAAATAGTACAATTGCTAGTACAAGTTTGGAAATTCTTCAAAAAGTTAACCACAGAACTACCATATGATCCAGCAATTCTACTCCTAGGCATATATCCAAAAGATGTGAAAGCAGGTCACTGCAGCAGAAGATGGACATGACTTAATTTTTATTAACAGATAAATGGATCAACAAAATGTGGTACATACATACAACAGACTATCAATCAGCAAGAAAGTGGAATGAAGCCTTGATGTATGCCATGACATGGATGAACCTTGAATAAGTTATACTTAGTGAAACAAGTCAGTTACAGACAGACAAGTACTATATGATTCCACTTAAATGAAAAAGGAAAGTATAGAGATTAAAGTTTATTAGTGGTTACCAGGGGTGAGCTGGAGGGGGACAAGGGTAGTGTTTGTTTAGGGGTCACAGAATTTCTGTTAATGAAGTGGAATAATCCAGGAAAGGACAGTGATAATGGTGGACAACACGGTGAATATAATCAAAGTCACTGAATTACATGTGCAAAAACTGTTTCACTGGCAAATCTTTTGTTGCATGTATTTTTACACATAAATGTTTCCATGAAAATCAACATGGAATATTTTATCTCCACAAAAATATAACAACTGGCACCAACAATCAGTGCATAATTGCTTCTCGTTTAGGTTTCAATCAACCTCAACCATGTAAAGGAGTATGTTTACAGATGGCCATGGCAGCTATACAAGCTAGGAATACATCCTGATTAACCTTTATTTTCTTCCCATGTAGAGCTTTGCTATCGCTTCTGGAAGCAATGCACAGAATGGTGCTTTCGATATAGCTCTAAAGGTTATTCCTTTTCTAGAGTTTGTTGAATACAACTAAATATGCTTTATTTATAAAGAATATTTAGAGGAAGAGCCAGCACAGCACAAGAGACAGGAGCACCAAGCTATTCCTCCACAGCAAAGACCTGAAAAACTAACTAAAACACAGGTACATAAGAAAAAAAAACAAAGAAGATTAAAGAACACTTGAGAATGACGTGAAATACAATTAAAAGCAAAAATCTGAGACGGATTATAGATCCAGATCAGAGGAGGAAAACAGAGAGGATCACTGAAGAATCCCTGACAGAAAATATCCCTAATATTATGAAATATGAAAAGTTGACTATTCAGGGAAGCTCAATGGAACCCAAATAGGGCAAATTTCAAAAGAAAATCACCAAGACATACACCAAAATCGCTTCCTTTAAAAATCAAAGATAAAGAAAGAATTCTGAGAGCAGCTTGGGAAAAACAAAAATCATATACAGACAGGAAAACAATAAGACTAAATCCTGATTACTCAGCAGAAACTATGCAGGCAAGAAGGCAACAGGATAACATACATAAACTCTTGAAATAACAAACAAACAAACAAAAAGTGCCAACTGAGAATAACATAGCCTGCAAAAATCTTACTCACATACAGTGGTGAAAGGACATTTCCCGATAAACAGAAATTACGAGAATATATAAAAACCAATACAAACTTACAAGAATTATTAAAGGGGGTCCTTCAGTTTGAGAACAAAATTACATCAAACCACAGCCTGAATCTAGTACCCAAGACTGCACCAGCCAGATACCAAGTTAGGAAATGAACTCTCAAGGATTAATCACACTACACAATTTACAACAGGGGGCCAAAGAGGTTAATCTGTAAATGACAACAACATCAGAACAATAAAAGAGAATAAATGATGTAGATAGAGAACCTTCTAATGGAGAAGAAGGTAAGGCAATACCAAGTAATAAAAGACTGGGTTAAGTATAAGTTTCCATGTGACCACAAAGAAAGTAAATAAACCTATTCATCAAAATAAAGACAAAAAACACAGTCTCAGTTAGCATAAAATCTACAAGACCAAAAGGAAAAAAAAAAAAATCACAAATAAAAGGAATTCGGCAGAGAACATGAGGAACAAAGAAACTGTCAGCACCACAAAAAAAGGGACTACAAAAGGACAACAATAAACTCACACTTTTCAATAATTACACCTAACGTAAATGGTCTAAACATATATAGAAACAGAGTGTGACAGAATGGATTACAAAACAGGACCCATCACTCTGCTATCTATAACACACAAACCTTAGAAATGAGGACATAAATGTATTAAAATTCAAGGGTGGAAAAAACACATCTCAAACAAACAGCTACCGGAATACAGCAAGAGTGGCAATACTAATCTCAGATAAAACAGACTAAAACTATCCACCACAAGAGACAAAGAAAGGTATTATATAATGAATCATGAAAGAAATAATGTCATAAAGAAAGAAATGTAATAAATACCTAGACAGTCAAAGACAGGGCACCAAAATACATAGAACAAACCCTAAGAGCACTGAAAAGAAACACTGACAGTTTCATAATAATAGTAAGAAACTTCAACACACCACTCTCTGTAAAGGACAGAACATTTAGAGAGAAACTCTATGAAGATTACAGATCTACAAACCGCAGTCAACCAACCTGACCTCACAAGCATATAAAGAACAGTTTGCCCAACAGCTCCAAAGTACATTTTATTTTCCAATGCCCATGGAACTTTCTCCAGAACAGACCAGAAGGCAACTCTTAAGAAAATCCAAAACATAAAGTATTTACTCTGATCACAATACCATTGAAGGAGAAATTAACAACAAGAAAAGGAAAAAAAAAAAAAATGTATTACATGGAACCTGAGTAACAACCTGCTTAAAAACCACTGGGTAATAGAGGAAATCAAGGCTGGAACCCCCAAATTTCTAGAATCAAAACAAAAACATATCATACCAAAACTTTTGGCACACAGTAAAGGCAATCAATTTACAGCCCTAGACTCACACATCAGAAAAGAAGTGATAAATTGAAATATTAGTTACATAACTGGAACAAACAGAGAACAGTAAAAGAAGCCCACAGTCCACAGAAGGAAATAAAAATCAGACGAGAAATGAATGAAATGAAGAGAAAAGCAGTGTAAAGAATTAACAAAAACAAAAGTTGGTTTTCTAGTAGGATCAACAAAATCGACAAACCACTGGCCAAACTGACAAAAGAAAAACAGAAGATGACTCAAATAATGCAACTTAGAAATGAAATAGGGGAACACTACAACACACCCAACTGAAATAAAAAAGGATCTTAATAGAATGCTATGAAAAACTATATTCTAACAAATTTGAAAATATGAACAGATCCACAATGAGAAGAGACTAAAAACATTAAAAAACAAAAAAACAAAAAAAAAAGAAAAACTTCCCAACAACAACAAAAGCCCTGACTAGGGTGGTTTCCTGGAGAACTCTAACAAAACATTCACAGAACACCTTACACTAGTAGGTCTCAAACAATTTTAGGACACAGAAAAGGAAGGGAAACTTTCAAATTCTTTCTATGAATCCTGAATAATTCTGATACCAAAGTCAGATGCAGGGAGGGAGAGAAATTACAGATCAATACCCACTATCTCTGGGGTATAAACGTGAAATTTCTAAACAAAACTGTAGCTAATAGAATTATTTCAGCATCATATCAAAAAAATAATACACCACAACCAACTGATATTCATATCAGTGATGGAAGGACAGTTCAACTTTAAAAGAAAATCAATGTAATCTACCACACAAATAAAAGAATCACATGATCATCTCAATCACTGCAGAAAAAAACATTCAACAAATTCTAATACCCAAGTCTTGATAAAAACTCTCAACAGCTATAGAAGGAAAATTCCTCAACATAAAACCAACAGCCAGCATTATTCGTAATGGAGAAAGCTGGAAACATTCCCCTTGAAGACAGGAACAAGACAAGGATTCCTTTTACCACCACTCCTATGTAACACTCTGCCGGAAGTGCTAGCTAGAACAATAAGGCATTCAACAAAAGGATTCAAACTGGTACAAGGAAGAAAAACTATCCTTCTCTGTGGACGATGTGATACTACACAAAAAAAAACCCAACAGACTCCGTGAGGAAATTACTGGAACACAGAAACACTGGGCACAGCAGCAGAACACAGGATAAAGATAAAAAAAGGTATCATTTGGATTCCTATAATCAATAAAGAAACTGATGAAAAAGAAATCAGGAAAACAATACCATTTACAGTAGGCCCTAAAAAAAATACTTTGGAATAAATATAGTCACGGATGCCAGAAACCTATACAAAGAAAACTACAAAACACTACTGCAAGAAACCAAAGGAGATCTACATAAATGGAAAATCATACCATGCTCATTAACACTGTGCAAACAATTCTATCCAAACCAGTCTACAAATACAGTTCAATCCCAATCCAAATACTAACAGCATTCTTTAAAGAGATGGAAAAACTAATCATTAACTTATATGGAAAGGGAAGAGGCATAAATTATGAGTGAAGATGATGTAAAAGGACTCACACTACCCGACCCCAGAACGTTCTATACAACTATGGTAACCAAAACAGCCTGGTACTGGTAAAAAGACAGATACACACACAAATGGAAAAGAACTGAGAAACCAGATGTAAATTTACCTACAGTCACCTGATCTTTGACAAGAGCCCAAAGTCCACCAGAAGGGTAAGAATAGTCTTTAAAAAAAAAAAAATTGCTGTCCTTTAACTGCAAGTTTACAATCCATGTCTGTCATACAAAAACTTACTATACACACACTGCTATGTAATTCTAGCTGCTCAAAGCAGTCCTTTCCTGTATTTCCTGTGTCCATTTAACCAGTTCCTGTTCTCCTTCACCCTCTCATCTTGCCTCTAGACAGAAGCCACCCAGTAGGCCTCATGTATCTACTTAAGCCAAGAGGTACACTCTTTGCCAGTTTCATTTTAAGTCTTACAGCCCAGTCCAATTTTTGTCTGAAGAGCTGGCTTTGGAAATGGTTTTACTTCCAGGCTAACAGAGTCTGGGGCCCAGGTCTTTCATGGCCTCTCCAGTCTACTGGCCCATCAGATATGGTAAAGATGGTGTTTTTAACAAATAGTAGTGACAAAATTTGATGTCCATATGCAAAAACATGAAACAGGACACATACTTCACACCACATACTAATACTAACTCATGATCAATTAAAGACCTAAATTTAAAACCAAAAACTATACAGTACATAGAAGAAAAAGCAGGATCAAATCCAGGGTCTATAATACATGTTATTAACAGGATAAAAAATATAACCAACACCACACAAATTCCAGAAGATAAATAACTGGGATCTTTAAAAAATTAAATACAAAAGAATAAAAAGACAATCTACAGACTGAGAAAAAAATTTGGCTACTACAAATCTGACAAATAATCCAATTAAAAAATGGGCAAAGGAAATGAAAAGACATATCACCACAGAAAATACTCATGACACAATAACGGACACATGAGTTAATGATCACAATTACTAGCCATCAGAAAAAAATCTACAGACTGAGACAAAAAATTTGGCTACTACGAATTTGACAAAGATCTAATCTCTAAAATCTATGGAAAAATCCAACACGTCTAGAACAAAAAGACAAATAATCTAACTAAAAAGTGGACAAATGACTTGCCCACGGATCATAATGAAGTTCCACTCTTCGGACAGCATGGGATTGGACTTGGCGACGCAGAATGACTATATATTGGGTGCACTTTATGGTTCTATGCACCTACAGAATGTCATCCTGCTGACCTCTGGCTGGAGGAAGGGGAGTAGGACAGAGGAGGGGAAAGGAGGCTTTTGGGAGGATGAGACATGTATGGAGCAGAGAGGAATAGTGTGCTGTTGCCAGGCAGGGAAAGCAGAGAAAGCTGCACATAGGTGGGCATGTAAATTTATATGGGAATGTATATTTTCACTCAGTCATAATAAAAAATAAAAAATAATTTAAAAAAAATGGGCAAAGGAAATGAAAAGACACACCAGCCCAGGGGCAAACTAGAAGGCAGGAGGAGACAGGAAAGCTGCTGATAACAGAAACCAAAGATAAGAAGGGAGAGGGTTGATACGAGGACTGCCAATTAAGTTGGCAAACTCACCTAGAAAAAGTGCTATACACCTCATTGCTGACTATTACTATGGTCACCTTGGAAGTACTCCCCTTTGGAAACTATGCACTGACACCAGAGCCTAGTCTACCTTCCAAGCAATTCTGGAACTCTTTTTCAGGAATGGCCATCAGAGCTGTCATTGTATTACCCTTGATGTCGTGAATGGTCTCAAAATGTCTTCTTTTCAATATTTCCTTATCTTTGGGGAAAGAAAAAAGTCATTGGGGGGCCAGATCAGGTGAGTAGAGAGGGTACTTCAATACAGTTATTTGTTTACTGGAAAAAACTCCCTCACAGACAACTACACAACTGAGTTGGCAAACTTGCCACTGTGCCGTGTGCAAATGGCCAGTCCAGAAAGAATTCCAAAATTGCTTTGAAGGGTGGACTAGGTGCTGATATCAGTGCATATTTCCCAAGGGGAGTACTTAGAAGGTGACCGTAGCGATATTTGGCAATGAGGTATGTAGCAGTTAGAACAATTAAGTTTGCGGACTTAATTGTTGGACCGTGTATAAACCTGTGCCCCATCAACTTGTATTATTAAAAGAGAAGATTGCTTTAATTCAGACAAAATAAAATAGGATTCCTCTCTTATAACTGTCTCATCTCTTAACCTGGTGCCTCATCCCTTATCTCTAGTAAATTTCAGACAGCTAGTAAATTAAGAGGGCTAGCATCCACAGCACAACATCTTCAAGGAACACATTGGAATGAAGTTACTAAAAGAATATAACATTACTTGGGTGTATACTGAACCATATTTAATTATTCATGATCACAAAATTTCTCTAAAAATCAGATTTTAAAAAAATTTTATGAATGTCTAACAGCAAAATTCTACCAAGACTACTTTTTAGTGGGATTTTCATACAAAATTTCTCTCTCTACTTTCTATCCTCAAAACATGAAAGGAATGATATGCTTTTTCTGATTTCACTAATGCCAGTAGGTGTGCTATGTGCCAAGACAGCTCAATTAAAAAAATCACACATCTTTTCCCAATAAATACCACTATAATAAACTGGGTAGATCAAAAATATTTCTAAGCTCTGCGTGAACGCCGATTTTAAGACTGTAGGCAGTCTGACCATAATGGGAGCTATTCCACATGAGGTCACCCAGTCTTGAGGACATTACCTTCAAAAACCCATCTGTAATCAGACGTTTCTCTCCACTTTCACTGTTACATTTGACCTGAGCTGCTGTCATCTCCCTCTTAGACTGAAATTCTCTCCGAAGTAACTCTTTGTTCAATGAAGCCTACTGCAAACATCCTCGCCATGTGCCTGTTAGTCTGTCATACCATGGGGGCTTGCATATTGCTGTGAGGCTGGAAGCTATGCCACCTGCATTCAAACACCAGCAGGTTAACCCGTGCTAGGTAGCTTAACTGTTAACTGTTTCCACACTAGACAGTCAAGGAAGACGAACTTGGTGGTCTACTTACGAAAAGAATTAGCCAGTGAAAACCTTACAAACAGCTGCAGAGCACTGTCTGCTACAGTTCTAGAAGATGACCCTTAAGATTGGAATGCAATCAAAATATGACTGGGTAAGAGTTGCCTCCTCAAAGTAGACTTGATCTTAGAGTTGTGGATGGAGTCATGCTTTCAGGACCTTCATTTGCCGATGACGCATAACTTAAAATGAGAAGGAATAGCTATAAACATCCATTAATAACCAGAACACGGAATGGACAAAAAATGAATCTAGGAAAGCCAGAAATCATCAAAAATAAAATGGAACCCATAAACTTCAATATCCTAGTCATCAGCAAGCCATTATGAATTGAACAATCATACTGAAGAGGAATCACGTTGCATTCATCATAAAAAACAATATTTCAAGATCCGTCCTATCTGTGCTACAGTAATATATGTATATCTACAAGGAAGACTAGATGATACAACTATTACTCAAATTTACACACCAATCAGTAGTGCCAAAACAAAGAAACTCAAGATTTTTACCAACTTCTGCAGCCTGAAACTGATCAAACATACAATAAGGATGTACCAATATTTACTGGTGAATGGAATACCAACATTGGAAACAAAGAAGGATCAGCAGTTGTAAAACGGCCTTGATGACAAAAACCATGCCAGAGATGGCATGCTAAAACTTTGCAAGATCAACAACTTCATTTCAAATATCTTTTTCAACAATACAAACAGCAACTATAAACGTGAACCTCATCAGATAAAATACACAGGAATCAAATCACCTTCATCTACAGGAACAGATGATAGAAAAACTCAGTATCATCAGTAAAAACAAGGCCAGAGGCCAACTGTGAAACAGATGATTACTCACATGCAAGTCCAAGGTGAAACTGAAGAAAATTAAAACAAATTCACAAGAACCAAAGTATGACCTTAACTACACCCTATGTGAATTTAGGGATCATCCTGAAAATAGCCAATAGCAGTCTGCTGCTAATGACTGGAGACCAGTTGAGTTGTGGAATGACATAATACACAAAAAAACAAGAGATCCTTAAAAAGACAAGAAAGAAAGAAAAGACCAGAGTGGCTGTCCAAAGGAACTCTACAACTTGCTCCTAAACATCAAGTAGCTAAAGCAAATGGAGAAGTGATAACATTTAAGGGTTGAAGAGAAGATTTCAAAGAGTGGCTTGAGAAGACAAAGTCAAGTATTAAAATGATATGTGCCAAGACTGAGAAAAAGAAAATCAAAATGGAAGAACACTCTTGGCATTTTTCAAGCTGAAACAAATGAAAAAATTCAAGCCTCAACCTGCAATATTCAAGGATTCTATGGGGAAAATATTAAACAATGCAGAAAACATCAAAAACAAATAGATGTAAGGAAAATACACACTCACTATACCAAAAAGAGGTGCTTGTAAGTTCAACCACTTCAGAAGGCTGCACATGATCAGCAACTGAGGGTACTGAAAGAAGAGGTCCAAGCTGCACTGCAGGCACTGGCAAAACACAAGACTCCAGAAGTGACAGAACACCAATTGAGATGTTTCAACAAAGAGGTGCAGTCCTGGAAGAACTCACTGGTTTACGTCAAAAAGACTGGAAGAAAGCTACCTGGTCAACCAACTTAAAGAGAGCCATATTTATGTCTATTCCAAAGAAAGATGATCCAACAGTGGAAATTATCAAGCAATATCATGAGTATCACACATAAGAAAAATTTTGCTGAAGATCATACAAAAGTGGCTACACAGTACACTGACAGGAAGCTACCAGAAATTTGAGCCAGACTCAGAGGAGGGCACACAGCAAGGATATCACTGCTGGTGTAAGGTAGATCCTGGATGAAAGCAGAGAATACTAGAAAGATGTTTAACTGTGTTTTATTGACTAGGCAAAGACATCTGACTGTGTGGATCATCACGAATTACAGATAACATTGCAAAGAATGGGGATTCCAGAACACTTAACTGTGCTCACAAAGAATTGGTACATAGACCAAGAGACAGTTGTTCAAATAGTCAGGAAAGGTATGCCTCAAGGTTGTATCCTTTCACCATACTAAAGCTCTACTCTGAGCAAATAATCAGAGAAAATGGGCTTTTATGAAGAACAGGTCATCAAGGTTCGAGGAAGACTCATTAACGACCTGAAATATGCAAATAACACAATCTTGCCTGCTGCTAGTGAAGAAGACTTGAAGCACTTCCTGATGGAGGTGAAAGACCACAGCTTTTGGTAAAGAACACACCTCAAATTAAAACAACAACAACAAAAAAAAACTTGAACACAACTGAACCCATAAATAACATCACAATAAATATGGATGGAGAAAAGATAGAAGTTTTGACTGATTTCATTTTACTTGGATCCATATAGAAACTTTGGTGGCATAGCTGCTAAGTGCTACATCTGCTAACCAAAAGGTCGGCAGTTCGAATCTGCCAGACACTCCTTGGAAACTCTATGGAGCAGTTCCACTCTTTCCTAAACAGGGACTATGAATCAGAATCAGCTTGATGGGGTTTGGGTTTTTTGGCTGGATCCATAATCATCACTCATGGAAGCAATAGTCAAGAAATCAAAGGATGCATTGTATTGGGCAAATCTGCTGCAAAAGTTCTCTGTAAAGTATTGAAAAGCAAAGACGTCACCTTGAAGACTAAGGTGTACCTGACCTAAGCTATGGTGTTTTCAATCACCTCATATAAATGCAAAAGCTGGATTACGAATAAAGAAGACTGAAAAGTTGACACCTCGGAGTTGTGGTACTTGTGAAGAATACTGAATACACCACGACTGCCAAAAGAATGAACACATCCATCTTGGAAGAAATTTAGCCAGAATATTTCTTAAAAGCAAGGATGGTGAGACTATGTCTCATATACTATGGCCTCGTTACTAGAGGGATCAGTCATTGGAGGACATCATGCTTGGTAAATTAGAGGGGAAGTGAAAAGACGGCCTCAGTAAGGCAGACTGACACAGTGACTGCACCAGTGGGCTCAAACATAACTGACTGTGAGGACGGTGCTGGACCAGGCCGTGATTCACTCTGCTGTGCACAGGGTTCCTAGGAGTCGGATGTGACTCGACAGTACCTAACAAACACAACCACCTACATGATGTTCACCTCATGCCCAATAGCCTGCCTTAAGTTTTCAATTTTCATAGCATTTATCACCATCTAACATACTGTAAAATTTATGTATATTTATTTTTTATTTCTGCTTACTAGAATATACGAGCCACAAGTGCAGTTTATTTTTATTTTCTTCTCTAACGTACCCTAAGCATGTAGAACAGTACCTGATACATGAGACACGATCAGTATTTGTAGAATAAATGAACAAGTTTCAGCTTATGAAATAAATATGAGGAATCAGTTTATATAGCGAACAATTTCCATAAATATTAGTTGTGATAAAACATGCTCTTACTACAGAGCTTACCATACCAGATAAAATAAGCAGTTCAATGATTTCTGCATCTCCAAGATAGGCAGCAGCATGCAATGGGGTTCTCTTTTCATTGTCCTGTGATAACAAGATAGAATACAGGTTTTAAAACAAAGTTATTTTAATGTACTTTAAATGAAGAAGAAACACAGTTGGCTGACAACTTACTACTTTTACAACTCTATTCTTGTCTGCAAGTCACATTAATAAAATATAGTGTATCTTCTCCTAAAAGTCTAAAAAAAAAATAAAGCTTTAAAAATAGTGGTATAAAGTCCAGCAAGAAATAAAAATCTAAGATGACAGCTCTTAGACTGACTTTGAAGGAAGATGCCTAGGCCACTGATATACAAAAGCAAATTTCTTTTACCTGATACCATTCATGTTTTGGTCAATGTATTTTCAGTTTTTATAGAATTTAGAACCATAAACGTAACTGAACAAAACAAATCTTAACAAGCCGAAGATCTGCTTATCAAACAATTCTCCTGGAGTACATCGAGTGACAAAGACAGAAAATATTTCTGGGGCTTTGAAACTCAAAACTAAACCAAACTCATTGCCTCTGTGTGGACTCTGATTCAGTGACTCTACAGGACAGAACGGAGCCACCTCCTACGGTTCCCAAGGCGTGGTTGGTAGACCTGAGTAGGTAAGCTCTTCACCACTACGTCATCATTCATGACTTGATTACCTCCTCTCCACAAACGAGTTTTCTCCAATTAGAAACACACAGTCTTCAGGCAGTCACATTCAGGGATTTTAAATTCAAACCACACGTAAAGTTACAATCTAGTACTGTTACTGAGAAAGCCATTCACTTAGACACTGTTTATCTGAAATTTACATCCAATTCTGAGTAAAGTTTTTGTAGCAGACTCTCAGGTGTTTTCCACTATCTGTATCCCCTTTGATCCATAGGAATGAAGTCTGAGGTGGTCACTTAGTCACCCAGAGAGAATACATATTCTTAGACTCTCTTGCAGTTGTATTAGTTAGCGTGGGGAAGTGCTGGGCACAACCTCCAAGTCACTTTCAACTTTAAGACCACCTGCTCAGAGCTGGACTAATATTTTCTTTCTTCCCACAGGCTGAAAGACAGAAGTGAAACTGAACCAGGAGATACAGAACAATCTCCTAGAACACTGTACCAACAGACTGTAAATACTGTAATAGGGCAGAATTGTTACGCCAGCCTAGGCCACTGACCTCCAAACTATTAAGAGAAATATACTTCTTATTTAACATTATTGCTGTCTACCATTAAGTCAGCCCCTGACTTAGGGTGACCCCTGTGTACAAGGAGATCAGACCTGAGAATCACAGGATTTTTCAGAAGTAGGCTGTCAGTCCTTTTTTTCCTGGTTGCTCCCTTTAGTCTGACAGCTCCTCTGAAACCTGTCTGGCATTGTGGGAACACAAGAGCTTCCACTGACAGACAACGGGTAGCTGTACTTAAGGTGCACCGGTTGGTAAATGCACCCAGATCTCCCACATAGAAGGAAGGAATTCTACCACTGTACCATCACTGCTCTCTCTTCGAAAATATGCACTGTATTCTAGGGTGTCTTATCATATGGGAATACAACTAGAGTTATCAAAATTTTAAAAATGAAAATTTTAATTCAGTTTGAAATGATGTTCTAGGCTGGAAATCCCTCAAGTATTCCAAAACTATTACACTGAATGAATTCAGTCAGACACAAAAGAACAGATTTTGTATAATCTTGCATACATGACATGTCTAAAATAGGCAAATGCATGGAGAGAAAACTTTATTAGAGGTTACTACAGGTTAGGAAAAGAGAAGATGGGAAGCTATTGTTTTAAAATATTTTTTTAATATGGCTGCATGGTACAAAAGGTTAAGCATTTGACTGCTAGCAGGAAAGCTCACAGTTGGAGCCTGTTATTTACGTTAGAACTCAGGCCTAGGGATCTGATCACTGCCTTGAAAACACCATGGAGCAGTTTTACTCTTCACACTTTCATGGTTGCCATGAGTTGGAATCCAGTGGCAACTAACAACAGACAAATATCTATATAGGTAGCCACCCCAAAGCCTTAACTATAACATATAAAGGAATAACGTGTCATGTATAATTACTGACGTCTAAATACACTCCTTGATATAATTTTAATGTGCTTGTGACACTGTTTCTGTCTTTGTAATAACAGGTACACTCTAGTAAAAAAGAACGTTGGTAAGGTAGCTATTAATGTTGTTTAGTTAAGTTAAAAGTTCTTATCTCCCATACCAAAATTAATTTCCACAAGACTGCATTTTTTTGTTCCAATATATACCGCAGTAAACAATGCTCTGCACAGAATTTACTCAACAATAATGGTTGGAAAACTAACACAGAACTATTACTATTTCAGGATTTATTCAAAGTTAAGTTCCCAATTTAATAACTGTAATAAAAGGATCCTGTGCTTAAAGCTTACCAGTATTACTCATTAACACACTGAACTTCCCTAGGGTGTTGGAGACCTAGTCAAACTGACAAACATATCTATTGCAAAGAATAAGCCACACACATACACAACTCACACAAAAAAGTGACTCATTTACATGTGCGAGATGTCTGCAAGTCTATGACTCAATGCCTTGCATTCTATTAACATGTTTTATGACTTAAAATAAAAAGAGGAACACAACTGGTTAATTTTAGAAAAGAAACTGATATCACTTTAAAACTACTACAACAGTTAAATACTAAGAATTAGGTAATAAAATACTTTCATTTAAATTGTCTTCCAGGAAAACTGTTAAAAAAAAAAAGATTATCCAGATAAGTATATTTCTCTGTATACAGAGAAGCTCTTAACCAACTTTTGTTTAACTGACTCACAACTAACATCTGCTTTCTGAGTCAAACTGTGACTAGTAACTTTGGTACAGCACGTATGCTGACTAGTAGGCTATTAGTAATATGTCCATGCATTTTTGCACCGAATGATGGGTATATGTTTATCAAAGGTAAGAAGTGCCTGTTACCACAACTGTTTGTGTCAACTGTCCACTTACTGTTAAAACTGCATGATTTATTTAGTGTTTAGATTGATGCAACTGAAAAAAACAAACAAAAAGTTGTTTCACGATCACTAAGTCAAAAGAAAGATATAGCAAGCTCCAAAAAACAAAGTGTTACTGAGCTGGGTGTGATTAAGACAACTGAACAGAATGGGGGTACTAAGCACATGGAGACTGCCTCTTAAGCCCCCAACTGGAGTGACAGATAATGCATGGGGAGTATGACGCACGCCAGAACGATGGTACAGAACTCCTGTCAGTGAACACAAGGAAAAAAGCTGTGGACCAATTTTTTTTTTAATGCTTAAAAATATTTACTCCTTTTTTATGATTCCTTGCTTCAGATTTTAATTTACCTACTATCAGATGTGCATCAAACAGATGAGAGGTCTGTCTTCTAACTGTACAACCTTACAATGAAATACTGTGTTCCCGATTTAAAATTAGATGTTCCTTACTGATTAACAATCTCTACTTACAGTGTTAAATGAAAAATGCAGGTTCAAGATCTATACACACTTAGGCTCTAATATGCATACAGTGTCTCTGAAAAAACAATCAGGAAACCAATAAAAGTGATTTCCTCTAGGAAAGAAAGCTGACAAAGTAAACTTTGGACTTTAAGAAAGGGTTTCACAATTATTTCTGACCTTTTGTGCGGTTACGTTCTTACCACGTAGATGTTTAAAAAAGTAAAGACAAAATAAAAAATTAAGTTATTTCAATCAGCTTCAAGGCATTTTAATAAAATCGTGAAAACAAATTTCCCATACCAAGCATTAAAAGAAAAGTTTTCTTAGTTAGTTTACTACAGAAATCACAACATCTCAATATTGTATTCCAAAATACCCCAACCAGAACTGTCAAATACACTGCCAGATAGAAGTGTTTTCAACTCACTTGATCATGTTTTTGATTACACACTTTAAATTTATTTATTTATTTTTTAGTTTTTCTGTATGTGCTCTGAAGAGACATTGTATATATATGCGGACTACAAAAAAGGGATTTTAAGTCTTTCTCCTATGAGTCATCCTAAATAAAACCAAACTAAAAATAGCTTTAGCTTTTGTAAGTAATTATCCTTAAAGAAGGAAAGATGAAACACATCAGAAGAATTAAATGAGACCAGTGTTGCCAGCCAGGTCAAGCTTGGGCCACAGGCATATTCTGGGCTAGTACATTATGAAAGAATTTCACAAAAGGTCAGAACAAAAGCAAGTTCCTTTATGGTGGGTTGATAAAAGAGTTGTACATTCTGAATGGGGTCGGGGTAGGGGTGGTTGAAAGGTTCTCTCCAGTTGTTTCCAGTTCACAGCAACCTTAGGCACAACAGAATGCAACCCTCCTGGATTCAGCACCACAATTCAGCACTCACAATTATTGCTGCATTCGAGCCTGGTGCTGCAGCCACTGGGTTATTCTACCTCCTCGAGGGTCTCCTCTTTTGTGATCCCACTAAACTTGACCAACCGTGATACCCTTCTCCAGAGACTAGTCCCCTCCCAATAACACATTCAAAGTGTTGAGATGAAGTACTGCTATTTTCCCTTCTAAGGAACTTTTTGACTGTACTTTCTCCAGGACATATGTGTTTGTTCTTTTGGCAGTCCATTTAACATTCTTTATTAACACTGTAATTCACACTCATCAATTCTTCTTTGGTCTTCCATAGTCACCATTCAGCTTTCACATGCATATGAGGTGACTGCAAACACCATGACTTGTGTCTGGAGCACCTTCGTTCTCAAAATGAGATTTTTAACACTTTACGGAGGTCTTAGCAGGTCTGCCCAAAGCTATACATCAGCTGATTTCCTGACTGCTGCTTCCACGGATACTGGTTGTGTATTCAAGTAAACTGAAATCTTAGAAAATGTCAATTTTTTTCTCCATTTATCATGAAGTTGCTTGTTAGTCCAGTGGTCTGACTGTTTTATGTCGAGGTATAACCCTTACTAAAGGCTTGAATCTTTGACTTTCATCAGTAAGCGCTTCAAGTACTCTTTATTTTCAGAAAGCAAGGTTATGTCATCTGCTTAACAAAGGCTGTTAATGAGCAGCTTCAATCCTGATGCTCCATTCTTCATACAGTCCAGTTTCTCTGATTTGCTCAGATGTAAGTATAGTGAAACAATACAACCTGATGCACAACTTTTCTGACTTTAAACCACACAGTAGTCCCTTGTTATGTTTGAACAAGTGCTTCTTGATGTACATGCAGGTGTTATCCATAATTTGTTATGACCCACAGTCAAATGCCTTTGCATAGTTAGGAAACATCTTTCTGCTATTCTCTGCTTTTAGCCATGATCATCTGACATCAGCAATATATCCCTGGTTCCACATCCTCGTCTGAATCTAGCTTGACTTTCTGGTAGTTCCCTGTTGATGAACTGCTGCAAATGAATTGATTCAAGATAAATGATTTATCTTAATAGCAAAATTTTACTTGTCAGTAATATTACTGATACTGCTTGATAAAATTTTCACTGTTTGTTACATCATCTTTTTTAGAATGGGCACTAATAAAGGCTGGCCAGATAGCTGGTCTTCCAAATTTCCTTGTATACACAAGTAAGTACATCCAAGCACTGCATCCAGCTTGTTGAAAAAGCTTAATTGGTATTCCATCAGTTCCTGGAATCTTCTTTTTTGCCAATACCTGCAATGCAGCTTGGACTTCTTCCTTCAACATCAATCAGTTCTTGATCATATGCTACCTCTCAAAATGGTTGTTACGTCCACCAATCTTTTTGGTACAGTGACTGTGTATACTCCTTTTATCTTCTTTTAATGCCTCCTGTGTCATTCAGTACTTTGCCCATAGACTCTTTCAATACTTTAAGTCAAGATTTGAATTTTTTCTTCAGTTCTTTCAGCTTGGGAAACACTCAGTTTTCTAATTCCAGGTCTTTGCACATTATTCTGTCTTGTTGAGTGGCTTCTGAAATCTTCTGCGGAGCTCTTGTCTTTCATCATTTCTTCCATTCACTTTAGCTTTCTACATCTTAGAGCAAGTTTCAGAGTCTCTTCTGACATCCATCTTAGTCTTTTCTTTCCTGTCTTTTTAAAGACCTTCTCCTTTCCTCACGTATAATGTTCTGATATCATCCCACAACTCATCTGGTCTTTGGTCATTAGTATTCACTGTGTCAAGTCTATTCTTGAGATAGTCTCTGAATTTATGTAGGATAAACTTAAGATCTTATTTGGGCTCTTGTTAGACCTGTTTTCTTTTTATTCAGCTTCAACCTGAACTTGCATATGAGCAGTGGATGATCTAGTCCACAGTTGGCCATCAGCCTTGTTCTTGTCTGATGACACTGAGGTCTCCATCATCTATTTCCACAGATGTAGGTGATTTAGTTCCTGTTCCATTTGATGAGGTCCATGTGTATAAAAATCAAACCCACTGCTGTCCAAATTGATTCTGATTCACAGCAACCCTATAGTTACTGTTTATGTTGCTGAAAAAGGTTATTTCCAATGAACAGCTCATTTTGGTCTTGCAAAATCCTATCATGTGAGCTCCCATGTGATTTCTATTACTGAGATAATACTTTTCAAGTATAAACCTTCTTTGCTTCCAGCTTCAGCCAATAATTATCACTGCATTTTGATTTCATGCTTGATCAAGTTTAGACTGCAGAAGTTGGTAAAAATCTTCAATTCTTCATCTTTGACATTAGTAGTTGGTGCATAAATTTAAGTAATAGTCACATTAACTGTTCTTCCTCATAAGCATATGGATATTATCCTATCATTGACACCACTATACCTTAGGAAAGAACTACAAATGTTCTTTTTAGCAATGAATTTGATGCCTTTCTTCCATAATTTGTCGTTGCTGGCACAGTAGACTATGTGATTATCCAATTCAGAATGACCCTATCAGTCCACTTTAGCTCACTAACGCCTAGTGTATCAATCTTCAAGCATTCCATCTCATTTTTGTCAACTTCTAATTTTCCTAGATTCATGCTTTGTACATTTCATGTTTTGACTAATAATGGATGCTTGCAACTGTTTCTTCTTATTTTGAGTAGTTCCACATCAGCAAATGAAGGTTCCAAACACTTTCTTCAATCCACATCATTAAAGTCAACTCTTCTTAGAGAAGATAGCTCATCCTCAGTCATATTTTGAGTATCTTCCCTTGGTGCTATAGTGGGTAAGTGCCACTGCTGCTAATGAAAGAGTAGCAGTTCAAATCTACCAGGCAGTCCTTGAAAACTTCGAGGGCAGTTCTACTCTGCCCTACAGGATCATTATAAGTTGGAGTTGACACTACGGCAATTTTGTTTTTGGGGGGTGGATTTTTCAACTTGAAGGTCTCATTTTCTGGCACTATAACAGACAATGGAAAACTTGCTGGCATAGTGATTAAATGCTAAGTCTGTTAACCAAAAAATAAGCAGTTTGAATCTGCCAGGTGTTCCTCTGAAACTACGGAGCAGTTCTACTCTACCCTATAGGGTTGCTACGAGCCAGAAATGGCTCGGTAACACTGTTTTTGTTTTTTTAGGTATATCAGACAGTATGCCATTGCCCTTCATAAGGTTTTCATTCATCAACTTTTTCAGAAGTAAACTGTCAGATCCTTCTTCTTAGCCTTTGCTGGAAGTTCTGCTGTAACCTGTCAACCAAGAGTGACCCCCCTAGTACCTGAAATACTGGTGGTATAGCTTCCAGGAAGCTATCAGAATACAACAAACTGACAAATGTGGCTGAGTCTGGCAGTATTGGTTATACAAATCTACCCATGTGATTAAAATGTCATCAAATTATACAGAGACATTTACCAACACCCTGGCCCAAAAGAGTGTCCACAAAAACTGCTGAAATCCTAGTAAAGTCTGTAGCTTCTTTAATTGTATTATGTCAGTATAAACCTTCTGGTTTTGATAATGTACCATAGTTGTATAGAATGTCACCAATGGAGATTATGTGAGAGAAACACAGGACTTCTCTACCACTTATGCAATTTCTGATGCATCTATAATTTATTAAAAATAAAAGTTAAAAAGTTGTCAAAACACTTTGAATTATACTGTATATGTTACAGTGAACTCTGAAAGCAATCTACAAAACCCTAGCAAGTGTAGACAGCCTAAGAAGGTGCAGCAAAGCTGTGAGCAAAGAAGAGAATCCATTGCAGATCTCAAACACAGGCCAGGAAAAGGGCTAGGACTAAGGAGAAATATCTGAAGTCAAGTCAGTCTGTGAACTAACACTACACCTGTCCATTCTCAATGGAAGCTTTTAACTGAAACATAATGGACCAGAATAGAATGACAGCAAACATACAGAGCATGATAACAGAGAAGTAAAATTAGAAATGACAAAGGCAGTGAGAGACAGAACACTGTACAAGAAGATATACATAAAGCTGACTCAGAAAATTAAACAATCTACTTGAATTAAAAGCTCTGCTTATACAATGCAATCCCAACATAAATTTCAGTGTCATTTTTTAATGAGTGGACAAACATATCACCAACTTTGTTTGGAAAGGGAAGAAACCTCAGCTTAATAAAGCACTACTGAAGAGGAACATAACAGGAGGCCTCATGCTACCCAACCTTAGAACCTATTACACTGCCACAGTACTCAAAACAGCCTGGTACTGGTACAAAAAGAGACAACATAGAACAATGGAATAGAGTGGAGACCCAGAGATGCCACCATCCTCCTACGAACAGGTGATGTTTGACAAAGGCCCTAAGACATTAAACTGGGGTAAAACCAGTCTATTTGGCAAATGGAACTGGCAAAACTGGATATCCATCTGCAAAAAACTGAAACAAGACCCGTATCTTACACTTAACACAAAAACTAACTCAAAATGGATCAAAGACCTAAATATCAAATCCAAAACGATAAAAATCATGCAAGAAAAAATAAGATCAACAATGGATGTTCTAATATACAGCTTAGACAGACTTCAAAATCTAACAAACAAAGCATGGTTAACAGAAGAGAAAATAGACAAATGGGAGCTACTAAGAATCAAAAACTTTTGCTCATCCAAAGACTTTATCAAAAGAATTAAAAGACTACCTACAGAATGGGAAACAATATTTGGCAACTACATGTCAGACCATCATCTAATCTCCATAATCTACAAGGTTCTGCAAAATGTCAACAAGAAAAAGGTAAATAACCCAATCAAGTGATGGGCAAAGGAGATGGACAGACACTTTACCAAAGAGGACATCCAGGCAGCCAAAAGACATATAAGAACATGATCACGATCATTAGCTATCAGAGAAATCCACATCAAAACTATGAGATATCATCTCACCCCAACAAAGTTGGCCATGATCCAAGAAACACAAAACAACAGATGTTGGCGAGGCTGAGGAGAGACTGGAACTCTTCTACAGTGCTGGTGGGATTGCAAGTTGGTACAATCTCTTTGGAAAGCAATTTATACTTCCTTTAAAAGCTGGAAATAGATACGCCATATGGTCCAGTTAATTCCACTGCTTGGAATTTATCCTCCAGAAACTAAGGCTATCACATGAACAGACACATACACATGAGTGTTATTGCAGCATAGTCCACAACAGCTAAAAGATGGAATCAACCCAGATGCCCATGAACAGATAAACGGATAAACAAACTATGGTGCATAGACTCCATGGAACACTATGTCATGATTTTAAAAAAAAAAAAAAAAAAAAATGCAGATTTTAGAAAACATCTCATAACATGGTTTCAACTGGAAGATATTATGCTGAGTGAAATCAGTGTCAAAAGCACAAATATTGTATGAGATCCCTATTATAAGGACTTAAAAATAGAACTATCTACAGAAGAAAATAACTTTGCTTGCTACAAGGGTGGGAGCGTGATTTATCATAGATGAGATGGTTGATAGATGTTAGAAATTTTATTCATCTACTGTAATAAATAAATAAATTTGAAAAAGTAAACCAAGTAGCATTCATGGATCCAATCACCATTTTCAGAGCAATGACTGAATTAGATAATTTACCCAGGTCCAAAAGTGTTTGTGTGCATTAGCTACAAGTACTTAGAAGAAAAATAATACTAGCACTCACAACTAACATTTACCTCATGCCAGTACTGTTCTAAGCACTGTATTTCATAGGGTTAAGTAAGTGAATATATTCACTTATTTTACAGGTAAGGAAATGGAGGTAACAAAAAGGTTTAAAGAACTTGCATACTCATATGCAAATAGAAGAATCAAAATGCAAGCACAGACAACTGGACTCCAGGATCCATGTTAATTTACTGTACTGCCTCTATTCATATTCTCCAGTATCTGTTTAACCACTGTCTGTTTGAAACTAATCATTCTCCCTCAAAACATCTGTGATCTGACTTACCAAATCTTAGTGTATTTTTTCCTTTCTCTAGTTATTGCCCCCCTCACTTTGGCTTTTTATTTTATTGCTACTGTTTGCTATGAGATGAGACTGAAAGCCTCATCTGTCAACACTCTGCTTCTGGGCCATGGAACTCATCTGGACCTGCCTAAGACTTAACAGACCCAGCCTCCCTCTTTCTCCTTTGATAAAATAAATTATGAATGCCTGGCTGTCCCCAAGACCCTATACTCAAGCAAGTCCACTGTGAACATAAGCTGTGAGAGAACAGTTCTGTAGGATATTGGTGGATATCAAGAGTTTCTTCAAATAAGAGAACCTGGGCTTAACTCGGTATAAAAGCAAAATGCACTGCTGTTGAGTCGATTCACAGTAGAACGGCCCCACAGAGTTTCCAGAGTGCCTGGCAGACTGGAACTGCGGACCTTTCGGTTAGTAGCCATAGCAATTATCTGTTACGCCACCAGAGTTTCCTTGGTTTGGGAACTGTTAACAACTGTAGTGAAAAATCCTTAAGTTAACTTTATTTTAATTCACAACTAAATTTCTGGAACCTCCTCCTCAAGTCACATTAAAGACTAACTTGTAGTTTAAAACTGGAACACAATTTCATACTCATCATATTGTTTGCTACCCTACTCAGTCACCTTTAGTTGCCGTCACTACCACCAATCACCTCTACTTTTACCTCCTTAGAGAATCTGACATAGCCGAAACCACAATAGTCAATCTTTATTACAGGAACATACAGCATATTTTCACCTGTACACCTTTGCTCCCTTTGCCCAGAACATCTTTTTCTTATCCATGTCGCCTCTACTATTTAAGCTGTAGGTCTATCTCCCTAACGCCTTCAGGACCATGTCAGTCCACTGAGATCTTCCTATCTTATGTTCCTATACCATCATTATCATCTACATCATTCAAGTGGCATTGTCGTTACTGCTCAAATTTCAGTTTACACCACGGCTCCTAATTACGCCAACTATTTAATTTTGTATCACTGAAGTACCTGGCTTTAAGTTACAAACCTCACAGTCACTAGAAAGACCTAGATAAATTGTTAGGGGAGAAGGCCTGCCATGAATCAATGATACTCTAATGTGCTGCTGCTGTCTGCTGTCAAGTCAATTCTGAATCACAGTGACACTAAAGGACAGAGTAGACCTGTCCCACAAGGATTCCAAAGCTGTAATATTCATGTAAGCAGACTGCCATATCTTTCTCCGTGAAGCTGCTGGTGGGTGTGAATGGCCAACTTTTCAGTAGCAGGCAAGCACTTTAACCACTGCACCATGAGGGCTCCTTCAATGTGCTGTTGCAGAAAGCTTCTACACTGATTTTTGCTTCCTAGAACAAGGCACATTCTAGAATTGCCTATGGAAGACCACTGGTGCATAAAAGTAACTAAAAACCTGTTACAAGCAAGGCTTTGAACTGGTTCGTTCCAGTCTGAACCCCTGCTGAGAAGCTGTTTTTCCACTGCAGGTGATTCTTACCTGTAATAAGTTTTGAGGACAAATGCTCTATGGTTGGTTCAAGGAACTGGTATCTAACTAACAGATTAGCATCTCCTGGGAACTTGTAAGAAATGCAAATTCTCAGCAAAGCTTCAAACGAAAACGAGCATGTTCAAAGCCCTGGTTTCAAGACATATGCTTTGCCCACTCCACTACAACCATTCAACATTGTTCGAGAACTCCCAGCCAGAGCAATCAGGCTGGGGGCGGCAGAAAGAAACGTTATCCAAAACAAGAAGGATGACATTCAATTATCCCTTTTCATAGGCAGCATGAGCCTACAGAAAGAAAATTCCAGATTCCACAAGAATGGGATTAGAACTAATAAATTCAGCACAATCACAAGGTCACAAATTTCAGTCAGCTTTCTACACATCAGCAATGAGTAAGCTGAAGAGATAAAGGGAATACTGACATTTACAACAGTAGCTACAAGAATAAAATATCTAGAAATAAATTTAACCAGGAGAGTGACAGCTGTCAACAGAAAACTATAAAACATTTCTTAAAGAAATTAAAGAACTAAATAAGTGAAAAGGAGCTTTGGTGGTGCAGCAGTTAAAGCACCCAGCCACCAACCAAAACATATGCTTCTGAACACAGCAGCTGCTCCACTTGAGAAAGATGTGGCAGTTGACTTCTGTAAAGTTTTACAGCCTTGAAACCCTATGGGGCAGTTCTCTGTCCTAGAGGGTCTCTGTGCGTTGATACTGACTCCACAGCAGCAGGTAAATCAACAGGGTAATCTGTGTTCTAGCAGCCCACAATATACTCAATATTCTCCACCAGCACAATTTGAATAGGTCTTAAATACAATCCTAATACTTCTTAAAAGCAAGGATGCTGAGACTTTAGCTCTCTCACTTTGGCTATATCAGAAACAAAGACCAATGACTAGAAAGGATATCATGTTTGGTAAAACAGAGGGGTCAGTAAAAAGGAGAAAGGCCCTCAGTGAGAGGACACAACAGCATCAACAACAGACTCAAATAGACTGTAACACCAAACAGCAAGGTCAAGATGACTGAGTGGTCAGCCCCTTCTGTGGTCTGTTTTACAACAATGACTCAGAAAAAACAACTGAAATCTATTACATATGACAATTTAGGAGCCCCGAACATCAAAGGCAAAGTTGAAGAATCAGACTAATGTGGAGGGTGGAGGGGAGATGGTTCAGAAGCAGTGAGGAGTTGCCACACCTGACCTAGCAGGATCCCATCCCCTACAGGATAGATCCCCTGGTGTGCAAACAGGGGAGGCAAACAGTGGCACTCTGGATGGGTTTTCAATATCAGAAGAGGCTAAGTGACAAAGAGCTGGCTCAATCCTCCAGAACCAGAGAACAGGTGCTCAATCAGCTACAGTAGACACATTTAACCTACTCTTCTGGGAAGAATGTGTCTCTCACTTACCTGCACTTCCTTGCTCTGCACTGACTCCCAGGTCAGCTTTAGAAATTGCCACATCCGCTGGGCCAGAAGTAGGACCCACTGTACTCCCTGAGCCATTTTCTTGGTTTGGGAAAAGAAACAAATCAGCAAGTAGGAAAGGTCATCTGCCAACTCCCTTAGGCCAGACACTCAGGGCAGGCACACGTCCTTTGCCTAGGTATACACAGAAGGGGTTCTATGGACGTTGAATGCCTTTAATCCATGCAGATTTGTGTGGGCTCATTTTAACAGTGTACACTCTCACTGTTATGTATGACAGATACATACCTGAAGGCCAAGCTCAACTGTACCAGCTATAACGTGGAGTGGCAGGATTGTGACATTTGACACTGCTCTGCCCATTATGCAGGTTCCTGATCTACACACATCAGGGGCCTGAGGACTCGTGGCTCCACCCATGCCACCAAGGCACCCATGACAGAAGTCTGCCGAGGGCCGTTACTCACAAAGGCCACTATTAGCAAAGCTATATGCCTGTGTGATAACGAGCAGATGCATGTCACCCCTGACATATTTTTTGGCTGTACTAATAATATTTTGCACCCTAAATAAATCTTCCTCAGAATTACCCTGTCATCCCCTGGCACTAGGACCAAGGAAGACACTTTCTAAGAGGGGCTTTACAACCCTCTCGGCTTATGAAATTATATTGGG
Source organism: Heterohyrax brucei (assembly GCA_028571685.1). NCBI lineage: Eukaryota > Metazoa > Chordata > Mammalia > Hyracoidea > Procaviidae > Heterohyrax > Heterohyrax brucei. The sequence goes on along the minus strand of CM053149.1, from coordinate 24,338,181 downwards.
AAATTCTGACTAGAAACTTCTAGGGAAAAGAGCTCAGAGGAATGAACTTCAATATAGCATGCCTGAAAGCACCGAGGCCTGCCCAACCTCCACTGGCTTCCCCCAACTGCATCTCCCCCCTCCCTTTTCCACATATGAAATACAAGTTTGCAGAAAAACCCCTGAAAGGCTTCCCAAGGACAATTCTCCACGCAGCCCTTAAAGCTATACAAGCATCTCACTCTCTACAGCAAAAAGATAAACTCTCAAGTTCATTATAATTGGTATGACAAATGAATAAACACTAAAGAAACTTCTTTCTTAGAGCAGCTGGGTTGGGTTGGGGGATGGTAGATACTTACTATCTGCACAGGAAGAGATAAAATAAAAACTTAGAGAAGCAAACAGAGACAGCTAAATAATGAAGCTTTGAGCAGTCTACCCTTCTGTGCCTTCAACCTTGAGGTATGAATAGAACCATTAAGCTCAAAGCATAACTTTGTTTCACTGTTAACTTTGTTTCCACTGACAACTATCGCCACAAACACCTGCCTTGGACAATTATCAAAAAAGTCTTGACAATTCACTAGAAGAAGAAGACCACAAGGGGTCAGTTTCTTGTTAGCCAATAATGATGGGTTAGTTTCTTGTTAGCCAATAGTTTATATGATGGAAAAAATAGGGTGAAAATCACGTCACCTCATCTATAAAAAATAAAGACAGACAGACCGTTGTTGGGCTGCCTTACTCCAAAACTTTCCTGTCTCTCTCAATTCATTTCTGCGCCGACACCTCTCCCTCCCTCCGTGGGGCCCCCCAAAGTTGTCAGGGCTGGCTCCCGGCAGAAGTCCAAGAATAAGGGGTGACTCTCAGTCCTTACAGCCAACAGCACTGGATACCAACATCTGACTGCAAAACACACCCACCTACACACTCTAGGGAACAGGGACACATTTTCCTCACAGATACTCAAGAACAGCTGTCAGCCTCCTGGCTTTGTGCAGCTCTTTTCAATTGCACTTGAAACATCCAGCAAGATTCACCTTATTATGGGCCAAAAAACAAACCTTACATATTCAAGCATACTGAAATCATACCAAAACATGTTTACCATGAAAGATTTTAACTAGAAGTCAGTTAACAGAAAGATACCTGGAAAACTGCCAAACATCTGTAAACAAAACAACATACTTCTATATAACCTAAAGTTTAATGAGGAAATCTCAAGGGACATTAGAAAATATTCTGAACTGAATAAAAATGAAACATATAAAAAAATTTTTATTGTAATTAAGTGAAAGTCTACAGTCCAAATTAAATTTGCACGCCCACCTATCTGCAGCAACTTGTACTCTCCTTGCCTGGTGACAGCACTCTCTTCCTTATCATTCTATGTATGTTGTATCCTCTTAACAATCTCCTGTCCCCTCCTCTCCACCCTCTCCTCTCCCTTCCAGTAAGAGGTCAGTAGGACAGCATCCTAGAGATGCACAGAGCCATAATGTACACATCCCAATATGGTCACATTGTATCCCCAAGTCCAGTCCATTTTTGTCCGAAGAGCTGAACTCAGTAATGATTTACGGTCAGGGGGAGCAGCAGGTCTAGGGGCCATTCTCTCAGGGGAACCCCTAGGCCACCAGACCATCAACTGTGGTCTTTTAGTGGAGTTCTTGAGGTGCACCCCTCTTTTTCTCATGTTGCCAGTGGGACGACATTGTGTGCTCCATCATGGCTGTCTTTGGTGGTGGTCAGGCACCATCTGGTTCTTCTGGTCACATGTTGATACACTCACCCATTCACACAGGTCCTTCTGTCTCCGGGGCTCTTTGTTCCTCGTGTCATTGTTGTTCTTGGTGACCATCTGTTTCGGATGAGTTTGGACCATTTGGTATACGTCCAATGGCAGCTTGCTAGATTTTAAGACCTCAGACACCACTCACCAACATGGGGTGCAGAACACTCTCTTAGCAATAGGCTAGTTATGCCAACTGGCCTCGATATCCCCTGAGAACATGGTTCCCAGATCCCTGTCCCTGCTACTCTATCCTTGCAATACTGTTATTGCAAGTTTTCAGTTTATGCTTAAGTCCAGTTACACTGATTTCTTTCTAATGTGTGCTGTCAGTGCTTTCACTCAACCAAATTTCTATGACCATCCCTCTCCCTCCCTCCCCACCCTTGCAGTCATCAAAGAGTTTTTTCTTCTGTACATAAGTCTATTTTTAAATCCCTACAGTACGGGTCTCACATAATATTTGTTCTTTTGCTTCTGACTGATTTCACTCAGCATAACATCTTCCAAATGAAACCAGGTTACAAGAGGCTTCCTAAAATATCATTGTTCTTTATCACTGCATAGTGTTCCATTGAGCATATGTACGAATGTACCAAATATTGCAGGGATAGAGTAGCAGGGGCAGGGGTCTGGGGATCTATGTACCATAGTTTACTTATCCATGCATCTGTTGTTGAGCATCTGAGTTGATTCCATCTTTTTGCTATTGTGGACTGTGCTGCAATAAACATTCATGTGTGTGCATGTATGTGTTTGTGCAACTGCCCTTGATTCTGCAGGATATAGTCCAAGCAGTGGGATTGCTAGATCAAACGATTTATTTATTTCCAGTTTTTTAAGGAAGTGCCAAATTGCTTTCCATAGAGGTTGTACTATTTTGCAATCCCGTCAGCAGTTTGGAGAGTTTCAATCTCTCTACAGCCTCTCCAGCATTTGTTGTTTTGTGTTTTTTGGACTACGGCCAAACATTTTGGGGTGAGATGGTATGTCACTGCAGTTTTGATTTGGATTTCTCTAATAGGTAATGATCATGAGCATTTCTTCATGTGTCTTTTGGCTGCCTGGATGTCCTCTTTGGTGAACTGTCTGTTCATCCCCTTTGTCCAATGTTTGGAGGTGGGTCACAAAGTAACTCTAGTTTGTTTTTACCACCATTGTATGTACTGCAAATTTTTAATATACTGTAATGGACTTCACAAGGGTTGCTTCATAACTAGGGACTGTATGTGTAAGTCCAAAGATCACTACCCAGGGGCTGTTTATAAATGGAAATATTTCTCAACTAAATATTAGCAAACTGAATCCAGCAACAGATGAAAAAAGGTAAAGTCACTACCAAGTGGGATTTATTCAAGGAACACAAGTCTCATTCAACTGGGATCAAACAATGTAGCTGAACATACTAATAGAGTAAGAAACCAACTACATGATCACGCCACTTAACAAAATTCAACATCCATTCATGCTTAAACAAAAAAATAAACCCTCTCAGCAAATTAGGAATAGGAGATAAATTATTTAAACAGGCAGAGGAAGCAGCAGTCAAGAAATCAAAGGGTGCACTCAGCAAACTCACGATCAATAAAATAAAATAAAATAACCTCTTCAAAGTTCTAAAAACTGACTAAGGTGTGCCTAACCCAACTGCCTCATACGCATACAAAAGCCAAACAATTAAAAAGGAACACAGAAAACCAGAAATGAATACTAGTATTGCAAAGAACACTCAGAATACCTGAGCTGCCAGAACAAACGACTTGTCTTAGAAAAAAAGAAAACAGAAAAGTTCCTTAGAAGCAAAGATGGTGAAACTTTATCTTGCTTAGTTTCGACAGGTTGTTGAGAAAAATCAAATACTAGAAAAAGACATCATGTTTGGCAAAGTAGTCAGCGAAAACAAAGGTAACACTCAGTGAGATGGACTGACAAAACAACCACAATAGACGGTTCACATACATCAATGATCATGAAGATGACCTAGTGTCGGCAATATTTCATTCTGTTATACATGAGGTCACTCTGACTTATGGCCCACTTAAAAGCAACCAAAAGACTGAAGGTGTTCCACCTAAGATCAGGAACAAGGTAAGGATGCCTGCTCTTGACAATTCTGCAAGTCAAAACTGAAAAGCTAGAAGTGTATACATTTTTAAAAGTATCATTTATAATAATACCAAAAAAGAAAGAATGAAAAAAAGAGAGAGAAAGGGAAAAGGCAGTAAGAAGGAAAAGGAGGAGTCAAAATATAAATATTTGGGGCTAAATACAGAAAAAATCTGTAGAATCTGTATGCTGAAAAACTACAAAACACTCATGAAAGAAATCAACGACCAAAATAAATGGAGAGAGATCTCATGCACAGGGACTGGAAGACTCCCTGTTTCTAAGAGATCTATTTTTTCCCAGCTTGAAATATAGATTCAATGCAGTCTCAATCAACATCCCAGCAGAATTCTTTGTATATGTTAAAACAATGTGATAACAAGATTTTTGTGAAAAGACAAAGCAATGAGAGTAGCCAAAGCAATTTTTAAAGAACAAAGTTGAGGCCTCATACTGTGTGATTTTAAGACTTGGTATAAATGTGTAGCAATCAATACTCTGGGGGTCAGTTCTAGGGTCGCCATGAGTCGGATCCGAATCGACGGCACTTGGCTTTGGCTTAATCAACGCAGCAGTGTAAAAGGACAGACATACTCAGACTAAAGAGTCCAGAAATAAAACCATACAAGTATAGTCTGTTCACTTAGGTCTTGTCATTTGTTATTCCAGGGCCGTTTTCAAAAAAATCTATTGTCTTTTCTTCTAGAACTTTCATAGTTTTAGATTTAGCGGGTAGGTGTGATACATTTTGACTTAGTTTGTTTTTTCAGGTTTATTTTGAAAAACAAACTAAGTCAAAATGTATCACACCTACCCTGGAATAATTGAATATTCACATGCCAAAAAATAACGTCACTCCGTACACCTAATATAAACATTCACTCATCAACACTATTATCATATAACCCAGCAACTCCACTCCTATGTATATATGTCAGAATAATAGAAAGCAGGTACACAAACAGAAATCCATACACTAATGCCACTATCAGCACTACTCACAATAGCCAAAAGGTGCAAACAACCTAAACGTCCATCAAGTGATCAATGGATAAACAAATGTGGTATATATATCATTCAGCCATAAACAGAAATGAAGTCCTGATACATGCTATATGATATAGATGAACTCTGACAACATTATGTTGAATGCAATAGGTCAGACTCAAAAGGACACATATTGTTCTGACAAGATATAAGTGAACAGGAATCTAAGTTTATCAGTGGTTACAGGAACAAGTTGGAGGGGAAATGCAGAGGTGCTGCTTAAAGGCACCAAGTTTCTATCAAGACAGAAACAGTGGTGATGGCTGCACACAGTGAATGTATTTAGTGTTGTCATGGAACTGTACAGGTGAATGTGGCTAAAAGGGCAAAATTTTGTTACACATACTTTACCAAAATAAACCTGAAAAAACAAACTAAGTCAAAATGTATCAATCACACCTACCAGCTAAATCTAAAACTATGAAAGTTCTAGAAGAAAAGACAAAATACGTGGGTTGCTGAAGAGTTCTCAGGTAGGACATGAAAAGTGTACTCCATCAAGTTAATAAATTAAACTTCCCAGAAAACAAATTCTGTCTCAAGACTGCAGTGTTAACCCCTGCAGAGTTTCCAGCTTCCTGGCCTACCCTGCAGATTTCAGACTCAAGCTTTCCAGGCAAATTCTTGCCAAGTTTCCAGCCTGACAGCCAGCCCTACACATTTCAGACTTGCGAGCCTCTACAATTATGAGACAATTACCTAAAATAAATCTTGTTAAAATATACACACATATATCCATACATATATACATTCACAGTCGTACAAACCAAAATCAAACCTGTTGCTGTAAAGTCCCTTTTGACTCCGCAAACCTAACAGTACAGAGTAGAACTGCTCCACAGATTTTCCCAGGAGCACCTGGTGGATTCAAACTGCTGACTTCTAGGTTAACATCCGAACTCTTAACCACTACACTACCAGAGTTTCACATGTGCGTATACATTACATACCCATGTAAACATATATATATGAATACACACCTACATCTCCTATTTGTTCTGACTAATAAATACATCACAATGCTAACAGTAAACAGCAAAATGATAAAGTTCTCAGAAATATGGGTTATCATCTTCGTATATCAAGTTAGGGAAAGACTTCTTAACTAAGACAACCAAAGCACTAAACATAAAGAAAAACGCTAAAAAAATTGACTAGTGTAAAAAAAAAGCCCTGATATGTTCAAGGCCACCATTAGAGTGAAAGAGCAAGCTGGAACAGAAGATGCTATCTGCAACACACACAAAAAGTTCACATCAAGAATGAAAAAACTGCTGCAAATTAAGTCAGACAACGCAAAGAAACATGGACAAAAGATTTAACAAGCATTTCATGTAAAACCTTATCTGACCCCCTAATAAACTAACAAAAAAAGTGCTAGGCAGACATCAAAGAAAGACTAAAACAAATAATGACATGTTACTACACACAGACCAGGAGGATTACATAACTCTACAAATACCAAGAGTATACACATGGTCCAATGATGTGGACCAACAGAAACACTCAAACAATGCTCATGGGAGTGGGAACTGTTCAATAACGTGGCCTTTTCTAGGAAGATGAAGATATACATAACTTTTATCCCAGAAATTCTATGCCTAGGTTAGCCTTACGGAAATGTACCTGTATGTGTGCCAGAAGACATTTTTAATAATCACCAGGCTATTCACAACAGGCAAAATACAAAGACAACATATCTATCAATAGTAGACTGGAACAAGATGGTATGTGCACTCTGTGGAAAACTGTGAATAATGTTTAGTTACTCATAACACAGGTAGGTTTTTAAAATAATTCTACACAAAAAATAATGGACACAAAAGAATATACATTTTATGATCCATTTATAGCAAATTCAACAACACTTGACACTAAATTATACTAATTCACGGTGAATATACAGAGTCCTAATGGCAAAGAGCTCAGGCTGTTCAACAAATGGTCAGCAGGTGGAATCCACTAGCCACTCCCTGGAAACCCTCGGGGCAGTTCTACTCTGTTCTACAGAGTTGCTATGAGTCAGTAATGACATGATGGCAAAACTATAGAGAAAACCAAGAGAATTATAAAAGATTACTGGTTACACAGGTGGAAGGCATGCTGATTCTGATTAACAAGTGAGGATAAAAGGTACTTCTGAGGTGCTTGCAATATTTTGTTTCTTGATCTGCACAGTGGTCACTTTTAAATAATTCATTAAATTCCAGTTTTGTTTCTACATACTTTGTGTGTTACGTTTCACAACTTTTAAAAAGTAGAGAAAAAACATTGCTCATGAGAGCTTAAAATCATTCTAAAATATCAAGCATTTGAACTAGCAAGAAAAGCGTATCAATAAACCAACAGAAGGCTCTAAAACAGTATTTCAGCTTAAAAATAGTAGCAGCCTGTTAGAAAGTTCTGCTCTCCAGAATTAATGTTCAAAATGAAAAAGCCACCTGAAAACTGAGAAAGAAAGCCATATATCTTTCACTCACAGCTCTTCAGACAACAACCAACTCGGGTCTACAAGGAAGTGGGAATAAAAGCAGAAGTTTGATTACCAGAGATTTACGAAAAGTAATCTTAAAAAAATAAAACAACAGAAACTTAATGTAACCAAATTTCTAATAAGCAAACAAAAAAAACTCACTGTATGTATTCATTTTCCAAACTAATGATAAAAACTCAATGTATTCTACTTTGTTAACTGAAAATTTCTTCTCTTATATAAAAATGTGTTCTAAGATGATTAAATGACTGGGGTGGTAAAGAGAACATGCTTCAAAATCACTTTAGTAAGTACTCAAACAACTGATTCATTGGGGGAAAAAAACAAAAAAATTATACATTCGTGGTCTACAGTACCTGTGGATCTACAACCATTTACTGAATAATTACACAACATCTGTAAAATCTATTGAAAGGTTTTGCCACTGTAACTGAGAAATGTATTAAATGTAATGCATTAAACAATTTATTAATCGATTATTTTCATAGTAAATAATATTACATAATTAAAATAAAATACAAATTATTTCCTTTGGGAAACATGGATTGGAGTGAGGTGGGAAAAAAACAGAAGTCCTGGTGACACCATAGTTAAAAACATTTGGCTGCGAACTAAAAGGTCAGTGTTTGAACCCACCAGCTGTTCTGTGCGAAAAAGATGCAGCAGTCTGCTTCCACATAGACTACAGCCTTGCAAAGTCCATGCGGCAGTTCCATACGGTTATGTAGGGTTGCAATCAGAATTGACTTGACATAAAGGATTTTTGATTTGGGAACAGGAAATCTTCCCTACCTCCCTCAATTCTGCTTCTGGTTATTACAGGTACTTTGGTTACACCAACATCAATGTATCAGCTATTTCAAGTTTGCTTATCCATGCCACTATTTGGGCTGCATGATTTGAAAAGCAAAACCCATGTTATAAAAAACTATATACTTGCTTTACTAGGCAGTCATTGACCATGAATGGCAGCTCCCAGCATCTGTTCTCCACTCCCGAAGTTTCCATTTCTTCCTGTGTTACTTCTGTGCTATGTTCAGCAATCCTGAAATGTTTACATTTACTTACTGACAGTGCTCTCGACTTGTACTGCAATGGTAAAGACTCTTGTTTGTCAGGGATGCTCTAATGTGAAGACCTTTCATCAAATAACTTCTCTACAACCAATTCCATTCTTAAGCAACAAAAGGTACGATATAATTTAGTGTAACTTGTCCCCATGGCAGAGACTAGGTTAGAACAGTCAATGTCCAAAGCATGTAAGATACAGTCTCACCATTCTTGCTTCTAAGGAACATTCTGGTTGTATTTCTTCCACGACAGACCTATCTGTTCATTCTTTTGGAAGTTCATGGTGTATTTAATATTCTCCTCCAACACCACAATTCAAAGGCATCAATTCTTCTTCTGTCTTCCTTATTCACTGTTTGGCTTTCAAACACATATGATATGAATGAAAATACCATGGCTTGAATAAAGAGCACCTTACTCTTGCTTTTCAACACTGTAAAGAGGTCTTTCACAGGAGATCTGCCCAATCCAATACATCTTTTAAGTTCTTGATCCCTGCTTCCATAGGTATTGACTATAGATACAAGTAAAATGAAATCCTTGACAACTTCAATCTTTTTCTCCATTTATCATGATGTTGCTTACTGGTCCAACTGTGAAATTTTTAAGTTCTTCGTGCTGAAGTGTAATTCATGTTGGAGCCTGTGGTCTTTCACTTTAGCACTAAGTGCTTCAAGTCTTCCCCACTTTCAGCAAGCTGTGTCATCTGCATAAGATTGTTAATGACTCTTCCTCAAATCCTGATGTCCCATTTTTCTTTATGTAATCCAGCTTCTCAGATCATTTCATCAGCATATATATTGAATAGGTATGGTCAAAGGTTACAACTTCGGACATTTTGTCAGGTGGGATCAATTCCTGGAGAAGGACATCATGCAAGGTAAAGCAGGGGATGATGTGTGGTTTGTGTGTCTCTCCGTGTGTATGGTGTGTGTGGGAACAACCAACTGTTGGCTGTAATTATGCTCAACTCTGGTTCTTTCTATGAATAGTCATTTTGCCTTACATCCTAACCAGTACCACTGAGGCTGTTTAAATCCTGTCATAGGAAAGATGATTGCCTTTAAAAACAGCATGTGTGCTTCACATGTATAAACCTTGGTGGCTGTAGTGGGTAAGATCTACAGTCACTAACCAAAAATTCAGCAGTCTGAATCCATGAGGCATTCCTTGGAAATGCTGTAGGGCAATTCTGCACTGTCCTGTAGGGTCACTATGAGTCAAAATTGACTTAACAGCAGTGGATTTGGTTTTGGGGTACTTTATATGCTTGCAGGCACAGATAAACAGCACCTTATGAAATAACAAACACTATTATTATTTGTAGCCTTTTGTTGATGGCTTAGGGAGCAATGACTTTAGAGCTAATGAAAACATCCATCCAAGCCATAAGCTGCAATACTGAAGGATCCTATAGAAAAATGATTAAGACAATGCTTGAAGCATCTAATGAGGACGGAAGCAATGCAGTCACAATACCAAAAAGAACTGGTTGATACTCAATTCAACCATTTCAGGAGGTAACATGGTCAGGAACGAATCGTACTAAAGGACGAAGTCCAAGCTGCACTGAAAGCACTGATGAAAAATAAAGCTCCAGAACTGACTGAATACCAGCTGTTTTCACAAAGGGATGCAGCACTGGAAGTGCTCACTCATCTATGCCAAAAAACTTGGAAGACAGCTACCTGGTCAAGATATGCACATTTATGCTTACTTCCAAGAAAACTGATTCAACTGAATGAGGAAATTATCTAGCAACATCATTAATATTATAGCCAAGCAAAATGTTGCTGAAGATCACTCAAAAGCAATTGCAGCAGTATCTCAACATGGAACTACCAGAAATTCAAGCAGGATTCAGAGGCGGATGTGGAACCAGGAATATTATTGCTGATGTCAAACGGACCCTGACTGAAAGTACAGGATACCAAAAAGATGTTTACCTGTATTTTACTGGCTATGCATAAAGTATTCAACTATGTGAATCATAACAAATTATAGATAACATTGGGAAGAATGGAATTCTAGAACACTTCACTGTACTCATGAGAAATCGTACATAGATCAAGAAGCAATCATTCAAACAGAACAAGGGGATACTAAGTGGCTTAATGTTAGGAAAGATGTGCATCAGGGTTCTATCTTTCACCACACCCATTCAATCTGAATGCCAAGCAAATAATCCAAGACGTTATAATTTACTACACAAAGAAGAATGAGGCATCAAGATTGCACGAAGACTCACCAACAACCTTCCTTATGCTGATGGCATAACCTTACTTGCTGAAAACGAAGAAGCCCTAAGTACTTATTGCTGGAAGACCAAAGACTACAACCTTCAGTATGGATTATACCTCAACACAAACCATAAATCCTCACAACTGGATCAATATGCAACATTATGTATGATAAATGATAAAGAGACCAAAGTTGTCAAGGATTTCATTTTACTTGGATCTGCAATCAACACCCATACAAGAAGCAGTCAAGAAATCAAAAGACACGTTGCACTGGTCAAATCTGCTGTAAAAGACTCTGACCCAAGCTATGGTGGTTTCAATTGCTCATACGCTTCCAAGAGTTGGATGATAAATAAGACGACCTAAGAACTTACGCCTCGTAATTGTAGTGTTGATGAAGAATACTGAACATACCACAGACTGCCAAAAGGAGCAAATCTTGGAAGAAGTATAACCACAACATACCTTAGAAGCAATGACAGTGAGACTATGTCTCACATAGTCAGGACATGTTATCAAGGGGGATCAGTCCTCAGGGAAGGACATCATACTTGGTAAAGTCAATGAAAGAGAGGAAGACCTTCAACAAGATGGACTGACACAGTGGCAGCAACAATGAGCTCAAGCATTAGCAGACATTATGAGGAGAGCACAGGACAAGGTAGTGTTTCCTTCTATTGTGTACAGGGTTGCTATAAGTTAGAACCAACTTGATGGCACCTAACAACAGTATATTCATTAAACAAAAAGTCACTGTAGAGTCACCTCTGACTCACAGTGACCTATATAGGACAAAGGAAAATTGCTCCATACTGTTTCTAAGAAGTGACTGGTGGATTTGAACTGCTGATCTTTCAGGATTATCAGTCAAAATATTATTTGGCAATAAAAAGAAATAATGTATTAATATACATTACAACATGGATGAATAGTGGAAACATGACACTAAGAGAAAGAAGCCAGTCACGTAACACTACATATTATATGACTCCATTTATATAAAATGCCCGAAAGTCACTGTAGCCCTGGTGGTGCAGTGGTTAAGAGCTCAGCCTTGCTAATCAAAAGGTCAGCAATTTGAACTACCCTATGGGGCAGTTATACTCTGTCCTACTGAGTCGCTATCAACCAGAATCAATTCACCTGCTCTATGTGTGTGTGTGTTGTATAGAGACAAGAAGTAATTTAGTGGTTGCTGAGACATTATAATGAGAAAGACAGGAGGGAGAAGGGAAGAGGGAAGAAAGAGGGTGAGGAGTGACTGCTAATGACTATGCGGTTTCTTTTTGGGGTAATGAAAAGGTAAAATTCACTGTGCTGATGGGTGTACAATTCTTGTGAATATACTAAATCACTGAATTATATACTTTAACTGGGTGAATTACACGGCATGAAAATTATATCACAATAAAGTGGTTATATTTAAAGAGAGAGAGAGACATTTTGAAGGTTAAGAAATACCACTTCAGGTTCTGCTTTCACTAGCCTAAGGTGGTACTCTTACAGTTCAGTACCAGCCAAGACCTTGAAGGGGCCAGCCTGCAGATCTCTGGGATTTTCTTCTTATAATACTTTCTCCTCTTGGTTACTCTTATTCTGAGAATTCTAATCCTTTTTTGTCCCTTAAGACAAGTTTGAAAACTTGGTGGCATAGTGGTTAAGTGCCACAGCTGTTAACCAAAAAGTTGGCAGTCTGAATATACAAGACACTCCTTGGAAACTATATGGGACAGTAAGATAGTCAGTAGGGCAGTTCTATTCTGCCATGTTGGGTTGCTCTAAGTTAGAATTGACTCAATAGCAACATATTCGGTTTGTTTCCAAAATACGCTTGTGTGTTCCCTCATTTGTAATACTAAAATTTAATACCAGTAGTATCACAAAAATTAGGATCGTGTTTGTATTACAGAAACCCTAGTGGCATAGGGGTTAAGCACTATACCTGATACTCAAAAGATCAGCAGTTCAAATCTACCAGGTGCTCCTTGGAAACTATGGAGCAGTTCTACTCAGACCTATAGGGTCACCATGAGTTGGAACTGACTCAACAGCAATATTGCTGTTATATTTATATATTTTTTTGGTATGTGCATTACAGCTTAAAAATTGGGGGTTCACAGAGCTTAGTTATGTCTTAGGGGGAAAAATCCACTTTGGGAGCATTATTATGTTGAGGCAATAGATAAAGTATTGCCTTCTGTCCAATTTGCCCTCATTATTTTCCTAATTACTGTCAGTCTGATATAGGTTTTCAAATTCCTGTTCTACTAAATTCACAGATGCTACAGATATTTAAACTTTCAGAGTTTTATTTTGTTGCCTATAAAACAGAATGTAAAACTATCAACTTTACAGGATGGTTGCATAAGTTAAATCGAGTAGCAACACACACACACACACACATACACACACACATGGAGGACCTAGATGGATGAACAGACGGACACTTCCTGTGAACCCTCTAACAACAAAGACCCCAAAGAACAAAAGCATTCAGTACATGTGATATCCTAAGAGCCCTGAGAATCAAAGCGGAAGCAGATAAATTGTACCGAGCTAACAGCGGAAGAAGAACAGCAGGAGAAACACATAGGTTTCCACAGATCCAATCTTCAAGGAAACCACAGCAGCTACTGTTTGGTGGGAGGAGCCTGTGGAGGTTAGTGGATAGAGCCATGGAGGTTAGGGAACACTCTGTTCACTAGCAGTGATTGGAGAATCTACTCATGCCTCCAGTGCTAGTGAGAAAAAGCACCAGATCATAGAAAGTTAAATCTCTGCGGGTAACCCACCATGCACAGATGTGAGTCTTTCCTTCAAATGAGGACTATCATGCTTCTTCCAGGGTTTCCCCTTCCCTTGTAAGCACTGTGGTGGCATTAGAGCCTGACATCATTAAAAGAGCCAGAAGTAAGACTCCTTGAGCTCTCCCTGAGCCATCCTCCCCCTATCTTTTCTGGATTGAGCCCAGCTATAGAGTTGGACCCCGTTAACTGAGCGAAAGTAGGTCTCCTTAAGCACTCATAGAGCCCTTCTCTGACATTCAAAAGGGGAACAATTTAACAAACTCAAGAAAGTGATGGGGAAGTTCTGCTAACTCCCCTAAACTGGAAAATCAGGGCAGAAATTGTTCCTTCACATAGATTCAGACATAAGAGGATACACCATCCTCACAGCCCCCTGCCTTACTCAACAGCTGCAGTCAGACACTTGTGCCTATACTAATCACTTCTGCTCATGTCTGACATTAGGCGAGAGCCTGCACCACACACATAGTAGTAAGAAAAGTAAAGGGACTTCTGCGGTCCTCTGTCTAGTGGCAACTCTAATCACCTGGTGAAAGAACATTAGAACTTCAAAGACAACAATAAACAAATTACCACACCAGGGCTAGTCTATTTGCATTTTTCAAAACAAGAAGAACACAGTAGACATAAAATAAATACAATTTACTGATGGCTTGAAAACACAGCCCATGTTAAAGGACTTAATAAATTGGATCATGATTTCTTCTGAAAGCTCCCAAAACAAAGAATCAAATTTTCCAGAGGAAGAGAACTTTCTGGAACTATAAGAGACAGAATACAAAACATTAAGATTTAGAACTCTCAGAGAGATCAGCAAGGAGATGAGCAAATGCAGCAGAGCGCAATGACAAACTGAGCAGGCTGCAAGAAAACACAGAGTGGCAAGAATTACAAATTCAGAAAATTGATAATAAAATTACAGATTTAGACAACTCAATAGAAAGTCAAAGGAAGAGAAATGAGGCAATGGAAACCCCAAATCAGTGAGATTTAAAAAACAGGATGTGACATCAACATATTTGAGTAAAAATTAGATACAAGAATTTAAAACTATGAAAAAACACTAAAAATTATGTGGGACTCTATGAAGAATAACCTACAAGCAACTGGAATACCAGAATGAGGGGGCGATAACAGAAAACACAAAGAAAACTGATGAAAACTTGCTGACAGGAAACTTCTCCGATATCATGAACGAAGAGATGGTATCTATCAAGACACTCATCGAAGTCCACACAAGGTAGATTCCAAAAGAAAGGCACTAAGGCATATTACAATCAAACCTGACAAAAGTAAAAGATCAGGAGAAAAATTTAAAAGTGACAAGGGATAAATGAAAAATAATCTACAAAGGTGAATTTGGAAGACTAAGCTACAACTACTCAACAGAAACTAGGCAGGCAAGGCAATGGAAAGACATACACAAAGTCCTGAAAGAAAATACCTGTCAGCCAAGAATTATATATCCAGCTAAACTGTCTCTCAAATACGATAGCAAAATTAGGACATTTCTGGACAAAAACTCAGGGACGTTGTAAGTATCAAGAAAAAATTACAAGAAATACTAACGGCAGTCCATTGGTGAGAAAATCAGTCACACAGGTAACAACCCAAGTCCAGAACAAAGAACAGAATAACTGGACACAAGCCCAAATAGAGGAATCATAAAAATAAATCCCAGATAAAACAGTCAAAATAAAGAAAGAGCGATGTCCTTTTGTAAACATTATAACAAAACAAAAGGCTGAAAAATAACTACAGTCATAGATCTTTCATATGGAGAGTACGTTAACGCAATAAAAGGCAGTAATATAAAGAAAGTAAAGACCTTCTTTAAAGATTTCAATCTATAAAACTAGGTGCAAATATTAAGGTAACCACAAAGGAAACTATCAATCCTACACATTAAAATAGAAAACAGGAAAAACATGAAGTCTGAGCACATACAAAACCACTAACACCGAAAAACATGAAAACACATAAAGAGAAAAGACTTAGCACTGAAAATTAAAGCAAACAAAGGAACTGTCTACAAGACACACAAAAAGACATAAAAATGACAGCACTAATGACATAACCTAGCAATAATCATAGTGAATGTAAATGGACTAAATTCACCAATAAAGACAGAGTGGCATATAGAATTAAAAAAAAAAAAAGCAAAACCCATCTATAATGCTAGTTACAGGACACACATCTTAAATTCAAAGACACATACATACTAAAACTGAAAGGCTAGAAAACCTGTATCAAGCTAACAACATTCAGAAAAGAGCAGGAGTGACAATATTAGTATCTGATGAAACAGACTTTAAAGTAAGATACACCAGATTGGATAACGAAGGCATTATATAATGATAAAAGTATCAACACTTCAGAAGTACATACCATATTAAGTATCAATGCACCCAATGACAGGGCTCAATAATACATAAACACTAACTATACTGAAAAGAGAAACAAACAGTTCCACAACCACTCTCAGCGAAAGACAGAACATCTACAAAAAATCTCAATGAAGACAGCCAAGCCAAGTACCGTCGAGTTGGATCCGACTCATGGCAAACAAGGAGGAACTAAATGCCAAAACCAACCAACTTGACCTCACAGACATATACGGAACACTCTACCCAACAGCAGCCTACTTTCTTTTCCAAACCACATGGAACATTCACCAGAATAGACCACGTTAGGATACAAAGCAATCTTTAAAAAAAGTAAAAGTACTGAAATAGTATAAAATACCTTTTCAAACCATAATGCCATAATGGCAGTAATCAATAACCAAAAAAAAAAAAAAAAGGAGAAACAAAAAATCGAATACACAGAAACTGAACAACATCTTGCTCTAAAATGACCGGGTTATAGAAGAAATCAAGGATGGAATAAAGAAATTGATATAATCAAATAAGAATGAATCTATAGACACAGCAAAAGCAGTACTCAGAGGTCAATTTATCTCAATAAATGCACATATCCAAAGAGAAGGGGCGCTAATCAAACAACTCTACAACTCAAACAAGTGGGAAGAGCAGCAAAACAACCCCAAATTCATTCTATGAAGCCAGCATAACCCTGATGCCAAAGTCTGGGAAAGATGCCACAAAAAAAGAAAATTACAGACCAATTTCACTTGTGAACCTAGACATAAAAACCTTCAACAAAAATCCTAGTCAACAGAATTCAAAAGCACATCAAAAAAATAGTTCACAATGAACAAATTTTATTCATTCTGGGGATGCACGGTTGGTGCAACATCAGAAAAACAGTTAATGTGATCAACCACATAAACAATATAAAAGATAAGAATCACATGATTTTGCCAATTGATACACAAAAAGCATTTGACAAAGTCCAACACCTATTCACTCTAAAAACTCTCAGCAAAATTGGAATAAAGGGAAAATTCCTCAATGCAATAAGCAGCATCTACACAGTCAACTGCCTACATCTTCCTGAAAGGTGAAAGACTTCCCCCGAGAATGGGAACTAGACAAGGATGCCCACTCGATGCCCACTCTCACCATTTCTATTCAACATTGTATCAGATGTTCGAGGCAGAGTAATTAGACAAGACAAAGAAATAAAGGGCATCCGCATCAGCAATGAACTAAAAGTCTCCCTATTCGCAGATGATAAAGACTGTATATACAGAGAATCCTAAAGAATCCATAAGTAAATTACTGAAACTAATACAAGAGTTCAGCGAAGTATCAGGATATAAAATAAACATAAGTAAATCAGTAGGATTCCTTCATACCAATAAGAGATTAAAGAAGAAATTACCAAATCAGTACCATTTACTATAGCCCCCAAGAAGATAAAATACCCAAGAATTAATCTAACTAGAGAAATAAGAGACCTCTACAGAGAGAACTAACTACAAGACCTTACAGCAAGAAATAAGCGAGACTTACATAAATGGAGAAACCTATCCTGCTCATGGACAGGAAGATGTAACATTGTGAAAATGTCCGTTTTACCTAAAGTGATCCACATATATAATGCAGTCCCAAAACAAATTCCAAGTGTCATTTTTTAAGGAGATGGAGCAATAAATCACCAACTTTCTTTGGAAAGGGAAGAAACTCCAGATAAGTAAAGCACTTCTGAAGAAGTAGAACACAAAGGTCTCACTCTACCTGACCTTAAAATCTATTACACTGCCACAGTAGTCAACACAAATTAAAGCAGAACTAAATGAATTAAATAGAAAAACAATTGGAAGAGTTAACAAGACCAGTGACTAGTTTTTTTGAAAAGATCAACACATTGAGAAACCACTGACCAAACTGACAAAACAAAAACAGGAAAGGAAAGAAATAATGCAAATAAAAAATCAGATAGGCTATACCACAACAGACATAAATGAAATGAAAAGAATCATAACAGAATGCTACAAAAATATTGTACTCTAATAAACTAAATAAAGTCATCACAAATGAGACTGAAAAGGTAATTTAAAAACTTGGCACTTGGCAACTAAAAAAAGCTGTAGCCTGCATGGCTTTACTGGAGAAGTCTATAGAACTTTTACGGAAGAGTGATCACCACTATCACTAAAGGTACTCCTGAGCACAGAGAAAGATGGAATACTCTTGAATTCATCCTATGAAGCCAGCATAAGCTTGATACCAAAACTTGGTAAGCAAAGTACAAAAAAGGAAAATTACAGATCTTTTATGACAGTAGATGCAAAAATCCCCCACAAAATTCTAGCCAATAAAATTCAACAACCTATCAAACAAAAGAGTTCACCAGGATCAAGAAGAATTCATACCAGGGATGCAAGGACGGTTCAACATCAGAAGAACAATCAATGTAATCAACCATATAAATAAAAACCAAAGACATGAACCACTTGACCTTATCAACTGATGCAGAAAAAGCATTTGACAATGTCCAGCATACATTTATATTAAAAACTCAGCAAAACAGGAAGAGAAAAGAAATTCTTCAACATAACAAGGGACATCTAAGCCAAGCCACAGCAAACATCATCCTAATGTAGTCTGAAAGCACTCCACATGAGAACAAGAACCAGACAAGGATGCCCACTGTCACAACTTTCATTCAACACTGTACTGGAGGTTCTAGCCAGAGCAACCAGGCAAGAAAAAGAAATAAATGGCACCCAAATTGGTAAGGAAGAAGTAAAAGTATCTCTATTTGCAGATCATATGATTTTATACACAGAAAACCCTAAAGAATCCTGGAACTAATTAGATGAGTTCAGCAAAGCATCAGCGTACAAGATAAATACATATGAATCAGTTAAATTCCTTTATACCAACAAAGAGACCATCAAAGAGAAATCACCAAATGAATATCATTTACAATAGTCTCCAGGAAGATAAAGTACCTAGCAATAAATCTAATCATGGACATAAAAGACCTATACAAACAAAACTACAAGATTCTACTGCAAGAAACCAAGAGACTTATATAAGCGGACAAACCTACCTTTCTCATGGATACGAAGACAGAACATCATGAAAATGTCTATTCTACACCAAAGAAATCTACAGATTCTCAATAGAAATTCCAATGGCATTTTTTAATGAGGTGGGGAAACAAACTACCAATGTCACATGGAAAGGAAACACGCCCTGGAGAAGTACAGCATTACTGAAGACGAACAAAGTGGGAGGCCTCATACTACTGCAATTTAGAACCTATTACTCTGCCATGGTAGTCGAAACAACTGGTATCGGTACAAAAAAGTTACACAGATCAGTGGAAGAGAACTGCAAATTCAGAAAAAAAAAAATCGACCACCTATGAGTAGCTGATATTCAACAAAGGTACAAAGTTCATAAACTGGGGGAAAGACAGTTTCTGTAACAAATGTGTTGGTATCACTGGATATCCATCTGCAAAAAAATGAAACAGGACCCATATCTCACACTATGCATAAAAATTAACTCAAAATGGACCAAAGACATAAATATAAAATCTAAAACAATAAAATCATGGAAGAAAAAATAGGGACCATGCTGGCAGCCCTAGTACAGGACAAACTACAAAACATTTAGAAAGTAGATGACTAGAAACTCTTAAACATCAAACACTTATGCTCATCCAAAGACTTCACCAACAGTAAAAAGACTACTTACAAACCAGGGAAAGAATTTTTGGCTACCATGAAACTGATCAGCATCTAATCTCCATAATCTACAAGGTACTGCAAAACCTCAACAAGAAAAAGACAAATAACCCAATTTAAAAAATGGGCAAAGGAGACCCAGAGCCATGATAGTGGACTAGACATACATCTCCTTGATTCCCTCTGAGAACTAAGGCCTAGAATAATAAATGTACAGAGCATTGTAGACATTCTGAGAGCCCCAGAATCTGGCAGAGGATTGTGACACTAGACTGAATGACAGGCAAACGGAAACTACCTCTATTGGAGGTGACGCAGCTGAGTCCTGCTTCTGCTGACACCTCATTTTAGGAGACTGCAGTTACAGGCGCCTTCTCATTATCTGGGAGGTGGGAACTCGGTCTGCCGAGTCTCTGTACTTGGCACACTAAGACACTCAACTGCAGTGCTTAAGTGCACGGCATACACTGCAGCAAAGAGACTGTGCTTGGAGCAGCCACATCTTGAGAGCTCGGTTGCCTATTGAGGGTGTTGGTGCCCCTCCCCCTTCTCTTCTCTGTGCTGTACCACAGAGCTGCCTTATAGCAGGAAGGGTGGCTCAGGCGGGATGCCTTCTTGCTCAGCTGAGAAGTGGAGCCAGCCAAGCCTGAAGTCTCAGCAGGGGCTAATTCCTCACACAGAGTAACAACATCTGTCTAGAAAGTCCTTCTCCAGCAGAATAACTGTTTCTGAGATGATTGTATCTAGGGATTGTGGTGGGGCCTGGTGACTGAGGGAGACAGGGTCCTAATCCCTCCTTTCTTTGAGCCACGTCATGTCTGGGGATGGCCTACACGGCACTATTGCTGTCAGCCAGGAGGTGGGGCCTGCCACCCTGGAGGCCTGGCTGTTCTCGGCAGCTGATAGACAGCTCTTACCTCAGCAGTAATGCAGCCTTTAAAATAAGAACAGCAGTGACAGGCAGTTGAGTGGGTTGATGGCATTTCCGCTAACCTTCACTGAGCCACATCACCGTGTCGGTTGACAGTCCCCCAGAGACTATCAGTAGGGTGCTGTCTCTGCCAGCCAGGAGGTGGGATCTGCCAATCCTGAGGACTCAGCTCCTCTCAGCAAATGCTGGACTGTACCCCTCTCAGCAAAAAAGCAGTTTTTAATTTAAACACATCTAGAAAGCACAGCACTCCCAGACAGCCAAATGTGGTGGCATCTCTCTCTCCTCCCCTCCCTACATTACACCAGAAGTTCAATTGACGTAATGACAGAGAGTCACCACAATACTTGCCACCTTTAGCAGCCAGGAGGTGAGGCCTGCTACCAAAGAGCCCAGACGGGGCCAGTCACTAGACAACACACAGGTGGCTGGCAACCAAATGTAGTGGTGCCCATGTTTTTCTCTAGTGGCGCAAAGACATTAATCAATATCTAACCATTTAAAGAAGCAGCCACCATAGCTATGGAAAACTCCCAAAATAATCAAAAAACTTTCCATATAAAGAAGCCTTTCTGAAACTATCAGAGGTGGAGTACAAAAGAATTATACATAGAGCCCTCCTAGATATTAAACAAAATGCAACAGAACAAAATTAAAAACTAAGTAAGCTATAAGAACCGCTGAAACATCAATTATCTGACATCCAGCAGATCAACAATAAGCCTACAGATTTAGACAATACAATGCAAAGCCAAAAGAGCAAGACTGAGGAGTCTGAAGGCAGATTTAGCGAGCTTAAAGATAGGACAACTGACACCAGCATGTATGAGGAGAATTCACAGAAAAGAAATAAGAAAAATGAAGAAGTATTAAGAAGATGTGGGACTCTATCAAGAAGCATAATCTACAAATAACTGCAGTTCCTGAACAGGGAAGGATAGCCAAAAATGCATAAAAATGGCGAAGATTTGCTGACAGACTGTATCAAGAGGCATAATCTATGAATAACTGCAGTTCCTGAACAGGGAAGGATAGCCAAAAACACAGAGAAATGGTGAAGAGTTGCTGACAGAAAACTTCCCTGAAACTACGAAAGAAGAGAACACAGATATCCAATATGCTTATTGAACACCACAAAAACCAGACCCCAAAGGAAAGACACCAAGACATATTATGACCAAGTTTAATAAAATGAAACATAGAGAGGCTCTTAAAGGCAATGAGACTCAAAACAAAACTAACATATAAAGGGAAGACCCGCAGGCTCTCACCTAACTTTTTGGCAGAAATTGTGTTGGCAAGAAGGCAGTGGGATGACACATTCAAAGCCTTGAAGGAGAAAAACTTCCAACCAAGAATTCTGTATCCTGCAAAACTGTCTCTCAAACACAAAGGGAAAGTAAGACATTCACAGATAAACAGAAGCTTAGAGATTTTGTAAAAACCAAACCAAACCTACAAGAAATACTGAAAGAAGCTCTTTGCTCAGAAACACAAAAACAACAAATATATACGTAAGGATGCAACGCAGGCCACAACATCCAGAATCCTATTCAGCTAGGGAAGTCACAAAGCTCAATCAAAGATAAATATTAAAAGAAGGGAACAAGAGATCTTAACATGAAAACTATGATAATCACTACAATATAAAGAGGGATATATTACATTAGTTACAATCCTTTAAGACGGGGAGGAAATTATGAAGATATGCAGAAGTTAAAGACTGGCTTAAACTGAGAACATTAAGGTGATCAAAAGGGTAGCCACAAAGCAAACTAACAATGTGACATGTCAAAACAAGAAACACAAGAGTCTCAATAAACACAAAACCAACACTGAAAAAGATGAAAAGTAAACCCATAAAGAAAAGCAATCCAGACAGGACATTAAGAGAAACAAAGAAAACATCAACACAAAAATAAAGGCATTAAAATGACAGCACTGAGCACATACCTGTCAATAATTACAGTGAATGCAACTGACTAAATGCTTCGATAAAGAGTGACAACCTCGGTCAAAAGATGAATGTTTATCGCAGCACTGTCCACAATAGCAAAAAGATGGACTCAACCTAGACGCCCATCAATAGATGAATGCATAAACTATGGTACATACTCAATGGAACACTGTGCAATGATAAAGAACAATGATGATTTCAGGACTCATTTCATAACCTGGTTTCAACTGGAATACATTATGTTGAGTGAAATAAGTCAGTGGCAAAGGACAAATACTGTATAAGACCCATGCTACTGGGACTTCTATAGACTTATGCACAGAAGAAAAGTCTCTTTAATGGCTACAGGGGTGTGCAGGGAGGGAGAGGACTGGGTATAGATTAGGTACTTGACAGAATTTCGGTTAGGTGAAGGCAGTGGCAGCACACAGTAGAGAGCAGATCAACTTAAGTAGACTTCATCATAAACTGAAACGTTTTCTAAACTCAATATATATTTCAAAAGATACAGCAGCAGGGACAGGGTTCTAGTAACCACGTATTCAGGACACACAGATGCCAACTGGCACTGGTGTAACTAGTCCATTGCTAGCAGAGTCTCCTGCACCTCATACTGGTGAGTGGCATCTGGGGTTTTAAAAGCTAGCAAGCTGCCATCTAAGGTAAATCAAATGGTCCCAACTCATTTGGAACAGATAAGATCACGGAGAACAACAAAGATACAAGGAAAAAAAGAGTCCAGGAAACACAAAGGCTTGTATAAGCGGGAGACTATATCAACATGAGACCGGAAGAACCAGATGTTGCTCAGCCACCACCAAAGACAGCTGTGATGGGGGGCATAATGTAGAGTCCCTGAGGCAACATGAGAAAAAAGAGGTGTGCAGCCCAAGAACTCTACTTAAAGATGTGTATTAACAGCCTGGTGGGTTCCCTGGGAACATGGCACCTAGACCTGCTACTGTCCCTGACCAGAAATTGGTGATGAGCCAATTCTTTAGGCAAGAAGGGACTGGACTCAAGGACACACTGTGATCATATGGTATGCATACTTTATGGTTCTATGCATTTACAGGAGGCTGTCCTACTGGTGGAAACCCTGGTGGCGTAGTGGGTTAAGTACTACGTCTGCTAACATCAGCAGTTCAAATCAGCCAGATGCTCCCTCGAAACTCTATGGGGCAGTTCTACTCTGACCTATAGGTTCACTAAGAGTTAGACCCAACTTGACAGCAGTGGGTTTGGTTTGGTCCTACTGGTCTTTTTCTAGGAAGAGAGAAGAGGGTTGGGGGGTGGGGTGGACAGATGCTTGTTAAGAGGATACTAAATACATCAGTGAAAAGGAGGAGTGTGCTGTCTCCGGGTGGCAGCTGCAGATGGGGGGGGGGGGCATGCAAAACTGATTTGGATTGTATACTTTCACTTAGTCACAATTTTTAAAAACAAGGGCAAAGGATATTAAAAGGCACTTTGCCAAAGAAGACATCAGGCAGCTAACAGATACATAAGAAAATACTCACAATCATTATCGATTAGAGAAATCCAAATCCAAATTACAATGAGATACCATCTTACCCCAACAAGGCATGTATTAATGTAGAACACACAAAGTAAAAGATATAAGACAGGGTATGGAGAGATCAGAATGCTTCTACACCGCTGGTGTGGATGCAAAACAGTACAACCACTTTGGAATTTGATGTTGTGCTTTCTTAAAAAGCTAGAAACAGAAATAACATATGATCCAGCAATTCCACTCCTTGGAATATACCCTAGAGAAATAAAAGCTGTCACATGAACAGATGCATGTACACCGATGTTTATTGCAGCACTGTCCACCACAGGAAAAAGTTTCAATTAAAGTAGGTGCCCATCAACAGATGAATAAACAAACTATGGTATACTCACACAATGGAATACTATGTAATGATAAAGAACAACAACAATCTCAGGAAACATAACATGGAGTCATTTGGAAGACAGTAGCTCAGTGAAATTAGTTCAGTTGCAAAAAGACAAATACTGTACGAGACCACTAATCTAAGGACTTAAGAAAAGGTTTAAACACAGAATAATCTTTAATGGTTACAAGGGAGGGAAGGGAAGGAGAGAGGTATTCACAGACAGACAGTGGACAGGAACTGGATTAGTTGTAGGGAATAACAGCATGCACCAGAACGGAGGTTAGCACAACTGGAGTGCACCAAAAGCTTTTGTAAATACAACACAATATTGTGAAGATACAGTTGCAGAACAAGAGTCAGGAGACCACAGCTTCAGGGAACATCTAGGCTTATTAGGATACCTAAGGTTTTTTTAAGAAAATATTTTACATACTACTTTGATGATCGGTGTGTACAGTTTTAAAATCTATCAAGTGGCATAGAAGTAGCATCAATTAGTCTCCCAAGCCACCTGGAGCGAAGGAGAATGAAGGACATCACAGATATGAGGAAAATATGAGCCCAGAAGAGAAAAGGTGCCATGTGATCCAGAGACTACATTAGCATGAGACCAGAAGAACTACAGGGTGCCCAGCCACTACCAACAACTACCCTAATGGGGACTACAACGAAAAGTCCCTGATGCAATGGGAGGGAAATGGGTGTGCAGAACTAGAACTCTATTAAAAGACCATACTTGATGGTCTATCAGACTGGAGGGTCTCCTGAGGACATGGCCCCCAGAATCCCTGTTGGCCCTCAGAGCTGAAACCAGTGCCAAAGCCAACTCTTCAAACCAAAGTTGAACTGAAATATAAGACAAAGAGTGACGCTCATGAAGAATGTGCTTACTGACTTGAATAAAATTCTATAATTAACACCAATTTATACCACTCTGGATAGATAAAAACAACTCCTATTTGTGATTTAAATAAAATTCTATAATTAACACCAATTTATACCAGTCTGGATAGATAAAAACAACTCCTATTTGTACAAAAGTTTCTTAAAGAGGCAGAACTTTCTTTTGAAATACAGTACGACTGGTATTTTAATTATTTAGGTTCTACAACATCATACAGGCTCCAGCGAAGCCTAGAGAAAAGACATTAAACAAAAATTCTTTTCTTTTTTTGTTTCTTATTTTTAGGCCACATAAACCTAGAAACACAAACGAAGACTCTTGGACAAAATGAGGAGGCAGGTTAAGGTTATTCAGAACGTTTACAGCATCTCAAATGTGGGGTAGGGAAAGAACACGAAGGTCATCAATGCAACCCCACGCATTTTACCAAAACAATACCAGAGGGAGTCCTGAAGAAGTAAAATGAACATAGCCAAGGTATATAGCTAACCAGGCTACGATGATAAGAGAACCTCTAGGATCTCTCAAGGAGGAGTCTGCAAGATTCTTGACAAGATATATTTTTTTTTTAAATAAATTTATCAGGAAAAGCCCTTTTTCAGTTTCTTTAGGTTGTTGTGCTGAGTGTGTGATGCAGCCCTCATTTCTTTACCATGAGGAGAAAGCTCCCTCAGACTTCTGACACTGCTGTCATAACCGATTTAAGACTCATTACACTCTAAATTAAATTATTCATTAGTAACCAGTTGCTGTTGGACTGACTTCAACTCATGGCAGCCTCACAAGTGTGTGAGTGAAGATGTGCTCTGGCTGATTTTTCAAAAATAGGTTGCAGGCCTTTGTGTCAAGGCACTTCTGAACAGACGTGAACTGCCAACCTTTTGGTTTGCAGTGGGACACGTGACCTGTAGGCATCACTGGGATTCAGTTATTACATAAGAAATAAACCTCCATTTAGTCAGGTAGTTAACACTTGTGATCAAGAGCCTCCAACTACAAAAGTCCAGTATTCTCCAGTGAAATCATTTAATTTTCTATAACGAAGATAAAAACTTCCCTCTTACATCAAAGAATATGAAAGCATAATATTTTTAGCCAAAGCCAAGCCAAGTGCTGTCAAAAATCACTTAGTTGTATTACTAAGAAGAATGCTGTTCAGTGGTTCATGATAGTCGAAACTTGGGGATTTGGCTAAAGAAACTGATTTAAAATAATTTAATGTCTAACAGTACACAAACAAATATGAACTCTTGCACTCCAAAAGTGTATAAAAACAACTTCAATAGATGTCGTTCCCAACAAATTGATTTTAGAAATAAATCACTGTTACACTGACACAAAGCTTTAAAAAAGCTTATATTACTTACTGAGAGTCAGTGGATTTTATGTGAGAACAGGACGTTTTATTCCACACACACACTGCATCTTGTAATTCCAAGTGTTTCCTTACCAGAGGACAAATACATAAAAAGACATACTTTTGCCACATTAAATTAGAAAAACAGCAATACTTAACAACCTTAAAATTATGACAATACGATTCAACAATTAAAAGTCACAAGAGGAAAGGCCTAAAAGCAACCATAAAAATACCTGTCACAAAACCTGTATATTACTAAAGACAACCATCAAGGAGTCATCTTCCTAAAGAGCCACTGATTCAGGATACCAAGCTAACCTTTACCTACACCGTAAGTTTCACAACAAGAGAACAAACTACAGTATCTTTAAAAAAAGGATTAAAAGCAAATAAAAGAAGGAAACTTGAAGTAGAAAAGCGGACGCTAAATATCATAGAAGTTTACACACACACAGTAGTAGCTCCCAACAACATCATAGCACAATACACTAATGCTCTCAAGTTTTTTTAATTTCAGATTAACATAACATGAAAAAAAAACAGTGCTGGCTATAAGGTGACTTTGTAGAGAAACCAGCCATGGTAAGTGATATTATAGTCCAAAGTTTCTCATGAAAATAAGATTTGTTAGTATAATCAAAAACAAAGAGACTCCAACAGTCTCTCTCCCCTTTTTCACAAATCCATATCCCTATAGGTATTTTCTGTCTTGAGAAAAAGAAATTCTCCAACACATTTCAATTAGTTAAGACGATCAGAAGCTTCACTTAAGATAAATCCTAACCAAGTGCATACTTCCTAATTCTGAGTTAGGTGCAAATATGCAGTTAAAGGCAATTTATTTTGAAAAGTTTAAGGAGGAGACAGCCGGGAGGCAAGGAAGAGAACCATAGCATTTTGTTTAGTATCCAGGGCTAAGTTCAATCATTTTAGCTAGATTCAAACCTATCAGGATACCCAAATTTAAAAAATAAGATAAACATCTTTTGTAATCTACCCAAAATTAAGTGGTCACAGTGGTATTACAGGGAAGAAGGACAGATGTCAGATCAAGATGCGCTTACAGGGTATTTTCTTAGAAGAATAATCATTTCTAGGTCAGTTTGGTATCACTATAGCTACTCAAAAGTTATGAATCATATGACTTTTCTCCACTCATAATTCAGAACTGCACTTGTTTCCAGTAAAAATATATACAGTAATGAGTCTGATCTTATCAGAGTAAGTTACATACTTTCTGCCTCAACTTAATAAAGAACTTACTGTCTACTGGAGAAACATAAAAAGAGGAAATTATCCATATATTCACTGTCCCACCAATTAGTCCTGAATGTTAAATCTACTTAATCTTTAAGTTCTGGAGACTTTTCAAACATATGTCTTTTTTTACTGTGAGACTCACTCAGACAAAAATTCACGAAGAGTCTTTGTAAAATGCTCCACTCACAGAGAAATAATTTGACCTCATGATCTATTAGATATATAGTAATTTTAATAGAAATATCTTTTATTTCAAATTAAAAAAAATAATCCTGATCTGAAATGCACACTGAAGTATTTAGGGATGAAGTACCATGATGACGTCAGACGAATAAGACAAATATATACATATACTCTGTGTGTGTATGTGTGTGTGTATTTCTATATACAGTGTGTGTATATATACATATACTACATAGTGTATGTATGTAGTATATATACATACACTACTGTGTATATATGTGGTGTATGCATATAGTGTGTGTGTGTATATATATAAAATCTGTGTAAATATGAGTGAGAAAGCAAATATGGTAAAATATTACTAGTGCTGAACCTAAGCAGGCAGCATAAGGTATTCACAGTATTCTTGTGCATATAAAATTTTAAAGTAAAAAACTGGGAGAACAAAAGCCCCCCACGCGGCTTCTAGCCTCCAGGCTTTTTTGCCCTCATTTACAACAACTGTTACAGAACTGTCATGTCTTCTTAAAACTCCACAATTCTAGGAAACAGCTTTAAAAAGTTGTTTTAAAGGCTAGGATCAGCGAATTGCTTTACCTGAAAGTTAACATCTTCTTTCTTAAATATTAGCGCTCGAACTTCATCAGGATCTCCGTTAAATATAGCCTGCACCAGTGATGGCTGAAACACAAGAGTAATGAAAACATTAAGTCACACCACATGGATGATTCTAAAGGTATTTATTACATAACTTTAAAATCTAAAAATTTTTCCTTGCAGTACCAATAATCACTTTTTGACGTAAACTAGAAGTTTTTTTTTTTAATCCAAATCATATCAAAGCACAAGATTCTTCCTCAGAAAAGAAAGCCTTAGAAAAAAAGGCAACCAGCCGAGCAGTGGTTAAGCACTCAATGGTGAACTGAAAGGTGAGTGATTCAAACTCACCAGCCTGCTCTATGGGTGGGGAGATCTGGGAGTCTTTTATTTATATATATGGTAAAGTCTTTCAAAAGTTAATACGCCACCTTAGTTATCTACTTGTGGAACACAACGTACGAAACTAGCAATTCCCAGGCCGTGTTAAAGCCCACGAAGGAAAGCCCTATTGAAAAGTTCTGTTTAGGGTATCAAAATAACTTAGATGGGTTAGCACTGTATGTATAGAGATGCAAGTCTCAAGAAAACAAATCTGGTAACTAATGGAAATACTTGCTACAGAAAAAACAAAAAAATACCTATACCTGAATGGCGTGAAGAGACAAACACATGCATATCTAAATAGAAAAGTTTCCTAATGTACAACAAAGTATCTCTGATATTGTATCATACTAGTGAAAAAAGCCATTAACAGCTCCATTAAAAATACAGTTAAAGATGAAGTTTGATTCTCTTTCACACAGTCTTGCATGTAAGCACATAAAATCCATTACAGAAAAGCTCCTGCCTCGCTACTGCTGGTAGCTGTCAAGGTTTCCTACAACATGCCAAGTTCCCGAATCCCGTCACATCAGTCTGAAAGCACCCGATGAAAACAGAACTACTATTTTTCAAATTATTTTAAAAAATCTTTGAGACAATAAAGTCTACAATGTTATCTAAGGGTCTAACAAAGTCAAAATCAGAAATGTGCACATTTTGCACACAAGTAATACTGCATCAGTTATGCATTTACATCACTTTAATTTGAATTTTTAATTAAACTACTGGAAACTAACTTATATTTACTCTTAAAAAATAAAATTCCTCCTAATACTTCAGTGGCAAACAGTAAACATATAAACTCTCATATCTTACCAACACATTTCCAGAAGGCAGAGAATGTAGGGATTTATTTTCCTGTGGCAATTTAGAAATGAATGCAGGAGATTCATCTTCTACCTCCTCCAAAACAACAATACACACTCGACTCATTCGCTCTTTTAAAATACTAAATTCAAAGCTATATGGTAAGAGTCACAGTTGGAAGAGCACAAGCAGTTTTTCTTCCTCTTCTGTACAACACTTAGAAACATTCTCTTTGAACAGGTACTACTAGAAAATCTGAAGTTTAATATTATGACCACATAACTTGTAATTTTCTCAAAATAACAAAATTCTATTATTTTCTGCCGGGTTACTGCAACACTTAAAAGAAATTTCACATCAACGTGTCAGTAACTAAAACTGAGTCCAGTACAAGCTCACTTAATATTTTGCCCCTGCCAAAATAGTCATGTTGCTCTAACAGAAATTCACTTGCAAAAAAAGGTCACTGTTTTTAGTGATACAACACCACACAATGCAGAAATGAAATGAGAAACAACTGCCGACACAGAGATGATCACAGCTATACCCACTCTTGCCTGCAAGGTCATACAGTTACCAGTAGCTGGCTTTCTTATAACTGGGGGAAAAAAAAAATCTCACTATTCTGTTTCCACTTCTAATTTGTCTTCATTTCTTCGGCTTCACTGGTCATTTTAATGCAGATGCTATCCAGAAAAAAAAAAAAAAAGTATCTAGAGGCTCAGCACAAATCCTGAACATGAAGCTTAGAGGTTGACAATTCTTGCTGTGTTTGGGGGGGCGGGGGGGACATTCCGCATTAACAGCAAAGCTGCAGTACATTTACATACGATGAGTCAGACCACAGGAGACAATAGGACTCTTGGTACTAGAATACAGCTTGATTAATCCAGACTTTCCAAACAACAGAAGAAACAGAGATAGCTTTATTCCCATAGATAGCATAAGCCAGGCAGAACGTTCATTCTCTCTACATCAGGCAGTTTTCCGTGGCTGCTTCAGTAAAAGGGCACAGGCACCAGGCGGAAACAGCGTTAGAGGAGAATCCTAATAGAACAAGCAGTCTGCAAAGAATCAGAAGGTATGTGAGCTCCAATTATGGCTTCAGGCTTCCTCTTTTTTAAAAAAAAAAAAAAAAAAGAGGGAGAAAAAAAGCAGTAGTTTATCACTCCAGTGTTTCCTTTGATCTGCACATGAATACAGTTTCCATGAAATAGTCTTCATTCAGAGAGAAAAACAGCAGACTGTGCATCTTTGAGCCAACTACTCGATTCAGTCCTCTCCCTCGGTGCCAACAGTTTTTCCATCCACCGTGAAAACCACTTCAGTTATCCTTTTCAGTAGATTTCAGATGTTTCCCTGTTCTTCAGATGATCTTGCAAAAACACCACGGATACCCCCAAAAGAGTAGGTCCTTTAGAAAGCTCTATATGACCTCAGGAGCAGCTCCACAGAAGCATTCCAACCGAGCAACAGCCAGAAGAGCAAAGACCGCAGACCGGCAGGGTGAAATGCCTAGTAACGCTCACATGTTACACTTCGCAGAGATCTGAGCTACTGCTCAGGATGTAACTTCCTCTGGCAAGAAAAAAAAAAAAAACAGTGCCTTTGGACAGCCTTCACAATTAGACAACTCATGCCAGTTCTGTGACTAATCCAGATTAAAGTGAAAAATTCTGTAACTAAAAAATGAGTACGCTTTTAACATTTTCCACTAAAAGCCACAAGGAAATCTGGTGTACTGCCTCTGCTGACTAACACTGGGTTTAGCAAGTAAACAATTCCAAACAGCTTAACTGCTTTCGTATGCTACAATATAGCAAATGTTTAACCCTGTAATGACAGGTGCAGTAAGACTGTATTTGCAGTGAACCCATGAAAAAAATTTAGGGATTAAGGTAAATCATTTTATCAGAATATAAAAACCATGATCCTAAGTCAAGGTTTTATTGTTTCTTTTTTTAAACCAAGATCATTTTTTAATCTACCAGATGTATGCTACCTCTAAAAACAAAGTTTAAGCAGAAGAAATTTATGATGTCCTAACAATTTTTTATTAGTAGAATACATTCAAATAATTAATTTTGTATTTTTCAAGTAAAAAATTAAAAATTCCATAATGTAGAGATTCTTAACACTAAAATTCTAAAAATCGTTTGCATTTAAATCTACCTCTTATCTGGAAAATGTAATAACGCCTTAAGAATCTGTTAAACAGCTTAAAAAAAAAATTGTTTAAAGTCTTTGGTACCAAATTATCTGTATGTCAAAAGGGCATAAGATACACACAAACACTCTCTCCCCCCATAAAAGTATTTCCTAAAACCTACAAATAACTATTTCCAATAATAGGGGGTATTTGCAAAAGAAAAATTACAAATACCACTGTCCCCTTTAAGTCGGTTCTGTCTACCATCAATGAGTATTTTTATTAATAAACAAAACTATTTTTTTAAACACTGATGACATTATAGATGTTGTACATTTCCATTTAAAATACTCCCTAACATATTCCTTGCTTCTGTCTCATATTGGAAAGGAAAAACCACACTGAGGAATTAAGCATTTTATTCAAAGTCATGCAAATTGGTAAAGTTGTGCTTAACTACAGTTTTTCACTCTGCTTTAACTGTGTACATACATACACACACACACACACACACACACACACTCACTCATTCTCTCTCTCTTTTTGGTAGCTTAGAAAAGTGGTCTGTCTTAAAAGGCAGACAACCTATAATGGTTACGAAAACTTTAGGTAATGAAGTAATATACTATCTATTGCAATAATATTCCAAAAAGTTATTTTTAAGCAGGTATTTCAGAGCTGGTCTTAACTCATAAATTAAGCCATGTTACTTATCAAAGTCATAGAAAATAAAACAATAGCATTATTTAATAATATAAGAATGCCAGAAATTTAATAAAAACCACTGCAAGTCAGAGAATGTCAACCTATAAAAAACCCTGTAACCCTACATATTTGAACCAAGGTATTAAAATACGTTAACAATTCATAGTCATATTTTAAAAAGTAAAATGGCTTTAAGCCGCATTAAAGGCAAGTAAATATTTTGATGATAAAAAATGCGGTTAAACAACTCTACAAAGTCCATCAAAATTATTTTAATACGTGAAAATGAAACCATTACAGTATTTCCCCTCTCCTGAGTTACATGTCTTGCTACACAGCAATTTTAACTTGTTCCAAAGTAGCTGCTGTATATATATTCACCTACTTAAGACTCAAGCAGGTACATCCTGTTTCTTACTCTAGGTCCATTTCCGTACTTCCTTTTTTTCAACCACAACGCAGTCTCCTTGAAGGCGGAGACTGTGTTACAAAGTTATTGCTTCCTTCTTCCTTCCACCTGGAAATAATTTTATTGAAATAAATTCTACGATATCACACGACTCTAGAGTAGAGTTGTAGAATTCTGAAGGCAGTATAACAATGATTAAAACATAGCCACTAAGGCATAATAATGTGAGTTTCCTAATTCTAGTAAGTGAGCAACTTAAATTTAGAAGCCAACATAAAACAATGCTAACATTAAAACTAAGGGCTCAAGAGTCAGCCTATTTACTAGCTGCGTCCTTGGGCAAACCATTTAAATTTCTTGAGTCTCAGTTTCTTCACACTTATAAAATTAGAATATTCCTCCTCAGAGATTTTACTGAGGAGAAATACAGTAACGGCAAAGTGACTGACATGTAAGCTTTGTCATCCAACTTTCTGGATTCTAATACGGATTCCAACTAACTGTGTGTGTGATCTCGAACAAGTTTATTAACCTCTCTGTGTACTGTTTCAAAATCTGTTACATGACATAGCAGGACTGCCAATTAAGTTTGTAAACTCATCCTAGAAAAAGTGCTCCATGCCTCATTGCTGAGTATCACTGCAGTTACCTTCGAAGTACCCTCTCTTTGGGAAGCTGTGCACTGACACCAGGGCCTAGCCCACCCTTCAAAGCCATTTTGGAACTCTTTTTCAGGAATGGCCATCAAAGCTGTCATGAGATTACACTTGACATCCGCAATGTCATCCAGATATCTTCCTTTCAATACTTCCTTTATCTTTGGATAAAGA
Organism: Heterohyrax brucei; assembly: GCA_028571685.1. Taxonomy (NCBI): domain Eukaryota; kingdom Metazoa; phylum Chordata; class Mammalia; order Hyracoidea; family Procaviidae; genus Heterohyrax; species Heterohyrax brucei. The sequence continues at coordinate 24,304,153 of CM053149.1, read as the reverse complement.
AAAAAGTCATTAGGGGCCAGATCAGGTGAATAGGGAGGCTGTTCCAAGAAAGTTAGTTGTTAACTGGCTAGAAACTTCCTCACAGACAACTATACAATGAAGTTTGTCAACTTGCCACCTTCCCACCATGCATAATGGCCATTCCAGAAAGAGTTCCAAAATTGCTTTAAAGGGTGGCCTAGGCGCTGGCATGGGTGCACAGCTTCTAAAGGGGAGCACTTTGAAGATGACTGTAGAGATATTCAGCACTGAGGTATGCAGCACTTAGAACAATTAAGATCACGGACGTAACTGCCAGACTCATACACCAACAGAATTTACTTTTTAGTGTTACTATGAAGTTCAGGTACAACAGTCTTACGATTATGGATATTTGGGGTAGTCGGACGTCACTTGTAAAGTCAATAAGCAGACAGATTGCTAAACACACAAAGGCAGATTTTCGAGGTTAATCAGAATCTGAGGAACCGACGAGAGCTTACAGAAGTGTTACTGGGGATGGAAGAGAGGAATCGAAAATAGAGCCACAGGTTCTTCCTATTCTTCCACATGCATTGTCTTTTGTAGTCTAGGGACACAGAGAGAAAGTCCACCATATATTATATAATCGAAGGTAAGTAAAATACATTAAGAGATAAATACTACAACATATTTTATTATTTAGTAGCACCATACAGGAAGACAGGTCCCTGCCCTCAAGGAACTCCTGTCTCAAAGGAAAAGGAGAGAAACACATAAGTAATTACGAAACTAGGCATGGAGAAAGTACTTCTGATGAACAATTACTGACCAAGATTGTGGAAGCCATAAACTCTTCCCACCCCCACCTCCCTCCCCCCAAGTTAGGGAAACAGCAAGGGGATGTGGTTTTTCTTCAGGTACTTACTTTTAAAGTCAAATTTGTTAGAATTAAGTTTTTAATATGCCAACAATTTCGACCCTGACAATGTCACAATCCTTCCTTTCTTTATACTAAAATGCATCCTATTGATACAGGTTACACCTCCATTCCACAGACTCATGTATTATTAAAGCTGGCTTAAATCTTCATTTTACTGATGAAAAATTTAAGGCCCTAGAAGACTACTCTTAAGTTCTTACTGCATTATACGAGCATTTCTTTCTCAGACAAGAGAAAGTCACTGTGATTCTGACTCTCTGATATCTAGAACTTAAACTAACTGAATCTCATTCAAACAGTATGCATGTATCATTCTAGCCCTGGACTTTCACCATTCATACTCTAAAGGAAACCTCCCTCGCTGATTCTAACCCTACAGGAGAAAGGAGAACTGCCCCACAGAGTTTACAAGTACCTGGTGGATTCAAACTGCCAACCTTCCGACTAGCAGCTGCAGCATTTAACCACACGCCACCAGGATTTGTATCCATATGCTAGAAAGGTATAATTACCTAAACTTAGAGTTTGAGGCACTAGTCACAACAAATTGTCATGGAAACAATGAATGACTAGGAATAGACTTGGAAAACAGTTCACTATGTATCATATGTAAGCAAAGGAAAACCAGCAAAGTGAGGAGAAAACATTGATCATAAACATTCAGCCTTACTGTTCAAACCATTATCAGTGAGTACTACAACCCTGGTGACAAAGTGGTTAAGAGCTCAGGTTGCTCATTAAAGGTTGCCTGTTCAATCTTTTAAAAAGACAAGACCGGTGGGTCCCACAGACTGGAGGGTCCCTGGAAGACAAGGTCCTGGACTATCTGGTAGCCCAGAACTGAAACCATTCCCAAAGGCAACTCTTCAGACAAAGATTGCACTGGGCTACAAGACACAAAATGATACTGGTGAAGAGTGTGCTTCTTGGCTTAAATAGATACACGACCAGGCTAACTGGGCATCTCCTGTCCAGAGTGAAATGAGAGGCAGAGGGTGACAGGTGCTGGCTGAAAGGATAAAGGAAATACAGGGTGGAAAGGAGGACTACGCTGTCAAGAGGGTAAGGAGGGCAGCAGCTGTACAAGTTTTTGTATGACAAACTGACTTGGATTATAAATTTTTGACTTGAAGCACAGTAAATATTTTTTTAAAAAAAGGTTAGCTGTTTGAATCTACCAGCCACTGATTGGAAATCCTATGGGGCAATTATACTGTCTTATAAGATCACTGTGAGTTGGAACTGACCTGACGGCACACAACAACAACGTGATCTAATTTATTTACATAAGGGAAACAGACTCAGAAACATCTAGTCAATCACTCATTCACCCAACCATCCATCCATCTAGTATTTATTCATCATCTACTATATGCTGGGAAACCCTGATAGTAGTGTTTAAGAGCCATAATTGTGAACCAAAAGGTCAACTGTTCAAATCCACCAGACACTCCTTGGAAACCCTGCAGATCAGATCTACTCTATCCTATAGGGTCGCTATGAGTTGACTTGATGGCAATGGGTTTGGCTGGTTTACCACGTGCCAGGCTTTCTGGTAGGCTGAGGAAACAACAGTATGAATAGTCATAAGTTCTAACAGAATTTACACACAAATAAATACTCCAAACGCAATCTGAGATAAATTCAACAAGAAAATGTGGAGGGAAAGGAACTGAAGGAATGCTCATGTGGCTGGAGCCAGTGATTACGAGGGACAACGGTAGATGGATTTGGAGAAACAGGCAGGGCCCGATTACACAGGGCCTCGTAAGCCAGGCTATAAGGTTTGTATTTTACAGTGTTACTGAAGCGAAAAGAGGCTATGAAAATTTTTTAACAAGGTAATCACACTACCACCTTCACTAAAAAGATTATGTGACTTCAATGTGGAGAATGGCTTGAAGGGGTTTATGAATGGAAGCACAGGACTAGTTAGGAGACAACTGCAATCATCCAAACACAGCAACTGGAACTCAATACTGGGCATGTAGATGGAGATCAAGGTATATTACAGAGTTAGAGTATATAGAACATGTTGACAGACTGAATGTAGGGATGTGGAATAAAGTGGTAATCACAAACAATATCCAAGTTTTTATAATTTGCATCTTCTTTAGTTCCCAAATTTACATAATGAGGAATGTTACTTTTTATGCCATACAGTCCATTTCAAGCTCTAAAAGTCTGTTTCAAATCATCTGAAAATGAAATACTAACCCCATAGCTGCCTCAATTCTAGGTGGGTACAAAAATGTCTGTACTGGGTGGAGAGACCTGGTACAAATCTAGTTGAAATCCAACATACTGAAATAATTAACCTTGTGTCAAAATAGTTGTAAAATATTTGCCAAGAGGTAGGGCCACAAAAGAAGCTCATTTGTGGTCCCTCCTACAACAAGACACAAAAACAAGTGAGTCATTTATTTACATATGACAAATTAGGAGACCTGAACATCAAAGACAAAGCAGAGGAATGAGACCTGAACATCAAAGACAAAGCAGAGGAATGAGACTGAATGGCAGAGGTGCACAGCAGTAGGTACAAAGCTCCCCACAAGCAGCAAGGAGCACAGGAACGCCAGCAGTGGCACTTGGGATACATTTTTCACAATGGGACAGATGAAGCAGTGGACTCACACCTCCAGAACCCATAAAAAGTGGCAAACAATTGGCAAAAGACAAGCACTTGCATCTACCCTACAGCACAGACCCAAAAATCACTCCTTTGGGAAAACCCTCTCTCCCATTTACCTGCCAGAAGCAGGACCTGTCAAGAGCCCTGAGCAATTCTCTTGGCCTTAGAGAGGGAATGAATTAACAAACAGGGAAAAATAATATGCCAGCTCCCGTAACACAGGAAGTCAAGGCAAACACAGCTCCTTTGCCTAGGTACAGGCATACGGGGTCCACAGATACTGAGTGCTTCCGACCAGTGTAGGCCCTCATCAGCACAGAACAGGGCACAGGCAGGACATTCGACGTCAGCCACTTCAGCCACGTGGTGGAGTGGTAAGTTCAGGACATATGACACCAGTTTGCCCACTAATCAGGGTCCCCACCTACTCACTTCAGGGGCCAGAGAACTGGTAGCTCCACCCATACCACCGTGTCACCCATGACAGGGGTCTGAAAATAAGTGGTGCCTCTCAGTCCTTACAGCCAACAGCACTGGGTGCCCAAAGTCCAACTGCAAAACCCAGCCACATGTAAGCTTTAGGGAACAGGACACACTTTCTTCACTGACACCCAACACCCATGCGTGGCTGTCAGCCTGTAACCCCCGTTACAGCCAGATGCCTGTGCCTACACCAATCACCCCTGCCTGCAAGCCTCCACTTCACGTTTGTTGACCAACTACTTAGAGACCTGAGCTGAATCCATACAAGAAAAGTACACAGATTCCTGGGCTTGTATAACCTAGCAACAGCTTTAAATTGCTAGTGACAGGACCTTAGAGCTTCAAAGGTGCTAATAATCAAACTAGCTCGTGTGAGCATCCTATCTGGGCATATCAAAACAACAACAACAAAAATGCCAGGACATGGTAAGCAAACATAAAATAAGTAACTAAAATGCCTTATTGATGATGGCCCAGAAACAACAGTCAATATCAAATCACCTAACAAAGCAGAAAATGATGGCTTCTGCAAGCTTCCAAAACAAGGAATGAAGAAATTTTCCAGAGGAAGAGAACTTCTTGTAATTGCCAGGGAGAGAATACAAAAGATTAACACACAGGACTTGTCAGGAGATCTGGAAGGAGATCAGACAAAATGCAGAACAAGTCAAGTAGTATACAGGCAAAGCAACTGAGAAACTTGAAAATGTTGACGAAAAATACTACAGCACTGATTCAACAAATATTTAAAATTCATATTTGCCCTCTACCATACAAACCATACCAAAAGATCACCAAGTTATGTACCATTTCCATCTTCAACCGTCTCATGCAACCTCAGTGGGGTACCACAAATGCTTGGCAGCTATTTAAAAGGTTGGCCATTTGAACCTACCCAGCAGCTCCACAGGAGAAGCACCTGATGATCTACTCCCATAAAGATTACAGCCTAGAAACCCCATGGGGTGGTTCTACTTTGTCACACGGGGTCACTAGGAGTCTAAATCAACTCGATAGCAACTAACAACAAAACATCATGCAAGAGGAAAATCAGGCAGTACAAGGCAAGAACATGGAGCATAACAAAAGGCAGTGCGTGCTGACGGCCTAAATGAGAAGTAGACAGATATACCCGCCACTCTTCAACCATAGGACAGACTGTAGCATACAAATTCACCAATTAAGATCAACATACAAAGATACCTTTTATAGTCCACTCTCCAAAAAATGGGCTCTTTTATATAAAGCTACCCCAAAACTTCACTGTTACTATTTTTTCCTTCTTTATTAGAAGGATAATTTTTCCAAGAAATTGATGGTATACTAGCTAGAACATTTAATACCAAATTTCACTCTTTTGAGAAAATGGCTGAAACTGTAAAACTACCATGTGTGATGATGCATGAACTACACTTATTCAAAGACTGGGCCAGTGCTATCCAACCAAAAAATGTAATTTTAAAATTTTCTAGTAACCATAAAGATGTAAAAACAGATCAATTTATTATAAAGTATCATATAGCCATATTACTTCCACTTGTAACCAATATAAAAGTTACCAGACATTTTATTTTTTACTGTCTTCAAAGTTTTTCATGTATTTTATACGTAAGCTTATCTCAATGGGAATGTTACATTTTCATCGGAAATACTTAACAAAACTTAATTGAGAAAGTGCCCACATTGTTCCAAGTTTATTAAAAACATTTCTAATAACAAAATGGTGAGTTTAAAACTTTATACTATTTACAATGAAAAAAATTAAGAATTCAGTTCCTCTGTTACAATTTGCACAAATGTTTGAGCTTTCCACATTAAAACAAATCTGAGTTTTCCTAAATATTTCCATCTTCAGTTGAATGGCTCACTAATTTACTACTTCTTTTAATAGCTAGCTCTTTTTTTTGGTCTCCTCTGTCAAAACACATACACGCCCTAACTTTACAATGTCATCCCAGGCTTGAGAGCAATCATGTGTTTTCTCATGAAACAAAGCCCATCATGTTCACATGCACCATTTTATTCATATATTCTTCACATACAGGGGGTTCCATATAGTTTCATACGCTAAAGCTAATAAAAATCTGCTGGCCCATTATTTCACTGCTTTAGGTACCTTCATTTTACTGTTGAAGAAAATTAAAATGATTGGGTATTTTTAAAGCTGTGTTCAGTCCTAACATTTTATGAGCTAGAAATTCCTTTCCTCTGTCAATGACAGTAGGCTGATTCACAAAAGGAAGAGACTAAAGTGGTGCTGAGTATAGATTAGCTTTATTTAAGAAGTTTGCTGTGGGGAAATGATAAACTGAAAAACTGCCAAAGAGAGATTAAAAGGGATCTTTTAAACATCAAGATTAACATGTTCAAGGCTAAATTAAAAAAATGTTTTTAAAAAAGGCAAGCTAGGAAAGAATAACTGAAAAAAGGAAGAAGGGGAATAACTGATGGAGAGCAAAAAGGTACAGAAACGGGGTACCAAATGGAGGTGGAAAAATTATCTTCAGTTAAGAAGAAGGAATCTTCTTCCTCTGAAACAGGAAGGGCTGATATGAGTACGTTAACAGGTACGTTAACAGGTAGAAGATAAGAATCCAGTTGAAAAGCAATAGGAGTGTTGAACAGTTAAGAGTGATGGCTCATACGGGCTGGGCTAAAGAAAACCAGAGGTGAAGGCAGCTTCAGCTGGTGAGACAAGCTGTGGGATGTGGTCAACGGAGCAGGAGAATGCAGAGGACCACTTGCTCCCTGGTGTGCGGGCTGCTGAATTCTGCTGTATTGCTGATCAAAATCCAGTCTACAAGTAAATAAAATCACCTCACTGAGACAAGTATGATCCAGATATTAGCAATGATGAGTGAGACTTGACTGACTACAGCAACAAGAAACATGAAAGGTCAACTGGTCAGATGGCACATGCCTAAAAAGGTGGGAGGTTTTTATTAGATAGGTGGCCTAATAACATTTTAAAAGCTATAATGAGGGACTAAAAGAATGCTGACTGCAGCCTGGCCCCTCCCCCCAAACACATGTCCACACGAATTGCCAAGATACCCTGGATGTCAGCAAAGTACCAACAGCTAATACTTGACAGGACTTCTGGAGCAGCATGTACTTAACAAAACATGAAGTTTCAGCTATGCTAAGACGCAGAATGGGCTTTCTGTGGAAGAGTACAGGTGCAAGAGTTATGCCAAAGAACTTAAGGTCTCAATCAATATTTATATAACCACTACTCAGTCTTGAGAGAAAAAAAGACTTCCTTTGAAAAGTATGTAAGTCAAAAAAAAAAAAACAAAAAAACACCCAGAACAAACAACAACAAAACCCTTTTTTAAAAAAAAACAAGCAAAAAACACAGTAACAGAGGCTGTTTTTAGAATATACCTAGTATGTCCACACTAATGGTCACAGGCAAAAAAAAACTACTCTGCCATCAAATACAAAATACTGTATTGAAGCAGTTTTTATTAACATTAGATTACTTTCTCCATAATTATGCTTACTGCGAGGAGAGGTTTAAAATCAAGCAAAAATTTTCATACGCAGACTGAACTAAGGATCAGTTTGAACCAGAGGTTGTTTTTTTGTTGCTGCCTGTTCTTAATGCTGTGTTCCTTTCAAAGATGCTACTTGACCTGTCTCTCATTATTATAATTACTTAGTGAAGATTCCTGTGATGATTGGCATCACTGGTACACGACTTACATCCTACCAGGCACAGGATAAACACTTCTCTGAAATCTAATTACATTATATTTTGTATAGTCAACTACCTTACAACTACTGCATCAAAAGACAACTTATGCCCAATATTACAAATGAGTGGATTCTAAAATTTTTATTTTAAACAAGCTGAAAGGTTATTGGCAATTCATTCTGGTTTCTACAATGTGGTAACACTGGAATAAATGTAGTATCAACTTACTGTCCTTTGAAAGCTAAAGAGAAAATTTCAATTTAAAAATAAGTTGCTATGGTTACCCAATGTTTACCTTCAAAAGCAAGAATTACATGAGACGCCTGGGGTATTCCCACAAGCACAGTAAGATGGGTAGCTAAAGTGTACACCAGTCATTTTACACAAACTGAGAGTACATATACCACTTCCTTTCTGTCTGAGAAGTCACTAAAGAAAATGATTCACATCTTTCTGAACTGTAGAAGGGTGGACATAAAATACTGAACACAGCTATTTTAAAATCAAAGTGATGACTCACAGTTTAGAGCATTTTTCATATTCTTTAGTTCCCTTTATCAAAGCGTGCTATAGTTTTATACAACAACTTTGATCATTAAAAGAAGGAAAGTGTGTTTCAGGTAGGGAATTTCTTTCTCCCACTGGGATATTCTGATGCCTTCAATAAACTTGTGAAAAATCATGCTTACAACTTAGCTACTTCACAGAAAAACAAAATCAGCTTCATCAGGTGCAATTTTGAACTTCTTAAATGGAAAACAGGGACCTCTGTTAGAACTGCTAACCTGACATCTCTAGGTAGTTACACTTGCTATTAATTATTATATTGTAGAATTTGTTGTTCGTATTTTAGTTTCATTCAGTATTGCAAGAATACTTTATTATACAACTTTTGACCCAATACCATTCTAATGTGACCTTAAAATGAAAAAGCTTATTAGTCTGTGTTAATGACAATGAGTCTTCTACAAAGTTTCCACTTTTCTCTGTAGTAGAGTATTAAATACACTTGTTCGTTAACATTAGGGCGATCTTAAACTGAAAATGCTTTATAAAACCTCATGTTATACTCAAAAGGCTTAAAGTATAAAGGGAATTTATTAGCATAAGGAATAAGAAGTGAAGTAAGGTGAGCCTAGGGTGACTGAGGAAACCCCACTGGTTAAGTGCTGACCAAGAGGTCAGCAGTTCAAAACCACCAGACTCGCCCTGGAAACTACGGGGCAGTTCCTCTCTGTTTTATATTGTCACTATGAGTTGGAATTGACTCGATGGCAATGTTTTCTTGTTTCGTTTACAGTGACTGAAGGAGACCTGGTACAGCAGTGGTCAGTGCTCCACTGCTAACTGAACAGCAGGTGGGTCAAACCCACCAGCTTCTCTGTCAGATAAAAAAGCAGCAGTGTGCTTCTGTCAAGATTTCCAGTCTTAGAAACTCTGTGAGGCAGTTCTACTCTGTCCTATAGGATTGTTCAGAGTCTGGGAACAAACAGCAACAGGTTTGGTTCTGGTTTGGTGGTGTAGTGATTAAGCACTTGGGTGTTAACCAAAAGGTTGGTGGTTTGAATCTAGTGGCTGCTCCCCAGGAGAAAGATGTGGCAGTCTGCTTCTGTCAAGATTACAGCCCTGCAGCCCCAATGTGTCAGCTTTAAGTCTATCACATGGGGTCACTATGAGTCAGCCTTGACTCAGTGGCATGGGCTGGGTTTTTGTGGGGGGGTGTACAGTGACTCATCCAGTTATTTAACACTATCATCTAGACCCTAAGCTCCTGTCAGCTTTTCCTTTTGTCAGACTCAGCACAGGCCTTAGGGTAACTCCCTTCAACACCTCCCGCAGTTCAAGGTATCACATCTACTGATGTTCAAGGGAAGACAAGCCTTCTGCGACTCCTTTTTAAACACAAGGAAGCCTTTCCTAGAAGCTCCAAAACCACCTTTCCCTCAAGTGAAGGGCAAGGCTTAGATTGTATGTCCCCTCCTAATTTACCTCTACTAAACAGACTAGGATTACCATTGATAAGCTTATACACGATTGTGTATAAGTCACGTGGGATAGAGGTGGACAGCAAAACAAGACTGAAGGAAGCCCACAAGGGTAATGGCCAGTGAATAGGCAACCAACATTACACTAAATATTACACTGAAAAATTAAACCACAATTTTTTGTTGTCACTAATTCTCCCACCATTGTGAATTAATCACACATAGTAGTAATAGAAGACACTTTGACAGCTCTAAGCATGTATTTTTAGAACGTAAAAATACCAATTAAGGGTAACTATCTGGTAAACAACATTAATCAAAAAAAAAAAAAAAAAAAAAAAACCCAAAAACCCAAACATACAAGAATAGTATACTTTGTTGTTGTTATTGTTGTTAGGTGCTGTCGAGTTGGGTCCAACTCAAAGTGATCCTATGCACAACAGAATGAAATTATACCTTAATTCTGATCAACTAAAATTTCTCTCTATAGTGCTTCCTATCAATTCCATGTTTTTCCTCTATGAGAAGCCAGGCTAACTACAATAACTGCATTCTGGGCAGATCTCTACTAGAGTGATGAGACTGGAATCCATTGAAAGACGGCAGCCAGGATGACAATGGATCTAGAAAGCAGGTTAGAAGGGTTGATGACACTGAAGTGTTTTGGTCTGAAAGAGAGTCAGAACATGACAGATCTAAAGCATCTGCAGGGTGTCACTGTGAACACACACCACATTATACTGCTCTAGAAGCAAAAACTATGACCATAGAAAAGAAATAGCAAGAAAATCACATCTGGTTCAATTGAGACAGCACTTTTATCTAGCATTATTTTATTTTGAGATGGGAACAAGACTTGCTGCTGATAATGGGGAAAAGATAAACATTCTAAATAAGCTGACTATCTACTGTATGTCCACTCATTTGGTTGTAACAGCAGTTTTGCAAGGTAGTTTTTAACTGGAGCTGGACAAATACTAGAAATCCCGCAACTAAGAAGTGGGGAAAACTAGATCCTACTTGAGGCCCATCTCCCTCCAAAGCCTGTATCTTCCCACACATCACACAATCAAGAGAATCTAAAAGACCAGCTGTTACAGCATTAAATACAATTCCTACGCTGGTGAGAAAACAAGAATTATCTGATGTGAAACTCCTTTCGAAAGTCAATTCTAACTTGTAGTGACCACATGTGAAGTAAAACTGTTCCACCGAGTTTTTAAGGCTTTGCTCTTTTGAAAGCAGATCACCAGGGCTATCTTTCAAGGTACCTCTGGGTGACTTTGAATTGTCAACCTTTCAGCTAGCAGTAGAGCACTTAACTGTCTGCAGCACCCAGAGAGTCCACAGCTTAAAGAGTATCGCTGCAGCTATTCTCCCACAGGGCAGTGCTTTACGAGCAAGTAAGCAGCTGGGGCATTACTCCCATTACCCTCTAGCATTCTACCTCAGAAAAAAGACAACAAATATGAACTCCTTTCAACCCCCTTCTGTTTTACCTCCACTCATATTTGTATTTCCCATTTTTTCCCTCTGAGAATCTTTCATTCACTCAACAATCATTTACTGAACCCTTTTTACATGCCAGGTCCAAACCTTAATGGCTTTACAGTCTGAGAAGAAGAGCCTGTGGCAGAAGAAAAAGGGCACTCTCAGGATCTCCATCCACTTAGAGACTTTTAATTCAGAGTCCTTTCTCATATAGCTTTCATTTGTCCCCCACTGATGCCTCTGTTCCTACCTCTTGGTCGACGGAAAACTTTCCTGACTCCCTATCAAGCTATCATCCCACTTTTCATTTGTTTAACCTAACGTAACTCGGTTGACTCGATGGCACTTGGCTTGGCTAACCTGGTTTCTACATCTACCACTTACCTGAAACTGCTCTGTCACCAATGATAATCAATTGTCCAGTTTCTTTCTCAACTATTCTACATTTGATAGTAATAATCCTATTAAGCCCTCTTCTTGTTGCTTCCATAAAATTTTCACCTGTTGTATAAATTTTCCTTTCAGGTTTCTTTCACTACCAGAGCCCTGGTGGTACAGGACTGGTTAAGAGCTTGGCAAGTAACCAAAAGGCTGGCAGTTCGAATCTATTAATCACTCACTGGAGACCCTCTAGTGAGTGATTCTGGCAGTTCTACTCTGTCCTACAAGGTCATTATGAGTCAGAATCAATGTGACAACAATGAGTGTGGTTTGTTTTTTTATTCTACCACCCAGACTTAAAACTACTGGCTTTCTCCTTATCCTGCTGTTCTTCTCTCCGCTTATAATTTTTTCTTGGACATACCTCATCTATTCATGTAACATTAATCATCTATATGATACTTCTGAGTCTGTATTTCCACTAAAATGAGCCAATTCACCTGCATACTCTGTTATCATCTTGGACTCTGCATGTCAAAACACATTTTCTCTATTCTATTCCCTCAAAGAGATTTTTTCTATAATTTTCATATTGGTTAATAATAAAAGCATTGTCACATACAGTAGTCAAAAACACAAAACAGATTATCTGTTAGGTCATCTCTGAGTCCAAAGCCTTCTACCTAAAATCTTCCTTAATCTCTTCCCTCACAGTGACCCAGCTCTGCCCACTGACCTGACCTAGCATAACTACTTCCTAACTAGTCTCTCAACTCTTGGCTGCCCTCTCTCCAGTCTGTCTATACTCGTAACAAACATTGGCTCTTTTCCTTCCTTTAGTGACTGTGTCTGTCCCGGAGACATGCAAGAGACCCAGGCCTGGCCAGAGTATTACCCACCCTTAGCCAAATGTCTAGTTCAGGGATGAGCTCATGACAAAAGCTAGATCATCTGGGGTCTTCCTCAGGGCTCTGTCTTCCTACCAAGGCCACAGGGAAAAACACTCTTTTCCTCTAGAATTTTGAGCAGTAAGGACAATGGAAGCTGAACTGTTTGCAAGAAGAGAGAAATGAGGGAGAAAGTTTAAAAGAGGGTAGCGGGACACAATGTCACCAAGTCCTGGATCTAGCTCTGCCTGACCATCCCTACTGCACCAATAAATTTCCCTTTGTGTTTAAGCCAGTTTAAGGAAAGATTTCTCTCACTTCTAACCAAATGGTCCCAATTAACAATTCTCCGTATCACCAGAGTTGCTTTCCTAAAATCACAGATACGTTATTTGTCTGGTTTTGTTTAGCCAACTAAAATTTTATTAAAGTATACCTGCTAAAAACATCCACCACTGCCTTCTCTTTAAGTAGATTCCGACTCATAGTAACTCTCCAGAACAGAGTAGAACTACCCCATAGGGTTTCTAGGGCTATCATTCCTTATGGAAGCAGACTGCCACATCTTAATCCTGAAGATCTCCTTGGCTTGAACTGCCAGCCTTTCAGCTAGCAGTTGAGGGCTTTTACCACGATGCCCTGTAAATTTAGAGGTTTCCCAGTAACCAATGCAAAAGCACCACCCAGTGGTAGACGTTAATAATTACAAGATCAACAGTAACCATGATTTAAAAAACAGTCCAATGTTCTGCTGTTCTACATAGTCTCTCACACACACGAGCAGGAATAACAGACAATTTGACACTGACAGTGTCTGTTATTTGTTAACTATTTTCCTCAATCGGGTTTTATCCTTACTAGGTTAAACTTGGCATATATATGTATTTTTTTCTCTCTTGCCCACCCATTACAAATGTTTGGCTATAAACAGCACACTACAAGTATTACAAGATTCATCTAAAGCACTTATTGAGCCCAAGGCTAGAATATAGTTTTACATAACAGAAGTGAGATGCATGAAGGAAGGGATAGCAAGAGCTAACAAGGTAGTAACAACAAGTGAGAGGCATCCTATCTATTTTTCTTCTAAAGTGATAATTTCCTTGGCAGTCTAGACTTCCCAAGTAAAGATTTATAACTGTTGGTTCATACAGAATTCAGAATTTCTAAAGAGAGCAGAAGCCTTTACTGTATCACATCTATAACCATTTGAAGAAAACAACTCACTAGATACTGTGTTCTCAATAATCTACTTCCCCTCTACAGAAAACAGACAGATAAAATCTGTCTCCTTTAATAAAATAGCTTTCAAAGCAATGCTTTGCCTTAAAAAAAAAAAAAGTTTAATCCAAGAACAAATTAAAACAAAAACTCAGTAAGGGTGACTTTTTTTTTTTAAACTTTGCATCAAGTCTGCTTAATATCAAATGGCATTACTGCAGTGGTTAAGAGCTAAGGCTGCTAACCAACAACGAGCAGGGTAAATCTACCAGCTGCTCCTTGGAAACCCTATAGCAATGAGTTTCTTTCCTGGGTCTTCTTTATGGAATCTTTCAGTTTGTTGGATTTAAAGGAAGGCCTAAAAAAATGTAGATGTCAAAGAAGCTGATATAGTATAGGGTCAAGATGAGTTGGAATCCACCGGGTTTGGGTTTGGTTTTGGTTTTACGACTTCATTCTAAGGCCTCCTAGATCTACTTTCACTAGACACAACAGTCCCTCACAGGATGGAAATTCCCCAGTCATTACTGAATAGCTGATAATGTTTGACAAAGGCACCACAAATATGTAAGAGAATGAATGAGCTATGAATGGAAGGTGATGCATACAGCTAGACAACGAAAGGATAAAAACATCAAGTAATTTATGTTTTTCAGGATAAAAGAAAATTAGCTGCAGTACTTGTTTTCAATTACTTACTGTTTTTTGCTCCAAGCTACATCAAATTCTTTGATGCTTAAGTCTCCTCCACTGAAAATCTACTAGAATTAGGTTATTATACTAAACCTCCTTATAGTAATCAATTGCTTAATAAGTCAAATAGATTTCTACTAACACTACCTATTAACAAAACATCTAAAACTAAGCATTTTGGCTAACTGCATTTATTCCCATAACTACGTATAAAAGCTAAGTGTAAGTCATGACGAGGCACAAATAGCAACCAACTAATGAACTACAGGAGCTGCCTATCCTGTGCAGACAGATCACTGGAAAACAACCTACCATAATAGCAGTCCCCACACTAGTTTCCTCTGGTGGAGGCAGTGGCTGTACTGTTTCAATTCCAATCACAAGCCTGTGGCAGAAAACAGGTAATCAAAAGAACGAACCTGCCAGCCCTAAGAGGGCTATGTCATAAATAACTGGTACAAGATATTACATCCAAGATTCTCTCTATATAATTTCTAAATACTTAAAGTATACTCATTTTAGAAATGTAGTTTTTTTAAGGACCAAAATACCTCACAAAGATAAACACAGGTATTTATTTTCTATACATGTACTTTTAAAAAAATTAGAATATGGTAACTTGGCATCCCCCTAGATCTCTGCCCTATTCAACAATGCCAGCCTTGGCCTATTTCCTTAAATATTCCTCTATAATAATTTGAATGACTACATATAAAATTCCACTCTAGAGTTTGTGTTTTGACAGTATTCAACTGATTGCCTAAAACTGAATACTTGGATTGCTTCTATTTCTTTTTTTTAATTGTGATTGAGTGAAAGCAGTGTACAATTCAAGTTAAATCTGCATGCCTGCCTATCTACAGTTCCCTCTGGTCTCCTTGCCCAGTGACAGCACACTCTTCCTTTCCGTTTTATACATGTCACAGCCTGCTAAGAATCTCCTATCCCCTCCCCTTCACCCTCTCCTCTGCCTTCTGGTAAGAGGTCAAAAGGATCGCATCCTGCAGATACACAAAACCATAAAGTGGACACACCATGAGTTCACTCTATGTCCCCAAGTCCAGTCCATTCTTGTCTGAACAGTTGACCTCGGTAATGAATAACAATCTAGGCCAGCAGCAGATCTAGGGGCCATGTTTCCAGAGGACGTCCTGGGGCAGCCGAACATCAATTGAGGTCTTTTAGTGGAGATCTTGAGGTGTGCCCCTCTTTTTATTTATGTTGCTACTGGGACCCAACACTGTGTGCCCCATCACAGCTGACACTGGTGGTGGTCGGGAACCATCTGGTTCTTCTGATCACATGTTGGTACAGTTATCCATGCACGTGGGTCCTTCTGTCCTCTGGGCTCTTTTTCTCTTACGTCTTTGTTGACTCTGGTTATCAGCTGATTCAGCTGAGATGGGATCATTTGGTGCACACCAGATGGCAACTTGCTAGCTTTTAAGACCCCAGATGCTACTCACCAATATGGGGTACAGAAGACTTTCTTAGGGGCTAATTCTACAAATTGGCCTCGATGACCCCTGAGAGAACTGCTTCTATTTTTATCTTATATATTAATTTTTGAGTATCATATGTATCATGTAGCCAAGATATCAACAAGTATGGTTAATTTTAGTCAAATGGCTTGTCTTCAAATGCTGGCTTAATCAATCAATTAAAATATTATGGAGTCACAATTTTCAGGTACAATGACCTGGAATGTGTAAATTTAGAATTAAATTCCCTACACAGAAGCATGATGTCAACCACATTTTCTACTAGTATGAAAGAATCATCAGCTTTCACCATTTCTGTCATAGTTAGCACTGATAATGTTCTAGAATGTTTTTCTAATGTTAGGAATAAATGAAACCATACTATCTACTCTGGTAGAAGAAGGTTAACTACAGCTCCACACATTAAAACTTGCTATTTCTCTTCTTATCAAAACTCTGTATAAATACATTAACCTGATCAAAATAAAAGATTAAAGAGCTACTATTTTTAGTAAGCTTGTTACAATACTAGTGAAACAGACATGGTTATGTAGTAAAATATGCCACTTGGGGGCAGCACGTACAAATGAAAATAAATTCCCTGAGTACTTCATTTGTTATTATTACTAACACTAAGGTAAATCCTTCCCAGAATTCTGCATTTTAAATGGAAGTTTTCTGGAGATTATAAAAAACCCTGTATTTTCACTGAAGAGCCATTAAATGAAAGAAGATGCTTTATAACTTTTTATAACTACTGTAATACCTAACAGTCAAGTTCAAATCAACACTGAGTAAATTTCTTAAATGAAAGTCATGATCTGTTACTATGCCATTTACCAAGCCATTTAATTGCTTCAAAACCTATGTGACCTTTCATGTCTATCACGGAACACGTAAATGCAATAACTTTCATTTATTTCTACTAAAATTAAATGAAGTTTTAAAAATTCAAACAATTAATATCTCACTCTTTAAACAAATCTAGACAGGCCAGCCACCCACTCTTACAGCTAAATAAACTTACTTATTCAACAGTGCTCCGTAAATGCGAACAATAACCCCAGTTAAGAGAAGTAGTTTCGAGCTTCATGAAGTTCATACAAAGTTTCTCCCAGACCGGTAATAGGGGGTATAGTGAAAGGTCAGCTTGCTAGCCTAAGAACCAAAAATGTAATTTTCCACCTAATGCAACTTACATTAAAAGACACTTAAAAAAAAAATAATAAGGAAATAAAATTTTTTTCCTATTATGACTGCTTTCTTTTCTCTTACTTAAAATACAAAGGTATTTCAAAAGAAAAATGTTTCACCCCCTTAATTTACTATCTCGTTAACTCAGCTCACTAGTGACTGAAATATTACATTACACCAAACAGCTGAAAAAATGGACATAAAGCATCTTTCCATAATTTTTCAAACTCCTGTAGCAAGTATATCAAATTTCTTAGTAACTTACATCAAGAAGTTATCGCCAAAGTCACACCTTCCAACTATCACTTTGGCAATAACTTTTTTAAGTTATTGTGAACATCATGAAGCTTGAGACTAGGATCATGAGTGGACTCAAAATGACACAAAATTTGTGCATATACACATCTGGCTATTCTAAAAACCCTAATCTTTCTCAGAGTGACTGTTTCCTTCAAGGGCCAAGGAATGTACTGTACCTCATTCACATCACTATATGCAGCTCTGACTCTGCTTAACATACAATAGATAAACAATTTCTCATGCGTGACCACTTCTCATACTGATGAGTACATTCTGCTACAAGACAAGCTTTTTGTTCGTTATTTTGGGGGGGGGTTTATTTAAGGCTCAGTTATAAAATACAAATTTTTGAAGGTTATAAACTCACATAAGCAATTTTATATGGTTCAACAAAATACCTATTTGTTCACAACATAAGTTCCCTGAGGACTAGCACTTCATACTTCCCTCAAAATGTTCACCTTCTCCTAGGAGAAAGATAACCAGAAAAGGAAACTGCAAAGTAGTGCAGTTAAGTGCTTTGGCACAAGTTTGAGTAACAGAAAAAGAGAGGGAGGGGGAGGGAGAGAGCCTGGTTAGCTACAGTGGCTAACCAAAAGGCTGGCAGTTCAATCCACCAGCCACTCCTTGCAAATCCTATGTGGCAGTTCCACTGTGTCCTAAAAGGCTCCTATGAGTTGCAATGGACTCTGCGGCAATAAGTTTTTTTTTTTTTTTTTTTTCTTTTTGGTGATACCGTGTGTGTGTGGCAGGAAACCCTAGTGGCATAGTGTGTGAAGTGCTACTTCTGCTAACCAAAAGGTTGGCAGGTCAAATCCGCCAGGCACTCCTTGCAAACTCTATGGGGCCAGTTCTACTCTGACCTTCAAGGTCTCTATGAGTCAGACCCAACTCGAAAGCAGTGGGTTTGGTGTGGGGGGCGGGGGGGTGCAAATTATACTTAAGAAAATTTCAAAAATATCTGAAAATTCTGTGACCTCGGGGTAGGAACACAATGTTCTAATCCCTTTTTATTCCTTTCAAATTATGAACTATATGACTGCCTGCTAAAATTAAATTCTAAAAGCTACACAGATGAATCAAATGTATACCAAGGGTAAGAATTACTTAGACAATGCTTTAGTTACTAAACAAATTGTATAAAGACAAATTCATTTTACTCTGTCAGACTGTTTTTCTCCAACACAAAGGTTTAGAACCACTAACAGGGCACTGGTAGTACGTGCAAAACACTGTGCTGACTAGACTGAGTTGACATAATGAAAATATTCCCTGCCTTAAGACACAAAGCAAATTACCAAGATATGCTGATGTATAACCAGAACATTAATTTGGGTCAAATGATACTACAGAGAGAATAAAAACAAACATCATTTTTGCAAACCTCCAGGGAAAATGTTAGGTGACAGATTGATGGGAACTCAGTGCAATGCAGAGATCAAGCTGAGAATGTATTTTAGGATCAGCATTACCCCTTAAGAATGTTACAACTTGTCATTACATTTTCCCTATACTCTGAAAATGTATGTGTACATGTACATATACAGGTAGATGCAGGTATGTGCACATGCAGTATGTGTATCAGACTATAATCTATATGACTGAACATGTGATAAAACAAAAAAAAAACCAACCCACTGCCATTGAGTTGATTCCAACCCTAGTGACCTTACAGGGCAAAGAGAACTGCTCCACAGTGTTTCCAAGGAGTACCTGGTAGATTCGAACTGCTGATCTTTTGGTTAGCAGATATACTACACAACTGCTATACCACCAGGGTTTTCGAACATACGATAGGTGGCTAAACATACAGTCACCTGCTTTATTTTATCGGACACATCCTTGCTTTAAGAAAAACAGACTGAATCTAACCAAACTTCTAAAACTACTCATTTATTGGGTAAGAAAGGGGGGGAAATCAAACCAACCCAATATCGATTACTACGTTAAATGACACCACAAGAACACAACATACCAAATCAATTAGTTTTACAGAATAAATGAACATGTCTTCAACAAAATTCTTAGAAGCTGTTACAGAGATTCAAGAAACCTATCACATGCAATGTTCAGACACTGTTTAGATTGGTTCTCTAACAAGCCTGTTATAAAGACATCTGGAAAAAAAAGTCAAAATTGGAAGCAACCTCAATTTACTTTAAAATATTAAAAATGTTGGAGAAATGGTAAAATGCTGATGCTGGGTAATCAGGTCATTCATGTTTTCTCAGTACAACTACAAGTTTAAAAATTAAATAATATAATTGTATTAGAAATTCAGAGAGAAACATAAATCTTCCTGTTACTCTATTCATGAATAACAGCATTTCAGAAAGAGGACTAAAAAAGAAGTTACAAGTTACTAGTTCCAAATCTAGGCATTAGATTTTATAGCAATGTGTCTCCTGGCCACTTTAGGGACTCTGTCAGGGTTTCTAAACATTAGCACTACTCACATTTTAGGTCAGGTAATTCTTTATAGTGTGGGGCTGCCCTATACATTACAGAATATTCAGCAGCACCCCTAGTCTTGTGCTATGCATTCAATGTCAGTAAACACCTCTTCTAGCCTCCGCTGTGACAACCAAAAACATCTCCAGACAGCACTAAATTTTCCCTGGAAGGCAAAATCATTCCAGGTTGAGAAACAATGATCTAAACAGGTAATTTCTTAGACTGGTGAGTTTCTTAATTAAAAAAAGTAAAGGGAATTTTATTATTTTTCTGAAAATCTGGCAAAAAAAACCTCATTAAAAGCAGCATTAAACTAGCCTATACCACACAAGATATTTTCTCCAGCTTAATATCAATATTCAATTACTTGAACACAGTCAACCTTTTTGAAAAATGTAAATTAATATGTATATTTCCTTATCCTGGAAATACTGGTATACTGGTAAACACAATACACCAAACAAAGTGGGCTTTTCTGGTGATTCAAGATCATAGTGAGCATTTACATATTCAGCTCATTCAAATAACGGAAGGGACATCACCAAAAATGGTGTAGTAGGAAACACCAAAACTCCACTCCTCCAGAAAACAACAAAAAAGCTGACAAACACTGCTCCAACCACGTTGCTGGGTACTGTTGAGAGTATTCTGACTCGTAGTGACCTCATGTGACCGAGTAGAACTGCCTTGTACAGGTTTTCGAGGCTGCAGTCAATCTGTACAGAAGCAGACCACCAGGTCTTCGCTGGAGGAGCTGCTGGATGAGTTCCAACTGCCCAACTTTTCGCCACCAGAGCTCTAACATCTAGCTAAAAATTTCCAACAACCAGGGAAATGTTTTCGAAGAAACAAACTGCTCAATTTTGGTAAAAGAGCTCTGTATCATGTTAACTCAACTCCTTAGCATCTCCCACTCCCCTAGAAAGCAGCAGCTGTGCTGACAGCAGCATGCATTCCTGCTGCAGGCAGCTGGTACCAGAGAAAACTTTCAAGACCTTATTCTCAATGTAATTTTACTGCATGTTCTCAACTATCTGATGGCTTCCAGAAGGATCAGTTCCAGAATCTGCCTTTCTGATTTCAGTCTCAGAGCTTCCCCAGGGCCTAAGCAGCTTCCTGGGAGTGCCGCTCAACAGCATTTAAAGGCTAATGTATTATCCAAATCTTCCAAAGACAACAGATAATAGTTACCGGCAAGCAACAGGAAAAAAAAAAACCTGGGAGGCTTTGACGAGTGGTATTTGGGGTCTTAAAAGCTTGCAAGTGGCCATCTATGATTATCAGCTATCTTCAACCTACTTGGAGCAAAGGTGAATTAAAAAACACCAAGGACAAAAACAAAGCATTAGCCCAGCAGACAAAAGGGCCATACAAAGCAGACTCTATCAGCCTGAGAGCAGAACTAGATGGTGCCCTGCTATTACCAATCTGCCTGTAGACGGAACACCAAGAGAGACAGTGAGAGAAATGCGGAACAGAACTCAAATTCACATAAAAAGCCCAGACTTATCTGCCTGATAGAGACTGTAGGAACACCAGAAGCCATGGCCCTTGGACTCTATGTTAAGCCAGGTCTAAAACCATTCTCAAAGACCACTCTTCTGACAAAGGTTAGATTTGAAACACCTACTGACGAATATCAAGGCCCACAGCCTTCAGTATGGATTGCACCTCAACATCAAGAAAACAAAAATCCTCATAACTGGATTGGTAAGCAACACCATCACACATGGAGAAACGGTTGAGGTTGTCAAGTGTTTCCTTTTACTTGACTCCACAATCAATGGAATATAAGAGAACCTCCTTAACATGATAAAGGGCATTTATGGAAAACCCACAGCTAAAATCATACTTAATGGTGTAAAACTGAATGCCTTCAATTGAGTGCCTGTCACCACTTCTATTCAACAGAGTATTTAAAGTTCTAGTCATACCAACCAAGAAAAATAAAAAGCACCCAAACTGAAAACACTGGTGGTGTAGTGGTTAAGGGCTATGGCTGCTAACCAAAAGGTTGGCAGTTCAAGTCCACTAGGCGCTCCTTGGAAGCCACAGGGTCACTACAAATCAGAACTGATTTGACAGCAATGGGTTTGGTTTTGGTTAAACTGAAAAGGAGGAAGTAAAACTCTATTTGCAGATGACATGATCTCATATAGAGAAAACCTAAACATAATCTACAAAAACTATTTAAGCTAATAAAACAAATTCAGTAAAGATGCAAGCTACAACATACAAATCAGCTGTATTTCTATACACTAACAGTCAGCAACGCTGAAATAAAATTAAGAAAAAATTCCGTTTACAACAGCATCAGAGAAGAATAAAATACTTAGTAATAAATTCAACCAAGAAGGTTCAGAACCTGTACATTGAAAACTACATAACACTGTTAAAAGAATCTAAACAAACCTTAAATAAATGGAAAGACATCCTGTGTTCATGGATTGGAAAACATTAACACTGTTAAGATGACAATATTCCTCAAAGCAACCTACAGATTCAGTGTAACGTTTAGCAAGACCCCAATGGTCTTTTTGGCAAAAATTGACAGGCTGATCCTAATAATTATACGGAATTGAAAGGAGCCCAGAATAGCAAAACAATTACAAAAGACAAAAGTAAAAAACTCACATTTTCTAATTTCAAAACTCACTACAAAAGTAACAATAATCAAAACAGTGTTGAACTGCCAGAGGACAGATACATATATGAGTGGAATAAAATTGAGAGTTCACAAATAAGCACAACAGATTTTTAACAAGGCTGCCAAGACCAGTCAATGGAAAGAATGCTGTTTTCAAAAAGAAGTGCTGTGGGACAACTGAGGAGTCACATGAACTTAGACCCTTACTTGACACAATATACAAAAATTAATTCGAAACAAATCAAAAAACTAAATATACAAACAAAAAGCATACAACACTTAGAAGACAACAAAGAGCTGCATGTTAATGACTTTGGACTTGGCAACCATTTCTTAAATACAACACAAAAGGATAAAAAACAAGACTAAACTGGACTTCATCAAAAATAAAAACTTTTACGCATCAAAGGACACCACCAAAAAAGTGAAAGAAAACCCACAGAAAACAGGGGAAATATTTGCAAAGCATTTATCTGTTAAGTCTAGTATCAAGAATACATAAAGAATTTCTAGAGCTCAATAAAGAGACTTTTTTTTTTAACGGACAAAGAATCTAAATACACATTTTTTCCAAAGAAAATACATATACAAGTGGTCAACAAACTGTGAAGACTGCATGAACTCTGACAAAAGAATTCGGTATTTGTCCTTGGTTTCTGAGTGCTAACTCTAAACTTTTGGAATTTTCTGAGTGATTCAGGTATCTATATGATCTATAGGAAGCCCTGCAGTACAGTACTCAAGATCTACTGCTGCTAACCAAACATACTGGCAGTTCAAATCCCACCAGGTTCTCCTGGGAAACCCAACAGGGCAATTCTACTCTGTCCTATAGGGTTGTTATGAGTCTGAATTGACTTGAAGGTTATAGGTTTCGTTATCTACAGGCCCTCAGACAACCTTTGAGAGTTTACATTAATGAGGTGACTTGGATGTGGACTGGTCAGGCCAGAAACGGCACCTCGTGCAATAAGCTGACCCCAGGAGATGTGAGCTGATTCAATCAATCATGACTACATAACGAGGCCCCAATAAAGGCCCTGGACAAGGAAGCTCTGTGGGCCCCCTGACTGGTGAAAAGACATCAATGCATGTGAGAAAGTAGCATGCTCCTTTTTGGGACATGGAAGCTCTGCACTGGGAACCTTCCCAAACCTTGTCCAATGTGTCTTCATTTGTGTACTTTTTCCTATAATAAAACTATTAAGGATAGCCCTCTCCATGAGTTCTGTGAGTTATTTCATCAAATTATCAGACCCAAGGAAACAGTGAGAAACTAGTTCAAAAGCAACCAAAAAAAAAAAAACCCACTGCCATCAACTTAATTCCAACTCATAGCAACCCTATAAACAGAACAGAACTGCCCCACAGTTTCCAAAGAGCAGCTGGTGGATTTGAACTGCCAACCTCCTGGCTAGAGCTGTAGCACTTAACCACTACATCACAGGGTCAGAAGTGAAGGGGCTAGAAATCCCCAAGCTTACAGCTGGCACATACAAGGAAGCTCAGCATCCTTAGCCACTGGGGAAATGCAAATCAAAACCACAATGAGATAGCACACCCATTAGGATGACTGTATGTCTTAGTCAGCTAGTGCTGCTCTAGCAGAGATACCAGAAGTGGATGGCTTTAACAAGGGAAAGTTTATTCTCACACAGTCCAGTAGACTACAAGTCCAAATTCAGGATGTCTGCTCCAGGGGAAGGCTTTCCCTCCACCAGCTCTGGAGGAGGGTCCTTGTGTTATATCAGTCTTTGGTCAGGGAGCATCCTGGCACAGGAATCTCAGGTCTGAAGGACATGCTGTACTCCCAGTGTTGCTTTCTTGATGGTATGAGGTCCCCAAATCTCTCTGTTAGCTTCTTTCCTTTACATTGCCAAGAGAATGCCTCAAGACACAAGATAATCTTACACTGAATCCTGCTCCACCAACACAATTTCCACCCATCCTCCCTCATTAACACCAGAGACAGGATTTAGAAAATGGAGGAACAGAACACAACACAAGAAATACTGGCCTAGTGAAACTACTACACAGATTTTGGGGGGAACACAATTCGATCCATGACACTGTAGTAATTTAAAAAAGAAAGGAAGAAAACAACAAGTACTGGTAAGAATGTAGATAAACTGACACCCAGGTGGCACTGCTGGTGGGAATGTAAAATGGTACAGCGTCTGTGGAAAAGTCTGACGCAGATCCTTAAAAAGTTAAATATAGAATTACCATATGACCCAGCTATCCACTTCCAGGTATATATCCAAAAGAACTAAAAGCAGTTGTTCAAACAAAAACATGTACAGGACTATTCACAGGAGTATTATTCACACTACTCAAAAGGTGGTAACAACACAAATGTGCATCAACCAATGGGGAGGTAAAGAAAACATGATATACATACATATATACACATGTATGCCAAGCCAAAGACATACATATATCTCTCTCCATACAGTGGAATATTACACAGCCATAAAAATGAAGTAATGAGACAGGTTACAACACCGATGAACCTTGAGAATACAAGTGAAAGAAACCAGAAACAAAAGGCAGCATGTTGTATGTTTTTATTTATATGAAATCTCCAGAAGAGTCAAATCTTTAGAGACAGAAAACACAACAGTGGTTGACAAGGACTGGGAGAAATGCAGAGTGTAACTGCTTAATGGGTATAGAATTTCCTTTTGGGGTAATAAAAATGTTCGGAAATTAAACAGTGGTGATGGTTATGTAATGCTGTGAGTATACTAAACGCCACTGACTCACATACTTTAAAAGAGTAAAATGATGAAGTTATGTCATGTTCATTTTATGGTCCCTAGAAGAATTTTACGGTTTGCACTGTACTGCTAATGTAAAAGTCACCAATGCAACCCAACCAAAGGTACTGCAAAAGAAAAGTATTAGAGATCTGCTTCTGTTCAGATTACAGCCACAGAGGTATAAGGCCAAGATGGCAGAGTAGTTACACACTTCCTATGATTCCTGTAACAACAAACACCTAAGAAAAACAACTGAATCGATTACATATGACATCTGAACAGCCCTGAACATCAAAGGGAAAGCTGGTAAATCAGATTCAGCAATGAGGAAAGAGGAGTAGGCCCAGATGTACATATGACAGGCCAGACCTGACTGGTCAGGAAATTAGCTACAGCCAGTGAGGTGAGCAAAGTGGTGGTTCAGAAGGCGCCTTCCTCAGCAGAAGAAACTGATTCGAAAATCCACTGTGTCTCCAGAACCAGTGACAAACAGCACTAGGCTGTCAAAAGCTAAACACTTTGCTTCTGACCTACCGCACACAGATGTACACTTTTCCTTTGGTATAAATCTCTCTCCTGTCTTCCACTGCTGCTCTCTCCCTCTTCTGCACTGAGCCAGCTCTCAAGTCTGACACCATTAACTAAAGCACAAGTATGACTCGTAATGCAAGCCCTGAGTCATGCTCTGAGACTCAAAGAGACATGGAGAGGGAACAATTTAACAAAATAGGGGAAGAGGGGAATATCTGCAGACTCACCTGAGGGCAGACACAGTTCCTTCACCTAGAATGAGGTGATGAGGGGACACATCATCCTCACAAACACTCGGGGTCCTTTTCTCAGTGTCTGCAGCCAGATACCTGAGCCTACATCAATCATCTCTGCTGTAGGACAGCAAGAGAGAGCCTACACCACAAACTTGCTGACTGACTACCAGGATACCTTAGTTGAATCCACATAAGAAAAGTAAACAGACTTTTGAGCTCACACACCTACTAACATTTCTAACCACCTGGTGACAGGACATTAAACCGTGAAAGACATGAATAATCAAACTAGCACAACTGTCTAGACTATCTGGAAATTTCAAGACAAGAAGAACACTGTAGGCAAACATTAAATAAATAAATACAACAATAAATGGATGGCTCAGAGACAACAGTCAATATCAAATCACTTAAACAGGCAGATCATGATGGTGTTAGAAAGCTCCCAAAAGAAAGATCAAGAAATTTTCCAGAAGACAAAAACTTCTGGAATTATCAGAGGTATGACACAAAAGATTAATATTTAGAACTCTTGCAAAGATCAGAAGGGAAATGCAGCAAAATACAGCAGAGCATAATGACCAATTAAACAGGCAACAAGAAGGCATACAGAGACAGGAATTAGAAATTCAGAAAATTAATGTTAGACAACTCAACAGAAAGGCAAACAAACAGAATTAAGGCAATGGAGAGCCAAATTAGTTAACACTGAAGATAAGGCATGTGACATCAACATATCTGAGGAAAAATCAGACAAAAATGTTTTTAAAAAGTCAAGAAACACTGAAATTTATGTGGAATTCTAGAAAGACAAGTAATGTACGACTAATTTGAACACTAGAACAGAGGGAATAACAGAATTACAGAGAGAACTGTCAAAGATTTCTTAACAGAAAACTTCCCTGATATCATGAAAGATGAGAAGACATCTATTTAAGATGCTCACCAACCACCATCCAAGGTAAATTACAAAACAAAGAAACCAAGACATATTACAATCAAATTTGCCAAAACTAAAGATTGGGACATAATTTTAAAACTGGTTTCAGATAAATGAAAAATAACCTACAAAGGAGAGTCAATTATGACCAAGCCTGGATAACTCAGCAGAAACCATGCAGGCAAGAAGGCTATGGGATAACATACACAGCCTTGAAGCAAAAGAAGAGCCTGCCAAGCATTATATATCCAGCAAAATTTTCTCTCAAATATGATGGCAAAATTAGGACACTTTCAGATAAACAGCAATATAAGGAATCTGCAAAAACCAAACCAAAATTACAAGAAATACTGAAAGGAGTCCTTTGGTCAGAAAATCAGTGACATCTGGTAACAAGCAAAGACTAGAATGCAGAACAGAGCAACTGGATAGCAACTCAAACAGAGAAATCACAAAAACAAATCAAAGGCAAAACACTGACAACAGTGACACAGAGATGTTCATTATGTAAACACTGTAACACAAAACAGGGACTGAAAAAAAATGTACTCACAGATGTTTCTTATGGAAACAATGTCAAGGAGATATGAATTAGTTAAAGACTGGTTTCAATTTAGAAAAACAGGGTCAAATATTAAGGTAACTACAAAGAAAACTATCACTCCAATGCATGAAAATAAAAAATAAGAAAGACATGAAGTCTCAGAAAATCAAAAACCACCAACATTGAAAAGTATGAAAAGAGAACACATAAAGGCTCAGCACAGAAAATTAAACAGACCAAAGTAAATGTCTACAACGTGCAAAAGACATCAAAATGACAGCACTAAACTCATTATCTATCAATAATCCTTATGACTGTAAATGAATTAAATGCACCAATAAAGAGATGTAGAGTGATACTTAGGATAAAAAAACATGATCCATCTATATTACGCCTATAGGACACACCTTATGCTTAAATAAACAAACTAAAATTCAAGGGACAAAACAGTATATGTCAAGCAAACAATATTGAGAAGATAGCAAAAGGGTCAATACTATTTTCTGATAAGATATGCTTTAAAGTAAAATCCACCACAACGGATAAGGAAGGTCACTATACAATGATTAAGGGTCAACATTGCAGGAGGACATAACCATATTAAAATATTTACACACAACTGATTTCAAAATATATAAAACTGCATTGTAAAGTGAAATAGACACCTTCATACTAACAGTAGAAGACTTCAACACAGCACCTTCACCAAACAACATAACATCCAGGAAAACACTTAATAAAACATGGAAAATAATTCACCATGACCAACTGGGATTTACACCAGCAATACAGAGATGGTTAAACATTAGAAAAACAATCAATGTAATCAACTACAAAAAATAGAGACAAAGAACCATCTGATTTTATCATAAAAACTACCAGCAAACAGGAATAGAAGAAAAATTTCTCAACATAATCAAGGAGATCTATATAAAGGCAACAACTAAGATTATTCTAATTGCAGAGTCAGAATGCATTCTCCTCAGTCATCACTCTTACTCAACACTGTCCTACAGGTTCTAGCCAGAGCAGTCAGGCAAGATGCAGAAATAAAAGGCACCCAAATTGGTAATGATGAACTAAAAATATCTCTATTTACAAGTTATATGATTTTCTACACAGAAAACTTTGAAAAAAATTCACAAAAAACTGCTGGGGCTAATAGAAGAGTTCAGCAAAGTATCAGGATACAAGAGAAAGATACCAAAAAAGAGAACATCAAAGAAGAAATCAAATTATTGCCATTTACAGTACCCCCAAGAAGATAAAACCCCTAGGAATAAATTTAACCCAACATGTAAAAGACCTATACACAGAAAAATACACAACTCTACTGGAAAAAATGATAAAGTATCAACGTAAGAAGAGAAATCTACGTTGCCTGTGGAGAGTATGACTTAACATCATGAAAGTGTCTATTCTATCCAAAGTGATCTACTGACACAATGGCATTTTTTAATGAGATGGAGAAACACATCAACTCCACAGGGAACGGGAAGAAGCCTCAGATCAGTAAAGCATTACTGAAGAACACCACACTGGGAGGCCCCACTCTATCTGATTTTAGAACCTTTTATACTGTCACAATAGTCAAAACAGCCTGTTACCGGTACAAAAGGAAACACAGAGATCAAAAAACAGAAGAATTCAGATACAACATAATGTACCTACACGCAGCTGATTTATGACAAAGGTACAAAGTCCACAGACTAGAGAAAAGGCAGTCTCTAGAGTAGTGTTGGCAAAACTAGATAGCAATCTGCAAAAAAATGAAACAAGACCCATATCTCACACCATGCCAAAAAACTAACTCAAAATGGATCAAAGACAAAAATATAAAATCTACAACAATGAAGATCATGGAAGAAACAATGCTGGGAGCCCTAATACATAGCATAAACAGACTACAAAATATTACTAACAATGCACAAACACCAGCAGACAAAATAGGTAACTGAACACTCTTAAAAATCAAATACGTTCATCCAAAGACTTCACCAAAAGAGTAAAAAGACTACCTACAGACTGGGAAAGAATTTCTGGCTACCAAGAATCTGATCAGCATCTAATCTCCTTAATCTACAGGGTACTACAAAACCTCAACAAGAAAAAGACAAATAACCCAATAAATCAACAGACAAAGGATTTATGAACAGGTGCTTCACCAAAGAAGACATCCAAGACCCTAACAGATACATGAGCAAATGTTCACAATCATTAGCCATTAGAGAAACCCAAATCAAAACCACAATGAGTTATCTCACCCCAAGAG
Source organism: Heterohyrax brucei (assembly GCA_028571685.1). Lineage (NCBI taxonomy): Eukaryota > Metazoa > Chordata > Mammalia > Hyracoidea > Procaviidae > Heterohyrax > Heterohyrax brucei. The sequence continues at coordinate 24,274,415 of CM053149.1, read as the reverse complement.
CCAAGCGCCAAGTGCCGTCGATTAGGATCTAACTCATGGTCACCCCTAGAAGGTTAGCATTAATCCCCAAAACAAAAATAATACATGGTAGAGAAGTTGTTGAGAGAATGGAACTATTCTACACTGCTGGTAGGAATGTAAAATTATATAACCACTTTCGTCATTGATTTGGTGTTATCTTAAAAAGCTAGAAATACAAATACCATCTAATCCAGCAATTGAATGATACCCTAGAAATATAAGGGCTGTTGCACACCAATGTTCACTGCAGCACTATCCACAATAACAAAAAGATGGAATCAATCTAGGTGCATATCAAGAGAAGAAGAGATTAACTATGGTATATTCACACAATGGAATACTAGGGAATGATAAGGAACAACAATGATCTTAGGAAACATAACATGGAGTCATCTGACACTCTATTGAGTGAAATTAGTCAGCTGCAAAAGGACAAACACTGCATGAGACCTCTATCATAAAGACTTAAGAAAAGGTTTAAACACAGAATAAAATAATCTTTGATGGTTACAAGCGTGGGAAAGGGGGCAGAGGGGTATTCATAGATTAAAGAGTAGAGAGGAATTAGGTTAGATGAAGAGAGTGACAGCATACAGTACAGAGGGCTAGATTGCACCGAAAGCTAAAGTTTTCTAAATACAATCCCACATTTTGAAGGACAGCAGCAGGGAGCAGCAGGGACAGGGTTGGGGACCACAGTTTCAGAGGACATCTAGGCTACCTGGCATAATATTTTTTTAAAAACATGTTCTGCATACTACTTTAGAGTGTGTCATCTGGGGTCTTACAAGCAAGCAAGCAGCCATCTAAGTAGCATGAATTGTACCCAATCCACCTGGAACAAAGACAAATGAAAGACATGAGGAAAATATGAGTCCAGGAGACAGAAAGTTCCACATGATCAAGACACTACACATCAATATGAGACCAGAAGAACATGATGGTACCCGGCCGCCACCGATGACTGCCCTGACAGGCAACACAACATCAAGTGTCTAAAGTAGTGGAAGGAAAATGGGTGGGCAGAACTGGAATTCTATTAAAGATCATACATGATGGCCCGTCAGACCCCAGGGCCATGTGAAGACCTGAAACAAGTACTGAAGCCAACTCTCCAGACAAAGATTGGACTGAACAATGAGACACAAGGTGATGCTGGCAAACAATATGCCTCTTGGCTTAAATATATACATGAGGCTGTCTAAATGGCTTTTGTGCAGAGATGAGATGAAAGGCTGGAGGGGGACAGGAGCTATTTGAATGGATGCAGACAGTAGAGTGGAAAGGAGGAGTGTGCTGTCATGGGGTGGGGAGCAGTTAGAGTTGCACAACAATCTGTGTGGAGTTTCGTATGCCAAACTGATTTGGAATGAAACTTATTTAAAGTACAATAAAAATATTAACCAGAAAAACAAACTACTTGAACTAATAGAGAAGAGGTGAGCAAGATATCAGGATGCAAGATAAACATACAAAAATCAGTTGTATTACTTTACAGAAACAAAGAGAACATCAAAGAGGAAATCACTGAATCACTAGTCCCCCAATATATAAAATGCTTAGGAATATATCTAACCAGAGATATAAAAAAACACCTGTACTAAGAAAATTACAAGATACTATTGCAACAACAACAACAAAAGACTTATGTGAGTGAAGAAACATATCTTGTTCATGCAAAGGAAGAGTCAACATCATGAAAATATCTATTCTACCCAAAAGTGATCTATAAATACAATGCAATCCCAGTATAAATTCCAATGGCATTGTTTTAAAGACATGGAGAATCAAATCACAAACTTCATATGGAAAGAGAAACCTCAGATAAATAAAGCAGTACTGAAAAAGAAGAAGTAGGACACCCCACTCTACCTGACTTTAGAACCTATTATACTGCCACAGTAGTCAAAACACCCTTGCACTGGTACAAAAATAGTTACACAGATTAATGAACATAACTGAAGATCCACACATAAAATCATCCAGCTATGAGCAGTTGGTATTTTACAAAAGCCCCAAATCTGTAAACAGGGGTGTTTTAGGCGGCTAGGGCTGCTCTAACAGAAATACCACAGAGTGGATGGCTTTAACAAAGAAAGATTTATTCTTACACAGTCCGGTAGGTTGCAAGTCCATATTCAGGGTGTCCGCTCCAGGGAAAGACTTTCCCCTTGACGGCTCTGGAGGAAAGTCCGGTATTGCATCAGTCATTGTCCAGGGAGCGTCCTCACACAAGAACCTCTGGTCTGAAGGACGTGCTCTGCTCCCGGTGCTGCTTGCTTGATGGTAGCGAGGTTCTCAAATTGTCCTTGGTTCTTTTTCCTTTTATTCCTTGCAAGCTAAAAGCATTAAGGGTGGGGCAAGCCATACTCCAGGGAAACTTCCCCCATAGCAGGAATTCACAGCCCCACCCTAATCTTTAACATACAGGTTAGCAAAACCACACAATGGAGGACAGTCCCAAGATACTGGGAACCATATCCCAGCCACGTGGCTGCACACATTTTTGGGGGGACACAATTCAAACTATGACATCCCACCCTTTGACAACCCAAAAATCACATCACAAAAACATTTAACACATTCATCTCACCATAGCAAAATTATGTCCATCCATATAACAGAAGTCTTAAATCAGCTCCAAGTCCAAAATACAAAAACTCTTCTACATCTGTGAAACTTAGAAGGCATTAACAGGCAACAGGCAAGTCAACAGAACACATTACATTAGCCCTCAAAGCTTTGGAAATACTCTTACATTTTCTGAGACATTCTACACAACAGCAATGCTCTCCAGACTCTAGGTATCGGCCACACTCTCTGGTTTCTGAGTGGAGACCTCCAGCCCCGTGCTACAACTCTGCCTTCAAGGCCCACTTGGACAGAAATGCTGTCCCATCGGCTTTAGGAGCACCCTAAGCCCAACTGAGTGGCAATTCCACCCTTACGAACACAGCATGCCATGGTTCCACCCTTTCAAACCCCTGAGGTCATGGCCATACCTCTTGAGACTGAGGCAGCTCAGCTTCTCACGCTATCTGCCTCTTCAGCTTCAGCTTCCTATGGCCGCATGGCCTGGGCCTCAGGCCCACATCTGCCCTGCTGGGCAAGTGTTCCAAAGCTCTGTAGCTCCACTGGTTTAAGTGCCCGGAGGCACCCCACTCTTGCTGGAAAGCGTCCTGCCCAAAGGCACTCAACTCTCTCACTCTGTGGGTCAGCAAGGCCAGCTCACCGATTCAAGTGCCCAGAGGCACCCCGTTCCGCGAGGAAAGCTCTGCGCAGGCACTGACCTCTCTCGCTCCACGGGTCGGCTCCAGCGCTGCCTCTGGTTCTGCTGCTGCCGCTGCCGCTGCCGCTGCCGCTGCCACTGCTGCCGGTCCTCTGTTGTTTCTCACCATCTGCGCCTTCTTCATTCCTTCTGAATCTTCTATCCATTCGCAGTTTCAAAGTGGCTTCCACATTTTAGGTATTTGCTAGAGCAGCACCCCACTCCTGGTACCAATTCTGTTTTAGGCGGCTAGGGCTGCTCTAACAGAAATACCACAGAGTGGATGGCTTTAACAAAGAAAGATTTATTCTTACACAGTCCGGTAGGTTGCAAGTCCATATTCAGGGTGTCCGCTCCAGGGAAAGACTTTCCCCTTGACGGCTCTGGAGGAAAGTCCGGTATTGCATCAGTCATTGTCCAGGGAGCGTCCTCACACAAGAACCTCTGGTCTGAAGGACGTGCTCTGCTCCCGGTGCTGCTTGCTTGATGGTAGCGAGGTTCTCAAATTGTCCTTGGTTCTTTTTCCTTTTATTCCTTGCAAGCTAAAAGCATTAAGGGTGGGGCAAGCCATACTCCAGGGAAACTTCCCCCATAGCAGGAATTCACAGCCCCACCCTAATCTTTAACATACAGGTTAGCAAAACCACACAATGGAGGACAGTCCCAAGATACTGGGAACCCACTAGAACTGCCACTGCCTAGGAAAATAGTGAACCAAAAGCAATATCGTATTCCTGGAGGAATTGCTGAAATTACTGCCACCATTAAGGACTTGAAGGACTCAGGGGTGGTGATTCCCACCACATCCCCATTCAATTCGCCTATTTGGCCTGTGCGAAAAACAGATGGATCTTGGAGAATGACAGTAGATTATCGCAAACTTAACGAGGTGGTAACCCCCATTGCAGCTGCTGTTCCAGATGTAGTTTCACTGCTTGAGCAAATTAATACATCTCCTGGTACTTGGTATGCAGCTATTGATCTGGCTAATGCTTTCTTCTCCATACCTGTTTCCAAGGACCACCAGAAGCAGTTTGCATTCACCTGGCAAGGCCAACAATACACTTTCACTTGCCTGCCTCAGGGCTACATTAACTCTCCAGCCCTATGTCATAATATAGTCCGCAGGGACCTTGATTGCTTCTCTCTTCCACAAGATGTGACACTGGTCCATTATATAGATGACATTATGCTGATTGGACCTAGTAAGGAAGAAATATCAGTGACTCTGGACTTACTAGTTCAACATTTGCGTGCTAGAGGGTGGGAAATTAATCCCACAAAAATTCAGGCACCTTCCAACTCAGTGAAATTCCTAGGGGTCCAGTGGTGTGGGGCATGTCGCGATATCCCTTCTAAAGTGAAGGATAAATTATTGCACCTGGCTGCTCCGACAACTAAAAAAGAGGCACAGCGCCTAGTGGGTCTCTTTGGATTTTGGAGGCAACATATTCCTCATTTGGGTGTGCTACTTCGGCCTATTTATCAAGTGACTAGAAAGGCTGCTACTTTTGAGTGGGGCCCAGAACAGGAGAAGGCTCTGCAACAGGTTCAGGCTGCTGTGCAGGCTGCCCTGCCACTTGGGCCATACGATCCAGCTGATCCAATGGTGCTCGAGGTGTCAGTGGCAGATAGAGATGCTGTTTGGAGTCTTTGGCAGGCCCCTATTGGCGAATCACAGCGCAGACCTTTAGGATTTTGGAGCAAAGCTCTGCCATCCTCTGCAGATAACTACTCTCCTTTTGAAAAACAACTTTTGGCTTGTTACTGGGCCTTAGTAGAGACTGAGCGCTTAACCATGGGACACCAGGTCACCATGCGTCCTGAGCTGCCTATCATGAACTGGGTATTGTCTGACCCACAGAGTCATAAAGTTGGACGAGCACAGCAGCACTCCATCATTAAATGGAAGTGGTATATACGAGATCGGGCCCGTGCAGGACCTGAAGGCACAAGTAAATTGCATGAAGAAGTGGCCCAAATGCCCATGGTCTCCACTCCTGTAACATTATCTCCTGTCTCCCAGTTTGCACCTATGGCCTCATGGGGGATTCCTTATGACCAGCTGACCGAGGCAGAGAAAACTCGTGCTTGGTTTACAGATGGTTCTGCGCGGTATGCCGGCACCACTCGAAAGTGGACAGCAGCAGCACTACAGCCCCTTTCTGGGACCTCCCTCAAGGACAGTGGTGAAAGCAAATCCTCCCAGTGGGCAGAACTTCGAGCAGTGCATATGGTTGTTCACTTTGCTTGGAAGGAGAGGTGGCCAGATGTGCGGCTGTATACCGATTCATGGGCTGTGGCCAACGGCTTGGCCAGTTGGTCAGGGACTTGGAAGGAACATGACTGGAAGATTGGAGACAAGGATTTATGGGGGAGAGGTATGTGGATAGACCTCTCTGAATGGGCCAAACAAGTGAAGATATTTGTGTCTCATGTGAATGCTCATCAAAGAGTAACCTCAGCAGAGGATGAGTTTAACAATCAAGTGGATAGGATGACCCGTTCTGTGGGAACCAATCATCCTCTTTCTCCGGCTACCTCTGTCATTGCTCAGTGGGCCCATGAACAAAGTGGTCATGGTGGCAGGGACAGTGCTTATGCATGGGCTCAGCAACATGGGCTCCCGCTCACCAAGGCTGACTTGGCTACAGCCACTGCTGAGTGCCCAATTTGCCAGCAGCAGAGACCAACACTGAGTCCTCGATATGGCACTGTTCCTCGAGGTGATCAGCCGGCAACCTGGTGGCAAGTTGATTACATTGGACCGCTTCCATCATGGAAAGGAAAGCGTTTTGTCCTTACTGGGATAGATACTTACTCTGGATATGGATTTGCCTACCCAGCACGACATGCTTCTGCCAAAACTACCATCCGTGGACTTACAGAATGCCTCATCCACCGTCATGGAATCCCACACAGCATTGCCTCTGATCAAGGGACTCACTTCACAGCAAATGAAGTGCGGCAGTGGGCCCATGCTCACGGAATTCACTGGTCTTACCATGTTCCCCATCATCCTGAAGCAGCTGGCTTGATAGAACGATGGAATGGTCTCCTGAAGACACAATTACGCTGCCAGCTAGGTGGCAGTACCTTGCAGGGTTGGGGAAATGTTCTCCAGGAGGCTGTGTATGCTCTAAACCAGCGTCCAATATACGGTGCTGTTTCTCCTATTGCCAGGATTCATGGGTCCAGGAATCAAGGGGTGGAAACGGGAGTGGCACCACTCACTGTTACCCCTAGTGACCCACTTGCAAGATTTTTGCTTCCTGTCCCCATGACTTTATGTTCTGCAGGACTAAATGTCTTAGTTCCGAAGGGAGGAATGCTGCCGCCTGGAGACACATCAACGATTCCACTGAACTGGAAGCTAAAATTGCCACCAGGCCATTTTGGGCTCCTTGTACCTCTGGATCAACAGACAAAGAAGGGAGTTACAATACTGGCCAGTGTGATTGATCCTGACTATGAAGATGAAATTGGATTGACATTACATAACGGAAGTAAAGAGGAGTATGTTTGGAATGCAGGAGATCCCTTAGGACGCCTCCTAGTACTACCATGTCCTGTGATTAAGGTCAATGGAAAACTACAGCAACCCAACTCCAAAATGAGTGATAATAGCCCAGACCCTTCAGGAATGAAGGTTTGGGTCACCTCACCAGGCAAGGAACCACAACCAGCTGAGGTACTTGCTGAGGGCAAAGGGAATACAGAATGGGTTGTAGAAGAAGGTAGTTCTAAATATCAGTTACGGCCACGTGACCAGTTGCAGAAACGAGGACTGTAATTGCTATGAGTATTCCTGCTTTGTATGTGTGTATTGGATATTTTGTTTACTTATGAAACATAAGATGTAAATGGGTTAATGCATTTTCAGTTGTACATGTGTTAGTTATATCATGTTGACATAAGTATGACTTTGTAACTGTACCCCTTCAGAGACTGTGCATGGTAAGGTGAGATGTGTGAAGATGCCAAGTTGACAAGGGGTGGACTGTGGTGGTCAGGATTATGTCAACTTGGCTACTACCTATTTGGCTGCTGTATTAAGTGGCAGGGCGGGGTTTGTGGTGGCTTCCTGCCCCTCGGCTCTCATCTCGTGACCCTGGACTACAGCTGCTGATCGCTCACGTGACCAGGAGCTGCTGCTCGCTCTTGTTCCAGCGTCTGGTTCTGGGACTTGAGCTAGCGGCTGTTGGGCTCATCAGTCCTTACAGTCGGCACGTGAGAGTCCTGCTCCCTGACCTGCCGATCTTGGGTTCTCCAGCCTCTGTCACTTCGCCTCGCCACCAGCTTGGGACCCACCGACCTCCAGCCTCTGTTGCATCGTCTCGCCGCCAGCTTGGGATCCACTGACCCACACAACCGGTGATCTGCAACTCTGGTCTCTGACTTGCTGACCTTGGGTTCCTCAGCTTCCGTGGACACGTGAGGCTTGTGCCAGAGCTTGGGACATTCAGCTTCTGTGATTACGTGAGCTGTTTCCTATATTTGTATCTATCTATCTGTCTATATATATATATATTATAAATCTTTCCTAATACCTACACGTGTTACTGGTTTTGCTTCCCTAGAAAACCCAGCCTAAGACAAGGGGAAAAGACAGTCTCTTTTAACAAACAGTACTGGCATAACTGGGTATTCATCTGCAAAAAATGAAACAAGAACTGTATCTCACACCATGCACAAGAACTAACTCAAAATATGCCAAAGACATAAATATAAAATCTGAAATAATAAAGATGATCGGGGAAAAAAAATAATGGCACTGAGAGCCCTAATACACAGCATAAACAGACTACAAACTATTACTAACAATGCACAAACACCACAAGAGAAAATAGATTAACTGCGTACTCTTGAAAATCAAACACGCTCATCTAAACACTTCACCAAAAGAGTAAACAGACAACTACAGACCGGTAAAAAAATTTTGGCTGTGACAAATCCAATCAGCATCTAATCTCCATAATCTACAATGTGCTGCAAAACCTGAACAACATAAAGCAAATAAGCCAATTAAAAACTGCACAAAGAATACTAACAGACACTTCACCAGAGAGGAAAACTTGGTGGTACAGTTAAGTCCTATGTCTGCTAACCCAAAGGTCAGCAGTTCAAATCCACCAGGTGCTATTTGGAAACTCAATGGGATAGTTCTAGTCTATCTCATAGGGTTGCTATGAGTAAGAATTGACTCAATAGTGGTGAGTTTGGTTTTGGGGTTTCACCAAAGAAGACATCTAGAGCACTAACAGATACAGGAGAAAATGCTCAGTATTATCAGCTCTTAGAGGAATCTAAATCAAAACTATGAGATACCAACTCACCCCATCAAGGTTAGCTTTAATCTACAAAACACAAAATATGAAATGTTGGAGAGGTTGTACAAAGACTAGAACACTTGGTGGGAATGTAAAATGGTACAACCACTACAGAAACAGATCTGACGCTTTCTTAAAAGCTAGAAAAAGAAATACCATCGGGTTTAGCCATCTCACTTACTGTCATATATTCTACAGAAATAAGGGCTATCACACCAATGCATGCACACCAATGTTTACTACAGCCCTGTCCACAACAACAAAAACATGGTATCAACTTAGGTGCTCAACAGATGTATGGATAAACAAACTATGGTACATTCACACAACACAATACTATGCAGTGATTCAGAAAACCAATGATCTTGGTAAACATCTCACAACATGGGATGATCTGGAAGACATTATGCTGAGCGAAATTAATGAGCTGCAAAAAGACAAATACGTATGAGACCACTATTATAAGGATTCAAGAGTTTACTCCTTACTCAGGAGTAAACAGTCTTAGACAGTTACACAATTGGGGAGGGAAGGAGAAAGATCTTCATTGATTAGACAGCAGATATGAATTTGGTTAGGCCAAAGAAGGGATAGAATACAACAGAAAGGAGTTCAGCAAAGCAGGACTAACCCAAAAGCTAGGGGCTTCCTCAATATAACCCAGCACTTCAAAGGACTGAGGAGCAGTGGCAGGGGTCAGGAAATCATGGTTTCAAGGGACCTCTAGGTCAAACGACACAACATAGTTTTTTTCCTAAGAAAATGCTCTACAACCCACTTCGGTGAACGGCATCTGAGGTCTTAAAAGCTTTGGCCATCTTAGTAATATCACTTGGTCCCTATCCATCTGGAGCAGAGGAGAATGATGGACTTCAAAGACATGAGGAAAATATGAGCCTAGCAGACAGAAGGTGTCACACGATCCAGCAACTGTATCAGCATGAGATCAGAAGGACCAGAGGGCGCGTGGCCACCACCAATGACTGCCCTGACAGGTAACATAATATAAAGTCCCTAATGTAGCAGGAGAAAAATGGGTGCACACACAACTAAAGACCACACTAGATGGTCCATCAGACTGGAGAGTCCCAAAGCGACATGACCCCCAGACTCTCTGTTAGGCCAGAGCTGAAACCAGTACCAAAGTCAATTCTTCAGACAAAGACTGGACTAGAGTATAAGGAATTCAGCAATGTAGGCAAAGAAATAAGCTGCTTGATATAATATATATATATATATATATATGAGGTCTGACAATTAAGTTCACAAACTTCTTTGTTCTAAGTGTTGCATACTACACTGCTGAATACCACAGTCACCTCTGAAGCACTCCTCTTGGGAAGCTATGCACCGACACCAGCTCCTAGCCCATGCTTCAAAGCAATTTTGGAACTCTTTCTGGTGACATGGTGGCATGTTTGCAAACTTAACTGTATAGTTGTCTGTGAGGGAGTTTTTAGCCAGTAAACAAGTAAATGTATTGCAACACCCTACCTACTCACCTGATCTTGCCCTTAATTACTTTTTCTTTACTGGAAGATAAAGGAAACACTGAAAGACAGAATTTGATGACATTCAGGACATCACTACAACGACAGCTCTGATGGACACTTCAGAAAGAGTTCCCAAACTGCTTTGAAGGGTGGACTAGGTGCTGGCATTGGCGAATAGCCTCCAAGGGGAGTACTTCGAAAGTAACCATAGTGATGTTTAGCAATGAGGTATGTAGCAATTTTTCTAGGATGAGGTCTCGAACTAAATTGTCAGACCTCATACACGAGACTGCCTGAGCTGCTCCTCTCTAAAGGAAAGATGAGAAGGTGGAGGGGGGATAAGAATTAGCTGAATGGATACGGAAGTACAGGGTGGAAAGGAGCAGTGTGCTGCCACAGGGTTGAGGGAGTAGCAGTTAGTGTTGCGTAGCAGAACGGGTTCAGGGTTTTATATGGCAAATCGATTTGGATTGTAAACTTTTACTTAAAGCATAATATTTTTTAAAAATAAAGATGTTGTGCATCCCACTTTGGTGAGTGGCATCTGCTGTCTTAAAAGCTAGCAATCAGCCATCTAAACAGCATCAACTGGTCCCAACCCACCTAGTGCCGAGGAGAATCAAAGACATCAAAGACATAAGAAAAATAGAGCCCAAGAGACAGAAAGGGCCGTACAATCCAAAGACTACATCAGCACGAGACCAGAAGAATTAGATGGTGCCCGGCCACCATCACTGACTGCTTTGACAGGGAATACAAACAACACAGAGTCCCTGACATAGCAGGAGAAAAATGGGTGTACAAAACTAGAACTCTATTAGAAACACTAGACTTGATGGTCTGACAGACAGGAGGATTCCTTAAACACGTGGCCTCCAAATTTTCTGTTAGCCCAGAACTGAAAGCATTCCCAAAGTCATCTCTTCAGAAAGAAACTGGACTGGACTATAATACCAAATGATGCTGGCAAAGAGTGTACTTCTTGGCTAAGTGGGTGGCTCCTGTTCAGAGGCAAGATGAGAGGGCAGAGGGGGACAGGAGCTGCTTGAAAGGACACAGGAAAACTGAGGATGGAAAGGAATGTGCTGTCACAGCGTAGAGAGAGCAGCTACAGTTACACAGCAGCATGTGCGCAAACTTTTGTATGACAAATTGACCTGGATTGCAAACTTCCACTTACAGCATAATAAAATGCTTTTTTTTAAAAATTACAACCAGGAAAATCCTACGGAGCAGGATCACTACGAGTCACAACTGACAACAACAATGAACAATTAACATGTGGGTGGTGGGGGGCAGGGGGTGGTATGGTTAAAAAGACAAAATATATAAAGGCATGGGGTGCATAACGAGTTATTGCCTGACCTATGTATGTGTATCTGAGCAATACATAACAATCACATATTTAATTCAACCTTGAGGGTATAATCAGCTTTGAGGGAGAAAAAAAAAAATTACCCCAAATGCCTAGAAGTTAGAATGATATGTCTATTTGATGGAATCTGATACAACCATTAAAAATAATGATGCAAAGTTATACAGCAATTCAACGCAGTATGACATACTATAAAGCACTCCAGGTCTTGGAAGGGTACGATGCTAGGTTTTAACAGAAGCTCCACTTTCTAACAACTACGTGTCCTGATAAACCATATTTTTAAAGACATAACAGTATCCTATATGATTTTACGGATTCTTATTAATATATGTAAAGCACCTAATACAATGTATTGTGCTAAGTGAAAAAGACAGACTGAAAACTACACATACCTTCTGTTTTATATGTACTACTTATTCATTCTAAAAGTTACTGAAGAGTTACTATGTGCTAGATAGATACTGAATTGTTAGTAGTATACTATAGTATAGCCAACATATAATGATCACACACTAAGCTCTAAAGGCTCTGCAAGTTTTTAAAAGCAAGTAAGTACACACATACAAATACATACAATGTGTTTATGATGGAGGGATTTAAAATAATAACTAAGAGTATCGAAGCCTAAAAAGGGGCACAAAAAAATTGTTAATGAATAATGCAACACATGATAAAGTCATATGGAAAGGGTGAGTAAATCAATCTAGGGGATAGAATGAACTAAACATGTGTATGCATTTGTGTAATCAGGGATCACTCTGTCCAGATAACTTAATAGTGTTAGTTGGTTAAATAACGGTAAAAAGGTACTCCTAATAATGTAGACAGTTTACAGAGTGAGGATGCAGAACAATTTACACACACACACTAGCCAGCCAAGGCTGTCCAGTCGGATCCGACTCATGGCGACCCTAGGGAATACATCTCGATACATAGCCTCTGTGGAAAGCAAAACAGCTAGCAAGACTGCAAATGCATCTTATACTTAAAAAGACCTCCAAGATACATCAATTAAGGGGGGGAAGTGCACAAAACTCAAAATACCATGTGTGCTAAAAGGGAGAGTAAAATATGAATAGATTTGCATGTGGTTGGTTTGACTCTTATAAATGCTCTTCATCACAAAGCAAAAGCCTAGAACTACATTTCCCAGAATTCATTTTCCTGAATGACTGGAGAAAAGTCAGCAAATGAGGGGGCGCTCATTCACCGTTTAGAGAGGACACGGAGATGCTTTACTGTGTGATTACAGCTGTGAGTAACTGCACAGGCAGACAAGAGGCATGATGACAGAAGGGGCTGCTGCACGGGCTTCTGCGAACCACTTGCTTTTTCCCAACTATTTTACAACAGTGATTTTCCAGATTAATTTTGACAAGATATTACTTAAAATCAACAGGAATTTCTGTCATCCTGTGAGATATTTTTTTTAAAAAAATAGAAAAGTAAAGAAGCAGCAATTATAGAAAAAACAAAATTAAACTTCACACTATATACAAAAGTAAAATTCTAGGCAGCTCAGAAACCTAGGTGGGAAAAGAAACTGGAAATTTTTAGAAGTGAGAGAGTATCTTCAGGATGTGTGTGAAACAGGGATGAATTTTTCACAAGGAAAACATAAGCAAGAAAAGATTCATATTAAAAAATAAGATAAACCATGTGTATACACATATATTTATGACTACACTATATAAGAGGAGGGAATCTCTGGTGGCATAGTGGGTTAAGTGCTAGGTCACCTAACCAAAAAGTCAGCAGTTCAAATCCACCAGGTGTTCCTTGGAAACTCTATGGGGCAGTTCTACCCTGACCTCTAGGGTCCCTGTGAGTCAGACCTGACTCAATGGCAGTAGGTTTTTTTTTTCCATGTAAGAGGAGAAAAGGATAATTTACATGCAAAAGTGTCCAAACAGCGAAAATATATTTGATCTCACTAGGAATCTGGTGAAAGTAAATTAAAAACAAGACACCACTTCATACCTGTCAAACCAAAAAAAGTTAAAATTGAACTAAAGCAACTGTCAAGAAGTTTAAAAGTAAAGAGGCACTCCCTCATACTTGTAACTGGTACGGCATATTTGGAGAAAAGAAAGTTACATAGTAAAGGTGAGAAAGTATTTATGTGATGACCAAGCAAGTCTACTACTACACATCAACCTCACAGAAACCCTGGTGTGCACAGAAAGACACATCACAACATCTACTGTGACACTGTTTTTTCTCCATACCTGGAAACTACCTAATTGCAGTGTGTTAGGGGAACGGGTAAACTGTGGTTTATTTGTATAACACATAGCAATTATAACAATTATTATCAACATGGATAAATTTATGAAAGAATGTTGAAAAAGACACATCTAGTATATCCTTTATGTGAAATTTCAGAAAACACAAAATAATAGTACATATTGTTTTCTGATATGCATATATAGAGTACAAGCACAAAAAACTTGAATCACATACACCAACTACTAAGGTTGGTGCTTTCGGAAGGTCAGAGGGTAAAGCTCTAATGTGTACATTATTGTTTTATTCTCTAAAAGATAACTTAGAAAATACAGCAAAGTATTAACATCTTGATGGCACATACAGTTAAGTATCTGGATACTAACCAAAAAGCTGACAGTTTGAATCCACCCAGATGTGTCTCATAAAAAAGGCCTTACTTCTAAAAGATTACAGCTCTGAAAACCCTATGGAGCACAGTCCTACTCTGAAACATGGGGCTGCCCTGAGTTGCAACAGTCAACGGCAACTAGTTTGGTTTATTCTCTGATAGGTACTTAGGTTTCTACTGAATTATATTCTATTTTATCCTGTGTGTCTGCAATTTTCAACTCAATTAAAAAAAACTATCTTTTAAAGAAAGATTATTCTCATTGGCTTCAGCGTAGAACGTGAAATGAAATTGGGGTCAGAATGGAGAAAGTGGACTTCTCAGAGAACCACAGATTCTGAAAGAAATGGCAGCATAACCCGGGACCATGTAACAGGGATGGACAGAGATCAAATTACATATGCTTATGAAACAGGATTATTGCACAACTGTATAAGCATGGTATGCCCGGGGTTATTTTCTTTTAAGAAGCCCCATATTGTGGAAATGTTGTTCATACACATTTAATCAAGATAGGAAAATAAGTACCCAGATGCTAGCTTGATTTGAAGGTTATCAACTCATAAAATTCAAGCTCAATAATATCACCTAAGTTAGTAAACTCAGGTTGCCTTTCTGTAAAACCATTTAGTAAAAATTACAGACTGAAAAGCCACTAAAAACTCTGCACTATCATTAAATCTGATTTTCAGAAATATTTGCAGCATTATCATCATGTCTGAATTACTACACAGTGGATCAAAGGCATCTGTCAACCTACACCAAAACTCGTCACCTTTCACTATGTATGTATACCACATAGAAGCTGACAAGTCATAAACAAATTCTAACATTCATCATCTCTAATCACTTGAAAATACTTCTACAGGCATAACAGAAGTTCACAATATCTCCTAAGCAGTCATTTATTTGAATCTAAACAGAATCATAGTCAAAACCACTACAAATTCCAAAAAAGGTTAATAGAACACCTAACGAGCCAACCCTACATTCATAATATGAATCTAAGGATATCCTTTTATCAAAAGAAATATTCAACAGGATCCTCTTCTATACATTTTGTACATAACACACATGCATGAGAATGTCTAGAGACAGATGACAAGCAGAACCACTCCTAACTAAAGAGAGAATGAAGGGCCAGAGACTCCAGTTCTCCATCCATTTCTCATCACAAAACACTTCACTAAGACCATAGGACCCAAGGAACACCACAGAAATGGATCCTTCACACAATTACCAAAAACATGCTAAGCTCCTGCCAACCACTTAAATATTTTTATTGTTTAAACAATGAGATACTGTACCTTTTAAAACTGAACATCAGTTTCTCTGAAGGATGTCTGCTTATCAGACATTCATTTTACAGAGGCTCTACTCAAAAAAAAAGGAGTGACTTAACTTGCTGTCCTTCTACTCATGCTTATTATACAAGAGGTGCTTTTCAGTTTCTAACACTAAGGTCATCACCCTTGAAAAACTACACACACAAGTCATATTATTACATCTTTGAAAATGAAAAAGTTTCTGATAACTGAGATGGAAAAATTTCTTCAATCTTTTGAGAGTCATTCATTTTTAGAAGTAAAGACATAGGTATAATACCTTGGGCTGTTTAGCTGATACAGCATTCACTGTCTAGTAGTGTGATGGGGACAAACTTTCTGGGCACTGTTATCACTGAGTCTAGCTGAATCACTTATAACATTGACCAATCACCATTTTGGGTGCTGGCATGCTACAGTTTTGTACTTGATTACTAACCTAAAGGCTGCCAGTTCAAACTCATCAAGTGGAATTACAGAGAAAAAAAGTAATTGACATCTGATCGCCATAATCTATAAGGTTCTGCAAAATATCAACAAATGAAAGGTAAACAGCCCAATTAAGCAATGGACAAAGGAGATGGACAGATACTTCAACAGAGAGGACATCCAGGCAGCCAAAAAGACATATGCTCACGATCATTAGATATTAGGGAAATCCATATCAAAACTACAGGGGGCAGAGTCAAGATAACAGACTAAACATATATCTCCCTAATCCCTCTGGAAACCAACACCTGAACTGATAATTAAACAGTCTTCTGGATACCTAGTGAGCCCTAGGACACGGCAAAGGCTGTTAATTTGGACTTCATACTACAGAACACAAAACCTCCTCCTTTTGCTGACCCCATTCTTGGCGAGCGCAGGGTTACAAAGGTAACTCACAATTTTGATTTCTTTTTTTCTCTATATTGGCCAGCAGACAGAGCTGGGACTTGACTAGCCTCTTGTCTTGGGTGCACTGCTGGTGGGATTAGCAAGTGCAACTGCCATGTTCTGAGAGCCCAGCTTTGAACTCTGTGCATCTCAGCTCTTTTGGCCTATCCTTCTACCTCCACCATGTGCTAGCCATACGGATGAGGTGAGGAAGCTTGTGCGGGACGCCATCTTGATCCATTGGGAGATGGAGACATCCCAGCAGAGGACCCGGCTGGACTTGGTTCTTAGGACAGGAGGCAGCACCTGCCAGAGGGAGAGTGCTCTTACTGCAGAGAGGTGGTGTACCGCACAGTGCCTGAGGCTGGGGCTTGGCAACAGAGGATGTGGACTCTGGGCATCTCGGCACTTTTGGCCTCTTTCCCCAGTATCCTGGTCCTAGCTGGGTGGTAAGCTTGTGTGGGACACCATCTTGTTCCCTTGGGAGGCAGGGATACCCATACGGAAGCCTCAGGTAGACCTACAATTCCTGGGTTGGGAGGCAGCACCTGTCCACAAGACAGCACTTTTCTGACAGAAAAGCAGAATTCTACACGGCATCACCTACAGCTGGGGCCTGACAGCAGAGGCCAGGAGGGCAGTAGCCTTTCTGTATTTTGAGCTAGTTTATAACATCTGAGGTTTCATATAGAGGTGCTTATTACTTTGCCAGCAGGGAAGAGGGACCTATACACCTGAAAACCTGACTGACTTTGGAAGTTGTCAGATACTTTTTACTTCTCATTTTAAGACAACCTAGAGAAACAACTGCAGTCCATCCTCACAGCTACTCTTCCCACCTCTACTGACCCACATGAAGTCCAAAAAGCAACAAATTCTGCAGAAGGCCATGACCAAGAAATCACACATAGCATCAGAAGGCCCCCAAAAGAAACCACCTCAGAACTTTCAACAAAGAAGCTTTTTTGAAACCATCAGAAGGTGAATACAAAAGAATTATACAGAGAGCCCTCTTAGACTTCATACAAAATGCAGCAGAGCAGCATGAAAAATTAAGCAAGCTGCTCGATCTGATGGTACACCAGTATTCTAAAATCTAACAGCTCAAGAACAAAATCAAAGACATAGAAACATCAATTCAAAGCCAAGCAAACAGAATGGAACAAATGGAAAATAGACTTTCTGACTTGGAAGACAGAGCTACCAACTCCACCATCTATGAGGAGAAATCAGAAAAAAGGAACAAGAAAAATGAAAAAGCATTGAGAAGCATGTGGGACTCTATTAAGAACAATCTATGATTAGCTGGAGTTCCTGAACAGAGCAAGACACCTGAGAAGACAGAGAGTATTGTAGCTGAGCTGCTGACACAAAACTTCCCAGAAATTATTAAAGAGGAAAACATAGATACCCAAGATATATGCTGACCACCAAAAGAAAGACTCCAAGACATATTATAATCACAATGAACAACATGAAACATAAGCAGAAACTCTTAAAGGCAGCAAGACTCAAAGCAAAGCTAACATTCAGATGGAAACCCTCTAGGCTTTCATCAGATTTCTTAGCTGAAACGATGCTGGCACAAAGACAGAGGCATGACACATTTAAAGACTTGAAGGAGAAGAACTTCCAACCAAGAACTATATATCCTACAAAACTATCTTTCAAATACAAAAATGAAATGAAGACATTTACAGATAAACAGAAACTCAGAGACTTTGTAAAATCCAGACCAAAGCTACAAGAAATATTGAAAGAATCTCTTGGCTTAGAAGAACAAAAACACTAATTTTATATTTTAGAAGGACACATCCACAATCCTACTCAATTAGGAAAGGCTCCAGAGTCAATCAAAGCCAAATCAAAACTACAATGAAATACCATCTCACCCCAACAAGGTTGGCAATAATCCAAAAAAAGGTAAACAACAAATGTTGGAGAGGCTATGGAGACATCTGAACTCTCCTACACTGCTGGTGGGGATGCAAAGTGGAACAACTTCTTTAGAAAGCTATTTAGCACTTCCTTAAAAAGCTAGAAATAGAAGTACCATATGTTACAGCAATCCTAATGCTTGGAATATATCCTACAGAAATAAAGGTGGTCACACGAACAGATACATGCACACGAATGTTTAATGCAGCACAATCCACAACAGCAAAAAGATGGAATCAGCCTAGGTGCCCATCAACAGACGAATGGATACACAAACTATGGTACATACACTCAATGGAACACTACACAATAATAAAGAACAAGGATGACTATAGGAAGTCTCTTGTAACGTGATTCAAGTAGAAGACATTATACTGAGTGAAATCAGTCAGCTGCAAAAACACAAGTATTGTATAAGACCTCTGCTCTAAGGACTTAAAAACAGACTTAGTACAAACAAAAAGAGTCTCTGATGGCTACAAAGGCAGGGAGAGAGGGAAAGGGATGGTCATAGACAGCTGATAGGAATTTGGTTAAGCGAAAAGCAGTGACAGCACACAGCAGAGAAAGAGAGCAGATCAACATAACTGGACTGATACTATAAACTGAAAAATTTTCTAAACTCAACCTAGTATTTCAAAGGATACAGCAACAGAGACAGAGGTCTAGGGACTAAGGTCAACTGGCATAACTAGCCTTTTGCTAAGTCTTCTGCAACCCGTGTTGGTGAGTGGCATGTGGGTCTTAAAAGCCAGCAAGCTGCCACCTGAGGTACACCAAATGGTCCCAACTCATCAGGAGCAAATGACGACTGAGAACATGATACAAACGAGGAAAAATGAGCCCATGAGACAAAAGGACCCATATGAATGGGAGACTCTATCAACATGAGACCAGAAGAACCAGATGGTGCCTAGCTGCAATGGGGGACACAATGTAGAGTCCCTGAGGCAACACAAGAAGAAAAGGCAGGCAGCTCAAGAACTCTACTAAAAGACCTGGACGATGGTGTGACAGCCTGCTTGTTAAGAGGATACCAGAAATATAGAGTGAACAGGAGGAATGTGCTGTCATGGGTAAGGAGAGCTGATAGAGATGCAGATAGGCACACATGCAAAATTGATCTGGTTTTATATTTTCACTTAATCACAATTAAAAACAAAGTGAACTGCTTCCATAATGATTATGGAGCAGTTCTGCTATGTAATATATAGGCCTGACGTGAGTAAGAATCAACTTTGGTTTGGTTTTGATTTTTCATCATCATTTTAGGAATCCCTCGGTAGTGCAAACCATTAAGGACTGGGCTACCAACCAAAAGGTCAAGTTCAAAACCACCATGAGGCACCACAGAAGGCAGGCCTGATATCTACTTCTGAAAGGTAACAGCCATGAAAAGGCTATGGAGGGCATTTCCGCTCCAAAACAGTTAGGGGAGGGGAGTGTGCCACAAGTTGGACTCTATTTGACTGTGTTTAACAGGAAAATCAGTAACAGACATCTTATCTAAACCTGAAGGTTTTCCTTATTTATGAAATCAACGATAAAAGCTGGACTCAGATTTAAAAACCTTCCAGAAACTGCTCTACAGCAAAGGAAATTTGTCTCATTCTGCTAAAAATTATAGTCATCAGACCATTACCTTCTCATCCAATTAGGGCATCTTTGAACTAGAATAAAACAAGCTGTGCAAAAGATACAGTTTTAAATATTTTCTTATTTTGAAGTACATTTGATTGGCATTACATCTGAGAAAGAACTTCAGGAAAAGGCTGCTGTAGCACCTTTCAAATGGGGCGAAAAATAATCAGTTATCACAGCCCGCTATCTTTCACCACTGACACTCACAGCCTCTCCTCATTCATCTTCAAAACTACAAAGGCCAATGATCCTACCGAACTAAAACCCACACCAAATGGTCAATTTTGGGGGTAAACTAGACATTCCTGAATCTACAATGGATTCTCATCATTCCAAATGTGACAGCTTTGTTTCTCAACACACTCATTCACCAAATATGGGCTGTGCCGCTGAAGATGATTTTTCCACCAAAAGCAGGTAAAAATTGCTCCAGAGTCCCATAGGCAAATATATGGCACAAACTATGGTCACTGGAATTCAGTTCTTCAGCTAAAACAATTTTGCAAGAGTAAAGCTTCAAGTCCAGATGCAAAATCCACTAAATTGTAGTCAACAAACAGTCCAATTCTTGTGCTTGGCAAGAAACTGACTGGGATGGATTCTCTCATACACCCGTTTTGTTTGTTTCCTTTCTTTTTTTTTTTCTTTTTTATTATGATTGAGTGAAAAGTACACAATCCCAAGTTAAACTTCCATGCCCACCTATCTGCAGCTTCTTCTGCTCTCCTTGCCCGGAGACAGCACACTCTTCCTTTCCATTCTATACATGTCATATCCTCTTAACAATCTCTTATCCCCTCCTCTTTACTCTCTCCTCTTCCCTTCCACTAAGGAGCCAGTAGCAGAGCCTAATGTAGATGCATAGAACCATAAAGTGGACATACCATCCAGTCATTTTTATACCATATAGTCACTTTTTTTCTGTGAGTCCTATCCATTCCTATCAGAAGAGCTGACCTCAGTAATGATTTATGATTTGGGGCAGCAGTAGGTCTAGCTGCCATGCTCCCAGGGGAAGTCCTGGGCCTTCGGAGTATCTCAATCACAGTCTTTCATTGGAGTCCTTGAAATGCACACATCTTTTTCTCATGTTGTCACTGGGACACAACATTGTGTGCCCCATCATGACTGTCATTAGTGGTAGTCAGGCACCTTCTGGCTCTTCTGGACACATGCTGATACAATTACCCATACATGTGCATTCTTCTGTTTTCTGGGCTCTTTTTCCTTTATATCTCTGTTGTTCTCGGTGGTCACCTGATCTGGCTGAGTTGGGTCCATTTGGTTACTCAGATGGCAGCTTCCTAGCTTTTAACACCCCAGACTCTACTCGCCAATATGGAGCGCAGAAGATTCTCTTAGCAACAGGCTAGTTACATCAATTGGCCTCAATGTCCCCTCAGAACATGATCCTCAGATCCCATTCCAGCTATTTTATCCTTGCAATAGTGGGTAACGATTAGAAAAGTTTTCAACTTATGCTGAAGTTCAGTTAAGCTGATCTTTCTAATGTGTGCTGTCACTACTCTCACCCAACCAAATTTCTATCAACTAATTTACGACCAGCCTTCTCCCTCCCTCCACGCCCTTCAACCCTTCTGTACATGAGTCTGTTTTTAAGTCCTTACACTAGGGGTCTCATACAGTATCTGCCCTTGTGCCACTGATTTCACTCAACATAATGTCTTCCACTTGAAACTAGGTTATGAGATGCTGCTTAAAATCATCATTGTTCTTTTACCATAGCATAGTGTTCTGTTGAGTATATGTACCATAGTTTGTGTATCCATTCATCTGTTGTTGGGCATCTGGGTTGACTTTATATTTTTGCAACTGTGGAATGTGCTGCAATAAACATTCGTGTGCATGCATCTGTCCGTGTGACTGCCCTTGATTCTGTAGGATACATTCTACACAGTCAGATTACTGGGTCAAATGGTATACCTATTTACAGCTTCTTAAGAAAGCGCCAGACAGCTTTCCAAACAGGTTGTACCAACTTGAAATGCCACCAGCAGTGTAGGAGAGTTTCGATCTCTCCATAGCCTCTCTAGTATTTGTTGTTTCGTAGTTTTTGGATCATGGCCAACCTTGTTGGGGTGAGTTGGTATTTCACTGTAGTTTTCATATGGATTTCTTTAATACCTAATGATCATGAGCATTTCCTCATGTGTCTTTTGACTGCCTGGATGTCCTCTTTAGTGAAGTGCCTGGTCATCATCGCCTTTGTCCAGTGCTTATTGGGTTATTTACCTTCTGGTTGTTGATATTTTGCAGTATCTTGTAGATTGTGTTGATAAGACATCAATCTGACATACAGTTGTCAAATACTTTTTCCCATTCTGTGGGTGGTCTTTTAATTCTTTTGATAAAGTCTTTGGATGAACAAAAGTGTTTCTTACTGCTGCCAGCCTAGTGCCGTTGAGTCGGATCCTAGCTTCCCTTTATTTTCTCTTCTCTTGATCGAGCTTTGTTTTTCAGATGCTGAAGTCTGTCTAAGTTGTGTATTAAAACTTCCACTGTCGATCCTATTTTTCCTTGCATGATCTGTATCATTTTAGGTTTCACATTTAGGTATTTTATCCAGTATGAGTTGGTTTTTGTGTAAGGTGTTACATATAGCTCTTATTTCAATGTTCTGCAGACGGATACCCAATTTTGCCAACACCACCTGTTAAAGAGACTGTTTTCACCTCAGTTTACAATCTTAGGGCCTTTGTTGAATATCACCTGTTCATAGGAGGATGCTGGCATCTTTGGGTCTCAGGTCTATTCCATTGCTCTATGTGTCTCTTTTTGTACCAGTACCAGGCTGTTTTGACTACTGTGGTGGTGTAATAGGTTCTAAAGTCAGGTAGTGAGAAGCCTCCTACAGTGTTGTTCTTTGGTAGTGCTTTGCTTATCCAGGGTTTTTTCCCTTTCAAAATAAAGTTGGTGATTTGTTTCTCCACTCTTTAAAAAATGTCACTGGAATTTGTATAAGTAGATCACTTTGCATAAAACAGACATTTTCCCAGTCTTAAGTCTTCCTGTCCATGACCACGTACAACCTCTTTGGAAAGCAATCTGGTACTTCCTTAATGGATATGACGCTTGCTATACATAAATCTCCATTTATGTAAGTCTCTCTTAGTTTCTACCTGTAAGGTCTTGTAGTTCCCTTTGTATAGGTCTCTTATTTCTCTAGTCAGATTTATTCCTACATATTTTATCTTCTTGGGGGCTATAGTAAGTGGTATTGATTTGGTAATTTCTTCTTTAACAATCTCTTTATTGGTATAAAGGAATCCAACTGATATACTTACATTTATTTTATAACCTCATACTTTGCTGAACTCTTCTATTAGTTCAAGCAGTTTACTTACAGGTTCTTTAGGATTCTCTGCATGTACAATCACATCTGCAAATAGAGAGATTTTTACTTCTGCTTTGCCAATCCAGATGCCCTTTATTTCCTGGTCTTGTCTAATTGCTCTGGCCAGAACTTCTGGTACAATGTTGAACAGAAGTGGTTCGAGAGTGGGCATCCTTGTTTAGTTCCCATTCTCAAGGGGAATTCTTTCAGTCTCCCTCCATTCAGGATGATGTAGGTAGTTGTCTTTGCATAGATGTCCTTATTGCCTTCTATTTATATTTTGCTGAGAGTTTTTAGCATGAATGGTTGTTGGGCTGTATTGACAAAATCAGGTGATTTTTATCTTTTGTGTTACTTATGTGGTTGATCACATTTGTCATTTTTCTGATGTTGAACCAGGCTTTCATCCCAGGTATGAAACCAACTTGGTCATTATGATTTGTTTTTCTGATATACTGTTGAATTCTATTGGCAAGGATTTTGTTGAAGACTTTTGCATCTAGGTTCATGAGTGGTATTGGTCTGTAATTTTTCTTTTTCACGGGATCTTTCCCTGGTTTTGGTATCAGGATTATGCTGGCTTCATAGAATGAATTTGGGAGTATTCCATCCTGTTCTATGCTGTGAAATAGCCTCAGCAATATTTGAGTTACTCTTCTCTAAAAGCCTGGTAGAGTTCTGCAGTGAAGCCATCTGGGTCAGGGCTTTTTTGGTTGGTAGTTTTTTTTCTTTAGTAAGTTTAGCCAGTGGTTTATCAATTTTGTTGATCTTTTCAAAAAACCAGCTTTTGGTCTTTTCAATTTTTTCAATTGTTTTTCTATTCTCTAATTCATTTAGTTCTGCTCTAATCTTTATGATCTCCTTTCTTCCGGTGCCCGAGAGGTTCCTCTGTTGTTTTCTTTCTACTTGTTCAAGCTGTAGAGTTAATTCCTTGATTTGGTTTCTTTCTTCCTTCCTGATGCGAGCATTTATGGAGATAAACAGACCTCTGAGCACTGCTCTGGCAGTGCTGGTATCCCATAGGTTCTAGTAGGAAGTGTTTTCGTTCTCACTGGAATCCATGAATTTCTTTAATTGATCCCTGATTTCCTCTATAATTCATGTTTTTTTGAGCAAGATGTTGTTCAGTTTCTAAGAGTTCCACTTTCTATCTCTGTTTTTTCTGCTATTGATTTCAACTTTGATGGCTTTATGACCTGAGAAGATGCTTTGCAATAATTCAATGGTATGGATTTTGTTGAGCAAAATTGCATTATGGCCTATCATGTGGTCAATTCTGGAGAATGTTCCATGTGCACTGGAGAAGAAGGTGTAGTTGTCTGCTGAGGGGTGGAAAGTTCTGTATATATCAATGAGGTTTAGTTGGTTAATTGTGTCAATGAGGTCTTCTGTATCTTTACTGAGCTTTTTCCTAGATGATCTGTCTAGTAATGAGAGTGGAGTGTTAAAGTCTCCCACTATTATTGTGGAGTCATCTAACTCTCTTTTGAGCGTAATCAGTGTTTCTTCGACATATTTAGGTGCTCTGATATTAGGTGCATAAATGTTTAATATAGTTAAGTCTTGCTTGTGTACTGAACCTTTCAGCAATAAATAATGTCCATCTTTGTCCACGATGGTGGATTTGACATTAAAATTGATTTTGTCTGAGATTAGAATTGCCACCCCTGCTCTTCTTTGTTCATTGTTAGCTTGATATATATTCTTCCATCCTTTAATTTTCAGTTTGTTCCTGTCTTTAGGTCTCAAGTGAGTTTCTTGTAGACAACATATGGATGGGTCGTGTCTTTTGATCCAAGATGACACTCGGTGTCTCTTTACTGGAGCATTCAGTCCATTCACATTCAATGTAATTATTGATAGGTATGTGTTCACTGCTGCCATTGTGATATGTTTATTTTTATGTTGATGTTTTCTCTGTTGTTCTTATCAGTCTGTTCTGAGACACTCTTTTTTGTGAGTTGATTTTTCCCTTTTTTCAGAGCTGGTTTTATAGTTGTTGAGACTCGTGTGTTAGATTTCTTGAAACGGTATGATACATCTTTGTTGTGCTTTACAGCTGCCCCTATGAACCCCCTTAATAAACTATTTATAAACCCAATTTTAATTACTACCAGTCTGGTCATCTTCCTCTCCATCTGGAAGGACTATAACGACTGTAGTACATCCCTCTTTTATTATGATGACACCATAGTTTTCATGATGATCACTGGATGGCTTCTTTCCAAATCAAAGCTGTGATTTACTTTGGAGCCTTCCCTAAATGAGTATTGAGTAGTGTGTAGTTCTAAAATATAAAGTTAGTGGTTTTGTTCTTCTAAGCCAAAGCCAAGAACTTCTTTCAGTATTTCTTGTAGTTTGGGTTTGGTTTTTACAAAGTCTCTGAGTTTCTGTTTATCTAGAAATGTCTTAATTTCATTTTCATGTTTGAAAGACAGTTTTGCAGGATATATAATTCTTGGTTGGAAGTTCTTCTCCTTCAAGACTTTGAATGTGTCATGCCACTGTCTCCGTGCCAGCATGGTTTCTGCTGAAAAATCTGATGAGAGCCTACAGGGGTTCCCTCTGAATGTTAGCTTTGCCTTGAGTCTTGCTGCCTTTAACAGTTGCTGCTTATGTTTCATTTTGTTAAGATTGATTATAATGTGTCTTGGAGTCTTTCATTTGAGATCTATATTGGGCGGCATACGATATGCATCTGAGATGTCTATATTCTCTTCCTTCATGATTTCTGGGAAGTTTTCTTTCAGCAGCTCAGCAACAATACTCTCTGTGTTCTCAGATGTCTCACCCTCTTCAGGAACTCCAATTAATCGAAGGTTGTTCCTCTTAATAGAGTCCCACATGCTTCTTAATGTTTCTTCATTTTTCTTGTTTCTTTTTTCTGATTTCTGCTCATAGACACTGGCATCAGTAACTCTGTCTTCCAAGTCAGAAATTCTTTTTTCCATTTGTTCCATTCTGTTTTCTTGGGTTTGCATGGAAGTTTCTATGTCTTCGATTTTCTTCTTGATCTGTTGGATTTCAGAGTACTGGTGTTCCATCAGATCGAACAACTTGCTTAATTTTTCATTTTGTTCTGCTGCATTTTGTATAAGGTCTAGACTTCCTGATGCTTTCACAAAAGTTTCTTCATCTGGAAAACTCCTTGGTTGCTTTGTTTGGGAGCCTTCTGAAGCCATGAGTGATTGCTTGTATGCCACAAT
Source organism: Heterohyrax brucei (assembly GCA_028571685.1). Taxonomy (NCBI): domain Eukaryota; kingdom Metazoa; phylum Chordata; class Mammalia; order Hyracoidea; family Procaviidae; genus Heterohyrax; species Heterohyrax brucei. The sequence goes on along the minus strand of CM053149.1, from coordinate 24,247,964 downwards.
TGTCTGTTGCTTTTTGGGTCCCATGTGAGTATATAGAGGCTGGAAGAGGTACTGTGAGGATGGACTGCAAATGTTTCTCTAGGCTGTCTTCAAATGTAAAGCAAAAGGTATCTGACCAGTTCACAAGTCAGTTAGGTTTTCAGGTGTAGAGGTCCCTCTTCCCATCTGACAAAGTAAGCGCCACTGTATCCAACCCCCGATGATAACAAACTAGTTCAGAATACAGCACTGCTAGTGCCCTGGTGGCCTCTGCTGACAGGGCCTAGCCTTATCCAACACTGCGTCGAGTACTGGTTTTGTGATAGAAAAGTACTCTCTTGTGGGCAGGCTCTGGCTCCCAAGCTAAGAATTAGGTCCAGCTGCGGCCACCGTACCCAAGATGGCGTCCTCCACACAGGCAGCCGACAGGTGGGCTAAAGGTGCCCAGAGGCAGCGATTCCTCTGCTTCTGTTGCAGGGCCCCCAATGTAGGCAGCACTATGCAAAATCACTACTTTTCTGACGGAGAAGCGCTGTCCCATTTGCAGGCGCTGGCTCCCAGGCTAAGAACGAGGTCCCGCTAAAATCTCGGTACCAACATGGCGTCCCGCACCCTGACCACGGAGTTCCGCACAAACCCCACTGAGGCAGCCACAAAACGAAAGGTTAAAAGTGTCTAGATTAACAGAGTCCCGAGCCTGGCTCTCAGAATATGGGAATTTCGCCTGCCTATCCCCCCAGCAGCGCGTCTGAGTCCAGCCGCCGGGCAAGGCCCAGCTCCGCCTGCCGGCCGAGACCGAGGGAAAAAAAAAGTCAAAACGGTGCATTTACCTTCCGTCTGTGAGAGCCGGGGCTAGCCAGGAGCGGGAGTCAGCGAAAGAGAGGTGATTTTTCGCTGAGTGGTATAAAGTCCTAATTAACAGCTCTGTGCCGTGTCCTGAGGCTGATTAGATGCTCAGAAGACTCTGATTGTCAATTCAGGTCTTGGTTTCCAGAGGGATAGAAGGAGACGTGGGCTTAGTCGGCCATCTTGACTCCGCCTAGCCGGTTGGTAGTTTTTTTTAATGACTTTTTCAATCTCTTCCTTTCAGATGGGTTTATTAAGTCGTTCCACTTCTCCTTGTGATAATTTTGGTAGGTGATGTGAATCTAAGAATTTGTCCATTTCCTCCAGCTTTTCAAATCTGTTAGAGCACAATCCTTCGTAGTATTCTGTTATGATATTTTTGATTTCTGTTGGATCTGTTGTGACATCTCCCATCTCATTTCTTATTAGGGTTGTTTCCTGTTTTTCTTTAGTAAGTTTAGCCAATGGTTTGTCCATTTTGTTGATCTTTTCAAAGAACCAGCTTTTGGTCTTATCAATTTTTTTCAGTTGTTGTTCTATTCTCTAATCCCTTTAGTTCTGCTCTAATCTTTATTATCTGTTTTCTTCTGGTGCCTAAGGGGTTCTTTTGTTGTTCTCTTTCTACTTGAAAAAGCTGTTGGATTAATTCTTCAGTTTCAGTGCTTTCTTCCTTCCAGGTATGTGCATTTATAGAGAGAATCTGACCTTTGAGGACTGCGTTGGCTGTAAATCATAGGTCTGGCAGAAGTGTTTTCATTCTCATTTGAATTCACAAATTTCTTTATTTCGTCCTTTATTTCCTCGCTTTTTGAGCAAAGTGTTGTTCAGTTTCCATGAGTTCCAATTCTATCAATGTTTTTTCTACTACTGGTTTCGACTTTCATGGCTTTATGGTCTGAGAAGATGCTTTGCAATAATTCAATGGTTTGGATTTTGTTAAGATTTGCTTTATCTCCTAATACAGTCTGTTCTGGAAAATGTTCCACATGCACTGCAGAAGGTATACTTATCTATTGATAAATAAAAAGTTCTGTATATGTCGGTAAGGTCTAATTGGTTAACTATTACAATAAGTTCTTCCGTGTCTTTACTGACCTTTTTTTCTGATGATCTGTCCATTATTGAAAGTGGAGTGTTGAAGTCTTGAACTACTATTGGGGGGGATCTATCTCATTTTTCAATATAATTGGTGTTTGTTCGGTGTATTTAAATGCTCTTGTATTGGTTGCATAAATATTTAACACTGTTAAGTCCTGCTTATTATTGAACCTTTCAGCAATAAACAGTGACTGTCCTTGTCCACGATGGTGGGTTTTACATTACAATCTATTTTATCTAAGATTAGTATTGCCACACGTGTTCTTCTTTGTATATTTTTAGCTTGGTATATATTATTACATCCTTTAATTTTCAGTTTGTTCCTATTTTTAAGTCTAAGATATGTTTCTTGTAAGCAACATATAGAAGGGCCATGTCTTTTGATTCAAGATGTCACTTGTCTCTTTACTGGAGCATTCAGACTGCTTACATTCAGTGTAATTATTGATAGGTATGTGTTTACTGCTGTCATTTTGATGTATTTATTTTTGCGTTGGTGTTTTTTCTGTTGCTCTTAATATTCTGTCATTGGTTGATTTTTCATCTTTTTCAGTGTTGTTTTTGTGAGCATTGAGACTCCTGTATTACATTTCTTATTTTGATGTGCTGCACTGTTATTGTGCTTTGTAGCTACCCTGAATATTCTCAGTTTAAACTCAATTTTAATTTCTATATATCTTAATTAACTTCATCCTCATTTGAAAGGACTATAACTACTGAGGTATATCCTTCTTTTTAAAGTGATGGCATCCTAGCTTTCATGATATGATCATTGGTTCCCTTCTTTTAATGTTGTAGCTATGAATGAATTTTGTGCCTTCCCTAACTAAGTAGGTTTCTGTATGTTATGTCTTGCACTGCTAAGCAAAGAGTTTCTTTCCGTTATTTTTTATAGTTTTGGTTTGGTTTTTACAAAGTCTCTAAGCTACCGCTTATCTGAGAATGTCATAATTTCATATTCCTATTTGAAAGACAGTTTTGCAGGATATACAATTCTTAGTTGAAAGTTTTTCTCTTTTAAGGCTTCGAATGAGTCATCCCACTGCCTCCATGCCAACATCGTTTCTGCTGAGAAGTCAGACGAAAGCCTATAGGGCTTCCCTCTGAATGTGAGCTTTGGTTTTGAGTTTTGCTGCCTTTAGGAGTTTCTGCTTATGTTTCATTTCGTTAAGCTTGATTATAATATATCTTAGTGTCTTTCTTTTGGGGTCAATTTTATGTGGCATTCGATACATATCTTTGATATGTGTGTTCTCTTCTTTCATAATTTCAGGTAAGTTTTCTGTCAGCAACTCAGCAATACTCTCTGTGTTTTCAGCTATCTCTCCCTGTTCAGGAACTCCAGTTAATTGTAGATTATTCTTCCTAATAGAGTCCCACATTATTCTTAATGCTTACTCGCTTTTCTTATTTCTTTTCTCTGTTTTCTCCTCATAAATGCTGGTTTCAGTAGCTCTGTCTTCAAGGTCACTTAGTCTAATTTCCATTAGTTCTGCTCTTTTGGCTTTGAACTGTATTGTCTAAACCTGTAATTTTGTTATTGATCTGTCAGATTTCAGTATGTTGATGTTCCCGCAGTTCAAACACCTTGCTTAATTTTTCATTTTGTTCTGCTGCATTTTGATTAATCTCTAGGAGGGCTCTATACATAACTATTTTGTACTTGACCTCCAAAAGTTTCAAAATGGCTACTTCATCTGGGAAGTTTTTTGATTTTCAAAATATGGAATGCTTCATCAATTTGTGTGGTATCCTCATGCAGGGACCATGCTAATCTCAGTATCATTCCAATTTTAGGGTATGTGCTGCCAAAGTGAGCACTCATACACTCTTGACAAATGGTAGCAATGTCTTCACTGGAACATGCAGTTCACTGATGCAAAAGGCATTGCCTGATTGGCAACAGACCCAGTTGTCTCAAATTTTTTGATTAAATCTCAACTTGTTCTCTCAGAAGGATGCTTATGCATTTCATAAATTTCACATAACACACAGAATGTTTGCCAAACAGAACACTCATTTTGAAAATAAACTTTAATAATCTGTTCACATTGTGGAATTGTGTAACTTTTCATGGATGTTTGTCAAGACTAATTTAAAAAAAGTGATTAAATACGGCCACTACAGCTTCACAAATACCAGTGCCCTCAACTGTCAAAAACTCAACATCCTTATTGGAAGACCATTTATATACAGGAGGCTGCCTAAGCAGCTCCTCTCTAGAGGCAAGATGAGAGGGTAGAGGTGGACAGAAGCTGTTTCAATGGATATAGGAAGTACAGCGTGAAAAGGAACAGTGTGCTGTTATAGGGTGGAGGTAGGGTGGAAAACAGAGTTGCATAGCGGTATGTGTGCTGCGTTTTATGCAAACACTGCCAATAAGTTCATGAACTCATGCTAGAAAAAGTGTTACATAATCTCATTGCTGAATATCACTAAAGTTACCTTCCAAATACTCCCCTGTGGAGGCTATGCACCAATGCCTGTTCCTAGTCCACCCTTCAACACAATTTTGGAACTCTTGTTCTGGAATAGCCATCAGAGCTGTCACTGTATTACCCTTCAAGTCCCAATGTCACCAAAATGTCCTTTATATTTGGGTAAAGAAAAAAGTCACTGGGGGCCAGATCAGGTGAGTAGGGAATGTGTTCCAGTACAGTTACTTGTTTACTGGCTAAAACCTCTTTAGAGATAACTATACAATTAAGTTCATTAACCTGCCACCTTGCCACTGTGCAAAACGACCATTCCCAAAAGAGTTCCAAAACTGTTCTGAAGAGTGGACTAGGTGCTGGTATCAGTGCATAGCTTCCTAAGCGGAGTACCTCGAAGGTGACTGTAGTAACATTCAGCAATGAGGTATGTAGCCTTTACAAGAGGACTTAATTGTCAGACTTTACATAAGGTCAAAACTGATTTGGAGTGTAGACTTAAAGCACAGTAAGATATTACCAAAAAAAAAAAAAAAAGATTTACAGTGTTGAAAACCCTATGGCATAGATAATCCTGCTCTTTCATATGGGCTCACTATGACTGAGAATGGACTCAAAGGCTGTAGGTGGCTTTCATCATCATACAGAGTAAACTGCTCAGAATAAACTTCATGGTCAAATTTCAGTTTTGACTGTTTTAAATAGCAGTAACTGGTTTGGTTTATCATCATTTTATTTCTTTCTTTTTAGAGTCACTTTTCTTCTTTTGTCCCTGCTTCTAATCTTTGCTCGTCTTTGCTTTTAATTAGATGACATCAGAACTAGTTCCTTTGACTCACATATTTAAAGTACCACACAAGTAACCACCACTCTCCAGTAGTTAAATGGCCATGTTTCAGTGTTACAAAAGATCTAGGATTAGAGCTGTGATCTTGGTAAAGTAGTTTAATTTCACTGAGCCTGAACTTCTTTAAGTGTAATAAGGATAACTCCAGTTACTTCAAAAATATATGAGGCATTTAGAAAACTTAAAAATCTTTCCCCATTTTTATCTTCACTCTTCCACTCCACCCTACCTAAGACTAACTGCTGTCTCTTGTCTCAGAGAGCCAATACAAAATAGTCATCAGATTTTAAAATGTATTTATAGATCACACCTAGAAGCTTTAGGTAGTGGCCAAGAAGCTGGGGATAGAGAAAGGGTATGAAGAAGGCAGTGCTCTAAGTATCACTCAACTAGAATGGCTCTGTTATTCTCAGTATATGTTAATATATATTCTGATTTTTTTTTAAAAAAAAGATATTTGACAATTTTTTAATGAGATGGAGAAACAAATCATCAACTTTGTCTGGAAAGGGAAGAAGCCTGAGATAAGTAAAGCACTACTGAAGAAGAATACACTGGGAGGCCTCTTACTACCCGACTTTGGAAGCTATTATACTTCCACAGTAGTCAAAACAGCCTGGTACTGGTACAAAAAGAGACAGATAAGTCAATGGAACAGAATTAAGACTCCAGAGATAACACCATCTTCCTATGAACAGCTGATATTCGACAAAGACCTTAAGACATTAAACTGGGGTAAAAACAATCTTTTCAACAAATGATGCTGGCAAAACTGGATATCCATCTGCAATACATTGAAACAAGACCCATATCTTACACCTTACACAAAAATCAACTCAAACTGGATAAAAGATCCAGTTATCAAGTCTAAAACAATACAGCTCATCCAAGAAAAAGTAGGAACAACAATGGAAGTTTTAATATACAGCACAGACAGACTTCAAAATCTGTCAAATAAACCACAAACAGAAGAGAAAACAGATAAATGGGAACTATTAAGAATCAAACACTTTTGCTCATCCAAAGACTTTATTAATAGAATTAAAAGGCCACCTACAGAATGCAAAAAAACATTTGGCAACTATATGTCAGACTGATGCCTGATCTCCACAATCTATAAGGTACTACAAATTATCAGTAAGAGAAAGATAAATCATCCAAGTAAGCGATGGGCAAGGGAGATGGACTAACACTTCTCTAAAGAGGAGATTGAGGCAGCCAAAAAACACATGCGGACATGCTCCCAATCATTAGCTAGTAAGGAAATTCAAATCAAAACTACAATTACATACCATCTCACCCCAAAAAGTTTGGCCATGACCCAAAAAATGCAAACCAATAAATTCTGGAGAGGCTGTGGAGAAACTGGAACTCTCCAGCACTGTTGGTGGGATTGTAAAACGATGCAACTTCTTTGGAAAGCAATCTGGAGCTTCCTTAAAAAGCTAGATGTAGATACACCATTTGACTCTGTAATTTCACTGCTTGGAATATGTCCTACAGAATCAAGGCCATTCACACAACTGATACAAGCACACGAATGTTTATTGCAGCACAATCCACAACAGCAAAAAGATGGAATCAACCCAGATGCCTAACAACAGAGGAATGGACAGGTCAACTATGGTAAATATACTCAATGGAACACTACACAATGATAAAGAACAAAGATGATTTAGGAAAATAAACTGGTTTCAATTGGAGGACATTATACTGAGTGCAAGTAGTCAGAAACAAAAGGACAAATATTGTATGAGACCCCTACAATAAGAACTTTAAAACAGACTAATGCACAGACGAAAAGACTCTTTGATGGCTGCAAGGGTAGAAAGGGGGGAGGGTGACAGGGGAAGGTTTAGATTAGACAGTTGATATAAATTTGGTTGGGTGAAATCTGTGACAGTACACATTAGAAGGAAGATCAATATTAACTGGGCTTCAACATACCATGATCACTCCTCCCATCTTAACCCAATATTGCAAGGACAGAGTAGCTGGGGCGGGGGGTAGGGACCTTGCTCTCAGGGGAAATTGAGGCCAATTGACACAACTAGCATTTTGCTGAGAGCCTTCTGCACCCTACATCGGTGAGTGGCATCTGGGGTCTTGAAAGCTGCTAAGCTGCCATCTGAGGGTACAGCAAATGGTCCCAACTCAGCAGGAAAGGATGATCACCAACGACCAAAACAACATGGGGGAAAGAGAACCCAGAAGACGGAGAGACTTACGTGAGTGGGTGACTACATCGACTTGTGACTGGAAGAACCAGATGGTGCCTAGCCACCACCAGTGACAGCCATGATGGAGCTCACAAAGTTGAGTTTCACTGGCAATACAAGAATAAAAAGGGGTGCACCCTGAGATCTCCACTAAAAGACCACAATTGATGGCTTCAGGGTTCTCCTAGGAGCATGGTCCCTGGCCCTGATGCTGCCCCTGTCCTTAAATTATAATGGAGGTCAACTCTTTGGACAGAAATGGATTGGACTTGGTGAAGCAGAGTGACCATATCAGGTGTGCACTTTATGGTTCTATGCATCTATAGGATGTCATCCTGCTGAACACTTACTGGAGGCGGGGGAGTGCGTAGAGAGGAGGGGATAGGAGACTGTTGGGAGAATAAGACATGTATGGAGCAGAGAGAAAGAGTGTGCTGTCACTGGGCAGGAAGAGTGGTGGGAGTTGCATATAGATGGGATGTACATTTATATGGGAATGTACATTTTCATTCAATCATTAAAAAAAAAGTCTGAAAATCACTAGTGTTAACAATCTTGCCTTTCCTCAACTCAAACACACAAAGAGTACACAAAAACTGCACTTTCAAGAGCCACTGTCGTAGCTGTTTTCCTCACTGGTTTACGTCTTCCTGTCAGACGGTTTGGTCAGCACAGAGTTCCTGTGGCCATATTACATCTATTAAAACTGAGTGAATACTGTGAAAGGTTGCTATGGATTGCACTGTGCGTCCTCAAAAAATGTGTGTCACGTTAGCTAGTTAATTCCCAGTAGTGTGTGACTGTCCATCATTCTATCATCCAATGTGATTTTCCTATGTGTTATAAATCCCATCTCTATAGTATTAATGAGGTGGGATTAGCAGCAGTTACGGTAATGAGGCGGGATTAGCAGCAGTTACGGTAATGAGGCAGGATTCAATCTACAAGACTAGGATGCATCTTAAATCAATCTCTTTTGTACGTCAAAGGGAGCAAGGATACAGCCAGCCAGCCAACAACTTCATATCACTGAGAAACAAGAGCCAGGAGGATAGTGTATCCTTTAGACCCAGGGATCCTGGACTTGGAAGACTGATGACAAGGATCTTCCCTAGAAGCAACACAGAGAGAAAGACTTTACCTGGAGCTGACAGCCTGAATTTGGACTTTTAGCATCCTAGACTGTGAGAGAATTTATCTTTGTTAAAACCATCCGCTTGTGGTATTTCTGTTACAGCAGCACTAAATGACTACATCAAAGGCCCTATCCTTTTTCACTTCCACAAACAGGGCAATTTATTGAACAGTTACTCAGTATGTCTCACATAGGACAAACAAAAAAACCCAGTACCAACGAGTTAGATCCGACTCATAGCAACCCTAGAGGTCAGAGTAGAACTGCCTCACAGAGTTTCCAAGGGGCATCTGGCAGATTTGAATTGCTGACCTTTTGGTTAGCAGACATAGCACTTAACCCACTACGCCCCCAGGGTTTCCTCTCATATAGGAGAATGGTGAAACAACCAAATCAAGTTAAAGGCAGGGATGCAGTAAGACTTCATGAACAACCAAAAAACTGAAAATACCCAGGCCACTAATGTGTCAGAGAGGAAGCATCACTACTACGTCTGAGATTAGCTTCTTTTATGGAATGGTAAATATAAACATGAACAACTAGAACTCAAGAGGTATACCTTACTATATCTATCACCAGAGACGGATAATTCAGCTTCAAAATTCCCAGAAAAGTCTGATTATCCTGGCCTGGGTGAAGGGGGGCAGGGTGGGACAGAAGAGGTAACAAGGCAATGTAAAAATCTGGGAGGTCCCACTAAATTCACAGAACCCTGGTGACACAGGGGTTAAGAGCTCATCTGCTAACCAAAAGGACAGCAGTTCAAATTTATCAGCCACTCCTTAGAAACCCTGTAAGTCAATGCTACTCTGTCATATCACTATAAGTCAGAACTGACTTGATGGCAAAGGATTTGGATTTCTTTTTGTTTAATTACCACAACAAGGTAAGGGACAGAGGGGTGGACAGAACCCAAAAATATAAGACCGTATCCGCTGCTGTGGAGACGAGTTTCTTAATCTGTCATCCATGATGTTCAACTATCTTAAGTCATTAGTATTGCCCTTCACCGATTATTTCAAGGGTCTCTTCTTCCAAGCATACAGTAGGATTATACTTCCCTATCCATTTAACGGAGTCCCTGGCTGGAACAAACAATTAAGCATTCAACTACTAGCAGAAAAGCAAGTGGTTCCAATCTACCTAGAAGAGCCTCAGATGAAACGCCTGCCAAAGCCTTGAAAGTCCCACTGAGCACAGCTCTACTCTGTAACACATGGGGCTGCCATCACTAGGAACTGACTCAATGGCAACTAATCTGGTTGTGATTTTATTCCCCACCAGATACTTATGTTGAGTATAGACATGTGACTTCTTTTCTTTGATCACCTAAGTGTGAACTGAAGTGACATGACAGAAGCCTCTGATTGCTTCTAAAAATTCCCTTTTCCCTGCCCTAAACTGGTAACTCTGGTGGTGTGGTGATTAAGAGCTATGGCTACTAACCAAGACGTTGGAAGCTCAAATTCACCAAGCACTCCTTGAAAACCCTACAGTTCTACTTTGTCCTAAAGCGTTGCTATGAGTCATAATCAACTCAGGGGCAACTGTTGTGATTTTTTTTTTCCGGCTCAAGACAAAGTTCAATGTCTCTCAGGCTAAAAACTTCAAGTCCATGTTCCTGAGTTAGGATATGAAGTTATCCTGCCTACCTGAGAATACACATGTAGGATATGAATACCAAAGAAATCTCTGATGGAAAAATTGCATTAAGGGTATGATTGCACAGCTGATTACCGTAATTGCTGTCATTAAGTTGTATACCTGTAAAAAGCTGAACTGGCAAAAGCTGTGTGACAAATATTTACAGTAATCACCAAAAAGAGTAGCTGCTAAGGCTGCTGATGTACAACCAAATACCTCATGGGATTTGGTTACATGATTTGGAGGTTTAGGGTTACAGTTTCATGAGACATCCCAGTCAACTGGCCTAATAACACGTTTAGCACTTCCGTTCTGTCTCATACTTCCTTGCACAGTGTCTGAGGTCTTAAAAACCTGTGAGTGGCTATCCAAGGTGCAACTGGTCTGTATTCACCTGCAGCAACAGAGGAGAGTTAGGAACAGGAGGAGAATATGAAAATGTGTTGTTAGTTGCCTCCATGAATAACTGCTCTGTCAATGATTAGGAGCTTAGCTGCTAACCAAAAAAGTTGATGAGTTCAAACCCACCAGCCGCTCGTTGGAAACCTGTAAGACAGTTCTATTCTGTTCTACAAAGTTGCTATGAGTCAGAATACACTCAATAACAACAGGCTTTTTGTTATTGCTATGAGACCACAAGAACTAGATGGTGACCAGCTACCATTACTGAACATTTTGAGCACAGAGTCTCTACAAGAATCCTGATCAAAGGGAGGAAAACATAGAAAAGAATTCAAAATTCTCACCGAATGCAGACTTTCTGGAGCCACACAGGCTGAATGAAACCCTAAAACTATTACTCTGAGATAAATTTTAAACTTAAACACTCCCCCGAAAACACCTCCTGAAGTCTTACCTAAAATGAAACAACTGTCTAGCTGAAGTAGTAAAATATGTCTGCTTCGAGAATTATCCCTTTTGAAGAACTGTCTAGATGAGATCAAAAAAACAACAGTAACTCAAAAGATTAGAAGGGAACCTTGTAGCACAGTTGAGTTTACGTTACAGTGGGAAGAACCACTCAGAAAAAGAGGATGACAATACTTATACAACTCAAAGAGGGTTAATTAATGCTACTGAATTGTACATGCGAAACAGCTGAACTGGTATGTTTTACTGTACATATTCTTAACAATAACCAAAATACAATTTAAAAAAATACTGCAGTCCCAGGAAATATGAATGGGGCACTGACTACATCAGTCACAGTGGATTAGTGTCACTGTTACAGTTGTTCTACTTCTGTAGAACAGGGAAAAAAAAGAAAGCAATTAATGTCACTGTGTAGAAACTACTGATGGGAACCTGTTTTGCTGCATACACTTCCACAAAAAACACCATATTATTTAAGAAATAAATCTCTTGTTTTTAAACACCAAGATTTGAGGTTATTTCTACAATAAAATCTAGCCTATCCTAGCTAATAAGCACCCTCTCCCATGATCTGTGCATCAGCACTTTTGATGAGTATTCCTTATATTTCATTCAATCTAATAAAACCAAAAGTCAAAAAAATAAAAAAAGCTGAGCTGTTTTGTTTTCTTCTTAACTAATTCAGGCCATTTTCCAGTGATCAGTGCTACAACTATCTCGGAAACAATTTATCCTTTGAATAATTTATTCTAGAATCTCACTTGAGGGCTGTATCAATATCTGTAGTCTTCCTTCTACACCTGTCTGAAAACTAAACTTCTGTCTCTAGTTTTCAGGCACCTCTCTCTTTAATTCCACAAGTCCTAAAAACACAATAAGCTATTTAAAGACTTGATTTTCAAGTTCTTACATCCTTAGGATACAATTCATTCAAGTCAAAAACAAAAAAGTTGCTCTCTTTTAACTATCTCGTCTGGATTTCATCTCCTTACTTCTGTCTACCTCTCACGACTTTGCTTCAACCCAAAGCTGACTCTTATGAACACGGCCAGCCAGAGGAATCCTTTTCTTCAGATGTACTGTTTATAACTTTCCACAATGGGCTCATCTCATCATCTGTGCTACTCATCACTGTTCAACACTCCAAAAACCATTTATCAAGTGCCTACTATGTATTAAGCAATTGCATGGTGTGGGACAGCCAAAACCAGCAAGTGAACCCTAGAGAAGTGGGTAAGGGCCACAATACAAGCAATCTTTAACATCCTACATAAACTTCACAAAGACAGTCCTGGGTTTAAAACAGAAGCATAAAACGGCATAACAGGTACCTAACATCCTCTAACTTAACAGGGGAGAAGGAAAACGAAAATCAACAGTCCAAGGCTAGTTCTAACAAGGCAGAAGTTAGACACACCTCCATCCTCCAACCTTTATACCAATCAAGACATGAACCATTTCTTTCGTAGCACTTTCTACTTTTCTGCTGAGTTCAATAATTTGTTGCAGTGGCCACAAAGAACCCAAGACAACACAATTATGGGGTTCATTAGGGAAGTAACAGGCTACAATTCAGGTGTAGGAATGCTGAAAACACAGTTCTTTCATCCGGACAGTTTCTTCTCAGCATGCCCACACATACATCTTTCTCTAGCCACCACCCTGCTCAGGTGTTACAAAGCTCTTTTAGCTCTGCCCATAAGTGCCCAGAGGCATCCCACTCTACCAGTAAGCTTTGGCATTAAGTTGATCAGCTCTCTTGCTTCGTGGGCTGGTAAGTTTACCTATGCCAAGTACACAAAGCTACCTCACTCTTTCACCCTAAAAGTGCTCAACTCTGTCACTCCATGGAATGGGAAGCCCAGCTGGCTGACTCCTGGTTCTGCTACCTCTGTTGCTGCTGTTTCTCTGTGGCTGCTTCTCACTGTCCCTCACTATCTCTGGTATTACAACTCTCTGTCTCCTGCACTAGGAGGTTCTCAGCACAGGGATCTGAGATCCAAAGGATGCACTCCACTCCTGACTCTTCTTTCTTGGTGGTATGGAAACGCTCTCTTGCCACCTTTGTGACAGCTCATTTCAAGCCTAAACCAAACCCATTGCCATGGTATCTATTCCAACTCACAGCAACCCTCAGGACAGAGGAGAACTGCCCCACAGTTTCCAAGGAGTGCCTGTAGGATATGAACTGCTGACTTTTTGGTTAGCAGCCGTAGTGCTCCAGAACTGCCACCAAGTCTTGTAGGATGGAAAACCTGACCAATTCCCTTACTAGAGTTTCAGACACCTATTCACATGGTCCTACCATGCTAACCAAAAGGTTGGTAATTCAAATCCACCATCCACTCCTTGAAAACCTTACACGGCAGTTCTACCCTGTTCTATAGGGACACTATGAGTCAGAGCCAGTCTGACAGCAAGAGGTGTTTTGTTTGTTACCATCACAAGAATGTCATACACCTTATTCAGATGATTAACCAATTAGCCAATCCCTTTGGTGGGCCACAAGGACAGACCCACTTAGTCATTTGGTGACAGTCACAAACACTATAGATAGCTAGGTCATATTAAGTAGTTTACTGTATTCCAATAAGTGATGCATTTGTTGTTGTTGCTAGCTGCTATAGAGTTGATTCCAACTCATACTGACCCCATGCACAACAGAATGAAACACTATCTGGTTCTGTACCATGCCCACAATCATTTTTATGCTTAAGCCCGCTGTTGCAGCCACTGCGTCAATTTATCTTGTTGAGGGTCTTCCTCTTTTTCATTCACCTATTCTACTGAGCATGATGTCCTCCAGAGACGGATCCTTTCAGACAACATGTCCGAAGTTACATTAAGATGCGGTCTCATTTGTGCTTCCAAGGAGCACTCTGGTTGTACCAGAACAGATCTGTCCACTCTTTTGGCAGTCCATAGTACATTCAATATCTTTCTCCAACACCACAATTTAAAGCATCAGTTCTTCTTGTGTCTTTCCTATCCACTGTCCACCTTCTGTATGCATATGATATAACTGAAAATGCCATAGCTTGGGTCAGGCACATCTTAGTCTTCAAGATGACATCCTTACTTTTCAACACTTCAAAGAGGTTCTTTGCAGCAGATTTTCCCAGTGAAATCTGTCTTTTGATTTCCTGACTGTTGCTTCCATGGGCATTGATTGTGGACCCAAGTAAAAGGAAACCTCTCACAACCTCACTCCTTTCTCCATTTAGCATGATGTTACTTACTGGTCCAGTTGTGAGGATTTTTGTTTTCTTGATGTCCAGGTGCAATCCATACTGAAGGACATGGTCTTTGATCTTCATCAGTAAGTGTTTCAAATCTTCTTCACTTCCAGAAAGCACAGTTGTGTCTTCTTAGTAATGCAGGCTGTTGATGAGTTTTCTCCTAATCCTGATGCTTTATTCTTCTTCATCAAGTCCAGCTTCTCAGATTATGTGCTCAACATACAAACTGGAAGGGTATGGTGAAAGGATACAACTCAGTCGCACACCTTTCTTGACTTTAAACCATGCAGTGTCCCCTTCTCCAGAAAGTTATCCATAATTTGTTATGATCTACATAATCAAAAGCCTTTGCATACTTGATGGAACAGAGGTATACATCTTTCTGGTATTCTCTGTTTTCAACCAAGATCCATCTAACATCAGCAGTGGCATTCCTGGTTCCACATCCTCTTCTGAATCTGGCTTGAACTTCTGGTAGTTCCCTGTTGCAGTCACTTTTCGAAGATCTTTAGCAAAATTTTACTTGTGTATGATATTACTGATACTGTTTGGTAATTTCCACACTTGGTTGGATCAACTTTCCTGGGAATAAGCACAAATATGAATTTCTTCCAGTCAGTTGCTCCAATACTTATTCTCCAAATTTCTTGGCATATAGATGATTGAGCACGTACAGAACTACATCCATTTGTTGAACTATCTCAATTGATAGTCCACCTGTACCTGGGACCCTGGTTTTTTTTTTTTGGCAATGCCTTCAATGAAGCTTTGACTTCTTCCTTGAGTACCATCAGTTCCTGATCACATGCTACTTCTTGAAATGACTGAATGTTGACCAGTTCTTTCTGGTATAATGACTCTGTATTCTTTCTATCTTCTTTTGATGCTTCCTGAGTCATTTAATATTTTCCCTGTAGAGTCGTTCACTACTGCAACTTGAAGCTTAATTTTTTTCTTCAATTTCTTTCAGCTTGAGAAATGCAAAGGATGTTCTTCCCTTTTCGTTTTCTATTTGTAGCTCTTTGCACATCACTATAATACTTTACCTTGTCTTTTGAGGTGCCCTTTGAAATCTATTCAGTTCTTTTACTTCATCATTTTTTTCTTCTGCTTTAGCTATTCTACATTCAAGAGCAAGTTTCAGAGTCTCTTTTGACATCCAACTTGGTCTTTTCTTTCTTTCCTGTTTCTCTCTCTTTTTTTTTAATTATTGTGATTAAGTGAAAGTATGCAATCCAAATCAACTGTGCATGCCCGCCTATCTACAGCTCTTCTACTCTCTTTGTCCCATGATAGCACACTCCTCCTTTTCATTTTGTACTTGTCGCCATACCCTCTTGATAAGCTCCTGCCTCCTCCTCTCTACCCTCTTTTCTTCCATCTAGAAAGAGACCAGTAGGACAGCCTCCTATATACAAATGCACAAAACCATAAAGTACACACACCATATGGTCACAACGTGCCCCCGAGTCCAGTGCAATTTTGTCTTAAGAGTTGACCTCAGCAGTGTTTTCTACTAGACAGTGGCCGCAGTAGGTCTAGGGGCCCTGCTCTCAGGCAATCCCCCAGACCGTCAGACCATAAACTGTGGTCTTTTAGTAGAGTACTTGAGCTGTTCCGTGTCTTTTTAATGATGTCTTGCTTTCTTCATGAATGATATGTCTACTGTCATTCCATAACTTGTCTGGTCTTTGGTCATTAGTGTTTAATGCAGAAAATCTGTTCTTGAGATGGTCACTATACTCAAAGATCATACTTTGGCTCTCGTGGGCATCTAAAGTTTTTCATTTTCAGTGTGAACTTGCACAAGAGCAAATGATGGTCTGTGCTACAGTCAGCACTTAGTCTTGTTCTGACTGCCAATACTGAGCTTTTCCATCATCTCTTTCCACAGATAGTCTGACTCATGTATTACATCTGGTGAGGGCCACATGTGTCCAGTCACCATTTCTGTTGATGAAAAAGACATCTGCAATGAAGAAGTTGTTAGTCTTGCAAAATTCTTCATGCGATCTCTGTATAATTTCTGTCACCAAGACTGTATTTTCCAACTACAGATCCTTTTTGGTTCCAACTTTTGCATTTCAATCACCAGAAACTGTCAGTGTATCCTGACTGCATGTTATATCAATTTTGGACTGCAAAAGCGGGTCAAAAGTCTTCAATTCCTTCATCTTTGGCCTTAGTGGTTGGTGCATAAAACTGAATTAACAGTCACATTAACTGGCCTTCTTTGTTGGCATATGGATATTATCCCATCACTAACAGAACTGTACTTCAGGACAGCTCTTGAAATGTTCTTTTTGATGATGAATGCAACACCATTTCTTCTAAGTTTTCATTCCTGGCATAGCAACCCATATGACTGGTTCATTCAAAATGGACAGTCCTGGTCTATTTCAGCACACTAATGCCCAGGATACTGATGTTTATGCATTCCATTTTGTTTCTGACAACTTCCAACTTTCCTAGATGCATTACTTCATACATTCCATGTTCTGAATATTAACGGATGTTTGCAGTTGTTTCTTCTCATTTTGAGTTATGCCACATGAAGGTCCCAGATGAAGGTCCCAAAGTCTTTACTCCATCCATGTTATTACTATCAACTCTACTTGGAGGAGGCAGCTCTTCCCCAGTCATCTTTTGAGTGCCTTCCAAACTGTGGGGCTCATTTTCTGGCACTATATCTGATGATCTGCAGATATTCAGATATCTTATGATATTCATAAGGTGTCCACTGGCTAATATTTTCAGAAGTAACCACTAGGTCCTTCCTCCTAGTCTGTCTTAGTCTGGAAGCTCAGTTGAAACCCTCCTATACTGGTGGCACAGCTTCCAGCATCACAGCAACACACAAGCTGCATACACACAGTATGACAAACTGACAGACAAGTGGGGGAAGTAATGCCTTGCGCTATCTTTAATGCCACTATTACCATTAAGATAATGGTTAATAATTTAAAATTTTTAACCATGGTTATGACTAATCACAAACAAGGACGAGGCATCAGGATTGGAGGATGACTGATTAACCACTTGTGTTAGGCTTATGTGCTGGAAGTGAAGAAGATTTGAAATACCTACTGATGAAGATCAAGGACCACAGCATTTAGTATGGATTGCACTTCAACATCAAGAAAACAAAAATCCTCACAACTGGACCAGTAAGCAACATCGTCATAAATGGAGAAAAGATTGAAGTTGTCAAAGATTTCATTTTACCTGGTTCCACAGTGAACACTCCTAGAAGCAGCAGTCAAGAAATCAAAAGATACACTGCACTGGGAAAATATGCTGCAAAGGATCTAGTACTGAAAAGTACAGATGTCACGTTGAAGGCTACAGTGGGCCTGACCCAAGGCAGGGTATTCTCAGCCACATCACATGCATGAGAAAGCTGGACAATGAACAAAGACAGAAGAAGAACTGAAGCCTTTCAATTGTGGTGCTGGAGAAGAATGTTAAATGTACCAAGGACCACTAAAAAAACCAATAGAGCAGAGTGCTCCTTGGAAGCAAAGATGGCAAGACTATGGTTTTACACACTTTGAACAAGTTGTCAGGAAGGATCAGTCCCTGGAGAAGGAAACCATGCTCGGCAGAGTGGAGGATCAGCGTAAAAAAGGAAGACCCTCCATGAGATGGATTTACACAGTGGCTGCACCAATGGGCTTAAGCATAAAAATGATTGTGCACACGGCGTAAGACCAGGCAGTGTTTCGCTCTGTTGTTCATAGGGTCCCTGTGGTCAGAACCAACTTAGCGGCACCTAACAACAACATCACTGATCAAATTTGTATCTTAGAAATATTAAGATTTTAATACACTAACAAGAAAGATCAGAGAGTCAGCCTAAATTCCAGAAAGGTAACTAAGCAGCTGGTACAGCAATCGATGGATCAAATAAGAACCTGAATCACAGCAGAGGGGATAAACGAACAATTTCTAGGACAGTAGGACAGAATCAACACACCTTGGTAATCAACTGAATATGAGTGAGGGAAGGAGGAGTAAAAAATAACTCCTTTATGACTTCTGGAATTAAGAGATGATAGCACCATTTACCAATGAGGGAAACACAGACACCACAGTTTTCAGGCAAAAGATGATGATAAATCTAATTTAACACACATGAAATTTGAAGATGCTGTGAAAACACTGCAGTGGGTAGTCATGGTTCAGTGGTAAAATTCATGTCCTCCATGCAAGAGACTCAGGTTCGATTCCAGGTCAATGCACTTCATCGTGTGCAGCTACCGCTTCCCTATCAGTGGAGCCTTGTACGTTGTTATGATGCTGAACAGGTTTCAGCAGAGCTTCCAGACTAATAAGGACTAGGAAGAAAGGCCTGCCAATCTGCAGCTCATCATGGGGGATAGCGCAAGACCAGGCAGCACTTCATTTTGTAGTGAATGAGGTTTCTATAAAATACTAGCAACCTGACTTGAGAGCAGCTAAGAAAAATGACCAATGACCTTTGAGCAGCTTTTCATCTTCACCCATTTTTTGGAAAACCCTAGTGGTGCAATGGTTAAGTGCTACAGCTGCTAACCAAAAGGTCGGCAGTTCAAATCTGCCAAGTGCTCCTTGGAAACTTATAAAGCAGTTCTACTCTGATCTCTAGGGTAGCTATGAGTTGGACCCAACTCCACGGCAGTGAGTTTGTTTTTTTACTCCTTTTTAAACTGAGTTTTGTCTTTTTGTTGTTGAGTTGTTGTTCTTGCTCTTGCCAGTCCCTAACCCAAGGAGAGACCCCATTCATAATGAAATAAAATGCTGCCCAGTTCGGCACCACTCTCACGACCAGTTGCAGACTGGACACTGTGATCCATAGAGTTTTCTTTTCATTAGCTGATTTTTCAGAAGAACACTGTCAAAAGCTTTTAGTTTTGGTTTGCCTTAGTCTGGATAGTCCATTGAAACCTATTCAGCATTATATCCAGCAAACCGCCACTGACAGACAGGGTCTCCCACATAGCGGTTAAGAATTCTACCACTGAATCACCACTGATAAAACTGAAACCTATTACTGTCAAGCTGGTTACAACTCAATGATTTTATAGGAGAGAGGAGACCAGTTCCACAGGGTTTCCAAGGTGGAGTGGTAGATTTGAACTGCTGACCCTTTGGTTAGCAGCCTTAGCTATTAATCACTGTGACTGAATGTATTTTCTGGATATTAAACCATTAACACACACATGGCTACCAAATAGTTCCTTCCATCCTGTATGTTGTTTCTTCATGTTCTGAAGTTCTTTGATTCACAAAAGTTTTTAACCTTTATTAAGTCTAATTTATCTGTTTTGTCTTTTACTGTTCACACTTTTGGTGTCCTAGTTAAGAATCCATTGCCACAAATTAGGTTCTGAAGCATTACCCCTATTCTAAAGAGTTTTATGGTTTTAGTTTTTACACATTAGTCATTGATCGACTTTGCTTTAACCTTTATGTAAGGTATGAGGTATGAATCAAACTTTATTCTTTTGTATATAGAGACCCAACTGTCCCAGTATCATTTGTTGAAGACATTATTCTTTCTCCCAATGAATGGACTTGGCACCCTCGTTGAACATCAACTGATCACAGATACATGAGTTTATTTCTTGACTCCCAATTCTACTCTGTTATCTGTATATCAGTACTAGACTGTTTTGATTACTGTAGGTTTATAGTGTATTTTGAAACAGGAAGTATGAATCTTCCTACTTTGTTCTTTTTCAAAAATGCTTTGGCTATTAGGGGCTCCCTGCAATTCCATATGAATTTGGGGACTGGCTTTTCTACTTCTACAGTAAATATTATTGGCATTTTGACAGGAATCTTTTTGAATCTGTAGGTGACTTTGGGGAGTATTTCCATCTTAACAATACTGTTCACATCCAACAAACTTTCTATTCCTTTAGATCTTTAATATTTTTATACACTTTTCAGTGTACACTTTACCTTCCTGATTAAATTAATTGCTTAGTCTTGGACTCTAAGATACTGAAAATAGAACTGCCTTCTTAATTTCCCTTTCAGATTGATCACTGTGCATAAAAACACAACTGCTTTTTGTGTGTGCTGATCTTGTACTCTGTGACTTTGCTCAATCTGTTACTAGTTCTAGTAGCTTTCCTGCATATTTTTTGGAATTTTCTAAATATAAAGTCATGTCACCTGCAGGCAAAGAGTTTTTCATTTCCAATTTAGATGCTGCCATCTTTTCAGTGACCTCACATTTTATACAGTTATGTCAATTAAACACAAGTCTCATACAAATATCAGTAACACCCACCCACACACAAAAAAACCTTGAGTGATAAATCCTAAGAATTATTTTCAAAAACAACTTGCACAGTGTCAAGGAATGGAAGAAAACTACATCTCTGATTATGCCTTTTCTGAGATAGCAAAAAAACAAGTTACAAATTGAGAAACTGTGAGCTGCCTTTTCTTTATAATGTAGATCATCTTCATTGCTTTGTAAATAAAAAACTCCACAGAGAATAACATGAAATACTTTCAAGATAGTCTTTTCCACAGTAAATCATTTGGTAAACAAATTTTTAAATTAGAATCATTTGATGGCTTTTCCTATTTAATTTTTCCATCAATGAAAACAAACAAAAATAATTTTGGCTATTACATAAATAAATGCAGTGTAAGAAAACAGATTATTTTTCACTAATGTTAGAATTGAGGTAAAAATATCTGACATAAAAAAGTAGGCTTTTTCTAATATTACCATTTCTAATCATACCTTGAACTGACTATGTATTATAATCTTTCCATAAATTTAAGTACTACATACCAAAAATTTACAATATTTATAAAAAGAGCTTAATGAAAATACTTGTATTATCAATAATAATTACCCTTAAAACTTTAATCCCACCTCCATGACGATGGCACTTGGCTTCTGGCTACCAAATTTTCTTCCTCGATTTCTTCTAGATCTTCCAAAGCTTTGCACCATACTACACTTACTCAATGATCTCAGGTATGTCTCAAAAACTTATCTAAACACAAGTCACACTTATCCTTCAGAAAGCTTGACTTGAATTCATTCTTAGCCAAGACAGGACTCTGTAAGTCCAAGTTGTTGCTGGATGCTGTTGAACTGACTTCAACTCATACTGAAGCTGTACGAAAGAGCAGAACTGTCCCACAAGGATTTCTTGGCTGTAATCTTTACGGAAGTAGATTACTAGTTTGGAATGGCTGGGTGGGTTCAAACCACTAACCTTTCAGTTAGCAGCTGAGTGCTTCACCACTGCACCATCAGGGCTCCGTAAGTCTATGTAATCTTGATTCATTTTATACAGGCAAAGTAAAAAATGTGTGATGTTTCTGTTCTAAATCACCTTCATTGAGGTTCTCATAAGTGTTCCCCATAACTGCTTTCACAGTACCTACCAACAGTTTACTCACAGAGTTAAAAACAAAAACTATTATTTCTATTTCTGCATGGCTGGGTAAACTTGTCGTGTTATCAGTAATTAAAATGCTTCATACACCTTTTATACTTTGCAGTCTCTTTCATGTAAGGTATTTACTAAATCTAATCTTGTTTGTCTAAGATTCTTATAAGACAATGCTTAGGGTTGCTGTGAGTCAGAATAGACTTGATAGCAACAGTTTAAGACAGAGCTTATTTCACAATTATTTGCAGTTCACCTTTTATTTTGGTGGTTAGAAGACATTTATTCACCATTTTCCACAATTCTTTTGTTTATTCTTCCAGATACAATTATACACTCATTTGATTTGCAGGTAATACCTTCTTTAGCCATATAAAATAAGAATGTAACCATCATATTAAGTTCTGTCATATTTTGTACATTAAAAATATATTCAAGTCTTAAACAAAAGGCCAAAAATTTCCTTCAAAGCCCAATTTGATCACCTAACCTACGGCAGACTGGCCTACGGAGATAGACAAACTGATGTTCAACAATATCTGAGGGACACCTGCTAGGAAAACATCTGTTTTAAAAATTTTGGTTAAGAGGATCCCTTTCACATGTATAGATTACTGAGGTCATGTGGGTTGTATCCACTAGTGTTTGCTGAATCCAAAATTAAAACTAAGAATTTTTTAAGATTTATTTATCGTGATTGAAAGTGTACAATCCAGTTTAAATTTGCATGCCCGCCTATGCACAGCTCCTACTGCTCTCCTTGCCTAGTGACTGAACATTCCTCTCTTCTATTTTATACATGTCATATCCTCTTAACAATCTCCTGTCTCCTCTTCTCCACCCTCTCCACACTCCTCTAGTACGAAATCAGCAGGATGACATCCTATAGATGCACAGAACCATACAGCGTACACATGATATGGTCACTCTGTGTCACCAAGTCCAATCTATTCCTGTCTGAGGATTTGACCTCAGTAATGATTTATGGACAGGGCAGCATCAGGTCTAGGGGCCATGTTCCCAGGGGAACTCCAAGGCCTTCGGATCATCAACTGTGGTTTTTAGTGGAGTTCTCAGGGTGCATCCCTTTTTATTCTTGTGTTGCCAGTGAGACTCAACTTTGTGAGCCCCATCACAGCTATCACTGGTGGTGGCCAAGTACCATCTGATTCTTCTGGTCACATGTTGACGTAGTCACCCATTCACGTAGGTCTTTCTGTCTTCTGGGTTTTCTTTACCCCACGTCGTTTCGGTACTTGGTGATCATCTGTTCCTTCAGAGCTGGGACTATTTGGCATATCTCAGACGGCAGGTTGGTAGCTTTCAAGACCCAGATGCCACTCACCAATATGCAGTAGAGACAACTCTGTTAGCAATATACTAAAAACTAAGAATTCTTAAAGCTATTTTTAATTCATCTCATAATTACTTACCTATTAACATAAATAAGTTTTCTATGAAAATAATTATCTTCAAAGAAAATTCAGTGAAAGGAGCAGCAGTTTCACATTTTCACAAAACTAATGTCTAGATTAAAAGAAAAGAGTACTTTATACTCACTTCATTTAATGTGTTGTAATAAACTGTCTTCATTCAAGAACATGAAGAAAATCTTTTCTCACATATAGAGCTAGATACAAATGGTAGTATATTTTCAAAGGCTTTTCAGAAAACAGAGGATATTCTTCTCTGATAGAACAAGAAAACTTGACAAATGGAAAACACACAGCTACGGCAATCAAAACAGTCTGGTACTAGCACAACAGCAGACACACAAACCAACGGAACATAAGTGAGAGTCCAGAATAAACTGATGGATCGATGATCAACTGATTTTTAACAAGTGTGTTAAGTTAGCACTACCCGATGGGGGAAAGAACAGTCTCTTCAATAAACGGTGTTAGAAAAACTGAATTTCCACATGAAGAAAAATGAAACAAGATCCATGCTTCGCACAATTTACAAAAACAAATTCAAAATGGATTAAGAACCTAAACGTGAAAACTAAAATCAAAAAATTCTTAGGAAAAAAAAACTGCTCATCAAAACAGTGAAGAGACAAGCTACTGACAGGGAAAACATGTTCAGAAATCATATATCCAGTAAGAATCTAAAAACCAAAATACATACAAGGTCTGACAATTAAGTCCACAAAATTACTTGTTCTAGAGATTACCTACCTCACTGCTGAGTATCAGCAAGGTCACCTTCAAAGCACTCCCCTTGGGAAGCTACACACCTATGCCAGCACCTAGTCTACCCTTGAAAGCAATTTTGGGACTCTTTCTGGAATGGCCATTGCACACAGTGGCAAGGTGGCAAGTCTGCGAACTTCAATGTACAGTGTCTGTGAGTGAGTTCTCAGCCAGTAAACCAATAACTGTTTTGAAAACCCTCCCTACTCACCTGATCTGGGCCTCAGTGACTTTTCGCTTTACCCGAAGAAAAGAAAATATTGAAAGGAAGACATTTGGATGACATTCCAGACATCAAGGGCACTACGATGACAATTCTGATGGCCATTCCAGAAAAAGAGTTCCCAAACTGCTTTGAAGGGTGAACAAAGAGCTGGCCTCGGTGCAGAGCTTCCCAAGGGGAGTACTCAGAAGGTGACTGTAGTGATATTCCGCAATGAGGAGATATGTAGCACTTTTCCTAGTTTGAGTTTGCCAACTTGATTGTCACAGCTTAACTACAAAAAGAAAAATAACTCAGTCAAAAAATGGGCAAGGGACTTGAATACATATTTCACTAAAAAAAACATTCAAATAACCAACAAACACATGAAAAGATACTTAACATTATTAGCAAATAAAGACATGCAAATCAAAGCCACAATGAGAGGTAACCAAAAGGTAAAGGAGTTCTCACCCACCAGAGGCTCCCAGAAAACCCTTATGGGACAGTTCTACTACTCTATGGTTGCAGTGAGTCAGAATCAACTTGGCAGCAATGTGAGTTTTTAATGTTTGCTTGTGGATCCAACTTGAAGGCACTTGGCTTTGGCTGTTTGGCTGGCTAGCTGGCTTTTGAAAACAAATCCAGAAAGTAACAAATGTTGGTGACCAAGGATATAGGGAAATTGGAACCATTATCCATTGCTGGTAGGAAACCTAAGTGGCATAGTGGCTAAGTGCTACGTCTGCTAACCAAAAGGTCAGCAGTTCAAATCTGTTAGATGCTCCTTGGAGACTCTACGGGAATTTCTGTGCTCCTTGGAAACCCTGACCTATAAGACTACTATGAGTCAGAATCAACTCAGTGGCAGTGGGTTTAGTTGGTATTTTATCCATTGCTGGTGGAACGAAAAATGTTACAGCCACTGTGGGACACAGTAAAGCAGTTCCTCAAAAACATTAAGAAAATGCTACTGCGTAATCTAGCAATTGTACTCCTAGGCATATACCAAAAAGACTTGAAAACACAGAACTCAGAGATTTGGACGCCAATGTTCATCTCAGCACTATTGACAATAGCCAAAACAACCTAAATGACCATCAATAGATAAATGTGGAACATATGTACAATGTAACACTATTCAGCCAATTAGAGAAATGAAGTCTTAATACATGCTACAATACAGATACAGGTTGAAGTTTATGCTAAGTAAAATAAATCGACCATAAAACAACAAATATTGTATGATTCCATTTAACATTTAAAAGAAAGAAAGAAAAGACAAATGTACAGAGATCAAAGTTTCTTAGTAGTTACCAGGGTGAGGATCAGGGGAAAAGGACAGATTAAAGCCTATGGAGAACTGAGGTTTGGATTACAGTAACTGAAAAATGACACAGTTCATTAATGTAATTGCTGTCATTAAGTTGCACATCTTTAAAAAGCTGAATTGGTGAAAGCTGTGTAACATATATTTACAACAACAAGAAAGAGTAGCTGCTAAGGCTGCTTACGTACAACAAAACAGATCATGGGATATGGCTCTCTGGTTTGGAAATTTTGGGTCACAGTTTCATGGGATAGCCAAGTTAAATGGACTAATAATGTGTTCAGTGCTTCTGTTCTAACCTCTTGTTTGCTGCACAGTCCTGGGGTCTTCAAAGGTTATAATTAGCCATCCAAGGCACAACTGATCTCTATTCACTAGGGGCAAGAAAAGAAGAGTTAGGCTCAGGAGGTTGAAATGAATGTGTGGATAACTGTTTCTATAAACAATTACCCCCTCAGCCTGGTAACCAACTGAAAGAACCACATCGTGCTCAACTACCATTATTGTGCATCTTAATCAGATTCTACAGAGGAATTCAGATTAAAAGGGGAAAAATGTAGAAGGGAATTTCAAATTCTCACAGACTATAGACTTTATGCAGTCATGAGGGATGGATAAACTTCTGAAACTATTGTCCTAAGATAACCTTTAAACCTAAAAGTAAAAATATCCCCCTGAAGTCTCCCTAAAATCAAACACTAGTTTAGCTTAACTGGTGAACATTATACTCTTTTAAAGACCTATTTATGTAGGATCAACCTTACAAGACAACTGAAAAGATTATATAGGAGCCTTAATTTTATGTTTATGGGGGAGGAGTA
Source organism: Heterohyrax brucei (assembly GCA_028571685.1). Classification (NCBI taxonomy): domain Eukaryota; kingdom Metazoa; phylum Chordata; class Mammalia; order Hyracoidea; family Procaviidae; genus Heterohyrax; species Heterohyrax brucei. The sequence goes on along the minus strand of CM053149.1, from coordinate 24,221,698 downwards.
TCACAGAAACGGAAGACGAGAATGGTTGCACAGTTCAAGGAACGCAATCAATGTCATCATTAAATTGTACATGTACAATCTATTAAACTGGTCTATGTTTTGCTGCATATATTCTCATTTACAATAAAAAATAAATTATTTCAAAAAGGCAAAGAACTGGACTGGATTATAAGGCATAGAATGATGGTGGCCAAGAGTGTACTTCTTGGCTTAATTATAAATATGGGGCTGTCTAAGCAGCTCTTGTCCAGAGGTGAGACGAGAGGGTGAAGGGGGACACAGGTTGGCTAAATGACTAAAGGAAGTACAGGGTGGAAAGTAGGAGTGTGCAGTCCCAGAGTGGGGAGAGCAACAAGAGTGGCATAGCAGCAAGGGTGCAGACTTTTACATCCCAAATTGACTTGGACTATAAACTTTCACTTAAGCATAATACAGTATTTTTAAAAAGGGGGGCACAAGGAAACAGAACTATTTCATATACAATTAACATCTACAAGAATAAAATACGTAGGAATTAATTTAAACCAGGGAGGACAAAGACTCATATACTGAACACCATAGAACTTTGCTGACTGAAACTAAAGACCTAAATAAATGAAAAAACATTACATGCTAATATTGTTAAAATGTCAATACTACTCAAAAGTATAAGCAATTCAATGAAACCCTTACCCAAATTCCAACAGTTTTCTTGGCAGAAATGGAAAAGTCTATTTTTGAATTCATATGAAATTGCAAGGGAATCCAAACAGTCCAAACCATCATGAAAATAAGAACAAGGCAGGAGGACTCCAGCTTCTCTACTTCAAATAGTATACAATTACAGTAATCAAAATAGTTTGGTATAAGGACAAAGATATAAATCAATTAACTAAAACTGACAGTCCAGAAAAAACTCATTTTCTATGGTCAATTTATTTTTTTACCTTTATTGTGATTACGTGAAAGCATACAAGTCAATTTTGCATGCCCCCCATCTACAGCTCCTCTGCTCTCCTCACCCCATGACAGTACACTCCTCCTTTTCATTTTATACTTGTCGTCATATCCTCTTAACAAGCTCCTGCCCCCTCCTATCCACCCTCTTCTTTCCCATCTAGAAAGAGACCAGTAGGTCACCCTCCTATAAATGCACAGAACCATAAAGTACACATACCATACAGTCACATTGTGTCCCCGAGTCTGGTCCATTTTTGTTCGAAGAATTGACTACAGTAGTGTTTTCTAGACAGGGGCCACAGCAGGTCTAAGGGCCATGTTCCCAGGGGATCCCCTGGACTGTCAGACCATCAGTTGTGGTTTTTTAGTAGACTTCTTGAGCTGCACCCCTCTTTTTCTTGTGTTGCCACAGGGACTCAACATTGTGTGGCCCATCATGGATGTCTTCGGTGTTGGCCAGGCACCATATGGTTCTTCTGGTCACATGCTGATACAGTCTCCCATTCGCAAGGGTCCTTCTGTCTTCTGGGCTCTTTTTACCTTTGTGTCTGGTGTTCTCAGTGATGTTCCAGCTGAGCTGGGGTGATTCGGTGTACCTCAGATGGCAGCTTGCTAGCTTTTAAGACCCCAGATGGGAAATCTAGGCCAACTGGCACAACTAGTGTTTCACTAAGAGTGTCTTCTGTGCCCCAAATTGGTGAGTGGTGTCTAGGGTCTTCAAAGCTCCCAAGCTGCCATCTGAGGTACACCAAATGGTCCCAACTCAGCAGGACCAGATGATTTCCAAGGACCAAAACAACATGGGGCAAAGAGAACCCAGAAGAGACAGAGAGACCCACGTGAGTGGGTTTCACTAAAAGACCACAACTGGTGGTCCAAGGGCCTTGGGGTTCCCCTGGGAGCAGGGCCCCTGGCCCTCATGCTGCCCCTGTCCAAAAATCATAATGGAGGTCAACTCTTCAGGCAGAAATGGACTGGACTTGGTGACACACAGCAATCATATCATGTGTGCACTTTATAGTTCTATGCATCCAGCTGACCTCTTACTGGACGTCGGGGGAGGGGGAAGAGGAGGGGGTATGAAATTGTTAGGAGAATACTACATGTACAGAACGGAGAAGAGGAGTGTGCTGTCACCAGGCAGAGAGAGCAGTGGGAGCCGCTCATTGGTGGGTATGCAAATTTAGATGGGATTGTATATCCTCAATCATAATAAAAAAGTATATTAAAAAAAAGAAGACCCTAGATGCCACTCATCAATATGGGGTGTAGAAGACTCTCTTAGCAATAGGCTAATTATGCCAATGGTCAATTTATTTTTTAAAAGATGTCAGCCCATTCAGGAAACCTTGGTGGCATATGGTTAAGTGTTAGGTTGCTAATCAAAAGATAGGCAGTTTGAATCCACCAGGCACTCCTTTGAAATCCTATGGAGCAGTTCTACACTGTCCTATCATCAGGTTGCTGTAAGTCAGAATCACCCTGATGGCAAAGAGTTGGGTTGTTTGGTTGGTAGTTCATTCAACTGGGGAAAAACGAGTCTCTTCAATAAATGGTGCTGAGAAAAGTGGATCTTCACACACAAAAGAATGAAGCTGGACCCACACCTCACATCATATACGAAAATTAACTCACAATGGATCACTGATCTAAACGTCAGAACTAAAAGCTTAAAATGCTAAGAATATATACCAAGGATCTAGCTGTTGACAATGGATTCTAAGACACCGAAAGCATTTGCAACAAAACACAAAACAGATAAACCCATCTCTTCAAATTTAAAAGTTTTGAAGGATTTTATCAAGAAGGGAAGACATAATCTACAAAACGGGAAAAATATTTAGGAATCATACATTTGATAAGGGTACCCTGAAAAAATAAAATCTAACAATTCAACAACAAAAAACAAACAACCAAATTAAAAAAATGGACAAAGGATTTGAACAAATATTTCTCTAAAGAACATACAAATGGTCAAAAGCACATAAAGAGATGGTCAACAAAAGAATAAAGAAAATCAAAGACACAAGAGAAAGATTAGCCCACGTGACTGATGGATCACAACTACCACAGCCTCCAGCAGATGGAGTTCAGCATAACTAAATGGTGCTTGGCTACCACTACTGACTGCTCTGGCAGGGATCACAGTGGACAGACCTGGAGAAACATGTAAAACAAAATTTTAACTTACAAAAAAAGACCAGACTTACTGGTCTGTTAGAGACTGGAGAAACCCTGAAGAGTACAGTTTCCAGACACCCTTTTAGCTCAATAATGAAGAGATCCCTGATTTTCACCCTTTCGTGAAAGATTAAACTAGGGTCATAAAACAAGAGTAAAGGACACATCAGTCCAGGAGCAAGGACACGAAGGCAGATGGGGACAGGAAAGCTGGTAATGGGGAATCCAAGGTCAAGAAAGGTAGAGTGCTGACATTTTATGAGTTGACAACATCGTATAACACTGTATTGTTGAACAAGAAACTAGTTTTTTCTAAATTGTCATCTGAAGTACAATAAATAAATATTTTAAGTGAAAATAAAGATGCTCAACACATCATTAACCATTAAGGAAACACAAATCAAAAACTACAGTAACCCTTCACTCTCAACAGTGTAACTATTCCCTGAAAAATGGAAACAACAAGTGCTGGTAACCCCAAAGAGGTTGAAAAATTGAAACCCTAATCAATTGTTGGTGGAAATGTGAAGTGGTATAGTTGCTGTGAAAAGGTTTTGCGGTTACTCATTAAGTGAAACACAGAATTGCCACATGACTCAGCCAATGTACTCCTAGGTATCTACATACCACAAAAGACTCGAAAACAGGGTGTGATTACTACTGTTGTGTGTCAGACTGACTAGGCCATGATTCTCAGTGGCTTGACAGCTATGACACTGTTCGGAAGTTATATAATGATGTGATTGCCTCCATGATGAGATCTAATATAACTTAATTCCCTCAATGATGAAACTGGCTGCGAGTAGTCAACCAGGTGAAAGGGAGTTTGAGTGGGGATGTGGCCTGCATCCAATATGGGCAGACTTTCTGGCAAGGTCCATGGACTTCTGCTTGCTCTGGACTCTCCATCTGGCTCCCGTTTGTCAGAACTCAGTTACTAGGACTTGAGCTAGCAGCTTACCTCCCATCTTACAACAAATACTGGTTTCCCCATCCTTGCAGCTATGTGAATCAAAACAAGCCTCCAGCCTGACCCAAGGATTTAGGACATTTCAGCCTATACAACCATATTAGCCGTTTCCTGGACACAAATTTCCCTATATGTATATTTATCTGCTTTACTGGATTTGCTTCTCTAGGGAACCCGGTTTAAGACACAGAGGTTCAAACAGTTTCTTCTTCATCAACGTTCACAGCAACATTATTGTTGTTAGGTACTGTCAAGTTGGTTCCTTATAGTGATAGTGATAGTGACAGTGACAGTGACTCTATGCATAACAGAACAAAAAATTGCACGGTCCCATGCCATCCTAACAATCACTGCTATGCTTGAACCCATCACTGTTGTAACTGTGGCAATCCATGTCATCAGAGTTCTCCCTCTTGTCTGCTAACCATTCGCCCTACCAAGCACGATGCCCTCCTCAAGGGACTAGTCTTTCCTGGTAACATATCCAAAGTATGTGAGGTGAGGTCTTGCCATCCTTGCTTCCAAGGAAAACTCTGGTTGTATTTCTTCCAAGACAGACTTTTCATTCTCCTGACAGTCCATGGTATACTCAATTTTTTTCACCAACACCATTAATTCAGAGGCATAGATCCTTCTTTAGTATTCCTTATTTGTTGTCTAGCTTTCACATGCAGAGGTGATTAAAAACACCATGGCTTGGATCAGGCACACTGTAGTCTTCAAGGTGACACCTTTGCTCTGACACTTTCAAAAAGTCTTTTGCAGTAGGTATGTCCAGTGCATTGCATCCTTGGATTTCCTGATTGCTGCTTCCATAGATACTGATTATTCATCCATGTAAAATGAAATCCTTGATAACTTCAATCTTTTCTCTATTCATCATGATCTTGTTTACTGGTCCAGTTGTGAGAATCTTTGTTGAGATGTAATCCACACTGAAGTCTTGGATCATCATTAGTGTCTCAAGTCCTCTTTACCTTTAGCAAGCAAGGTTGTGTCATCTGCATAACACAGGTTACTTAGTCTTCCTCCAATTCTGATGGCCCATTCTTCATCACGCAGTGTCTTACAGTCCAGCTTCTCATATGCTTTGCTCAGCATGCAGACTGAACAGGTATGGTAAAAAAGATACAATCATGATGTAGATCCTTCCTGGTGTTAAATCATGCAGTATCCTCTGGTTCAATTTGAACTATCACCTCTTGTTCTATGTACAGATTCCACATGAACACAACTAAGTGTTTTGGAATTCCTATCCTTCTCAATGTTATACATAATTTATTATGATTCACACAGTCAATTACCTCTGCACAGACAATACAACACAGGTGAACATCTTTTCTGTATTCTCTGCTTTCAGTCAAGATCCATCTGACATCAGCAACCATATCCCTCCTTCCATCCTCTGTTCTGAACCTAATTTTGAATTTCTGGCAGTTCTCTGTAGTACTGCTGCAGGTGCTTTTGAATGATTGCCAGTAAAATTTGCTTGTGTGTGATATTAATATTGTTACATAGTTTCCACATTCAGTTGAATCATCTGTCTCTGGAAGGAACAAAATATAGACAGACCTCTTGCAGTTGGTTGGCTAGGTGGCTCTCTTCCAAATTTCTTGATATAGTTGAGTGAGTACTTGCAGCCATGCATCTTTTGGTGAAACATTTCAACTGGTCAACCATCAATTCCTGGAGCCTTGTTTTTCTGTCAATGCCCTCAATGCAGCTTGGCCCTCTTCTGCAGTACCATCAGCTCCTGATCACAGGCTACCTCCTGAAGTGGTTGAATGTGGACCAGTTCTATTGGTACAGTGAAGGAACACACATATTTCTTCCATCTTCTTTATGCTTTCTGGGTTATTTAATATTTTCCTTGTAGAATCCTTCAATAATGCAACTCAAGGCTCACATTTTTTCTTTAGTTCTTTCAGCTTAAGAAATGCCCAGTGTGTGTTCTTCTCTTTTGGTTTTCTAACTCCAGGTCTTTGACATGTCATTATAATACTCTGTCTTCTCAAGCCAATCTTTAAAACTGTTTACCTCTTTTACTTCACCATTTCTTCCATTTGCTTTAACTACTGAACATTCAAGAACAACTTTCAGAGTTTCCCTCAATGTCCACTTTGATCTCTCTTTCTTGTCTTTTAAACAACCTCTTGCTTTCCTCCTGTATGTCCCTGATGTCATTCCAAAACTCATCTGGTCTTTAGTCATTAGTGCTGAACACAACAAACCTATTCTTAAGATGATTTTTAAATTCATGTGTGATATACTCAAGGTCATATTTTGGCTCTCACTGACTTGCTCTAATTTTCTTCAGCTTCAACTTGAACTTATATATGAATAGTTGATGGTCTGTTCCAGTCAGCGACTAGCCTTGTTCTTCTGACTGATGATGTTGAGTTTTTCCATCATCTCTTTATACAGATGTAGCAGATTTGATTCCTGTGTATTCCATCTGGTGAGGTCCATGTGAATAGCCATCATTTATGTTATTCAAAAATGGTATCTGCAAGAACTCTATTAAAAGACCAGAAATGATGGTCTGACAATTTGTAGAGTCCCCTGAGAATGTGGGCCCTACACCTGCTCCTAGCTGAGAGATGACACCAGTGGTGAAGCCAACATTTCAGAAAAAGAACATACTGGACTTGGGGACACAGAGTGACGCATGCAGTGTCGGTACTTTATGGTTTAATACATATATGAGGCTCTCCTACTGGTTTCTTTTTAGAAGAGGGGGAGAGCAGTGTTGGCTGAGTTGATACTAGAAGTAAAGAGTGAAAAAGAAATGTGCTGTCAGGGTGAAGAGAACAGACAGAGTTGCGGAGAGGTGGGTACTTCAGATTTTATATGGAAAATTGACTTGGATTGTAAATTTTCACTTGTTCACAATAAAAATTGTTTTAAAAAACATTATCTGCAGTGAAGTCACTGGTCCTGCAAAACTGTATCATGCAATCTCCAATGTTGTTTCTATCACCAAGGTCATATTTTCCAACTATCAATCCTTCTTTGTTTCCAACCTTTGCATTCCAATCACTAGTAACTATCAATGAGTCCAGACTGCACATTTGATTCCCAGCTGCATTTGGTAAATATCTTCAATTACTTCATCTTTGGCATTAGTCGTTGGTGTGGAAATTTGAAAAACAGTTGTATTAACTGTTCTTCCTTACAGGCATATGGATGTTATCATCGACAGCACTGTACTTCAGGCAAGATCTTAAAAATTATTTTTGATGACAAATGTAATGCCATTTCTCTTCAAGTTGTCATTCCCAGCATGGCAGACCATATAACCATCCAATTCAAAATGGCGAGTTCCAGTCCATTTGCTCACTAATGTCTACGACATCAATATTTATGCGTTGTATTTCATTTTTGACGATATACAATTTTCATACTTTCTACATTCTATCCTGATCCTTAATGGATGTTTGCAGCTATTTCTTTTGTGTGAGTCCTGCATCATCAGGAAATGAAGGTCTCAAAAGCTTGACTCTATCTACATAATAAGTCGACTACTCTGAGGAGATTGTTCATCTTCCTGCACTGCATCTGACAAAGCTTTGCTGCTATTTTTAAGGTTTTCATTGGCTAATTCTTTTCAGAAGTAGACCATCAAGTCCTTCTTCCTTGTCCGTCTTTGTCTGGAAGCTCCAATGAACCCTGTCTACCATGGGTAACCGTGGTGGTATTTGAATACTGGTGGCATAACTTCCAGCATCATAACATTCAAGCTCCCACAGTACAACAAAGTGACAGATGTGTGGGGAGGGCATTAACAATAGCCTAAAGTTGAAAACAACCCAAGTGCACATCAACAGATGAACAAATAAGCAAATGTGGTAAATCCTCACAGTGCAGTAATTCAGTCCTAAAGAAATATGAAGATCTGACACATGATACACGGATGAACTGCGAAAAAATTATTCTGAGTGAAATAAGCCAGACATTAATTAACAGCTATCACATGACTCACAAAAATATCTAAAACAGGTAAATGCATACAGGCCACTGTTTATTAGCTTACCGAAGGGCAGGTGAGGTGAAAATGGAAACTTACTGTTTAAGTAGTATGTTTCCGTTAAGGGTAATGACAAAAAATATGGAAATAGACAGGGATGCCAGTTGCACAGCATGGTGAATGCTATTAATGCCACTGAACTGTACATATACAAATGGTCGAAGTGCCAAATGTTTCGTTATGTATATATTTCACCACACATACAAAAAAGAAATCCATTGGTCTAACTTGCAGTTTTAATGGGCTCTTTACATACGTGTGATTTTGTAACACCATTCTGAAAATGCTAGTTTACTGAGTTACTCAGTTCTTCCAAATGCTGACACATTTCTTCGCAATAATATCAATATTATTATCATAAGAAATATCTTTACTGGAATGCTGTCAAGCTCACAGTGGCCTATACAGATTTCCCAAATGCTAATTTCTGCCTCAAAGCTCCAGTTTTATCATTAGCAACAAGTGCATTTTGTTCATTTTCAAAGAAATATTTGCCAAATATCAAAGTCTGAATAATCATGGTTTTTCAGCTGTTCTTTCAATTACAGAAGACACTAAACAAAAATAGGGAGCAGGTAGTTGTGCTAGTAACTCAATCACAAGACCTTTTCTTCTGTAGTGTATACTCATTTTATCACACAGATACTCTAAAGCCAAGTATAATAAAATTAATCTGTGCTGAAAAATAGTCTGAAAGAGAAGGTTTTTTGTAACTATAGGATATGAAGTATTCATGACAGAGAAGAATATGTGCTATTAGACAATTTGGTGCCACTTCTGTAATTTTTTGCTACGATATTTGCTGTTTTACATACTATTGCGTTTGTATCATTAGTCCAAATGTCAAAGAGAAAACGGCACATGTTTTAGTATTAATGTTTAAAGTTTTTACTCCTGAGAGTTCAAGGACCACAATCTGAAAACTATCGGTTTACAGACACAAACAGGTCTTTAAAATGCAACATACACGAATAACTAAATTACAATTAAAAAAAAAAAAAACTGACAGTGGATAGAGAACTGCCCTGTCAGGCTGTCAAGGCTGTAATCTTTACAGAAACAAGACTAGCACATCTTTCTCCTGTGGAGCTGCTGAATTAGAACCCCAGACTTCTTGGTTGGCAATCAGTCTCTTAATCACTGAGCCACCAAGGCTCCAAAATTTCTCCAGACACCATCAAATGTTCCACAGAAACAAAACTCTCCCTTACTTACACTGAGAAGTACTGTTTTGAAGGAAAAACATCTAGGAAGCCTAATCTTGGCTGTTTTTAATTTCTATTTTTACAAAAAGAAAGAAATGGAATATACCAACTTTAGCTTTATCTTCTATGTAATCCAATTCTTCTTCGTAGTGACCTGAGTTGGACTACCAATCTGAAGAGTGAGAAAACCGTCTTACAGTGGTATTTTGGTAAATACACATATCTATCTTCTATATCTCATGCACATTAGAGAGGTAAGATAGACGGGGGTTTCTCAACCATGGGAGCGTGCATCAAAATAACCTGAGGTGCTTCTTAAATATATGGCAGGATACTATCTCAGCCACATCAAATCAGAATTCATTCAGCAATTACTTGAGTGTCCGCTATATGCACACCACTGTAACACACGACAGGGATACAGCAGTAAACGACATGGTCCCTGTCTTCTTAGAGCTCACATTCCAGTAGAGGAAAGCACCATAAACACGTAACCAAATGCAGAGAATATTTTTCAGAAAGTCTATAAAGAAAACAAAACACAAGGTCAAGTTTAATTCAGAGGATTAAGGGACCACAAATATCATAATTTCCACTAGACAATACCCAGAACAACTAGATGGTGCCTGGCTGCCACCACGAACTGCTCTAACAGGGATCACAACAGGAAGTCTTGGACAGAGTGGGATAAAAATGCTGAACAAAATTCAAACCCACACAGATGCATGTGCGCACACACACACACAACACACAAAACCAAACTTCTTGGTCTGACACATCCTAGAGAAAACCCAAGAGAATGCCTGAGACATTCTTTTAACTCAGTACTAAAGTCACTGGTAAGGCTTACCTTTCAGACAAAGATCAGATCCACACACGTGAGGAATGTGCTTCATAATTCAATCATGTATATGAGACTAAATGGATACACCAGTCCAAAAGCAAAGATAGCAGGAAGGGACAGACAACTGAACAAACGGAAACAAGGAATCCAGGGTGAAGGGGAGAATGATGGTAAGATTGCGAGGTTGGCAACCAACATTACGGAACAACTTGTTTATTAGCTCTTTAATGAGAAACAAATTTGCTCTATAAAGTTTCACCTAAAATACACTCATACACACACACACACACACACACACACACACACGAGATGAATGTAAAAACATAGAAAAAAAAACAGAACAGTATAATAGCACCAATTTTGCTACATTCTCATCAATATCAGTGAAGTACTAAATTTTCTAAGTGAAGGTTATTTTATATTATTGTTTTTAGAAAGGTCATGACATATGCATAACTCAACATTACCTGTTAGATGTTTAGTGTGAGGTAAAACCATAGCTCCTACTCTTTGGGACATTTTAAGCTCAAGACTAAATAGGTAAATTCTCTCACAGTTTAAACTTCCATCACTTCAATGAAAACAGTTAACTTCTTCAAAACAGAAGAGTTTAATGGTTTTATGAACAAGGGGGAAAAGAATTTCTGCATTCCCAAAGCCAACTTTAGGCAATACTGAGGCTGATCCAAAGCAAGGTGTTCTTCAGAAATTAGTCAAAGGAAAAAAGCATCTGTTAGCAAGCTGACTATCACAAAGATTGCTTACAAAGAATCAGACAGGGATTCGGTATTTTGTACTTCTGTGAAGAACTGGTAGCAAAAAGCTCAAGTCAATTTTTCTTAAGAAGCACCATCAAGTCTCTTACGTATCCTATGATTTTAAAAAAAACTGGGGGTTCCAAGTAAGCAAAAAGTCACACTTCCCTTTTATGTCAAATTACTAAGTTACCACTAATAGCAGCTCTGCCTTCAAGAGTCCAAAAAAAAGTCAGACGCTAAAGGATGTTTATCTAAGCTTTTGATACACACCCTATTCCACATAAATAAACAGCGCGATCCGTTCACCCTGTAACCAATGAATACACCAGTTGCTGTCCAGTCAGTTTTAGCTCATGACAACCTCATGTGTGTTATGGCAAAGCTGTATAGAGTTTCCAGTGGTTGGTCGTCAGGCCTTTCTTCCAAAGCACCTCTGGGTGCACCCTTCCACCTCCAATCTTTCAATTGGGTGCTCAGTGCGTTAACCATGTGCACCCACTTGAGAACTCCTAAAATAGTAGATCTCAAACTATTTCACAGCTCCCATGATTCCTGCTCCAACTTTGCCACAAATTTGTAAATATGTTATGCTTGCAAGGAAGTAGCTTCTTGGACACAAACAACTTTTAACTGCCCAAAAGAATCAAGGAGAAATTCCAGAGTAAAAGGCAGATTCACCTTCCTCTTAGAACTTGTAATTTGTCACTGCCATCTCTAAACAAATATTCAGAACCCAGTCTTCACAAAGTCAGTTCCTCAAGGATCAAATTTAATGACAAAGCTCAAAATTTTCCAACGCTGTCACCCCACAGCTCTAAGAATAAATTTCAAGCTCCTTAGCTTCTAAGTGCCCCTATATATTCCTCCTCCCCCAGTCTCATCTCCTGCCACCCCTCCTCAATCCTCATTAAGCTAATAGTATATATAAAATGATAAGGTATATAATCCCCAACTGACAAGATGGGAAGAGGGTTTGCTAACTAACGTATATTCTTCGGAGGATCAAGATGAAAGTCAGGTACAGGTAAAGGAGCCCTGGTGACACCATACCTAAACTCTCTGCTGCCAAATGGAAGGTCATTGCTTCAAACTCACCCAGTGGCTCCACAGGGTAATCTACCCCCATAAAGATTACACATAGGAAACCCTACAGGACATATATCTCCTATCATAAAGGATAGCCATGAGTTGGAATCACAACAGCACACACGACGAAGTATAGACAACAGTTTCCATCAATTTTGTAAGCAGTCATGGAGAATTAATAAACCCACAAGGGCCAATAATCCAGCAAGGGCTAGCAGATCCGAAAAGATTTGTGAAGACCTAAGTCTAGGTTGCTGGATGACAGAGAAAGGCTGCACAGGCAACAGATGAAGGACAGAGTACTTCTCATTTATAACCTACTCCCAGGGGACTCAAGAAGGAAAGGAAACTGGCTGGTCTGAAGCACTGGGAGTTGTGCAGAGTCCTGAGCCTACAGCTGATACCCAATGACCTGGTCCTAGGTAGCCAAGGATGAAATGTGGTTTAATTCTGGAAGATTAGGGTCAAAGAGACAAAGTGCCATGTAAGTGACCTGTAATAAGGAAGTGATAAAAGTGAGATTTGCCCACCTTGCCCCTTCAGTAGTGAACACACTTCGAAAAATACTACCTTAACCAATATTGTACAAATTAAAGGGTCAACGTTTCTCAAAGGGTCAGTTTGTGGCCAAACTGAAACTAGCAACTACTTGAAATACAGTCAATACAGTAAAGCTCAGGTTCACTGAAAGAACCAACAATGAAACAAACTGTCGTCAGAGAAAAGAAATTCCAAGCTCACAACTGTGGCCCAAAGGAGTAAAGGGAGGCCCAAGGAGAGCAGGTAAGAAGTTTTAATTGGCATTAACACAATCTGGAAGCTTTAGAAGGTGAAGTATTGTCAGTAAGGAGAAAATACCAACAAGTTAATCCTCAACATTTTAAAAACAATATTTCAACAGCCAATACATAAGTGGTTCTAAAGCCAATAATTCACCAAACCCGAAACCAGCTGCCATCAAGTCAATTCCAACTCACAGCAACTCTACTGGACATAGCAGAACTATCCCACATGACTTTCAAGGAGCGGCTGGTGGATCTGAACTTCCAACCTTTCAGTTAGAAGCTCAGTTCTTAACCACTGTGCCCTGAGGACTCTAATAAATCATGACGACATGCAAAACAGGTATTATGTTGTGAATGTGTGATAGCAGAGCAGTCAGAGCATCTAAATTTAAGTGAAGGTGATTTATAGAAATTCAGTTTTATGAAAAATGGTAAGCTAAAAGATAATTTATAAAGATAATTTATTCTACTACTCTAAACAATTTACAATAGGTTTCTGTAAAATAGCAAGTTCACCCATTGTTAAATGAGTAGATTAACAAATATACACAATTATCCAAAAACATTTCCATAGTACACACTCACTGTACTTCATTTTCCCTCTTGACTAGCTTCTCCATTAGGAAATACTGTAATTAGGCTCTGTCATTGTCCCTCCTAAAGAACAATTGAGAATGTCTTGGCCTCATTCTGAAATCTCCTGATTCCAAACATCCTCCATATTTGAATCCTTCAGGTTCTCACAGACATGTGAGTTTATAACTACTTGTTCCCACTCTGGATTAAGTTACTTATCTGTCTTGCCTAACTAATACTGTACTTGCTATTCTGATCTATTCACCCTGCTTCAACACTACTGATGCTGCAGGTGTTTATATAATCCTTAAAAGCCAGCTGTTGTTAACCTCCAAGTCCAGCAAACTCCAGGACCATGCCCGTTTCTCCAGGTCATTTGCCCATCTTTTTACAGTTTCTGAGGAACACTTTCCTCGTGCTGGTAATGAACCAGTCTGACACTCTAACTACAACTGCCTAGCACGTAAGCTTTCAAAGATGGAGAAAACCCCTAACCATTTAGAGAACTACCCAATATAAAAGCCTCTTGTTTATCCATTGAAGTATGTACCCACCTACACACGTACACACATACACGCACAGACATATAAACACACAAACACACACATACAGCTATTAACCTATACGCTGAAGGTCTGAACGCACCCAGTGGAACTACGTAAGAAAAGCCCAGAGATTTGCTTCCATAAAGACCACATCGAAGAAAATCCTATGGAGTATAGTTCTACTCTACATACATGGTGTTGTCATGTCAGAATCAACTGGACATCAGTGAGTTTGGCAGGACATACACAAAAACAGATATATCTTTCAAAGTCTTGTTTAATGATGTGATTTTACACTATGGGACTTACATCGGTTTAGAATACCATGCTTACAAAAAAAGTAGGTTCTTTCTGACTTTCACCATTTCCAACCCAAAATTTCCTTAAAAAGGAAAAGGAAAAGAGTAAATATAATCAAGGTTTTCTTGAAATTTTTTTCCTGTGAATTGCAAGACAAGCTTAACAATATAATCTGCATCAAGACTAACATTTACAATTCTCTTAAATAATGTTACCTTCACGACAGAGATTAAGAAAAAGCACATGTCCAGCACATCCCATGTAATAAATCTACAAAAAACATAATTGTTTTTGCTCTTCTAAAGGTATGGCTCCTGTCCAAAAAGTGTAAAAGAGAACAATGTTACAAAACAGAGGTGGGTAAGTAAAACCTCATCAAAATAAACATCAAGGACTCTACCCAGTATATGGCTTGGATTCAATTAGCCACTTTGCCCTTGATGCTCCAAAGTACAGGTAAGATAACTGCTCTTATCTAATTCCATCTTACCTCACAGCAGAAGGTAGAACTTTTCTTTTATATGTAGATGTATTCCCAGTATCAAGGACCAGCAAGCAGTAGGCTTACAAATGGTTGTCATTCAATAAAATTATCAGGATGTAAACTATAATCCTTTCTACTAAAATTATTACAGGGAGGGGACCAACAATATTTACCTACAGGACCTGTCAGTCAACAACTGAAGACTACTGCTATGGTCAGGTGCCATCAAGTTGGTTCCAACTCATAGCAACACTACCTACAACAGAACAAAACATTGCCCAGTCCTTGCTATGCTTAGGCACACTGCTGCAGCCACTGTCAATCCATCTCATTGAGGGTCTTCTTTTTCTCTGAACCTCTACTTTACCCAGCATGACATCCTATAGGGACTGGTCCTTCCCAGTAACCTACTAAAAGTACGCAAGGTGAAATCTTGCCATCCTCACCTTAGAGAGCATTCTGGCTGTTAGTGTTTCCACAACAGATCTCTTCACTCTTCTTGTAGTTCATACCATATTAAAGATTCTTCACCAATATTGTAATCCAAGGGCATCAATTTTTCTTCAATCTTCCTTATTCATTGTCTAGTTTTGGGGTATGTATGCTGTGCATGAAAACACTGGCTTAGGTCAGGTACACTATAGTCTCCAAAATGACACCTTGCAATCACGATTAGACCTAATGCAACGTGTTGCTTAGAATAGAAGACTACCCTGCCATGTTAGTTTAAAAACTCAACTAGTACAGATCTAGGGCTTTAGTTCCCAAATTCTGATTCTTAGATAGTAACCTAAGAAACATACTGACAAATGTTAACAGCAGACATTATAACAGGTAAATCCCCAAACTGTGACATGACACAATAGTTCATTTTTAATCCATGCACACATGAAAATCAAGATCAGTGTTAATACATCTGAACACGCTGGAGACAACTCAGGCTGATATAAGCTCAGCTCTATCTGACTCCCATTTCCAAAGTTGCTCTGGCATACAACTCCCAAACAGAAGGTGGGGAAAACAGACAATTGTCCAAAGGAGGTTTGTACTTGTCAGCAATAAAGTGACACTCAATACTTCTGCTTAATTTTCTAATGGCAAGATCTGAATTACATGGTGACCCCAAGCAACAAAGAAGCTGGTAAACATAAGTTACCCGGCATCAAGGAGAAACAGAAAAAACCTTGGTAAAGGGCAAGCCAATCTTTATCATAAGAGGTTTTAAAATACAGATTCTAGGGTAGCAAACACAGAATCTCACTCAGTAGGTCTACCAGGTCCCCAAGAACCTACATTTAATCTCATCCTAAGAATTATCAAGTGATTTTGATGTACATCCAAGTTAGGAAACATTGGCTTAGGTAGTTAAGAGCATGGGACAAATGAGAAGGAAAAAAAAGAAACTTACATTAAAGTTTAAAAACAATGTACCAGATACATGGAAAACTAAAAGATAATGAAATTCTTCCTTCCTTTGGCCTTAACAGTACTCTTTCTCAGTTTTCTCCCTAGCTCTTGTTGCTAAACTTCAGGCTGCTTTTCCTCTATGCATCCTAGATTCTTCATTATGCTGTCACTGACCATGAGCTCTGCTCAGCCTTAAATGACTTCATTTATTTCAATTACCACCCCAAACACTTTTCTCTCAGCCCAGTCTCACATTTAACTGCCCAGGAGTCCCTCAGTGGTAAAGAAGGTTACAGCACTGAATTAGTAGCCAAAAGGTTGGCAGTTTGAACTCACCCAGACAAGACTCAGAAGGCAGATCTGGTGATCAGCTTATGAAGGATCACAGCTTTGAAAACGCCATGGAACGGTTCTACTTCACACATGTTGACGTGCTGAGAGTCAGAAATGGTGTGATGATAACTAACCACTATAGCACTTCTTCATTCTGATGTCCCACTAGGATTTCAACACATCCAAACATGAATTAATCTTACTACCAAACCAGTGCCCTTTGTCCCTTTGCTCCCTAACCACCTAGGCTCCCTAAGTCAAAACCACAGGAATCACTGAGGGGCCATCTTGCTCCTTTAGCCTCTAAAATGCTGTTACCAAGTACTATCCATTTTATTTCCCAAAAATCTGTGGATTTAACCCCACTAAAAAAATACACACATGTATTTTTGTTGAGTCAAATCAGACTCACAGCAGCCCTACAATATACAGTAAAACTAGGTGCTCCTTGGAAACTCTATGGAGCAATTCTACTCTGCCCTATAGGGTCACTATGACTCAGAATTCATTTGATGGCAGTGGGTGTGATTTTGGCTTTTTTAAATAACAAGGCAGCCTTTACAAGCCTTGAGAATGGACAAGTTCTGACAACATGTGACCTGGGATAAAGCCAACAGATTTTTCCTTCCAAATATACTTGTATGGCTAACAGTCAACAAACTAAAGACAGAAGGGAACTTTCTCAACCTGATAAAAAGTACAAGAAACTCACAGCTAGCATCACACTTGAAAATAAAAGAGTGAATGCCTTCCTGCACAAGATCAAGAACAAGATAAGAATGTCTATTCTCACCACTTCTATTCAACACTATCCTGGTGATCCTGCCCAGGTCAATTTAATCAAGAGGAAGAAATAAAAACCTAGACTGGAGAGAAGTAAAAACTACACTCACAAATGACATAATTTCATATATGGAAATCCTCAAGAATCCACCGAAGCTATCAATACTAATAAACAAGTTCTACAAATTTGTAGGGTACAAGAGCAATATACAAAAGTCAATTGTATTTCCATATACTTGCAATAAATAATCTGAAAATAAAGAAACTTACACTCAGTTGGCATAACTAGCCTATTGCTAAGAGAGTCTTCTGCACCCCATATTGGTAAGTGGCATCTGGGGTCTTAAAAGCTAGCAAGCTGCCATCTGACGTACATCAAATGGTCCCAACTCATCCAGAACAGAAGAACACTGAGAACAACAACGACACAAGGGAAAAAAGACCTCAGGAGACAGAATGACCCATGTGAATGGGAGATTGTATCAACATGTGACCAATGAACCAGATAGTGCCTGGCCACCACCAATGACATCCATGATGGGGCACACAATGTCAAGTCCCAGTGGCAACATAAGAAAAAGAGGGGTGCACCTCAAGAACTCCACTAAAAGACCACAACTGATGGTCTAGCATCCTGGGAGTTCCCCTGGGAGCATGGCCCATAGACCTGTTGCTGCCCCTGATCTGAAAACATTACTGAGGTCAACTCTTCAGAGAGGAATGGACTGGACGTGGAGACACAATGTGACCATATGGTGTGTGTACTTTATGGTTCCATGCATCTACAGGATGCTTTCCTACTGGCCTCTTACTAGAAGGGAGAGGAGAGAGTGGAGAGGAGGTGAAGGAGAGTGTTAAGAGGATACAACATACACAGAACGAAAAGAAGGAGTGTGCTGTCACCGGGCAAGGAGAGCAAAAGGAGCTGCAGATAGGCAGGTATGCAAATTTAATTTGGATTGTATACTTTCACTTAATCATAATAAAAAAGAAAAAGAAAAAGAAACTTATACTCTGGAAATGACATCACTGAAAGGAAAAAAAAAGCCTAAATAAATGGAAAAACATTTCATGTTCATGGACTGAAAAACAAAACTGTTAAGATGGCAATATTCCTCAAATTGATCTACAGTTTCAGTACAAACCTCATCAAATTCCAAGCGTCTTTTTTGGCAGAAATTGACAAGTGGATCTTAAAATTCATGTGTAAGTGCAAGTAATCCAGAAAAGCCAAAACAATGCTGAAAAAGTAGAATGGGGACTCACATTTCCCAATTCCAAACTTACTATAAGGCTACACAGTCATAAAGACAGTGTGGGACTGACATAGCTAAACAGAATTTTGAGTTCAGAAAAAGATCCTTACATTTACTATCAGTTGATTTTTGACAAGGGTACCAAGATAATTTAATGGAAAAAGAACAGTTTTTTAAAGCCTTTAACAGTGAACAAATGGATATCTAGACTTACCAAAAAAAATGAAACAACTCCTACATCACAGCATATACAAAACTTACTCAAAATGGATCACAGACCTAAATATACAGTCTAAAACTATAAAGTTCTTCGTATTAGTTTCCTAGGACTGCCATAAGGAATTACACCTTGATAGCTTAAAATAAAAATTTATTTTCTCACAGTTGTAGAGACAAAGTCTGAAGGCAGAAGTCTAAAGTCAAGGATCTGCCCTCCCTCCAACAGAGGAATTGTCTTTAGGGGGAATTCTTTCTCATCTTTTCCAGCATCTTAGGCTTTAGCTGTTCCCAGGCCTGAGGCTACCTGATTCCAATCTCTGCCTCCGTCTTCACCTTGCCTTCTCCCACGTGTGTCCAGGTCTCTGTGCCATCTTCTTTTCTGTCTCTTAGAAGGACATTCCGTGGGATCTAGAGTCCCCATGGATCAGGGCAATCTCATCTCAAATCTTTACTCTAATTACATCTGCAAAGATTCTCTGTCCAATTAAGATCACATTTACAGGATCCTTGGGTTACAACTTGGACGTATCTGTTGGGGGACCTATATGTAATCGACTACATTCATAACTTTGAACTAGACAAATATTTCTTAAATACGACAACAAAAGAACAAGTGACCAGCTTAATCAAAATTAAACACATTTATGCTTCAAAGAACACCACTATGAAAAAAGACAGGCTACAGATTGGGAGAAAAAATTATAAATCTTATATCTGACAAGGGACTTGTATCTAAAATACACAAAGAACTACAACTCAATAATAAAAAGACAAATAATCCAATTAAAAAATAGGGATAAGATTTTAATAGATACCTCCCCAAAGATAAGAAGACAATCACAAAGGATATATATTACATGATTCTGTTTACATAAAATATCCACAAAAAGCTAACCTATAGAACAAAAATAGATTAATGGTCATTGACAGCTGGAGAGAACAGAAACTTAGGGACTGACAGCTTCAAGGTGAGGAGTTTCTGTTTGGTATGATAATAAATGTTCTAAAATTGATTGTAACAATATGAACCTAACTATATAACTTGGAATGGTGAACTGCACAGTAGGTGAATGTATCTCAGTACCATCATTTAAAAAAGAAACAGTGATTCCAAAGTTGATGCAAGACAAAAGGCTAGCTCTCCAAAATAATCTGTGCTTCCTACTCTAAGATACAAAATCAATCTCTCCCTTTCTCTCTTTCTTTTTGTACCTGAGGTGACAGGAAAAGTAAAGTTAAATATAGTGCTCAACTACAGTAACTCTCATTCTTAGCTTCTGGAATAAACATTTCTCTATCTGATTTCACTCTTTAAGTATATTAATTATCTTCCACTGCATGTTTTAATGGTATCTGTGGGCTTAAATCCTTATGAGCACAAAAAACTTACCTCTAAGTTAATAATAAACAGATCAAGTGGCCTTTTCACTGAAGTTGTTAAGTAATAATTGTATCCAGACTCTATTTTGTATGCCAATCAGCAAAACACAGACGAATCTTGTTAATTTTTTTTTTATGAGCATCATCTTATTCATCACATGAATAAGAATGATGGAAATTGAAACTAAGGTATTTAATAATTTAATCATTTTAACTTTCTGTTTACACACTGTACTAGAAACCATTTAAAACATTACTGGACCAAGTAACTGGAGACTTCATTAAATTTTGTTTTGAATTAGATGTATTACTGTATGACTGATCTGATTTCATGTGACTATCTACCACATACATTATCCAGAACAAAGAGACTGAATCCTAAACTCCTTTCTTCAGACACATGCAATTTTTCTAGGAGCACAGCATCCCAGAGAACGTTCATTAAATACAAACTGTATGTTAGACTATAATAATAAAAGGCAGATAACAAAATACATGTTGAAAAATCTAGCACAACCCAAACTGAAACACTTGGATTATCTGTTCTTTTTCAAGACTATAATCAATGTTTGACTGTATTTTCATAAAGTTTAATTTATTCTTCTGGGGTGAAACAAATCAACAAAAGGAGAATGACAGTCACTCTCAATTGTACTTACAAGTGAACCATTAATATGGTTACACGAAACCTTTAAAGATTACTCAATGCCATTCAAATTTTTGCCTAGTACTTAATGTACTCAGTTCAAACTCAAATACATTACCTACGTTCTTATTTACAGTACAGCCACTAACTGGCCTTGGTGTTTCTGTCTTTTTACTTTGTTCTTCTAAAACCTGTAAGAGTGGTTATTTAACTTTCAGAGGTCACAGATCCCTCTAAGAATCTAATAAAAGTTATGGGTCCTCTTGAGAAAAGTACATACATGCACATTACTCCTGATGTCCTTCACAGACTCCAGGTTAAGTCCAGCTGTAATGACTTCCCACTGCCTACCAATCAGGTCCAAAGTTCCCAGCCGGGTATTCAAAGTACTTCATACTGCAGTTACAGTTAATCTAGATAATTTACCTTCCGTTAATATAATTTACCTCCTCTCCTTTTTCAACTACAGCAATAATCAGGGATTTTTCTTTATATCCTAACATAAGCACACCATCCTCTTTCTGGCCTGACTTCACAGTTCCCTCTTACTTTCAAGGACAACTGTTTGCTTTCTACAAATCCTTCCAGATGAACCTAAAATACCTCCTGTATCATGATGGTTTCCCTCTATCCACAATCTGATCACCCGCTCCCTTTTGAATTCTCAAACAAGTTATCTATATCTCTTGTAGAGTTCACCACACCCTACCTTATGTTATACAAACACACAAGCTACCCAAAAAGGAAACAGAATACACCTGTTATATTCTCAAATAATACATTTTATATTTTTTCTTCAACTTCCACAATGCTTTTCATGAGATGCATCAGATATTCTGTACCTGTATGTGTTTTGCTTGCAGCCAATAAGATCCACAAGATCACAAGCAGAGACAGTAACTACTATGCTCTGTGTAACCCACTCTCTTGGTCACAGATCCCTCTAAGAATCTAATAAAAGTTATGGGTCCTCTTGAGAAAAGTACATATATGCACATTACTCCTGATGTCCTTCACAGACTCCAGGTTAAGTCCAGCTGTAATGACTTCCCACTGCCTACCAATCAGGTCCAAAGTTCCCAGCCGGGTATTCAAAGTACTTCATACTGCAGTTACAGTTAATCTAGATAATTCACCTTCCATTAATATAATTTACCTCCTCTCCTTTTTCAACTACAGCAACAATCAGGGATTTTTCTTTATATCCTAACATAAGCACACCGTCCTCTTTCTGGCCTGACTTCACGGTTCCCTCTTACTTGATAAAGAATGGGGACACTTGATAAAGAATGTGGGACATCAATGTTTTTCAGGCATTTCATGCCTTCTGTATCCTAAATTATATGATTTTTCAAGGAACAGCTTCCCTTTTGTCCCCATATACAAAGTCCAAAGTACAATGTCCGACCCTCTTAGTGGGTACTGGAACGAGTATGAACTTATTAATTAAAATACTAGTTACATTATTCTACTTACCAAGATATGCCAAACTTGGTATTATGGAACGTGTCCCCCCAAAATGTGTGTCAATTTGGGTAAGCTGTGATCCCGAAATGGTGACTGTCTACCCACTTTGTGATCTGATGTGATGATCCTACACTTTGTAAGTACTAACTGCCATGATTATGGCTAACACTGCAGACAATGGGAATTCCAGAACACTTAACTGTGCTCTTAAGGAATCTGTACATGGATCAAGAGGTACCTGTGTGAAAAGAACAAGGGGACGCTACATAGTTTAAGGTCAGGAAAGCCCTGCATCAGGGTTATGTTCTTTCACTGTATCTTTTCAATCTGTATTCTGAGCAAATAACCTGAGAAGCTGGATTCTACCTAGAAGAACAAGGTATCATAATTGGAGAACCACTCATTAATAACCTGCACTACACAGACAACACCACCTTTCTCGCTGGAAGTGAAGAAGATTTGAAACACTTACTGAAGGAGGTCAATGACCACAGCTTTCAGTATGGATTGCACCTCAACACCAAAAAAACAAAATCCTCACAACTGGACCAGTAAGCAACATTGTCATAGATGGAGAAAGGATTGCGGTTGCCAAGGATTTCATTTTTTATAAGGGTTCACAATCAATGCTCACGGAAGCAGTAGTCAAGAAACCAAAAGACTCACTGCATTGAGAAAATCTGCTGCAAAGGGTCTCTTTAAAAGTACTGAAAAGTAAAGATGTCACCTTGAAGATTAAAGTGCACCTGACCCAAACCACAGTATTCTCAATCACATCATATGCACACAGAAGCTGGACAACGAACAGAGAAGACAGAAGAAGGACTGATGCCTTTAAGTTGTTGTGTTGGAGGAGACTGTTGAAAGCACCATGGACCACCAAAAGAACAAACAGATCTGTTCTGGAAAAAGTACAACCAGAGTGTTCCTCAGAAGCAAAGACAGCAAGACTGCATCTTATACTTTGGACATGTTGTCAGGAAGGATCAGTCCCTGGAGAAAGACATCATGCTTGGTACAGTGGAGGGTCAGCAAAAAAGAGGAAGACCCTCCACAACACGGATTGACACAGTGGCTGCAACCATGGGCTTAAGCATAAAAATGATTGTGGGCACGGCACAAGACCAGGTGCTGTTGTACACTGGGTTGCAATGAGTCAGAACTGACTCGATGGCACCTAACAACAACAAAAACTGCCATGATATTAGCAGAGGCAAGATTAGATGTAGTTACACTCCTGAGGCAGGACACAGTCTACAGGATCAAGTTGTTCTTTTGAAATATAAAAGAGAAAGCGGAGCAGAGAAGAGAAGGACCTTATCATCAATGAAAGAAGAGCCAGGAATAAGAGTATCCTTTGGACCCCAGGTCCTTGTACTGAGAAGGTCCTGGACCAGGGGAAGACTGATGACAATGATCTTCCTCCAGAGCTAACAAAGACAGAAAAACTTCCCTTGGAGCCGGAGCCCTGAATTCATACTTCCAGCCTCAGGAACTGTGAGAGAATACATCCGGTTGTTAAAAGCCATCCACTTATGGTATCCTTCAACATATCAGGAATTCTCACCTAATGACCACGAACCCAGAGACCAGCACAAAGATGGCCCCATACCTTTAGTTAATACTGCAAACGAAGCTTAACTCAAGTTAGAAAACAGACTTAGAAAAGACACAACATCCCAAATCATATATGCAATACATATGCATGCACATGCACGTGCACACACACACACATACACACATGCCTTTCAAGTTGTGGTGCTGGTGAAGAATACTGAATACACCATGGACTGTCAAAAGAACAACTATGTCTCAAACAAAGTACAGCCAGAATGCTCCTTAGAAAGGAGGATGATGAGACTCTGTTTCATGTATTTTGGGCATGGTATCAAGAAGGACCAGTCCCTGGAGAAGAAATCTGCGCTTGATGAAGTGCAAGATCAGTGAAAAAGAGGAAGACCCTCACAAGATGGACCGACACAGTGGCTGCAGCCATGGGCTCAAGCACAACAGCGATTACAAGGATGATGCAGGCCTGGACGGTGTTTCCCTCTACTATACATAAAGTTGCTTCAGTGGACACTGACTCAGTGGCACCTAACAGCAACAACAAACACTACAAGAAGCAGTGAAATAGCATGCAAGCGTAGGAACTTTTTAAAGAACTACTAAACATGACATGTAGCCCTATAGGCACAGTGGTTAAGAGCTATGACTGCTAGTCAAAAGGTTAACAGTTTGAATCCACTAGCCACTCACTGAACACTGTATGAGGCAACTGTACTCTGTCACATAGGGTCACCATGATTTAGAATCAACTTGATGGCAATGGAAACATGATATAAAAATTCATCATCAACTGACTGATGGAAACCCTTGTGGTGTAGTGGTTAAGTGCTATGGCTGCAAACCCAAAGTCCACAGTTCAAATCCACCAGGTGCTCTCTGGAAACTGTGTGCCAGTTGTACTCCATCCTATAGAGTTGTTATGAGTTGGAATCGACTTGAAGGGAATGGGTTTAGTGGTTTGTTTTTTTTTTTTTTTTTTTGGTAAATGATTGATGCTACACCACAGATGAACTTTAAGCAAAGTACATTAAATGGCAGTTAGAAAGGATCACGTTGTAAGACTGTTTATATAAAATAAGAATGAGCAAATCTATATAGACAGACAGTAGATTTGTGGCTGTCATATGCGGCAAGGAAGAAGAGAACAGAGAGTGAGCGCTAATGGGACATCAGATTTCTTTTCCAAGTAATGAAATGATCTGAAATTAGATAGTTAGAGTCACTACACAAGTGTGTGAATATACCTAAAATCACAGGGCTGTACACTTTGAAAGGGTGAGCTTTGTGCTATATAAATCATATCTGAGAGTCCCTGGGTGACACAAATGTTTAAGCCTGACTTCTAGCCAAACTGTTCGTGGTCCATACCCACCCTTCAAAAGAACCTACAAAGACAGGCTTGATGATCTGCTTCTGAAAGGTCAGTGTCTTCAAAACCCTATGGAACACAGTTCTACTGTGCACACATGGGCTCACACCCTCAGTCAAGAGTGAGAACTAATTTGAGGCAACTAGCAACCACCCCACTTGGTAGGAGGAATATACAGCTCAACTTTTTTTAACTTTATGACCAATTTGGTAGTTTTACCTTGAAAAAAATGGTAGTAAGAATTTCACTTCGTACTTTCGTTTTCTTAAGCTAATCAAAACTAAAGGTTGCAAACTGATCCCCTAAACGCCTCCTTTTAAAACCACAGCATTAATTGTATTTAATTTTTATAAACAGGTATTTTGCATTAAGAATCCAGATTGCTAGATCCCTTTTAAAAAAAAACAGAGTTCTAAAAACACTAGGCATGCCTGCACAGTTAAGAACATCCTAGAGCTAAGCAGCACATAACATGTGCTCCCATGTGCTGTGACTCCTCAACATCACTTCTGAATCTTACTGTCCCTATCAAAACCCAAACTAAGCCTACTGCCGCTGAGTCGATTCCAACTCACAGCAATCCTGTGGACAGAGTAAACCACCCCATAGAGTTTCCAAGGAGCGCCCAGTGAATCTGAACTACCAGTCTTCTGGTTAGCAGACACAGCACTTAATCACTATCCCACCTGAGTTTCCACAGTCCCTATAGACACTTGGTAAGGCAGAGGGTCAGTGAAAAAGAGGAAGACATTAATGAGATGGACTGACACAGTGGCTGCAACAAGAGCTTCAAGCATAATTACAACTGTGGGCACGGTGCCGTACCAAACAGTGTTTCATTCTGTTGTACATAAGGTCACCATGCATCACAACCATCTCAACAGCACCTAGCACGACAACAACACAGACATGTGAGTTTGTGATTCCTGATCTAAAAAAACATTTTCTTTCTTATTATAATGATTCACTACTAATTAATCATGCATAATTACATTTGCATTAACTACAAAAAGAAAAATAATGACAGTAACATCTGTTGAATAGCCCTGCAATTGTTACAGATTCATCCTGCATAAAATACAGTGAAATAACTTGGGGCAAAAGTTCATGTTTCTAGTCCTACAAAGAGTAAGAAAAATTACTTTGGTTTAAAAAGCCAAAATTATTTTCACCAATTAATACAGGGTAGTAACAACTTCCACATGATTAGGTATTCACATAAAATGAAGGAAAGAGCTCTCATTCAGATTAGAGATTGCTTATTTGATCATACTGCTTTATTCCCACATATATCAACCATCTATAACTCTTCTGATGCTGAAATGCATGATGAAACATGACTCCTACCCATTTGTAGCTTCTACACATTAGGCTATATTTTGCAAAGCTAGAAGAAACCAAAATACAAGATGAATACAGAAAGAACCTAGAAAAGTAGGTTCTAGTACTTCCAGCCTCAAGTGTAAATGAAGCTGAATTGTTTTCTGTATTAACTGCACTTTACCTGTTATTCTTTGAGCTAAATGCTATGTCAAGTATCTTCTAGATTTATAACTTCTGTGTACTTTCTCAGACCCCTTCCTGCTTGCCTCCAAGTAAAATAATTCATCTTAGCTGAGCTGCTTTTTCGATAGCGCAGAAACATTACAATAGTCTTTACATTCAATTTCACTTTTACCATCACTTCTATTTGTAAAGTGTCACCACAAAGAACTTCTAAAAGTAACTATTCCTTTTAAACTAGGTAAAATTAAACTCATTTCTCAGTATCTTCCAAAAAGGAGACCAGATAAGCTAACTGCTTAGTGATTTAGAGGTAAACTTCAATGCCCTTTTAGCCCCTCTAAGCCATACCATTTTATTAACTTATCCAAGTGCCCTCAAGTTCACAGGTGACGTTTTAAACATCAACATTACCCCGTAGTATTATTAGATATCATATAGCACCCGAGCAGCACCACAATCACTTCATAATTGCAATTTCCAAATGCTGTACACAAAGGCGCAACTAGATTTTCTGACCAACTGATAACACAATTCTTTTTGTTTAAACTTGACAGTGAATAAAATAGTGTGCTCTGCCCTAAAGCTCACCAATCCCTAACATACACAATAAATCACACATAATAACTTTTTCAAAAGTACAGGTCTAGCAACAAAGAAAGCAACACAAGCTAAGTGGTAAAAAAAATCAAGGAAAACCTAGAGCTCCAGTTTTACACCCGTGGAGTATACAATGAGAGAACTATGTAGGAACTGGATTCCAAAGAGAAACTAATTTGTTTTATGTTTCAATCGTATTCTTTAAGAATGTGTGCAAGAAAACTTCCTCTGACAGAAACGTTCTGTTAGCTGCTGTCTAACAAGATAGCGATCAGTCATGTGTGGCTCAATGATCACCTGAAACGTGGTTAGCAGTACCGAAAAAGTTCGTTTGGAAATTTATTTAATTTTAATTGCTTTAAATGTTAATTGCCAAAGGTGGCTTGTATCTGGTGGTACAGTGGTTAGTGGTTAGGAGAAGTGGCTGCCAACCAAAAGGATGACAGTTAGAATCCACTAGCTGCTCTGGGAAACCCTATGAGGCAGTTTGTACTCTGTCCTACAAGGTCTCTAACAGTAGGAATCGACTTCACAGAAAGAGGGCCCCACACCAGTCAGCGGCTATACTGGACAGCAGAGTCCTACAACTGGAAATAAAAAGCATAAACTTGACTAAACAGTTTTTCCAAAGTACCATATAGATCCTTTCTACTACCAAATGATACACAGCTTCAGCCATCAGCCTAAACACAAAATACAATTCACTTAGGAAATAAGAATTCATAATACTACTTACATTCAGAATGCAAGGCACAACATTCACTAAGGAACAGTACTAACACGCACATCTCAAGTTTTCCCCACTGATTTTGCAAAACAGATACTGACTGAGGGAATAATTTCCCAATGCATGCAAAGTACTCTTCCTTCAAATCTGTTCAACATCTTCTGATCCAAAAAAAGAGGACGAGGGTAAAAATAAGTTCTCAGCACTAATAAGCTTCCTACGACTTGGTAAATTTCACGTTTCCTCTTCTTTAAGGAAAGATACAAACGTCTGCAAGCCTCTGCATCGCCGGAAAGCCCGGTTAACTGTGTTTTAGGCGAACGAATCATTCTGATACCGTTGAGATTCCGTTCCTAGACACAAAGTATTTTCACAGGCCAAGAAGTCGCCGAGTCCTTCAGGGCACTTCGGGTACTCTATGACCAGCTTTTCCCAAGTCAAGAGAAGTAACCAAGATGCTGCACAAAACGGCAAAAGAAAACAAGTCTGGCAACTTGCACACTGAATAACTGGCACCTATGCAGAATCAACAGCTCTGAACCAGGAGAGAATGTGCCTCGAACTACCCGGCGAAGCAAATAAGCAAGGTCGTGACCCTCGGTCACGGCCGACAGCGCCGCTCCCGCCCGCCAGCAGGAAGCCACCTGTTAGGCCCGAGCCTCACCTGGCAGGCGAGAGGCGGCGCAGCCCGACAGCGCGTCGGGCTGGAAGGCGGCGAGCGCGAGACCCGCCCCTTCCCCGAGACTGCAGCCCGAGGCGGCAGCAGCAGGACCCCGGCGGCACGTGGGCTCTACCCGGGGCCCGGACAGCACTGACAGGCGAGGCGCCTACCGCCCGCAGCTCCTCATCCCCGCGGTGGGATCCCCTCCTCCCGCGCACCGACCCCGCCTGCAGGCCCCCAGGCGGCCCACGCCGCCTGCCCGCCCTACCTCCCTTCCTCCTCAGTCGGACTGCCGCGCTCCATCGCCCCTCACCTACCTGGTCGCGGAGTTTGAGGAACGCCATGGCGGTCGCCTCCGCGCCCACTCCAGCCTCCGCTGACGCCCCGGTCCGCCGTTCCCGCCCCGGTGGCCTCAGAAGCTGCCCGGGGCCGGCGACTCGGCGGCCGGCTGAGCTGGGGAGTCCGCGGGCAGGGGGCGGCACCGCCTCCCGAGCCGCCCGCAGCCACCGAGAGGTGAGGAGCCCGGCCGGTCCCGCCTCCTCCTCTGAGGACTCCACGCCCTCTTCCTTCCTTTCTTTCTCTTTCTCTCGTTTGCCACCACACGCTGCCCGAGCCGCTGCCGCCGCCGCCGCCTCTGCCGCCTCCTCCCCCTTACGCCCCCTTCCCGAAATACCCTGGCAGCCCCCGTAGCTGCGCCGCTCCAGCCCGCGGCAGCGGCGGCATCCAAACTCCACTCCACAATATTGCCACCACCGCCCGCCGCGATTGGCCGCCACGCGGGGGAGAGGCCAGAGTAAGCTGAGCGCCCATTGGCTATTCCTTAGCGCTCGCTCGTGCCCCCCCACCCCCGCCTCCCGGAGGGAGAGGGGGCGGGGAGGAGGAAGCCGCGCTGGGTGGGCGCGGAGCTGGGCTCTTGTGGGCGGGGGAGTCAGGAACGTGGCGGAGCCGTGGGAGGGACGGCCAGGTGTCCCCGGCTCCTGGGCGCTCGGCCCAGCGCGGTGGGCGGAGCCGGGGACATAAAGAGACGGGGTTGGGGGTAACGGCCCGCGGTACACACGTGGACGTGAAGTGCAGAGGCACCTGCGAGCCTTGGGAGGATGGAGTTGGGTGAGGGCAGGAAGGAGTGGGCAGCCCTGAGAGGTGGAAACCTGGGGACTGCTGCCTTTTCCATAGCGGCGGGGGATGGGAGGGATGAGCTGCACGCGCTCGTGGAGGAAGAGAGAGGACGCGCGGCTGGGCTTGGGGAGGGGGGAAGGAGCCGTGGGAGTGGGGCTGAGAGGTGGTAAGCTGGGGGCTGCTGCCCACGCAGGGGTGATGAGCAGGGCTAGTGGGAGGGGGGGAAGGCCAACTGCCTGCTACTTGCATATGGAGGTAAAATGAAGATCTTTCAACCCCCTTCCCTGCAAAGGCCCAGGGATTTGGGAAGGATAGTGGAGGCACTGAAAGGGTGTTAGGTGACGGCTTGGGGGCTGCATTCGTGGGGGAGGGGGACAATGCTTGCTGTCCAGAAGGAAGGGAGGGGTCTTCGCAGCCAAACAGGTTGTGGACGCCTGAGCTTTTCTTTGCCTGCATCCCCAATCCTTAGCAAGGCTGTGGTTCCTCTCTCGAAAACTGCGCCCCCTGCCAGGCTTGCTTTTTTTTTTTTCCCCATCCTCTTAAGCATCTGAAGGGGTTTGCTTCCCACTTGAGAGAAATCTATTAAAAAATACAAAAATGATGTGCAGGATTTCTAATAAGTATCATCCTTGGAGAAGAGGAATGACTCCCTCACCCTGCCACACACATACACCCACGCTACCCCACAGCTCTGTGAAATGGCTTTCTTTCTTAGGCAGCCACACACTTACCATTCCAGGATTGTGTGGGAGAAGACTGTGGGGTGCCTGTGTCTGTCCTCCCGGGCGGCTCAAGCCCCTGGATCATAAGAGGTGCAGATGGTTTGAACGCAGTGTGTGATGTCAGACTTGGTTTTAAAAAGTCCTGTTTTCCCAAAATCAGTTGTATCTCTTGGGCTACACTTTATATTTAGAAGATCGATTTGAGTGTAAGGGCAGACTGAAAGCCGGAAAAGACCTCTGCCAGGCTTGTCAATTTATAATAATGCTTATAACAAAAAGCTTATCTTTACCACCTAAAAAAATAAAATGAAAATATCAGAATCCGCAAGATCAAAAGCGATGCTGATTAATAGTACAAGCCTTTCAATGTTCCTTGACATATCCATCGTTTGATTCTATAAAAACAATTTCTATCTAAAATTACACCCGTAAATCACATTTTCTACTTAGATTGGAGACTCTCAGAACAAAATTAAAAAGGAAGTCCAGTTGTTCTTGCTTTGTAATATCTTAAGTGCGTCACTCTTTTCCCTTGATTACCTCCAACAGATGAAACAGGAATACCGTTTGGTACCCATCCTTACCTGTTTAGTGAAGTTGAATGAGCTAGGGTTGTGAAATTATTTGAGTTTCTCAAAACAAAGATGTGATAATGTTAGTACTCCAGAATTACAAGTCACCTTTGCAATTACCCATGTGCAGTGTTCGATACAGAGTTCTACCTTAGTCAAGGGACTAAACTTCATGCATGCATGGACATGTTAACGACTGTGGATATCTAACCAGAAGTTGGTAAATTCCCCCCAGTCATCTCTGCTTTAAAGTTCTAGACTTCAAAGGACAGTGGGAACTTGATTAAGAACATGGTGAAGGTTAACTTTTGAGAGTACCAAAGTACTTTAGAGAATGTGAATTTAAATTATGGACCAAGTATGCATTTCTGCAGGTTTTTTTTTTTATCAATCTACTAAAATTTTTCAGGGCTCTTCTGAACTTTTCTAATTACCAGTAATTGATGAATATGTTTTATGATGCACCAAATCTCACAACTTTACAAAGAGTAGACACCAAGCTCTACTGCTACAGAATGTTTAATACCTAGCTGGGTTCTCACTCCTTCCTGACACTGAACATTTAACGTCTCTGCATCTCAATTTCACCATTTGTAAAAACGAAACTCAACATTACCCGGCCTGCTCATCTCACAGAATCAAATTTGATGGCATGGAAGGCTGTGGGAACTCTGAAAGGCCATTCAGATTTCATGTTATGATTACAACAAGTACATTTCCATAGCTGGCAAGAGGGTGATAACCATTTGTTATGAAAAACAGGAATAAAAAATGTAACAAATTGAGTGATAAAATTCATTTTCAAATTCTGATATTTTAAAAATGTTTTATAAGTTTACTCCTGCTTATCATAAAATATTCAAATATTGAAGAAACATAAGAAATGTATAGTATTGACAAAAATTAGTTGGACTCCTGCTCTGAAGAGGAAATTACCAAGTGAATGCCATATGCATTAGCTCCCGAAACGATAAAATATTTGGGAATAAATCTAAGTAGAGACATAAACTACATGACACTAGTGCATAAAGACCAAGAAACTTACATAAGTGGAAAAACATGCCTCGCTGATGGATAGAAAGACTCATCATTGTGCAAATGTGAATTCTATCCAGAGTGATTTACAGATATAATACAATCCCAATCTGAACTCTAACAACATTTTAATGAGATGGAGAAGCAAATCTTCATACGGAAACAAAACAAAACAAAACATATGGAAAGGGAAGAAGCCCCAAATAAGCAAAGGATTACTAAAGAACAACTAAATGAGAAACCTTGCAAAACCTACCCATTTCACTATCATGGTACTCACAACATCTTACTACTGGTACAACAACAGATACATAGAGCAATGGAACAGAACTGAGAATCTAGACATAGAATTATCCACCTATGAGCAGCTGATATTTGACAAAGGCTCTGCGTCTGTTACATGGGGAAATGACAACCTCTTTAACAAATGGTGCTGGCATAACTGGATAGCCCATCTGCAAAAAAAAACAAAACCCACATCTTGCACTGTGTACAAAAACTAACTCAAAATAAATCAAAGACCAAAATATAAAATCTAAAATGATAAAAATCATGGGGAAAAAAATAGGAACAATGTTAGGAGCCCTAACACATGGCATAAATAGAATACAAACCATAGCTAACAATGCACAAACAACAGAAGAGAAACTAGATAACTGGGAACTCCTAAAAATTAAAACAGTTGTGCTCATCCAGACTTCACCAAAAGGGTAAAAATGCAACCTACAGACTGGGAAATGATTTTTGGCTACCATATCTGTGATCAGAGTCTACTCTGAAATCTATAAGATACTGTAAAACCTCAGCAACAAAAAGACAACCCCATTAAGAAATAAGCAAAGGATATGAGCAAGCACTTCACCAGAGACATTCAGGCTGCTAACATGCACAGGAGGACATGCTCACCAACGTTAGTCATTAGAGAAATGCATATCAAAAGTATAATGAGTTACCATCTCACCCCAAGCAGACTAGTTTTGATCCCCCCAAAAATGCAAAATAATGTGTAGGAGACGCTGTGGAGAGACTGCAACACTTCTGCTCTGCTACCTGGAACACTTCTGTTCTGCTGGTGAGAATGTATAACCACTTTGGAAATCTATGTGGTGCTTCCTTAAAAAATTAGAAATAAAAGTATCGTACCATCCAGCAATCTCACTCCTTGGAATAGATCCTAGAAAAATGAGAACCATCACACAAACAGATACATGAACAACCGTGTTAAACACTACACTATTCACAATACTCAAAAGATGGAGACAACCTAGGTAACCCTCAATAGATGGATGGATAAAAAAATCATGGTGTGTACACACAGTGGACTACTACACAAGGGTAAAGCACAATGATGAATCCACGTAACATGGGTGAAACAAGTCACAGAAAAATGTTGTATGAGACCACAATTATAAGAACCAGGAAAAACTTCAAACAGAAGAAGGCATTGTTTGATGGTTATAAGGGTGAGGAGGAAGGGAGAGGAGAAGTCTCTGACTAGATGGTAAAAAAGAATTATCTTAGGTGGAGGGAAGGATGAGACACAATACAGGAGAAGTCAATTTGGATTACATCAAAAGCTAGGAAGTTTCCTGAATACAACCAAACACTTCAAGGGACAGAGTAGCAGGGGTGGGGGGCTGGAGACCATGGTTACAGGGAACATCTGGGTCAGTTGGCATAACAAAGTTGATTAAGAAAATGTTGTGCGTCCCACTTTGGTGATTGGCATCTGGGGTCTTGAAAGCTAGTGAGTGATCGTCTAAGATACATCCATTGGTCCCAATGTATTTGGAGCAAAGGAGAATGAAGAACACCAAAGACACAAGGAAAATACTAGCCCAAGAGACAAAAAAGTCATGTAAATAGAGACTCCATTAGCCTGAGACAAGAATAACTAGATGGTACCCAGCTACCACCAATAACTGCTCTGACAGGAAACACAACAGAGGGTCCCTGGTGGAGCAAGAGAAAACTGTGATGCAGAACTCAAATTCACATAAAAAGATGACACTTAATGGTTTTCACTGATTCCTGAAGACATAATACACAGATTCTCTGCTAACCCAAAGCTAAAACCATTCCCAAAGGCAATTCTTCGAACATGGACTAGAGTACAATGTAAAACAAAATAATACTTGTGAAGAGTATTCTTCTTAGTTTAAGTAGATAGGTGAGATGAAATGGGAAGCTCCTGTCTGGAGGCAGGATGACAAGGCAGAGAGGGATAGGAGCTGATTGATGGACACTAAAAAACAATGGCTGTAAGGAAGGAGGGTGCTTTCACATTACAGGAATTGAAGCTAGGGTCCCACAGCAACAGGTGTATAAATTTTGGTGTAATAAATCAACTTGAACTATAAACTTTTACCTAAAGCACAAAAAATAAATTTTGGAAAGAAATGTATATTGCTAAAAGTCTATCACCAAAGCCAGTTAAACTAGGAACTTAACAACCTCATCTCCCTCTTTCTTTCTTCAGGTCACTTTCATTCTCTTTAACTACAGTCAAGACCTCCACTAATGCATTTTAAGTACTCTGCATTGATAAAGGGAAAAAGCTAATATTCCTGACCTCAAATTTGAAGGGGAGCCTTGGTGGTGCAGTGGTTAAGTGTCAGGCTGCTAACTGAAAGGTCCAGGGTTCTAACCCACCAGCCACCACATGAGAGAAACGAGTGATTGATTGGTTGGGCTAGGGTCATGTGACCATACCTCAGCCAACCACTACACCCAAAGAAGCAAAGTCTCAGAATTGACAGCCAGAAGGCATGTCTAAAATGGTAGAAGGACAGGTTGCTGTGAGCTGGATAGCCACTCCAGATTTTCTGTCCTATACTACTACATAAGGATCCCTGGTAGCACAGTGGTTAAGGGTTTGGCAGCTACCGTAAAGATCAGCAGTTTGAACTCACAACCCCCCAGGGGAGAAAGATGTAGGAATCTGCTTCTGTAAAGATTACAGCCTCAGAAACCCTCAGGGCAGTTCCACTCTGTCCTATGGGGTGTCTAGGAATCAGAGTCTACTGGACAGCAGTTGGTTTTTGGATACTACTACAGATCAGGTAATTGTTCTGCACTGTCTAATCTTTATCTCAATTCAGTTTTCAGTAGCTTCAGAAGTGTGCCTAGAGGTACCAGTTAGTAAATGACAGCCCTGAATTCATGAGGGCCTTAGAAGCCAAGAAGAGTAGCTAATATTGTAGGAAATAAGCAACTACTGGTGGCTTTCAGTCAAATAATCCCAAACATTGCTATTAAGTATAGTCAAGTCAGCTCCAGTTATATGTACAAGAGAATGAAACACTGCCCAGTCATGCACCATCTTTACAATTGTTGCTGCGCTTAAGCCCACCATTGATGCCACTATGTCAACCCATCTTGCTAAGGGTCTTCCTATTTTTCACTGACCTTCTACCTGTCTTATAAAAATAAGCTTTATAAAGAGTCTGAAATACGTGGAAAATGTATATATTAGACTGCCAAAGCTGCAAAGAAAAACAAGGAGATAAAAAAAGTTGAAAATAAATTCAGAGGTGTAAAAGATAACATTTGAATATATAATCATCCAAAAGAGTTTCAGTAGAAAAGAAAATAGAAAATGAAAAAGAAGACCTGTTCATAGAAATCATGGCTGAGAATTTTTCTGACTTGAAGAGAAGCATGAGTCATCAGATCAAACCTACAAACTAAGTCTCAGGCAGAATAAATTATAATAAAATATTAAAAATTACCACTGGAAAAAAGTCGGATTACTCTAAAAGGAATGACAAGGATGTGTTATCAGACTTGTCAGAAAAACTAGGTGACAGAAGATGGAAAATATCCTCAGAGTATTGAGAAACCAGAACTGAGAAACTAAATTTCATACCTAGCTCAGCTGTTTTTCAAGAGGAAGGACAAAACAAAGACATTTTCACATTAAGGACTCACAATCCCTCATTGAAAGAGATGTTGTTGTTGTTATTAGGTACTGTTTAGTCTGTTCCAACTCATGGCAGCCCTGTACACAACAGAACGAAACACTGCACAGTCTTGCGGCATGTCCACAATCGTTTTTAAGCCCGTTGTTGCGGCTGCTGTGTCAGTCCATCTTGCTGAGGGTCTTATTCTTTTTCAGTGACCCTCCGCTCTACCAACCATGATGTCCTCCAGGGATTGATCCTTCCTGACAACATGTCCAAAGTATGTAAGACACGGTCTTGCCATCTTTGCTTCCAAGGAGCGCTCTGGTTGTACTTCTTCCAGAACAGATCTGTTCTTTTGGTCACCCATGGTACATTCAACATTCTTCTCCAACACCACAATTCAGAGGCATCAGTTCTTCTTCTGTCTTGTTTGTTCACTGTCCAGCTTTCACGTGCGTATGATGTGATTGAAAATACCATGGCTTGGGGCAGGTGCACTTTAGTTTTCAAGGTGACATCTTTACTTTTCAAAGCTTTAAAGAGATCCTTTGCAGCAGAGTTTTCCAATGCAGTGCGTCTTTGGCTTTCTCAGCTACTGCTTCTCTGGGTGTTGATTGTGGATCCAAGTAAAATGAAATCCTTGACAACCTCAGTCCTTTCTCCATTTATGACAATGCTGCTTACTGGTCCAGTTGTGAGGAGTTTTGTTTACTCGGTGTTAAGGTGCAATCCATACTGGAGGCTGTGGTCCTTGATTTTCATCAGTACGTGTTTCAAATCTTCTTCACTTCCAGCAAGTAAGGTGCTGTTGTTTGCATAACACAGGTTGTTAATGAGTCATCCTCCAATCCTGATGGCTTATTCTTCTTTGTAGAATCCAGCTTTTCAGATTATTTGCTCAGAATGCAGATTGAAAGGTATGGTGAGAGGATACAACCCTGACGCTCACCTTTCCAGATTTTAAACCATGCAATGTCCCCTTGTTCTGTTCACATGACTGCCTCTTGATCTGTGTACAGATTCCTTAAAACAAAAATGAGGTGTTCTGGAGTTTCCATTCTCTGCAATGCTAACCATAATTTATTATGATCCAC
Source organism: Heterohyrax brucei (assembly GCA_028571685.1). NCBI lineage: Eukaryota > Metazoa > Chordata > Mammalia > Hyracoidea > Procaviidae > Heterohyrax > Heterohyrax brucei. The sequence continues at coordinate 24,184,634 of CM053149.1, read as the reverse complement.
ACAGTCGAATACCTTTGCATAGACAATAAAACACAGGTAAACATCTTTCTGGTATTCTCTGCTTTCAGCCAAGATCCATCTGACATCAGCAGTGATATCCCTGGTTCCATATCCTCTTCTGAATCCAGCTTGAATTAACGGAAATAGGACATACTTAAACCAGAAGAAAAAACTGAACCCCAAGGGAACAAGTGAGATAGGAGAAGAAAAGGTAAGCAAACAAGTCAGCAAATACCCTAGTTAATCTAAGTATTATTTTTCCTTAAGTGCTAATATGTTAAAATGTAAAAACAAGGTAAAAGTAAAGTATTAGCTTTTAAAAGTGTGGTAGATGATAGCAGGAAGGAGTTCTGAATTAAAATGTTCTAGACTCTTTTTGGAAAACCTGGTGGCATAGTAGTTAAGTTCTATATCTGCTGACCAAAAGATTGGAAGTTCAAATCCACCAGATGCTCCTTGGAAACTGTATGGAACAGTTCTACTCTGTCTGTAGGGTTGCTGTGAGTCGGAATCGACTTGACAGCAGTGGGTTTTTTTTTTTTATTTTTTTGGTAGACTCTTTTTATTCAGATGAAGGAGTGAAATATTTCTTAACTCTAGATTTTAACAAGTTATTATAGAAAAGGTTCTTTGTTGCAATTAACAGAATCCGTGCAAAAGTTTCTTAAAATTCTATTCAGCAGCTCTCAGAGTCATTGGGATGGCTGGGGGAAAAGAAAAAAAGTGTTTGGCTAAGTTTCTAGAAGTACCCTAAACCCAGCAACAGAACAAGTATGATAAAGAAACAGCTATTGCTTCCATGGGACATCAAATGCCAGGAACTCAACTTCTCATTTGCTCCTGCTGTCAGCATCAGTGTCAGTTCTGCATCAGGAACTTGATCTTGCAACTGCTGCCACCTCTGTAAGCTGGATTCCTCTGCCTCTACCAGGAAAATGGAAGCTAAAGGCATGGTCTGCATAGCTTACATTACTTACTCTCGTAAGTACTTCTGCCTAGCAGAGCCTCAGTTCCAGGCCTGCAGCCTAGCTGCAAGGGAGGCAGATAATTTGTGTTCTGACTTCTATATTAGAGAGCCAAAAAGCCAAGTGCCATCGAGTCAGATCCGACTCATGGCAGTATGATCAATAACCCAAGTACAGAAAGGCTATTGGAACAATTATGGCGCTACTGAATATGATGAGACTTCAATACCCAATGCTACTGTTAATGGCTATTGAGTCAGCCTCTCTCTCACAGCAACCCCAAGTGTTAAACACTGGAACTGTTCCATAAGGTTTTTTTGGTTATAATTTTTTCTCTTTAAAAATATTTTATTGTACCTTAAGTGCAAGTTTGCAATGCAAGTCAATTGCCCAGGTAAGACCCTGCGCCCACACCATCATGCAACTCTAGCTGCTGTTCCTACCCTGTGACAGCATGCTCAGATCCATGCTGTACTTCTTGTATCCAACTCCTCTCCTGCTCCATCCTCTCATCTTGCCTCTGGATAGAAGCTTCTCAGACAGCTTCATTTTTATATTTAAGCCAGAAAGCGTGCTCTTTGCCAGCATCATTTATGTCTTCTAGTCCAGTCCAATCTTTGTTTAAAGAGTTAGCTTCAGGACAAGTTTCAGCTGTGGGGTAACAGAAAATTCAGAGACCATGTCCTCAGGGGACTCTCCAGCATCATGGACCATCCAGTGAGGTCTTTAATAGAGTCCTAATTCTGCAGACCAATTTTCCTCCTGTTACTTCAGGGACTCGATATTGTGTTCCCTATGAGGGCAGTCATTGGTGGTGGCCACACATAGCCATGTACCATCTAGTTCTTCTGGTCTCATGCTGATAAAGTCCCTGGATCATATGGTACCTTCTGTCTTCTGAGCTCATATTTTCCTCATTTCTTTGATTTCCTTCATTCTCCTCTGCTCCAGGTGGATTGGGACCAATTGATGCTACTTAGATGGCCACTTGCAAGCTTTTAAGACTCAGATGCCACTCACCAAAGTTGTATGAACAACAATTTCTTAAAAAAACTTAGTTATGCCAGTTGACCTAGATGTCCCCTGAAACCATGTGCCCAGGCCTCTTGCCCATGCTACTGTGTCCTTCAAAATGGTGGGTTGTATTTAAGAAACTTCTTATCTTTTGGTATAGTCCAGCTGTGCTAACCTCCCTTCTGCAGCATGCTGTCACTGCCTTCGCCTAACTCTTGGCTGTAATCTTTATGTAACTGTATCGCCAGCCCTTTCTTCCACAGAGCCACTGAATGAGTTAGGTTAGCAAACTGTTTCTGCCCCTCAGGAACGTTGTATTACAGATATGCATGTTAAATTCCTAAGAGTATTCACCAAAGTAAGAAAAATGGAATGTATAGTTTCCAGATCTATTCAGAAGGGGGAAAAAATGACAGAGAGAAACTTCAGTTCATTGATTAGCAGATAAAAAGAAAAATAGAAGCAAGTTAAAAGCATGGGAAATAGGGAAATCCAAACAACATTGTAGAAAGAAATCCCAGTATATTAATCATAATAAGTATGAACAAATCAGACCTCTCTATTAAAGAAAAAAAAATTCAGAGATGAATTAAAACAAAAATCCACCTATGTATGTAGTTATACTGCCAAAAAGTTTTGGGGAAAAGGGTTTAAAAAAATTTAAAGAAAATACTAACCAAGCGATTATTATGTAAGTAACATTAATATCACACATGAGAATTACAGTAAGAATGGTTGATAAGAATAAAGAGATGGTAAAAAGTAATTAAAAAAGAAAAAGTCATGAAGAAAACACACAGTCTTGAACTTGTCTTCACTCACCCACCTAAACATGATAGGGGACATAAAATGCCAAAAGGCATCTGAATGAAAGTAAAAGAGCTGAACTAATGCTAAGGTCCAGTATAAACTTTCACACAGATTTAAACCCTGTTGCTTAGGAAACAACCCTGTCATTTAGGAGATTCTTTTCATTGTGGTCAGAGTAAGAATGTGGATACTGTGTGTCCTGGGGTCTGTAACCAAACCTTATTGAAACTATTTATTAGATCTCCCTAGAAAATCATGCTGTGCGTGAGGTAATGTTTAGCAGTCTGTTCCTCACGGTATGTGTTATGCCAGCACCGTGTCATCATTATGAGATGGTCGTGAGAACTCCCCCACAAACACATACCTTGCAATTATGTCCTTCAGCCAGTATATTCCAGCTCTATTAATATAACCAGTAATATTAAGAATCATGCTTCGCTTTACCCCACCTTTGATGATTTCAGTCTCTGTAAACCAATCAGAATATTGTGTTTTGTAGTCCCTCCTATGTCATCTAATTATATGGGATTCCCCTGCCTTGGACTGTGAGCTTCAGACTCTGAGGTGTTCACAATCTACATTTGAATGACATAATTGCCTTCAATAAATGTCTTTTAATTTACTTTAATAAAGTTGGAGAATCTTTTCTCTACAACAAGCAAAATCTGGTGAAACTGCTTGATGATACTGGCAAATCCACCTTCAAAACTAACAGACAAGCAGACAAAAGGCTTGAATACCATAAAACCAGTAAGTTTGATATTAGCATATACGTAATATCAACAGTAAACACTTGTCCACATCACTCCTCAAGACATGACGTCCAGACATATTACAGGTAAATTTTACCAAACTTACAAGAGAAACCATAACAACAACGAAACCCATTGCTGTCAAGTGGATTTCAACTCCTAATGACCTTATAGGACAGAGAAGAACTGCCCCACAAAGTTTCCAAGGAGTGCCTGGTAGATTTGAATCATCCTTTTAGATAATGGCTGTAACTCTTAACCACTACACCAGCAGGATTTCCACAAAGTAAATAGGAAGCTAAAAACAGTCCCAAGTGACAAAGGGTCTGCTGAGAAAGAACCAGAACAGCTGCTGGCCCTGGGACAGAAGGTCGTGGACTTCCTGCTCAGGACCATCATATGGACTATGTGATTTGCCAGCGGCTTCCATCCAGTGGCCATTAAGGGGTGACGGGTTCTACCGACTGAGGCAACCATCCTGACCCTAGCACAACATCATCATCCTGTGACGCCACTCCCGTGACCATGACCACACTGGTCATCGTGGTGAAGGTGGTGAGCAGGGACCTCCTGGTAAGAGAAATTCTAATCAAGAACATCTAGCCAGTTTCTGTGTCTGGATCAGACTTGTATAGGAAAACAGTGGAAGAGAGAGAGATAGTTGGAGATGAACAGGAAGTGGCTGCAGATAATGTTTTTCCAGAAGATACTGGCAAAAACAGGAACTGCCGATTATCTTGAAGCCAGGTATGTTCCTCCCTGGAGCTTGCATCCAACCTGTGATTTTTTTGTTGCTACTGTTGTTAGGTGCCGCAGATTCACTTCTGAGTGATGGCAACCATGTGTAGAATGAATGAAACATTCTTCCTCTACTGTGCCCACAGTCGTTGTCATGCTTGAGCCCGTAGTTGCAGCCACTGTGTCAATCTATTTTGCTGAGGGTCTTCTTGTTTGCTGACTGTCTACTTTACCAAGCATGATGTCTTTCTCCAGGGACTGATCCCACCTGAAAACATATTCTACGTATGTAACCTACAGTCTCACCAACCTTGCTCGTAAGGAACACTCTGGTTGTGCTTCTTCCGGGACAGATCTGTCTGTTCTTTTGGTAGTCCATGGCATATTCAATATTCTTCCCCAACACCACAGTTCAAAGGTGTCAATTATTCTGTCTTCCTTATTCATTGTCCAACTTTCACAGGCGTATGATGCAATTGAAAACACCATGGCTTGGGTCAGGCCCACCTTGGTCTTCAAAGTGACGTCTTTGCTTCTCAAGGCCTTAAAGAGGTCTTTGATAGCAGATTTGCCCAATTCAATGCATCTTTTAACTTCTTTACTGCTCCTTCCATGGATGTTGATTATGGATCCAGGTAAAATGAAATTTTTGACAACCTCAATCTTTTCTACACTTATCATGATCTTGCTTGTTAGTTCAGTTGTGAGAACTTTTGTTTCTTGATGTTGAGATGTAATCTGTACTGAAGACTGGTCTTCGATCTTCATTGGTATTTCAAACCCTCTTCACATTGAGCAAGCAAGGTTGTCTAATCTGTATAATGCAGGTTGTTAATAAATCTTCCCCCAATCCTGATAAGCCAGTCTTCATATAGTCGATCTTCTCAGATTATTTGCTTGACATACAGATTGAATAGTTATCGTAAAACAATATAACTCTGATGCATACCTTTCTTGACTTTAAACTATGCAGTGTCCCCTTGTTTTGTTTGAAAAGCTGCCTTCTGATCCATGTGCAGGTTTCTCATAAGTACAGTTACATGTTCTGGAATTCCCACTCTGTGTAATGTTATCTACAGTCTGTTACGATCCACACAGTTGAATGCCTTTGCACGGTCAGTGAAACACAGCTAAACATTTTTCCAGTATTCTCTTCTTACAATCAAGATCCATCTAACATCAGCAATGATATCCCTGGTTCCATGTCCTCTTCTGAATCTGGCCTGAATTTCTGGCATTTCCTTGTCTATATACTGCTGCTTTTGAATGATCTTGAGCAAAATTTTACTTGCATGTGATGTTAATGATATTGTTCAATAATTTACACACTTGGTTGGATCACCTTTCTTGGAAATAGGCATAATTACAGATCTCTTCCTGTCGGTTGGCCAGATAGCTGTCTTCCAAATTTCTTTTCATAGATGAGTGAGCACTTACAGCACTGATCCATTTATTGAAATGTCTCAGTTGATATCCCCTGAATTTCTGGAGCCTTGTTTTGGGCTATTGTCTTCAATGCAGCTTTGGCTTCTTCCTTCAGTACCATTGGTTACTGATCATATGCTACCTCTTGAAATGATTGAATAGTGACTGATTCTTTTTGGTATAATGACTCGTTGTCATTATACTTTCCATCTTCTTTTATGCTTCCTTCATCGTTTAGTATTTTACCCACAGAATCCTTCACTTGCGTGATGCAAGGCTTGAATTTTTTCTTCAGTTCTTTGAGTTTGAGAGATGTCAAACACCTTCTACCCGTTGGGTTTTCTATATCCAGTTCTTTGCATATGTCATTATAATAGTCTACTTTCTCAAGCTGATCTTTATCATCTTAATAATGTTCAGTTCTTTTACTTCGTCATGTCTTCATTTTTCTTTAGCTACTTGATGATCAAGAGCAAGTTTCAGTCTCTTCTGACAGCCATTTTGTTCTTTTCTTTCCTGTCTTTTTAATGACCTTTTGCTTTCTTCATGTATGATGTCCTCGATGTCCTTCCACAGTTCATGTGGTCTTTGGTCATTAGTGTTCAATGTGTCAAATCTACTCTTGAAATGCTCTCTAAACTCACGTGGGATATACTCAAGCTTGTGCTTTGGCTCTTGTGGACTTTTTTATGTTGGTGAAAAGATATTTGCAATGAAGAAGTCACTTGTCTTACAAAATTTTCTTATATCGACCCTGGCATCACTTCTACCATGAAGACTATATTTTTCAACTACTGATACTTTTTCTGTGTTCCCATCTTTGGCATTCCAATCACCAGTAATTATCAAGGCTGCATGTTTGATCAATTTCAAACAACAGAAGCTGGTAAAAGTCTTCAATTTCTTCATCTTTGCCCTTAGAGACTGGCATGCAAATTTGAATAATAGTCATATTATCTGGGCTTTCTTGTAGGAGTTTGGGTTTTATCTTATTACTGACAGGATAGTACTTCTAGATAGATCTTGCACTGTTCTTTTTGACAATGAATGCAACACCATTCCTCTTTCAGTCTGTTGTTTCTGGCATAGTAGACCATATGGTTGTCCAATTAAAAACGGCCAGTACTAGTCCATTTCAGCTCACTAATGCCCAGGATCTCAATGGTTATGTGTTCCATTGCATTTTTGATGATTTCCAATTTTTCTGGATTCATACTTCATAAATTCTATATTCTGATCATTAATGGATGTCTGCAGCTATTTCTTCTCATTTTGAGTCATGCCACATCAGAAAATGAAGATCCCAGAAGCTTTCCCTCATCCATGTCATTGGTTGTACTTCGAGGAGGCAGCTCTTCCCCAGTCATCTTTTGAGTGCCTTCCAACCTGGGGAGTACATTTTCTGGCATTACATCTGACAATATTCCATTGCTATTCACAAGGTTTTCACTGGCTAATTCTTTTTCAGAAGTAGACTGCTGGTTCCTTTTTCTAGTCTGTGTTATTCTGGAAGCTCATCAGAAACCTGTCTGTATAGTGACCCTGCTGGTCTCTGAATACCAGTGACACAGCTTCCAGCATCACAGCAACACACAAGCCCCTACAGTATGACAGACAGACAAACAGGTTGCAATAGTGAAGGATTTCGCAGGGAAAATATTTAACAACTCAGGAAGCATCAGAAGAAGATGGAAGGAATACATGGAGTCATTATACCCCAAAGAACTGGTCAACATTCAGCCATTTCAGTAGGTAGCAAATCTCAGGAACCAATGGTACTGAAGGAAAAAGTCGAGACTGCATTGATGCCATTGGCAAAAAAGCAAGGCTCCAGGAATTAGTGGAATATCAATTGAGATGTTTCAACAAAAGATGCAGTACTGGAAGTGCTCATATCATTTATGCCAAGAAATTTGAAAGACAGCTACCTGGCCAACTGACTGGAAAAAGATCCATATTTATGCCTATTCACAAGAAAAATGATCCAACCAAATGTGGAAATTATTGAACAATACCATTAATATCACCCAAAAGTGAAATTTTGCTAAGGATCATTCAGAAGTGACTGCAACAGTCAATTGACAGGGAACTAGAAGAAATTCAAACTGGATTCAGAAAAGGACAAGGAACCAGGGATATCATTGCTGATATCAGGTGGATCTCGGCTGAAAGCAGAGAATACTGGAAAAATGTTGAGCTGTGTTTCATTGTCTATGCAGAGGCTTTTTACTGTGTGAGTCATAACAAATTATGGATAACATTCTGGAGAATGGGAGTTCCAGAACACCTAATTGTGCTTATGAGAAATCTGCACACGGATCAAGAGGCAGTCTTGCAAAAAGAACAAGGGGACACTGCATGGTTTAAAGTCAGGAAAGGCATGCATCAGGGTTGTATCCTTTCACCATACCTTTTCAATATGTATGCTGAGCAAAAAATCCAAGAAGCTGGACTAGATGAAGAAGAACATGACATCAGGATTGGAGAAAGACTCATTAACAACCTGCATTATGCAGATGACACAACCTTGCTTGCCTAGAAGTGAAGAGGATTTGAAACACTGATGAAATCAAAGTCCACAGCCTTCAATATGCATTGTACCTCAACATCAAGGAAACAAAAATTCTCACAACTGGACCAGTAAGCAATGTCATGATAAATGGAGAAATGATTGAGGTTGTCAAGGATTTCACTTTGTTTGGTTCCTCAGACAATGACCATAGAAGCAGCAGTCAGGAAATCAAAAGACTCATTGTGTTGGCAAAATCTGCTGCAAAAGACCTTTTTAAAGTATTGAAAAGTAAACATGTCAGCTTGAAGCCTAAGGTTTGCTTGACCCAAGCCATGATATTGTCAATCATGTGATACTCATACAAACCTGGACAGTGAATCAGGAAGACAGAAGAAGAGTTGATGACTTTGAATTGTGGTGTTGGAGAAAAAAGTTGAATGTACTATGGACCACTAAAAGAACAAACAGGTCTGTTCTGGAAAAAGTACAACCAGAGTGCTCCCTGGAAGTAAGGATGGCGATACTGTCTTACATACTTTGGACATGGTGTGAGAAAGGATCAATCCCTGGAGAAGGACATCATGCTTGGTAAAATAGAGAGTTGGTAAAAAAGAGGAAGACCCTCAACAAGATGGATTGACACAGTGGCTGCAACAATGGGCTTAAGCATAATAACGATTGTGGACATGGTACAGGTCCAAGTAGTGTTTCATTCTGTTGTTCACAGGGTCACTATGATTTGGAAGTGACTCAATGGCACCTAACAACAACTGGCCCTGGTGGAAGGACAGCTCTGTCTCCCCCCAGATACTTGCCTTCTAGAATTTGTCAGGCTTGTGAGATGCCTCTGGCAAAAGCCAGAAAAACTTGAAAAAGATCTAGACAAGTTCTCAGAAAGCGCTAAGCTAAGAAAGGGGAGAAGATTGACCTGTGGGAGGTTACCGCGTACCTGGAGGTCCCTCTTTCCAGCATGTTGGAGAGCAGATTTGCACAGAGGATAGCAACAGTGGGAATATGGGCCTGCCAGGGATATGTGATTGTCTTGTCTGTCGTCTATAGACCATTCAAGACTATTGCCACCATCCATCTGGCGTTGAAGATGCACTCATCACAGGAAGACTGCTGCCTGAAGGAGGAAGGCACATCCTGCATTCTGAAGAGGGCCTTCACTGTGGCAGAGTTTCCAATGGCAGATCTCCTCTGCTCTATCAGTGAAGACAAATTGAGAAGAATCTCCTTTTGCTGACTTCATCAGGTCTGCAGACATACACATTGACTTTGCAGAAGAGTATCTATATCCTGACCAGTTGCAGGGCAGACTGAGTCAGTGCCAACTCCCTGAAGTCTCTGTACTGACTTCAGCCCTGAAAACACTGGTCCAGGGTGGCATGACTCTCCATGGGCAACAGAACAGGGACAGTAATTTTGGAGAGATGAGACCTCCCTGCCTTTTTTGCCTTATGATCTGCAGGGCTGTGACTCACCTTTTGCATATGAGGATATCTGGTGTTTTCTCTCCCCAGATGCTGTACACATACTGTCTGTAGAACTGGGTTTTAGAAGACCTGGGATGTGTAAGAAACCCCTGGTAACCAGTGGCTGAGCACTGGCCTGCTAATTAAAAGGTCTGAAGTTCAAGCCCACCAGCATCTCTGTGGAATAAAGATGAGAGTCCACTTTCCTAAAGATTTATAGCCTTGGAAATCCTGTGGGGCAGTTCTACTCTATTCTTCAGGGTCACTAGGAGTTGGAATGGACTCCGTAGTAATGGGTTTGGTTTTAGTTTTATTATGAGTAAGTTTATATCAATTAATTTGACAACTTCTTAGATAAAATGGGCAAATTTGTAGCAAGACATAGATTACCAAAACTGGCTCAAGAGGAAATAAAATTCCTGAATAGTCAGTTCTACCCTGGCCCCTAGGGTCGCCATGAGTCGGATCCAACTCGACAGCACTTGGCTTGGCTGGCCAGCCCCATAGCAGTTAAAGACATTGAATTAATTAAAAATCTTCTCATAAGACTTCCTTAGAAAGCTAGAAATAGAAATGCCATATGATCTAGCAATCCCACTGCTTGGAATATATCCTGCAGAAATTAAGGGAGTCACACAAACAGAGACATGCACACGAATGTTTATTGCAGCACAGTCCACAATAGCAAAAAGATAGAATCAGCCTAGATGCCCATTGACAGATGAATGGATAAACAAACTATGGTATGTATACTCAATGGAACATTATGCAATTCTAAAGAACAGTAGTGATTTTAGGAAGCATCCCATAACCTGGTTTCAACTAGAAGACATGCTTAGTGAAATCAGTCAGCTTCAAAAGGACAAGTATTCACCTATGTTGTAAGGACTGAAAAATAGACTTATGTACAGAAGAAAAGACTGTTTGATGGCTATGGGGACAGGCAGCGAGGGAGAGAGTTGGTCATAGATTAGACAGTAGATAAGAATTTGGTTAGGTCAAAGCAGTGACAGCACAGAGTAGATAGCAGATCAATGTAACTGGACTAGACCATAAACTGAAAGTTTTTCTAAACTCAACCTAGTATTTCAAAGGATAGAGTAGCAGGGACAGGAGTCTGGGGACCATGTATTCAGAGAACATCAAGGCCAATTAGTATAACTAGTCTTTTGCTAAGAGAGTCTTCTACACCCCATATTGGTGAGTGATGTCTGGGGTTTTAAAAGCTAGCAAGCTGCCATCTGAGGTACACCAAATTGTCCCAACTCATCTGGAACAGACGATGAACAAGAACAACAAAGACACAGATAGAAGAGCCCGGGAGACAGAAGGAGCCACAGGAACGGGAAACTCTATCAACATGAGACCAGAAGAACCAGATGGTTCTTGCCACCACCAAAGGCAGCCATGATAGGGGACACAAGGGACCCTGATGCAACATGAGCAAAAGAGGTTTGCAGCTCAAGAACTCTACTAAAAGACCAGAATCGATGGTCAGACATCCTGGAGGGTCCCCTGGGAACATGACCCCTAGACCTGCTGCTGGCCGTGACCAGAAGGCAGTACTGAGATCAATTCTTTAGACAAGAATAGACAAGAATAGGCTGGACTTAGAGACACAGTGTGACCATATGGTGTACTTTATGGTTCTGTACAGGAGGCTATCTTACTGGTTTCTTTCTAGATGGCAAAGAGGGTAAAGAGGAGGGGATAAGTGCTCATTAAGAGGATGCTAGAAATATGGAGTGAAAAGGAGGAATGTGTTGTCTCTGGGTGAGCAGAGCAGATGGATCTGCAGATAGGCAGGCATGCAAAATTGATTTGGATTGCATACTTTCACAATTAAAAAAAACAAAAAAACAAAACAAAAAAATCTTCTCATAAAAAAAAATGTCAAGCCAAGTGCCTTCACTGGTAAATTCTATCAAATAAGAAAGAAATAATATGAATTCTTCACAAACTTTCAGAAAATGTAGTAGAGAACACTTTCTAACTCATTTGATGAGGTTACTATTACAATGGTACCAAAGCCAGCCAGACATGACAAGAAACAAAAATTATAGATCAATATCCTTCATAGACAAAGATGCAAAAACCCTTAACAAAATATTGGCAAAGCAAATTCAGCATTGTAAAAAGAAATTGTATACCATAACCAAGTGCGATTTATTCCAGGAATGCAAGGATAGTTTAACACCTGAAAATCAATGAATATACTAACCATATTAATAAGATAAAGGACAATACCTCATGATCTCAACAAAGTAAGAAAGCAGAGATAAGTTGTTTTAGCTGGCAATGGCAAAGGACCCTGAGTGGGATAAGATAAATTAGAAATGGTGAATGCTATTGAGTTCAATAAAAAGAGAAATGAGAATTGACAGTTGGGTGAGGCTGTATGGAGATTGCTGACAAGAAGAACATGAGTAGTGAAGAATTATAAAAAAAAGAATGGAGACCATTCCTTCAGGGAATTTTAATGGGGATTAGAGAAAGGGGCCAGTAGCTAGAGAGTAACGTGAGGCCTAAGGAAAGTTGTTTTTGACATTTAGGGTGAAAGATACTACATCTTTTCTATAGGCTGAGGAATGACAGTTGAAAGGGGGAAGTTAACAAGGCAAATGAGAGAGCAGATACCTGCAGGAGCACAATCCTTCAGCAAGAGAGAGTTTGGGATACAGTTCATAAGGAGTGAGTGTGAGGCAAGAGCAGGAGTGGGCACCAAGAGTTTTGGGTTTCAGGAGAAAGTTGTTTAGCAGAGTGAAAGAAGGTGGACTAAGAAAATGAAGAATTGGGTGGGCATTGCTGTGTGCATTCCTGTAATTGGTGATGGTAAGTTTAGAGGATAAACAGCACAGTTGTGACTTTTTTTGTCTGTTTTGTTCTGCTGTTCAGGTGGAGGCAGAGTTAGCTTTAATCAGGGTTTGAGTTTGATAGAAAAGGAAGTGGCAAGGTAGTTGAAGGTGTACACAACGTAGCAATTATAGTGATGGAAGCTCTGGAATCTAGCCTGGATAAGGAGGGTGAGGAGAAGAGGAATAGTGGACTACTGATGGACTGAAGGATCAGAATTCCTGATGGGATTGAGCAACATCTGGAGTAGGGGTGTTAGAGTAATCCTCAAATGAAGAGTTTGGTGTATGAGCAGGGGGCATGTATACTGAATAGAAGAGACAGGAAACAAGAAACTGATTAAGTTAGATATTTTTCAGAGCATACTAAATGTCATGAAGTCTAGAAAACAGAGTAACAAGGTGTCCTAGCCATGGTTGACACTCCCCTCATTTAAAATGTAAGTACAAGAACATGGATCTTTTCTGACATATATGTTACTGTGCCCTTTGTACCCGAGTTAATGTCATGGATTGCATTATGTACCCCCCACCTCCCAGCCAAAATGTGTGTTACTGATTTGACTTGGCCTTGGGTCCCAATATGGTGCTGATTCCACCCGGGTGTTGTGGATTCTGTCTCTGTGATGCTGATGAGGGAGAATGGGCAGCACTTGTGCTTGTGAGGCAGGACTCAAGTTACCAGCTGTGGGATGTAAGGGAGAAAAGGGGGCAGAGGAAGTTGGGAGCCTCATGCCACCAAGAAGGCAGCAGCCAGAGCAGAGCACGTCGTTTGGACCTGAGGTTCCTGCACCAGGGTGCTCTCACACTGAATATGGACTCATAGCCTACCGGACTGTGACAATTTCTCATACTGAATGGATTGTAGCTTAAACTGTGGCTTACTGGACTATGACAGTCAGATTTCTATTCATGAAGCCATTTCACTTGGTGGTATTTTCTGTTAGAGCAGAACGATGACTAATACAGTTAGTGAATTATGACTGGGCTTCTTTACATAGAATGATCAGGAGTGGTCTCTAAGAAAGTGTCATTTGAGCTGAAACTTAAAAAATGAGACATTTTCAGCCTTGCAAAGATCTGGGAGAAGCTGTTTGGAGCAAGAGCGAGCACAAAAGTTCCCAAGGAAACAAGAAGTTTAGTGTGTTTAAGAAATATAAAGAAGGCCAGTGTGACTGGTGTGGGGCAAGAGATTTTGAGTTGCCCCTGAATTTCAGATATATCCTGAAGGTGGAACAATAGAACTAGTGGAATAATTGAATGTGGGATGTGAGAAAAAAGGGGAGTGAAGAAAGATTCAAAAATTTGGCCCCAGTAGCTTGGTGGTGGTGGTACCAATGTGTTAGGGAAACTGGGGGATGAATAGAGCTTTTCTAGAGAAAATAAGGAATTTGATTTTGACCTTAAGAAGCTGGTGGTGCCTCTTAGACTTGCAAGTGGATATGTAGATTAAGTGGTTGATAATGTGAGTATGGCAAGATGTCAGAGCTGAAGACACACTTCTGTGAGTCACTGGCTTTCGGATGCTATGTAAAGCTACAAGACTGGATGAGATCACCAAGGGAGAGGGAGTCGCTATGAGAGCCAAGGACTCAGCCGTGTACATCTGTCATAAGACTCCAATTTTTGTCTTTGTATTCAACGGCAAATACGATATTTTATATGGCGCTGCATTACCTATCAGATATATCAGTCAGTTTTAAAGGCCCAACTTGTCTTTCTCTTCCTCTCTGCAAGGAGTAGGAGGCCAGCCTGGAAGAACGCCGTCTTGGTAAGCAGCTTTCACTACCCAGCAGTCCCTGGGACTTGTCTGTTTCATCAAATGACACATGCTTCTGTCTCCCGTCACCCTGACTCCCCTAATCTACGGTGGTCCCTCTTTCTGTGAATTTGCTCCTTGCTGTTGTTTGAAACTCGGTTGACCCTCCTCCTGGCATTGCCACTATTTATTTACGTGGAGCTGATACTCAGATCTCTGTTGTATGTATCTTCACATTGTCTTTATTCCATTCTTATTCATTTTCTCCATTTTCTGCTAAATTGTAGCTGTCTTGAGGGCAAGATACTACTTTATTGATCCATGAGGAGCCCTGGTGGCATGATATTTAGGGACTTGGCTGCAAACAGAGAGGTTAGTGGCTGGAACCCACCAACGGCTACACCAGAGACAAGAGCAGGTGATATGTCCGGTAAAGATAACCGCTCTACTCTGTCATATAGTGTCTCTATGAATCCTAATTGACTCCACAGCACACAATTTGTATCTGTTTCTTCTGCATCTATATTTCTATCCCTTACTGTGTCCTGCATTCCCACGTTTAGAATGTAAGTGCTCAAAGAGCTAAGATCATGTCTTTTCTGTTACGGACCTGTAACTGTTTTTGAGTCAGTACAAGTTGAATGAATGCATACAATAGCTGCTGACAGATTTATGTCCTAGATCCGTGATCAAGTGCTCTGCCTCATAGACATTCTGTTGTATGTATTTATATATATTATATTGATAGATAAAATCTCCACTTGTGTTGCCTTAAACTTGCACTTAACACTGTCAGATGAAGAGGCATTGAACTCCACTTCTGTGGACTCTTTCCATGGGTTTCTGCTGAGGCTGAAGTAGATGAGAATTGAGCATGTACTTGTGGTTTCTGTAGTGCACATATGTGCTTGGAATCTGTGGTAGATTATCTGCAAAGACAAACCATCAACAGTTTCTTTCACCTCTGCATACACATGGTGCTCCTCTCACCAAGTCTGGTTTCCTTCCCCTTAAATCTAAGATCGCCTTGTGATTTGCTTTGGCTGATAGCAAAAATAATATAATGTGACTCTTAGAACCAGCCATGAGTTGGATCCGACTTGCTGGCACTTGGCTGGCTTAGAACCAGCCTTCAGAGGTCTTGCAACTTGCAGTTTTGCTATCTTAGGATTGAACTGCCCTGTAAAGAAGCTTGGGCTTCTGGATTCTGTGAGTCCATGTGGAGAAAGAGGCTTAGCCAGCCCCAGCCGTCCCAGCCGCTGTTAACTGAAGTATGGGTGTCAAGTCTGTTGGATGCTCAGTGAGCCCCACCTAAACTGCACAGTCATAAGAAATAATAATTGTTGCTTTAAACTACTACTTTTGGGAGTCACAGTTTAGCAGGATCTGCATCAGGGTCCATTTTATGATAAAACTTACAGAAATACATTGCATTTTAAAAGCAAGGCCTCTACAATATCTAGAAAATTACAGATACAATTATCTTTTGTCCCAGCCCTCTCCCTGCTAGGAATCCATTGCAAAGATACTCTGGGAAAAATACAAAGAGATGTATTCATTGCAGGCTATTCACTGTAGCACTGTTTGTGATAGCAACAAACTTCAAACAACCCAAATGTCTATCAATAAGGAACTGGTTGAATAAGCTGCATCCGCATGATGAGAAAACATGTAGCTGTAAACAAGGAATGAGGAATAACTCTATAAACTACTGTGAAGTGATACCTAGGATATAACTAGCAACCACTTGCTGTTGACATAATTCTGACTCCTGGATGCCCCACATCTGGACATGCCACATATGCCAAAGTAAAACTATGCTCTGTTGGGTTTTTCTTTTTTTTTTTTAATGGCTTGTTTTTTTGGAAGTAGATCTTTCGGTCTTTCTTCTGAGATACCTCTGGGTGGACTCAAACTGCCAACCTTTTGGTTAGCTGCTGACTGCATTAACCATTTGTACCATCCAGGGACTCCTTGTCAGGATATAAGGTTGAGTGAAAATATCAAGGCAGAGAAAGGTATGGTATGGTATGGTATGGTATACTGAGGTTTATTTATTTATTTATTTTTAATGAGTGAAACAAAAATTTTAAGATAAATCATGATTAATAAGGGGAAAGAAGAGAATAGGGTAAATGACACAACAGGAATGTGATTTGCAAACTCCAGACCTTGAAAAACCGTAGAAGGATCAAGGTAGGTTCTTCCACAAATAAAATGTAAAGAAAACAAAAAGGCATAGAATGAAATCACAGCAATGTAGAAGGAAAACTCAAGGAGCATATAAACCAATTGCAATATATGAAATTTCATATTCTGCTGCAAATAAACAAACTAAAAAAGTTTATGAGACAACTGGGAAAAGTTAAGCACTGATAGGTTATTTGATGGTATTATGGAATTATATTTAGGTGTGACAGGGATAGCATGGCTATGTTTTTTAAAGAATCCTCAGGTCCTCCAGGTGTTCCTTGGAAACTACGGGACAGTTCTACTCTGTCTGTAGGGTCACTATGAGCCAGAATTAACTTGATGGCAGTAGGTTAGGTGAGGTTATATGTTGGAGATATAAATGAGGTTAGATACCAAAAAAAAAATGATATGACACCAGAAATTGCTTCACAGTAGTAACAGAGATAGGAGAAGGAGGTAACCAAACAAACCAAACCTATGGCCGCTGAGTTAATTTCAACTCATAAAGACCCCACCTGCAGAGGGTTCTAAGGCTGTAAATCTCTGAGGAAGCTGACTGCCATGTCCTTGTCCTGCAGAGGCACTGATGGTCTCAAGCAGCTGACCTTTCTGCTAGTAGTCAGTTGCTTTAACCACTGTACCACCATGGCTCCCTAGGGGAAGTAGATAAAGTAATAGATAATACAAGACTGGCCATTAATTAATAATGATTAAATTTGGTGAGTTGGGAACTTGGTTTGTGACAGCTCATTAAATTGTCCTCTCTTGTACATATTAGAGATTTTCCAAATAAAAAGCTAAAAAAGCAGAGCCTCTGAAGCCCAGTGTTTTAAGGGCCATGAATCCATTTTTCATCATAATATTACACCTTAAGCCCATCACCCCAAGTCACATCGTGTGTATCAAATGGAAGTTGTGTTTATGAAAAGTTGTGGGTGTTTAGAACTGTGTGAAAGGGACAAAATATTAAGTAATTTTAAAGTTATGAGTTCTCAGGAGGGTCAAAAGTTGGTGTTTCTATATAATTCTATTTATTGTGTTGTTGTTGAGGATCTATTCAGCAAGACATACACCAATTCAGCAATTTCTATATGTACAATTTAGTAATGTTAATTGTGTTGTTTGAGTGCTGTAACCCTTCTCACCCTCTTTTTCCCAGATGTTCCTTCCCTGTTAACGTAAATCCACTGCTCCGTACAGTTCGTATCTAATCTTTTGAGTCACTCTTAAGTTGATCGCAAATAGATAATTCTTTTAAAAAAAGCATTATACACAAGACAAATACTCTTTACTAGTTAAGCTAATGAGTCGGATCTGACTCGACGGCACTTGGCTTGGCAGTTAAGCTAAACTCTTCTTTGGTTTTAAGATTTCAGGGAATTTGGGGGTTTAAAGCCTAAAGATTATCTCAGGGCAATGGTTTTGAGGGTTCCTCCAACCTTCATTGCTCCAGGAAGTCTGGAATCCATGAGAACCTGAAATTCTGCTTTGAATTTCCCCCCTTTTGGTCAGAACTGTACTGTGGAATCTTCGATAAAAATGTTCAGTAATGGTAGCTGCACCATCCAGTTCTTCTGGATGCCTGGCAAAGGAAGCAATTGTTCATGGAAGTAATTAGCTACACATTCCCTTTCTTCTTTCTATTCCTGACTCTCCTTCTTCCTCTATTCCAGGTGAACAGAGACCAGTTGTTGTGTCTTGGATGGCTGGTTACAAACTGTTAAGATTCCAGACACTGCACTTAAAACTAGGAAGCAAAACAGAAACATTAAACATGTCATTAGGCCCATTAACTAGGCTATCCTGTGATACCATGACCCCAAATCTCCAAACCAAGAAACCAAATCCCATGATGGTTTTTGGTTGTATAAATGTAACCTCAGTAGCTTTAAAATCAGGAAGTGTGATTTCTTTGTTTGAACTCTTTCAATACTGATTTACCTATTTGAAGTCTCTTATTATTCCATAGAAATCTGAGGGTTGGTTTTTCTGAATTTGTAAAGAAGGCTACTGGAATTTTGATGGGGTTGCATTGAATCTGTAGATCACTTCAGGTAGTATTGATATCTTAGTAATATTAAGTCTTCTAATCCATGAACATGGAATGCCTTTCCATTTATTTAAGTCTTCCCTAATCTCTTTATAGTAGAACCAAGTATTTTTGTTTTTAATAATCTCTAGTGGCATAGTGGTTAAGAGCTATGGCTGCTAATCAAAAGGTCAGCAGTTTGAATCCACCAGGTGCTCCTTAGAAACTATGGGGAAGTTCTACTCTGTCCTATAGAGTTGCTATGAGTTGCAGTCAACGTGACAGCAGTGAATTTGGTTTGGTTTGGTTTTCATGTCATTGCTATCTCTTACACTAAAGAAGAATTTTTCACTAACAGGTGAACAGGGTGAACAGTTCCTCCCACTTCTCTTCTTATTTCATCTGTCACTGAGTGACACCTGTGTAGGGTGCAGGTGCTTGAGAGGAGGTGGTGCTAGCCACGGGGATGCTCCAGCCCTGCCCGCATGCCTGTTAGCGTACATGCTTATTGCTTACAACACCATGGCGTGATGGCACCACCCAGGGACTTCTGGCCAGAGATATTTGAAACCATAGCCAAGCAGAAAAGTTAGCACCTGGGAATGAGGCTATGTACGAGAAGGTATAATGGGCAATAAAACTCCATGATATAAAGATTTTCACACAAACATATGTGTGTATTGCTTTTTTGCTTCTTTTCATGAGGCTACTAGAAAATTTAAAATCAGCCACGTAGCTCAAATTTATGGCTGGTGTTCCATTTGTGTTAGCCAACACTGGCCTATGAGGTATCTACGAGATGGGGAAGGGAAGAGAGTGAACAGAAAAGTTGGGACATCTGTTTCCTTCAGCTCTCCCAAGGGTATGGGTGTCCAGAACCACAAACCTTTATTTTGTATTAATATTATTTGGGTTCCTATTGTGAAGATTGCTCAATAATACTAGCCATACAAATCATGAAGCAAACATCTTTTATATACATGTTCACAAAGCTATTTTTGAATTCTAGAAAAATCTAGAAAGAATGCACTGATGGGTGAAAATTAGAACATATAACAAAACATACTGATCACTATTCCTACTCTCCCTTCCACACACACACCTTGACTGTTTCAGACGTGTGTAACAATCAGGACTTTCTTCTGTTAAGCCTAGACACAGCATTAACATCTTTATCAACAGAGCATTTTAGCCTGTGAGGGGTGGAGTCATGGTGTCAGACTAGTTCTGCCTGACTCCAAAGACCAAGTGCCTGTATTATCCCATGCAGTTTCCCACCTAATAACCTGTGCACATTTATAGTTTTATTTCTAATTCAGATCAGTGAACAGGCCTTCTGATTTATAAAACGATCTTTTATGAATTTGGTTGGCACAAGTCCATCCCTTTGATATACTACCAAACTTGAATATCTGATCCTAACAACTAAGAGGCAGAATCTAGACCAGGATTAGCCTCTACACAGCTTACTCCTTCACTTATCTATGACAGACCTTGCTAATCAATTACAGCAATCTTTTCTGGTAAGTCCAGGGACAGCCTCAAAGTCCTTTTTAACAAAGTGTTCTAGGAAGTTATTACCAACTGACCCTTGGGATAGAATTTATTGATTTACTGGCCTGGATGTTAGAACCTCATAAAATTGCTCTTCTTCAGCATATAATAGCTGGCTTTCATCAGGTGAAACCCAGACCTCACTCTATTATTTTTTTTCCAGAAGGGTAAACCAAACCAAACCAAAGCGAAACAAAACCCAATGCCATTGAGTCAATTCCAACTCACAGCAACCTTATAGGAAAGAATAGAACTGCCCTATAGAGTTTCCAAGGAGTACCTGGTAGATTTGAACTACCAATCTTTTGGTCAGTAGCTGTAGCACTTAACCATTACACTAGCAGGGTAGGAGTGTTCTCATAGCAGTTGGAACATTTGGGGTGTGTAATGGGGACCACAGAAAGAAAAATAGCATTTTAAGAGGTCAAGTCTTGGTAGGATGGGAAAGTACATGTAACATATACATAGGCATGTTCATTGCAGTATTGTTTACAATAGCAAAATGATGGAAACAACCTAGATGCCCACTGTCTTAGATATTTAGTGCTTCTTTATGTAATGGAAATACCACAAGTGGATTGCTTTAACAGAGAAATTAATTTTGTCACAGTCCAATGGGCTACAAGTCCAAATTCAGGGCATCATCTCGGGGGGAAGTCTTTCTCCTTTGGCTCTGGAGGAAGGTCATTGTCATCAGTCTTCCCGTGGACTGGCAGCTCCGAGGCACAGGGACCCCAGGTCCTTTTCAAAGGACACATTTTGCCGCTGGCACTGCTGCTTTCCTGGTGGTGTGGAATCTCCTACCCTCTGTTGGCTTCCCTTTCTTTTATATTCCAAGAGATGACCTCAAGGCGCAATACAATCTTACACATTGCACCCTGCCCCACCGACACATCTGTCACCCATCGTTCCTCATTAACATCTTAGAGGCAGGGTTTACAGCATATAGGAATATCAGACAATACCAGGAACAGACACACACATTTTGGGGGGGGACATAATTCAATCCATGACACACATCAACAGTGAACTGTGATACACACACACGGTGGAGTACTACAAAATGATAAAGAACAATGATGAATCTGTGAAGCATCTTATAACAAGTTGTATCTGGAGAGAATTATGCACTGATTTAAAAGCCAGTCACGAAAAGACAAACATTGTCTGAGACCACTACTATAAAAATCATGAAGAGTTTATACATCAAAAGAAACAATTTTTGATGGTTATGAGGGAAGGGAGAAGTGGGGACAGGAAAACACTGAATAGACAATAGGTAAGTGGTAACTTTGATGAAAGCTAAAACAGCACATGATACTTGGAAGCTGGTATAAGTTGTACAAGCCAAAGTCATGGAAACTCCAAAGATACATCTAAACTCTCTGAAGGACTGAATTGTTGTGCTAAGGAGTGTGGGGGCCATGGTCTCAGGGAATATCTAACTTAATTGATATGATATAGTTTATAAAAAAAATATTCCACATTCTACTTTGGTGAGTAGCATCTGGAGTCTTAAAAGCCTGTGAGCAGTCATCTAAGATATTCCACTGGTCTTACCTGTTTGAGAGCAACGAAGATTAAAGAAAACTAGAGACCCAAGAGAAAGATTAATCCAAAGAACTAATGGACCACATCTACCATGGCCTTTACCAGACTGAGTGCAGCACAACTAGATGGTGCCCAGCTACCTCCGCATGCTCCTCTGACAAGAGATCACGGTAGAGGGCCCCAAACAGAGCTGGATAAAAAAGGAGAACAAAATTCTAACCCTGCCCAAAAGACTGGACTTACTGGCCTGACAGAGACCGAGGAAGCCCTGGGTGTATGCCCCCCAACAGTCTTGTAGCTCAGTAATGAAGTCACTATTGAGGTTCACCCTTCAGCCAAAGATCAGACAAGTCCATAAAACAAAACGAGGCTAACGGGGTACATCAGCCCAAAGGAAAGACAAGAAGGCAGGAGGGGCCATGTCATGGATTGAATTGTGTCCCCCCAAAAATACGTGTAGCCATGTGGCTGGACCGTGATTCCCAGTACCTTGTGACTGTCCTCCATTTTGTGGTTTTCCTATGCTGTAAAAGGATTAGGGTGGGACTGTAAATCCCTTTATAAGGTCACCTCCCTGCTCCACTGTAAAGGGAGTTTCCCTGGAGTATGGCTTGCCCCACCCTTAATCCTTTCATCCTGCAAGAGATAAAATGGAAGAGAAGCAAAGAGAGAATTGGGAAACTCACACCATCAAGCAAGCAGCACCGGGAGAACAGCAGGTCCTTCAGACCTGAGGTTCTTGCGCCAAGATGCTCCCTGGAGAAAGACTGATGCAATACTGGACTTTGCTCCAGAGCCGACAAGGGGGAAAGCCTTGCTCTGGAGCAGACACCCTGAATATGGACTTGTAGCCTACCAGACTGTGTAAGAATAAACCTTCCTTTGTTAAAGCCATCCATTCTGTGCTATTTCTGTTAGAGCAGCCCTAGCTGACTAAAGCAGGCCAGGAAAGCTGGTAATAGGGAACCCAAGATGGAGGAGGGAGAATGTTGACATGTCTTGGGATTGTTAGCCAATGTCATCAAACAGTATGTGTGTTAACTGTTTAATAAGAAACTAATTTGTTCTGTAAATTTTCATCTAACTTTACAATTAAAAAAAAATCCATGGTGCTGGCAAAATTGGATATCCATCTGCAAAAAACCGAAACAAGACCAATATCTTATACCTAATAGAAGAACCAACTCAAACTGGATAAAAAACCTAAATACCAAATCTAAAACAATAATGCTCATCCAAGAAAAAGTAGGAACAATGGAAGTTTTAATACACAATGTAGACAGACTTCAAAATTTGTCAAACCATGAACAACAGAAGAGAAAACAGATAAATGGGAACCACAAAGAATCAAACACTTTTGCTCATCCAAAGACTTTATTAATAGAATTAAAAGGCCACCTACAGAAGGGGAAAAAATATTTGGCAACTATACACCAGACTGACACCTGATCTCCGTAATCTATGAGGTACTACAAAATATGAGTAAGAAAAAGATAAATAGTCCAATTAAGTGTTGGACAAAGGAGATGGACAGGCACTTCTCTAAAGAGGAGATCCAGGCAGCCAAAAAACGCATGCGGACATGCCCACAATCATTAGCTATTAAAGAAATTCAAGTCAAAATAACAATGAGATACCCTATCACCCCAACAAGGTTGGCCATGATCCAAAAAACATGAAACAACAAATTCTGGAGAGGCTGTAGAAAAATTGGAACTCTCCTACACTGATGGTGGGATTGCCAAATGGTGCAACCTCTTCGGAAAGCAATCTGGCACTACCTTAAAATAATGGATCTAGATATACCATTTGACCCAGTAATTCCAATACTTGGAATATATCCTACAGAATCAAGGCCATTCACATCAACTGATACATGCACACGAATGTTTATGACAGCACAGTCCACAATAGCAAAAAGATGGAATCAACCCAGATGCCCAGCAGAGGAATGGATAGATCAACTATGGTATACATACTCAATGGTACACTATGCAATGATAAAAAACAATGATGATTTTAGGAAACATCTCGTAACCTGCTTTCAATTGGAGGACATTATGTTGAGTGAAAGTAGTCAGAGAAAAAATGACAAATACTGTATGAGACCCTATGATAAGAACTTAAAGACAGACTCATGCATAGAAGAAAAGATTCTTTGATGGCTGCAAGGGTGGGTTGCAAGGGAGTGTGAGAGGGGGAGGGTTTAGATTAGATAGTTGATAGAAATTTAGTTGGGTGAAATCTGTGACAGCACACATTACAAAGAAAATATTAACTGGACTTCACCATAACATGATTACTCCTCCTGTCTTAATCCAATACTACAAGGACAGAGCAGCTGAGGCAGGAGGCTGGAGACCATGCTCTTGGGAAACCGAGGCCAATTGGCACAACTAGCATTTTTCTAAGAGAGCTTTCTGCACCCCACATTGGTGAGTGGCATCTGGGGTCTTAAAAGCTGCAAGCTGCCATCTGAGGTTACAGCAAATGGTCCCAACTTAGCAGGAACGGATGCTCACCAAGGAGCAAAACAACACGGGGAAAGAGAACTCAGAAGACAGAGAGACCCATGTGAGTGGGTGACTACATTGACTTGTGACTGGAAGAACCAGATGGTGACCGGCCACCACCAGTGATAGCCGTGATGGACCTCACAAAGGTAAGTCTCACCGGCAACACAAGAATATAAAGGGGTGTACCCTGAGATCTCCATTAAAAGACTGCAAATGATGGTCCAGGGGCCTCGGAGTTCCCCTGGGAGCATGGCCCCTGGCCCTGATGCTGCCCCTGTCCATAAATCATAATGGAGGTCAACTTTTCGGACCAGAATCGATTGGATTGGAGACACAGAGTGACCATATCATGTGCGCGCTTTACGGTTTTGTGCATCTATAGGATGTTGTTCTGCTGACCTCTTACCAGAGGTGGGGTAGTGGGTGGAAAGGAAGGCATAGGAGTTTGTTGGGAGGATAAGACATGTATGGAGCAGAGAGGAAGAGTGTGCTGTCACTGGGCAGGGAGAGCAGTGGGAGCTGCAGATAGGTGGGCATGCAATTTTATATGGGAATGTACATTTTCATTTAATCATAACAAAACAAAAAATGCTGTGATTTACCATCAACATTTTCCATGTTCATTCTTCTGTCAGTTGAAATACAAGAAAGGATTTGCCTTTTGAAAACCTCTTTATAGAGGTATTTGTAAAATCTTCTGAAATTTTATGGATTGGGAAACTTCCATAGAAGCTCTATCCAAACAAATAATTATTAATCTCATGACAAAAAAAATCCTCAAGCAGTACTAAAAACCTCTTTAAAATGTACAGATATGTTGCATTTATTTTTCAGTATGTTATAGCTCTAATAAATTTGAGCAAAGGTGAATGGCATTTCCATTTGGGCAAACTTTTATTTT
This sequence comes from Heterohyrax brucei, assembly GCA_028571685.1. NCBI lineage: Eukaryota > Metazoa > Chordata > Mammalia > Hyracoidea > Procaviidae > Heterohyrax > Heterohyrax brucei. Next base: position 24,159,588 of record CM053149.1, on the reverse strand, counting down.
TTTAATAGAGTATTGAGGGAATAATATCTAAAAACCAGCTTTGTCCACAGTTCCAGTTCCATTTGAAGTGAGGAAGAAACTAGCCTTATGTTTAGTGTAAGTACTGCATTAGCAAAAACCTAAGCTTTCCCCACCCTCTGCTGCTGAGTCGATTCTGACTCATAGTGACCCCACAGAACAGGGTAGAACTGGTCCACAGAGTTTCCAAGGAGTGGGGGGCGGGATTTGAACTGCCAACCATTTGGCTAGCAGATGGAGCTCTTAACCACTACACCACCAAAATTTCACAAACTTTCCCATAATTTTCATTGTTTTCTTAATTTTCTTATTCTATTTCATGTGCTTTTAGGTTCTGTGGTAACTGACTAACATGTGGCAGAAACTGCTGTTTGCTTCTCCATTATCAATGGCCTGCATTTTTTTTACTAACAGAATTCCAGTGTTATAAAGTACAGTGATGTACCCAGTTTAAAAGAAAATTATGTACCAGCTCAACTTGCAGCTTGCAGATCATCTTGTCATTCAGTTCTGACCAATGAAATACAAGTGGAAGTCACTGTCAAGGGGCTTCAAGGGAAGATCATTGTAGGTGATTTTTTGGGGGGTGGTGGCGGTCATTTTTCTCTGTCCCTTCTCTGTCTCTCCTTGAAAGGTGAACACATGGATATAACATCAGTAATCCTCTTGTGATCATAAGGTGACAAACCTGAACTGAGGATGGCTAAATGGAAGAACAGCAGGAGCCTGGCTTTGATGACATTGCAGGACCACTGTACCAGCCTTGGATTTCCCAGCCCTAGACCTCTCCTTAGGTGAGAGGAAAATAAATCCCTATGCAGTCTGGGGCATTACTTTTCAGGTTTCTGATACTAGCAGCTGAAATAGTTCCTGATGACATTAGGTAGTCTTATCAACAAAATCAATGCATTATTGAATAAGATATTTCCAAACATAGCTGGAGGTGGATGATGATATACAAGATGTGACAAGTCCATTAACTTAATTGTTATAAGTGCTACATATATCATGGCTGAATATCACTGTAGTCACCTTCAAAGTACTCCCAATGGGAAGCTATGCACTGATGCCAGCACCTAGTCCACCCTTGAAAGCAATTGTGGAGTGGCCATTGTGCATGGTGGCAAGGTGGCAAGTTTTCAAACTTAACTGTATAGTTATCCATGACAGAATTTTTAGCTAGTAAACAAATAATTGTACTGGAACACCTCCCGACTCACCTGATCTGGCCCCCAGTACTTTTTTCATTACCCTAAGGTCCAACTCGACGGCACTTGGCTTGGCAAGATAAACAAAATATTGAAAGGAAGACATTTGGATGACATCCAGGATATCAAAGGTAATATGACAAAAGCTCTGGCGACCATTCCAGACAAAGAGTTCCAAAATTTTTGTCAAGGGTGGACTAGGTACTGTAATCAGTGTGTAGCTTCCCAAGGGGAGTACCTGGAGAGTGGCTGTAATGATACTCAGCAATGAGGTATGCTGTATGTTTTCTACGACGAGTTCGTGAACTTAACTGGCAGTCCTTGTAAGACCTTTGGTACTTCGAAGGTAGTGCTAGTGATATTCAGCTATGAGGTATGTAGCACTTTTTGTAGGATGAGTTCATGAACTTATCTGCCAGTCCTTGTAAGACCTTTGGTGCTATTAGTGAATTGTCTTAATATGTGTCACACTGCTTGAAACTTGGGCTGTTCTTGCTGTACGGAGTTCGGATATTTGTAAGTTTCAGTTACCATGGCTTTGTTAAATACCATCAGTCCCCTAACACCACAAAGCAATTTTTACTTCTACAACATATTAACAGTGAGTAATTGTAAAAAATAAAACCTTTATTGCTACCTCTTTGGCCCATAGATAACTACATAAGTCACAGATGTGCATTGTCATCAGTGACCGATCACATGACTTCTTTCAAAGACTGTTGGTGATTGTTCACACACAGATGGTGAAGCGTGGCGTTGTCTTGCTTCTTCATCTCACGCTGATAAATCATTGGGTAATCAAAAGAAGAATCAGCCCTCAAAAGATGAAAGCATAGCAGAGGAAGGCAGAACAATAATATTGAAAATGAAATTCAGATAGCATGTAAATAGTCACAGAAGGAAAAGGGAATTGTGGGAAGATTGGCAAGCCACCATTCAGAAGATGTTAGGTGTGCAGCTAGAGGGACACAGGGAAGGCAAAGTTCTCAACGAAGATGATGAGTGGTTGTCGTCAAAAGAATGACTTCCTGGAAGAAGTGACTGGTAAAAACTTCACACTGAAGGAACTCTCCAAAATGCTGCATGACATTGAAAGTGCAAAGATGAAATGCTGGAAGCTGATCCAAACTTAGAAAGGAGTGTGACAGTTTGCCAAGGCACAGAAAAGATGGTCTGAAGGCAGGCATTGTTCAAACTATGCTTGGTAAATTTTTCACAAAGAAATAAAACAATTATCAATGTTTTAATTCACAATGTACTTAGTAAGTACTGGTTTTAGTAACTGTGGAATACCCCTATATATTTGTAACTGAAAGTAAGAGTTTTAATATTTCTACAGAAAATTTGAGGAACAATTATAGTTTCCTACCAATTAAGATTGCTTTGTATGGTTTCAGCACACATGGATGTTTTTATAATTCTACAGTATCATGCTAAGTGAGGACTGTCTTCATACAGGTAAAATAGGAATTGTAAAAAGATGGAAATGTACAAATGCTTTGGCAATGTATGTAAGCATATTTTAAAGTATAATTACAGCTTGAAAATAGCAAAGTGTAATAATATCATAGATACATTTGCCAGTGCAAACCAGTAGCTCACGCAATCTTCTCAACAGTGTGTAATATGTTTGAGACAGGGATGATGTGGGTATTCATTTGCCTGGAGGGGAAGAGCATAAAGAGGATGTGAGGAAGAACAGGCGGGACTCACTATATAATGTCTCATCCTCAGGAATACAAGACAGCCAATGGCAAACTGTCTTAAACATTCACTTCCAATGAGAAGGCCATCGGCTGCTCATACTTCGGGGCTCCAGCTGCCCCTCTTGCTGACCGTGTCTCTCGGTTGTGTCTTCTGCTTACTCACTGACTCTATCCTCAGGCTGGCTGCACAATCATAACAGCTGCACCAGGCTTTGCTTCTAAATGCCACGTTGTGGAGAGGCAGATAGGGGCTGAATCTTACACAGTCTCTTTAGAAGTCAAGAGAAGGGCTTCAGCTGATCTTCCCTCTTATACTATTGGCGGTCCAGTACCACGTGGCTACTGTCTCAGTCAGGGGTCAGGCCGAAGAACAAAAGCCACTCTGTGCCTTCTGGATAGAAAGGGATTAGTCTTGAATTAGGAGGGTGGCTGTGAGTCAGGATCCACTCGATGCCGATAGGTTGGGTTTGGGTGGCACAAACTCTGAAGCACTTGGCCACTAGCCAGTAGATTGGCAGTTCAAACATGCCCAGAGATGCCTTAGAAGTCAGGCCTAGCAATCTCCTTTCCAAATGTCAGTCTTGAAAATGCTGTGTACATGTAGGGTCACCATGAGCTGGAAAGTGATAGTGTGGCAACTGAAACCAACAACAATGCCACTACATTAAACATTTAGGGGACTGCTGAGAGCACTGGCTGAGCAGAGTTCAGAAACTTGAAGGTCAGAGGAGATGACCCTGAAAGATCTTAGCCTGAAACACCTGAGCAGGTAGTTTTGCAAGGGTGTGCCTCTGAGACTGCCAGGAATCTGTCACCTGTCCACCTGTGTAGTGACAAGCCATCGCCAGGGGAACCATGGCTGCCAGATCTTGCCTGAGGTTCCTGCCATGAGCAATAACCTGAAACCGGCCAGAGAAAAGAAACCTTGGTTGCACAGTGGTTAAGAGCTTGTCTGCTAACCCAAAGGTGGGCAGTTGGAATCCACCAGGCCCTCCCTGGAAACTCTATGTGACAGATGAATCGGAATCAACTCGTTGGTGACCGACAGTGTGATTTTGGCTTGGACAGAGACAGTGATGCTGTGAAGCATGGTTCTTAGATGTAAAAGGGAACAGCAGTCATGTCACAAGGACAACTAACAATGCACACCCATCCCTAAGCCAGTTCCAGGAAGGGGAATGGGTCACTAGGGTTGGCTTAAGCTCGCTAGGGTTTAATTTTGCTCCTGGGGGCCAGGAATAAGATCGCTTGCCTCTCACATGGGGGAGGGTTGAAACGCCTCACCTCAAATCAAGGCTTACCTGGCAAGTGAAAACAAGGACAAAGGTGCTAGTTAGACAGCAAACTGTCCACTACACATTGCACCACACTGTAATCATGATTCTCTTTGCAAATAAACATATTTGTTACTAAGTAGGTAGCTCTGTATTCTAAAGAAATATACTGCATAACATTCACCAAGCATACCTCTTATTACTCACAAGGTACAGTCACTGTCAAGCAGTTCAAACTCCAGGCTAAACTGTAAAGTTACAGTCAGCTGATTTGTAATTTATAGTGTTACTGTATTAAGTAACAAGTCAAAGCTCCTTTTATAAAATTCTTCCATTGGCTCCCATTCTCCTCCAGATCGCAGGCCAGATTTGTTGGCTGCTTCTGTGTCTGCCCTTCCCATGCCCTGAGCACATCCTAGATTTAGGGACCTTAGGGGCAAGGCTCAGCGTTTCTAAGACCGACTGTAACCCCCTTCCTGCTGCTTGGAGTGCAGCTTTCTCTGATCCCCACTTGGCCATTGCTTTTCATTCCAGTTCATTCCACTCCAGTCTCCTCAGTGACTGTGGGACAAGTTTTCCTCTTGGAGGGGGAGACTTGAGCACTGTGCATCCACTGGGGGGGTGGAGAGCGGCATCCAGGGAAAGAATAGAAATGTTAAGGGTGCTAATTTCCAGTATCCTCACAAGCTCTGTTTACTGTAAATCCTGTTTATAAGAAAGCCCTGAGGATGAGCTTTATTGGGGGCAGGGGGGAGATGGTAATCAGGAAAGTTATGTATGTGCAGGTGCCCGGGAGTGGCTTCTGTTCTAGCCACAGCTTAGCATTTCCTCCCACATGCCTGCTCGAATGTGCAGGCTGCATATGTATTTATAACTCTACAGTAAAAAAGTGAACTTTATTAGCAGAGATAACTGTCATAATTCAAGCAACTGCACTTTATAGAGCAACCAGAGACTGCAGGCATCAGGGTTCTGCATGCTCAGTGAAACCGTGATGCAAATTGAGGGGAATTAAGAGAGCCAGCTGGGGATGAACAGGAACAAGGAAGGGCTAGAGTTCACTGCCTCTGTAGTGGCGCCTGGGGGCCCAGAGAATGCATCCCAAGGATTCTTCCAGGCAACTATTGTGCCTCAAGGGCAGTGACTTCATTGTGCATTTTTTTCATGCCCTCTCCTAGCAAAGTCCTCAATAAATGTTTGTTGAATGACTGAGTGAATGAAATGTTGACCTTGGTGACACACAATAGCTTCTAAGTCTTGCTGTGTTTGTGTACATCTTTGCCCCTTCCTATTCAAACACTTATTCTAAATCTGTGAAGCCACAGCTGTACAAAGAACCACATTCACAATTAAGACAGAGGTCCCTGGGCTGTGGAGAATTCCACTGCTTCAAGCAGCTCGCTTGACATGCTTGACATGCTGTAGCTTTACATTAACATCCTGGTTTCCCTTTCATTAACTGCTGCCCAAACTAGAAGAAATCCGTGGAAACCACTTTAGGCACCTTATTGACATTTTGGGCAACCTTTTAGCTTATCAATTACCTCATACATAGTAACTTCCTTGCCCTTGGGAGGAGTTTAACTGCCGCTTCCTGAACAAGCAGTGCATGAGGTTATATGTAAACCCCATTACACCTGCGTAGTATGATCAAGAATGTTGTTGATGTAACCTGTATGAACTTCCCGCATGTAAATTCCATAAAAGTAACCTTCCTTCTCACCTTCACTGAGTAGTCTTGAAGGCAGCAGCCCTGACTGTTGCTTTCCTTGTACAGTGAAATAAAGGTTCCTTGGCCTCTCATTTATTGGCTGAGATGAGTCCCGTTGAGCAAACTCTGGCGTTTCCACCCAGCAACATTCTTCACCTACTGGTTCTCAGCTTTGGCTGCACCTTAGAAGAACCTGATGAAAGTTTACAAATCCCAAAGCTCAGGCCTCACCTCCAAAAAAAAAAAAAAAAAAAACCCTAAAACAATCAGTTGCTTATGAATCCAACTCCCAGACACTCCACATGCAGTGTCTCAGAGTAGAACTGCACCACAATATAGGATTTTCAATGGCTTTGACCTTTGAGAATAGAAACCCTAGTATCATGGTGGTCAAGTGTAACAATCGGCAGTCCGAATCCACCATGTGCCACGAGGCTGTTCTGCTCTCTCCTATAGGTTCACTGTGAGTCGGAATCAACTCAGTGGCGGTGGCTTTTTTGTTCTGGTGACCTTTGGGAAGTAAATCACCAGGCCTTTCTTCAGAGGTGCATCTGGGTGGATTCATATTACCAGTCTTTCTGGTTAGTAGTAGAGTGCTTAGCTGTATGCATCATCCAGAGACTCCAGGCTTTATCTCAAAAAAAAAAAAAAAAACACAAAAGTAAACCTATTGCCATCAAGTCCGTTTTTACTCACAGCAACCCTATAGGACAGAGTAGAACTGCCTCCATGGCACTTCCAAGAGTGGTTGGTAGATTGGAATTGATGACCTTTTGGTCAGCAGGCAATCTCTTAACCAGTGTGTTGCTCAGACTCCAGGCTTTATCTCAAACCAGTTAAAATCTGCATCTCTGAAGGTAACACCCAGTTGTGGGAATTCCAAGGCTGAGAACCACTGCTCTGGCTTGGGAGTTGGGAGACCCAGGAGAAATGTCTCAGTGCAAAAAGTTCCAGTGCCACTTTCTCTGTGGCCCAAAGTGCAGCTTCAAAAAGAAATTATTCTGGGGAGATTTAGGAATGTGTTTTTATATTCATCTGGAATCTGAGGAGGGGTGGGTGTGTCACATGTCTTGGTAACACTTCAAACAAAAGGATGCCACAGTGTGAAAAGAACTAGGAAGCTATTGCATTTCCCCCACCCTGCCCTAGTTGGTAACCCCTAGCCTAGCCTTTGGGTGGCCGGTACATGGGAGCTGTGCACCATGGCTCTAGCTGTCGGCTGTCCATTCCAAGGTCGTCGTCCTCTCTGAGTTCTCTCTGGCAAACCTCATATCTTTCTGGGGAAAACTAGGTGGAGGACTGAGAGTGGGAAGCTGGCTGGGGGAGAGGTAGGTAACTGCTGTTTGGGTTTGTAGGTGTCTTCGGAGTGGGGCTGGATTGCTGAGCCGGCCCTGAGGGGAGGGGGCCGTGACTCAGGGGAGACTCTAAGTCAGTAACAAGCTTCAGTATGAGTCTGTTGGTGGGAGGTGAGAAAGGCAAACAGAGGACTGAAAACTGTGCCAGGAACCTGCCTTGTGGGTAATCAAAACACAACTATAAATATCTAATGGAATGATAAACATGTTCAGGAAAGTTATTTTCTAGAACAGCTTATAGGCAAAATGAGTGCTGCCTTAGAGCGAATCCTTAAGCTGTTCCAGCAGACAGAGTAAAAATACAAGAACACCTGTCTGGCAATAGGGCCTTTACATTGATTATTTTTCCAGATAACTGAACACTACCCTGATAGAGGTCTGAAAAGGCCAACGTTTTAATTGTGTACAAACAAAAATTTTTCGAAGACGGATTATATTCTTCCCAGGGGCGGTAAACAGGATGCACGGCCATTTACTGGTGTTCGATGGCCCAGGGAGAGTATGGCAGCAGGAGGGTGACTTTTTCCTAAACCACTGCCTTCACGCACCTTCAATCCCAGCTCCGGGAATGGAGCAGGAGATCTGGGCTTAAGGCTCTCAACGTGTCATGTTTCCCCTGGCTACTGCCACGGGCTCTGATGCATGGGCTTTGGGACAAGAATTCATTTGCTTTGAGCCTTTTCTGACTCCTGTGCTCTCAGATAAGTTTAGAACAGATACAGTGACTCGAGAGATACCAAGGTAAATTTATTATTATCATTTAGCTTTGTTTTGTAGGCATTAGATTTATTTTCTGAAAATTTCCTATTTTTTTTATTGTGCTTTAAGGGAGAATTTACAGCTTCAGTTACTCTCTTGTACAAAAATATACACACACATCATGTGACCCTAGTTGCTGTCTTTGTAATGTGACAGCACGCTCCTCCTTTCTACCTTGGATTTCCCATGTTGTTTCAAGCAGCTCCTGTCCCTTTCTGCCTTCTCATCATGCCTCCAGAAAGGAGCTGCTCTTTTAGTCTTGCGCAGCTACTTTAGCTAAGAAGTGCTCTCCTCACAAGTGTCACTTTTTGTCTTATAGTCCAGTCTAATTTCTGTCTGGAGAGTTGGCTTTGGGCATAGTTTTTGTTCTGGATTAGTTGAGAGTCTGGGGGCTATGTCTTTTGCAGTTTTTCCGGTCTCCTTCAGACCGTTAAGTCTGGTCTTTTTATTAGATTTGAGTTCTTCTGCTCTCTTCCATTCCCTGCCAGGGCAGTCACTGGTGGTAGCTGGGCACCATCAAGTTTTTCTAGTCTCAGGCTGGTGGACGTCTGTGGTTTGTGTGGCTATTTCTATCACTTGGCTTACCGTTTTCCTTGTGTCTTTGGTATTCTTCTTCTTCCTTTGCTCCGAGTAGGTTGGTACCAATTGATGCATCTTAGATGACCACTCACTAGCTTTTAAGAGCCCATATACCACTCACCAAAGGTGCATGCAGAACATTTCCATACTAAATTTTGTTATGCCAGTTGACCTAGATGATTCCTGAAACCATAGTCCCAGGCCCCGGCCCCTGCTACTCTGTCCTTCAAAGTGTTTGATTGTGTTCAAGAAACTTGTTAGCTTTTAATTTAGTCCAGTTGTGCTCACTTCCATGTATTGCATCTCATCCTTCCCTTCACCTAAGATAAATCTTGTCTACTATCTAATTAGTGAAAACCTCTCGCCCTCCCTCCCTACCCTCATACCATCAAAGATCGTTTTCTTCTGTATTTAAGACTTTTCTTGAGTTCTTATAATAGTGGTCTCCTACAGTACTTAGCCAGTGTTTTGCAAATAATTTTGTTCAGCATAATGTCTTCCAGATTCATCTATGTTGTGAGGTGTGTCCCAGATTCATTGCTGTTCTTTATCGTTGCACAGCATTTCATTGTATGAATATAGCAAGATTTGTTTATCCATTTATTCATTAATGGGCACCTTAGGTCATTTCCATCTGTTTTACTTTTGTCAACAATGCTGCATTGAACATGAGTGTGCATATTTATTTAGCATTCTTAAATCCATTTTAGCTTTTGAATCTTTTCAAAAGACTCACCAAATTGTTCATATTCCATGACCCAAGAATATCCTAAAGAGGAACAGCTAAGCGCTGTCATCTAAAATAATCTCTATCTAGTTGGTCTTAGATTTCTTAGTGCTGCTATAACAAAGAACTCAGGCAGGTGGTTTAAAGGCACAGAAATTTATTTTCTCACAATTCAGGGGGCTAGAAGTCTGAATTCAGGGCATTGGCTATTGGGAGAAGTCCTTTCTTGTCTACTTTAGCTTCTAGTAGCAAGGAGTCCTTCAGTTTCCTAGGTTTATCTACTGGACTGCCTGCATTATCTTCAGACAGTGTGTGTCTTCCCCCTGAGGCTTCTCTGCTTGTTTATGAGTTTGTGCTGCTTCATACATCAGTCAGGAGTGATTAGGTGTAGGACACAGCCTGTGCTGATACAGTCTTATGAACATAATCACTGCCGACTTTTTGGTAAGCAGCTTAACCATAATGCCAACAGGGCTCCTCTGCAAGTATAGGGGTTAGAATTCCAGCACATATTCTTGGTGGAGACAATGTAATCAGTAACACCATTTTCAGTCACGTTTCTTAAAATATCTTGAGCATATCCTACTCTGCCAGGGTACCTTGGACTTTGCAGTACTGACATACCTAGGGTTGCCGTGAGTTGGAATCAACTTGATGGCAGGGCGTTTGGCTTTTGGTTTGGTTTAGAGGGATACAATTAAAGTCAAATAAAGTACCAGACCCCTTATCCAGCAGTCGGCCCTTTGGAGACTCACATTACTATGGGCCTTTTTGAAAAAAGGAGCCCTGGTAGCTTAGTGGTTAGGAGTTCAGCAGCTAACCGAAATGTCAGCAGTTCGAATCCTCCAGGCACTCCTTTGAAGCTTGATGGGACAGTTCTACTCTGTCTTACAGGGTTGACATGAGTTGGAATCAACTTGACAGCAGTGGGCTTTGGTTATGAAAAAAGCCTGTATATACATTGTGGAAAACATTGTACAGAACTGTGTGTACTTGACTCAATTGTGAAACTCCCTCCAGACCTAAAGATTTGGAATTATGGGTCAAATTAAGCCCACTGATGAGTCAAATTTTTGTACTTGATTTGTACTGAGCAGGTAGGGGGAAGTGGGATGCTTCCTGAAGCTACTACATTGTGATGTGGTGAAGAGAGAGGAAACAGCTGAACTGGTTCTCAGCTGTAGAGATGTCAGTATAGGGAAGACAGCCCTGTAAGCTTCCCTGGGCCCTGATCTGAGGGCATCACTCTTAAAACCCCAAATGATGCTCACAATCACAACTCTGTGTTTTAAGGAAAGTCTACAGTATGGTCCAGCACCTGACCATCACTTTGTTGTATGGTTGTGACCAGCATGTTGCTGCAATGCTGGAAGTGATGTCCCTGGTATTTCAAATAGCAGGGTCACCTATGGTAGACATGTTTCAGTAGAGCTTCCAGACCAAAACAGACTAAGAAGAAAGGCTTGGAGACATACTTCCAAAAAACCACCCATCGAAACCCTGTGGATCCCAGCAGAGTATTATCTGATACAGGGCTGGAAGATGAGCTCTGTAGTTTGGAAGGCATTACGCAACTGCTGCAACTGTGGGCTCAGACGTACCAATCAAGAAGATGGCTCAGAATCAGGCAGTGTTTCATTGTGTTGTACCTGGGGTTGTCATGAGTTGGAGTGAACTGGGTGACAGCTAAGAAGAGTAACAATTGTGGTCACATGGGCTTTTTCCCAAGACAAGGAAGTGTACAATACATTTTAGAAAGCTTTACATCAAATAATAGAAACTGTAGTGGTGTAGTGATTAAGTGTTACATCTGCTAACCGAAAGGTTGGCAGTTCAAATCCACCAGGTGCTCCTTGGAAACTCTATGGAGCAGTTTTGCTCTGTCCTATAGCATTGCTATGAATCAGAACTGACTTGATACTAGTGGGTTTTTTGAGTTACATCAAAGAGTGGTTAGATACAGGCATTTAAAATGGCAAATCTGAATTATCTAGGAAAATCATCCTCTCAATTCCACATAATAGGATGGAAAATTTAAAAAGAGAGAGGAGATTGAGGTTTTAGTTTGAATTGTGTTCTTAGCTAGCTGAATGATCCAGGAGCTCAATTTCCTTATCTTCAAACCAGAAAGACCAAATAGATTTCCATTGTCTAATATGGTAGCTGCTCACTACTAGAAAAAAAAAAATTCTATTACTATCAAGTCAATTCTGACTCATTAGGGCCATGTCGGTCAGAATAGACTGTTTCACAGGATTGCCAAAGAGTGCCTGGAGGATTTGAACTGCCAGCTTTTTGGTTACAGGCTGTAGCACTTAACCACTGTACCACCAGGGTTTCCTGTAATTGAACCCAAAAACCTACTGCCATGGAGTCAGTTCCAACTCATGCGGCCCTATAAGCCAAACCAAACCAAACCAAACACACTGCCGTCAAGTTGATTCTGGCTCATAATGACCCTATAGACAAACTAGAACAGTTCTTTAGCGTTTCCAAGGTCCTGGCAGATTCGAACTGCTGACCTTTTGGTTAGCAGCCATAGCACTTAGCCACTATGCCACCAAGATTTCCTATAAAAAAACAAACCAAACTCATTTCTGTCAAGTCAATTCCAAGTCACAGAAACTCTATAGACAGAGTAGACAAATCGATTCTGACTCATAGTGACCCTATAGGACAGAGTAGAACTGCTCCATAGACTTTCCAAGTAGCACCTGGCAGATTTGAACTGACAACCTTTTGGTTAGCAGCCATAGCACTTAACTACTGTACCACCAGGGTTTCGTATAACCCTACCTAAATTTGTAGTAGTTTCCTAGAGTGGAGAAGAATTCTAAAATCCATCTGGATTCAGCAGAAAAATACTGATTAACATTCTCCCATGGGCACAGAATTGGGCAATAGAGGCATCTGTGCTGCATATTTGCCATTGCTGACCTGGTCCAGCTCTAAAATGATCTTCAGTTCTTAACTTCCTTTTGTTTTTGTAATAAATTGTTAGGTTTTGCTGATAATGCTAGATGAATAGCATATTATTGTTTAATTCCCTGGTACTATTAACTGTTTTCATGGGCGAAATAAAGTTTAATGACACTTTAAGACCTTAGAGAGAAAGTAAATTGGAGCTATTAAACATCAGAGACTTGAAATTTTACGTAAGACATGAGTGCTGTATCCAACAGGCTTTCAGCAGAATGTGATTTTTTTTCATAATGCCAGCCAAATTCTCTAAAGCTGATATCCCATAGGTTTTTTCTTTTTATATATAAAAAAAAAAACCCAAAGGCTAAAAATAAATCTAAATGATGTCACATTTACTAAGGCTGTCAAGTATAGTTAATCCCAAATAGCTTCTTTTTATCTGAAAGAAATTTAACCAAGGTCTGCTTGTTTAATAATTACAATGTGTCATGTTTGACCCAGTGAGCTTCTTAGCCTTTTATCATAGGATAACTATGATCAAATAAATGAAGACAGATACAGGAAATTCTTAGAAGAAGGTGCCTAGTGTAGGACCAGAGGCAGCAGAGTCAGAGGAAAGATATCTTACTAGACAAGGGGCAGCTTAAGGCTGAGTCAGTGGTCAGAAGGCAGGTAAGAATGTGTTATCAAAACAAACACAGAAATGACAGGTCTGGAAGCAAGGTAATAGACTCGAATGATTCAGAGTAAATACAAGAAAGGCCCTGCTTGTTTGCCAAAGACCAGGCTGGCATGAGTGGAAGAGTTGGGACCAAACCAACTTTCTCCTCCACCAAAAGGTTTTTTTCCATCTTTCACCAAGTGGCCTGCTAATAAGCATCCTTCTTCCATACTTACTGTGGGTGACAGACCATAGTATAGCCCCGTATTCATGCCCTGTATAATCCCTTCGCTTTGAGTGTGGATAGGATCTTGGACTTGGGTCTAATCAATAGAATATGGCAAAAGCATTGGGATGTCACTCCCATGATTACTTTATGTACAAACATACGTAGTGTGACTGTGTCTTCCTGGCATTCAACTCTGTTTCTATTGCTGGCTTGAAGTAGTAAGCTGCCATGTCACAGGAGGGCCTGGTAGAAGCCACATGGCAAGGAATTGTGGGTGACAGCCAATTACTGATTAGTATGGGACTATAAAAAGCCACATTCCAAAGTGTTTCAGCTGTATCCGGCTGAAGCTGCACCCTGCAGGACAGCCTGAAATTATGCCACGCTTGCTTTTTGCTCTTCCCCTTGCCAGCTTCTCCTGGGAACATATCCTTAATAATTGCCTTGCACAGCATCTTCTTTTGAGGAATCCAACTTGAGACATGAGGGTTTCCTGGGAGCATACATGAGTAACTGGGACAATTCATCATTTCTGGGACCCAGGGTCCCCAAGTCCCTTGTTGGCTTGATTTCAACATGAGCTCTAATCCTTTACCTGACCCCTGTGCTCTTTGCATGATTCTTTCCAAAGGAGAATCTGTTCAGCCTACTGGTGTCATGTACCTGTGGCCCTGTGTCTGTTAGCCACTGACTGATTTTATGTGGGGAGTGTGTGACATCACCCAAGCTTCCCTAGGTGAGATAGTTCATCTAAGGTCACTTGTCCAGAGAAGGTCACAGATGGGAGCTTTCAGCTTTTGGCACTTGCAGCAGCTAGGAGATGGGTGACTTGGCTGGGAAAGGAGATTGGGCAGAACACCACCAACAGCCTACAGTGACCTAAATAGAGTACCTGTACCTGGCCAGGCTCAGAACACTGTGTTACCTGCTGGTGACATGGCTTTATATGATGCGGACCATAGTGAACAGGGCTGAAACCTCAGGGGTCCCTTGCATTGAGACTGAGTTCTGGAATCTCGATAGTCTGGGCATTCTCCTTGGCTCTTCCTTCCTAGGACCACATTACATCTCATCCTTCTATATCTTGCTTTCTACATGTAAAATACAGTGAAAATAAGGAAAAGCAAAGAGATGAAATTCTGAGAGATGTGAAACCTTAACACCACTGAAACAAACAAAAACTAAACCTGTTGCCAGTCAAGTCAATTCTGAATCACAGAGATCCTATAGGACAGAATAGAACTGCTCTGTATGGTTTCCAATGCTATAATCTTTATAAAAGCAGACTGCTGTATCTTTAAACTACAGTGTGGTGGGTAGGTTCACCTGCAGACTTTGTGGTTAGTAACCAAGCACTTAAACGCTGCACCACCAGGGATCCTTTCCTAACCTCACAGCCCAGTACAGATGCTTGTGTTTCATTCATTCTCCTAGTGCATATCGAGTCGAGTGCCTACTCTGGGCCAGGCATCATTCTAGGTAAATTCCAATGTGTAGTTCCAAGGCCATTTTGAGCAGTGGCAATATGACTAAAACGAGTGCTGCCAAAGAGTCTTTGGTGTCCACAGGAAAGTGCTGGCCAAGAGAGGTGGGGCTTGGGAGGAGTCTGGGTCAGCAGAGAGCACGGAAGAGCATAGCAAGAGGCCACAGTCTGCCAACAGAACTCCAGGGAGAGAGCTGAGGTCAGAGTCTGGGGCACCGGCCAAGTGGCAGTGTCTGACAAGCAAGTTAAGGTCAATGTTCAGAAGCCTAGGCCAAGAAGAAGGGCTCAGGGGGACGGAGACAGAACAGGGAGATGCACGGGCATCTTCTGTGGACCTTCTTTGGACAGGTGACCTTAGATGAACTGTCTCACCTAGAGAAGTCTGAGTGGTGTCACACATTCCCTGCACAAAATCAGCCAGTGGCTAACAGACACAGGGCCACGGGTTCATGGTGGCAGTAGGCCAAACAGATTCTCCTTTGGAAACAATCATGCAATTTGCCAGGCTCAGGGCAAAGAAAACACTACAGTAATTTGTTTTGCATCTACTGTTTGCCAGGTAAAAATCCTGGTGGCATAGTGCTGAAGTGCTACATCTGCTAACTATAAAGGTCAGCAGTTCAAATCTGCCAGGCAGTCCTTGAAAACTCTATGGGGCAATTTGACTTTGTCCTATAGGGTCGCTATAAGTTGGACTTGACTCAGCAGCAGTGGGTTTGGCAGGTGGGCTTCCAGATGGTAGCATAATGGTTAAGAGCTATGACTGCTAACCAAAAGGTCGGCAGTTTGAATCTATCGGATGCTCCTTGGAAACCCTATAGGGCATTTCTCCTCTGTCCTGCGGGTCACTATGAATAGGAATTGACTTGACGGCAATGTTTTGTTTTGTTTTTTTAATCAGGTTTGTCAGGTACTTTGGATACATTTAATCCTTATGATACCTTGTATGGTAAGTACGAGGAAACTGAGGTTCGGAAAGATTAAAATGGTGCTTCTCAAACTTTAACGATCCTATGAATCACCTGCAGATGGTGTTACGCTGCAAGTTCTGATGCAGCAGGTCTGAGGTGGGGCTCAAGAGGATACAGTTTTTACAAGCTTCCAGGTTATGCTGGTGCTGCTGGTTCACTGACCATACTGGGAGTTGTAAGGAGTTCAAATCCAGCAGACCATGAAGTCTTTATGAAGGACAAGGTAGAAAACAAAGGGCAGGAAAACAGGAATATTCTATTTAAGTACTTTGTTTTCCAAAACAGTCGTAGCTGTGGACTCTGAACCGTGGCTGTCTGCCCTCCTCTGTGTGGGCAGATAAATGTGCTATTATGAAGTGTGGAGTGACCCTCCTGGATGCTTAGGACAGGTAGAACAGCAGGCCCTCTGGGAATTCCCCTGTGTTAGCTATACTCATTTGAATCCATCTGGCCCAGTGCATTTCATAATCATTTCTCATACGTGGCTTAATGATCGGTTAATTTGGATCAGATATTGTGGTAGAAATAATCTTTTAGCAGCTACTTTTAAGCTGTTATTCTCAGAATGAAGCCAAATTCCACTTCTTTAGAGGCTCTCTTGACCTTTTTTGAAAAACGGTCTAAGATCTTCTTATGGGACTTATTACTAAATGTCCTCCTATTTCTTCTTATGGACATTGGTGCTAAGGCTTATCAAAACTTTATTTAGGGGACCTTGTTACTTTTCTAATTATGGTAATTATTAGTATGCATTTTCAAAGGAATGTTGCATTCATAAGGTACTTTAAAATTTCTGGAATAGTTTCAATGACATTTTCTTCCTTTTGATCTCCACACAACCAAGAGGTCAGTGTTATCATCTTAGTTAACACATGATCAGACAGAAGCAAAGAAAGGTGAAGTAAATTGTCCAAGGTCCCTGGCTACATAAATGTTGGAGATAATAACATTTTTTGAGTAGTTACTGCTATAAGGCACTATGCTAAGAGCTTTCTTTGTAGTAGGTGATTTTGTCTTCACTCTGATCCCATTATTCCCATTTTGCAGGTGTGCTCACTGAGATTGAGAGAGATTATATACTTATTCAAGGCCACATAGCTAGCAAACGGTGGAGCCAGGGTTTGACAGAAGGTACTCTGGCTCCAGCATTGATGGATCTAACTTTTACAGTAGAAGGAGCAATGCTATGGATTTAATTGTGTACCACAAAAAGATATGTTGAAGTCCTAATGCCTGGTACCTGTAAACATGACTGTGTTTTGAAATAAGTCTTAGAAAATATTATCAGTTAAATTAACACAAAGTCCTGCCAGAGTAGGAAGAGTCCTAATCCGATCATAGTGGTGTTCTTATAAAAGAGAAGTGTCTTAGGCTAGATTCTCTAGAGAAGCAAAAAACAGTAAAGCATATAGATATATATAGAGAGAGAGATTTATATTAAAAAAAATCAGCTTATGCATTTGGAGAGGCTGGAACATCCCTAGTCTGTGCGTTAGGGTAGAGGCTTCTCCTGATACACATAGTCAGCAGGGGATGGAGATCAGAGAACAGGGCTCTGCTCACTGGCTGTGGAGATTACCACATCCCAAGATCAGCAAATAAACTGATAGCTCCAGTCCCCAAAACCAGAGACCACCCAAACAGGAGGCAGCTGCAGGATCCAGTTCAAACCAAAAGCCAGAATGTCTGTTTATATTCTGATGCAGGCCACACCCCCAAGGAAATGCCCTTTTGACTGACTGGCTATTCACAGCAGATCCCATCATGGGAGAGATCACAATATAATGCTGAGAATCATGGCCCAGCCAAGCCAATGCACAACTTTAACCATCACAAGAGAAGACCCAGAGATGCAGATAGAAGAAGCAACAACATATAACACTGTAACTGCAAGCCAAAGCCTACGAGAAACTGGGAGAAATGAGAAAGGATCTTCCCCTAGAGGCTTCAGGGAGAACATGGTCCTATACCAACCTCAAACCAGATCCATCTCTATAATACCAGTTCCAACTCATAGCGACCCTATAGGACAGAGTCAAACTGCCCTGTAGAGTTTCCAAGGCTATAAATCTTTCTAGAAGCAAACTACCACATTTTTCTCCCATGGAGTGGCTGGTAGGTTCAGGGCTCCTTACATGGGCCTATAAAACCAAAAAAAGAAAAACCAAACCTATTTCTGTCTAGTCAATTCCAACTCATAGCAACCCTGTAAGACAGAGTAGAACTGTCCTATAGAGTTTCCAAGGAGTGGCTGGTAGATTTGAACTGTTGACTTTTGGTTAGCAGTAGAGCACTGTGCCAGCAGGGCTCCCATATGATCTTATAAAAAACAAGCCACATTTGTTGCTGTTGAGTAGATTCCAACTCATAGTGACCTAATAGGTCAGAGTAAAACTGCCTCATAAGGTTTCTGAGGAGTGAATCTGAACTGTTGACTTTTTGGTTAGCAATCATAGCACTTAAGCATTATGCTGCCACAGCTCTGCATGGCCCTGTAACAAAACCAAGTTCACTCCCACTGAGTCGATTCTGACTCATAGCAACTCTATAGAACAAGGTGGAACTGCTCCACAGAGTTTCCAAGGAGCACCTGGTGGATTCGAGCCGCCAACCTTTTGGTTAGCAGCTGTAGTGCTTAACCACTATACCTCCAGGGTTTCCACGTGGCTGTATAGGCACCTTGAATTCTGACTGCTAGCTCCCAGACCTGTGAGACAACAAATTTCTGTTGTCTAAAGCACCCTCCTCCTAACTGTCATCCCCTACATACACTCTGTGGTGCTTTGTTATAGTATCCTTAGGAAACTGACAAAGACATGTTGCAACATTTGGGCCATAGCAAAAGCATTTGTGAGAATTTCTCTAGTCTCATTTTGGAAGAAGATGCCATGACTGTCCACAGGAAAGGTCTTGAATGGCTTGGGGTTGTCATTCTTGAATTGGAGGAGGGATTTGCTAGGTTACCCATGCGGGCGGATGCTAAATAGAAAAACCAACAGCCACCTTGATTTAGAGTTGATTCTGACTCATGGCCACAGCAAGTGTTACAAAGTAGAGCTGCTCCATATGGTTTTCTTGGCTGTCATCTCAGCAAAAGCAGATCACCAGGTCTTTCTTCTGTGGCACTGCTAGGTGAGTTCGAATCCCCAATCTTTAGGTTAGTAGTCCCTCCCAAACTATCTGTGCCCAAATGGGTGGATGGCAAGTAAGGCCCAGCAAATACCTTATCAATGGGGTATCTGACATGTTTCAGTGCAGAGCCAGCTCCCAGTCAATCCCACCTCAGTCTGCCCCTTGCAAGGTCTGCTGGCCCACCTTAGCCCAGTCTCTGAAAATCCAGGCATCACTTTGGAGCTTGAATCAGAATTACAGGATGAAATGGAGCTAATAATAGGATTCATCTCAGAGGGTTGTTGTGAAGACTAGCTGAGTTAATCCACAAAGTAGATCTTAAACCCTATCTGGTGGGTAGTTAGGAAGAAAACAACAACCAGTGCCGTTTAGTCAATGCTGACTCATAGCAACCTTATATGACAGAGTAGAACTCCACAGAGTTTCCAAGGAGCACCTGATGGATTTAAACTGCTGATCTTATGGTTGAAAGCATAGTACTTAATCACTATGTCATCAGGGTTTCCAGTGGGTAGTAATCACCACATAAAAACAAAATTTGAAAAACCCTACAGGGTTAGTATCCAAACAAATGGTTAGTATGCAACCAAAAAGGTCTCTTATTTTACTAAAAATTGGAGAAAAATGTGTGAAAGTGGAAATGTAGAGAGGTTATGGAGTCTCAAACAAATAACAGGAAATATATAATAAATCAGGTTGTGGGGAGGTCCATCCAGTCTGCATGTATTGGTCTCATGGTGAGTTGGCTTGCTGTGGGGAAACTTGACATCATTCAATGGCTGACTATTTACTGACAACCTGCTGTAGGTCTCCAAGGGCGACTCTCTCAAGGTTTACTACCCCACCCAACCCTCATCTGATATCTTCCAAGGTAACTTAATTCAGTCTGTTTGTCTAACTAGTTGAATAGCTTTATAAACAAGACAGCTTAAGAAAGTTTTCCCAAATCTTATTTTCTGCATTGGTAAAATTGAAAAAGCAAGATTGTTCTGAAGAATAAATACAAAGTGTCTGACACATAACAAAATGACCTGTGGCTGTCAAGTTGGTTCCAACTCATAGTGATACTATTGAGCAGAGTAGAACTGCCCCATACATGGTGCTTAATATGCATTAGTTATCATTATTGTCATTTGTGAATTCATTTTTGAAAAATTTAACAAGGTTTTAAAAGATATACTCTGTATATCTTGACTGCTTTGAGGAATTAGATCTGATCAATCCTCTAGATCCAACTACCAAGAAACAGAAAATACAGAGGACATAACAACATATTAAGTGATACTACAGGCATACAATGAGCAGAATCCAGACAGTAGAGAACTTTACAGGTATAAGACAAACAACCCAATGTCTTGAACAAATAAGTTGCAAGGAAAAAGTGGAATATCTAAAGATTAAAGAAGTGTAAAAGCATGTCTAACAGTTACAATAGGTGAGCCTTATCTGGATCCCAAAAAGCAAGAGAGGGAGAGAAACTACTTATGATATTTATGAGACAATGGGAAATTTGAACATTGACTGGGTATTGTATTGAAGAATTTTTATGACTTCTTCTAGCTGTGATCATATTTATGTTCTTTAAAAAAAGACCCTTTATTCAGATACGGAAACTCTGGTGGCATAGTGGTTAAGTCCTGTGGTTGCTAACCAAAATGTTGGCAATTCAGATCCACTAGGTGCTCCCTGAAAACTCTGTGGGTAAGTTCTACTCTCTCCTGTAGGGTTGCTATGAGTCAAAATCTATTCAGTGGCAATAGGTTTGGTTTGAGTTATTCAGATACGTACTGAATATTTACATATGAAATGATGTTCAAGATTTGATTTTTAAAAATATGATGGCGGGCAATGGGTAGTAGAACAAATGAAACAAGATTGGCCGTGAGTTGATAATTTTTGAAACTAGTTGTAAGTCAAGGTAGACTCATTATAAAGGGTCTTCCAATAAGGGTGTCCTGTCTTTGAACTTGACTAAAGCAAGTTGTGTAAATGATACAGTTTAAATTCTTTTATTATTCTGAAGTACATTTGATGGCATTGTGTGTGGAAAAGAACTTTGGGTAAATAGCTCCTGCAGCACCTTCCAAATGGGCCCAAAATAATCAGTTATCATAGCCCAATATCTTTTGCTATTGACAGTCACAGCCTCTCCTCATTCATCCTGGAAAAAATAAGGGCCGATGACTCCATCAGATCCAAATCCACATCAAACAGTAACTTTTTGGGGATGGAGTGGATGTTCTTGAATCTCCACTGGATTCTCCTCTCTCCAAATGCAACAGTTTTGTTTGTTAACAAAACCATCCAAAAACAAGCCACATTGCTGAAGGTGATTTTTCAGTCCAAAGCAGTGTCAACTTCCAGTTGCTCCAGAGCCCAGTCAACAAACATATGGTGCAACCTATGGTCATTGGATGTCAGTTCTTGAGTTAGAACAACTTTGTAAGGGTAAAACTTCAAATCCAGATGCAAAATCTGCCAAGCAGTGGTTGACAAAGTCCCAGTTCTTGTGCTTGGCAAGAAACTGGTTGGGATGGCCACTCTGAGGAGCGGTGGCAGTGTTTTCATGAGAACATGTCGTTCACTGATGCACAAGTGTGTTTGACTGGCAACAGACCTGGTTGCCTCACATTTTTTGATTAATGCTCAAAATGTTGGGTGAGGCAATTATGTGCATGGTAAGTTTCATGTAACACACAGAATGTCTGGCAAATGGAACATCCATTTTGATAATAAACTTTAATGATACCTACACCTTGTGGAATCGTATAACTTCTCGTAGCTGCTTGTCAAGACTAATTAAAAAAACGTGATAAATACAGCCACCATGCCTTCACAAATATGGCCATCGTGAGCTGTCAAAAACAGGACATCCTTATTGGAAGACCTTTTACTATTGTCCTTACTTTTGTGCATATTTGAAGTTGTCTATAATAAAAAAACCAAAACCAAACCTGCTGCTGTCGAGTTGGGTCTGACACATAGTTACCCTACAGGTCAGAGTAGAACTGCCCCATAGAGTTTCCGGGGAGTACCTGGTGGATTTGAACTGCTGGCCTTTTGGTTAGCAGACATAGTACGTAAACCTGCTATACCCCCAGGATTTCCTGTCTATAACAGAAAGCTTAAAAAATAATATTTTATAAGAACTAAAAAAAAAAAACAATCATCTTCTCTCAGACTGAATAGTGTCTAGAAACGTAACCTGTTTGTAATGTGTCAATGGTAACAGATTTTTATAGGCAAGGTAAAACTTACCAGGAAGGTTCTGCAGTACATATGAAAGCTTCCACACAGGCGTGGGGAAAAGTACTTCCTGGTACTGACAAGCAATAAATATTTATTAAGCACCTACTATGAGGGAGGCAGCCTGCTAGGAGATGCTAGCAAGGTGGACACAGACCCTGGCCCCTGAGAACTTACATTCTAGTGGGACTGAATAACCAAAAAGAAAGTAAGCTATCAAATTTTCTTTAAAATAT
The DNA here is from genome assembly GCA_028571685.1 of Heterohyrax brucei. NCBI lineage: Eukaryota > Metazoa > Chordata > Mammalia > Hyracoidea > Procaviidae > Heterohyrax > Heterohyrax brucei. Next base: position 24,137,371 of record CM053149.1, on the reverse strand, counting down.
ATAAAAGTTATTTTATGTAACAATCTAATTGTAATAATTATGTAATAATAATAAGAGGTTGAGATGGGGGAACTTTGTTTAGATGGAGACCTAAAATAAGCTTCTCTGGAGAAGGTGTCATTTAAGCTGAGAGAGACCAAAAGGATAGAAAAAAAGCCAGTTCTGGGAAATATACAGAGAGCATTCAGGCAGGGGGAACAGTGTGAGCAAAGGCTTTGAGGCGGGACAGAGCTCAGCTTGTTAGACGAATTGAAGAAAGCCAGTGTCGCTGGGGTGTGGTGAGCTGAGAAAACATGCCTTAGTGTTATCTGAGATGAGGCGAGAGACAGGCAGGAGGCCAAACAGCTGGTCTTTTAAGCCACAGTAAAGAGTTTAGGTTTAATTTTGGGAGTTTTGGAAGCCACTGGGGATTCTAAGCGGGGAACTCAACCTACTATAGGACTAGAGTGGAAGTTTGCTGAGGGGTGATACGGCAGACAGTGTTCCAGGGAAGAGCGAGGAACAGGGCAGTCTTCAGTCAGGGGCCCTGGCAGCTTCCCTGGGGAATTGTAGGACAGCAATAAGTGCTACATCAGCTAACCAAAAGAGCAGCAGTTCACATCTGCCAGGCGCTCCTTGGAAACTCTATAGAGCAGTTCTACTCTGTCCTGTAGGGTCGCTATGAGTTGCAGTCAACTCAAAGACAGTGAGTTTAGTTTGTGTCCTAAGGTGCATCCTGTGTCAGCAGCCTCAAAAGATGGGGTGAGGCCTACTTGGATTTCCCAGTGCCCAGAGAAATGGCTATTAAGTAGGATATTATTATTTGTTGCTCTATGAAAAAGCCAAGAGCTGTTGCTGTAGCCTCAGGGCCTCTCTGTGGGGTTCTCACTCTGTTTCTTCAGCATGGCTGGACATTCTACTTATCAGTTCAGGGTTCCAAAAGCAGGTGTACAAGAGAACAAAGCAGAAGTCTCAAGGCCATTTCTAACCCCCAAAGTTACACATTCTTCCTGCACCAGGTTCTATTTGTCACACACAGCCAGCTCTGATTCTCTGTGGGAGAGGACTATGTGAGGGCGTGCTCACCAAAGGAAGGGAGAATCTTGAAGGCTAAGTGGTCATATATATGTACAGACTGAATATGGAGGGGGAATGGTCTGGACCCCGGACAGGAGTTGTTCACGGAACCATGGGTGATTGTGGTTGGGCTAACTCTTGAACTTCCATTTTGCAGAATGGGGTGTTGCATCTGAGACCAGCCAAAGTATTTGGGGCAGCAGAGGCTCTTAGATGCTGTTTAGGGAAAGCAAGGAGGAGAGGTCAGTAGGCTCACAGAAGAGAATTTTGAAGGGAGCCAAGATGTACAATGAGTATTTGAGAAGTTTGTGCTGTATGGTATGTGAAGTCAGTCTCCTCTCCCTCTGTCCAACAAAATCGTCAGTAAATTATTTCTTCTTTAATGCACTGTGGGTCTACTTCAAGGGATACTAAGGTGCTAAGGTATTTTGCAAGGAGGGCTTGGAGTGGGAGCAAAATTGCTGTCCAAGGGAACCTGGCCACACTTGGAATACTAAGCCAAGCTAAGCCAACACAAGTGAATGAGTGAATCTTGAAACTCCTGAGACCTTCTACTAATGAATCAGAACCCCTAGAAAGTCCTAGAATCACTTCAATCGGCCTCCAGCCAAATACTAGAACTGGTCTGCTCTGTTCCATGTATCTTTCCAGCTCATCTTTGCCTTCTCTCTCTGTTTTCTTTACATTGTAGGTTTGAGGATTAATTTCTGTAGCATAAAAGATCTGTTTATCAATGCTTTAATTTTTTAATGCTAGGAAACCGTGTGGCTTAGTGGTTAAGTGCTATGGCTGCTAACCAGAAAGTTGGTAGTTCAAATCTACCAGGTGCTCCTTGAAAGCTCTGTGGGACAGTTCTACTCTGTCCTATAGGGTCGCTATAGTCAGAATCCACTAGATGGCAATGGGATTTTTATTAAATGCTAGGGTTGCTATGAGTCAGACCTGACTGGACAGCAGGGAGTTTGGTTTGGTTTTATGTTGAGCATGGTGCTATATGCAGTGGAGAATTTTGGGAAAAGATGAAACTCACAGTCAACAAGAAAGGTAAGACTGAACTGCACTACCAAGCAAGAAGCAGAAGCTGTAAATCAGACAAGAGTAGAATGATTTAACTGCTCAGAGGTAGTCTCTCTGGACACAGTGGGGAGTAGAGGGTCAAGAAAACCTTTGTAGAAAGGGGAGTATCTGATTTAGCTTTAAATTAACATTGAAATTTGGACATGAAGAAGCAAAGATTTAGGGGTTGGAGATTCCATGAGAGGATAATTCCTGACCTAGCAGTCTGCCTTCCACTTCAAAGTGTACCCAGCAGATGTCCCAGTCCCACAGTTGTTTCCTCAGACTGGCCTTTCTTGGCCCAGAAGGGAGCTGTATTTACGTGTTCATAAGAAGAAATAGACCCCAGGCTTCCATACCCATCCTGCAAGGCACACAGCTCCCTTTCAACTGTGCCCTTCTGGGAACAGTTCTCCAAATAGCTCATCCCATCAGAGGAAGAGTTATTGCTGAAAAGATTAGTAGGATGGTCCTATACTTCCAGAGGCCTTAGGAAGAAAGGCCTAGAGATCTACTTCTGAAAATCAGTATGTGGATTGCTACAGTGTGATCCACAACTGATCATGGGTATGGAAAGGACCATGCAGTGTTCAGTTCAAGTGTGCATGGGATCCTTTCCGCAACAACAGAAACTGCCTATAAAAAAATATATCCAGCCTGGCACTGGTATAAAAACTGATACATAGACTGATGGACCAGAATTCAGAATGTATGTATAACATCATCTATCTATGAGCAGCTGGTATTTGACAAAGTCTCAAAGTCCACAAACTGGGGAAAAGACAGTCTCTTTAACAAATGATGTTGGCATAACAGGATAGCCATCTGCAAAAAAAATGAAGCAAGACCCGTATCTCACATCATGCACAAAATCTAACTCAAAATACATCAAAGATATAAAATCTAAAGCAATAAGTACCGTGGAAGAAAAAACAGGAAAAGTGCTGAGAACCCTGATACATGGCATAAACAGGCTACAAAACATTACTGACAGTGTACAAATATCAGAAGAGAAAATAGATAGCTGGGAACTCCTAAAAATCAAACACTTCTGTTGAACTGAAGACTTTACCAAAAGAGTAAAAGGATAACCTACAGACTAGGAAAAAAAATTTGGTTACCACAAATCTGATCAGTGTTTAATCTCTACAGGTACTGCAAAACCTCAACAAGAAAAAGACAAATAACCCCATTAAAAAATGGGCAAAAAATATGAATGGGCACTTTACCAAGGAAGACCTTCAGGCAGCTGACAGATACCTCAGGAAATGCTCAAGATCATTAGCCATTAGAGAAATACAAATCAAAACTGCAATGAGATACCATCTCACCCCAACAAGGCTGATATTGATCCCCCCAAACAAAAGTAATAAATGTTGAAGAGGTTGTGGAGAGACTGGAACACTTCTACACTGATGTTGAGATTCTAAAATGGTAGAACCAGTTTGGAAATTGATTTGGTGCTTTTTTAAAAAGCTAAAGCTAGAAATGCCCTATGGTCTAGCAATCACACTTCTTGGAATATATCCTAGAGAAATAAGGGGTGTCACATGAATAGAAACATGCACATCATTTTTTTTTTTTTTTTTTTGCAGCACTGTCCAAAATAGCAAAAAGATGGAATCAACATAGGTGCCCACTAACAGAAAAATGGGTCAACAAACTATGGTGTATCCACACAGTGGAATACTATGCGATGATAAAGAACAGTGACGATCTTAGGAAAGATCTCATAACATGGAGTCATCTGGAAGACCTTATGCTGAGTGAAAGTAGTCAGTTGCAGAAAGACAGATATTATGAGACCACTATTGTGAGGACTTGAAAAAATAGTCTTTGATGGTTACAGGGATGGGGAGGGAGAGAGACAACTGATAAGATAGTAGATATGAATTGGGCGAGGTGAGGGACATGAAGGCTCACAGCAGAGGGGAGATCAGCACAGCTGGACCATTGAACAAAAGCTAAGAGATTTCCTACATATAACCCAATGTTTTAAAGGACAGAGTAGCAGCGGCGGGGATGTGGGAACCATGGCTTCAGGGAACATCTCAACTAACTGGCATAGCTAAATTTCTTTAAAGAAAATGTTCTGCGTTCCACTTCAGTAAGTGGTGTCTGGGGTCTTAAAATCTCAGAAGTGGCCATCTAAGTAGCATCAATTGATCCCAGTCCACCTGGAGCAGTGGAGAATGAAGAACAAAGACATGAGGAAAATAGGAGCCCAAGAGACAGAAAGGGTCGTATGATCCAGAAACTGCATCAGCATGAGACCAAAAGAACTAGTGTGTGGCCACAACTGTTGACTGCGGTGACAGAGACTACAACATGCAGTCCCTGACACAGCAGGAGGGAAATGGGTGTGCAGAGCTAGAACTCTATTAAAAGACCAGATGTGACAGTCCAACAGACTGGAGGGTTCCTTGAGGACATGGCCCCCAGATTCTCTGTTAGCTCACAGCTGAAACAGTCCTGAAGCCAACTCTTCAAAGATTGGACTAGACTATTAAGCACAAAGTGATGCCGATGAAGAATCTGCTTCTTGTCTTAAGTATATACACGAGGCTAACTGAGCGTCTTCTGTCCAGAGGCGAGCTGAGAGGGCAGAGAGAGACAGGAGCTGGTTGAATGGACACAGGAAGTACAGGGTGGAAAGGAGGAGTGTTCTGTCGCAGGGTGGAGAGAGCAGCTACAGTGGTACAGATGTGTGACTGCAGGGTTTTGTGTAGCAAATTGACTTGGATTGTAAACTTTCACTTAAAGCACAATAAAATATTAAATATATGTGTATTCAGAGATTTCAAAAATGAACTTTTTATAGAATACGAAGAGAGCCAAGAAAAATGTCAAGAAACAAAACAGAGAAATTGAGCTGTGGTTTTATGTGAAACTGTCTCTCTTCCCAGACAAATCCACAAACTCATCCTCCGAGTTAATCTACACTGTCATCCTCGGGAAGATCCAAGAGCTGGCACCAGTTGGTTTCTCCTGGAGTGGGAGGTTCTATAAAATTCATTGTAATTAAAAAAAAAAAAATCTTTATCTACATTCACATCTCTTTTTGTGCTTTAGGTGAAAGTTTACAGAGCTAATGAGTTCCTCATTAAACAATTAAAACACAAACTGCCTGCGACGTGTCGACACTCTCCCCTTTAGCACCCCAGGTTTCTTCTTTCCTAATGTCCAGTTTCTCTGTCCCTCGCTGCCTTCTTGTCTTTGCTTTCGGTCTGGTATGCTCCTTTGGTCTCACATACATGATTCAGCTACTAACTGTGTTCCTTATACGTGTTACTGGTTCCCCTATAGACCTGTCTAATCTTTGGCTGATGAGTGAACTTCAGCACTGAGTTAAAAGTGCGTCTGGGGCCATACTCTTGAGGTTTTTCCAGGCTCTATCTGACCAGCAAGTCTGGTCTTGTGAGTGTGTGTGTGTGAATTTCAATTTTGTCCTGCTTTTGTCTCCCACTCTGTCCAAGACTCTCTGTAGTGATTGTGGTGGTAGCTGGACACCTCCTAGCTGTTCTGGGCTCAGTTGGCGGTGGCTGTGCTAGTTGTGGTCCGTTTAGTCCTTTCAACTAAGCTTTCCCTTGTGTCTTTGGTTTTCTTCATTTCCAATTGCTCCAGCTAGCATGGGATCAGTAGATGTAGCTTAGATAGGCTGCTTGCAGGCTTTTAAGACCCCACACATTACTCTTCACAGTTGGATGTACAACAGTTTCTTTGTAAACTGTGTTATACCAGTTGAACTACATGCCCCTGAAGCCGCGGTCCTCAGTCCTCAGCTGACTCCCTGACTCCTCTGGGAGTTTGAGTATGTCTGTGAAGCTTCTATATGACCTTGCCTTGGTCCAGCTGTCTAGCCTTCATCAAAGTTACCACTTATATACTACCTGGTTAGTGTGTTCCCTCCCCACGCCTCCCTTCCCTTGTAACCATTAAAGATTGTAAGCCTTTTCTTGAGCTTTTACAATAGTGGTCTCCTGCAGTTTTTGTGAGTTTAACTTATTTCATTTGGCGTAGTTCCCTCCAGATTCATTTCTGTTGTCAGGTGTTTCACAGTTTCATCATTGTTCTTTATTATTGCACAGTATTCCATTAGGTGTATGTACCATTTACCCACTCATCTGTTGATGGACACTTAGGTTATTCCTCTTTTTTTGCTATTGTGAATAATGTGGCAGTGAACATTGGTGCATATGTGTCTATTTGTGTGACAGCTCTTATTTCTCTAGGGCTTATTTCTAGGAATGGTATTGCTGGGATTTATGGTAGTCGTACAAGGTCTAACAACTAACTCTGTGAACTTAATTTTTCTAAGTGTCACATACTTCATTGCTTAATATCATTACGGTCACTTTCGAAGTAGTCCCCTTGGGAAGCTATGCACCGATGCCAGTGCCTAGTCCACCCTTCAAGGCAATTTTGGAACTCTTTCTGGAATGGCCGTGGGCACAGTGGCATGGTGGTAAGTTCACAAACTTAACTGTACAGTTGTCTGTGAGGGAGTTTTTAGCCAGTAAACAAGTAATGATATTGGAATACCCTCCATCCTCACCAGATCTGGCCCCCAATGACTTTTTTCTTTACCTGAAGATAAAGAAATATTGAAAGGAATACCTTTTGATGACATTCAGGACATCAAGGGTAATACGACAATAGTCTGATGGCTGTTCCAGAAAAAGAGTTCCAAAATTGCTTGGAAGGGTGGACTAGGCACTGGCACTACTGCCTAGCTTGTCAAGAGGAGTACTTCAAGGAGACCATAATGATATTCAGCAATGAGGTCTGTCATGCTTTTTGTAGGATGAGTTTACAGACTTAATTGGCAGGCCTCATATTTCTAGCTTTTTAGTGAAATGCCATATCATTTTCCAAAATGGCTGTACCATTTTGCGTTCACACTAGTAGCACATAAAAGCGCCAATCTCCCCACAGCCTCTCCAACATTTGATATTTTTTATTTTTTTAATATGTACCAATAGTGTCAAGGCGAGACGACATCTCATAGTAGTTTTGATTTTCATTTCTCTAATGGCTAGTGATTGTGGGCATTTCATCATATTTTTATTAGTCTCCTGAATGTCTTTGGTAAAATGTCTGTTCATATCCTTTGTCCATTTTTTAATTGGATCATTTGTCTTTTTTATTGTAGAGCTGTTAGATTTTCCTATAGGCTTTAGAAACTAGACCTTTGTTGGATATGTCATAGTCAAAACTATTTCACAGTCTGTACATTATCTTTTTGCTCTTCTGGTGAAGCCTGTTGATTAGCATAGTATTTAATTTTTAGAAGATCTCAGTTATCTAGCTTATCTTCAGAGTTTTAGATATTGTTAGTCATGGTTTGTGTCTTAATTATGCTGTGTATTAGGCCGCTAGTGTTGATCCTTTTTTCCTCCTATGACCTTTATAGTTTTGGGTTTTATATTTAGGTCTTCGATACATTTTGAGTTAGTTTTTGTGTATGGTGTGAGCTATGGGTCCTGTTTCATTTTTTTGCAGATCAACATTCAGTTGTGCCAGCATCATTTGTTTAAAAGACTGCCTTTTACCGTGTTTGATGGACTTTGGGACTGTGTCAAAGATCAAGTGGCTCTAAGTAGATGGATTTACATCTGGGTTCTTGATTTTGTTTCATTGGTGTACCAGTATCAAGCTATTTTGAATCCCGTAGTTATGTAGGAGGTTCTGAGATCAGGTAGTATGAGGCCTCCTACTTTGTTCTTCTTCAGTAATGGTTTACTTACCTGGGAGCTCTCCCCTTTCCGTATAAAGTTGATGGCTAGTTTTTCCATCTCTTTTAAGAATGCTGTTGGTATTTGGATCAGGAATGCATTGTATTTGTAGATTGCTTTGGGTAAAATTGATATTTTCACAACGCTAAGTCTACCTATCCACAGGCAAGATATGTCTTTCCATTTATATGAGTTTCTTTGGGTTTCTTGCAGTAGTCCCTTGTAGTTTTCTTTGTATAGATCTTTTACATCCCTGGTTAGGTTTACTCCTAAGGATTTTATATACTTAGGGGCTATTATAAGTGATATTGTGGTCTTGATTTCTTTTTCATAGTTCTCTTTATGGGTGTATAGGACTCCACTTGAGTTTTATATGTTTATGTTGTTTCCTGCTGTTCTACTGAATCTATTAGTTCTAGTAGTTTTCTTGTGTGGTTTAGGTTTTTTACGTATAGTACATACTAGATGCAAGTAGGGACAGTTTTATTTCTTCCGTACCAGCTTGCCCAGCCCAGTGCCATCAAGTCGGATGTTTGGACTTAGCTCTAGCTAAGACTTTCAGTACGATGTTAAATAGGAGTGGTGATAAAGAGTATCCTTATCTCATTCCTGTTCTGTGGGGGAACGTTTTCAGCCTCTCTCTCTTGAGGTTAATTTTGGCTGTGATTTTACATATGTGCTCTTTATTATGCTGAGGAATTTCCCTTCTGTTCCTATTTTATTGAGAGTATTTATGGGTTTGGGGGTTTATTGAGTGCCTTTTCTGTATCAATTGAGACAACAATTTCATTGTTTTCTTGATCACTGTCAATGCCCCAGGTCTTAGGGTACAAGCAGAATTCACTCTTCATCCCCTGTCTAGTGTGTGCTTATACCTGGAAGATAAAAACAACATGAATTATTTGTACATTTGTATACAGCTACCGATGGTGCAGTGGTTCAGTGCTTGGCTGTTAACTAAAAGGTCAGCAGTTTGAATCCACCAACTGCCCCATGGAAACCCTATGGGGCAGTTATACTACACGTTATAGGGTTGCTATGAACTGGAAATCGACTCAGTGGCAACACGTTTGCTTTCGTTCTTTTTCATACAGGGATCAATTCCCAGGTAACATTGATCCTTACTGCGTATTCAATTACTGCATTGGCTTTTTGCAGGATTTAGTTGTGGTTTTATTCCTAGCCTCAAGGAGTGTGAAGTCCAATAGGATGATGTGATACATAGACAAAATAGATGACTTAATCTTCATCTGATTAGGGTTTTTGATTTTACCAAGTGTTTTCACATGTATGATTTCATTTGATTCTTACAATGGAGTAATCCCTGGAATCAGTATTTGGCAGCTATAGCAAGTTAAATTCCAAATTTAGAGCCATAAAATGAGTTTTTAATAAAGTGGAAGGAACCCTCCCTGAGTTATCATTTAGTGTGAATGCTAAGGAGGTGAGTGTCGTCTCAGGAAGGCAAGAAAATATTGTGACTAAGAGAGCTTTAATCAACCAGTTATACTGCCATGATCTGGGGGGGCGCAGGGAAAGATTGTCCAAAAATGTTGTTTTCTTTTAACTGATTCTCCATTTAATAGACTAATCCAATTAGCTGCTGTGCTGTGTTCTCTTTAATACATACTGATGAATGACCACATCCCACTGAAAATTTCTGACTGGTGGTCCACTCTCGAGCAGGCTTACCACTTCTGTTCTTGCCAGTTATGTTATATGCTTCCTACACTCAGTTGAGTTTGCTCCTAAACCTGTTTATATCAGCCGTGCTATGTTGCAAATTATAGAATTAAATAAAATATTACATTGGGCAATGAAATAATGAGTGTGAAAAAATAACAAGCTCTTGTCTTAGTGAAAACTAAGTTGGGTGTCATGAAAAGACCTTACAAAAATGTTTTAATTAAAACCGGTTGGTATTGAATATGATATAAATGGGTATTGAATGTGATATAAATGAGACAACTATGATTGTGATAAACATTGTAAAAATCAAGGATTCTACTTTCAGATTACTTTATGCAATAGTGTTTATGTTTTTATTCTACTTTTAAGAAACTCAACCAGGAGAATGTAGATGATGCCTTGTGGGTAGGCTTTTGGTAAAGGAAGTGAGGTAGAGTTCAAAGACAAGTTCTTAGCTCTTGTGAAAAGACAGGTACATAAATGTGCATGTTTGGGAATAAAATCTGAAATATAGTCTTTTAAAATAATTTACCTGTTTTTTTCAAGTGACTTAAAAAGTTATTGACAAACTACATTTTTCAGTTTAGTGAGATTAAAGAGCTTGTATTAAACATTAGTACATTTCCATGGGACCTAGGCAAAGAAGAGTCAAGAGTATAGGAGAATAAAAAATTGATGTTCCCCCAAACTGCCCATTAGAGAGAGGAGCAAACTCAAATGACTACCCTTTGAAGCTGTCTCCTAATGGAGAGCGAGACTGTCTAAGGGCACCACAGATTGATGCCATTGGCTATTGGGATTGTTTGACATCCAGCTTGTTCTGATTTCCTCTTCACCAAAAAATTCTCCATGTAGAAGCTGACCACCCAGGTGCATTTCATCCTAGAAATGAGAGAATGTGCTGATAAGAGAAGACTTAAGTCCAGATTGCTGAAGCTGTGACATTTGCCACTGTAAATTACTGAATTATTGTAATAGTTATACAGTAGCCTCATCTGATCTTGAGTAGTGTCAGTCTCTTAAAGCACTATTACCTGTGTACACTAACTATGTTGAATTTAGGGGACCACACTGCTGAAGTTCAGATCCTGGACTTCACAGACTAGGTGGGGATCAGTTGGCTCTGTAGAAGAGGCCAAGGTAAAGACTAACAGAGCCTGAGTTGTCTAAACTCCTAGTCTCGACTTGGACTCTGTATCTAAACAGGTGTCGGCCAACTACTTCTGGGTAGGTAACCTTTTCTGTTACTTCTTGAAAACTTAATTTTCTCGTTTCTAAAATGGAGATGAGAAAACCAAACCAATTGAATTCCTACTGTGATGATCACATAAGATAACGCATTTAGGTATCTAGCACGGGACCTGTACCTAATAAGCCCACTGCCGTCAAGTTGGCTCTGACTCATAGCAACCCTATAGGTCAGAGTAGAACCGCTCCATAGAGTTTCCAAGGAGCACCTGGTGGATTTGAACTGCCACCCTTTTGGTTAGCAGATGTATTTTCACTGGGCATATAGAATGCTGGTGCTCACTGGAGCTTCTCTATTTCCTGCATATTAACACATGTTAATATGGTTTGTTTGCAAGTCAGAAAGGGTCACGAGGAAACTATATCTGGACCCAAGACCCTGTCTAGAGTACAGAAATGCTCCCAGAGAACTCAGCTTCAGCCTAACTGTCTAAGACTGGAAATGTGCAAGAAATAATTGCATTTGTAGCCAGATTACCTTTTTGTTTATCCTACTCCTCAGCAGAAATAGAGCATTAATGGGTCCATAAGTATGCATTTATTTAATGGTGTCATACTCTTAAAGGGATATCTCTTCTGTGTTACCTAATCATTCAAATCTGTAATGCTTATCAGCATTCTAAACTCTTTCAAAGCATCAGATCAGAAGAATTTCAACAAGGCAATTTGACTACTATTGATGTTTACTATTTATCTACTATTGATAATTGATATCACTCCAGAAGAAGGACAGAATGAGGAATAAATGAGCATTTGGAAATTTTGAGCCTTCATCTGCAAACCTGTCCAGTTAATAACTTGAGTTGATAGAGACTAATTCAGTGTATGCACAATAAATAGATGGCAGGTGATTGAAGGGAGAAGTGGATTCATCAAGATAGTACCTCTTCTTTTGCCTCTAGTGAAAATAGACCTTAAAGAAGGTAGAAGTCATTTGGCAGTGTTAGTGTATCCACTCATTTCTAAATGTTGTCAATGGATTGAAACTGTTTTGATCGATGGCACATTTGGTCCATGAAACACCTAGTTCCATGATGAAGAAGGAAATATTCAGAAAGGAAGACTTTAAACTTCTGAAAGAAAATATAGAAGAATGTCTGTCTGACCTCAGTGCAGGAAAGAATTTCTTATACAGGGAAAAAAACGTACAAATCATGAAGGAAAGTATTATCAATTTGGGTCAATTAAAATCAGAACCTTCCATTTGTTAAAACATGGCTGAAAGAATGTGAAAGACAAATTACAATCTGGAAAAATAAACTTACAAGACATATGATTAGCAAAGAATTTTTATCTAGAAAAATTATGTATGTTTTATTATATGTGTTCATATATATGATATCTACATGAGTTTTACAACATACATACGCACATATATATTTCATAGTCCTAAAAATCACTAGGAAAAGAGGCAAAGCACAACTGACAAATCAACAAAAGACACAGAAGGGCATTTTGCTGAAGAGAAACCCTGGAAGTCCAATAAATATATGCCAACATTCTTAATCTCATTTATAATTAGGGAAATACAGATTAAGCCAGAATAAGACACTATGTTACAGCAAAATAAGGAAATAAATAAATAAAACATTAAAAAAAACATGTTGATGAAGCTATGACATAACAGAACTGCATCTATACTGATGGCAGAATTGTAAATTATTCTAACTACTTTGAAAAATAATTGGAGATTATCTAGTAAAATTGAAGATGCACATACAATGTCCAGCATTTCCTGAGGGGTGTTGTTCACACACACACACACACACACACACACACACACACACACACACACACACACACACATACCCATCAGACTAACTTCTGCACATGTTTTTATACATGCATGAGGCATGTATAAAAATGTAGCGAGCATTTTTTTGGTAGTAGCAAAAACGACAAGAAGCAATCTAAATGACTATAGGCTGAAGAATGGATAATTTTTGCTGCAGTTACGCAATTGGGTAACTCGCTGCCATGAAAGCGAGTGGACTTGAACTACATACACCAACAGGGATGCATCGTACAAATTGTCAAGTGAAAACTCAAGTTGCAGAAGAATATGTGCAATATAACAGCTATGTAAAGTGCAAAATTAGGCAAAACTGGGTTGTATATTGTTTAAGGATATACACATGTATGGCCATCTATTTTTTAAAAAGTTATAGAATGACAAAAGAGAAATTTAAAGTAGAGGTTACTTCTGGGAGAAGGGAAGGCAGGAGAAGGGCATGGAGAAGGGGCATAGAGGGGACTTCAGCAGAACTGACAACACTCTCTTTTTTGACCAGAGTGATGGACCCATGGGAATTCATATTATTATTACCTTATTCATGTTTTTAAACATATTCTGTAAGTACAAAATAAGAAAGAAAATGAGATAAGGATGAGAAGACTGGAAGGGATGGCTATACATATGTTTAATAGCCTAAGGAAGCAATATCTTTTGGGGGTACCAGGCCAATTTTCTCTTTTATTTTCTCCATTATCTTCTCCATCCCTTCTGCTTCTCTCTGCCCAAAAACAAAAGCAAAAAAAAGAAAGAAAGAAACACAATATAGGAAGAATCCATTATTTAAAAAGCAAACTTAATCTAAAGCTGAGCTGTAAAACCAATGTACCAAACATTGCCTCATAAAGGCTGAGGGAAAGGTGATGCCATGATAGTGACTCTTTCCAGCCAGGTGTATCCAATACTGTGTAATATAAACATCAGGTTGATGATAGTATCTGATGAAATCCATCGTACAGAGAGTCACCTTGAAATCAGGGTCTTGAAGAGCCTTTTTTTGTAACCCTTAGAGTAGACTGCTGAAAATGTCTGACTGCAGAGATTGGAACCCACCCATCCACCGACCCACCCACCGACCCACCCATCGAACCACCCACCGACCCACCGACCCACTGACCCATCCATCCACCCATCCACCGACCCACCGACCCACCGACCCACCGACCGACCGACCCACCGACCGACCGACCCACCCATCCATCCATCCATCCAATCATCTTTTGGCATTTACTGAGTCCCTCCTTTATGCCAAGGCTAAGGAGGTGCTGAAGATGACTAGACGAGGAGGTCGACCCCATGACAGTGCAGTGTGATGGTGTGAGGTTGGAGTCAGCCCTACAGCAGAGTTGGTGACACGAGGGAGGTCCTAAGTGGTTTGCTCCGCCTGCCTGAGGATCAGAGGGAGCTTCATCACGGACAAAACGGCTCTGTGTCTTGAAAGCAGGAAAAGTTTTTCGGATTTGTGGTCTTTAAGTTCTCCTTTGCTTGTGAGTTTCTTGAAGGAATTCTGAAAAGCTATGTATTGCTCACAGTTTTAATGTTGATGTTGAGATGTTTTTCATCATAAGGTTATAGAATACAATTATTATTGGAGATATTATTTTAAACATTTAAAAATAAGTGTTAAGAAATTTTGAACAGTTTATAGTCAAATCTATGAGTGATTTGAAAAAATCCATTTAAAAATACAAAAAAGTTCTTAAAATATTGACATTTTCAAGCAAGATTTTTTAAATCATTTAAATATGCAGTAGTGATTTGATATCCCTGTCCTTTTAGAAATACTAGATGAAGCTCTTATTAAATTTTCCATCAGTCGCAGAACAGAATAAACATGTAGAACAAAGTTCAGATTCACACACACAGAAACAAACAGAGAACAATAACAAGATCTCAGTTTACTGGTCCAACAGAGACTTGAGGAACCCCTGAAGCTGTGGCCCTCAGACACCCGGCTAATTCAGAACTGGAGCCACTCCTGCAGTGCACCTTTCAGCCAAAGATTAGATGGGCCTAGAAAACAAACAGTAACACTCTTGAGGAGTGTGATTCTCACTTCAGTCAGGTTTACAATAGCAAGTCAGTTACACCTGCCCAGAAGTAATACTGAGAACACAAACCTGGTCCCCACCCCCGCTGTTGAGTTGATTGCTACTCATAGACAGAGTAAAACTGCCCCATAGAGTTTCCAAGGGACTGCCTGATGAATTCAAACTGCTGAGCTTTTGATTAGCAGACGTAGTACTTAACCACTATACTGCCAGAGATTCCAAGTAATAAGGAGAGGGCAAGAAGTTTCAGGAAAACTGGACAAATGGACACAGGGACTCCAGGGTGGGAAGGGGGAGAATACCAATAGAAACCAATGCCATAGAAACCAATGTCACAAAACAATTTGTGTGTAAATTTTTGCACTGTAAATTTTTCCCTAAAGCATACACACACAGAAATTGTTTGCGTCGTTCCCCTTGAATTTGTTTCCTTTTCCATACCTTATAGAACTTCATCATTATGAAACACATTTTATATCATATTTCTCAGTAACAAAGACAATATATATCAACCCAGAGCCCCTAAGGCTCTAAGTGTTAAAACATCTCTTTTTAATTGAGTCATTAACAATGATTATGAGTGTACAATTGATCAAAACATATATACCTGGATAGTTATTAAGCAGTTTTTCTTAGAAATGGATGTCTTAATGAGATACATTGTTTTTTGCTTTGCTCTTGTTTATTTATAATTAGTTAATGTGTCCATCATTGAAGATTACTTTTTATTAGATTGACATAAGATTCAGCATCAGTAGTCACCCTACTTTTTTCTTTTTACTAGATGTACATGGTAAGACATTTTGTTAATATGTAAGCAGTAGCACTAGAAGTTTTGTTCTAGAAATATCATTTAATTCTCTGAATTCTTTTCAAATTCAATGCCAAAAATGTGAATTTTTTTCCCCAAAAGTTATTTTTAAACAACTGGCCGTGGACAGTTGATACATCCTTCAGTTTTGTAGACAGCAGGGAATTGATACCATTTTACTTACAAAAATATTTGTCACCAGTTAGTAGTCATTGACTCTGTCAACAATAATAGGAATATTTCTAATTATTGCTTTGTTTGGGATCACAGGGGAGATAAACATCCGGAGACAGAGCACTGCCGTCAGACGCGGAATGAAAGAGTATAGGCTCTTTCTTCTGTGAAGGGGAAGCAGGGCACCCTGCAACTTTGACTTCACTTTTTCTTAGGTAGATTTTAGGAAAAAGTACAAAACAGCTTTTGAGGATCTAGAAACTGATTTTCTTAAAATTATTCAAAAATCCTTCTGGAAAGTTTTTCATACTCTGGCTGTTTGGAGTGGTCTGTGGACCACAGTAACATTGTGGGAACTTGTTAGAAATTTAGAATCCCAGCCCACCCCAGACCTGTGGAGTCAAAGTCATCATTTTAACAAAATTCCAGTAGGAATTACGAGCAAAACTTTGTAGCAGGCATGTTGGCTCTTAAGCCAGTTTTCTCCTAGTGTGGTCAATCATTTAAATGCCTCTCAAGCATCTGCTGCTCACACTTCTGGATTTAATTCTCCAAAAAGTCACCTGGCTCAGTTTCTAGCAGCCCACAAAGGTGGCTGATCTGGTCTTTTGACTCGGCAGTTCATTTGAAGGCTGGTGATGAAAAAACCAGACAGTCTCTAGGGCCCCTCTGTGAGTGCTGGCTGATACCTCTTACTTCCCTCTCACTAATGGTCAGACTAGAGTAACAGATCGTTTTCTCTCCCTGGATGTCACTTGAGCCTGTGATTTTGGATTACTGGACATGAAGATTGGCAGAATCAATCTGCATCACAGAGAAGTTTCCTTCTATCATCCTTATGAATATTGTGACCTTGTCTTTAGGAGAACTGTAAATGGAATGATTTTTTTTTTAAAGGAAAATAAAAGCCTATTCAAATAGAAGGGTAAAAGTCACTGGCTGTAGCAAGAAGAATATGGCTTCGATGACATTGTTGGAATGTTTTTGCTTTTCCCTGTGTTTTTGCTGTGCTGGCAGTTGTGCCATCCAAGCTTGGCCCAGGCCTCCGCCCTCTGTCTTGGCTTTGCATTCATTTCTCATGCGTGTGAGTTTCAAGGTCTGTAAACATGGGGTCTGAAGCCAAAGACTCTCTTGGGTGCAAACACCCAAGTGTCAGTGGTGTTTGGAAGCAGAACTGTCAAGTGGGAGGAAGCATTTCCCTGACATTATTCTTGGTCTGTACCAATGGCAGGAAAGCCTGTGGTATGCTGAACAGAGCAAGACTGCTCTCAGTTTGAATTCTCCTGCATCACTCATTAGCTGGGCAAGTTACCTGAGCTCTATGGATGTATATCTGTCAACTCAAATGACTATCAGAGAATTAAATGAGGCCTAGCATCTAAGTGGAAACCCTGATGGCATAGTGGTTAAATGCTACATCTGCTAATCAAAAGGTCAGCAGTTCAAATCCACCAGGCACTGCTCAGAAACTCTATGGGGCTGTTCTACTCTGTCATATAGGGTCGCTATGAGTCAGAATTGAGTCAACGGCACTGGGTCCGTAGCATGTAAGCAGATAAATGGATTCTGTTTAGAAGGGATTTTCCTTTGAAAGGAAAGAATGGAGGGTGGTTCTTAAAATCACAGTTTCATAACATCGTGGGATCTTAGGCTAGGACAAGGTCTTAAAAGTCATCTCACTTGTCCTGAGGAAATGTTACCCATGAGCCAATTTCAAGTTTTAAAACAGTGCCTATGTACTAACGATTATTTAAGAGGATGCTGGTGAAGAAGACACTTCTGCTCAGCTGATCAGCCGGAGGTCAATGCTGAGGATCATAAGAACTCAGGAGGAAGAATATAAATAGACATGAAGAAAGATAATACAGTAGAGCCGAAGGAGCACAACACCAAGAGTCCTCAAGTGAACTCTATCTGCTGCTTTGAACAGAGTTTTGAATAGTGAAAATCATGCTGCTGTCATGGTTCTCAAAGTGTGGTCCCCAGTGAACGATATCAGCATCATCTGGGAACCTGTAAAATTGCAAATTCTTTGTCCCTCCTGCCCCGCTTGGTATCAGACCTAATTCAGTCAGAAACTCTGGTGATAGAGTACTGGGATCTGTATTTTCTCAAGGCCTGCATGAGATTCAGGCATCTCTGATGGTGCATGGTTAAGTTTGGCTGCTTACCACACAATTAGTCATGACAGTCCACCAGAGGCTTCTTGGAAGAAAGACCCAGTGAGCTACTTCTTAAAACTCAGTCCCTGGAAATGCTTTGGAACACAGTTCTACTGACACACATGGGCTCTCCCTGAGTCAGAGTTGGCTTGAAGGCAACTGACACTGGCCATGAGATTCAGATACCAAGCTCAGGTTTGAGAATGACTGATTGACACTGTAGCAGCTTACAGCCATCTTTTCCAGTGCAAAGTGAAAGGAGATCATCAGTGTCTTCCCGTTTTAAATGCCTCACGTCCTTGACATATACCATGAAAGTGTCCAGATATTATTGTCTGGCTTAAATTTTGCAGGGATATGCGTGCACTTAACAATCAGCTGTAACTCTCAACTGCCTTGGGCAGGATTTGTTTTTATTATGAACCAGCAACATAGAGAGACAATTTTGAAAGCTAAGCAAATGAATGTTCTCTAGAAATATCTTTTATCTTCAGTTTGTATATTTATTGCTTTGTGTGACAGATAACACAATTGCTAGATTTTTATTTCCACACCTTAACAATCCTGTCTCTAGGGGCAGTGACAATAAGGTCCTGTATTGTCTGCCCAGTGCTCACTACTGGCAACTCTGTTCAAAGTGTCACATGGCATCATCCATGATGATGTTGTGGTGTCCCACAAATAGAGATTCTGGGCCCCACTGAGGGCTATCATCACTTGATCCTACCTTCTACTTCTAAATATTCTGTTTCATGGTTGAAAGTCAAGGAGAAGACTTGGAGTTCAAGTCTGTACCCATTTCCATCTCTTATCTTTATTCTGTATCATCATTGGTTATTGATGTATCTACCTGATCCCCTATGCTGATGCTTTCCAAAGGCAAGAATCATCTCTTTAGTTCACTGTCTACATGTTGCTGTTGGTTGCTGTTGAGTTGACTGTCACTCATGGGGACCTTAGGTGTAACAGCTTGAAACATTGCCTGGTCCTGCATCAACCCTTGCAGTCTTTGGTACGGCTGAGCCCACTGTTGTAGCCACTATGTCAACGCATCTCATGGAGGGCTGTCCTCATTTTTGTTGACCTTCTTCATTACCAAGGAAACCCTGGTGCCATAGTGATTAAGTACTATATCTGCTGATCACAAGATCAGCAGTTCAAATCCACCAGGCTGTCCTTGGAAACTATGGGGGAACTCTACTCTGCACTATCCGTCCTATAAGGTCACCATGCGTCTGAGTTGACTCAATGGCAGTGGGTTTTGTTTTGGCTATGTTACCAAACATGGTGTCCTTTTCTAGTGACTGGTCTTTTCTTATGACGTATCTGAAGTGAGCCAAAGTCCTTGCACCCATGGTAGGCATGAAATAATTGTTCGTGCATGTGACCGTGACTGAATCCCAGCAAGGTGGAGAGATTCAAGGTAGTGGAGCTCTTCTCAGTCTCCAGGGCTGCACTTCCTTGCTTACTTTATTACATCATCTCTGTTTCCTGGGTAGGTGTTTGTTACCTACTTTACTGCCACGTGCCGCTCCCTAGACACTTTATAAATGATTGATTGTGTTCATCCCCCAAACTCTGCAGAAATCCACCTTTGTAAATACACTGGAAGACAGGAGACTCACAGCTGAAAGCTTCTAATGAGGACAATGTGAACATGTTATTTTCGACATTCAACTCCCAAGTTTGAATAACTCATGAAAAAAAAATCTGTTGAACTAGAAGTGACTGGGCTATTTTAATGAACAGAGAGGAATGTTTTAGAGCTGAGACCTACACTGTCAGTTTATGGGAGAGAATGAGGCAGGGAGAGAATGAGACCAGTCCAGCACACTGTGGTTTGGTGACCTCAGATCTTCCCTGCTGAACACTCTCATTGTCCATTGTCACAGGGTGGCTGGGGGTGATCTGAAACTGGACCAGAAGCTTTGAGATGTGCATGCCCAGCTCTTTCTACTGTGCTGCACCACCTGCCATAGTAATACTAGAGTATGGCCAGGCCCAAGGTCCCTCTCCCCTGCACTGTTGGGTCACAAAGACACAGGGAGATCATCCTTGTTTCCCCTTTTCCATCTTGAGTGAGCTAGCCTAATCTTTCACAACTCTGTCTGCACATTAGAACCTTTTGGGAAGTCTTATAAAAATCTTGATGCAGAGAGGCCTCCTGTCATAACTATCTAGTGCTACAATACCAGAAGTGCCACAAGTGGATGGCTTTAACAAATAGAAATTTAGTCTTTCACAGTTTAAGAGTCTAGAAGTCTGAATTCAGAGTACCAGCTCTAGGGGAAGACTTTCTGTTGGGTCTAGGGGAAGGCCCTTGTCTTCCTTCAACATCTGGGGGCCTGGCATTCCTCGGAGATCACTGTGTCTTGGCATCAATCTTCCTGTGAGTGTCAGAGGTTCTTAGCTCAGAGACTCTGGATCCAAAGGATGCACTATGCTCCTGGTTCTTCTTTCTTGGTGATGAAATCCCTCGCCTCTCTGCTTGCTTCTCTCTTTCATGTCTCAAAAGAGATTGAATCAAGATACAATGTAATCCTGTAAATTGTGTCCTGCCTCATTAATACAACTGCCTCTAATCCTGCCTCATTAACATCTTAGAGATTAGGATTTATAGCACAGAGGACAAATACATCACATCACATACATATAATGTATGTATATAGCCACACAATACTGGGAATCATGGCCTACCCAAGTGGATACACATTTTGGGAGGGCACTTTTGAACCCCTAACACCACCCTAGACCAATTAACTCAGTCTCTGGGGGTGGGCCTAGGCCTCAATCTTTTGTTGTTGTTGTAGCAGTGATAAACTTTGATCTCTATGTATTTGCATGTATTAGAGATATCATGTAAGTGAAGTCATAGAATATTTGTCCTTTTATATTTGACTTATTTTACTCCATGCAGTATTTTTAATATTTATTCATGTTGCAGCATGTATCAGAACTTCACTTATCTTCATGGCTGAATAATATTCTACTGTCTAGATATGCCATATTTTGTTTACCTCTTCAACTGTTGATGAATTCTTGAATTGTCTCTAACCATTGGCTATTTTGAATAATGCTGCAGTGAACATGGAGTACAAGGATCTGAGTCCTGCTTTCAGCCCTTACGGGTGTATAACAAGGAGTGGACTTTCCAGACCATATGGTAGATCTATGTTTAACTTTCTGAGGAACTGCCAAACTGTTTGCACACCATTTTATAATCCCACCAGCAAAGCATGAGGGTTCCAGTTTTTCCACATCTTTGCCAATACTTCTATTTTCTGCTTTTCTGCTAATAGACATTCATGTGGGGGTGAGGTGATACCTCATTGTAGTCTTGCTTTGCATTTCCTTAGTGATTAATGATGTTGAACATTTTTTATATGCTTATTGGCCATTTGTGTATCTTCTTTGGAGAAATGTTTAAGTCTTCTGTTCATTTTTTAATTGGGTTGTCTGTCTTTTGTTGTCATTCAGTTGTAAGCATTCTTTATTTATTCTGCATATTTAACCTTTATTAGCTAGATGGCTATGAAATATTTTCTCCCATTCTGTAGACTGTCTTTTCACTTTGTTGATAACAGCCCTTTGATGTATGAAGCCTTCTTTTTTTAAAAAATTGTGATTTAGGTGAAAGTTTACAGAGCAAATTAATTTCTCATGAAATACTTAATACACAAATTGTTTTGTGATCAATATGAAAGGTTTGAATTTTGATGCCTGCATCTTGTTATAAGTCCCCAGGTGATTCCAGTTGTGCAACCAAGTTTTGAGAAGCACTGGGTCTAGCCCTTCTGCCTCTTCCTTCTCTTGTCTTCCTGAAAGTCAGAAACCTTCTTTCGCTTCCTCTTTAATTTTTGCTAATCAGCCTCCTTGGGCTTTGACACTGTAATCACACAGCGTACACCCAGGATGCTGCTATTTCAAGCCACTTGAGAGATTTTACCCCCAAACCGAACCTTGTAGGCCCCTCCTTATCTCAGCTTAGCTGAGCCTTTCCATCCCGACTCCAGCAACAGCGGCTCACCCCTACAGATCAGGAGGCTTCTATTTGCAGTCTTTTTCTCCACCTTCTCTCAAAGCCTCCCTCCTCCTTGGCTGTAGCCCGTGGCAGCTGTGAGGCTGAGCTAAAGGAACTGGGAGCCGGATGGGACGCTTCTAGGATCGCTGCTTCTATGGTTATTGGTCCCAGAGGGAATAATTTTTCAGCAACTCTTCTTTTTTTCTTGCTGGCTAAGTGTGTGGGTGTGCAGCAGGCATTTGCTGGGGAACGTCTGCAAAAAATAAAACTTTTCAAGCTTCAAGTCGGCAGACAGATTGAGAGGCCTCAGAGCAGCTTAGAATTGCTGAATCTGGTGCCATCCACCCACTTACCCCCCAGGAAGTAGTAGGTTGAGTTTGATGTGCTTTAATTTAAAAGTGGCCCAGCTTATGGAAGCCTAAAGCATAGGGGTGATGCTTTAAACCCATCAACAAGTAATTGTCACGCACTTACTGCCTGCAGGACACTGTGGTAGGCGCAGATTAATCCAAGTAGAAGATCACCTCTGCTCGAGATGCTTTATGGATAATGAAAGGGAAGGGGAGTAGAGGTTGTCAGGGAGGCAGCAATCTGTTTGAGGTTCAGAAGAGCTGGAATTCAGTCCTTGAGTAAGCAAGGCTAGGAGGGAACCAGAAAGCCACAAGACGGGGGAGTGGTGGGGATGGCAAGATGACAGTTGTGCATTTAACATCTTAGGAATTAAATCCTCAAACTGCACAGCCCAATCTCAGCAATCAGTAGGTATGTTGCAGCCCCCATATCATTTTAATTTTACGATTTTGACCCTTAAGACATTCTAACCCCTCAGAGAGTTTAGCAATCAGTGTCCCCAGACAGCTGTAGCCTCTTTCTCAGTCTCTCATCTTTCTCTGCTTGTGTCTTTTTGCCATTTCCTGACTCCCACGTGTCATCATCGTTCTTGCTAGCTCTTAGA
This sequence comes from Heterohyrax brucei, assembly GCA_028571685.1. Taxonomy (NCBI): domain Eukaryota; kingdom Metazoa; phylum Chordata; class Mammalia; order Hyracoidea; family Procaviidae; genus Heterohyrax; species Heterohyrax brucei. Next base: position 24,114,621 of record CM053149.1, on the reverse strand, counting down.
TACATACTGTTTTGGGGGAGGGGTGCATCAACAAGCTCTCAGTATTTTACCAAAGTAATAATGAATAGTACTGGTGGAAGTAACACAAAATAAGATTAACAATAGCTTAAAACTGCTATTAACTAAGAATTGCTTGATGAATCAAATCTTTTATGATTATGATTATGATTGGGTGAAAATGTACATTCCCGTATAAATTTGCATGCCCCCCTATGTGCAGCTCCCACTGCTCTCCCTGCCCGGTGACAACACACTCCTCCTCTCTGTTCTATACTTGTCATATCCTTCTAACAATCTCCTACCCCCTCCTCCCCACCCTCTCCCCAACCTCCAGTAAGAGGTCAGCAGGACGACATCCTCTAGATGCATAGAACCGTAAAGTGCACACACGATATGGTCACTCTGTGTCTCCAAGTCCAATCCACTCCCATCTGAAGAGTTGACCTCCATTATGATTTATGGACAGGGCTAGCATCACTGAAGAGTCAAATCTTGACTAAATGGAGATGTCCAAATCTGATTGGAAAAATTAAATTTGGTAGAAAATTTGATGGCACTGATTTTTTTTTTAATGGCCATAAAATAAAACTCTCAGGCTGTTGCTGTCATGTGAGTCCAACTTACTCCCACCAGATAGGATAGAGCAGAACTGCCCTGTAGGGTTCCCTAGCAGCAGCTGGTGCACTCCAACTGCCAGCCTCTTGCTTAGCAGCTGAGCTCTTAACCACTGAGACACTAGGGCTCAAAAAAAAAAAAAAAAAAGACTACCAAAGGCAGATGTTATAATTGGTAAAATTTGCCATGAACAAAAACCCAGTAATGAACAAATTTCATTGTGAAATCTATACAGAAAATAATTGATGCCAATGAAAATCAGTTAAGCAAACTGTAAATGAAAGGGTAAAAACTGGAAAATCACATCTCAAAGAAAAAGCATCAAGGATTTCACTAACTTGATAGCATTGCCGTAGATATTAGTTTCTTACTGAAAATATATTAGTGTTGGTGTAATTCTGGTGGAAACGTTTACAGCCAAACTTCCACTGGGTTAAAAATTACAGAAAAAGGATATTGTGAGTACTCTCTCCCTTCTTGCCAGCAGCAAGACGGACAGTAAATCACACCCTCAGTGCAGGGTCTGGAACTCTATTTCTTTAAAAAAATAATCAACCTTTTGACCTCTAATTTAAACACAAGTGTAGAAAAAAAGACATGTAACGTTTTAGAAGCAACTAGGAAAATATTAGATAATACTAAGCAATTATTATTTTGGGGCAGGATAATCATGCTGTCATCATATTTTTTAAAAGTCCTTACGTTGTAGAAACAGACACTGCAGTAGCAGCAAGTGGAATGATGCACTAGATGAGATTTGCTCTAAGATACCCCAGAAGTAAAGATTAGGGGTATGAAGTAGATCAAAGAAGATGGCCTAAGAGCTGACAGCTGCTGGAGCTGGCTGATGAGTGCACGGAGGTTCATTGTGCTCTTCAGTCCTACCGTGAAGTATGTCAGAAAACCTGGTGGCATTAAGTGCTATCGCTGCCAACCAAAAGGTTGGGAGTTCAAATCTACCAGTTGCTTCTTGGCAACTCTATGGGGTAGTTCTCCTCTGACTTATAGGACTGCTATGAGTCAGACTCAATGGCAGTGGTTTTTTTTTTTTTTTTTTTTTGCCTTTATGGAGTATGTCTGAAAATACCCAGATGAGCTTTTTAAAATGTGTAGATGGTTTTGATGCACACATGCTGTGGTTTGTATTGTGTACCCCCAAAATGTGCATCCGTTTCTTGGCCATGAGTCCCAATAGTGTGATTTTTTTCCCATGTGTTGTGTGAACACTGCTTTGGTGATGTTAATAAGAGAAAATGAGCAGCAGCTGTGTCAGTGAAAACCTTAAAAACCAAGCCTGCTGCTGTCCAGTTGGTTCCCATTCATAGTGACCCTCATAGAATGAGTAGAACTGCCCCATAGAGCTTCCAGAAAGCACCGTGTGGATCCAAGCTGCTGACACTTTGTTTAGTAGCTGTAGCCCTTAACCACAACCCCAACAGAGCTTCCTGTGTTAATTAGATGGGCCTCCATCTACAAGTCTGACTTGTGTTGGGGTCATCTCAAGAGAGATCAAAGGAAAGAGAAATGAGCAGAATGTTGGGACCTCATGCCACCAAGAGAGCTGTGCTGAGAGCACTGTGTGTCTTTGTACCTGAGCTTCCTGCACCAAGATGCTCTCGTGTTGAATTTCAACTCTTAGCATACTAGACTATGACATGATAAAATTTCTTTTCTTTCTGTTTTTTCTTAATATACATTTTATTATTTATTGTGATTGAGTGAAAGTGTACAATCCAGTTTAAACTTTCATGCCTGCCTGTGTGCAGCTCCTACTGCTCTCCTTCCCAGTGACAGCAGACTCCTCCTTTCTGTTCTATACATGTTATATCCTCTTAACAATCGCCTGTCCCCTCTTCTCCACCCTCTCCACACCCCTCTAGTAAGAGGCTAGTAGGACATCCTATAGAAGCATAGAGCCAGAAAGTTCTGTGGTTCCATACACGATATGGTCACTCTGTGTCACTGAGTCCAATCTATCCAAGGGGTTGACCTCAGTAATGATTTATGGACAGGGCAGCATCAAGTCTAGGAGCCATGCTCCCAGGGGAACCCCAAGGCCTTCAGACCATCAGTTGTGGTCTTTTAGTGGAGTTCTTAGGGTGCACCCCTTTTTATTCTCATGTTGCCATGGAGACTCAACATTGTGAGCACTATCACAACTGTCACTGGTGGTTACCAGACACCATCTGGTTCTTCTGGTCTCATGTTGGTGTAGTCACCCGTTCACATGGGTCTTTCTGTCTTCTGGGTTCTCTTTCCCCATGTCATTTTTGTCCTTGGTGATCATCTGTTCCTTCAGAGTTGGGACCATTTGGTGTACCTCAGATGGCAGCTTGCTAGTTCTTTTTTTTTTTTTTTAAGCCATCCAACATCCAAGTAAATAATTATTGAGAAAAGGGTTTCCATAGTCTTCTATTCTAATGTGGGCTGATATGGCCTCGCAAAACATGTGTTACTGATATAAATGAAATTAGCTAAATTTAAAAATGAAAATTTAGCTAAATATAATAAGGTTGTAGGGAAAGGAATCAAAGTGACAAATGCAGGCAGTGGATCTGTGGACAAAGAGTAAGCACAGACGCATTGAAGAATCAGCATTTGCTGAGCACTAATGCACGCCAGGGGCCCTGATGGCACAGTGGTTAAGATTAGGCTGTTGATTCAAATCCACTAGCTGCTCCTTGGAAACCCTATGGGACAGTTCTGCTCTGTCCTATGAGTTGGAATTGACTCAAAGACAATGGGTTGGGTTTGGGGTTAATGCATACCACATGGTTGGTAAATATCTAATTTGAATACTCACACAGATTTAGAAAGTAGATATTTTACATTTTAATTCACTTGATTTTTTTTTAATCTGAGGAAACTAAGGCCCAGAGAGGGTTGGTGAATTCCCAAGATCACAAATTAAGAAGTGGCTGAGCTGGAATTTGAATCCCATCTGTCTGCCTCCAAATCTTTTTTTTTTTCCTCCTTGTAGCCATTATCTCCTCTGTAGATATTGCCAAATGCCAGAGCATGAAGGGCAGGAACATTCTAGGGGGTGGGGAGGATAGGGAGGGATGGGCTAGGAAAGACTGACAAAGGCATAGGGCTTGGTGGGGGTCATGGAGTCAATGAGAAGGACATGAGAGTCAGAGCCGTGGTTGCAAGTGGAGAACAAGGTGAGAATGAGAGGCTAGGGCAGGTTTTCCTGTTTAGGGGGAAAGGATTGGGGTGTGGGTAGTGGAATTGAAAACAAAGGTGTCACCGGACTTGAGCATGGACAGGTTGGTAAAGACGACTTCCAGGTTTCTAACCTGGACGGCTGAGTGATGCCTCCATCAACAAGAGAAGGGAACCAAGAGGAAGTTGTTTCAGGTGGGGAGGGGCAAAAGGAATGGGTTCAATTTTAAGTGGGTGGAATTGAAGACAGCAGTGGAACATAGCAATGGAGAGGTCCAGGTGGCATGTGGGTCAGCAGAATTTTAGATTTGATAAGGGGGTAACCCATACCCAATGACTGATCCACACTAGAGTGTAAAGACTTGATCATCTCATCCCATCTGGTCATCTGGTGTACCCTTTTATTCAGGAACTGTGGTACCCCTTCGTTTAGCAGGTAACCAGTCAGTGCTCTGGGAACACGAAGATGAATGAGATAGGGCTCCTCAAGTTTAGCTTATGCTGCAGTGCAAAATCTAGTCATTCATTCATTCACTGTGCATCCATTATCTGCCAGTCATCATTCTAGGTGTTAGCGATACAGCAGCGAACGAGTCTTGAAACAAGTCTTTAAAGGCCTTTTAAATGATGTCACTGCTTGCACAGTTTCTGTTCTTTTCTCTGAAGGTAACCTTTAGAGCTGTAGAGCTGCTGTGTGACACAATGTAGTCTACATGAATGGAACCCCTAGATCTTATCGTGAATGCATACCTGACGTGACTCTATGTGACAGTCCTGGAAAGGTGATCTTGTTAAAAGTCAGATCACATCATTCCTTTGCTCAAAAACTCTCCAGGAACTCTCCTTTCAGTTCCTTGTACGTTACAACCATGCTCATCTCAGAGCCTTTGCACTGGCAATTCCTCTATCTAGAAGGGTGTTCTGTTGGATGTCCACTCTAGTCTCGTTCGATGTTTTGCTCAGATACTGCTTTCCCAGGGAGGCCTTCTCTGATCTCCTGCTTTCAATTGCAGCTGCCTCCATCTCCCCTGCTGCACTCCCAGTTTCCTCTAGCTGCTGTGTTTTACACAGCACTGGTTCATTTTTAACGTAGTGTTTGCTTTTTTATCATCTGCTTCCCTTGATTAGAACCAAAGCTAGGAAAGGGGGATGGCTTTTTTTTCTGTTTGTTGCCCTAACTTCAAGAACTCAGAATACTGCCTGGCACATAAAAGGTACTCTGTGAAAGAATGAATTTGTTATTTATGGATGAATCACAGCCTAATTGCTAGACTATGAACATGAACAAAATGCTGAGGGAACACAGAAGGATTACCAGCTCAACCCACCTGAGTATGTCAGGGAAAGTTTCAGAGAAGAGGTGACAGTTGAGCTGAGACTTGAAAGCAAGGTAGGTGGATCGAGGCAGATACAGTAGGCTGGCTGGTGGCTCCCCAAAATATCCAGGCCCTCATCCTTGGAGATTGTGAATTTGTCCATATGACTAAAGAGACTTTGCATATGTCATCAAGGATCTTGAGATTATCTTTGATCATCTGAGTGAGCCTTAAACGTGATCACAAATGTCCTTAGAAGAGACAGGCAGTGAGACTTTCAGTAGCAGCAGCAGAAGGCAATATGACAAGGAAGCACAATGCCATGCTGCTGGCCTTGAAGGTGGAGGAGGGGGCCGCAAGCTAAGGGATGCCAGGGATGCAGTACTGGAAGCTGGAAAAGTCGAGGAAATGGATCCTCCCCTAGATTCTTTAGAAGGAGTGCATCCATGCCTTCCTGGATCTGGCTCAGTGAAACCTCCGATTTCTTACCTGCAGATCTGCAAGAGTAGAAATGCTTGTTGTTTTCAGTCATCACATTTGTAGTAAAAACTAGTAGAGCAAGTAAAGCCTTCTAGTCCAGTGGGATTAGTATGTACAAGTCTTGAGAGTAACAGGACGTTCAAGAATCCTCTGAAAATTTGATTTTATGTTGATTCTTTCTGTACCTGCCTTAGACAGTGGAAAAAGATGGGACTGGAGAGGTAGGCTGGGGGCTAAGATGCAGACAGACTTGCATACCGTGTGAAGGAGTTCGGTAGTATCACGCTGCTATAGAAGAGCACCATGGCACTAAAGGGCAGATTCTCCTGGAAGTACTGCTGGCAGAAGTCTTCACTATCAGCACTCTTTTGGAATTGCTTTTTGTCTGAAGAGAGATACTTCACTCAAGTTCCAGTCAACTTCCTGGGGGCAGCCCACACCCAATGACTGATTTACACCAGTGTTAAGACTTCATGTCATCCCAAATCTCATTCCAGTATCAGAGTGCCTGTGAGGTTAGCTGAAGACCGAAAACCAAACTCTCGGCCGTCAAGTTGATTCTCACTCACAATGACCCTGATAGAGTAGGACTGACAGTAGAGTTTCCAAGGAGCGCCTGGCAAATTTGAACTGCGACCTTCTGGCTAGTGACTGTAGCACTTATCCACTACACCACCAGGGTTTCCAGCTTAGCTGAACCCTTGTGGCAATGACGTCACTGCTCAAATTCTCCGTGTGTCCAATCCTGCCTTCTTCCTGTGCCTTCACAGGTGATAAGTCTAAGAACACTCCCTAGTAAGCATCCTGCCATCTAGTCACTGTCTCAGTCAGCTTCCCAGGGAACACAACCTGCCAGTTGGAGTGGGTGCCTCAATTTCCACTAACAGAGTATCACAAACTTGGTGGCTTATAAGAACAGAAATTTTCTCTCTAAATTTTCTGGAGATAAGAAATCTGAAATCAGGATGTTGGCCATATTCATTCCCTCTGAGGCTTTAAAGAAATCTCTGTTCCATGCCCTCTCTCCTAGCTTCTCGTGATGGTCACTGATAACTGGCATTCCTTGGCTCGTGGATGCATCGTATAACTCTGCCCCTATTTTCATATGTTTATCTTCTCTCTGTGTCTGTCTGGAGTGCTGGTGGCGTAGTGGTTAAGAGCTTGGCTGCTGTCATGGATTGTATTTTGCTCTCCCCCACAAAATATGTGTCGATTTAGTTACACTGTGATTCCTAGTTATTATGTGATTGTCCTCCATTGTGTGGTTTTCCTACGTGTTATAAATGATAATCTCTGTCCCTGGTTAAGGAGAATTAGGGTAGGATGTAACACCTTGCTCGGGCAACATCCCTGAACCAGTTTCAGACGAAGTCTGCCTGGGATCTGGGCTGCATCACCTTTTGTCTTACAAGAGGTAAAAGGGAAGCAAGCAGAGAATGGGGGTCCTATACCATCAAGAAATTAAGGCCAGGAGCAGCATATGTCTTTTGGACCCAGGGTTCCTTCCCTAAGACTCCCCTAGACCAAGAGAAGATTGATGCCAAGGACCTTCCCAGAGAGCTGACAGAGAAAAAGAAAGCTCTTTCTGGAGCTGGTGCCCTGAATTTGGGCTTCTAGCCTTGTAGACTAATAGACTCTGAGAAAATAAACTTCTTTGTTAAAGCCATCCACTTTGGTATTTCTGTTATGGCAGCACTAGGTGGCTAAGATAGCTGGTAACCAAAAATGTCAGCAGTTCTAATCAACCAGCTCCTTCTTGGAAACCCTAGGGAGCAGTTCTACTCTGCCCTGTAGGGTGACTATGAATTGAAACTGACTCAACAGCAACAAGTTTTGGCCTTTGTGTTTCTTCTATGTAGATACCACTCATATTGGGTTAAGACCTGTCCTACTCCAATATTACCTCATCTTTACTAATAACATCTTCAGAGAAGTTGTTTCCAAACAAGGTCACATTCCCAAGTACCAGGGGTTAGGACTTTAAGATTTCTTTTAGGGGGACCCAATTCAGTCCATTACAGGAAGCCAAAAGGGCTTTAAGCAAGTGAATGAGACGTAAGATTGGTTTGGTAGTGAGATCATTGTGAGGGGGAGCTAGATTGACAGAGACTGCTGGAAGTTACTTACAAAACTGGGACACAACTCAAAGTGACAGATGATGAAGCCCTGGACAAGAAAAGAGAGAGGTAAAGGGAACTCTGTGTGCTCATCAGCTCTTTCGTAAACAGCCTTACGGAGACAAGATCATTATCCTGAGAGGAACTAGTCTCCTGCGTGGTTCATTAAAAAAAGTCCTTCTCTGTGATGACGCAGATCTTCAAGTTTTTGTCCATCATTTCTAACCTAACTTTGTGGGACATGTCTGCTAAAAATATGTTATCTGTTTCTCTGGTGAACAATGAGCTTTGGCAAGCAGCGGATTTGAGCAGCTATTCTACCCAAAGCAAGAGATCCTACTATAACTTTCCTAGGAAGTGTTCTTCTGACTTCTCTTTAAGTACCTCCGATATCAGGGAGCTCATTATCTTGCGAGTCTATGTATTCTCACTGTTAGCAGAAGCTCTTACATTAAGCCTGAAGCTGCTCCAAGCTTTCACTTGGTTCTAGTTCTAACATGATCATCAGCAGTGAACAAAATGTTTAGTGGCCCTGGTTTGGAGTCAGACAGAACTAAGTCCAAAAGCAGACTCTTCTACTTACAGTGACCTTGTTCCATTTATCTCAATTAGGTTACTCATTTGTAAAATAGGGAGAAAAATAGAACCTACCTCATGAAGTTACTATTAAAAAAGAATGTGTTTAAAGTATGATGCCTGATACATGGTAAATGACAAATTTTGAAAATTGTAGATGTTATAGAATGTTAGATGTCAATTGAATATAGCTCTTTGAAATGAATTAAATTAAGATATGTACCATTCACCTATCAATTTGTCATATTAGAATGGCTTGCATATTGTTGTGATGTTGGAAGCTATGCGACTGGCATTTTAAATACTAGCTAGGTCACCTGTGCTGGACAGGCTTCAGCAGAACCTACTAGACTGAGACAGTATGAGATCTGACAATTCAGTTCATAAACTTGCCACCATGCACTTACACTGGAAGCACTGTACAAACAACTTAGTAAGGTTTCCTAACCTTGGTATATCAGTGTCTCACAGCTGTGTTTGTATAGACGTGTGGTGGTGTCTTGCTTAGTGGCATTTATTATTGCTGTTGTGGATTTTTATGCGCCATCACAAGAATGTTGGAGCTTGAATTACAGTAATGAACAAACATTACATTTCTTGTTAAACTTGGCAAGAGTGGAAGTGAAATCAGACCCATCTTAGTTCAAGTTTATGAAGTTAATACCATGAGGAAAACAGCAGTGTACAAAGAAATTAAAAGGTTTTTTGAGGGGAGAGAAAGCATCACTGATGAAGGAAGGTCAGGATGGCCAGTAACAAGCAGAACTGAGGAAAACATTACAATAGTTCACTGAATTGTGTGTCAAAATCATCAGCTGACTGTGAGAAAAATATCAGACTGAGTAAATATTGATAGAGAAACAGGAAAATCATAAGTAAAAACGACTCATGGCTCTTACATCACAACAATGTACCAGCTCACATGGCACTGTCTGCGGGGGAGCTTTTAGACAGTAAACAACTGACTGTATTGGAATCCCCTCCCTACTCACCTGATCTGGCCCCCAATGACTTTTATTTTTACCTGAAGACAAAATAAATATTGAAAGGAAGACGTTTTGATGACATTCTGGACATCAAGGGTAACACAATGACAGCTCTCATGGCCATTCCAGAAAACGAGTTCCAAAATTGCTTTGAAGGGTGGACTACACAGTGGCATTAGTGCATACATAGCTTACCAAGGGGATTACTTCAAAGGTGACTGTAGTGATATTCAGCAATGAGGTATGTATCATGGTTTCTAGGATAAGTCTGTGAACTTAATTGTCATCCACATCCACATAGGTTGAAGGACCTGGTGATCTACTTCTAAAACACCGGCCAGTGAAAACTATATGAAAGGCGATGGAACAGTGTCTGATACAGTTGTCATGGTTTGAATTGTGTCCCCCCAAAAATGTGTGCAGCCCCGTGGCTGGGATATGGTTCCCAGTATCTTGGGACTGTCCTCCATTGTGTGGTTTTGCTAACCTGTATGTTAAAGGATTAGGGTGGGGCTGTGAATTCCTGCTATGGGGAAGTTTCCCTGGAGTATGGCTTGCCCCACCCTTAATGCTTTTAGCTTGCAAGGAATAAAAGGAAAAAGAACTGAGGACAATTTGAGAACCTCGCTACCATCAAGCAAGCAGCACCGGCAGCAGAGCGCGTCGTTCAGACCAGAGGTTCTTGCGTTAGGACACTCCCTGGACAATGACTGATGCAATACTGGACTTTCCTCCAGAGCCGTCAAGGGGAAAGTCTTTCCCTGGAGCGGACACCCTGAATATGGACTTGCAACCTACCGGACTGTGTAAGAATAAATCTTTCTTGGTTAAAGCCATCCACTCTGTGGTATTTCTGTTAGAGCAGCCCTAGCTGACTAAAACAACAGTGTTGGAAAATGAGTCCATCAGGTTGGAAGGCATTCAAAATACAACTGGCAAAGAGCTCCGTCCTCAAATTTGGTTCACCTTAGTGTCATGGATGAAGCTTTTGGGAACTTCATATGCAGATGTGACATGACTCAAAATGAGAATAAACTGTTACAAATATCAGTTAATAATTGGAATGTGGAATGTACAAAGTATGATTCTAGGAAAATTTGAAGTTGTCAAAACTGAAATGGAATATTTGAAGATAGATATCCTAAGCATCAGTAAGCTGAAATGGACTGTTTTGTTCATTTTGAACTGGACAGTTGTATCAGCTACTATGCCAGGAATGACAAATTGAAGAGGAATGGTGTTGCATTCATTGTCAAAAAGAACATTTGACAGTCTATACTGAAGTACAACACTGTCAATGATAAAATAATAACTATGTGCCCACAAGGAAGACCAGATAATATGACTGTAACTCAAACTTAAGCACCAAACATTAAAGCCAATGAAAAATTTTACCAACTTCTGCAGTCTGAAATTGATCAGACATGCAGTTGAGATGCATTGGCAATCACTGGTGATTGGAATGTGAAAGTTGGAAACAAAGAAAAGGGATGAGTAGTTGGAAAATATAGCCTTGGTGATACCAAAGACACGGGAGGTGGCAGGATAGAGTTCTGCAAGACCAATGACCTATTCTTTGGCAATAATTTTTTTCAGCAACATACGCGGTAGCTGTACACCCAGCTCTAACCAGATAGAATACACAGGAATCATATCTACTATACCTATGAAAAGAGATGATGGAGAAGCTCAGTGCCATTGGTAGAGTAAGGCCAGGGGCCAACTGTGAAACAGATCGTAAGCTGCTCATGTGTAAGTTCAAGCTAAAGCTGAAGTAAATTAGTAAAAGTACACAAGGACCAAAGTACTTCAGTGTTTCCCACCTAGATTTAGAGATAATCTCAAGAACAGATTTGATACATTCATTGAACACCCATCACCAAAGATCAGATGAATTATGGGATGACATGAGGAGATCATACATGAAGAAAGCGAAAGGTCTTTAGAAAGACAGGAAAGAAAAGACCCAAATGGACGTCTGAGAAGAACCTGAAACTTATTTTTGAATGTAGAGTAGCTAAAGCGAAAGGGAGAAATGAAGTAAAAGAGCTGAACAGAAGATTTCAAAGGGTGGCTGGAGAAAACAAAGTACTCTAAGGAGATGTGCAAATATCTGGAGTTAGAAAATCAAAAAGGAGGAACCCATTCAGCATTTCTTAAGCTGAAAGAACTGAAGAAAAAATTCAAGGCTCAAGCTACAGCATTGAGAAATTCTATAGGCACGCTGTTGAACAACTCAGGAAGCATAAAGTAAAGATGGAAGGAATAGAGAAAGTCACTGTACTATTGGCCCCCATTCAACCATTTCAGGAGAAAACATATGATCAAGTACCAATGGTATTGAAGAAAGAGGTTCAAACTGCACTGAAGGCTTGGGAAAAGCAAGTCTACAGAAATGGATGGAATATCAATTGAGATGTTTCAGCAAATGGATGCAACTTTGGACACACTCATTCATATATGCCAAGAAATATGGAAGACAGTTACCTGGCCAAATCACGGGAGAGATCATATTTGTGCCTATTCCAATGAAAAGTGTTCCAACAGAGTATGTGTATGATTGAAAAATATCATTAATACCACATGCAACTGAAATTTTGCTAAACATAATTCAAAAGTGATTGTAGCAGTATATTAACAGGGAACTGCCAGAGATTCAAGTGATATTCCAAAGAAGACATGGAACAAAGGATATCATTGCTGTCAGATGGATCTTAAGTGGAAGCAGAGAATACCAGAAAAATGTTTACCTGTGTTTATTGACTATGTGAAAGCATTCGGTTGTGTGGATTGTAACGAATTATAGCTAACATTGTGAAAAATGTGAATTACAGAACACTTAATTGTTCTCATGTGGAATCTGTAGATAGACTAAGAAGCAGTTGTTCAAACAAAACAAGGGAATACTGCGTGGTTTGAAGTCAGGAAGGTCAGCATCAGGATTATATCCTTTACCATGCTTATTCAATATGTATGCTGAGCAACTGACCCAAGAAGATTTGGACCACATGAAGAAGAATGTGGTATCAGGGTTGGAGGGAGACTCATTAACAACTTTCAGTATATAGGTGACACAACTTTGCTTGCGTAAAGTGAAGATGTCTTAAAGTGTGTATTGATGAAAATCAAAGACCACAGCCTTCAGTGTGGATTACACCTCAACAGCAAGAAAACAAAAATCCTCACAACTGAACCAATAAGCAATGTCCTGATAAATGGTGAAAATATTGAAGTTGTCAGTTGTTTTACTTGGTTCATAGTCAAGGCTTTGAATCAGTACTCAGAAAATCAGACACTGGACAAATCTGTTACAAAGACCTCTTAGAAGTGTTGAAAAAACAAAAAAACAAAACCCTCTTGAAAGAGAGAGAGAGAGAGAGAGAATGGCAAGAAGTTCTGTCTCCTCACCAAGTTTGAGTGGATGTTTACCTAACTTCTTTGAATTAGGAAAACCTGATGGTGTAATGGTTAAGAGTTCAGCTGCTAACTATAAAGGTTAGCAGTTCGAATCCATGACATGCTCCTTATAAACCCCATGAGACAGCTCTACTGTGTCCCATAGGGTAGCTATGATTTGGAATCACTACGAGTTGGTTTTTTTGTTTGTTTGTTTTCCCTTGAATTAAACACATACTAAGCATTGTGGCATAGCTATTAAGTTCTACATCTGTTAACCAAAAGATCAGCAGTTCAAATCCACCAGACACTCCTTGCAGACTCTATGTGGCAGTTCTACCCTGTCCTATATAGGGTCACTACAAGTCGGAATTGACTCGGTGGCAGTGGGTTTGGTTTTCTGATGCACAATAAGGATGTCACCTTGAAGAATAAGGTGAGCCTGAGCTATGCCATTGTGTTTTCAATATCTTCATATGCATGCAGAAGCTGGATCGTGACGATGTCACAGGACAAGGCAGAACTGACTCTATGACATGTAACAGCAACAACAAGCACAGTAAGCAGTCCCTGCGTGGCACAAACGAATTGTTTGACTACGAACTTCAAGGTTGTCTAGTTAAACCTACCTAGTTCTGCCATGGAAGAAAGTCCTGAGGATTTAAGATCACACAACCTTTGAAAACCCTCTAGAGCAGTTTGAGTCTGTAACACGTGAGGTCATCATGAGTCTGAATTGACTTTTTGGCAATAGCTGAGACTTTCTTTAAGCATGGTAATGGCATGTGGACTCTGTTTCAGAACACAAGAAACGTGTAATCAAGGTGTCTCCCAGGGTTGTTTCTGCCTACTTAAGAGAAGAAAGAATTTGCTTTCTCTTTGCCAAACAGCATGTCTACATAATAAGTGGGGACTGATTTTCTTGGCATTGCATTAATACTGGGTCTTTACAGAGAGCATAATGCACTCCAGTGGAGAAATGAATGGCATTACCTAGGAGCTGGAAAGAGACCTGGAGAGGAAACAAGCTGGAGTCACACCTCTCAAACAGAATAATCCTACACTTCTCCATATTTGACATATAGGATTTCTTTTTTAATTCTTTTAAGTTTGGAAGTTTATACCCATGTTTCTGATCCAGATGCATGTTTCGTGGCCAACTCAACCACTGACCCAGTTAAATATTAATGAGTGGATTTTATAAATCTAAGCTCTTTTCTCTCAGAAAAACTCACTAGAAAAAGCTGCAGTGTGGTGGCTGAGGTGCAGTCATCAGTTTCGATGTGGAAACTCTGGTCGATGGTGCTGAATACTAGCTGTTTGTACACCAGCAAACCACAAGGGGAGACAAGGAGAGATTCAGTTAGTCCGTGGGTTGTTTTACCCCCCTGGTACCCATACCATACAGTGGAAACTGAAGGAAAAAAATGCTGTTATGCAGAGGTGAGGTGATTTTTTTTCCCCATTGAAGATACTCATTGGAGATTTTTGGGGAAAATAAATTTTTGTGGTGACACAATGGTTAAGTGCAATGACTGCTAACAAAAAGGTCACTGTGCCACACACCACAGACATACACAGACATACACACATGAGGTCTGACAATTAGACAATTAAGTTCATGAACTCATCCTACAAAAAGTGTTACACACGTCATTGCTGGATATCACTATGGTCACCTTTGAAGTACTCCCTTTGGGAAGCTGTCCATCAATGCCAGTTTCTTGTTCACCCTTCTGAACAATTTTGAAGTTCTGTTTTTCTGGAATGTCCATCAGAGCTGTTGTCATACAAGGTCTGACAATGAAGTTTGGGAACTCATCCTAGAAAAAGTGCTACATAACCACTGAATGGCAACTAACTTCAGAAAGAAAGGGGGTATGGTTCAGTCAATTATGCATTATTTATTGATTAATACATATTCATGAGACCTCATTGACTAAGGGACCCTGCACCTTGAAGCTTTCTGTTTGGGGACTTCTTGAATTGGTGAGACTATCCATAAACAGGAAACCCTAGTGGCATAGTAGTTAAGTGCTACATCTGCTAACCTGAAGGTTGGCAGTTCAAATCCTCCAGCACTCTTTGGAAATTCTATAAGGCAGTTCTACTCTGTCTTACAGTTCTGCTCTGTCCTATGAGCCAGAAGTGACTCGATGGCAGTGGGTTTAGGTTTTTTTTTTTTCTGTCTGTAAACAGGAGAAGGTGGCATGTCCTGGGGGATGATGGGAACCTTGTGCTGATAACTCCCTGAGACCTTGCCTGGTGCATCTCTTTGTATCCTTTCTGGTTATAATATAATAAATGGGTAACTGCAATTATAGGTAGTCTCTGGGAATTCTGTGAGTCATTTTAAGGAGTTAACAGACTCACCGAGGGCAATAAAAATAAGACACTGACTTAGCTTGTACGGTTTAATTTAGAAGAGGGCTGTGCAAATCGCTGTTTAAGGACAAAGTCATGAAGACACATCCGTGGGAAAGGCTGTATGGGCAGTTGACGAAGACAATTCTAGCTTGTGACCTAGCCCCAGGAGGCTTGAGAGAGAGGAGGGGAGCCAGCTAATCTGAACTGCAGGGAGTTGTGCAGACTCTTTAGCCTACAGCTGGTACTCTATGACCTCGCCGCAGCTGACCAGGGAGATTTGACCTAACTTTGGGTGGTGAGGATGAGAGAGGAAGTGCCCAAAAGTGACTGGCAATAAAGAGTGGAGATGTGGGAAGGTGAAGCCTGGGCCCACATCCAAATGGCCGTTGGGTTCATGATGATACTTAGCAGACAGTCAACGATAAAGGTGGAGTTTGCCTGTTTTGTCTCTGCAATAGTGCAGCTTTAGCAGTTAGCAGCACACATACTTTATTTAGGAGTAAGTCTATACAATCTAAATTAAAAAAAAATTTTTTTTATTGTGATTGAGAGTTTACAATCCAAATCAGTTTTCCATACCTACCTCTCTGCAACTCTATCTGCTCTCCTCACCCTGTGACAGCACACTCTTCTTTTTCACTCTTTAATTCCAGTATCCACTCAACCAATACTTAATCCCCTCCTTTCTACCCTCTCCTTTCCTGTCTAAAAAGAAACCAGTAGGACAGCCTCATATATATATTAAACCATAAAGGACATGTACCACCTGCATCACTCTGTGTCCCAATGTCCAGTTCATTCTTTATCTGAACTGTTGACTTCAGTACTGATTTCAGCTGTGGGCTAGCAGCGAGTCTAAGGCCCATGTTCTCAGGGGACCGTCCAGGTTATCAGGTCATCAATCATTCATTATTTATTTATTTCACAAATAGTTATTAAGCATCTGTGTGGTACTAGAAATACCAAGATGAACAAGAGGACGTGGAGATCAATGACAGACCTGATGACTACAGCGAAGTATAACAAGATATGCAGTAGAGATAGGAACAGGTTCAAGGGCACTTGTTGGACTGGGCCTGGGCCTGGGGAGGCCAGCTGGCTGCTCAGTTCTTTGGCTGCTTCGGTAGACGTTTGACCTCTCAGGTCATGTAACACTGTAGGCCTATTTTTTCTTCTTGATGCTGTTTTCACTGGCTTCCCAAGAACCACCCTCTCACGTCTCCCTCCTATCTTGTTGACTCTTCCTCCTCAGTCTCCTTTTGCTGACGCCTCCTTATCTCTACCTATCTACTTTCTGTGGTCGAGTCACTTCTGACTCCTAGCGACCCTATAGGTCAGAGCAGAATTGCTCTGTAGAGTTTCCAAGAAGTGCCTGGAAGATTTGAACTGCTGACATTTTGGTTAGCAGCCATAGCACTAAACCACTACACCACCAGGGTTTCCTCCTTTTCTCTGCAAATTCCAAATGCTGTACTGACCAAGATTCTAATACTTGGACTTCTCTTTCCTGTCTTCTTCATCCCTTGCTGATCATACATTCTTGTGCTTGTGAGTCTAAAATTCAGACACATCTATTCAATTGTCTGCTTGCATAGCTAATAAACATTTCAAACTTAATATGATCAGAACTGAAGTCCTGACTTCTGTTCTCTGAAACTTGTTCCTCCTTTATTTTTCTATTCCAGAAAATGGGAACTTTATCTTTCTAGCTGCTTAGGGTCTTAAAATCTCTCTCTTTCTCTGACATCCCAAATCCACTCCATTGGCAAAGATTGTAGACTATGCCTTCAAAACGTTTCCAAAATGCAACCACGTCTTACAAACTTCTTACAAACTTCCCTGCCTTCACCATGGACCAAGGAACTGTCATTTCTTGCCTGAATTATTGCACTGGCTTCCTATTCTGCCTTCCTGCTTCCAGTCTGGCCTCCTTATAGTCTATTCTCAACATAGCATTCAAAGTGACCCTGCTGAAATATGTTAAATATTTCATTTTTTTTACTTAAAATCTGCCAAAGGCCCACACAGCACTAAATACTTCATCTCCAGTTATTTTGACCACTAGGCACGTTAGCTTCTCTTCCTTGAATGTGAGCCAAGCGTGTTCTTCTGTTAGGGCCTTTGCATTTGCTCTTTTATGCCTGGAATGTTCTTTCCTTGTGGGCTTCCCACAAAAGTCTGTGACCAGCATTTGTTGTGCTGTCTATTTCTTTTGGTTAAGTTAGTCCAAAGATCAGGAGTGGGGGATTGAAGAGAGTGGAACAGGGAAGAAAAGACCAATACTGACCAGGGGTACGGTATTGAGCTGGTCACCACTGTGGGTCAAGGGGACTTCATCCCACTAGAGACTCTGAGGAGCCAAGGACAATGCATCTTGTAACTGTCCTCTTGAAGGCTGAAGGCAGGGAGACTTTATCCAGGAACTCTAGTCTGCTTCATGGGGTATTGTTTGAATATTCTGTTGTGTTTTAGGTGAAAAGTTACACTGCAAATTAGATTCCCATTGAACGATTCATACATATCTTGTTCTGGGACATTGGTTATAATCTGAGTCATCTAGTGCTGCTGTAACAGAAATACCACAAGCAGATAGCTTTAAAAAGAGAAATTTTGTTTTGTCACTGTCAGGTAGGCTAAAAGTCCAAATTCAGGGTGTCAGCTCCACAGGAAGACTTTCTCTGCTGGCTCTGGAGGAAGGTCCCTGTTTTTAGTCTTGCCCTTGACGGGAAGCTTCTGAGGTGCAGGGACCCTAGTCCTCTCCAAAGGACACGCTCAGCTCTGGCGCTGCTTTTCTGGTGCTGTGTGGTCCCCAAATCTCTGCTTCCCTCCCTTTCTGTTATATCCCAACAAGCTGCCACAAACAACAACACAATCCCACAAATTAAGTCCTGCCTTACCAACTCCAGTACCACCTATCTCCCCTCATTGACGTCACAGGGTTTATCGTATGTAGGAACCTCATACAATACTGGAAATCATGGCCCAGCCAAATTTCTACACATATTGTTTGGGGGACACAATTCAATCCATGACACAATCCCCACAATATATCGACACTATCACCATTTCCACCCCACCTGCTCCATTTGCATCTACTTTCCCTGCCCCTTCTCATTTTTCCTTTTGTGTAAATGTCCATCTCATACAATTGATTTTTAAAGGCACACAGTGCTCATGGGTGTTACTGCTTATTTTATAGACCAGTCTATTATTTGGCTGGAAGGTGGTTGCTTGGAGTGGCTTCAGTTCCAGGTTAAAAGAGTATCTTAGGGTGATAGTGCCCATCTGTCTGTCAGTTTGTCTTACTGTAGAATCTTGCATGTTGGTGCAATGCTGGAAGCTATGACACTGATATTCAAATACCAGCAAGGTCACTCATGGTGGACAGATTTCAACTGAGCTACCTGACTAAGGCAGACTAGGAAGAAGGGCCTGGCAGTCTACTTCTCAAAAGAATTAGTGAAAACCTTATGAATAACAGTAGAACATTGTCTGATATAGTGCTGATGGATGAGCCTCTGAGGTTGGAAGACACTCAAAAGACAACTGGGAAAGAGCTGCCTCCTTGGAATGGTTGACTTTAATGCTGTGGATGGAGTCAAGCTTTCAGGACCTTCATTTGCTGATGTGGCATGACTCAAAACGAGAAGGAACAGCTGCAAACATCCATTAATAGTAAGACTATAAATAGTACAGACTATAAATCTAGGAAAATTAAAAGCCACCCAAACGAAATGGGATATATAAACATTGATATCCTAGACATTAGTGAGCTGAAATAGACTGGTATTGACCATTTTGAATCAGACAATCATATGGTCTACTATGCCAGAAATGACAACCTGAAGACGAATGGCATTGCGTTCATCCTCAAAAAGAACATTTCAAGATCTATTCTGAAGTACAATGCTGTCAATGGGAGGATAATATCCACATACCCACTAGGAAAACCAGTTAAAATGAGTTTTATTCAAATTTATGCACCAATTGCTATGGCCAAAGATGAAGAAATTGAAGATTTTTACCAGCTTCTGTAGTCTGAAATTGATTGAACATGCAATCAGGATGCACTGATAATTACTGGTGATTGGGATGTGAAAGTCAGAAACAAAGAAGAAAGATCAGTGTCAGAAAATATGGCTGTGGTGACAGAAATGATGCCAGAGATCAAATGATAGAATTTTGTAAGACCAACAACTTCTTCACTGCAAATATGTTTTCTCACCAATATAAATAGTGACTATACACATGGACTTTGCCTGATGGAATATGGGGGAATCAAATGAACTACATCTGTAGAAAAAGAGGATGGAAAAGCTCAGTATCAGCGGTCAGAACAAGACCAGGATCTGACTGAGGAACAGACCATCAGCTGATCACAAGCAAGTTCAAATTGAAGCTGAAGAAAATTAGAACAAGTCCATGAGAGTCAAAGCATGACCTTCAATGTATCCCAGTAGAATTTAGAGACCGTCTCAAGAACATATTATAATGAACACTAATGACTGAAGACCAGACAAGTTATGGGAGATAGTAGATGCAAAAACCAAGAGGTCATTAAAAAGACAGGAAAGAAAGAAAAGACCAAAATGGGTGTCAGAAAACACTCTGAAACTTATTCTTGAATGTAGAATGGCTAAAGTGAAAGAAAGAAATGATAAAGTAACAGAACTGAACAGAAGGATTCAAAGGACAGCTCAAGAAGACAAGGTATGTCTTCATATGTGTGAAGATCTGGAGTCAGAAAAGCAAAAGGAAAAGAACATGCTTGACATTTTTCAAGCAGAAAGAACAGAAAAAATATTCAAGCCTCAAGTTGCAATACTGAAGGATTATATGGGGAATATATTAAACAATTCAGGAAGCATCAAAAGAAGATGGAAGGTACACACAGAGTCATTATACCAAAAAGAATTGGTTGATGTTCAGTCGTTTCACAAGGTAGCAGAATCAGGAACCAATGGTACTGAAGAAAGAGAGCCAAGCTGTACTAAGGCACTGGTGAAACAGAAGGCTCCAGGAACTGATGGAACACTAACTGAGATATTTCAACCAACAGATGCAGCACTGGAAGTGTTCAGTTGTCTATGCCAAGAAATTTGGAAGACAGCTACTTGGCCAACCAGAAGAGATCCATATTTATACCTATTCCAAAGAAACATGATCCAAACAAATGTGGAAATTTTTGAAAAATATCATTAGTATCAAAAGTAAAATTTTTCTGAAGATCATTCAAAATGGACTTCAGCAATACATTGACAGGGAAATGCCGGAAATTCAAGCCAGATTGAGAAGAGAACATGGAATGAGGGATATCATCACTAATGTCAGATGGATCTTGGCTGACAGCAGAGAACACCAGAAAGATGTTTACTCATGTTTTATTGACTATTCAAAAGCATTTCACTGTATGACTCATAACAAATTGTGGATACTGTTGCCAAGAGTGGGAATTCCAGAATACTTAATTGCGCTCATGAGGAAATTGTACAAAGACCAAGAAGCAGTTGTTCGAACAGAACAAGGGCATACTGCATGGTTTAAACTCAGGGAAGGTGTGCATCAAGGTTGTATCCTTTCACCACGCTTATTCAATGTGTATGAGAGCAAATTATCGGAGAAGATGGACTGTGTGAAGAAAAATATGACATCAGGATTGGAGGAAGACTCAGTAGCAACTTGTGATATGCAGATGACACAACTTTGCTTCCTTACAGTGAAGAGGACTTGAAGCACTTACTGATGAAGATGAAAGACCATGACCTTCAGTGTGGATTACACTCAACATAAAGAAAACAAAAGTCCTCACGATTAATGGAGAAAAGATTGAGGACGTGAAGTATGTCATTTTACTTGTATCCACAGCCACCACCTACAGAAGCAGCAGTTAAGAAATCAGACGCATTCCATTGGGCAAATCTGTAGAAGACCTCTTTGTAAACCTTCACGTAAAGAACAATTTAAAAAAAAAAATAAAAGGAGACCTCTGAAGTATTAAAAAGCAAAGATGTCAGTCATCTTGAAGACTAAGGTGTGACTGATCCAAGCCATGGTGATTTCAGTTGCCTCATATGCATATGAAAAGACAATGAATAAGGAAGAAAGAATTGATGCCTTTGAAAAATGGTGTTGGTGAAGAATACCGATTGTATCACAGACTACCAAAAGAACCAACAGATCTGTTTAGGAAGAAATACAACCAGAGTGCTCTTTGGAAGCAAGGCTGGTGAGGCTATACCTCATATACTTTGGTACTTTGAAAATGTTATCGGGAGGGATCAGCCTCTGGAGAAAGACATTATGCTTTGTAAAGCGAAGGTCAGTAGGTAAGAGGAAGACCCTCGATGAGATGGACTGACAACAGTGTCTGCAACCATGGGCTGAAGCATCACCGTGACTACGAGGCCAGTGCAGGACTGGTCAGTGTTCTGTTGTGCATACGGTCACTGTGAGTCAGAACTGACTGGAAGGGCTCCTAGCAACAACAACATCCCTCTAGTAGAATGTGAGCTACTTGAAGGCAGGATTTCTTTTTTCTTCTTTCTGTATCTGCAACACTTAGAACAGTGCCTGAACCATAGGAGTTCATCAGTCAATATTTCTTTAATGAATCAATGACTTTGAAGACACAAGTCCACATTTCAGCTTCTGCACATGACCTGTGCTAGCTCAGAGATCTTCAGTCTCCTGACAGCTCGACTTCAGTTCATTTTGCTCTCTCTGCTAGCAGACACTGTCCTACACTTTCATTCCTGCCAATGAGACAGTTACCTGTCCTAACTGAGCCTCTCTACAGGCATTGAAGATGCCCTTTGGCTCTCCCTTGGGACAGAGAGTGGGCCATAATCCAAGATTATCTGTGATATTGCCGTTCATTGACACTCCTCTAGTGCTTGGAGCGTCATCTCTGGTGTTTTCTCATTGTCAACTCCAAAGAGATTTCTCACTGCCTGGTTCAGAGATGGAAACTCGGGAAGTATTATTTTGATAGCTATTGATCAGAACCATTAACTCAAATCCTTGGCTAGTTGTTAACCCCAATTGCTCCCTAATTACCATCATTAACTGAGCACCTATCTTTTGTCAGGTACATGATAATGCGCTTGACCTACATTTTTTCTTCTCTCTCTCCTTCCTTCCTTCCTTCCATTTTTCCTTCAAGTTGACCAAAAATTAGTATTTCTCATTTGCTAGGCGCTGTAATATGCACAACAATACTACGAGACAAGTCATGGTCATGTTACAGATATGTCAACCCTTTCTTCCTTTCTTCCCCCCCTTTCTTTCTTTCTGTCTTGCTTTCTCTCTCTCTCTACTTCTTCTTTCTTTTTAACTGAGCTTTAGGCAAAAGTTTAAAGACCAAATTAGTTTCTCATTAAACAGCTAATACACAATTTTTCGGTGACGTTGTTTGCCACTCCCATGACAGATCAACCTTGTCTCCATCATCCAAGATCTGACCTATATTTTCTTACTTAATATTACCAATCTCCTCTTTCCCTTATTTTCTAGATAAGAAAACTGAAGTTCAGAGAGGTTACCAATTGCTTTGGGGATAGTCAAACATAGCAGTTAAGAGCTAGGCTCTGGGCTTGAATTCCAGTTCTACCCCATGTTAGCAAGTTAATTAGCCCCTTAGACTTCAGTTTCTTCATCTATAAAGTAGGTTAATGTTAGTACCTGTCTCATACTATTGTGCATACTACAGTGCCTGGCAAATGATAAATGTTCAATTTCTTGTTAACTTGAATACACAGGCTCTTTATTTTACTATGAGATACTGGATTCTATTGTCCGATTTTATAGGTTCTCGAAGGCAGATTCCTTGTGCTTAGGACACGGCGCTCGTGATCATGAAGGTAACAGAGCAGGCCTGTTTCAGGGCAGAGGTAATGCAATACAAATAAATCATGCCCCCAGCATGACTATTTTCACAATTAATTCAGTTCCTGAAACCAACGTAATTGTTTGGTTTGTAGACTAAAATCTTCCCAATTCAACAAATTGAAAAGGCAAATCTGATTTAGTAATTTATTTTTCTTAGTGAATTCAAATGAGCTCTGCCCATCTCTGGACTGTTCTTCTTCCTTTGAATTGAAATGTAATTTGCATACAATAGTATTCACCCTTGTTAGTGTACAGTTCTCTGAGTTTTGACAAATGCCTGGAGTAAACACTGCCAGCAGGGTATAAGACAATTGCATTACCTCCAGACGTTTCGTTATGCCCCCTAGTATTCAATTCCTCTTCCAGCTCCAAACCAAACCCATTGCCATGGAGTCGATTCTGACATGCCAGCCAAGTGCTATCGAGTCGGATCCTACTCATGGCCAGTACTGCTCGATAGGGCTTTCTTGGCTGTACTCTTAATGAGACAGATTGCCAAGACTTTCTTCCATGGTACCGGTAGGTGGGTTTGAACCTCTCCCCTTTAGGTTGGTAGTATAGTGCAAACCCCTTGTGCCACTCCAGGACCTTGCTTACAACCGTAGCTGATGGCAAACACTGTTCTGTTTTCCTGCCTGTATATCTTTACTTTTCCAGAATGCCATATAAGTGAGATGATATAGTATGTAGTCTTTGAATTTGACTTATTCCATTCAGCATGATGTACTTGAGATAGATCAAGTTGTTTATATTAATGGAAACCCTAGTGGTGTAGTGGTTAAGTGCTGTATCTGCTAACCAAAAGATTGGCAGTTCGAATCCTCCAGGCACTCCTTGGAAACTCTGTGGAGCAGTTCTGCTCTGCCCTATAGGGTCACTATGAATCAGAATTGACTCAGTGGCACTGGGTTTTTTTGTTTTGTTTTATGTATCAATAGTTTGTTTCTTTTTATTGCTGAGTATCATTCTATTGCATGAATAAGCCAAAATTTGTTTATCCATTCACTTATTGAAGGACATTTGGATTATTTCCTTTTTTTTGTGTGGGTGTGGGTGTGGGTATGTGTGGTTAAGAGTAAAGATTTATAAACTTCTGTATTTAGATTTTTGGGTAAATACCTTTTCATTTCTCTTGGGTGAACAGAAAACTGTTGGATCTACCTATCTCAATAAAATACTCAAATTTTATAGTATTCTCAAAGAAATGCAGAACTGATACTCTGAAATCCACAACAAACATGGATAGGAAAGGTGAAATTACAGTATTCCTTCAAGTATCAATCCTCTATGTGTTTCAGTCAATAGAAGGACTGTTTGTAAATAAGTAGTCATTATTTGGTCACAATGGCTTTATGAAAAATAATTTTACAAGCATTTAAAAATAGCTCACTGGTCCTCATTCTTAGGAAGGATAGATATTCCCATTGTTTATGTTTTGATTTGCCTTGTAAGCATTGTTCTCATCTACAGTACACAAGTCCAGCCTGTTGGAAGACTGTGATGACCTGGTTGTGGGTAGTCTCACCATGACCATGGCTTTCCCAAATGAGGCACAGGTCTTAACCCAGTGTAAGGTGCTGCTCTTGGTTCAGAAGACCTTTTCTTAGAGGGATAGGCAAAGCTGGAGGTAGCCTACCCAAACCAAACCCACTGCTGTTGAGTCAATTCTGACTGATAGTGACCCTCTAGGTCAAGTAGAACTGTTCTATGGAGTTTTCAAGGAGCACCTGGTGGATTCGAACTGCTGGCCTTTTAGTTAGCGGGTATAGCACTTAACCCACTATGCCACCACAGTTTCCAGAAGTAGCCCACAGTAGGAGGACTATCCCAATTCAGGGATTTAAGGACCTGAATTGGTCCAGCTTTGTCACCAACTAGCCAGGTGAACTTGACCAACCATTTTACCTCGACAGGCATCGGTTTTAAGGCCCAGGCAAGGATGAGCTGAATGGAGAGCCTGGAGTACAAAATTTAAACAGACTACATCTCAACCCTGAAACTGAGTGCCTCCTTAAATTTTTCACCCCAGGCACATCACTTACAATACCCTAGTTCTGTCCCTGATCCATTTCCTCATCTGTAAAATGAGGGGGTGGGCCAATCTGCTAGCCTTTCATATTCTATAGCTAAAACTTAGGCACACATAGAACCAGTCAAAGTAAGACTTGGATAGTTATCCAGTTGGGTCTGATCAATAGCCAAGTAAATAATTCATATCAGAAGTTTTGTCTTTTCCTGCAGTAGGAAGGTGGATTAACGTTGCTTTGCACTTCAGGACTAGTTGCCACCGAGTGTCATGGCGACACCAAACGTGTCAGAGTAGACCTGTGCTGAATTTTCAGAAGTAAATTATCATACCTTTCTTCCCAAGCACCTTTAAGTAGATTTGAATAGTCAACCTGTTGGTTAATGGAAGAGTACAGTGACCATCTGCATCACCCCGGGGGCTTTGGTAAGGTTGTTTGAGTGATGCTCAATTACCCTGTGCCTTAATTATATCCACAGTCATCAGCCCACTGGCACCAGTACCTTCGTTTGGCTTTTAGCCCAGGCTATCCAAAAGGTCAGCAGTTTGAATCCGCCATGCGTTCCTTGGAAACTGTGTGGGGCAGTTCTGCTCTGACCTCTAGGGTCGCTATGAATCAGACTTGACTCGATAGCAGTGAGTTGGTTTTTTGTATCCACTAATTGCCATGCCTTTTCTTGCTTCCTCAGGACGCATTCACAAGTTCTCAAAATGTGTTTATTGGCATAGGAGAGAGGTGAGTGTTCAAGTCAACTACTAGATGCACTCCTAGGGGTGAAATTTATTTTATTTTGAACTTCAAATAACATGAAAGGAGAACTTGGGCCAGTGGCATTTAGAGTTGGTGAGAGCCGGCTTAAATTTTTAGGAGTTTGGTGAGCTGTTTGTTAAACAGAATCGTCATTAAAGAATCAAATTATATAAACTTACAAATTAAGTAGATTATATTAAAAACAAAGGTAATGAATATTGCAAAATTATTCTACTATTACCACGCTTTTGAAGTTATTTATATCTGTTGTATGTGTATGGTAGAAATAATAAATAATAATGTGTTACTGTTCTCTCTTCTCGACTCCTCTTTCACTGATGTTATGTGGTAGCTGAGTAACAGCTACCGTAGTGGGTATTTACACCATGGAAATTGGCAAACGCCACAAATCAGGTGTCTCCTCCCCCACTTGGACATCCAGTTGTTTACCACTTATTAACACACCACTGGCTAAGGTTAGCTAAAGTTGACACATGGTTATTTGTGATTTAGCCTCATCTTACATAAAGCAGGTTTTCATGTAGCAGAGAAAGTTCTGCATGGACTAGTTCTGCTAATAATTTGAGAATACCATCTCTGTCCCTCAAGTTCCTCACCTCTGAAACATGCATAAATATAATACTTGCCCTTGTTATCTCATGAAACTATTATGAAAACAAAAATTCTTTTTAACTCTTAAAAAGTCCTGTGATGTCATAGGGTAAGGAGGGCAGATAGAGTTGCGTACAGGCGTGTGTTCAGAGTTTTATGTGGCTGATCGACTTAATCACAGTAAAAATAAAAGGAAAAAGAAAAAATCCTGTGGTTTAATGATTTGTAGTTTAATGAACAGACTTCAAAAAATTGAATATCTTATGTAAACACAAGATGTCATTACACAGCATCACAGTCTCCAGAGTAAATAACAGATATGAAGACATAAAGCTAAAAAATAAAAAATGTTAATTTTCTACTTTTGCTGTTTTCTTTATCCCAGTGTTGAGCTAGATGAGAGAAGTGATAAGTGAGCATTCCTTTGCCCATCTTTGGAAACTGTGACCTTCTGGAAAAAATTCTTAGTGCTCTGAAACAGGTTTTATGGTGGGCATGTTTTGATCATGCTGGAATACTTGAGTGGCTTGATTAACTCATGACTAAAAGTAAGGGTTATTATTAACTCAGAGTTTTATGTTAGAATTATTCATTTTTAGGAATTTTCCCCCCAAATTTTTATCACCAAATATTGTGATTTATTTGTTGAGCAAAGTGGTAAGGTGCCACCTTACCTCCCTCCCCAATTCTCACACTTGAATCTTACTGACTTGCATCACCTCACTTCGGCTCCTGTGGCTTTCTATTGCCTAATTCTGAAATTTTATTGTTAATCTTTTAAGTTCCTGTTTGCTGTCTCTCTATGGATTCTTATAGACTGGTAAATTTGTCTTTATACTGCTATATCAGATCTGACTCGACGGCACTTGGCTTGGCTTGGCATAGCCTTCTAAATTTCCTCTGTTGCTTTGTGTGTTCCTTGGCTTGTTCTGCATTTTGCCTGATCTCCTTCCTGATTTCTTGAGAAGATTGGTATATTAATCTTTTGTATTATGCCTCCAGTAATTCCAAGAGGATCTCGTCTGGGAGATTTCTTTCCTTTTTTTTTTTTCTGGGAGATTTCATGAATCCTTGTTTTGGTAGTTTGCTGAAGGTGTCATGGTTTGCCTCTTGATGAACTTTGATATAAGTTATTATATTTATTTATTATTTATTTACTGTGTCCTAGCTTACTGTTTTGTTTCAATATGCCCAAATAGGCTGGACATGTGAGCTAATTTGGTTACTGATTGGTGTCTTTGAAGTCCAGGAGGCTAGAACCGTTACTAGATATTTGAGCCTAGGAGTCCAATTACTTTTCTTGTGTGGATTCTGCTAAGGTTTTCAGGTCATAAGTCCCTGAGTGTGTGGTGTGAGCTATCAGCTATTGTCCTAGATGGGCAGGGGTGACTGGAGTAGGAACCGGTATCTGACTGCAGGGGGAGGTCACGCACTGATTGATTCAGGGGATTCGCTGCTGCCCCTGAGTGTCTAGGTGGAAGGCGTGTTTCTGTTACCTAGAGTGTGAAGGTAGCCGGGTTTTATAGCCAGACTGTCGGCATCCAGTGCTGCTGGCTGTAAAGACTGGGAGTCACCGTGTATTCTTGGACTCCTGTTGTGAAGGGCCTGATGGAGTAGGTGGCAGCCTTAGTCCTCTGGCTCCTGATGTGGGTAGGTGAGGACAGTACCTAACGGGCAGGACGATGTCAAAGCTTATGAATCTGCTGCTCCCCCTTATAGCAGATACAGATAAAAATAAGCTTCAGATATATACCGTGTTATGCTGTGCTAACGAGGGCTTATGCTGTTGAAATGTGTCTCTGATGTGCTTAGGCAAAGGGGGCTATGTCTGCCCCGAGTTTCTGGTTTAGGATTGCTGGCAGATTATTTTTTACTGCTTGTTAATTTGTTCCATCTCCAAAGCCAGGAGAATGGCTGAGGGCCTGAGACAGGTCCTACTTCCTGCACAGGGAACACAGCAATTGCTGAAGCTAGATGGGGACATGGAACAAAGCAGGGAGGGGGCAGGTAAATGGGGGAGAGGTACTTCCCCAAAGGGTTTTGTTTTTGTTTTTGTTTTTGTCTTTATTTTTGTTCATCTGCGAGGTTGATTAGACACTTACCTTTTGCCAACTGAGTACCACTTCTCATGGTTCTGGAGGCTTGAGCAGACTCTGCTACTTGATTTCTCTAGATATTGGAAACTCATCCCAAGTACCACTGCTTGCCGCACTGCGTGCACCGGTCAGTTCAGCCTGCGTGGAGCTAGTGCTGATCAGGTCAGGCAACTGCTTGCTGCTTCTCAACTATCTCTTCCTACACCTGCCACTCAGTGACTCCTCAGCATTGTCTTTGATGTTCAGGGCTCCTAGATTGTCATATATAATTGATTCACTTGTTATAGAGGGTCATGGTTATAAGAAGGATGACAGGTAACATCTGACTCCTCTATCATTGTGGCCTCTCCCAGTTCTCCCAGTTGATTTGCGGTTGTGGACTGTGAGTCCACAATGTCTACTCCTGATTCCTGTCCCTTGATGACCTGTAGACACAACCTTGAGTAGTGTAAACCCAGCTATGGACTGCAGAGCCTTGGGAAGAGGTACAGTTATGGCAAGAAGTATCTAAATGTATTTGAACCCCCAAAGCTGTGCCTATGAAATAAAACATGGCCATTTTTCAAGTTTATGAAGGCATCAGTCTTATGAACTATACACAGTTTCATTTCAGAGCCTTACTGAATTCACAATGTCTTTGAGTCACCAGATTATAGGTTGTACTTTGGCTAAGGGCAGTCAGCTAAAGGCATTCAGAAGGCTGAAAAGTAGCCCCAAATGCTCTCCATGGGCCATTTGCCCTTTGGGGCTGAGTCAACCCTGAGAGGTAGTGGCACCTTTTCTAACTGATCCACTAGAAGGACTCTTTTATCTCAGTCTCATAAAGTTATACAACTACTAGCAGGAGCCTTGTGGATATTAGGTATGTTCTGAATCAGCAGACATTAGTAAACAACTGTTTGAATACAGGAGTCCATGTTTTATTGCCATTAGAAAAAGACAACTTTATGTCTGAAAGGGTCAGGAAAACCTGGAAGAGATCTTCAACCCATCTGGAATGATATTTCCAGTTCCCCTCTGAGTGCCGTGCATAGTCGTGTGTGGATATGTAAATGACATTGCAAAACTCATTTATAGTAGAAACCAGATTATTTGGATTTCAATTGGAATTCAGTTCTTTCCCAAGCACAATGGTGAATTTTATGTGTCAATGGCTCCTAGTTGTTCAGCCAAACACCAGTCTAGTTGCTGTCACGGAGTAGTTGTTGCTGTCATAGGTGACTCATAGTGACCCTATGTACAACGGGGTGAAATGGTCCCTGGTCCCTGCGCCATGCTCACAATCGTTTTTATGCTTAAGCCCATCATTGCAGCCACTGTGTCAACTCGTCTTATTGAGGGTCTTCCTTTTTTTTTGGCTGACCCACCATTCTACCAAGCATGATGTCTTTCTCCAGGGATTGATCCCTCCTGATAACATGTCCAAAGTATATGAGATGCAATCTTGCCATCTTTGCTTCTAAGGAGCACTCGCATTGTACTTCTTCCAGAACAGATCCTTTTCTTCTTTTGGCAGTCCATGGTATATTCAATATTCTTCTCGAACACCGCAATTCAAAAGGGGTCAATTCTTCTTCTGACTTCCTTATTTATTGTCCAGCTTTCGCATGCATATCAAAAATAGGACGGCTTGGGTCAGGTGTACCTTTAGTCTTTAAGGTGACATCTTTACTTTTGATTTCTTGACTGCTGCTTCCAAGGGCATTGATTGTAGAACCAAGTAAAATGAAGTCCTTGACACCCTTAATCCTTTTTCAATTTATGATGATGTTGCTTACTGGTCCAGTTGTGAAGATTTTTGTTTTCTTGGTATTGCAGTGC
Source organism: Heterohyrax brucei (assembly GCA_028571685.1). Lineage (NCBI taxonomy): Eukaryota > Metazoa > Chordata > Mammalia > Hyracoidea > Procaviidae > Heterohyrax > Heterohyrax brucei. Next base: position 24,084,410 of record CM053149.1, on the reverse strand, counting down.
AATCCATACTGAAGGCTCTGGTCTTTGATCTTCATCAGTAAGTGTTTCAAGTCCTCTTCACTTCCAGAGCAGGGCTGTGTCACCTGTATAACGCAAGTTGTTAATGAATCTTCCTGCAATCCTGAAGCCTCATTCTTTTTCACATAATCCAGCTTCTAGGATTATTTGCTCAGCATACAGGCTGAAAAGATATGGTGAAAGGATACAACCCTGACACACACCTTTCCTGACTTTAAACCATGCAGTTCTGTCACGGGACTGCCTCTTGATCCATATACAGATTCCTCAGGAGCACAGATAAGTGTCTGGAAATTCCCATTCTTTGCAATGTTATCCACGATTTGTTAAGAATCACAGAGTCAAATGCCTTCACATAGTCAATGAAACACAGGTAAACATCCTTCTGGTGTTCCGTGCTTTCAACCAAGATCCATCTGACATCAGCAGTGATATCCCTGGTTCCAAGTCTTCTTCTGAATCTGGTTTGAATTTCTGGCAGGTCCCTGTCAATATTCTGTTGTAGTCACTTTTGAGTGATCTTTAATGAAATTGTACTTTTATGTGACAGTAATGATATTGTTCCATGATTTCCACATTTGGTTGGATTACTTTTCTTGGGAATAGGTATAGACATGGATCTTTTCCAGTCAGTTGGGCAGGTAGCTGTCTACCAGATTTCTTAATATAGAAGAGTGAGCACTTTCAGTGCTTCATCACTTTGTTGAAACATCTTGATTGATATTCCATCAATTCCTAGAGCCTTGTTTTTCACCAGTGCCTTTAGTTCAGCCTCTACTTCTTTCTTTAGTACCATCAGTTCCCGATCATATGCTACCTCTTTAAATGGTTGAACATTGACCAGTTCTTTCTAGTATAATGACTCTGTGTATTTATTTCATCTTCTTTTCATGCTTCCTGAGTCATTTAATGTTTTCCCTATAGAATCCTTCACTATTGCAACATGAGGCTTACTTTTTTCTTCAGTTCTTTCAGTTTAAGAAATGCAGAGTTTGTTCTTTCCTTTTGGTTTTCTATTTCCAGTTCTTTGCACATGTCATTATAATATGTTACTTTGTCTTCCTGAGCTGCCCTTTGAAATCTTCTGTTTCCTTCTTTTTGTAAACATTCCTTCCTTTAGCTTTAGCTACTTGATATTGAAAACAACTTTCTGAGTCTCTTCTGGCATCCAATTTGGTCTTTTCTTTCTCCCCTGTCTTTTTAATGACCTTTTGCTTTCTTCATGGATGATTTCTCTGATGTCATTCTGCAGCTCATTAGTGTTCAATGCAGCAAATCCATTTTCGGGATGATCTCTAAACTCAGGTGGGATATACTCGAGGTTGTACTTTGGCTCTTGTGGACCAGTTCTAATATTCTTCAATTTCATTTTGACCTTGTGTATGAGAAATCTGTGCTGCAGTGAGCACCTGGTCTTGTTCTGACTGCCTACATTGAGCTTTTCCATCATCTTTTTCCACGATGTAGATGATTTGATTCTTGTGTATTCCATCTGGCAAGGTCCATGTGTATAGTAGCCATTTATGTTGGTGAGAAAAGATATTTGCAATGAAGTAGTCATTGGTCCTGCAAAATTCTATCATTTGATACCCCACATCATTTCTGTCACAAAGGCTATATTTTCCAACTACTGATCCTTCTTTGTTTCCAGCTTTTGCATTCCAATCACGAGTAATTATCAATCTATCCTGATTGCATGTTTTGTCAGTTTTGGACTGCAGAAGCTGGTGAAAGTCTTCAGTTTCATCATCCTTGGCCCTAGTGTAGTGGTTGGTGTATAAATTTGAATAATAGTCATATTAACTGGCCTTCCTTGTAGGGCACATGGATATTATTGTATCACTGACAGCATTGTACTTCAGGACAGGTTTTGAAATGTTCTTTTTGATGATGAATGCAACACTATTCCTCATCAAGTTATCATTGCTGACACAGTAGACCATATGATTGTCTGACTTCAAATGGCCTATACTGGTCCATTTCAGCTCTTGCTAATGCCTAGGATATCCATGTTGATGCATTACATTTTTTTACAATTTGCAATTTTCCTGGATTCACACTTCATACATTCCATGTTCCGATTATTAATGGATGTTTGCAGCTGTTTCTTCTCATTTTGAGTTGTGCAGCATCAGCAAATGAAGGTCCTGAAGGCCCTACTCCATCCACATTAATAAGGTCGACTCTACTTGAGGAGGCAGCTCTTCCCCAGTCATCTTTTGAGTGACTTCCAACCTGGGGTTCACTTTTTTGGCACTGTATCTGACAATGTTCTGCTGCTATTCATAAGGTTTTACTGGCTAATTCTTTTCAGAAGTAGACTGCTGAGTCCTTCTTCCTAGTCTGTCTTAGTTTGGAAGCTCAGCCAAAACCTGTCTCCCATGGGTGATCCTGCTGTTATCTTAATAACAGTGTCGTAGCTTCCAACATCATGGCACACCTGAGCATCCATAGCACAACAAAACTGACAGACAAGTGGGGGGTTATGTGATTAAATGGGAGTTTATGTGATTAAGTAGGGATTAAATGTGATAAAATCCATTGACCTTGAGTAAAGCAGATTAGTTTGCATTATATAATGTAGTATAGTGCCGTTCCATAATACAATGGAATGGAATGTAATCAATCAGTTGAGGTCATGTTAGTGTACGGTAGATTCTAAACTAATCACTTCTGAATTACAGGAAGATCAGAGTAGATACAGACACACACACATGTATACACACTCGCAGGGAAACAGGAACAGAGATGACAGAGATAGATGCATTAGTAAGTTGAGGAACTCCAAGGATTTCCAGCAGCTATTAGAAGCTTGAATAGACAAGGAACAACCTGCCCCAGAATTCACACTTCTAGCCCCTTGAACTGTGAAAAAGTAAGTTTCTGTTCTTTAAAGCCTCTCATAGTGACCTGAATCCAATTCGACAGCACTTGACTGGCTTGGCAAAGCCCCTCACTTGTGATATCTGTGCTGTAGCAGTGCTAGGAACCTGAGACACCAGGCTTCCATGATGGTTGTGATAGACACAGCCACACTCATCAGTTAACTTTTGCTGCATAAGACACCATACAACTCATGCTAAAACAACATTTATTATTTTTCATGATTCTGTGGGTCAGCTAAAAGAACTCATTTGGGGCCAAAAGGTCTAGGACACCCCACACTTACATGTCTGGTGGCTGACTTGATGTCAGTTGGGGCAACAGGCAAGACTTGTCCACTTGTCTCCCATCATTCAGCAGGTTAGCTTGTGCTCATAGTGCTGATCTTTGAAGAGTTCTCAAGAGCAGCAAAGTATAAAACCCTGAAGTGCAAGCAGTTTTAAAGCCTCTTCTTACATCATAGAGGACAGATGACGCAGTGGTTAAGTGCTATGGCTGTTAACCAAAAGGTCAGCAGTTCAAATCCAATAGCCACTCCTCGAAAACCCTGTGCAACAGTTCTACTCCATTCTATAGGATCACTATGAATTGGAATTGACTCAGTCAGAGTGGGTTTGGTTTTAGGAATTTGGCTTGCATCATATTTACTAACATCCCATTGGCAAAGCAAGTAACAAGTCTAGCCTAGTGCCAGAGTGGGAAGACACGGCCAAAGGGTGTGGATAGAGAGAAGAAGATCATTTGTGGCTGTCTTTACAAATTACCACACACAATGATTTTAAAGACATTAAAGCAACAAAATCCTATTTCTAATTTACATTTGGGGAAAACAATTTCCTCTTCATCCTCACATTACGGCTATGTAACTTTAAATTTCACAGTAGAAATATAGAAATACTTTTAAAAAATGAAGAGAAATAGTTAAAAATTAGTTTATATTTTATTTAATCCAGTATGCCCAATGTTATTATTTCACCATGTATTACTATGAAAAACTCAGAAGATATTTTTATTCTTTTTTTAATATTTCCATATTTTTACACAAATAATGCACGTCTTCTACATTAGTTTGCCAGTGATGCTATAGCAACACTTACACAAATACCTTGCGGGTGGAGGGTGAGGTCAGCAAGCAAATGTAGAAGGCATGTGTTATTTGCATAAAAAAAAGTCCTCCAAATTTGGTGTATATTTCATACAACACAGCTGAATTTGAATAGCTTCATTTCCAGTGCTCAGTATCCACATTTGGCTGGTGGGTACCACATTGGATGGCACAACTTTAGAACATAGGCTTTATTTCTTTATATCCATGAAGAAACTGAGGCTTGGGAAGGATAAGTAGATTTCCCAAGGTCTCATGGCTGGTAAGTGATTGAACCATGATTCAGCCCTGGGTCCCCTGACACTGCCTGCTCCATCACACTGGTCTCATCACTTAGGCATGGAGAGGAAGCATGCTCCTACTCTTGAGATATGAGTTGTTTCCTCTTTTGTTGGCCCATTAGGCCTAGTTGTCTCAAAATCTACCACAATGTAGCCTCTAGTTAAGAGGCTAACCAAAAGGTCAAATACACCATCCCCTGCTTGGAAATTCTATGGGGCACTTCTACTCTGTCCTATGGAGTCACTATGAATCAAAATTGACTTGCCGCTGAGGTAGTTTTTCTGTTCATTCATTTATGTTACATGTACCATGTTAGCCTGAGAATTAGCAGATATGATTCATTCACCCTTTCTTGCACTACCTATCCTTTGGGGCTTGATTCATCCATCTCCCTGATTTGTATGTGCTCTTCTTCCTTTCCTGGTGGTGTTGTGTCTCAGGAAGGGTATGAGGTGGTCAGGAACAAGAGTTGTTTCACTGATTCCTCTTTTATCCTCCCAGGCATCCTGTTTTACTATTCTTTCTTGCTAGTGAAAGCTCAATCAATCAGTGACTCATCTGAGTCGACATCAGAGGAAGGACCAGGGCTGCTCAGCAGAGGCATCTGATGTCCGTAGACACATAATGCCTTCAGGAACCTGGTTTCTCTGCACAGGAAGGAAGGTAGCTAGCTGACTGCATGACTGTGTCATGGGCACAAGACAGTGTGATACCTCATATGTCTCAATAGACAGTTATTGGAAAAATGGGTCAACTTGTATGAAGAAGTCTGTTTGAGCCCGGGGTAAGAAGGGATGGACAGACTGCCCACTCTCTTCCACATAGCTAATATAACAGGGCATTTTGAAAACATTAACTGAATTATCAGTGTAAACTTGGTGGTAGACTGAAAATAGATATGAGCAATTCTCAGTTAAAAATAGCAATATAAACTGCTTATTCCCTGATTGATTTTTGCTGACATTATATCTAATTTTTGTCTAAGAGTCTGTTTTCCAACTTCTTTTGTATTCCATTGGTTTTTGAAAAATAACAAAGACTGCTCAGTTTCTGATTGATCTTTTCCAACATTTTACCCATTTTTCTGATTGAAAAGAGTATTTTTCAGCTTCTTTTGTCTTGCTCCAATGAAACTTTGGAGCAGTTTTGGTTCTTTTTTTTTTCCCTTCTATGTAATTTAGCTGATTAGTATCCCATATGGAGTGGGAACAATTGGTTTCACGTATGCTGGTGTACAGTTACCCACTGAGCTGTAATTGTTTACATGTTCCTCATTTCCTCGTGGAAATTCTTAGGCTTTGTTAGAGAAAGACTTGGCTGACTCCAACTTAGTGAACCTTGCTGTCTTTTGTTATCGGATCTGGCTGTATCCTGTCCAGACCATGGAAATGAAATGGTGTGTTCTACAGTTTCCTACAGAATGGGCTTTGAGGATGCTTACCCAGCATCCGCTTCCTCTTGTCTGTTTACTGTGACACCCACAGGGTCACCATGAGTGGGAGTTGACTCCATGGGCGCTTGACTAAATTTCATTGGTTCTTAACAATACCGTGATTTTTGTTCAAGGGTACCTCCACCCCAGGCAGCTCTTAGGTGCAGTGATAACTGACTCTGCCTTAAGCAGCAGCAGGAAGCTCTAGTGGCATAGGTGTTAAGTGCTACATCTGCTAACTGTAAAGATCAGCAGTTCAAATCCACCAGGCTCAACTTAGACACTCTATGGGGCGATTTCACTCTGTGGTATAGGGTTGCTATGAGTTGAAATTGATTTGATGGCAATGGGTTTGGTTTTTTTGGTTTGGTGGGGTAGTGGTTAAGTGCAATGGCTGTTAACCAATAGTCTGGCAGTTCAAATCCACCAGGCACTGCTTGAAAACTCTATGGAGCAGTTCTACTCTGTGCTATAGGGTTGCTATGAGTCAGAATCAACTTGATGGCAGTGGGTTTGGATAGCTGCAGCATAGGTCCAATGAGCCTTAGGATAATCTCCCCTCTTTGCCACAGAGATTGGTTCAAAACTTCCTAAATACTTGGTATGTGGAATTCCTCAGGCCAAGAAGATTGCTTCAGAAGGGGGCATGTGACTGAATTCTGACCAATGAGATGAAATGGAAGATTTGGGGGGCATTTCTAGTAGTAAGAGGAAAACTCTGGTGGCTTAGTGTGTTGATATGTCTGCTAACCAAAAGGTCAACAGTTCAAATCTACCAGGCACTCCTTGGAAATTCTATGGGGCAGTTCTATTCTGATCTCTAGGGTTGCTATGAGTCAGACCTCACTCAACTGCAAGGAGTTTGGTCTTTTGGTTTTATTCTTAAGAGAGTGGTGGTACTGGAGGAGATGGTCCCTCTTCCTCTGGACGTTGTTAGGTCCAGGTGCCAAGGCTGTGAACTGCTGCAGCCCTCAGCCATCAGCCAGAGTTTATTGCCAACCCACAAAAGAGGGAGGGGCCAAAAAATCGTACCCCTGAAAACAGATGCCTTCGAGTCTTTTCCAAACCATGACAATCCCATTTATGACAGAGTGTAACTGTGCTCCATAAGGTTTTCAGTAGCTGATTTTTCCAATGTATAGAGGAAAGCTTTTCTTTTGAGGTGCCTCTGGATGGATTCAAACTTCCAACCTTTTTCTAACAGCTGGGCACATTAATTCAGTGTCTTAGTCATCTAGTGCTGCTTTAACAGGAATACCACAGGTGGATGCCTTGGAAAAGAGAAATTTTATTTTGTCACAGTCCAGTAACTAAACATCCAAATTCAGGGTGTCTGCTCCGGGGGAGGACATTCTGGTGGTGTAGTGGTTAGGTGCTACATCTGCTATGCAAAACCTGGGCAGTTTGAATCTGCCAGGCACTCCTTGGAAACTCTATGGAGCAGTTAGTTCTACTCTGTCCTATAGTGTTGCTATGAGTCGATGGCAGTGGGTTTGGTTTGGGGGTTTGGCTCCAGGGGAAGGCTTTCTCAGCTAGCTCTGGAGGAAGATTCTTTGTCATTTAATCTTTCCCAGGAATGGGAGCCTCTGATACACAGGGATACCAGGTCCTCTCCAAAGGATACATTCAGCTCCCGGCACTGCTTGTCTGTGGTATGAGATCCCCAACTCTCTGCTTGCTTCCCTTTCCTTGATAGCCCCAAAGATTGCCTCAAGGCAGGATACAATCCTACAGATTAAGTCCTGCCCACCAACACAGTTCCCGCTCATCCTTCCTTATTGGCTTCACAGAGGCAGAATTTACAACGTGGAGGAACATCACACAACATCAGGAATCAGGGCCTAGCCAGTGGCCACACATATTTTTAAGGGGAACACAATTCAGTCCATGACATCCAAGCACTCTCAAGAGAAGCAGATTTGGAGGCTTACGGATGCACGCCTGATGGCCACATAGCATCTGGACTTTTTCCAGTAACATAAACCAGTAAGTCCCTTTTAGGGTCTGGGATAGTTTAAATGGAGTTTTCTGTGACAGGGAAAAGCCTTAAAGCTGGTATAGACAAATCTAGGAAATGAATGTAAATCATAAGCTGGGAAGTTCATCTTATGAAATATAAACATAAATGTGTGAGTGCAGATAGAGCATAAAATACAGAGCATGTCTGGATCTAGCTTATAAGGGACAGAGCTGGAATTCCTGCTAGGCCAACTAAAGCTATACCTGAACAAATTTCCTTCAGGGAAGCCCTATGGGCAATTGGGCACAAGAGTTTATGTTAAGTTGCATCCTAACAACTATGCTGCTAAGAGTAGGCCTCCTACTCCTTTGCTACTGTTCTTAGAAAGGATTTGAGCACAAAACAGTTCTGTGTGTCTTCTTTTTCTGTGCAAGGATCTGTCTTGATAACATTATTACTATTTTTTTCCATACGTGGCTTGGTGTTTCTTTATGAAGAAATAGGTAAGAAGATAAGTCTCCAACTTTCCCAAATATAAGCATGGCATTCTGATGCAGGTAATACAGCCAGATTCTGTCTGGTCCTCATCTCTACCCCTAAGATATTTGTAAATGTATTTTCATAAGCACAGAGAGTTCCCCTGCCAAGAATTCTGGTGCCAGTACTCAGATAATGAAATTGCAAATCTCTGGCTTCAGATGAATGAAAGATTAAATGGTCTCTCTCCTGATAGATGATGTCATGCAGTATAGTTTGTCAGTTTCTTGGAAGATCTGTTGCAGCCCCTGGTTTAGGGTGCTATGGCCTTTATCATTTAAAAAAGGCCTTGAACTTTCTGAGGTTTAATAACTTGAACAGAATATTTTTAAAACTTCCTTCAATATGCAGAAAGGGATGCTGTATTATTAATTACCATGCAGTTATTATTGTGGCACATTGCAAAGCTTTGGTAATATGGCCACAGGAGAGCTCTACTTAGCTTTTTACTTTTATAAACTGATCTAGAAGCTTCTTTGTTTGTCTTTTAAATAAATATATACATATATAATTAACTTTATTTTCTTTTTGTTGTTGTTGCACTTGCCTAATCTACAACCTTCAAGTTTCTTTTTAAAAATTAGCTCATAATCGCACAAAGAGCACAAGCCTGTAGGGTTTCAGAGGTGAACAAATGCTTACTGAAGCCTAGGATATTTGAGAAGCTTTCAGCACCGAGCTCGGAGTTGGCCAGGTAGAACTGAGATGGGAACGATAAATCAGAAAGGCACTCTTATCAAGGGGAACAGTGGGGACAACTGTGTAGTGATGGGAATGCATAAAACAAGCTTCAGGGGACAATGAACTGACCGATCTGGCTAGAGCAGAGGATAGTAGTAGAATTCTTTTGAAAAATAAGGTTGTGGAAAAATCTTAAAATCCAAATTAGGAAGTTTGAATTTTCTGCTAGTACGTATAGGGACAGGGAACACTGTCATGGTGTAGTGGTTGTATGCTATGGCTGCTAACCAAAAGGTTGGCAGTTCAAATCCAGCAAGTGCCCCTTGGAAAGTTTGTGGGGCAGTTCCACTTTGTCCTATAGGGTTGCTATGAGTTGGAATCAACTCAACAGCAATGGGTTTGGTTTCAATTTTTATAACCATATGGGAGCCCAGTCCTGGGATGAAGGGGTGGTAAGGACTGTAGGCTTTCACAAGGTAAATCTGGCTGCCCACTGCATGTCTCCCAAGGTGGTGAGGCCATTTCAGATGAAATGCACCTGAACAGCTGGACCACAGGAGTGGCAAGGTGGGTGGCCATGAGGAGCCAAGGTGGGGGCCATTGGGGAGGGAAAGAATTGAGAGCTTTGGAGACCAAATTGGATAGAGAGGGCATCTTGGATGATTCTGAGTTTCACAGCCTTGGTAAAGGAAATCAGTATTAGGAGGTAAGATAAGGAATTTGCTCCCTGAAAGACTGAGTTTGAAGTGACAGTAGGACCATGAGATAGAGCTTCTAAGGAGACACTTGAAGAATTAACAGTGAGAAGAGTAGTGAGGGCTCACAATAAGGATCCAGGAGCTGTTGTCTCCTCAACAGCTGTTGCCCCTTGCTTGCTGTTAGAATCCTAACTGTGTTTGGGTCGCAGTGTGCCCAGATGGAGAGGATAAATCGTGATTGGCTTGAGTCCAAATATGGCAGTTTGTTTCTCTTTGATTGGTCAAGGGGTGAGCATGTGATCTATTTCTGGCCATTGAGAGTAAGGGCCTTTAGGAGAGGATTTTTTTTTTCTTCTTCCTGATAAAAGAGATGTCCATGAAAAGAAAGTCTCTTTTATTTCACGTCCATCTTTTCTGCTGTGATGTTGTCAGGGGAGACTGGGATCTCTGGTGTCAGAGGCTGACATATCAATCAGGACAAACCAGAAAAATGGTAAGAACCTTTGGTCTTTAGTGACCCTGTCGATGGGCTGAGCCAAGTCTGGAATTGCCTAAATCCAGACTTCTTAATACACGTAAGGTTTTTTAAAATATCTTTATCATTTTAAGCTGTTGCTAATCAGTATTTTATTACTTTCACCTGAAGAAATCTTTTTAAAAACTTTGATGAGAATATACACAGCCAAGGGTATACCGTGTCAAGAATTTCTACCTGTACAATTCAGTGACACTGATTACATTTCTCCAAATTGTGACATCATTATTGGTGTCTTTTTCCGAATTATTCCACTGTTATGCTAAATTTCCTAAGCTTCCCATCCAGCCTTTGAGCTGCCATTGTCAATTTAATCCTGTATAGATAATTCTTTAAAAGTGCAAATACTCAAGGCAGGCATACATTACTCACTAAGCTTTTGGCTTAAAGTTTAAAGATTTTTTCAGGGCAGTAGTTTGGGGCTTCATCCAGCTTTCTGGACTCTATTGAGAATTTGAAATTTTATTACAAAACGTTCCCCCTTTTGATCATGATTCTTCCATAGAACTCAGCAGATGATATCTTAACTGATTCAGATGTAATTTTTAATGTCTGTGAAAACCAGTGTGATCTGAGAAAGAGGAGAGAATGACAAAGGCTGGAGATACAAGTACCCACAGATTCACATTTATGAGATGGAAGTCTTGCTAATCATACTTTAAGGCTTTTAATAACTTTTTTTAAAAAAAGCTAAACAGAAAATTCATTTTAATTATGGAAACAACACACACACAGAGGCAGACACAGATACACACACACAAAAGAGAAAACCTTCCTCCTCCAGCTACCCCGAGAGTACATGTTTCCAGAGAGTATATGTTCCAAACAAAAGGACAAAAAGGAGGTTTCTATTTAAGCTACAAGAGGGTGATTGTTTCTCTGATGTGGTTTGCCTCCTGTTGCTGAAACAGTCACTCCACTTGAAGGTGTCTGCTAAATAAGGCATCTTTCTTGTCCTCCTTTGCATGCATTAGAGCACCAGCAGAGCCAGACTGAGGTTCCCCACTGTGACTGAAGGAGGTACTTGCTTTACTCCTGGTGGATGGGGCCTGCTACGAGAGAGGCCGCAGGCTGGAGTGATGGAGCTGACTCATGGGGCCCAGAGAGAATGGCCTGGATCTTGGTTAGAGGTAAGCAGTGTCTGGTTCCGCCTGGGGGGAGAAGAGAGAGGTTACAGCAAAGAAAGCCATATCTATTTCATGGAGCAATTAATGCCATTATTTTTCTGGAAAAAGCATTTTCTCTTAAGCCACAGAGTATAATTTAGCCCCCAGCTTGACAAGATGCACTAATGACTGCTAATGGAAACATTCTTTTAATAAATGAAGAGGCACAAGAAAATTGCCAGGTATTAAACAGCATCCCTCGTGTCTTATCTGAGCCTGTAATGGCCCTATCGAGTAACCTCAGCAAAAGAAATGTGACTCTTCAGGGGTTAAAGGAGTCTGTTTCTCTTTAGTGCAATATAAATTAGCTGCTAGGAGGAACAGTAATTCATTGGTCTATACTAGGAAATGCTTGGAGAGGGCCATCTTGCAAGTTAATGATGCATTTTGTACTGGTAGCAAAGAAAATATTAAATAAAAGTACCTCTGGGCTGTGTGGATTTATGTAAATGAGTCTGACCTGGCAATACAGTCTGAAGCTCTGTTTGATCTCTGACCTTTAGACTTCTCAGCTGAAGTCAAAGGGCCTGTGCAATTTGTGGTTAACTAGTCTTGAAGGACACTTCTTAATATGGAGAGAGAATTCCAACAGGTCAATAAGAATGAGACAAACAACTTAAAAATGGACAAAGGAAATGAACCAAAAGCTCAAAGAAATGTCCAATAATCATATGAAAAGATGGTGTTTGTTGTAGTTGCCTGCAATTTTCTGTATAACATCCATTCATGGTATTGGGTACAGCAACATTCATTTTCACTGCTGTGATCAGTTTTAATAGTGTGAATATTCCACAATTTCACATATAGCATAAGTCCCACATTTATAAAGCCTCAGAATAGACAAGAGTCTAAAATGGATTGCTTAAGGATATATACAGAGACCCTGGTTGCATAGTAGGTTAAGTGCTATGGCTGCTAATCAAAAGGTCAGCTGTTTGAATCATCAGGTGGTCCTTGGAAACTCTGTGGAGCAGTTCTACTCTGTTCTATAGGGTCGCTATGAGTCAGGATTGACTTGACAGCATTGGGTTGTGGTTTTTAATTTTTTTAAGGATATAGGTATCACTGAAAAGAATTTTTTTTTTTTTACAGCAAATTAATGATAAAAAGAGACTTTAAAATAATGCTTTTCTTTGAGGGAAGGGTGTGCATTAACAAAGGGACTGAGTGGGTGTGATGGTTAATGTTATGGGTCAGCTTGCCTACGCTGTGATTCTCAGGATTATGTAATTCTCTTTCATTGTGTGATCTGATGTAACTATCCTCCATTTTGCAATCTCCCATAAGTAATATAATCACCTCTGTGATGTGAACTGATATGATCAGCCAATTGATTTGTAAGGGCAGTTTTCTCAGAGGTATGGTCTGTACTTAATGTGTGTGTGTGTGTGTGTGTGTGTGTGTGTGTGTGTGTGTGTGTGTGTGTGTTCTAGCAAAGCTTGTTTACTCACTCTGGATTCTGCACTTGGCTCATCATCATCTGACCTCTGGTTCTTGGGACTTGAGCCGTTGGCCTGCTATGCTGCTTGTCAGTTTTGGGATTCATCAGCCTCTGCAGCCTGTGAGCCAGTGGCTTGCTATCTGACCTGCTAACCTTGGGTTTGTCAGCTTCTGCAGCCATGTAAGTCAGATGAAGCCTCCAGCCTGACCCCAGACCCACAGACTTCAGACTTGCCAGCCTCTACAACTGTGTGTAGAGGAAGGGCATATGCGTATGTGTGTATACATGTATACACACACACATACTTGCACACTTCACTTGTTTTGATTCTCTAGAAAACCCAGCTTAAGTCAGTGAGAGAAGCTGTTGTTTGTCTATTGCTGTGTAACAAATCACCTCAAAACTCAGTGGCTTAAGACAACCACCAATTATTGCCCCTGATTCTCTAGGTCAAGACTTCAGGGCAGGCTCAGTGGGGACAGCCTGTGTGTGTTCCACTGTCTCTGATAGTTAGCTCTGGCTTACTTACAGGGCTGAATTGATTTGACAGCTAGGTGAGGCTGGAGGGTCCAGAAGTCTGGCAGGGAAAGCAGGAGGTAGGCAGTCAACAAACCTGGGTCCTAAGCCTGGTTGTGTGGCAGAGAAAAAGCTGCAGAGGTGGCTTCCTGGCCTGTGTGCTGTCAGAGTCCTTCCTTTCCTCCCTTGGCTGTGTTCTAGAGCTCAAAGGTGCTGACACCTGTGAGTGCATTTCTTAAGCTCTCTATCAGCTGGTTTCTGGATAGGTTTGGCCAAGAGGAGCCACTGATGAGAGACTATAAGCCAGAGGAAGGGAGAAACCAGGGTGTTTGTTTCCTTCCTCTCTGCTGTAGCTGGGATCTCCAGTAGCTGCTTAGTCTCCTCTATGGCTCCAGCTGCCTGCTCAGGCCTGCTGTGGTTCCAACCTCCATGAGAGAGTCTTAGCTCCTGGCCTCCAGGAGCTGCACCGCTCAGATCTCCTTCAAGAGGGTGCTGCCAGCCTGCACGTATCTATTTCTTCAGGTGCAGAGAACTGCCTTGCTGGAGGTCATGACCTGCCTGAGATCGCTCACACTCAGTGATTGAGGGAGGTGGGCTATTCGATGTCCACCATTTGGCTGATTGCCTACCGGGGACACTCTGGTAGGCACTCCTCCAGGACTGGCTGAGGTTTCACTGGGTCTGTATCCCAGTTCATTTTTTCCCCTGCCTTTCCAGCTTCTCCTCCCTTCCCTTCCCAGAGGTTGATCTGGGAATGAGCATAATACACTCCAAACTACATCTAAGTGTGTGCTTCTGGAGAACTCAACCTGTGACACTCACTCTTCCCTGTCCTTCTAGCCTGGAGGGTAGTGGCTTCCTGCTGGTGCTGATGCCTGCGTTGCCATGCTGTCCCACACTTGAGGCTCTCAGTTCTTCTGTCACCTGAGTGACCCATTCACTGACTAAATCACCATCTGTTTAAATGCTTAAAGTGGATCCTCTTTTCCCATTTAGGCATTGCCTAAGATACTGAGTTTTGCAACTAAATTTAAGCTTATATTGTAGCCTCCTCTCCTAAGCAATTGCTTTAAAAGGGACCCTGACTCATACAAAAATATAAAACGTATAGCTCTTCCCTGGGCTTCAAGCCTATTTCTGCCTTTCAGTTGGAAGCGTGTGACTTTGGGTCTTTTGAAATAGGGCAAGGCCAACAGTGAGGGTGCAGTTTTAGCGAGAGTCTTCAGACAAGGTGGCCCAATGTTGCTCCTCATCTCACCTGCTCTCAGCTACTTCCTGTGTTTCCAGCTGAACGGGCAACAGAGCTCTAGCTGCTTCCCACTGACCTTCCTCTTCTTGAAAACCCTAGTGGTGCAGTGCTTAAGTGCCCTGTCTGCTAACCAAAAGGTCAGCAGCTGAGATCCACCAGGTGCCCACCTTGGAAACCCTATGGTGCAGTTCTAGTCTGTCCTACAGGGATACTATGAGTTGGAATCAACTAGACAACAGTGGATTTGTTGTTGTTTTTTTTTTAATTTGGTTCCTCTTCTTTCTCAGTGGCCTCCATATCTGACACTGAGGCCTGGCTGTTGTCTCTGATCCACGTCTCCTGGATCTCTCGTGAGGACGAGGCCTGGATCGCTGTGAAGCAAGAGAAGAGCCTAGAGTAGAAACTTTAAGGACGAGCTCACGCTTAGCAGTGTGCAAGTGCAGGCCTGTTTGTTGTCTCTGGAGGGTTAAGATGAGAAGTTGAGATGCAGACTGACTGGAAGCCCAGGGTAGTGGGCTAGCTAGCTAGTTCTGGACTGAATTTTGTCCTCCCAAAATATATGTCACTTTGGCTAGTCCATGATTCCCAGTATCGTGTAACTGTCCACTGTTTTTGTCCTCTGGTGTGATTTTCCTGTGTGTTGTAAATCCTGCCTCAGTGATGTTAATGGGGTGGAAATAGGTGACAGTTATGTCAGTGAGGCAGGACTTAATTTACAAGATCTGGTTGTATTTTAAATCAATCTCTGAAATGTCAAAGAGAGAATCCCAGCAGAGACACAAGAGGATCTCACATCTCCAAGAGCCAGGAGAACAGAGTGACCTTTGGACTTGGGGTCCCTGTGCTGAGAAGCTCCTAGAACAGGGGAAGATTGACGACAAAGACCTTCCCCAAGAGCTGTAAGAAAAAGCCTTCTCCTGGAGCTGGTACCCTAACTTCTGGCCTCGATGCCATCCATGGTGGTTGTCATGGATTTTATTGTGACCCCCCCCACCCCAGTACTGTGTGGATTGAGTTGACTCAGCCGTGTGCTATAAATCCTGCCTCTGTTTTTGATGAGGAAGAATGGGCAGCAGTTGTGTTGGTGAGGCAGGACTTAGGATATAAGGGTGAGAAGTGAGCAGAGAAAGTAGGGAACCTCGTACCATCAAGAAAGCAGCACCAGAAAAAGAGCACGTCTTTCAGACCTGAGGTTCCTGCGCCAAGATACTCCTGGCGAAAGACTGATGCAATACGAGGAACTTCCTCCAGAGCCAACGAAGAGGAGAGCCTTCCCCTAGAGTGGACACCCTGAATTTGGACTTAGAGTCTACTGGACTGTGTAAGAATAAACCTTTCTCTTTTTAAAGCTATCAACTTGTGGCCCTTCTGTTAGAGTTGTACCAGAGTGAGAAAGACAGTACTGGGATGACTAAAACCATGGTCTTTCTGTTACAGCAGCACTAGGTAACCAAGACATCCTTTTATCAGTCACGGTACAATCAGGAGACAGGAAAGCACACCAGGTTATTTTTTTCAAAGAATTTGATATGAATAACTTCTAATTAAACAACAACGGTAACAAAACCAAATTCATTGCCCTCAAGTTGATTCTGACTCATAGCAACCCTAATGGCTAGAGTAGAACTGCCTCATAGGGTGTCCAAGGAGCCACTGGTAAATTAGAATTATTGACCTTCCGGTTAACAGCTACAGTGCTTAACCACTACACCAACTGGGTTCCCAAATTAGGCAACTAAAAATGCAAACTAGAATTTTATCCGAGAGTAGATACCACTCCTGGGGTTGGAGAACAAGAGGAAGAGGTTGAAATTTATTAAAACTTTGAAACTCAGGGAAGAGTCTTAGGGGCTGGGAACCAAATCTGTGGTGAGAAGATACTACTTCACAAATGCTGTGTCTCTGAGAGACACCATGAGGTTTGTTTAGTAGTGCTGCAGAAACTATAAACTGGACCCAAGGTTGTTTACAGGAACAGGAAGAAAGCAGAGAGCAATCAGGAAGGAGCAAGACCCTGCCTTCTTCTCCAGCCTGCCACGTTCCTCTGTCATCCCCACTTGGCAGAAGCCAGCAGGGACCCGCCAACAAAGCAGAAGTTTTGTTTGCAGAGTCCCAGCCCCAGCATCCCAAAGCTGAATAGAAGAGGACAGGCTTGGAGTTGAGAGGCAATGACTTGGTACCTGGCACATCTTTTCAAAGGCTGTGTCTTGCAAGAGTCATAGAGGAACTACCTGTGACCCAGCCAACATAGCCCAACCTTAAGAACAAAAGTCAAAGGGAAAAGAATTAAGGAAATAATTTGGAGGCCCAGCAGATGATTAGACACTCAGTTTGTAAAAGGAACAAGCTGCTCAAGGTTGCCACAGCAGGATGACACAGTTTTCAGTGCCAGGTAGTGCACTGCCAGAACTACTAAGAACTTGGCAGTATTGATGCTGTAAACTACCAGTTTCCGTGTCTTTCTTCCTATCCTTCCACTTAACCTCAGACAGACTATAGACCCTTCTTCACTGGTTGCTGTCTCTGCTTTTTAGAAAGCAGGGATGAGCTTTCAACCACCTTCTTCCATGACACATCACTTGAGGTGAATCCTGAATAAGTGACTGTGTTGGTTACCTACTGCTGCATAACAAGTTACCCCAAAATTTAGCCCCTTGTTTTAGTCAGCTAGTGCTGCTTTAACAGAAATACCAGAAGTGGATAGCTTTAAAAAGAGAAATTTTATTTCATCACAGTCTAGTAGGCTGAAAGTCCAAATGCAGGGCCTCAGCTCTAGGGGAAGGCCTTCTCTGCTCGCTCTGGAGAAAGGTGCTTGTTACCAGTTTCCCCCTAGCCTGGAAGTTTCTGAGGTGCAGGGAACCTGATCCTTTCTAAAAGACATGCTCAGCTGCTTCTTGGTGGTATGAGGTTCCCAGATCTCTCTGCTAGCATCTTTCTGTCTCAAGAGACTGCCTCAAGGCACAAAACAATCTTGCCCGTTGAGTCCTACCCCACCAACCCAACTGCTGCCCATCCTTTTTCATTAACATCACAGAGGCAGGATTTACAACATGGAGAAATGTCATACAATACCAGGAATCATGGCCCAGCCAAATTGCCACACATGCTTTTTAGGGGAACACAAATTGATCATGACACCCCTAGAAAAACAGTGCATGGTCTCACATTTCAGTGGGTCAAGGTGCCTTTGGTTCAGAGTCTCTCAGAGGCTGCATCAAGATGGGGCTGCAGTTGTCTCAAGGCTTAAGTGAAACAGAGTCTTCTTCTAAGCTCATTCCCGTGGCTGTTGGTAGATCTCAGGTTTTCTCTCTGATTGGTGGCTGGAAGCCTCCCTCAGTTTCTTGCCATGGGGGCCTCTCCATGGAGCTATTCCTGGCTTTACTCAGAGCAAGTAAGCTGCAAGAAAGAGCAACAACAGAAAAATATCTGTTGCTGTCAAGTCAATTCCAATACTTGGAGACCACACGTGCTAGTAGAGTAGAACTGCTGTGTGGGGTTTCTGTGGCTGTAATCTTTTGCAGTACCAACAACTCTAATGCCCTCAAGTCAATTCTGGGTCATAGCAAGCCTACAGGACAGAGTAGAACTGTTTCATAGAGTTTCCAAGACTATAAATCTTGACAGAAGCAGACCGCCACATCGTCTTCCCGTAGAGCTGCTGATGGGTTTGGAACTGCCAACCTTCTGGTCAGCAGCTGAGAGCTTAGCCCCTATGCCACCAGGCCTGCTTTGATGGTACTGGGTGGGTTCAAACCACCAGCTTTTAGGTAAGCAGAGAAGTACAAACGATTTGTGCCACCCAGGAACCTAGAGAGAATGAGAGGTAGAGAGAAAGAGGTCATGGTCATTGTCCGCCTGATCTTGGAAAGGATATTCTATCACTTTTGCTGCATTCTGTTTGTTAAAAGAGAGTTACTAGGTCCAGTCAACATGGAAGGGGTCACACAGAGCGTGCACACCGGGAAGTGAAGCTCCCTGGTGCCATTTAGAGGCTGCCGTAGTTGCTTTTCTCTCTGTGGCTCAGAC
Source organism: Heterohyrax brucei (assembly GCA_028571685.1). Classification (NCBI taxonomy): domain Eukaryota; kingdom Metazoa; phylum Chordata; class Mammalia; order Hyracoidea; family Procaviidae; genus Heterohyrax; species Heterohyrax brucei. Next base: position 24,065,881 of record CM053149.1, on the reverse strand, counting down.
CATAGTCACACAACTTTAAGATTAGCAGGTATCTGCTCTGCACCATTAACAGATTATGAAGGCTGAATTCATGTTAGGTCCCTTGTTCTAATCAAATTACACTTTATAACAAAGTTAATTGAAGGCATATCTAATGATACACACAAGTATTGTAGTGCCATATGAGAATTAGGCACTCAAGCTAGGAGGCTCACCCAAATGACTATAATTAGTCTTACTTTTCTTGTTTGTTTAGGTTGCCAGTATCTATCATCAGCCCGCATGTTGATGATTTTCCCTGATACCACCTACCACTTAATTATCAGCCAACTGTGCACTAGTTGGGTGCTTTGGCTCTGCCCGCCTCTTCTCCTTGCTCCCCAAAGACAAATTCCTGAGCAGCAGTAGGCTTGAGGTAGAGACCAGTTGGATCAGGACACTATGAATTGAATTTTTCAAGGCAAGTGCTGAAACAGTATAGGGCTTGGTGAGATGAGTTTAAACACTCCAGCCTTTCAGAATGGTCTCCTTCGATTACTAAAGCAAGTTACCCCTATATCTCCACTTAACCATTGCATATTTTCTGGGGGCAATTTTAGCAGTAAACAAAGTCTTTAACCATTTTTTAAAAAAAAACCAGGAGTAGAATTGGACAGACACAGAAACCGATGAGCAATAAATCTACAAGATAGGGTTGCCAGATGAGATAAAGAGCTCTCAGTTACAGTTGAATTTTAGATAAACAACAAATACTTTTTTAGTATAGATATGTTCCACACATTATTTAGGTTACACTAAAAAATTACTTGGTGTTTATCTGAAACTCAAATAGACCCAGGACTCCTTACTTGTTAAGTATGGCAAGCCTACGGCAAGATCAATCTCTTATATTTCTGTTAGCACGTGGAAACCCCACGTTCTTAGTCGACATGACTTGTATTGGGCAATAAATGAGAGACTGAGGTGAGTGAATAGGGAAAGTACATTTATTTCGTTGTACAAAGCAATGGAGTCAGTCGGAGCTGCTGCTGCCGACTGTTCAAGAGCAGGCAAAGGCAAGTTACTTTTAAAGGGGTTACAAATAGGGAGTTTGTACTAGTACTTTTACTACACAGGTGCAATGGGGTTTACACAAGCAAAAGCAGGATTCAGATGCAAAGCTGGGGTGATGGTTTGGTGGGGAGCCCAGCAAAAGAAACCATTTTTCAATGCACTGCTGTAGAAGAGGAAGCCAGGTAAGGAATACAGTGCTGTGGGAACTCTGTCTCACTTCCATTCACCCTGGAACTTGTTATCATCTCTGATGGTCACTATGTTGTGGGGCCAAAGTGCCTGATGCCTTTCCTGATGGTCATGGTTCTGCCATTAACCCTTCCTTGCCTGCTTCTCTGCATCTCCCACCTCAGGCCCAAAGCCTCTATGCCACCAGCCCTATGCACTCACAAGGGCAGATTGTCGCCAGAGAGGATGTTGCACATTCAGTCTGTTCTTTGAAGAGTGGGCTTTGGTTTTAGTTCTAGGTTAATAGAGAGTCTGGGGACCATGTCTTCTGGTGTTCTGCCAGCATCAATCGGACTGTTAAGTCTGACTTTGTTCCTAGAATTTGAGTTTTGCACCCTCCTTTTCTCTAGCTCTGTCTGGGACTCTGTTGTGTTCCTTGTCAAGGCTGTCATTGGTGGTAGTTGGGCACCATGTGGTTCTTCCCATCTCAGGGCGTTGGAGTCTCTGGTTTATGTGGCCACTGTTGTCTCTTGTGCCGATATTTTCCTTGTGTCTTAGGTGTTCATTCTCCTTTGTTCCAGGTGAGTTGGGATCCACTGATGCATCTTAGATGGCTGCTGACTAGCTTTTAAGATCCTAGATGCCACTCACCAAAGTGGGATGTAGAACATTTTCTTAATAAATTTTGTTATGCCAGTTGACATAGATGTGCCATGAAACCATGGTCTCCAGACCCTCGCCCGTGTCACACTGTCCCTCTAAGTGTTTAGTTGTGTTCAGGAAACTTCTTAGCTTTTGGTGTAGTCCAATTGTGCTGACTTACCTTGAATGGTATGTTTTCCTTCCTTCACCTAAAATAATTGTCTACTGTCTAGTTACTGAATTTTCTCTGCCTCTTCTCTACCCTCATGACTACCAAAGAATGTTTTCTTCTGTGTTTTAACATTTTCTTGATTTCTTATAATAGTGGTCTGATACAATATTTGTCCTTTTGTGACTAATTTCACTCAACATAATGCTTTCCAGATTCATCTATGTTATGACATATTTTGTGGATTCATTGTTGTTCTTTATCATTGCATAGCATTCCAGTATGTGAATATATGATAGTTTATTTATTCATTCAACTGGAGATAGACACCTAGGTTGTTTCCATCTTTTTGCTATTGTGAACAGTGTTGCAGTGAACTTGGATGTGTGTATATCTATTTATGTGACAGCCCTTATTTCTCTAGGATATATTTCAACAAGGGATTGCTGGATCATATGATATTTCTATTTCTCGTTTTTTAAGGAAGTACCAAATCAGTTTCCAAAGTGGTTGTACCATTTTACATTCCCACCAGCAGTTTAAGTGTTTCAGTCTCTCCACAACCACTCCAACATTTATTATGTTGTGTTTTTTGGACTAATGCTAGCCTTGTTGGTGAGAGATGGTATGTCATTATAGTTTGATTTGCATTTCTCTGATGATTAATGATCATGAACATTTCCTCATGTATCAATTACATTTGCTGACTTTCAAGAATCTATCTGTTACTAGGGAAAAAGAAGTGTGTTAAGAGAAAAAATACTTATCTTCTGGCCCTCCAGCATGGGCAAAATATTCTTCTTAAAAAACTAGAGGACAGTGATCGGAATGCTTACGTTACTCCTCATAAATCTGCATCCTGGTTCTCCAACTGCCAGTTCCTAGGGCCTAGGTGGGTTGATAAGATAGGATAGAGGGAACAAGATACAATCTGATGGTCAGAACTGAGATCCAGTGTTGGATAAAGTGGTTCCTGCTGTCCAGCTAACCTCATCCCCTACCTCTTCATCCTTACCCTGAGCGACTCATTGTTCTCACTCAAGCTATTTCATCCCTCCCCTCTGTGCCCACATCCTTGCTGCCCCTTCTGCCCAGCTATCACCATTCCATTCTCCCAGCTACTACTTCTCATCATTTAACATTCAAGAGAAATGCCGCCTCCTGGCAGCCCTCCACCCTGACCCTCCCAGGTGGCATTAGATGACTTTCCAGAGGAATCTCTGCCTACCTCCATCAATGCATGTATTAAGATATATAGTATCTGTTGGTTATAGTCTCAGGTTCCTCCATAGTATCTGAATGCTTTGAGGCCAGAAATCATGTCTTGTTAATCTTGGTCTACCAGAGACTAGCACAGTGCGTGGTCTGCATGAAGCAGATGTGTATGTTTTCAATGAATGACTGGATGGAAGGTGACTTTGATATATATGGCAGTGAATTCTAGCATGGTGGCTGGTGAGTTGTGTATCATTCATGCCCACCTGGAGCTTATGACAATAGCCAAGAGAGCCTGTACACTTATTCCAAGATTTCTAAATGCCTTTTAAATATTACACATTTATCCAGGGTAAGAAAGCTGCCTGTTGGGATGTCTATTTGTGTTGTTTCTGGCTGGAATTCTACAACCTCTTTCTGATGACTTCAATTTTTTCATGAGGAACAGGGAATGTAATTGGCTGTTGATATATGCATGTCTGTATCAAGAACTTTGCAAATTATCATGTAAATGCAGCTTTTGGGAGTGAAAAAAGGGAAGTAAAATCACCAGCAAAGTACACAAGATCAAAAATAGAATATTTTCCCTGATAGAGAAAAAGTTAAGAGCCAAATTTATGTCATTATTCATTCATTCAAGTATGTACTGAGTACCACTTACACATCTGGCACTGTTTTAGGAACTTGAGATACAGCCAGTGAACAAAACAGACAAGATTCTCCCACGTGACTTTACCGTCTATGGGGAGAAAGACATCATAAACTAATAAACATTAAAAAATAATAATCTGATAATAGTAAGTGCAATTTATAGAATGGACTGTTTGGGTAGTGCAAATGGTTAATGTGCTTAACTGCTAACCCAAAGCGTGGTGATTGGAGCCCAGGGTTTGATGGTCTACTTCCACAAAGTCAGCCACAGCAAACTCAGTGGAGCACAGGTCTACTCTGGCATACGTGGGGCTGCTGTGAATCGGACTCAATAGCAACTGGTTGTTCTCAGAGACTGAAAATAGAAAGACGTACTGAAGAGTGGCTGGGTGGAGGGAAAGGCCTCTATAAGAAGGAGACATTTAAGCTGGGACCTAAGTGACAAAAAATATCAGAACAGGGAGAACTTTAAGAAGAGGGAATCATGCAGGGGCCACTCAGGCAGGAAGAAATGTGGCAGTTGTATTGTGTATGTTTGTTTACTTGTTTATCATGGTTCTCTTCCACTAGGCTACAATCTCCAGGACAGGAGGGATGGTGTCCCTTTTATTTACCAGCATACCTCTGTGCTCAGCACAGCATCTGGTGGTCACATAGAAGTTGCTCCGTATGTTATTACTGGCTAATAATGAACCACTCCTTTTGCCCAAGTTAGGGTAGTCCCTGCATTGTGGAGCAAGGGCTCACCTGGGAAAAAAGGAGAGAGGCAGCAACTGTATCCTGGCGGAGTCCAGCAGCCAAAGGGCTCAGGGATGCAGGGACTGAGCGAGTGAGCATCATTCTGCACCGTCTCCCTTTCAGGACCTCCTGTTCAGACTACATTTTCTGTGCGTATAGGAATCTGAGAAAAGGTGTGGCTGAATTCATTCTTACCACTGAGTTGCACAGTAATTTCTAGGTAAAAGACAACTTCTAATTATGAGTTCAAATTCCCTAAAACCAAATGAAAACAAATCAGTTGCCACTGAGTCAATTCTGATTCACTGTGACCCTGTAGGACAAGGTAGAACTGCCCCACAGGGTGTCCAATGAGCAGCCAGTGGATTTGAACTGCTGACGTTTTGGTTAACAACTGTAGCTCTTAATCACTGCCCCACCAGGGTACCTACCATGTCACATATGTGGAAAAGTTTCCCTCTGTCTTCCAGGTGTAAGGGTGGTAAAAGGAAACTGGCACTCTGCTCTCGGACAGCTGGGGCCTTGGACTCGAAAACAACTAGAAAAAACCATTGCAGCTGGCAGTTCTGGGGACTAGGGTTATTTGGAGGCCCATCTCTTGGCAGCTGCTTTGCATCTTCTCTCTTATTAGGTTCCAGGACATTCAAGGTGTTGCTTGACCTTGAGCCTACTTCACACTATATCAAATATCTTAAATTCTACCCATATCCCACGTTAAAAAAAAAGAAAAAAGCCCCACTGCCATCAAGTCGATTCTGACTCGTAGCAACCCCAAAGGACAGAGCAGAACTGCTCCATGGAGTTTCCAAGGAGTGCCCAGTGGATTCAAACTGCTGACCTTTGGGTTAGCAGCTGTAGCACTGATCCACTGCACCACGGTGGCTTTCAATCCCACGTTAGGTATATAGAATTTTGCTCTACAAACATTTGAAAGGGTTTTGTTTTCTTAGTTAATGCTATGTAACAAATCACCTCGAAACATAGTGGCTTATGACCAGGGGTAACAAAAAAAAAAAAACCACTGCCATCGAATCAATTTTGACTCATAGTGACTGTAAAGGACAGAGTAGAACCACCCCATAGAGTTTCCCAAGAGCGCCTGCTGGATTTGAACTACCAACCTTTTGATTAGCAGCCATAGCACTTAACCACTGCACCACCAGGGTTTTGGGGGTGGACTATGCAAAAAGCAAGGTAAGCATGGTGCTTACCAGACCATCCACAGTGAACAAAGAATCCTTGTGAAACTATTCACTACAAATTAGTAAGTAAACACAAGTAAGTCTGTGCTTACCTTGCTTCCTGGGTCATCTGCCCCTGTCAGGGATTATAAATTTAAAAAGAGGCATTGATTCTGTAGGAAGGTGCTATGGAGGTGGGAGAGAGAGAGATTCCAGCCATACCTAGAAGAAGAATCTTTGATGTGAAAAAAAGGTAAAATTGTTCTCTACAGATTATCTGGTAAGTGAGGTAAGCACCCTGCCTACTGGATAATTGGAATCTGCCAAGCAATGATTCTTTGGGTTGACTGTGTGGTTCTTCCGCTCCACATAGTATTGGTTGGCTGGGATAGCAGGTGGTTGCAGTTATCTGGAGGATTGACCAAGAGCTCCGCTGAGATTAGAATATCTGAGATGCCTGGACATCTGGATGTTTAGAGGCAGATGGCACTTGACTGAGGGCACAGCTGGGTCTCTTGGCTGGGGTCCTTGGTTCTTCTCCACATGGGTCTCTCCATGTGGTTTCTTGGGCCGCTACCCAGCATGATGGCCAAGTTCCAAGAAGGACTGTTCCAAGATTAACATTCCAAGAGGGAGGAAGCAGAAGCTGCCAGGTCAATTAAGGGCTTGTTCTGGATTGGTGTGGCTTGACTTCCTCTGTGTTTTGTTAGTCAAAGCTGTGACAGGCCCAGCCCACAATGTGGGAGGGAGCTACTGGGCATAAACACTGGGAGATGTGTTCATTTGGGTCATCCGACTACAAGTCTTAATTGTTGTTATTTTGAGTTTTATAAACATATTTGCTTTTCTAATCCCATAAAGATTATAGTCTAGGAAGCCCTGTGGGGCAGTTCTGCTTTGTCCTATAGTATTGTCATGAGTTGTAATTCACTGGATGGCACACAACAACATTATATTTATAACAGTGTAAATGCTGAGCCGAGCTGCAGTTAACTTTCTTCGCTATTGAAAGTGTGGTCCATATCCTTTCAGGAAACACTGAGGTCAACTGGATTAACTTTTGTTTATAAGAAAATGTTCTGTATCCCATTTTCGTGAGTGGTGTTGGAGGTCTTAAAAGCTACCAAGCTGCATCTAAGGAACATCAGTTGGTCCCAATCCACCTGCAACAGAGGAAAACAAAGGGCATCAAAGACAGGAGGAAAATACGAGCCCAGGAGACAGGAGGGGCCATATGATCCAGAAACTACATTCGTATGAGACTGTTACTGTAAAACATGGAGCTGTGCTGCCTGCTGCAAAGCAAATACTGAGACAACAGTGAGGTGGGGAATTAAGAGGTTTATTGTATATTGATATACAAGAGACGGGGGAATTGAATCCTCAGTGCCTGTCTGCCTTCTTCAGTCAGGTTGAGGATTTTTATTGAGTAGTTAAGGGTAAACATTTAAGTATGAGGGATGAAATAATGTGGGCAATTTGTGGAGGGAGTCTGGAGATGGGCGCCTGGAGCCCAGAGGGGACCTATCCAGAGATAGGCACCTGGGGACTGGAGGGCATCTATTTGGTCTGGGGTCCATCCAGAGTTCTCCAGTGGTTATCTAGGCAGAGGGGTCTGTGACTGGCACTTCCATCTGTTTGATGATCTGGAGAAAACCTAAAACAAGCCAGGTATAAAGATTTTATCTCACATCTGGTGCTTCACTTCCCCTCCTCATAGTCTCAGTGTGTCATAAATGAACATATAATCTCCATGGGGCTAGGTAGTGCTAGAAAACCTGGACTTTCAGATAAAACAGGCATACATGGAAAGAAATGGGGTGAGTCCTATTCAGTTCTTTATACCACCTACTTCAAGATCAGAAGAACTAGATGATGCCCAGCCACCACCAATGACTGCCTTGACAGGGAACACTATGCAGACTTCCTGATGTAGCTGGAGAAAAATGGAGGTGCAGATCTAGAATTCTATTATAAGACCAAACTTGATGGTCTGACATCTTGGTGATACCCAAAGAACATGACTCCTAGACTCACTGCTAGCCCAGAGCTGAAACCAGTACTGAAGCCAACTGTTCAGACAAAAATTGGACTGTACTACAAGACATTAGGCTATTGGAGCAGCTTCTCCAGAGATGTGAGATGGGAGGGTGGAGAGGAGGGGACAGGAGTTGGTTGTATAATGTGGAAGTACAGGTAGAAAGGAGAAGTGTTCTGTTACTGGGTTGAGAGAGCAGGTAGAGTCACATAGAGGTGTGTATACAGGGTTTTATGTGGCAAATGGACTTGGATTGTAAACTTGCACTTAATCACCATAAAATATAAAAAATATAACACAGAAACCTCCAGATTATGGTCCTTGGACCAGCAGCATCAACAGTACGTGGAAACTCTTTAGAAATGCGGACTCTCAGGCTCCACCCTCAACCTCCTGCATCAGAATCTGTATTCTAACAAGAGCCCCAGATGTTTGTTTGCTGACTAATGTTTGAGAAACACTGATTTAGTTGACATAATGCAATGTTTTGTTGAAGTTGGCTGGAATGTTTACTGATTTCGACTGTGTAATTTTCTGTTTTGTGCTTTGAAGTTCTAGTGGTTCAGTGTGCTTAAGCACTTCACTGTCAACAGAAAGGCTGGTTGTTCGAACCCACTAGTTGCTCCGTAGAAACTTTATGAGGCAGGACTGCTCTGTGGGTAGCCATGGGTTGGAGTGGACAGCCACGGTCAATTTTTTTTAAATACTTCTTTTTATTTTTAAGGCTTTATGTTTTCACAAGCTTTTAAGAAGCTCCCAGGCCCTAGACACCATGCCTGGAGTACCCAGAGGATGAAATTTGTAAAGCTTGCATGTTGTCACATCCCTTTGGCTCTAATCTCTGACTGTCCCCTCCACAGTGACAGCTCTCTGGATCATTTGCCTTATTTTTACGTGAGCTCTTCCCTGAGATGCTGCTGGGCTCTCCGAACCACAACCTGTGGCTGAGTGATCTCAGCCCCCAGAGCCAGAACAGGTCCCTGGGATACCAAGTCCAGCTGGCAAAAACAAAACAAAAACCTGTTGCCATCAAATTGATTCTAACTCATAGCAACCCTATAGAACAGAGTAGAACTGTCCCATAGACTTTCCAAGGAGCTGTTCAGGGACAGAAAGTCAATCATATTGGCCCCGATGATAAGGCTATCCTTAAAACTTTCTGTTGGAGAAGATGATAATTGTTTAGTCGTCTGATACTGCTCTAACAGAAATACCAAGAGTGAATGGCTCTAACAAAGGAAAGTTTATTCTCATATAGTCTGGCAGGCTACAAGTCTGAGTTTAGAGTGTCTGCTCCAGGGGAAGTTTTTCCCTCTGTTGGCTCTGGAGGACAGACCTTGTGTTGCATCAGTCTTTGGTCAGTGAGCATCTTAGCACAGGAACCCCAGGTCTGCTTTCCTGATGGTGTGAGGTTCCCAATTTTCTGCTTGCTTCCCTTTCTTTTTACCTCTTGTAAGATAAAAAGATAAAGGTGCTGCAAGCCACACTCCAGGGAAAATCTCTTTACATTGGAACAGGGAGGTGACCTTAGGAAGGGATTGGCAGTTGCACCATAATCCTCTTTAACATATAGCATAGGAAAATCACAAAATGGAGGACAGTCAAAAAATATTGCGAGTCATGGCCCAGCCAAATGGCTACACACATTTTTTAGGGGGACAGAGTTCAATCCATTACAAACCACCCTTTGGCCTCCCCAAAAATCACATCTTTGAAACGTAATACATTCATCCTATCATAGCAAATGTCATAGCAAAAACATGTCCATTCCATATGATAGTCTTAAATCAGTTCCAAGTTCAAAACACAAAACTTGTCTACATCGTTGAGACCTAAAATACAGACTGTCTGCTTCCAAAGATTCAGTGGCTAAGTAGGCGCAAATTAGACATTCCACTGCAAATAGAGAAGGAAGGCAAATAGTTAACAAACAAATCAGTAGAATACATTATATTAGCCTTGAAAGCTTGGAAAATAATCTTCTGCTCTCTGAGACAATTTATACATTGGCCTTGCCCTCCAGACTATAGATATTTTCCACACTTTCTGGATTCTGAGTGGAGACCCCTGACCCTGTGCTACAACTTTCCTTCTAGGCCCAGCTGGACAGCAACTGTGCCCCCTCGGCTTTAGGTGCACCCTGAGCCCAACCGAGTGGTAATTTCACCCTTACAAACACAGGAAGCCATGGCTCCACCCTTTAAAGCCCCTGAGGTCATGGCCGTAACTTTTGAGACTAAAGCAGCTCAGCTTTTAGTGTTCCTTGTCTCTTTAGCTTCTGATTCCTACGGCTGCCTGGGGCAGGCCTCAGGCCCTCATCTGCCTTGCTGGTGCAAGTGTTCCACAGCTCTATAGCATCACTGATTTAAGTGCCTGGAGGCACCGCACTCTGCCAGGAAGCCTCCTGCATGCAGGCACTCAGCTGTCTTGCTTCATGGATCAGCAAGGCTAGCTCCACCGATCTAAGTGCCCAGAGGCATCCTGCTCCAATAATCTCAACTCTAGTTCCACTACTGTTATCATTAACTATTTATTGACGTATAATATACATATAGAAACCTTGGTGATGTAGTGGTTAAGAGCTGTGGCTGCTAACAAAGAAGTCAGGAGTTCAAATCCACTCAGTTCTTCTTGGAAATCCTGTGAGGCAGTTATAGGGCTACTGTCGTGGATTGAATTGTGTCCCCTCAAAAATGTGTGTAGCAATTTGGCTGGGCCATCATCCCCAGTGTTGTGTGATATTCCTAACTGTGTAAATCCTGCATCTATGATGTTAGTAGTGGAGTAGTGATTAACTGCTATGGTTGCTAACCAAAAAGTCAGCAGTTTGAATCCACCAGGCACTCCTTAAAAACCTGTGAGGCAGTTCTACTCTGTCTGTAGGGTTGCCATGAGTCCGAATTGACTTAACAGCAATGGATGTGGATCTGAGTTTATGGTGTTAGGAAGGAAGGAAGGGCTGCAGTTGTGTTGGTATGGCCAGATCAGTCCATAGGATTGTATTGTGCCTTGAAGCAATCTCTTTGGATCTAAAGGAAAGGGAAGCAAGCAAGCAGAGAGTTGGGGATCTCATACCACCAAGAAAGCAGTGCCAGGGACAAAGCTTGCCCTTCAAAACCAGGGTTCCTGTGTCTCAGAAGCTCCCAGTCCAGGGGAAGGACCTTCTTCCAGAGTCAACGGAGAAAGCCTTCTTCTAAAGCTGATGCCCTGAATTTGTACTTTTAGCCTACTTTAATCTGAGGAAATTAATTTCTTTTTATTAAAGCCACCTACTTATAGTATTTCTGTTATATCAGCACAAGATGGCTAAGACAGTTGCTGTTAGTTTTTAGTTAATATACATACAGAAACATGAACATACAAACTTTAAACTCAATATGCTTCCGTATACTGGACACTCTTATAGCCGATCTCCAACTGAGGAAATAGGACATTACTAGCACCCAGGAGATTCTTCTAGTCACTCCTTTCCCCATGGATAGCCATTCTCATAGCAATTTTGGTTCTTCATGTAATAGAATGGAATCCCTGGTTGTGTGGTACTTCATTGCTACAGCTGCTAACCAGAAGGTTGGCAATTCAAATCCACCGGGCGATCCTTGGCAACTCTATGGGGTAGCTCTGCTCTGTCTATGGGGTCGCTATGAGTCAGAATCGACTTGATGGCAGTAGGTTTCCTTTTTTAAAAAAATGTAATAGATACAGCATATTCTCTTTTATATTTAGCCTCTTTTGCTCAACTTGCATTTGTGAGATTCATCCGCATTGTTGCGTGGAATTGTTTGTATTGTTGTTACTGTTAGGGTTCCACTGTGTGAATTCACCCTGATTTTTTTATTCAGTATGTTGTCAGTGGGCATTCAGGCAGTTTCCTGTTTAGGGCTAACATGAATAGTGCAGATAGGAACATCCTAGTAGATTCTGAGGGGTCACAGGTCATACTTTTGTGGGAATAACCTAGGACCATTTAGGAATTGCTGGGCCACATAGTATGCAACCTGGAGCCCTGGTGGTACTGTGGTTAAGAGCTCAGCTGCTAACCAAAAGGTTGGCAGTTTGAATCTCCCAACAGCTCCCTCGAGAAACTCTATGGGGCAGTTCTACTCTGTTCTGTGAGGTCATTGTGAGTCCGAATCAACTTCATTGGGTTTGGTTGCTTTAGTGAGTGCTTATATTTAGCTTTCATAGATACTGTCAAACAGTTTTCCAAACCAGTAGCCCCATACTTAACCTAACACTGAATGTCTCTGGAACCATGGTGGTATAGTTGTTAAGAACTCAGGCTGCTAACCAAAAGGTTGGCAGTTCAAATCCACCAACTGCTCTTTGCAAACTCTATGGGGGAGTCCTACTCTGTCATATGGATCACTAGGAGTCTAAATTGACTTGATGGCACACACGACAACAAACTACTGTTCTATTCCTTCTTTGAATTCTGAGGGATCTCAAACGTGATGTTACTTCTCACATGTAAGATTTACAAATTTCTATCAAAATATCAGTGCTAACATTTCCAGATAAATGAATGCTTCTATGAAACCCTCAGCAGTGGCAGACTGGAAAAGCAAAGAACGAAGATGACAGCTAGAAAGCTGAGATGCTGAGATGTCTTCCTTTGTTGCAGAGAGGGCTGGGAGCCTTTTGCAAAAACGGCTGCCAATCAGGCTTGAAAGATCTTTTGCAGGGCTAATTAACAACACTTGGGCAAGCAAGGGGGGCGGGCACTGGCACAGTGATGCGAATTGAGCCATTCCCGGGCTTGGACTAATTATAAACATAAAGAGCACTTAAAGGCTATGATTTGGGGAAAAAAAAAAAAAAAAACTCTTCAGGATGCTTTTGATTCTCTGCCTGGGAGGCTGGGGTGCCAGAAAAATCTCCTGCTCCTGACTGAATCAAGTGGAGCCTGGCATCCCATAGCCATTCTCCCCAGCGTGCACTGAGGAAGGGCTTCCTTTGTGTCCTGCAGGAACTGAGGGGAGCAGGTCAATTCATTTCCTTCACCATGGGTCCTCTCGTGATAAGCCTGCTATTCTCCGGCTCTCACAAAGCATGCGTGCAAACTGGAGTGATCCCGGTTCTAGGAGGGAGGGGGTTGCAAGTTCAAGCCTTGATCCCCATTAGCTGCAAACCACGAATCACCCATAAGATATGCAAATCAGGCTCCAATCCACAGCACAGAGTAACACGGCCTGGAACATGCCGGGAGAAGCTGCGAAGGTTTGCCACAGAGAGAAAGCTGCACTTGTGCCCGCGCTGCAAAAGCTTATCTGGTCAGGAAAAACATCCTGGGCTTGCTGGCAAGGAAGAAAGAAGCTGAAACTGAAAGGCGGCTTTAGTGCCCCCAGGTCATCTGGAAAAGTGTCCACACAGTTCAGGTTTGCAGTGTGATTTGATGTGAGGTGGAAAAATCAAACAGGATCACTTGTTCCTGTCTCCCTTGCCTCATCTGCCCAGGGGACCTGCCTGGCCTGGGTCCTAACGAGTTCTCAATGTGTAACCACAGGTCCTCCCACCAGCCTCTGAGAGGAGACAGGTGACCTAAGACTGGAAAGAAACTGGCAGAGGCTGGGCTCTGAAGGGGAGAAAACTAACCTTGACTCAAACTGCTGGGGAAAAGTCAACCACATTAGAGCCTTGTTTACTTACTTCCTAGGGTTATAACCCAAACCATTGCTGTGGAGTCAATTTTGAGTCACAGTGACCCTGTAGCACAGAGTAAAACTGTCCCATAGGTTTCCTGGGGAGTGGCTGGTGGATTCAAACTGCATACCTTTCAATTAGCAGCTTAGCTACTCTACCACCAGGACTTTACTCCCCTGGAGTGGTGGACTTAATCTTATTTGACCCATGGATCCCTTTTGCTGAGCTCTGGGGGTCAGTTCTACCCTGGCCCCTAGGGTCGCCATGAGTTGGATCCGACTTGACGGCGCTTGGCTTGGCTGGACCCTTTTCAAAACAAACATTTTAAATTCATAAAACATAGAATAATGTGGTGTTAAAATACTATGATAAATGTGGTTGAAATGCCAAGACCTAGTAACAGACCCATGACTGCAATAATTCTGGACTACCCATGAATACAAGCAAGACTTCCAGAGATCTGCAATAACAATAATGTCTTATAGGAAGATCTGGGATTTCTGTTGGTGATGATGATAATTTCTGCTGACACTCCTGTCGTGTGTTACCTACAGTCATTATGGAAGATAGTCTCAGGGGCTAGTGAAAAGATAACTTCTCTTCCAAGTTAAAAAACTTCTTGCATTCTATCCGCTGATTCCCTAGGTTAAGAAGGAGACTGCTGGCATCACGGTTAAGTTCTTGGCCACTGAATGCAGTTCACTTGGAACCCATCAGCAGTTCTGTGGGAGAAAACATTTGTCAGTCTGCTCCTTTAAAGTTTGAAGCCTTGGAAACTCCGTGGGCAATGCTACTCTGTCCTCTGGGGTTGCTGAGTGTCATAATTGACTCAACAACACACAGCAACAACCAGAGCCCGTTGTTTAGAATCATTTACTAATGGAATAAAAACCAGATTTTAAACTATATATCCAAAGTTATTAATCAACATTTCCCTTGCTTTGAAAGACTTGTAACAATTAAAAACTGATTGTACAACAAATTATTCTTAAGGGCATCAACATTAAAAATATTTTAATGTCTTTTCTGGAAGAACTAGGTGGTGCCCGGCCATCATCAAAGACTACCCTCACAGTCTCAACAAAGATCCCTGATGGAGCAGGAGAAATATGGGGTGCAGAACTCGAACTCTTGGAGGGTCCTGGGAAGACGTGGATCCCGGATTCTGTTAGCCCAGAACTAAAACCGTTCCGGAAGCCAATTCCTCACACAAAGATCAAACTGGTATATAATGAAAGGATGCTAGTGAAGAGAGTGCTTCTTGGCTTGGGTAGATAGAGGAGACTAACTGGGCAGCTCCTCTCTGGAGGTTAGGTGAGAAAACAGATGGGGACGGGAGCTGGTTAAACAGATACTGGAAATGCGGCATAGAGGGGAAGGAGTGTGTTGTCACGGGTGAGGGAGCTGCCAGGGTCACGTGGCAAAGTGTGTGTAAGTTGTTGTATGAGAAAATGACTGGAATTTAAACTTTCACTTAAAAAACATGGAAAAAATAAGGGAAGTATTTTAATGTTTCCTTATAATAATTGAGTTGATATGCAAAGAGATATTCATCGTTTCATCCTTCTATTTACCTAGTAAGAATTTTCTGAGTCAGAACTGACTTTAGGGCAATGTTTTTTGTTTTTTTAATGCAGCAATTAGGGACAAAACCTGCCACAGTGATTATAACAGGTTTAGCTGGTGGCTGACAGCTGTTCCCCGAAGGTTTGTTCTCTCCTTCTCTGGAGTACAGTTGTCACTGGCAAGTTGCTGCCAAGCCAAGGACTATATTCCCATTCCTTTGCATTAGGGGGAGGTAGTGACCCGAGTTCTCACCAGGGAAACATTGGTATAAGTGAGACATGCCACTTCCAGGCCAAAGATTTAGGAAACAGACATGCCTTCTTCACCCTCCCTGTTCTTCTGTCTGGCAGCTGAATATTGCAGAAGTCAGTCTGGGTCCTGGAATGAGCCACAGGACAAAATGCCCCAGCCGTTTCTACTATTTTCAAGACCTATTTTAGATGTTGCAGAATTAAGTGATAAACTATTATGCTAAACCATTGAGATCTGGGGCTTTGTCTGTTCCAGCAGGCAGTTTTTCCTTAACTAATAGGAGAAGTATTGATCAAGGGTTTTGCACGAGGGCCTCTATTTCCCTACTTGTCGTGAATGGCATGGCAGGTATTGCAAACTGGTTTACTCAACTCTATTCCAACTCCTTTGTAGTAGGGAAGCTAAATAGGAAAAAGGCAAAGATGTTTCTTCATTTCCCATTTATAGTTCAGATTTCATGGGAGACACAGGTTCTTCCAAGTAGGTTATACTTGTGTGTGATTCAGGAGGCAGAAATAAACACAAGGAGGTGGAGGGCATACTTGTACTATTTCTACCATTTCTTCTGTCAAGCACATTGGTGAGGCTGCGGATAATAGAAAACTCCACTTCCAAGGGCCCAAACAAATAGGATCTTATTTTTCTACCTAACAGGAAGTGTGGAGGTAGGCGGATACCAGTGTTGGTTCAACACAAGTTCAGTGGTCTCAGTATCAGCATC
Organism: Heterohyrax brucei; assembly: GCA_028571685.1. NCBI lineage: Eukaryota > Metazoa > Chordata > Mammalia > Hyracoidea > Procaviidae > Heterohyrax > Heterohyrax brucei. The sequence continues at coordinate 24,049,865 of CM053149.1, read as the reverse complement.
TGTGCATTTCTTTTCGATATTCCCTCATGGTTGCAAGACCATTGCTCCAGCTCCAGTCATCATATCTCTATTCCAGAAGAAGTACAAAAGGGAAACAGCAATGCCCATTCCTTCTTTGCAGAAAGGCAAAAACTTTCCTAGAAGCCTTCACAACAACTTACCTGTAGGTCTCACTGTCCAAAATTGGGCACATTGCCTCCTGAACAAACTTAGGATTCTATTGACATGGAAGAGGAAAGGATGGCTTTAAAACCAAACCCATTGCTATGGAGTCAGTTACAAGTCATAAGGAACTGTCTCTCAGACTTTCCAAGGGGCACCTGGTAGATCTGAACTGCCAACCTTTCGGTCAGTAGCTGTAGCACTTAACCACTACGCCACCAAGGTTTCCAGGATAGCTATGCAAAAAAACAAAAAAACAACCCACTGCCTTCAAGTTGATTCTGACTTGTAGTGACCCTATAGGGCAGAGTAGAACTGCTCCATAGAGTTTCCAAGTAGCACCTGGTGGATTCGAACTGCTGACCTTTGGGTTAGCAGCTGTAGCACTTAACTACTATGCTACCGGGATTTCCACAAAGATAGCTATAGGGTACCCTAAAACATAGAAGTTATGGTCTCTGTTCTCCAGATAATGGCTTTGTAGAGACAAAATATATTCATACACATTTGAAAAATAATACCATGGTTAAGAAAAGCTTTGAAGCAATAGTGTAAGTCACAGAGCAGACATTTTGGAAGAAATGGGAACTGTAGGAATCCGAAGTACCCCACCCTCATTTTCAGTAGGGCTGTTGTGAGGAAGGACCTTGTATCTGAGCTGAGCTCTGTGGGCAGCCTCTTGCCCGCCCATGGTGCCAGAGCAAACCGGTGTTCTGAGCAAGTGTCCAGATGAAGTGCCCTTGGTAGAACTGATGGGCAGAAAGTAGTGAACTTGACCTGGCCCTGGGCAGATGAGAAGTTACTGCAGGGCCTGAGGCAAGGGTTCTGAACACAACTCCAGAAATTAATCTGGTGAGAGAGTGTTGCCCTGGATGCTGGAAACAGCCAGGCTGGCCACCTGTCTGTCATTAACACAAGTCTCCTTAGTCACCAAGACATAATACCAAGCTCTAAATTTGTCTCCAGAGAATAAGGGGCCATCACCCTGCAGTTACTGGCACTTGCCTTTTGACGAGAGATTTATTGACAGTAATGATCTCGGGTCCCTATGGAGTTGTCTTGGCCACTGAGATAATAAATTTGCCTTTTATGGCAGCAGCACTCCTGAGGACTAAGCATGAAGCATTTGGAATGAATGTTTGCAGGGTTTTATTTTAATTTGGTGGCTCCTGTGATGTTTGCCCCTGCATCATTTGTTGTTCCAGGCCCGCTTTAATTTTCTCACTGGCATGGTTCAGCAACCTATTGGGATGCTGCTTTGGATAAGGATAAAAACCAACAGAAATGCCTCTCCCATATCCCTAAGGCCTTACCACTTGTTCCAGCTGCCAGACTCCAATCTCTCTGCCTGAGGGCTTTCTGTGAACCTGGGAAGAGTCTCTCTGTCCACACTGCACGCCACAGCCTAAGGACACACACCATCCGCCCTTCAGTGTGGTCCTCGACCAAGGACTGATGCAATTTGATGACTGTACACACCTCAGCTTATCCACCCTGTCGTAGGAAAACTCTGACGTGTGTGTCATTCTACAAGCGGTAACGTGCAAGGCGTGTGCTCCCAGCTTGTTGCCTGTGAGGCTGCTGGCATTTTATCTGTCATAGAATCTCTCTGGGCAGCTCCTGGGGCTGGATTTTTCCTTCTATCATTACTGAAACTTGGAGAGAGCAGTGTTTTTCCCCCTTGGTCTTTCTTGGGTTCCCAGGGCTTTTGTTTTCCTAGTTGATATCACTAGTATTCCTCACTCGACGGTGAGCCTGTTTAGGCAAATTATTGCAAGTCTGGATAGGAGAGCAGAATGCAGGGTGTTACCTAAGCTCCTGAATTTTCCCCCGTACATCCTTGTTGGAAAAAAGAAACCAGTTTCTAAATTTTGGTGCCACGTTTTAGTCAACTGTAACAGAAAGAGATTATAAATTCACTTTAAAAAAAAAAAAGAACTTTTCATTACTGTGGATGAATTCGTTTTTTCATGGACAGTCTTGCAATAAAACCCAAGGTGTGCGGAAGAGAGAAGCTGGCTTCCCAGGTTTGTGCAAAACTTGGAAGGTCAGAGACAGAAGGTCCCTCGAATATTAGGGAGTCAAGAAGTGACCGTTAAGCACTCAGAAAAGTCATGGAAAAAGAAAGGTTTGAAAAAAAGAAAAGGAAATATTTATTAAACATTTACTCTGAGCTAGGCACTTAGTTTTTTTTTAATATATAAATTAATTTTGCCACTGTCTGTCCTCTCCCCTGGTGGTATAGTGACTAAGAGCTATAGGTGGTAACGAAAAGGTTGGCAGTTTGGATCCACCAGGTGCTCCCTGGAAGCTGCATGGGGCAGTTCTACTCTGCCCTACGGGGTCACTATGAGTCAGAATCCACTTGATGGCAGTTTTTTTTTTTTTTTTCTTTTTGTCCTGTCCACTATCCCCTAGGGATGAAATTGCATGCCTGTTCGGGAACCCTGGTGGTATAGTGGGTTAAGTGCTGCATCTGCTAACTAAACGGATAGCCGTTCAAATCTGCCAGGCGCTCCTTGGAAACTCTATGGGGCAGATCTACCCTGACCTCTAGGGTCACTATGAGTTGGACCCAACTTGACGGCAGTGGGTTGGTTTTGGTTTTATGGGGAATGTCTAGAAACCCTTATGGTGTAGTGGTTAAGTCCAAAGACTGCTAACCAAAAGTTTGGCAGTTTGAATCCACCGGATGCTCCTTGGAAACTCTGGTACAGTTCTACTCTGTCCTGTAGTGTTGCACTTAATCGGAATTGTCTCAATAGCAGTGGCTTTGGTTTTGATATACAAAATTCAACCTGAACTAAACAGTGTTTTTATAGGAAAAAATAGAAATGATCAGCTAAGATGTTCCAAAATTGTCAATTAGGAAATTTGCATACAGCCGATAAAGTTATTTTGACTAATTCACCGAGAAGGAGAAGGGAAGAAATTGGTGATTATACCAACATTTGTTGGCAAATTCTGACTCACCCTTGGTAGTTACCAGGTGGCAAAATTGACACTAACAAAAACATATGACTAGACCCATTATTGAAAAAAAAAAAGAGAGAAATTAAAGTCAGAGCTACCTGGAAAAAGACATTCTTGGTTTTCCTGTTGTAAATATGCAGGGCTGAGTACTATAGGGGACTCCCGTGACCATTCCAGCTGCAAGCTCTGGACACTACCTCTGTTTGTCGCTCTGCCTATGCAGGTCTCATAAGTAGTGCCACATTTGGGGATGCTTAGCTACACAGCCTTCTCAAATATGGTCTGTCTCGGGCCAACGCAAAGTGCATGCCCCTTAGAATGGAGTCTTACCCATAAATACTGTGGTCACTGAGAAAGAAGAGTATGTGCAGGATGTCAAACACTCGTCATGGCGGTTGACGACTACCTTGGTTATTCTTGCCCTTAGCTTGTAGACATACCTTCTGCTAAGTTCTCTCTGTTTCTCTCTCTCTGTGCCCACTCTTCAGCCTATAGGCAAGGGAAGCCTTGCCAAGCATTTCTTGTGAAAGGCGCTGTTGTATTTTCATTACAAAGCCCATGGCACCATCACTTGGAATACTCTGGTCCAGTGTGTCCTGAGAGCAAGCACAGTTGGTGCTCGGTGGAGGTGTCTAGGAGATGAGTCGAGCACCAGCTCTCAGAGATGATGAGGCGGTGCGTTTCAGAATCTTAAGTTGCTACCAAGGAACATAAGGATTCTGGTATTTCCCTGTTAGCAGCCTCCCATCCGTGGACTTTGTCACACAAATTTCAGAAGGATGGAGTGTTTTCCTGACTGACACCTTAGCAGTACTCTTCGGGGGCACAGTCACAAGTGTTTCCAGATCTTGCTGGCTACCGCAGGACGTCTGAGCTGCTGGGGACAATCTATCACTGTCACTTGGCACAGTATGTGAGGTCAGGCAGGGTGGAGCTGCCTGTCTGCACACAAAGCCAGAGCATTTTCTGCTCTGCAGAAGGCCGGTGGCACTCAGGCCCTCCCAGGAGGGGGACTGACACATGTGGGTCATTCCACGGAGCCTTTTCTCCCTCACAGAGCAAAGCAGTCCTGACACTTCCAGAAGAAAACGACATGGAATGCCCTCAGACAAAAGAGGGACAAACATTACCGCTGCTTTCTGGAGGACCCTTTCTTTGTGGACTCCTAGCAGGCATTATTGCACCCACTTCATCTAATCTACTTCCATTTTTTGTTCCTTAATAAAAGAAAGAAAGGCAATTGTTACTACGGTGTGCTACAAGCAGTGGTGTGTGTGCACAGACGGTATTGACAGGCTTGCGAGAGCCAGTTCTTTGATTTTCAGGAATTTTGCACAACTCTCTTAAACATGGACTTAACGAAAAATTAAAATATGCTAACTTAGAATTAAAAATTGAATAAACTATATTAAGACAAAAGGAAGAAATACTCAAACCTCATGCCTCTTTAATTATTGGACTACGTTTTACTGTTACTTATTCGGGAGCAGTTATTGATGACTGTGTTGTCTGCAGGTTGGAAGTGCTGTCTAGTAGCTTGCTATTGCACAGCTCTATCTCGTGGCCCAAATGGACCATGATGGAGGTATTTCAGCAGCGCAAATGCTTCGCAATCATCTACTGAACTAAACTTTGGTGGTTCCAACCCACAAAGCAGAGCCACGGAAGAAAGACCTGGCAATCTGCTTCTGGTCAGATAACAGCCAAGAAAACCCTACTGAGTAGTTGTACTGCATAACACACGGGGTTGTTGAGGGCTAGAACTGACACAATGGGAACAAGGTTTTTCTGGGGAGTATTTACAACACAGAAATCAGCAAACCCTACAAATCAGGGCTTGATTCATGGTTTTGTTACTCCCTAGCCTCAGAGAGTGCTGACAAAATGCTCCTCACATGGATTTAGACTTAAAAGTATGTTATATGTATAACTATGATGTTATGAATAGCACAAAAAATTAAGGATCTATTTTTCCAGTATTAAAAATGATTTACTGGATTCAGCTAAGAAGTTGCTTGTGTCATTGACCAAAGCCAAGCCGAGTGCCGTCGAGTCGGATCCGACCAAGGAGTGACATTCTGATGTACATTTTCGTTGTTTCGCTTTTGTTTCACTTATTATCATAAACTCAAATAACACCAGGCCCTCCTTGGAAACTCTATGGGGTGATTCTACTCTGAACTCAAGGGCTGGTATGAGTCAGTTCCAACTCGACAGAAGTGGGTTTGGTTTTGGGTTTATTAATATAAGCAAAGTGTCAACCCACATATCCGTATCATGATGGTGTTAGGTGCCATAGAGATGACATTGACTCGTAGAGACTCCTATGGCAGGGTAGGATTGCCCCAGAGACCCGTCTGATAGGGTAGACTTGACCTGTATGGCAGGGCAGACTTTACCCAGAGACCCATATAGTAGGGCAGACTTGTTCCATAGAATTTTCTGGTCTCTCATTTTTAGGAGAGCAAACTCCAGCTGTTTTTCCCATGGGGCGTCTGGGTGGGTTCAAAACATCAACCTTTCCGCTAGTAGCTGAGCACTTAACTATTGTACCAGCCAGTCACCTGTCCATGTCACAGTTGCACTTACTTTTCACTTGGAACTTTAGTTTGCAGTGGTAAAATCAATGAAAGCATTTCATGAGGACTTAATTAATAATGAGTATCATATATTGTATTATTAGTAAATTGTGTGCTATGTATCCTTTCTATCAATAAGCTTTATAATAGACACAAACATGCACACACACAATTTTTGGAGAGCCAGCTTTAATTTTTAGCTATTCTTAGCTATTAGTTACTATACTGTCAGTATATTTCCCTTCTTATCTCATTCTCCAAGATCCAGTTCAGAGACAACTTTTCCCCTTCTTTGGGGTCCTTTAGATTTGTCATGGCCCTTTCTCAAGTACCTTGGAATCTATGCAGGTTCTGGGCAGAAAATAGAGATTTCCTAAAAGAAACACAGTTGAAAGGCAGAGGCCTTAAATTATTCAGCTCTGGAACTCTAGAGCTGAGCTAAGTGTTTGGTATACAAACCCACAGCTGCCGAGGCAATTCTGACTCATAGTGACCCTATAGCACCAAGTAGAACTGCCCCATAGGGTTTCCAAGGAGTGGCTGGTGGATTTGACCTGCAGACCTTTTAGTTAGTAGCTGAATGCTTAACCACTGGGCAACCAGGGATCCATAAGTAGTACCCCAAAAGTGATGGATGAAAAAATTACCCAGAGCCTTTGGGGCAGAGATGCAGATCAAGTGAAAAGGAGGAGCTTACAGATACTGAAAAGGGACAGTGGAGAATACTGTAGACCACCTTCCTTTTCTTTAATTAATAGATTTTATTTTTGAGAGTTTATAGAACAATGAAGTACAGAGATCCTATCCACTCCCTTTCCTCCCGACACAGGTTCTTCAGTTATTAACATCTTGCATTACTATGCTACATGTGTTATAACTCATGAATGAATGTTGATACAGTTATTAATTAAAGTCCACAGTTTACATTAGGGCTCGCCTTTAGTGTTGTACTGTCCTGTGGCTTTTGACAAATGCCTTCTGAGTGTCATCTTTAAGTGTCTCTTCACATCTTTTGTCCATTTTTCAAATTAGGTTGTGTTCTTGTTGTTGAGTGTTAAGGCTTCTTTATATATTGTGCATTCAATACTGTAATGTCATGTGTCTACCATTACGGCATCACACAGACTAGTTTGACTGTCCTACAAATGCTCTGTGTTCCAAGTATTCAGCACTGCCCTCCCCCCATCCTCTAGCAGCCGCTCATCCTTTCACAGTCTCTATGGCTCTGTCTTTTAAAGAGAGTCATAGAAATGGAATCCTATGTGTTGTTAGGTGCCGCTGAGTCGGTTCTGACTCACAGCAACCCTATGAACAACAGAACGAAACACTGACTGGTCTTGCATCATGTCCACAACCTTTGTTATGCTTAAGCCTATTGTTGTGACCACTGTGTCAATCCATCTGGTCAAGGGTCTCCCCCTTTTTCATTGACCCTCCACTCTACCAAGCGTGATGTCCTTGTCCAGGGACTGACTCTTCCTGACAACAGGTCCAAAGTACATAAGATGCGGACTCGCCATCTTTGCTTCCAAGGTGCCCTCTGGTTGTACTTCTTCCAGAACAGATCTGTTGGTTCTTTTCGCTGTCCATGGTACATTCCGCATTCTTCTCCAACATCACAGTTCAAAGGCATTAATTCTCTTGTCTTCTTTGTTCATTGTCCAGCTTTCACATGCATATAATATGATTGAAAATACTATGGCTTAGGTCAGGCGCACTTTAGTCTTCAAGGTGACATCTTTAATTTTGAGTACTTTAAAGAGGTCTTTTGCAGCAGATTTTCCCAATGCAATGCGTCTTTTTGATTTCTTGACTGCTGTTTCTGTGGGTGTTGATTGTGGACCCAAGTAAAGTGAAATCCTTGACAACCTCAATCTTTCCTCCATTTGTGATAATGTTGCTTAATGGTCTAGTTGTGAGGATTTTTGTTTTCTGGAATCACATAGTATATGGAATTTTCAGACTGGCTTCTTTCACTTAGCAACATGAATTTAAGTGTCCTGTATGTTTTTCCCTGGTTTGTTAGGGCATTTCTTTTCATTGGTGACTAATATTCCACTGTATAGGTATACTGTGGTTTATTTATCCATTCAGTCATCGAGAAACATCTTAGCTGCTTCTGACAGTTATGAATAAAGCTGCTATAAATATTTGTGTGCATGTTTTTGTGTGCACATCACTTCTGGGAAGATACCAAGGAGCATGATGGTTGGTCTCCAGTGGCACAAGCTGTTTGAGTTCGACTGCTGAGCTCTGTGTTGGTGGTCTGAACTCACCCAGCAGTAGCAGACAAAAAAAGGCCTAGTGATCTACTTCCATAAAGATTACAGGCAAGACAACCCCATGGAGCAGTTCTACTCTCTAAGACAAGGGGCTGCCATCTGATGGTGTTAACAGTAACTAATAATGACAACAACCACGTGTTAAGCCTGTGTTTAGCTTTGTAAGAAACTGCCAAACCATCTTCTGATATGGCTGTATCATTTTGCTTCCCCACTAGCAATAAATGAAATTTTCTGTTGTTCTGTATCCTCACCAGAATTTAGTGTTGTCAGTGTTTTAGATTGTAGCTGTTCTAATATATGTGTAGTGGTATCTCATTGCTGCTTTAATTTTTATAATTATTTGATGTTGAACCCTTTTCCTGCACTTCTTTCCTTTCTGAGTATCTTCTTTGGTGAGGTGTCTCTTCAGATCTTTTGTCTATTTTTTTAAATTAGGTTGTTTTCTTATTGTTGAGTTTTAAGAGTTCTTTATATATTGTGGATTCAAGTTCTCTGTCAGGTATGTGCTTTGAAAATACTTTTTCCCAGTCTGTGGCTTGCCTTTTCATTTTCTTAACAGTGTCTTTTGTAAAGCAGAAGTTTTTAATTTTCATGAAGTCTCACTTATCACTATCTTCTTTCCTGGTTCATGCTTTTTGGTGTGGTATCTGAAAACTCATCATGAAATCCAAGGTCACCTAGATTTTCTCCTTTGTTATCTTCTAAAAGTTGCATAGTTTTTCATTCTACATTTAGGCCTCTGATGAATTGTCAGTTAATTTTTATGAAAGGTCAGGGCTAAATTCATTTTTTTTTTTTTTTTTTTGCATGTGAATGTCCAGCTTTTCTAGCACCATTTGTTGAAAAGACTGTCCTTTCTCCATTACATTGCCTTTGCTCCTTTGTCAAAGATTAGTTGACTTTTTTCATGTGAGTCTATTTAGGGGCTCTTTGTTCTGCTCTGTTTATCACTTTATTTTAGCCAATACCACACTGTCTTGTTTACTGTAGCTTTCCAATTGCTTTGAAGTATAATAGTGTCAGTTCTTTGAATCTGTCCTTTTTCAGCATTGTGTTAGCTATTCTAGATCTTTTGGCTTTCCACATAGGTTTAGAATCATTTTGTGAATATTTACAAGCAACTATCACTGGGATTGCAGTGAATCTATAGATCAAGTTGGAAAGAACTGACCTCTTAACAATATTGAATATTTCTATCCATGACTATGAGTGTCTACTTATTTAGATCCCTTAATATTTTTTATCACAGTTGTATAGTCTTCCTCATATAGATCTTATACAGAACTCATTAGATTTATATCTGTTTCTTTATTTCTTCCTTTTTTTTAGTGCTGTTTGTTTACTGCTGGCATATAGTGAAGAATTTGTTTGCTGCTGGTATACAGTGAAGAAATTGATTTTCATATATTAACCTTGTATTCTGCAACCTTGCTGTATGCAGTCTGACAATTAAGTTTGTGGACTCATCCTAGAAACAGTGCTACATACCTCATTGCAGAATATCACTATGGTCATGTTTGAAGTCCTCCCCTTGGGAAGCTATGCATTGATGGCAGCACCTAGTCCACCCTTCAAAGCAATTTTGGAACTCTTTTTCTGGAATGATCATCACAGCTATCATCATTTTACCTTGATGTCCTCAGTGTCATCCAGGTGTCTTCCTTTCAATATTTACTTTATCTTCAGCTAAAGAAAAGAGTCATTGGGAACCAGATCAGTTCAGTAGCTTGAGTGTTCCAATACAGTTATTTGTTTACTGGCTAAAAACTCCCTCACAGACAACTATATAATTAAATTCATAAACTTGCCACCATGGGCAATGGCCATTCCAGAAAGAGTTCCAAAATTGGGGTATACTAGGCACTGGCATCAGTACATAGCTTCCAAAGGGGAATACTTTGAAGGTGACCGTAGTGATGTTCAGCAATAGAGTATGTAGCACTTAGAACAATTAATTTTGCAGACTTAATTGTCAGGCATTGTAGTCACTTATTAAAGTGCTAAGATTTTGTTAATTTTTTGTGACTTACTATACAGATAAGTACATCATCTGTGAACAAGGACAGTTTTATTCCTTCCTTCCTAATCTGCACACTTTTTATTTCCTTCCCTTGTCTTTTTATATTAGGTAGGGCTTCCAGTATGATGCTGAATAGCTGTAGTAAGCGGGGACATCTTTGCCTTGTTTCTGATTTTAGGGGAAAATTGTCTAGCTTTTCACTATTAAGTATGATACTCACTGTAGGTTTTTGTGTATGTGCTTTATTAGGTTGAAGCAAATTCCCTAGTTTGCTGAGTTTTTTTTTTTCTAATCATAAGTGGGGTTGAATTTAGACCAGTTTTGAAATGTAAATTTCCTTAAGATTCCCAGACAACCTATATAAAATACAGCCAAGCTTTGGTTGGCACAACCTCAATGAATACAAACCCTTGCTGACATGGAATTGTTTGGAGGTGATCATGTGTATAGAAGAATGAGACAAATCACAAAGTAATCAGCACAACTCAGCTCAGTACCAAATCCTTCCAGATCATTTCCTTGGTGAGATTCATTTAACACTTTCTGGAATGTTGGAGACACCGGGTTTTCTCAGCATTGTGTGTGTAAGGGAAGTCCCAGTGGACCGTTAAAACAGCAGAAGAACTTTCTCTTATCCCAGCCCGCCTGTCCTGGTACATATCCTGGCTGCACGCTCCTTTCCAGCACTCTTGTTGGGAGCTGAATGCCAGCCCTCCTTGTCAAGAGGTATTTACAGTCTTTAAAACCCAGCCACTATGGACAGGCTAACTGAATTTCCTGCTAAAAGAAAGTACAGTGACCTATTTCCCCAAGATACATATCTAACCAGGATCAACATTTCCTGGGGCTGGCCAGCCACTCCTCTCAACGTGAGAAGTTTCCAACAAATTTAGAAAGAAACACAAAGATCTCCCTCCCTCTTGCAGTCCTTCATACCGTCACAGTTAGTCACACCCCCGGGGAAGATCAGATGGAACGTGTGTAGTCTTGAGCCTTGCCCAATGCAGCGTAGGTGTGTCAAAGAGAACAGAGCAGTCATTCACATTCTCTCTTCCCCTTTCCACTGTGTCTTTCTTGGCATTTACTCAACAGAGCCCCACAACAGGCAAGTTAAAATGTCAGGGTGAGGGTTATCGTTGTCCCCTGGATTATTGTAGCAGACTGTCTGCTTCTGTCCCTGCCCCTTGAGGATTTGTTCTCAACGCAGAGACCAGGTAGGTTCTGGTAAATGGCCCATTAAAAGAAGTCATTCTTCTGCTTAGAACCATCCAATGACCCCCCTAGTTCAATCAGAGGTGAAGCCAAAGATTCATTATGGCCAAAGGCTCTACATGCTTGACCCCAAAGTACCCCAAATCCCCCATGTAGCTGATTTCTTTTGTTTTTAATGTCAGTGATTTGGTCCAGGTAAGGTTTGTTGACTATGGTTACCCAGGATTGCTCATTACCTATTGGCTTCATATAATAGTTGATATTTTTATATGCATAACCTTTTTTAAAAATAATTTAATTTTTTGTTGTTGAGAATATACACAGCAAAAGCATACACCAATTCAAGTTTTTACACGTACAATTCAATATCATTGATTACATTCTTTGAGTTGTACAACCATGCTCATCCTCCTTTACTGAGTTGTTTCTCCAGTGTTAGCATAAACTCACTATTCTCTAATATTTCTATCTAATCTTTTGTGGCTGTTATCAGTTTGATCCCACATAGATCCATCTTAAAAGACAAAACTACTCAAGGCAGACATTCTTTACTAGTTAAACTAAGTTATTGTTTGGGTTTAAGAAGATTTCAGGATTTTTTGTTGTTGTCGTTGTTTAAGGTTTAAAGATTATTTTAGAGCCATAGATTTGGGGGTTCATCCAGTCTCCATGGATCCAGAAAGTTTGGATTCCATGAGAATTTGAAATTATGTTCTCCATTTTCCCCATTTCTCTTCTACAGGATCTTTGATCAAAATGTTCAGTAATCGTCATATAGCTAATTTTAGTAATGGTCATATATCTGATTTCTTACTAGTCTCTTCCGTATTCACTTCATGTCAGCCACAGTGATCTTCTCACTGTTCCTGAAACTCACCGGGCATATGCCTACCTCAGGACTTTGTCTGTATTGTTCCCTCTGTATGGAATTCTGTCCCCAGATAATCTCAGGGCTCACTCTCTCATCTCCTTTAAGTCATTGTGCACATGTCACTTTCTCAATAATGTGCGGTATCCCTTAAAGATATAGACTGCTGTCTTCCCTTGTTGTATTGGCCATTCTCATTCTGTTTTGTTCTTAGCATAGAATTTATCAACTTCTGTTGTACCACAGGGAAACCTTGGGGGCATAGTGGTCAAGTGCTACATCTGCTCACCAAAAGGTTATTAGTTCAAATCCTCCAGGTGCTTCTTGGGAACTCTGTGGAGTAATTCTTCTCTGATCTATAGGGTTACTGTGAGTCAACATTGACTTGATGGCAGCAGGCCTGGGCTGGGACCATATAAAGCCAGGACCATATAGTTTACATATTTATTGTGTTTATTGTTTATCTCTTCTCAGTAGGATATAAGCTCCAAGAAGGCAGAATTTCTACATTTTTTTTTTCTGTTTTGTCCACTGATAATATCCAAGATGTCTAGCACAGTACATGGCACACAGTAAGAGCTCAATAAACATTTGTCCAGTGAATTACATCCCATTTTAAAGATGGAAAATCTCATACTCCAAGAGGCTAAAGGGCCTGCTCAAAGTCACAGACATGAAGAAGGCAGCTTGGAATAGAAATAGGTTTCCCACACATCAGAACCCACACCCGCCATCTAATTCTGCTTCTCTGCTATTGGCAACTGGATTTACAGGGCAAAGTTCTAGGGAATTCTGTCTAGAAAGAGCTGCTCTTGGGCTTTGCTGGATTTACTGGTTCATCAAAAGCAAGAAAACCATTTTAAAAGCTCTAAAATGTGGTTTTTATCAGTTATTTTTTTTTTGAAATTTTCCTTATATTTGGATGATTTTAAGTATATGTGTCAGTACTTGCAAAATAAACTCACAACAAGGAATTTTTGTTGCTGGTGGTGGAGAAGAAGACAGAAAGGTGTGGTTGAGGAGGAGGAATATAGAAACAGCTTAATCATGTGCACTGCTCTAATAATAAAGCTGGTAGCTCCTTTTTGACAGAGAGCTTTGGGAAACTGAATAGAAGATGACTTTCATTTTTAGAGACAGATTTGCTGAGTCATCATCCATCTTTGAATTCCCTCTCTCCTACTTCTGACTTGGACTCTTGATGATTTAATTTCTCATTTATCTAAGGGAGGGTATGAGCCATTGTTGAGACTGCAGTTTCTTTAAGGCCCTCCATTGTATTAACCTTGGAAGCCCTAATGGCATAGTGGTTAAATTCTATGGCTGCTGACCAAGAGCTCAGCAGTTCAAATCCCCCAGGTGCTTCTTGGAAACTCTATGGAGCAGTTCTACACTGACCTCTAGGGTTGCTATATGCATCGGAATCAACTCAACCGGCAGTACGTTTGGTTTCTGTTTTGTTTATTGAATTAACCTGTTTCATTTATTTATTGCTGTACCAAATGACCCTAAAACTTAGTGGGTTCAAACAAGAACCATATAATTGGCTCACAATTCTGTAGGTCAGGAATTCAGGCCAGGTTCAGTGGGGGTGACCTTTTGTTCCAGGTGATGCTAGCTGGGACCATTCACTGGACTGCATTCCACTGGTGGCTAGCACAAGTGGAAGTTTGGCTTCGTGGGCATCTCTGCTACCTTATTGTTTGTCCACATGGCCTCTCTCTCTCCACAGACGAGCTGCCTTTCAACCTTGACAGTTGCAGGACAGTTGTATTTCCACTATATTCTTTTGGTCAAAATAAGACACAGAGCTAGCCTATATTCAGGGGAAGGGAATGTTTCTCATTGGGAGGAGTAGCAAAGAATTTGTAGCCCTATTTAATTAATCAAATTAATCAATTTGTTCCCACTTTCGCCAGTGCTTCATCTCACTTCTCTGTTTAATAAAAGATGAGCCTTGAGCTCATCAGCCCCTGGACTATGCATTTCTGTTATTTACGAATGCTCCCAGAAACCCTGGTGGCCTAGTAGTTAAGTGCCACAGCTGTTAACCAAGGGGTCAGCAGTTTTAATACACTGGTTGCTCCTCGGAAACTATATGGAGCAGTTCTACACTGCTCTATAGGGTCACTATGAGTCAGAATTGACTCGATGGCAATGAATGCTCCCACCTTGGTCAAGTACTCACTTTAGGAGTTCCATTCCTGCTTGGCACCACTCTGTCTCAACACAGAAGATGCTCCCCGAATACCAGATCCCCATCACCATGAATCCCTGCCTCATAGCCAAACCATCCCTCACATCCATTGTTTCTGCTTTTTCTGGGAACTTGTGGCCCTGGGGCATCCTTTTGAATGCTCTAATTAGGTCAGATGCAAGGAAGGAAGAAATCTAGTTCCCACTGGCTGAAGCCCTGATTTCAACTTTGGAATTAAGATTCTGTAGAAGATCGCTGGCTTTGCCAAGTCAGAAATTTGGATGAGCTGGTCAGCAGTTCATTTTAAGACAGAAGTGGTACATCCGGGTCTGAGTGCAAACAGGAACAGAGGGTACTAGTAAGTCACATGCACAGGTAGCTTAGCCTCCCACGTCACCCATCGTCACATCAGCACCTCTTTCTCAGCTCGTAACGATGGCCGTGTGCGGGATTTTGTAAGACCAGCTGAAGAAGGAGGAAGAAACCCTAGGTTAGTGTATGTTTGAATTGGCTTAGTCTGTGAGTTCAAGCCTAGAAGGAACAGCTACTACCTTACAATGAGATTCAGGGTTGGTCTTAAAAGAAAGTTGAGAGGGAGAATTTTCCCAATGGGCAGAGTTGCAAGAAGTGCACCTGGTCTTTCCTTTTGTGGTCCAGTATGACAAAATACATCTATTTATGGTCAATGGCAAATAACTTTGCAGACTGCTATGGGCCTAGGAGGAAAACGACTGGAAGGCTGGAGACAAGGAGGTATGGGGTAGAGAAAGATACATGGACCTATGGAAGTAGGCGCAAACTGTGAAGATTATTCTACCGCATGTTAATGTCCTCCAGAAAGCACCCATCACAGAAGAGGTGTGGAACAGCTAAGTAGGCCAAATGCCCGGCCAGTTGACATTAACCAGGCTTCAACATTGGCCCCCCAGGATGAGCATGATGTATTAGAGAATGGACCCAGGAAAGGAGTGGCCATGGTGTCAGAGACAGATGTTACCCACAGACCCAACTGCATGAACTTCCATCAAGCAAACCTGATATACTTGTTGTCCCTTCCAAATGCCCAACCTGTCAGCAATAGAGACCAATAACTGAGCCCCTGATATGGCACTAATCCGGGAGAACACCAATTGGTTTCTTGATGACAATCTGTTCTTACAGCAATAGATAACCTATTCTGGGTATGAGTCTATCTTTCATGCCTGTGGCACCTCATGCAATACCGTTATCCAGTGGCTTACGGAGAAGTTGTCCACATGCATGATATCTCATGCACCATAATATACGATCAAAAGAATCATTTCAGAGTGAAAGACTTTCTAGAATGGGCCCATGATTGTGGGACCCAGTAGTGATATCACTTGTGGTGCCATCCGGAAGCTGCCAGCCTGACAGAGCATCGGAACGATGTGCTGAGGGTGCACCTTGAGGCAATACTTTGCAAAGATGGGGTGCAGGTGCTTCTTCTAGGACATGTTTGTGCACTGAATCAGAGAACTCCATTTGGCTCTGTTCCCCTAGCAGGAAAAATATACCGATGATCAAGGGGTAGAAGCAGAAATGGCCCCACTTACTGTCGTTCCCAATGATCTGTTGGGGGACTTTGTAGCGCTCTGTCTAACACTCCAGGACTGGGCTCTGCAGTGTTGAGAATTCTAGTCTCCATGGGAAAGCGCTCTTGGAAGGGGACACAGCAAGGGAAAATCGAACTACAAACTAGAGCATGGCTGCTGTTGGAACAACTTGGAACTCCTTGCATCCACCAGGGTCTCTGGTGGTGCAGTGGTTAAGAGTCTGGCTCGTATTCCAAAGGTAGGCAGTACGAATCTTCCAGCCACTCTTTGGGAACCCTATGGGGCAGTTCTGCTCTGTCCTTTTGGGTCACTGTGAGTCCATATCAACTCAACGGCAATGGGTTTTGTGTCTGGAGACCACCAAAAGAGGAGTCACTATCTTGGCAGGGATAATTAACCATAAAGAGGAGCTAAGACTGTGTTATACACCAGAGGCGGGAGGAATATACATGACAGCTTCCTTTCACCATCCAATTTTCCTCTGATCTACTGATACCACCATTCTACAAGCTTTGAAGCTGGTAATTCTGATAGGCAATGACACTCTCACAAGTAGAGTCTGGACAACTGATAACAAAACTCTATGAGGCCATTGACTGTAATTCACATCCCACTTCAGAGATAATAAAATGTGAAACACTTTTACATCTTTCAGGGTTGCCCTTACCACTCCCCTGGGTTTCCTTTGGGCTTAAG
Source organism: Heterohyrax brucei (assembly GCA_028571685.1). Lineage (NCBI taxonomy): Eukaryota > Metazoa > Chordata > Mammalia > Hyracoidea > Procaviidae > Heterohyrax > Heterohyrax brucei. The sequence continues at coordinate 24,033,299 of CM053149.1, read as the reverse complement.
AAACTCAGAAGATCTCATAGGCCTTTGGGATGGGACGTCTTATCTGTGGTTTGTGTGACTCAATGCTGGCCTTTACTGTGTGGATTTGTTCCGCATGGTCTTTGGTGACAACCTCCTTCCTCAGTGGCCTAAGATTACAGCTAGTGGAACCCGTGGTCTGTCTCCTACCCTGACCTAGGGGGTCACTGGGAATTGTGGCCCTTAGCCCAGCTCTGGTGGGTCCCTCAGGGGTCTGCCTGTAATGCCAGCCCTGTGATGCTGGCCCCTGCATTCCTTGCCTCTAGAACTGCCCAGGGGAGCTTTCCAGGCAGCACTTTCAGCTGTCATCTGTGAACCTTCCAGGGCCCTCTCTGTTCTAGACCTACCTGCTGCCGTTTCTGCTCCAGGTGGGTATTGGCTATTGGCAGGAAAGGCTTGGGAAGTTTCCTTGCTCCTGGAACTCCTGGTAAGAAACAGGGCTTTCTTCAGACCCCAGAACCTGAGTCCTTCCTTTCTGTTTTCAGGATTTTAACATCAGGAGGGGACAGGGCCAGAACTGCCACTCAGAAACACTCCGCTGTATCTAACTTTCTTACCCCATCTCCAGCCTATGGTTTTCCTACCTTATGTACTTATTTCCTTGGGTATGAAAATTACTTTCACCCAATTTCTTCTGTCCTCTCAAGTCTGTAGTTTCATAACATAAATCTCCATAGTTCATCTTCTGTGATTGATTCTTGACATTTAAGCCCTAGTTTCTGGAATTCTGAGCAAACTTACTTTCTTCCTTCTTCCGTTCTCCCTCCCTTCCTTCAGTTGTAATTAAAAAGCACTTCATTGCTAAGTTACAAATTTTCATTCAGCAACTCAACTGACTTACTGAAACCAAGTTGTATCAAAATATTTTTCCAACCACAGATACCATGTCACACTTTGTTCCTAGGAGAGAATATACCCTCTGTTCTAAGCTCCGGGAACATTTTCTAAGAGCAACCAGCTATCAGGTCACTGAAAACATTTCATACATTGCAAAGAGAATTAATCACACAAGCCACAATCTTGGACCCCAATGTGATGTAACCAGACATTAGTGCTAAAAGTTAAAACAAGACAAAAGCTTCATATGTCTGTGTAACATTTAGATAAAAGAGAAATCAGCAGTGCAATCGTAGATTATTCAGAAAATAAGAACAAGAATGTTACACAAGAGAGAAGTCCAAGGCTGCCCACACAGCAAGCAGGAATTTTAGAGCCTTTTACAATTAAAAAAGAAAAAATATAGATAAACTGTTGGGCTAGAAGTTAAAAAGACAATCAAGAAAATGGACCAAAAAAATAAGGGGAAGATATTGATACAGATTAAAGAAGAGCTTAATGGTTAGAAAAGAGAAAATGAGCAATTTTGTGTAAATAAAGAAATTCTTCTTTAAAACACCAGAAAGAGAAAGAGAGAATCCTGTGCAAAGGTAATTAAAGAAGAAAATAAATGGTAAAAGAGTTTAGGAAGAAGAAAGGAATATAAATGGAGATAATGGAAAGATTTAAAATTTATTATGTACATTATTACATTGATTTCTGCTCAAAGTTTTGAAATCTGGATAAAATGAATGATTTTATAATAAAATATCAGTTAAAATTAATTGAAGTGCTCCCTAGTGTCTGAGTTTTACAAACTAATTACATTAGAAGTTCAAGGAGCACCTAGCTGCCATGTGATTTAGACTATTTCAGAGCATAAAAAAGGTGGAGCATGTTTCATTTAATTTTCCTAAATGAGCATATCTTGTGGCAGAAATCTACTACAATCTCAGATGGAAGTAGAGTTCCAATTATCCTAAGTAAAATATTCATAAATCAAATTGAATAGCACATCAGAAGAACCATGTAATAAGAATAAGTAGTGTTTTCTAAGAATGCAGACAGAGATTGATAATAGAAAATCTCAGTTATTTTTGAGAGGTGTGATTTCACTAAAATCACAAAGACAAATCACTATTTCCAAGCATCAACCAGAATTCACATTACAGGTACAAAAGCCACCGCCATCAAGTGGATTCCAACTCATAGTGACCCTGTAGAGCAGAGTAAAACTACCCCTAGAATTTCAAAGGAGCACCTGGCAGATTCGAACTGCTGACCTTTTGGTTAGCGCACGTAGCATTTAACCACTACACCACCAGGGTGTCAGGGGTTAGGACTTCAACACGTATTTCAGGGAACATGGAATTCAATCCATAATACCTATGCCAAGCCAAATGCCGTCGAGTCGGATCCGATAAATGGTCATAATTATCTATTCTTTCTTACTGACATGGATGTCTCTTTTCTGTGTTTAAAAATAAGATTACTGGGTTCTTTCAATACAGTCTTTTGGGGTAGTAATTTGGCAAAATCTATTGATTTATAAATGTATCTACTCTGTGATATAGCAATTCCACTTGTAGTTGTCTGGGTCCTAAAGAAATATTCTCATAGGTGCACAAAAATGGCAGTATAAGAATATTTACTACAGCCTCGCCTTGCCCCCCATAATAGGGAAAACAGGGAAATATCCTAAATAGTTATTAGTAAGGAGATTAGTAAATCACAGGGTTGAAACCATACTAAAATCACATACACTAAGTGTATGAGGCAGCTGCTAAGGGTTCCTTGGTATTTATTTAAACAGAAAATTCTCTGACACCTTAAGTTGATAAACTGTGTACTAAATCATATTCCAGAATGATCTCATTAGTGTAGGAAAAATAGAACCGTGTATTTGTGTATCTCCACACGTACATTAAACGAAGCCAAAGAAGATCTGTTTATAGAAGTTGCCTCAGGGATTAGAATGGGGTCAGGGGATACAGAAGCAGGGGCCAAAGGGGTGGAGCTTTTCCCTTTTCTACATAATTCTGTGTTACTTACATTTTTTTATGATGAAAATATGCTCAAGCTTTACTTGTGAAACTAAAATAACAGGAATCATATAAATATATTTTAATAATAAGTTAAAAGAGAATTATTTGAGTTCTTTATTTATAAATTATTTTATTTTCATTATTAATTATTTAAAATAATTAAAATTATTTTAATAAGTTAAAAGAGAAATGGCTCTAGAAAAGTTTCCTGTGTCTACTTATTTCTTTAAAAAAATCTTAGTAAATAAAGAGAAGAAACATTTCTTAACAAATAGAGTTAAGAATATCTTTCTGTTTAGAAAATTTTTATTCATTTATCCATCTCCTTATTAACAGGTATTTGGGTTGTTTCCAGTGGCTTTGCTAAAATGAACACTGTCCTATGTATATCTTTACACACTACACTGTTTTAGTCATCTAGTGCTGCTTTAACAAGGAAAAAGTTTATTCTTACACGGTCCAGTAGGCTACCAGTCCAAATTCAGGGTGTCTGCTCCAGGGAAAGGCTCTCGCTACTTGTCGACATTGGAGGGAAGTCCTTGCGTTGCATCAGTCTTTGGTCAGGGAGCATCTTAGTGCAGGGACCTCGGGTCTGAAGGACACACTCTTCTTCTGGTGTTGCTGTCTTGACGGTGTGAGGTTCCCAACTCTCTGCTTGCTTCCCTTTCCTTTTCTCTCTTTCAGAATGAGAGGACAAAGGGTGGTACAAGCCAAAGTCCAGGGAAACTCCCTTAGTAAGGGAGTTGCAATTCCACCCGAATCCCTTGTAACATAATCATCCTATCTATCAGCCACAGACAGAGATTAGGATTTATAGCATAGCAAAATCACAAAGTAGAGGAGGACAGTCACAAAACATTGGGAATGATGGCCCAGCCAAATGGCCATACACATTTTGAGGGGGACACAGTTTAATCCGTGACACATGCTTCTGCCAGTATTTCTGTAGAACTGATTCCTAAGAGTGTTATTGTTGGGTCATAGAGTGTATATCATTAATATTTTGGTAGATGCTGTCAAGTTAATCTCCAGATTCTTGCACCCATTCACAATTCCTCAGCAAAGACCATTTTCTCAAACTGTTGTCACCACTGGGTGCTGTCAGTTTTTTTTAAATTTTACCCTTCTAGAAAGAAAATATCATCTTCCTTTGGTATTCGGTTGATCATTTTCTTGATCACTACCAAAACGGAGTTTCTTTTCATATATTTAGTGGCCATTTTGTGTTTCTTCTTTCATGATTTGGCTGTTTATATCCTGTAATCATTTTAAAATTGTGACACTGTTTTGTTTTTTTTTTTAATTTGTAGGAAATCCATAATATATCTTACCCTGTACCTGTTCAGCATATTGTCCCTATTTTCTCCTCATCTGTTTTTCCTTCTCTCTGTTTTTGGTTGTTGTTGTTAAGACAAAACTTTATGTAATAGAATCTGTCAAGTTTTGCTCTCGTAGATTCTGATTGGTATCATGCTGAGAGATTTCCTCTTCAATCCGCAATCTTAAATGCATCATCCTGTGTTTTCTTTTGGTGTATTTAATTCATACTTGTGCGGTTATTATGGTGGGAGGTTGACAGATAAAGTTTCTTCCAAATCTGTAACTGATTGTCTGAAGGCTACTTACTGAATAATTCATTCTTTTCCCACTGATTTGAAATATCCCCCTCTCCACATACCAAATTGCTGTATATAACTCAATTGCAGTTCTAGACTTCCTATTCTATTCAGTTGGTCTGCTTGTGTATTCCTGTACCACTCCCACATTGCAGGATCTGAATACTGTTACATATTTGCAAAGGCAGTTGACTATTTGATTCTAAAGCTATGTGGGAGAGTAAACAAATAAGAATAGCTAAAGAAATGTGACAAACCAAGGTAGCTGGTGGTGAACTGTGTTATAAAATGTCTATAAGTAGAAGGCTGTGATGTCAGTTAAGGGGTAAAAAGGCAGATCAATGGAACAGTGTAACAAGTCTGTATCTTTATCTGTTTATATGAACTTAGCATATTACAGGACACTCTGGTGGCATAGTGGTTAAGGGTTACAGCTGCTAACCGAAAGGTTGGCTGTTCAAATCCACCAGCTGCTCCTTAGAAACTCCATGAGACAGTGAGACTCTGTCCTACAGGGTTGCTATGGGTCAGAATTGACTCAATAGCAGTGGGTTTGGGTTTTTTTTGTGTATTATGAAAGTGAGTCTCAGAGAAATAGGGGAAGTATGAATTACTAAAACAAAAGGACAGTCTTAGGATGTTTAGTTGATATTTTAAGAAACAGTTAAATCTCTATTTCACATATTATATTAGAAGTAAATAGGAAGATTAAAGACAAATTAAAAAATTAAATAATAATAGAAGAAAACCTGGATGGATACTTTCATAATTTGAGACAAACGCAGGAAAACCATTCTAGAAAAGAGTCACGTACTTAATTCTGTAAATTCTTGTATGGCAAATGACAGCAACAACAAAGCAGTCCTGTAACAACAAAACACACACACACACACACACACACACACACACAAACACTACTGTTGAGTCGATTCCAACTCACAGTGACCCTATAGAACAGAATACAACTATTCCATAGTTTCCAAGGAGCACCTGGCGGATTTGAACTGCTGACACTTTGGTTGGCAGACATGAAACTTAACCCCTACACCACCAGGCTTTCCAGTAATTACACAACAAAATTAAAATGCCAATGCCAAACTGGTGGAGGAGAGGTTGCTGTATATAACAGATGAAAGATAATATTCTAGATGTGTGAAGAGCTCTTTCAAATCAATAAAAAGCTAAATGGCCCAATGTAAAAGAACATGGACAAGCAGTTTTCAAAAAAGGAAATACAAATCACCAACAAAGGTATGAAATGATGTTCAATCTCCCTCACAATTAAAGACGGCATATCTAACAATGTTTCTCACTTGCCAAGCTTGGCAAAGGTTTTAAAAACAATGACAAGGAGAGTGGTATTACCAAGTGTGGCTGTAGATGCAGGAAACTAAGACCTTTCATTTCTCATTGGTGAGGTAGTAAACAGTGAACCATTTGTGGACAGCAAGTTGCCAACAAATGAATAAACCTAAAAGCTAGATCCGGAAACTCTGCGTGCAGAAGCTTACACTCTACTGTACGCTAGCCCAGTACACAAAGATGTGAGTACCAGGTTTTCAACTGTGGAGTCACCTATTATCTATAAAGATAGTCACACAATAGGCTGACCTCAGGGCTTGAGTCATGCAGCCGTAAATACCACAAAGCGTATGACACCGATACAATCCATTTATGTTGGTTTGCTACAAGCTCAGCCGGGTTCTTTCCCTATGTCTTTAATTGTTCAAAAAATCTTGATATCTTATGTCATTTATCACACAGTCATACACGTATGTGTACCTTGAGACATAATGAAACCTTAGTGGCATGGTGTTTAAGAGCTATGGCTGCTAACCAGAATGTTGGCAGTTCAAATCCACCAGGTGCTCCTTGGAAGCCCAGTGTGGCAGTTGAACTGGGTCCTGTAGGGTTGCTATGAGCCAGGATCAACTCAGTGGCAATGGATTTCATTTGTTTTCTGTTTACATGTTTACACAGAGTCATGTCTACAAATACATGGGGGAAAAAAAACATCCAGAAGAATGTAGATCACAGAATTGTTGGACAAGACCAGTCTTTTCCATTAGCACTGCCCTGGTCCAGCCAGGTAACAGGAGAAACCAAGAACCAGGAAGATGATACTGAGTGTTGTGCCCTTCAGGGTTAAGCAAAGAGAACAGAGCTTGAACCCAAGGTCCTCCACAAGGCCTTGTTCTTTTAGCATTCTTAGATCGCACTGCAGCTGAGCTGGCTTCTACTGCATCTCGCGAGCATATTATTTCCAGGAATTTCGTCAACAGCCAAATTGACTCTGACTCCTGGTGACCCTGTGTGTGTCAGAGTAGAACTGTGCTCCACGGGATTCTCAGTGGCTGACTTTTTGGAAATAGATTGACAGTTTTTTTTTCTTGAGAAGTATCTCTGGGGAGACTCAAACCTTCAACCTTTTGGTTAGGAGTTGAGTGTGTTAACAATTTAATGCTACCCAGGGACTCTTTGATAAATAGACATTATTAAATAATCACCTACCTAAACTCATAATTTAGAAAATTATCTTAAAGGCTAATAACCTCTCAAAACCATGGCTTTCAGTTACGATTTTACTGCCTTTTATTATTATGTGTGCTCTTGAGATTATTCACACCTGTTGTACGTTGCAGATGGTCATGTGCTGTGTTGGGCTGCTGTGTATCTCTTCCCAACTCTGAAGTCCTGACATCATGCTGGTAGCTTGAAATTCGCACCGATACCACAAAAATTAGCAAATACTGCAAATCAATACCTTTTTTTCTTTTTCAAAGAGCTGGTTGTTAAACACTGAACACTACACGACTAGGTCAAAGTCACTCTAATAGAAACGATATGTATATTTCCTGTCTTGTCTGTAGTGAGCTGTGTATTATCAGTGGGAGCTTTTTGTTTTAGATATACTTTAACAAAAGGGGCAAGGGCAAATTAGATCCATCTACCTAGAAGTAGAATTAATGGGGTAAGAAAGAAAACATGTTCCACAGTCATACTACATGAAGTTAAAAGGATGTCTCTGGGGCCAAAGGCTGGCCACATGCGTTGAAGGATACAGGCGTGGAATTTGTGGCCTTGACAAGACTGAAAACCACAGTGAGTCCAGAACTGAAGTGCCATTTCAGTTTTCACTGGTACTAAAAAATACTCCAACTCTCATACTCTTCCCCAGTAAAATTAATTGTGTAATGGCCATACACTGAGCCTTGCTTTGCTTGTCCTGTTCTACATGTTAAGGTCTTAAAAAACTCTAGCTGTGAAAGCAACATATTCTAAGCTGTCTGGAACTCAACTACTGTGTTCTCATGCCTGGAAAAGCTAACGTCAACTCATCACGTGAGAATTGACTTGTACAATAAACTACAATCCTTGGGGCAAGAGAGGTTTTCCTGTGGCAGTGTGCTTAAAAGAATTATCAAATTTAAGGATATTATTTTTCTTTTGTAAATAAATAAAATGTTCCAAACTTGCTGACCTTTTCCATGATGAAAACGACATCAGTAATGTACCTAAAAGATATTTGAGAAAGTAACTTCTTTTGTCTTTTCAAGGCAAAAGTTATGTTCTGAACAAAATGAGAGAGAGAGCAAGTGTAACAGCTTTTCAAAACAAATTCATGCTTCGCAGACAGTATACTGATAATGTATGGTGGGAATATCTCCAATGTTATACGATTTTGAGGAGAAAATTATCTAAGTGGGTCACCTATTAAAATCTTTTAGATCGGCTTACTGGAAAAACTTGGAACCAGGGTATCTGAACCTCACAAAAAGCTAAAATAAGCTAATTTGTTAGCAATATGAAAATGTCGAGCCCTCCAATTATTTTGTAGAAATGACTGATTGACATTAGGAAAAGTGAAAACCGTTAGCTGAATTTCCAGACAGAGCTTTGCATAACTGGTAGATAAAGCTGAAAAATGAGGCTTGTAACTTGTCAGGCAAAGTTCATAGGACCTTTCCATTTGGTGTGTATGTATGTTGCTGAAGTTCTTTTCCAGTTATTTCTCATATTTCAAAACTGAGTTCTGGAATAATCTGAATTTAGAACAAAACCAAGGTTCTGCAAAAATGAAGCATATTTACCTATGCTAAAGCATACACATGTATGTTGAAGTTGTTATATGCCACTGAGGAGGTTCTGGTTCGTAGCCGCCCTGTGTACACAAACACTGCCTGACACTACGCTGTCCTCACAGCTGTTGCTATACTTGAATTTGTTGTGGCAGCCACTGCATCAGGCCATCTTGTTGAAGGTCTTTCTCTTTTTCTTCTTGACCCTCTACCAAGCGTGATGTCCTTCTCCAGGGAACGGTCCCTCCTGACAACATGGCCAAAGCATGTACAATGTAGTGTCACCATCATTCCCGCATACGTATACACAGACATACATATATGAGGTCTGTCAATTGTTTGAAAACTCATCCTAGAAAAAGTGCTACTCATTGCTGAATATCACTATGGTCTCCTTCGAAGTACTCCCCTTGGGAAGCTATGCACCCATGCCCGTGCCTAGTCCACCCTTCAAAGCAATTTTGGGACTCTCTTTCTGGAGTGGCCATCAGAGTTGTCATCGTGTTACCCTTAATGTCCTGAATGTCATCAAACTGTCTTCCTTTCAATATTTCCTTTATCTTCAGGTAAAGAAAATAGCCATGGGGGGGCAGATCAGGTGTGTAGGGGGTGTTCCAATACAGTTATTTGTTTACTGGCTAAAACCTCCCGCACAGACAACCATACAATTAAGTTCATGAACTTGTGATCTTGTCACCATGCACAACGGACGCTTCATAAATAGTTCCAAAATTGTTTTGAGGGGTGGACTTGGTGCTGGGGTTGGTCCATAGCTTCCCATCAGTGCATAATACTTTCCAAGGGACAGTATTTGGAAGGTGACCATGGTGATATTCTGTGCTGAGGTATGTAGCATTTAGAACAATTAAGTTCATGGACTTAATTATCAAGGGGGCCCTAACCAATCTCTCTGACCTTCTCTCAACCCCTGTGACTCTCTTTCCTCTCAGCTTGGGAGCTGCTAGGATTCTTATTCAAGGTGGCTCTGACTTCTGCCACCTTGAATGAGCATCCTTGCAGCTCCCTGAATTTTTAGTGACTTCTCCTACCTCCTACTCCTACTTGGCTTTAAGAATTCTGCCTGCCCGTCTCAATCCCCAGCTTCTCTGCTCCCTTCACTTCCCCTTATTCCCTTTAATGCAATGCCAAGGCCGGCCGAAGTATCTTTTGCACACTTCCGGCATTCACGGTATGCTTTTCCATGACTCTCGTTTCACTAATTTATAATTACCTATTCAAGTATTTGTCTACCTTCCTTGACCGCAGTGTTCTCTCTTGTTAGTTTCTTATGTCTAGTGCCTAGTATAAAGCCTGGTACATAGTAGGTGATGTTTGTGTGAATGAATGAAGGATGAAACGAAAAGCAACCATTGCCCGAAGAATTGCTCTTCAGCCTGTTATTTGTGTAACGGCCACCAGAGGGGGGCAGACGAACAGGGCTGGGTGAACACCAGCCGTCTAGAAGAATTAGGGGCCCAAACCGTAGAGAATTATTGTCAATCCGGACGGGAAGTCTTCAGTGGTCATGAAGGCCGTTGCTCTGTTTTATACAAACCTTTCCAAATAAGCACAGGGATATTTAAAGACTTTGTTTTGCTTTTGTTTTTATCTTGGTAGTCCCCTCGCCCCTCATTTGCCAGTTTGTCACACCGTGGTGGCTTTCATGTTGCTGTGATATGGGAAGTCATGTCCCCAGTATTTCTAATACTGTCAGCATAAGGGTCTCTCATGGTGGGCTGCTTTTAGTGGAGCTTTTAGACTAAGACAATTAAGAAGGATGTGCCGTTTTTAAAAATAGGCCAATGAAATAGCAGTTGAGCATTGTCTGAGATCGTGCCAGAAGATGAACCCCTCAGTTTGGAAGACCCTCAGAAGATGACCGGAGAGGGCTACCTCCTCAAAGTAGAGTCGACCTGAACAATATGGGTGGAGTCAAGCTTTCAGGACCTTATATGCTGATGTAGCATGACTCAAAATGAGAAGAAACAGCTGCAGACATCCATTAAGAATTAGAATGTGGAATGTACAAAGTATGAATCTCGGAAAAGTGGAAATCATCAAAAATTAATTAGAATGCATTGATATTGATATCCTAGGCATTAGTGAGCTGAAACGGTCCAGTACTGGCCGTTTTGAATCAGTCGATCATATGGTCTTGTATGACGGGAACAGCAACTTGAAGAGGAATGGCATTCCTTTCATCATCAACAAGAACATTTCAAAATCTGAAGTACAGTGCTGTCAGTGGGAGGGTAATATCCATACACCTACAAGGAAGACCAGTTAATACAACTATTATTCAAATTTACCCACCAACCGCAAAGGCCAAGGATGAAGAAATTAAAGATTTTATCAGTTTCTGTACTCTGAAATTGATCAAACATACAATCAGAATGCACTGATAAATACTAGAGATTGTAATGCAAAAGTTAGAAATGAAGAAGTATCAGCTGTTGGAAAAAATACGGCTTTGGTGATAGAAAGGGTTGTCAGAGGCTGCATGGTAGAATTTTGCAAGATCAGTGACTTTTTTACTGCAAGTATCTTTTTTTCACCAATGTAAATAGTGACTATGTGTTCCTCATCAGATAGAATACACGGGAATCAAATCAACTACATATATGGAAAGAGATGATGGAAAAGCTTAATATCAGCAGTCAGAACAAGGCCGGGTGCTGATTGCACCACAGACCATCAATTGCTCATATGCAAGTTCAAACTGTAATTGGAGAAAATTAGACCAAATGCACAAGAGCTAAAGTATGACTTTGAGTATATCCCAGCTGAGTTTAAAGATCATCTAAGAATAGACAGAACTTGCTTGACAAGAATAGACATGAAGCACTGAATGCTAATAACCAAAGACCAGATGAGTTGTGGGATGACATCAAAGACATCATGCCTAAAGAAAGCAAGAGACCCTTAAAAAGTCAGGAAAGAAAGAAAAAAAAGAAAACACTGGGTATCAGAAGAGACTCTGCAGTTTGCTGTCCATCCTGGAGTAGCTAAAGCAAAAGGAAGAAGTAATACAGTAAAAGAACTGAATAGAAGATTTCAAAGGGCAGCTTGAGGAGACAAAGTATTATAGTGACATGTGGAAGCAGCTAGAGATAGAAAACCAAGAGAGAAGAACACTCTGGACATTTCTCAAGGTGCAAGAACTGAAAAAAAAAATCAAAGCTTTGAATTACTTTAGTGAAAGACTCTGCAAGGAAAACATTAAACAACCCAGGTAGCATCAAAAGAAGATGGAAGGAACAGTCATTCTACTGAAAAGAACTGGTGTGTGTTCAACCATTTCAAGAGGAAGCATGGCACTGCAGGGAAAAAATCAAAAGCTGCACTAAAGGCACTGGCAAAGAAAGCTTCCAGGAATTGATGGAATAGTAATTAAAATGTTTCAACAAATGGATGTAGTGCTGAAAGTGCCCTCATTTATGCTAAGAAATTTGGAAGACAGCTATATGGATGGACAACCAGCTGGGAGAGGTCCATATTTACACCTCTTCTCAAGAAAAGTGAGCCAACCTAATGCAGAAATCATTGAAAATATCACTAATATCACATGTAAGTAAAATTTTGTTAAAGATCATTCAAAAGCAGCTGCAGCAATATATTGACAGGGAACTGCCAGAAATTCAGGCTGGATTCAGAAGACAATGTGGAACCTGGGATATAGTTGCTGATGTCAGATGGATCTTGGCTGAAAGAATATCAGAATATCAGAAAGATGTTTACTTGTGTTTCATTGACTATGCAAAGTCATTCGACTGTTTGGATCATAACAAATTACGGCTAACGTTGCAGAGAATGAGAATTCTACAACACTTAATTATGCTGTTAAGTAGTCTGTATATGAACCAAGATGCAGTTGTTTGAATAGAACAAGGGGACACTGCATGGTTTAAAGTCAGGAAAGGTTTGTGTTAGGATTGTATCCTTTCACCATACCTTTTCAATCTGTATGCTGAGTGAGAATAGTCTGAGAAGCTGGATTACATGAAGAAGAATGGAGCCTCGGGACTGGAGGAAGACTCATTAACATCTTGCATTATGCAGATGACACAGCCTTGCTTGCTGAAAGTGAAGATGACTTGAAACATTGGTGAAGATCAAAGACCAGAGCCTTCAGCATGGATTACACCTCAACATCAAAAGAACAAAAGTCCTCATAGCTGGACCCATAAGCAACATCATGATAAATGGAGAAAAGACTGAAGTTTGTTAAGGATTTCATTTTAATTGCATCTGCAATCAACACCCGTGGAAGCAGCAGTCAAGAAGTACTGATCTGCTGCAGAAGAAGACCTCTAAGACCTCTTTCTAATGTTGATAAACAAAGATGTCACCTTGAAGTCTAAGGTGTGCCCGATCTAAGCCATGGCATGGTTGAAAAATCACATCATATGCATACAAATTCTGGGCAGTGAATAAAGAAGACAGAAGAACTGATAGCTTTGAATTACAATGTTGGAGAAGAATAGTGAATATACCATGGACTGCCAAAAGAATGAACAGATCTGTTTTTGAAGAAATATAACCAGCGTGCTCTTAGAAGCAAGGATGGCGAGACTACATCTTACATACTTTGGACATGTCATCAGGAAGGATCAGTCCCTAGAGAAGGATATCATGCTTGGTAAAGTAGAGGGTCAGCAGAAAAGAAGAGGACTCTCAACAGAGTGGATTGATACAGTGCTTGGAACAATGGGCTCAAACATAACAATGATTGTGAGTATGGCGCAAGACCTTCTGTTGTGCACAGGGTCATTATGAGTCAGAACTGACGTGAAGGCTCCCAACAATAACAAGAAACTACATATAAATGAAGATGATTTCCCAGTACAGTGGGTCCACCCCCACATAACTTTTACCCATGAACCTTTGTTTTCAGAGTCTCACCTTCCTATGTGAATAGCACCCCATGGTTGTGCGATTCCTTCCTGGTTAACCTTGATGTTCTCTTTTTTGCATAGCTGTTATCTTGGAGTCATGATGGGAGTTGGGGGAGAGTCTTAAATCACTTCTTGACCTCAGTGAGGAGAGTCTTAAATCACTTTTTAACCTCAGTGTGGACACAGACATGTTTTAAAAATCTCGGGAGCTTGGCAACCTTTGTAAGGCCACCAAGATCTGATTTATTTCCTTCCTCGGGAAAGTGAAGGCCAGATGCATCCTATTACCTCTCAATTTCTCACCCCCTGACCTAGTCGTTGAACTTCCTTTTCCTCTTGGCTGAGGCCCTGCTTTCTTGACAAGTTCCAGCCTCTATTCCTTGAAGGCCAGCAAATGTGCTGTGCAGCTTGGGGAAAGGTCAGTCTCCTACCTGAGAGAACAGGGTGCTGGGGAAGCAACTGACACCGCTCATAAGCTCAAGAGTGTGAGTACGCAGGCCTGTGTGGGTACCAAGACTAATTACTCTTGTACCCACTCACCTTGTAAACTAAGTTTGGTTCACCATGCTGCTTGGAGCTGGTTTTTCCCCTCTCTGGTGAGTGGTAAGATTACTTCAGTGAAGGGCAAGTTCAAAACAATAAGTTTCATGACCAGATTTCCAAACACTGGAGAAGGCTGAGGAAATTAGAATGACTGGGGCTCCAAAGTCTTACTGACCATTCAGAAGGCCTGAGGAAGATTATATCACAGATGGTAGAAGGTAGCTTTGCCTCCCACTGCCAAGAGGCCAAGCTTCAGAGTGGCAGAATTTAGTTAGAGCTTGAGGATGTTTTGACAGCACTGAAAGACTCGTAGACACTAGAATGGTCTACAGAGACCTTCTCTGGAGGTCTTTAAAAATAGAATAACTTCTTTTTCCTCTGGAATTGTCTGGAATGACAGAACATGACAAAACTGGAAACATGACAACTGCAAAGCTGTTTATTTACACCAATTCTTGATTTTAAGCTGTTTTAGATTTGTTACAAATTCCTACATTCTTTGATTGTCTGTACAATATTAAACACATATTGAAGGTGCTTTGAACAAAGCCAGATACTGGGGCTCCATTTTGGAGGAAGGAAACTAATATTTGACAAGAAATCTCAAGGGGTGACTTTATGTGGAAAATTGTACCCATGACACAAATAATGGAAATCTAAAACCTATCTCGGAGGGGCTAATATGATTTTTCGTTAATAAGTAACCCTCTGTCTCCTCCATTTAGTTACATAAGGGAGGTTTTAACCTCTATACTGTCTCCTGGAAGCACTGGTGGTGTAATGGTTAGGTGCTATGAATGCTAACCAAAAGGTTGACAGTTCAAATCTACCAGTTGGTCTTTGGAAGTTCTGTTAGGCAGTTCTACTCTGTCCTATAGGGTCACTATGAGTCAGAATTGACTGGAGGGCAGCAGGTTTGGTTTATGCTGTTCCCCAAGTCTCCTTCCTTACTCATCTACCTAATCTCTTTCCTAAGACTTCTGGAAGGCTCCCTTGATGAGTCATTAAACATGGAAGCAGAAAAGTAGGAAGAGGGAGGCAGCCTGGGAGGCATTCACCATAAGCCTTCAGGGGACTTTGGCCGTGAGGCCCCTCTTTACTTCTCTCTCCCTTCTCCCAATCGTATCCTATGGTACAACTGCCACACTTAACCATACTTTCTGAACCAAAGTGAGAACATGTGCTCTGACTAGGATAGCTGTGCTTACAGGCAAAACAGGGCACAACACGTTTATGACTGTTTCTGTCCTAGGGAATTTGGAATCCTGGTCATGGCTTACACACTAAACCCTAACTCGAAAATCAAGTACACACCAGTTTAACTCTTCTACTCCTCTACAACTTGTCAGCAAGGATTTCACATCTAGGTGAATTTACACATACATGAATTCATGACTTTGGGATACTATGACTTAGGAACATCCTGACTTAGGGACACCAAGTACTGTAAGAGCCATTTTCAGATGTTCAACATTCCACTATCCTAGACATGGTAAAATGCACTTCCATCTCACTGAGAAGTATATACATGGAGGTTAACTAGCATACATTACATAATTTTCAGTAGATACTTACTATAAACATTTGCTGCATTATAATTTGATGTGTAAAATTGTTAGTATCCTTTGTAGTTACCTTAATACCCCAATTTTTCTAAATTTAAACCTGTTTTTAGTTTCTTTATATTGTGTTGACTTCATTTCCATATGAAAGATCTATGACTACAAATTTTTAGTCCCTTTTTGTTATACTGTTGTCATCTTACACATATTGACATCTCTGTTTTCCTATTTTCAGTGTTTTAGCTGTGATTTATTTTTGTGAGTTTCCTATCTGGGTTGATATCTGATTGCTCTGTACTGTATTCTAGCATTAGGTTGTTATCTGGCTTTACTGATTTTCTAACCAAAGGACTCACTTTAGTATTTCTTGTAAATTTTTTTTTTTGTGTGTGGCAAGTTCTCTAAATTTGTGTTTATTTGGAAATGTCCTGATTTCACCATCATGCTTGAGAGACAATTTTGCTGGATATATAATTCTTGGCAATTTTTTTCCTTCAAGGATTTGTGTAAGTCATCCCATTGTCTTCTTGCCTGCATAGTTTCTACTGAGTAGTCCAAACTTAGTCTTATTGACTCTCCTTTGAAGATGTTTTTTGTTTATCCTTAACCACTTTTAAAACTGTCTCCTTATCTTTAGTTTTGGCAAGTTTGATTATAATACACCTTGGCATCTTTCTTTTGGGTTCTATCTTGTGTGGAGTTTGATGAGCATCTTGGATAGATATCGTCTTATCTTTCATGATATTGGGGAAATTTTCTGTTAACAAATCTTTGACAAGTCTCTTTGTATTTTCTGTTATCCCTCTTGTTCTGGGATTCCAGTCATTCATAGGTTATTCCTCTTCATAAATTCCCACATGATTCTTAGTGTTTCTTGATTTTCGATTCTTTTATCTGATTTTTCCTCAAATATGTTGGTTTCACATGGTTTATTGTCTGTCTCACTAATTTGGCATTCCATCACATCAGTTATTTTCCTTGGACTTTCTGCTGGGTTGTCCAGTTCTGTAATTTTATTATTAATTTTCTGAATTTCTACTTTCGGTCTGTGTGCCTTCTTGCAGCCTGTTCAATTGGTCATTACATTCTGTTGCATTTTTGCCTAAATTCTTGAAGAGTTCTAATTATTAATCTTTTGTATTCTACCTCTGGTAATTCCAGGAATTTCTTGTCATCTGGAAAATGTGTTGACTTTTTGTTTGGGGAGCTTTCTGAAACTGTTGTGATCTGTCTCGTTAAGTGATATGGTATGGACTGTTGTCTCTGAGCCATGAAAAAGTTATTGAATTTGTTTATTTTATGTTTGCTTGGCCAGCAAAGCCAAGTGCCGTTGAGTTATATGTTTGCTTACTGTATCCCAACTTCTTGTTTTGTTTTGAAATGTCCAGATAGTCTGGTAATGTGGGCTAGTTTGGTTATTTATGCCTTTGAAGCTCATGTACTGTCACCAAGTAGTTAGAGGTGTTACTAGACAGAGGAGCCTAGGAGTCCATTTGCTTGTCTTGTATGGATTCAGCTCAGGTGTCTAGGTAGTCAGTTACCAATTGTGTGGTGCAGGCTCTGTCCTAGATGAGCAGGGGTGATTGGTGTAGGCACAATTATGTGGCTGCATGTGCAGGGAAAGTCAGGGGGTTAACAGCCATCCTTTAGTGTCTGTGAGGATGGTGTGCCTGCTTATGTTTGATTCTAGGTGAAGAAACTATTTCAGCATTTTTGAGGACATTAATGTCAGCATTTTTGAGGACATTAACAAGCTTTTGACCTCAGACATTCTGCCGATAACAGGATCCAATGGCTAAAATAGCACAGGCACTGAATGTTTGCTTAGAAGACCAGCCCCAGAAAAACAGACATACCATCTTGGCATAGCATCCTCAAACCCAAACATATTTATAAGAGGCACATTAAAATGTGTGCTTGTAGTATGGGAATGGGGTGGCAAGGGATAGGCTGTTGATGTCCCTAGTGCGTAGAAATTACTTGATTCATCCTGACTTTCCTTTTTGAGTGTGAATGGAAAGTACTCAATATTATTAATTAAAAGGGAGCAAAATGTCTTCAGCTTTGTTTTTACTTTGGGATTAGTTTCTGTTTTGGTTTTGAACTTAAATATTATGATAAAATTAAATATTCATCAGTATTTCCTCACATCCTCCTGTGACTTTGGCTACTTGGCTGTGGACTTTTGGGTCTCTGTTTCAGTCATCTGGTGCTGTTTTAACAGAAATACCAGAAAGTGGTATTTAACAAAGTGGCTTTAAAAGTTTATTCTTACACAGTCTGGTAGTCTACAAATCCAAATTTGGGTTGTCTGCTCCAAAGGAAGGCTTTTCCCTTTGTTGGCTCCAGAGGAAATTCCTTGTGCGGCATCAGTCTTTGTTCAGGGAGCATCTTGGTGCAGGAACCTCAAGTCTGAAGGACACTTTCTACTCTTGGTGCTGTTTTCTTGATGGTGTGAGGTTCCCAATTCTCTGCTTGCTTTCCTTTCCTTTTATCTCTTGTAGGATGAAAGGATAAAGGATGGAGCAAGCCATACTCCAGGGAAACTCCCTTTACAGTGTTGCAGGGAGGTGGTCTTATGAAGGGATTTACAGTCCCACCCTAATCCTCTAACATACAATGTAGGAAAACCACAGAATGGAGGACAATCATAAAATATTGGCAACTGTGGTCCAGCCACATGGCTACACACATTTTTGGAGGGACAAATTTCAATCCATGATAGTCCCTCACCACAAAGTCTTCTACCATGTAAAATTTCATGATCCTTACCTGGTAGTGTGAAGTTTTTCAGTTAGTGAAAGAAAGAGGGAACTGCTTAGGTGAACTTTGAGAACAAGGTTTCATTGTAAAGACACACAAGGTAAGTGGCAAAATACAGATAGTAGTCTTAGCAAATGCAGTGTCATCCACTTAGTAAATGCTTATTGAGCACCTACTAAGGACCAGGCTGTGCTCTAGGCTCTGGGGACCTCAGGGGTGAGCAAGACAGATAAGTTTCCTGTTTGCATGGAGCTTTCACTTAAGTGAGGGGTGCTAGATAATCAACGAAGTGCATAAATGAACAAAGCAATTTAAGATGGTGGTAAGTGATATGAAAAGAAGAATTCAGTGATGTAGTAGAGAAGGAAAAAGAGGATGGCATGGGGCTTCTTCGGGCTGCAGGTCCGAAAACACTTCTTTGAGGAAGTGGTATTGTAACCAAGCCTTGAAAATTCAGGGAGCACCAGCTTTGAGAAGTACATGGGGGCAGGTCTTACTGCCACAAGGAATAGCTGGTACAAAGCCCTTAGCTGGGAAGAAGTTTGGCTAGTTTTAGGAATTCAAACAAAGCCGGTGGGGCATAGGAGCAAGGATGAATATTGGCAGACTAGGGCAGAGTTAAAGCAAAAGCTGTAATGTGTTCACTACTGTTAAACCAACAGTGGCTCTTCCATCTGAAACGTCTTGTCCTTCGAGACCCGAAGTCCATTTATTCCTACTCCCTTGACTGTTACCCTTGTGAGTCAGCTTCTTTGTGCTTCTACTTCTCTTCTGTCTCTAGTTTGCTTTATCATCATCAGCTTTGTATTTTTCCATTCCTTTGTCCATTCATTTTGCATTAAAATTTCCAGGGGTAGGGGATCTAGGAATGTGTTGTTTAATCACTACTGAATAAAAGTGGTCCTGGTAGACAGAATTCCTAAATTAGATCTTCTCATTGACTCCTTGTCTCCCTTAGATCCAGCTTCTCTAGCCTGTTGTGGCCAGGGTCTCATGACACAGAGCTTGGCAACTTATTTTGAAGGAAACTGTGGCAATTATTAAAGAGACTGATAGAATTTTTACGGGAAGGACACACTGAATCACTTCCCAAGTAACAAGTCAAATTTTTGAAAAAGAATTTAGTTCTTAGTTACTCACTGACATTTCTCCAGGGGCTACTGAGTCTGATCCTTTACCATCTCTATCTAAATATTTAGTAGTCAGCTGTCTACATAGCTACTTCTGTCTTGTCCTCTTTGTTGTGCTGTAGATGGCCACAATTACAATTACATCTCCTATCCTGTATGCATTTATGCAATATGCTCTTGTCACTTCTCCACCTAGAGATGGCACCTATTTTCCCTGTCCTTAAGTCTGGACTGGCTGTGTAGCTGGCTTTAACCAATAGAACGTAACACAGATACTCCATTTAAAAGAACCTCACTTTCCACCTTCTCTTAAAACACTCCTTGGAATCTAGCTGCCGTGCTGTAAGGAAGCCCAATTAGCCTCATGAGAGGCCCAGGTGGAGGAGAACCGAGGTGCCTAGCCAACAGCCTCAGCTGAGCTCTCGGCTGCCAGCCAATGACAACTGTTAGGTGTATGGATGAAGCCGTTTTGGACTTACTTGCCGTCTCAGAATTCTGGCCAACACACAGAAAACATAAGAACACCTCATCAACCCACAGGTTTGTGAGAAATAGTAAACTGTTTTGCTCTAAATTTCTAAGTTTGGGGCAAGTTTTATGCATGAATAATGAACCAAAACCTTTCCTGAATGTCCATGGCATTCACAGCCCCGGTATGAGAGAGTTGTGAGGGGATAGTGAATAGACTATGTATACCCGAAGCATTACACCAGGTCTTATAGAGTGTCAGGATCAGAAATATGTCATAAGGGCTAGAGGCCTAATAAAACTGAAAGCAGAATTTTCATCTTGCTTGATAATTCTTTTCAAAGGGTTGTTTGAAAAGAACTCCTTTATACTTCAGTGACAGAAGCCAAGGCCACTTTTGCTTGGGACCCTTCCCTGGAGGTAGTAACAGTCTAGAAAGGGACTAGGGGAATAGCAGGAAAGGAAGGGAGGAGGCAGGAGAGGATTTAGGTGTGGGTAGGGAACACTAAATCTTTGACATTTTGACCTGAGGGTTTAGAATTTGGCACTGTCATTTTCTGTAGGATAGGGGGAGCTCAGGAGGACTGGTGGCATGGTGTTGTGTTTAAGCAGTTGGCTGCTAATTGAAAGGACAGTGGTTCAAATCCCCTGGCCACTCAGCAGGAAAGATGTGGCAGTCTGTTTCCATAAGGATTTAGTCTTGGAAACCCAATGAGGCAGTTCCACTCTGTCCTATAGGAGCACTATGAATCAGAATCAACTCAAGGGCAATGATTCGGTTTTGGAGAGAAGTTTACATGGGTATTATTTTATTATTCAGATGTTAGTCCCTAGTATGACGAATGAGAAGCCTCCTATTTTTCTGTTCTTTTCCACTTTCTGCTTCTCTTTCCTTTGCTTCTGCTGCTTCTTTTTTTTTTTTTTTTAAAGGAAGAAACAACAATGATGTTCAACCTGTTATTGAGCTCCAGCCTGGAATTCAGATAGTTGATCTTTACCCAAAGTCAATATTTTAGGAGAAGGTCAAACTAAGTCATTCATGTGCTCTTGGGTTTCAAGTATGGAAAATACCCATAATCCTGGAAACTAGGTACCAAAAAACTGTCAGACATTGCAGGCTGTAGACTTCAAACTAAGCAGTATGAAATGATCACCAAAGAAGGAAAATTTAAGTGTGAATAAAGTAGCTAACGCTTCTAATGTGTTAAAAGTGTGCAAATTAGAGATGTATAGAGCATTGACCATCAAACTGGCCCATCAGTTGACCTGTCACTGAGCAGTGGCCTCTTGAAACCTCCCTTAATTGTGATGGTCTTTTAACTGGTCTCTGATTCAAGTTTATATCTTTTCAAATCGCAAATATGATCATATCATTTTCCTGTTTACAAACTTACTGTGACTTCCCATTGCCCTCAAGATAACTCAGTACTTCTCAACATGTCTTAAGAGGTGGTAGGCGGGACCCAGCCAGCTTCCCTTTCCAGCTACATATCCGGCCACACCCCAACTCTTGCACTTTCCATGGTCACGCTGAACTCCGTGGTGTTCCAAGAATGTTCTTTGCTCTCCAGCACGAGTCACCGTACATGCTGTTCTTTCTGTTGGAACTGAACCCCACCCCAACTCTTATTTGTCTACCAGGAATCCACTCAGATGTCACCTCTTCCAGGAAGAAGTAGGGCTCCTCATCTGGATTGTCACAGCTCTTGGGAATTTGCCATTCTGTGCAATAATTATTAGTTTTTTGCATGTATATGCCTCCCTACTATCATGCTATAGTTTACTTCTTTTTCCCAAAACCTCACTCAGGGTGTCTGTTTCATAATAGATATGCAAGAAATCATGGTGAATGAAAAATAAACAAATACCTCCTAACTCACATCTGCATTCTTGCTTCATGAGGAAGAGCCAGAGAAATGTGGAATAACAGGGCTTTGAGAGAGAAGGCCCACAGAGTGAAGGCCCTGAGATCAGAAGGCAACTCAGTCTCCATTTCATAATGTTAGCAGTTCCTCAGGAGAGCAAACAGGTAAGCACTGGGCTATTCACTGAAAGGCTGGTAGTTCAAATCCACCCAGAGATGCCTCATTAGAAAGGCCTGAAGATTTTACTTCTGAAAAATCACAGCCATTGAACCCTATGAATGACACTTCTACTCTTGACACACATAGGGTCACTATGAGTCGGAATCAACTTGACGATAACTGGCTTGCCTATTGGTTTGGTCATGATGGAAGCTAGAATCAATCCTTCCCTGCAAAATAACTCTCATTAGAATGGAACTGCGCGGCAACTCAACATTATACTGTTCTTGTTTTTAGAAGTGTTCCCACAATGGACTCTGTCACAGAGGTTTGGAATTTACTCATTTAATTAACAAAGCTATTTTGAGCTCAAGCTGTGCCAGATGCTGTGCATCTGTATATGTGAAGACATCACAATTTGCTTTCCTCAAGGAGCTCTCAGCATTGTGGGCAATTGGTAACAGGATTTGGTTTTGATTTGATGCTGCTGTTGATGTGAAGACTTATGGAAAGCAAAAGGTTCTTGTGGAATATTCCTCCAGTTACATGGAACTCATCAGACTCTGCTCCAAGAAATGTTTTTAATTTTTTTTCCCTAGAAGAAGAAATTTGCATGAATCTTACCCAAGAAAGTAAATGTGGCTGACACTCCTGACCTCTCCTAGGTAGTAAAACATTTTTTAAAAAGCAAATAGAAAGTTACAGGAATCAGACAGTAAGCAGTCAGGAAATTCATGTTGCATGCATGTAACACGCCTGTGTCACAGGATGGAGTGGGCTTTTTTCCTCAGAGACATGGTCTATCCCAGAAATCCTTGAGAATCATTGTTCAGATTTCTGTGTGGTGTAGTCTTGTTGACAGTGGTTGGGAGCTACAGCTGTGGACCCAAAGATGGCAGTTTGAATCCATCAGCAGCTCTTTGGAAACCTTAAGGGGCTTTTCTACTGTGTCCTGTAGGATTGCTATGAGTAGAAATCAACTCAATGGCAATGGGTTTGGGAAGAGACTGGAAGGAAGGGAAGATGGTGAGAACCTAGAATGGGCCATCCGCGCTCTAGGTCAGGCCTCAGCTGCACCTAACCATTCATCAGGCCTTGGAATTGATGCTGGGAATGATACCAACATATAGACAACATGAGGAAGCAGACACAAAATCAGTGAGAGCACAGGAATTTAAGGTAGATATCTCAGGGCAGAATTTGACGTGGAAGCCTTGGGAACAGCGCTGGACAACAGGTTTAACATTCTGTTCTGAGTGCTGTCCACTGTATCAAGAATCCAGATCTGAAATATCTGCTTATGTCTTCATTTCTTCTGAGAATTAAACCTCCGATTCCTAGAAATGTCTTTAAAAGAGAATATGAAGATGGTTATTTATTTATTTATTTTTTATTATGATTGAATGAAAATGTGCATTCCCCTATAAATTGGCTTGCTCACCTATATGGAGCTCCCACTGCTCTCCCTGCCCGGTGACAGCATGCCCCACCTCTCTGCTTCCTACATGTCCTACCCTCAATTATTTGATTTTTAAATACTAAAAAGTTTTGTAAAGTATGACAGACTATTCTCCAGTTCTCCCATAACCTCTGGCATCTATGTTGTCCGTGTGTATCTATAATTTCATGACCTTGACTTGTGCCTTGTCTAGTGGAATGAGGGTAGCGTGGTCATGTGGCAGATCTGAGCCTAGGTCTTAAGAGGCAGTTCTTGGTTCCACTTGCCTCTTTTGTGTCTCTACCGTTACTACAAGAAGAGCTGCTCTTGGGCATCTTCTGCCTCCTGGCACAACGTGAAGCAGATCTGAGCTTCAGGCGAGCTTGGAGCCAGTTTCACCTGGACCTTCAGATTTCAGCCAAGCTTCCCAGCAAGATCAGCAGACTCACAGCCAACCCTCACAGAGCAAGAATTAATACAGAGTTTGGGGATAATTTGTTACACAGCAGCTAACTGGCTGACACAAGTAATAATAGCCCAGCTAGCTTGAAACTTAGCCAAGATCACTCAGTTGGTGACTAGTGCAGCTGTAGGACACATCTAGTTCTAAATTCTGTGCCCTTGTTATTGCTGTTGGCTGCTATAGAGTTGGCCCCCAACTCGTGATGATGTCATGCATGGTGGGATTGCACTTTTGTGATCTGTCAGGTTTTCTGAAGTAGATCACCAGGCCTTTCTTCCTCGTCTGTCATAGTTTGGAAGCTACAGTGAAACCTGTTCAGTATCATAGCAACATGCAAAGCCTCAAAGGATGGAGAGGCGGGGCCGCACTTGTGGTGAGCTGGCTGTGATCTGAACCCAGATCTCTTGCAGGAAAGATGAGAATTCCAACACTGAGCCTCTATTATCCCTTCAATCAGCTCCTTATATGACCTTGACAAATGAATCAAATGCTCTGGTGAGCTCTTCCTAGGCAAAGAAATTGATCTCGACTGAAGAGAAGATGAGAAAATGGGTTTCTTTTTCACACGGATTACAAGCAAGAGGAGAGATACAATCATACTAGTATGATTCCTTCATGAGATAATTCATTTAGGGCCCCACAGATCACATAGAAACAGAGGAAAGTATATTAAAAATAGAAAACCTAGCTACTGGGACTATATTTCCCAGAATTCCCTTCCTTGTAAAATCAACTGCTGTGGAGTGAATTCTGACTCACAGGGACTCCATCTGTGTCAGAGAAGAGCTGTGCTCCACGGTGTTTGCAGTGGCTGATTGGTCAATAGATCACCAGCCCTTTCTTCCACAGTGCCTCTGGGTGGACTAGAACTGCCAACCTTTTGATCCTCAGTGGGCACATTAACCTTCTGTGCCACTCAGGGTTTCCAATGGTTCTGGGCCAGGGTGGACATAAGAGAAATTTGTGTGAAATTTAAAAGAGGGTAGTAAAGACGTAGCTGTCACATTCTGAAGGTCAGTTCAGGGTACCAGGTGCTGCAGCCTGCTGGGTCACCAGTCTGCAGGCCTACCTGGTTAGCAAGGCAGCAGCTGGGCCTGCAGCTTCCCCACTTCTCTTGCTCTCCTGCAGCTTCTCTGCATTCTGGCCAGGTGTGTGAGCAGCTCCGTCATGCAGGGCCCCAGCTTCTTCTACAGGTACCCAGGTCAGAGACAGTGGGAGACAGGTGTGAGTTGCAGTTGGTTCTCGTGGACTTCTGTCAGTCCTCTTCGATTCCGATTTGTCTTCACAGGGTCAGGTTTGGCCTGCCTCTCCTCCACTGATGTCCAGCATTGCGACTTCAGGGCTGAGCCCCACTAATACAGAGGTAACAGCCCTGCATAGATGTCTTTCTCAGCTCCCAACGTTGCTTGAGATCTAACACCTGTAAATAAACCTGTGCTTTTCTGCACTGCTTCCTTGGTTGAACCCTGATATCTCTCCCTGCTCAATTATGTGTTGGGAGATAAGACTGTGGTATCATTTGAAAACTCATGATTTTTCTTAAATTTTTTTTGTATTTATCATCACTCTAAGCATTTTGGCTCTCAGCTATGCTATACTCCCACCTGCCACCTGCCACCTGCCCAGAATTTGTCTCTGGGAGGACTTTGAACAACACAGAATGAGCATTGACTGCTGAAACCCCAAAGAAAAAAGACTCAGTTCCTGGCTTCAGAATATCAATGGGTGGGGTTTGCCACAGATTTGTCATCAGATTTCAAAATCAAAATGTAGGATTTCCTTAAAAATAAAATCAAATTTAAAAAGGAATTCTGCCCACTTCAACATTGCTATTTTCAGTTTCCCGGAATGAGTTGTACAGAGCAATACGACTGCTATGAAGATGGATCCCAGTAAAATACAGAATTCCTAAGAAGAGGATGTCATTATTTAAAGAAAGCCAATGCAGTCAGCTTCAGGATAGTACTGCAGCAGGGAAAACAAGTTCAATGTCCAATGCCACTGTCAGAAAAACAACCGTCGTCACAACCCCAGAAGCTCAGAAAGTGACTCATCTTAAGGAATGGGCAGCTTTTACCGCAGCTCTGTGATAGTTGACACAAACATTCTTTCCTTTCTGTTGTGACTTAGTCACTGGGAGACCTGTTGCAGCCATGGGTACTGGCGTCTCTGCTTCTACTGCATATGCTATTTCTGTATCCTGTCCTATGATGCCTTTAGCCTTCCAACATTCTTAGGAGTGACCATTCTCTAGAATCAATGAATTTCCTGGTAGGTGGATAGAAAATACTTGTGGACTTCTGTTAGTCCTCATAGATTTCTGGTTTGTCTTCATGGGGTTAGGTTTGGCCTCACTCTCCTCCAGTTGATGTTCAGCATTGTGACATCTTGCAAGAAAGGCAGTTGTTGGGGACTTTTGCTCTAAGATGTTATGGCTGAGTCCAAATCAAACTAAACTCACTGCCACTGAGCTGATTCCGACTCATAGCAACCCTCTAGGACAGAGTAGAATCGCCTCATAGAGTTTCCACCTGGCAGAGTTGAACTGCCAACCTTTTGGTCAGTAGATGTAGCACTTAACCAGTATTCCACTAGGGTATCCATGAGGACATCAAAGACCAGATCAAGGTCCATTTCCAATTAGTCAACCAACCAAAAAAAAAGAACTGAAGGGGAGGTCTGAGGACCTAGTTGGAAGCAGGGTTAAAGTTGAAGTCAGAGGAAAGATGTCACAAACAGGAAGTGATAGCTGAGATCAGAGGCCCAACAGGGCCAGGAGGGAGGCCTGGAAGAGGACTCAGGGAACAGAGGCTGCAGAGTTTGGACTGGAGCTGGGAGTACCACCTGTAAGGCTTTGGCCAACTGCATTATTGTCTTTTCTCCTTGTCTGAGTGTGTTTCATTACAGAAAATAGGCCATGGATGCAGGAGGGTTACCACTCAGGTAGTGTGGTACAACTGAGGAATATAATGCAAAGAAACATCATCGCTGGTAGTTCCAAATCTGAAGCTATCTGAACTACCGTAACTTCAGAATGTATCAATAAATAAGGGTATGTTTATCAGCACTCTGTGGCAGATTTCTACGATGGAATAGAATAGAGCAGTGAACATGAGTGAACTACAGCTGTTTGCAGCAACCCAAATAGCTAGTCACACGAGTATATATTGTGATATTATAAAGTTCAAAATCAGTAGAAACCAAACCTTAGTTGTTGAAGGATGTGTGCTCAGGTGGTGAATTTATAATAAAAACCAAGTAAATGATTCCCCTAGAAGTCAGACAGTGGCTACTTTTTGGAGGAAGGAAGAGAAAGGAGCATGACAGGAGTTTCCAGCATATTGGAACATTCTATCTCTTGACTTGGCTGATAGTCGTGGGGGCATTCATTTTTAATATTTCATTAAATTGTTCATATGTATTTTATTTTCTATATGTATGCTATTTCTCACAATAAAAAAAGTTTTAAAAAAATAAAACAACAACAAAGAAGGCTAGAGGGAGCATAAGGAATCCTGTGGTTTCAGGTTCTGCCATCAGCCATTGAGTCTTTGGTAGTGGTATCTCTGAACCTCAGTTTCCTCATCTATGAAATGAAGAGATTGGACACAGTGGCTTATAAGACCCCTCCCAAGCTTGCCGTTTTGAATTGATAACTCATTTGATTCTCCAAACATTTCTGTGAAGAGAAGAGGACACTCAACAATGTGTTTATAGAGAAGGTAGCCATTGAGACACACACTCTGGCATCGTGGCTGGACTTTGAAGCTGGAAGGCCTTGGATTTGAGTCTTTACCTCTGCCCCTTTTCTCTTCAAGGGCCCATAGATACATCACTTCAACTTTCTGAGCCACAGTTTCCTCAACTATAAAATAAAAGAACGTTTCTTACATGGTTAGTGCGAAGCAAAAAAGGGATGATATATATAAAATGCCCGGCTTGATACCTGGAATCTAGTAACCGGCTAACCTGGCAAAGGCAAAACTAGTTAGATCAATTCAACAAATCATTCTTGAATGCTTATTGTGTAGCTAGAGTTTTCATGTATTGTTTTTGTTGTTAGATACCATTGAGTATCCTCCTTTATCCTCCCTCGACTCCATGAGGTGGTTCATTCTTCTGAGTTTTTACAGGCTATGAAGTCAGAGCTAAGTGGAAAGAAGGGAGTAATAGGATCAAACCAGCTCTTCAGAAAAACTCCTCTGTTAGCTGTGAGGGGATGGAGTAAAAGGAAGAGGGAAAAGGTGACAATGAGAAGACCAAGTGATGAGCAATAACAACAGTCCAGACATGACATGAGAAGGCTTGGACAGGAACAAAAGCCACGGGATGCAAGTGTCACAATGGCAGGGTCATATTGGTCTAGCTTATTCCTGTGGTCAAGTCATGGTAAATGTTTGCTGAATGAATGAGTGACTGAATGACGTCTTCGAAAGAGACATCGTGAATGAGAATTACGGAGGCGAAGGGTAGGGAAGAGCCAGTGATGTGAATGTGTTTCCAGATAAGTGAGGATCTGCTCCTGCTGCAGGGGAAATAAGTAAAGAAAGAGGTGATAGGGTGGGGTAGATTAGTGTCACTGTGGGTACATCAGATGTGAGATATTTGTGGGAAATTGCCTGGAGAGTCTGGTCCGCTGAAATAATGACTGGGCTTACATGGAGAACTTGAACTCAAGTCTTCTGTTTCACAGCTCATTTACTCTTCTTATTAGAGTCTTCAGTGGCCATGGAAGTGACTTTGGAAAACACAGTCAGCCCTTCTTTGACCCTCATTTCTTTTTTTTATTTTTTATTTTTATTTAACATAACTGAGTGAAAATGTACATTCACGTATAAATTTACATGCCCACCTATATGCAGCTTCCACTGCTCTCCCTGTCCGGTGACTGCACAGTATTCCTCTCTGCTCCATACATGTCTCATCCTCCCAACAGTCTCCTTTCCCCTCCTCTCCGTCCACTCCCCTTCCTCCAGCCAGAGGTCAGCAAGATAATATCCTGTAGATGTTTATAACCACAAAGTGCTTCCAATATGTGGTCACTCTGCATTGCCAAGTCCAATCCATTCCTGGCCAAAGAGTGGACCTTTGTTATAATTTATGGGAAAGGGCAGCATCAGGGCTGGGGGCCATGCTCTCAGAGGAACCCCAAAACCGCTGGACCATCAATTGAGTTGACCCTCATTTCTATCTGTACTTGCACTTCTGACAAATGGGACCCATCACTAGTTCTTGGTCAGTGGTGTCTCATGACTGCTCTGCCACTAACTTTGTGACACGTCATCATCCAACCACAGAACCCTACATCCCTCTGCACCTGGTATCCCACAAGTAATTGTATCTTTTAGATCAAGCATTCTCTGTCTGGCCTTTTAAAAAGTGCCAATATTCTGGAGACAATCACCAGCATAATTCTCCAATTCTCTAGGAGAATTATGTTTTAGGTGTTTCCTACTATGATGTGGGGAAGGATACACTAAATGTCTGGACATCAGAGTGTCATAGAAGGAAAAAGACCAATAAGATACATTCAAAGAAGGCAAGCTAGGAGCAGAGGGGGTATGTTTCATACATTTTACTCTCGCGCGTGTCTTCCTGCCTGCCCAGTACGCATCTCCCACTGCTTCCCACACGACTGACTGGGGGAAGTGAAAAGAAGAAAGACCTGCCATCTATGGAGCAATGTGAAACTCCACAGACATTAACTCATGCAAACATAAGAATGAACCCATTTTACAGATGAGGAAACTGCATCTCTGAAGCACCACTTGTTCACCCAACCAGGGGCATGGTGGTAAAGCATTCAGAAGTGATGGCTTCAAATCCCCGTTCCTCTGGCTTACCAGCCAGGTAATCTTGGGTGAGTGGCTCAGCCATCTCCTGATGCGTCTTCCTTATTGTCGCAGGGTTGGGTAAAGATGAAACGGGAAGAAGCCTATGAAGGATTCCATGCTCCATAAACTTTACTGTGATCTCAGCCTTGCTAAGCTGTGAGTAGGCCCCATGAGTTCAAAGATAACAGGTGTCCCAGGTGAGCCCAA
This sequence comes from Heterohyrax brucei, assembly GCA_028571685.1. Taxonomy (NCBI): domain Eukaryota; kingdom Metazoa; phylum Chordata; class Mammalia; order Hyracoidea; family Procaviidae; genus Heterohyrax; species Heterohyrax brucei. Next base: position 24,003,398 of record CM053149.1, on the reverse strand, counting down.
ACTGAAATTGGGAGTCTTGCAATTCGTGGAGCTGGGGGGTTGGTGATTTTGGGGGGGGTCTATCTGTGGGTCAATAATACCTGAAAGCTTGTGTTCTTTGGCTAAAGGATGGAGGGTGGGATCAGCTTTCTTTGGAAGGGATTGGGAGAAGGATGAGAGGCTGGAGTGCTGTCTGCCTCCCCTGCAGCAACTGAGCCTGGACTGGGCCAGGCTCCATCTCTCACTCTATGTCCTTGTAGGGAGAGATGCTGAGGTTGGGAGCAGCGTACTCCCTACCCCCATCCCTGCTAGCCCAGCATCCTGGAACAGCGTGAATGATGCCCAGGGCCAAGAGGCTCACATACAGAGGACGATTGACCCTCCCCAGCCCCAAGCGCCATCCTGGTGTGAAAGAAAAGGCCAGGCCACCCCCACACAGCTGTCAAAATCAATGCCTAGCTATTCAGTGGCAAAACAAACATCCCATTGATCAAGGAGGCTGGTTTTCTGCCAAACACTGGAAAGGCTTCAGGGCACATTCTAGACAATCCTGACCAGATTCGGGGCCAGAAGTTCTGGCTTGGTTCTCCCACTCTGTCTATTTGGTTCTATAAATGTGATGGCAATCCATTCCATATCTGGGTGCCCTCTCCTGGGTGGGTCATCAGGCTGCACCTGCCTAAGGGATTCCCTTTAAAGACCACCCACTGTGGCTGGAAGGTGACTGACAAGCCCTTGAATAAACAAGCTAATGTCAGTCACTCTGATGGAGACTCTGGGGTAGAAGCTAGGACTCACGTGACCAGCTGGCTTCCTGGGGCAGGTGTCACATTTTCCAGGCAGGTGGTTTCTTTGGGGGGTTCAGATGTATTCTAAGCACTCTTTTAGGGCTGTTCAAATTGGGATACTCTGGGGAGAACTGTGGGAAACTGTGTGTGATGTGGGGGGACTGCTATGGGTAGGGAAGGCTGAGATGTGCCCCCATGAACCAGCCCCTGGCACCTTTGTCTAGAGAGAGCAGCACCCAGCTGTGGCAGGGGTGGTTTTTTTTGTCTTAACTTGGAGTGAAATTCTGGAGGGAGTCTGGTGAAATAGCATAGCATAGTTCCGAAGGAAAGACTAATGGAAAACTGCTCCTCACTGCCAGGGAAATATTCTCCCCTTTTAAGGCACGGGAGTGGCATGGTGGTTAAGTGCTCTGTCTGCTAACCAAAATGTCAGCAGTTCAAATCCTCCAGGTGCCCCTTGGAAACTCTGTGGGGCAGTTCTACTCTGCCTACAGGATAGCTATGAGTTGGAGTTGACAATGAATTTGGTTTTCAAAGCATGAAAACAAAGGAGAGTGTCAGCTGAGTGGACTGAAAGAATGATGAAGTTAGGGTTCCTAAGCTACCTCAGCTCTGTGCCCCCCAACCCCTTTTTACAGGGTCTTTAAAGTTGGAGGACTTTGTTGTTTTTCTCCAAGACTTTCATTTGATGACCTAGAATAGATCGAACCTGTCAGCTACTGGCCTCTGTCTTGTGTCCACTCCACTGTCTGCTGTCCTGGTTCAGGCCCATTTGTCCTGCATGATGACTCTGCAATGAAGATTCACTTAGTCCCATTTCACAGATAAGGAAACTGAGACTCAGTGCCATTACTTATCTTCCTCAAAGCCACACAGAGACTACCTGATGGAGCTGTGTTTTTGTCATCTAGTGCTGCTCTAACAGAAATACCACAAAGTGGATGGCTTTAAAAAGAGAAATGTTTATTCTTACACAGTCCAGTAGGCTACCAAATTCAGGATGTCTGCTCCAGGAGAAGGCTTTTCCCCTTGTTGGCTCTGGAGGAAAGTCCTTGTCTTGCATCAGTCTTTGTTCAGGGAACATCTTGGCACAGGAACCTCAGGTCTGAAGGATGCACTCTTCTCCTGGTGCTACTTTCCTGACCGTGTGAGGTTCCCCATTCTCTCTGCCCATTTTTTCCCCTTATATCTCAAGAGATTGTCTCAAGGCACAAAACAAACTTATACCTTGAATCTTGCTCTACCAACACAATTGTTGCCGTCCACCCTTGTTAACATCAGAGAGGCAGGAATTTCGACATGGAGGATATCACACAATACCAAGAATTATGGCACAGCCAAATTGTTGCAGATTTTTTACAGAACACATTCAGTCCATGACAAGCTGGCCTTCAAATCCAGGCCTGTTTGCCCTGGCTCTTTCTACAATGGCACACAATGACTTTGTCAGTTCCTGGTACAGTGCTAGGCATATCGCCAAACTTAGCCATCATGAGAGAATGAAGGAAGGAAGGAGCCAATCAATGATGGTCTCTTCAGGCTCAGAAGGCCTGGGTTGGCCATTTTTACTTCCCGTGAGTCCTTGCGGAACTGAAGCAAAAATGTTTGCTCCTACCTGGGCCTTCAGCTGGTAAAGGAGCAACGAAGGCCTACAAAACCACTTGAGAAACCACTCCGTTACGTGACCTCAGGGATGGTACCTAACCCCTCGGAAACTACTCCCAAACGCAGGAGCAGTCCCTTCATTTAAATGCCTCTGTCTGGGAGTTGGTCCACAACATCCATTTGAAAGAGGTTCATGACCCAGAAACATTTCAGAACCGCCAGAGTTAAATTTGATTTTCTATCTGTGGTTGAAAACCACTGAGCTAAGAATGTATTAAGTGTCTCCATGTTCCTGGAATCATGCTGGGGGCTATTCAAACAAACAGAACAGGAGGAATCTTTGTCTTTAAAAAGTTCACAATTTAAATACGGAAAAAATTGTAAGTGGATGCAGGAGACAGTGCCCTTAACAGGAGACAGTGAACTGATGGGGTCAGGTGTACATGTGAATACACATCAGCAGTGACATGGGGCAAAGCAGAAAAGCATTCTTAAATAGTCATTAAGTTAAACATGGAAATCCCAGTGGCGTAAGAGTTATGTGCTATGTCTGCTAACCAAAAGGTTGGTAGTTCAAATCTGCCAGGATCTCCTTGGAAACTCTATGGAGCAGCTCTGCTCTGTTCTGTAGGGTCACTGTGAGTTGGAATCGACTCAGTGGCAGCAGGGTTTTTGGCAGGAAGTTAAATGTTCACAGATGAAAAATGGATATTCACTTTTGGATTCGATTTCAGCTTTCCTCGTAAGCCAAATACTGGGTGCACACTGTGTGCTGCAGGCCCTGGATGGTGCAGACAGTTAAGGTGCTTGGCTGCTGATCAAAATGTTGGAGGTTTGAGTCCATCCAGAGGTGTCTTGGAGGAAAGCCTTGGTGACCTACTTCTAAAAATCACCCACTGATAGCCCTGATAGCACAGCTCCCTGAAACGACAATGTCACCATGAGTCAGAATCAACTCAGTGGCTTCTGGTTTCGTTTTACTATGTGCCAGGTGTCGGGTTATTAGTTCTAAATGCTCCATCTTGTTTAAATCTTTACAGCCACCCTGGGAGGGTCCTAGCTCTATTTTACTTATGAGGAAGCTGTGGTTCAGAGAGGCTAGGTGACTTACCTGAGGTTGCACAGCTCGTGAAGGGCAACTCTCGAAGTATTAACAGTTGTTCTGGAACTTATCTTTGAAAAGGTACTCGCTCCTTTGGCAGCTGTCATGGATTAAACTGTGCCTCTCTCCCAAAAAATGTGTGTAGCAGTTTGGCTGGGCTGGTGATTCCCATTATTTTATGATTGTTCTCCATTTGGGGGTTTTTCTATGCTATAAAGCCTAATCTCTGCCTGTCGGTAATAGAGTGGATTGTGTTAAAGAGGATTAGGATGGGAGTGTAACATCCTTCCTAAGATCGCCTCCATGCTCCAATGTGAAGGGAGTTTCCCTGGAGTGCGGCTTGTACTACCTTTTATCCTACAAGAGAGAAAAGGAAAGGGAAGCAAGCAGTGGGAGAAGAATGTGTCCTTTAGACTTGAGGTTTCTTTGCCAAGATGCTCCCTGACCAAGGACTGGTACAACACAAGGACCTTCCTCCAGAAGACAGAGAGAGAAAGTCTTCCCCTGGAGCGGACATCCGGAATTTGAACTTGTAGCCCACTGGACTGTGTAAGAATAAACTTTTCTTTGTAAAAACCATCCACTTGTGGTGTTTCTATTAGAGATGGCTGAGATGGCATCTCTTTCAGTCCAGTATGGCTCATCAGTTAGGATGCTTTTAGCTAAAGGGAATAGAATTCTCCAGTTTGAGACTGTATTTTAAGCAACTGGGAGTTTTATTTTGTCATATGACTGAGATCAGATTTTTAGCCAGCTCCGAGCTCTGTCCCATTTCTCTGTGTTTCTCTGGGTCCTGTCCACCTCCGTGTGTTAGCGTTAGCCACAGGAATGAGCAAGGTGTCTAAAGCCATTTTTGTCCTTTGGATTCTCCTGTAAATAGGATTGTGTCTCCAAAAAAGTATGTCAATTGCCTAGGCTATGATTCCCAGTATTGCGTGACTGTCCACCCTTTTGTCATCTGAGGTGATTTGTCTACGTGATGTAAATCACACTTCTTCGGTGTTAATGAGCTGGGATTTGTGGCAGTTATGGTAATGAGGTAAGACTCTATAAGATCAGGCTGTATCTTAATCTCTTTTGAGCTATAAAAGAATAAAGCAGAGATATGAGAATCTGATACCACCAAGAAAGCAGAGCCAGGAGCAGAATGCATCCTTTGAACCCAGGATTCCTGTATGGTGAAGCTCTTAGTCCAGGGGAAGATTGATGACAAGGATCTTCCTCCGGAGCCCACAGACTGAGAATGCTTTCCTCTGGAGCAGATACTCTGAATTTGGACTTCCAGCTGCCTAGACTGAGAGAATAGACTTCTGTTTGTTGGCAGTGTCTGCTTGTGGTATTTCTGTTATAGCAGTACTAGAACTAAGAGATGCTCAGACTCCCAGACTGAGTGTGTCCAGAGAAAGAATTGAGGATTATTTCTTCTTGTGTTTCTATCTTATGAAAAATACTTCTCAGAAGGCCTTGGAAAATTTCCCTCATGTCTCATTGTCCAAGACACAAACACACACCCGTTCTTAAGCCAATAAATTCCACAGGCAATAGGATCACCACAATTGGCTTACTAACCCTGTGGGGGCGGAATGGATGTTGGGGCATTAAGCAGACTAAGTGGAGTCTTTAAAGCAAGTAATTTTCCAGTGCTAGGCTAGCTCTTTGACCTTTCGTGAATTGAGCCTTGGTTTCTTTCAGGGGTCTGAACCAGTTAGTTATGGTTTGAACTCTTGCTGAGAATTTGCATGTCTACCCCCAGATATACTGAATCAGAATCTACATTTTAACAAAATCTCCAGGTGATTCTTATGTATAATAAATTTTGAGGAGCACTGCTCTATTAGTGGTTCTCAGAATTGGTACCTAACCAGCAGTGTTCAGTGTTGCCTGACACTTGTTGGAAATACAAATTATCAAGTTGTCCCATGAATAGACATATATAAACTCATATCCATTAAAGCATTATTCAGAAAAGAAAAAAGATAGAAACAAGGCCCATCAACAGGCAAATGGATAAACTGTGGTAGCTACACACAAGGGGGTACTATCCAACAATACAGAACAATAATGAATCTGTGAAACAACTCACAACATGGGTGAATCTGCAGGACATTAGGCAGAGTGAAATAAGTCAGTCACAAAAGGGCAAATATTTTATGAGACCACTATTATAAAAACTCATGACAAGGTTTATACACAAAAAGAAATAATCTTTGATGGCTATGAGGGAGGGGATGGGTGGGGAGCAGAGAAACATGAGATAGACAATAGAAAAATGGTAATTTTGGTGACACATGACACTGGGGAGGTGAGCGCAGCTTGACAAAGGTGAGGCCGTGCAAGCTTGATAGACTCTTCCAACCCCACTGAGGGACTGAATTACTGGAATGAAGGCTGGGGACTATGGTTTGGGGGGACATTTGGCTCAGTTGTCATAACATAGTTTATAAAGAAAATCTACATCCTACTTCGATAAGTAGCCTCTGGTGTCTTAAAAGCTTGTGGTGTGACCGGCCGTATTGGGTACCCCACTAGCTCCACCCCAACTGGAGCAAGGGAGAATGAAGAAAACCAGGGACAGAAGGGAAAGGTTAATCCAAAGAGCTAATGGACCACAATGACCACAGCCTCCTCCAGACTAAGTGTGGTGTAACTAGATGGTGCCTGGCTATAACCAGCATCTACTCTGACAGGGACCACAGTGAAGGGTGAAAAATGCAACAAACAAAAAGCCAGACTTAATTAGTCTGACAGAGACTGGAGAAACCATGACAGTATAGCTCTGGGATACCCTTTTAACCCAGTGCTGAAGTCATTCCTGAAGTTCATACTTCAGCCAAAGATTAAAGAGACCCAGAAAACAAACAATAATATATGTAGCTCAACCATGTGTCCAAGACTAAGGGGGCACACCAGCCCAGGGACAAGTACGAGAAGGCAGGAGGGGACAGGAAGGCTGGACAAATGGAAATGGAGAACCCAAGGTTGTGAAAGAGAGTATTGACACGTCACGGGATTGGTAACTGATGTCACAGAACAAGATATGTGTTGATTGTTAAAGGAGAAACTAATTTGCTCTTAAACCTTTATCTAAAGTGCTGTTAAAAAAAAAAGGCAAAGATGAAATACAAGTTGTCATCAGGGGTTCAAACCAGAACAAACCAGTTTAAAGCCTTGGAAGACACTAAGGCTCAGTAAATAAAGGTCCAGGAGATGATGGAATTGACCTTAGATTCTGTGCTGAGGATTAAATGAGATGGTGTCTGACATTCATTGTGGGAGGTTGGAAAGATCTGGGGAGGAGGGAGGATTTCCTGAAGAGTTAGGCCTGTGATACAGAGAAAAATTAGGGGTAGTTTTTCACAGATGGTGTGATACAAATAAAGCTGAGAGTAAAGGAAAGAACTGCATATTGGAAACTGGGATGCACAATCTGGCATCCCTGCAGTTCTGATAAACTCTCCTCTGAGCCACCTATGAGAGATCATACCACCAGGCCTTGAGTTCTAAGACTCAGTGTAGCTACAGTCGGAACTCTGATCCATTAAAGCCAGTGTGAACTCTGTGGTACTGCAACCCATCAGAGAATTTCCTTCCTCAACCAGTCCAGTGGATCAGCTCAGCCTTTTCTCATCCTCCTTGCTTCTGAGGAGAAGTCAGGCTGTACTTCTTCCAAGATGGATTTGTTCATTCCAGTGCAATATGTTGTTTGGTTTCTTGACTGCTGCTTCCATGGGCATTGATCATGGATCCAAGTAAAATGAAATCCTTGACAATATTTTTCACTGCTTATGTGATACTTCTTTATCGGTCTAGTTGCCAAGAAATTTGGAAGACAACTATCTGACCACGTGGAAGAGATCCGTATTTGTGCCCATTCCAAAGAAGGGTGAGCCAATAAAATGTGGAAATTATCAAATGATAGCATTAATATCACATGAAATTAAATCTTGCTGAAGAAAGTTAAAAAATGATTGCAGCAGTACATCAACAGGAAACTGCCAGAAACTCTATAGAATTAATAATAGGATCCAATTCATAGACTTTTTTTGTGAGCATTAGATGACTTAATACTCTAAGGTGCTTAGCACAGCAATACCGATCTATCTGTTTGTATCTCAATTCCAGACTCAGAGGAGAAGGGATAACAGCAAGTCAGATTGCAGAGAGCAGGGAGGCTGAGGGATGAGACACATCTCTCAGCAACTGGGTCCTGAGAGCCATTAGAAATAGGCAGCATCACAGCCCAGCTCAACACTGGGTGCTAGAGAGTGGAGGCCCCCTCCCTAGCAAAGACCATCAATCCAGAGATGGGATTAAAAACAAAAAATTCCAAACCCATTGCTGTTGAGTTGATTCTGTCTCACCCCAACTCTAAAAAACAGAGTAAAACTGTCTGCCCTATAGAGATTTGAACTGCTGACCCTTTGGTTTACAGCCGTACCTCTTAACGACTGTGCCACTGGGTCTGCAAGGGTGGGATTAGTACGTACATAAACCAGTTGCCACTAAATTGATTCAGACTCCTAGCCAAGCCAAGTGCCATTGTGTCCGGTCCGACTCATGGCAACCTCCCAGTGATTCCATATGTGTCAGGGTACGATTATGCTCCATAGATTTTTTTTTTTTTAGTGGCAGGCTTTCTGGAAGCAGATCACCAGGCCTTTTTCCAAGGTGCCTTGAGGTAGACTTCAGCACCCAACCTTCCGGGTAGGAGCTCAGCACGTTAACTGTCTGCCCCACCGGGGACACTAGTATGTGAATAAAAACCAAACCCATTGCCATTAAGTCAATTCCAACTCATAGGGACCCTATAGGATGAGTAGAACTGCCTATAGGGTTTCCAAGGAGCACCGGGTGGATTTGAACTGCTGACGTTTTGGTTAGCAGCCATAGCTCTTAACTATTCCACTAGGGTTTCCGGTGTGACCATGCCAAGCCAAGTGCTGTCGGCCATAGGGAAGAAATGAAATACTAGCTTGGCTTCCTTTCTCAGTACTATCCCTCAGCAACAGCAGCTCCTCCTCAGCCTCACAAGAAAATGGAATTGTCTTCTTGAAAGATTTTCTTGGAGGGAGGATAAAAGTCTGCTTTTAGGGAAAGAAGTAGAAAGGTCTTGGGTATTAAAGAGTCCATTTCCTTGGGACGGCTGGGGGCAACACAGAGAGCATGAACGTGCTGTCTAGAGAGGTTAGTCAGTTTGTGCAGCCCCGGAGAAGAGTGCACTGACATCATTAAATGGAAAGCAAGAGGAAAGAGGAAGGCAGTGCCCAGTGATACCGTGAACAAATGTCTTCCTTCTTGGCTAAGGTTGACAGGATGGCTCGGTGCCCTGGTAGAATCACAGGGAGTTCAGAAATGCATAGCCTTGCTTTCCTGGGGTCTAGATGTTGACCTACTTCTTATGGTTCATTCTCCTTCTGAGATATTTGCCTTTTCTTGAGCTGACATATTCCTCTCCAGAGCCCTCGGGTAGTGGAGCATAGCACAGAAATCATTCACTAAATAAAAGGCATCTTTACTCTTGCACATCTTCACTCTCCGGTATTATAAAACCATTAAAACCCACTGCTGTCGAACCGATTCCACCTCATAGTGACCCCGGAGGACAGAGTAGAACTGCTCTGTAGAGTTTCTGAGGAGGGCCTGGTGGATTTGAACTGCCAACCTTTTGGTTAGCAGCTGTAGCATTTAACCACTATGACACTAGGGTTTCCCTGTTATTATAAGAAAGTGATATTTGAATTTCATGCCTCTCCCTTCTAGTCTCACTCCAACTTCCCAAGCCAAGTGCCATTAAGTTGGATCCAACTCATTGCAACCCTAAGGGCCAGGGTAGAACTGACCCCCAGAGTGTCCAGCTTCTCAAAGGAAAGGCATACAAGGGAGCCCTATCCTTGGGATTATAGCTCCTACTTTGTACTAGTTGTTCTGCCGTGTTTATTAACAGCAACTCCTTGCTCTTTCACTCTTGCAGATGTCCTAGTTTGAACCATAAATTACATGATCATCTGTCTCAGTTTGGGTTTGCTCAAAAGGGAAGCCTGAGGCAAGGATTCAAGCATAAGTAATTTGTTTGGGAAGCATAGGAAACATGCTGGTAGGAGAGTGGGGAAATAAGGCAAGGAAGGCAGCTAACAATGACCGGTGGTGTAGTGGTTAAGTGCTGTGTCTGCTAACGAAAAGGTCATTGGTTCAAATCCACTGGAAACTCTATGGGGCAGTTCTGCTCCATCCTATAAGGCCACTATGAGTCAGAATAGACTCGATGGCAATGGGTTTAGTTTGGTTTGGGTTTCAAATACATACAAAGAGCCTTGGTGACACAATAGTCAAGCAGGGGGCTGCTAACCAAAAGGTTGGGAGTTCAAACCCACCCAGCAGTTCTATGGAAGAAAAGACCTGGCGATCTGCTCCTGTAATGATTATACCTAGAAAACTCTACTGGGATGGTTCTATTCTGTCACATGGAGTTGCTGTGAGTCAAAACTGAGTCAACAGCACCCAACAAAAACATTAAGACGGCTACTACATGGGACACCTGGACCTTAATTCTGCAGAAAAACTCTGGGAAATGGTATAAAATGCATGCTTCAGGATTACGCCACCTCAAAGCGAGGGCAAGGCAAGGGAGCTGGGGTGTTTACATGCCAACTCCCTATTGTCACAAGGCTGCTCCTGGGGCTCTTGATTCCCTAGCGCTTCCAGCCCGAGTTGTGAGCAGAGTGGCTTGTAGTTTTGGGGCAAACAAACAAATAAATAAATGTCTTAGGTAAAGAGATGCAAATTCCACAGTTGGCAGTCAGCTAGAACTTACTAGAAGTCTAAAGGACAGAAAGAAAAGGGACAAGAAGCACTGACAGCCTGTGCTGTGTTGCTGTACCCATGACGTCATTCTCTCCATCATCCAGTCATAGTCTAATCTCCGGGTTCCCCAGTAAGTTCCTGCTCCCTACACTCAATAGATTTCCTCTTCACACTTGTCGCTGGCTTCCTTGCTGCTTTTCACCATGGCTCAGCCTCTCCCTATCCAATCTCTTTGCTTACCTGTCTGAGGTGACCTGGCTGTCTCTTCCTTCATCCTCCTCCTCTTGTCCTTGACAACTGTGGGCACTTACAGGGTTGCTATGAGTCCAAATCCCCTCGACGGCGCTGGGTTTGGTTTGGTTATCAAAACTTCTCTTCTTTCCTGTACGAATTTTCTACATCCATGACTTAAAGTGTTGCCTTCATGTAAATGGAGCCTCAATTAATAATAATCTCTCAAATTCATGAAATGCTATCATCTGCACAAAAGCCCTTTCTCACTGGAGTTTTTTGACTCTGAGTCAAGTACTGTCTTCACTGTGGTTGCATCCAGCTGTAATTTCTCTCTGGAGACTATTTTCACAGCTCTGTTGCCTACTCAGTGTCTCAGCTCTTGTGTTCCACTGTGGTCTTCATTCAGCATGCTCAAAGATTGGTGTTTGACTCTTCTTCTGTAAATCAACCCTCAGCTCATGGAACATTGCTTTCATCTGTGGTTCCCAAAGAAGCTTTGCCTTCCTCGTTCCTATTATGCTGACTTAGTAGTGTCTTCCTGGAAAGCTTCTTCTCCTTTCCACCCTTTCCTAAGTGACACAAGTCCAATGACCATCGCTAGGACTCCGTGTTGTAACCTGCAGGGAAGGCATCGTTCTGCTCAGCTTTGGGGACAGCTAGAACCAATTTCTCCAATGTCACCAGTATTTTCTTTCTCTATTTCTAATCTCAGCCTCCTTCTCTCAGCCCACCTTCATCCATAGGGAAGGACCCGTCTTCACCAGCAGTTTCTCTCACATCTCATGCAAGAGGAACTCAAACTTTTCCCTAAGTTCCGTTTTTCTTTGCAAAAGTGAAAAAGAATTCTAATTGGCTAGAGCCGTTTTACTCTGTCCTGTAGGGTTGCCATGAGTCGGAATTGACTCGATGGCACTGGGTTTTGTTAGACTTAGGTTCCAAGCCTGTTTCAATGGCTAAGATACCAAATGTAATCCAAACAACAGCCATTAAATTGATTTAGACTCACGGCTAACCTACACCATAGAGTAGAACTGCCCCAAAGGATTTCCAAGGCTGTACATTTTTATGGAAGCAGACTGCCACATCTTTCTCCCACAGAGTGGCTGGTGGGTTTAAGCTGCCTGCCTTTTAGTTAGCAGCAGAACACTTTAACCAAAGCACCACCAAGGCTCTTATGGCCAAGGTGTAGGATGCTGTCATTGGCAGTCTCACCTAGACTGTATCCCAAAGGATTAGAACAGAGTGAGGAACATTTCCTCAAAGCAAGGGTGATGTGTTTCCAGAAGATTAAATGAAGACTACTGAGAAGAAAAGACAAGTTCTGTTATACAGTCCTACCCCTTTTTGAAGTCCCAGCTCTGGCGTGTATCCACCCATTTCTCATATTCCAGCTTGTGGACACTTCTCCTCCTCTGAATGGCTGTCATGCATCTTAAATGTGCTACTTATCTAATCTCTCATGTCCTTTACTGCATCTTCTGTTAGTAAAAGGAATGAATATGTTAATATTTTATTTATTTTTTTAACTGATCACATAGTTAGAGTGTTTTCTCCCCAGCTGGGCTGTTGGACTAGAGTCCCATGCCTTAATTTACTATTTTATCCTGTGAGACACCCAAACATGAGACTTGCCCAGACTTGGCTTCAAAATCATCTGTTTGATTGGCTTCCTACTGGGCTATCATCCATGCTGACCACATACCAACCTGGGAGGTCTGGTGGGGAAAAAGGCTGATGCTGAGTGTCAGGAGACCTGACTTCTTATTCTCACATGAGCCGTGAGAGGGTGGCCAAACCACAATTCTCTTTATTTCATGAATTTTCTTTCCATCTTGAAATAATGACAATAAAATGTGTCCTAACCCTCGGGATTGCTGTGAAAACAGACAGGAATGATAAAAAGAAAGCACTATATAAATGTAAGTTATATTTATTCACACTAATAATTCAAAGAGAAAACCCAGATGTTACCAATAAGGTATCAATTTCAGGTACAATTCTTGCTACCAAGTTTGCACTTATACAGTTGTTTCCTTTTCTAAATGACTCCATGTCATCTGCTGAAAACATGAACCAGTGGCTAAGCAACCTCTTTCAGTAATTGTTTTTTTTTTTTCTTTTTAAACTTCAACCTTTTATTTTTCCTTTTGCTTAAGGGCCTAGATTCTAATTCTCTTCATCATGTTGAAAATTCAGATTCATCCACTGCCTTGTATGTTGTCTGGAGGTTTTGAACTGCTGACCTTTTGCTTAGTAGATGTAGCACTTAACCACTACGCCACCAGGGTCTCCCTTAATTATCTAGAAATGCTATAACAGGAATGCAATGAGTGGGTGGCTTTCATGAACACAAATTTGTTCTCTCATAGTCTAGGCAGCTGGAAGTCGAAATTCAGGGTGTCAGCTCTAGGACAAAGCTTTCTCTCTGTCCTCTCTGGGGGTCGCTTCTTGTCATCAGTCTTTACTAGTTGAGGAGCTTCTCGGTGTAGAGAGGGACCCTGGTCTAAAGGACACACTATTTTGACTCTTGTTATGTGATGGCATGAGGTCCCCATGTGTTTCTACTTGGTTCTCTCTTTTTTTTAGTCTCTAAAGAAATTGACTTAAAAACACAGTCTTGTAGATTAAGTCCTGCTTCATTAGTGTATCTGCTACTAATCCTATCTCATTAACATCATAGAGGTAGAATTTACAACACACAGGAAAATTGCATCTGATGATAAAATGCTGGCCCATCACACAGTATTGGGAAGCACGGCCTTGGCAAGTTGACACACGTTTTTTAGAGGGATACAATTCCACTCCTAAAATGTGCACCAGACATAGTGTAAGGCATTGGGTCAAAATGGGCTAGTCCTTACTCTCAAGAAATATCTAGTCCAGTGGGAAAGACAGATGGTAAAAAGTCATTTATAATTACCTACAGTTATGCAGTTAACAATGATCTGACATTGTATGAGTCAGGGTAGGCTAATGCCTATAAGAAACAACCCCCAGTTTTCAGTACGTTAGCATAGTAAACTCATGCCAAGTGCAGTATGCCTATTCTTGGTGAAGTGGTTCTCCTCCAAAAAGTGATGCAAGGATTCAGGCTCCCTGTAGCTTGTGAGGTCACCATCTTCAGCTTGCAACCTCCAAGTTCACCAAGAAAGGGGAAGTTAGTGTGGGCAACGTGCACTGGGTACTTAGCCACCTCAGCCCAGAAGTGCCACATGTGACCTCTGCTTGTGTTTAATCTACCAGGTGTAGTCCCACAGAGCAATCTAGATTCTGGGCAGCTGCTTCCCACCCACAAATGCACTATGCAGGAGGAATGCGTGTCTTTGGTAGGCAGTTAGCCATCTCTGCCACACACAAACACACACCCATTACCATCGAGGCAATTCCAACTCATAGTGATCCTATAGAACAGAGTAGGACTGGCCCACAGAGTTCCCAAGGAGCACCTGGTTGTTTCAACTGCTTCCCTTTAGGTGAGTCGCCGTAGCACTTAACCATTATGCCACCAGTTTTTCCACCGCTGCCACCCAAAAAAAAAAAAAAAAATCCAGGGCCATCCAGTCGATTCTGACGCATAGCAATCTTGTTGGACAGAGAAGATCTGCTCCATAAGAGTCCCCAAAGAATGCCTGGTAGATTCAAACTGCCAACGTTTTGGTTAGCAGACATAGCACTTAACCAGGTTTTCCAATAGGTAGGTACAATTTTATAAAGGATGAAATTAAGGAACTTACTCAAAGTCTCACAGCCAGTATTTGATGAAACCAGATTTGCACCCAGCTTTGTTTGAACCAAAGCTCCTGTTCCAGTCACTTTCTTGTTCTGACTGTGGCCCTAGACTGCAGTATGATCCTCGTGTATGCCATCTGCCTATTGAGCCCATTTTGTCCAGTTTGGACTAGTTTGGAAAATTGGTGTTGCTGCTCTCTTAACTTTGTAGCTTGGCTTTCTTTGACTATGACCTTGCTAACCAAACCGGCTGACTGCCCTTGAGTCTATTTTGACTCGTGAAGACCCAGTTTATAGGATGGGCTAGAACTGCCTCATAGAGGTTCCAAGATAGTGAATCTTTCCGGAAGCAATCTGCCACATCCTTCTCCCATGGGTTTGAATCACTGACCTTGCAGTGTGCATCTGAGTGCTTTAACCACTGAGCTGCCGGGGCTCCTTGAAGTCTTGCTAGCATAATGAAATTCTCTTCTTCCCCAAATGAATTCATAGCACCAAGGAAAGTTTCCATCTTTGTGAAATGGAAAATGAATGAACAGGATTCAGTCTTCCACAGCTGCTGTTTGGATGGGAGAGCAGCAATTTGGATATACAACTTCACACACCTTTAATTACACAGTAGTTACCTTATTTTATAGTTCCAACTCCCACAGGCTAGTAAATGATCAGTATTAAATAAAAGACAGGGCTCTAGGAGTTTGGATATAGGAGATGACATTGGGTTTAGTGCAGAACTGATGAATTTTGTGAGAAGAAATATCTACACTGGCTTACAAACCGAAGTAATAGCACAAATATGAGGCCTGACAATTAAGTCTATGAATTTAGTTGTTCTATGTGCTACATAGCTCATTACTAAGTGTCACTATGGTCACCTTCAAACTACTCCTTTTGGGAAGCTATTCACCAGTGCCAGCACCTGGTCTACCCTTCAAAGCAATTTTGGAACTCTTTCTGGAATGGCCAGTGTATACCATGGCATGGTGCCCCATTCACAAACTTAATTGTATAGTTATCTGTGAGGGAGTTTTTAGCCAGTAAACAAGTAACTGTATTCAAACACCCTCCCTGCTCTCCTGATCGGGCCCACAATGACTTGTTTCTTTATCCAAAGATAAAGGAAATATTGAAAGGAAGACATTTGGATGACACTGAGGACATCAAGGTAATGTGACAACAGCTCTGATGGCCATTCCATAAAAAGAGTTCCAAAATTGCTTTGAAGGGTGGTGCTTTGAAGGGTGGACTAGGTGCTGGCGTTGGTGCATAGCTTCCCAAGGGGAGTACTTCCAAGGTGACGTGGTGATGTTCAGCAATGAGGTATGTAGCACTTTTTCTAGGATGAGTTCATGAACTTAATTGTGAGACCTCACATGTACAAGTCTCCTGACCTTTGATTTTTGAATGAGGCAAACAGCCTCACGCGGATGTACGAGACAACCCCTTCAAAAACACCTGATCACACTGAATTTCAATTACTATGCCCATGTAACAAATTACCTTAAAACTTATTAGCTAAGATAACCATTTATTATGTTAATAGATTCTATGAGTGAGGAATGTTAGCAGGCACAGCAGGGCTATCTTGTATTTGCTTCCCAATTTCTGGGGCCTCAGTTGGAAAACTCAGTGACTGAGAGTTGGAATTGTCTGAAGACTTCTTCACTCCTAAGCCTGATGGCTACTGGCTGGAGGCCTCAGTTTCTCTCCATGTGGCCCTCCCCGTATCACCTTTCTGTGTAGGCTAGTATGGGCTTCCTTATAGCGTGGTAGCTGAGTTCCAAAAGTCAGCTTCTTGATAGAGAGAGTGGCAGCTAGGCCAAGGCTGTATTGTCTTTTTTAATCTAGCCTCTGAAATCATGTTAACATTGCTTCTACCACATTTTATTCGTTGAATTAATCACAAAGTCTTGTCTAGGTTCAAAGGGAGGAGAAATTGATCCTGTCTCTTGATAGAGAACAGCAAAGTTTTGGAAAAATGAATGAGACTGGAAATATATTGCTGGTGCCAGTTTTAGAAAGTATAACCTGCCACACTGCTTTTATGCTGATTCTTAAATCTGAGTAAATATTCGCTATCATCTCTTTGGAAACTCTGGTGGCGTAGTGGTTAAATGTACATCCACTAATCAAAAGTTCAACAGTTCAAATCTGCCAGGCACTCCTTGGAAACTCTGTGGAGCAGTTCCACGCTGACCTATATGGTCACCGTGAGTTGGAACTGACTCAGCGGCAGTCGGTTTGGTTTGGTTTTATCATCTACTTGGTGACCACATGCCAGATGCCTTATCTTCATTAAAACTCATTCTGACCCCAACTCTGTAAAGCCGGTCCTGTTAGCCCTTTCATGGTTTGGGAAACTGAGGCCCCTGAAGTTAACTGACTTACCCAAAGATGCAGAGCTAGCAAACAGGGGTGTCAAATCACAAAGCAAAGACTGGCTGACTTCAAACCCTGTACTCTTTCCCATCCAGTTCCTCTATGATTTCTAGTAGGGTTGATTCATTTCTTGGACCAAAGTCAAGTTTGTCAGGGGAAGGCTGGGGTGGTGATGATGGCATAAAGGGAAGGTCAGGCATGTGAATTATGGTAGTTTCAATGAAGATTTCTAATAATTTCCACTCTCTAGAATCGACATATCCTTAAAGCCCATCAAGTCAAGGCAGTGTAATTTAAAACCTACATTTGTTTCCAAACAGGTGTAATATATTGCCTTTGATTCTCTGGTATGGATAAAACATTACTCAAAGACCACAGGGAGAGTGTAAGGTTAGCAGATAATGAAATCTGCCCTCTTTCAGGTTTGCTGATGAGAATTCCTGGTGACACTTCCCTGGAGTGGTCATCAGGCTATTAAGAGTTGTGCTAATGTGAGTTCTTCTTCAACCAAAAATCATATGGCCACAAAGAAATTATAATTGTGCCAGGACAACAGGCACAAAGGGGTTCTGTCTTGGACACATGGAGTTGAATGATTGTTATAACCTGTTGCCATTGAGTCAATTTCAAGTCGCAGCAACCCTGCAGGACAGAGTAGAACTGCACTATGGGATTTCCAATGCTGTAATCTTCATAGAAGCAGACTGCCACATCCTTCTCCCTAGAAGCGGCTGGTAGATTCAATTGAGACCATAACCTTTTAGTTAGAAAGTGGAGTGCTTAACCACCGCCTCACCAGAGCTCCTTATAGCTACTACCAACTCCCAAACTAACCTCCTGTTTGAGTCCTGATTAGAGTGGAGGCTCAGGAGGGCAGAGACTGCTGTCAGCTTTGTCCATTGGATGATGCTAAGTGCCTAGAACAGTTTCTGTAACAGTAGGGGCTTCATGGATAATTGGTAAATGAGTAAACCCAACCAGCACCTTCCCAGATATCTGAGAGTCCTGGGGCCCTGCTAGCAAGTTCCCTGTTGTGGCTATACCACAGACAAGGACCCACTAAATGGAATCTCAACCCCCTTTTACAAATGGGAATTTGGTTTGCTCAAGGGCATTCGGTCAGTGAGGGGTCTGGCAGACAGCTTCTTGGTGGGGGAGAGGAAAATATTAAATGTGAACATTCCAGCCCCTCCAGCACTGTTTATCATAGAGCTGGACTCTGTGTACACAGGAAATCTAGGTTATTGATCCTTTACCATCCCATTTCTCAGGGGAGCAAACTGAGGCTCTCAGTGGTGTCATGACATCCCTCACAATTAGTAAGGGGCAAAGTCCCCACTGGGCTGTCGAGGCTGGGACACTCACCTTCAGAAAAGGTGCTCGAGGACTTGCTGGGTGGCAGCATAGCTTCTGTAAGTTCCCAGGAATATTTTAATGAAGGTCAAGTCACTCTTTAGGTAGGCGGGTATCAGATGCTATGTCACCTTCTCCAGCGAGCCTGCCTTGATGGCTTTCTTTACCCAGGCCTCATCCTGGTCCTGGAGTGACCTAGAGACACACCGGGGTGGTGGCCCAGGGGAGGAACATATTGTCAGAGGTGGCCCCGTGGTCCACCAGGAGGATTGTGGACAGAAGCTCTGTCCTTGCCCTCCCCTGCCCTCAGTGACCTGTGGCAGGGGGTGGGACACAAGTGCCTCCAGCAGAAAGCAGGATTCAAGTGCTTTCAAAGCAGCACTGGAGGTGTGGGGTGGCTGAAACATCAGGAGCTAAAGTCATTCTGTTAACTAAGTAAACCGTGGTGTCTCCCTGTGACAACAGCAGAATCCCAGCGAGTCCTCACAGAACACTCTTTTCTACAGATGAGAAAACAGAAGCTTGGCAATGTTCAGTGTGTGGTTGAATTCCCCTGGTTGGCACACAGAACCATCTGACACTAAGGGTCCGTGATGTCCCCTGTGTACCATGTGAGGGCTGCTGTGCTCCTGGCTCAGAGGGCAAGGTCTGGTGCAAGCTACCTCCCTCCCAGCCGGGGACAGTGCCCAGAGCAAATACACACCCATGAGGTCCCCTCTGACTGAGAAGCAAGATAATGGATTTTTCTTTCTGTCCATTAAAGAAGGTTTCGAGACCCTGAAGTTGTGGAGCACCCAGATCCAGCCAAGGGTGACAGCCTGGGAATCCAGGAGTGGGACAGACTCCCACAAGATTCAGGATCCAAAGAAACTCCTCAGAAAAACTGAATCTGAATGTCAGTATAGGACTAAGAGGGGGTTCAGCTTCTCAGGGTCAACATGCACCTCAAGGCCACCCTGACAACAGATTGGCAAAATGGAAAAGAACCCAACACCTGGAACTAGCTCACTGCAGGGATGCTGCCGGTGTCACAGACCACTGGGCCTGTCACTGCAGCAGCTGTTTTGGGAAGGAGTCTGGCTCTAGGATCCAAACCTGAAATGCACACATCTTCCCCGCTGGTCTGCCACTGGCAGGAGTCTGTCCTGTTGGTCAGTGAATGAGGTCACATGTAAGGTCCCTGCAGCCCTGCTGAAAGGGCAGCAGAAGGAATGAGTCCAGGGGCAGTAGCAGTGAGAGGCTGTCACTCTGGGATCTGGCCTTTCTTCTGGAACACTCTGCAGCCTCGTAAGGATATAGCCTCTGAACTGGAGGGGTCACATGATATGTTCCCTGAGATTGCAAGGGGCAGGAAAAGTGTGCCATGGTTTGAGGCCCACACGTTAGGGTAAAAGAACCTGCCAAGTGTGACAGTGTGTAAGGCTGGGGGAAGGTGTGGGTGGACAGGCCAGCTGACTGCTACCAGGGACCCTGGGGTTAGAAATCAAACAGTAAATAGAGCAAAATGCAGAAAGACACATGGGCTGATGGGAAGTAAAAACAGTATAAAAAACTTGTTTCTAATAGGCCTGTAAATACACAAAAAGTGACTTTGTAGCCAGCTAGGGCAGGAAAGACAGTGGGAGGAAGAAGGAAGAGTGGTGGCCGATTCCTTTGGGATGAGACTGGGGGCCCTTGACAGGGAAGTCTTGGGAGGGAGCTGGGGGCCCCCAGGGCAGTGTCTGGGCCCCAGGGCCCCTCTGGTCATCTTATATTTCTGGGTGGAGGTCTGCTTCCCTGACACTCACCCAGATCCTGTGCCAGCCCTTCTTGGCCTCTTTCTTCAAGTAGACTGAGTACCTGATGTCATCCTCCTTCTCCTCAGGAATCTCCTGTGCGAAATTCTACAGGGACAGTGCTGGCAGCAGCTGGGGAGGCATCCAGAGCCCCTCCGAACTACCTCCTTCCCTCGCAGCCCCTTTTGGTCCCTATGCCCCTTGGTTCTCCAAGGAGCTTTCATTTCCCGGGGTATACCACGTCCTGAGCAGTCAGCCTTGAGGCTGCACCATCCAGCCCTGTTTAAGGCCACAGATGGAAAGTCAACCTGAGCACAGCAGCAGGTTCTAGAAGAAGCTGGGCTGGCACAGGGCCAGCAGAGGCTCAGGCAATGCCAACAGCTCAGATTGCGCAGTGACTGCCCTGCTCAGGGGGAGCTGGATCCCCAGTCAGGGGAAGCTGGATCCCCAGTCAGGGGGAGCTGGATCTTAGAGAAGACTGTGTGAGGGTGCCAGCTCAGCCTGGGCCCCAACCCCTGACCTTAAAGCTGTGGTCTCGGCTGCACTCTGGGTAGACTAAGGTCCCAGACTTCTGTGTGATCCAGGGGAGTCAGGGCAGGGATGTGAAGGTGGTCTTTGCCACCCCAGCGTCCAGGCTCCATGGCACCCAGTCTGATGGTCTAGGCCCACCTACCATGGCATTCCAGGTCAGACTCAGCCCCAAGAGCCCAGCAGTGGTGAGGGGCCCTGGAGATGGGGCTTGGGCCTCACCCTCAATGAGCACTAGTCTTGGAGCAGAAGCACCGGTTCCACCTTCTTCCTCAATAGTTTTCCCCTCCCAAATCTCTCCAGATCACACCCCCTCCTTCCCTGATCCCCACCCACCTCTCCAAAATAGACCTTGCTTCATCCAACCGCTGTTTACTTCGTCACTTCTATCCTCATTGCCCCCTACCCATAACAGTGGACCCCAAAAGAACAAGGGCTGGCTTGTCCTGGGGGCTGGTATAAGTTGGGAGAGGGGTGTGAGGCTACCTAGGTGGGGTCACAGTGGTGACTGACCTCAGCTGGCAGCCCTAGGACACCTTGTTACCTTCAGCTTCTTTTGGGTAAATGACAGGAACCTTCTGGGTTGGGGGATAAGCCTGTGTCTCAGCCTTCTTGAAAGAGCTGATACAAGTGAAAATGGGAGACAACAGAAATATATGTTCCTAGCTCAGGTGTCTCCATTCAAGTGAGCTGCTAGGGAGTTGTAGCTGGAATCTGAGTGCCTGGTTACCAGGGTTCCAAGTTATACGTGCTCTGCTATCAATGATGTGAGAGAGGTCATGTCCTGGGTCCCCTGACCTGAGGCTGACAAGAATTTCCTGAAGTACCTTCTGGGCTGCTGACTGCTCACCTCTTTCCATGTCATCTCTGTTACTCTGTACGCAGTGACAGCAACACAGCCCTCACCCCTGAGAACCTCAGGAAGACCTGGGTACAGCAGCCAGGGCCCCCAGCTTTGAGCAGACGGTGCTGAGTTCAGACACAGCTAATCCTTCTTAACTAATTTGGAGACCTAGACAAGTTGATGTGCTTCTCAGAGCCTCCCCAGTACCTGCACCCACACAGTGGGGATCATTCCAGTATCTTCTGCCTAGGGAGGTGAGCAGGTGCAGGTGGGGTAACACCTACGGAATTCCTGGGCTGATGTTCCATCTAGTTCATCAGTGATGGGTTATCCAACAGGCAAGGTAATCACAGGGCTTACCTGCTTACCAGATCACCTGTGGTAAACATAGCCACACGAATTTTTACGGTATCAAAGATGCTACTTCTAGGTATGGCTGGCATCTTCTCTCTCCCAAACCCACAGCATCTTCCTACAGACTCAAAACCACTTTTCAAATTCACAATCCCTGATAGGAGCAAGTTTGCTTGTTATTATTTACTAATGTAGAATGAACAGTGTCACCTGGGTTTCACCACATCAAAGATGAAGTGTTCACCACACTTACCTTGCCTGTTGGATAATCTATACCCCTACAGCTAAAACAGAATTTCTGGTGGCCTAGTGGTTATGTGCTACAGCTGCTCACCCAAAGGTAAGCAGTTCAAGTCAACCATACCCTCCTTGGAAACTCTGTGGGGCAGTTCTCCTCTGTCTTACAGGGTCACTGTGAGTCAGAATCAAATTGACAGCAGTGTGTTTGGGTTTTTGGTGGATAGCTAAAGCACAGACTAAGAGATGGAAGAAGATCAAGCAGGGGTGGGAAGCAGCATGGAGTACAACTTAAAACACAGATTCTGGTGGGTAGTCATTTCCTCTCTTGGCCTGAACATACTAACACCGTTTACATGTTATATTTTATTAGTGAAGAAAAGAAAAGTTTTTCATGAACACTTGCAAGAAAGAAATACTTTTAATTCAGCCACTCTTTCAGTCAGATCCTGGGTTTGATTTTAGACAACGTCAGCTCTGCTGCTACACGAAATAGGCTTTCTTTCAAGGGACAAGTAGAAACTTGGAGGTCATTTCTATGGTGTTTGACCTTTGACTGTGAACTCTTTCTTTTACCAGTTTGTCCATCAAAAGTAGGACCAATCAACCAGCTTCCTTATATAGCTACCTAGAACCTTGACTTTCATGGATGCCTATTTTACTGGTGGTGATATTTTGCATATTTGAATTGCCACGTCATGTCATGGATTAGCAGTGCTCTGTACTGCTGGAAGCAGATTCATCAATGTCTTTGAGACTAACTAGACTTCAGAACTGGTTGAGAAAAATCCATCCTTCCAAATTTGTTTGTCTAGAACCACTCTTGGTACCATCTTAGGTTGGGTTTTGTGGAAAAGCAAAACCAGTAAAGTATATAAATATAAATGTACAGAGAGAGATTTACATCAAGAAAATGGCTCACACAATTGTAAAGGCTGGAATGTCCCTAGTCCTTAGGTCAGGAAAGAGGCTCCTTCTGAGTCACATAGCCAGAGGGGCTGGTGAACCCAGCATCCACAGGCAGGAGTGATATTTCTAGTGCTCCAGTGGCATGAGTCATTTCAAGATAGTTCTCGTAAAGTAAAAGGTAATTGAAAGAATGTGAGAAATAAATTGCTTGCCAAAATAAATAATGATAATAGTAATAATATATATATATATGTCTTTTTTTAAAAAAAGAAGAAGTTGATGTATATGGTCCCTCCTACAGCTAAAAAGGTGGTATAACACCTGTGAGGCCTAGGACTTGGGAAGCACCAGATCTCTCATATTTATCAAGTGACTTGGAAAGCTGCTAGTTTTGACTGAGGCCCCGAAGAAGAGAAGGCCTTGCAACAGGTTCAGGCCGATGTGCTTGCTACTCTGCCACTTGGACTGTGTCATCTGTCAGATACATTGGTGCTGCAAGTGTCGGAGGCAGATAGAGATGGTGTCCAGAGTCTTTGGCAGGCTCCTGTTGGTGAATCACAATGCAGATCCTTAGGATTTTGGAGCAAAGCCCACCATCCTCCACAGATAACTGTTTTCCTGTCGCTTAGTTTCTTACTGGGGCCTTGGCAGAGACTACACACTTACCCCTGGGTCACCAAATCACCGTGTGGCCTGAGCTACACATCATGAATCAGGTGTTGTGTGACACACAGAGCCATCAAGCCAGTTGTGCACAGCAGCACTCCATCATGAAATGGAAATAGTATATGACAATTATTAATAGAGTACATCTTGTATGCTGGGAGCTTGCTGTATCTAGGGATACTACTGGCCATAAAAAATACACCTTTATTAAAACTCCACTCCAAACCCACCTCCTTCAAGTTGATTCCAACTCATAATGATGCTGCGGGGTCGAGTAGAACTGCTCCATAGAGTTTCCAAGGAGCACCTGGTGGATTTGAACTGCAAACCGTAAGCTTAGCAGATCCAGCATGTAACCACTGAGTCAGTATTATCCCTATCCACCCTACAGATAGGAAACCTTCTCTGTCCTATGGAGTTGCCTTGAGTCCAAATCAACTCAACATCATTGGGTTTGGTTTGGGTTCACAGATAGGAAAACTGAGAAACAGAGAGGTGGTATTGCAGGGAAGGAGGTAATTCTATTACTTGCTTTCATGGAGCTTGTATTCTAGTATTGAAAATGGTCATTTACAATTAATTACAGTTATTTAATTAATTTCCAACTCATAGCCACCCTGTGTGTGAGTAGAACTGCCCCATGGGATTTTCCTGGGCTGTAATCTTAACAGCCACGCATTGCCAGCTAGTTTGGCAAGTGCAGCCATTGGTGGGTTGCCCTGATGACCTTTTGGTTAGCAGATAAAGTACTAGCAGTTTGCCAAAGCACAAGGAAAAGATGTGAAAGAGACTGGGAAATGGCAATAGCAACTAGAGACAACTCTTTGAGATGTTTTGCTTTGCAAAGCCCCGAGACAGGTCCTGGGTCAGAGGAGGAAGCAGAGGCCTGCAGGGTGCAGTGCTGTGGGAGGCGCTGACTCAGGCTGCCTGGGTGCCGCCATTGCTTCTGCCTGCTCCTGGCCTTGCCCAGAGATAGAGGGTAGTGAGATTAAAGAAAGACTTTTCGTTTGAAACGGGAGATTCTGAGTACATGTGTAGGCCCTTGGGGTCACCTGAGGAGTTCAAGAGAAGAGATAATTGTAATGGTGAAACACTGAGGAAGTGAAAGGGAGGCTTTACATGGGAGCAGGGACACTTCAGGCAGGGAACTGGTGTACAGATGCTGGTAAATTAGGAGATTTGGTGCTGGGAACATGGGATTGTTTTCTGATTGCTTCTATTTTCTTGGTGAAATATCAGACAAGGTACTCAAATTGAGTCATGCAAGAAGAGGTGTGGGCAGTTGAAGGAGAGAAAAGGAAGTCAGCATTAGTTGTGGAACAGAGGCACAGTAGTGTCACTAGAAGTTGCAGGAGGTATGGATGCTGTCGGAGAGCGTGACACTAAAATGACCAGCTATGACATTTTTTGTGTAGTGTTTCAGCAGAAATTGATTATTTTTTAATAAAAATATCCCTCTTGTTGACTATGTTGTTGCTAGGTGACATAGAGTTGTTTCTGACTCGTAGAGACTGTGTACAAGTGAATGCAACACTGCTCGGTCCTGTGCCATCCTCAAAATTGGTGCCATCTCTGAGGCCATTGTTGCAGTCCCTGTGTCAGTCCGTCTTGTCCAAGGTCTGCCTTTTTTTCAATGACCCTCTACTAAGCATGCCGTCCTTCTCCAGGGAATGATTCCTCCTGATAGCATGTCCAAAGCATGTGAAATGAAGTCTTAGCATCTCCATTTGTAAGGAACACCTTTCTGCATAAGTTGAGATGATAATTTGATTTTTTTCTGCTGTTCCATTTATGTGGTGGATTATGTGGATTAATTTCCTAATGTTGAACCATGCTGGTGCAGCAGGTATGAGTCCCACTTGATTGTGGCATATTTTTCTTAAATATATGCTACTGTATTCTCTTGGCTAGAATTTTGTTGAGAAGGTTTGCATCTATGTTCATTGGAGAGATTGGCCTCTAGTTTTGTTGTTTTTGTGGCCTCTTTGCTTGGATTTGGTGTCAGGGTTGTGTTGGCTTATAGAATGAATACAAGAATATTCTTTCTTTTTCTATGCTCTGAAATATTTTCATTGGTACTGATATGAGCTCTTCTTTGGAGGTTTATTGGAATTCTCCAGTGAAGTTGTGTGGTCAAGGTTTTTTGTTTTGTTTTGTTTTGTTTTTTGATTATCTGTTGAATCTCTTGTTATAAGTCTGTTTAGATATTTTTGTATCTCAGTTTGTGTTATTTTAGGTAGATAATGTGTGTCATGGGTTGAACTGTGTCTCCCCAAAAACTGTGTGTAACCATTCGGCTGGGCCACCATTCGTAATATTTTATGATTTTCTTATGCTATAAATCCTAATCTCTGTGGCTAATAGATAGGATGAATATGTTAAAAGGAGATTAGGATGGAACTTGGCTTTTGGCTTGTAACACCCTTGTTAAGGAAGTTTTCCTGGAGTGTGGCTTGCACCATCTTTCATCCTACAAGAGATAAAAGGAAAGGGAAGTAAGCAGAAAGTGGGAACCTCACACCATCAAGAAAGCAGGACTAGGAGAAGAGCATGTCCTTCAGACCTGAGCTTCCTGTGCCAAGATGCTTCCTGACCAAAGACTGGTGCAACATAAGGACTTCCCTCCAGAGCTCACAAAGGGAAAGCCTTCCTCTGGAGCAGACATCCCAAACTTGGACTTGTGCCTACTGGATGGTGTAAGAATAAACTTCTTTGTTAAAGACATTCACTTTGTGTTATTTCTGTTCGAGAAGTACCAGACGACTGAGACAATGTGTTTCTAGAAATTTGTCCGTTTTGTCTAGGTTCTCAGATTTATTGGAGTACAGTTTTTCATAGTATTCTGTTATGATTCTTTTTATTTCAGTTGGGTCTGTTATATTGTCCCCCATCTCATTTTTTATGCTAGTTATTAGTGTCCTCTCCTGTTTTTCTTTGGTCAATTTGGCCAAGTTTTGTTAATTTGGTTTATCTTTTCTGAGAACCAACTTTTGGTCTTCTTAACTCTTTTAGTTGTTTTGCTCTTCTCTATTTATTTCTGCTCTTGGAAACTCTGAGGCCTAGTGATTAAGTGCTAT
This sequence comes from Heterohyrax brucei, assembly GCA_028571685.1. Lineage (NCBI taxonomy): Eukaryota > Metazoa > Chordata > Mammalia > Hyracoidea > Procaviidae > Heterohyrax > Heterohyrax brucei. Next base: position 23,977,038 of record CM053149.1, on the reverse strand, counting down.
GGCTGCTAACCAAGAAAGTTGGGAGTTTGAATCTGCCAGGTGCTCCTTGGAAAGTCTACGGGGCAGTTCTACTCTGTACTGTGGGGTTATTATGAGTTGAAATTGACTTGACCGCAATGGGTTTGGTTTTTTGGTTTAGTCTTTATTATTTCCTTTTTTTTGGGTGGCTGTGGGTTCCTTTTGCTGTTCTTTTTTCTCTTTGATTTTGGCTTGTTCTTCCATTTTGATGTGTGTGTTTATTGCTATTAATTGACCTCTTAGCGTTAGCTTTGCTGTTTCCCAAAGGATATCACATGATGTGATTTCATTTTCATTTCATTCTTGGAATTTTCTATTCCTTCTTTGATGTCCTCTATTACTAAGTTGTTTTTCATCATGGTTTATTCAGATTCCATGTATTTGATTTTTCTCCCCTTGGTCTTGTTGTTATTAGTTTCTACCTTTATGGCACTGTGATCAGAAAGAATGCTTGGTATTATTTTGATGTTTTTGGATTTTAGTGAGAGTCTTTGTGGTCTAAAATGTGGTCTACTCTGGAGAATGTTCCACATGCATTAGGAAAGAATGTAGACTTAGCTGCTGTTAGGTGCAGTATTCTGTGCATGTCTGTGAGATCAAGTTGGGATTTTGGCTTTTAGATCCTTTGTGTCCTTGCTGAGTTTCTTTCCAGTTGTTCTGTCCTTTCCCAGCAGTGGTGTGTTGAAGTCTCCTGCTGTTATTGTGAAACTGTGTATTTCTCTTTTCAGTACCGTTAGAGTTTGTTTTACGTTTTTGGTGCCCTGTAATTGGGTGTGTAGATGTTTATTAAAGTTATATCTTCTTGATGGATTGTTCCTTTAATCAACATATTATGTACTACTTTGTCTTTTTCGATGAATTTTGCCTTAGATTCTATTTTACCTGAGATTAATATAGCTTCTTCTGCCCTTTCTTGATTATTGTCTGCTCAACATATTTTTTACACTCTATGATTTTTAGTATATATATGTCTTTGTGACTAAGTTATGTCTCTTGTAGACAACGTATTGATAGGTCACGCTTTTTTTATCAGTTCTGTCACTATCTCCTTACAGGTGCCTTTAAGGTGCATTTAACCCATTTGCATGAATAGTGTGAGTTATTGCTGTCATATTGTTGTACCTTTTTTTTGTGGTGTGACAGTTTCTTTGTTCCTCTGTCCTATTTATTCCCCCCTTTGTTGTTTTGACATTGTCATCATTTATAGATTGACAGATTTATAGCCCTTTCTCAAGGCTTTTAGATTTGTTTTACTGTTGAGAGTTCTTTACCTAGGTTGTTATCTGGCTGATGCTGTCCTGTGTCCTAAACTCTAATTGCTATCTAACGTTTTTGGTTCTCTAACTGAAGGATTGCCTTTAATGTTTCTTATAAATTTGATTTGTTGTTTATGAACTCCCTCAATTTGTTTCTCTAGAAATTTCCTCATTTTGCCATTGTATTTGAGAGTTTTGCATGATATATTATTCCTAATTGGTCTTTTGTTTCTTTCAAGGTTTCATATATGTCATCTCCGTGTCTTCTTGCCTGCATAGCTTGTGCTGAATAATCAGAGTTTAGTCTTATTGTTTACCCTTTGTAAGTAACTTTTTATTTTTCTCAAGTTGCTGTAAGGATTCTTTGTGTTTGACTTTGGTAAGTGGGATTATGATATATCTTTATTTCCTTTTGAGCTGTATTCTCTGTGGGGTTTGTCATGCTTCTTGGATGGTCAGCTTTCCGTCTTTCATGATATTTGGGATGTTTTCTGCTAGAAAATCTTCAAGAGTCTTTTATGTATTTTCCATTTTGATTGTGTCCCACATAATTCTTCAGTTTTCTTCATTCTTGTCTTTAACTTTCCCTCGAAGTGGTGGCCATGGATTTGTCTGATTCTGTCTTCCATTGTTTCAAATGTATTCCTAAAATCTATTCAGTGTCCAGTTTTGTGATTTTGTTATTTATCTTTTGGATTCATAGTTGCTCCTTTTGTATGATTTCTAATTATGTATTTTGATGTTTTTTCTTGTATTGTTTTCCTGGATTCTTCTATTGCTTTGTTTGTTTCTATTGCTTTGCATTTTCCTTGATTTTGGCTATGTTTTTGTTTTTTCTTTGTTTTCTATCATTTTGACTATTTTTCCCTAGGTTTTGTATTTTCCTTGATCTCTTTCCTAATCTCTTAGAAGCCCTAAATGTTAGTCATTTGAATTTCATATTAGGCAGTTCAGCTGCCTTTTTTTCTACAAGAATGTCATTTGAGTCTTTATTTTGGTAACTTGCTGGAGCCAACTTGTCCTGCTTCTTTTTAAATGTGTTTTGATATTATCTGCTGTCTTTGAGGAATTAAGGTAGTGTTTTCTTTGTTTATTAATTGTGGGTTCATATATTTTGCCCTGCTTCTTTTTTTTCATTTTGATATGTTAGAGAAGGTGTACCAGGTATGTGTTGTTGCTTACTGCTCAGTAGGCATGATAGCTCTCACCACTTTGTCTGGGTACATAGGACAGCTGCTGACAGGGCAAGCCAGCTTCATCTTACATTAGTTTGGAGAAGTAGCTGACAGTGGGCTGAGTAGACACTGCCTTACTCCTGATTTTGGCCTAGTGGTGTGGAAAACTTCCTAGCCCTTTATTAAATAGGTGGAGCCATTGAATGGGGAGTGGTGTGGGCTGGCTTCCCATTTTTAAGCAGCTGATTAAGTGGTGGGGGGGAGGGGCAGCGCAGACTTGGGGTGGTGCTGACCTTGAGCCTGAGAGTCCTAGCCATGGCAGCACTGCAAAGGCTGTCAGAAAAGGGGGGTGAAGGGCTGTGGGGAGAAGAAAGAAAGGAAAAGAGAGAAAAAGAAAATACAGAAAAGGTTATCAGCAGAGGAGAGTGGAGCAAACCTGGGGTCTGGCAGGAAGGTGGAGGAGGTTGTGTATGGGGCCAGGTGGGAGGCAGAAAGTTGGTGCACCACTGACTATCTAGCCATGGTAATGTGGTGTTGCCCAAGGGGAAGGGGCAAAGATAGCATACAGGACTGTAGGAGGGAGAAAGAAAGAAAGGGAAGAAAGAGGGGGAAGGGAGAAATAGCACAGTGCGAGCCAATAGATGGGCAGGGTGGACTCAGGGTGGCAGCAGACCAGTGACTCTCTGGCCACAGCAATGTGGCATGGTCTGGTGGGACGGTTGAAGAGGTAGCATATCAGGCCAGGTTGGGGGGAGAAAGAAAAGGAAGAGAAAAATTGGTGTGGTAAGAGCTGGCAGCTGGGGGCCGGTGGTGGCAGATGAGGGCCAGTGAGACCTGTGGTGACAGTGAACTGATAGCTCTCTTCCTGCAGCAACATGGTGAGACCTGGCAGTAAGGGGTAGAGGTGGCGTACAGGGCAGAAGGGTAAGGGGTGGAAAAGCATGTTTTTCATCCTCTGCCTCTTGTTGGGAGCTCTGTGAAGTTGCTTTAGCACAGCCCCTGCCGGAGGTTGTTGTTGGCCGTGCTCCAGAATGGTGATGCTGTGTTGTGCCAGGTGGCAGGGCACCTCCACTGTGTATCTGTCCTTGTTCTCTATTCTTCTGTAACTCCTTCTTCCATTCAGTGTTTGATCTCGCTCTTTATTCCTTCATTTGATGCTTAGGGTTCCAGGACTGATGTTTGTGTCTACTTAGATTCTTAGGTTTTTGCTGCAGAGGGACAGTGTGACGCGTCTGTCTAGGGGTGTCATGTTGGCTGCCCCTCCTGCTAAGCTACTGTTTGAACCTTCTACTGTGCTCTGGTCAGAGTTGTCATTCTTACCCTGTTACAATGACTCTTCAAATCACATGGTTTAGTCTGCATGCACTATGACTGTGCACTTTGTGGCTTGTGTTTTTATAGTCACTGATTTTGTCAAATTTTCTGGTATTTTAAATACAATATTTTGGTAGTTAGCACGGACCGGGGTGAGTAACACCAACACTAGCAACGAGCCTGGCTGACAGTGTGGCTGGCTTTCCAGTTGTCTTTAGTTTCTTATTGCTGCCATAACAAGAGTACCACAAGTCGGTGGTTTTAACAAACATTATTTTATCTTCTCACAGTTTAGAAGATTCAAGGTTTGAATTCAGGACATCGGTTCTAGGGAAAGGCCTTTTCTCTCTATGTGTCCTGGAGGAAAATCTTTGTCTCTTTCCAGCTTCTGTTTCTTGGTTCCTGGTGATATTTCTGTGATGAATTTTTCTCCCCTCTCTTTGTGCTTTCTTCTCTGTGTCTAATTGCACTCTTTATATCTCAGGGGTAATTGGGTTAAGACATATTATACACTGATATGATTCTTACTATTAGCAGAACAAAGAAAGTGGTAGTCCAAAATGGAACTTTATCCCCAAGTATAAGAGCAAGGATTTACAACAAGTGTTTTGGGAGTAGAAAATTCAACCCATAACACTAGGCAAGGTCTGCTTGAGATCTGTGGTCATAATGAATTTAAAATGAGGCCAGTGGCATTGCTGTGTTTTTCTCTAGCAGAGTTCCGTTATGTAGGGTAAGACACGAAGTGAGTAGGTGGTTAAATTTAATCTGAGTGGGGTTTAACCACGTAGACACATTGGAGGGAGACAGAGTAAGGGACGTGAAGGAGGGTGCCAAGCAGTGAGTGTGGTGGTGGATCAAGGAATGTAAGACCAAAAAAACCCCACAGCCATCAAGTCAGGTCTGATTTCTAATGACCCTAGAGGTCAGAACAGAACTGGCCTGTAGTGTTTCCAAGGAGCGCCTGGCGGATTTGAACTGCTGACCTTTTGGTTAGCAGCCATAGCACTTAACCCACTACACCAACGGGGTTTCCAAGAGTAGAACCCCCCGGTAGAGTTTTCAAGGACCATCTGGTAGATTTGAACTGCTGCTCTTTCAGTTAGCAGCCATAGCACTTAACTATGATGCCACTAGGGGTTTCCCAAGGAATGTAAGTTGGGAAAGAACAGAGTAAGGACTTGAGGTGGGTAATAGATAAGGAAAAAATGGCTTCTGGACTGAACGTCTCCTTGAGGAATCAGGGTCACTGGAACGGACTGTCCAAGCAAGTGAGCAGGAAGGCTTTTAAGGTTGGGCTTTTATTGGTGGTGTTATGGATTGAACTGTGTAGCCCCCAAATATGTATCAACTTGGCTAGGCCATGATTCCCAATATTGTGTGATTGCCCACCATTTTGTTATCTCGTAGGGTTTTCACATCTGTTGTAAGTGTTGCCTCCATGATGTTATTGAGGCAGAATCAGGGGCAGCTGTTTAAATGAGGACTCAGTCTACCAGATTAGATTGTGTCCTAAGTCAGTATCTCTTGAGAGAGGCAGGGACCTCATACCACCCAAAGCCAGGAGAACAGTGTACCCTTTGGACCTGTGGTCCCTCTGCTGAGGAACTCCTCAGTGAGGGAAGATCAATGATAAGGATCTACCCCTGGAACCAACAGAAAGAGAAAGCTTTTCCCTGGAGCTGGCAGCTTGACCAGAGATTTCTAGCCTCCTAGACTGGGAAACCCTGGTGACATAGTGGTTAAGTGCTGTGTCTGCTAACAAAAGATCAGCAGTTCAGATCCACCAGGTGCTCTTTGGAAACCCTATGGGACAGTTCTACTCTGAACTCTAGGGTCTCTATGAGTTGGATCTGACTTGATGGCATTTGGTAGGCTGTGAGAGGGAAACCCTGGTGACATAGCGGCTAAGTGCTAAGATGCTCCTTGGAAACTGTGGAGTAGTTCTACTCTGTCTTATAGGGTCACTATGAGTCGGCATCGACTCAACATCAGTGAGTTTGGTTTTCGTTAGGCTGCATGAAGATCTTTCTCTTTGTTAAAGTCATTCACTGCTGGGATATCTGTTATAGCACCACTAGATATGTAAGACAGGTAATGACAAGATCAGGAGAATGAGCCAGTGATTTCCATTTATGCTCCTTCAATAGCAAATAATGTTAGAAAACATTATAGCCTGACAGCAACTTGGGTTATAGCTTTCCTGGGCCCTTTCTGTGGACTTCCCCAAATGACAGGCTCCTCGGCTGCAGCCCCTCTAAGGCTCGCAGCACCAGGATGTGCATAATGAATGAATGGGGAGCATTGGACTTGCAGCTTTGTGTTGAGGACATCTCTTTAAAGATAGTAACCAAATCCTGTACCAAGAAAAAAGCTCACTAAAAGGGTGTTGCATGAATTAATGAATTATACCTAAGCTCTTTTACATGTCATTACCGATTGTTAGAAGCTGTCATTTGTTGCTAGAAAACACAAAGATAATAGTGTATGGATCTGAGCCGGATGCTTTAGTGGACCCTCTACACATTGCTGTCAGGTCAGTTCCAATTCATGGTGACCGCATGTGTTACAGAGAAGAACTGCTCCTTGGGGTTTTCTTGGCTTTAGCATTTACAGACACGACACACTAGGACTTCCTTCTGTGGTGTCACCGGATGAGTTCAACCCTCCGACTTCAAGTTAGTCATCAAGCACAAAATGTTTGTACCACCTTAAGGTATTTCAATTTCCAGGAAATTCTAAGAAGGGTCAGTTGCTGAATACTTGAAGGAACCAATGTAAATCAGCTACTAGATCAGCTCTAAAAGCAAGTGGCTATTTTTGCCAGTTGTGCCCTGACTACTGCCCTTAGGATGAACCCATGTGACTCACTACAGAGCACTCAAGGTCCTGCCCAATGCATTTGGAATTAGCTATGATTTTGGAGGCGTGGATGAAACATGTCACGACCTTAGCACAGCACGTCCATCACTAATGGCATGCCCCTGAAAGCTCTCAGCTGTCCATTTGGCTTCCTGAGACAGTTCAGCCTTTTAGCTGCACAGATCTCGCCATGGGCCATCCTGGGAATTGACCCATTTGGGAAAAAGGCAAGTCCTGCTGTGGGTTGGAAGTAATTGAAATTAAGTGCTGCCCCTGTGGGGGAAACTCTCTGATTCCTCCTAGAAAGGAAGGCATCTTCGTTTGTTCATGGCCTTATCCTCAGTAACTGAACTTCATCTTGGTTTTTGTTTCATCCAAGCCCTGGGGAAAGGACACTCAGCCATGTGGTAAAAGATGGGCCATCACTACCACTGTGTCCCTGCCGTTGGAAGCGGGGAAGGGAGAGGAAGAGAAGAGGAAGGGCTAGCCGATGGTCCCCAGCTAAAGGAGGCGGGGCAGGAGGAACTGGAGTGGAGATCAGGATGTGAGGCAGAGACCCATCATACTTGACGGAGGAAGTCCAGTAGAGGTAGGAAAAGGGGCCCAGCAGAGGCAGGGTACCCAGAAACCCAGGGTCCACATTAGCATCAGGCAGAGAGCAGCAAGACTCCTTCCTGAACTAACCCAGTGGTGGTCAAGAAACTACTGACACCTGGTTCCCATTGTTGGAACCTTGGCCTGGTGGTTAGTGGTCCTTCTCATGGGTAAGTAGGACCAGGGAAAGGTAGGAGCCAAGAAATCTGGAAGGATAAAGAAACTATCTCATTTCTTTAGGATGCATGACATGGTTGTCATAACGACGGACCCCTCCCAACCTAAACTCCCAAAGGATGGAAGACAAGATTAACTGCCCAGGGAGCCACTGACACAGCCGCTTGGAAGAATGATGACAGCAGTTGGGAGGAAGATCATCTCAGTGATACACAGGGTAGGGAGTCTAGGTTAGACAGACTGGTTTTTAGGGTGATTGTCATGTCCAGTGGCTGCCGTCAACTCTGGGGCAAGAAGAATATAACCTGGAGCTTCAGGATAACAGAGTGCCCAGAGACAAGAAAACGAAATGAAGTCTCCTGGAGCACAGAGAGGAACATAACACCCAAATTTCCAAAGCAAAAGGGATCAGAAAGTGAATAGTGGTGATTTCTTCCAGGTTGTGTCACCTAGAAATTCTCCTCTTAGGTAGCTCAGAGGCCAGCACCTCTCAGCCATCTGTCCTCATGCTCTGTTCTGTGAGGCCAGGGTACATGCAAAGCCTTGGACCTGCTGTCCTGCATCTTCCTTGACCCATGTTACACTCTCCTCCAGCTGGGAGCTGCATCTCCTCCTTATTAAACTTTCTCAGTTTTCACCTAATACTTGGGTCAAGATTTCTATGGGGGCACTGGTGTTCCAGTAGTAGAATTATTGTTTTCCATGTAGGAGGCCTGGGTTTTATTCGTGCTCAGTGCCTGTCCTGTGCAGCCACCACCCATCTTTCAGGAGAGGCTTGCATGACGCTGAGATGCTGAGATTTCAGCAGAGTTTCCAGGATAAGACAGATGAGGGAGGAAAAAGCTGGTGATCTTCTTTAGGAAAATCCATCCTGTCTTCTCAGCTAGATGGTAAACTCAATGAGGGCAGGGACTTTGTCTTGTGTTAGTAAGTATTCTTCCACCAATGTCACTGAGTACAAAGAAAGAACACAATTGGTCAACTGGTTGACTTCTTCCTTTCACCCTAATAACCCACTTCTCAAATCAGTGAGCAACCAGGAGTCCAGGAGATTCCTAGCAACACAGTTCTAGGGCTGATTCTACTAATTACTTGGCTAAGGTTCATTGGACTAGCCTCTGATTGTCCTGCATAGGAATTCTGGCTTGGAATCCAGTATGACAGCTGGGTTTCAATAGCAAGTATCTCAAGAGAGCATGGCCTTTTATGATCTAACTTCAGAAATCACACAGTATCACTTTCCTCGTACATTATTGGTCAACACAGAAAGGTCTATCCAAGTCCAAGGAGAAGGAACATAGACCCTCATTTCTAGAAGGTAGGTGAGTGGAGGGGGAAGGAGAGGGGAAAGAAAAGTTCTAAGAAAGCAGTTGGAACCTTTTTCTTAAAGGCTCCGACAGTAAATATTTTAAACTTGCAAGGAATAAAGTGTCTGTCACAACTCTTCAATGCTGCCATGTTGTGTGAAAGAAGCAATAGATAAAATTGGCATGGCTTTGTTCCAGTAACACTTCTATCACAAAAACAGGTAGCCAACTCATTGGCCACAATTTGCCAGTTCCTGTTCTAGAAGAGTGTGTATGACAGAAAATGTCATTGCAGTCATTTTTGAAGAATAACTTTCTGCCTCAGTCCACCCGCTGCCCAGAGGGGCAGAGAATTCCTTCATATTATATTAATGTGACAGGTACTGGGAAATGCCTCTGAGTAGATCAGAGAGTAGAAACCCTGGAGAAACTTGAAGGACTTCTTGATTCTTTTCTATGGGAGCAATCCAGTAGCCAGCACATTTGCAACTGGCAGATTATGTAAGTGATTAAAACCTTTCCCCCCATCACTTCCCCTCCCTTCCCGTCACCATAACAACACACCTCCCAGGACATTAGCAGGTGTACAGGAGGAACAGGCCTGCCTGTGTAATCTTTGTTCTCAGTTGATAGTCTTTGGGAGTTTCACCTGAGCATCTGTTCTCGGTGGCTTTTGTCTGCTGGCCCAGAGCCCTGAATTTGTGCCCTACATCTTGGCACTAAGAGAATTATTTGGGTCTTCCTCTGAGTGCAAAACCAGATAAATGCCAAAATTACAGAAAGCTGTTGTGAGATGTTGTCGAGTTGCAGCCAACTCATAGCCACCCCACTATGCAACAGAACAAAACACTGCCCAGTCCTAAGCCATCCTCAACCATTGTGTCTATGCTTGAGTTTATTGTTGCAACAACTGTGTCAGTGTGTCTCTTTGAGAGTCTTCCTATTATTCATTGACCAACTACTCTGCCAAGCAAGATGTCCTTCTTCAGGGACTGGTTCCTTCTGATGACGTGTCCAAAGTATGTGAGACAAAGTCTTGCCATCTTTTTCTCTAAGGAGCATTCAAACTGTACTTCTTCCAAGACAGACTTGTTCACTTTTCAGGCAGTCCATGGTCTATTCAATATTCTTTGTCAGTATCATAATTCAGAGGCGTCAATTCTTAATCAGTCTTCCTTATTCATTGTCCAGCTTAGGCATGTATATGAGGAAACTAAAAGTATCATGGCTTGGGTTGGGCACACCTTAGTCCCCAAAGTGACACCTTGCTTTTTAATGCTTTGAAGAGGTCTTTTGCAGCAGATTTGGGTACAGATAGAATATTTAAAGACTAGAAAGCAGTGTAGGCTATCTCTAGCTTGTCAGAGGTGTTAGATGCTGGTCGCCATATCTAACCTAGAGATGGAAGGGAAGAGAAAGTGGCCAACAAAAGAGGCTACTGGACCCTGCCCCAACTCCTGGCTGGGCTACTCCAACTCCCCCTTCACCACTGAGAGATCCCTCTTAAGTCCCCTTACGCAGTGGCCTTAGGGTACTGAAACCTCAGCTCTGTTTGATTGCTTCAGTTAAGCCAAGAGAGAAAATTTTGAGTCTTTTGTCCCTTCGTTTGCCTCCAGTACTACTTTAGTTTTATCTCCCACATTCTCTTTCTCCCCTCTGTCCTCTCTCTTTCAGTTCAACACACACATGACACAGTCACTCTTGTAGTCCATCTTTTACAGGAGGGCCCCCATCAGAGGCCTTAGGACTGCAGCTGAGCCCGTGCTTTACAGGCAACCAGCTGATGATGAAAAACAGTAGTCTTTCCAGGTTGAGACTGTTTGCCTGCTCAGCGGTCTGTTTAGATGGGATGGTGCGGGGGTGGGGGGCTCTCAGCTCAGGCAGTCCTGACTTTCCTCAACCTGTGGGACTGTGGGGCCACACGTCAACTTGACCACTTTCTTTCTTGCTTTTTTTTGAAGGCTTACCAAAATTATTTATTGAGAAACATACAATACATCCTTTTAACATTATAGTAAGTACCTAGGTTATGAATATCTGGTATATGGACAAATCTTACTTGCCTTTTAATGTTGTGTAAATTTGCCCTGACTTTGAAATGATACAACCATCCCCTTCTTGCAAACAAATTCTTGCAATCACTTTCACTTGCTGCACATGCCACCCCTTTTTTTCCCAAAGTAAAACTGTTAGATAAGTTACCCAGTTAAATTTGAATTTCAGATGAGCAGCAAAGAATCATTTAGTGTATGTACTAAATATTGCATGAGATATATTTTAGATGCTAAAAATTATTTGCTGTCTATCCAAAATTCACACTTAGTTGAGCATCCTGTATTTAAAAATAAACGTATATATTTTATTGTTACAAGTTTACAATCCAAATCAATTTGCTGTACAAAACCCTGAACACACGCCACTGTACAACTCTAACTGTCCTCCCCCACCACCACCCTGTGACAGCAGTCTCCTCCTTTCTACTCTGTACTTCCCATATCCATTCAGCCAACTCCTGTCCCCGTCCACCCTCCCGTCTCGCCTCTAGACAGGAGCTGCTCAGACAGCCTCCTGTATACATTTAAGCCAAGAAGCACATTCTTCAACAGAATCACTGTATTGACCACTTTATGTCTTGAGATGTGCCAGAGCACAAGGGAAGCTGGAAACACAGCTTCTCTGAAAACTTGGGAAGCTTGTCTAATTCCTTGTGACTTGCCAGTCTTTCCCCCCACCCCATGGGAGTTTCCTCTGACTAACTGAACGTCCTCATTGAGTTGCATACATTTCCTTCCTACGTCTGACTCTACTGGCAAATATATGCAAAATGGAATATACCATCTAGTTCTTCGCCAGAGGAGTCTGTGTGTGGATAGGTTTGGCAAGAATGAAGACCAAGTTTAGCTTCTCTTTCATGTAGGCTCATGTACAGGGTTTACAGGTACTGGGATCTGGATCTCAAATGCAAATTTATTGCAAGCCAAGCAGCTGTGAGATATGAGTACATATTTCATACTGACAACACAGCCCATCTCCTCCCTGTGGACCTGGTTTCCACTTCCAGATGGCCATGACATGGGAAGCATTTTGGCTCAAGGCTGACAAGCAGGTACTGATGTTGGGCTGGCAAGACAGCAGCCTCATCTTGGAACAGAATGGACGGGACCTGGCATGCTGCGGAGGGCCAGACCCATGACTCTTCTTCCACTCTACCCTGTGCCTGCCAGAGTGCTCACCTGGTGCAACAGGAGGCCCATATGCAGAGGGGGAACCAAAATATTTAATAACCAGGACTCACTGGCCTTAATGACTCTGCCCCAGCAGCTAGAGGAGGGTCCTAAAGCCTCCCTGTTGCCTGAGGCATTAACCCTTCAGTTGCTGAACCAAGGGAGTGGGCTATGGTTTCTTGGGGGAGGGGCTGGAGTTTCCTGCATGGTGTTAGAATACGTGAGAGACTAGGGGTAATGATAACTCACCAAGAAGCGTAGAAATATTCTAACAGCTGGTTTGGTTGTGTTCCTGTGTTTCAGCTGCACAGCAGCTATACACTGGGGCAAGTCTGGTGGTTACAAATGTTTCTGGCTATTCTGGAAACTAAAGCACATGACTTTGGCTCAGTTCATAATTGGAAATTTTCAGCTAAAACAAGAGATGCAAAGTAGTGAAGATGGCAGAGAGTTGATTTGGACACTCTCTATAGGGGAAGGTTCTCTCTCTTGGTTCTGGGAAAAGATCCTTGTCTCAGCCTCTGTAGCCCCAGTTTCTTGGTTCCCTGGCAGTCTTCATGTGGTGTCTATCCTCCTTCCATCTGTATTTGTTTCTGAATCTAACTGGAAAGCCTAGTGGTGTAGTGGTTAAGTGCGATGGCTGCTAATCAAAAGGTCGGCAGTTCAAGTCCTTCAGGTGCTCCTTGGAAACCCTATGAGGCAGTTCTACTCTGTCCTATAGCATCTCTATGAGTCAGAATTGACTTCACAGCAGTGAGTTTGTTTTTTTAATGCAATCTTTCACAGTGTAATTCCACCAAATCATTTTTAAAATTAAAATATAGTGAAGAGCTCATTGAAAGTCTTTTGCAAGTAGTAGCAAACCCTGATGGCATAGTGGTTAAGTGCTATGGCTGCTAATCAAAAGGTTGGTAGTTCATATCCACCAGGTACTCCTTGGAAACTTTATAGGGCAGTTTGACTCTGTCCTATAGGGTTGCTGTGAGTCGGAATTGACTTGACGGCAGTGGGGGTTTAATAAATCTGTAATATTAATAACAACAATGAGGAAACAACTAAAATATCTGAGCAATTAGTATATGCCAGGCCTTGTTTTAAGCACCTTAGACATATACATTTATTTCACCCTAAATGCAAAATAGTTTCTATGAGGTAGGAATTACCACACCCACCTTAAAATTAAAGGAACTGAGGCCCAGAGACGTTAAGACAGTTTTCTAAATTCACACAGCATAGTGATAGACCTGGGATTATAGTCTCAAAGAGTTCAGTTTCCAAGGCTTGAATGCTTAACCACTAAGCTATACAACCTCTCCCCCACTTATTACTGTATTTTATTTCCCTATGAGGGTCTGAAATAGTTTGAATGATCTGTCTTTATCTGGAAACCCTGGTGACATAAAGTGCTATATCTTCTAACCAAAAGATTTGTGGTTCAAGTCTACCAGGTGCTCCTTGGAAAGTCTATGGGGCAGTTCTACTCTGTCCTATAGGGTCTGTATGAGTCAGAATCGACTCAACAGCAGTGAGTTTGGTTTGGTCTGGTCCATATCAAGCAAGCAAATTTTATTATTCATCCCAGGCTATGATCTCATATGATCTATCCTTTGCGTACCTCCTTCACTTCATCTGAAATCTCTTTCTCTTTCATTGCAGCCAGACTGACTTCCTGTTCCTGAACACACTAAACTTGTCCCCACCTTAAGACTTTCGTACTTGATGTTTTTTCTGTCCAGAGTACTCTTTTCTCAGATCTTGTTATAGTTTAAGTCTCAGCTTAAATGCAGTGATCCGCAGAGAGGTCTTCTCCTACCACCTACCATGCCAGCTCACTCCAGTCTTAGCCCTTCATTCTCTCATCACATGTTTTCACTTCTACTCACAGCTCTGTGACTGTCTGAAATTATCCTTTTAATTTATTGGTTTACTTATTCATTGTCTATCTCCTTTTCTTCTAGAATATAAACTCCGTGAGAGGAGGGATTCTTATCTATCTTGCTTGTAGCTGTATTCTCAGTACACAAGATAATTCATGGCACATAATAGCCACTGAATAAACATCTGGTGGGTAAACAAATGCAGTTCTCACTTTGCATCAACACTGAGCCAGCTTCACCCCAAAGCACCCACTTTCCAGGTCTTCGCCTTCTATCTTCTAGTGCAAAAAAGATCTCTAAACCCTACAGAGGCAGAAAGACACTGCTGAAGCAAAATTTTATGACCAAGCAGACACACAGTCTTTGAACCTTAGTCACTGTGGTTAGTGGCAAGTGAAGTCATCCATTCTGTCCAAGAAGAAAGATCAAAAGGGAAATAGTCACATAAGATACTTGAATAGCAGATCTAAAAGAGTAGAAATTCCACAACTTTGGCTTCATAGTGATACTTTATTGTATTGAATGAGGTTGGGAAAACTTGAGTCTGTTTTGCAAAGATACTTTGATTGTCTGGGTTTGAATTAGATTTGGGTACTAAGCCATCTGCAAAGGATTAGGGCTCAGTGCCAAGGGTCCAGTCTCCACTCAGCTGTGGGCACCTCACTGCTCCACACTTGTACTTTTATGGGCTAGGTGTATGGCCTCTGGAAGTTGTGTGGGAGGAACTGGACTGAGTTGGCTTCTGTTTTCTCATGAAACCGTCTAGGGGACTGCCCTGGGGGATGCATCACCAAACATCTGAGCACAGTTTTAACCACAGTACACAGTGTCTGGGCTGACTATAGACATCCCAGACTGACTGTCCCAAGACTGTGTGTTGGCTGGTGACCTGGCCTCCAGCATTCCCCATCTTTCATCTGAGGCAAATGAAAAATGCTACTTCCTTTCTGGGAAAGCAGACAATTTGGTTAGCTAGTTGAGATTAAACATCTATCTACTGGTTTCTTTCTAGAGGAGAGAGGAGTGGGTGGTGAGGAGGGGACAGGTGTTAGTTGAGTGGATACTGGAAGTAAAGAGTGAAAAGAGAAGAGTGTGCTGTCTGTCACAGTGTGAGAAGAGCAGATAGAGTAGCAGAGAGGTGGGTATGGAAAATTGACTTGGATTATAAACCTTCACTTAATCACAATAAAAAGTTAAAAAATCAGTGAGGAGAGCTTCCCTCTAGCACAAGAGTTTGGGAATGAGTAGCTGGATGCCCAATGGAAGAAACTCACTCAAGATAGCTTATATCCACAAAAGGGATTTTAAACAAGAGTACAGATTTCTAGTGGAATCTAAGGAATGTTGTTGACATCAGAAGTCATTCATCTCTATTTCTAGACTCTCTTTTAAATTTTAGATTAAAATTTACTCTTAAAGCTTTTTATTTAAGTGTGAATATGTACATAAGAGTACACATTACAGGTGCACAGCTCAATAAGCTTTCACAAACCAAACACATCTATGTAACCAGCACCAGATCAGGAAACAGCATTACCATGATCACATTTTCTAGGCTCCCTTGCAACTAGATATTGTCTTGGAGTATAAGAGGATGAGCAGAATCGTATATCTACCAGTATATATCCCTGCTGTCATTCAGTTGATTCCAACTTATAGTGACCTGTTTTAGTCAGCTAGTGCTGTTTTGACAGAAATACCATGAGTGGATGGACTTTAACAAAGGAAAGTTAATTCTTACATAGTCCAGAGGGCTACAAGTCCAAATTGAGGATGTCTGCTCCAGGGAAAGGCTTTCCCCATTGTCGGCTCTGGAGGAAAGCCCTTGTGTTGCATCAGTCTTTATTTAGGCAGCATCTTGGTGCAGGAACCTCAGGTCTGAGGGGTGTGCTCATCTCCCAGTGCTGCTTTCTTGATGGTGTGAGGTTCCCAACTCTCTGCTTGCTTGCTTTCCTTTCCTTTTATTTCTTTTAGGATGAAAGGATACGGGGTGGTGCAAGCCATACTCCAGAGGAACTCCCTTGATAGTGGAGCACAGAGGTGAGCCTATGAACGGATTTACAGCCACACCCTAATCCTTTAGCATACAGCGGAAGAAAATCACACAATGGAGGACAGTCATAAAGTACTGAGAATCATGGCCCAGCCACATGGCTACACATATTTTTGGGGGGACACAATTCAATCCATGACACAACCCTATAGGACAAAGTAGAACTGCCCATAGGGTTTCCAAGGAGTATCTGATGGATTCAAGCTACCAACCTTCTGGTTAGCAGCCAATCTCTTAATAACTGTGGTTTCACAGTCTCATTTTCCAATCATCTCAGGAGTTTAGATGTATTTCTAACTTCACTTCAGAGTACCTAGGTCTTCTGTTCCTGTAGCCAGCTCTTCAGGCAAAGATTAAACTGAATGATAAGATGTAAAATGGTACTCCTGGAAAGTGGGCTTTTTAGCTCAAGTAGATACATGAGACTGAGTGGGCAGCTCTTGTCTGGAAGTGAGATGAGAAGGCAGAAGGGGACAGGAGCTGGTTGGATGGACATGGGAAATACAAGGTAGAGAGCAGGAATTCTGCTGTCACATGGTAGGGAGACCAACTATGGGTCATATAAGAATCTGTGTATAAATTTTGGAAACCCTGCTGGCATAGTGGTTAAGTGCTATATCTACTAACCAAAAAGTCAGCAATTTGAATCTACCAGGCGCTCCTTGGAAACTCTATGGGCAGTTCTACTCTGTCCTACAGGGTCATTATGAGTTAGAATTGACTTGATGGCAATGGGTTTTTTGGATTCAGATAAAAGTTTTGTATGAGAAATCGATGTGAATTGTGAAATTTTATTTAAAACAAGATAGACAAAGAAGATCTTTCGCAGCAGGAAAAAAAAAGTTCTGTTAACTAGCCAGATAAAGGCAAGTTCTCAAATAGTGCCCTATACTTCTCTGTTACGTATCTTGCTTCTTCCTCAACAAATACATCGACATTAAGGGAAGGCTGTGAAGTTCTCTAGTTCCTGTACACCAAGAGAGAAAACTCCCACTAAATGCTTTGTGTTCTGTTGATCAGTTTTTTGTGATGCAGCCCCAAACACTCCTAGTTTAATGCCAGAGAGATCACCCAGACAGGTAAACATCACCATCCTCTGACGTTGTTAGAAACAGTACTGGGTATGATGTCTCAGGAATCCCTTGGTGGTGCTAACAGTTGAGCTACAGTTGACTACCAAGCTGAAAGACTGGCAATTCCAACCCACCCAGAGGGGCTTTGGAAGACAGGTGCCCTGGTGATCTGCTTCAGAATGGTCACAGGGAGACCAACTATGGTCTCCACATGTTGTGTTGTAAGTCAGAATCAACTTGGTGACAACTAACAACAAGAGCATGATGTCTTGGGACTATTTGGGGTTCATTCCTGGCTGAGGGCAAAGAGAAAGACAATATGACCTTCCAGTGGGCACACTTGCTTACTTACTAATTCAATGCCATTGATTCAGGATATATTATTCCAACTATTGTCTAAATGTACCATGAGATTTGTATTCTAAAGCACCAAGACCAGTGCTTACAATCACTTCTGTCTGAATATACATCACTGAGAAAGGCCTGGACATCTCCAATGAGCAAATTTTCATTCATTATTCAGCAGATATTTTACTGAATGGCTATGCCATCTAGGGATTCACACACCATGGTGGCTATACAGTGACATAGTGGATACCTGCCTGAGGCCACCACGTATTTGTTTCCCTTTCTAAAGAGAATTCTAACTGACTTTCTTTCTTTTTTCTTTTCTTTCTTTTTTTTTGTGGTGGTAGCAGGGAGGAAGATTACTTCCTTCTTTTTGGATCCAGCCTGATGGGACTTCTCTCCCTGTCCAAGCCAGAGTGAGTCCATTATACAAGCCAGGCCAATGAAATGGTTTCCTACTGGATTTTAAATTGAAACAGACAAAGAGACTGAAAACAAATTGGCATTTGGAGATTCCCAAGCTCTGTTCAGACTGCTTGTAGTAGAACATTTCCTGTAGCATTCACTTCCTGGCTCTTAGGACTGCTTGTTTCTAAGCATTGTTCTCTGGCCCCACTATAAACTTCAAATGTCCTTTCCACAAGCTCCCTTTTTCTGAGATTAGCCAGAACTGATTCCTGATGCTTGCATCCAAAAAATGTAGACCAACACAAGTGACAGTGAAGTAGACACAATCTCAGCTTTCAGAGCCTGTCACTTTGGTTTAGGAAACAGATGATAAATAGACAAAAATATGTGGCTACAGATGTTATTAAATAAGTGAACAGGGCTGTGAAAGAGAATGCTAGAATGATCTACTTGAGATTATGGGGCCGTGGGAGGTCTCAGCTGACATCCTAAGGATAAGGAGGAGTAAGTCAAGCAGGGAGTGAGGAAAAGAGTCTTCCGTCAGAGGACAGCAAACAAGCCAAGGCTTTGAGTTTCTTGCATTCCAGGAACTAAAGAAACTGATGGCTTGGGAGAGTGACTAGAGCTGAGACTGGGGAAATGGGCTTGGGTCTGTCCAATCAGGCACAGTCTTAGAGCTTGTGGAGACCAGCCGTACTTTATTTCAAGACAATGAGAAGAAACTCTCGGAAAGTTTTAAGCTTGAAAGAGGGATGGTTGGATTCGATTTTTAAAGACTTCCTCTGGCTGTTGTACAAATAATTGGTTGTAGGGCAGGAGATAGGAAGTTATCGAGTGGCCTGGGAGGGAATGATGTCATTCAGATGATGATAACAAAGGAGATGGAGAGAAGCTTATGAAAACCCATTAGGATTTGGCAGTTCTGTTTCTGGAACCTGGTCCTCCAGAGTGTGTCGCCTTCTTGGTGGCAGGGATGTTGTCCTGCTCCTTTCTGCATCCCCTGCAGTAATTGGAAGTTTGTGCCTTTGTGGGATTTCACAATTTATAGTGTGCTTGTGTATACAAGTGCTTGTCTGATCCTTGTAACAATTCTGAGGCGTAAGTAAGGCCTGGAGGGAGAGGCCATGGCACACAGAATGAACAATCAAGTCAGGTCTCAAGTCTTACTTCTCAGCATAGCTTTCTGCCCACTTGGGTCAGTGTTATAGATTGAATTGCATCTCCTCCCCCTAAATAAAGGTGGAAGTCCTAATCCCTGGACCTGTAAATATGGCCATGTTTGGAAATAGGAGTTTTCGTTTGTTATATCAATGAGCTCATACAAGGGAAGGGCAGGTCTGAGACATAATCACTCAGAATGTCTTATGAAAAAACAGAACAGACACACACACATGAAGGGAAAGGGAAGATAGACTATGGAGACAGAGGAATCTACAAGCTTGGGATCACTGCCAGATTGCTAGCAGGTATTAGAAGCTGAAATAAACAATGAAGGACCTCCCACCTAGAGCCACACCCAGTGTGTGTCAGTCTTCTGAACTGTGAGAAAATGAATCCATGTTCCTCAAAGCCACCCACTTGTGGTATTTTTTGTTACTGCAGCACTAGGAAACTAAGACTCTCAGTGTCTACCTTATAAATGACGGAATCCTCAGAAAGATTTGCAGACCCAAAGATGAACTAAGAGCCTCTGTACCGCCCTTTGGTGGCCAGTCCTTGTCCAACTCAACCTATTCTTTCTCTGATTGCCTTAGAACCTTATTTCTATTGTCTTCATCACTTGCTGTGTGGCTTTTGTAACCACCGCCCAGTCTTACACAGCAAATCCTAAGCACTCTTTGACCAAGTCATACGTTTCAATCACCTTTTGTCTCATTCTGCCTCGATCTTCTCAATCAGTCTTCAAATCATTCCTGTTATTCTTCCCTGGAATACCTCCCTCCATTTTCCTGGATCATTGTTTGGATAGCAGCACCATTATCATGTGGGAATTTATTAGAAATCTCAAATTTCTAACCTATTGAATGAGAAATTGTGGTCTAGCCATCTGTGCTTTAATAATCCTGCCATGTGATTCTGATGCATGTCAGAGTTTGCGAATGACCAGCCTAAATCTTCCTATGAACGGCCCCTCAAGTTGTAGACAGCTGAGTTAAGGACCCATAACCAAAACCAAACCCACTGCCGTGGAGTTGATGCCAACTCATAGCAACCCTATAGGACAGAGTAGAATTACTCCGTAAGAGTTTCCAAGGAGCACCTAGTGGATTCAAACTGCCCACCTTTTGGTAAGCAGGTGTAGCTCTTAACCAGTACATCACCAGGATTTTGGACATGTTTTATATAAACCCAAGACAGAAGCTGAGGTCACTGATGGTTCTTACTCAAGCTGTAGATCCACATGCCGAAAGAGATGACAGCTAAAGAGTTGACGAATCTGATGAAGCTGTAGGGGGCCCTTGCTGGACCATTCTCTGCTGATCATTAACTTACTGCTTCCATGAACTGAACCCAATTATCAAGGAGAAGGACTGGAGGAGTATAAAGAAAGCAAGTTGTCCAGCCTTCCTTGCCTTTGCCCTTTGCATTCATGCCTCCGTGGATCCATCAAACATTAATTGAGCACTTGCAAATCTCCAGAGACAGTGATTAAAAAAACAAACAAACAACAACAACAAAAAAACTCACAGCAGCCGAGTCAATTCCAGCTCACAGAGACCCTATAAGGCAGAGCAGAACTGCTCCATAGTTTATATGGAGCACCTGGTGGATTTGAATTGCTGACCTCATGGTTAGCAGACTTAGCACTTAACCACTATGCCACCAGGGACTGTGATAGATTTGGGGAATACAGGTTAGACCCAGCTTGGGTACCAAGAACAATCAGGTAGCCAATCCAATGAGTGCTGGTAAGTACCCCAGTGGCAATGTCATCAGAATTTTCCTCAGGAGAGTAGGGAGGACTTCTCAGAGAAGGTGGTGTTTAAGCTTATCTTTGAAAATGTTTCCAAGTGGAGAAGGGAGTTGGGAGAGAATTCTGAAAAAAGTAACAGGTACTGTGAGAAGACAAGGGAGTGGGTCCCTCTTGCTGAGCTTAGAGATAGGCAGTATTTTGGTGTGGTTAGAGTTTGTGGTATATGATGTCCTATCTCACTGCCCAGGTCAGAAGATAGGACCTGGGTCTGGTATATGGTCCCTGGTAGCTTGGACTTATGCATCAGTTAGGTTCTTTGCTAACAGGTAGCAGAAACTGACTCAGGTTAGATTAAGCCAAAAAGAAGTTGCTAAGGAAAGGATATCAGGGAGTGCAGAGAACTATTGGAAACAGAACAATACACAGAAACAGTAACTTGGGGGACCATGCCTCAAGAACCGATCAACTAACTGTCTTGTCACAGTGTTTCTACTGGGATGAATACCCTCTGTATTCTCTGCCCTCAAGACACTCCACTCAACATTCAAGATCCCCTTAATAAGGCTGCTAATGCTAAATGTTGGTGAAGATGTGGAGCAACTGGAACTCTTACAGCGCTGCTCAGAGTGCAAATTGGTACTAACACTTTGCAAAGCTGCTTCTTGTGAGTTTATATTGGAGTCTTTGGAGGAGATTAAGCTGACAGCAAAGAAACACTTCAAAGCTGTAGTTACACTGTGACTCACAAGCATAAAAAATACATGGGATTGGTTCTGATATGACAAGGTTTAACGGAAACAAGGAGAGTAAAGGATACATGTTCTCAGGGCATCAGAATCACCAGTAAGGAGATCCTAGCCAAGTGTGGACCCCTGGGAAATAGCTTCACAGACACCATGGACATCACCAAGAAGAGTCAGAGCAGATGAAAAACATGATGGCTGTCACCAAAAGCCAAGAGAACTTTTCTCAGAGCACATCTGAGACACCCTCTGTGGGCTCCCAGAGTGACTACTTTGTAGTAGGCTGGAGATATTGCAAGAGCAAGCTTGAGTGAGAGCTGGATAAACATGGATTTTCATAAATGCTCTACTTTCACTTGTATTCCTGAGAGGACCTCAGGCTATAATTTCTCCTGCTGTGGCTGATGGATGAGTTCCAAGAAGAGGATCTCCTGAAGGTTTGGGGCAAAAACAAAACAAAGACCCACTTCCATAGAGTCCATTCTGACTCATAGTGACCCTATAGGACAGAGTAGAACTGCCCCATAGAGTTTCCAAGGAGCACCTGGAGAATTCAAACTGCTGACCTTTTTCAGTTAGCAGCCCATAGAACTTAACTACTGGGCACCAGGGGTTCCAGAAGGGCATTATAGTTACATAAAATCATGTTTGTACAGTGGTTAAGTGCTATGGCTGCTAAGGTAAAGATGGGCAGTTCAAGTCCACCAGGTGCTTCTTGGAAACTCTACTCTGTCCTATAGGGTCACTGTGAATTGGAATTGCCTTGATGACAACAAGTTTGATTTGGGTTTTATAGTTAAATAGCAAAAGGCATAGATACGGGTAGAGATGATGAACTGGACTATTGTCACAATCCACCTCCTGGCCCAGCCTGGACTGAGACCTGGGTCAGCATAAGAGCAAGTCATTGTCACCTGATATGATGTATTGTTCTTGGGACACAACACGCATTCGTACCTCCATGCTTTCCACATCCTGAGCTCCATCTTCTCCACAACCCCTCACCTACATGAAAAGTTCTAACCTGAGTTTCAAGATTTCCCCACACCTGAAAGCCCCCCTGACTATCCCCAGCAAAGGCAGGCCTCTCCCGTGAATGGGTGATGATTGCTCTAATTATGGTTACTATCTTCTTCAATGCTCTGAGATGTGGGGATGGCTCCTTTACCCTTCTCTTTCTTTGTCCATCTGGCCCTTTCTCCTGCTCATTCCCAAATGCAGCTTCACCCTGGACAGTGGCATATTCAGCCCCAGATTTGTTTGGAAGACTCCTTGGTCCAACCATCTGGTTAGATTCATGACCAACACCTTTCCTCCACCAGGAGTGGAAACTGCAGATAATTCTTTGGCTGCTGCTTCCAAACTCCAGCTGTCAAGTTACCCACCTCACCCTGCTCCTCTGACGTGCTAAAGCTATTGCCATCCGAGAGCTGAATTAGCTAGAACCCTTTACAGTTCAAGCTCCATTGCCCAGGCTTGTAAAACGCCTTGTGAGCAAATATATTACATTCCCCTTGTCTCCTGTGGCACAGAGATGATACCATAGTAAACACAGTCTGATTCAGAGCAACTCCTGGGCCCTCTCAAAGCAAAATCAAGTTGCTGACTTCTATCTGACACTGAAGATACTGACTGCCTCATTTCAAATGCCATCTCTGTCACGAAGTCAGCCTTGATCCCTTGGTGGTGGTGATTGCCATCAAGTTGATCCTAACTCATGAAGACCCCGTATGTGCAGAGTAGGACTGTTCCATTGAATTTTCAAGGCTGTGAACTTTCAGAAGCCGATCTCCAGGACTATTTTCTGAGGTGCCTCTTGGGATGGCGGTTCGAACTGCCAACCTTTTGGCTGCTAGTCAAGCACTTAACAGTTTGCATCACCCAAGATTTTTCCTTAAACCCTTAATGGGAAGTGGCTTCTCCCTAGTCTGAAGTGTCACAGAGCCTGGTTGCACAGAAGTCTCCAAATACATTCTTTCTAGTAGTAAATTCTTTTCTGTAAGTGCTCCTTCTTCCCTTTCTATGTTGTGAGTAACTTAAGGGCAGAAACCACACCTGTCCACTCCATGGGACCTAAGGCCTAGCACACAGTAGGTTCTTCATAAATATTTATTGGAATTACTATTCAGTAATAGCTGGTAGATATCCCCAAACAGACCTAGTTCTTGAAACTCAAGTCCAAACTGGAGAGAGAAAGTAGAGTTCATATGAGCTGTATGTCCAATCCTAACCCTGCAGATCCAGCGTCATGAAGCAAGTGGAAACAGAAGACCATCCTACTTAGAGGCTGGTGGGTTACTCCGGCAGAAGTGGGAGGTTACAAGGCTGGGTGGGTGGCCAGTCAGGAAATAGGGAACCAGACTGCAGGCTTCCAGAGGGTGGCTGGTTTGTTTTGTTATTGTTAGCTACCACTGAGTCTAGTGACTCACAGTGACCCCAGGTGACAGTAGAACTACTCCACAGGGTTTTTGAAGCTCTTTTCTTTGTGTGGTCCTGGTGACATAGTGGTTAAGAGCTTAGGTTGCTAACCAAAAGGTTGGCAGTTCGAATCCACCAGCTGCTCCTTGGAAACCCTATGGGGGAGTCCTATTTTGTCCTGTAGGATCACTGTGAGTCAGAATCAACGTAATGGTGATGGGTTTGTGGATGTTTGAATCTTTATGGGGCTGGACCTCCACATCTTTGTCCCCATGAAGCTGCTGAGTGGGTTCCAATTTCCAGCTTTTTAACTGGCAGCTGAGTGCTTAACTGTTCACTGCCAGGGCTTCTTGGGTTTGTTTTAGTCATCTTTACATGCTTTGGGTTTAGAAAAACATTGCCCACTCAGAAATATCAAGACCAAACAAAGCTACGTGTGGGAAACGAGCAGCAAGTTGTAAGGCAGAGGAGCAGAGAAACAAAGCACCAAAATTATCAAGACGGGACAAAAGCAAGTGCTTTCTTAAAAAGACCTTAACAGGCTGCAGGAGGTGATAGTGGGGGTGGGGAGAGGCTGGGACTGTGGATTCAGAGCGAGGCAGGTGTGTGGTATTTTTCTGTGCTCCCTATGGGTCCGGGGTTGTAGCCTTCAATATGCAAACCTTCCATCATTGTCACCACTAAACTGCACCTATGTCAGGGGCTTGGATGGCATTTGGAGAGGGAGCTTGGGCTCTCTCCCACAGACATCTGCGCTCAGACTCATCCGTACTGGTGCCATGTTTTCAGAGCGACGTACAGCCAGGTGAGTCTTGAGGAAACTAGCTCAGGAAACACCTCAGTTAGAGGCAGTGGAGAAGCTCCCACGTGCTCCGCATCAGCGCTTCTCACACTTCCGTGTGCATTGGAATCACGTGTGGATCTTGTTAAAATGCAGGTTTGGGTTTGACAGGTCTAGAGTGGGGCCTAAGATTTGCATTTCTCAGGTGATGCTGAGGCTGGGAGTTAGAGCGCGACTTTGGGGTAGTGAAGGGCCAGGTCGGCAGTGGTTCTCAGTGTTGGCTGCACATGGTAATCAGATGGTGCAACCGGGGCTGGATTAACCAGTCAACAAGGTACGCACGGGCTGACGGGAAGCAAGGTATGAACAGGCTTACTTGTGCTTGCTTCTTAATCTGTAGTGCACAGTTTCACACGAGTTTTACCACATCTTTGAAAGCCATGGAGCTTTTAAAAATACCCATTCTTATTGTCCATAGTGGGGCAGACATCAATGCCAATGGTCCTCAAAGGGTGGTCCTCAGCCAGCAGTATTCATGTCACCTGGAAACTTGTGAGAAAAGCCAACTCTGAGGTTTCACATCCCAGGCCTGCTGAATTAAGACTGAGGAGGTGGCGCCCACCATCCGCATTTTAACGAGCCCACCAGGTGAGGGCTCCAGTTTGCAGAACTGAATGTTTTACCTCCCAGTATGCTGCAGGGGAAGGTATGTGTTATAACCTATGTAGCATTCTTTGTAGAAACCTCTGACCTGAGTTTAGTCATGAGAAAACGGTGGTTTTCTCAGTTTTGGTAATGTTGCGCCATTGTATGGGAGAATATTCTTTTTCTTGAGAGGTTTGCTGAAATATTCAGGGGTGAAGTGTCAGCATGTCTGCGGCCTACATGCGAATGGTTTGGCTGGAGGGGTGTGTGTGTGTGTTTATAATGGTAGAGACGGAGTGGGTGTAGCAAGATGTTAGAAGTTGGTGAATCTAGATGGGAAGTTTGTGGAAATCCACTGGATTGTTCCTTCTTATCTCTGTGAATTTGAAATTTTTCAAAGTAATAAGTAACAACCATGCCCAGAGCCTATTGTTGGTGTTTCTGGTTCAGTTGGTTTGGAGTACAAGCTGAGGGGCAGTATTTTGTTCAGTTTCTCTCTAGTGATTCAAGTGTGTACCGGTACCAAGAACTCTGATTCTACGATAACTTTTCTGAAACTGGGGTCATAAAACCAGCCATACCAGAACGCTCTGAGCTGCTGGGTTTAAGGACAAACCCTGGAATAGAGATTTCTAGGGATACAGCCTTAAACAAGCTCCCTAGAGGATTCTGACACTCATATTTGCTAGCCATTCACTGAAACCCTTTGTTAGAGTTTCTATACACTCCAGATCACTATAGGGCCCAGGAAGTAAACTGAAGCAGTGAAGTAAGCTGCGGGTAAGGCATGAGGGAGTGGTAAGGACTAGAGCACGTTAGAGGATGTGTGCCCAGCTTGGAGCACCCGCTAGCTGTGCTAAGAAAGTGTGCTTGCTGCTGCCACATCTTCCTTTAATTTTCCTGGGAGATACTAGAAATGAGGCATCTTTAGTGTGAAATCTTTCCATTTTAAAGTGTTCATGACTTACAAAAAAAAGATTCAAACGTCACACAAGCTAAACAAAACATATCTGAGGGTAGCATTCAGCCTACTGTTCACTCACTCACAACCTCTCACAGGGACTTGGCTAAACAGCCAGCACACTTAGAGGGCTAAGGTTCAAGAGCCCTTTAGTTTCTCAAAGAAAACCCTACAGCCTGCGTTCTGCTAGTATTGCCAGGTTCCTGCACAATGACATCCTCTGAGGGTATCCGCTTCCCCCTAAATATCCAGTCCAATTTCTTCTATTCTTTGATGGCGTGACATACGCACGGTCTCCTTGTTGCTAAGTTATGAGCTAGGAAGGAATATTCAGCAAAGGTGTACTTCTGGATGAGAGTTTGGTGTCCTCACCCAGCAGCTCAGAATTTTCAGCACAACAGGACATTTTCCTGGACTGCAGTGTCTAGGATCATCACAGAATAAACAGCTGGAGAGTTGCTCTCTGAGCCTGATGGGACTTGGGACAGCAAGAGCTTGTGTGATCATCTCTTTCATTCCAGTGGGTTTTACCCCCTTACTCTGGACACTTGCCGCAGCTCCCAGTCCAACAGCCATGTCAGCTCCCATGGTGGTATGTAGTCGGGTGCCATCCAGGTGATTCCAGCTCATAATGACCCTATGTGAGACAATAGAACGGCCCCATACGAGTTTGTAGGTTATATAACTTTTATGGGAACAGATCACCAGGTCCTTTCTCCCAGAGAAAGGGGTGGTTCTAACCACTAGCCCTTCTGTTCTGCAATTGTGTGCTTAATTATTGCACCAATAGGGTGCCTTCTGGAGGACTGTGAGCCTCTGGTGTGAGCTGGGCCAAGTAACACTTCTCCCTGCTCATCAGCTCCTCCCCTGTAGAAAGAGGGGATTGGAGGAAGTCAGTGATTTTTCAGTAGCAGAGCTTTATTTTTGTTATTATTCCAGTGGAGTCTTATAGGGCAACCCAACATATAAAACAAAAGCAACAAACAATTTCACGAGGCAGTTTAATTCTTTCCTTGTTGACTGAGAAGTATCACTGCTTGCCAAACCACTCGTCTAGCCACTAAGCTGAAGTAAACAGGGTTTAAAAACGAAGGAGTTGCTTATTTTCAAGATTTTGTCCAATCTGGAAATGTGATGTCTAAAATATTTTGCAGTGCTTTTCCTAGGTCTCCTCTTGGCTCAGACTTGAAATAAAACAGCAGGAAGCCACTTCTGCAAGCCATCACAGAAGCCTCCTGGTACCCAAAAGGAGCCCCAGTGGTGCCTCGATTAAGCACTCAGATACTAGCTGTAGGGTTGGCAACTTAAAGCTGCCAGTTGTTCATGGGAGAAAGATGTGGTGGTCTGCTTCAGTAAAGATGACAGTCCTAAAAACCCTATGGGGCTTTCCTATAGGGTGGTTATGAGTTAGCATTGATGGCCTTGGGTTTGATTTTGGTGGGCACAGCTGTGCTGATGACATAAAGAGAAGTAGCCACCGGCTCCATTTCCCAGGAGTTAAGATCATAAACCCCAGATGGTCAAAGAGGAGAGAGACCTTGGACTTATTCTGATCCTGTACTTTATGACCAAGTCTAACCCATGACCTCTTTTTATTTACTAATCTTTTTGTTTTAAAATTGCGATTAAGTGAAAGTATACAAGCCAAATTAAATCTGCATGCCTGCCTATCTGCAGCTCCTCCTCTTCTCCTTGACTGGTGAGAGCACTCTCCTTCTTTTCATTCTACTTATGTCACACCCTCTTAGCTATCTCCTGTCATCTCCTCTCCACCTTTTCCTCTCCCTTCTGGTAAGAGGCCAATAGAACAGCTTTGTACAGATGCATAGAACCATAAAGTATACACACCACATGGTCACACCGTAACCCCAAGTCCAGTCCATTCTTGTCTGAAGAGTTGACCTCACTAATGTTTTCTGGTTAGGAGCTGTAGCAAGTCTAAGGACCATGTTCTCAGGGAAACCCCCAGGCCTTCGGACTATCAGTTTGGGTCTTTAGTGGAATTCTTGAGGTGCACCCCTCTTTTTCTTGTGTTACCACAGGGAGTCAACATTCTGTGCCCCATCACAGCTGTCTTTGGCTATGACTCTTTTCTGATAAACATAACTCTCCCACAGCCTAATAGTTTTTTTATATGATCCCCATCTTCTGTTTTGAGAAAGATTTTGTCCAGCTTTGCTTTCTGTAATTAATATTATAAACCCAATAGTTACTGTGTTTGGGGGGGAAGTTCCAAACACAAATTGTATGGCACCAATGCATTATTGATATTTTTTTTCAAAATGCACATGGAGTGTGATAGACTTCCACCACCACCACCCTAGCGCCAATCCCACCCGTTGGGAATAATTTGCTCAATCCATTTTTTCTCATTTATCCTTCAGCTTTGGTTGCCTCAACTATCAAGTGTGAAGACAAATTGTGAGGAGAGAGAGGGGGGATTGGTGGACACACAGATGACACAAGATTGGTCTTGGGTTAACAACTGCTAAAACTGAGTGATGGGTATATGGAGGCTGTGAACTGTTCTGCTCCCTTTGGCATATTTTGAAATTTCCCATAATAAAACATTTTCATTTCTGCAGCTACATCTACTTTGGTTCCAGTACTGAGTCTCCACTTCCTGACTATCCATTTTGTTCTGCCAGAATTATACTTCCTGAGGACAGGAAAAGAATTATAAATATATATGTATATGTATATGTATATATGTATATATATAATCTGTTGTTGTCGAGTTGATCCCAGCTCATAGCGACCCTACAGGTCAGAGTGGAACTGCCCCACTGTGTTTCCACCTAGTAGATTTGAACTCCCAACCCTTTGGTTAGCAACCATGGCTCTTAACTACTACACCACCAGGGTCTCCAGACAAAGAACTGCAGCAGTCCAAATCCCAGATTGAAGGAAGCCCCAGGCTCTGGGCTCTTATTTCTCCATCCATGTCTGCAGCGGCCGACAGAGCTGGCCCAGGGAACCAAAAGTCCACTTGAGGCACAAGCACAAAGGAATTGTGCAGTTAACACTCTGCCCCTGGAGTGAGTAAGTTTCCATCTGGTCAATGCTACTTTGGAGCCCCATGCTTTCCTGATGCTTCTTGGTATGGGTCACTGTGACATGTGTTTGTGGATTCTGAGTGTGTGGTAATTGACTCGTATTATCAAAAACTGAGAGCTGGTTATACTTGGCTTCTCCATCCAGGTGGAAATATGTCACTTGCGTCCTGGCTGGTGTAGAAAAGACTTCTGTCCGACTGGATGACTCAGAGGGTGAGCATAGTAGCTTACAGGAAATGCACACACTCAGAGGCTGTTACTAATTAAAGAAACTGTGGAACTCAAACACAGGGAGGCAGGGCACAAAAAGGATTGATGTTCGTAATAATCTGTCTGTGACAAAATGGCTTCCAACCAATTAGACACAGAAAAATCTCTTTTGGGGACTATAATCTTATTAGATGAACTTGCAAGATTTTTCCAGCCAACTTTTGCCTCTTGGAGCTTCAATTAAAAGCTGTTGAGCAGATGGCAAATTCTGACTCATAAAGTTAGACTAGCTGGCACCCATATGTGTTTTTGGTTCCCCAGGGGATCCTAGCCACATATGGCCCTGGAAAGGTGTGAGAGCTCTTTCTTGGCACGTAGTAGAGAGCGCCTCTCTCACCTTAACACACGGATGACAGGCATTTCAACAGAACCATCAAAGATGATTAGCTGGCAGAACTTGACAGTCAATTCAGGAATTGGTGAGCCCAGCAGGACTTGGCAGCTGATTCAGGACTAGGGGGCCCTGGACTTAAACATCATCGTATAGAACCCATTATTTTCACAGAATGGGAAAAATGAGGCTCAGAGAGGTTGTGTAACCCATGTAAGTTCATCCAGGAAGGAAGAAGTCCGCAGAGGACTGAGAAGGCCCAGTCCCATTCTTATTTATTACAGACGTCATTACTCTGTTTGCTGTCCATGTTCTCACAGAATTGCTTTAAAGATATTTTACCAGTGACTTGATGGGTTAGCCAGGAGAGAGGCATTACCAGGTCTCTTTGAACAACTCCTGTCTTGTTTCAGGACAAAATCTGAGTTCTCTCAAGTAGAACTTGATGGCTGCTATCTGCTTAGTTGAAGTCACAGTTTTCCTCAGGTGCTGATGAGATTTTCACTGCCCTTATTATCAGCAAGTTAATTAGAATGCTTTTCCATACTTCTCACTGCAATGTAAGCCAGTTTCCTCCTGTTCTTTTTTGTGGCTGGAAATTGGGTCATATTCTGCTTGTAATGGCTCTTTGTACATTATAAGCAACTTTTTCCAAAGTGGATGTTAAATTGTTTGAAGGTAGGGCGCATGCATTGCTCCCTGCCCCCCGTCTTCCACTGTACCTTGTAAGGAGCTGACATGATAGTCTTTCATTAACTCACATCTCAGATTCCCAGATTACATTCCATTTTCAATGGTGCTAACCGATATTCTACAGTCTTTATCCTATTCCTCTAACCATCTTTTTCTTGAACCTTCTTTCAACTTGGGAAGCCAAAATCAGACTCACCTACTCATCTCCGCACATTTCATGAGCATGTTTGCTTTCAAAGGCCCCAAGAATTCAATCCATCCAACTTTTCCTCACCACTAACCATAGCCACTGTTAGTCACTGCCGTCAAGTTGATTCTGACTTGTAGCGACCCTATAAGACAGAGTAGAACTGCTCCGTGAAGTTTCTAAGAAGCAACCTTTTGGTTAGCAGATGTAGCAGTTAGCCACTACACCACCAAGCACTAACTACATGCCAGACAAATACGCTGTAGATGCCGGGGAGGGAGAGATGAATAGGTCGGAGTCCCTGTTTTTAAATAGACTCATGTGGGAGACTGACAATGATTCTAATACTTTGTGAGGGGCTCTATAACAGGGGTGTATGCACATAAGAGGGCCCTGAATTCAGCATGGATGGGAAACGAGCAGGGAAAATCACCCCGAGTAGAGAAGACATGTCTTTGGTTGGGTTTCCTAGAAGCAAAGCTTGAGATGGGAAACCTTGCACAAATGATGTATTAAAGGAGAACTCTCAGAAGAAACCTATAAAGAACCAAGGGACCCAGATAGGGCAGAGAGAGATGCTAGGCAAAGATGTGATTTCAGCCACAGTGTGATCCCATAGGGAGCTTGGGGATATGAATTGCACCACAGAATTGTCCCACCTTGAGACGAGAAGATGAGAGTTTTGTATTCCGTATCAGTCCCTGGTTGCAGACTGCTCTCAGTGTGTGTGTGGTGAGGAGGCGGGAAGTGTAACACATGTAACCTCCTACATATTCTAGGTATTTCTGGAAGAAGCGGCTCTTGCTTGCAGGCAGTGAGTCTCTGGAGAAGGGTGTAGCTAAGAGGTGTTAGAATCCTACAGGCCCAGAAGCTGAGGGATAGATGTAGCTGCCCAGCTAACAGAGGTCAGGGTGGGGCGCCACTAGCTTCTACTGAGGTCACTGAATGGCTCCTGTAAGGGGAGTGGAGTCAGTTAATTATGTGGGAAATGAGGAGATGGTAGGACATTCAAGGTCAAAGTCACAGAGGGAGGAGTGAACATGGTGCATTTAGAAAAGGAAGTAGCTTGGTATAGATAAGATAAAATGAATAATGAAGCTAAGAAAAAAGGAGGGTATACATGTCAGCAGTTAATATCAGTGAGTGAGGGCCCCTTCCTCATCTGGGGTTATTGATGTTGACCCTGACCTCTTAGGAGACTGGAGATACTGGTCCCTGGAGTCACTGAGCCAGAGAACAAGAAAGGGCTCTGACAGGTTACACGTCAGGGTGAGCTAGTTGAGCGCATGTGATTTTTGAGGTGATTTCAATCCACTAACTTGTATTAGTTCTCCCACAGGGATCAAAAATATTTATCAGATCTCTTCTATTCCAGTTCTTTGAAGAGGCACTTGATTTATTTTCCTGAAATCAAACACCAGAAGCTCAAATCATAGTCATCCATTGCTCTAAGATTGTTTACCCAGCCTGTCACTTTCACTGGATTCTGCCAGCTGGTCCTGGCCTTGAGTTTGTTTTCTTCTGGCCAAGCTGGTTGCTCAGGACTTTGAGTTCTGCCTGAGGTTTTCATTGATATATTGATGTTTTGTTCTATTTTTCTCCTTTCTCGAGAAGTTATTTTCTTTTGAAAAGACAGGCACTGTTTAACCTTTCCTCTCCCACGGGACCTATCTTCACGTGTTCTCACAAAGAAGAGCTAAGTGTCCTGCAGTCACATCTGTCCACTTCTTAAACCCTGTACTTCAATGGTTAGAATGTACTCGCCTTCCAGCAGCTTTACCTTTGTGCAGTTTTATTTGGCACACCTTCCCCCCCTCCATTAAAAACAAACAAACTCCCTGCCGTGGGGTCAGTTACAACTCACAGCAACCCTATAGTTAAACTGCTCCATAGAGTTTCCAGTGAATGCCTGGCAGATTTGAATTGCTGACCTTTTGGTTAGCAGACATAGAACTTGACCACTATGCCACTAGGGTTTCCTCCCCACCCGTAGGATTTGATGTTTTGGTATGTGATTATAGTTAAATCTTTTACAGATGCATTACTGAACGAGCATGCACCAGGAATCCACTCCAAACCTGTTACAGGTGCCAAAATGTTACAAAGAACTCTTGTCACGATTGTGTGTTAGTGTGCACCCAGTCACCTTTGACAGAATATGAACAAACTAATATGGTGAAGAAGGGGTATAAAGCCATTAGGATGATACATGCAAAACAACCAAAGAGCTCCCACCTGCACAGATGTCTTACATAAGCATTATATTCTTGCTGTCTTTTGTAACAGGCAAACAATATCTCCATATGTATGTATTTTTCAGGTCATTCTACTAATGTCTTGGAGTTCTTGTTGTGTCACTGTCACAGTGCTGGAAATTCACCATAGACCAGGCCCTTAGGGTCCCAGTTCTCACGAAGCTTACAGTTTAGGAAGAGAAACAGATATTAAGCATATTATTTTAAAAATAGTTACTTAGTGACAGTTGAGACAGTTTTAAGAAAGAAAAATAAAGTGGTGTTGTGATTATCTATTGCTGCTCAACAAACCACCCCAAAATGCAGTCTTAAAACAATGGCAGTAGAATGTATAATGTTTGGAGGATTCAGCAGGGATAGAGGGTCTCTGCTGCACTTAGAATCATTTGGGGGAGGTGCTCAAAAGCTGGGGTTGGCATCATTGGAAGGAAAATTCCTGTATCTGACAGTTGGTGCTGGCTGTGTCCTGTGCACTCAGTTGGACCAGAAGATAGACCGCATATATGGAGACCCCATGGGCCTAGGCTTCCCCACAATATGGTGACTGAGTTTCTAAGGTAAATGTCCTGAGGGAGAGTGGGGTACAACCTGTCTTTTCATAAACCTAGCTTTGAAGTCACATACTGTCACTTCAGCTGCATACTAGTCACCAGGGCAGTCATGAATTCCTGATCCATTTCTCAGAGAGGAAAACCAGACTCTGCGGCTTGATAAGTCAGTGGAAAACTTTTTTTAAATCAGACTTTAAATGAAGGTTTACAGAACGAACTAGTTTCTCATTAAACAATACATATATCATTTCATAACACTGGTTAACCATCCCTCACCAGGGTAACACTAGCCCTTCCCAAACTTGGGTCCCCATTTACCAGACTTCCTGTCCCCTCTTGCCTTTTAGTCCTTGCCCCTGAGCTGGTGTGCCCCTTTAGTCTCATTTCATACGATGAGCTGTCCAATCTCTGTCTGAAGCGTGAGTCTCAGGAATGACTTCGTTACTGAGCTGAAAGGGTGTCCAGGGACCACACTGTCAGGATTTCTCTAGTCTCTGTCAGTCCAGCAAGTCTGCTCTTTTCGAGTTAGAATTTTGTTCTATGTTTTTCTCCAGCTCTGTCTAGGACCCTCTGCTGTGTGAACCGTCAGAACGGTCAGTGGTGGTAGCCAGGCACCATCCAGATGTTCTGTACTCAGTCTGCTGAAGGCCGTTGTAGATAAGGTCCATTAGTCCTTTGGAATAATCTTTCCCTTGTATCTTTACTTTTCTTCAATCTTCTTGCTCCTGAAGGAGTGAGGTCAGTGGAGTGGTCTATCCTAGATGGCTTCTCACAGTCTTTCGGGACCCCAGACGCTACTCACCAAAGTAGAATGTTTCTGCACTATTTAC
This sequence comes from Heterohyrax brucei, assembly GCA_028571685.1. NCBI lineage: Eukaryota > Metazoa > Chordata > Mammalia > Hyracoidea > Procaviidae > Heterohyrax > Heterohyrax brucei. The sequence goes on along the minus strand of CM053149.1, from coordinate 23,942,717 downwards.
AAACTGTATTATGCTGACTGCGTTAGATGGTCTTTGGGACCATGGTCCACATCACCCTCGCCCAAGCAATTCAGTTTCTCAGGGAGTCTGGTTGTGTCCATGGAGCCTCCATGGCCTGGGGGTGGTAAGGTTTTAGAAGAGTATGTGGGATCGCAAACATGACTGTGGCCATATTCAGAAAATACAATCTGTCGCAAGTGGCTATGGGAGAACTAAGATCTAATTAGAAAGATTCCAGAAGGGGCTTTTAAGGTGGGACCTGAAGGGTGAGTTAGCCAGGTAAAAAAGAAGGAAGTAGGTGGGGTGGGTGTCAGGGGAGAGAAACATTCTAAACAATAGGTCCTGGCTCAGAAGGAGCTTGACTACAGGAAAAACTGAAATGAGACCAGGGCAGTTGGAAACTGGAAACAAAGGTCTCCAACAAGAGCCATCAAGATGCCACCAGATAACCAACTTATGCCTAGTATCCCAGTTACCTATCATTGCGTACAAACAATCCCAAAGTTAGTAACATAAAATACCATTCACTATTTTTTCTCATAGTTTTGAGGATTGAGGGACTCAACTGGGCAGTTTTCACTTGGTCTGTCATGTGGTTATAATCAGGTGATGTCCAGGGCTGGAGTCATCTTGAAGCCTTTCTTGTGCACGTGTTTGGGGCCTAGACTGGGAAGACTCAAATGACTGGGGCCACAACAATTGAGCCCCTCAAGAACCTCTTCTCCCTCAAAATAGGGGTTCTTTGCATGGCCCCTCTAGCCTAGCAGCTCCTGGGCAATCAGGCTTCTTATATGGTGGCTGGTGGCTCCTTGAGCAAGGATCCCAAGACAAACCAGGAGAAGCTGTGTGGCCTTTTCTAACCCAGACTTGGAAGCAGATGGCATCACTTCTGTCACATGGTGACCACTGAGGCAGGCACAAAGGCCCACCCACTTTCAAGAGGGAGACATAAACTTATTTTAAAGATGCCACACCTCGGGTGACCATATAACACATTATTCAAAGGAAGACTTTTGTGTGTGTGTGGTTAAATGAAGGTATACAATCCAAGTCAATTCTGCATGCTCAAAAGGAGACAACAGTGGGTGCCTTTACTCAAAGGGAGTAAAGAATGGGTGCCTTTCAGGCAAAAACTGGTGGGGTCCTTGGTGAGCCTAGATATATAGTTACTGCCCACTACTATGTGCACAAATTTAAGAGCACCAAGCTCTCTTAAATTCCATTGCTTTTCTGACATTCATTGTGACATTTTTAAACATGCGTTTTCTCCTAAAAAATTATGTTTTAAAATTCATTTTCTGTTTCTTGATCACTTCGTGCCTTTAGATCACAAATAGCATCATCTTGAAGGCTTCTTCATGATTGCTCTGTGCCTTGCTTTCTTGTCCCACAATGTCTTTGCTCTAAACTGGGACAGCTGCCGGCACCGTGGGTGTGTTTATCAAGTTTCTTTCCAGGGGTGGACTGGCTATTAAGCAAGGTACGCACATGCTTGATCATGTCTACTAACTACTAATCTGTAGCATGCAGTTTCACACATCAAAGACATGGTGAAAAACAGGTGAAATCACACACTACAGAGGAGTACCTAAGCGTGAATAAGTCCATGCCTGCTTTTCTTGTTGGGTAATCCATCCCTGCTGCTTCCTCCTACGAGAAAAACCCAAGCAATGGAAGAATTGGCTTCAAGAAATGTTTTTTTAACAACCTCACTTTTTGGCTAAGTGATTAAAAAAAATCCACAGTGATGACTCATCAGTTGAAATCAAATCCTTCTTCCCCAAAAAGTGTTTTTATAAGAAGTGAATGTTTTTTTTTCTTTTTCCCAAAGGCAAACTGTGTATTTGGTGCTCCTCTGTTCTGAGTAATAAATTCCAGCTCAGATGAAAGTGACAGTTTTAGGGTCAATAACCTTTTAAATTTAGAGTTGGAAATTGTGTCCCCTTATCCAGGGATCACTAATGGTGCAGTGGTTAAATGTTCAGCTACAAAGTGAAAGGTTATCAGTTCAAACCTACCCACTGCCTCCATGGAATAAATCCCTGGTAATTTGTTCCCATAAAGATTACAGCCTCAGAAACCCTAAAGGGTGATCACACTCTGTCACATGGGGTCATTATGAGGTAGAATCAACTCAACAGCACCTAATAACAGCACGCAGGAATCTGCTTTTGGCTACAGCCCAAAGGGGAGTTCAGTTGTTCAACCACGGCACGCCAGTAGTCTCCCTCTCCCATTGCCCCTTTAGCCAGCTGCTGACCTGTTTTAGTCTTCTAGTGCTGCTCTACCAGAAAAACACTGTGAGTGGATGGTTTCATGAAGAGGAACTTGATTGTCATGGTCCAGTAAGCCACAAATCCATTTACAAGTCCATTCAGTAAGAGAAGCTGTCACAGTCCAGTAGGCAGAGTCCAAGTCCAAGGAGAGCATCTTGGCACAGGAAGTTCTCAGGTCCAAAGGATGTGCTCTGCTCTCGGTGCTGCTCGCTCAGGGGTATGAGGTTCCCAACTTACTCTGCTTACTTCCCTGCCTTATATCCCACAAGCTGGTAACTTGAGTCCTGCCGCACCAACTCAACTGTTGTCTGTTTTCCGTCATCAGCATGACCGAGGCAGGATTCACAACATAAGGGAGGAATTGCACCATACTGGGACTCATAGCCAAGTCAAGTGAGTATATATGTTATTGGGGGGACACAGTGCAATCCATGGCACTGCTTTTCCAAAGATCATGGAGAAGTATGAACATCCAGAGCATTTGGAAATAGCCCCAGGTGTAAGTAAGCACAACAGGTTGATGGTCCATTAAGAAACAGCCATAGCCACTCCATCTCTAGCCATCCCAGCTCTCCATTCAAATGTCTTTTCCTCTCACAGCTTTCCACCATAAAATATTTTCTTTCTGATATTTCTTTCCTAAGAGTCTACAACTCTGCACCACTGCTGAAAGAAAGTAACGTGGTTTATCTCCTGTTGATCCAAGACAGCAAACACCTCCTTCCATTCCGTTTGTCTCTTTGGAAGTTTTCATAAATAATCTCTACGCTGGAAAATAAAATACAAACTGGAACCCGTGTCTATTCCTGAATCAAATATACATGAAATTTTTGTAGGTCCTGTGCCATAGCCTGAGCTTTGTAAATTGGAATATTTAAGACAGGTATAACAAGAGAGTTAAGACTGGGAATGCTAAGGGAAAAAACCATTAAAAGAAACCACTGGGAGTGAGAATGGTGGCACTGAACCACTGCTCAAGACAAAAGCAGGACTAGATTTAGAGTGACCAACTGTCCCAGATTACCTAAGACAGAAGGAGTTCTGGGACATGGCATGCCACTTTCAGTTTTCAAACCTGGAGAGTCTTGGGGAAAAAAAACTGGGACAAGTTGGTTACTCTAGTGGAGTGATGTTCTCTAATTAGAAGCTACCCCTGCTGTGGGTCCTAAAGAGCCAGGTTCTGCCCTGGCACAAGAGGAGGCAGAAATGACCCCTGACCAGGCTGGAGGGACAGCCAGCCATGTAGACCTCCCGTTTAGGGGTGCTAAGGCTTTGTTCAGGGTGTTGGGGGATGTTTCAGTCATCTGGTACTGCGGTAACAAATACCACAAGTAGATGACTTTAGCAAAGGAAAGTTTATTCTTACACAGTCTTGTAGGATAAATGGATAAAAGGTGGTACAAGCAGCACTCCAAGGAAGCTCCCTTTACAGTGGAGCAGGGAGGTGACTTTCAGAAGGGATTTACAGTCCCATCCTAATCCTAACATTATCCACTCTGGTAACCACAGACAGAGATTAGGATTTACAACACAAGAAAATCACACCACGGAGGGCAAGTACTAAATACAGGGAATCTTGACCCAGCCAAATTACTACACGTACTTTTTGGGGGACACAGTTCAATTGATGACGGGATAAAAACGTGGCCGTGGCAAGATGAACAATATTGTAAATGTGGAGACTGAACCTTACTGTACGAGGGAGGTTCACCCTGAGCTCTGAAGGTCCCTTTCTGGCTGCCTTCTGCACGAGAATCCTGGGAGTTGGTGGTGTCCTGGGCCTCTGGATGAATTCCAGAATTCCGGCGCCCTGTCACAGGCTCTGGGCTCTCCATCTCCCCTCAGCCAGGGGACAGAGTTAATTGTTAAAACTTTATTTTTATTCTCACTGACCCTTCCTACCTGACATGACTTTAGGCCAGCAAGATGCTCCTTCTGTGATGCCTTTCACTGAAATAGCTAGGGGAGAGGACTCAGGCCATCATGAGGTTTTTGCTTAAGGTCTCATCTCTCTTCAACATAAGCAAAAAAAAAAATCAAAGCATCCAAAAGTTGGAAACAGGACAAAAAGATCATGATCTCCATTGTCGAGATTTCCCAAGGGTTGTTCAGCTCACTAGTAGAATGTGACTTTGTCTGACTACTATTTCCTCTTGACTCAGTGTTTTGCATCTCTCAGAGGTTAATTTTTAAATGTTTAAGAAAAATCTTTTAATCCAGTAGAAACGTGTCTTAGTTAGCTGGTGTTGCTATAACAGAAATATCACAAGCAGAAGGCTTTAACAAAGACAAGTTTATTTTCTCACATTCTAGTGGCCTGGGAGTCCAAATTTAGAGCATGAGCTCAAGAGTAGTATTTTCTTTCTCTGTTGGCTCTGGAAGAAGGTCCTCATCAATTTTCCCACAGTCTGGGAGCTTCTTACCACAGGAACTTCTGGTCCAAAGGCTGAGCTCTGCTCCGAGGATTGCTTTCTGGGTGGTATGAGGTCTCCGTCTCTCACCTTGCCTGTCTATTTTATACACCAAAAGAAACCAGTTCAAGACACAACCTGATCCTGCCCCATCAACCCAACTGCTGCCCAGCCCCCACATTACAATCATAGAATCAGGATTTATAACACAGAGGAAAATCACATCAGATGACAGATTGGTGGATGATGACACCATACCAGGAATCGTGGCTCAGCCAAACTAACACACGTTTTTGGGGGACACGATCCGAACCATAACACGATGCAAGTGATTTTTCTCTATAATGATAACAGCGACTTTTGTTTCATAGAAAAGAGAACACACCTTGAAGAAAAATAACCATTTTTTGTGTCTAACTTAGCAATTGTTTTCCCCTTTTCTTTCTTCACTAACTACATATACATCGGGAAACCTTGGTGGCATAGTGTTTAAGTGCTACATTGGCTAAACAAAAGTTAAGTAGTTCAAATCCCCCAGGTGCTCCTTGGAAACTCTATGGGGCAGTTCTACTCTGACGTACAGGGTCGCTATGAGTCAGAATCAACTTGACAAAAGTGGGTGGGGGCCTGTATGCATCAGTTTCTGATTCTGTGCCTGGTTCTCTCATTAATGAGTTAAAACTGACACATGCTTATGTGTTTGTATGACAAGTATGGATTTTTGGACAGTTTGGAGATTATTCTTTCAGTGTTTTCCTCTGCACTCCTTTTTTTGGTCCCATTTCCATGTGGAAAAGTGCACTTCTGAGTCACCAGTACCCTTCATCTTCCTGTCCTTCAAACATGAGTGGCACCCTGGTCTCCCTTAAGGTTGAGGTAAGTGGTACCTCTGGGTACAAACTCTTTTAGGAGAGAAATTATTCAATTACAGTTACAGATAATAGCAAGACATGGACGTTAAGAGTCCAGCAATAAACAAATATATAATTACAGTATATCAACATTAAATATCATTCAGCAGTTAAGTGTAATCATAATAAAGACAGTGCTGCAACATGGAAAACCCTCAAGTTGACATGTTAATACCATCACCTGTTGTCAGTTTGTTGGCTTGTAGTAGCTAATGTATTGCTATGATGTTCGCAGCTTTGCCACTGGTGTTTCAGGTACCAGCAGGGTCCTTACTGGTAAACAGTCCTCCAGTCCCGGTACCCTGGTCTTCTTCATGTAGTCTAGGTTCTTGGATTATTAGCTCAGCATGCAGATTTAATAAGGATGGTGAAAGGATACAACTGTGATGCACCCCTTTCCTGATTTAAACTATCCCATTGTTCTGTTCAATTGACTGTCTCTTGTTCTCTATACAGGTTCTGCATGAGCACAATTAAGTTCTCTGGAAGTCCCATTCTTATCCACAATTTTTTGTGACTGACATAGTCAAATGCCTTTACATAGTCGATAAGATACAAGTATACATCCTTCTTGCATTTTGTGATGTCCGTCTGATGTCATCAATGATATTCCACCTCCTCTTCTGAATCTCTGATGGTGTGGTGGTTAAGTGCTATGCCTGCTAACTAAAAGGTTGACAGTTCGAATCCATCAGGTGCTCCTTGGAAACTCTATGGGACAGTTCTACTCTGTCCTCTAGGGTTGCTATGAGTTAGAATCAACTCGACGGCAGTGGTTTTCTTTTTTTCCCTTCTGAATCCAGCTTGAATTTCTGGAAGTTCCCTGTTGATATACTGCTGCAACTGCTTTTAAATGATCTTAAGCAACACTTTGCTTGTGTGTGTGTTAATGATATTGTTTGATAATTGCATCATTCGGATGGATCCACATTCTATGGAATGGGCACAAATATGGAATCTCTTCTAGTCAGTTGGCCAGGAAGCTGTCTTCCAAATTTATTGACACAGATGAGTGAACACCTCCAGGGCTGCATCCATTTGTTAAAACACCTCAGCTGGTACTCCGTCGATTCTTGGAGCCTGCAGTGCAGCGTGGACTTCTTCCTTGGGTACTGCTGGTTCTTAATCGTATCTACCTCCTGAAATGTCAACCTGTTATTTTTGGCATAACAAGTCTGTGCATTCCTTCCGTGTTCTTTTGATGCTTTCCGCATTGTTTAATACTTTCCATAGAATCCTTCAAAATTGCAACTTGAGGTTTGAATTTTTATTTCAGTTCTCTCATCTTGAGAACTGCCAAGCATGTTCTTCCCTTTTGGTTTTCTGGCTCCAGGTCTTTGCACACTTTCTCAGAAAATTTTGTCTTCTCAAGTCATCCTTTGAAACCTTTTGCTCAGCTCTTTAACTTCATCGTTTCTTCAGTTTGCTTTAGCTATTAGACATTCAAGAACAAGTTTCAGTGTCTCTTCTAACACCCATTTTGGTCTTGCCTTTCTTTCCTGTTTTGAATGACATTTTGCTTTTTTCATGTATAATGTCCTTGATGTCATTTCACAACTTAGTGTTGAACATGTCAAATCTATTCTTCTGTTCTTGAGATGGTCTCAAAATTCAAGTGGTAGGATATCATCTTGCTGACCTCTGGCTGGAGGAAGGGGAGTGGAAGGAGAGGAGGGGAAAGGAGACTGTTGGGAGGATGAGACATGTATGGAGCAGAGAGGAATAGTGTGCAGTCACCGGACAGAGAGAGCAGCGGAAGCTGCATATAGGGGGGCATGTAAATTTACATGTGAATGTACATTTTCACTCAGTTATGTTAAATAAAAATAAATAAATAAAAAAAATTCAAGTGGCGTACACTGAAGGTTGTTCTTTGGCTCTCATGGACTCAATTTTCTTTAGCTCGAGCTTGAACTTGCATATGAACAATTGATGATCTCTTCTACAGTTGCTGCCTTGTTCTGACTGATTATATTGAATTTTTATGTTGTCTCTTCCCACAAATGTAGTTGATTTCATTCTTTTTTTCCATCTGGTGAAGTCCATGTGTCTAGTCACTGCGTATGTCGCTGACAAAAGATAATGTGCAATGAAGAAGTCATTGGACTTAGGACATTTTATCATGCTGTCTCCAAGGCCTTATTTTCTAACTACTAATCCTTTTTGCTTCTAATTTTGCATTCCAATCACCAGTAAGAACCAATACATTTTGACTACATGTTTGATCAATTTCAGACTACAGAAGTTGGTAAAAATCTTCTGTTTCATCTTTGGCATTTAGTAGTTGGTGCATAAATTTGAATAATAATCTTATCAACTAGTCTTCATTGCAGGTGTGCGGACATTATCCTATCACAGTTTCGTACTTCAGGATAAATCTAGAAAGGCTTTTTTTTTTTTTTTATGATGACTCCAACACTATTCCTTGTCAATTCTTGGCTTAGCAGGCCACACGACTGTCTGATTCAAAATGGCCAGTACCAGTCAATTTCAGCTCAAAAATGCCTAGCTAGAATCTTTGTTTTTGATGACTTCCAATTTTTCTAAATTCATACTTTGTACATATCACTTTCCAATTATTAATGAATATTTGCAGCTGTTTCATCTTTTTCTAGTTGTGCTGTATCAGTAAACTAAGGTCCCAAAAGCTTTATTCCAGCCACCACACAAAGGTTGACTCTCCTCTGAGGAGGAGATTCTTCTCTGGTTGTATTTTGAGTGCCTTCCAACCTGAAGGGCTCGTTTTCTGGCGCTGTATCAGAGAATGTTCTGCTGCTGTTCATAGGGTTTTTGCTGGCCTATATTTTTCAGCAATAGACCTCCAGGTCTTTCTTCCTAGTCTGTCTTAGTCTGAAAGCTCTGCTGAAACTGTACACCATGGGGAACCCTGCTGGCATTTAAAATACTAGTAGTGTATCTTCCAGTATCATAGCAACGTGCAGGCCATCACAGTACAATAAATTGATGGACACTTTGGTTAAGTAAAAAGAATGGTATGTAACATGTTTGAATTTCAAGGTGTCATGGATTGAATTGTGTTCCCCCAAAAACATGTGTAGAAATTTGCTAGGCTATGATTCCTGGTACTGTGTGATGTTCCTTTACGTTGTAAACCCTGCCTCTGTGATGTTAATGAGGGAAGATGGGTAGTAGTTATTTGGGTGGGACAGGACTCTGTGTGGGATTATATCGTGCGTTGGGGGTAGATTTTGGGGAGATAAAAGGAGGCAAGTGAGAATTGGAGACCTCACACCACAAGAAGGCAGTGCCAGGAGCACAGTGTGTCCTTTGAAAAGGACTAGGGTCCCTGTGCCTCAGAGGCTTACAGTCCAGGGGAATATTGACGACAAGGAGCTTCCTCCAGAGCCAGCAAAGAAAGTCTTCCCCTGGAGCTGACACCCTGAGTTTGGACTTTCACCCTACTAGACTATGACAAAATAAAATTTCTCTGTCTAAAGCCACCGTCTTATAGTATCTCTGTTACAGCAGCACCAGATGACTAAAACAGAAGTAAGACAAGTGTGAAAATAGCTGTGAAAATGGCTGTGAGGAGGGCCTAATAGGAAAGTTTCTCGTTTTATTCTTACATTGTATTGAACATGAGTTTTGTCCTTTAAACAGAAATAAACATAAAAAGAAAGTTTAAAACATAGGGAAGCTGAACATTACTATTGTTTATTATGGATAGTCCATGGCCATGAAGCTGATAGTTGGGCGCATCCACTGAGTGAGTGTCCTGAGATCTCCCCGACTGTCCCCATTCTGTCACCTCTTCACTACCGTCCCCTCCATGCTCAGGAGCTCCAACATTCTGTCAACTTTATGATGTGATGACAGGGTTTGTTGCTGTTAGTTTCTGTGGAGTTGATTCTGACTTATCCAACCTCATGTGTACAGAGTAGAACTCTTCCATAAGGTATTTAAAGCTGTGACCTTTTGGAAGCTTGTCACCAGGCCTGTTTTCTGTGGTGCCTCTGGGTGTGTTCAAACAGCCAAACTTTTGGCTAATATTCAAGGGGTTCTTATGACCAGGGCAAGGAAAGGCAAATTCCTATGACATCAGACAGAGCTTGGGGTGTGGGCTTCCAAAAGTTTGTGAGGACAGCCAGACCCATAGGCAATCTCCTCTACCAGATGCCTGGGCAGACCCCCAGATTGTCTGAGGGGCTGTGAGGTTCATTCATTCGTCCCTGGCTCTGGTGCTGAGCACTCTACCTAACTCACCCAAGTCCCCCTGCCACAGTGATTCAGTGAGCAGGTTCTAAACCCTCCACTGGGATCCAGGACCAGAACCACTTGCTCCACCCTGTCTTCCTTTCCTCTCAGAGCATCTGGTCTGGCGATGGAGAACCCTTACTGTCACGGATGCGTCGTTGCATTGGCCTCCTTCCCCTCCCCACCTTCTTTGGAGGAAACCACAAAAACAAAGCAGGAGCCAGCTCTATTCCATGGGGGATGTTTTTTCCCCGTTCTCACCTCATGAAACTGACTTGGAGCACAGGTGGTAAAGCATTTGTGAGGCTTCCCGAAGGTACCCAAACAAAATAGACCCAACCACTTGCTAGCTGCAACCTCACTTGAAGTCGCTTTCAATTCTCTGGCACCTGGTGTTTCTAAGCTGGCTGGTCCCTAAGTATATGTATTTGTGGTCTTCACCAATGCTCTGTAAGAAATTCTCCCCTTCTGAATCCCCAGCTCAGTCTCTCCTCAGTGACTCTGAGTCGCACTTTGTTTGATGGATTGGTATATTCTTAGCTGTTTTCCAAGCACTGGTCCCAAATGGAGCATCAGCTCCTAATGGGCAGGAGCACGTCCCACATTCCTTTGTGTCCCTGCGCATAATATGGTGCCTTAGCTAGTACAAATATGTGTGTGTGTATAGATACCTGTGACCACTACAATTATCTGTCTATGTCTATCACCTATCACCTGTCTATCTGCATATAGGTAGATAATGCATTGGCTACATGTATGAGGACTGTCAATTAAGTTCATGAACTCATCCTAGAAAGAGTGCTGCATACCTCATTGCCAAATATCACTACCGCCACCTTCAGAGTACTCTCCTAGGGAAGCTATGCACCAATGCCAGCACCTAGTCCACTCTCCAAAGCAACTTTGGAACTCTTTCTAGAATGGCCATCAGAGTCGTCATCATATTACCCTTGATGTCCTGAACGTCATCAAAAAGTCTTCCTTTCAATATTTCCTCTACCTTTGGGGGGAAAAAAGTCATTGAGAGGCCAGATCAAGTGAGTAAGGAGGGTTTTCCAATATAGTTATTTTTTCACTGACTAGAAACTTCCTCACAGATAACTATACAAGTTCATAAACTTACCACCACGCCACCACATGCAATGGGCATTCCAGAAAGAGTTCCAAAATTGTTTTGAAGAGTGGACTAGGTGCTGGCATCAGTCCATAGCTTCCCAAGGGGAGTACTCCAAAGGTGACTGGAGTGATATTTAGCAACAAGGTATGTAGCACTTGGAACAATTAAGTTTGTGGACTTAGTTGTCAAATATCGTACTTACATGTACATATGTATGGTATAAATATATGTAAACAAAGTCACTGAGCTGTACACTTAAGATTTGTACATTTTACTATATGTAAATTATAGAAAGAACTGAAAAAAGTCTATTGACAAGAATGATTATTTTTCACTGTGGCTCATGAACTTTCCAACTGATGAACTTGGGATGAAGAGTCATCAAGCGTTCGCTGCATATAGATTCTTGTGCTAACTGTTGGTATAACAACAGTAGTCCCTAATTTTGAGGGACTCTTTTCAACTCTAAAAGCAATATCTGGAAGTCCTCAAGTCACAGCCAGTAAATCAGATTGTCACAAATGGCAACAGCTCTTTAAGAGACTTCTTGACACTCAGAAGCTTGAGCTTTCCCTGAGGCAGCTGTTGCAGGGTTCCTTTGAGAACTAGCCAGACCCCAGATGCCAGAATTGCCAGAAGAAAACAGAATGGAAACAGTAAAGCTAATGCAAAAAGTCTTCATGAGATTTTAAACTGCAATTTTAACCTTAAAGACTCCCCTGATGTAGTGACCCTTTAATCACTATGTAGTGTCCTTCCTTATCCAGTGTGGTGGATTTTGCTTTAAAGTCTATTTCATTGGAAATTAACATTGTCACTCTTGCTCTTTTTTGAATGTTGTTTACCTGGTATGTTTTCTTCATCATTTAGTTTGTTCATGTCTTTAAGTCTAAGGTGTGTCTCCTATAGGCAGTATATAGATGGATCCTGTTTTACTTATCCATTCTTCCACTCTCCATCTCTTTATTGACACATGTAATCCATTTACACTCAGCATAATTATTGATAGCCACGAGTCAGATCTGACTTGACAGCACTTGGCTTTGAGTTTAGTGCTGGCATTTTGATGTCTTTTATTGTGTGTGTTGTGGATAATTTCTTTGGTCCATTTAATTTTCTATGCTGAGTCACTTTTAGTTTGTGTTTTCTTTTCATCTTTTTCATTGCTGGAATTTTGTTGCTGAGACTTCATGTGTGTGTTTTTGTTTTTTTTCATTTCGATGCATGGGATCATTAATTTCCTTCATGGTTACTTTAATGTTTACTCATATTTTTCTAAATTTAAATCGGTCTTTAATTTCTTTACATTGCCTTAATTTCTTCTCCATATTAAAGATCTATGATTGTATTTTTTAAGTGCCTCTTTTTTGTTATACTGTTTACATAATATAATGACAGCTCTATTTCCCTTGCCTTTATTTCTGATTTTCTCATCTGGATTGTTATCCAGTTGCTCTGTTCTGCATTCTAGCAGATTGTTATCCGATGACACTGATTTTCAAACCAAAGGACTCCCTTGCTATGTCTTGTAATTTGGTTTTGGTTTTTGTAAGTTCCCTAACCTTCTGTGTATCTGGAAATGTTCTAATTTCACCATCATATTTGAGAGACAGTTTTCCTGGATCTGTAATTCTTGGCTGACAATTTTTTTCCTTCAAGGCTTTATTATATATGTCATCGCATTGCTGCCTTACCTGTGTGGTTTCTGTTGAGTAGTCTGAGTTTAGCCTTATTGACTCTTCTTTGTAGATTATTTTTTGTTTATCCCTAGCCACTTTTAAAATTGCCTTCTTATCTTTAGTTTTGGCACGTTTGATAGTAATATGCCTTGGTGTCTTTCTTTTTTGATCTACCTTGCATGGAGTTTCATGAGCGTCTTGGATAGATATCCTCTCATCTTTCATGATGCCAGGGAAGTTTTCTGTCAACAAGTCTTTGAGAGTTCTTTTCATACTTTCTGTTACACTCCCCTGTTCTGGTACTGCAATCATTCATTCATAGATTATTCCTCTTGGTGCCACATAACACATAGTGTTTTTAATTTTTTTATCTGATTTTTTCCTCAAATATGTTGGTGTCAACATGCATTATCTTCAATCTCACTGATTTCTGCTTTTCATTACCTCAACTCTGCTCCTCTGACTTCCTATTGAGTTGTCTAACCCTGTAATTTTATTATTAATTTTCTGAATTTCTACTTCCTGTCTCTACTTTCTTGCAGCCTGTTCAATTTGTCATTATGCTGTCCTGTCTTTTGCCTGATTTCCTTCCTGATCTCTTGAAGAGGTCTAAATGTTAATCTCTTTTATTCTACCTCCGATAATTCCAGGAAGTTCTCTTCATCTGGAAAATTTCTTGATTCTTTGTTTTGGGAGCTTTCTGAAGCCATCTTGGTCTGCCTCTTTAAGTGATTTGATATGGACTGTTGTCTCTCAGCCATCAGTAAGTTGTTGAATTTATTTATTTTGTATTTGTTTACTGTGTTCTAGCTTCTTTTGTTTTGAAACACCCAAATAGGCTGGTCATGTGTGACCTGTTGGTGCCTTTGAAGCTCTAACATTCTGTCACCAGGCGGTTAAAGCTGTTACTAGACATGTGAGCCCAAGAATCTGTTTACTTATGTGGATTCAACTCTGGTGTCTAGGTAGTCAGTCACCAAGCGTGTGGTGCAGGTGATCCCTTACTGTCCTAAATGGGCAGGGGTGACTGATATAGTCACAGCTGTCTGGCTGCAGGCACTGAGAAAGGCAGGGGGCTAAAAGCTATCCCTGAGAGTCTAGGAGGATGGCATATCCCCATGTCTGATTCTAGATGAAGGAACTGTTTCTACCCTGGATTTCTGGCTCAGGGGAGTCCACAGATTTTTTCTTTTTCCCTCCCCTTCCTCTTGTTTGTTAAATTATTCTCTCTTAGGGTCTAGGAAAATGGGTCAGGGCACTTGTAAGGAGTCCTGCTTCTGGCTCAGGTAATGGCATCAGTCTCCAGAGCCAGGTGCAGTGCAGAGAAGGGAGGGAGAAGTGCTGAGAAAAGGGAGAAAGGTTTATCCTGAAGGAAAATTTTAGATCCACAACTGTAGGTTAGACACTTAGCTTTTGATGATTCAGTACTGTCTTTCACTGGTTTGGGGGGTTGAAGTGGGCTCTTCCATCAATCTTTCCCACTGAGAAAGATCGCCTCTGAATGACACTACTCAGTTCACGAGGCTGACTGCAACCAATTCTTGGCAGGTTAGGTCTGGCCAGTCCTAGGTATTTCACAGTTCTATTTTTCAACTTTCTTTTTAATTTTCAGGTCTCCTAGAATGTCATATGTAATTAATTCATTTATTCTTCTGGGTCTTTGTTGTTAGAGGGATCATAGGAAGCATGTGATTATTCTGCCATCTTGGCCCTGTGTTTTGACCTTAAAGACTCCACATGCTCAAGCAAAAGAAGCAGAAAAGCTATTCACTTTCATATTTTGGCAGTTGACTTTTCTGTATTATGCCACGTTGATGGGGTTGTTAGCACTCTCAGACAACAATGAGAACTTCCTCCCTAGGTGGTTCACATAGTTCTTTCTAGGACTTGGCAGTGCTAATGAGGTACAGTCAGGCACTATCTCAAGCATTGTAAATCAGGAGCAAGATCTATATTTTTCTTTCCAAAGGAAAATGTGCCATCTTTCTTGGTGATACCAATCAATTTACAATAAAAATAAATAAATAAAAGATTCTTTGCAAAATCACTACATTCTAAAAATGATAAATTGGGGCCTCACGTGCCATTTATCTCTCTCTTGTATTCTTGCAGATGTTGTTAATTGATCAGAGCACTATTGATCACTGAGCCCAGCTCTAGAATCAGCAGTGAGCTGGGGATGGCTCATACCAGCTCAGGAGAGCCAATCATTAAATTTATAGGAATCTTGCCAGCCAATTGTTAAACAGACTCATTAATAAAAATTAAATTCTCTGAAATTAAACAAATGAATTACAGTAAAAGCAAACACCCAAAACTCATCATTTCTAATTATTTTACTACATTTTACTACTACCTACACACCTGAGATTATTTATGTTTAAGGTATCTGGAAAACTATGTAATGGTGTACTACTCTGCATCTCTTCCATGTTCAGAGATATAATGCTGTTAGCTTGAAATAGACCTCAATGGTAGAATCACAAAAATGGCAAATTCTTCAAATCAGGACATCACCCTTCCTTGAAAACTGGTTGTTAAGCATAGACCAGCATGTTACTGTACCAAATGACAAGAGACCCCAGAAGCAGCAGACTATGCCAACCAAATACTTTGCTGCCTGTGTTAGGGGTAGGGAATGTTGGGCATCATGCCTTCCTGCCCAAGATAGGGCTTTGAATGATGCAAGTTTGAGTACTGATAGAGGAAATCAAAGCAGAGAGATGGAGAAAGCTGCTAGGTCCAACCATGATGAAGTTAGTGTTGTACTTTTTATTTTTTTCACTACCATGAGACTCTATAGAGGGGCATCATGTTCTGATTCTTATAAAGACACCTTATGGACTAGCAGCTTGGCCCTAGAGAGGACAGGTAACAGTTTCCTTGGGAGTCTTCTACAAAGGTGCAAGAAGGAGTCAGCCAGGGATCGTGGCTCAGGGTTAATCAGAAAGCAGAAGCAAACACGGGGGGTTGCAGTTGGAAAGACTAAGTAGAAGATGGGCATTGGAGGGGGGCTCATTAAATCTGAGACGGATTCAGGCAAAGATATGAGGCTAGGGTTTTCTCTGGGCTTCTTGGAGTTGTTAGGTGCTTTCATGTCGGTTCTGATTCCTGGTGACACCATGTGTTGGAGTAGAACTACCGCATAGGGTTTTCTAGGCTGTAATATTTATGGGAGCAGATAACCATTTCTTCCTCTTGTAGAACTTCTAGGTGGTTTTGAACTATTTTTTTGTTCGCAGCTGAGAGCTTAACTATTGTGCTACCAGGGTTCCTTCACAGAACTTGCTAGTCAGAATTATAAATGGAGATGCTTTTTTTTTGTTGGAGGAATTTTGGGCAGTGAAAGGCAGGAAGGGGAAAAGTCCCCACAATCTGGGCCAGTTGGGGAATTGTAGGTAGAATGCAGTGGCCTGTAGTTCTGCCTCCAGAGTTAGCAACTGCAGGTTGTTCTTATATCTCATAGCTTCTTTTCCCTCCCCCTGTCTTAGTCATCTAGTGCTACTGTAACAGAAACACCAAAAGTGGATGGCTTTAACAAAGAAAAATTTATTCGGTCACAGTCCAGTAAGCTAGAAGCCCAAATTCAGGGCACTGATTCCAGGGGATGGCTGTCTCTTTCTGCTGGCTCCAGAGGAAGGCCCTTGTGATGCATCAATCTTCCCTTGGTCTGGCAGCATCTCAGCGTAGGAACCCCAGATCCAAAAGATGCACTAGGCTCCTGGAACTGCTTTCTTAGTGGTATGAGATCCCCATGTCTCTCGACTTGCTTCCCTCTTTTAAATCTCAAGAGATTGGCTTGAAACACTATCTAATCTTATGGATCTCATCAATATAACTGCTGCTAATCTCATTACATTATAGTGATATAATTTACAATATATAAGGTCATCACATCAGGTGACAAAATGGTGAACAATTATACAATACCAGATGTCATGGACTGCATTGTGTCCCCCCCAAAAATGTATGTATTGATTTCACTTGGCTGTGAGTCCCAATGTGGTGTGATTCCTCTCACGTGTTGTGAATCCTGCCTCTGTGATGTTGATGAGGGAAAATGGACGGCAGTTATGTTGGCGAGACAGGACTCAAGTTACCAGCTGTGGGAAGTACTGGAGAGAAGTGAGCAGAGTAAGCTGGGAGCTTCATACCACCACGAAGGCAGCACCGAGAGCAGAGCATGTCCTTGGGACCTGAGGTTTCTGTGCTGAGATGCTCTCCTTGAATTTGGAGTCAACCTACTAGACTGTTATAATTTCTCTTACTGAGTGGACTTGTAAATCGTAAGTGGATTTGCAGCTCACCGGACTGTGTCAATAAAATTTCTCATCATAAAGCCTTCCACTCATGGTATTTTCTGTTGTTGTTGTACCAAGTGACTAAAACACCAGGAATCATGGCCCAGACAAGTTGACAGATGTTTGGGGGGACATAGTTCAATTCATGATGATCCTCCCTGTTTTATCAAGTATAATATACTCTGTTCTAAAGTATTGGAGCCTAATCCTAGGGAGGAAACCCTGGTAGTACAGTGGTTGAGTGCTATATCTGCTAACCAATAGGTCAGCAGTTCGAATCTGCCAGATATTCCTTGGAAAATCTCTGGGGGCAGTTCTACTCTCTCCTTCCTATCGGGTTGCTATGAGTTGGAATCACCTTGATGGCACTGGGTTTGGTGTTTTTGGTTAATCCAAGTGATGGGAGTAGTGGTAGTTCAGAAATAGGATTCTCTCCTTCCATGCAGGAGACCTAGGTTCGATTCCTGGTCAATGCACCTCAAAAGCAAACTTGTGTTCTTGTGGTGCTACAGAGACTTCAGCAGAGCTTCTAGACTAAGACTAGGAAGAAAGATCTGGTGATCTATATGTGAAAATCAGGTAATGAAAACCCTATGGATCGCAACAATCCATCCCATTATGCATGTAGCCCCGTAAGTCGGTAGCCAGCAGCTAACAGTAATAATCCTATCTATGCATCAGAATCAGTCAGAAACCTGCAGATTTGGGGGTTACTTTGCTTAGAAAATCTGACTGAGAGGTTCTGGAATAGGACCCAGGAATTGACCAGGTTTGTGAGTCCCTGAGATGAAATCTGTCCATGTAGTTGTTGGTTTTTCCCATAGTGGCTCTTGTAGCAAAGGCAGCAGAAGCCAATTTGATGGAATGGAGTGAAGGTTCCACCTTCAGGGTTGCCTTGGGGCTGGAGAGGCAGGCAGGACTGACTCCACAGTTGGCAGGGCCCGGTGTGAAATGTAAAAGCAGGATCCCTGGTTCAAAGATTGTTAAGGATTTCAAGATAATAACAGTACAACATTAAACCAAGCATGGGCCCCTTCTGAATGTGGAGGACTGTATAACTGCTCTGGTCACACATCGGTGAAGCCAGCCCTGGTGGCAGTTCACCACCTGTCTGCTAGGGTCATGCATTTCCTGCTTATAACCAAGGCGCTGCTTACCTGATTTTCAAGGTCAAGGGCTCCTGGGAAGAAGTCAATGAGTCTTACAGGCCCCTGTCCCAATTTTGAAGGAGAGCTGTAGTGCTAGAGAGCCCAACAGAGCAGTACTTGGAGGAGTTCCACTTCCTCTCAGGCCCCAGAGGCTCCAGAGCCTCAGCTGGGTTCGGAATATGGACTGGACATTAAAGTATCTCAGGGAAATAGACCTGGAGGGAGGGAACCCCCATTTGGCAGTCTTGCTAGAAGGGAGACTGCAAGTGGAGCCAGTGAACATCCACAGGGCCATACTCGGTCTTGCCTCTGAATCAGGCTTGAGTTTCTCAGGCCTGACCCTTCTTCACTGGCCAAGTCACCCTTTTTCACTCAAAATAGCCTCTTGAGAAGAAGCCAAACCTGTAGGGTGGCCAACTCATCCCCATTTGTCTGGAACTTTCCTGGTTTCAGCAATGAAAGTCCTGCAACACAGAAAGTCCAGGTAAATTGGAACCATTGGCCACCCACCAGATCAAGGCCCACATCCATGTCTTAGGAGGCCCCACGTTGAAAGAGCTTGAACCATTCCTGTGGGCAGTTGTCTTTCAATACTAATTGCCTGAGATCTAGCTCTGCAAAACAGACTGACTCACTCGGCTGTCTCCAGGTACATCTTTCTCGCTGGTTCATCAGGACCTTATATTACAATCAGATATTGCAAAGCCATGTTACTGTGGGCATAGAAGGGGAGTGGTAATAGGTGCTGTTTAGTCAGCTAGTGCTGCTCTAACAGAAATACCACAAAGTGGATGGCTTTAACAAACGAAGTCTTATTCTTACACGATCCGGTAGGCTGCAAGTCCAAAATCAGGATGTCCTCTCCAGGGGAAGGCTTTCCCCACAGTCGGCTCTGGAAGAAAGTCCCATTTTGCATCAGCCTTTGTCCAGGGAGCATCTTGGCGCAGGAACCTCAGATCTGAAGGATGCCCTCTTCTCCCGGTGCTGCTTTCTTGATGGTGTGAGGTTTCCAATTCTGTTAGCTTCCCTTTCCTTTTATCTCTTGTAGAATGAAAGGATTAAGGGTGGGGCAAGCCACACTCCAGGGACACTCCCTTTATAAAACAGGCAGATGATCTTCTGAAGGGATTTACAGTCCCACCCTAATCCTTTAACATACAGCACACAAAATCACAAAACGGAGGTCAATCGTAGAAAACAGGGAATCATGGTTACACGGCTACACCTATTTTTGGGGGGACACAATTCAGAGGCTTTGAGATTTTTCCACTTAAAATGACCCTATCCGTGCTCAGAGCAGTGCTCCTCCTCTCTAGCTGTGTATTACAGTCTTCGGGGGGTGGTTTGGATCATTCTCATGTGTAGTCAGGGTTAAGACCCAGTGCTCTGCCATCTAGCGTACCAGGTACTTCACTACCCCATCGTCCAAAACAGTTCCCTGAAGAACATCTTGGCACCACTCAGGATCTCCTTCAGCCCACCTCCCCCAAGGTGTGGGGTGCACTTCTTACTCAAGCTCAACCCCTAGTTTAAGCAATTTTCAAAAATCAGAATGAATGTCAGCCTACATTCCATTTGCTTGATTATCAAAGCGGCTGGCTCTACCGTTGCCGATCAGCACAGACCTCCAGGTACTTGCTGCTTCATGAAACCCCAAATTCTACTTTTCTCGCATGATAGCCAGGAGGATCTATTGACTGGCCAACTAGGCTGTTGGTATTCTACAGATATTGTGAATCTGATACCTAATCCTAGTGTTGCTAGGAAGCCCATTTAATCTGTGTCTTACTTCTAGCGACCACCAAAAACCCCAAGCCAAACCCCTTGCCCTTGAGTTGATTGTGACCCATGGCAACCTTATGCATTACAGAGCAGAACTGCTCCAAGGTTTTTCTTGGCTGTCGTCTTCATGGAAACAGATGGCCAGGACTTTTTCCCACAGTGCCATTGGGTGGATTTGAATTGCCAGACTTTCATTTAGCAAACCATTTGTACCACCCAAGGACCTTTTATCAATGATGCCCAAAACCCCAAACCTATAGCCCTTGAATCAATTTCAACTCATAGTGATCCTGTTGGACAGAGTAGAACTGTCCCAAAGAGTTTCCAAGGAGTGTCTGCTGGATTTGAACTGCAAACCTTTTGTCTAGGAGCTGTAGCTCTTAACCAGTACACTACCAGGGTTTCCATCAATGACACAGGCATTAAATAGACACTTCATGTGCTTACTTTACTTCTGCTTTCGTCTTACTTCCTAGCCTTGCTTATCCTTCGGCCTAGTGTCCTTAGCTATTTATTTTCTCCTATTAAGTTGAATGCATGCACAAGCTGCCAAAAATCCTTTCAGAAATAAAGAAGGGCTTAATATATAAACACATAAAATTCAAATGATAATTGATATTATTGGGAGGAGACAGAGCACAAATAATACTGGACAGATTCTAGGAAACATTTCAGGCTGTCTCATGATGCAAAGCTTCTGGTCTTTGATGCATAGCTATACATTTAGAATGCAGGACTTTCCATCCTGGCTTGTGTTGACAAAGTTCTAATATCCCAATGCCCAGCCCAGGGAAGGCCTTTTCTCTGACACTGACCTGTCTCCCAGCCATTCCACATAGCTGCAGCTAAGGAGAAGAGAGTTGTCTTCACTGGCAGGCACATTTATCCTTTCCAATCAAGGACACAATTCTCTTGATTATTTTACTAGCTACATTCTGCATTCTAGGAGAGTGAGTACACTACCACGGCCTGTCATTTTAATTAATTATTTGATTTATTTGCAGAGCTGGTGAGAGAGCCTTTTGAAATAACATGCAAATGTAATTAAAAATTTAAATGAGTAGTATGAGCCAGGAACTTGGGCATCTTTAATGGAATTGCAGTGTAGCATTAAACACTTAAAAGTGATGGCTCTTTGTGGCTAATGAGTTGGTTCTCCATAGGATTACGTTTGCAGATGCCAGGAACTTAGTTACTCAAAGAATTCTCTTGTTCAGAAGCAGGAAGGCCATGCAGTCTGTCTAAGATTTCTTCACTTTCCTCCAGTTGCATGGTTGTTTGGAGTTTCTGTATAAATGACTCAGACAGAATCTCCATTTTATAAACATTTCCAACTCAGCCCATAGGTCTGTATGTCCAGTTTCCATCACTGGAGCTCAGTGCTTAAAAAGACCTTAGCAACATTGTCCTAGATTGAATTGTGCCCCATAAAAATATCTATCAGCTTGGTTAGGTTATGATTCCCAGTGTTGTATGATTATCTACCATTTTGTAATCTAATACGATTTCCCTTTGTGTTGTGAATCCCATTAATATGACATTAATGAGATGAATTAGTGGCAGTTATAGTGATGAGATCTACAAGATTAGAGAGTGTCTTAAGCCAATTCCTTTTGATATACAAAAGGGAAAAGTGAGCAGAGACAAGGGGATCTCATACTATCAAACAAGCAGTGCAAGGAGCAAAGTGTGTCTTTTGGACCCAAGATTCCTGTGCTGAGAAGCTCCTAGACTGTGGGAAGGTTGATGATAAGGACCTTTCTCAGGAGCCAACAGAGGACAAAAGCCTTCCCCTGGAGCTAATGCTCTGAATTCAGACTTCCAGCCTCTTAGACTGTGAGAGAATAAATTTTTCCTTATTAAACCCCCCTGCTTGTGATATTGCTGTTACAGCAGCACTAGATGACTAAGAAAGCATCTAATTCAGCTCTTTCCTTTTTGCACATGGATGAAATTAAAGGATTTGTCCAAAGTCACACAGAATGAGTGGCAGAGTTTGGATTTGCGACCCCAGTTTATATCATAGCTCTGATCAATCTAGAATCAGGAGTATCATTTCTAAGCCTCCTGAAACAATCTTTCAAGGATTCCCGCTAAACTCTGCCTCCAACAATCTCAATATGAGGACTGCCAATTAAGTTTGCAAACTCATCCTAGAAAAAGTACTATGTACATCATTGCTAAATATCACTACAGTCACCTTTGAAGTACCTAGAACCTAAGCACTAATGCCAGTTCCTAGTCCACCCTTCAAAGCAATTTTGGAACTCTTTTCTCTGGAATGGCCATCAGAGCTGTTGTCGTATTACCCTTGATGTCCTGATTGGTCCATATGTCTTCCTTTCAATATTTCCTTTATCTTTGGATAAAGAAAAGAGCCACTGGGAGCCAGATTAAGTGAGTAGGGAGGGTGTTCCAATATAGTTTTTTGTTTACTGCTAAAAACTCTCTCACAGACAACTATACAATTAAATTCATGAACCTGCCACCATGCATAATGGCCATTCTAGAAAGAATTCCAAAATTGCTTTGACGGGTGGACTAGTTGCTGGCATCGGTGCATAGCTTCCCAAGGAGGGTACTTCAAAGGTGACCACGGTGATATTCAACAACGAGGTATGCAGCACTTAGAACAATTAAGTTCACAGACTTAATTGTCGGTTCTGTATATTCAAGGTACGTTCATGAGGGTTCTTTTCTGTGGGATCTAAATACAGCCTTATGAGTGTGTTGCCTAACTGAAAACTCCCCTAGCACCGGGAGTTCTTAGTACAGGAGCTCAGCCCTGTCTCCTCTCTTGAAATCAGAAAAAGCCTCTATTTCTGTCCACCTGAATCCTACCTTATTAGCAAACCACCGTTGTCAAACATCATCTCCTGCCTTATACAGTCTGTCCCAAAGATCGTCTCAGGTTTACCAAGGATCTCAGGTTTACACAAGATGTCAAAAGCTGCTTTAGAGAACATGCTACCTTTTGCAAATTGGAACATGGCACAAAAAACATCCAAGGAGTCAACTCCAATCCGTCTGTTAAGAGGACTGTGGTCCTCATCGTCTTTCTGCATCCAGAATTGCCCACAGCACTTTATCTCTCCCCTCCCTGGTGTTGCATGTGTCTGCAGGGAGTTGGGTGGCAAATTGACAACATCTGGGTCATATCAGATCTTTAAATGTCAGCCTGAATATATTTTCCAGTTTCTCCTTGAGGGTGAAGATTTGACTGCTCCTAAACTCATCTCCTCCCTGCCCACTTGGATTTTGAACTGTGAATGTTCTCAGATTAGCTGTGTCCAGTGCCTTCCCATCTCAGATGGCAGCTAAAAGTGGAAGAGCTCAGGGTTCGCCAAGCTGCCAAGAAATCATGAGCTGCAGGCATGAGACCCATTGTTTGGGTCTTCAAGGTCCTAGTAAGACTGGCTGAAGTTTACTTCACACATTTTCCCTGTTGTCTCCGGCTCTGATCCAGCCTACAGAAGAGAGGCAGAAGCTTTTACAAATGATGGTAAACAATGAAGTCACCACCAAAACAGCCAAACCCTCCTGGACCCAGCCAAGAAAAAGCAGTCTCAGTGGCTAGAGCAGCCCTATGGGTCACAGTGAACCGTGTAATCACTGCTGATAGGACCAACTAGGTGAGGACTCACTAAATGGGAGATCCATTTAAGAGCAGTGGCTTAAAATTGAGTAATCTCTGTTTCAACCCTAGAATGTCTACTGGCCTAAGCTCTAAACTCTAGTACTCATGGAATGCCTGGCACATAGTAGGTGGTCAATAACCCCAAGCAGCCATCTCTTTGGGGCTCTAAGTTTCAGCATCTAAAGCAGCGCCTAGCACACTGTAGGTAGGCAAGAATTTCAAGCTGCCTTCTTTCTGGGGCTGTGAGCTCAGCACCTAACACCTGGCACATAACAAGTAGAAATAGATGTTGGGTGAATACATAATTGCACTTATAAACAAATATTAGGAAGGATGGGTGGGTGGATGGAAGGAAGGAAGGAATTAAATCTTTGCTCAAGACTAGCAAGCCTAAAAAACTTGATTCAGTTACTCATGAGGCAATCCATTACTCTAATTGTTTTAAAGTTTTCCCATTGATTGAGTCACAATCTGCCCTCTGTGTTTTTCTGCTCTTCTTAAAGGACCCCCTCCGAGAAAAGGAGCCCTGGTGGTGCAGTGGTTAACCGCTTAGCTGCTAAACGAACAGTGGGCAATTTGAACCCACTATCTGCTCTGGGGGACAATGATGACATTCTGCTTCCATCAAGATTACAGCCTGGAGCAGTTCTACTCTGTCCTGTAGGGAATGCTATGAGTCAGAATGAACTTGATGCAATGGGTTTTTGGGTTTGGTGTCTAAATACCCCAGTCCGTCTCTCATTGGTTGGGAATAACATTGAGGCATATGTTACACACTGGCTCCCAGGTTCCCCAACCATGTTAAGTTCCAATCACCCACAGTGGCAGCAAGCTTCATAACAAACTCTTTAAAGGCTTCTTTAAGGACCCTGGTGGTGCAATAGTTAAGTACTTGGGTGCTAACTGAAAGGTTACAGGGTTGAACCCACTGAGCAACTCACAAAGAGAAAGATCAGGCCATCTGTTCCCAAAACATTACAGACCACAGCCTAGAAAACTTGGTGGGGCAGTTCTACTCTGTTACATTGGGTCACTCTGAGTCTGAATCAACTCTGTGGCATACAACAGCAAAGCCTCTTTTATCTATTTTTATTTCTCATGTACTGACTTCTACCAGTGTTGTTTCACCATCCAAAAACACTACTTATATTTGAATGCTTGTCCCAGGGTCATCATCTAGGAAAGTGCAGGTGAAGACATCAGTACTGGTAGTCATGCTTTTCTCCTCAAATAATTCAGGGGACAGCAAAAGAAAAAGGAAAAAATAAAAACAGTGCTTTACAGATGTTGGACATCAGCAACACAGGACAGTGATCCCTAAAAAAAACCCAGTGCTGCTGAGTTGGTTCCAACTCACAGTCACCCTACAGGGTGGGGTGGAACTGCTCCATAGAGTTTCCAAGGCACACCTGGTGGATTCAACCTGCCAACCTTTTGGTTAGCGGCCATAGCACTTAACCACTACACCAAGTGATCCCTAAGAGAGGAGACACAAACAAGGTGACTCCTGTGATCTCCTTAGTGTACTGACTAGCAGCAGCTGCCAAGCTGCAGTGCAGAGAAGAGAGGAGCCCCAGCAGAGCCTGGTGTCATCCCTGAGCTGAAGAGATGCTGCAGGGAGTCTGGGAAGGTCAAAGTGGTTGGAGGGTTCTAGTTTTCAGAGTAGAGTACTAAAAATAATGTAGTAGAGAAATATGTAATTACATACACACGTGGAAATGCTGCCTTGCAGGGTATAAGCATCCTCAACTTGCCAATATATTGCACTCCCTCCCATAACATATGAACCATATCTTTTTCCCACATTCTTGACTGACTCGGTATTGTTAAACTTTTTGATTTTTATCCATCTGTATCTGGGCTCTTTTTGTTCCAGTGATCTGTTTCTTATTTGGGTGCTAAAACTATACTGAAGTCTAGATATCTGGTGGGAAAGAGTCCCTTCACTTTTCTTTCTTCTTTTCTTTTTTGATTTTTATTATGATTAAGTGAAAATGTACATTCCCACATAAATTTGCATGCCCACCTATATGTAGCTTCCACTGCTCTCCCTGCCTGGTGAAGATTCCCTTCATTTTTCTTCATAATTATCTTATTCTTGGTCTTTTGTCCTGGATAAGATAAAATTTAACATATTATATAATCAACTTGCCAAAATCTATGGAAAGTTCAATTAAGACATTGAATACAGGTACAGTGAATTCATTGGCAAATTTGAGGAGAATTGACATGTTTATGATATTGAGTCTTTCCACCCATGTTCATGCTGTCTCTTCTGGTCTACCTTAATTCCTTCAATAAAGTTTCTCATTTTCCTTAGAGATTTTGTGAGATTTATTCTTAGGTGCCTTAGAATTTTTGTTGCTGAGATTCCATTTGTCACTTATCATATAGGCAAAGAGTAAAAAGTTTAGTAACATTCTGTGCTGAAATGTTTCTTGGAAAACATGCTCTCATATTTCACTCTTGCACGCATAAATTAGGACATCTTTTCTAAGTGCCACTTGTAATAGCTTTAGCTTTTCTGTTATCATTTGGCCTACCACTTTTCACTTGCAGAAATTACTTGCAAATGTATCTGCATACTTGTGACATTTGGTGTGTCTGAAGATATTTGGGGCAGCACGACTGCAACAGCAAAGGATTGTTAGCAACTTAAAATGCATTAGTAGAAGGCTTGTTAAATCAAGCATTAAATAGTTTAATCAATGAAATACTATGCAGCCATTAAATAGAATGAGGCAAGTTATAAACATGTAACATGGAACAATGGCCAAAATCATGGTACAGTGTATTTTCCAAAGATACCTACCGTAATATATTCTACCTCACACATTCTTCTTAAAATGGGATGTTGACCTTCTTCTCCTTTGAGTAGGGGGTCTATAATACCTTCTTGTGAACTTGGGTAGACCTTTACAACTTCCTCAATCAGTAGAGGATGGCAGAAAATAAACCTATGTGTATTTTGAAGCTAGATCATGAAATATCATGTATGCACTTGTGGCTTACTCGCATGAGATACTTCGTTTTGGAAACTGGCTACCATGCTAAGCAGCCGCAAGCCAAATAACCACATGCCAAGGCCAAATGGTAGATGTGTCAACTGATAATAGTCTCTGAGGTCTCAGCCGATAGCTAGCATTGATTGCCTGACATGGGAGTGAGCAAGCCTGCCGTCTGATAATTCCAGTCCTCAGCTACCTAGTCAGTCTCAGTCTTTGAGCCACCACAGCTGACAACACGTGGGAGAGAGAGAGATGAGTTGTCCCTACCGAGCTGTGCATAGACTGTAGATCCATGAACAAAAGAAATGACTGTTGTTTTAGACTGCTAGATTTGGGATAGTTTGTTTTGCAGCAACAGATAATGCTGTTAAATAAATAAAAACAAAAACAAGGTGCAGAACAAGGTGTGAATTGTGGTAGCTTTAAAAAGAATACACATAAATACATGCTTGTATATAAACTATCTCTGGAAATATATTGAAGTAATTTTTTTAAAAAGTGGTTGCTTCTAAAGAAAAGATTTGGGTCACTGGAGTAGGGATAGAAACAAGAATTACTTCCATTCTAAAGAGTGGATATGTGCATATTTGTGCTATGTGCATGTATTTCCTATTCAAAACATTACTATAAAAAGAATTTAAAAGGAAATCCAATTCATAATTGTTTTCCTCAGAGAACATTAAATGATAATGACATTTGTTTTATAATAGCGTTACTGAGGTAGGAAACCCTGGTGGTGTAATGGTTAAGAGCTGTGTGTGCTAATCAACAAGTCAGCAGTTCAAATCCTCCAGGTGCTCCTTGGAAACTCGATGGGTCAGTTCTACTCTGTCTTGTAGGGTCGCTATGAGTCAGAATCAACTGGACAGCTGTGCGTTTAAATCTTATTGAGGTATAACTCACATACCCTGTATTATAACGTTTACTTGTTTATACTGTACAGTCCAGTGGTTTTCAGTACATGATCACCACAATTTTAGAACACTTTCATAACCCTTAAAAGAAATCCCATGCCCTGTAGGAGTCACCCCCCATTATTTCCAGCCTGCCCAACAGTGGGGAACTACTAATCTGCTTTTTGTCTCTGTAGATTTGCCTGGTGATGACACGTCGTGTAAATGGAATTGTACATTGTGTGGTCTTTTGTGACTGGCTGCTTTCACTTTGTGTAATGTCTTCAAGGTTCATTTATGTTGAAGCATGTATCAGCATTTCATTCCTTTTTATTGCTAAATAGTGTTCCTTTGTATGGATAAACCGCATTTCATTTATCCATTCCTCAAATGATGATCATTTGAGTTGTTTTCACACTTTTAGCTATTATGAATAAAGATAGCATAAACACGCATATACAAATTGTTATGTGGACGTGTTTTCAGTTCTCTTGAGTATATACCCTGGGGTGAAATTGTTGAGTCATTAATTTAACCTTTTGGGGAATTGCTAGGCAGTTTTCTAAAGTGGCTGCATCATTTTAAATTCTCGTCTGTATTGTATGAGAGTTCCAATTATTCCATGTGCTCGCCAACACTTGTTATTTTCCGTCTTTTTGATTTAGCCATTCTAGTAGATGTGAGGAAACCTTGGTGGCATAGTGGTTAGGAGTTATGTCTGTTAACCCAAAGGTCAGCAGTTCAAATCTGCCAAGTGCTCTTTGGAAACTCGATGGAGCAGTTCTACTCTGTCCTATAGGGTCACTGTGAGTCGGAATCAACTCATTGACAGTGGGTTTGGGTTAGGTTTTTGTAGTAGATGTGAAGTGGTATCTCCTTGTGGTTTTGATTTACATTTCCCTAGTGACTAATGATGTTGAGCATCTTTCATGTGCTTTCAGCCATTTGTGTATTTTCTTTAGAGAGATGTATTTTCAAATCCTTTCCTCATTTTACAGCTTTTATGGTCTTTTTGTTGTTGAGTTGTAAGCGTTCTTCATATAGTCTAGATAGAAGTGATTTATCAGGTATATGACTTGTAAATATTTTCTGCAATTTTGTAGGCTACCTGTTTACTTTCTTGCTGATGTCTTTTGAAGCACAAAAGTGTTTAATTTTGATGGAGTCTAGTTTTTCTGGTTTTCTGTTTGTGTGTTTCTTTTGTCATTGTGAGTGATTTTGTGTCACATCTAAAACAAAAAATTACACAATCTAAGATCTTGAGGGTTTACTGCTATGTTTTCTACTAACTGGTTTGTAGTTTTAGCTTTTATATTAAGGACTTTGATGTATTTTGAGTTAATTTTTCTATGTGGCATGAGATAGGGGTCCAATTTCATTCTTCTGACTGTGGCTGTACAGTTGTCCCAGCACCTTTTCATCCAAGAAAATTCGCTACATACCTCATTGCTGGTCACCTTCAAAGTACTCCCCTTGGGAAGCTATGCACCGATGCCAGTGCCTAGTTCATCCTTCAAAACACTTTTTCTAGGATGAGCTCACAAACTTAATTGGAAGACCTTGTATTTATTGAAAAGACTATTGTTTCTCTGGTTGAATTGAATTTGGTACTCTAGTCAAGATTCCGTGACCATTGATCTACGACTTTATTTCTGGATTCTCACTTCTGTTCCATTGATCTTTTACCAGTTATTCTCTATTTCATTGTCTGTCTTTATGGTAGTACCACACTGTCTTGATTATCATAACTTCACAGTAAGTTTTGAAAACAAACAGTGTGAGTTTTCCAATTTTGTTCCCCTTCCAAGATTGTTTTTGGCTGTTCTGAACTCCTTGAAATTACATATGAATTTTAGGATAAGCTCACTAATTTCTGCAAAGAAGTCAGCTGGGATTTTCAGAGGCATTACATTGAATCTGTAGGTCAATTTGGGGAGTATTGCCACCTCAACAAAACTGAGTACGCTGTGAGTTGGAATAAACTTGACAGCAGTGGTTTTGGTTTGCTTTTTACACTCTTAGAAGACATTGCTCTGTAGTTTTCTTGTAATGTCTTTGTCTGATTTTGGTATAAGGATAATGCTGATCTCATAAAATGAGCTGAGGAGTATTTCCTCCTTTTCTATGTTCTGAAACAGTTTGTAAAGAATTGCTGTTAACCATTCCTTTTGTGGAAACCTTGGTGGCATAGTGGTTAAGTGCTGTGGCTGCCAACCAAAATGTCAGCAATTCAGGTCCACCAGGCACACCTTGGAAACTATGCGGTGGTTCTAATCTGTCCTATAGGGACGCCATGGGGAGGAATCAACTTGACAGCAGTCTTTTTTTTTTTTATGTATTTGGTAGAATTAACTAGTGAAGCCATCTGGCCCTGGACTTTGTGGGTAGTTTTTGATAGCTAATTCAGTCTCTTTACTTGTTATGGGTCTATTGAACTTTTCTGTATCTTCTTGAGTGAATGTCAATAGTTTGTGTCTTTCTAGACGTTTGTCCCTTTCACTTAAGTTATCTCATTTATTGATATACAAATTGCTCATTGCATTACTTTATAATCTGTTTTGTGTCTGTAAAGTTGTTATTTATGTCTCCTCTTTCATTGTGGTTTTAGTATGTTGAGTCTTCTCTCTTTTATTCTTGGTTGGTCGAGCTAAAGGTTGGTCAATTTTTATCTTTTCAGAGGATCAGCTTTTGAGTTGGTTGCTTTTTCTATTGTTTTTACATTTTGTATTTCATAGATTTCACTTTAATCTTTTTTTCTTTCTTTCTGCTTGCTTTAGATTTAGTTTTCTCTTAGTCTTCAGGTAGAAGTTTAGGCTAGTAATTTGAGATCTTATTTCTTTTTGATATAGGCATTTGCAGCTATAAATTTACCTCTCAGTACTGATTTATTTCTATCCTATAATTTTTGGAGTTGTGTCTTCATTTTCACCCATTTGAAATTATTTTATAATTTCCCTTATAATTTTTTTTCTCTGATTCATTGACTATTTAGGAATGTACTATTTAATTTCCGCATATTGGTAAATTTCCTAGTTTTTTCCCTGCTATTGATTTTTAATTTTATTCCATGTGGTCAGAGAATATATTTTGTATAATTTTGATCCTTCTAAATTTATTGAGGTATGTTTTATGGTCTACTCTTCCTTCCCTGCACTTATTTTGTAGTACTTCAGCCTCTAAATTCAAAGTCTCTACCTCTCATGCCCACTTCATAGGCCTTTGTTCTATCCCTCTTCACCCCTCTTCCCTTTTTACTTGTTTTGTAGATCAGTTTATCACATCCCATGGTCATTTCTCCACTTCCTCTTGATTCACTACTTTTTCTGTCATACATACTCTCTCATAGCAAATGGAGCTCCTCAAACTGACCAAAACATACAAACTTATCAGCTTTCTCCATACCTACTCTAGGCAATTTTTCTACCCATTTTCCTGAATCTATATTTTAGAAAATCTAGGAATCAGGCTAAAAAAAGAGCAAATTCTCCATATGAGCAGTGAAGTAGCATTCAAATGAACTGGTGAAGGCAAACATTCTTCTTAGACCCACCTTCCATGGACTGCACACCCAACAGATGTTTTTGTTAGTTGCTGTTGAGTCGATTTCCACTCATGGTGACGTCAAATGTGCAGAGTGGAATACTCCATAGGGTTATCCAGACTGTGACCTTTCAGAAGCAGATCATCAGGCCTGTCTTGAGAGGCACCTTTTGGGTGGAGTCAAACTGCCAACTTTTGGACTAGTAATAGAGGATTTAACCATTTGTACTACCCAAGGACTCCCAACCCAATGGGAAATCTCTGTAACTAAATTCTTGATCAACCATAGTATGGTTGTCCTTGTCCCTCAAAGTCCCTTACCTTAAATTCCTTCTCAGCTCTTTCTATACCTAACAACAACAACAACAACAAAAACCCACTGCCATCAGATCAATTCCAACTCAAAGGGGTCCTGTAGGACAGAGTAGAACTGCTCCATAGAGTTTCCAAGGAGCACATGGTAGATTTGAACTGCTGACCTTTAGGTGGGTAGACATTACACTTAACAACTATGCCACTAGGGTTTCCTCTAAGCCTAATAGCAGAACCAAATACGAAGCTTTGATATAGCAGCCTCAAAGCTGGGTTCACTTCATCTCTAATTCATTATTGACACACTACTAAAATGCCCTTTTGAAGTCACACAGCCGTAAATGCCAAGAACACAGATCTCTCACAGTGTTCCCATATCTTAAAGCCTGTGCGAGGCTGGAGAGGTAATTACACATTCATTGTTCATCTCCAGGTTTGGAGAAATGTCAGATCTTTACATTTTGATTTTTCTTTACATTTAAACCAGTGAAAACCAGCTGCAGTTGGGAATCTGTCAAATCATGGCAACCTCGTGTGTGCCAGAGGACTGTGCTTCATAGAGTTTTCAGTGGCTGATTGTTCAGAAGCAGATACCAGGCCTTTCTTCCCAGAAGCCTCTGTGTGGAGGTCAACCTCCAAACTTCCAGTTAGCAGCTGTTAAGGATTGAATTATGTCACCCCAAAATATGTGTCAACTTGGCTAGGCCGTTATTCCCAGTATTGTGTGGTTGTCTTCCATTTTGTGATCTGATGGAATTATTCTGTGTTTTGTAAATCCTAACCTCTATAATACTAATGAAGCAGGATTAGAGCCAGTTATGGTAATAAAGACAGTTAGTACAATTAATCTGTTTCAAGATACAAAAGAGAGAAGGGAACAGAGAGGAGGAGTATCTCATGCCGTCTAGAAAGAAGTGATGGGAGCACAGCCTGTCCTTTGCATCTGTGATCCCTGTTCTGAGGAACTCCTAGACCCAGAGGAAGACTGATGATTAGGACCATCCCGGAGGTGACAGAGAAAGCCTTCCCCTAGAGCTGGCACCCTGAATTCAGACTTTTAGCCTCCTAAACTGTGAGGGAATAAGTTCCTGTTTGTTAAGTCATCTGCTTGTGGTATTTCTGTTATAGCAGCAGTAGGTAACTAAGGTAGTAGCCAAGTGTCTTAACCATTCCCACACCCCAAGAACTCCTTATTGCACTGACCCAGATATTCATTTGTATGCATCTCTGTGATTGTTCACAACACAGTATGGCATTATAATTGCTTATGGGCCCGTATTACTGACCGTATTTTATTCATCCTTTAATGCTCTGGTCCATAGTGGTTATTTAGTAAATGCCTGCAGAACAAATGACAATCCAGTGACATATGAGCTCAACAGTGCTTCACTGTGCTTTTCCAGAGGGACAGATCACCCACCCACTGCTGTCTCGTCGGGTTCGACTCACAGCGACCCTAGAGGTCAGAGTAGAACTGCCCCACAGAATTTGCAAGGAGTGCCCAGCGGATTAGAACTGCCGACCTTTTGGTTAGCAGATGTTGCACTTAACCCACTGCGCCACCAGGGTTTCCAGGAATAGCTTATAGTTAACCTAACACTTGTATACTAATACATCGGTAACATAACTCATCTTCAATCCACAGAACTGTCTCCCAGATCCTGTATAATGACTCTTTCAAGTATAGTCTCAAGGTTTGAAAGTATGGTTAGTCACTTCAGTCCCACCGTCAGTGTCATCGTCTGCAGCAATCTGCTTCAAAAGTGTACTGCAAATGCACACACACACACCAGCTATGCATTTTCTAGTCTAAGTGTAGAAAGAGGTGTATTTACCCTGCTGTCAATTTACCAGAGAGTAGACCTTGATTCTCACAATTATAGGAGTAATGGCAGAGATGCTGGATCCTTTTATACCTCCCTGCCTTCAAGAGGAAACCCTGGTGGCCTAGTGGTTAAGTGTTACAGCTGCTAACCAAAAGGTTGGCAGTTCAAGTCCACCAGGCACTCCTTGGAAACTACAGGGCACTTCTGATCTTCACCACTCTGTTGGCAACCCCTCCCACCATACTCTCCAGCCTCTTTATCACCATTTGATGCACTGTTTGTCCTAATTATGTCTCCCTGTGGAGAATGGAAGCTCCATGAAGCACACAATATTTGTTTTATTCATTCCTGTACCTTCAGCCCCTGTGAGTTCTGTCACATGATAGGTGCTCATTAGAGATTTGTCAGTTCAATGAAGGAAGCTTTGGGATAGAAGGAGCATGCTGCTCCTCTTCTGTGTCCCCTTGGTGGCCACTATATAGCAGGTATTCACTCACTCTTCTGGGACCAGGAGGGACCTTACAAGAGAGAGCCTCTGTCCCTGATCCCTACCATGTTCAGTGGGACTGGGACAGTGGTCCCCAAACTGGTCAGAGAGACTCCAACTCAGCAGCCCAGTCACCTATGGGAGGCTGAGAATGCCAAGAGACAACCAGTTTGGCGTTTCCAAATCCTGTGGTCAGCAGTGGTGAAACTGGAAGGAAACACTCTTTCCTGTCCCTTGGGGTGGGGAAAGAATTCTTCCTATGAGCAGGGTTCAAATCTGAATGGTTCAAATCCTGGCGTGTTCCTGTTTTGACATAGCTCTAACAATGATGGCTTCTATTTTCTCAAGAGGTTTTGCTCCTCAGATCATGCCAAAGCCCAGGAACAGTGAGGGCATTAGGACCGAGAACAGGAACAAGACGTGTGTTTTTGGCTCTGGGTCGTGTCTGGCAGAGGGCTCTCCGCTGGGAGCCCAAGTGAGGAGCTGTGTGTGAAAAGAAATCACACACTGCCTGCCGGCTTCACATCTGTTGATTTGACCTAACTGGAAGCGTCCGAAGGGGGACGGCTGTCAGCTCTGCTGGACGGAGGACCTACCAGCTGACCCCAGACATCTCTTAGCAACCTGAGCACCCATGCAAAGGGGGGAGGCGGGGGCAACGAAACACGTGGGACTGAACACCTGAGCAGGATGGAATCACTGTTTTCCTGAGAAGATAAAAGGGGTGCAAGGAGGGCAAACCTGTGAGTTTGAAGTCCCTGTCAATGGGCTTTCAGAGGCTCTTAGAGCTGAGCCCACCCAGAGAGCACCTGGGGCAGCAGCGGGGTCCTGCGACTTTCGGATTGCAAGTGGAAGCACGCTTCGCACACCTGATAGCAAATGTCAGAAGGAAGGAAAGGAGCAGGTTAAGTGCGAGGCAGAAAGCTCCCAGGGGGAACTAGGAACTCAGGCTCTGCTGCAACGTGAAGGCACCTGGAGCAGGAACAAGAAAGCAAAGTTGAACATGACCTGTTGCCTCTGGCAAGTTCCCGCGGCAGCATGAGCTTAAGGAAGCGATGCGGCCGTGGGCTGTGCGGGCTGCAGTTCCTGCCGCTGCTCCTTACGCTGGGATGTGTGCTGCTCATGGGGACCAAACTGCACTCTCCCCCGCATCAGCCCCTGCAGCAGGCGGGCACCTCCCAGGCCGCTGGGCACAGCCCTGAGCCCCGGTACCCCCAGGACTTTGAGGAAGCCCGGGAATGGGTGCTGGAGGCTGAGGAGGAAGGCCAAGAGTATAGCCCCCTGGAGGACCTGCCCCCCTGGATCTCACTGCGGGAGGACCAACTCCTGGTGGCTGTGGCCGCACCCAGGGCCAGAAGGAACCAGAACGCAGGCAGGAGAGGCGGGCGCTACAGGCTCATCAAGCAGCTGAGAAAGAGACAGGACCTGGAGGTCCCAGAGAGAGACTGGGGGGCCGAGGAGGAGGATGGGGAGGTCTCTGAGGACGATGAGCTCACCTCGCTTAGTCGGGACCCCCCCAACCTCACGAGGGCGCTCAGTGCCCACTTGCCCCTGCGACGGGCTGTGCCCGAAGTGCGGCACCCGCTGTAAGTAAGGCCCTTACTTTCTCTTCCCCCGGTACTGGGGGGCAATCAGGTGGCCGCCAACTCAGGGATGCAAGCAAACTTTCTGCACTCTGCCTCCACTGTCCTCAGAACAGTGGTTCTCAAAGTGTGGCCAGGTGATCAGCAGCAGCAAAAGCATCACCTGGAAACTTGTTAGAAATGCAGATTCCCCCCCCCCACCCCCATCTGCTGAATCAGACACCACGGTGGGGCCCAGTGGTCTGCATTTAACAAGTCCTTCCTGGGAGAACCACTGACCTGAGAGCAGAAAAGGAAGAACTCTGGCTTGTTTTCTTGCCTGTTCTGGGTTCTGGCCCTTCTGTTTCTGGGTTACCAGGTCGAATAGCTTCATTGAAAACACAAAGGGGGGAATTAGAACAGAGCACTTCTGAGTTCTAACACTCTAACTCCAATATATTTTGATATTATAACTGTCACTGGTATTTGTTTTATTTTGGATCAAAATAATCACAGCTAACGCTGATATGGTTCTTGCTGTGTACCGGGCTTTAACTCAAGAGTTTGTCATATATTTACTCACAATATCCTTACAACTCGTTAAAAGCAGTGCTGGTATTTTCATCATGCCTTGTTTATGGTATGACAGTAAGGCACAGAAAGGCCTAGTAACTTGCCTACAGTCACACAGCTGGTAAGTGCAAAGCAGGAATTTGAACCCAGGTAGTCCAGCTCTAGTCTGCCTTGACCAGCTCTCTATGTGACGTTCTAGGGCAAGCTGGTTTAATAGTCCACCAGATGAAGGGGAAAATTCCAGCGCCGTGAGCTAGAATACTGGGCCAGCCTAATCCAGCAAGGTGCCCCAGCCCCAGGAAGCAAGCTGAGGGTGTGGATGATGTACAACAGAGCCGTGTCCAGGGAGGTGGTGGGCACATTGTATGTGCCCCCAAATCCCACACTGCCATCATGGCTGGCCGTGTGGCAGGGGGTTTGGAGGCCAGCCAGGAGGTAACAAGGGGCGATGCCTCACTCCCCTCACCCTTGTCAGGAGCCTGCTACTCTGACTTCAGGTCTTCTATTAAAAAAAAAAAAAAAAGCTTTTTTCAGGAGCTGCCCTGGTCCATGCCTCCTCCCCTAGGCACCCAGTTAGTTGGAGTGATCTAGGTCCTTTGCCTGTAAGTCGTTTCCCGAAGCGACTCCTGGGAAGCAGATTCTCTCCAACCCGCTAGGTGAGAAGACCACACTCCTCAGATCACAAAACCACCCCCTCACCCCTACCCCCATCCTACCCCTACCCCACCCCCGACTTCTCTAGTGTGCCTAAGGCTTATGCCTGGAGTGGAAAATGTAAGAAAGTGCTCATTCTCAGTGCTGGGCAAAAACGCAGGGTCAGTGCCTGAGACTGGGTGCCTCGCTCACCTGGCCTGCTATTGGACTTAAAGGGCTCTCTACAGGAAACTCGCGGGTCCACTCCACCTCACCCAGGTACCAGCCACCACCCCAGTTTGGTGCTGTCTCTTCATCCTGGAGTGTTTTGTTTGGTTCATTTTGGTAGTTTTGTTTTATTGTGTGTGTGTGATTAAGTGAAAGTATACATTCCCAATCAGTTTGGCACGCTCACCTATCTGCAGCTCCCTCTGCTCTCGCCATCACCCTGGAGTTTGAATGGGGAACCCTTGATAGAGCAGAAGCTGGTGGTCTTTGATGTGTTTGTGGTCAGTGCCTGCTTCCCCTGGCACGCCATGGACTCTGTGGAAAGCCAACACTGGGTCTGTGCTGTACATCCCAGTGCCCAGCAGACAGTGGAGACATGGGTGCTGAGAATGAATGAATCCACAGTTTTCAAAAGTCTTTGGCTGTATTTTTTCATTCACCTAGGGCAAGAATGAGTATTCCTGTTTTGATCATAAGAAATGTTGCCTTGAATGAGAGGATCTCTGTCTGTCAGAGGTGGTTGTATGTTTGCATTGTACAAGTGTGTTGTGTACATACATATTTGTGGGTATATTGGGGGTGTGTTTTTGTGCATGTGTGTACTGTGTATTTTGTGTATTGATCTGTTCTATGCATATATGTTATGTGTGGTACACATGTGGTATATGTATGTGGTACCTATCTGATGTAGTGTGTTGCATGTGGTGTGATAAGCACATGTGTGCATTGTACACTGTGTTGCACATATGTGTGTTTTGTGTGTCTATGTTGTGCATGCATGTTGATGTGTGTATATTGTGTTACATGTGTGTTACACATCTGGTGCAATGTGCACGCATTCTATGCATGTGTGGGCTTGTTGTGATGTAATGCTTATTTTCCATGTTTGCATGGTGTGTATGCATGTATATTGTGTTGTGTGTTGCACGTGTATGAGGTTTATGCATGTGTATTGTGTGGGTGTGCATTACCTGTAAATATATAAATACGCTGTGTGAGTAGCACATGTGTACGTGTGCAAGTTGTATATTTTGTATGTGGTATGATATGCATGGTTTGTGGGGTGTGTGTGTATTGCAGGGGAGCGTGCATTTTGTGTTGTGTGTGTGATGCGTACGTGTGTCAGTCCATGCATGTGTGTGCACCACTTCAGGACGTGTTTTTTCCAGCAGTACGCCCAGATCCTCCCCCAGTGCGGGTACTGGCTCATCCCCATTTGACCAAGACTTTCCCAGTGGTTTCAGCTCTGCTGTCTGTCTCGGCTTCTGTGGGGACACCCTACAATCCCAAGCAGACCTGGACACCAGGTCTCCCCTCCCTCGGCTCGGGTTCTCAGCTCTGCCCGCCCCGGCTCTGTCCAGAGGTGTGTGGCGCCCTCTGTTGACCGTAGCCTGTCTCTGCAGCCTGTGCACTCGGGTCTTGGCCTCCTCTTCTGTCGGCAGTCGGGACCTCCCCCTACAGGCTACACTTCCGCATTATGTAGGGATTTTCTGAAAAGCGAAGGCCTGGATTCTCATCCGCCCTCTAGGTTGATAGGACACGCCCCCTCCTACCACTTACAAACTGAGCCAGAATACCACCCAGGAGTCCCTGGGTGGTGCACATGGAAACTCCGGTGGTGTAATGATTAAGAGCCACAGCGTCACATCTCCTTGGAGCTAGTTAGTGATGCAGAATCTCAGGTCCCACCCCCCCAACCCCAAGCCTGCTGAATCAGTATCTGTATTTGGACAAGCGAACTAGGAGATCCTTTTCTGGAACAGCCATCAGAGCTGTCATTGTATTACCCTTGATGTCCTCAATGTCATCCAAATGTCTTCCTTTCAATATTTATCTTTGGGTAAAGAAAAAAGTCACTGGGGGCCAGACCAGGTGAGCACGCAGGGTGTTTCAATACGGTTATTTGCTCACTGGCTAAAAACTCCCTCACAGACAGCTAGCTATACAATTAAGTTTGCGAGCTTGTCTGTGCAGTAGGCATTCCAGAAAGAGACCCCAGATTGCTCTGAAGGGTAGACTAGGTGCTGGCGTCAGTGCATGCCTTCCAAGGGAGAGTATTTTTAGGGTGAGCATAGATATTCAGCAATGAGGTGGGTAGCCACTTAGAACAATTAAGTTTGCAGACTTAGTTGTGGGACCTCGTTACAAAAACCAGACCCACTGCCGTTGAATCCGACTCATAGTGACCCTGTAGGACAGAGTAGAACTGCCCCACAGAGTTTCCAAGGAGCACCGGATGGATTCAAACTGCTGGCTTTTTGGTTAGCAGACATACCACTTAACCACTACACCACCAGGGTTTCCACGTTATGCTATAGCTTCCATTTACTGCAAGCTTGCTATGAACAAAACACACATTTCTTACCTCATGTAATCCTTCTGTAGTCTTCCAAAATCACTATTTTTATCACTATTGCACTATTGTTATCCTTTTTCTGTAAATAAAGAAACTGAGGCATAGAGACATGTCCACAGCTAACATTTATTAAGCTGTCACTATGAGCAAAGGAGCTTGGCTGGCATAGTTGGCACTCAGCTACCAACTGAAACGTTATCAGTCTAAAGCCACCCAGCAGCTCCAGGGAAGAAAGTCCTGGTGAAAGCCAAGAAAGCCCTGTGACAGAGCCCTTCTCCTTGGTGACACTTGGGGTGGCCGCACATCAGAGTCAACCCAAGAGCAATTGGTTTGATTTCTTGGGACAATCAGGATGGCACTGGGTTAAGTCTTCCACATGTATTAACTCATTTGTTCATTCCAAAAATGTGGAAACTGAGAGTAAGTTAATTACATGCTTAGAAAGGCCATTGGAATCAAAAGGATTGGAAGAAATAATAACTAATTGCTGAGGACATAACTGGTTCTGTGGATCTGGAACTTGCTGAAAGGCAGGATGGTTATCAGGGAGCTTATGTTGCTTTCGCAAATCACACACACTAAGGACAGATCCAGGATTTGAACTCAGTGCCAGCCTTGGCCTCGCAATCACCTGGCAGACATCCTCCTGCTGAGACCCTGTGAGATGGGACGGTTTCTGGACAAGGCAGACAGAGTTGCAGTTTGAGTGCTTTCAGCACCTCCATCTATCACATGCCTTCCCCCCACTTGAGCCCAGAGGCAGAGAGGACTCCTTCTGTGGGTCAGTCCTCCCTCTGGACTCCCCATGTCTCAGATGAGGACCGTGGCCTCCCATAAGCTCACGCACGTATGTGGCACCCTTATTTTCTCTGGTGTCTGGGAGCAGGTCGTGAGGGCTTCCAGTCACCCTGCCCACCAGAAATACAATCCTAAACACTTGGCCCCTCTTAAAAGCTTCCCACACGCACTGAGACACCACGCTTTGCCAAACTTCTGTTTATGATATTGAGCCCTGGGCTGCAGAGGGGTGTGGAGGGTGTGAGGTCTGCTCGCAAACCACAGCCAGGTTCATTCAGAGCCCACGCTGTCCTCTCCTAAAACAACAGATGACTGCTGTGGTTATTTTGAGCGCTTGTCTCCTGGCAGTACTGCTGTTGCTTGGAGAGGTGCCCTGAAGCTGTGTGTTTATGTCTTGAAATCTGTGTGAGCCTCGTTCTCTGGGAGAGAGTGAAGGGTCTTTTCTGAGCTGATGCCAGAAGGACCACCCCACAGTGTGGGGCAGCAGTCCGCTCGGCTTTCCAATAGCTTTCAAGAACCTACTTGGTCGTCAAAATTCCTCAGCTGGCCTTTCAGTTTATCCTACTCATACACCATTGCCAGGTCACCGTCCTACGTTACTTTGAAGGGACAGCACAGTCATATCAGTCCATATATAACCCAGAAAATCCTGGAGTGAGGCAGCTCCAGGGAGAAGAGGAAGAGTCTTT
This sequence comes from Heterohyrax brucei, assembly GCA_028571685.1. Lineage (NCBI taxonomy): Eukaryota > Metazoa > Chordata > Mammalia > Hyracoidea > Procaviidae > Heterohyrax > Heterohyrax brucei. Next base: position 23,902,335 of record CM053149.1, on the reverse strand, counting down.
GAAATGCCTGCTCCCTGGTCCTCCCCACTGCCTTCTACCCCTTCCGTCCCAGTGTGGCCCCAAAGAATCAAGAACACAAAGACATTTAAGGCGGAAGAGCCACAGATGCGACTTGTGGTGTCACTCCTCATGTTTTAAGTAACGATAACGGTAGCAGGCACTTACTCTGTGTCAGCCCCTGTTCTGAGTACTTTCAAAGGTTCTTTAGCCTTCAGAGTGGCACCTTGAAATGTGACCTGTAGTTACTATCCTTACATTACAGGCGAGGAAACCAAGGTAACCTGAAGCTAAGCAACCTGCCCAGGGTCATCACACAGGCAGGAAATGATGACACTCCAGCATCCAAGCTGCTTCAGAAAGTTCCGTGAGGACCAGAAGAAGTCGGTTACCCGAAATCACCAGCTAACTTTCATCTTTGCCATTAGTGGCAGCCCTGGTGGTGTAGTGGTTAAGTGCTACAGCTGCTAACCAAATGGTCGGCAGTTCAAAATCACCAGATGCTCCTTGGAAACTATGGAGCAGGTCTACTCCGCCCTATAGGGCCTCTGTGAGTTGGAATCATTTCGTTGGGTTTGGTTTTTGATTTTTCCAACCTGGAAATCCTCAGCAAAGCCATGGCAAATTAAATATCATGCAGCCTAAAACAACCTGAGAGAAGGGAGAGCTACAAACAGGCTCCTGGCAGAGGTAGAAGGCAACACTATGCACCCTGTCTCTATCCAGCCACAAGCCAGCCAAAAGGGCATGATAGCTTTGGAGATATAAAATCCAGCTCTACCACTCAACTTGTGACCTGCAAGTCTTGCATCCTCTCTGAGCCTTAGTTTCCTCATCTGTAAAATGGGAATAACATAGCCCAACCACAGACTTATTACAGGATAATCATGTAGTAGTGTATGTAAAGAGCACAGTGTCTGGCATGTGATTGGCACTTTGATCCCCATTCTCTCTTCATTGGCAACAAGAATAATGGCCATAACAACAATGCCAATAATAATAGCTAAGATTCAGTATGTGCCAGGTGCTGTTCCATGTTATAGGAATATAAAAGGAATTAAAACAGGATTCCTGGACTTGAGTGGATGGTTGTTAGTGTTCACAGGGCACATACTCTGTGCATTGCCCTATGTCAGCTCCAAGAGGTTGGTAATGTCATTTGTTCCCATTTTACAGATGAAGAAGAGTGTAACACATAGGGCATGGATTAAATGTTGTTAAGGAGTTCGTGAGGCTCTATCTGAAGAACTAGGAGATACTAGACCACACTATTGAGGAATGTAACAGTCTCCTTATACGGGACCTTTAAGAAAACCCTGGAGGGCTGCTAAGCTGCAAAGAGAGCAGTGTGATTTTTGCAGGCCCAGCCAAGGTCTGGACAGAATGGGTTAGAGGATGCTCATGGCTTGCTGCACCCTCTCTTTCTCATGGCACCCTGGTTCTCTTCCCTGCAGGTGTCTGCAGCAGCACCCTGGGGACAGCCTGCCCGTGGCCAGCGTCATTCTCTGTTTTCATGATGAGACCTGGTCCACCCTGCTGAGAACCGTACACAGCATCCTTGACACAGCACCCAGGGCCCTCCTGAAGGAGATCATCCTTGTGGACGACCTCAGCCAGCAAGGTAGCAGTAGGCTTCCTGCAGCATCCCTCAGGGGGTCTCAACCTTAGAGGATTGCCTTGCAGAAGCCTGGGGTTCCAAATGTCATGGGCCAGATTCCTCAGCAATCGATCCTAATGTAAGGATCCATGTGCAAGTGATGATTAACGAAGAGTCCCCAGTAAGTGGGTGGGAGAAACAGGACAGAGAAGGGGAGAACCATGCCAGGCAAAAGTCCTGGGTGGGGGGTGGTCACTCTTGAAATCGTAAAGGACATCTGTCTGTCAGGCACCAACCCTCACGCGGTGTGGTAAGCCACTCTGAAGAGCCATAACGGATGCCACTTTGTGAGTGCTTATTGCACTGAGACACAGGTCAAAGCACCTTCACGCGTTAGTCATTAGATTGTCATTGTTGAGTTTGCTACACTCGCTCTCCAGATGAGGAAACTGAGTCCCAGAGAAGACAACTGACCAGAGCTGAATCACACCGAAAGCAGCAGAGTCAAGACCAGAGCCCAGACTTATAGAATCAGCTTGAATGCTTCCACTGACAGGAGACTCACTACTGTGGACCATGTATCCCATTGCAGGGCACCCAAAAGAAGGTAGAGACTGAGAAGCCCCCTGCCTCATTTCTTCTAGACCTAGGGTTCCCAAACTTGAGCATGTGCCACAGTCAACTGGTTGACCTGGTAGTGTACTGATGGTTGAGTTCACCCCAGAGTTTCTGACTGACCGAGTCTCAGGTGAGACCCAAGAACGTGCATTTCTAGCACATTCCCAGGTGCTGCTGATGCTGCTGACCTGGGGACCACAGTTTGAAAATGACTCCTCTGGTCTGAGGCTGACATTGCTGCCTCAGCTGAATGCCTCCCAGGCCCTACTTGGCCTTGCAGAAAGATAGGCCTGCTGCACAGGGAAGTTAGGCACTTGCTGAGACCTGCAAAGCATTCTTCTTCGGGGGATGAGAGACAATGGCAGAGAGTGGCCAGGTGCCTCTGTTAGTCCTTCCTAATGTCCTCATACCAAGACTTTGTCCAGGTTGGCCATGGCCATTAGTCAAAGCAGCCAGAGGCTCCAGGTGTTTGTGGGATTACGAGCCACCTCTGGCTGTGCATTAGGAGGACCTGAGGACTGATGCTGGACTGGGCTGGGTACCCAGAGATTCCCCAAACCCTCGGTTGGGGCACAATCTCCCTGAGAGCCCACCTGTGGCCACACACCCTCCCACCAGTGCAGCAACGTATGCTGTTTGTGTCCTCTCAGGAGCCTTCCTCCTCCCTGAGCAGGTGCCAATAGAAGAGCCAGGCCCCAGGGAAGGGGGCCACCTCCCAAATCCCCAGCCATGACCAGTCGCCTCAGAGTGTAGCTGAATTTCAGGCCCAGTGATTAAATGCTGCCTCCTTGCCCCGTTTCCCTCCACCGTCACCACCAGGCCGGCTCTCCTGCCAGCAGCCCCATGTTGCCTGCTGACACCGGGGTACAAGGCCCTCCCTACAAACAGGAGCAGCAGTGACTCCATTTGTCCCTGGGCACCCTCCTCTACCAGCCCGCCAAGAGCTGGAGCTCGGACAAGGACCGCCATGCTCACTGCTCTCTGGGGTGGGGCCTCTTGATCCCCCTGACAGACACCCTCAAAGATGCTGTGAGTGGCCCAGAGCCACCCCGCAGCGCTGTCAGGCTGAAGGCTACGGCACTGCAGCACAGTGGGATGGAGTCAGGTCGGTGTGCCTCAGGCTACTCACCCGTGAGCTGGGGATGATGACACCTATGAATCAGGACATCAGAAAATGTGGGTGGTGGCCAGTCATACAGACGCTTCATCAATGGAAGCGATTGTCATAGCTGTTTTCTGGAGAACAGGCCGAGGACCACAGCAGCCCCTCACTTCTCAGCATTCTGTAGAGCGGTGCCATCTCAGACATGTGGGCTCCTTGCCTGCTTTGAAAACTCTCTAAGAATGTCAAATCCCATCACAGTCTGGAAGGTTCTCCTCCATCTATTCTGGATCTCTTTTGCTCATTCCTACTGTGGTTAAGAATGACAGCTGCTGACCTAGAGTTCATCAATTCAAATCAACTAGCTACTCCCTGGAAACCCTACGAGGCAGTTCCACTCTCTCCTGTAGGGTCACTATGAGTCAGAATTGGCTCCATGGCAACTTTTTGGGTTTTTTTTTTGACTGTAGTTAAATGTTTACCCTAAACAACACTGATGAGAGTATAGCTAAAGAGATCAGCTATCAGGTCAGCCCAGACCTGATCTCATGAAGCAGTGTCTGGTGAGGATCTCAGTGAAGGATTTTGTTTCACTGCATGGAACAGAAATCTGCTACAGTGGTTTCACCAACCACTGGAGACTTGTTTTTTTTTTATATTACAGGAAGCCGGTGGCTGGGAATGCAGGCCTGGCATGGCATGTCCACAGGGACATCCAAGAACCCAACTCTTTACACTTTCTTTTTTATTATTATTATTATTTTTATTAAATACAAAATGAAAGTGTACATACTCTGTGCTTACAATATTGGTTAAGATAGGAGGAGTACACAAGTTGTGTCAAAGTCCCATTAATATTGATCTTCTTACTAATGTGTATTGTCACCAATTTCACCCAACCAAATTTCTAACAACTATCTAAACCCTCGCCCTCCCACTGTCCCCACCCTTGTAGCCGTCAAAGAGTCTTTTCTGTTGTGTGTGAGTATGCTTTTAAGTTTTTATCGTAGGGGTCTCATATAATAATTGTCTTTCTGTTGCTGACTAGTTTCACTCAACATAATGTCCTCCAGTTGAGACCAAATTGAGAGATGTTTCCTGCTATCATCATTGTTCTTTATCAATGCATAGTGCTCCACTGAGTACATATACCAAAGTTTACCCATCCATTTTTCTGTTGTTGGGCATCTGGGTTGATTCCAACTTTTTGCTATCATGGACTGTGCTGCAATGAACATTTGTGTGCATGTAGCAGTTGGTGTGAATGGCCTTGATTCTGTAGGATGTATTCTGAGCAGAGGAATTACTGGGCAAATAGTATATTTATATCCATTATTTTAAGGTAACACCAAATTGCTTTCCAAAGAGGTTGCACCATTCTGCAATCCCACCAACAGTGTAGGAGAGTTCCAGTCTCTCCACAGCCTCTCCAATATTTATTGTTTTGTGTTGTTTGAATCATGGCCAATCTTGTTGGGGTGAGTGCAGTCATGGCCTCCTGTTCACAACAGGGCTGCTTCACCTCTGGCCATCACATCCACATTTCAGACAGAAAAAAGGCTACGAGCTGATAGGCACTTTTGTCCCTTACAAAAAAATATAAAAGTTAGTAAAACAATCATTTTCCCCAAATCCTCTCGTTTAGTATCTTTCTGCCAGAGTTGGATCGCATGCTACCCTTAGCAGCAAGGGAATCTTGGAAAATGAGTGCTTTCAGCTGCCCTGTACAAAATCAAGGTCCATTTAGTAAAGTGGAAAGGGAAAGGGAATGCTGGGAAAGACAGCAAGCAGTGAGTCACAGAGGGGCTGGTGTGCAGATGCTCAGGTTCATAAAAGCTAACAGTCTGACTAACAGAACCCCTTCCAGGGAATGAACAGGTGCTAACAGGCTTACCACCTGAGAAGTTCTGCTGGGGGCCATGCTCTGCATAACTTCTGGGTAACTCAGGCCACATTCAGGAGAGGAAGCTCCAGTTATTCAAGGCCTTTGTCCTGGAAAAGGGTCTGGGTTGTAGTTAGCAGGACACCCTCAGCAGCAGGAGTGTGCCAACCAAACAAGCTTAGGGAATTCAGGCATCTGAATTGACCACCAACAGTGTCTGTTACAACCTCACCTATGAATTCAGAGGTTAGCAAGCTCTTGAAATTCTCTCCTCTTCTGGTATTATGACACCTTCCTTCCTGATTTTCATTGGTGAGAACCCTAACCCATTCCAAACTCAGGAAGCATCTTCCCTTTCAGAGGCGACAGCACTGTGATAAGGTTTCTGTGACCCAAGTGACCACAGCCCTGTTGATTCCAGGACAGCTCAAGTCCGCCCTCAGCGAGCTGGTAGCCAGGCTGGAGAGGGTGAAGCTGCTAAGAAGCAACAAGAGGCTGGGCACCATCCAGGGCCGGATGCTGGGGGCCACCAGAGCCACTGGGGATGTGCTGGTCTTCATGGACTCCCACTGCGAGTGCCACCAAGGCTGGCTGGAGCCCCTCCTCAGCAGAATAGCTGGTGACAGGTAACTCAGTACCTGGGGCCCACTGAACAAGAAGTGAGGCTGGGAGAAATAGAGGTACAGGCTCAGCCATTCATAATAAATCTATCTCCACTATGAGGGACTGAATTGGGTCCCCTCCAAAATGGGTGTTGCAATCCTGACCCCTCTATCTGCGAATGGAAACCCTGGTGGCGTCCTGGTTAAGTGCTACAATTGCTAACCAAAAGGTTGGCAGTTCAAACCCACCAGGCACATCTTGGAAATGAGAGGGCATTTCTACTCTGTTCTATAGGGATGCTGTTTTAGTCAGCTAGGGCTGCTCTAAGAGAAATACCACAAAGTGCATGGCTTTAACAAAGGAAGAATTATTCTTACACAGTCCAGTAGGCTACAAGTCCATATTCAGGGTGTGCGCTCCAGGGCAAGGCTTTCCCCCTTGTTGGCTCTGGAGGAAAGTCCGGTATTACATCAGTCTTTGTCCAGGGAGAACCTCGGCCCAGAAACCTCAGGTCTGAAGGATGTGCTCGTCTCCCAGCGCAGCTTGCTTGATGGTGTGAGGTTCCCAAATCTCTGCTTGCTTCTCTTTCCTCTTACCTCTTGCAGGATGAAAGGATTAAGGGTGGGGCCAGCCATACTCCAGGGAAACTCCCTTTATGGTGGAGCAGGGAGGTGATTTTATAAAAGGATTTACAGTCCTGCCCTAATCCTTTAACATACAGTTTAGGAAAACCACAATGTGGAGGACAGTCACAAGATACTGGGAATCATGGCACAGCCACATGGCTACACATATTTTGGGGGGGGGCAGGTGCTATGAGTTGGAATGGAATCAACAGCATTGGATTTGGTTCAGTTTGGTTTGGGGTACACCTGTAGACCAAAACCCATTTGAGAATAGGGTTTTCTTTAGTATGCTAACAAGGCCACCTCAGTGTAGGGTGTGTCCCAAATGTAATGACTTTTGAGGACATAAAAAGAGCCAATTAGGCACAGAAGCAGAAAAAGTTCCAAAATTACTTCGAAGGTTGGACTAGGCGCTGGCCTTGGTGCATAGCTTCCCAAGGGCAGTACTTTGAAGGTGACTGTAGTGATACTCAGCAGTGAGGTATGTAGCACTTTTTCTAGGATGAGTTCGAGAACTTAACTGGCAGTCCTTGTAAGCCTTAGGACTTGTATTTCTGCATACCTACTCATAAGTACATACTGGCTAAATTGATGTTGGAAACCCTCGTGGTGTGATGGGTTAAGTGCTACATCTGCTAACCAAAAGGTTGGCAGTTCAAATCCACCAGGCGCTCCTTGGAACCTCCATGGGGCAGTTCTGCTCTGACCTCTAGGGTCACTACGAGGCAGACCCCACCCAACGGCAGTGTGTTAAATTGATGTTGGCGACAATGACATGTAAGAAAAAAGTGTCCTGGGCCATGTTCAGACGGATCCTGCAGGTATCAGACCCTGCCAGAATGAGGAGGTTCCAGGCAACATAAGGTAGACAGTTAATAGTTCAAGATTCTGTTTTAATAAAGAACAACAATTAGAGCTCTACTGAGAACAAGACAGATGAATTTTGCCCAGGTCCATGACACAGATTATTGCCTACACTATGGAGCCCTGCCGGCGCAGTGGTTAAGAGCCACAGCTGCTAACCACAGAGGTCAGCAGTTGAAATCCACCAGCCGCTTCTTGGGAGTCCTATAGGGCAGTTCCATCCTGTCTTACAAGGTCAATATGAGTTGGAATTAACACAACTTTAGCTCACACCTTGTAAGAAAAAGAAACTCGCATAAATTCAGCACCAGACCTAGAAAAGGAAATGAACAAACTCGAATCTTCGATTCGGTTCTGCACTAAGGACTGTCTCAACATTACAGTGACTGGGCATCATTTGAAGTGGAACTCTTAATGTGCCTCGCCCATTCCTCCTTCCATTCCTATCCTGGTATCTCAGAGACTTTGCAAAATACTTAGTCCCACTTTGTGGAACTTGGAAAGGCTTACGTGAAGACCAACCTTGTATTTGCCTGAGAGTTAAAACTGTGCTTGATGAGGGAGAGGGAATGAAGGATGGAGAGAGCAGATATTTCTCACTCCTTCCAAATCAAGTGGGGCAGCTTTGGTATTTTGGTCTAAGTGAATTCCACGAACATCAGGCACATCTGTAAATACAAAAACACAAAGCTTAAAATAAGTTTTTTTTTTTAAAATTCATTACCATTTCTGAGTCACCAGACCACAGGTTAGTCACTAAATCAGCCTTGGTTAGGCACCTTCCACGGACAATGAAAACCAAATCCAAAGCAGAAAGCACCAGTGAACCTGTCATCTCATTCATGGGCATTTTATTCTTCATCTCTGCATTGGGAGCCTCCCAAGTCATCACATGTGAACCTGGTTAAAAGAAGCCCTAGTGGCACAGCTGGTGAGATGCTCAACCGCTAATGGAGAGGTTGGTGGTTCAAACCACCTGCTGCTTCATGGGAGAAAGATGTGACAGTCTGTTTCTGTCCAGATTACAGCCTTAGAAACACTATGGGGCAGGTCTGCTGCACCCTCCTTTCCTTCTTCCTTTTTCATCTCAGAAGTCAGTGCCGTCCACTGTCATTGATTCCAACTCATGGCGACCCTATAGGACAAAGTAGAACTGCCCCATAGAGCTTCCACAGGTGCTAGCAGATTTGAACTGCCAACCTTGTGGTTAGCAGACATAGCACTTAACCACTAGTCCACTAGGGTTTCCTGTAGGTCAGTGCAAAGAAATAAACCAAACGAAACCAGTCAACCAACCAAACCAGCGACCCTGTAGACAGAACTGCCCCATGTCCTACATGGTCTTGATGAGTCAGAATGAGTCCAAAGGTTAATTAATGGGCATTTGGTTAAATCAGAAGGAAAAGGCAAGTTCAGAAAGGAAATCATAGTACTGGGAGTGGGCGATGTGGCTGTATTTAAAGTGAGCTTCACACAGCATCCTGAGCTTCAAACAAGTCAAAGCAAAAGGAAATAGGGTAGGTTTTAGAGTTCTCATTTTCTGATAAAAAGTAAGACACACTTTGTCAAGAAGGACACAGCATAAACTTCTAGGATGAAGTGATTATGTGGATGCTCGAATGAAATGTCCCCTCTTGACCTGTCCTGATTACTGAAGATGATACAGATCTGATGCAGTGCTGAAGAATTCAGTCACACAGCTTCCCCTGGTTCTTGATTCTGAAATTCCACAAAATGCCTTGCCAGTAGCCAAATCCATCCCATCTGCCTGGCTCGTTCTGGAGCGAATGGAGATTTGGAGAGGGTATGGGTGCCCTCCTTTTCTTCTTCTTTCATCTCATAGGTCAGTGCTGTCCACTGCTATTGAGTTGATTCCGACACATGGTGACACTATAGGACAGTGTAGAATGGCCCCATAGAGTTTCCAAGGAGCACTTGGCAGATTTGAACTGCCGACCTTGTGGTTAGCAGATGTAACGCTTAACCACTCCGCCAACACGGTTTCCCATAGGTCAGTGCAAAGAAACAAACCAAACCCACTGCCATCAAGTTGATGCCGACTCATAGTGACCCTGTAGACATTGTAGAACTGCCCCATAGAGTTTCCAAGGTGTACCCGGCGGATTTGAACTGCCAACCTTTATGGGGTTGGCAGCTGTAGCACTTAACCACTAGGCCACCATGGTTTCCACAGCTCAGGGCAAGGCCCCCAACAGAGAAGATGCAGAGACTAGAGTTCCCCTTACCTTTCAGTGGGAATAATGCAAAAAGGACAGGAAAAGCCTGTTAATTAAGATCCTTGCTCTAAATACAAACCCAACGTCTGTCACTTAGGGCCACACAGATTAACATAGGTAACTGCCTCACAGGACCACCCCAGCACTCTCTGTGTGGCCTGGGCTCATGCCAGCCCTGCTGTCTCCGAGATGGATGGAACAGAGATGGAATAAAACTGAGCATAAACACACCATGGCTGGCATCTCTCCTTCCAGGAAGCTGGCTTGTCTTAGTGCAACACCTTCCAGCTACCCAAGTTCTGGCCTGGCCCATTCTGTAGTGCAGATCTTAGAAATAAATGTCTGGAGAGGCTGAGGTGAGGTTGGGGGCTGTGATTAATGTTAGCTAGGTGGGGGGGGGAGGGGGAGGCAGCTCCTGGTACAGCCGAGTGATTGTCTGTTCAGGTAGAAGGTGAAGCTTCTGGTCTATATCTATTTCTTGTGTCACCCTCTCTGTGGTCCTATCATTAGGCTCTGCAATTACTAAAAAAACATGTGAAGTTACCAGCAGCCACAGTGAATGAGCAAATAAACCTAGTCTCAGAACTTTGGTTTGTTTATAGACACCATGTCACCTACACATAAACATCAACATTAGGGACACTGCCCGCTGACTCATGGTGACCTCGTGTGTGTCAGCGAGGCACTGTGGTGCTCAAGTTTTCAGTAGCTGCAATCTCATGGAAGTAGATCTCCAGGCCTTGCTTCTGTGGCAAACTGGGTGGATTTGAACCACCAACCTTGTGGTTAGCAGCCAAGCATAAGCAGTTTGCACCACCCCAGGACCTGAGTGGCACTCTATGGTCTGACAGTCCCAATTCTTAGAGGAGCAACAACAAGTAGACTCTAGGGCAGAGGCCCATGTGCCCCCTGAAGCTGTTGGAATATTTTATTTGAGAGCCTTTTTCTGAGGAGGGACCCATAGTACCCACCCCCGGCCCACCATTCTCAAAGGGATCAAAAACCCCAAGAAAAGTTAAGAATCACAGTGCTAGGACTTTGCTACCTGGGAAGGACCTTCTTAGGAAGTAGTCCAATTTCCCATTTCACAAAGGAGGAAACTCCTGCTGAGCTAATATCTCAGGCTTGTACAGCTCGTTAGCTGCAGAGCTGAGCCAGGGGCCCCATGCTGCCGTCTCCTGAGCTTGTCCAAAGAGACTTTGAAAGAGGCAGGCATGCCCTTTGGGGAGGTGGACCCCAAGTCTTTCATGAGAAAACTCATTTGCTAGAACAGCGATATCCAATAGGAGTCTAACATGAGCCACGTATGGTACTGAAAATTTTTAGGAGCTACATTAAAAAGTAAAAAAGATGAAATCAATTTTAATAATATGCTTTAATTAACCCTGCATGTGCTGAAAAAAGAAAAGCCTTTTGACATATAATCAAGATAAAAATTACTGAGATATTTTACCACTTTTCTGTACTAAGTCTTCTAAATCCAGTGTACACACTTACAGCACATCTCACACCATATTTCAGATGCCCCATAGTCATGCGTGGCTACACCAACAACAGAAAAGCCAAACCTGTTGTTACGTCCATTCCAACTCATGCTGAGCCCATACGTTATGGAGTAGAACCACTCCACTTCTTGGCTTGAGTCTTTACAGAAGCAGATCACCAAGCATTTCTTCTGTGGTGCTGCTGTGTGGGTTCAAACTTACAACTCTTAGGATAGTAAACAAACCAAACTCATTGTTGCTGAGTCAATTCCAGCTCATAGCAATGCCACAGGGTTTCCCAAATCTTTGGGTAAGCAGAGAGCCACGTTTTTCTCCCTCAGAGCAGCTGGTGGATCTGAGCCAATGACCTTTTGATTCCTGGGTGAGCACTTAACCACTGCACCACCAGGGGTCTTTAGTAATTGTGGAAATGGCTTGTGCCATGTAGGGACCTTGTCACACATGGCTTTTGGCTGCCACATTGAGTAGTGCATGTCTAGATGATGCTTGCTTCCCTCTGCAACTGAATCATTTGTGCCCCTTTATCCAATTCCATGATTTTTTTCAGGAGCCGGGTGGTGTCTCCGGTCATCGATGTGATTGACTGGAAGACTTTCCGATATTACCCATCTGAGGACCTGCAGCGTGGGGTGTTGGACTGGAACCTGGATTCCCACTGGGAACCTTTGCCAGAGCGTGAAAGGAAGGCCCTCCAGTCTCCCATCAGCCCCATCAAGTAAGGATCTACCACCCAATCTGTTTTCCCTTGGCTTCTTCAGTATAGACCCTGCCATTGATCTTGACTCTAGTCGTTTCTGGTGACATTACTTAATCTGTGCCTCAGTTTCCTCATCAGTAAGTTGATGATGATAATAACAGTCCTTGCCTTATAGACTTGCTGTGATTGAATGCGCTGATATATGAAGAGCATTTAGAGAATACCAGGCATCAGCTCCAGTGGTGGTGTTATTGTTCTATCAGTGGAGTCTGGTGTTCTCCCGGAAACCCTGGTGGTGCAGTGGTTAGGTGCTATGGCTGCTAACCAAAAGGTCGGCAGTTCAAGCCTGCCAAGCACTCCTCAGAAACTCCATGGGGCAGTCCTACTCTGTCCTCTAGGGTTGCTATGAGTCAGAATTGACTCAACAGCAGTGGGTTTGGTTTGGGGTTTAGTGTTCTTCTAGGTAGCTTTAAGGGAGGTGAAAGAGCCAGCGTGGAATCTTGACCCAGCTCTCACTCTCAAGGTAACACTCGAAATTCCCTGGCCTTGGATCCCATCTCAGTAAAAAGGAGGAATTGAGCTGGGTAAATGTTGTTAAGTGTTGTCATGTTGGTTCCAACTCATAGCGACCCCATGCACAACAGAACAAAACACTGTCCAGGATTAGGCCAAGATACTGTCTCAAAATATTTTATGGGTAGTTCTCAGATGTTTGGATTTTGGACAACTATTTAAATAGATGTTCTAGCTATCTTCTGCTATGTTAACAAACCACACCAAACAGCATTGTAAAAAAAAACAACAACCACTTTGCTAAGCTTGTGGACTCTGTGGATCACCAAACCTTGGAACGTACACTGCAAGGGTTGGTTGTCTCTGCCCTGCAGTGCCTGAGGCCTCAGCCATGAAGATTAGGTCAGTGGGAATGACTCAACCAACCAGGCCTGGAATCCTCTAAGGCTTGTTCTCTCCCAGGTCTGACGACTGGTGTTGTCTGCTGGCCAGGATCTCAGCGGAGGCTGTGGATTGGAACTGCTTGCTTCGTTAGTTCTCACCATGAGGTCTCCTCACATGGGCTTGTTGGGCCTTGCTATGCGTGACACTGGGCTCTGAGAGCGAGTAGCTTCAGCAAGCCAGGTGAAGCAAGCTGTCCCTCTTTTTATGACTGTTTTAGTTATCTAGTGCTGCTTTAACAGAAATAGCACAGGCAGGAGGCTTTTAAAAAGAGAAATTTTATTTTGTTACAGTCCAGTAAACTACAAATCCAGTTTCAGTGTGAGAAATTATAATCCAGCAGGCAAAGAGTCCAAATTCAACATGAGAGCATCCTGGTGGAGGAACCTCAGGTCCAGAGGATGGCTCTGCTCTGGGTGCCGTTTTCCTGGTTGTAAGAGGTTCCCAAATCTCAGCCTGCCTCCCTTTCCCTATCTATCCCCAGGCTGCTCCAAGCCACAGTACAATTCCACACATTAAATCCCGCGCCACCAACTCAACTGCAGCCCATGCACCCTCATTAATATCATAGAGGCAGAAATTCCAACCTGGAGGAACATCACACAATACCAAGCATCACTGCCTAGCCAAATTGCTACACAGACTTTTGTGGGGAACACAGTTCAATCTATGACAATGACCAAACCTCAGAATTCAACTTGAGTGACTTCCATCAGGGTTGCAGATCCACTCAGGTTCACAGGAAGGGAACAAAGACCCCACTTCCCAATGAGAACAGTGTCAATGTCATAAGAGGAACCTGTGGGATCAGAGACCTTGGGGTACACATGGAAAGTCCCATCTGCCCCGGTAGACCTCCATCACATACTGGCTGCCCAGCATCAACCAATTATCTAAGTCATCTTGGAGTGCTCACCGCGTGCCTAGGACAAGGACACAGATGACGGCATAGACACAAACAGGCCTTCCAAGGGACTGTATCTATAGCAGCAGCAGTCTAACCAGCCACAAATTCAGATGCTGTCTTAGTCATCTAGGGCTGCTTTAACAGATACTACAAGTGGATGGCTTTAAAAAGAGAAATTTTGTTTTGTCACAGTCCAGTAGGTTAAAAGTCGAAATTCAGGGTGTCAGCTCCAGGGGAAGGCTTTCTCTGCAGGCACTCGAGGAAGGTCCTTGTCATCAGTTGTCCCCTGGACTGGAAGCTTCTGAGGTACAGGGACCCCATTCCTTCCTAAAGGATGCACTCCTATCACGGCTTCTTAGGGGTATGAGGTCCCCAACTCTCTGCTTGCTTCCCTTTCCTTTATACCCCAAAAGGCTGCCTCCAGGCACAATGCAATCCCACACCTTGAGTTCTGCCGGCCAACTCAACCCCAGCCCATCCTCCCTCACTGACATCATAGAGGCGGGATTTGCAAATATAGGAACATCACCCAAAAATTCCCCAAAACTGTGTGTAGCAATCAATCCGTGACAGATATGCAAAAAAAAACTTATTTTCAAAGAAAACTAGATAATTTCTCTCTTGAACTTCATAATCATAGACTACTTCCAGGAACATTAGTCAAATTCAGTGATATCTTAGTCATCTCCTGTTTAAATCTGCCATTCAGGTGTCTCCTGGTCTCCTACCTCCCTGGAGTTGATTGTGAGCTCCAGGCTTCTGTCCGGGCAGCACCAGGGGTCGGAGTAGGGGGAGCCCATTTCAGGTCCAAGCTGTCCCAAGTTGGTGTTGGCCTAACCCTCTAGCGCACATCACAGCCTCCAGGCGGATGACTGACACATCTGCACCCTGCATGCCAGGGTCCACCAGCACCCTACGTCTTCCCCGGCCCCTGGTGCTTCAGCCCACTCTGCTCTCCTCTACCTGTGGTCTCCGCTGAGTTGCCCTACCACTGTCTGTCTGGTGGCCCATGACACTGTTACTGGACAAGGCTCCAGATGTTCATTACCTGCCCCGAAAAGCCAACCTCTGAGACAGGTATTAGGGTGTGTAGTCAAAAAAAGTTTTATTTCTGTCTGCTAGCAGACACAGGGAACAGGGAGGAATCTCTCCATCGAAAGTGCTCGAAAATCATCAAGCACAGGTGAGTTATATAAGGGTGGGGCAGGGAACAACATGCAGGTATAGGTGCCAGCGCCAGGGAAACAGTGTGATTGGTTATGGGGTGAAGAGGGTCTCCATTCAGGGCCATCAGGGGTCCTCTGAAGATATGCATCAAGATCAGGGATGCAGAGTGCCTTTGGTTGCCATCTGAAGCAGGGGCTCCTGACTGGTGCCTGGCATCTTCCATCTGCTTTGATGTTACCAAAAAAAGCTGTGAAAACTGCCAAGATATTAATTCTGACTGCCCATGTCAGTTCTTTTTCTTTAGAGGAAAATGGTATTTCTCAGTTCCGATACCATCTGTACCTCTGCCGCCTGTCTCCTGTGGCAGAGACAGGACTAGGCAATGCTGGGCTCCCAGGAAGCCATACAGATGTCCTCAGATACCCAAATACTGAGTGCAGGACCCAACTCCTCCAACCACTGACCCGGAAGAGGACCTTCTCAGGGACTTGCCTGCGTCAACATCCTCCTGGTGGGGCAGTGGTGGTTTGGTGGTGAAGTTTTTCCATCCATACATGAGTCCGGGGCTAGATTCTCGGCTGGTAACCGTCGTGTGTTGTCAGTGGAGACTCCTGTGTTGCTGTGATGCCAAAAACGTTTCAGGGGAGCTTCCAGACTAAGATGAGGAAGAAAGGCTTGGTGATCTGTTTCTGAAAAAAAGCCAGTGACCATTCCAGAGATCACAACGGTCCCATCCTCTGCCCAATAAGGGGAGGGGACAGGCTGAGGCAGTGTGCATGAGGGTGCTGTGAGTCATGGCCAACTCAACAGGAGCTGATGACACCTTCTTGATCTTTCTCCTGGCTCCCCCTTCTCTCTCCAGGTCACAGGATTGTACTGAGTTTGCCAGCCAAGTGCCGTCGAGTCGGATCCGACTCATGGCGACCCTAGTTTGGGCTACAGAAAATACTTGCTCCGCCAGTATGGTACTGTATCTTATGCCTAGACAATGGCTTTGTTGTTTTAAACTTAAAAATTAAGAATTTCACAGCTTAGTTCTCGGGATGATGCCTGCATCTGGCCTTGCAATCCTTGTGATCCCAGAGGGGGAAGCTTTGTGATGTCAAGACACAACTATTCCCCTCACGCCCACCCCTCAGTGTCTTCTGAGGGTCTGCTCTGTGCCAGTTCCCCTGCTAGGGTCTGAGGACACAAGCATGGAAAGACAAGGTCCCTGACCTCTGTTTGCAGCGGGGAGAGGGTACAGCAATGAGATGAGTGCTGGAACAGGGATGGGGTTATGATGTGCTAAGAGATGTGGTCACTTGCGGGAGCAGTTTATTCGGCCCCTGGTGGAAGCACATGGTTTCTATTCAAGAGCATGAGTGTATCCGAGGGCCTGTGCCTAATCAGAGGCCAAGTCCCCTGGCTGCAGGCACTGACCCTCTCAGGAGCTGTTCTTCAGGCCTCAGGCTTTACCTTCAGGGACCAGAGAGTCAGACCCCTCCCCAGACAGGCTCTTCCATTCCTACTCACATCTGCCCGACTCTGGGTGCTCAGACATCACGGCCCTGCCCTCAGAAGTCTGGTTGTGGAGTACCAAGTGAGGAATTATGATGTGGTTGGGTACAGACTACATCTAGATAAAGACAAAATTCCAGAAAAGAAATGACCATTTGTAACATGAAGATTATAATAACAGGTGATATCCACTGAGCCTGAAAAGCCCTGGTGTCATGGTGGTTAAGAGCTATGGCTGCTAACCAAAAGGTCAGCAGTTTCAATCTACCAGGCACTCCTTGGAAACCCTATGGGGAAGTTCTACTCTGTCCTATAGGGTTTCTGTGAGTCGGAATCAGCTTGATAGCAAAGATTTGGTTTGGTTTTTGGTATTTATCATGTACTATGTGTTAGATGCTGGTATAAACACATACGTATTAAGTCCGACTTTATTGTAGTGCTGGAAAGCAGTTATTATCATTCCCATCTTACAGATGTAAAAACTGAGGTACATGTGGATTAAATAACTTGTCAACTTCATAAAATTATTAAGGAGTACAACCAGAACTAAAACCACAGCAGTCAGGCTCATGGAAGCACTCTGCTGTGGCATGCTGAGTTTTAAATACATGTCTATAGTCTGATCTTCTTAAATACATGTCTATAGTCTGATCCTCTTAATTCTAAAATCTAAGGAGCTATGAAAAATAAAAGGAGCCCTGGTACCCTTCAGCCAAAAGTTAGACTCATAAAACAAAATGAGACTAAAGGGGCACACCAGGCCAGGGCAAGGACTGGAAGGCAGGACGGGACAGGAAAGCCAGTAATAGGGAACCTGAGGTTAAGAAAGGAGAGTGTCAACATGCCACAGAGATGTTAACCAGTGCCGCAGAACAATATGTGTACTGTTTAGTGAGAGGCTAGTTTGTTCTGTAAACCTTCATCTAAAACAATTTTTTTGTCTTGAGTGAAGAGTTCGTTTTTCAAAAGCCTCTGGCTACATCTTTCCTGTTAAAATTGCTTATGAATGATATTTATTGTCATTTTAATTCGCTTGACAAGATTTCTAGCTTCCAGGAAACCCTGGTGGCATAGCAGTTAGGTGCTACGTCTGCTAATTGAAAGGCTGGCAGTTCAAATCTGCAAGGCGCTCCTTGGAAACTCTATGGGGCAGTTAAGAGTTGACTTGATGGCAGCGGGTTTTTGGTAGGGTTTGTAAGTCTTGTGTGTTTCCCCTAAGGTTGGGTGGAGACCTGTCTACTTACGGAGTCCCTCCTGGATTCCTTTTAGAACGGGGAGCAACCGGTGCTCCTTATGGAAAAGACAAGAGGTCAAGGTAAGGAAATAGAGGTGGAGAGACTCCAGCCAGAGGGCAGGGCAGCCTCAGACACCATCCTGGGCCTGAGGACGGATAGGAAAGGCCCAGATAACCACAGTTGTCATTTCCATTAAACACTGGCATTTCCAGACTCAGTTAAAATCAATGGTGTATTGTTGTGTTGCTCCAGTCTCACAATGAAAGGCTCTGCATCTCTCTGAGCCCAGAGTCCCCTCGCCACTGCTAGAGTGCTCATGTGGTCGCCTGTCGCCACCTCGCCACCCACCCTCACCTGCGAGTCCAGCACTGAGCTGCAGCCTCTTCCTCTCTTTCTGTGCCCAGGAGCCCTGTGCTGCCAGGCGGGGTGGTGGCGGTAGACAGACATTACTTCCAAAACACTGGAGCATACGACCCGCTCATGTCACCGCAGGGTGGTGAAAACCTCGAACTGTCTCTCAAGGTAGGTCCTTGACGGAGGGGGGACACAGATGGTTCCCTGGAGCTGAGGGTATGGTCAAAAAGTGGAGGCAACATTAGGAATGTCACTGGTCAGAAGGAGGCTATGGACAAATCACAAACTTGAACCGCCTGCTGCTCCCTTGTCTCCATTTCTCTAGTGCCCTGCCTTGATGACGCTCCCAGTTTCCCTCCCTTAGCACTTACTGTACAAACCTGGTCACAGGAAAGTGACATATCAGCCTTAGTGCCAGGGGCACCGGTGTTTCACTGCTCATGTTCTCACTTTCCATGTGGGAGACCGGAAACTCTGGTGGCATAGTGGTTAAGTGATACAGCTGCTAACCAAAAGATCGGCAGTTCAAGTCTACCAGGCGCTCCTTGGAAACTCTATGGGCAGTTCTACCCTGACCTCGAGGGTCCGTGAGTTGGAATCGATTCTGTGGTCATGAATGACCCCATCATAGTGCGGCAGTCCTGCACATGGTGTTCAGAGCCTCTCAGTAATGTACTCATGGTACCCACAGCTCAAAATGAATACCTAACAGCCCTGGGTACTATGTGGCTGAGTCCAAACAACTTATAAGCAGTTGCCCTGACCACTTAATGCCCTGACCAATGACCACTGGGCATGACACAGCCTCTCAGACCTTGGAATCAGATGGATGCCATCACCGCAGCCATTTCCTGTCCCACAGTGATTTTTGCATGACACTTGCTTTCTATCACAACACCTGACCTGCCAAAGACACATATCATCAGAAACAATGTAGCCTGAGATTGAAACTTGGAACTACCTTGAGCTTGTAATTTGCACAGTGCCCAACAGGTGTCACTGTGTTTCTTTATCACTAGGCACCCTGTGACGTTCACTGGGGCACCCTGGCACATGGTCTGGGAACCCCAGTCTTAGTATCTTTCAGTGCACATGCTGCCCATCCTACAAGTGTAGTCATGTTGATATTTATCCCCACATATGGAATCAAAGGCTTCCTGTTAAGTGGATGTCAGACATTGGGAATAGGTAGGAGAATCAGTGGAAAGCAGAGAGAACGTTCCAGGTTTAAGGGAAGCTTGCTTTCAACTCATCACACATGGCTTTGGGTGCCAGTGCAGCAAGATACCTCACAAGCTCCCTGGTAACTCCCTGACCACTAGGAAGCACCCTTAGGGGGATGGGGCACTAGTCCCTAAGACCGCATCTCTGTAAGTGTTGAGATCCTGCGTCTGTGCTCCAAGGAAGACCCATTCAGGTTAGGTGCATAGGTTCAGTCCCTACACCCATGGGTTCTTCCCTGGGCAACTGCCACCATTCTTTTTCCCACGTTGTCCCTCAACTCTGCCCAGAACTCGTACACCTGGACACCTTTTCTGTTTTGTATATATCACCATTTGCCATCCCCACAGAGACACCATGCTTTCCTTCCCACCAGTTTTGAAGGCGGACAGGTGTTTCTTTTCTCTCCTTGTGACAGGCCTGGCTCTGTGGTGGCTCTGTTGAGGTCCTTCCCTGCTCTCGGGTAGGGTACACCTACCGAAATCAGGGTGCCCACCCCCTCCTGGACCAAGAGGCCACCCTGCGGAACAAAGTTCGCATTGCTGAGACCTGGTTGGCGTCATTCAAAGAAACCTTCTACAGACACAGCCCGGAGGCCTTCTCTCTGAGCCAGGTAAGGAAGAGCTGACAGGGGCTTCTGTACCCACCACGGGCCACTAGCTGGAGCCTGGGCTCAGAGGGCCTCTCCCTTCTGCCTGGAGTGGGAAATAGAAGCTTCTGGCTTAGACCTTCCTTGAATTGTCCCCTTCTGTGGCTCCTCTGACCTGGTGAGGTTGTCCCCTGCCTTTCCCAGCATCTCTATGAGACATCAAGACCAATCTTAGCCTGCAAGTCCCTGCTGTGGTCTCCTTGATGGGATTCAATCCTTGACCACAGAGTAGAGACCGGGTGGAGGTGAGCACTGACACAGGTATTCCAGGGCACTGTCATCCTGGGCACAGTGCACAAGGCTAGGGAATTGCCCCAGACAGGAAATACCATATATATGTGTGTATACATATACACACACATATATATGTAATGTAAAAGCTAAAAAAAAACCTGCAAAAGGAAGACACTTAACATTGAATTTAATGTCTACATAGTGTGTTGTTAACTGGTCATACGCTGCTCAATTCTTGGAGTAAGTCATTAAATGCTGTTTAATTTAGGATGTGGCACATTAACATTTGCTATTCTTGGACAGGAGGTCACAAGTTAAAATTTCAGGACCCACAAAGGTCTTGGAACAGCTCCCATGGGCCTCTTGCCAGCCTACACTGCTGGGTGGCTGTGTACGAGCTTACGTGAAAGGATAGGCCCTTCGAATGGAGTGACGCAGTTGTGTCTACTGACCAAGCCTTTCTTGAGTGTAGGGGAATGTCTGACAGGCCAGTCCTCACAGGTTGGCCCCACTCACACCCACACACCTGCTTCCTGATTCTCCAGCTACCTTCCCACATGCTCAGGGGAAGGCTCAGATCCCCAGCCAGCCCTCAGTCCCAAGTCAGAATGGCCTCCAGAGCCTTGTGGGCAGAATCCTGATGCCAGGCACCCAGAGGTGTAGGCCTCCAGGACTGAGTGGATTAGGTCTTTTCTAAGCTGCAAGGCTGTAAGCTTATTTAACTGGGGCAAGTATTAAAGATTCATACACTCCCTGGGCTCAGCAGCAGGTCCTAAGGTCTAGAAAGTGTGGAGCCCCTCTTCACTCTATGAGTTAGTCACGTTATTACACAGAATGACTTCTGCTCCCTTCCGAATACAGGAGCTATGCTGCTGATATGGGAGCTTCTTCAGTTCTGCTTAGAAAAGCCCAAAAAGGATAGGAAAATTCTCACAAGGATGCTACTCTTCTTAGCTAAGTGTCTTTGCTGTTCTTCCATCTCCTTCTCCATCTAGGGGAAGTAGGAGGATGCAACCTACTCTAGACATCACTCTAGAAGCCATATAGCCCAGTGGTTAAGACTCTGGGCTCCAGGAACAAGAACACCTGGGTCTGAACGTTGCCTCCTGGGCTGTATGATATCAACAGTTACTTAACAATGTGGTGATTCTGCATCGTCATTTGATAATCCTTTCTAAGAGGTGGTTGGTGTAACTAAAGAACAGTGCCTGGCACCAAGTAAACACTGTGTGAGTGTTCACTACCCTCATTACCATAACTACCAGCTGTCTACAGAAGTCAGCAAGAGTCAACCAAGCATCTGCTCTGTGCGGGTCCTGAACTGTGTGTGCCTGGTGCTGCCCAGCTCCTAGTGAGGGCGAGAATTCCCCTGTGAGAAGGAAGACCCACAGAGGTCCCAGCAATTCATCCCAGGCAGGCTCATGAGGGACACGGCCACAGCTGGTGGTTGAACTGCGGCCGCATGGGTACAACTTAGATGTCTAGAGATGGAGTGGGGAGGAAATTCCTGAGCCCTTGAGTGCCAGGCTGAAGAGTTCAGACTTTATCCAGTTGGCAATGGAATGCAAGTGACATCATGTGACTTCTACAGGGTTCTGCAGAGGTCCACAGAGCTTCTTCCATTTTTAATCTCTTAGCCTTCTTTTGGTTGAAGCACCTTTCACCTCATGGCATAGTGGTTAAGTGCTGTGTCTTCTGGCAGTTCAAATCGGCCAGGCATTCCCTGGAAACTCTCTATGGGTAGTTCTCCTGTGACCTGTAGGTTCGCTGTGAGTTGCAACTGACTTGACAGCAGTAGGTTTAGTTTCTGGATATCAGTTTAGTACTTGCTGTTTGCTTTCAGAGAACACTTGCTTACCGTTTGTACAGACTACTTTTGTAGAGAACTCTCAAAGGAGCACTAAATACATCACATGTGGCCCAACTAGAGCGTGGTACATTGCCTGCAGCCCTTCTAAAAGCTGAACCATATAAATTATTTACAGAACTTCACCCTTCTCACCTCAGCTGCCTGTGTGTTTAGATCCCCCATGAATATACACTTGGTTCCAGACGATAGAATCTGGGGAATGGGGTGATCCTGGCATTTCAAAGCCCACTGGTCTGCTTTTGAGAAAATACAACTGGCTTGTCTAGTTGCTGATTGGGGAATGTTTTAAGTGCCCTGGCAAGCCCTTCATGCTATTAGCTAGAAAACCAGGGCCTCATGGGAGAGTGAGTTCCTAGACAAAAGTAGGAAAAGAACTGAAATTAGAATTGCAACTCGAACTAGAACCAGGTCCAACCTTATAGTCTGGTTTCCACTTCCTGGCTTCTTAGTACAAATCCTCAATATAGACAGTGTCCTCTTCCGGGAATAGCTGGTGTTTCTCTGTAGTTCTGAGTTTTGGGGGAGGCAGTGCTAAGCTTGACGTACAGAAGGTGCTCGATAAATGTTTCCAGGACTTGTAAGCTCAACACAGGGAGAGATGGTGTGTGTCTGTTTTGCTCACAACTAAAATCTCTAATGTCTGATGCAATTCCAGGTACACAGTAGGTGCTCAATAAATATTCATTGATGGATGAAATGGATAGTACATGGTGAGACAGAAACATTTCTTAATATGATATCAAATTCTGACATTGAAAAAAAATTTTTTTTAATTATGATTAAGTGAAAGTATACAATCCAAGTCAATTTTGCATGCCCACCTGTTCTAGTCATCTGGTACTGCTCCAACCGAAAATACCACAAGTGGAAGGCTTCACAAAGAGAAGCTTTATTGTCAGCATCCACTAAGCTACAAATCCATTCGTAAGTTACAAGTCCATTCAGTATGAGAAATCATCACAGTACGGTAAGCCAAGTGTCCAAATTCTGTGAGAGCATCTCAGCACAGGAACTTCAGGTCCAATGGACATGCTCTGCTCTCGGTCACACTTTCTTGGTGGTACGAGGTTTCCAACTTCCCCTGCTCACTTCTCTTCCTTATATTCCATATGCTTGTAGCTTAAGTCCAGCCTCATTAACACAACTGTTGCCCATTCTCAATCATCAGTATCACAGAGGCAGGATTCACAACATATGGGAGGAATGCACCATATTGGACTCCTTGCTGAGCCAAATCAACACATATTTTTGGGGGGACACAATTAAATCCATGACACCAACTTTCTGCAACTGTGTCTGTTCCCCTCACCCTATGACAGCATGCTCCTTTTCCCTCTTCACTTCCAGTATCCACCTAATGAACACCTGTCCCCTACTCTCCTCCTCTCCCCTCTAGAAAGAAACCAGTAGGACAGCCTCCTATATATGTATAAAACCATAAAGTACACACACTACATGTTTAACATGTCCCCATGACTCTGACCTTTTAGAAGTTATTTAACCTCTGAGAACACCTATTTTAAGACTATTTTAAGGATCTAATGAATTGAAATACATGAAGGCATTTTGGAAATCATAAAGCACCAGATAATACACTCACTGCTGCCAAGTCGAGACCAACTCATAGTGACCTTCTAGACAAGAGTAGAACGGCCCTATTGAGTTTCCAAGGTCTGCTAGACTTTGTGAAACCCTGGTGGCATAGTGATTAAGTGCTGCAGCTGGTAACCAAAAGGTCTGCAGTTCAAATCCACCAGGTGCTCCTTGGAAACTCTATGGGGGCAGTTCTACGCTGCCTAGAGGGTTGCTGTGGGTCAGAATTGACCCAATGGCAGTGAGTTTGGTTTTGTTTTTCATGGGCTGAGGTACCTTAGTCTTTTTTCTTAATCCATTTGGATTTCTGCTTAGATGTCACATCTCTGATCCACAAATGCTTCCATTAGTTCATTTGATGACTTTTGCCAGGAAGGTGGCACTCCCTACTGGTCAGTAAGGACAGGTTTAGCAGGCACTCCTTGGAAACTCTATGGGGCAGTTCCACTCTGAGTCAGAATCGACTTGATGTCAGTAGTTTTTTTCTGGAACTGTGTTCTCACCTTTACCTGCACTAATACCTTCACATGGATTTTCAGACACAGAAATCCTGGAAACCCAGTAAGATAAAACAGGAGTTTCACTGCTAGGACATTGCCCATCTCCTAGTTTCTCCTCTCTCATACCTAGGTCACACAGAATGGAAGGTTCATTGTCAGTGTGACTCCTCACTAGGAATCAAACAAGGGTGAGGTAGGTTTGCCAATTTGCTTCATCATCAAGCAAGGTAAAAGTTATGGACTTTACCTGAACAAGGGTTTCTGCTATGGCAGCAAAATCCAGTCTAGAGAAGGGACTGGTGGGAGGTGGTCTCAAG
This sequence comes from Heterohyrax brucei, assembly GCA_028571685.1. Lineage (NCBI taxonomy): Eukaryota > Metazoa > Chordata > Mammalia > Hyracoidea > Procaviidae > Heterohyrax > Heterohyrax brucei. The sequence continues at coordinate 23,878,106 of CM053149.1, read as the reverse complement.
TGAAGACTAAGAATGTTAAAAAAAAAAAATACAGCATTTAGTGAATTGCAACTCATAGCAACCTTATAGGACAGTAGAACTGCCCTGTAGAGTTTCCAAGGAGCACCTGGTGGATTCGAACTGCCAAAGTCTTAGTTGGCAGCTGTATCACTTAACCACTATACCATCAGAGTTTCCCAGGATGCTCCCCACTGCTGTTGAGTTGATTCTGACTCACAGTGACACTATAGACTGAGTAGAACTACCCTATAGGGTTTCCAAGGAGCACCTGGTAGATTTGAACTGCCAACCTTTTGGTCAGCAGCGGTAGCACTTAACCACACCACAAGGGTTTCCTAAGAACCCATTGAATATACATATTTCCTTACAGAATAAGGTAATAGATCACTGTGGTTTAATGGTGGCTTTTTAGTTGAAACTTCTCATGTGGGCTGCCTGTTTTAGCCCCCTTTTTCTTCCTCTTTACAGCCTAGGAAATAATTCTCTTTGTCTCTTCAGCCCCTCCTTAGTACCTCTTTCTTCCCTAATAATATCCAGGGTTTAGTACTAAGCTTCTGGGTAGGGTTCTTTGTATCTTACTAATGCAGCCCACCCTGGTGGCTTAGTGGTTAAGTGCTGTGTCTGCCAACCAAAAGGTTGATAATTCAAATCTGCCAGGCTGTCCTTGGAAACTCAATGGAACAGTTCTACCCTGTCCTGTAGGATTGCTATGAGTTGGAATTGACTTGACTGCAGCCAGAAGCATTACTTTTTATTTAAGTGTCAAGAACTGGCTTTGATATCCCTCCCAGAAAAATTGCATTGTAAGGAATGTCTCAGGGAGAGGGGACAGTTTGGCCCAAATTTCAAGGAGGAAATTTGGGAACCTAGAAGAAAATAAAGATAAGCTTTCATCGTTCTCTCCCCGAGTTTCCAGTTTGCTTCTGTTTTGGCTGTCTTCTGATTGATCCTGCCTCCACAGTTTTGGACCGTATCAATTAAGTGCAAAGCCCCACCATTTTGCCAGTTTCCACGGGAACGTCAGCAAAGGAAGGATATCATGGTCTTGGTAGTCTGAAGATTTCAGGGATGGTGTAATGGTTAAGCGCTATGTCTGCTAACCAAAGATCAGCAGTTCAAATCCACCACGAACAACTTAGAAACTCGATGGAGCAGTTCTACTCTGTCCTATAGAGTCAGTATGAGTCAGAATTAACTCAACAGCAGTGGCTTAGGTGTTTGTTTTTTGGTGTGTAGGTGGAGATGAAATCACAAAGTGGCCACCTATCATTTTTATGTTCTACAACTTTCTCTAAGGAAAACTCACCTTACTCTGCCCTTCCAAACCCTCTCCTTTCAACACATGACCCACCCCTCATCTGCAGCCCTCATTCTATACTGGTCCTTCAGTTTCTCCCCAGCCACCTCTATCCTGTCCCCGACCCTAAACATGAAGTCTGGCATAATAATAAGCCTTCTCCGTCTCACTGCCCGTGTCTTTCTCCTCCCAAGGCTGAGAAGCCAGACTGCACAGAACGCCTACAGCTGCAAAGGAGACTGGGTTGTCGGACGTTCCATTGGTTTCTGGCCAACATCTACCCCGAGTTGTACCCATCTGGACCCAGGCCCAGGTTCTCTGGAAAGGCAAGACAGGACCTGAGGCAGAGAGGGAGGAGAACAAATGCCAGGAGTGGGTGGGAGAAAGGGGTAGGGTGTTCGGAAGTGGTTCCAGTGCCCTTGCTCCTCCATTGTCCTTCATCAACCAATTACCAGCTCAGCAGGGCCTCTGAGATCCTTGAGTCTACACTTTGCTTCCATGTCTGCTTCTAAGGAGTTAGTAGAGTTGTTCCATAATCTGTCCCAGGTCCCCTGAGGTAGACACGTTTGGCCTGCATCCATCAGAAGGCCTGTCTCTTATGCTCAGTGGTCTCAGCTCGACTCTACCTGTTTTTATGGCTGGAACATGGCACCTTGAAGTGCACTGCAGACAGTGAAGTAAAATAATGTCCAGTAAAGGATTCTCTACCATGGAGGTCAAGATTCACTTCCGTGTACATGTCTACTTTCAGCTCCGTAACATTGGACTTGGCTTCTGTGTGGACTGCCAGGCAGGAGATGTCCTAGGCTGTCCCATGATGCTGTTTCCTTGCAGTGACAACCGGAAGCAACAGGTAAGACCTACAAGTGGGTGACATTTTTGTGCAATGGCCTTCACTTTCCTTTGAGGCATCTCCTCTCCTAAGTGGCCACATGTCCCTTGACTTCCCAGGGGAAGTCCCCATCTTTCCCATCACAGACCTGCCCAGCCACCCAGACTGTAAGCACAGACACAGACCATCTATCATCAGAGAACAAAGGCATCCTGGTCAGAAGGAAACTGAGAGGCTATTTAGCTGACCATTCCAATTGATGGAAACTCTTGTAGCCTAACAGTTAAGTGCTACAGCGGCTAGCCAAAAGGTGAGCAGTTCTACTCTGTCCTATAGGCTCACTATGAGTTGGAATCAACTCAACAGCTGTGGGTTTAGTTCCCACTTGACAGATGAGGGAACTGAGGCTTAGAGAGTACCTGGCCCAATTCCTGTAAACTCTGATGCCTCCAAAATTTAGGCAGGACAAGGAATGAATAAGGCAAGGTGGCTAGGGTCTGCTATGACCTGAGAAGCACGTCCCTCATCTACAAGGACACAGCTCAGTAGACTTTTTTGTCTTACATACTAGCAAACCCAGCATTATGAAATCATCTAACATTTTAAAAGACACTAGAACTCCAGAATTTATGGAAAAGCTCCTTATTTGATTGAAGCACAGCCAAAAAAAAGGGTGTGCAGGTACGTTTCCACCAGGTACCATTCTGAAACCTCTGGAGTAGCCCAAGATCATCAGCTAACTAGGACCAGTGGTGGGGACAGTGGGTCACCAGAGTGGGAGCTGTGGGCACAGGAACAGTGAGAAGCAGCAAGGGGACCTCAGGAATGTCTCCCATTGTAGGTGTGCTCAAACCCAAGACTGGTGACTGCTACTGTGAGACCCAAGCCCTCTGACATCTAGACGCCTTTGGGTATTTAACAGGGATCTGTGGGAGCCAAGGAAATCCTGGTGGTGTAGTGGTTAAATGCTATGGCTGCTAATGGAAAGGTCGGCAGTTCGAATCCACCAGGCACTCCTTGGAAAGTCTATGGAACATTTCTACTCTGTCCTATAGGGTTGCTGAGTCGGAATCAACTCAACAGCAGTGGGTTTAGTTTGCGGTTCATAGGAGACAACACTATTCCACAGGGTTATCTTTAAAGGTATCGCAGGTCTCTCTGTGTGTGTGTCTCCTTAAACAAAATCACTCTCCCTTGGGATTTTTACTTTTTAATTTAAAGATACTTTCAATTTTCTCACACAGCAAGAAGCTGTAAGTAGGCTGTTTTATGGTTGGTTAATTCAGCAACTCTTTAATGTCTGGTGGCATGGGTCAGCTTCTCCAGAATATCTTTAGCTTTCCCTTCATGGCTGCCAAATAGCTGCCACTGCTCCATTTTCACCAGGTAACTTCCAAGGCAGGATGGTAGAAAGGCATAGGGATCTCTTTAGATATATCAGTGGATATACTACTTATGAGGGAGGAAAATCTGCTCCAAAAGTTCCACCATAACCAGTAGGGCTTCTTCCCTCAGACTTTTTAAACCATGCTACATATCTTTTGTGAATTTGGGGTTCAAATTTGTATAAACTGTGTGGTTCAAGAGTCCTCAAACAAGACCATCTACATACTGTGCAATGACAAATGCAAAATGAAAATGCAGGATCTCATTTAACAATTATTAAAAATTTTAAGACAGCAATAAAAGAATTAAGCCAAGAGTATTAGACCAAGAACATAAAACCTTTCCAAGCAGAAGCCCCTATGTAACTGTGCAGGTTCCATGCGCCTGAAGCTAGCTCTGTCTCCAAGTCACAAAAGTAACATAAAAATGAGTTTCAGGCTGTAGGTGGCAGAAACAAACACAAGATGGTTTTGTTAAGACAAGTCCTCCAACTCAGCTGCACAAGCTTCCTCGGGTTAAAGCCCCTGTGCAAACAGACTCACACACCAGTACTGTAAACACAAGGGGAAACAATAACCATGAGTGACAGTCAGCAGAAACAATAAAGACCAGGAAAATCAGTTACACTGGCAGGCCAGATCACTCCAGTAAGAGACCAACTTGGACCTCGAGAAGCTTCTCACCTGCCTTCCAGCTCCCAAACACATGACACTCTTTATTGCCTCACCTGCAATAAACAGGATGATACAGGAACATGCCAAAATGTATAAATAAGAACGTGAGAACAACAGCAATATGAAGATGTCAGAGGTCTGGGCTAGTCTAGCAGCATGTGCATGGACTTGACCGTGAGACATGGTCTTGCTGACCCCAGTGGAATTTAAAGACTGCTCCTACGTCTCAGCTGTCTTGTGAACAATCCTTTCATCTCCTAGAGGTACAAGTCTCCCTCCAGGTGTGCTAACCAATGTTCCTTCTGTGCCAGCACCTGCAGCACACCAGCCGGAAGGAGATCCACTTTGGCAGCCCACAGCACCTGTGCTTCGATGTCAGGGGACAGCAGGTGATTCTTCAGAACTGCACGGAGGAAGACCCCATCATCCACCGGCAGCACTGGGACTTCCAAGAGGTACGGAATCAATTCTGCCACTGCTGGACCAAAATTCTGGTCAGCACTACGCCCTGGGCTCTTCCTGACCCAGGTGTCAGACGTGGTAGCTTTACACTAAGGCCAAGTTAGATGTATTACTTTCTTCGCATTTAACGCAATTTTTACTGTGAGCATTTTATCATTTTAGTAAGACTTGAATTCCTATTTTTCTCAGGAGACAAATTCTAGATCCTTTCCAAAGATTAACTATTAGTATAAAGGAAACTGGAGGAGTATAAAGTACTTAGACGGTTCCTGGAGCAGGAAGATTAGAGTATCAACAATAAGTGTCCGTACAGTTTTTGCTCCATTTCAAATCCTTTCTGAAATGAGTATAATCACAAAAATACACACATCAGTTTTCATCTCTTTTCTTCCACCTCTTCTTGGGGATAATAACATGATTTGATGAGCTGAATCCCAGCAGGCCATTAAGAAAAAAAGCTCTTGGAGCTTTGATGACAAGTAACCTCACGACTCAGGGAGCCCACACATGCTCAGAGAAGTCTTAGAAACCAAGTAATTCCTCCTAATGAGATGTTTTCAAAGTAGCATTTAAAAACAAAGTTAAATGTTAGTAAGTAAAGAACACCCGGAAACCCTGGTGGCATAGCAGTTAAGTGCTGTGTCTGCTAACAAAAGGTCAGGAGTTCAAATCCATCAGACACTCCTTGGAAACTCTATGGGGCAGTTCTACTATGACCTAAAAGGTCACTGTGAGTTGGCATTGACTCAGTGGCAGTGTTTTTTTTTTTTTTAAGGAACAGCCAGCGTATTTCAGGCATTAAAGAAAAAGAACAACAAAAACTTGAATGATACTGTTAGAAACCAAATATTTCTGTGAAAGGGGGATAGCTGAGTCAATACTAGGTCTGGCAGTTTTGGGGCAGGTAAGGGGCATAGGCTTTCAAACATGGCTAGCTTAGGTCTTCAGCGAATCCTTGTACTCTTGTTCTCTACTACAGCCTGGTGGTAGCAAGACTGAATTACAGGCTTAACCATACCCAAAACCCAAAGTTATTGCCATTGAGTCAATTCTGACTCACAGGACCCTATGGAGTAGGACAGAGTAGAACTGCCTCATAAGGTTTCCAAGGAGTGGCTGATTGATTCAAACTGCCAGCCTTTTGGTTAGCAGCTAAGCTATTAACCACTGCACCATGAGTGTCACAAATACAGCATAAAGAATGAACACAGTCTGTCTTACACTGACAGCTCACTAAGAAGTGGCACATTTACACAACCACAATAATTATAATGAGGTTAATGACCCTAATGCTGTGAATGAAATTCAAAGTTTAAGATTCACTAAATTCTTTCATGTCAGTGAAAATACTACAGTTCCTTACTAGACCAGTTCTTGCTGCCTTTATTATTTTCTTAATAATTAGCACAAACCTCGGAAACACCTTTGTTTGCTAACTGGTTGTTGGGGACTGGTTTTTTTTTTCAGAATGGAATGATTGTCCACATCCTTTCTGGGCAGTGCATTGAAGCTGTGATACAGGAAAACAATAAAGACTTGTATTTGCACCAGTGTGATGGAAAAGCCAGTCAACTGTGGCAATTTGACCAAATTATTCCTGTGGATGAACGATGAAGGCATGTCTAAAGGAAAGGGAATTTTGGAAAACAGTTCAGTTCTAAGGGAACTACAGAGCATGTATATTTCATGAAGCAGACCTCTGTGTGTTTGTGTTCGTGGTGATAGAAAAGAACATAAAAAGCGTCTTCCTCTCACGTATTATTTGATTGAAGCTGGCTGTTAGGAAAGGAAAAATATTGATTCTCATTGTCTTCATCACTGGAAGATAGTCATTCCATAACATAGAAGTTTCTTCATTTTTTCCCACTGAAGTCTTGACAATTGCTTTTACTTATGACTAGGGAAAGAAGTCTGTAGCAGCACCTCTAGGTTACAAAGATCTGACAGGTCAATTTCTTTGCCTTCAAGTGGCCTCACATTGGATAGTCTACGTGACCAATCATGAAAATTAGAATGTGAAGAGAGTGTAATGGCTTGCTATCCCAAATACTTTGGACAAGGCCTATCAGCAAGAATTTTATGCTCATTGGTGGAACATTAGCTCAGAAAAAGGAAAAGTAGAGTCAAGCTAAGATGGACGAGATCTTTGACCTAATTATCCAGCTCAACCAGCTCAACCTAGCAGCTTAAAAGAATAGACCTCAGAAAGGTTATTTTCATGTTTATGAGAATTTCCTTGAAATTTCTACCTCTATCCACTTTGTTCTAGCCTTTCTCTAAACTAGCTACCATAACCTGCCAGATTCCCTTACAATGTATTTCTTCTTAATCCTTGGTATTGAAAGGATCAGACTGAGCATACCTATTAACAAAAGTGTTCATAGTTGAAAAATTCTCCTGATGTCCATTTCCAGGGTTTGCATTTACTGGATCATTAACAGCAATCTTTGCAAAGTGACAGACTTCCCTGAGAAGAAAATTTGAGTCTAAGCTAAATTTTTATGAGATGGAGCAGAGCTGGGTATCAACATCCATGGGTGGTGACGTGGCTATCCCTGAGCCCATAGGAGCTCTCAGGGACCACCATGTGTGTCCACAGGTTGAGTAGTCATAAACACAGGGAGAAAAGGACATGTTGGCTGGTGTGTCTGACACTTCATCAAGGACAGGGCCAATGCTAAGAGCTGAATGACTCTCCTTGCTTTGTCCTTGACTAGTGTTGCTGAGTGGGGCTGATTCTGATATTAGGAAGACATCATTTCTGGGGACCATGGTCACAAAGGACATCTAAGCCAATTGACATAACATAGGTCTAAGATACATCTACTGATCCCATCTATCTAGAGCAAAGGGGATGAAGAAGACCAAAGACAATAAAAATGTCAACCCAAAGGACTAATGGACCACATGAACCACAGCTTCACCAGCCTGAGCCCGGAAGGCTGCAACTGTCAACTGCTCTGGCAGGGATCACAATATAGGGTTCTGGACAGAAAGGGGAAAAGTAGACCAAAACTCAAAAAAGACCAGGCTTACTAATCTGACAGAGACTGGAGGAACCCTTGAGAGCATGACCCCCAGACACCCTGCTAACCAAGAAGTGAAACCACTCCCAAAGTCCATCTTTCACTCAAAGATTAGACAGGACTATAAGCCAAACAATACATGTGAGCAATATGCTTTTCTGTTGAATCATTTTCCTCACATGTATTATGGGCAACACCTGCCCTAAAGCAAAGACAGGAAACTTGGACAAATGGACACAGGGAACCCAGCACAGAAAGGAAACGAGAGTGCTAACACATTGCAAGGATTGTAGTCAATATCATGAAACAATTTGTATACAAATTTTTGAATGACAGGCAGTAGATATGGATAATTTTCAGTAATGAGAAGGACAGCTCAACACAGGGGAAAAGTCAGCACAACTGGACCAAAGTGAAAGCTAAGAAGTTTCCTAGACACATTCAAATACTTTGAGGAATGCAGTAGCTGGGGCTGAGGCCTGGGGACTATAGTTTCAGGAATTGTCTAGGTCAATTGGCATAACACAGCTTAAGAAAATGTTCCAAATCCCACTTTGGTCAGTAGCTCTTGAGGTCTAAAAAGCTTGCAAGCAGCCATCCAGGATACTTTAATTGCTCCCATTCCACTCAGTGCCAAGGAGAATGAAGAAAACCAAAGACACAAAGAAAATACTATCCCAAAATATTGAAAGACCAAATGAGTCAGATATTCCACTGGCCTGAGACCAACAGAGTCTAGATACAGCAAGAGAAAAATGTAGAAAACAAACTTGTGCTGTAAACTGTCACCTAATGTACAATAAAAAACTTTTAAAACCATAGGAATGCACCATTAAAAAGAAGACAGTGCTATTCACGACCATTTTTCTCCCAGCTGGAGTTCACTCTCAACATGATCAGCTTGAAAACGTTCCCCTCAACAATGCTGATAATCTCCTTCAGGCTGTTTCCAAGCATACTGTATTTCAAATGAGAAAAACTAGGTAGAAAGGATGTGTTTCCAAATATTACCTCTCTTAATTATGTATTCCTTCTCCACTTGCTTAAGTCAACGGTATCCTGCAGTTCTCCTGTCTCAGCATACACGCTAGATCTGCTCTGTCCAATATGGAAGCCACCTGCCTTGGCCATGCCAAGTGCCATCGAGTCGGAACCTGCTTCATGTGAACATATATATTTAAACTCATTAAGAAAAATTTAAAAACTCAGTACCTTGGTTATAAGAGTAACATTTCATGTGCTCAGGAGGCACTATATTGACTACTGTGCTAGACAATGAGGATATAGAATACCCCCATAATTACAAACAGCTCTACTGACAGTGCTGATTTTTCATCCCATCTAGGGAACAGATTTTACCCACTGTTTTCTGCCTTCAAACCTCTGTATGTTAAAAGCAAATTCCCATAACATTCTGGGGCTGAGCTAAAAACTTAGATGACAACTTTGTGAAGGATATTAAAGGTTGAAGAAAAAGCATTAAACAAGTCCTCTTTCTTTTTAATGAATTTCACTATTGGCATTGTGGGTGTTTGATATTTCTGTGATAAATTAATATAATTAAATAAAAGGCTGAATTCAAATGTGTAAGTTGTGTTTAATAGTAATTAACAAAAGGACCCAGATGGCTTATTGCTTAATTGGTTGAACAAAGCAAGACTGTGGTGCTTCTTGCCTATTTAACCATTCCCATGATTTATCCCTTTATTACAGAAATAGCTGTCAGCTTGGTCCCTGGCTGGTACTTACAGACCTTTAATTTAAACAAAACAGATGCCTCCATTTAGTTCTAGAGAAATTCAACCTTCTCATCATTGTATAGCCAAGTATTGAAATTCCCTCCTTCCCTGTTGACTCAATTTGAATTTCATCCACAATTATCAGTTGAAAACTAGAGAAACAGGGGTGGAGTCAAGATGGCAGACTAGACACACGACTCAATTCCCTCTGAAAACTAAGGCCTGGATTGATAATTAAACAGTTTTCTGGACTCCCAGTGAGCCCTAGGATATGGCATAGGGCTGTCAGTTTGGACTACATGCCACTGAATGGGAAACTGCTTTTCTTTTGCTGAGCCCTGCCCTGGTTAAATTGGCGGGCTACCATGGCCTGAAGGTAACTTGTGTTTTTAACTTTCTTTTTGTTGGCCAGCAGGCAGGGATTAGGTTCAACTAGCAGCTACACAGAGCTGCAGTGCTCAAGTGATCAGCAGGTGGAATAGCCACTTTTTGAGAGGCAGGCTCTGGACTCAGAGCACCACAGCCCCTCCACCCTCTCTTTTCGGACCTCCACAAAAGATTCTGCTGTTTCGCGGGGGTGGGACAGCTTGACCGGGATGCCATCTTGTTTGACTCAGAGGTGGAATTACCCGACTAGAGGCTTCAGTAGGAGCTAATTCCCAGGTTGGGAGGCAGTCACAGCCCAAGGAGTGCTTTTCCAGCAGAAAAGCTGTGTTTAGTACAGTGTAGCCTTATGGGTGGGGCCCAGGAGGGGGCATCAGCAGGCAAGTAGTCTGTTCTACTTTGAATTATATGACAGCATCTGGGGATAGCTGCAGAGGTGCCTCTGTTGTCAGCCAGAAGGACCACACCTGACCACCTGACTGATTTTGGAAGCTTTCACATAGCCTTTACCTTTTAAAATAAGACTGCTTAGAGAAATAACTGGTGCAGCCTGACAGCATCTCCTCCAGTCTTTACTGACCCATATCATAGGGTCAGCTGATTGGCCCCCAGTGACTCCATAAGTAAGGCTGTGTCTTTGCCAGACAGGAGGCAGAATCTGTTACTCCAGAAATTCCACTGGACCCAGTCACTGGAGTACATTAAGGTGGCTGGTGATCAACTTTCTTCTCAGAACTGTGCCTCAGCTCCTGTTAAGGCAACAGTAGAGAAACAAACTAAACAGCCTCTAGATGTCCCAAAAGCAGCATACCCTAACCAAATATTTATAGAAACATCAACCCATGGCTCCAGAAAACTTCCAAAATAAAGAACCAGAGAACTTCTCAGACGAAGAAGCCTTTCTGAAACTATTGGAGGTTGAGTACAAAAGAATTAGCTATAGAGCCCTCCTAGACATTATATAAAACGTAGCAGAGCAAAATGAAAAGTTAAGCTGTTTGCATTGACGGAACACCAGCATTCTGAAATCTGACAGATCAATAACAAACTACAGAATCAGACAATTCAATTAAAAGCTCAAAGAGCAGAATTGAACAACTGGAAATTAGACTTACTGACTTTGAAGACAGAGCTACTGACACCAGCATTTATAAGGAAAAAATCAGGTAAAAGAAACAAGAAAAATGAAGGGGCATCAAGAAACATGTGAGACTCTATCATAATCTATGATTAACTGTAGTTCCTGAACAGGGAGGGATACCTGAAAACACAGAGAATATTGTTGTTGAATTGGTGACAGGAAACATCCCTGAACTTATTAGAGAGCATAGATATCCAAGATATATATTGAATGCTACAAAAAATAGACCCTAAAAGAAAGACACCAAGACACATTATAATTGAGCTTAACAAAATGAAACATAAGCAGAAACTCTTAAAGGCAGTGAGATTCAAAGCAAAGCTAACATTCAGAGGAAAGCCCTGTAGGTTTTCGTCTGACTTCTGGGCAGAAATGATGTTGGCACAGAGGCATTGGGGTGACACATTTAAAGCCTTGAAGGAGAAGAACTTCCAACCAGGAATTATATATCTTGCAAATCTGTCTTTCAAATGTGAAGATGAAATTAAGACATGTAGAGACTTTCTAAAAACCAAACCAAAGCTAAAAGAAATACTGAAAGAAGCTCTTTGCTTAGAAAAACAAAACCATTAAGACTGTATTTAAGGAGGCAATGCAGAACACAACATCCAGAAACCTACTCAGTTAGGAAAGGCACAATCAAGTTTATAATATTAAAAGAAGGGATCCAGTGATCATATCATGAGAACTATGATATCATCACATTAAAAACAGGAATATACTACAGTAGTTACAGTCCTTCCAGATGGAGAAGTTAATAAGATATGTAGAAATTAAAATTGGGTTTAAACTTAAATTATTAAGAGGGATCATTGGGGTAGCTGCAAAGCACAACAAAGATGCAGCATATCAAAACAAGTAACATAATACAGGGGTCTCAACAAACACAAAACCAACACTGAAAAAGATGAAAAATCAACCCACTAAGAATGACCCAGAACAAAATATTAAGAGCAACAGAGAAAACACAAAGATAAAACTTCAAAATGACAGCACTAATATCAATAATTACACTGAATGTAAACAGACTGAACGCTCCAGTAAAGAGACAATGTGTTTTGATCCAAGATGTCACTCATGACCCATCTATGTGTTACTTACAAGAAACTCACAGTTAAAGATATGAACAAACTGAAAATTAAAGGATGGAATAATATGTACCAAGCTAACAATACACAAAGAAGAGTAGGTATGGCAATACTGATCTCAGATAAAATTGATAGTAATGTAAAATCCACCATTGTGGACAAGGACGGTCACTATTGCTGAAAGATTCAATACACAAGCAGGACTTAACAATATTAAATATTTATGCACGCAATACTAGAGCATTTAAATACATAGAAGAAACACTATTTTGAACAACAAGATAGATCACTCCACAATAATAGTGGGAGACTTCAACACTCCACTCTTAGCATTGGTCAGATTTAGGAAAAAAGCTAAGTAAAGACACAGAAGATCTTAGTGTGACAATTAACCGATTAGACCTCACTGACATCACTGACATATACAGAACTTTTTGTTGGTGGACAGATAGCTACACCTTCCTCTGCAGTGCACATGGAACATTTTCCAGAATAGGCCATGTGTTAGGACATGAATGTAAATATCAACAAAATCCAAACCATTGAATTATTGCAGGTATCTTCTCAGATCATAAAGCCAGTAAAAGTCAATATCAATAGCAGAAAAAAACAAACTGGAATGCATGGAAACTGAACAACACCCTGCTCAAAAAGCCATAGGTTATAGAAGAAATCAAGGATGAAATAAAGAAATTTATGGATTCAAATGAGAATGAAAACACTTCCTACCAGAACCTATGGGATACTCACAAAACAGTGCTCAGAGGTCAATTTTTTTATAAATGCACACATCTGGAAGGAAGAAAGGACCCAAACCAAAGAATTAACCCCACAGCTTGAACAAGTAGAAAGACAGCAAGAGAGCAACCTCTCAGGCACCAGAAGAAAATAGATAGTAAAGGGTAGAGCAGAACTAAATGAATTAGAGAATAGAAGAACAATTGAAAAATTGATAAGACCAAAAGCTGGTTTTTTAAAAGATCAGCAAAACTGAAACCATTGGCTAAGCTTACTACAGAAAAACAGGAAAAGAAACAAATAAACCAAGTAAGAAATGAGATGGGAGATGTCACAGCAGATCCTACAGAAATCATAACAGAATACTACAAAAGACTACTTTAACAGATTTGAAAACCAAGAAGAAATGGACAAATTCCTAGATTCATATCACCTACCAAAATTATTACAAGGAGCAGTAGAACAACTTAAGAAACCATCACAAAGAAAGAGATTGACAAGTCATCAAAAAACTCCCAAACAAAAAAAGTCATGGCCCAGATGGCTTCAGTGGAGGATTTTACCAAGCTTTTAGAGAAGAATTAACTCTAATACTACTGAGACTATTTCACAGCATAGAAAGGGAGAGAATACTCTCAATTTTATTTTATGAAGCCAGCATAACCCTGTTACCAAGGCCAGGGAAAGATCCAACAAAAAAGAACTACAGACCAACTATCACTCATGAACCTAGACACAAAAAATCTTCAACACAATCCTTGCCAACAGAATTCAACAACATATGAAAAAAATAATTCATCATGACCGAATTAGATTCATACCTAGGATGCAAGGCTGGTTCAGCAACAGAAAAACAATTAATGTGATCAAACACATATGTAACACTAAAGGTAAGAATTACCTGATTTTGTCAATTGATGCAGAAAAGGCATCTGACAAAGTCCAACACCCATTTATGCTAAAAAACTCTCAGCAAAATAGGAACAGAAGGCAAATTCCTCAATGCAATTAGGGCCATCTACACAAAACCAACCACCTACATCATCCTGAATGGAGATAAATTGAAAGAATTCTCCCTGAGAATGGGAACTAGACGAGGATGCCCACTTGCACCCCTCCTATTCAACACTGTACTAGATTCTGGCCAGAGCAATTAGACAAGACAAAGAAACAAAGAGCAGCCACATTGGCAAAGAAGTAAAAATCTCCCTGTTTGTAGATGATATGATTGTATATGCAGAGAATCCTAAAGAATCCATAAGTAAACTACTCAAACTAATAGAAGAGTTCAACAGAGTATGAGGATACAAGATAAACATAAGTAAATCAGTAGGTTTCCTTTTATACCAGCAAAGAGATCATTAAAAAGAAATCATCAAATCAGTATCACTTACTATAGTAGCCCCCCAAGAAGATAAAATATCTCGGAATAAATCTAACTAGAGAAATATGAGACCTATACAAAGAACTACAAGAGCTTACTGCAAGAAACTAAGAGCGCCTTACATAAATGGAGAAATCTACCCTGCTCATGAATAGGAAGACTTAACACTGTGAAAATGTCTATTTAACCAAAGTGATCTACATATACAATACAATCGCAATACAAATTCTAGTGAGATTTTTTAATGATGGAGAAACAAATCACCAACTTTGCTTGAAAAGGAAGAAACCCCAGATAAGCAAAATACTACTGAAGAACACACTAGGAGACCTCTCACTACTTGACTTTAGAACTTATTACACTGCCACAGTAGTCAAAACAGCCTGGTACTGGTACAAAAAGAGACATTCAGAACGATGGAACTGAGTTGAGACCCCAGCAATGCCACCATCCTCCTGTGAACAGTTGACATTTGACAAAGGCCTTAAAATTGTAAACTGGGGTAAAAACAAACTCTTTAACAAATGTTGCTGGCAAAACTGGATATCTATCTGCAAAAAACTGAAACAAGACCCATGTCTCACACCTTACACAAAAACCAACTCAAACTGGATAAAAGACCTAAATATCAAACCGAAAACGATAAAGCTCATGCAAGAAAAAATAAGATCAACAAGGGAAGTTTTAATACACAACTTAGACTTCAAAATCTGACAGACAAAGCGTGATCAACAGAAGAAAAAACAGATAAATGGGAACTACTAAGAATCAAACACTTTTGCTCATCCAAAGACTTTATCAAAGAATTAAAAGACCTCTTATGGCATGGAAAAAAATATTTGGCAACTATATGTCAGACCAATGTCTGATCACCATAATCTACAAGGTACTGCAAAATAACAAAAAAAATAACCCAATTAAGCAATGGGCAAAGGAGATGGACAGATTCCACCAAAGAGGATGTCCAAGCAGCCAAAAGACACGTTGAAATGCTCACGATCATTAGCTATTAAAGAAATCCAAATCAAAACAACAATGAGATACCATCTCACTCCAGCAAGATTGGCCATGATTCCAAAAGCACAAAACAAATGCTGGTGAGGCTGTGGAGAGATTGGAACTCTCCTACACTGCTGGTGGGATTGCAAAATGGTACAACCTCTTTGAAAAGCAATCTGGCACTTCCTTAAAAAGCTGGAAATAGACATACCATTTGACCCAGTAATCTCATTGCCTGGAATATATCCTATAGAAGCAAGGGCAGTCACATGAACAGATACATGCACATGAATGTTTACTGTAGCGCAGTCCACAATAACACAAAGACGGAATCAGCCCAGATGCCCAACCAACAGAAGAATGGGTAAACAAACTATGGTATATATACTCAGAGGAACACTGTGCAATGATAAAGAACAATGATGATTTTAGGAAGCATCTCATAACCTGTTTACAATTGGAAGATATTATGTTGAGTAAAATCAGTCAGTGGCACAAGGACAAATATTGTATGAGACCCTTACTATAAGAACTTTAGAACAGACTCATGTACAGAAGAGAAGACTCTTTGATGGCTGCAAGGGAGGGAAGGAGAGGGTTCGTTATAGATTAGTCAAGCTGCCATGTGAGGTATACCAAATGGCCCCAGCTCAACTGGAACAGATGACCACCAAGGACAATAGTGACATGAGGGAAAAAGAGTCCAGAAGACAGAAAGGCTCATGTGAATGGGTGACTATATCAACATGTGACTGGAAGAACCGGATGGTGCCTGGCTACCACCATGACAGTCGTGATGGGGCTCACAATGTTGAGTTCCAGTGGCAACATGAGAAAAAAAGGGGCACACCCTAAGAACTCCACTAAAAGACCTCACTTGACAGTCCAAAGGCCTAGGAGTTCCCGTGGGAGCATGGCTCCTAGACTTGATTGTGCCCTGATCATAGATCATTACTGAGGTCAACTCCTGGAGTAAGAATGGATTGGATTGGATTTGGGGACACAGAGTGACCATATCATGTGTGCACCTTATGGTTCTATGTATCTATAGGATGTCATCGTACTGGCCTCTTACTAGAGGGGAGTGGAGAGAAGGGGACAGAGGATTGTTAAAAGAATATGACAGGTATAGAATGTAAAGGAGTGTGCTGTCACCAGGCAAAGAAAGCAGAAGGAGCTGCAGATAGGCGGGCATGCAAATTTAAATAGTAAACTGTCACTCAATCACAATAAAAAAATAAAATAAGAGAAACAAGGCAACTGGGGAAACCTGATTCCCAAGAGTTTGATATCCATTTGCCCTTCTGACTTCTATGACTGGTTTTTCAGACTGAATTTCATCATCACCTCCACTAAGTTAGTTAGTGGAATCCCATGAGGGGGAATGAAGAGAAGTGTTCAGCCAGCAGTCTCTGGTTCAACACCGTTTTTTTTGGCAGAGACTCAACCAACTAGCAAAAATGCTGGTGGTTCAGACACACCCAGAGGTATCTCAGAAGACAGGCCTGGCAATCTGCTTCTAAGAAGTCACAGTCCTAAAAACTCTAGGGAGCAGTTTTACTGTGCATGTGACATCACACTGAGTCAGAATCAACTTAAACAGAATCAACAGTAACAGCTCATAGTTTGGAGTACTTTTTTCCTCGATTTCATGTTGTTGAAAATACACATAGCAAAACAAATCTATTCAACAGAATCTACGTGTACGATTTAGTGACACTGATTACATTTAAGCTGTACCACCATTCTCATCCTCCTTTTCCGAGTTATTCCTTCCTCATGGACATAAACTCACAGTCCCCTAAGATTCCTATCTAATCTTTCAAGTTGCTGTTGTCAGTGTGATCCAGTATTACCCACTGCCATCGAGTGGGGTTCAACTCATAACGACCCTAGAGGTTTCATCCAATATAGATGTTCTTGCTGGGTGCTGTCAAGTCACTTCTGATTCACTGCGAACCTAAGGACAACAGAACGAAACACTGCCTTATCTTGTGCCACGTCCACAATCGTTTTTATGCTTAAGCTCATTGTTGCAGCCACTGTGTCAATCCATCTCACTGAGAGTCTTCCTCTTTTTCACTGACGCTCCTCTCTACTAAGCATGATGTCCTTCTCCAGGGACTGATCCTTCTGACATTTCCAAAATATGTAAGACACAGTCTTGCCATCTTTGCTTCCAAGGAAGACTCTGGGTGTACTTCTTCCAGATCTGTTTATTCTTTTGGCAGTCCATGGCACATTCAACATTCTTCTCCAACACCACAATTCAAAGGCATCAGTTCTTCTTCTGTCTTTTGTTCATGGTCCAGCTTTCACACGCATACGATGTGACTGAAAATACCATGGCTTGGGTCAGGTGTGTTTTAGTCTTCAAGTGACCTTTTTACTTTTGAATCCTTCAAAGAGGTCCTTTGCAGCATATTTTCCCAATGCAATATGTCCTTTGATTTCTTGACTGCTGCTGCCATGGGTGTTGACTGTGGACCCAGTAAAATGAAAACCTTGACAACCTCAATCTTTTCTCCACTTATGACAATGTTGCTTACTGGTCCAGTTGTGAAGGATTTTTGTTTTCCTGATGTTGACGTGCAATCCATACTGAAGGCTGTGGTCCTAGATCATCAGTAAGTGTCTCAAATCTTTGTCATTTCCAGTAAGTAAGGTGGTGGGTGTCGTCTGTGTAACGCAGGTTTTTAATGAGTTGTCCTCCAACCCTGATGCCTCGTTCTTCTTCGTATAATCCAGCTTCTCAGACTATTTGCTCTACGTACAGATTCAAAAGGTATGGTGAAAGGATACAACCCTGATGCACACCTTTCCTGACTTTAAACCACGCAGTGTCCCCTTGTTCTGTTTGCACAACTGTCTCTTGATCCATATACAGATTCCTCAAGGCCACAATTAGGTGTTCTGCCACTCCCATTCTCCACAACATCAGCCAGAATTTAGTATGATCCACATAGTCACTTCTTTTAGCTTGAGAAATGCAGAACATATTCTTCCCTTCTGGTTTCCCATTTCCAGCTCTTCGCACATGTCATACATAGCTCTTTAAAAAAGTCATACTGCTCAAGAATAACCTTTTTAAGTTTTAGATGAGCTAAACTATTGTTCAGTTTTAAGATGACTTCAGAAGACATTTTAGATTTAAGGTTTAAAGATCATTTTAGGGTAACACATTTGGGGGTTCATCCAGCCTCCATGGCTCCAGAAAGTCTAGGGTCCACAAGAATTTGAAATTCAGTTCTGTATTTTCTCCCTCTTGGTCAGGATTCTTCTATGCAATTGCTGATCATGTGTTCAGCAGAGGTAGTTGGACATCATCCAGTTCTGGTTACATGGCAAAGGAGGCAGTTGTTCATGGAGGCAGTTGGCTATACGTTCCATATCCTCTTCTTGTTCCTGACTCTCCTTCTTCCAGGGGTTTAATACTCTTTATGTTATTTCACAACAGCAAAAGCAGATGTTATCCTTGGAGGCAAGTCGATCTATTTCCTCCTTGGGCCCACGGTCACACATTCAATAGGCCAACTCAGAATTCCAACCTCTACAGGCATCAAAAAGTCATCCAGGTCCACAGTGAGGGTGCGATCAGTGCACAAGAGCTTGACATTATTAGAAGTCACGCTATTGTGTTCACCTTAAGGAGCTTCCATTTTCAAATGAAAGCCATGGAAAAGACAGTTGGACACCAAGTGACCTGTGACTAGCACTCACCCAATGTGGATAAAGACAACTATGCCAACCAACTCTCTTAATGGACACAACTCTCTATATTATGTACACTACTTATACTTAATTTTTAAATGCTGCTTAAAAATTGCAATTTATTTGGACCATTTTTGATCAAAGCATACACTAACAGTCCTGCACTGTTATTCAAGCACCTAAATTTAGGCGTGTTTCAAGTGAATAGGAGGTGGTATTTCCAGGATTTTAGAATCCTCTGTTATTTCTGTATTAACAACAATCTCACAGTCATAGATTTAATTATATCTCCCCCGAAATGTGTGTAACAATTTGGCGAGGCCATTCACCATTGTGTGATGTTCCTTATTTTAGTCATCCAGTGCTGCTCTAATAGAAATACCACAAAGTAGATGGCTTTAACAAAGGAAAGTTTATTCTCACACAGTCCAGGAGGCTACAAGTTTGAATTCAGGGTGTCTGCTCCAAGGGAAGGTTTTCTGTCTGCCAGCTCTGGGGGACAGTCCTGGTGTCACATCAGCCTTTGTTCAGGGAGCATCTTGGTGCAGGAACCTCAGGTCTGAAGGACACCCTCTAGTCCCAGTGCTGCTTTCTTCATGGGGGGAGGTTCCCAACTCTTTGCTTGCTTCCCTTTCCTTTTATCTCTTGTAGGATAAAAAAGATAAAAGGTGATACTAGCCACATTCCAGGGAAACTCCCTTGACTATGGAACAGGGAGGTAACCTTAGGAAGGGATTTACAGTCCGACACCCTAATCCTCTTTAACATACAGCATAGGAAAGTCACATCATGGAAGACAATCATAAAATATTGTAATCATGACCCAGTCGAATGGCTACACACATTCTTGAGGAGACACACAGTTCAATCCATGATATTCCTGTATTTTGTAAATCCTATAGCTGACGTTAGTGAGAGAAGACAGGCAGCAGCTGCACTGGTGGAACAGGACTCAGTGTGTAAGATGGTACTGGGGCAATCTCTTGAGATGTAAAACAAAGAAACTAGCAGGGAGGTTTTGGGAACTTATACCACCAAAGAGCAGTGCCAGGAGCACAGTGTGTCCTTTGGAAAGGACTTGGGGTCCCAATACCTCAGAAGTCCCCAGTCCAGGAGAAGATTAACCAGGACCTTCCTCCACAGCCAAAACAGAAAGACTTCCCTTGAGCTGATGCTCTGAATTTGGACTTACAACCTACTGGACTGTGCCAGAATAAAATTTTTCTTTTTAAAGTCATCCACTTATGGTATGTCTATTACAGTAGCACTAGATGACTGTGACACCCACCAATCTCCAACCACCTTGCCAGTTTCAATCCTTTCTTCTATTAATGTGCTCTTTGGATGTGGAGTTGTGTCCTTAGGAACCCTGTAATATTGTGAGACTTGGTGGTAGTGTAGTAATTCTTACCGTAGACAGAAGATGCTTATATTTTACCATCACCAAAGGCGCTATGAATGCCAACACACGATGCTATCGCACCTAAAAACTGCTTGCTGATTTTCTTAAGCAAGCAGTATCACGGCCACTTGTACTTCTAGGATTGTACGTTGCAAGTATATCCCTAACAGACCAAATTCATGTTTGAAAGTTGCAGTTCCCCTACAATTACTAAACTCTCCATGGTCAACTGACATTCCAGGACTCATAGAAAATACAAGAACAGTAGAAAATCAGAGGACTAGCTCTACTGCAGATCAGACACCTGAAAGACTTCTGAACTTTTCAGTAAAGAATGGCCAAGAGAGTAGTATTCTTTTTATTTCAATGAGATATCCTCACAAAGACGTTGCTGACTACTTCTCTTTAGGCCCAGGCCAAGGGAGGCATTCCTTAATGTTTAAGTCAAAGAAGATCCAGCAGAGCCTGAACAGCTGACTTTAAAGTTGTAACCTACTCAGGTACACCAACACTGGCCCCTTTCAGAGGATGAGGAAGTATATATTGTGTGGGATGCAGACAGCTATTGGATTATCCAGTCCGCACGATTCTCCAAGTCTAGGTTTATGGCTACAGTGGGAGCTACTGTGTTCACGTAACAAGATTCCATTACCATCTCCCAGATGATTGGTCCTAGGAAGGATACTCGGCCAAGGAATTTTATTATTGAGACTAAGAAATTAGTCTGTCTGCAAATGGCTAAAGAGATCATGTGAAAACTTCTGAGCTCTCAGCAGCCTTGTATGTGACCCTGTGAAGCAGATAAATTAAAGTCTGGAGAGACAGGGAGAGAAATGAAGCAAATGTACAAACAGGAGCAGAGGCAAGGAAGCAAGAGGCAGAGTACCACAATTACAGTCAAGTTTGTTGTCAAGGCCTTAATGTATCCTTGTCTTCAGAGTCTGTGAGACAACCAACAATCTTTGTGTTTAACTCAGGGCTTCTCAAACTTGACTATGCTCACAAACCACTTGGGATCCTGATAAAATGCAGATTTCAGTTCAATAGGTGGTAGGGAGGGGCTGCTGAGATACTGCAGTCCTAATAAATTTCCAGGTAATGCTGATGCTGCTGGTGTGTGCAAACATTTAAACTTTTTCAAGTTGTATTTTTGTTACTTAGTACTCAGAGTGTTCATGGACTCTTCCTTTGCTTATCATAGATCTCTTTCAACCCACATGATAGGATAGTTTGATCCTATATTTTATAGGACGATACACTTTGTTCAAGATATTACAGATGGTTTTAATTTTTCTTTCCTCAGCACCTTTCCTTGTTCTCATTCTCTCCATTAGTTCTACTCCTTTGAAAGGGTGGTTCTTTACCCTCTTCATTATTCGTTCTGTGGTTACGTCTTATCTTGTCCCCAGTTTCCCCTTGTGTCCCATCTCCTGTCAAAGTTACTCTTCCAGAATCTCTGCTCTTGTGGACTTTTATCTCACCTTCCCTTTGCCTCTCTGTTCTTCCTTCACCTATTTCAACCAACAAACCTTGATGGAGTGAACGGCCTCAATTTCTCCAAAGGATTTTCTGAAGCACTGAGAAAACCAACTAATAGCTCTGATTTGCCTTACCAACCTTATCTACTTTCCTGGTCCAGTCCAGAGTATGAGGTTACAGAAATGCTATTTAACATGGACTTCGTTCGGATGGCAGGGCTACTGGAAGTGGCAGAAGTGTGGAGTTAGGGTACATGTAGGTAGGTGGCGCTAGACAGAAGACCTACACAGAAAAAGCCTCTTGTTAAGTGTCAACAAGCTGACTTTTGGCTCCTAGCAAGTCAATGTGACAGATCAGGACTGCCCTATATGGCTTTCTTAGCTGTAACCTTTACAGAAGCATACCACCAGGTCTTTTTCCCACAGAGTAGCTGTGTGATTTGAAACCACGGCTTCAAACTGCTTTGTTTGGGTTTGACCTCCCTGCTCAGAATTTATATTCCTAATAAGTTTCCTGCTGAGAATTTGCATTTCTAACAAGTTCCCAGGAAGTTATATATAAGAATATCTGGACATCTTGTTAACATGTAGATTCTGATTCAGTATATCTGGTGTGGAAGTGCAAATTCTCAGCAGGGAACTTGTTCGAAATGCACTTTCACAGCAAGGGGTCATACCCAAATGAACCAGTTTAAAGCCCTGGTTCAAACCAACACGGTCTACCAGGGCTACCAGGCTACGAGGGCTCCTTAGAGGCAACCTGTGCGGGATCCCATGTTAAAATATCACCTAGAGCATCAGCTAGCAGTTTAATCTCTTTAACAGCAAATCTTTTCACTCACCTATGCAGGCCCTGAGGACTCTTGAACAACTACTCAGTTCTGTCTTCATGGCACAAAAACAGCCACAGCCAACACACAGACAGAGGATATGGCCATGTCATAATGAAATTTCTGTTTACAGCACAGAATACAGGCTGTACTCAATACAACACAAGTGGTTGTATTCAACCCAGAGGCATAGTTTGCTGTCCTCTGGACTAATTCAGATGTAGAAGAAAATAAATAACTGACTAAAAAATAAACAGAAATATTACCAAAGACATTGGGAATAAGCTTGAGAACTATAGAACTGTAAAGTGTTTCTGTATTACAGACAACAGCAAAGAAAAAAAAGCAGAGGAAAACAAAGAAATAGTGGAAGGGATGATGTATAGCACTAGTTCTAATGGTATGCAGACTCTACACCTTATTAAAAAGAAGCAGGAAAAAGCAAACAAATCATTTAAGTCAAAATAATAAAACCTTGACACTATAGCCTAGGCCTTCTTCCTTTTAGGACCATACAGAGTTCAGAGAGGTTTACTATTGATAGAAGTTGGACAGAACAAGCTTTCTTAACGAGACCAGAAGATGCAAAGAGAACATCCCATATAAGGGAGGACTGCTAAGAAGCAGAGTAACTCTCAGCATTTGAGCTAAACCGAAGAGCTAACATTTGAGCTAACAAATAAAATTTGACACCTTGGTTTTTATCTTGTCGTGGCAAAGGCACTCCGAAAGAGTAATGTACCACTTCTACCTACATGCGATTCTCTTGCCATTGGGATGTAGAGACAATCAGATACAAGCTCTTGTGTAGGGCAATAGCATTAATCTCTGTGTATTCATATAAACTCTGATCTCTGGCAGCCAATTCAGTGAGACTTCAAAACACAAACAAGTGGATTAGAGCCAAGTAATAGGACTTCCAGCAACAGCCCTTAAAGCTAGAGCTGCACTAGGCCAGTAAACCTCATTCCTGGTGCTCTTAAACCAAAAAAGGCCCATAAAACATGTTTGAAAAAGCAAGCCAGGGTGTGTACTGCCTGTTAAACTCTATGTTTATGGCCGTTAAGCTGATCATGCACCTTCAAGAGAGAGGGTCAACATGTTCAAGTCTGGTTCCAGATAAAATGAATAGCCTGCCAAACTAAACTTACAAGAAATATTAAAAGAAGTCCTTTGGTTAGAAAACTAGCGACAACACACAACAACTGGAGTGTGGGAAACAGGACGATATCAGCCAAGTAGAGAATCTAGGTAAAGAACTCTTAATAATAAAACAAAACTAAAACAAGTAACTTACAGAAACAGAGATGTCAGTCTGTAAATTACGACAATAACAAAACAAAAACGGGGGGATGAATAGTGTATGCATAGAACTTCCAGATGAAGAAGTCCAGCAGGTATCAAGTAAAAAAAGATGTCAAACTTAGGAAGTTAAGGGTAAGTTTCAAGGCAATCGCAAAGAAATTTAACAAACTTACTCTTCAGAATAAAGAAGAAGAAAACAGTATCAACCAAAAGAACCAAACCCACTGCCACTGGGTAGATTCCAACTCATAGTGACCCTATAGACAGTGTATAACTGTCCCATAGAGTTTCCAAAGAGCAGCTAGCAGATTTGAACTGCTGACCAGAAGTCAGCAGCTGTAGCATTTAACCACTATGCCACTAGGGTCTCCAAATATAGTCTTGGTGAACACAAAGTCTATAAAGATGAAAGAGAACAAAAATAAATGCACAAACAAAAGTAACTGAGCACAAGAGGAACAAAGAAAATGCCAGCAATACACACACACACAAAGCACAACAATATGACAGCAATAAACTCTTACCTAGTAACAATCACATTGAATGTAAATAGCTTAAATTTGCATGTAAAGAGACAGAGTGGAAGAACAGATTTTTTTTTTTAAAGAGCCATCAATATGCTATCTCTAGGACACATACCTTAGACACAAAGACATAAACATGTTAAAAATCAAAAGATGGAAAAAATACATCACGGAAACAGCAGCCAAAAGTACAGAAGTAGTAATACCAATAGCAGGTAAAATAGACTTCCAGGCAAAATGCACCATAAATGACAAGGAAGGGCATTATATAATGATTAAAGAGATAATTTACCAAGAAGATGTAATCTTAGTAAATATCTATGCACCCAAGAACCAAACCCTGGTAGCATAGTGGACCAGGGGTCCAAAACACATAAAACAAACTAACAGCACTAAAAAGAGAACTAGACAGTTCTGCAATAACAGCAGGAGATTTCAACACACAGCTGTTGGTAACAGGTGCACTTTAGGTGGTGTCTTTGCTTATGAACACCGTAAAGAGGTCTCTGACAGAAGATGTGCTCAATGTAAGGCATCATTTGGTCTCTTGACTGGGGTTTCTATGAGTATTGGTTGTGGATCCACTCATGGATATAGATGCAAAAATTCTTAACTAAATTCTAACCTATGGAATTCAGCACCATATTACAAAAACAAACAAACAAACAAACAACAACAATAACAAAAAAAACACCACAAGCAATTCTTGGTATACAAGGGAGATTCAACATTGGAAGATCAAAGTAGTACACTGCATAACTACAACAAACAAAAATAAACAATCCCCTCAGTCAACCCAGAACAAGTGTTCAATAAAGTCCAACACTCATTCTTAAGAAAAACTGTCAGTTAAATATGAATGAAAGAGAAATTCCTCAACATAATGTTTTCAAAACCCTGATCGTATAGTGGTTAAGTGCTACAGCTGCAGCTAATCAAAAGGTTGGCAGTTTGAATCTACCAGGTGCTCCTTGGAAACTCTAAAGGGCAGCTCTACTCTGTTCCATAGGGTCACTATGAGTCAGAATCAACTCAGTGGCAGTGAGTAACAGTTTATACAAAGCCAACAGCTAACATCATTCCCAATGGAGAGAGACTAAAAGTATTCCTGTTGGGAATGAGAAAAAGTATAAGGATGTTGTTTACCAACACTCTTGTTTAACATCATGCTGGAAGTCCCAAATACAGAAAAAGAAACAAGGGCATCCAAACTGGAAAAGAAGTAAAACCATTCCTACTTGCAGATGATATGATCCTATACATCTAAAATGTCACATATTCCACAAGAAACTACTGGAAGTAATAAAGATTCAGCAGAGTAGCTGGACACAAGATCAACATATAAAAATCAGTTGGACAGCTATATACTAGAAAAGAGAACTTAAAAAGAGGTCAGGAAAACAATACCATTTATAACAGTCCCTACAAAGCTGAAATACTTAGGAATAAATATAACCAGGAATATAAAACACCTATACAAAAACAAACAAAAAAGGCAGCAAGGCAAGCTGCCATCCGAGGACACAGCAAATGGTCCCAACTCAGCAGGAATGGATGCTCACGGAGGACCAAAATGACATGTGGTAAAGACAACCGAGAAGACAGAGAGACCCACAAGAGTGGGTGCCTACATCGACTTGGGACCGGAAGAACCGGATGGTGCCCGGCCACCACCAGTGATAGCCACGATGGAGCTCACAGAGAGGAGTCTCACTGGCAACACAAGAATAAAAAGGGGTGCATCATGAGATCTCCACTAAAAGACCTCAATTGATGGTCCAGCGGTTTGAGGGTTTCTCTGAGAGCATGGCCCCCGGCCCTGATGCTTCCCTTTCCCATAAATTATAACAAAGGTCCACTCTTTGGACAGGAATGGATTGGACTTGGCAATGCAGAGTGACCACATATTGGAAGCACTTTGTGGTTATAAACATCTACAGGATTTCATCTTGCTGACCTCTGGCTGGAGGAAGGGGAGTGGACGGAGAGGAGGGGAAAGGAGGTTGTTGGGAGGATGAGACATGTATGGAGCAGAGAGGAATATTATGCAGTCACCAGACAGGGAGAGCAGTGGAAGCTGCATATAGGTGGGCATATAAATTTATATGTGAATGTACATTTTCACTCAGTTATGTTAAATAAAAAAAAAAAGAAAAAAAAGGCAGCAAGACTCAAAGCAAAGCTAACATTCCAAAGGAAACCCTGCAGGCTTCTGTCTGACTTTTCTGCAGAAACGATGTTGGCTAGAAAACAGTGGGATGACATATTCAAACCCTGAAGGAGAAAAACTTCCAACCATGAATTATATACCCTGCAAAACTGTCTATCAAATATGATGGTGGAATTAAGACATTTGTAGTTAAAGAGAAGCTTACAGACTTTGTAAAAACTAAACCAGAACTACATGAAATACTGAAAAAAGCTCTTTGCTTAGAAAAACAAAACTATTAAATGTATATTTAAGGTGGCAATGCAACATACAGCATCCAGAAATCTAGTCAGTTAGGGAAGTCACAAAACTCAAAGTTACAACATTAAAAGAAGAGAATCAGTGATTGTATCATGAAAACTATGACACTATCACATTAACAAGAGGGATATACTACAGCAGTTATACTCCTTTCACATGGAGAGGAAGTTAAAAAGTTATGCAGAAGTTAAAACTGCATTTAATCTTAGTATGCTAAGGGGGATCATAGATGTAGCGGCAAAGCAAAATAACAATGCAATATATCAAAACAAGAAATGCAATACAGGAGTCTCAACAAACATAAAACCAACACTGGAAAGTCAATCCATAAAGAATGACCCAGAATATTAAGAGCAACATAGAAAACATCACCATAAAAATAATTACATCAAAATGATGGCACTAAACACATACCTATCCATAATTATGCTGAATGTCAATGGTCTGAATGCTCCAATAAAGAAACATCGAGTGACATGCTGGATCAAAGATATGAACAAACTGAAAATTAAAGGATGGAATAATATATACCAAGCTAACAATATATAAAGAACAGCAGGTGTGGCCATACTAATCTCAGGTAAAATAGATTTTAATGTAAAATCCACGGACAAGAATGATCACTATTTATTGCTGAAAGGTTCAATACTCAAGCAGGACTTAACAATATTAAATATTTATGCACCCAATACCAGAGCATCAAATGCCTTGAACAAACATTGACAACACTGATGAGTGAGATAGATCATTCCACAGTAATAGTTGGAGACTTCAACACTACCCTTTCAGTAATGGACCAATCATCCAGAAAAAAACTCAGTAAAGATACAGAAGATCTTATTGCAACAATCAACCAACTTGACCTTATCAACATATGCAGATCTTTCCACCCATCAACAGATAAGTACACTTTCTTCTCTAATGTACATGGAACATTCTCCAGAATAGACCATGTGTGAGATCATAAAGCAATTCTCTACAAAATCCAAATGATAGATTTACTGCAAAATATCTTCTTGGACCATAAAGCCATAAAAGTTGAAATCAGTAACAGAAAAATCACAAGTAGAAATTCAAACTTATGGAAACTGAACAATGCTTTGCTCAAAAAGCTTTGGGTTATAGAAGAAACCAAGGACAAAATAAATAAATTTATGGAATCAAATCAGAATGACAACACCTCCCACCAGAACCAATGAGATACACAAAAGTGGTATTCAGAGGTCAATTTATCTCTATAACTGCACATATCTGGAAAGAAGAAAGGGCTTAAAGAATTAACCTTACAGCTTGAACAAGTAGAAAGAGAGCAACTGAGGAACCCCTCAGGCACCGGAGGAAAACAGATATTGAAGATTAGAGCAGAACTACATGAATCACAGAATAGAAGAACAATTGAAAAAAATTAACAAAACCAAAAGATGGTTCTTTGAAAAGATCAACAAAACTAATAAACCATTGGCTAAACTTACAAAAGAAAGACAGCAAAAGATACAAATAATCTGATTAAGAAATGAGATGGGAAATGTTACAACAGACCCAGTTGAAATAAAAAATATCGTAACAGAATACTATGAAAGGCTGTACACCAAAAGGTTTGAAAATCTAGAGGAAATGGACAAATTTCTAGATTCATATCACCCACCAAGATTATCACAAAGAGAAGTAGACCAACTTAATAAACCCATCACAAAGGAAGAGATTGAAAAAGTCATTAAAAAACTGCCAACAAAAAAAGTCCTGGCCCAGATGGCTTCACCAGAGAATTCTACCAAACTTTTAGAGAAGCCAAAAGTTAACTCCAATACTATTGAGGCTATTTCACAATATCAAAAGGGATGGAACACTCCCAAATTCATTCTATGAAGCCAGCACAGTCCTGATACCAAAACCAGGGAAAGGTCCCACAAAAAAAGAAAATTACAGACCAGTATCACTCATCAACCTAGATGTAAAAATCTTCAAACAAAACCCTAGCCAGTAGAATTCAACAACGTATAAAAAAAAATAATTCATCATGATCAAGTTCGTTTCATTGCAGGGATGCAAGTCTGGTTCAGAAAAACAATTAATGTGATCAACCATATAAATACACAAAAGAATCACCCAATTTTGTCAACGGATGAAGAAAAGATATTTGACAAAGTCCAGCACCCATTCATGTTAAAAATTCTCAGAAAAATAGGGATAGAGGAGAAATTCCTCGATGCAATTAGTGGCATCTATGCAAAGCCAACTGCCTTCATCATCCTGAATGGTGAAACACTGAAAGAATCCCCCTTGAGAACGGGAAGCAGACAAGAATGTCCACTCTCACCACTTGTATTTAACATTGTGCTAGAAGTTCTAGCCAGAGCAATTAGACAAGACCAAGAAATAAAGGGCATCCTTATCAGCAATAAAGAAGCAAAAATCTCCCAATTCACAGATGATATGATTGTATATACAGAGAATCCTAAGGAATTCATAAGTAAACTACTGGGACTAATAGAGGAGTTCAGCAAAGTATTGGGATACAAGATAAATGTAAGTAAGCCAATAGGATTCTTTTGTAACAACAAAGAGATCCTTAAAGAAGAAATCACCAAATCAATAGCATTTACTATAGGCCCCCCCAACCCCCCAGAAGATAAAATACTTAGGAATAAATCTAACTAATGAAATATGAAATCTATACAAAGAGAACTACAGGATCTTACTGCAAGATACTAAGAAAGCCTTACATAAATGGAGAA
This sequence comes from Heterohyrax brucei, assembly GCA_028571685.1. Lineage (NCBI taxonomy): Eukaryota > Metazoa > Chordata > Mammalia > Hyracoidea > Procaviidae > Heterohyrax > Heterohyrax brucei. The sequence goes on along the minus strand of CM053149.1, from coordinate 23,848,501 downwards.
ACCTGCCCTACTCATGGATAGGAAGACTTAACACTGTGAAAATGTATATTTTATCTAAAGTGATTTACTTATACAATGTAATCCCAATACAAACTCCAGCATAATTTTTTAATGAGTGGAGAAACATACCACCAACTTTGTTTGGAAAGGGAAGAAATCTTGGCTTAGTAAAACACTACTGAAGAAGAGGAACACAATGGGAGGCCTCACGCTACCCGACCTTATAACCTATTACACTGCCACAGTAGTTGAAACAGCCTGGTACTGGTACAGAGACATATAGGCCAATGAAACAGAGTGGAGACCTCAGAGATGTCACCATCTTCTTATGAACTGTTGCTATTTGACAAGGCCCTTGGATTGTAAACTGGGGTAAGAACAGTCTGTCTAACAAATGGTGCTGGCAAAATTGGATACCCATCTGCAAAAAACTGAAACAAGACTCATATCTCACACTTTACACAAAAACTAATTCAAAATGGATCAAAGTCCTACATATCAAACCTAAAACAATAAAAATCACGCAAGAAAAAACAGGATCAACGATGGATGTTCTAATACACAGCTTAGACAGATTTCAAAATCTAACAAATGAAGCACGATTAACAGAAAAGAAAATAGATAAATGGAACTACTAAGAATCGAACACTTTTGCTCATCCAAAGACTTTATCAAAAAAAGAGTTAAAAGACCACCTAGAGAATGGGAAAAAAAATTGGCAACTATGTGTCAGACCTATGCCTGATTTCCATAATCTACAAAGTACTACAAAATATCAACAAGAAAAATGTCAATAACCCAATGAAGCCATGGGTGAAGGAGATAGGCAGATACTTCACTAGAGAGGACATCCAGGCAGTCAAAAGACACATGAGAATATGCTCACAATCATTAGCTATCAGAGAAATCCAAATCAAAACTACACTGAGACATCATCTCACCCCAAGGTTGGCCATGATCCCAAAAACACAAAACAAGTGCTGGAGATGCTGTGGAGATTGGCACTCTTCTATGCACCTGGTGGGATTGCAAGTTGGTACAACCTCTTTGGAAAGCAATTTCACTCTTCCTTAAAAAACTGGAAATAGATACACCAGTTGATCTGTAATTCCACTGCTTGGAATTTATCCTTCAGAAACAAAGGCTGTCACACGACACATGTACACAGATGTTTATTGTGGCACAGTCCACAACTGCTAAAAGATGGAATCAACCCAGATGCCCATCAACAGATGAACGGATAGACAAACTATGGTACATATACTCAGTGGAACACTATGCTATGATATAAACCAATGTAGATTTTAGAAAACATCTCATAATGTGGTTTCAATTGGAAGATATTATGCTGAGTGAAATTAGTCAGTGTCAAAAGGATAAATATTGCATGAGACCCCTGTTACAAGGACTTAAAAATAGAATTATCTACAGAAGAAAATAATTTTGTTGGCTACAAGGGCAGGGGGTTGTGAGGGTTTATCATAGACAAGACAGATAGATGTTAGAAATTTTATTCATTTACTGCAATAAATAAAAGTACAAATGCTTTTGCAGGAAATCTACAGACTTACATAAATGAAAAAAATACCTGCTCATAGTTAAAAAGACATGACATTGTAAAAATATCAATCCTACCCAGTCTACATATATGACAAAATGCTAATCCAAATACCAACAGCATACTTTGAGATGGAAAAACTAATCACTAAGAGGCCCCAGATAGACAAAGCATTTGTGATGGTTAATATTGTGTTGTCAACTTGATTGAGTCATGATTCTTGGTGTTCGGCAATCATATAATGTTGTGATCACTTCATGATACATGATCACCCCCATAGTGGGATCTGCTGTGAGTAGCCAATCAATTGAAAAGGAGTGTCCTTGGGTGTGTGGCCTGCATCCAAATACAAGTGGGCATTCTGGCAAGGCTTGGGGGCTTTTGCTCATTCTGGATCCTGCAGCTGGCTCCTGTTCACCTGACCTCTGTTTCTTGGGACTTGAGCTAGCAGCTTACTTATGATCTTGCCTGCCAATCTTAGGATTTGTTGATCATCACAGCCTGTAAATGAGAGCCCTGTTCTCCAATTGGCCAATCTTGGGTTCACCAACCTCTGTGGTTATATGAATCAGTAGAAGCCACTATCCTGATCCACAGACTTGGGACATTCCAACTGTTAGAACTGCATAAACCATTTCTTTGATATAAATCTCTTACTCGCTCTCCCCATATATGCATGTGTGGATGTGTGTGTATGCATTACTGATTTTGCATTTCTAGAGAACTCACCCTAAGACAGCATTAGTAAAGATAAAGAACAAAGTAGGAGACTGTATACTACCTAATCTCAGAGCATACTATACGGCCACAGTAGTCAAAACAACCTGGTACTTGTAAATGACAGATACAGAGACTAACGGAACAGACACCTCCATTTACTTTGACAAAGGACTCAAGTCATTTAAATGGAGAAAAGACGACCCATCTAACAAATGGCAAAACTGGGATGTCCATCTGTAAAAAAAATTAAGCAGGATCTATACCTCACATTATAGATAAAAACTAACTCAAAATGGAACAAAGATCTAACATAAAATCGAGAATGATATAGATCACGGAAGAAAACACAGGGATGGTGCTGGGTGTCCTAATATATGGCATAAATTCAATACAAACCACAACAATATACAAATACCAGAAGACAAATGATATAACTGGGAGTTCTTAAAAACTGAACATTTATGCTCAGCAAAACTTAACCAAAAAAGTAATAAAGAATATACAAACGGGGAAGAAGACATTGGCTATGACATATCCAGCAAGGATCTAATCTCTAAAATCTATAGAATACTTCAACATTGCAATAACAAAAACACAAATACTCCAATTAAACAATGTCTTCTTTGAAGACATCCACTCAGTCAAGAGACATGAGCAAATGCTCATGATCATTAGCCATTACAGAAATCCAGATTAAAACTACAATGAGATACCATCTCACCCCAACAAAGTTGGCAAAAAACACCAAACAACAAATGTGGAGAGGCTGTGGAGAGACTGAAACTCTTCTACACTGCTGGTGGGAATGGAAAATGGTACAACCTCTTTGGAAAGCAATTTGGCACTTTCTTAAACTAGAAATAGAAATACTATATGATCCAGAAATCCCACTTCTTGGAATATATCCTACAGAAATAAGGGCTGTCACAGAAACAGATATATGCACACAAATGTTTATTGAAGTGCTATCCATAATACAAAAAAGATGGAAGCAACCTAGATGCCCATCAACAGACAGATGGATAAACAAACTGTGGTATACATACACACTCGTACACTATGCAATGATAAAGAACAATGATGATTTTTTTGAAACATCTCATAACCTGGAATCAACTGGGAGACATTCTGCTGAGTGAAATCAGTCAGGTGCAAAAAGATAAATATTGTATGAGACCACTATTGCAAGGACTTAGGAAAAGACACGCAAAAAGGAAAACACTCTTTGATGGCTACAAAGGTGGGGACGGAGGGAGAGGGTTATTCATAGATTAGACATTGTTGTTGTTGTTAGGTACTGCGGAGTCAGTTCTAGCTCACAGCACCCCTATGCACAACAGAATGAAACACTGCCTGATCCTACACTATGCCCACAACTGTTTTTACACTTAAGCATATTGTTGCAGCCACTGTGTCAGTCCATCTTGTTGAGGGTCTTCCTCATTTTTGCTGACCCTCCATTCTACAAATTATGATGTCCTTCTCCAAGGACTGGTTCCTCCTGACATGTCAAAAGTGTGTTAAGATGTAATGTTGCCATCTTTGCTTCCAAAGAGAACCCTGGTTGTACTTTTTCCAGATCTGTTTGTTCTTTTGGCCATCCATGGTACATTCAATATTGTTCTGCAACATCACAATTCAAAGGCATCAATTCTTCTGTCTTCCTTATTCACTGTTCAGCTTCTGAATGCATATGCTGTAACTGAAAACACCATGGCTTGGGTCAGGCACATGTTAGTCTTCAAGGTGACATCTTTACTTTTTCACACTTTAAAGAGGTCCCTTGTGGCAGATATTCCCCAAGCAATACATCTTTTGATTTCCTGACTGCTGCTTCCATGGGTGTTGATTGTGGAGCTAAGTAAAATGAATTCCTTGACAATGTCAATCCTTTCTTCATTTATCAAGATGTTGCTTACTGGCCCAGTTGTCAGGACTTTTCCTTGATGTTGAAGTGTAATCCATACTGAAGGCTGTGGTCTTCGATTTTCACTAGTGTTTCAAATTCTCTTCACTTCCAGCAAGCAAGGTTGTGTCATCTGCATAACATACGTTGTTAATGAGTCTTCCTCCAATCCTGATGCCCTGTTCGTCATATAATCCAGCTTCTCAGATTATTTGCTTGGTATACAGATTGTCAAGGTATGCTGAAATGATACAATCCTGATGCACACCTTTCCTAACTTTAAACCACTGGCCCCTTGTTCTGTTCGCACAACTGCTTCTTGATCCATAGAAAGATTCCTCATGGGCACAATTAAGTGTCTGGAGTTCCCATTCTCCACAACATCACCCATAATTTGTTATGATCCACACAGTCAAATGCCCTTTGCATAGTCAGTGAAACATAGGTAAACATCTTTCTGGTATTCTCTGCTTTCAGCCAAGATCCATCTGACATCAGCAATGATATCCCTGGTTTCACATCCTCTTCTGACTCTGGCTTGAATTTATGGCAGTTCCCTGTCAATATACTGTTGCAGTTGCTTTTGAATTACCTTTAACAAAATTTTACTTGCATGTGATACTAATGATATTGTTTGGTAATTTCTGCATTCGATTGGGCCACCTTTCTTGGGAACGGGAATAAATATGGATCTCTTCCAGCTGGTTGGCCAGGCAGCTGTCCTCCAAATTTCTTGGCATAGATAAGTGAACACTTTCACTGCTTCTTCCATTTGTTGAAATATCTCATTTGATAGTCCATCAATTCCTGGAGCCTTGTTTTTCTAGACTGTCTTCAATGCAGCTTTGACTTCTTCCTTCAGTACCATTGGTTCCTCATCATATGTGACCTCTTGAAATGGCTGAACATCGACCAGTTCTTTATGGTATAATGACTCTTTGTATTCCTTCCATCTTCTTTTGATGGTTCCTGAGTTGTTCAGTATTTTCCCTGTAGAATCCTTCGCACTATCGCAACTCGAGGCTTGAATTCTTTTCTTCAGTTCTTTCAGCTTGAGAAATGCAGAACATGTTCTTCCCTTTTGGTTTTCTATTTCCAGTTCTTTGCACATGTTATAATACTTTGTCTTCTCAAGTTGCTCTCTAATATCTTCTTTTCAGTTCTTTCACTTTGTCACTTCTCTTTGCTTTAGCTGCTTGACGTTCAAGAGCGAGTTTCAGAGTTTCTTCTGACATCCAATTTGGTCTTTACTTTCTTTACTGTCTTTTTAATGATCTTTTGCTTTCTTCATGGATGATGTCTTTGATGTCATTCCACAATTCATCTGGTCTTCAGTCATTAGTATTCAACACATCCAATCTGTTCTTGAGCCTTTAAACTCAGGTAGGATATACTCTGGGTCATACCGTGGCTCTCTTGGGCTTGTTCTAATTGACAGTCAGTAGGAATTCAGTTAGGTGAAGGGAGTGACTACACAGTAGAAGGCAGCTCAGCATAACTGATTACACCATAAACTAGAAGGTTTTCCAACGTCAATCCAACATTTCAAAGGACACAGAAGAAGAGACAGGGAGCCTGGGGCCATGTTTTCAGGGGACACTGAGGTCAATCGGCATAACTAGTCTTTTTCTAAGAGAGTGTTCTGCACCACATATTGGTGAGTGGTGCTTGGGGTCTTAAAAGCCAGCAAAAAAAAAAAAAAAAAAAAAAATGCTTTCTAAAGAACAACAATCGGTCCCAACCCACCTGGAACAGATGACAACTCAGAACATCGAAGACAAGGGAAAAGGAACCCAGGAGACACAAGAACTCACATGATTAGGAAACTATCAGTAGGAGAACAAAACTAGATTGTGCTTGGCCACTACCAGAGACAGCCCTGATGGGGAACACAATGTAGAGTCCCTGACGTAGTGTGACAAAAAGGGGTATCTAGATCAAGAACTTTATTAAAAGACCAGACGTGATGGACTGACACAGAGGGCCCCCTGGGAACATGGTCCCTAGACTTGCTTCTAGCTCAGAGCTGTAAACAGTACTGAAGACGACACAACAGACAAAGAATGGACTGGGCTTGGGGACACAAAGTGATGCAAGTGGTGTGCGTACTTTATGGCTTAATACATATGAGGCTGTCCTCTTTTTTAGAGGGAGAGGAGAGGGTGGACAGGAGGGGACAAGTGTTGGTTGAATGGATACTGGAAGTAAAGAGTGGTGTCACAGGGTGAGGAGAGCAGATAGAGTTGCAGAAAGGCAGGTGCTCAGGACTTTATATGGAAAATAGACTTAACTTGTAAATTTTCACTTAATCAGAATGAAAAACATTAAAAAAAGCAAAGGATATGAACACACACTTCATTGAAGACAACATGCAGGCAGCTAACAGACTCATGAGGAAGTGTTCATGATCATTAGTCATCAGAAAAATGCAAATCAAAACTACAGTGAGATATTATTTTACCCCAAGACTGGCACTAATCAAAAAAACACAAAACAAGTGTTGGAGAGGTTGTAGGGAGATTGGAACTCCTATGTACCGCTAGTAGGAATAAAAAAATGATACAACTTCTTTGGAAAAAAAATATGACACTTCCTTTAAAAGCTAGAAATAGAAATACCACATGATCCAGCATTTCCCTTTTTAGGAATGTACCTGAGAGAAATAAGAATCATCACACAAATAGACATATGCACAGCCATGTTCCCTGCAGCACTATCCATAATGGCAAAATGATGGAAACAAACTGAATGTCCTTCAGTAGGTGAATGGATAACCACGTTATGGTACACAGACACAATGGAATACTATGCAGCCATAAAGAGCAATGGTGAACCCAGGAAACATCTTATAATACAGATGAACCTGGAGGGCATTATGCTGGACAAGGTCAGTCACAAAAGGGTAAATATTGTACGAGACCACTATTAAAAGAATACAAAGGTTTAGACACAGAGAAAAAGCATTATTTGATGGTTGCTAGCATGGGGAGGGAGAGGGGAAATGACTGACTAGACAGTAGACAAGGGTGAACTTCAATGAAGGGAAGAACAGTGCACAATATAGAGGAAATCAGCACAACTGGACCAAAGCAAAAACAAAGAAGTTTCCTACACACATCCAAGCACTTTGAGTGACAGAGTAGCTGGGGCTAGGGCCTGGGGACCATAGCTTCAGGGGACATTTAGGTCAACTGGTATAATATAGTTTATAAAGGAAATGTTCTACCTCCCACTTTAGTGAGTGGCATCTAGGGTCTTAAAAGCTTTTGAGGGGTAACCTTAGATGGCCATAGCCCACTCAGTGCAAAAGAGAATGAAGAAAACCGAAGACACAAGAAGAACACTAGCCCAAAGGACTAAAGGACCAAATGAGCCCGAGACTCCATCACTTGAGACCAGATGAATTAGATGTTGCTCAGCCACCACCAATGGCCACCCTGACAAGGAATACAACAGAACTCGAGAGCGACAGAAAAATGTAGAAGAGAATTGTAATTCATGTAAAAAGACCACACTTAATGGTCTGAGAGAGACTAGAGGAACTCCTAAAACTATGGTCCCTAGAAGCTCCGTTAACCCAGAAATAAAACCACTCCTGAAGCTTGTTTTTTTGTAATCTTTCTCTGAAGAGCAAACTAACAAAAAAAAAACAAAGCCCACTGCTGTCGAGTCAGATCTGACTCATAGTGATCCTAGAGGACAGAGTAGAACTACCCCATAGAGTTTCCGAGAAGTACATGGTAAATTTGAACCGCTGATCTTTTGACTAGCAGACATAGTACTTAACCCACTACACCACCAGGGTTTTCTCAGAGAAAGATTAGACTATAAGACAACAAAATAACACACACAAAGAATATGCTTCTTAGTTAGGAGAACAAACGGGCCACTGCAATACAAAAGCAGGATGAGAAGGCAGAGAGACAGGAGCTGGTTGAATGGACACAGGGAAGCCGGGGTAGAAAGGGGGAAAGTGCTGTCGCATTGTTGGGATGGTAACCAACGTCACAAAAAATAATCTGTGTGAAAAATTAACTTGAGCTGTAAACTGTCCCCTAAAGCACACAAACACACAAAAGGAATAAAAAAACAAAAACCTACATGTGCCATGCCTGTCCTGTATTCACATTATTTCTTCCAATATACACAACAGGCCAACAGGTAACACTATTACGTACATGTTACATTACCCTATTTTACAGTTAAGGAACTTAACACATACAGAAGTCATTTTCACCACCATCTTCTTATGAACAGTTGATACTGGACAAAGGCCCTAAGATTGTAAGCTGGGGTAAAAACAGTCTCTTTAACAAATGGTGCAGGCAAAATTGATATCTATTTGCACAAAATTGAAACAGGACCCATATCTCACACCTTACACAAAAACCAACTCAAACTGGATAAAAGACCTAAACATCAAACCCCAAACAATAAAGATCATCCAAGAAAAAATAAGATCAACGATGGAAGTTTTAACACACAACTTAGAGATGGCACTTGGCTTAGACAAACTTCAAAATCTGACAAAGAAAGCACAATCAACAGAAAATAGATAAATTGGAACTACTAAGAATCAAAACACTTTTGCTCATCCAAAGACTTTGAAAAGAATTAAAAGACCTCCTACAGGATGGAAAAAATATTTGACAACTATTATGTTAGACCAACGTCTGATCTTCATAATCTACAAGGTACTGCAAAATGTCAACAGGAAAAGGATAAATAACCCAATTAAGCATTGGGCAAAGAAGATGGGCAGACACTTCACCAAAGAGGATGTCCAGACAGCCAAAAGACACATGTAGAAATGCCCACGAGTAAAGGAATCCAAATCAAAGCTATGATGAGGTACCATCTCACCCCAACAAAGTTGGCCATGATCCAAAAATCACAGAACAAATGCCAGAGAGGCTGTGGAGAAATTCACTCTCCTGCACTGCTGGTGGGATTGCAAAATGGTACAACCTCTTTGGAAAGCAACCTGGTACTTCCTTAAAAAGCTGGAAATAGATACACCATTTGACCCAGTAACCCCACTGCTTAGAATACATCTTCAGAAGCAAGGGAAGTCACACAAACAGATATATGTACATGAATGCTTATTGCAACACAGTCCACAATCGCAAAAAGATGGAATCAACCCAGATGCCCAACAACAGATGAATGGGTAAACAAACTATGGTATATATACTCAATGGAACACTATGCAATGATAGAGAACAAGGACGACTTTAGGAAGCATCTCGTCACCTGGTTTCAATTGGAAGACATTATGTTGAACGACATCACTCAGCAGCACAAGGACAAATATTGTACAAGACCTCTCCTATAAGGACATAAAAACAGACTCATGTACAGAAGAGAAGACTCAACAGCTGCAAGAGAGGGAAGGAGAGGGTTGGTTACAGATTAGACAGTTGATAGAATTTGGTTGGGTTAAATCAATGACAGCACACACTAGAAAGATCAATTACTAGAAAGAAGATCAGTTTAACCGGACTTTGACATAACTTCAAAACTCTCCCAATCTTAACCTAATATTCCAAGGACAGAGTAGCAGGGGCTGGGGTCCAGGGACCATGCTCTCAGGGGACATCAAGGCCAACTGGCATAACTAGCCTATTGCTTAGAGAGTCTTCTGCACCCCATATTGGTGAGTGGCATCCGGGGTCTCAAAAGCTAGCAAGCTGCCATCTGAGGTACAACGAATGATCCCAACTCCACTGGAACACATGATCACCGAGGACAACAATGACATAGGAGAAAGAGAACCCAGAAGACAGAAGACCCACGTGAATGGGTGACAATATCAACATGTGACCAGAAGAACCAGATGGTGCTCGGCCACCACCAATGACAGCCGTGATGGGGCTCACAATGCTGCTTCCCAGTGGCAACATGAGAAAAAAATGGGGTGCACCCCAAAACCCCACTAAAAGACTACAACTGATGGTCTGAAGTCCTGGGGATTCCCCTGGAAGCATGGCCCCTAGATCGATGCTGCCCCCGATCATAAATCATTACTGAGGTCAACTCTTTGGACAGGAATGGATCGGACTAGGGGACAGAGTGACCATATCGTGTGTGCACTTTATGGTTCTATGCATTTACAGGATGTCGTCTTTACTGGCTTCTTACTAGAGAGGAGGGGATGGGAGACTGTTAAGAGAACAGGACATGTATAGAACAGAAGGAGGAGTGTGCTGTCACCAGGCAAGGAGAGCAGAGGGAGCTGCAGATAGGTGGGCAGGCGAATTTAAACTGGATTGTACACTTTCAATGAATCACAATAAAAAAAAGTCATTTCCCCAAGGCTACACAGTGAGAACGTGGCGGAGCTGGATCACAAACCCAGCTTAACCTGGCTCGAAGTCCTTCCCTCTCAGCCTCCACCTTCAATTGCCTCCCAGTATCTGTAACTGAAGAAAATCAAGCAAAATGGGGACTATTCAAATGAATGAGGGCTAGCTTGTTTCAGGATCTGCCAAAATTTGATCAATCAGTTAGGATGAGTGCAGCTGCAAGTGCAGAATAACTAACTCCCAGAGACTTAATAAGTACCTTCAGTGATTTCATATACCCAGAACCTAAAGGAAATAGTTCCTTATTTGATGCAATGGCTCACAGATGCCATCCATGACCCAGGCTCTCTTTAACCTTCAATTCACCATTCCTGTTGACTTTTGCTCATGGTTTCTGTTTTCTCAGAGTTACAAGACGGCCACCACAACTCCAGACATTACACCCTGGCCCCAGTCTCCCGAACAGGAAGGCAGAAGGGGCAGCCGAAGAAAACTCTTCTTTGACATCTTTCTCTCAAATGAGAAAGCAAGGCATTTCTCAGAAGCCCCCAGCAGACCACCCCTTCTGTCTCATTAACCAGTACTGGGTCACATGGTCATCCCAGCCAGTGACTGTGACAGTGCCTCCATGAAGGGTTAAAGGGCTGGGCACCTAACTGGGGTTCTGTGAATTGTGAAGATGGGAGTGCTGTGTTGCCAGTGAGGTGTCTGCATTTCATAATGTTTCTTCTCTCACACAATACTGAACTCTGACCATTTTCTGCATCACACTGGGATAACAATTCCGAGATGCATAGCCGGAGATCTATACAATCCTGTGTTCACAACACTCAGACATTACCCACTCAGCTCCTGCCCTCTGCCCAGAGGTAGGCACTTTCACTTGTCCAAGTGCTTTGATGCCCTGCAACAGACTCAGTTTACTCAGTTTGCTGAACAGAGAAGATGTAAGAGTACCTCATGTCTGAATCCCAGCCTCGGCCACCATAGCTGGCGAGTCATAGCTGGTCCCAGTCCTTCTGGCAACAGTTTTGGCCCTAATACAACATCCAGTAACATTTTCTTTCTTTCTCTGAGAGGCAAGTTTCTGTTTGATCCCTGAAAAAAACACAAAAGCAAGTAGGCATGGCTTATGGAGACGGGGGATATTCATGAGGTTTATAATGATTTTCTTCCCTTGTAGTATACCACAGGGGGAGTATACAAAGGCTAACAATTAAGTCCATGAACCCATCCCAGAGAAAGTGCTACATATCTCATTGCTGAATATCACTATGGTCACCTTGGAAGTCCTCCCCTTGGGAAGCCACGCACTGATGCCAGCACCCAGTCCACCCTCCAAGGCAATTTTGGAACTCTTTCTCTGGAATGGTCATCAGAGCTGTCGTTGTATTACCCTTGATGTCCTGAATGTCATCCAAATGTCCTCCTTTCACTACTTCGTTTATCTTCGGGTAGAGACAAAAGTCACTGGGGGCCAGATCAGGTGAGTAGGGAGGGTGTTCTAATATAGTTATTTGTTTACTGGCTAAAAACTCCCTCACAGACAACTATACAATTAAGTTGGAGAACTTGCCACCATGCCACCGTGTGCAAAGGTCACTCCAGAAAGAGCTCCAAAATTTTGAAGGGTAAACTAGGTGCTGGTATCAGTGCATGCCTTCCCAAAGGGAGTACTTCAAAGGTGACTGTAGTGGTATGCAGCAATGAGGCATGTAGCACTTAGAACAATTAAGTTTGCCAACTTAATTGTCAGGCCTCGTGCAACATGGGGAGTTTCTTGAGATTACAGCATGAAACAAACAACAGTTACAGTCTGTTAACCCCATCTGCTTCTCATAAGCAAGATAAGCCATTATGTGATGGTGCCATGGGATCTCTGTTATTCAAGGCTTTCCCATATGGAAAGTGCTTAAGACAAAAGCCTCCAACCTTTAGGTTCTAATACTTCCCTTCTTAGTCCATTCAGTAACACATCTGGCCAATATCCATGAGGGCTGAGTATACAAAAGTGAAAAACAGGTTTCACTGGCCAAGTCTTCAAGTAGCCTGCAAAGCCCCAAGTCTTTGGCTGATATGTTCTGTATTGGCAACCTGGGCTTCTTAAAAGTGCATTCTAGAACATTAAGGTCACTTACTCAGTTTCACTGTGAGTTGGCACTGACTTGATGCAATGGGTTTGGTTTGGTTTGGTTTATCCTAAGGCCAGCAGTTCAAGTCTACCAGGTGCCTCTCGGAAACTCAATGGGCAGTTTTACTCTGCCCTACAAGGTTTCTATGAATCAGAATCAGCTTGACAGCAATGGATTTGGTCCACTTGTTTATGTAGTTTTAAAAGCCAATACAAATACATATTTATTGAATATCTATTATATGTCAAGGACACATCTAGGTGTTTATCTCAGGTGTTTTCTGCACTGTTAACTAGGATGACTTCGATGAGTCACCCACAAATCAGGAAACTGCAAAATATCATCTTCATTGCACATTATGTCAGCATAGTCTCTGACAGAGATGAATATGTTCTTTCTGTTTTCTGGGAAGGTGAAGTTATTTCAGAAACAATTCTCGGAAAGGAAACTAATGTGCCTTTGACATATCTGCCAAGTGGGACACAAAACAGACCTGAATTTGTAAATAACAGCTTTTTCCCCAACATTGCCACTGGAATGTGCCCAGCATACAATGGCCTTTAAAACACACTATTGCAAAGTAATAATTTATCCGTTTTATTATTGTTGTGTGTTGAGTCAATTCCAACTCAGAGACACTGTAGAACTGCCTCTTAGGGTTTCCTAGGCTGTCAATGGAGTTGCTATGAGTTGGAATTGACTCAATGGCATTTTTTTTTTTTTTTTTTTAAATTTTGAAGGAAGCAGGTGGCCCGGGCTCCTCTACCTTGCAGCCACTGACGAGCTCAAGCTGCCAAGCTTTCTGTTAGAAGCTAGATGCTTAACCACTGCACCAGTAGGGGAATGCTTTAGACAGACAGCTTTTTAACCAATCATCTCTGTTCTGATAATTCCTAGATGTTTCTCCAACCTTGGCTTCTCCCTTAAACCACAAATTCACTCACTCAAGCACTGTCAGCCCACGCTGTAGCCTGAGGGATCTATCTAAAGCCCTCCTCTACTGCTATACTTTCTGTCGCCTTCAGAGTAATGCCCGACTCCCACACACAGCCTATTTAGAAGATTCACCCAAACTTGGCCTCCACCCTCCAGATTTACCTCCTGGCACTCATTGCAACCATCTGTTAGCACCAAACTCTTTGTGGTTCCCAAGCCACACTCTTTTTCTTGTCTCTGCTTTTGCCATGCTGTTCCTGCTGCCCAGAATATCCCTTTACCCTTTCATCAGCTTGTTCTAAGCCACCATGCAGATGAAGTTCATAGATCATCACATTAGACAGCCTTCCCCAGCTCTCAGGCTCACTAGGTACCCTTCGTCTGAAACACTGTGTGTAGCTCTGGCTTGATGTGAATCACTTTGCAATAAATTATTATGCACGTGTTTCCTCCACTAGACTCGAAACTCATTCTGCTCATCTTTTTGCACAGAGACTAGTAGTGTGTGACTCTTGCTGGCTTCATTATACATGCCTGCTGAACTAATGTGGTAACATCTTTAGTGCCTGGAGTTAAGTAGAGGGAAAGCAGGGAAAGAACAGTCACAAAGCTTCAGTTTAGACACCTACAGGCTCTCATGTGAGGGCAGATTTAAGAAGGCTTTGTCTTGGTCACTCTTCAGCTTTTCAGTCTTCAGGGGACAAAAAAAAAAAAATCCACATTTTAAAGAATGCATAGATCTAAATCAATGAGAGCAAAAGGAAACTTTCTGAAAAATCAGCCGTCATATATTTAATAAATAATGCATAACTGGACACAAATCAGCAAAGCCACAGTGTGATGACTAGAAACAAACTCAAATTTAAGATTCTAAATATGGAGACAAAGGAGAGAACCTTTCAGGCGTCTGAAGTGGACAGCCATTAATGATAACAAAACAGAGGACACGGACTTAAGGCTCCCCCGCCTACAACAGCCCTTCCCAAAAGGCATGGCGTTCTGCCTGGAGTCCACGTGTTTCAGTGCAAACCAGGGAGGCATGATCACAGGAAGAACACTGGCTAAAATGTTGGGGGAGGGATGAGGAACTGATTCTGCATGAAGCGTAGGGTCTTCACACCATTACTGAATAAACAGAACCATAACAATATAGCCATTGTTGGTAGCTGCCATTGAGTCAGTTACAACTCACAGCAACTCCACGTGGCAATGCCGTGTGTACAGAGTAGAACTACATTCCATAGGTTTTAATCTTGATGGGAGCAGACTATCAGAACTCACTTCCAAGTGCCTCTGGGTGGATTCGAACTGCCAACATTTTGGTTGGTAATCCAGTGCTCAGCCATTGCACCAACTAGGTGGCAAAAACAGTATAGAGTTCCTCATTGGGCCCTGCCACTTGCTGGGTTGTGTCCAATTTCTGGGGTTTGGATAGTGTGGAGGTGTCAGAGCCTGGGTGGGCATGTGGTCTCCAGTCGCATACTGTCTGGTCTGTGTTTTGGTCTGCACAGCTGATTTCCACATTATGTCATTAATGTCTGGGAGGCCCAGCTCCCTCTCAGCTTTGGTCATACGTGTTTAAGAACGAGAAATACAGCCCTCTCTGAGTTTCTCTGGAGCCATGAGACACTCAGTACGAAGATACCATGCCCTTTATCAACTCCTTAAGACTCAGGAGAAGCCATGGTAGCTCAGTGGTTAAGAGCTATGGTTGCTAAACAAAAGGTTGGCAGTTTGAATCCACCAAGGACTTCTTGGAAACTCTATGGAGCAGCTCTACTCTGTCCTACAAGGGTTGCTATGAGTCGGAATTGGCTGGGTGGCAGTGGGTTTTGATTAAGACTCCAGGGACCAGGAAGACATTCTTTACACTATACAGGACACCTAGTATGTCTGAGGGCCATCTACCCAGCTCCCCATGCTGCCCATTTGTTTTCCATGCCAGGTTGAGAAATGCTGAGGTCTTGCCACATCCTCAGGTCCTCCAGGAAGCCAGGCAGCCACAAGCTCACTCTACAATGGACAGTTGCCCCAGCCTCTCCTTGGGTGATGTCTCCCCAGGGATCTTTCCTTAAGGGAAATACCAGCATCTGCATCTCTTGTGTTTCTCCCAGCTTCCTCCAGCCCAGCTCAGCCCAGCTCACCTCTGAGGCTCTGGGTGGCATGGAAAGGAGTGGGCAATCTCACTTTGGCTCCTAGGAGTGCTTCAGAAGCCTCTCAGAACCCCAAACATTTTGAATTTTTATTCTCCCCCCAAGGCAGTAAATACTACAGATGGAACGGGGCCTAGGAACCTCTATTTTAGGAGGATCTCGAGGTGTCTTGAATACAGTCAGCATCAGAGATTGATTCTGGTGGCCCTGAGATGCAGCCTGGTCAGCTGAGTGCCCTTCAACAATGGAAGAGGCCAGAGCAAAATTGTATCTCCTTCACGGCATGAAAGGAAACTGGGTGCCGTATCATTTGGTAGTCTCCGGTTTGCAGGCAACACCTGACCCAAACTGGTTTACACCAAAAGGAGAAGTGAGAGATGCATCAGTTGGCGAGCCCAGGGATGGCCTACCTTCGAGGCCCAGCTTGATCCAGGACTGAAAAGACATCACCAGGATTGGTTGCTTGGCCTGGCTCCCTCTGGTTTGGCTCTAAGACCTAGTTAGTCCCCATGAATGGTCATCTGACAGCTCTAGACCCTCCCCTGTGGCCCCATCCTCCCACCACACTGTCCCTGTCATCTATTGCTACATAACAAACCACTCCAAAACCCAAAACCAAACTCACTACTGTTGAGTCAATTTCGACTCAGAGTGACCCTACAGACAGAGCAGAACTGCCTCATAGATCTTCCAAGGAAAGCCTGAAGAATCTGAACTGCCAACTTTTTGGTTAGCAGCTGTAGCACTTAACTACTAGGCCACTAGGGCTTCTAAAACATAGTGGCTTAAAGCGACTACTTTAATATGGCTCACGATTTTGCCTATCAGGAACTCAGACCTGAGTCAGCTAGGCAATTCCTCTACTTTGTGTGGCATCAACTAGGTTTCAGCTGGTGGCTGGTGTGGCCCAGAGGGTCCAAGAGAGCTTCACTCACATGACTGGCACCCTGGCAGGACGTCTGGAAGCCTGTGCTCAGCTGGGCTGTCCCCCTCTGTGTTGTCTCAGAGCCCCTCCATGCTCTCTGACATAGATTGGTCAGATCTCTTATATGGTAACTCAGAACTCCCAGAGACAGATGGAGAAGCTGACAGTTCTCTTAGAGGCCAGATCCAGAACTGATAGAACCTTCTGTCTGTCGACTCCATTACTCAAAGCTATCGCAGGGAAGGCCAGATTTAAAGAGTGGGTGGGTAGGTAGGTGGGGGAACAGACACCCCACGGTCCAGGGAAGGAGTAGCAAAGAATTCCCAGCCATTAGCCATCTTAAACTCACCACCACTGTTAAGACCAGCAGCAGAGACTCAGTCTCTCTCCCAGAATTCCCAGTAAACGCTCTGAGACTCACACTGCTGAATTGGTTGGAGGAATACGCCTGCTTCTTATGACCAAGATTATCAGTGGAAAATATTGATCACAGCTGGGTATGGAAGACTGCCAACCAACTCCCTGGCTAGAAAGTTCTACAGGAAACAAGGGGGAGTACAGGTGTTGGGAGTTTGTATTAGCCTAGAAGCGGAACCTGAGACAAGGTCTTGGGTGCAGGTGACCTATTTGGGAGGTAATCCCAGGCAGCAAGATTGAGGGAGGGGGGAGAGTGAGACAGGGAAGAAGGAAAAGCTGATACAGGGGTATTAAAGGCAACAGGGCTAGGTTCCTTTTACTCTGAGATGCCTCCAGAACATGTTCCAGAACTTTCTACCCTCAAGGTGGAGGCTGGGGCATTCTAGCACTAGCGCTCATCCTTTACTGATGGAAGTTTCCCCCAGTCACAAAATCCTTAAATTAACTGGAGCCTGGCTGTCAGGGAGGAGAGTGACAGGGATGCTACTATTGCAGACACTGAGGATGGCTACGACCATCACAGGAGAGCTTTACAGGGGACTCGGAGCCTTCAGAGCAGCTGCAGAAGCAGGGATCGTGTGCCGACACTGCTGATGAATGTTGACTGCTGGCCGAAGCTGAGGGCCAGGCCAGGCAGGCAAACACTGATGGGCAAGCCAATGGCTTCAGGGAGTCAGCACCGATACACAACGGAGAACATGACGTGCCCTGGCCCCCAAATCAGCCTCACCGTCGGCACTCAGACTGTGCAGAGTCCAGTGAGGACCTCGTCAGGACTTCTGGAAGCTCAACTCGTTTTCTCCAGGCCCGGACTGCAGCCGTGTGCTGCACTGAGGCTTCCACAGCTGTACTCGATCCCAGCTCCCGGTGACCCCAGGCGCGTCCGAGTACACCCGCGCTCCATGAGGTTCTCAGCAGCTGATTTTTTCAGAAGTAGATCTCCAGGCCTAGATCTCCCTAGGCACCTCTGTCTGGGTGGACTCACCTCTCCATCCTTTTGGTGAACAGCCAAGCAGGTGAACTGTTAGCCACCACCCCGGGGCTCTGCACAGAGGCAAGTATCCTGGATATGAGCCGGAGGTCACCTGACCCGGGCCAGGGACACCTCACTAAATGGAGTTACGTAATTCATAGTGTGACTACCAAGCTTGGAAAGGTACTGTCACAGAGAAGATACCTCTGGTGCCTGCACCATATCCCCTCAGGCCACCCCTGCTCTGTCACAGCCCCGGGCAGCTCTGTGCCTGCTCAGACGGCCTTAGCACCCAATAGGGCTTCTGCAATGTGCCCCAGGGACTTCTCTGAAGGCAGAGTTGTCCACATAGCCAGGGAGCAGGGCTCCGGCTTTCTAGGGTAGTGAACACCTGGGGCAATCCTCAGTCGCAGAAGAAACTGGGACCTGTGACACGTGCCCTAGTCCCTCTTCTTTCATTCTAGGAGAGTTTCTGTGTGCGTCTCAGGACCATCCAGCAGAATCGAGCAACAGCCCTTACACTGGCTTTCCTTCTTCCTAGTTTCCTATCCCCACCCCACACTCCTGTTCCCCGGGTTCAACTCTCACATAAACCACTTGTGCCCATATCCTTGTCTCAGGCTCTGCTTTCAAGGGAACCCATGCTAACAACCTATTAAAAGTCTCTTTTTATTACTCAGACTTTCCAGGTGAAAACAGCTGATATCAAGTGCCCTTGTTCTCCAATTCTGGGATGCAGGACTAGCACACAGCCCAGCTATCCAGATCCCCCCTGTGAATCCTGGCTCAGGCCTTAGCCCAGCTAAAGGGCTGATCCTGCATCCTAACACAACTAAGAAGTTCTTTCCAGTTTTGCTGGATGCATCAGCCTTTGCAGCAGGAATCTTCTTGATGACATGTGGCAAAAAATCACATTAAACAAGCTTAGTCCTGCAGGGGCAGGGCTGATTTGTAGAGTACTGAAGTATCTCATGTAATTAAAGGGTTCGAGAACCAAACCAAGGGAACGGCAGGGGAGTGGTTGGACCTCAGAGGGAGAACCCATCCTCTCCACAATTCTCCTCCACCTCCTCTCCGCCTAGCCTTGGTCTCTGCCTAATTTAAACCAGCTTCTTCCACACAGAGGGAAACGTGTCCACAGTTAAGAAGGGCCATATTAAGGAAGATAAAGATGTATAAAAATATCACAGTGCAAAAGAGTTTATATAAGTCCAGGAAGGAAGATGCTTTCTTTCTGGTGTTCGCCGATCAGCTACTCCATGGGCCTAGAAAAGTATCTGCAATGTGGTGTGTGGTCAGTTAATATCTACAGAATAAATGAACGTATATACATTGGACAGAGGAGGCAGAAAAGGGTAGAGGTGAGCTGGGAGAAGGAGGTCTGGGGCAGAATTGAGGATGAAATTGTTGTCCTCAAGTTTTGGGTGGACACAGCACATTCCAGAGGTCATGGCTCTTGAGATAGTTATGTTATTTCTCTGGCCAGAAGGCTGCCATGCCTCCCCATTTTCTGTGGACAGAAAAACGACTTTTTTTAGTGGGGGTGAATTCCTCCAAATCCTGGCCCTTACCGCTTCTTCTTCACACACTCTCTGCTTAGGGCACCCTGGCCCACAAGCTGGAGCCATTCTGAGCTGTCCTGAGATACTGTCATAGTCTCTTTCTCCAGGGAAAACATCAGCTGTCTTTTGAAAGGAATTTTAAATTGACTCTATGGAGCAAACAAATTATCTTGTCCATGTAAATACAGCAGCAGAACCCAGTGGGGAACAATAGATTCTGAACATACAGTAACATTCTTCTAACGGGAGGAGGGGTATAATTTCATATTGCTTAAAAGCAAAGCAGCCTTGGTGGTGCAGTGGTTAAGTACTCATTTGGCTGCTAGCCGAAAAGTTGGAAGTTGAAACCCACCAACCACTCCATGGGAGAAAGATGTGGCAGTCTGCTTCCATAGATCACAGCCTTGAAAATGAAATAGGAGGCGAGCTTTAAACACCCCAATTTAAAAAAAAGGAAGTTAAAACAGACAACAAAGATATAATTCTCTTTGTGAAACTGACTTGTTTTTTCTGCTGTCTTAAAAATTCCCAGCCCTGGCAGGATGTCACTGACAGGGGCTATGGAAATAACACCTTGACAGTTTTTCACAGCTTTTTAGAAACATAAAGGAGACAGTGGAAGAGCCAGGTGCCAGTTGGCACCACCAATGGAAAACAGTCCAGATCCCTGCTCCTGATGAGTATCTTCAAAGGACTCTTGACCTCCCCAAACAGATACCTCTGTTCACCCCTAAACAGTCACATTGTTTCCCTGGTGCCAGTACCAATACCCATAATCACATTTTGCATGCAATTCCCACTCCCTTGTAAATATTCCCCAACCACCTAATGATGTTCAAGCAGGGCCTTGATGGAAAAATATTTCCCTGCTACGTGTGTCTGACAGGATACAGTAATAACCTTCCTTTTTGATCACTTACCCAAGATACCTGTCTCAGGGATTGGCTATTTTAGGCAGGTAACAAGAACCTGGAGTTTTGTCTAGTAACAAAAACCCTACCGGGAAGTTCTACTCTGTCCTGCAGGGCTGCTGGCTCAGAATTCACTTGACAGCAACAGGGTCAAAAGGAAAGGTACAGGTAACAAAGAACACTGGAAATGACAGATACAGGAGTAAAATATTTTAAATAAAATATTAGGGGAATGATTGAAACTGTAGCTGGTGAGTCCTGTGGCCCACGGTTCGTAATTTTAAGAAAGTTAGGAAACAAATATGAAATACGTTTTCAGTGATTTTTGTTATTATTCTTGTTATAAACTCTGCCATTATTTAGTCTCTCGCAATGCCTCTAACATAAATGCATTTGAGTAAGAGTAAATTTATGGAATTGGAGGGCAGGTGGAGGATGTTTTGTGTGCCAGTAAATGTGTGTGTGTGTGTGTGTGTGTGTGTGTGTTAAGACACTCTGCTATACTGTAGGCTGCTTGGGGACAAGTCCCTATCAGCTCCAGTACTGTCTCAGTTATCTAGTGCTGCCGTAATGGAAAATACAGGTGAATGGCTTTAACAAACAGAAATGTATTTCCTCACAGTAAAGTACGCTAAAAGTCCAAATTTAGGTTGTCAGTTAAAGGGACAGGCTGGCTCTGGAGGAAGGTCCTGGTCCTC
This sequence comes from Heterohyrax brucei, assembly GCA_028571685.1. NCBI lineage: Eukaryota > Metazoa > Chordata > Mammalia > Hyracoidea > Procaviidae > Heterohyrax > Heterohyrax brucei. The sequence goes on along the minus strand of CM053149.1, from coordinate 23,827,305 downwards.
AATCTTCCCCTGACTCAGGAGCTTCTCAGGCACAGAGACCCCGGGGTCCAAAAGACATGCTCTGTTCCCGGCACTGCCTTCTTGGTGGCACGAGGTTCCCTATCTCCCTGCTCACGTCTCACCTTTTATATAGCAAGGGATTTTCTCAAGACACAATCCAAGGTGTAGACTGAGTCCTGCCCCACTAATACAACTGCCGCCCATCCTCCAGCATTAACATCAGAGAGGTGCAATTTACAACATGTAGGAAAATCACACAATACCAGGAATCAGGGTCCACCCAAACTGATAACACGCATTTTTTGAGGGGACACAATTCAATCCACGGACAGGCTCCTAGCACACAAACCACAATCAATAAATGTGTACTGAATGAATGAGGAAAAACGATGGCGATAATTGAGCGTTGGCTACCTGCCTAGCGTTGTGCAAGATGCTTAGCACATGCCATCTTTGTTGTCCTCGCAACCATTCTGCAGGGTGTTTGTTATCACTTCCAATTTACAGAAGGGCTCAAAACTAACAAAGAATTCCACACCCCCTGCTTCTGTCCAGAGCTGCGGCTGCCCTGGAAAGGGAACCTGCGCCATCTAGTGGCGGAACTAGACGTGGCACCAGGTCCGCGGCAAAAACCAAGACTCAAAATAGCACGTTGCATGCACGCCCCACCGAGACGTGTGAAATCCAGAAAAACAAACGGGCCCGTCTGCGTTCCACCCTCAATCCCAACTCCATAAACAACAACAACAAAATAACAACAAGCTGACAGAACTGTAAATACTAAAGAAGAACAAATTGTGCCAGGATGTTTTAGGAATGTTGAAAACCACTAGGTGCTGGTCAGGAAGCCCTGCTAAGGTGAAGTGATTTATAGACAGAAAACTCCGATTTCTTCCCCAGCATCACCAAGCTTGGCTAGCTCAGTTTACCTACTGAAGTTTCCAGCTCCCGTTTTAAACATGCACTTTAAATACCCTTTAAGTGAAGGACCAGGTAAGCACAGACATCCTGGGGATGCTTAAACCACCTAATATTTTACTCTGAAACCTTTACTATGGACTGATCACATCACCCCGTAATGGTTGATTTAACAGACAAATTCCCTCTGAGCCACAAGTGTGAGATCCTAGAGATCAGCATCTGCTTCCATTTCTCCTTAATTTCAGCACCTAGCACTGTGCTGGACACCAAGTGAGTAAGAAGAGAATTTAGATCACGGCCCACACTGCAATGCAGACACTGCCACAGGCTAGAGATTACGCTGTCAACGCAACATTCACCAAAAGTTCAAACACATGACCCTCGTACACACACACAGTGAGCATGGGCCAAAGGTTCACGTAACTCACTAACAAATCAATAGGATGTTAAAGCCGGCTCCAAGAACAACAGCTGAAACTGTTTACAGAGATAATGAAAAGAAGAATGCTTAAATAAGATTGCTAAATGAGATACATACAAAATTCATACAAACTGATGAATGGCCTAGAGGACAATAAAGCCATAAATTTTGGAAAGCATCATTTCAGTTGTAATGAAGATCTAATTCTTCTGGAATCCAGATTTTGGCTTTCAGAGAGGTTGGGGTAACCCACCCAGATCACTGCCCATAGGCGTCCTTTTGAATTTTAAGCCCTGAAGACAGGTTACCTTTAAGTCAAGTAGTGGTCAAAACATTTTGCATGTTGCAAGGAAGTGATCTTGGGTGAGGGGAGCAAGAGTGGAATGTCATGGATTGAATTGTGTTCCCCTAAATATGCGTATCAGAAACCCTGGTGGTGCAGTGGTTAACTACTGTAGCTGCTAATCAGAAGGTCTGCAGTCAAATCTGCCAGGTGCTCCATGGAAACTCCATGGGGCAGTTCTACTCTGTCCTATGCCAAGCCAAGTGCCGTCGAGTCGGATCCGACTCATGGCGACCCTATAGGGTCACTATAAGTCAGCATGGACTCAATGCCAGCGGGTTTGGTTTGGCTTCATCAGTTTGGCGGGGCCATGATTCCTGGTATGGTGTGACTTTTCTCATATGTTGTAAATGCTGCCTCTATGATGTTAACGAGGGAGAATTTGGCAGTTGTGTTAGTGAGGTGGGACTCCATCTACAAGTCTAGATTGTGTTGAGGCAGTCTCTTGGGAGACAAAGGGAACCAAGCAGCAGCAGTGGCAGCAGCAGAAGAGAACTTTCAGATCTGGAGTTCCTGCACAAATAAGCTCCTGTTGTCGTTAGATGCTGTCGAGTTGTTCTGACACAGCGACGCTATGAATAACAGAACAAAACACTGCCAGGTCTGGAGCCATGTCCACAATTGTTTTTATGCTTAAGTCTGTGGTTGCGGCCACTGTGTCAATCCATCTCGTCTAGGGTCTTCCTCTATTTTGCTGACTCTCTGCTTTACCAAGCATGATGTCCTTCTCCAGGGACTGATCCTTCCTGACAACATGGCCAAAGTCTGTAAGATGCAGTCTTGCCATCTTTGCTTCCAAGGAGCACTCTGGGTGTACTTCTTCCAGAACAGATCTGTTTGCTCTTTTGGCGGTCCATGGTACATTCAACATGCTTCCCCAGCACCAAACAAGGCCAACTGAGAAAGCCTTCCTCTGGAGCTGATGTCCTGAATTTGAACTTTAAGCCTATTTTATTGTGAAAAAATAAATTTCTCTCTGTTAATGCGATTCATGTGTGGTATTTCTGTTGTAGCACTACTACATGACTGCAACAAGTGGTGTAGATAAACTAGTGGCAACTAGTTCCCTTGGATACTGGTATCTCTTGAAGAGTTATCTGTATGCAGTTAGGTTCCAGGAACAGAAACTCCAAGGTCAGACAAGAAGTTGTGTTTCAGAGTAAATTGCTATTACATAAATATGGTTTTGGCCATGGCAATGCCAGTAAGATGTAGTACAGGTAGTCCCTGGGTTACAGATGTCAGACTTAACAGCTCACATTTAAGAATGGACTGTCATAAAGACTATTATATTTAAAATTTTTATTTAAATGTGATGGTTCTTAAAAACATGTATGTGCTACTTTGTGATGCTCACAAAAACACTGTGCAGTTTAAAAGTGTTTCTTAAGTGTTTAATATAAATAAGCCCACTATCATCAAGTCGACTCCAGCACAAACCTACAGATCTGAGAACTACCCCATAGCAGCCATAGCACTTAGCCACTACACACCAGGGTTTCCTTTGAAAGGTAAAATATATACTATACACAACGATAAATTTTAACTGACTGACTCTAAATATCAATTGTTCTGACTTACCTACACATTTGACTTAAAGACAGATTGAGGAATGGATCTCATCCATAACCCAGGGAATGTCTGCATGAGAATTTTGGAAGTTCTTTTCATTTTTAAAATACTTTGACTCCTTAGTCGAAATATTGAAGAATGTTCCACTGCTAATCATAAGATTTTCAGCGGCTAATTCTTTCCAGAAATAGACTGCCACTTCCTTCCTTCTAGTCTGTCTTAGTCTAGATATCCATTGCAGTCTCTTTATTCTTTCCTGTCTTTTTCATGACTTCTTTATTCTTCATGTATGATGCCCTTCATGTCATTCACAACTTGTCTGGTCTTCAGTTATTACCATTCAACCCATCAATTCCATTCTTCAGACAGTGTCTAAATTCAGGGGGGACATACTCAGAGTTGTACTTCCGCTGTCTGAGACTTCTTCCAATTTTCTTCAGCCTCCACTTGAACTTGCATATGAGGTCTGACAATTAAGTTCACAAATGTAATTGTTCTAAGTGGTACATACCTCACTGCTGAATATCACTGCAGTCACTTCAAAGTCCTCCCCTTGGGAAGCTATGCACTGATGCCAGCACCTAGTCCACCCTTCAAAGCAATTTTGGAACGCTTTCTGGAATGGCCATTGTACATGGTGGCAAGTTTGCAAACTTAATTGTATAGTTGTCTGTGAGGGAGTTTTTAGCCAGAAAACAAATAACTGTATCGGAACACCCTCCCTACTCACCTGATCTGGCCCCAGTGACTTTTTCCCTTACCAAAAGGTGAAAGAAACAGTGAAAGAAAGACATTTTGATGACATTCAGGACATTACTGTTAATATGATGACAGCTCTGATGGCCATTTCAGAGAAAGTTTCCAAACTGCTTTGAAGGGTGGACTAGGCACTGGCTTTGGTGCATAGCTTCCCAAAGGGAGTACTTCAGAGGTGACCATTGTGATATCCAGAGATGAGGCATGCAGCACCTTCTCTAAGATCAGTTTGCAAACTTAATCATCAGACCTCATATGAACAGACTGATGGCCTATTCTGCAGTCTGCCTGTGGCCTTGTTATTACTGATGATATTGAGCTTTGCTATCATTGGCTATCATGTCTTTTAATAGATATAGTCAGTGTATTCCTATATTTTCCATCTGGCGAAGTCCACCAAATGTATAAAACCAAAATCAAACCCAGTGCTTCAGAGTCAATTCCAACTCATAGTGACCCTAAAGACTAAGTAGAACTGTCCCACAGAGCTTCCAAGGAGCACCTGGTGGATTTGAACTGCTGACCTGGTTACCAGACGTAGCACTTAACCACTATACTACCAGGTTTCTAGTCACCATTTATGTTGTTGAAAAAAAGGTATTTGCGATGAAGATGTCATTGGTCTTGCAAAATTCTATCATGCAACCTCTAGTGTCATTTCTGTCACCAGGGTCATATTTTCCAATTACTGCTACTTCTTTGGGGACCTTGGTAGTGTAGAGGGTTAAGTGTTGCATCTGCTAACCAAAAAGTCAGCAGTTTAAATCCACCAAATGCTCCCTGGAAACCCTATGGGGTAGTTCTACTCTGACCTTGAGGTTGCTATGAGTCAGACCTGACTTGACGGCAGTGGGTTTTTGTTTTTGTTTGGTAGCTTTAATCCCAACATTCAAGTTCCAATCACCACTAATTATCAAGACATCCCAACTGTGAGATCCCTGCACTGCCACCTACCATCCCACCCCCACCAACTCCTCCAACTCTGGCTGTCTTTGCAAATCTTGCCTTCTAACCTTAGTTTGCTCCAAGCCTGTCAGCCTTACAGACTGTGGCTTCCAACCCTGGTTTGTACAGAGCACCAGATCTTTGTCCATGTTCAGGTCAGGATCTTGGCGCAAGCACAGATCAGGAGAATCATGTCCTTACCTGACCCCAGACACTTTAGCCTCACCAGAAGGGGAGAAATTCCATGGAAGCCCTTGTGGAAATTAGGAAGTTCCATAATGCACATTTCCTATGAAGAGTGACTCAGCATGACTCAGCACCCAGATTCCCAGATTTGGGCCGAGGAGAGCTCGAGATGTAGGGTTTCAGGGGCCAATCTCTGCCCCATGGGGACTTCAGGACATAAAAGGTCCTCAGTCCCATTGGGCAGGGAGCACTTGGTCTTTAGGCCTCTAGGCCCTGTGTTTGTCCTTGTCTACACCACACAGAATTGTCACTTTCTGTTACCCTTGTAACTAGCATCTGTCTTATTTTGATGGCTAATAATCAGGAGTTTCCTGTCCTGATGGCATAGTTGTTAAGCTCTACCTCTGCTAACTGAAAGAGATTGGCAGTTCAAATCTATTAGACGCTCCTTGGAAACTCTATGGGGCAATTCTACTCTGTTTTATAGGGTTGCTGTGAGTCAGAATCAACTTGATAGCAGAGAGTTTTTCTTTGATTTTGAATAGGACAGGACAGCAACCTTAGGAATTCAGTCACAACTGCATATTCAAACAGTTTCAGACTGCAGAAGTTAGTAAGTCTTTGATTTCTTCATCCTTATCCTTAGTGGTTGGTTCACAAATTTGAATAATTCGTCGTATTAGCTAGTCTTCTTTGTAAGCTGCCTTAGTCATCTAGTACTGCTATTACAGAAATACCACAATTAGACAGCTTTCACAAAGAAAAGTTTAGTCTCTCACAGTCCAGTAGGTTAGAAGCCTGAATTTAGGGTGCCAGCTCCCTCTGTGTCCCTGGGGAGGAAGGTCCCTGTTGTCAGCTTCCCTTTGGTCTGGAACCTCTCAACTTAGGAACCTTGGATCCAAAGGACATACTCTGCTCCCTGCTCGCAGCACTGCTTTCTTGGTGGTATGAGTTCCCCATGTCTCTCAGCTGGATTCTCTCTTTTATTTTCCAAAAGAGATTGGCTTAACACACTATCCAACTTGTAGACCTCATCAGTATAACTGCCACTAATTCATTTTATTAAATCATAGTGATAGGATTTATAACACATGGGAAAGGCCCGTCAAATGACAAGAATGATGCAAAATCATACAAGACTGAGAATCATGGCCCAGCCAGACCGACAGAGATTTTTGGGAGGACACAATTCAATCTATGACGTAGCTATGTAGATATTATCCTATCACTGACTATGTTGTACTTCAAGGTAGATCTTGAAATGTTCTTTCTGAGTATGAATTACAATACCATTCCTCTTCATTGTGTCATTCCTGGCATAGTAGACATTACACACGTGATTGATTCAAGATGGCCAATACCAGTTCATTTCAGCTCACTAATACCTAGGCTAGCACAGTTTATGCATTCCATTTCATTTTTGATGATTTCCAATCTTCCTAGATTCATAATTTGTACATTCCACGTCCTATTACTAATGGATGTTTGCAACTATTTCTTCTCATTTTGAGTTGTACCACATCAGCCAATGAAGGTCCCCCAAACTTGACTCCATCCATGTCCTTAAGGTCAACTCAACTTTGAGGAGGCAGCTTCTCCCCAGTCATCTTTTGAGTACTTTCCAACCCAAGAGGCTGATCTTCTGGCACTATATCCATCTGCTCTTGAGTGTCCTTACAGTTCTTGCTATGTTTCAGCCCACTGTTGCAACCACCGTGTCCATTCAGCTCATTGAGCGTCTTCCTCTTTCTTGCCACCCCTTCCTTTGCCAACACGGTCCCCTTCTCCAGGGCCTCGTCCTTCCTGATCACGTGTCTGAAGTACATGAGGTGAAGTCTCATCATTCCTACTTCTAAGGAACACTCTAGCTGTACCTCTTCCAAGCAGATTTGTTCATTCTTTTTGCAGTTCATGTTATGCTCAATACTCTTTGCCAATGTCATAACTGAAAGACAATTCTTCTTCTGTCTTCCTTAATCACTGTCCAGCTTTCACATGCATATGATGTGATTAACAACACCATAGGACATAGCCATACTTTAGGCTTCAAGGTGACATCTGTGCTTTTCAATACCTCAAAGAGGTCTTTGGCAGCAGATGTGCCAATGCAATAATCATTTCATTTCTTGACTGTTGCTTCCATGGATATTGATTATGGTTCCAAGCAAAATGAAATCCTTGACAATATCAATATTTTCTCTCATGATGCTGCTTATTGGTCTAGTTGTAAGGATTTTTGTTTTCTTTATGATGAAGTGTAATCCATACTGAAAGCTGTGGTCTTTGATCTCCATCATTAAGTGCTTCAAGTCCTCTTCACTTTCAGCAATCAAATTGTGTCATCTGCATAATGCAAGTTGTTAATGAGTCTGCCTCCTATGCTAATGTCCTATTCTTCTTTGCTTCTTGGATTATCCGCTCAGCCTATAGATTGAATAAATGACAGCAGAGGATATAACTGTAATATCCACCTTTCTTGACTTTAAACCACACAGCATCCCTTGTTCTGTTTGACCAACTGCCTCTTGGTTATGTACAGGTTCTGCATGAGCACGATTGTTTTTCATAATGTTATTCATACTTCATCATGATTCACACAGCTGAATGCCTTTGCATAGTCAATAAAACACAGGTAGACATCTTTCTGGTGTTCTCTGCTCTTAGCCAAGATCCATCTGATATCAGCAATGACAGCTCTCATTCCATGTCCTCTTCAGAATGTGGCTTGAATTTCTGGCAGTTCCCTGTCAATGCACTGCCAGGCAAAGACAGCACAGAAAGAATGTTACAGGACAATATCCTTCAGGAACAAGCCAAGCCAAGTGCCAAAGGAACACAAAAATCCTCACCAAGATACTAACCAAAAGAATTGAACAGCATGCCAAAAAGATAATATATCATGAACAAGATTGATACCAGGTTTGTAGTTCAGCAGTAGAAAATCAGTCAGTGTTATTTATCACCTAAATAAAAAAGAGTAGCTTTCCAAGCATAGGGATCCTAGGCCCAAAGAACACTGTGTTCCTGGTGCTTCCGTCTTGGTGGTATGATGTCACCCTGTCTCTTGGCTTGCTTCTTCTTTTTTCTATCTCAAAAGAGACAGGCTCAAGATATAATCCAATTTTGTAGATTGAATACTGCCTTATTAACATAACTGCTGCCTATCCCCCCCCCATTAATATCATTGAGATAGAGTTACAACACATAGGAACATCATATTAGATGGCAAAATGTCAGAACACCACACAATACTGGGAATCATAGCCTAGTCCAATTGATACATATATTTTGGGGGGACATAGTTCAATTCATGACAGATTTATCTATAGCAACAATGAGAACTGTGAAAAGGAAATCACCAAATCAATACCATTTACAATAGCCCCTGTGACAATTAGGATTCTGAGCCAACTTGGTTGGGCCATGATTCTCAGTGTTTGTATGTGACCACTCCTGTGATTATATCTGCTGTGAATAGCCCATCAGTTTAAAGAGCTTCCTTAAGCAGTGTTGCCATGAGTCAGACCCAACTGGACAGCATTTGGCTTAAGCACTGTGGCCTGCACATGCATATAAGTGGACATTCTGGCTTTTTGCTTGCTCTAGATCCTACAGCTACTGCCTACTATTCATCTGACTTCTGGCTCTTGGGACTTATTAACTTATATGCAGATCTTGGAATTCCTTGATCTTCACAGCCTAAGAGTAGGAGCCCTACTCTCCCACCTGATGATCTTGGGTTCACTGTCACCTGTTGGCTACATGAATCCAAGAAGCCTCCGTTCTGATCCGCTGACTCGGAACATTCCAGCTTCTATAATTATGTGAGCCATTTCCTTGATGTTAGTATTTATATGCTTCACTAGTTTTGCTCTCTAGAGAACCCAGCCTAAGACAGTCTCTAAGACAATAAAGTATTTAGGAAAAAATCTAACAAGAGATATAAAGAACCTATTGGCTCTTTGGCTATACAAAGAAAACTATGAAGCACTCCTGCAAGAAACCAAGAGACATCTACATAAGTGGAAAAACATATTGTAACTGCAATTACAGATCCGCGCTGCTTGTATACAAAGCCAATACTGAGACAGGAAGTGAGGTGATTAAATGAGGACATTTATTTATTTTCCTTTTATTCTTTTTTATTATGATTGAATGAAAATGTATATTCACATGTAAATTTGCAAGCTCACCTATATGCAGCTCCCATTGTTCTCCCTGCCTGGTGACAGCACACACTTCCTCTCTGCTCCATATATGTGCGATCCTCCCAACAGTCTCCTATCCCCTCCTTTCCATCCACTCCCCTTCCTCCAGTAAGAGGTCAGCAGGATGACACCTATAGATGCATAGTACCATAAAGTTCCCACAAGATATGGTCACTCTGTGTCACCGAGTCCAATCCATTGCTGTCTGAAAAGCTGATCTTCATTATGATTTATGGACAGGGGCAGCATGAGGGCCAGGGGCCATGCTCCCAGGGGAACCCCTAAGCCTTGGACCATCAATTGCAGTCTCTTAGTGGAGATTTCAGGGTGCACCCCTTTTTATTCTTGTGTTGCCAGTGAGACTCAATTTTGTGAGCTCCATCATGGCGATCACTGGTGGTGGCTGGGCACCATCTAGTTCTTCTGGTCACAAGTCAACGTAGAGACCCACTCACATGGGTCTCTCTATCTTTTGCGTTCTCTTTCCCTCATGTTGTTCTTGTCCTCGGTGATCATCTGTCCCTGTTGAGTTGGGACCATTTGCTGTACCCTCCTATGGTAGCTTTTAAGACCCAGACACCACTCACTGATGTGGGGTGCAGAGTCCTAAATGAAGACATTTACTGAGTGCTGACACACAAGAGGCAAGGTGGAGTCAGTTCCTCCCAAACTTGCCTCTATGCATAGGCTAAGCCTAGAGATTATATAGATTGACTAAGTGGGGGACACTGGTTAATATTTTCCCGGTCCACACAAGTAATTTTTTTGTGGTTTCAGCAATATTCTTTGTGGGGGCCTACATGGCTCCAACAAGTTGGGGCTTGATAATCATCTAAACTACCTAGTGATTTGGTTTCAGTAGTTTTAGAGAATAACTGAAAGGGGATACACAGAACAATTAATCAATGTCCTTAAGAGGGAAGAATGGCCATGTGACTTATGACCAGCACAAGGTAAATTATAACGGATGGGGGAAATCAAGCTCTCAGGACTCAATGTTCATAACGTGATTGTTTTAATTATTGTCTTAACTACTGTGCTACTGTTTGTAGTAAGATGTGGTCGGGCTGGCTAAGGGCCTCCCTTTCAATATCACACTCATGGTTAGGAAGACTCAACACTGTGAAGATGTCTATTCTACCCTAAGTGATCTACAGATACAACACAATTCCCATCTAAATTCCAACAACATTTTTTAATGAGACAGAGAAACAAATCACCAACTTCGTAAGGGAAGAAAGTCTGGATAAGGAAAGCATTACTGATGAAGAACAACAAAGGAGGAGGCCTCATGCTACCTGATCTTAGAACCTCGTATACTCTCAAGGTAGTCAAAACAGCCTGGAACTGGTATGACAGTAGACACACAGACTAGTGGAACAGAACTGAGAACCTAGACTTAAAGCCATCTACCTACAAGGAGAAGATATTTAAGAATGGTCCAAAGTCCATGAAACAATGAAAAGACATTCTCTTTAACAAATGGTACTGGCATAATTGGATAATCCATCTGTCAAAAAATGACATAGGACCCATACCTCACACCATGCACAAAAACTAACTCAAAATAGATCAAATCACTGAATATAAAATCTAAAACAATAAAGATCATGGGAGAAAAAATAGGAACAATACCAGCAGCCCTAATATGTGGCATAAACAGTATACAAAGTATAACAAATAATGCACAAACACCAGAAGAGAAACTAGATAACTGGGAGCACCTAAAAATTAAGCACTTACGCTCATCAGAAGATGTCACCAAAATAGTAAAAAGAGAGTCTACAAAACAGAAACATTTGGGGGCCACAACATATACTGTAAGAGTCTAGTCTCAAACTGCAATACTTCAACACCAAAAGACAAATAATCCAGTTAAAAAATGGGCAGAGGATATGAAGACACTTTCCCAAAGAAGGCATTCAAGCAACTAACAGACAAATGAGGAAATACAATCACTAGCCATTAGACAAATGCAAAGCAAAACTACACTGAGACACCATCTGACCCAATAAGTCTGGCACTAATAAAAAAAATACAAAATAACAAATTTTGGAGAAATTGTGAGAAGTCTGGAACTCTTACGCACTGCTGATGGGAATGTAAAATGGTACAAACACTTTGGAAAACAACACAACACTTCCTTAAAAAGCTACAAATAGAAACACCACATGATCCAGCAATCCCACTCTTAGGAATACACCTAAGAGAAAGAAGAGCCATCTCACGAACAGATACACGCACACCCATCTTCACTGCAGCGCTATTCACAACAGCAAAGAGATGGAAACAACCTAAATGCCCACCAAAAGACGAACCCATACACAGATAATGGTACAGACACAATGGACTACTATGCAGTGATAAAGAACAAGGGTGAATCCATGAAACTTAACACGGAAGGATTGACCTGGAGGGCAATACATTGAGTAAAATAAGTCAGTCACAAAAGGACAAATGTTGCATGAGATGACTATTAAAAGAACTCACAAAAAGGTTTGAACACAGAAAAAAGCTTTCTCTGATATTTACTAGGGTGGGGAGAGAGGGAGACAGGAAATTACTAACTAAAAAGGAGATAAAGTGCTAACTTCAGGGAAGGGAAGGACAGCATACAATATGGGGAAAGTCAGCACAGGACCAAAGCAAAAGCAAAGCAGTTTCCTACACACATCCAAACACTTTGAACAACAGAGTAGCTGCAGCCTGGGAACCATAGTTTTAGGGGATATCTAGGTCAACTGGTATAATTTGTAAAGAAAATGTGCTACATCGCACTTTGGTGAGTGGTGTCTGGGGTCTTAAAAGCTTGTTAAGGGCCATCTAAGATACATCTATCTGTTGGTCCCACTCAGTGCAAAGGAGAATGCAGCAAACCAAAGATACAAAGAAAATACTAGTCCAACGGACTCAAGGACCCAAGGAACCACAGAGTCCACTAGACCAAAAAACTCAGTGGTGCCTAGCTACCACCAATGACAGCCATAACAGGGACATGACAGACAGTCCTGGACAGAGTGGAAGCAAAAGAGAGAACAGACCTCAAATTCATATTAAAAAAACCAGACATAACTGTCTGACAGATTCTGGAGGAAACCTCAAGCTATACCTGCCATGGTCTGTTAATTCAGAACTGAAACCATCCCCAAGGCCCACTCGTCAGACAAAGATTAGACAGGACTGCAGGGCAAAGAATAATACATGTGAGGAACATGCTTCTTGGTTCAGTCTGATGTATGAGATCAAACAGGCAGCTCCTGTCGGAGAGTTGGATGAGAGGGCAGGAAGGGACAAGAGCTGGTAGAATGGATGTGGGAGCCTTATGGTGGAGAGTGTGCTGTCACATTGTGGAAATTGCAACCAATGTCACAAAATAATGCATCAGTTTCTGAATAATTAAGAAATTAACTTATCCTGTAAACTTTCACCTAAAGTTCAAAAAAAAAAAAAAAAAAAAGATTCTATACCAGAATCCTGATCAAAATGAGAGACCTGAGAAATAGTTTTAATTGTTCTAGGATCCACATTTCTGTCTTTCTTGGAGGTTGGGCTAACCTACAAGAATGGCCTACAGGCATTCTTCTGAACTTTGAACCTTGAAGAAAATGGTCTCACCTTGGGAACCCAGTGGTGTAGTGGTTAAGTGCTACAGCTGCTAAACTAAAAGGTTATCAGTTCAAATCTACCAGGTACTCCTTGGAAACTCTATGGGGCAGTTCTGCTCTGTCTATGGGGTCTCTGATTTGGAATCAACTGTACAGGAGTGGATTTAAAGTCACCTTTAAGTCAAACAATGGTCTAAATAAACCAGTAAAAACCATTTTGCCTTGGACATTAGATTTGTTTGAAGAAGTAGTTGTGTGCAGTCAGTTCTGAGGAACAGGAAATTCAAGATTAAACTAGAAGCTGTGTTTTAGGGCAAATTTTTATAACATAAACACTGTTTTGGATCTATTTCCATGGTAATGCTGATAAGATGTGTAAGAATTTGGGAAGTTCTTTTCATTTTTGGAACATTTTTGACAGGACACTGGTTAAGAGCTAGAGCTGTTGATCAAAATATCAGCAGTCGGAATCTACCACCACTCCCTGGAAATCCCATGCAGTAGTTCTCTCTCCCGTAGGGTTGCTATGAGTCAGAATCTGCTCCACTGCAAGGAGTATGGGTTGTTTTTAGTTGACATGTTACCCTAATTTTATATTAAATATTTACAAATCTTATATTAAATAAACATCAAAGAATTTCCATTACTGGTTTAGTATGATTTTTGTTTTTAACAGTTGCTTGCATTTGTACTAGATTAAAATCACTTGGAATTTATTAAACTAATTGCCATCGACTCAGTTTCCACTCATGGCAACCTCATGTGTGTCAGAATAGAACTGTGCTCTCTACCTACTACTCTTCTAAAATTAACATGTAACTTTAAAGAGTTTGGGTCCTAATCAATCATAAGTTGGATGTCAAACAAAGGCACACTTCTATAAAAACACTAGAAAATCCTTGGATAAGTCCTGTTGGACACTGCTCCAGTGTGATATTAAAGGACAAGCAATCACACTTTTGCCTTATTTCTAACCTTTAAATAATTTTTCTTAGTACTACTATTGGCTGGACTAGCTGTAAGCTGTTTTCAGAGGGACCTGGAATCCTTATGTTGTAGAGAACCTCAGAAATCTCACTCCTCAGGAAATACGAGAGGTTATAGACTAGATATACGCTCACTCATGTTCCCTGCTTGCACAGCTCACAACGGCCAAAAGATGGAAACAGTCTAGGTGTCCGTCAGTGGATGAACGGATAAACAAATCATGGTATCCTCATAAACGGAATACAATGCAACAATAAAGAACAATGATGGACAGAATAAAACCGCCCCACTGAGTTTGCACAGACTGGACAGCCAGACAATTGAACCGTCACTGAACAGTATACAATTTACGTGTCTATAGGTGGCACAGTGGTTAATTAAGTGCTATGGCTGCTAACCAAAAGGTTGGAAGTTTGAATCTACAGGTGCTCCTTGGAAACTGTATGGGGTGGTTCTACTCTGTCCTATAGAGTCGCTATGAGCTGGAATCAGCCCAACAGCAATGGGTTTGAGTTTTCTATAGATAGGAACGATCTTGCATTACACTCAGTTCTGTACAACTGACAAAGTCAAAGACAATGGAAGACAAGAATCAAACTGGAGGGGTGTCCTCCAGAAGCTGCATAGTTTTCTGTTGAAATACAATTTCTACAGTGGGAACAGACCTGTTCCCTAACCCTCTTCCCCTCCAGACTTCCAGGATTCTAGAGCTGCAGCCCCGCACCACATCCAGTGCTGGTTTATATAAAAAGAAGCCTGGTGGTACAGTGGTTAAGCACTTAGGTGTTGGTGGGCCAAACCCACCAGCTGCTCTGCAGAAGAGAAATGTGGCAGTCTGCTCCCTAAAGATAAAAACAAAAATGGTTCCCATCAGTAGACTGCTATTCATAGTTGACCCTGTAAGACAGAGGGGAACTGCCCCACAGGGTTTCCAAGAGCAGCTGGTAGATTCAAACTACTGACCAGTTTGCTGGCCGAGCTCTTAAACACTGTACCACCAGGACTCCCCCTAAAGACTACAACTTTGGAAAGCCTATGGGACAGTTCCACTCTGTCCTGTGAGGTTGCTATGAATTGGAATCGACTTCAGGGCAATAGCTGGGCAAATTGGCTTCATGTTCAAAGGCCTGGAGGTGGTAGGCTCTTGGCTCAGCCAGCTGGGGTTCCCCGGAGCACTATGGAGTGTGCACATACATCTGGGGAACCAGAGCTCACCGTTGAGCATGCAGGGGTCAGTCTGGTAATTACAGTTCTCTAACCCAGTAACTGTCAATCTGTCCACCCATTGACTCATTCCCCTTGGAGATGAGTCCCATCTTCTTTGTTTGCATTATTTTTGGAAGAAGTTGTTGTTGCTATGTGCCATCAAGTCTGCCCCGACTCCTCGGGACCCGAAGTGTAACAGAATGAAACCCTGCCCGGTCCTGCACCATCCTCACAATTACCGTTACGCTTGAGCCCATTGTTGCAGCCACTGTGTCAGTGCGTCTTGTCGAGGGTCTTCCTCTGTCTTTGGAAGAAGGTTTGTCTATTAATATTCATTGAGAACTGATTGTTCAAGTTATTACTTGCCACTCCATATCAAAACACAGGAGAATGCATTTCTGCCCCAGAAAACATTACTGACACCTTAGCCAGATGCAAGGAAACCTCCTCCTTGGTATCCCGGCCCCCAGAGGAGCGGGGGGGCCCTCTGGCTCACTCTGTGCCTTCCTCTGTCTCTGTATCACTCTCCGCCCACCCCCCACATAAGCACACCTGACACAAGAACATATATAACCCTACAGCTAAGGCCACTGAAATAAAATACACAGTGAGTAAAAAATGTCCAAAGAATGAGGACTACAGAGCAGCTGGAGTTGTCTAGGAGGGGATTCCAGGCCACCTACGAGTCCTTCTTGAAAGTACTCCTGGATTGAGCACAATGAAGGGCACTGATGCCTTCTACTCCTCAGAGAAAAAAGACAGGGAACATAAAATCACCATGCAAGTCACAGAGGCAGAAATGAAGCAACTCGCTGTTTTCAATGGAAATACGAGGTCCAACAATTAAGTCCACAAATTTAATTGTTCTAAGTGCTACATACCTTACTGCTGAATACCACTGTGGTAGCCTTCAAAGTACCCGCCCTGGGAAGCTATGCACTGATGCCAGCACCTAATCTACCCTTCAAAGCAATTTTGGAACTCTTTCTGGAACGGCCATTGTGCATGGTGGCAAGTCTGCACACTTAATGGTATAGCTGTCTGTGAGGGAGTTAAATAAAGAACCAGGAAACAAGTAACTGCCTTGGAACACCCTCCCTACTCACCTGATCTGGCCCCTAGTGACTTTCTTCTTTACTCAAAGATAAAGGAAATATTGAAAGGAAGCCATTTTCAGGACATTCAGGACACCGCGGGTAATATAACGACAGCTCTGAAAAGGAACTCCAGGAAATGCAGGGTGAGGGGCTGTCTTAGACTAACAAAAACGGCTCTATGACTCTAGTCCTATCTTACTTACAATCCATCCCTAATGTCCCACACTCTGCCCCTGGGCTGCACCACACTTACTTGTCTGTATGTCCAGCTTCATCAACTGCTTGAGTAATTCACCTAAGCTTGATACTTGTGGAGCTGAGACTTCAACCAGGCCTTGGTATCAAAGCAAAGAAAGAAAGGTACTACAGGAAGAAGATAAAGTCAGGAGGGGCATTTTGTTTCCTCACATAATAAGCTATTGTACAGTATTCCATGTCACACGCGAGCATCAAGTGTGAGCATTGTGCCACATTCTAGAACACAGTTCTCCAGTAAAACTTTCTATGATGATGGAAATGTTCCTTATCTGTGCTGCTCACTGTGGTAGCATGACTGAGGAAATGACTTTTCAATTTTATTTAATCTTAATTTAAATTTGAAAGTCATGCGTAGACAGTGGCTCCCGTGTTGGATGGTGCAGCTCTAGAACACGACGCCCCACTGAGACAGTAACCAGTGGCCATGTTTGCCCCAGACCTTGCAGTGAAGGTCTCCTGGCTGTCAGCTACCTCAGATATCCACAGTAAGTAGGATGCCCCTTGGGGAAGAAAACAGATGGGCTCAGGAAGTTCTTGGCTATCCGTGCCCAACTGTAAGCTGGCCATGGCTTCAGCCTGCCAACAAAAGGGTCCAGTGGGGCTGTAGCTCCCCCATCAGGCCCTGGCCACTGTGGATTCACACCATACTGGAAGGCTTTCTCTCCCTCCTCCTCTCCTTCCTGCAGCCCAGAAACAAAATAGTCATCTATCTCAAGGTTGCACCTTCAGACAAGCCAAGACAGCCTCATCCAGGAACAGAGTCATTCATTTGCTCCCAGTCATTACAACAGAGCTGAGAGGAACCTTAGATATCACTTTTCCCAACTCCCATTCCTTACCCCTTTTAAGAAACCTATGCCTAGATCAGTATTGTCCTTGGCCTCTTTACACAGGACACTGACTCACTGAGCACACAGATGGGGTAGGAACACGTGCACAAGAGAGAAAAACAAGAACCATCTGGTCTAGGTTAGGCATTCCTTCTGCTTGCGTATCCTTATGTCCACACAGTAATTCCATAAGTTTGATGATGAGTAAGGTACAGTTTGGAAAGAGAACAAGTTTCCTATCATTTAAGCATCAACATATATGTTTGGATCACTTATTGGTGGAGAACGTTCTCATCCTGTTCTTTCTGGAATACGTTTCTATTTCTTTAAACTCTCTCTTGCACACAGATTAGGCCCAGATCTCATAAACAAAACATGCCTGGAGAACACTGATTGACTGAACGACACTGTTCATCTGGTTTTGCTGGGGCAACTACTATAAGTGTCAGTGAATATTGCTTTTCCAAGTAGAACACTCTCCTTTGGGTCTAACTTGAGACTTTTTTTTTTCCTTTCCCTGTAACTCAGCGTGGTATGGAGTAATTAGCACAGTATGGAACAAAGACCTTGGTTTGGCTCTTTCTGGTTTCTGAAAATAGCTCTTGGAATTTACCTGCATCCAAGTGCTTTCATTTTCTGAAATAGCCAGGCAAGCAGGGGCCCTGTTGTAGTCAGTCGGTACCGCTCTAACGGAAATACCGCCAGTGAGCAGATTTAACAAAGAAAAGTTTATTCTCACACAGTCCAGTAGGCTACCAGTCTGAATTCCTGGTGTCTCGGGGAAGACTTTCCCTCTTTGTCGGTTCTGGAGGAAGGTCCTTGTGTTATACCCATCTTTGTTCACGAGCATCTTGGTGCAGCAATCTCAGGTCTAAAGGACACATTCGGCTCCCAGGGCTGCTTTCTTGATGGTGTGCGGTTCCTGATTCTCTGCTTGCCTCCCTTTCATCTTTTGCAGGATGAAAGGATAAAAGGTGGTGTGAGCCACGCTCCAGGGAAACTCCCTTACACTGGAGCAGGGATGTGACTTTAGGAAGTCCTACCCTAATCCTAATCCTGTCTGTTAACCACAGTCAGAGATTAGGATTTACAGCAAAAGGAAAAGTCACAAAACAGAGGGCAGTCACACAATACTGGGAATCATGGCCCAGTCATGCTATGCACATTTTTTGGGGGTACACAATTCAATCCATGGGATTTCACCCTTTGACCACCCCCAAAATCATATCATGTAACAGATTCATCCCATCATAACAAAAGTCATAGCAAAAGCATGTTCATCCCATATGATAGTAAAAGTCTTAAACCAGTTTCAAGACCAAAATATAAAAAATTCCTCTACATCTCTGAAATCGAGAAAACAAGTTATCTGCCTCCAAAGTACGACAGCAGAACAGGCAAACGCAAGTTATACACTTCCATTATAAATGGAAGAAACTGCAGGGAAAGAAGGCATAACAGACACCAAGCAAGTTAACACAACATATTCCATTAGCCCTGAAAGCTTTGAAAATAATCTTTCATTCTCTGAGACATTTTACAAAACGGCCCTGCCCTCCAGACTCTAGGTATCGGCCACAGTCTGCAGATTTGGAGGGGAACCTCATGGTCCTGTGCTACAGCTCTCCCTTCCAGGCCCACTGGGACATCAACCTGACTCCCTCAGCTTCAGGCGCACCATAAGCCCAACTGAGTGGCAATTCCAACCCTAGAAACAAAGGAGCCCGGGTACTATCCTTTCAAACCCCTGAGGTCATGGCCATACCTCTTCCAACTGAGGAAGTTCAGCTTCTCATGCTCCTGGTCTCTTCAGCTTCTACTTCCTGTGGTCTAATGGCCTGAACCTGCCTGCCTCATGGCCTGGGCCTCAGGCCTCCAAACAGGGGAAGGCTTCCTCTCTTTGTTGGCTCTGGAGGACAGTTCTCATGTTACATCAGTTTTTGGTCAGGGAGCATCTTGGTACAGGAACCTCAGGTCTGAAGGATGTGCTCTATTTCTTTGCTGTTTTCTTGGAGGTAAGAGGTTCCCAACTCTCTGCTTGCTTCTCTTCCCTTTTATCTCTTGTAAAATAAAAAGATAAAAGGTGGCACAAGCCACACTCCAAGGACACTCCCTTTACAATGGAGCAGGGAGGTGACTTTAGGAAACGGGTTACCAAACCCAAAACTAAACTCGCTGCTCTCAAGTTGATCCTGACTCATAGTGACATTATAGAACAGAGTAGAACCGCTCCATAGTTTCCAAGGAGCACCTGGAAAGTGTGAGCTGTCAACCTTTTGGTTAGCAGATGCAGCACTTAACCGCTACACCACCAGGGTTAACAATTCCCCCCTAATCCTCTTTAACATAATCCTATCTATAAACCACAGGCAGAGATTAGGATTTACAGCACAGGAAAATCACAAAATGGAGGAACATTGCATAATACTGGGAATCATGGCCTAGTCAAATTGTTATGCATATTTTGGGGGGGACTCAGTTCAATCCATGACAGGTCCCATACTTAGAGAACTAAGTTCGGGAAGAAAATGGATATTTTTAGTCCATCTGGTGCTGCGCTACCATGAATACCACAACTGCATGGCTTTAGCAAGGAACGCTTATTCTCACACAGTCCAGTAGGCTACAAGTCTGGATTCAGGGTGCCCATTCTGGGGAAAGACTCTTCCTCTGTTGTTCTAGAGGAAAGTCCTTGTGCTGTATCAGTCTTTGGTTGGGGAGCATCTTGGCACAGGAACCTCAGGTCTGAAGGACACACTCTTCTCCTGGTACTGCTTCTTTGATAGTATGAGGTCCTAACTCTCTGCTTGCTTCCCTTTCCTTTCATCTCTTGTAGGATGAAAGGGTAAGAGGTGGTGCAAGCCACACTCCAGTGACACTTCCTTTGCAATGGAGCAGGGAGGGGGGTCTTAAGGTGGGTGGGAGGTCTTAGGAAGGGGTTTACAGTTCTGCCCTAAACTTCTTTAACATATAACACAGGAAAGTCACAAAATGAAGGACAATCATACAATATTGGGAATCATGCCCCAGCAAATGGCCACACACATTTTTGGGGGAACACAGTTCAAACGACGATGGTGTTATGATGCAACACACTGATCCACTGACTGGATCGATCACAGCTAGGCATTGAGGCCCCATCATGCATATCCATTAAGACTCCAATGACTACGAGACCCTGGACCTTGGAGCGTCCTCGTTGGGCTTTCTGAGTTGGTGAGAACATCCCTGCATACGAGAGGGTCCAGCATGTCCCTAGGGACAACAAAATTGTGCTGCTGCGACCTCTTCCAGTCCTTCCCTGATGCACCTCTTCACTTGTATCCTTTCTGGCTATAGCAAATGGGTAAGTATTCCAGAAAAAAAAAAACAAAAAAAAACAAACCCTTGTTGCCGTGGAGTCAGTTCCAACCCATAGCAAACCTAGAGGACAGAGTAGAACTGCCCTATCAAGTTTCCAAGGAGCAGCTGGTGGATTTGAACTGCCAATCTTTTGGTTAGCAGCTGATCTCTTAACCACCATGCCGCAAGAGTTTCCAAGTATAGGTGATAGTCTGTGAATTTTGTGAGCCATTATAGAGAATTAACAAACCCACAGGGCCTGTGAGCCAGCAGGAGCTGACAGGACAGAATCTTAACTGGAGAAGACACCAGCTCTGGGTGGCTTGTCATCAGGGAAAGTCTTCACAGGCAGATGATAAAGAACAGTCTTTTTTTTTTTTTTTTTTTGAAACCTGGCCCCAGTAGGGCAGAGTTGTACAAGCCCCAGAGTCTAGTATAAGATGTCCTGGGCACCTGGCTGAGGTCTGACCTAGTCTGGTTGGTTAGGGTCAGAGTTAAAGTGTCTTGGTAGTGGCTGGCAATGAGGAAGCAGTAAAGACAGAGTTTGCCCACCTCGCCCCTTCAGCAACATCACACCAAGTTAGTGGACAAATCACTAACAGGTCACATTTCTCCTAGGAATATATAAACTGTAACTTAGAAAGTTTGTTCAAGGTCCAAAGTTCATTGCTTCAGATTCAGCTCAGCAAATTTCATCAGTCTGGATGTAAGAACTGCTATCCTGATTGGACACAGTCTAGATGATAAACTACTGGAGTGTTATACATTGGGAGTGGATCGACACCCCTGAAATGTACCAGGGAATTAGTTGCAATAAAAATCCTCAAAATGAATCATCTCAAAGCTCCAGCAACCAGGAAATAGATGTGTAAGGTAAACAGTCCGGGTTCTCCTGTGTATTATCTCTTACATAATGACACTAGATGAGCACATGTTCCCATTTTTTCTATAATTAGAGCTAATAAATATCTTCAAGGGGATATTGATGGCAAAATTTATATTTAAAAGATATTAACCTATTACTACCAGAGTTCTACTGCTGAAAGTAAAGCCTGAAGCTGAATGTGGAAAACACAGTCAAAGCCTTGCTCATCTCAAAACACAATTGTAGCAAAAATGAATACCATGAGATTGCTGACCCATGGCTGGCCAGCAAGATGAGCGTGACTGACTTGTTTTAATGCTTCAAACTGCTTCTATTTCACCACATGGAAGGTTTTTCAATTATCCAAAACTGATATTGAAGGGGAGGAAAGAAAAGAGTAAACTAGGCTGAAATGCCAAGTCTTCCATTTGATGGCTGTGATAAATTAATTTTAAGAAATATCCACTCCTCTCTCCACCCTTTCCATGGCAAGATTGTATTTTCCCATCCCTTGACTTTGGGTTTGGCCATGTGAATGACATTGTCCAGTGGAATGTCAGCAGTCATAACGCTAAAAAGTGAAACATTAACAAGCAGTCAGAATCAAGTTCTTGGACCCAGCTAATGCACTGGTCCAATAAAGAAGACAGACACTGGACCAAACTCAGATCCGACCTGCAGCTTACAGCCACCTAGTCAAGTCTAGTGAGGGGCAACTGCTTCCCAGCTCAGAATAAGTGAGTATTGTTTTAAGTTTTCAGGTGGTTTGTTATGCAGAAATACCCTGCCTTGATCATCTAGTGCTGCTATAACATAAATACTGTAAGTATTTATTCTCTCAGAGTCTACTAGGCTAGAAGTGAATTCAGGGAATCAACTTCAGGAGAAGGCTTTTTCTGTTGGGCATGGAAAAAGGCCTGTGTCACTGCTCTTTTCTTGGTCTAGGAGCTTCTCAGTGCAGAAACTCCAGGGCCAAAGGACACGCTCTGCTCCCAGCATCATGTTCCCAGTAGTATGAGGTCCTTGTACCGTTCCATGTAATATTCTCTTTTATGTCTTAAGAGTTGGAGTTAAGGCACTGTCTAGTCTTGTAGATCTCATCAACGTAAGTGCCATTAATCCACATCATAGTGACAGGCTTTATAATACATAGGAAAGTCACATCAGATGACAGGATAGCAGACAATCCTACAATGCTGGAAATCATGACCTAGCCCAACTGACAGATATTTTCTCGGGGCGACACAATTCAAACCATGACATACCTGATCGATCAACTGGTGGACCTTCAGTTTCAGTTAACATATGAATAACAACGTCTACATCATGATGTGATACTACTGTCACTGTACTTATTAATTAAGACCAAACAGGGTGCCTGCCCTTGGCCTGGCCAACATTCTATGTGGTGACAATTTATTAAGATGGAACTACATTTCTCAGAATTCCTGAATAGTCCTGGGTGCACACTGGCCACAAGAGACACTTTATATGAGATTTGGGGGCCAGAAGTAAAGCAGTACAGATGATTTTTTTTAACGATCTGAATGCTGAAGCAGGACACCAGGCACAGTGGCAGCTCATCTCCATCATTGTCAATCTGCTAGTTTGCTTTGTTGGCTGGAATCCTGGGTCAAGTGCTTACGCAACTCTCTGGTGAAGGGCACCAGTTTCTACCACAATTCATCCATCTCATTCTCATTGAGGGTGGAGGTGGTGACAGACAACTGTAGGTTCTGATTTGTATCTGCTCTTGTCCACTCCCAGCTTTTTTTCACTGTGATTGAATGAAAGTGTACAGTCCAGTTTAAATTTGCATGCCTGCCTATCTGCAGCTCCTACTGTTTTCCTTGCCCAGTGACAGCACACTCCTCCTTTCCGTTCTATACATGTCACATCCTCTTAATGACCTCCTGTCTCCTCCTCTCCACTCCCTTCTAGCAGGAGGCCAGTAGGATGACATCCTGTAGAGGCACAGAACCATAAGGTGCACACACAATATGGTCACTCTGTGTCCTTGAGTTGAATCCATTCATGAGCAGAGAGTTGACCTCAGTGACATCTATGACCAGTGGCAGCAGCATGTCTAGGGGCCATGCTCCCAGGGGAACTCTCAGGCTTTCAGACCATCAGCTGCAGTCTTTAGAGGAGTTCTCAGGCACACCCTGCTTTTCACCAGTCTGACTGACTACTCTTGGCTCAACACCAGATGCAGACATAACAGGCCTGCCTCGACCCCTCTATTTTCTCTCCAGTCATACAAAGTCTAATCCTTCTAATGAATCCCTCATTCTCTTTCATGAATGCTGCTTCTGCTTCTCTGGGTTGGCTTGTTATGGTCAAGTCCATTGTAGTCTTAACCTGTCAATTCACTTAGCTACCTAAAACCACAGCCTGGAGTTTTTTTTTTTTTTGGATAGAGCAAGTATCTAAGACTAAAGTATCACTTGTTGAGCCTTTATTGTATGTGAACAGTATAACACAAAGTGGTCCCAAGACTGATAGTTTGGTTCACATTTGTCATCATCACCAGTAGTTCAGAGACACTGTTAGTTGCAGCAAATGCTCCAAGTCCTCAGCGACACTTGGGTTTGCAGACAGGGATGCAGTCTTCTAGGACCACTCAGGTGACTTGTGTTGGCTTCGTGTAAAGAGCCTGACACACAAGTGGTGCCCTTAAGGGGTTGCTTCTCCATCCTCAAATGTAACATTAATCTTTGCTCCAAAGCACAAGGCTTGGCCCTCTTTAAGAAGTCAAGTCAGTTATTCTATGTTATAGATTGAATTATGTCCCCCGAAAACGTGTCTACTTGGCTAGGGCATGATTCCCAGTACTGCGTGGTTGTCCACCATTTTGTGATCTGATGTAACTTTCCTATGTGTTGTAATTTATACTTACATGATATTAATGAGGTAAAATTGGAGGCAGTTATGGTAACGAGGCATGACTCAATCTACAAGATTAGGTGCCTTAAGTCAATCTTTTCTGAGGTACAAAAGAGCCAAGTGGACAGAGAGACACTGGGACCTCATAATAGCAAGAATGAAGAACCAGCTCATCCTTTGGACTCTGGGTCCATGTGCTGAGAAGCTGCTAGATCAGGGAAAGATTGATGACAACGATGTACCCTTAGCGCTGACAGAGAGAAAAAAACTCTTCCCTGGAGCTGGCACCCTGAATTTGAACTTCTAGCTTCCCAGAATTTGGAAAACTAAATTTCCCTTTGTTAAACTCATCCTCTTGTGGTATTTCTATTATAGCAGCACTAGGTAACTACCACATTCTGTAAAAATGACACCTGGTCCCAACCAAATCTTTGCCTACTGGCTAGGTTTCAGAGGGTGACTGCTTATCTACCTCAGTCCCAAGTGTTGACCTTCCTGGACTGAAGCAAGATCTGTGGTTCTGTGCCACTTGTTGGAATACCCCACCTCTTACCGGACATTCACCCTGCCTGGGGAGTCACCTCATACTGAACCCTTCCTTCATTCATTATCTGTCACTTGCCGGATCAGGACCGAGGTGGTCGCCTTCCTTAATACACCCTGTTGGGCCCACTTGCACATCTGCAATCTGCATTGGTAGCCAGGTGACTTGTCTAACATTTGTCCTGTATCAGAAAGTAAGTATGTGACAAGACCAGGATTTTTCCTTGGTTACACAAAGATAAATATGCTAGGGTTTTTTTTGCAACAACTGTAGTAATAACTAAAAGATATGTATGTGGTTACATAGGTAGTTATGTATACTTCTATACGTTGTTGTTGTTAGGTACTGTTGAGTTAGTTTTGACTCATAGTGACCCTATGTACAACAGAATGAAACACTGCCCAGTTCTGCACCATGCTCACAATAGTTATTTTGTACCTACAGGTAAGCACATACAAATACATGGTTGCACATGTTTAGGTGTTTCTATAGGCAAATATATATAAAGTCTTGTGCACTGCCTATGTATTCACATATAAAATAAAGCACATGGGGGCACATTTATGGGTACTTCCTAGACATAACAAGACACCTTACAGAACTGGATTACTGGGTTTTATGGTTATTATGAACTGAATTGTGTTCCCGTGAAACTGTGTGTAGCAATTTGACTAGGCCATGATTCCTGATACTGTGTGATATTCCTGTGTTGTAAATCCTGCCTCTGACGTTAATGAGAGAGGATGGGTGGCAGTTGTGGTCTGGTAGGACTCAACCTGTAAAAGCGTGTTGTGCCTTGAGGCAGCCTCATGGAATACAAAGGAAAAGGAAGCTAGCAGGGAGTTGGGGACCTCAAACCACCAAGAAAGCAGTGCCAGGAGCTGAGCTTGTCTTTTGGACCCAAAGTTCCTGAGATTCATAAACTCACAGCAGTGCAGGGTAAGACTGACAACTAGGGCCTTCTTCCAGATCCAACATAGAAAGCCTTCCCTTGGAGCTGGTACCCTGAATTTGGACTCTTAGCCTACTTTAAGGAAATATGTTTCTCTTTGTTAAAGCTATCCACTTCTGGTACTTCTGTTATAGCAGCACTAGATGACTAAGACAATGGCTTAGAACCACTGTATCTGGGGGCAACTTGGTTGACTGGCATAACACAGCTCATAGGGATAATATTCTACATCCTAGTTTGGTGAGTAGTGTCTGAGAGCTTAAAAACTTGTAAATGCCATATAAGATACAACTATTAGTCTCTAAGTGTCTGGAGCAAAAGAGAAGGAAACTAAAGACTCAAAGGAGAAACTAGCCTATGGGACTAATGGTCTACAGGAAACAGTCTCACCTACCTTGAGACAAGAGAACTAGATGGTGCCTGGCTACCACTTCTGACCAGGGACACACCTTATGGTCCTGGAGAGAAGTGGAAAAATGCAGAATGAAAGTCAAATTCCTAAAAAAAGGACCAGACCACTAGATCAGTAGAGAATACAGGGACTCCTAAGATTATCACCCTGGGACACCCTTTAAACTTGGAATTCAAACTCTCAGAGGTCACCTATTACCCGAAAGACTGAGTGACTCATAAAACACGTAAAACCACCTGAGTATTGTAATCCTCTACATGATCACCTTAATGAAACTTCATGGTCAACATCTACCCTAGACCAAAGAGGGGAAAGTCAAGGAAGACAAGGAAGCTAGATTAACAGAGACAGAACCACCAGAACAGAAATGAGAATGCTTACACAGTGCGACATGTAACCAACAGCACTGAATAATGGGTATGCAAATTGTCAGACGAGAATCTAATTGGCTATGTAAATTTGCTCACCAGGCCTGTCCTCGGCCATGCCTCTGGGTGGGTTTCAGCCACCACCAGTCTCTTGGTTAGTAGCTGAGTGCTGTTTGCACCATCCAGGGATGCAGAACTCTGCTAAGAATTGTCTTCCCGAGTTCTACCCAAGGCTCTTCTGTAAGTCTATCTCTACAGGTACACAAAGACAGCTGGAGATGTTTCTATTTTAAGCATTTTATGGAGCCAGAGGACAGTTTTTAAAAATGGTTTCTTTTTTTATGTTCTTTGTTTAAATTCCTAACAAGGAATAATGTGTTAAATGTTTCCCTGTCGAGTATGTAATCATGAGCAATTTGAATTGTAGCAAATAGGTAACGGCTGGCATCCTCAAACAGCGTCAGTTAAGTAAATCCTAATCGCTTACTCCTGCAGAAGCTGTCACTTATTTAATTAGCAGCCAGAGTGTGTGCTGGAACCGTGGGATGGTCTGTTAAATAGGGTCACAGCTCAGAGGCCGCCCAGATGTGGGACTCTCCCTGCTGGATGTTAACCTGGCCTGGGCTCCACGGCCACTTGGTAAAGCTGACTTAATGCCTGAGGATGAAGCGCGTGCCCAAACAAGCCCACGCTCATTGATTCACATGCAAAGCAGGTGTGGCATTTAAAACACTTAGTCAATTTCCTTTTCAGCTGTGATTATGAATTCTCTTCTGCTTCGCTAGGCCAGTGGTTCTCAGCTTTGACTGCACACTGGCATTCCCACAGAACTTTTAAACTCCTGATGTCCATGCTGCACCCCACATCAGTGAAGTCACGCTCTGGGGCTAAGATCCAGGTGTCAGTGGTTTTTAAAGCTGCTTAGGCAACTGCAACAGTGTACTGACAGGAACTGCCAGAAATTCAAGCTGGAATCAGAAGAGGATGTAGAACCCGAGTATCACTGCTGATGTCAGAGGGACCTTGGCTGAAAACAGACAATACCAGAAAGATGTTTACGTGTTTCATCAACTATGCATTCGACTGTGTGGATCATAATAAATCATGGCTAATATTATGGAGAATGAGAATTCCAGAATACTTCATTGTGCTCATGAGGAAAACTGTACATGGATCAGGAGGCAGTGCTCTGAACAGAACAAGGGGACACCACATAGTTTCAAGTCAGGAAAGGTGTGCGTCAGGGCTGTAGCCTTTTACCATACCTTTTCAGTCTGTATGCCAGGCAACTAATCCTAGAAGCTGGGCTATATGCAGAACGAGGAATCAGGACTGCAGAAGACTCACGATCCACCTGCGTTATGCAGACGACACAATCTTGCTTGCTGAAAATGAAGAAGATTCGAAACACCTGCTGATGATCAAAGACCACAGCCTTCAGTATAGGTTGCACCTCAACATAAGAAAACAAAAATCCTCACAACTGGTCCAGTAAGCCATGTCATATAAATGGTCAAAGGATGGAAGTAGTCAAGAATTTCCTTTCACTTGGTTCCACAATCAACACCCATGGTACCAGCAGTCAGGAAAGCAAAAGACATCACCTTGAAGACTAAGGTGCACCTGACCTAAGCCATGGTATTTTCAATAGCATCATATGTATGCCAAAGCCAGACAATGAACGAGGATGACAGAACTGATGCCTTTGAATTGTTTTGAAGAATACTAAACATACCAAGAACTGCCAAAAGAACCAAGAGCTCTGTTTTGGAAGAGGTACAGCCAGACTGCTCCTTGGAAGCAACAATGACAATACTGTGGATGACAATCCTGTGTCTTACATATTTTGGACATGTTGTCAGGATCACGCCCCGGTGGACATCGTGCCAGGTCAAATAGAGGGTCAGCGATAAAGAGGAAGACCCTCGAGGTGGACCGACAGTGGCTGCAACAATGGGCTTAAGCTTAAAAACGATTGTGGGCATGGCCCAGGACCAAGCAGTGTTTCCTTCTGTTGTCCAGAGGGTCTGAGTCTGAACCCACTGGATGGCACCCCAGGACAAGAGGTGATGTCAATCCACCGCCACATTTGAGAACCAGTTCTAGATCTGTGGTTCTCAGACTTCAGCTCTATCAGAAGCAACTGGAAACCTGTTAAAATGGAGATGACTGGGCCCTACCCACTAAGTCGTTCAGGAGTTAGCGGTGGGGAGGGCCAGTAACTTATACTTTCAGGTTTATTTTTAAAAAAATGCTACCACAGTGTTTAAAAATACTGAATTCCTGTTCAAATTTTAAACCGTTTTTTGCACATGATATGTGACAGGCACTGTGTTGAATATTTTACAGCTGGTGGAGCAGTGGTTCAGAAGCTCATCTCACAAACAGCCCTGGTGCAGCAGTGATCAAGCCCTTGGCTGCTAAGCAGGTTGGTGGTTTGAATCCGACAGCCACTCCTCAGGAGCAAGACGTGGCAGTCAGCCATCTTCCACCTGCAGCTCTACTCTGTCCTGCAGCGCTGCTAGGAGTGAAGAATCAGCTGCCTTGAAGGCAGCATGTTTTGGGGAGCTCATTTAACCACTTGCACGTGGTTGTTTCACACTCATGCCTTGGCTTCAAAGAAACAGAGCCAGACCTCAGAGACACTTGCCCTGGCACCCTGTATTAATAGCATCTGCACAGTTACTCTACCTCACCACTTGATGTCCTTGAAAACCCTGGTGGCCTAGAGATTATGGGCTACATCTGCTGACAAAATGGTTAGCAGTTCAAATCCACCAGGCGCTCCTCGGAAACTCTACGGGGCAGTTCTACTTTGACTTACAGGGTCGCTAGGAGTTGGAACTGACTCGACAGCAGTGGGTTTTTGGGTCCTAACCAGATTGTCTTCTTCACTTTATTTAGTGCCCAGCACATGGAAGACCCTCTGCAAACAAATGAATCCACAGAGCAACCCTATGACAGAGGTACTGTTAGGGTCTACATTTCACAGGTCACAGAGACTGAATACACACAAAAAAAGATTACTAACTTGTCCAAAAGTCCTAGAGGAGGAACTGAGTCACTGTGCTTGGATCAGAGATGAGCTTTCAAACTAGTGCAAGGACTGAATGATCATTAGCCTTAAATGTAGTCATTTCCCAGCAATGGACTCAATTATTCCCATCTAGGAGTCCCAAGTATCTCTGTCTTATTGACACCTGACTCAGTTTCCCCCCTGCCCTCCCAAGTAACAAAAATCAAGAATCCAAATCTAGGTGGCCAAACTGCAGATAGTAGCATTTTTTTTTTTTTTTAATTTAAAAGGTCTATTCGTACTAGAAACCTACTTAAAATGCTCCAAAGCAAGTTAAGAAAGATTTCTACCTGACATAAAATTACACTAAAACATTTTAATTCAAAATGCTAGTATTTAAGTACAGAAAGATGACACAAAAACAAGTGAATTAAAAGTATCTTTATATAGCGTGCCAATACAATTTATCCTGGTAATAAATTAATATAGTTACTAAAAATCATGTGGACACTTTCCAATAGAAATGCTTCAGGGTGTGTACACCAAAGTGTATGTACAATCAGTTGATGTTACATTCAAACTCCCGAGTGTGGCAATATCAAATTATTGAAGAAGGGAGTGTCTTCTGAGTAAACCATGATTGAAATAGTTTATGAAGGTTTCAACTGTCATCTCAGTTCCTGCTACTTACCAAATCCAATGATACAGAACTGACAGCACAGAGATTGAACTAATTTAGCTCCTAATTGTACAGATGAGGGACCCATGAGCCTTGCAGAAGATTACAAAGCCATTAAGAGACACGGCCTGGACTCCAAACCAGTTGTGGTGCTCCAGAAACATTTTCAGTTCAACAAAGCACAAAACTCTAGTTCACAGCTGAAAAAGATCCTGATTTCATTTTCTGCTTAACAAAGGACTGACTCTCAATGCATTTTTTTTGTAGTTCACAAACTTAGTGACTGGGTTGTTTTGGAAACAAAATCCTTTGCTGTTGTTACAGGTTATCACTGAACACTGACTGCTGGTGCAGTTTTTGCTTCTTCTCCCCTGGGATGTTCGGACTTGGCCAGTTTTCCTTCCCGGTCTATGCACAGGAAGGGTGACTCTTCTTGTCTGAAATTCAACGTCAGAGAAGGAACTAGATTTTTACTGAAATTGACAAGTCCACCAACATTTGATCTCATTTCTCCTTACGGTTCATTCTAGTCAGTCATCTAGGGTGACTCTTCTTGTTTGAAATTCAACATCAGAGAAGGAACCAGTATTTTATAGATACCGACTAAGCCACCAACATTTGACTTCTTTTCTCCTTACAGTTCAGTCTAGTCAGTTATCACTTAGTACCCTTCTGTTCACTTGAGCAACCGCTGGTTCCAACAGCTTCCACAGAGCAGCTGAAGATTACTTCTGGGACTCAGTGTCTCACCTACCAACGAGATTTCTCATCACATCAAGAATATGCCATATGATGTTTCTGGGAACATCCCAAGCATTCCAGTACATAACTTGAGGTGATTTACCGTCTCAGACTAGTGGTTAAAAATAGGCACACTGCTGGCAGACCAAAAAGGCCACATACTTGTTTTAATGTAAAACCCCGGTGAGTGTGTGCAACACATTTATCAACAAGTTAGAGAATGTTCAGTCTTGCAAGTCATTTTTCTCTCTACATAAGCCATTCCTTAAACATCCTGCTAGATGACGATGATGATGATGATGTGTGTGTGTGTGTTTTAATCTCTGTGTATACCTAAGAAAGTTGTATGTGTAAATGGAATTTTCAAATTTCCGTATCTGCTTCTATTTTTGCTCCTCTCGGCACTGCAGCAAAGGCAGGCTGGTGGCCCATCTTTATTGTTTATTTGCTTCCAGGGCAGCATTTTTCTGTATGAGTCTTATGTCTGGTTTGGTTGCACATTGTAGGCTCATTAGAGGAACCCATCATGGGTGTATTCACTCCAAAAAATGCTTCCTCTTTTCAGGCTCACCTTAAGCAAATGGAAGTTACTAGCAATCCGTCATCTTTTAGGAGCAGTAACCTGATACTGTGACAACACGGAAAGTGTCACCACCAGCCACAAAGACCTGACATTAACTCCATGCTGGAGTGTGATTTTTTTGTCTTTTTTTTTAAAAAAAACAAGCAGACATACATCTAGCCACAGAAATACTACTTGCCCTGATCTCTCACAATCACTCAAACATTTCACTTACTAAGCTGGCCACATTCTGCTCCTCATTCTTCCCTGGGCTGTTCTGTCTTTTTATCTTGTCCCACTTTTAAAGGAACATAGGGGATATCAGTAAGAAAACTGTATTCTTTGATCATTTCACTTTTTTTTCTTACTTAGGTGACTTTAGCTTTGGGGAAACCATAAATCACTCTTTTCTTTTTAATACCATGCCCAGCCTCCTCCACATGAAGTATAACAGATAAGACATGCTTAATGGAACATGAACATCTTAATATTGTTAAGACTAAGGAGGCAGGCTTGGTGTGGGTCTGGAAGTGCAGTCCTGACAAGCAAGCTACTGTTTTTAAGTTTAGAGCAGAAAAGGTGATGTTCTGTTTCAAAGGAAGGACTAATTTTAATAATCTTCGTTACCAAGGCAAAAGTACAATTCCTTTTTTGTTCAAGAGTATCAGTGACTTTGAGGTAGATGATGCTACTATCAGACTGTGAAGTAATCAGGTTTCAGATTTGGTGGAACTGAGGCAAAGTGCTTACTGGTTTGAAATTATCTTCTTTTAAAATCCAGATGAAAAATGAAGAACACTTGCAATTCGAAGCTGTAAGCATGACATCAGGCATGGCATGTCATTTCAAGGCTGGCTCCTTTAATTGAACATGAACGTGGCTGTCCATGCAAAGAATCCACACGCTAATGGAAACAGAAGCCACAAAACAGCTGTCTCTAGGAAAAGGCTTGTAACTTGGCGTTTGATTTCTCCAACTTGGCTCATTCCCAGCTGTCCAAGATTTGGATTCCTAAGGCCGTCTTCAGCATTTAACTAATTCTTTACTGGTGGAAGGGGCTGGGACTGTTTCTCCACATACAAACTGATCCTATGAGAATGAGAAATGACATTAACCACTGAGTCTCCATGTCACCAATGCATTAATATCGAACTTCAATTTTGTTCCAGAATCAATATGAAGTCTGACAAGAAAGTTCATGACCTCATCCTAGAAAAAGTGCTACATACATCATTGCTGAGTATCACTACTTTTTGACCATCAGAGCTGTTGTTGTATTACTCTTGTTGTCTTGAACGTCATTAAAATGTCTTCCTTTCAATATTTCCTTAGTCTTCGGGTAAAGAAAAGAGTCACTGGGGGCTAGATTACGTGAGTAGGGAAGGAGTTCCAATGTAGTTACTTGTATGTTATTTATACGGCTAAAAACTCCCTCACAGACAACCATACAATTAAGTTTGCCAACTTGCCACTATGCTACTGTGAGCAATGACCATTCCAGAAAAGAGTTCCAAAACTGCTTTGAAAGGTGGATTAGGCGCTGGTATTGGTGCACAGCTTCCCAAAGAGAGTACTTCAAAGGTGACTGCAGTGATGGTCAGCAGTGAGGTATGCAGCACTCAGAACAATTAAATTTGCAGATTTAATTCTATGACTTTGTACAGTTTGGTTAATTCACCTTTTCTATGCTAAGCCACTTTGTCACTATTTACATTCAGCGTTAGCACCAGAATTACAGTCTTTAAAAGGTACCCGTTTTTAGTACCGAATCTGTACTTAAAGAAAAGCCCTGTAGCTTCTAAACCAACCTTCCCATCTTCACTATGAGCATCCACCTCTCAGAAATCACATCTCAAACCCATGCCACACCTCTAAAGTCTCTGTGTTTATTGTTCAACCAAAACTTCTTTACTTCACCATTTGGTCATTCAAATACCTGTCTCTTCCAAAGTACACACTTCATTCAACCGCAAGGACAGGTTGTTACGTATGTCCCACCACAGATGATCTGCAATGTTAGCTAGTTTCTAACTGGAGTTCAATTTCTGATTACTTATCCTGGTTCCTGTCAGGTACCACAAAGCCTCTACCTCCCAAGTCACCTCATGTCTCTTGCAATCTGATGCATGTAACCAGCAGCCCCTGCTCTGTCCCTCTCTCCTCCACAGCACCTAGACCCTTCCCATTGTGCCCTCTGGAATTCAGGGTCTACTGTCAGCAGAATGTCTTCTTTAAACTGTCCCTTAGCCTTCTTGCTCTCATACAGTAGTTTGCAATCAGTGGTGATTCTGACCCCTTGGAACACAGTGAGAAGCCTTGGTCAGCAGCAGTTCAAGTCCTCAGCTGGTAATCACAAGGTCAGAACTTGAACCCACCAGCTGCTCCATGGGAGAAAGACGTGGCAGTCTGCGTCTGTAATGATGTGCAGCCTTGGGAACTCTATGGCGTAGTTCTACTCCATCCTATAGGGTTACTAGGAGTTGGAACTGACTTGACAGCAGTGGGTTTTGGTTTTGGGGACTATCTGAAAAGGTCTGGGGTCATTCCTGTTTGTCAAAACTGGGGGGAGGGGAATCACTATTGGCACTAAGTGGCTAGAGGCCAGAGATTTTCATAAATATCCTACAATGTATAAGATAGCCCCATACAGCAAATAATTATCTGGCCCTGAATACCAATAATGATGCAGGTGAGATGCAGCTATCCCGAGCACACCGCTTTCCAAATCTCTCTCAAGTGGTGACTCTGTGCTCGCTGAGTCCTAGTACCACAGGGCTTGGCTGAAGGAGAGGACGTTATTCCCGATTCTCATACCATTGTTTGCTTGTTGAACTTTCCTTCGCCCCTATTTTTAATCAGATAACTCTTGACTCATTACCATCAAGGTGATTCCCAGTCATAGCGACCCCACAGGTCAGTGAGAACTGTCCCATGGTGCTTCCATAGCTATAATCTTTACGGAAGCAGGATGCCACATCTTTCCCCTGGGGGAAGACCAGTGGGTTTGAAATCCTGACCTTTCAGTTAACGGTCAAGCACTTAACCACTGCATCACCAGGGCTTGGTGAAATCTAACTTTCTGTGCCTACACCAGTGCAGGTAAACCTCTACCACCTTAAACTTTCTCTGGGTCCTATTATCACCACAGGTTAGTGCCTCATGTCTCTGCTCCCTGTTGCAGAAAAAAATCCTTGAGAATAAGTGTCTGTCTACACTGCTACTCTCTGTTGCTCTTCTCTTATACTCTCCAGGTAGTTTCCCCCATCAGGTATCTGCCTCTACTACTCCATCAATCACCACCACAAGTGACTCCATGTTGCCACATCCCTTGGTTAATTTTTAGTTTTTGAGCTATGGAAGACATTTGACAAGTCTTCCTCCCTTTTTCATTTGGCTTCCAGGACAGGACTGTTGTTTTCAGTGGTTGCCCCTTTTTAGTCAGCTTTACTGATTCTTCTTCAACCTCTTTGTGTTCGATTACCCCAAGGCTCAGTCCTTTCTTCTGTCTCTGTCTATCTATACCCACAGCTCCAATGATCTCACACTGGAAATACCATCTCTTTGCTGACAACTCCCAAACTTACACCTTCCTGGAGCTCTCCTGAACTTGAGACTTATACATTCCAATTGCCTACTCAACAGCTCAACTGGATAACAACTGCTCAAATCTGCCATCTGTTCAACATAAACTCCTATCTTGGTTGGCCTTTCTTCTGTACCCAACATCTGTAGTAACCTCTTCTTCAGCTTTCTAATTTGGTTGACCCCTGCCCCCTTCATCCTTCCACAACAAAGGACTGACAAGTTGAAATCCTCTTAAGACTTCTTTCATATCCTGTATCCAATCAGTAAGAAATCCTTAGTCTCCAAAATGTTCCCAGAATCCAACCACTTCTTACCACCTCCACTGCTGCAGCCTGGTCCAAGCATATCACTTCCTTTCTTGATTAGTGTAAGAGCCTGATAACTGGTTTTCCTGCTTCTCTCCTTCCTCTCTCACAGTCTACTCTCAACACAGCAGCCAGAATCATCTTTTAAAAACTTAAGTCAGATTTTGGTACTCTTCTGTTGAAAAACCCTTCAGTGGTTCTCCATATCACTTACATCAAAGCCAAATTCCTTACTCTACTCTAGTGACACTGACACCCTTGCTGTGCCTGGACCAAATCAGGCATATGCCTGCCTTAGGGCCTCTTCAGTTAATGTTCCTTTGGCTGGACTTCTCTCCTCCTCCACATGTGCATGGCTCACTCCTCCACCTCCTTCAAATCTCTGCTCAGATGGATTTCTCCTAATAAGACTTATCACAACTATCCCATTTACAACTGAAACCTACAACCACGTCCCCTCCAAGTCCAGTACTCCTGATCACCTTTACCTTGTTCTTGTTCTGTTCTCAAGCACATCTTACTTTCTATATACAGTATAATTTACCTATTATCAGTCCCTTTAGACTCTAAGCCCTATAAGAGTAGAGATTTTCATGTGTTTGGTTCACTGAACCCAATTCATTGAACACTGCTTGCTTTGATAAATATCAGTTAACTGAAAGGATGCACGAAACAATTATTCAATTTGTAAATTATGGTCTCAGCCTACTTCTCTCATCAGGCTCTGAACCTTCCTTCCCATACTCACGTTAGAATTGATCCTTAAACACCATAGCTTTAGCTTTGTAAGTTCCTTACCTTAGTAGACCAAAAATTGGGATGCGGTTGACAATGGTAACATTTATTTTGTTTCCCATGGTCAACAGTCATTGATTCAGACTAAGATGATACTGCAGAGTAGCAATTATGAATTTTGTCTCAAAAAAACGATAACTGAAAATTCTACATATAAATGAGAGCTCTGGTAGTATACTGGTTAAGCACACAGCTGCTAACCAAAAGGTTGGAATTCCAACTCTCCCACTGCTCCTTGGAAACCCTAGGTGGCAGTTCTGCTCAGTGCTGTTTAAGGTTGCCATGAGTTGGAATTGATTCGATGACACCACTTTTTTTTTTACTGTATACACCACGGAGTCCATAGGTGGTGAAAACAGTTAAGCAGTTAACTACTGGCAGAAAGGTTGGCAGTTGACACCCATCCAGAAGCACCTACGGGGACAGGCCTGGTGATCTGCTTCTGAAAGGTGACACCCACAGTAACCCTGTGAAGCACAAATCTACTCTGCATGCATGGGTCAGTCATGAGCTGGAATCCACTTGATGGCAGCTAACAACATTTATAAACCACACATGCACCAAATCAAACAGAGTACAATTCTATTCTGACACACGTGGTATCACCATGAATCAGTGGCACACAACGGCAACAGGTGGTTTTATGTAACGACCAGGTCAGAAAAATTACATACGTGTTCTCTTCAAAACAAGTCTAGGAGTTCTGAACGTTCTCAATTACATACTAAATAAAGATGTGTCATCAAGTGACTCTGACTCATAGTGATGTCACTGGCCTGAGCAGAAGTGCTCCACAGAATTTCCAAGGCTGTCATCTTTATGACAGCAGACCGTCCAGTCTTCTTCCTGCAGAGCTGCCAGTGCGTTTGAATGGCCAACCTCTCTGTTAGCAGCTGAGCACTTAATCACTATGCCACCACGCCTCCTTAGACGAATGATCAAAACTGTCAATGAAATAATCTTTATAAATAAGTTTTCCTATTTAATACAGCAGTGTTTCCTAAGCAAAAATGAGTTAAGTACCTTTCAACTTTCTAGACCTAAATTTACTATATGGCTCTTTATTAAGGATTTTTAAATCTTTTGTTTTAAAAAACAGCACTTTGTCTAACCCTGTCCTAACACATTGTCCAGCACTTCCATATTCCAGAAAGCCTGCTTTAGGTGTTTGCCATGTGTTACATACACCCCTCCCCCGTTTTGGATTTAGAGTCCTTACTTTGTCATATATCACTTTTATAATGAGAGAGCAGCTAGGACACGTTGCCACGTCTTCCCCATTCTCCAAATCCTCCTATAACAGAATCAAACAGGTGTGATCAGCATAATCTTTCCTTCGCCCATCTTCTCCCCACACTCTTCTCACCCCATCTGCAAACCCCTTTTTGGCTTGCCTCCAACCCACGGTGTGTGAGGGACAAAAGAAACTGTTGCACGAAAGGCCAGCTCCGTTTTTCCTAAAGTGTCGCTTAAGAGAAGGACACGGTCGCCTCAAGACCCCCAGAAAGGAAAAACACATCTCCTCCTCCAAAACAGAATTCCAGGAAGAAATTCCCCCACCCGTATCCCAGACTGCCTGAAGGCCAGAACGATGTGCCATCACACACCACGAGCTCAGAAATATTAAACTTGGGGGAGGACTCAGAAATGGGATAAAGAGGTCACGGGTGACTCAGTCTTAAAAGCGACGGAACGGCAGAAGAGACATGGGAAACCTCGAAGTCGTTCCCGCTCCAGGCGAGTCGCCGAGGCTCTGACGTTACCTTGGTTATACAGAAGTTGTCACCACACGGGCAGGGGTAGAAGTACGACTCCGAGTCCTCGTCATATTCGAAGTCTTCGATCTCCACCTCGTCGTGAAACACCGCCATTATTACTGGGGTCAGCAAAAGGACTGCCGCCCCTCTCGGTCTCACACCACCTGCTCCACCATAACTTTGTTCAGCTCGGGCCTGGGCAGGAGCACTCTTTCGCAGGAATCACTGCAGGAACCCTCGCTTCCGGCGCACGGAAAATGACGCATTTCCGGGATTGGACGACAAAAATGGGTGACGGATAGTGGTCACCAAGGAGACGGCTGGGCTAGGGGGCGGAGACACCTGGGAGGACGGGACTACCTGTAAACGTAATCGGGCACCTCTCCTCTCATTGGACCGCAGGAGCCAATGGAATGTCGGGAAAGCTCGCGCTGCTTCTACGTCCTGTCGGAGTCACTGGAGGCGGTCTGGTTACACTGGTGGAATTTGGTCCGGGTGTGGATGCTAGGTCATTGGTTGCAGCGTGTTGAAACCTGTTGCTACCGCGATCGTTTCTCGTCTTCATGCGTGCGGGCCTCGACGAAGGTTTACACAGACCCGTCTGAAGGCTGCATCAGGCTGTGGCTGGCCTCGACCAGGTCCTCGGCACCCTTCGGGAAAGGCGGCGGCGCTTCGCTGCGTCTCAGACCGCGGCGAGACCAGCTCTGCCTCCTCCACCTCTCTCTCTGGTGACTGACCAAAGGCTCCCTTGGGATTTCTATTCACCTAGTGACCCTGTGTTCAAGGCGACTCCCAGCTCTTTAAAGTCTGTGCTTACACTCGACTTTTCAGGTACCTCCCTGACTCTCCACCTCGCCCCGGGGGTCTTCAAATGCCCTGAATTTTCTTGCTGAAAGGACCAAGACTTGGACGGCAGAGATTGAGTTTTAGTCCGTCGTCTACCAGGCATATAGCATTACTGACAACAGTAATTTGTAATAACAATAACGTCATTTATTGTGTGTCGGGTATTGTGCTAAGTGTAATTCTCCCAGCAACTCTGCGGGTTTAAATGCTATTTGATTATCTTGAAATAGGTACAGAGCATAGGGCAACATTGCTGAGGTCACATACCTAGGAAATGAAGAGCCTTTTTGTCTCCATAGCCCAGGGGCGCAGTTTCTTCTTTGTAAAAGGGTTAGCATCAGCTGGCAGAGTTATGGGCATGAGGCCTCTGCGTACCTCACATAACGCAAATAATAAGGTGGTTTATTTGGAAATCAATGCTAGTACCAGTTTTGGTAACAACAGGGCATTGTTCCATTACTAGGCAGTTTTGCAAAAGAGACAAAGCCTCTGGTGAATTGGCAAAATAGTCACAACAATGGGCTCAAATATATCAGTGATAATGAAGGTGACAGAGGACTGGGCAACATTCTTTCTGTTATACATAGGGTCACCACGAGTGGGAGCCGACTAAACAAGTGAAAGCATATCTTATAAAGAAGTGTAGTGGAAAAGCATTGGATTGAGAAGCAGGAGATGTGGGTTCAGATTGTGGTATGAATCAGCTCTGGAACCTGGTTATGTACATTCCCTTGGGCTTTTATTTCCTCTCCTAAGTGATGATTTAAGGTCTCTTTCAGATATAACATTCTGTTTTATGGAAATTATGAATTTTACTTGGTTCTACAATTACACGTACCACGTTTAGTTATTTATATAATCCATGTATGTAATGCACAGGTGTACAGGCCCTTACGGTTATGTGTACACGTCCTTATGGTTATGTATACACACTCAGATGTTTGCATGTAGTTACCAGTTTTGTGTGCCCTGAGGTGAAGTGTCACCCATTTTAAAGCTTGAAAAATTAAAAGAGCTTTTGGGAGAAAATTCAGAATTACGTGAAAGGAAGGTTTATAGAAGATTGTTTCAGAGTCTGCAAAAAGCTATTTTGCATAATTGAAGATTTACCCAGCAGCTAGGAAACATGTGTTAAACTTGTTAAGGGTTACCTGGAACGATTCTGGTCTGTCTGGGCAAAGTAGAAATCCTAGCAAAGCCAGTGTAGCTCCATGGTTGCTCCCTACATGTCTTTGAGTCATAAATACTGCCTAGGTGGTCTCTTGGAGACAGGAACACAAGGGAACTTCTCTGATATCTGTTCTGTAGTTCGAATGATCATTTTGAGGTTAGGAACCATTTTTAGTTCTTGAATGCTTCTAAGCACAAGTACTTACAAATTAAAAATGAGCCAATGTTGAAAGGACAGAAATGGATGCCCTCATATTTAGTTCATGGAAGTGTAAATTGGCAGTCACTTTAGAAAGCAGTTTGGAACTGTCAAAAAGAATTCACTGAGATAATCTGGAGGTCTGAGGTCATAAAAATTGTTGGGGATTGTTGGGTTGTTTTTCTCTGTAACTTGGTAATCTTCCAACTTGAATATCACCAAAAGTGGAAAAAAAACAGCAAACAAAACTCGAGTGTACTACTTAATACAAGGTCCAGCAATTAAGTCTGTCAGCTTAATTGTTCTAAGTGCTACATACCTCACTGCTGAATATCACTATGGTCACCTTCAAAGTACTCTCCTTGGGAAGCTATGCACCAATGCTAGTGCCTGCTGCACCCTTCAAAGCAATTTTGGAACTCTTTTCCTGGAATGACCGTTGCACAAGGTGACATGGTGGCAAGTTGCCAAACTTAATTGTATAGTTGTCAGTGAGGGAGTTTTTAGTCAGTAAACAAATAAGTATTGCAACACTTTTGCTACTCACCTGATCTAGTCTCTAATAACTTTTTTCTTCACCTGACTGTAAAGGAAATATTGAAAGGAAGACATTTTGAGGACATTTCAGGACATCAAGGGTAATACGACAATAGCTCTGATGGCCATTCCACAAAAAGAATTCCAAAATTGCTTTGAAGGGCGGACTAGGCACTGGTATCTGCTCACAGCTTCCCAAGGGGAGCATGTCAAAGGCGATTGTAGTGATATCCTGTGATGAGGTATGAAGCACTGTTTCTAGGATGAGTTTGTGAACTTGTCAGTCCTTGTAGTTGGCTTTGTGTATTATGCCCTCTACCAAATGCTGTACGTGCACTGTGTCATTGTTTGCTTTAATATAGCCCATTGAACTATAGGTATCATTAACCTCATTTTTTAGCATTGGAAAATTTGAGGGTTAAGGAACTTGCCTAAGGGGGCAAATCTCTAAGTGGCAGTAAGCTAGCATGAGAACTCAGGTCTTTTTGACCCCCAGAATTTAGGCTTCTTATTAACTACAAAGGCATTTGTGGTGTGATAGTGCTTCAAGCAGAGCTAGATTTAACCGGGCAGCCCTGTAACTCTGCAGACAACGGAGAGTTTCTGCCAGAGCTATGCTGGTTCCCTTGAAACATAGATGGAGGCCTTCTTGCCTTCCACACCACTTTGATTCTGCCATCTGGTGGCTCTCTCATTTGTCTGACCAGGGATAGTTCTTCCCCTTATGATTTTGCTCAGTTTGAATTTATACTGTGTTGAATAAAGTTAAATCACAGCCAAACATTTAACAGTTTATTACTCCACCCAGAACTGTTCTGAAGAAAGCATCACAGTGACTATTAGACTTTTTCTTTGTTCCTGAAAGAGGATGGACACTTTTGTACCCTGAGATATGACAAAAGCAGATTTACTGGTTGCTACCAGCCTTTGAGAGATGCTGGTGTTGAGTTGGTTAAACATTATGGCTGCTAACCACAAGTTGGCAGTTTGAATCTACCAGACGCTCCTTGGAAACTCTATGGGGCAGTTCTACTGTATCCTGTAGGGTCGCTATGAGTTGGGATTTACTCATAACGGTGGTGGACAGGGCCTTTGAGATCACAAAAATATGTGCTTTGTTTTTATCGGAAAGTATTAATAATGCTGATCTGGAAAATCACAGTGATTGAAATTCTTAGCATAAGATTGAATTGAGAACCGGGTCATACTTGTATAATAGAAACTGTTTGATGAGTGGTGTATTGTATATCAGTTCGGGGAGTTGTATATTGGCAGTATCAAACAATGACCTCTCTTAGTTTGGTAGGGAGGAGGGAGGGCTAATGTATTTGTACTGAGTTTTAGTAACCCTCTTGCTTGCCAGGTACATTTTCACAGGCATTAGTTCATTTATTCCTCAATAGTACAATGAGGTGGTGTTGGTATTCCCATTTTATAATGGTTACAGATGACAAGGAAACCCTGGTGACCTAGTAAAATACTACCACTGCTAACAAAAGGTAGGCAGTTTGAATCTACCGGCACTCCTCAGAAACTCTGTAGGGCAGTTCTAGTCTGTTCTGCAGGATACCTTTGAGTCAGAATCGACTCGCCAGTGGGGTCTTGGTTTTTGTTTATTTTAGAGATGACTTGCTCAAGGTCTAAAAGCAAGGAGGAGTTAGACCTGAGCCCAGTTCACTGATTCTAAGTTAAATACACTGTGTCCTAACAGCAGCCTGTATTCCACTAGAGTTTCCCTACCAAATGCTGGGAGCCCCTTTGCTTCTTCAAGGACACTTAGGATTGTGAAGTGACCAGTGCCCTGCCTGATTGTTCTGAGAACTTAGCCTTACTTCAGTGCATTTGTGGTATTTGAGGCGTGTTTGGTTCCTCTTTCTGTCACTGTTCCATTGCCATCATCCAAACTGTCAACAATTTATAAAGCTCAATTCCGTGTTCAGCAACTCCTGCCATGTATGTCGCAGTTAAAAAACAAAACAAAAACAGAAACCCAAACCCACTGCCGTTGAGTTGATTCTGACTTACAGCAGTCCTATAGAGCAGGGTAAAATAGCTCCATAGAGTTTCCAAGGAGTGCCTGGCGGATTTAAACTGCCAGCCTTTTGGTTAGCAGACATAGCACTTAACCACTACTCCACCAGGCTTTCCCTGTAGCCGTCCTCTTCATCTCATTTTAGACTGGAGCCTCCTCACTGGACTTCTTGCTTCCACTCTTGCCCCTCTTTGATCGGTTCCTCACACAGCAGCCTCAGTGACCCTATTGAAACCCTTCACCTGCTTTCCGTTAGCTGTGCCATGGTCTCCTGTGCCATGGCACATCCCTAGCTGCCTGACTGCACCTCTTAGCCCCACACCAAGCTGGCTGCTCTCAGTCACTGGCCTTGACTCCTCCAATATGCCAGACTTGTTTCTGTGTTTGAGCCTTTGTTCCTGCCGATCCCTTTACTAGTGTGCTCCATCCCCAACATTTCCTTGTCTAGGTCTTCCCTCGTTGAGGTCTCAGTTCACCTTTCCTGATACCCCTCCCCTCCTTCACCTTGCTTTCTTTTATCGCACCCATCATAATCTGTAATTATCTCTTTATCTGTTTACCATGATCTGGCACAGTCTCAGGACAGTAAGGACTTAGCATCTGGCTCTTAATTGTATCTCCAAGGCCTGAAACAGTGTTTGACACCCAGTAATTCTTGAACTGGAACCAGTGAAGTTGATCTTTAATTTGTCTCTTTGAATAATTTGTTTTAATATTTATTAAGCATTAAATTTTACTTAGTATCTAGATAATTTTCTGTTTCAGAAAGAGTTAAAAAAATTTTGGTCAAGTAAGTAAGTTTAGGTCTGGGAGGATACAAACATTGATGAAATACTAGTGTAGGATTTTAAAAATTATTTGCTATATGTTGATCTGTTCTGGTTGATTAAATACTTTCACTCTACGTATTAAATCACTGAACATATATAAAAAAAAATACGTAGTTATTTTTCTTAAAGCCTCACTTAAAAAAAACCAAACCAAACCCTAAA
This sequence comes from Heterohyrax brucei, assembly GCA_028571685.1. NCBI lineage: Eukaryota > Metazoa > Chordata > Mammalia > Hyracoidea > Procaviidae > Heterohyrax > Heterohyrax brucei. Next base: position 23,783,385 of record CM053149.1, on the reverse strand, counting down.
CCCATTGCCATTGAGTTGACTGGCAGTCAGCTTTGCAAGGCTTGTCAAAACAAACACAATTTGATAAAATGGCCTTTACCAGTAGGTGGCACTCTTGATCATGATGACTCGGTGGTAAGCTAAGATTTTAGAAATTTAGAAAGATTTTAAAAATTAACATTTGCTTTCTGCTTTAGTTGAGAAGTAGACCATTCCAACAGCACAATCACTCATTGGTAGATCCTGTTGTAAGGGCACTTTATTTTAGCATTCGTTTTTTAAAACACTGAGCAGACCATTATGTCCATATTTAACTATGTTCTCAGCTGCCCTTGTGCTGGCCCCTGTCACCAAAGACTGATGTAACACAAGGACCTCAGCTGCCCTTGTGCTGGCCCCTGTCACCAGAGACTGATGTAACACAAGGGTGACATGCACCGAGGAACAGAATGCTGCCCAGCACCATCACCGTAATCAGTTGCAGGTTAGACCACGTTATGCACAGTGTTTTCACTGGCTGGTTTTTAGCAGTAGATCGCCAGGCCTTTGTTCGTAGTCTGTGTAAGTGCGGAAACTTACCTGAGACCTCTTCAGCATCCTGGCAACGCCCACGTCTCCCCTGATGGCTAAGTGGTCACCGCACATGTGGTGTATTAGCCTTGAATGGAACCCAGGTCTCCTGCATGGAAAGGGAGAATTCTACCAGTGAGCTGTCGCCGCCACCGTATTTAACTATCCTGTCATTGTTAGCTGCTGTCGAGTCACTTCCATCGCCTGGTGACCCCATGTGTGCAGAGTAGAAATTGTTCTCTAGGATTCTTGAGGCTGCGACTTTTCAGAAACACATTGCCAGGCCTGTCACCAGAGGCACCTCTCTGTGAGTTCCGACTGCCAGCCTCTTGGCTAGTAGTCAAGTGCTTAGCTGTTTGTGCCACTTGGGGACTTTGATTTAACCGTATTGCTGTATGCTGTCAACTTGATTCTGATTCTCAGTGACTGTTCTGGTCATCTGGTACTGCTTTAACAGAGACAAGTTTATTCCTACACGGGCTACAAGTCTGAATTCAGGGTGTCCACTCCAGGGGAAGGCCTTCCTTCTTTGTCAGCTCTGGAGGAAGGTCCTCACAGGGTCCTTGTCTTACATCAGTCTTGGTCAGGGAGCATCTTGGCACAGGAGCCTCGGGTCCTAATGACACACTCTGCTGTCAGTGCTGCTTTCTTAACGGTATGAAGTCCCCGATCCCTCTGCTAGCTTCTTTTCCTTATAGCTCAGGAGACTGCCTCAAGGCACAGTCTTACACCTTGAGTTCAGCCACAGAGGCAGGATGTAGAGGACTGCCAATTAAGTTCATGAGCTCATTCTAGAATAAGTGCTACTTATTACCTCATTGCTGAGTATCACTACAGTCACCTTCAAAGTACTACCCTTTGGAAACTCTGCACCCATGCCAGTGCCTCCTCTACCCTTCAAAGCAATTTCAGGATTCCATTTCTGGTAGTGTACTGGTTAAGTGCTATGTCTGCTAACCAAAAGGTGGGCAGTTCAGATGTGCCAGACACTCCTTGGAAACTTTGTGGGGCAGTTCTACTCTGACTTACAGGGTTGCTGTGAGTCAGAGTTGACTTGCAAGGCAGTGGCTTTTCTGGAATGGCCATCAGAGCTAACTTGCCTTCCTGTTACCCTTGGTGTCCTGGATGTCATTAAAATGTCTTTCTTTCAATATTTCCTTTATCTTTGGGTAAAGAAAAATGTCACTGGGCACCAGATCAGGTGAGTAGGGAGGGTGTTCCAGTACAGTTATTTATTTACTGACTAAAAACTCCTTCACAGATGGCTGTACAATTTGGTTTGCAAACTTGCCACCATGTGCAATGGTCATTCCAGAAAGAGTTCCAAAATTGCTACAAAGGGTAGACTAGAAATGGCCATTCCAGAAGGAGTTCCAGAATTGCTCTGAAGGGTGCACTAGGCACCGGCATGGGTGCACAGCTTCCCAAGGGGAGTAGTTTGAAAATGAGTGTTGTGGTACTGGGATGGGGTCTGTAGCACTTACAGCAGTTAAATTCACAGACTTAATTATCGGACCTTGTATGACATGGAGAAACATCACACAGTATGCAGAATCGTTGCCTAGCCAAACCGCCACACACAATTTTGGGGGAACACAATGCAGTCCATTGACAATGACCCTGTGGTTCAGAGTAGAACTGCCCCGTAGGGTTTTCTAGGCTGTAATTTTCATGGGAGCAGATTGTCAGGTGTTTTCTCCTGCAAAGATACTATTTTGAACCTTTTGGTTAGCCACTGAGTGCTTGCCAGTGTGCCACCAGGGCTCCTTTGTTAACTGTACAGTAATTCAGTTTTATCAGGGAACTTGAACTGATGTTACTCCACTGAAACATAACTATTACTTCAGGCACTGTTGTGATGTTTCGGTGGGATAAATATCCTAACAGCAGAGTTAGAGACAGGCCAAGGGAGGTAAAAAGGGAAACAGGAAGAGAGACCGTAAAACAAAAAAGTGGGGACAGGAGGAGGAGATCATGGGAAGAGGGTGGTTGAGCGCGGGTGTGCTGTGAGGTGATGCCTGATGAGTTTAACCAGCCTTTTTGTAGCTGAGAGGTAACAGCACCTTTTTATCCTTTTCCTGAAATGTTGTTCTCATATGTTGCCTCTGCCGTTGCAGGAACTGGTTGAGAATCTCAGTATATGGAAGGAACTGCCCGTTGCAACTGGTGTCTATCAGAAGGTCCTAGTATAGTTCCAGGACCAAAATACCACGTATGAGTCAGCCAGCCACACACTAAATGCCTCCTGAAACCTCACAGACTTTCGAAGTAAGTTCCGCTGCCTTTCTTTCAGTGTTTAATGTGCAAGTTTTGCTTTAGCAAATTTAAAGGAGTGAAACTACACTTAGTAGTCTTGTGTGAGGTAAAAGAGGCCTTCTTATTTTTTAATTTGCCAGAAAATAAAACATAGCAAGTAGTATATTTATCCACAGTGATGCAGTATTTCACAATGGCAAGAAGAAATAGATCTTCTGAGACTTAAATTACGAGCTGGTGGACTTTTTGATAATGTTTAGCTGCAAGTGAATACGTTACATATGACTTATAGGGTTGCTGTGAGTTGGAATTGACTTGACAGCAGTGGGTTTGGTTTTAGGCTTTTATTACTATGTGATTTACTTACTTTTACTTATTTTCTGTCTCCACCTACTAGAATATAAACACCCAAGAGGGTCTTTGGTTAAGTGCCTGCTGCATAATGGCTCTTAATAAATATTTGTTGATTGAAGCACTAAATTAGTGATTTAACGAATAATATAGTGTATTCATACTTAGCTGTGATTTTTTTCTAACAATAAGTTCATTATAATTAATTTGTATAGTCTCTTTCTTCCAAAGAGCTTGAACAGAAAAAAGTGTTCACATACATTTTCCTTTATTCTCAAGCTAATAAGCAAATAATAAATAATTAAGATAGAAAGGTACAGATATGGCACTACAGCAAGTTAGAAATGGCCATTTTAGACAAATATTTAGCAGTTGACATAGGAAAACAGAATGGTAGGCACCAAAAAGTGTACCATCTGCTTCCCAGTCAGTGCTCTTCCTAGTAGGGCAATGAGTTTAGGGTTTGGAATATTAGAGAACCTTGCTATGTATGTGCGTATTTAACTTTTTATTGAAGTATAACCTGAAAACAGAAGAGTATGTAAGTCCTAAGAGGGAAGTCTGATGAATTATTAGAAAGTAATTGGCACCCAGATAGAGAGGCAACACTGTCTCTGTCCCCTTCCCCCACCAACTTGACTTCTCACATTCTAGATTAATTTGGCCAGTTTGTGAACTTTCCCTCAATGGAATGAAAGAATATGTACTCCTTTGAGTCTGGCTGCTTTCATTCCCTGTGATGTTTATGCTACTCATCTGCAGCATTGTGTCTCTTTCTCGGTCTCCTGGCTGTGTAGCTATGGTGTGAGTATGTCACAGGAGTGTCCTCACTCTGTTACATTCTTTTGAGGCCATTTGGGTAGTTCCCATTTTGGGCTGTTACAGATAGTGTGAGTATTATCCCATTATTTGAGAGTTTATGTTTTTTGTTTTTTTTTAATGTTTTGGAACCTCAGGAGATATATCTGCCCTTGTATTTTATATAACAGAAAATATTAAAGAGTTTATAGTGTTATTTGGGTGAAATACAATTACTAATTAAGACACCTACTCTCTGAGAGTGTAAACTTTGTCATGTGAACTTGGTCAGAGGTTTTTAAAAACTACCATCGAGCATAAATATTGGACAGCACCAGGAAGTCCATTCTTTCACGCTGTGGAGCCAGTGGAATCAGCTTTGAAGAGCAGCAGAAATCTTGTCAGGGTGAAATTGGGCCAATGGTTACCTTGGTGTTAGTTTGGCTCACAGTAGCAGCAACAGAAGTCCAAACTCGTTGTCTTCGTTGTCCTCTGTGAAATATTCTGATATTTCCCTTCTCTTTGGTAAAAATCACTGACCTTTTAGTTTGATGTCTGTCCAGGGAGCGCCATGGCCTGTGCTGCTGTTGTGATTCCTGGGTTGTTGCGAGGCTGCTTCTGTACCATCCACAGTCGGGCGACTTCACTGAGATTGACACTGAGGTCTTGTCGCCACCTTACTCTAACCAGGTAAGTCATCAGCCTTCAGTGTTGCCTGAAGTTGGTTTTGAAAGGGACTCAACCTGTTGATGGTCATGGATGTGTGTCAGCCTCCTGAAGCTGGAAATGGCTTGGCTTAACCGTATATGCAGTCAGGAGATTGTCCAACTTTAGATGTCCACATTTTACCTTGATGGTCGTCTAGGCTCTGTAATGGATTGTATTTTGGGTAGCCATGATGCCACAGGGGAAATTAATTTTATAGTTTTGTGAGGATAATACTTAATAACCTAATAATTTTACTTTCTGTTAAAGCATAATGAAATCCAAAAGGAAAACTGATCACTTGGAGAGAACTGCGGATGTTCTTCGCCGGGAGGTTTGTATCACTGGGCTTTGGCGGGTTTCTCCGTGGTCAGCTTATACACAGGACGGCTGCTTATGGACACGATGCTGGATGCATTTGGTCACTTGGAAGGACAGCTAGGAAAGCTTGGTTATTTTTCTGAACAGGAAGTGTAGCTGATTTGAAAGATAACAGAGAAGTACTCACATTTTTCTTTTTAAACTTGGAGTCACTGGGTCAGCATTGCATTTGTTTTATTTTGCCAGGTCAGCCTTTTTGAAATGTACAGTTGAGTGGCCCCAGTTACTTGAATCGTGTAGTTGTCACCGTTGCCGGTGTTCAGTGGCGTAAATTGTGATGGAGCGCGGTAGCAACAAGAGAGGCATTCTCGCAGAACGATGCTTAGGATTATATTATGGGTAGAAATTTTCGTTTTGGACCCCGTATGTCAGTCTTTGTTCTCACCTCATCTTCATGAAGGGAGAACACCCTGCCATCTGAGATAGGAGGGTGAGTGGGCTCGTCACCCTTCTGTATACAGATTGTTCCCACTGTATCAGACTACTGGAAGCAAATATGCCACCTGAAGAGGTGTCAAAGACTGGGAAGTAAAGGAGTGTTATCCTTTTTTTTTTCCTTAAAAAAAAGGGAAACATAAATTGAATATTTGATTTTTGCTTTTTTTGAGTGTTCCTCATGTATTGAGATATAGTTAGCGTAGTGTTGGAAGTGTATCTCAATTAACGATTATAAAAGCTTTTATAAAAGATGGGTTATACATATCTGTAAGCACTGTCAGCCTTTGTATTTTGGCGGTGCTTGTATTTTTAGCCTCACTAGAAGGATACACTTGCGTGTGAAGGCAGATTGTTTTAGGTCCCACTGTTCAAGCTAATTCTACTTTCAGAAAATGGCTGTGGGGCTGAGAGTGGTGTGTTTGTTGATTCAGCTTTAAGTCAGTTTTTTTTTTTGAGAAGTCTGTGTAAAATTAGTTTAGCACAGTAGATTTATGGGAGTGTGGGAAAATAAACTTTTCCCATTGATAATAAAACTGAAAATAGGATTTTTAGTTTGTTTTTTCAACATACAAAAATGCTGATTCTATAAATATGAGACTTGTTAGGATTTCTTTTTAAAAAGTAAAAACTTTGCCAGTTGATAAGAAAAAGTGGTTTATTTTAGCAGACTAGGCTGACACTGTTTCCTGTTTTGAGGCATACTTAGAGCAGGGATGGCAGAGTTTCTGTAAAGTGCCAGATAGTAAATATTTGAGGCTCTGCGGGCCATGTGGTCTTCGTTGTAACTACCAGATTCTGCCTTTGTAGTGTGAAGAAAGCAGCTGCAGACAGTGCGTAAACAAATCAGTGTGGCTGTCTTCCAATAAAAGTTTATTTCCCACAACACCCAGATTTGGCATGTGGGTTATAGTTTGCTGGTCCCTGAATCAGAGTAGTCAGTGCAGAATTTTACAGGACAAAATTATTGGGACTTATGTGGGCTTATTTTGAACCCAGTTTAATTGCTGTAAAGGAAGTTAACATCAGTTTGAATTGTTGAGAATTTTAGTGCCCAGAAGTCAGGAAATTACAGAGTTAGAATTCCAGTCACTATGCTACATTGGAGGAAGAAATTTCTTGTTGAAATGCTTTTTCTTCTGTTTCTGATTTCACCCTTTTCCCAAACTGAATGAGAGTAAGGAGGAGATAGAACTGGAGAAAGCTAGGTGGTGCGTGGGCTGCCTCTTCAGTGGCAGCAGGTCCCCTAGGGGCTCACCCCAACTCCTGCAGGGGTCCCCTTGTAACCACAGAGCAGGGCACTGGCCCTGAACAGTCCAAGTGAGCAGCACCTCAGATTTGCCTAAACCAAACCAAACCTGTTGCCACAGGGCTGCTTCTGACTCACAGGGCCTCTCTAGGTCAGAGTACAAGTGCCCAGGAGAGTTTTCAAGGAGCACCTAGTGGATTCAGACTGCTGGCCTTTTGGTTAGCAGCCGTCGCCCTTGAGTGTTAGGCCACCATTGTTTCCGTGGTCTGGCCTGCTTGCCTTTAGTTTGTGTAGCAACTATCCTTTTTTTAAAAAAATAATTTATTTTGTCTTTGTTGTTGTTGAAAATATATGCGTTAGAACATACACCAGTTTTACAGTTTGTGCATGTACAAGGCGATAACAGTCATAACCACCTTCAAACGGTGGGACTGTTCTCACCCTGCCTTCCAAGCTGTTCCTTCCCGATGAATGTAAGCTCTCTGGCCCTAAATTTCCTGTCTAATCCTTTGAGGTGCTGTTGTTAATTTGATCCCATAGAGGGAGGTTTTAGAAGAGCTCAGTGCTCAAGGCAGGCATCCTTTACTAGTTAAGCTAAACGATTGTTTGATTTTAAAAGACCTCAGGGGAGATTTTTGGTAATGAGGTTTACAGGTTGTCTCAGGACAAGTTTCAGGGGTTGATCCAGCGTCTATGACTGTAGAAAATCTGGATTCCATGAGAATTTGAAACTGTTTTGTAGCAAGTGTACTTCATAGAACCTCACGTCTCCTTCAGTCTCGAGTTCAAGTCTGTGGGGTAGCCTAAAAGCAGAATGCCGTCTGCTTTTCACAGAACAGGACACAGCCCAGAAGATGCCTCTCGGCTTCTGCTGGAACCAGAGGGAAGTGCCAGCCCAGTATCTGATCCCTAGACCAGAGGAGCCCTCCATTCTCTGGGAGTGGGAGAGAGCAGCATGTTCGCCCAGCCACAGATGTCCGTTCACTGCTGGACATTGTGTTTCCTCGGAAGATCATGCTGAGTGAGCATTTTGTGATGTGAAAGCTTTTTCCTTAGGGTTATAAGTGTGGCCAGTCTGAGGTCATCCTGATGCAGGAAACTGACCTCTGCGGTTAAGGGACATTCAACTGTGTTCAGGTTTCCTTTTTTTTATTTTTTCCTTATGGACCAAAGAATAAGCAGTCTGGGCAGCCTTGGAAATGTCAGGCAGATAAGGGTAGATATATTGCAATGCAGAAAGGATTGTTCAGGCAAGACTAATATTTTATTGAAGACATCACCCCATGCATTGCCCTCTGTAGAGGTTTAACCCACTGAGCAAGATGTAGCCTATTCATCATTCATTTGAGAAGGTTTGGTAATGGAAGAATTTTTTAAATTACTAATTCTTATGCATTCATTTATTTCTTTGGAAATATACCAGGCACTGGGCTAGGTCCTGAGATTTACCGTGGAAAATGGTTGATGAAGTCTCTGTCCTCAGATTCTGGTGGGACTCTGATCACAAGAAACTGATTTTATGCTCGTAATTTGTTTTGGAAAAATGAGTAATTCTTTTTCAGTTGGACTAGTGTGCTGCTTTTTGAAGCCTGTGCCTTGTCTTACAAAGGCCTTTCTGTTCCCAAAGCACTGGTAGTTGATTCTCACCACCCCCTAGGGTGGGGGCTGTAAGGATCCTTATTTTCATTTCAAAGATGAGGAAATTCAGACTGAGAAAGATTCAGATAGATTCTGATTTGCTATCCAGTGGATTTCGACTTACAAGGAGTCTGTAGGACAGAAGAAAACTGCCCCCTGGAGTTTCCAAGGAGTGCCCGGTGGATTTGAACTGCCGACCTTCTAGTTGGCAGCCACTTAACCACTACACCCGGACCATTTCTTTGCCAAGGATAGCTTTGGTTTTTGCCTGTTTTCTGTGTATAATTTTCAGTATCACCCCTGTTAACTCTAAAAGTTGCCGTGTTTTGGATGATAAATTGTATTGGCAGACTAAGTTTAAAGAGCTTGTTCAAGTAAATGGAGAACTCAGCCCTTGAACTCACATCTTTGCTTTTCAGATTTTGTGTTCACTACCACAGCAAAAAGCTGGCACACTTGATTAGACAGACAAGGTTTGACTGAGTAACAGAATGGAAACTGCTAGTGAAAAGGTTCGTAGCTTGCATCCACTGGCCACTCTTGAAATTTGCTCAGTGAAGTCTCCGAGGTGAAGAAGGCCCCTTAGGTGGTCACAACTTAGCAGCTTTGTAGTCTTGTATCCAGTACAGTGCTGACGGTCCATAGGCACTCAGGGCATACTTCAGAAATGTTCATTTCATTTTGTGGTTGACTGTGTGTGCTGTACCAATCTTTGTAGAGCAGGAATGATGAGAATATTCCTCTTGAGTTGAGATGATGTAAGTGCGTGCTCTAGTTCTGTACTAAGGTGAACTGAAAAATGAGGTTGCCATGTTACTGTTTCTTAACTATACCCAGAACTTAAAATGTTAGTGGCTAAAATAGAATGTCAGTCTTTTTTACTGACACACTTTTGTTTGACAGATTAAGCAGTCTAGGAGTCAAGATTCTGTTCCATTTTCCCCTTGGGAACCCAGTGAAATGAAACAAATTGTATCTTAACTTCAGCTGACTTGTAGGGAGTGCCCGGTATGTGCTCAGCCGGTATGTGCTCAGCGGTGCTGTAGGTGCTGGGGTCCCGAGGTGCGGTTCCTGTTGTAGGTGGAGCTTCATTCTGCATGAGACAGGTGTGGCTGGGGCTGCACTGGTACATCAGTGTGTGACAGTTGAATTGAGGCTCAAGCAAGAAAAAGAGGCAGCCGTATGCACAACATTCCTGGCAAGATCAAAGGCTTTGAGGCAGCAATGAGCTTAGCATGTGCAGGGGAGAGTGAAGGGGTGACAGCTAGGTGGGGCCAGACTGTGCAAGTGGGTAGCTTGGCTAAGAAGTGGGGATTTTATTGTAAGCGTGGTTGTGTTAGTCATCTTGTGCTCCTGTAACACAAATACTACAAGGGGGAGGCTTCAACAGAGAGAAATTATTTCCTCCCACACTAGTAGGCCACAAGTCTAAAGTCAGGGCATCAGTTCCAGGGGAAGCCCTTCTCCTCTCAGTCTGTTTTGAAGGCAGATCCTTGTCAATCTGCCCTGGTTAAGGCACTTCTCAGCACAGGAACCCCAGGTCCAAAGGACCTGCTGTGATTCCGGTGCTGCTTTATTGGTGATATGAGGTCCCCTGGTCTCTGGTCAGTTCTTGCTTTTATATCTGGAAAGCCATGGGCTCAAAATACAGTCTTATAACTTAAGTCCCGCTGTATTAACATAACTGTCTTTGATCTGGAAACCCTGGTGGCATAGTAGTTAAGTGCTGTATCTCCTAACCAAAAGGCTGGCATTTCAAATCCACCAGGTGTTCCTTGCAAACTCTATGGGACGTTCTACTCTGTCCTACATGGTTGCTATGAATTAGAATTGACTCAATGACAGTAGGTGGTTTTTTTAACTGCTAATTCTGTCTCCTCAACATCATAGAGATAGGATTTGCAACACACAGAAAAATCACATTAGGTGACAAAAGAGTGAACAATCACATAGTACTGGGAATCACGACCTAGCCGAACTGATAGACATATTTTGGGGGAACACATGTCAATTCATGACAGTGGTGGAAAGTTTTAAGCAGGGAAATGGCATGTAAGTTACATTATGTGTGAATTTTACATTAGCTTGGAAGCGAATGGCATTTTGTGCATTGGCACCAGATTGGTGGCTGTTGACATAGTCCCAGGTGGAGGCTTAATATCTAGGCCGGAGTTAGGACTGATGGAATTCACTGATGGTGGGTTCTGAAGTTGGGATTGGAATATCCAGGTAACTCATCATGGTGGCATGTGTTTGCTAAGGTGGAAGAGGCCAGGTTTGGAAGACAGAAAATAAAAAGCTTGATTTTTTGAATACTCTGGGATGGGGAGAGTGGGTAGGGTTACAGTTTAAACAAGATTGGCCATGAATTGGTAACTGTTGAGTCTGGGTTCTGGGTACGTGGGGATTCATTATGCTGTTTTCACTGCTTTTGTATATACTAAAATTTTCCTTAATAGAGAAGAACAGTTGGTGAGAAAAAAGAAGTTCTGTGCTGGAGTATGAAGTTTGAAATGCTTACAAGTTGAAACAAATTCTCATGGGCAGTTGAACATAAGAATGTGGAATTTAGTGCTAGAAATAAAGATTTTAAGCCATGTGGTGCAGTGGTTAAAGAGGTTTGCTGCTAACCAGAAGGTTGACAGTTCAAGTCTACCATCTGCTCCTTGGAAACCCTATAGGGCATTTCTACTCTGTCCTATAGGGTCGGCTATGTGTTGAAACTGACTTGAGAGCAGTGGGCTTTTATTTTATGGGTCTTGAAGGGTTGTTTTGAGGATTGATTGAATTAGTATGTGCAAAGTGCCTGGAACATGGTCAGCATTAGGTAGCCATTTGCTGTTGCTATTTGCGGTAGGAAACCCTTGAGGTCGCTTGTGCTCTGGTGGAGGGAAAGAGGAAGGGATGCAGCAGAGAGGACCCTTACTGGAATGCAGGCTGAGAGGAGACCCAGTCCAGGTGGATGGGTCGGCCTTGGTAAGTTCATTGAGGCTGGGATGTAGTTCACACATGCCAGTGCTGATGACATGGGCCACTTAAGAGGTACACTTGTATAGGTGGCAGAATTCTGTGGTCTTTCCTTGTCATTAGATTACTTCATAAAACCAGTTTTTTTTTTCTTTGCCTGATTCCTGCTCTTCAGATTGGTATTTGCCACAATTTACGTGTCTTTGGGCCTTGATGTCCTTACATGTAAAATGATACCTTCCTGATGGTGACAAGAGTTTCTTTTAGCTCTGAAATTCTCTGTGTCAACTAATATTTGTTTCAGGTCACCTCTAATCCTGGCTTTGCCCAAACTTTTAAGCTAGAGAACTGAATGAGAGTGAGTACAGGAAGCCAGCCAGGTTTCCCAAAGATTGTATCCTGTACAAAGACTTTTGCATCCATGTTACCATCAAAATATCCTGCATAAAACCAGCTTTTTAAATCAGTGTGATGGAATTTCCTTTTAGATGCTGATTCTGTCAAAGCATTAAAAATGTGCACTAATAAAAGTTGGCAATTGCATTGTTATTTTATTGAACAGTAGAAGGATCTGAATGTTATTTTATGGAAAGCTTCATTTCCTGCCATGTGTTTTAACTTAAAACATGGCTAGCTGAGGTTTCAGTTGTAAAATCTTTTGATCCACTAAATATGAGCGTTAGGTACAAATGTTAAAACATAGAGTTTCTCTCATTATATTGTGCTTATTTGATAAAAGCAAAGAAACATTGGCATATAACAAAGGCCAGGATACATGTCCTAATTATTTGAAACCAACTTCAGAATAAAATAAATGTGTTGCCTTAAAAAATGCTTGGTTAATGTTTTTAATTCACAGTGCTAGAAATCTTTATGTAGAATGCAGTATTTATATCAGTTAAGTAATAGTAAGTGGTAAGAAGGTGGCATGTTTTTAAAATTACTCAGGGTAACTTTATGTTGCTGTTCGTGGCAATTTTCTCCAGGTTATGAGGACTAACAGCAGCAAGTATAATAATGTTTGTATTAATAACAGAAGGCATAAAGCATGCTGGAAATTTTTTCTTTTTTTGTTGCCACCTCTGTCCAAATGCAAATACGACTTTCTTTTTTGGTGATTGAGTGAAAGTACAGAATCCAAATGAAATTTGCATAGCCAGCTATCTGCAGCTCCTTCTGCTCTCCTTGCCCAGTGACAGCACACTCCTCCTTTCCATTCTGTATGTGTCATATCCTCTTAACAATTGACTTTCTTAATAGAAAGTATATTTTCTTTGCTTCTTTACTGAATTTTATGTTTGGACCTGGCTAACAATGAGTCATTTCTTTCCACACAGTCTAGCATTTTAATTCTGAAATTCTGTTCCCCCCGGCAGTGATTAGTAATTATTAATGTTGGTTTCCCTGCTACCAGCTAACTCTCCTGGATGTGTTTAAGGCTTGTACATAATCCAGTTTTGTTTATAAGTCTGACATATGCTATTGAAACTGTTACAAATGAGATGAAGTAGCTCTTTTGTATGTTTTCAAATGATTATACTGAAAGAAAACAGTGTTTGTAAAGTAGAATTTCCTTTTTGTAAACATGAGAAAATGAGAGTAATACCATAGTAGACAGTCCTGATGATTCTCATTACTTGCCTTTGTAATTAGGTATTTAAAATAGAGTAAGTGGCAGTAGGGGAAGGTAACCTGTCTTGCTGAGGAGATCTCTGCTTCTCTTAACCTCTTCCACATTTTTGGACATTAATCTATGTTTTCTTTAGTGTTGTTTTTTTTAAGCCCTCTTCTCTTTCAGAAAATTCTGGTGGTATAATGATTAAGGGTCATAGCTGCCAACCAAGATATTGGCAATTCATATCCACCAGGTACTCCTTGGAAACTGCATGGGCCAATTCTATGGGTCAGAATCAACTTGAAGGCAATGGGTGTTTTCTTTTTAAACAACAAAAGGCTCTTGAACTTCTATTAATCTTTGTTTTGGAAACCAGTTTTTGGTGTCTTTAAGTTAGAGTTTTCATTCACTCTGCAGATATCTACTGAGCCTTTGTATGTTGGGCCTTGTTCTTCATATAGGGGCTGGTATAGATACAGATTCCTCCAGATGCCTGACCTCAAGAGGCTTATTGTCTCTGTGTTGGGAAAGACTTGTTCTGAGTATTTGTAATTCACACTAACATGTGATAAATGTAATAACAGAGGCAGAAACATTAGTTAGAGGTAAGAGGAGGGATAAAAGGGGGAGATCTCAGGAAGCAGATAGTACTTGAGCGAGGCCTAGAAAGGTGGGTGGAAGGTTGATGGACAGAGCAGAGGGTGCAGTTTGTGTGCAGAATGATCTATGCAGAGTTTTGGGAGGTGGGCAAGGATCAGGTACCTTCAAGCACTAGCAGATTGTCCAGTTGGCTTGGAAGCCACTAGCACAGGGGTTTAGTAGGAGCTCACATTGAATTGCCAAAGCCTTTCAGTGTTTTATTCTCACTGAGTAGTAGCTAGCCCTAGTAGGTGTTTGAGTGGGGAAGTAACTCAGGGAGGCTGGGACATAGGAATATTCATCTGTTGACTCCTTGGAGAGCAACAAGAAGGCTGAGACGGTAGTCCAAGTGAGAAGAAAGCAGCCGTCACTAAGACAGTGGGATGGGCGAAGAAAGGAAGAGGCAGGAACTGATTCCTGGGACTTGGCTGTGTTAGGGAAAAATGCCTAGAAGAAGTCAAAGACTGTGTGTGTGTGTGTGTGTGTGTGTGTGTGTGTGTGTGTGTGTGTGTGTTAACTAACAGTGGATTGGACTCTTCTGAGCCTTGCGTAGATCCGTAGTTGAGGTCCTGGTGATGAAAAGAGGCTGTTCTACTTTGTGGAGCTCTGTGAGGGTGGGGAGCCCTGTCAGTCCCTGCATCCGCAGTGACGGGGAAGAAGCGAATCCTGTGGGTTTATCTGGAGAATGTACTCATGAGGATCAAAGACTGTAGCCTTCAATACTGAGTATATCTGAATGCGAAGAAAGCAGAAATCCTCACAACATCATGATAAATGGGGAAGAAATTGATGTTGCCTACAGTTTCATTCTACTTGGGTCAGTAATTGATGTCCATGGAAAGAGAAATTAGGTCATAAGGTGACGTACTGTTTTGGGCAGGTCTACTGCAAAAGATGTCTCTCATGTTTTAAAAAGCAAAGATGCACTTTGGTGACTAAGGTATGTCGGACCCGGGCTGTGGGCTTTTAGTTACCTAGTTGAAAGTTGGATAAGGAAAAAGGAAGACAGAGGGAATTAATGTGTTAGAACAGTGGTGTTGGTGAAGAATATTGAAGATACCAGGGACTGCCAAAACAACGGACAAGTATGTCTCAGAAGAAATGCAACCAGAATGTTCCTTAGAAGCAAATGTGGAGAAGTTTCGATGTGTCATCGGGAAAGAGAAATGGCTATAAAAGGACATCCTGTTTGACTAAGAGGAGAGCCAACAAAAACAAGGGAAGCCCTCGATGACACAGATTGACACAATCACTGCAGTAGTGGGCTCCACCATCCCAACACTCAGGCAGGTGCTGCAGGACCGGGCAGTGTTTTGTTCCGTTTTGCAGAAGGTTGCCATGACAGAACAACTGACAAAACAGTCACCAGGAGGAGATTAAGGGCCTGCCGACCCAGGTTTGAATCCTGACTGAGCCATTCCTACCGGGGACTCTGGAGGACGTTATTGAACTTTTTGGTTTCTTCATCTGCAAAATGAAGGGTAATAATACTGTTTCCTGGGCTGTGATAGGATTATTCCTATCAGCTGGATGAATTAATGCACATAAAATGTTTATCACAGCACCCAGTAGATGTCTGCAGTAAAAGCTGCTCTGACTTCATCTGCTGTTATTCACAGGGGAGAGGAGATGTGAGCCTTGATTGGGAGAAGAGTGGTGTGGAGTTGTCAGCATGGGGGATAATAGCCTAGCCTTGGGGTACTTGAGGTCCTCAGCCAAGTGGTAGAGAGGCTTGGAAGGCCAGCGGGGAGGGAGGCAGTCTCAAGATGGCTCTCATTAAGGACGTGAGAGGAGGAAGCTGGTGACAGGAGAGGAGAAGAGGGGCCAGGTTGGAGAGGCAGGAAAAGACCGTCTGATCAGTGCTAGCTGTCTCGGAAAAGGAGAATGCTTCTGGGTAGACTGAAAGTAGAAAGTGTCAAAGTAACTGAGACGGGACATTGAATGTGTTCAGGAAGACATGGCGTGACCTTACAAGAAGTTACAGTAGAGCAAAATCTGTGCTACTTGCCCTTACAGAGAGCATCAAAGAAGAAGGGAAGGTTCTGTAGGATAAGGAAGCTGATCACTTCAACTGAAGGAAAAGCAATGTTTTTGAAATATCTTTTAAAAACAGTATAGCTCTGAAGTTTGCAGCAGCAAGATAATTGATAGGATGTACACATAGCGCAAGACCACCATGCTGCCTGGCTCCATACTGTCACCCAGCAAACAGTGCCTGGCACAGCAGCAGCCCTGGTGCAGTGGCGCAGATAGTAGTAAGTGAATAAAGTGTGACATGTCATAGATGCTAATTAGCTGTGATTAATGAGGTCAAATCAGTTATAAGTAACACTGATTATGGGCCAACAGCACTGTGTTTTGCATGTGTTATCTCAGTCTTCCCAGCCTCTGGAGTGTAGGTGTTAGTCTCACTGTATGGCTGAAGGAGGCTGGGTAACTTGCCCACAGTCACACCGCCAGCTGGTGAGTGACGGAGCCCAGATTAAACACAATTTGGGTACAGGGCATGCAAACAGTCATACTATGTTTGTTTTGTTCTTGAATTACATTAGGACAAGCAAGTATTTTGACATCATGCCTGATGAAATGAGGTACTAGAAAGAGGACCATGAACCTAAAAGAAATGGCTGGTGGGAGCTGACGGAGCAGCGTTTCAGAGAGGGTGGGCAGGACTAGGATCAAGAGTGCCAGTGAGAGTCAGTACGGAAAAATGACCCCACGAGGCATAGAGGGTTGGCAGAAATACAGAGAAGGAAACAGACGTGGGATTTTTGCAGGAGACAGAGAGGCAGAAAATTTTAGGAAATACTTTGAGTGACGAAGACTGCCATCTGTGATGAGGATTTTCCAGTGCATTAAAAAAAAAAAAAATGTCTTTCACTGATAGTTTGATTTGACCTTGTCCTGTTGGAGAAAAGGACCTGAATGAGCTATAGCAGTAGAGTGAAAGTTACTTACCTTGACAGATTCCCAGCACACTGTTTGGTGGAGCCCGGCAAGGTAGTGCAGAGGAGTGGCTGTGTTGGGTCAGCTGCTGCTGCTTTGAATTGCTGCCAGGAGGGATTAGGAGGTTGGAGGAAGACTTGTGTTGTCTTCGTGGCCTGTTGTAGAAGATGTCCAAGACCTGGGAAAGGGAGAGACCTAGAGGTGTAAGAGAGTGAAGAAAGTAAAGACACTTGGAGAGGTGCCGAGGAACGGATGACGCTTGAGGAGAAGTCTGTGTCAGAACTCTCCAGGACTTTCCAGAAACCAGAAAGGTCATTGAGAACAGTGCTCTCTAACTACCTGTAGAGAACGGCTCTTGTTACTGTTTTAATGTCGTGAACTGTGATAATTTTGTCAAATACAACAAAGAATGGATTATTGGAGAAAATAAGTCATAAAAGCAAGACAAACGTGAACTCGGTTTGCTTTATAATTATTAATTTCACAGGTACACAGTGACTCTGGAAATTGCTCAAAGTGCCTTGCTTTTGAACTTTTTGAACTTTAGCCTCGTTGTGGACTTGTCACAGACTTGGAACAGACGGCAGACCTCACTCTGAAGGACTGGTGGAGAATTTAGATACCAGGAAAAGTTGGTTTATAGGGCTGCACTTTCCTTGAGCCCTTCCCCAAGTGCCCAGCCCAGAGCATGGCACAAAGTAGACACTGAACAAATACACACTTTTTACAGTCCCTTTAAGAGATAATTTTTTCCTTTGCAGAATAAAAAGTCAGCAGTTCTAATGCACCAGGTGTCCCTTGAAAACTCTTATGAGGCAGTTCTCTGTCCTATACGGTCTCTGTGAGTTGGAATCGACTTAATAGCAATGGGTTTGGTTTTTTCAAGCGTGATAGCAAGTCTCTTAAAAGTAAGGAAATTAGAAATGTGTGCACCTGGTGGTAAGCAGCATTGTAAAGCAAAATGTGTTTGCCTCATTTTGCAGTTTTTTGTTTTCCGACTTTAGGTCGTGTCAACCGCCAGGGTGTGTGGAACTGCCAATGAGTCGCCCTCAGTGAAGAGGCTCCGCCTGCTCGTTGCCGACAAAGATTTTTCCTTTAAAGCGGGCCAGTGGTGAGTGGCTTCTTTATTTTTCCTAAGTATGTGTGATAGAGAAAATGCCATCAGACATGAACCAAAAATCCACTGCTGTCAAGTCTATTCCAACTCATAGTGACCCTCAAGGTCAGAGTAGAACTGCCCTACAGAGTTTACAAGGAGCACCTGGCAGATTTGAACTTCAGACCTTTTGGTTAGCAGACATAGCATTTAACTGGTGCGCCACTAGGGTTTCCATCTTTGGATAGGAGGAATTATTTTTTTCTTTTGGAGAGGACTTCTGTGGCTGGCTGTTGCACCAGCCCCCTTCTGTTCCCAGTGAGGGGAGTACAGTTCCTCCTCTGGCTTCTGAGCCTACCTTGAGTTTGAGCCTGTGGTCTTCTCAGTTAGATAAGAGAACTGCTGCCTTGAGTTTTTCAGATTCAAACAAAGCAACGTGCTCTGGCAATTCAAACTGGCAGGTCTGATAACAGTTACAGTCTGCAGGATAGTTGCTAATCAAATGTATGGCAGTATTCTGATCTGCTTAACAGTTACATGTTGCTAGAGATTCATGTTTTTTTTTTTTTAAATTAGCCTTCTTTATTTTAAACAGAGCAAACAAAGCTGTCTGCAAAGAGGAGTGACCAGTTGTGTCCATACCCAGCTGATGTTGCTCTCCACTGAATTCCCATTTCATGTACTTTAATCTCTAACTTCACTGCATTCCCATACCTTTTTTAAGCTAAGTTTAAATATTTTCTCAATTTATTATTGGGAAGCCCCAGCCAGGCCCAGCCCAGCCCAGCCCAGCCCACCCCCCAATGAACTTTGTCAGTCTGTCCTGTCTGTGAGGACTAATCAGTATGCTGGCAGAAGGACAGCCCAGCTGTCCCTCTGTTCTCCAAAGGGTTGCACCAAGCTGCAATTCAAGTTGAATTGTAAATAAAGCAACTTGTGTTTCCTTAGGAAAGGTGTGTTTGGGTGTGTATGTCCGTTATGTAAATAAAGCATTCATTTCTAGATGAATTTCTGGCATGTCAGTCTCAATGGTGTTTCTTAGGAGTCACTTGCCTAATTGTGGCAGGCCATCTGGAAATGTGGTTTTGTTAGAAAGAGGATGTGTGATAATAGCAGGAGTTAGCAGTCTTGTGTTAATAGTTTGCCTTTGAATTTAGAACTAGAAGATAAGCTGCTGATTGTAATAAATTGTGTTTGTGGAGCAATTTACTGCAGTCTTTGCACATGTTTGGTGATACCTATTAAATACATGTTGGCTAGAGGTATGTTAGGGAGTTGGCAATATATTTACTCTTCAGAAATGTTTCGCAGTTATTACACTTGAAAATGGAAAGTTTAATTGGAATGATCTATTCTCCATTTTTCCCTTCTGTGGTAGTGTTTGTGTCCTACACACAGCATTGCCTTCGTGGCTTCAGCTCGCAGTTGTGCCAAGACTCCGATCCATTGTCCTGATTAGAAGAAGCGTGTGCATTGCTTATGGCACTGTTCTTATGTTGTGTCTTTAATTGTCTGATAGAAAAATGCCATTATATAGAGGTAGAGTCGCATCGTGGTTCTGTAGGTAAAATGAAACAGGGTTGGCGTTAGGATTCTTCTAACAGTAAGTGAATTTGGTCACTTCATTGATGTCAGGCCTGGTTTTAGTGGGAGCCTAACAGACTCCTGCTTCAGAGGGGTGCACATCAGGCAGTGACCCTCAGTGGTTCACCTGAACCCGTACCTGCAGGGTGTCGGTCAGCACTCGTTCCTGGCACCTTGGCCCCTCCCCGTGGCGTATTGCGTGGGGCTGTGAGTTCCTTTGGATGTTTGACCATGTGACTATAGAATTTTCTGACTTTTGTTTAGGTTGGTGGTGTTACTCTTTCAGTGCTGTGGGCTAGGATGGCTTGAATTCTAGGCTCTCATATCATCAGCTGGTTGGTGACCTTGTGTGACACTGGGAAAGAGAGGCAAGTCTCTGCTGCTCAGTGTGTGCAGTTAGGTAGGTTTGCATGGGGCACTGCTAGGGACAACGGGAGAAGGATTGCTGTTGGGCTTGGCTGTGAGGTGAGAGGTTGAACCAGGATCCCACATCTCTGAATTCTCGATGAGTGGCCCCCTCTGACACCTGCAGAACTTGGAGGGTGAAGCTCCAGGTCCAACTCCAAATAAATAAATGAATGTTCTCTGTAACTGGCTAGAGCTGTGGCCACAGAGCCCGTGTAGATGCTTTTGACTTAGACCACATGGGCCCTGTGTTCTTCATGGACCTGCAGAGGAAACCGTCCCCTGTCCTAGAGATCTTATTCCAAGAATTCAATGCAGAAAAAAGGCCCCAAAAGGAAATCCCTTCAGAAACAGTCCTCACATGAGTGAGGCTGACCCCCTTGGGCTCCTCTCTGTGGTCAGTCTGCACCTACCCCCTGGTCCCTGGGCGTCCCGCTCTGGACCACACCAGAATGGCTCTTCTCTTGGGGTAGGAAGACTGGCAGCCCTTCAGGCCTGGAGGGTTTCCCCCGTGGTCTTCGCCAGGGTGTCACCTCCCCGGCTTTTCACATTTGACGTTCGTTGTGGAGCCCACCTGCCTGCCTCCTGTGACAGCCAGAGCTGCTTTGGGGCAGTCCATGCTGAGACCCTGTGTGACCCAACACCCTGCAGGTAGACTGCTCGGGCTTGGGGTGCTGTTCTGCCTCCCAGCTCTCGAATGTGGGCAGTTTCCTTATTTCTCTTGGCACCAGTTTTCATATCTTTAATGTGAGAAGAGTAATACCGCTATGTCTTGAGATGTGTCAAGTTCTGGCACAGGGCCTAATGTTGACCTTTGTTTTTGTTTTTCGGCATTGTTAGTATTTACTCAGTTAGCTTAGCTGTGCTGGTGAGGCCTGTGGACAGATAGATTCCTGTTTGTCATTCCTTGGCCAGTTGCCTGCAAGGTAAGCTGTTGGTTTAAAGAGAGGCAGGCTGTGGAGGAGGAGATGAGCACACTATCTACCAGGGCTCCACGGATGCTGGAGTTGGTCCTGTGTCCACTCTGGTATGTGTACCATGTGCCACCTAAGGGCAAGCAGGGCCAATGTATATTTGCAGAGAAAAGGAATTCTTGATTCTTATCCTTAGTTTTAAGGACTATATACAAGATACCATAAACTTTTTTGTTGGAAAGTGGCTCTGGGACTTACTGGGTTTGTACTTCTGAGAGGGAGGAGGAGGACACCAAGAAGAAGCTGGCTAGAGGAACAAGATTAGAGAAAAAAGACTCTACCAATACCCCCAGTTGGGCAGTGTATGGTTGAGCAGTATATGGCCTACTGGGCTATTTTTTGCTTTTTAACACTGCACAGAGATCTTTTATAGTGGATTTAACCAATGCAGTAGAAAGTTTGATTTCTTCACTGCTGCTTCCTGGATGTTGATTGTGGATCCAAGTAAAATGAAATCCTGATAACATCCATCTTCTCTCCATTTGTCATGATGTTGCTGCTTGGTCCAGCTGTGAAGAGGTTTGTCCTCCTTATACTGAGGTGTAACCCAGATTGAAGGCTGTGGTCTTTGGTTGTCAGCAATGAGTGCTTCAGGTCTTCACTTTCAGCAAGCAGGATTGTGTGGTCAGCGTAACACAGGTTGTTAGTAAGTCTTCCTTTAATCCTAATGCCCTGTTCTTCTTTACATAGTCAAGCTTCTCAGATTATTTGATCAACTGAAAGATTGAATAAGTATGTGTGGTAGAAGGACACAGCCCTGACGTGCATCTTGCCAGACTTTAAACTATGTGGTATTTCCTTGTTCTGTTTTTACACCTGCCTCTTGGTCTATGTACAGCTTCCTCACGTGCACAATTAAGTGTTCTGAAATTCTGAATCTTCTTAGTGGTGTATATAATTTGTTGTGATCCATACAGTTAAATGCCTTTGCATAGTCAATAAAACACAGGTAAACATCTCTCTGGTACTCTATGCTTTCAGCCAGGGTCTGGCTGACATCAGCAAAATGATATACCTGGTTTCACATCAGTTCCCTATTGATGTACTGCTGCGGGCATTTTTGAATGGTCTTCAGCAAAATTTTGCTTGTGTATTATATAGATGATACTGTTCAAAGATCTCTTCATTCTCTTGATTCACTTTTCTTTGGACTAGGCATAAAGATGAATCTCTTCTAGTCAGTTGGCCAGGTGGCTGCCTTCTAGATGTCTTGGCATAGATGAGTAAGCACTTCCAGCGCTGTGTCTGTTTGTTGAAACATCTCAGTTGGTATTCCCTCAGTTCCCAGAGCCTTTTTTTCCATCAGTGCCTGCAGTGCAGTGTGCACTTGTCTCTTCATTACTGTCTCTTCCTGATCATGTGCTGCCTCCTGACTTGGCTGTACGTCAGCCAGTTCTTTTTGTTATAGTGACTCTGTTTCTTCCATCTTCTTTCAATGCTTCCTATGTCATTGACAGTTTTCCGTATAGAGTCCTTCACTATTGCAACTCAAGGTTTGACTGTTTCTTTAGTTCTTTCAGCTTGAAAAATATCAAGCATTTTCTTCCGTTGTGGGTGCGTGTATGTGTGTCATTACTTTGCCTTCCCGAGCTGCGCTTTGACATCTTCTCTTCAGATCTTTTACTCCGTCATTTCTTCCATTTGCTTTAGCTACTCAACATTTCAGAGTCTCTTTGGACATCCGTTGTGGTCCTTCTTCCTTGTCTTAACGACCTCATGCATTCTTCGTATATGATGTCCTTGATGTCATACCACAACTCATCTGGCCTTCTGTCATTCGTGTTCATTGTGTCAACTGTGTTCTTGACATGGTTTCTAAGGTGTGACATGGTTTCAGGTGGGATATACTCAAGGTTGTACTTTGGTTCTTGTAGACTTGTTCTAATTTTCTTCTGCTTCAGTTTCAACTTGCATATGAGCAATTGATTGTCTGTTTTGTAATCGGCCCTTGGCCTTGTTCTGACTGACAGTGTTGAGCTTTTCTGTTGTCTCTTTTCACAGACGTAGTTGATTTGATTCCCATGTATTCCATCTGGCAAGCTCTGCTCTTTCTTGAAGAGCTGTTTTATTCAGTATGTATTATGCATATTTTCTGCAATTCTTTCAGATGAGGGTATTTAGGTCATTTGAATTGTGCTGTGTCTTTTAATGAGGGAGTCCTTTATTCCGAAGGTGGCTTTTACACGCAGTGAAGAAGAGATCTGTATACTTGCCTGAGAGACTGGTCTTTCTCCAGTGTTCTGTCAGCAGAGGGTGCTAGAGTTCAATTGATGAGGTGGAAATCACAGTGTTTTGCTGATTGATTTATTTTTAAAACATGAAAATACTGGAGGTACTCTGTACCTTCTCTCTTATTGGAGTGCAACTGTATTATTACTGAGTATAGGCTATTTTTAAATTTCATCTTGCCTGAAATTATTCATGAAAGAGTAAAGTGAATAATAGTCAGGAATGGACTAGGGCCCTGTCTTAGGCTGAGTTCTCTGGAGGGGCAACATCAGTGATATGTGTGTCTGTAGAGAGGGAGGCAGGGAAGGGAGAAAAGAAAGAAATTTATTTCAAGGAAGTGGCTCACGCAGTTGCAGAATTGGGCAAGTCCCAAAGCTGTGGGTTAGTCGCCAGGCTAGACGCTCCTCCTGACTCATGTGTTGCAGGTTCTAACACCCAAAATCAGGTCAGATGGTGAGCTGCTGACTCACGTTCCGAGAACAAAGGTCAGAGGATAAGAAGTTAGATGCACAACTCGGAGCAAACTTTGCCAGAACATCCCTGTCTGTTGGATATAGGCCACACCCTACCCAGAAATTCCCCATTCAGCTGACTGATGGCCCACATCAGATCACAGAATGAAGGATGATTTTATAATGTCTGTCAAACCACTGAGCATCACTGCTTAGCCAAGTTGACACATAACTGTAACTATCACAGAACTTTTCCGAAGCACTTCAGTCTGTAACTAGCTTATTTAAAAAAACAAAACAATAACAACAACAACAAAAAAAAACACTGTAAAAATATGACTGACATTTAAGGTCATAGGTTGGAAGAGAACATCTTTTTGAGGTCATAGATCATATCAGTAGAGGAATCCCATGTAAGACTGTGGGAGCAAAAACAGCTGGGGAAAATGATCCTTTTTGCCCTCTGATGGCTGACACACACCTAGGTTGGCTATATGAGTTTCTTCTAGATAAGAGGATGAGAATCTTTTGTGATCCTAGATTCTAATACTTTTTTCATTTTCTTGGCGCATGACTTGGTTTGTTGCAATTTCTAGAATCTCCACAAATAAAGGCATTTCTGTGGGATCGACTTAAGGAAGACTTGAAGTTAGAGGGTCTCTGTGAATTGGAATCGACTAATTGGCAAGGAGCTTTTTTCCCCCGATTTTGAAACCTCGAGTTCTCTACTACAGGAGGGTGGTTAGAAGAAGATGGAACCAGGATGAGACGCTAGGACCCTAGAAGGCCACGGGAGCCTACTTGATGTGGTAACTGCCAGAAAAGGAGCATTTGTTTTTCCTTCCTCCACTCCCCCCTTATTTGCACTTCTTCCTCTTCAACAACTTGACTGAGATAATACGGTGCCAATTGGTGCAGTGGCTAGTGCCTGGCTTCTCACCAGGAGGGTGGCAGTTCACAGTCACCAAGCGCTCCTTAGAAACTCTACAGGGCGGTTTTACTCTGTCCCACAGGGTCGCTATGAGTTGGACAAAACTCAAAGGCAGGAAGTTACGTGATCGAGATAAACTTCACGTAGCATAAAATCAACAAATTTGTGGTGCATACTGTTCAGTACAAGCAAATTTTGGCCCATTTCCTAATTCTGTAGAGAAACACCATACCCGTTGTCAGTCACTCCCATCTCTTCTCCTCTTCCTGACCTTCAGACAACAGGTGGTACATGCCTGTGTGGATTTCCCTGTTCTGTGTTATTTCCCCTAAGTGAAATCATGACAACATGTGCTGTTTTTGCAACTGGGTTCTTTTACTTTGTGTTTTAAATGTTCGTCTTTGTTGCAGCATGTAATTCATGTAATTCATTCCGTCGTATGTATGTACCACATTTGTGTATCCCCTCATCAGATGATGGACATTTAGGCTGCATCCACTTTGGGGTTCTTAGGAACAATGCTGCTGTGAACATTTGCATACATGTTTTTGAGTACACGTCGATTTTCATTTTTCTTGGATGTGTAGCTAGGCGTGGGATTTTTGATAACTGTCTTAATCCTTTTGGATATTGCCAAACTGTTTTCCAAACTGCCTGTGCCATTTTATGTTCCTAACAGCAATGCATGGAAGTTTTAATTCACTCCCTTGCCAACACTTGCTTTCATTTGTCTTTTTGATTAGAGCCATTCTAGTGGGTGTAGAGTGGTAGCCTGTTGTGGCTTTGATTTGCATTTCCAGAATAGTTAATGAAGTTACACATCTTCTTATTGGCTATAAATATCTCTGCTTATTGGCCATAACAATATCTTCTTTGGAGAAAAGTCTATTCAAACCCTTTGTCCATTTTTTTCTTAATTTAGCTTAGTAGCCTTTTTATTATTTAAATATAAGAGTATAGTGTGGATATGAGTCACTTACGAAATACATGATTTGCAGATATTTTACCGTTCTGTGGATGTCTTTTCACTTTTTTGATGGTATTGTTTGCAGCACAAAATTTTTAACATTGATGAAGTCTGATTTTTATATTCTTAATTATGTCACTTGTGCTTTTGGTATCATATCTGAGAAACTTCTGCCAACCCAAAGTCGGGAAGATTTATTCCTGTTTTTTTCCTTAGAGTTTAATAGCAATTTCAGCTCTTATTTAGTTATGTATGTGATTTACTATGAGTTACCTTTTTATGTGGTAATGAAGTATGGGTCTTTCTTCATTCTTTTCCTTGTAGGTGTTCAGTTATCTCGGTACCATTGGATTAACTTTGAGTTTTTGTTGAAAATTGGTTGACCATAAATGTCTAAGGGTTTATTTTCTGTTCCGTTGGTCTGTATGCCCACCCTTAGGGCATACATACTGTTTTGATTACTGTAGCTTTGTGGTAAGTTTTGAAATCAGGAAATGTGAGTCCTTCGAGTTCATTCATCTTTTTCACGGTTGTCTTAATAATTTTAGGCCCCACAAATTTCTACATGAATTTTAGAATCAATTTGTCAATTTCTGTAATGATGGCAACTGGAGTTTCCATTGAATTTATAGATCCATTTGGGAAATACTTCCATCTTAACAAGATGGTGTCTTCCAGTCCAGGAACGTGAGATATCTTTCCACTTATTTATATTTTCTGTAATTTCCTTCACCAGTGATTTGTAGTTTTCAGTTTGTAAGTCTTATGCCAGAGTATTTTATTCCTTTTTATGCTATTTGAAGTAGAATTGTTTTCTTAATTTCATTTTTGGATTGTTCATTGCTAGGTTTTTTTTTTTTTTTTGGCCAGGAGGGTTTCTATTCATTGCTAGTTTTTAGAAATAAAATTAATTTTGTATATTGATCTTGTATCCTGCAGTCTTGCTAAACTGGTTTATTATTCTAATCATGTTTTAGTATAGTCCTTAAATTTTTCTGTGTGATATTATGTCATCTGTATATACAGATTGTTTGCTTCTTCCTTTTGAATATAGGTACCCTTTATTTTCTCTTCTTACCTAATTGTCACAGCTAGACCCTCTGGTATACTAATGACTAAACTGAAAACCTATTGCCGTTGAGTAAGTTCTGATTCATAGCTACCCTGTAGCACAGAGTAGAACTGTCCCTTAGGGTTTCTAAGAAGTGACTGGTAGATTTGAACTGCCGACCTTATGGTTAACAGCTGTCGCTCTTAACTGCTAGGCTGCCAGGGTTTCTCACTGTTGAATACAAGTGGCAAAAACAGACACTCTTGTCTTGTTCTTGTTCTTAGGGAGGTGACTTTTGATCTTTCGCCATTAATTATATTAGCTGTGGGTTTTTCGTAGATGGTGTTTATCATGTTCAGGAAATTCATGGAAGTTTATTGGTGCCAGATTTTGTCAAAGGCTTTTTCTACATCTGTTAGGGGATCATGTGGTTTGGCCTTTATGCCATTAATGTGGTGGTTACACTGATTGATTTTAGAAGTGATGCCGACCGTGTGGTCCTGAGATCTTTGTGTCTCTGTCCTTAGGGAATATTGGTCTGTTGTTTCTTCTGTTTTCTTTCCATGTCTTTCTCTAGTTTTGGTTTCAGGGTAATACGGCCTCATAGAATGAGTTGGGAAGTGTTACTTCCTCTTCTGTTTTTGGAAGAGCTTGTGCAGGATGAGTACTAATTTCTTAATGTTTGATAGAATTCTCTGGTGAACTCATCTAGGCCTGTACATTTTTTATGGGAAATTTTCAAGTTACAAATTCAGTCCTTCTGTTTGCTGTATTCAAATTTTCTCTTTCTACTTGACTTAATTTTGCTAGTTTATGTCTTTCTAGGGATATGTTCATTTTATCTAAGTCATCTGCTTTGTTGGCATAAGTTGTTTGTAGAATTTTCTTAAAATCTTTTTTATTTTCTATTATGATTGAATGAACATGTACATTCCCATATAAATTTGCACGCTCACCTATATGCAGCTCCCACTACTCTCCCTGCCCGGTGACAGCACACCCCTCTCTGCTCCATACATGTCCTGTCCTCCCCTACAGTCTCCTATCCCCTCCTCTCCACCCACTCCCCTTCCTCCAGCAAGAGGTCAGCAGGATGACATCCTATAGATGCATAGAACCATGAAATTCCTACAAGGCACA
This sequence comes from Heterohyrax brucei, assembly GCA_028571685.1. Lineage (NCBI taxonomy): Eukaryota > Metazoa > Chordata > Mammalia > Hyracoidea > Procaviidae > Heterohyrax > Heterohyrax brucei. The sequence continues at coordinate 23,756,027 of CM053149.1, read as the reverse complement.
GTCACTCTGTGTTACCAAGTCCAATCCATTGCTGTCTGAAAAGTTGACCTTCATTATAATTTATGGACAGGAGCAGCATCAGGGCCAGAGACCATGAAAATCTTTTTTATTTTTTAACGTCGACGGTGATGTTCCTCCTGTCGTTCCTTGTCTTGAGCTGTGGACTTTGGGGTTTCTTTCTTGGTTTGTCAGTTTTGTTTAACTTGTCGCCCGTTTTAACAATTATCTCAGTGGTAATCGTTTATTTGCCTTTTGCTTCAGGGTTGATTTCTTCATCCCAGGAGTCACTGTGGTTGGTGGGTTCTCAATATGCTCAAGCCCCAGACTGCTAGAACAAGAGCGAATGGTAGAATTGGCAGTGAAATACGCAAACCACCCTCCTGCTCTCTGGGTTCACAATCAGGTGAGCAAACTGCCTGCTTAGACTTGGTGATCTGGCTGTTGCCACACCGCACAAAACTGGGGCTCAGCTCTGTTGGTCCTCTGAAGAAACCTAGGCTTGAATGAAAAAGCTGCATGTTCACAAGTAGCTTCCCTACATCTAGATTCGGATTCCAGGAAAGTCCGAGAAGCCCAATATTTTTTATATTTTAGGGATGACTTACAGGTAGTTTGGAATCTGGAACTATCTGCTGCATAACCAGAAATCAACTGTTGGATATTGTTTTAGAATTAAGGCATTTTACATGAGAGTTTTCACAAACTGGCCTTCTGTAAGTCATGTAAATAGTAAGTCCTTAACTCACATTGTTTCATCCAAGCTGTCCAGGGAATTTAATTCGCTGAAGGGAATTAAATTATCATTGTGTCATTAGTTTGTGTGGGAGTATCTCTGATTCCACAGTCTGCTGGTGCCTGGAGGTGAGCACTGCTAAATCTGTAATGTCCGTGGAAAGCTCCCCACGAGGGATCATGAGAGGGGATCCACGGTTACTGTGGACTGTTCTCTGCTGCTCCTGCCTCATGCTTCACCTCAGAGCACCACACACTTGGAGGTAGGCAGCCTGTACGTGCCCCACGAGAGCTAGAATAACAACGAGGTCAAAACTACTGCTTGGAGACACTTGCTTCCTTTTTAAGGCCATCCCTTTCATTCCTAGACTATGTCTTCTGTATCTGCCCACAGCCTTCACCCCATCCCAGGCTTTTCTAACTGCCTCTACCAAAAAGGAATGAACTCGTTCAAATATGGCTTCATGAAGTCAGCATTTTCTGTTCTTTCCTTGGAAAGTGTACCAAATCAACAGAAGAAAGCCAAAGACAGAAACTCCAGCTTTATTTTCAGCAGAAGTTGGGAACAGATGCCAGGTTTCCAGAGATTTGTGCCCACGTAGGAGCCACCTGGGAATAAGTACAGGAGAGAGCCCGGCGGGAGTGGGTCTTAGAGAGCATGAGTGACAGTACGCACTGAGGGCCAGGAGACAAAAACTGTAGCCCTTACCTGCACAGAGGTTTTGGAAACAGGGTTGAGTGAGTGGCCATGGCAGTCCCACCTAAGCTCGGTTGGCTTCGCTTGGGAGACAGTGCACACCAAGAATCACATAAACAGGCTATACTTGTAGGAAGCCACGTGTCCTCATGGTGGCTGAAGAGACCTTTTGTGTTTTGAAAACCAGCCAGCTCAGGACACTAGCCTGACCCATGCCACCCTCCTCCCCGCGTAAGCAGTCTGCTTGCAAATAGTTGGTTCCCCAAAGGAAAACTCATCTCAGTTTCATGAAAGAAGATCAAAATAAATGCAAAAGATACACTGTGCTCATCTGTTGGAAGACTCAGCATAGTAAACAAGTCTTTTCTCCACAAACTGATTTATAATTTTAACATAACACTATTCAGCATCACAGCAGTGTTTTGGTACATGTACAAAAACATGTAGACAAGCAAATTCTAAAATTCATGTGGCAGCGTAAAGGACCTGAAAAGCTAAAACTGTTTGAAAAAGGAGAATAAAGTGGGAGGACTTATACTGCTCAATTTGAAGACTTGAAAACAAAGCTACAGTTACCAAAACCGTGTGGGACTGTTGAAGGGAGAGACACACAGGTCAGTGGGACAGAATAAAGAGTTCAAAAACAGATCAGCAAAACCACGACAGAGATGGCAGGAAAAGCCACGGCAGGAGAGGAGCCACGTCGGCGGAGAGCCGGGACAGCGGCGTGTCAGAGCGCGGGAGAAAAGACCCACGCCCCATGCTGTACATAAAAACAAACACAGGCTGGGTCACAGATTTGAATGTAAACTGCAGAACTATAAAATATTTAAAAGCAGATAGGAAATTTTCCAGACTTGGGGTTAAAGAGTTCTTAGACGTGACACTGGAAGCAGGAGCCGTAAAAGAAAACTTGGTATATAGGACTTCACCACAGTTAAAAACTCTCTGCTGGAGAGAGACACTGTTACCCAGCCTAAGACAGTAGTAGTCACCCGGATCCATATTATGTTTTAGAAATTGTCACAATGGCACACCAAAGAAAAAGCGAGTTCTGCTGTCTTTTAAGAAAAATTTAAAAATCTGTAGGAGTATAAAGAAAAAGTTCTGCTTGTGGTATTCATGTTCAGTTCTGTCTGTTGAGGTGATCCCCAGGTGCTTGCCGTGGCATTTCTGTTCTGTAGATAGACTGTCACGTTTTCACCCTCCAACCTTCTGAGTCTCTCTGTAGGCACGACCCCAACTGCCTCATTCCTGTTTAGATTCTGTGTGAATTTTCTACTCATTCCTGTCTGTCGGCTGTGTCGTGAGCACCTGAGTAACGCTGCTGGGAGTGGGACCAGTGAGGTGTCCTCAGGCCAAGTGCTCAGTCCTCAGCACACGTTCAAGTGAGCCTGGCATCCCCGTCCCTACTGCCAGGAGCCCTCTTCAGCGGCCCTCAGCCTCCCATGTGACCTGACCTGGTCCTGGTCCACAGCTCCCTGCCTGGTTTCATGCCTCATTGGCATTTCAATGAAGGAATTATTCTAAAAAGCTGTAGAAAATCTCAGAGTGGCATTGCTTGAATGCACATACTAATTGTAGTGCCTGCGTTGCCCTGCCCAGTGGGAGTTGCAGACAGCCTTTAGGAAGTCAGATTGTTCTTGGAACTGTTCTCAGGTGGCTCTTTTCCTCCTGAGGGTTGGTCTTATTAAGCTATTAGAGTGGACAAAGGAGCACGTGAGCGGCCGGGCGGCAGCAGGCTGCTCTGTGGGTTTTCACAGGATAAAGTGCCATAAACTTCTTCCTTTATTTTATCTGCTTTGGCTCAAGCTCCTGTCAGGGTGAAGGGTTCTAGAGGGCTATTGTGTGCTGGGCCGTAGCTGCTGTGGAAAGGTTGTTTATTTCACCAGTGGAAAATCGATACTCAAATTAGATACATTGCCACGTAATTGGAGGTAATGTCCTCTTAGGCACTTAGACATGACACTGTGCAGTACTAAGTCTTGTCTTCATGCTGCCCTGGCAGTTTTATTGATCAACAGAAGACAAAGGTGGCTTTTGATTCTTTCCAGATGCTAGCAAATTAGAAGATAGATCTACTGGAGATTATTTTGTCGCTAAGGAAACAACAGGCTTCTTGAGTATTATCTTCCCCTGAGACACATTTTCTTGCCAACTTTAGGGTTGAAAATACTCCGGTTTCTGAAAACAATAACCTAAAGTCTTGCTTGGTTGTCTTTACTGAACGTGCCAGAGATGACCACTGGAGAAAAGGATGTCTTTCATTCTCAGCTTCTTAGATTCTTACAGACAGAAGGAGAAATGCAGGCAAGCAAGAGAGGGCAGGAGAGAGTCTGGGGGCGTGAACTCAGTGTCGTGGTTAAGGCAGCGCTGCTAGTATCCCAGGTTCTATTCCAGACGCTTGAAAGGAAGGAGCCTTCTGAGGCCCTTTGGTGGCCAGTGGAGCAGTTCCTGGATTTCAGTTATTCCTAACAGGTTGCTCCCTGCTGCTGATTTCTTTTGTCAAAAATGAAAACCCACTTACCCGCCTTTGTGTAAAAATCTATGTATTTAAAACAGTTAAGTTCAGATTCTTTTTGTCCCCTCAGAGAAAGGATTTCCATTCACTTAACAGTTCTTTAACAAAGGGGACCTGTTTTGTGAATTCATATAACTTTTCTTTCTGAGATTTTTTCTCAGTCTAACTCTTCTTTCAAGTTGTAGAGCCCCACATGAAACATATCCAAAAGTAATTCCTGTTCACCTGCCAGGTGGGGTGCCAGGCCTCGGCCCACAAAAGCCTGTGCGGTATTGTAACTTCCTAGGAGGGAGTCGATGGAGTCGTTTTATGTCAGGAACAATGGAATCAAATTTATGTTCTTAATATTATTTTTGTTATTCCTAGATTCTGTGTTTTAGTGTCACGGAAGATGGAACCAGGCACCCTCAGTGCTTTTCCTTCTGTGATGGTCCCGATGGCCAAACTCCTCTCTTGTATAGGGCTGTATGTTGGCAGGAGCTGGCCCTCCGTCCGCACGTGTGCCATCTGATGCCCACAACAGCCCTATGAGACAAGCAGGACAGGTGCTGTTACCCTTTGACAGGTGTGGCAGCAGGGGCTTGGAGAAGTTAAGGAACATGCTGGATTTCCTATGGCTAGTGAATAATGGAGCTGTGATTCAAATGGGGTCTTGTGGCTGCGGGCTGAATGCCGTCCAAACTAAACCAAACCAGTCCTCCTGCTGTAGAGTTGATACTGACTCATAGCGAGCCTAGAGGGCAGAGCAGAACTGCCCCATAGCGTTTCCAAGGAGCACCTGGCAGATTGAGCTGTCAGCCTTTTGGTTAGCAGCTGTAGCACTTAACCACTATGCTACCAGGGTTTCCTCTTCCAAACTATGGGTTCTTAACTCTGTCAGAGCCAGTGCTTCTCTCGAGAGCTATTCTGAAATGAAATTCATAGTTAACACCAAACTGAGCACTTTCCCCCTAGCGTGGAACCTCCTGCGGACTTTTCTTGGGGCCTCAGGGAGACACGCAGGCCTGCAGTGCTTGTCTCAGCCTGAGGAGCGGGTCTGCTGTGAGGATGTGAGGAATTGGGGGCTTGGGTGCACTCACTCCTCAGCCCCGGGGAGCCCGCTGAGACTTGCCTGCGCAGCCTCTCGGCTCCCATGGCATCTGTGGTCTCCATGGGGACAGAGAGTACCGTGCAGATAACGGAAGGCCACACTTCAGATCTGTGTCCTGCCTGAGTGCATTCATCACCTCTGTCCTCCACTAATGGCAGAATGACTGAGTCTCCTTTTTCTCGGTACTGCGGTGGCTGTGCGGTGGCTGTGCAGTGGCTGTGTGGTGAGGATCGGGAGGGAAGGGAAGCTGACGGCCTATATAATGGACAAGTGGAATCCATTCACAGGGCCCAGGGCCATTGGGAAGCAAGGTGTAAGCACAGGCCTCAGTACTGATGGAGATGCAGGAGGTGGGCCTGTTCTTAAGGAAGCGTATTTGGTTGGAGGTCTGCACTGTGAAGAAAGGACTAACGGATCTTTTCTTTCCTGCCATAGTGCACACTGGACTCAGAAGTGGCCCTGCGAGTGGGCGGCGACTTCTTCTTTGACCCACAGCCCGCAGATGCTTCTAGAAACCTTGTGTTAATTGCAGGAGGAGTAGGCATTAACCCCCTGCTGTCCATCCTGCGGCACTCAGCCGATCTCCTCAGAGAGGGGGCCAGCAAAGGAAGTGGATTTGAGATAGGCACAATAAAACTCTTCTACAGTGCCAAAAATACCGACGAACTCCTATTTAAGGTAAGGGGGAAAGGTAGGTTTCGTAGCTTGCTGTGAGCAAACTCATGGAATTGTGTCCAATTGTCCACAGAACTTTCTCGTATCGTGTTTGTTTTCCCTTAGTCAAGCATTGTTTCTCTTAACAATGCTTAATCATGCTCAGATGAGAATTAACCATCATGTCTGACCCGACTAAAACAGATGGTGATGAGGGGGCTTCTGGTCAAGTGACAGCATAGGGTGAACTGGGGGGCCCGAATCCAGAGGCAGGTTCCCCGGAGACGCGAGAGACCTATTGGTGGGCTCCCAAGTCACAGGAGTAGGTGAGATGTGGATCCTGGAGGCCCAGCTGGGTAAATGAAACCCCCATTAGTTGCATCTGTCAAAACGAAAGTGCATTTGACAGAGAAGGCTATCCCTCTGGATTGTTCTGCAGCTGCAAGAAGAAGAACAAAAGACCAGAAACAGTTAAAAGACACAACTGTGGTCAGTGAAACTGCTGCTTAATTGCCAATGCTCGAGAAAAAAGGAAAAAGAAAAAAGCTCCCGGAGAGTTAGTAATATGCTTGTTAGCATATTCAGATTTCAATGAAAGCCAAATAGCCCTCTGTGCTCTAAATACTCTGGCCTGCGAGGCTGCAGACAATGTATCTCTAAGTAGAGAGCCGGAGTGGCAGGCGTGTGCTGAATGGGAGCGGAGGCTCGACATCTCTGGTTCTGCACATCTGTTTTGATTCTTTTAAATCATAGTGTGACCAAATATGTTTGACATTCCAGAAAAATATTCTCGATTTAGTAAATGAATTTCCTGAGAAGATTGCGTGCAGTTTGCATGTTACAAAACAGACGACACAAATCAGTGCAGAACTCAAGCCATACATCACGGGTGAGTCCCCTAAAGGTATTTTGTCTGTCTCCACGCAGTGGTTTGGTGGACATGCCAGTTGGTTGCGTTTCGATAGCTTACTGTTGGGAGTTGCTGGCCCGGAATGTCACTGTCAGGGAAATTGAAAGATGATTCATCATGGAAAACTCAGAGAGGTTTAGTGGGATTTACTTATTACATACAGGTTTTCTACTGCCCATGTGAAAATTTCGTTTTTCTTGTTTTTTAAGAGGCTTTTCTGTCCTCACTGTAGTATGTATACAGAGAATGTATATTCTGACCGTAGCTGAATCGATGCCATTTGCCGTTAATAATAATTTAAATTTCTCATGGTTTCTACTCCTTTTCAAAACTTGCTTTACTTCACTGAAGGCAGTTTTGAATCTCCACTAAAGATTGGCGTGCTCTCTGGCTTTCTGAAGAGTACTTTGGGACCAGCTTTCCACCTTCTCACTGTAGGCTCAGGAAACCTGGGAATGAATGCTCACCTGGGTGTCAGCAGGAGCTGTCCTGTGAAGCGTTCAAGACTAGACTCACTAAGCTTGAATTACTTAAAAGGACACACTGTTGTTGAGTTGTGGTTAGTCCTCCCTGCTCTCAGCTTTACAAACATGTCTGGCTTAATTTGGTGTCTACTTTATTTTTTTGGTAGAGGGAAGAATAATGGAGAAGGAGATAAGAGATCATATTTCCAAAGAAACTCTGTTCTATCTATGTGGCCCACCTCCAATGACGGACTTTTTCTCCAAGCAACTGGAAAACCACCATGTTCCCAAAGAACATATTTGCTTTGAGAAGTGGTGGTAGGGAACGGGAAGAGGCAACAAAGAGAAAGATGGGAGATCTGCCCGGGAGACTAACAGATGAAACTAGTAGGGGCAAGAAAAATGTACCTCTGCTTGAGTCGTCTTTGTTTTTGAGGCTGTGAACCAAGTAACCAGGTAGAGAAGAAAAGACAAAGCTAGCTGGTGGTCTGAAAAGATCAACTTTTTATAAAGACTGCATTGCTTAAACAGTTTTTTACTATATTGATTTTCTTTTATTAATAACTTTCATTATCTCATGATATACCATGAATTGGCTCATTATTGATTTTTCTTTTGCACTGAGGGAGAAGAATCATACAGCTACATTTAATCATGTGAAAAGGTGGTTTGTGTGTGAAATACAGGCTATCTTTAAATTATCTGACAGCATCTCACACAGCTTATGTTCAATAAATATTTTAAACACATGCTTAACAGTTGTATTGTGAAAAGTCTTTGTATTTAATGTCACAGTTACTTGAGCATGGCTGGTAGCCTTCTTTGGACCAGCCAAGTTGGGTTTAAAAATGGAAAGTTGTTAGGAAAACTGGTTTTGGGAATTGAATGTCCACCATGTTTGCTTTCTTAGTAGTCAAGATTCTCAGTACGGGTCCCAGATAGTTTCTTCTCAAATGAAAGCTCTTCCTGTGTTGGCTGCCCACCGGACAAGGTGTTACTGACTCTCGCGTTGCCAGCTGAATGTGCCTTCAGTGACTGGGCTGGCTGGTTACAGAGATATGCTTAGGATTGATTAGGGGGTATAGAGCTGTTTCTAAATCCTGCTTCTCTGCTTTTATTTATTACAGGGTTGTTGTTGGCACCTGCAGCTGCTTAACATAAATTTGTTGAATGACTGAAAGAAAACAACTAACATCTGATTGCTTACTAAGTCTGAGGTTGGGGGATGGCAATCCCTAGAGTGGATAAAAAGTGGTTGAATGTTACTCCGTGGCTGCATCAGGGAGATTGGTGGAAAGTACCTGTTGTTCTTGTCTTTTGTTTAGATCTTTAAAAATGTAAAAGTTCAGTGGGCTGACTCAGGGCAGGCTGGCCTTTCTGTGCTGAGCAGACTGTGGTCCAGAGTTGCTTGCTTGGAGACCACTCAGGGTGAGGGAGCCTCGGAAGAAGGGTACATCATACTGGACACGCAGGAGCTCTAGCTGCAGGGAGGCTGTTCTTAAGTTGAAAAGGCAGGTTGCCCTTCTCATGTTTGTGCTGCAGGCCTGGCAGGGCCTTCTGGATTCAATGCCCATTGGCTTGTGGGACTTGCAGATGATTTGTGTCACCCCTCTAACCTCTACCGTGCTTTGTTTTGTCCAGTGTGAAGCAGAAATCACGTGTCAGCATTTCAATTCTCGGTTTGAATTCAGTGGGAGGAAGGGAGGGGCCACTGACCTGATAGGAATGTCAAAGTCTGAGGAAATGACCGTCGGTGAATCTGAATCCACAGGGCATGTGAGAAGTTCAGGACCACCACAAGGAGGCCTGGCTCATCAGTTGGCCCCAAAGTGTCCAGGCCAACGGCTGGGTGCTCCAGAGGCTTATGAGGAGAGCACAGTGACATTCAGGGATTCGAGGCAGGACAGGAGACCCGCCAGGTGCAGAGACAGTGCCCAGCCTCAGGCCTTTGTGCCAAGAGTAGAGTTGCAGCGGGAGGAACCGCGGTGACAGCAGGGGAGAGGGCCCTAGGGAGGTGCTGTCCAGTGCCTTCTGCCCCGCTGCCCCCATGGCCTGTGTACCTACCGCTGTGATACAGCAGGGGCCCCGTGTCCTGGAGATCCCGTCTCTGCCTGTTACCCTGCCGCTGGCTCGCTTCCACTCGGGAGGCTGCTGAGATGGCCAGGTCCTGACTTGGCCTGAAGTAGTTCTTCCAGCTGTCACATTCCTGAAGCTAAATGCAGAACGGCATTTCCTGGTCTGCAGGCTGGGGCTCCTCTTGTTCTGGCCGGCCAGGCCATCAGGGTCACTTTGGTACTTAAAATGAGCCTGCTGCAACCAAGTGGGGCATGGGATTGATGGTGTAGTGACGGAGGGCATAGAGAAGAAAGCCTTGAGCCAGGCTGCCTGCATCTGAAGCCCAGCACTGCCACACTAGGTGGATGACCGTGAGCAGGTCACTAAACTGCTGCATGCGTCGGTTTATAAGGCCACATGTGTACACAAAGCTGCAGCTGCACCCCTGCCTTACAGTGCTGTTCCTGTCCTATTCGGAAAAGATGTCAGGGGCCGGATGACTTAAATTGTGAATTTCAGATGGTAGAGGTCTGTCTGAGTAGTGCCCTGTCCTCTGTGCTTGGCACAGAAAAATCCATTGGCGTCGAGCTGATTCCGACCTACAGCGACCCTACAGGACAGAGTAGAACCACCCTGTACGGTTTCTGAGGAGCACCTAGAGGCTTCCAGTGCTGGCCTTTCGATTAGCAGCCCCAGCTCTTAACCACTCTGCCACCATGGTCACTTAGCACATAATAGTATTTCATTAATATTTGTTAAGTGGGTGAAAGGGCCTTCCCAGAGCTGATGAACTGAATGGAAGAACTTTTAAAAGATCCTCTGGCCCTGTGCACTTGTGAAAAGGTGGTAACCTGAGACTCTTTCAGAGCCTCCTCAAGAGACTAAGTTCAGCCAGCAGAGGAGTCTTCACGTTTTAAGTGTTAGTGCGAGCATCTGTGCTGACCGGAAGACAGCACACACCACCAACACGTGACTTCTGCAAACAGTTCACTGTTGAAGGGACTTTCTGAGAGCCCCAGTCTCTTCCTCATCAGTACAGGGGTGGCAGGTGGCACAGACCTTAGGAGTGAGGATGGTCTCTGGCCTGGTTCTGGTCGGTAGCACATCCTGTTTTAAAAAATCTTAGGGAAATTTTCAGACATCTATCAAAGTAGAGAAGACAGTAGAATGAATTCCCATGTATCCATCACCCAGCTTCAGTGATTATCAGCTGCTTGCTGCTGGCGTGTGTGTGTGATAAAGCAAGTCCTAGACATTATATCGTGTCCCCTATATCTTCTTCAGTGTACAACTCGGAGAGACACAGCACTGTGACTCAACCCCGCAATTAATGACGACTCCCTCGTATCATCAGAGACTCTCCTCCTCTGTTTTTCCCCATTGCCTCTAAGTCTCCACACTGCATTCAGTTGATAAAGTCTTGTAATTTTCTTTTGAATGTGTGGCACCCTCCCCTCACCCCCCCGTGTGTGCAGGCACTCCTCCCCTCGCTGTCCCATTTATCTGTTGAAGAAACTGAGCCATTCGTCCAAAAGACTTGCTAGCATTTTGAATTTAGCTGGCTGTGCCTCACATGTCGTTTATCGTGACCCTCTGTTCTCTGTACTTCTTGTAAACTAGTAATTAGTTTACTGAGATTTAAATTGAAGATCTTTTTTTTTGTAAGAATATAGGCACTGGCATGTAGTTCCTGTTACATCTCTCGAGGCAGTATGTAACGTCTGGCTGTCTCACTTTCAGTTTTGGTTAAGATTCATCAGTTCAGCTTTTGTCAGCTGGATCTGCCCAGTGTCATTCATCAGCCTCCACCTAATTGTTTTAGCCACTGTTGACGTATTGCTTAGATCTATTATTTCATTAAGGATTCATTTTCCACCTCTCATTCCTTCTGCATCTGTTACCTAGGATTCAGCCATACAGGTCTTTTCCTCATTGACGGTGATTGCCCTGAAGTGAGCCCGTACAGAACAGGCAAGATCAGTGTTTCAGTCTTTCCCTTTGTCAGTTAGGATGTTGTGATTGAGTATCCTAGCGGCCTCCAAAAATGGTTAGTCGGATTTTTTTCCTTCTGTCTTTTTTTAAATTATGCTTTAGGTGACAGTGTATAGCTCAAGTAACTTTCTCATTCAAAAGTTTATACACATACTGTTTTGTGATATTAGTTGGCAATCTCCACACTGGGACAGCACACTCCCCTTTTCCACCTCACGTGTCCTTTGCCTGTCAAACCAGGTCCTGTCCCTTTCTGACTTCTTACCCTGCTTTTGGACAGGAGCTGGCCATTTGGTCTCATGTATCTAGTAGAACTAAGAAGCGCATTCCTCTTGTGTTACTATTTTTTGTTTTATAGTCCTATCGAATCTTTGTCTGAAGAGTAGACGTCTGGAATAGTTTCAGTGCTTCCGGGTCCTATAGTTTCAGGAATTCCTCCGGTCTCTGCCTTTTTATGTGAATTTCTGAAGTTGAACGCTGGTCTACATCTTTCCCCTCTTCTCTCTGGGACTTGGTCAGGGTGGTCATTGGTGGTAGCCGGGCACTGTCTAGTTCTTCTGGTCTCAAGATGAGGACCTCTCTGGGTCATTTGGTCCTTTAGTCCTTTGGGCTAGTGTTTTCCTTGCGTGTTTGGTTGGCTTCATTCTCCTGTGCTGCCAGTGGGATAGGACCAACAGATGGATCTTAGATGGTCACTTGGAAGCTTTTAAGACTCCAGATGCTACTCACCAAAGTGGGATTTAGAACACCTTAATAAAGTATGTTATGACAGTTGACCTAGATGTCCCCTGAAACTATAGTTGTCGGGCCTGAACCCCAGCTGCTCTGTCCCTCCAAGTGTATGGATGTCCAGGAAACTGCGTCTGCTTTGGTCTAGTTGTACTGATTTCCCCCGTTTTAGGTATTATCTTTCCCTTTACCAAACTGGATTCTCGCCTGTTGGCAAGTTAGTGATTCACCATCCCCTTCTCTCTCCACCTTGTAACTATCCAAGTATGTTTTTTTTCTGTGTTTCAACCTCTTCTTGAATTCTTATAATAGTGGTCTCATATAGTATTTGTCCTTTTGTGACTGACTGACTTCACTCAGCATAATGTCCTCCAGATTCATCCATGTGGTGAGAAGTTTTATGGATTCATCATTGTTCTTTATCATTGCATAGTATTCCATTGTGTCTTTGTACCATAATTTTATCCATTTATCTAAATTTTAGTATAAAGGGAAGGAGAAAAATGAGATCAACTGTAGCTAGCTGGAAAGTTAAGTGAGGTCAAGAGAACACGATGGTTTTTTAACCAGTGGTTATTTTTTATTTGTTTTATGTTTTATGCTTTTTCTTTTCAAATAATTCTAGATTTACAGAGTTTGATAGCAGAGTTCCCATAACCTTTCACCTAGCTCCCCAAATGTTAATGTCTTATATAACCATGATGTATTTATCAGACCTGAGAAAATTACCATCAATGCAATACTGCTTATTCAACTACAGTTAGTATTTTGAGATCCAGAGAAGTAACAGTCTAATTCTGTGAAAGAGTCATTCAGTGGGACTCCATTGGGGGAAGTGACAATTTTTTCTTGATGATAAATTGATGAGCTGTCATTTATTGATTGTCACTTGTGTGCAGACACTGTGCTAGAAATTGAAATAGGAAAGTGTAAGACAAAGGTTATCTTCGAGGAGCAAGTTAGACACTTTGGGGACACTGTATTTTTATAAGACTGAAGAGCGATTACAAACTGTCTTCTAGAAAGCTATCTTCTAAATACTGAGAACAGTTCAACCAGATTGAAAGTGACAATACTTGGGAAAAGAAAATGCTGTTTTGCAACTATTACTGGTTGAAGGAAGCTGTAGAAGATGGATGATGAGGCCGGTCACCAGACTGCTGCCTTCCTATGGGCGGAAAGGACGGAGAGGGGCCGGACCCACTGGCTGGAGCCAGGACTGTCGGGAGAATTTTTTCTCTCTGGTTGAAAAACAGCAATTTCCTTCATTCCTGGCTATTGCAGATGAACATATGCTGATAATTTAACCCGACAGCTGTTATTTCATTTTATTTTAAATGAAATTCAAAGAAGTAGACAGTTCTCATCTTAGAGAAATGGCGAGATAACTCATCTTTAATATTTCTCTTTCCTAATACGTGCATAAATAGGCAGCGTGGTGGTGACATGGAAGGGTACCTGCTAACCTGTCATCAGATTGAGGCATGCATTTTAAAATGTTTTGTGTTCCCAGATCCAGACTTCCCTAGTCGAGCAGTCATCTTGATCGGGCGTGTTCTGAAGTGCCGCAGGCCCTATGAGATGCCCTCTGCCTGACCACTTCTCTTCTGCCTCATTCCTGGGCCTCACTTTGCCATGCTCAGGCATAATAAGATTTTATCTGTTCTTTGGTTTCTTCCAATACCTAATCAATATGGTTGTAAAAAATTAAACAATGCAGTTGTTAGGTGTCATCAAGTCAGCTCTGACGTACAAGTCACTGTAAGGTCACTATAGTGACCCTCTGCACAACAGAACAAAAGTGCGTCCTCACAATTGTTGCTGTCTTGGAGCCCATCGAGCCAGCTGCTGTGTCAGTCCATCTCACTGAGGGTCGTCCTCTGTTTTGGTGACCCTCTACTTTACCGAACGTCCTGTTCTGCAGGGACTGGTCCCTCCTGACAGCGTGTCCAAAGTCTATGAGATGAAGTCTCGCCATCCTCTCATTGAAGGAGCATTCTGCCTGTACGTCTTCCAAGACAAATGTCTTTGTTCTTCTGACAGTCCATGGTGTATATTCAGTATTCCTTGCCAGCACCTGAATTCAAAGGCATCAATACTTCTCCAGTCTTCTTATTTATTGTCTAGCTTTCACACGAATATAAGCCATTTAAAAATACCCTGGCTTAGGTCAGGCACACCTTAGTCCTCAAAGTCATGTCTTTGCTTTTAGTACCTGAAAGAGAACTTCTACAGCAGATTTGTCCAACTCAGTATGTAGTACACATACACACAAAGGAGGTCTGACAAGTTCACAAACTTTATGGTCCTAAATGCTACATATCTCATTGCCACATATCACTACAGTCACCTTCAAAGTCCTCCCCTTGGGAAGCTGTGCTCCGACACCAGCACCTAGTCCATCCCGTCAAGTAATTTTGGTACTCTTTCTGGAAAGGCTATTGTGCACGGTGTCGTGGTGGCAGGTTCACAAACTTAATTGTATAGTTGTCTGTGAGGGAGTCTTTGGCCACTAAACAAGTTACTGTATTGGAACACCCTCCCTACTCACCTGATCTGGCCCATAATAGCTTCTTAACCTGAAGGTAAAGGAAACATTGAAAGGAAGACATGTTGTTGACATTCAGGACATCAAGGGTAATACGACATCAGCTCTTATGGCCAGTCCAGAAAGAGTTCCAAAATTGCTTTGAAGGGCAGACTGGGAACTGGTGTCAGTGCATAGCTTCCCTGTTGTAATTCTTTTGGTTTTGGATAGTCCTTAAAAGTTCATTTCTTTGGCTGGTATTTGACTGGTACAGTCTTATAATCCTAGATTGAGGCTGTGGTCAGATGTTGTTTGATCTCACACTCAAGGACTCCCTTTAATGATTCTTGTAAGTTTGGTTTGGCTTTTACATATTCTTGTAATTTCTGTTAATCTGGAAATGTTCTAATGTCACCACCACATATGAACAAGATTTTTGCAAGATATATTCTTGTTTGGCAATTTTTTCTTTCAAGGTTTCAAGTATAGGGTAGTGTCTTGAAGGTGACCATAGTGATAGTCAGCAATGAGGTATGTAGCACTTTTTCTAGGATGAGATCATGAACTTCATTGCCAGGCCTCATACAGTATGTACATTCTAATGTAGAAGTCCTGTTCTCCATCTCCATCCCACGCCATGCCTAGAAGATCCATGTATGTGAAGACCTTGCTCGATAACCTGTCAGACATTTACCAATGTGTTAACCGTGTCTTTTAACACACTCCACATTCGAGATGTATACCACAGTGTACTTAACCCATATGTCTATGATGGATACTTAGGTTCTCCCTGGTTTTTTGCCTTTCAGAAACAATATTACAATGAACAAATTCATACACATAATTTTTGTGCTCATATGTATTCCCATAGAATAAATAGAAGTATTTCTGGATCAAAGATGGTATCTTTTTAAATGTACTGCCAGATTACCCTATCAAATGGCTAATAAATGTATATTCTGACCTTGAAATTTACTCTTAACCTTCCTGGGTTTGAAGCAGCCCATTGTAACTTGGTATCGCCTTGTCTTCCTCCCCATTAGAAAGTTCTGTGCGTACACCAAATACTTCATCTTTATTGTGCTGAAGTTGTTGTCATTTACAGATTAACCTTTCTGGTACCCTGTTGTAATTCTTTTGGTCTTAGATAGTCCTTAAAAGTTCATTTCTTTGGCTGGTATTTGACTGGTACGGTCTTACAATACTAGAGTCTGGCTGTGGTCTGATGTTGTTTGATCTCACACTCAAGGACTCCCTTTAATAATTCTTGTAAGTTTGGTTTGGTTTTTACATATTGTAATTTCTGTTAATCTGGAAATGTTCTAATGTCACCACCACAGATGAACAAGAATTTTGCAAGACATATTATTCTTGGTTGGCAATTTTTTCTTTCAAGTTTTTTTATGTATCATCTCATTGCCTGCATGGTTTCTGCCTAATAATCAGAGCTTAATCTTACTGTTTCTCCTCTGTATGTGACTTTTTGTTTTGATTGAGTTGTTCTCAGTTTTTTTGTCTTTGGTTTTAGTGATTATAGCGTAAGCACCAATAGTATGGTGATTATGCTATGCTTTGGTGATTTTTTTTTTTTAAATCTATCCTGTATGGGGTTAGGTGAGCTTTTTGCATCATGGTCAACTTTTCATCTTTCATGATATCAGGGAAGCTTTCTGTTAGCAGTTCTTCAGTGAGTCTCTCTGTGTTTTCCATTTTCTTTCCTCATTCTGGAACTGAGCATTTGCTAATTTTTGCTGTTGATTGCATCCCACATAATTCTCAGATTTTCTTCATTTTCTTTGTTCTTGATTTTTTTCCCTCAAATAGAGTTGTATCCAAGTGTTTATTTTCAATTTCTCTTATCCTATCTTATGTCATTTCAGACTTGCTCCCAGCCTGTCTATGACACTGTTTCTGAAATCTTCTGTTTATCTTTTAGATTTGAATGGTGGTTTTTATATAATTTCTAGTTGTAGATTTATTTTGACATTTTGTTCTTGTAGTATTTTCCTGAATTTTTCCTTGAGTATGTCTGCCTTTTCTATGAATTTGTCAATCTTTTCCTTGTTTTTGTCTGCTTTTTGCTTCAACTCTTGGGTAGCTTAATTGTTAGAGATTTGAATTCCCTGTCAAGTAGTTCTAGTGCCTCTTCTGCTGCTAGGAAGTCATCTGGTATTTTATTTTGGACACCCACTGGGACCATCCTGCCTTTTATTATTTTAAATTTTTGATGTCTGGAGCATTCAGTAGTTATTTCTTCATTTATTGATTGTAGATCTGTTTACTTTGTCCTGCCTTTTTAGTTTTATTTGGTTATGTCACAGCAGGTAGGCTGTTGTTGTTTGCTTGCCTGTGGTTATGATACTTTTCACTTTCTTGTCTATTGGGCACAGCCACTTGCTTGGTGCAGCAGGGCAAGTCCAGCTGAAGGAGAGGAGCTGTGATAGGTTGCTTAAGGCACACAGTAGGGCTGACAGGATAAACCAGGAGTCAGTGCTGGGCAAGTCCCAGTATGATGTTCAGTAAATGGTATAGGCAGGCAGGAAAGAGTGGGGAGGTTGTGATGTGAGTAGCTTAAGCTGGGTGTGGGAGAGATGAGAGGGAGAAGAGAGAAAAACAGGAGCCAAAACCAAAAAACAGAAGAGTATTAAGTAAACTTGCTGTTGTAGTGGAGATGAGAATCCAAGAAAAGAGAAAAACAAAGGGAAGAATGCAAAAAGAGAAAAATAACTTTTTGAAAGTTGGGGTGGGGAGGAGAAAGGACCCCAGAGGTGCTACCAGTACTTCTGTAAAGACTGAGGAAATGTTCCCCCTTCAGATACATAACCTGGCTAGAAGAGGTATGAATGTCACACAGTATCAGATAACCAGGAGACAAGAAAACAAGGTAAATATAGAGAGATGAGAACTAAGAAATGAAGAAGAACAGGAAGCAGAAAAGAAGACAAAGAAATGCCTGCAGGGACCCCTGACACAGATAGGTGTGGACTGGGGATGCAGACTGGGGATGTGGGTCCTAAGGCATGCAGTACAGCATGGCTAGATAGAACTCCCAAGCTGAGAAAAGAAAAAAAAAAAAAAAAAAAAAAAGCCCAAGTATTCCACCAGTGTGGCATCATGGGCCAGGGGAGTAGTTCTCCAGCTGAGTGACATTTCACAGGCTGGTAAGAAGAGGCAAAGAGGGCACATGGAGCTAGGTTTTCAAGGGAAAGGAGAGGGAGGTGATAGACACAGAAGAAACAAAATGGAAAAAAAGCAACACGAGCTACAGAAAAATGATAGAGGGAAGGGGCGAGATCCAAGCAGCCAGGGACAAAGGAATTTCCTTCTGGTGAAGACACTGTAGCTGGTGGGAAGCAGAGGAAACCAAGGTGGTGGTGGGTTGGTCGGGGGCAGGGACAGTGAGGTTAGGAAAGCATATATTGCTGGCTACGGGGTGATCTGTGCCCTGCTGGGAGCTCCTGAAGGTGCTTTCAAGTACTCCCTGCCTACTGGTTGGAAGTAGAACGGTGGGGAGAAAGTGGGGGGTGGGGAGGGGAGCGTTTATTGCCGGTTACCAGGTGCTTTAGCTTCTGCTGAGATTTCTCTGAAGCTGCTTTCCAGTGCTGCTTGTCTGCTGATCTCCAACGGAAGTCCAAGAGGACAAATCCATGCTGGATTAGCTGATAGAAGACTTCCACTCCTATCTTGTCTCACTCTGTGTGCTCTGTCAGCTTTTACTCCATGCAGTGTTTGGCTGAGATCTTTCTCTTCGTTTGACAGTTTGGGTTCCAGGATTGCTATTTTTGTCTCTATTTCACTTAGTTTTTTGGGTCTTTCGTGTTACTTTTGTGTATGGTGCCATATTAGTTGAAAGTCTGAACGTATATTCTTAACAGAGTATGAAAGTACCTATTTCCTTGCCTTCCTGCCAATACCAGATACTTCTAGTCTTTCAACTCCCCCCCCCCGGTCAGTTAGGCAGAAGATTAATTTTTAAAAAATTAACAATTTCCTGATTTGTCCCAGCATTTTCTAAAAAAACCTTTCTTGTTTTTCTTTTGAGAACACAGTGTATTCATATTTTATGCCCATTTCAATGTCTTACCTATTTGTAACTCATAAAAAATAGATTGAGTGGGAATCCTTTCTTTTACGTGGTTGCAAATATTTTTTTCCCAGTCTGTTACTTTGTGTTGAATTCCATTTGTTATAACTTACATCAGAGTTTTAAATTTATATGTAGTCACGTATTTCAGTCTTTTCTGTTGGCTTTCAAGGATACATCTTCTTTGATATTGTTTAATCCATGGAGAATTTATTTTTTGTGTGTCTGATGGGGAGTAGGGTATGACTTTCTCCGTATGGTTCCCGGTTGCTCAGCACCATTTATCAAACAGTGTTTGTTTCCCCCAATGATCTGAAATGTCTCCTTTATCACATACTGAATTTCCGTCAACTGGTAGAAAGTACCTGGGTCTACTCATGTGTTCTGCTCTGGTATCACACTGAATTATTGTAGCTTTTTAGTATACTATTTTGTGTAGTATGCTGTCTTTACCATGTCGTCTTTCATCTCTGGATTAAACACAAATAGATCTTATGCATAACAGTATGCCAAGTGCCGTCGAGTCGGATCCGACTCATGGCGACAGTATAACTTCACATTATAAAGGAAAGTGATGGGAAGTACTAACTCTGGGGTTAACCTGTATTCAGTGGCAATCTGGATTTGGGTTGGAGCTCTGCTATCAGTTGACCGCTGAGCAGTATTTGGCGTTTGAAGAGCACTCTGTTTTGTTACCTAAGATTGCCCTATAATATGTCTGTGAAGGAGACAGTGAATGATACTGTCACTGTTTTACCAATAAGAGAAATGAGAGAGAGGACTTAGATGGCTTTCCCAAGGCCCCGTGGCATGGTATTAACAAAGCCAGGCCTAGGAAACTTGGTCTCCTTCCCCTCCACTGAGAGGACTTTCCCCTCTATACACTCAGTCTCTGGCTCTTTCCAGAACACTCCCCGCTACTAAAGAGGTGAGATCTCCATTTCTCTAGAGAGATTCGATTAATCAGAACACTCTTCAGCCAGCACATTCCAGTTGTTAGTTTTTTTTGTTGTTGTTGTTAAATCTGAACTCGGCCTTTCTAATCTTAGAGACTATAAAGTCTAGAGAGAAGAAGCAAGAAATAAAAATAAAAAAAGAGAAAGCTTGGTTGGCTATATGTTGTGGAAAGGAGGTTAGTGCCAGGCATCAAGAGAGCCCGTGGATTGTTCCCATTCTATCATTTGCTCCTGAGTGACTCATTCCATTCCTCCTTATCACCCGTTTAACTGATCTGTCAAGAGGGTAGGACTGTATAATTTAAAATCCCTTTCAGCTTTACCATTCTACAATTTCATGATGGAAAAACAGGCCTTAGAGATCAAGGGAGCCAAGGCTGACTATTCTGATGAGAGATGACTAAGGAGTCTTAACTGCCTTCAGACGTTTGATCAATTGCTGCAGTGACTGTTGTTTGCATCTCCAGCATTGACAGAAGAAGAAGAAATTGTCTCAGACTGAAACAAGGGAGGAGTCTGGTTTGACACAGAGGACTTTTGGGTTTTACTGCATATTAAATTCCTGAGTTGGGGCTCAAGAGAAACGGTGGAATCACCATCAGTGCAAAATAAAACTGCAAGTGTTTGCCTACTGGGGCTTAAGGTGATCTTGCCTGTGACAAGGGCTGAATGGATAGGTCCCTGGCTTCATGAATGGAAAGATTTAGACAGTTCCTAAGTTACGTATTTTGTGTGTCACAGAGACCTGTTGTCCTTCCTTCAGAGGTAGTTTTCCTGTTCTTTTCACTGAAGCAATACGACATAGGAGATGCCCAGGACTGAAGGTTTATGATGTAGAGTACATGACAGGAAGCATTTTGATGCTCACCCTGTGAAGAAAATGTACTTCTTAGCAGCATCAAACCTTTATATTATTTAGAAGCAGCAGCAAAGGCCGAAGCCTTACCAAACTTAACAGCCAGTGAGTAGTCTAAATACAGAGCATCAGTTTTACTGCACTAGACACAGGTGAAGAACTTCTCTTCCGCCTTTCAACCCAAACAGTATCCATGTCTTTAATCGCTCTCTGGAGTGACGAAAGCCCTTTGCCCCATTTTCCAGACAGAGTTCACCTAGCTGTCAGCAGTGCAGTGCCCCACGGATGCTGGATGACAGTGTGTCTGTCACTGCCAGCATCACCATTAAAAGCTGTTTGGGGGCTGAACCCAGGCTCTGCTGCTGAGACCCTGATCTTCAAATATGACACACGCTTCCTTTGTACCGCCACGTGCTATGTACCCTTGGCACATCTCCCATCATGCTTCCCAACAGCTCCCCGTCCCCCAACATGACAGACACACTTCATGTGGTCTTCAGGAAGGTAGCAAGAAAATACCAAGACTTAATGTTTTAGTGACTTTGATAATGCTGAATGGGTCACCTGCCGTGGTTTGCCTTTGTCAGGCCCTGAACCCTAATCCACAAGAGGGGGTCTGAAGTTCTCCACGATGGCAGCATTACTGGATGTTTCAGTCAGTTGGTGCTGCTGTAACAGAAATACCTAAAAGTGGATGGCTTTAACACAGGAAAGTTTACTCTTAACACAATCTGGTAGGCTACAAGTCCAAATTCAGGGTGTCTGCTCCAGCAAGCCACACTCCAGGGAAGCTCCCTTTACAGTGAAACAGGGAGGTGACTTTAAGGGATTTACAGTCCCACCCTAATCCTCTTTTAAAATGATCATCCTATCACAGGCTGAGATTAGGATGTATACCAGAACCCAAACCCAAACCAAAGCCACTGCTGTGCAGTTGATACAGACTCCTAGCAACCCTATACGACCGAGTAGAACTGCCCCACAGGGTTTCCAAGGAGAGCCTGGTGGGTTTGAACTGCTGACCTTTGGGTTAGCAGTTGGAGCACTTAACCCCCTATACCACCAGGGTTGTGTAGCATAGGAAAAATCCCAAAATACTGGGAATGATGGCCCAGCCAAATGGCTCCTCACATTTTTAGGGGAACACAGTTGAGTCTATGACACTGGCGTATTTATTATTCTGAGGGAATGTCTCTGTAAAGGTGATACCCATCTGGTTCTGGTATGCTTGGGAGCATCGATGCCTTCTTCATTCCCCAGTCAGTTACTAAATCCTGTTGGTGTTTACCCTTAAGTAACTCTCCAGTCTGTCTCCTCCTCTTCCTCTCTGAAGTGCAGGCCCTGCGCATCCCCGCCTGGACTGAGGTGCGGCCTCCGGTGTCTCTGCGCCTCTCTCAGCCCTTACACAGCCTTCACACTCAGCAGCCAGGGGTCTTCTTACTGTACAAGGCTGGTGTTATATCCCTCCTTAGAAGTGACAGTGGCTTATCATTATTCTTACCTGAAAGACCCAAATCCTTCCTATAGTTCATGAGACTCAGCCTAATTTGGACCCTGCCCTAACTCTAACCTCATTGTTCCTCTTTCTGGCCCCTGCTTGCCTCCCACTCAGCAAACCTGCCTTAGTGGACTTCTTTTAATTACTTGAATTTGACAAACATCTTTCTTCAGAGCCCTTTCTCAAACTCCTCTTCCTCCTCATGTCTAACACGTAGTATACATGTGACAGCTGTTTTCTGAGCAATTGCATATGTCCATTTAATTCTAACAGCATCTCTTATCCCCATTTTACAGATGAGGAAACTGAGACCCACAGTGGTTAAGTAACAAGGTCACACACCTGATACGTGTTGGAGTCAGGGTCCTGTATAGGCATACTGAATCCCTAGGTACACTGCCTCCTGATTGCTTGTTTTCTCTTGAAATTCTGAGTGCCTCTGTGCAGCCCTCCCTCACCGAGTTGGGTCTCCCTGTTCCAGGCCCTCATGGCATCCCGACTGTCTCCACAGCACTTACTACAGTTGCACTATCGAGGCCGCTGTTGAATGTCCATCCACCTCTCCAGATAGACTGTGAGCCCCAGGGAGGCCGGAATTGGGCCCCTCTCATTCCCTGCTGTCTGCCCAGCACCTGGTACCGTGGTGCAGGAAGTGAAGAAGATAGCCCGGTGTAGTGGGCAATCAGGGCCCTCGTCCTCAGGTGAACACATAGGCCTCTTGGCAGCCTGGCTGCCTCTGCTGGGGGGAAATGGCATGCCATCTCGCTTTGCAGAGGCCGGGAAGGCGGCACCAGCCAGGCCAAGAGAGCCAGCTGTCTGCAGCCAGGCTTTGTCGTCTTCCTCTGGCCGTGGACACGATCGTCATCAACAGGAACCTGTGGTAAACAGCACTGTGCTGCCTTCTCTGGCAGTGGCCACCTCGGAAATCCCAGGCATGGGCTGATGGGGTCTTGTTCTTAGCTCTGACGTCCACGTGTTTCCCTGTCAGGTACATGCAGGGAAGCCCAGCTCACGCCCTTCCTGTGGAACCTGGAGGCAGGACCCAGTGACAGCGGGAGCCGGTGCTGAGCTCAGGGCTGCCTGCGTGCACCCCAGGCTTCTGCCTCCCTCCCCCTGCCAGCCCCTGCACGACTTCACCTTTAACCCGGGCTGCTGCTCCCGGCATGCTCCAGGTGGTCACCACGGGGAGCTGCCAGGACAGAGCTGATCCCCGCAGGGGCCCCGGGGCCTACCTAGCTCCGGACCCCACTGGGGATGAGTGCCACCTGAACGTGTGGCCTACGCGATAGTTCCACTCAGCGGGTTTCCACGACTGAGCATTGCTGTGTCTGAGAGCTGTTCCTGACAGTTGTTTTGTGGTTTAGATCAGGCTGTGATTACTGTTCAGAGTACTGATAAAATGTGCTTATAGGAAATGACTTAGAAGGCTTCCTCCTAATTTTTTAAGTTGTGCTTTAGGTGAAGATTTGCAGAGTAGATTAACTTCTCATTTAACGATAAATAGGCACACTGTTTTGTGACACTGGTTGCCTGCCCATGACATGTCAGCACTCTCCCCTGCTCGACCTTGGGTTCCCCACTTCCATTTGTCTGGCTTCCTGCCCCTCCTGCCTCAGTCTTGCCCCTAGCCTGCTCTGCCCGTTTTAGTCTTGTAAACACGGTTGAGCCACCTGTATTACTGTTTTGTTTTATAGGCCTGTCTAATCTTTGGCTAATGTGTAAATCTCAGGAGTGACTTCAGTACTGAGTTAAAAGGGTATCCAGGGGCTGTACCCTCGAGATTTCTCCAATCTTTGTCACACTAGTAAGTCTAGCCTTGGTAAGTTTGAATTTTGCTCTGCCTTTTTCCCCAGCTCTGTCTGCGACCCCGTGGTGCGATCCCTGTCAGAGCAGTTGGTGGCGGTAGCTGGGCACCATCTAGTTGTGCTGATCTCTGTGGTGGAGGCTGCGGAGTTGTAGTCCTTTAGTCCTCTGGACAACTCTCTCCTTTGTATATTTCATTTTCTTCATTCTCCCTTGCTCCAGATGGGGTGAGTCCACTTAGATGGCTGCTCGCAAGTTTTTAAGACCTCAGACACTACTCACCAATGTAGGATCCTTCTAACGTTTTTTTTTTAAGCTGGCCTCATCAGACATCAGCAACTCTAGTGCAAGGACGACCAGTTTGGAGGCATGTAAAAATCCAGACAAGGATTTGACTGATGTTTATTGTTTGCTACTTGTCAACTCTTAATAGGTAAACTAATACTTTGTGTGTAACTGTGTATTGTAGTACTAAGCTCACCAGACTGAACCTGTTGCTTTTGAGTTGTTTCTGACTCACTGTGAACTAGTGACCTGATAGGACAGAGTAGAACTGCCCCACAGAATTTCCAAAGAGTGGCAGGGGGATTCAAACCACTGACCTTGGGATCAGCAGCCGTAGCTCTTAACCACTACACTACCAGGGCTCCATACTCAACAAAATACTACAGTGTTTCTGTCAGTCAGGATGGGATATGTGCCTTGCTTTAGTAATATATAAACTTCAACATCTCAGTGGGTTAGCACAGCAAACGTTATTGAACACTCACAGTCCACCTTGAAATACGCCAAGGTCACTGAAGATGAAGAGAGGACTGGGGTGGGGTGAGAGGACTGGGGTGGGGTGAGGGGACATGGGGGCGTTTTACATTGCACTTGCCTGTGTTTTACTGGCCAGAACCCAGTCCTGTGGCCCCAAAGTGGGAGAGGGCTGGGAACTGGAGCGAGCTGGGGGCACTGGGTGCACACCGGGAGTCTGACACGTGGTGACCTGTCAGCGCTGTGACTGGCTGCTGCCCTCAGAGTGCTTCTGCCCTCAGAGTGCTCACCTGGGCCAAGCACGTGGCCCATCTTCATACTCATTCATCATAAACATCCAGTGAGCAGTGTCATCAGCCCCGTCTCCCACACAGACTGATGCTTGGCAGTGTGAAGAAACTAATGTGAGGTCCCACGTGTGGGGTGTGTGCAGATGGTGTCCTAACCAGCTCTGTCCCATTCTAGAATGTTCCTGGGCTTTTCCATTGCATCGTACTCACATGTAACAGTCCTGCTGCTTCTCTGACTTGGGTTCTCTCAGGCTCTTCTTATGCCAGTACTTTGACCTTGTAACCCTGAGAGCAACAGCACTGCTTTCTGGAAGCCAGTTTGCTAAGAATTGAGCCTGAGCCCTTCCTGCCCTGAGAGTGATGCCAGACTGCCCGCTACCCTCTCCTGTAGAAACTCACCCTCGAAGAGTAGGAGCGAGACTTAAAAAACACTTAAGCTAGTAGCTGGCCAAGTGCCAAGTGCCGTCGAAACTAAAAGTGGACCTAGAATCTGAATTCAGCCACAGATTCATGGGAACATCTCTTTTGTTTCTAAGAGAGACTTTATCTCCTACAAACTTCCTTTCACAGGCATATGACGGGGCTAAAAAACTAGGAAACTCTCCCAGGCAGTCTGTTCTCTCTGGGAGGCTACACTGGGCTTCCCCGTATCTGTGTCCCGTGGGCTCCCTGGAATACCTCACCAGACTGCTCAGTGGCAGGAGGCTTCTAGCTGTCATGTAGGTCCCACTGCAGTTACCTGATCCCCCCAGAACTCTGCTCTTTCCAGACCTGCTGTGACAGCTGCAGCCTAAAGACTGACCATGCAGCACACACCTGGCCAGACACTGCAGGTCCTGGGGGCTTGCTGGTTACAAATGGTGGCCTTTTATCCTGTCCACAGTCATACCGGGAACCAGGTAGCCTTTAGGAATCCCCCATTTGAAATGCATGTGTAGGACACTGGGTGAGGTTT
Organism: Heterohyrax brucei; assembly: GCA_028571685.1. Lineage (NCBI taxonomy): Eukaryota > Metazoa > Chordata > Mammalia > Hyracoidea > Procaviidae > Heterohyrax > Heterohyrax brucei. Next base: position 23,730,455 of record CM053149.1, on the reverse strand, counting down.
GAAAGGCTTGGCTGTGCACCGTTTGTACAAAGCATCTCATTTCAGAAGAAACAAGCCTTGGACTCAGTACAGACTCTGTGGCCAGCGGTTGTCACCTAGAGAGCTTGTAAATACCTTGATGCTCAGGCCACTCCCCAGACCAGTCAGCCTCCTAAGCAGGGACCTGGGCATCAGGTATTTAAAGCTCCGCAAGGCTTCCATTGCAGCCTGTTTGAGAGCCACTGCTCTAGACTGGAAACCCTGGGGTCGCACTGGTTAAGAGCTATGTCTGTTGGCTCCGCCAGGTGCTCCTTGGAAACTACAGAGCAATTCTCCTCTGTCTATAGGGTCACTATGAATTGGAATAGACTTGATGGCAGTGGGTTTGGTTTTGGTTTGGCTCTAGACAGGTATTTGCCAGAACCAGCAGTGGTATAGAAAAGATGGATTAAAACAAGAGCTTCGGGAATTAGTAGCCTGATTCTAGGGCTGAGCTCCCTAAGGAATTTGTCATAGTTCGTTCTTTTCTTCCTTTGCAATATACAGTCAACATCCATGTTATTTCACTTATTGAGAAATGTACTCCAAACTTCGTGGTTTAAGGCCTTCCATATGGATGATGCAGCCTGGGACTGTGTTTTTTACAGTCCTGACAGGAGAGCAGTGTTTTGTCCCAGTCTGAAGCGGATTGGCTTAAAAAAATGTGATTCTCTAAGTCATGCCTTAAGAGATGCTTTTATTAAATCAAGATGTTGCAGAAATATTAATAACTGTGTATACTGGTGGGAATAAGGAGCCGAGGTGACGCAGTGGGTCGGGTTTGTGCTTCAAACCCAGCCACCACTCCAAGGAAGAATGTGGCAGTCTGCTTGCTTAAAGGTTTACAGCCTTGGAAACTCCATGTGGCAGGTTCTGCTCTGTCCTCTAGGGTCGCTATGAGTCAACATCGACTCAACAGCACACAACCACACAGCCATGGGAAAAGTTTTTTTAAACAATAGTTTCCTTCTCTTTGAACAGGGCCTCCAGTGTTTTCAAGTGAGCTTCTGGGATAGGAGTTTGTTAAAAACTCCACTACACAATGTAGTTCTATGAGGGTTTTTCAATTCTGCCCTCTACAGATACCTTACAGATAGGGTTTTAGTATTTATTTATTATTGTGATTGAGTGGAAATATACATTCCAAGTTAAATTTGCATAGTCACCTACCTGCAACTCCTTCTGCTGTCCTTGCCTGGTGACAGCACACTCCTCCTTTCTGTTCTGTCATATCCTCTTAACAATTTCCTGTCCCCTCCTCTGCACCCTCTCCTCTCCCCTCTAGTAGAGACTAGTAGGATAGCATCCTATAGATGCATAGAATCATAAAGTGCACGTATCATATGGTCACATTGTGTCCCCGAGTCCAGTCCATTCCTGTCTGAAGAGTTGACTTCAGTAATGATTTCTGGTCAGGGGCAGCAGCAGGTCTAGGGACCATGTTCCCAAGGGAACCCCCGGGCCTTCAGACCATCAACTGCAGTCTTTCAGTGGAGTTCTTGAGAGTTCTTGAGGTGCACCCCTCTTCATGTTGCCACTGGGACTTGACAGTGTGTGCCCCATCATGGCTGTCTCTGGTGGTGGCCGGACACCATCTGGTTCTTACGGTCACATGTTGGTACAGTTACCCATTCGCCTGAGTCCTTCTGTCTTCTGGACTCTTTTTCCGTGACGATGTTGTTGGCCTTGGTGATCATCAGTTCTGGCTAAATTGGGACTATTTGGTGTACCTCAGATGGCAGCTTGCTAACTTTTAAGACCCCAGACACCACTCATCAATATAATATAGAAATAATATTCATGTACAGGAACCTGTTTTTAAGTTCTTATAGTAGGAGTCTCATACAGTATTTGTCCTCGTGCTGCTGACTGCTTTCACTCAACACAATGTCCTCTAATTGAAACCAGGTTATGAGATGCTACCTAACATCATCATTGTTCTTTATCATTGCAAAGTGTTCCATTGAGTATCCATACCATAGTTTGTTTATCCAGTCATCTGTTGCTGGGCATCTGGGTCGATTCTGCATCTTTTTGCTGTTGTGGACTGTGCTGCAGGAAACATCTGTGTGCATGTATCAGTTCGTGTGACTGCTCTTGCTTCTGTAAGATGTATTCCAAGCAGTGGGATCACTGGGTCAAATGTTATATCTATTTCCAGCTTTTTAAGGAAGCACCAGATTGCTTTTCAAAGAGGTTGTACCATTTTGCAATCCCACCAGCAGTGTAGCAGAGTTCCAATCTCTCCACAGCCTCTCCAGCATTTGTGTTTTGGATCATGGCCAAAATGGGGTGAGATGGTATCTCATTACAGTTTCGATTTGGATTTCTTTAATAGCTAATGATCGTGAGCATTTTCTCATGTGTCTTTTGGCTGCCTGGGTGTCCTCTTCAGTGAAGTGTCTGTCCATTTCCTTTGCCCATTGCTTAATTGGGTTATTTACCTATTTCTTGTTGATAATTTTGTGGAACCTTGTAGATTATGGAAATCAGATGTTGATTTGACATGTAGTTGCCAAATATTTTCTCCCATTCTGTAGTCTTTTAATTCTTTTGATAAAAAGTCTTTGGATGAGCAAGTGTTTGATTCTTAGTAGTTCCCATTTATGTATTTTCTGTTGATTGTGCTTTGTCAGGTTTTGAAGCCAATCTAAGCTGTGTATTAAAACTTACATTGCAGACCATATTTTTTCTTGATCTTTATCGTTTTAGGTTTGATATTTTGGTCTTTTATCTAATTTGAGTTGGTTTTTGTGTAAGGTGTGAGATACGGGTCTTGTTTCAATCTTTTGCAGATGGATATCCAGTTACGCCAGCACCATTTGTTAAAGAGACTGTTTTTGCCCCAGTTTACAATCTTAGGGCCTTTGTCGAGTATCACTTGTTCATAGGAGGATGGTGGCATCTCTGGGGTCTTAACTCTGTTCCATTGGTCTATTTGTCTCTTTCTGTACCAGCACCAGGCTGTTTTGACTACTGTGGCAGTGTAATAGGCTCTAAGGTAGGGTAGCGAGAGGCATCAGATAGGTTTTTATTTTAATAAAACTGCAAAAAGGGAAAAGACTTGCCTTATTAAATAACTTATGAAAAGCTTGCATGTGTGCTTAGAAACTGGTTTGGGTTTTGGTTGTCTTAAGAAGGTGTGTCTCCCCACCGGCAGGCTGGCCTTCCAGGCAGTGTGAGGCAGCAGGGCCACTTACCCACCCAGCAGCATCTCCATTCCCCGTTCCATCTTCTGTCTGCAGATGACACGGAAGCACGGCATGCTCTGCAGTCTTGTTTTCTTACCTAAAATCTTCAAGATGCTGGCAGTCAGAAACTTCTAGGGACCAGTATTCAAGGGGAGACTAGAATGGTCCATGTCACAATGGATTAGGCTTGGAGATGTATGCATTCCTGTTTGGCTTAATATATAGACTGATGCATGCAGAAGTATTCATGTTGTTGCTGTTAGTTGCTGATGAGTAGATTTTGACTCGGGGATTTGCGTACAGAGCAGAAGTGCTCTGTACGGGTTTCAAAGCTGTGACCTTTCAGAAGCAAACTCGTAGGGCTGACTTCTGAAGCACAGCTGGATGAGTCTGAACAACTAACCTCTCAGTTAGTAGGCTATCACTTAACCACAGGCACTACTTGGGGCCTCCTAGAAATATTTATGGATATGTGCATATACATGGTATATACACATGGATTTCCTTCTCTGTCAGCTGTGATAGCCTACAAACAATAACACTCCAGTAACAGCACATCTAGTGCCCAGATGTTGGTTTCTAATACCAATCTCCAATAAATGGGGACCAGGGGTCCTTGGAGAAATGGCTGATTCTAGGACTAGCACAGAAGTTATACATAAAAGGCCTGAAGCATCTAGTAGGTTAAGGAAATAAGGAAAGAAACAAAAACCAAATCCTACATTGATGGGATTTTTCAAAGGGGTATAGGAGCCAACTGAAAGAACTCCCAGTGGCCAGAGCTAGAACAATATAAGCAACAAAATACGTAGTATCGGACTACAACCCAGAGTATACATACCCAGGAATTCACACTGATGTTAAAAAAAAAAAAAAAGGACTGAATAAATGGGAGGGGAGACAAACATCCTATGCAGAAGAAGTCTAAGTCATTTATGGTGATAATCTGTACTCAAAGGGGGAGAATAACGTCCCATTCCTTAAGTTTCAGCTGTGCACAGTGACTTCCTTCCAAATAGTCAACTACAAATAGAGTGACCTTGTGGTAGACAAAGCTGACAGCTGCTATCAAGACCAACATCAACAGTGATCAAGTATGTCGACAGTGTCTGTGTCCTTGATACGGCATGATGAGAAAGGCACTTAACCTCTACAGTCTTTCAAGAACCCAAATCCCCAGTAAGGTCAAGAGAAAAACACCAGTAGAGAAATGCCTTACCTACTGACCGCTACACCTCAAGGGATCAAAGAGTAGGAAACTATCACAATTAAGAGGAATCTTGAAAGACAGATCAGGCTTCTGAAAAGTCACAGTCTAATGGGTTGCCATGAGTGAGAAAAAATTCAATAACAATAGTAGACAGGACAACTGTGGTCAGCTAAATAATGTTCCCTTGCCACCACAACATGGGAAAAGGGACTTTGCAGTTGTGATTAAGATGGAGCAGTTACCCTGCTGGGTCCGTTGTAATCACAAGGTTCTTAGAAGGACCCAGGAGGGCCACAGTCAGAAGACGTGAGAGTAGAAGCAGAGCTCAGAGGAGATAAAAGAGGCTACGCTGTTAACTTTAAAGGTGGAGAAAGGGGCTACAAGCCAAGGACTGCAGGCAGCGTCAAGGCAACTGATTCTCCCCGTAGAGCCTCCAGAAGGAACCTAGGCCTGCTAATCCACTTCACTTGATCTCCAGAACTCTAAAGGAATAAATGTGGTGTCTGAAGCCACTAGGTTGGTCATAAATTGTTACAGCAGCACTAAGAAATTCATACAACAAAATGTAATGAGTTTTTCTGGACTGGAACAGAAAAGGACATTGATACAAATCAAGGAGATCTGAATAAAGTATGGATTCTAATTAATAATTAGGTATCAATATGGGTCCATAAATCACAACAAATATAGCACACTGATGTACAATGTTAATGGACAAAAAGGCAAAAGATGAGAGAACTCCGTTTTTCTGTAAAACTGTGCTCAAGAAAGTATTTGAAAGTTTTTTTAAAGAAGTTAGTGGGGCCTGTTGGGCCGAGACCTTGGGCCATGAGGCCAGGAGTTTTCTGTGTGAGATAGTAAGTAATACACAAAATGCACTAACTCATAGATGATTTATTGCTTTAAGTAACTAAACAAGAAAGAAGAGACAGGCTATTGTTTTTGGTCAATACAATCTGCAGTATCTCTCCAAGGTTCACCAGTTCCATCTACTTAAAGCCTTACAATACTTTCTGGACAGTGAAAACATTGACAGACACAGCATACATGGTATAACAACTTGGCCAATGATAACAGTGACTAAAATAGCACACAACCAGGGCAGCCACCCGAGCGGGGTGCCCCGAGATGACAGAAGGGAACGCGTGTTCACAGCACGTGCTGAATACAAAACCTTTACAAACTTTTGGCATGAATCCTAACACAATACTTTCTTGGGCACTCTGCAAGAGCAGATATGCAAGCAGAGCCACCTTTTCATTTCCAGATCACCAGCATCTATGTGAATACTTGTAAGAAAAGGTAGAAGGCCGGATACCGCCCCTCCCTGTGTCTGTCTTGGCCAAAGCAGCAAGATCTGGAGGTTTAGGCAGTTGACAGGGCTCTCCAGGGGTTAAAAGTCACCAAGTAGCTGCTAAGGGCAGCAGGGACCCGATGATGCTGCCTTACCAGGGTGTGGGAGTGGACACAGACTCAGTATGTAGCCAGGGAGGCCCAAGGATTTGGCCCAGATGGTCCCTGGACACCCTGAAGTGGACACAGGCACTGGATGGCTCAGACCCTCCTGCCGGAGGGGCACAGCCAGGGCTGGAGGTCCAGGAGCAGCACCCGGCCTGCATGCTGACGCTGGCCATCGCGACAGACTTGGAATGCACGTGCAGGAGCCAACACTGTCAGGACCCAGCCAGACTCACAGAGGGGGGTCAAGCCAAGCCAAAGGGTACACAATGTCAGGGCCGACCTGCCCCTTGGCCGGCTCCCAGCAAGGTCCCTCAGGTTGGCAGCTTGCCTGGCTTCACAGCAAACTGCTGGAGACTCAGTTATCTTCTGCTGCGGTGGTGTCTTCCGCAACTCCCTCTGGACTGCCATCGCTGCCATCCCTGCCATGCTCTCCTGGATCAGAGGGATCCGCACAGGCCCCCACCTCAGCCCTGTTGGGGCTGGCAGGGCCATTCTGCACGGTACCCCCCATGCTCCCACTGCTGAGCCCACTGTCAGGACACAGACTGTCTCCCTTGACCTCCTGGACAGAGACGCTGGTCCCCTCAGGGCCCACGCCCTCCTCCCCTGACACCCCGTCCTCCTGAGGCCCACCCAGCACACAGTTGCCCACGTCTCCAGAGTTGGAGAAATGGTCTTCTAAGCTCTTGTCATTCTCCTCTGCCTGCTGTCTGCTTCTGGCGCTGAGTTTTCCTTTGGACCTCCTCGTCTGTCTGCTGTGCCCTTCATCTCGGGAGAATCGCCACTGAAACTAGAAACCAGAAAGGGGGCAATAAATAAAGGCAGTCTCTGTGAATCCAGAGCCTCACCAGGCAGTCTGGGCATGTTCACACCCAAGTGTCATCTCTCAACAAAGACACAGTTCCCAAAATTGATCAGGCAAGCAGTCCAGGCCCCAAACTGACATCACAGCTCGTTCCCACAAGAAGCCTGCTCAGCGCGGTTCTGCAGGTGTGGGTGCTGCTTGTAGCTGGCCTCACAGCAAGGCACATGCAGGTGGGAAAGGGAGCCCCGAAACCCTGCCACTTGGAGGACCCAGAGGGGACATGTGGGCCTGCCCTGGGTGCCCACAGCTGAGCCCGTCTGCAGGAGAGCCTCGCCACCTTGTCTAGGGTCACCTTCCCTTCCTAGGCCAACCCCAGCTCCACAGCGACCTGGGGAGCTGGCTGAGGCCACTGCTGGGATGGCAGTGTGGCTGACCTTTCCCTCTGCTCACTCCTGTGCCCTGCCTTCCCCGACAGATGTTCACGCTACACTCCCCTACAAAACCGCACCCCAGCCACCACCCCAGAGGCTGCGTCCTGCTAGTCTGACTTGCAGCCGAGTGTTTCTCCAGAGAGTCTCAAGAAGTCCGAGTCATGCAATCAGTCACAGGACATGGCAAGAACCAGGGTTTTGTTCAAACTGGAGCGGTGGCGGAGTTGGGGTGGGCTTACTCAATGCAAGTCCCAGCTCCACCAGCCAAATGATGGGCCTCAGTCTCAGTTTCTCAGTTATTCCGTGAGGACAGACAGCAGCTCTGAGGACCCCTTTCAGATCAGAGGTCGGCAAACAGCCTGTAAATCTGTTAGGCCTTGGGGGCCACATGGTCTCCCCACTACCGCTCTGCTGTACTGCTGCTGTGCAGCAGCAGCCAGAGATGGCATATAAACGAGGGGGCATGCCGTGTGCCAATACAACCTGATTGGCAAAAATGCAGGTCAGTGGATTGGGCCCAGGAGCTGTAGTTCACCAAGGGTTTTTCAAAAATACTTTCTATTTAACTTGTTTTTTTTTACTGTGGTAAAATACATGTAATAGAATTACATAGAATTAGAAAATAGAATTAACCACTGTAACAACTTCTAAATGTACTAGTTACACATATACAATGAGCTATGGCCATCAACACTATTTCTCCCAACTCTGACTTCCTCCAAACAGAAATTCTGTGTCCATTCAACAATAGTTCTCCACTCCTTCCTCCCCCCATCCCCGGTACCCTCTAATCTACTTCCTATGTCTGTGTGTTCGCCTGCTCTGGATATTTCATGTCGGCGTCTGGTTTCTTCCACTTGTGTGTAATGTTTCCAAGGCTCAGATATTAGTACTTTGTTCCCTTTTATGGCTAAATGATACTCTGTTGTACAGATCTGCCGCCTTTTGTTTATCCATTCATCTGTGGATGGGTACTTGGTGGTTTCCAGCTTTTAGCTATTGTGAAAAATGATGTTCATATGGGTGTCTGTTTGCAGTCTTGTGGGGACAGACCAGGGAGTGGGCGTAGAATTTAAGTCTGAGGAGACTTCTGTTTTTAACTTCCTGAGGAACCTCTCAGCTCTTTCCACAGCAGCCGCACCATTTGGTACTCTGCAGCAACGCACAGGGGTTCCAGTTTCTCCATATCCTTGTCAGCACTTGTTATTTTCCATCTTAATACCAAAGCCATTCTAGTAGGTGTGAAGTGGTGTCTTGTTGTGAGTTTGATTTGCATTTCCCTAATGACTAATGAAGTTGAACATCTCATGTTCATTGCTCCTCTGCCTTTCAGGATATGTCTATTCAAATCCTTTGTCTATTTTTAAAGTTGGTTTGTCTAAGCTTTAGTTGTTAAATTACAGGAATCATATAGTCTGGATATTAAACCCATATTAGATATATGATTGCATGTATTTTCTCCCATTCTATGGAATGTCTTTTCACTTTTTTTTTTACGTCCAGTTTATCAATTTTTTTTCTTACTGCTCATACCTTTGGTGCCATATTTAAGAAACCACGGCCAAATCCAAGGTCATGAAGATCTGTCCCTATGCTGCTTATAACAGGTTTGTAGTTTTAGCTCTTAAACTTAGTTTGTGATCCACTTTGAGTTAATTTTGGCATGTGGCTTGAAATAAGGGTGTTAGAAGGTTTTTATGTGGACTTGAGACCCCCTACAATGGGTTGAGTACTGTGCCTGCTATATGATACACAAAATACGTTTGTCATTACCCTTCCTCACACTAGAAGTAAGTCCCATGAGGTCAGGAATGCCATCTGTCTAGCTTAGCTGTAACCCAGGGACACAGCACAGCGGTCAGCTGGAAGTAGACACTCCAAAAAAATACTGTGGAATGAATGCATGGAAAGCCAACAGCACCCCACCGGGCTGGCTACATGGCATGGCAGAATGAATTCCTGCAGCTTTCGAGTGAAGACAGCTTTCACTTCCCACAACTTCTCGCTGGGCTGCAGAGGTGAGCACAGGAAAGCAGCTGCCCCATCCATGGGGATTTGGCTTCTTAAGGGTGGACCACGCCAAGACCTTGGTGCACTGTGTGGTGCCAGTTCTGTTTGATCTCCAGAAAAAGAAATGAACTTACAGAAGAGGGGGGGAAAATCCAAAGTCCTGCTGGGTGCGAGACTACGTGAAGTGTCTCATAGGAAGACAGTCTGGGAACGTGTGTGCTTAGAATAAACCTGGGCAGGTGAGCTTGAGTAGCGGTGGGAGGGGAAGATGGGTGTTCCCCAAATACCCAGCAAGACACACAGAAATGAGTTGTGCAAAGTGTTCTGGGCACCAACAAGCCCCTAAGCTAGCCGGCCTGTTTTTCTTCTACTTTCCAAACATTTAAGGTCCCCCCCAATCTTCCTAAGCACAGCCCCTCTGACCTCTGTCATCCTAGGGGCTCAGTATCCCCAAGACTGCCTCCACCTCAGAGGGAGCTACTCTACTTTGTGGGGCTTGGGTCCCCAGTGCTCACAGTGGCTGACACCAGAGGGCCATGTGGTATGCACCTGAGAAGTTGGCAGCCACAACACTTTGAGGACATGCCAAGCCCTGCCTCTTGTCAAAAGCACAAAGAACAAGAGAGAAACATCAAGGGGAGAGGGATGAGTGGGTGAGGGCAAGAGTCAGGACCCCCAAGTAGATGGGGTGGTGTTGCAAAGAAAGCATGGGGCCTGGAGGCTGCGTGTGCAGCGGACTGCTGGGAAGGTGCAACTCAGCCACCATCAGCCCGCAGGGCTGTGTCAGCCACCGTCAGCCCACAGGGCTGTTTCTGTCTCCAGCACCCTCATTTCTTTCCATGAAGGTTGCCCTGGAAACCATGATGCTGTAGTGGTCAAGAGCTGTGACTGCTAACTAAAAAGTCAGCCATGTGAATCCCCTTGGCACTCCTGGGAAACTCCATGGGGGCAGTCCTACTCTGTCCTATAACTCTGGATCAGAATCAACTCAACAGCAATAGCTTTGGCTTTAGAAGTGTACCATACTGTTTTCACCAAACAGGTACTTCAATGTTAGACATTCTGTGATGCAAAGAGTGATAAAAGAGCCCTCAGTTCCTACAGTTCTCACTGGGCTGCAGAGGAGAGCACAAGGACGCAGCTGCACCACCGGCAGGGCTGGGCCACGCTGTGCTGTACAGAATCCTGAGACTCTGCTAGGGAACCTCAAAAATGTGCTGTGTAAGTTTAAAAAAATCTGCCACCTTTGCAGTCTTCAGCGGTAGAGCTACATTTCCTCAAGTAAAACATTCACCTCAACATTCCCAGGGTTCTGTATTTTAATATATCATGTGGTTCTTGGATTTAATGCATTAGACAAGACTGGTGGTATAATGGGTAGGTGCTACAGCTGCTAACCAAAGAGTCTGCAGTTCAAATCCACCAGATGCTCCTTGGAAACTCTACAGGGCAGTTCTCCTCTGCTCTACAGATAGCTCGCTATGAGTGAGAATTGACTCGATGGCAATGGTTGTTTTTGGTTTGGTTTCCAGATGAGACTGGAAGGAGCTGTTGGAACGGACTTAAAGGCAATGGGTTTGGGATTTTGCAGTCTGGCAGCATCTGAACCCCACCAGCCTCTCCATGGAGAAAGATGTGGCAGTCTGCTTCCATAAAGATTTATAGCCTTGGAAACCCCAAAGGGCAGATCGACTCTGTCTAGTAGGGTTGCCAATGAGTTAGAATAGTCAGGATGGCACTATGTTTGGTTTGGTTTTTGGTTTAGATGAGACTGGCAAGTTTGAATATTCCATTCAAGTAGACAAAAAGGAATAAAATACACATCAAGTTAGAACTTAACATTTATCTTGTTCTCCCCTTGGCAACCCCTGACACCTGTTTGGGAGGCTCTTATACACCATGACTGACAGACTTGCCTTTGAATTGAGCTTCCTCCACCCAAGCAGCAGCTTCCAACAATAGACTGGCTCTACAAGCTGAATGGTACCTCATACCGCAAAGGTGCCATCTTCCACCAAATGCCCAGTGGGCTCAAGGAACCCACCGTGGAGGATGCTGATCACAGACCTCACGCACAGCTGCTGCCTCCAACGCCAGCCCTCCAGGGCTCGGGGCACCCCCTTACCATGGCTCATGTACTGCTTGCTGCCTTGTGACACACAGCTGCCCAAATGCAAGAGCCTTTTTTAAAAAAAAATTTTTTTTTAATGAACATCCAAAATAGAATGTCTTTGCATTTTGCAGAAACCCTGGTGGTGTAGTGGGTAAGTGCTATGGCTGCTAACCAAAAGGTTGGCAGTTCAAATCCACCAGGTGCTTCTTGGAAACTCGATGGAGCAGTTCTGTTCTGTCCTATAGGGTTGCTATGAGTCAGCCTTGACTCGATGGCAGTGTTTTTTTTTTTTTTGGCATTTTGTAAGTGTTTGGAAAAGGGCTGGGTTAAGACTGCCTGTATAGGGTACTCTGAGAGGCGGTAAGCTATCGGGGAAGTTAGAGAAAGTGTTAACTTTTGCCCAAAACGTGGTGAAGCTCTTTCAGCTACGACATCACCTTACTGCAATTATAGTAGGGCTGGTGGCTAACCCCAGGTCCCCATCCTTGTTCTGCATGTGTTAGCCATGTGACCAGGGCAAGTTACTAAGCTCTCTGAGTCTCCAGTTCCTCACCTCTACAGACTGTAGCTCAGCCTCCAGGAGAGCTGTGGTGCACACCTCTGGGGCCCCCTTCACACTAGCGCCCTCTGCAGCTGTGACTGGGGAACTACAAGCAAGCCCACCATATCCCAGGCTTGCCATTCTTAAAGGCCAGTATCTCTTCAGATACAAACTCAGATGTTCGCTCAGAGGTTGTCCATGCTAAATAAAAAGCCAGCCTTGCGTGGTTCACTCTGCATGGCCAGCTATGTCCAGTTTCCTGTAGAAGACCTGTTTTGCTGACCTTATATGACAGGACACAGGTTCTGTGGAAAGGGTCCATGAGGCACACCAGCCACATCGTCAAGGAACCTGCCTGGGCCACTGGGCAGAGAAGGATTCGGCAGTATCAGTGCTGAGCTGGGTGGGAACTATGGCAGCTGACATTTTCTCTTTGCTTGTCACCTCAGGAAAATGTGCAAAGGCAAATTCCTCTAAGGACTGCAGTGTGTCCTGTGTCGAGTTTGTAGGAGACGTCCGTGACTCCAAAGCCTGCCTGGGCCTCCTGCCCCCACAGTGGTCTGGGCAACCTGTGATACACATTTCCCCCTGCAAAGGAGGGGAGGTCTTCATGAGGAAGGAAAGTGGCCGTGGCCAGAGCCCAGGTCAACAGGGTAACCTAGAAACAGATGGTTGAGAGCTGTGAAGGCAGGCAGCCAGCACAGAACTGCCAATGGAGGCGCACATGCACATGGAGACATCCACTCTGTGTCACCTACTGTGACAGCATTTTACAGGTCCTCAATCCCCGGAGCAGTACTGACAGTAGGCATTATTTGTGCCATTTTATAAATTGGAGAGATTCAGAGAGGTTAAGTAACTTGCCCAAACTCACACAGCTAGAAAACAACTGAATTGGCATTCAAACATTGCTACCCTCCCTGCCTCTCACTGCTGGCCAAAGGCCTGGGGCTCTTGCTCTGGAGGGAAGGGAGGAGATGCACTAACAAGAGCAGCTATACATCTTGGAAGTGGCTCAGCTCAGTGCCTAAGTGCCTCAGCTTTCAGGCTTCACGATGGCCAGATGCATCTGTGAGGCCCAGTGCTTATCTCATTAGGCCAAGTGGTCAGCTAATGTAGGTCCAGATTTCACTGCTGTTAAAGATAGTTCGGTTCAGCTTCTTAGAAACAAGTATCTACCCTGAAGGCTCCCTGACAGGCCTATTTTTAAAAAACTGGTAATGATAAAATTTGAATGACTGTCCACAGGAAACCAAACCAAAAATAACCATCACCATCAACGAAACTAGTCAACCAAACCAAACAAACCCACTGCCGTTAATTCCAGCTCAGCATCCCCTAGGGCTTCCAAGGCTGTAAGTCTCTACAGAAGGAGATGGATACATTTTTTTCTTCCACAGAGCAGCGGGGTGGTTTCAAAGTGCCAGCCTTTTCAGTTAATAGTTAACCACTTTGCCATCAAAAACCAAAAGCCAAGCCCCTGGCCATCAAGTCAGTTCCAACTCACAGTCTCATAGAGACCCCATACAGCAGAGTAGAAATGCCCCTCAGCATTTCCAGAGAGCACCCGGGGGATTTGAACCGCTGACCTTTCGGTTAGCAGCTGTAGCACTTAACCACTATACCAGCTGTGCCTCCCCTGCACTGCTGGGCTCCCTGATCTAGTCAATGCTGACTGTCAGACCAGTGCTGCATCGCAATCACCTGGAGGGCTCGTTCCAGCAGAGGATTCTGGGCTCCTCCCTAGAGTTTCTGCCACAGTAGATCTGGCCAGAGGAAGAAGTTGATGGTTTTTAACAAGCTCCAGGTGATGCTGATAACATGGGTCCATGGACCACTGAATAAGGACACCACCTGGGCAGGAACCCCAAAATGAAATAACAAACAGAAACACTCAAGAAAACCAGTTGCTGCTGAGCCCTTTCCAACTCATGAAGCCCATGTGCACGAGAGTAGAACTGTGCTGCACAGCATTTCAGGGGCTGATTCTTTCAGAAGATTGACAGGTCTTCTTTCCAGGCTGCCTCTGGGTGCTCCTGAACCGCCAACCTTTGGGCTAGTAGCTGAGAGCATTCCCCAGTTGTACTGGGACAAAATGACACATCCTGGCCCTCACACAGTCTCTGTTCTGCCCTCCAAAGAAGGTCTCCCTCTGTCTCCCCTCACCAGCTGTCCTGTCTTCCTCCTTTAATCTGGGGACAGCCCCAGTCTTTAACAAATCACAGAAATTGTTACAGATTGCAGGCTCACAGGAGGCATCTCCAAAAGCAAGAAGAGAGGCCGGGGGTGTGGCACTGTCACCTGGGATTTGAGCGGCTTGGAGCTTTGAGGCAAGGTCTTCCAAAATTCACACCGATAAAAACAAGGAGGGTGTGCTCCGTTTGCGCAGCAGTATCAGGAAGAAGTCGAGTCCACAAGTCAGCACCAGGTGAAACAGGCCACACTGATGTCAAGGCCTCGTCCCCACAAGGCAGAGTGGCTGTGGCACTTGGTTATGCTCGCTGATACCTAACCCCAGAAAGAATCCAACCAGCTGTCCAACTCAAATAACTGCGTAAAAAACAAAAAAATCCTTTACGTTACAGCAGTGTTTTCCCAGAGTCTCACGTGAACAGGGGCTAATGGATTTAATTCACATGTTTTAAAAAAAAATGTCTAGGATGCAGTCTCCACTCTAAGTAGTTTTAGCTGGAAGGAAGACTTCTCTAGTGTTTTAGAGATGACCTTTGAAGGAGCTGAATATTTGCTTTGAAAACCACATTTATACACATTTAAAAAACCAAAAACACCTTGTCATCAAGTTGATTCCACTCACAGTGACCCTGCAGGACAGAGGCTAACCACGCCATAGAGTTTCCAGGGAGCATCTGGTAGATCTGAACTGCTGACCTTTTGGAAAACAGCCACAGCACACTTAATCGCTATGCCACTAGGGTTTCCCACATACACATAACCAAAAAACACAAACCAAACGCAGTGCTGTGGAGCCAATTCCAGCTCACAGTGACCCTACAGACAGAGGAGAACTGCTCTAGAGCGTTTCCAAGGAGCACTAAGTGGATTTGAACTACCAACCCCTTCGTTAGCGACTGTAGCACTTAACCACACCCACCAGGGTTTCCCACATACACACGGGGAGGCTATTTCCAATGCCGAGGTCTTGGAGAATTCTGCCCACTTTGCTGACTGAAAGAGGCCTAAACATGCTGTGTCCTCAGTGTGTCCAATCTTGCAATTTCTTAATTTCAATATTAGCAATGAAATTCGAGTGCTAGACACCTTACACCTGTGTCAGGCTGAGGACTCTGACCCTTCAATTACTGATTCAATAAATACTTATTGACTGAGGATGAACTGAATGATGTCAGGTGCTAGGTAAAGTACCCAGTCTACAACGGTCGGAAAATGAGTGTACCCTGATGAACTGGTGGGAAGCCAGAGAAAAGAAGGCCACGGAAGGGAGAGGGTGGCCAGCAGGTCGGTGTCACAGAGTCTTGCACGGTGAGGACTAAATGGAGTGACTGTCCCAGACCTGTGGGAGCAGCAACATGTGTCAAGAAAAGGTGGCACCCACTCCTGTCGTAGGGCTAACGCTTGCCTGCTGTCTGTGCCTGTCAGGAGATCTCATGTGCTCGTTTAACGTCACTCTGTCCATGAGTGCGTGCAGCCACCACGAACATACACCTGTGCCCTAAAAGACAGCTGTCCCTAGCTGATCCATCTTACAGCTAGTGGCTGACTGCTCCTGGCGGGTAATGGTGGACTTGGGGGCTGCCGTCTGGCCTACCGCTGCTGTCACCTGTCACATTAATGTTTCCGAGCTTGAAGAAAGACCTTCCTCTGCACCCGGTCCCATCTGGCTCCGAGTCACTATTTCTTGGCATCCTGTTTTAGTCAGCTAGGGCTGCTCTAACAGAAATACCACAGAGTGGATGGCTTTAACAAAGAAAGATTTATTCTTACACAGTCCGGTAGGTTGCAAGTCCATATTCAGGGTGTCCGCTCCAGGGAAAGACTTTCCCCTTGACGGCTCTGGAGGAAAGTCCGGTATTGCATCAGTCATTGTCCAGGGAGCGTCCTCACACAAGAACCTCTGGTCTGAAGGACGTGCTCTGCTCCCGGTGCTGCTTGCTTGATGGTAGCGAGGTTCTCAAATTGTCCTTGGTTCTTTTTCCTTTTATTCCTTGCAAGCTAAAAGCATTAAGGGTGGGGCAAGCCATACTCCAGGGAAACTTCCCCCATAGCAGGAATTCACAGCCCCACCCTAATCCTTTAACATACAGGTTAGCAAAACCGCACAATGGAGGACATTTCCAAGATACTGGGAACCATATCCCAGCCACATGGCTGCACACATTTTTGGGGGGACACAATTCAAACCATGACATCCCACCCTTTGACAACCCAAAAATCACATCACAAAACATTTAACACGTTCATCTCACCATAGCAAAATTATGTCCATCCATATAACAGAAGTCTTAAATCAGCTCCAAGTCCAAAATACAAAAACTCTTCTACATCTGTGAAACTTAGAAGGCATTAACAGGCAACAGGCAAGTCAACAGAACACATTACATTAGCCCTCAAAGCTTTGGAAATACTCTTACATTTTCTGAGACATTCTACACAACAGCAATGCTCTCCAGACTCTAGGTATCGGCCACACTCTCAGGTTTCTGAGTGGAGACCTCCAGCCCCGTGCTACAACTCTGCCTTCAAGGCCCACTTGGACAGAAACTCTGTCCCATCGGCTTTAGGAGCACCCTAAGCCCAACTGAGTGGCAATTCCACCCTTACGAACACAGCACGCCATGGTTCCACCCTTTCAAACCCCTGAAGTCATGGCCATACCTCTTGAGACTGAGGCAGCTCAGCTTCTCACGCTATCTGCCTCTTCAGCTTCAGCTTCCTATGGCCGCATGGCCTGGGCCTCAGGCCCACATCTGCCCTGGCGGGCAAGTGTTCCAAAGCTCTGTAGCTCCACTGGTTTAAGTGCCCAGAGGCACCCCACTCTTGCTGGAAAGCGTCCTGCCCAAAGGCACTCAACTCCCTCACTCCGTGGGTCAGCAAGGCCAGCTCACCGATTCAAGTGCCCAGAGGCACCCCGTTCCGCGAGGAAAACTCTGCGCAGGCACTGACCTCTCTTGCTCCACAGGTCGGCTCCAGCGCTGCCTCTGGTTCTGCTGTTGCCGCTGCTGCTACTGCTGCCGGTCCTCTGTTGTTTCTCACCATCTGCGCCTTCTTCGTTCCTTCTGAATCTTCTATCCATTCGCAGTTTCAAAGTGGCTTCCACATTTTAGGTATTTGCTAGAGCAGCACCCCACTCCCACGGTACCAATTCTGTTTTAGTCAGCTAGGGCTGCTCTAACAGAAATACCACAGAGTGGATGGCTTTAACAAAGAAAGATTTATTCTTACACAGTCCGGTAGGTTGCAAGTCCATATTCAGGGTGTCCGCTCCAGGGAAAGACTTTCCCCTTGTCGGCTCTGGAGGAAAGTCCGGTATTGCATCAGTCTTTGTCCAGGGAGTGTCCTGACGCAAGAACCTCTGGTCTGAACGACGCGCTCTGCTCCCGGTGCTGCTTGCTTGATGGTAGCGAGGTTCTCAAATTGTCCTTGGTTCTTTTTCCTTTTATTCCTTGCAAGCTAAAAGCATTAAGGGTGGGGCAAGCCATACTCCAGGGAAACTTCCCCCATAGCAGGAATTCACAGCCCCACCCTAATCCTTTAACATACAGGTTAGCAAAACCGCACAATGGAGGACATTTCCAAGATACTGGGAACCATATCCCAGCCACATGGCTGCACACATTTTTGGGGGGACACAATTCAAACCATGACATCCCACCCTTTGACAACCCAAAAATCACATCACAAAACATTTAACACGTTCATCTCACCATAGCAAAATTATGTCCATCCATATAACAGAAGTCTTAAATCAGCTCCAAGTCCAAAATACAAAAACTCTTCTACATCTG
Organism: Heterohyrax brucei; assembly: GCA_028571685.1. NCBI lineage: Eukaryota > Metazoa > Chordata > Mammalia > Hyracoidea > Procaviidae > Heterohyrax > Heterohyrax brucei. Next base: position 23,712,691 of record CM053149.1, on the reverse strand, counting down.
TGAAACTTAGAAGGCATTAACAGGCAACAGGCAAGTCAACAGAACACATTACATTAGCCCTCAAAGCTTTGGAAATACTCTTACATTTTCTGAGACATTCTACACAACAGCAATGCTCTCCAGACTCTAGGTATCGGCCACACTCTCAGGTTTCTGAGTGGAGACCTCCAGCCCCGTGCTACAACTCTGCCTTCAAGGCCCACTTGGACAGAAACTCTGTCCCATCGGCTTTAGGAGCACCCTAAGCCCAACTGAGTGGCAATTCCACCCTTACGAACACAGCACGCCATGGTTCCACCCTTTCAAACCCCTGAAGTCATGGCCATACCTCTTGAGACTGAGGCAGCTCAGCTTCTCACGCTATCTGCCTCTTCAGCTTCAGCTTCCTATGGCCGCATGGCCTGGGCCTCAGGCCCACATCTGCCCTGGCGGGCAAGTGTTCCAAAGCTCTGTAGCTCCACTGGTTTAAGTGCCCAGAGGCACCCCACTCTTGCTGGAAAGCGTCCTGCCCAAAGGCACTCAACTCCCTCACTCCGTGGGTCAGCAAGGCCAGCTCACCGATTCAAGTGCCCAGAGGCACCCCGTTCCGCGAGGAAAACTCTGCGCAGGCACTGACCTCTCTTGCTCCACAGGTCGGCTCCAGCGCTGCCTCTGGTTCTGCTGTTGCCGCTGCTGCTACTGCTGCCGGTCCTCTGTTGTTTCTCACCATCTGCGCCTTCTTCGTTCCTTCTGAATCTTCTATCCATTCGCAGTTTCAAAGTGGCTTCCACATTTTAGGTATTTGCTAGAGCAGCACCCCACTCCCACGGTACCAATTCTGTTTTAGTCAGCTAGGGCTGCTCTAACAGAAATACCACAGAGTGGATGGCTTTAACAAAGAAAGATTTATTCTTACACAGTCCGGTAGGTTGCAAGTCCATATTCAGGGTGTCCGCTCCAGGGAAAGACTTTCCCCTTGTCGGCTCTGGAGGAAAGTCCGGTATTGCATCAGTCTTTGTCCAGGGAGTGTCCTGACGCAAGAACCTCTGGTCTGAACGACGCGCTCTGCTCCCGGTGCTGCTTGCTTGATGGTAGCGAGGTTCTCAAATTGTCCTTGGTTCTTTTTCCTTTTATTCCTTGCAAGCTAAAAGCATTAAGGGTGGGGCAAGCCATACTCCAGGGAAACTTCCCCCATAGCAGGAATTCACAGCCCCACCCTAATCCTTTAACATACAGGTTAGCAAAACCGCACAATGGAGGACATTTCCAAGATACTGGGAACCATATCCCAGCCACATGGCTGCACACATTTTTGGGGGGACACAATTCAAACCATGACATCCCACCCTTTGACAACCCAAAAATCACATCACAAAACATTTAACACGTTCATCTCACCATAGCAAAATTATGTCCATCCATATAACAGAAGTCTTAAATCAGCTCCAAGTCCAAAATACAAAAACTCTTCTACATCTGTGAAACTTAGAAGGCATTAACAGGCAACAGGCAAGTCAACAGAACACATTACATTAGCCCTCAAAGCTTTGGAAATACTCTTACATTTTCTGAGACATTCTACACAACAGCAATGCTCTCCAGACTCTAGGTATCGGCCACACTCTCAGGTTTCTGAGTGGAGACCTCCAGCCCCGTGCTACAACTCTGCCTTCAAGGCCCACTTGGACAGAAACTCTGTCCCATCGGCTTTAGGAGCACCCTAAGCCCAACTGAGTGGCAATTCCACCCTTACGAACACAGCACGCCATGGTTCCACCCTTTCAAACCCCTGAAGTCATGGCCATACCTCTTGAGACTGAGGCAGCTCAGCTTCTCACGCTATCTGCCTCTTCAGCTTCAGCTTCCTATGGCCGCATGGCCTGGGCCTCAGGCCCACATCTGCCCTGGCGGGCAAGTGTTCCAAAGCTCTGTAGCTCCACTGGTTTAAGTGCCCAGAGGCACCCCACTCTTGCTGGAAAGCGTCCTGCCCAAAGGCACTCAACTCCCTCACTCCGTGGGTCAGCAAGGCCAGCTCACCGATTCAAGTGCCCAGAGGCACCCCGTTCCGCGAGGAAAACTCTGCGCAGGCACTGACCTCTCTTGCTCCACAGGTCGGCTCCAGCGCTGCCTCTGGTTCTGCTGTTGCCGCTGCTGCTACTGCTGCCGGTCCTCTGTTGTTTCTCACCATCTGCGCCTTCTTCGTTCCTTCTGAATCTTCTATCCATTCGCAGTTTCAAAGTGGCTTCCACATTTTAGGTATTTGCTAGAGCAGCACCCCACTCCCACGGTACCAATTCTGTTTTAGTCAGCTAGGGCTGCTCTAACAGAAATACCACAGAGTGGATGGCTTTAACAAAGAAAGATTTATTCTTACACAGTCCGGTAGGTTGCAAGTCCATATTCAGGGTGTCCGCTCCAGGGAAAGACTTTCCCCTTGTCGGCTCTGGAGGAAAGTCCGGTATTGCATCAGTCTTTGTCCAGGGAGTGTCCTGACGCAAGAACCTCTGGTCTGAACGACGCGCTCTGCTCCCGGTGCTGCTTGCTTGATGGTAGCGAGGTTCTCAAATTGTCCTTGGTTCTTTTTCCTTTTATTCCTTGCAAGCTAAAAGCATTAAGGGTGGGGCAAGCCATACTCCAGGGAAACTTCCCCCATAGCAGGAATTCACAGCCCCACCCTAATCCTTTAACATACAGGTTAGCAAAACCGCACAATGGAGGACATTTCCAAGATACTGGGAACCATATCCCAGCCACATGGCTGCACACATTTTTGGGGGGACACAATTCAAACCATGACATCCCACCCTTTGACAACCCAAAAATCACATCACAAAACATTTAACACGTTCATCTCACCATAGCAAAATTATGTCCATCCATATAACAGAAGTCTTAAATCAGCTCCAAGTCCAAAATACAAAAACTCTTCTACATCTGTGAAACTTAGAAGGCATTAACAGGCAACAGGCAAGTCAACAGAACACATTACATTAGCCCTCAAAGCTTTGGAAATACTCTTACATTTTCTGAGACATTCTACACAACAGCAATGCTCTCCAGACTCTAGGTATCGGCCACACTCTCAGGTTTCTGAGTGGAGACCTCCAGCCCCGTGCTACAACTCTGCCTTCAAGGCCCACTTGGACAGAAACTCTGTCCCATCGGCTTTAGGAGCACCCTAAGCCCAACTGAGTGGCAATTCCACCCTTACGAACACAGCACGCCATGGTTCCACCCTTTCAAACCCCTGAAGTCATGGCCATACCTCTTGAGACTGAGGCAGCTCAGCTTCTCACGCTATCTGCCTCTTCAGCTTCAGCTTCCTATGGCCGCATGGCCTGGGCCTCAGGCCCACATCTGCCCTGGCGGGCAAGTGTTCCAAAGCTCTGTAGCTCCACTGGTTTAAGTGCCCAGAGGCACCCCACTCTTGCTGGAAAGCGTCCTGCCCAAAGGCACTCAACTCCCTCACTCCGTGGGTCAGCAAGGCCAGCTCACCGATTCAAGTGCCCAGAGGCACCCCGTTCCGCGAGGAAAACTCTGCGCAGGCACTGACCTCTCTTGCTCCACAGGTCGGCTCCAGCGCTGCCTCTGGTTCTGCTGTTGCCGCTGCTGCTACTGCTGCCGGTCCTCTGTTGTTTCTCACCATCTGCGCCTTCTTCGTTCCTTCTGAATCTTCTATCCATTCGCAGTTTCAAAGTGGCTTCCACATTTTAGGTATTTGCTAGAGCAGCACCCCACTCCCACGGTACCAATTCTGTTTTAGTCAGCTAGGGCTGCTCTAACAGAAATACCACAGAGTGGATGGCTTTAACAAAGAAAGATTTATTCTTACACAGTCCGGTAGGTTGCAAGTCCATATTCAGGGTGTCCGCTCCAGGGAAAGACTTTCCCCTTGTCGGCTCTGGAGGAAAGTCCGGTATTGCATCAGTCTTTGTCCAGGGAGTGTCCTGACGCAAGAACCTCTGGTCTGAACGACGCGCTCTGCTCCCGGTGCTGCTTGCTTGATGGTAGCGAGGTTCTCAAATTGTCCTTGGTTCTTTTTCCTTTTATTCCTTGCAAGCTAAAAGCATTAAGGGTGGGGCAAGCCATACTCCAGGGAAACTTCCCCCATAGCAGGAATTCACAGCCCCACCCTAATCCTTTAACATACAGGTTAGCAAAACCGCACAATGGAGGACATTTCCAAGATACTGGGAACCATATCCCAGCCACATGGCTGCACACATTTTTGGGGGGACACAATTCAAACCATGACATCCCACCCTTTGACAACCCAAAAATCACATCACAAAACATTTAACACGTTCATCTCACCATAGCAAAATTATGTCCATCCATATAACAGAAGTCTTAAATCAGCTCCAAGTCCAAAATACAAAAACTCTTCTACATCTGTGAAACTTAGAAGGCATTAACAGGCAACAGGCAAGTCAACAGAACACATTACATTAGCCCTCAAAGCTTTGGAAATACTCTTACATTTTCTGAGACATTCTACACAACAGCAATGCTCTCCAGACTCTAGGTATCGGCCACACTCTCAGGTTTCTGAGTGGAGACCTCCAGCCCCGTGCTACAACTCTGCCTTCAAGGCCCACTTGGACAGAAACTCTGTCCCATCGGCTTTAGGAGCACCCTAAGCCCAACTGAGTGGCAATTCCACCCTTACGAACACAGCACGCCATGGTTCCACCCTTTCAAACCCCTGAAGTCATGGCCATACCTCTTGAGACTGAGGCAGCTCAGCTTCTCACGCTATCTGCCTCTTCAGCTTCAGCTTCCTATGGCCGCATGGCCTGGGCCTCAGGCCCACATCTGCCCTGGCGGGCAAGTGTTCCAAAGCTCTGTAGCTCCACTGGTTTAAGTGCCCAGAGGCACCCCACTCTTGCTGGAAAGCGTCCTGCCCAAAGGCACTCAACTCCCTCACTCCGTGGGTCAGCAAGGCCAGCTCACCGATTCAAGTGCCCAGAGGCACCCCGTTCCGCGAGGAAAACTCTGCGCAGGCACTGACCTCTCTTGCTCCACAGGTCGGCTCCAGCGCTGCCTCTGGTTCTGCTGTTGCCGCTGCTGCTACTGCTGCCGGTCCTCTGTTGTTTCTCACCATCTGCGCCTTCTTCGTTCCTTCTGAATCTTCTATCCATTCGCAGTTTCAAAGTGGCTTCCACATTTTAGGTATTTGCTAGAGCAGCACCCCACTCCTGGTACCAATTCTGTTTTAGTCAGCTAGGGCTGCTCTAACAGAAATACCACAGAGTGGATGGCTTTAACAAAGAAAGATTTATTCTTACACAGTCCGGTAGGTTGCAAGTCCATATTCAGGGTGTCCGCTCCAGGGAAAGACTTTCCCCTTGACGGCTCTGGAGGAAAGTCCGGTATTGCATCAGTCATTGTCCAGGGAGCGTCCTCACACAAGAACCTCTGGTCTGAAGGACGTGCTCTGCTCCCGGTGCTGCTTGCTTGATGGTAGCGAGGTTCTCAAATTGTCCTTGGTTCTTTTTCCTTTTATTCCTTGCAAGCTAAAAGCATTAAGGGTGGGGCAAGCCATACTCCAGGGAAACTTCCCCCATAGCAGGAATTCACAGCCCCACCCTAATCCTTTAACATACAGGTTAGCAAAACCGCACAATGGAGGACATTTCCAAGATACTGGGAACCATATCCCAGCCACATGGCTGCACACATTTTTGGGGGGACACAATTCAAACCATGACACATCCCTTCCACGAGCAGGGTCCCTGTGGGTTTGCTGGCAGGTGAGGAGTTGCTGCAGTCTGTTACCTCGCTCCATGCTCCTGGCTGGGGCTCCACGTCCAAAGGACAGGAGGAACCGGTGGCAGTAACACGGGGGACGGGGCAGGTGTGAGGAGATGACTACAGTCCGGCCGGAGAACGGGGCAAAGGTGGAAAGGTTGGCTCCAGGTATATGTGACTTGGGCCAACGGACCCACCGGCCTCTTCCTGAGAAAGTGGGGCAACTCCCACTGGGAGAGCATCGCTGGGAAACGCGGAGGTCAAAATCAGTCATCTGGGAGGAGACTAGGCTGGACTGCGAGAAACAGGCATGGTTTTCTGAGAACAGCCATCGTCTCAGGTCTCAGGCTGTTTGTGGGATAGTTCATGTGAAGTCTGATCACAGGGCTTCCTGCAGATAGCATGGCCTGAGGACTCATGGCCACAGGCTACGGCTGGCCTCTGTTGACATCAGCAGCTGTCACAGGCTTCTGGACGGGAGCCTGTCAAGATGGGACTTTGCCAGGGTCCCTCTGCCAAGCTCACCTGGTGGCTGCCAAATTTCTGATGTCTTGAGGGACTTAGGGGGCCAGCAGCTAGTCATGAGATTACAACATGGAGACACTGGGCATGAGTTCAAGCCTTCCTTACCCTGGACAGACTGCAGCTGCCTTCATGCCCCTATTTTTAGCCCTGTGGCAATACCTGGCATGTTTGTAGACAAGAAATGTTCTCCTCTGCTCCTCTGGGCTGCTGAGTGGGAGGCTGGCCAATGATGCCCTCATGTCCCCTCACCCAGCCCCCGTTTTCAGCAGCCTCAGGTGTGACTGGGTGTGCCAAGGGGGGCTCACGTGTTCCCTGGGCTCTGAGAGCCCCCGAACATTGCAGCAGGCTCCCCACACAGGTGATACAGCCATCCACTCAGAAGCCCTGCTAAAGACAGCGCAGAGAGGCAGTCAAAGTCACCTACCTTTGATTCCTTCTTCTTGATTTTCTGAGGCAGACATGGTCTTTGGAGAAAGACAATCTGCTTGGTGGATACATTCCCCTCCCTGTAACACACGCAGAACAGAGAATGAGTTTCTTTGTGCCTGGAGAAACCCAAAGCCTCAGACAGATGCTGCCATCCCTAATGTCACCTAGACAGGCCACCCACAGAAAGGAAAGCTGCCACCAATTTGTGAGAGGTTAGAAATCCAGAAGCCCACTCCCCACTTTCCCACCGCCCCCAGGCTGGCCATGCTTGCTTCCAGGGAGCTGTCTCAGGGCCCAGGCAAAGTCTTTTGGGTGTACTGCAAAGTCAGTGCCCTAGCTGGAGACTGCCATCCCCCAGTGTGAGGTAGTGGCCTAGCATCTTGGCCCAATTATGACAAACTGGTTTCTTCAGTCAATCTCCATGGGGCAGGAAGCCTCTTCCACAGCTGTCTCTGCCTTCTGTCTTCTGTCACGGAAGGGCCTGGCTGGTCTGGGATAGCCAGGCAGACAAGGACCTGGGCGGTTAGCTCAGGAGATCAGTCATTTCAGAACAGCAGGCAGACAAGTTGCTGTGGCAGGGTCTTGGCTACATGTGGACTTGCCACGTGGCAAGACAGCGTGGCTTCTGCAGGCACGGTGATGATAGTTCCTGCATCAGCTGTCAGACAGGGTCCTCAACTCTGCCTTCAATTAACAAAGGGGCAAGGGGACTGCTCTTTCTTCCCAGAAAATGAGGGTGGAGCCATCTTTAACCAGGATAAAAATATTGCAAGGGAGGTAGCTGTCTTTTAGCCCTCCAGAAACCCTGGTAGCATAGTGGTTGAGAGTTACAACTGCTAACCAAAAGGTCAGAGGTTCGAATCCACCAGGTGTTCCTGGGAGACCCAGTGAAGCAGTTCTACTCTGTTCTATAGGGTCACTCTGAGTCAAAATCAACTCGACGGCACGGGGTTGTGTATCCTCGCACTCCTGCCTTTCTGGTGACTGTCTTTAAATCTGTATTTTGCAAATGTCTTCCCTGCTAAGGTGGTGTGTTACACCCATTTGGGATCCTCAGCGGGAGTGGAGAGACAGAGCCCTCACTAGGCACCCATTCTGCGTCAGGCACTGAGCTGGGTGATCTCCCAGCTAATGGCTCACTTAGGTCCAACTCACGCTGACACCATGTGCATCACAGTCCACAGGGGTTTCAGTGGTTCTTTCTTTCCCTAGTAGACTGCCAGGCCTTTCTTCTGAGGCCCCTCTGGGTGGACTCAAACCTCCAGCCTCTAGTTAACAGTCGAACCCGCTAACCATTGATACCAACCAGGGACTTGCAAGTGTAGGCAGCAGACCCACAGCACAGATGGAAGGCCTTTCAGGGTTGATATGATTACGACAAACCCATGGGCTCAGGGGACAGCAGGGAGAGGGGAAGGTGGACGTGGCACTGAACAGGACATTGTGAGGAATTTTTCAGGTCTTCATAACCCCTCTGCAGGCCACTAATCGGTACCCTCATCTCTGGCAAGTCTCTGTGGGCCACTAACCAGTACCCCAATCTCAGGCAAGTATCCTACCTGACCTGCTCCACTTTCTTCAGCTTTAAAATGGGTTTAATATAAAATACCACCTCCCAGGATTGTCTTTGAGGCACTACATAGAATTGTGTATAAGCTGTCTACCTTGCTCAGTACGTGGCACACTGCAGGTGCTGAATTTCTTTTGCATCTGAGGTCCCTCACCACTTCTGCCCACTGCCACCCTGGGACATGCAGGATAGGAACACGCCACTGGCTGGGCAAGGCTCCCCACAGGGAAAGAGGGGTACAGGGGAGCCCCTGCTCAGTCATGATGAAGACACTGGAATCCCAGCTCTGCCACTAACTGTACCAGCCTCCAAGGATTAGGTGACTTACGCACAGAAAGTGCTTCTTAAGAAGACCACCTGGCACAGAGCTGGTGTTCAGTACGGAGCACCACCCGCTGCTGTTACCTGGTCGTCTTGACGACAGGAGTCGGGAGCACGCAGGTGAGCTGCCACCCGTAGGCGGCCAGGGAGTTCAGCAGGGGCACATAGTCTGTCTGCACCTCCACGCCCTGGGGAGAAATGCCATGTTAGAGTCTCAGGTCGACTCCCAAGTGACGGAGAGGGGACATTCCATCTGCCACCCTAACACAGCAGAGAGGAGGCAGGGGAGCCCTGCAGCTTGGCGGTCCCCACTCGACGCCTGCTGAAGGATCTTTAAAGAGTGCGGCAAGCCGCCAGTGTGGGACTTCCTGCTGGGCCAGCTCACCCCATGCAGTCACAAGGAATTAGAGCCAAAGCATTAATCCATTCATTCTAGTTTATTCTGGTCGGGACGAATAGCTTCTCTTGAGTTTCCCGGAAGGGCCACAACTGCCTTGCCTCAGACACGTGCAGGGCAAGGCACACTGCTTGGGGTGATCTCATGTTGTGGGGTTACATTACATCTGAGAAATGATCAGTTCATCTGCATCCAGCACAGTGACCCAGGGGCATGAGCACACACACACGCACACGCACACGCACATGTGTGTGAAGGTGGCACAGTGGGATGTCACCTGTGTCACACTCCCTGCCTTACAGGGATGGGGAAATGCTGCGCACACGGTACTTCCAGTTAGGAATAGGCGTGGGAGCAGTCGAGCCTTTCAGTTTAGAACCTCACTCCAGCTCCCACTGAAGACAACACTGATGTGTGGCTAGTGTATCTGGCACCACACTGAGGCATTCTCACTACCCTGGGCTTAGCCCCTGACTCTGGGCACCTCACCAAAAGGGAAAGTGCAGCCCCTGCCGTTACTCTAGGTAGACAATGAATGCCCCGGCTCCGTTAGGTAGGCTCCAGAAAACCCCAGTGTGTGTTCAGAGTCCTTCCAACCTATGCAGCCACCTGGATTCATGCATCTTGATCTTTCCAGTGGTGGTGGGTACAGAGGTAAACACAGGCATGCTGTTGCCCACTAGAGTTCCCCGTCCAGTAGCGGCAACTGAACGGACATGCAAGTAATCAAAATGCAACATAGCAGGGCCACAAGGCCCTGAATGTCAGAGAGAGAGGGAGCCTAACCAGTCAGCATGGGCTTTGTGGGGCTTAATTGACAGGTGACGCTGGGAAGCAGTGTTCCCATGGTACAATGCCAGCGTGTGCAAACAAGAGAAAAGTTGGGAGGTAGGGTCTACAGTGCTGAGGAGGGTCGCCTTTTGGAAACACAGCTAGCTGACTTGGCTGCCCTGGGGTAGGGGGTCGGAAGAAGGATGAAGGAACACCCAGCCTCACCTCTTTAAAGAGCTTTTAAAGCTTTGACAAGTAGACACCAGTCCCAGTGTGGCTACCAAGTCACTTACCAACAACAACAAAAAAACACACCCACCGCCATGGAGGGGATTCCCACTCATAGCAACCCTACAGGACAGAGTAGAACTGCCCCATAGAGTTTTGAAGGAGCATCAAGTGGCTTTGAACTGCCATCCTTTTGATTAGCAGCTGTAGTACTTAACCACTGTGCCACCAGGGTTTACCATGTCACTGAAGTCCCTGACAATTTATCCTTTGGAAGCCTCAGTCTCCCCCACTGTATCAAAATATGCATTGACCCATATCTCCAAGGGCAGCCCCCGGACCAGCATCATCAGCATCTCTACGGTGTTTGTTAGAAACACACACTTGCAGACCCCACCCAGACCTGCTGAGATAGAAAGTCGGGGAATGGGACCAGGAATCAGTGTTTGAATGGCCCCCCACTAGTTCTAATGCTGCTAAATTGGAGAACTGCTGCTTGTGTGATCTCTTAGGTCCCTTTTGGTGACAGAATCCTACTGTTCTGTGGTCAGAAGGCACCTGACGTTAGCTGCAGCCTAACCGTTTCCATCATTCTCCATGTGCGGGGGGCGGAGGGAAGAAAAACAGAAAGCCCTCTAAAAGGATCAGCAGAAGGGAAAACCCAAACACCAAAGCCAGTGCCGTCGAGTTGATTCTGACTCATAGTGACCCAACAGAACAGAGCAGAACTGCCCCATAGAGTTTCCAAGGAGTGCCTGGTGGATTTGAACTGCCCGTCTTCTGGTTTAGGAGCCACAGCACTTAACCACTATGCCACCAGGGTTTCCAGTAAACGGGAGGAAGGAGAAGAGGGGGGAAAAAGAGAAAGCAAGGGAAGGAGAGAGGAGAGAGGTACAAATGTAATCGATTTATGGGAAGCGGACACTGAGGGGCTCAAAATGGCACCTTCCCTGGGAGTCCCACCCAGGCCACTGGAGGACCAGCACCCTCACCTTCCATACCAGTGCATGCCCAGGGTCCCCACTGCGGGCATCTGTGTCCCCTTGCTGAAGGAGGGTTGTGCGGCTGCTTTATCCAGAGCAGCCTGCCACCATCCCTGCACTCTTGGTTTGGGGGGGAGAGGAAATTAAAACCCACACACTCCAGCTTTGTAAGGTTATGATTACTCGGGCCTATCAAGAACAACCTTCCCACTTTATCAAGCTCTGTGACAAACCCTCCACAATCAGACCGTAGCCATGGCAACCAGGACAAGCTTTGGCACCTCACAAAGCCCTGAGTGGCAGAATGGAGTCCTTTTATTGGTGACTGCCTCGGCCGGCTTTTCTCCTTTCTCTGACAGCACCCGGAGTGGCAGGACAATGACGGACCCCCCGCTGAAGCCTGACCCGCCTGTTCAGACAGTCTCTGCCGGTGGGGCGGCTTCTATTTTGCTCTCTTTTATTTCATTTCACCACTGTCTTAAAGAGAAAGACAGCAGGATTTGCCCAAACATTTTTTTTTTTTCCCATCCAGGTAGGGAATGTCAGCTGGAGGGTACAGAATCATAAAGCCAAAAAGAAAATGAAAAACAACAAAACAAACACAGCCCCGTCTGAGCGAGCTGAGGGTTCCATCTCAAGCATTAATTTCTGGCCGCTGCTTGGCGAGCTGGCCGGTGAAACAAACAGGGAGAAAGGACTGAGGTGTGACAGTCCCCCAGAGCCTCTGACTCCAACTATCGGGGCTGGTCCCGATTCAATTAATGCTGAACGTGCTTTTCCATTTCAGAAATGCAATATTACAGAGCAGGAAGACAGTATTTCTAAAACACAAGTTTTGCTTCACACAGTGTGTGGAATGTTTTTAAGTCCATTAGCTAAGAAAGGTGGCAGGATACACATCCGGATGGAAGGGTCCCTTTGATCTGCTTTTTTGTGACACTTCACTGAGGAGAGAAGAAAGCACAAACAGGACTCAAAAGCCAGCCTGCTTTATCAAAAATGAAAAAAAAAATACCACATTTCTTTCTGTGAGTAGGAACAAACCATTTTAATTAACTCTCCACTCTCCTGTGGCAGCTACACAATCTCCGATCACACCTGGAGTGGTACAAAAAGGCAGCGCATCCTGGGGTTTTCCAACTTGTGTAAAAGGAATTCATTTGTAGTTAGAGTCCTTTTGTCCCCCTTTGTTCCCTATCACATCTTCAGTGGTCGCGCATCAGCTAAAGAAACAGACGTCCAACACAACCTTCCTTTGCCCTCCAAAAAGAGCGACGGACAAAATGTTGAGTTTACTAAGAAGTGCGTTTGTCTTTTGTTATTAGTTTTTAAAAGATCTTCCACTGAGGGAGACAATGAGGAGGGAACACATTGGTCCACCGACAAAGTCTGAACACTGACAGTTTGTGCTTCCTTTTTCTGTTTCAATCTGGGGAAGTAATCTGGAAGAAAAATGGCTTAAAACAGTCCCCTCCTTACACATGACTGTAAATGAAGAGTCACTGGGACTCAGTCTCCTGTGTCTAACAGGTGTGCAAGAGTAGCTCAGGGTGGTCTCCTGCTCTGAAAACAGTGACTGGGGACTGTTTGCCCCTTGCCTTTCACCAAGAATACATGTAACATGCAAAAATCACTTCTGTGTCATTTATAAAACTGTTTCTAAAACAATAATGTCCAACTCTTACTAGCAGAGTAAATTTCTACTATAATTACTTATCAATTTGAGATACTACTGATTTCACACCAAGAGAAATGAAGGCTTAGCATTCCCAAATGCGTCTCTCATGTCCTCTTTCTGGCTACTCCAGTTAGATTGTATTTTTGGCTAAATCAGAAGTCAGTTGGGGGGTTATTACAATGTGACAAACATTGCTCAGTGCTGGCCGAAGTGACGCACTGTGACCACATTTTCATTTTACACAACCCTTTGTTTTTCCTGGAGTTAACCATTGCCTCATTTTTTTTCTCATCTGCCTGATTTTCCATCAACCCATTACTAATTCATTCTACATGTTTCAATATACTTATTACATGGCCATTAATCAATTTTCCACGTGCCTAGATACATTAGTTCCATTTTTTTTCTCTTAGAGAAATAATTTCTGGAGGTCTCTGTCCCCTTGCTCTCTCATCTGGTCTGGCTGTTTTCCATACCTGAGGTCTCTCTTCCTCTACTGTCCTACGGCTGTTTCAAATTCCTAGGTTCCTCCTAATTTTGCTAGAGCACATTCTCTAGTGGCTTCCTAGGAAACAATGCCCTGTAGGTTATTTAAGTCCCTGCATTCCTAAAAAATATCTTTATCTTCACCCTTAACTATCAGTTTGGGTACAGAATTCTGGGACAAAATTAACTTTTCTCTCTGAATTTTGAAAGTATTGCTCCCCTCATGTCTAGACGTCAGCAGTGGTACTGAGATACCTACTGTGATTACTGATTTTGCCATGTAAACCACTGTGTCTCTTTGAAACTCTTGAGTTATCTCTCCCTTCCTCCCTAAGAGTTCCTCTACAATGTGTCTTAGTGTGAGTCTTTTTCACTCAAAGGACTGGGTGCTTGATGGCCTTACAATTTGGGGATTCTTGTGTTCTTACATTTAATTTCCTATATTAAGTGCCCCCTCCCCACTTGTACCACATTTTTCATGGAAACCTTGGTGGTGCAGTGGTTAAGTGCCATGGTATTTAACTAAGAGGCTGGCTGCTCAAATCCACCAGGTGCTCCTTGGAAAGCATGGGACAGTTCTACTTAGACCTATATAGTTGCTATGAATTGGAACTGACTCAGCGGCAACAGTCTTGGTCTTTAGTTTGTACTTTCCATCTTTCTTTCTTTCTGGAACTCCTATTAGTCCACATGTGCAACTGATATTTGTTGTTTTACCTTTTTTCTTCTAATTTCTTCCTCTTTGTCTTTTTTATGTTTTGAAAAGTGTCTTTGTCTTCTAAATTCTGTATGTTTTAAACTTTTCTACTGTCAAGGTTAGCTAGGGAACCTGATCTCTGCTGCCACATACTCACATATTTTACTCCAGAATCTAGTATTTTCTAGGGATAACAAGGTCGTGGTTTGCATTACAGAAGCACACAGTATTGACAAGGTGACCAAGGGAACCTGATCTGCCACATATCAACAGCTTTCCCTGGCAGTGTGTGATGCAGATGGAAGTTCTTCCTGGCAGTTGTGGTACAAATACAATTCCTCCCGGCAGTTGTGAAGTGGCCACAGGAGCCTGAAACCCATTCAAAAACCAAGTTATTACCTCTGCCTCCTAGCTATGACATTGCCCTTGCTTTTGCCAATAAAAAGCAACCCCAAAATCTATGCTGGGTCTTTTGCTGCTCATGGAGACTGACCAGTTCCCTCTTTGGAATGTGCTTTCCCTTAATAAACTTCTTGTCATTTGCTACCAAAAAGGATGCATCCTTGTGGGCTTTGGGGGAAGAGGAGCCCAGTCTGCCACTCATAGGGAACCGAACTTGCTAGCTCGATCTTCAGAACCCGAACCAGGTCACTCAGGGTCTAATCGGCTATATGATCTCAACATCTCCCTCCTGCGTTTTAAGCTCCAAAAGCTCTTGCTTATCTTTGATCGTTTCTTGATCATTTCCTGTCATGGACTGAATTACATCCTCCAAAACAGCATGTGTATCGATTTGGTTGGGCCGTGAGTCCTCCCAGTGTATCACCACCCACCACTTACTTTGTCTTGTGATGGCATTTTCTTATGTGTTGTACCTTCTATCATTATGATTTAATAAGACGGATTAGCAGTGGTTACACTGATAGTATCTTAAGCCAACCTCTTCTCAGATACAAAGAAGAAAGTCAAGCAGTAAGACCCAGGGAAGTCATACTGCCAAGAAAGCAGCACCAGGAGCACAGCACGTCCTTTGGATCTGAGTTGCCAGTGCTGGGAAGACTGAAGCATGGCAAGGGCCTTCCCCAAGAGTCAAGAGAGAAAGAAAACCTTCCTCTGGACCTGATGCCCTGAATTTGGACTTCTAGCCTACTGGACTGTGAAGAAATAAATTTCTCTGTTGAAGCCATCTATTTGGGGTATTTGTGTTATAGCAGCACTAGATGACTGAAACACATCCTATTTCTGTTTCATGTGCACACACACTTTTTATTTTTAAGTATTTTCTTGTGATCCCTGCATCGTCTGGAGAGTCATCAGGTTGCATGAAGCAGAGATGGGTGGAGATCATACCACACCAAATAAGAACTTAAAGCCACACCCTGGCTTTAGCTTCTGCAGTTCACCTCCCCCTGTCCTGTGGTGATCTGTGTTTTGAAGACCAGAGATTTTCTTGAGTTCTGCAACAGTAAGTGATTCCTCTGACTCACAACACCATGTGTATCCAGGCTGTGGCTTCCTCCATTGTGCTGAATCGACTGCCAGTGTTCTTTGGAGCCCTGGTGCCACAGTAGCTGTTACGGAGACTGCCCGTCACATTTGCAAAGTCATCCTAGAAAAAGTGCTACACACCTCATTGCAGAATATCACCTTCAAGGTGCTCCCCTTGGGAAGTTCTGCACTGAAGCCAGCGCCTGGTCCACCCTTCAAAGCAGTTTTGGAACTCTTTTTCCGGAATGGCTATCAGAGCTGTCATCGCATTTACTCTCCTGAACGTCATCCAAATGTCTTCCTTTCAATATTTCCTTTATCTTCAGGTAAAGAAAAAAGTCTTCAGGCCATATCAGGTGAGTAAAGTGTCCTCAGAGACAACCAGACAGTTACATTCACAAACTTCCCACGGTGTCACTATGCACAATGGCCATTCCAGAAAGAGTTCCAAAATTGCTCTGAAGGGTGCAGTAGGCACCAGCGTTGGTGCACAGCTTGCCAAGGGGAGTAGTTTGAAGGTGACCATAGTAATAGTCAGCAGTGAGGTAGAACAATTAAGCTCACGGGCTTAATTATCAGACCTTATAAGAGCTCCGCTGCTAATGAAAAAATCAGCAGTGTGAATGCACTGCTCCTTGGAAACCGTATAGGGCAGTTCTCTTCTGTCCTACAGCGTCACTGTGGTCTGGAACTGAGTATGAGCTGTAACCATCTATGAGGCATGACCAACCTGACAGCACCTAGTAACTATCCACTTTGTGTCTTCTAAAAATTTGTTGAAATCATTCATCTTCTACTTTCTCTTCTCTCAATCATTTTGTTCTTATGAATATTTAGCATCTATTCACTTACCTTTCCATTAATATCATCTCACTGGAGTTTGTTTTTACAAGAGAAAAGAAATAGCTGCCTATGTCTAATTCCCCATGCTTAAAATAGCCTTATTCTTTCAATTTTTAGAAGACCCACTGGAAGCTCTTTCGTACTAATTTAATATCCCGAAGCCATAAAATAAAAATGTGATTACACGAAAAACTCTTCTGCATGACAAAAGACAAATTATACCAACTCACAAGACAAATGTAAGATATTTGCAATTCACGCCACAGACAAAAAAGAGTTCCAGAAATCTGTAAGGAAAAAAAAAATAAGAATCCAAATTATAAAATGGATAAGAATACGGAGAGAGATCAGAGAAAAGGAAAGCCAGATGACCATTAAGCACAAGAAAAAGTTCTGTATCTTAGTCATAACAAGAGACATGCGGATGGACACTATCCTGAGGTACCATTTTTCCTTCTATTGGATTGGTCAATATCCCCAAGTCTGACAGCCAACTTGGCTGACCAGGCTATAGGGATGCAAACATTGTCGTACATCATCGCCACAGTCACCGTTGAGGTACTGCCCCTGGGAAATGGTGCACTGAATCTGGTTCAACCCTTACAGGAAGCAACTGAGCAATATCCATTAAAATTACAAATACATTTACCCTGTGGCCCCAAATCTCACTTCTGGGAATTTGTCCTATATATAAAAGAATGACAAAAGTATAAAGTTAGTCACTAGAGAAGTATTTGCACTAGCAAAACACTGGGAAACCACCCAAGTGCCCATCAATGCCAGGTTTATTAAATTATGTTTCATCCCAGCAGTGGCCTGGGGCACTGGGTAATGGCTGCTCCCGCATTGTGCCAGGGCACACGAGATAAGGAAGGGCAGTGAGAGGGAATGGATTCCATTCAGGACATGCTGAGTTTCGGGAACACAAGCCAATGTCCAGGAGACAGCTGGACAAAATGGCCTGCAGTAGCAGAATGATGGTGTCTGAAGACATCCAGACCCTAATCCCAGAACCTGCACACATGGTACCTTCTGTGGCAAAATGGGACTTTGCAGAATGATTAAATCCAAGATCTCGAGATGGGGAGACTCTCCAGGATGACCCGGGTGGGCCTGATGCAATCACAAGGGACCTTCTAAAGAGAGTCGGGGGATGGTCGAAGTCAAAGAGGGGTACACGATGACGAAAACAGAGGCCAGAGTGTTGCAGCCACAAACCAAGTGTTGCAGGCAGCCTCTAGAAGGTGGGAAAAAAGGCAAGGAACACTCTATCCCCTAATTTCCAGATGACTGAAGCTCTGCTGAGACTTGAAGACTTTTTTGAACATCTCTAACCTTCAAGAAATACAAAATAATAGTGTTGTTTTAATACAGTAAAACCGTTACAGCAGCAATAGGGAAGGAATAATACAGCCCAGCACCAGGGGACAGTTAGATGTCAATAAGGCCTTCGAGGTGGTCCAGGTGGTCCACACGCGGCCAACGACAACTCCAGGGGTGGGACTGGCTGGGAACTGTCCTCCCTGATGATGAGGAGGCAGGAAGATGACCCGAGAAAAGGACTCTGTGAACTGGAAGAAATTCGCCCCTGAGCAACCCAGGGTAGGAGAGAGGGCTACAGAAGGAGTCCTCAACCCTGTCAGATGCCCCAGGACACACGACAGCGAGACTGGAAAACCACCGCTAGAGTTGACTCTGAAAGACACACAGGATAGTGGGAGGATGAGGCAGGCTAGGCGGTGAGGAAGAGGCATGTCAACATCTCAGAAAGCTGGTTTGTCCCTGAGTTTTCTCAGGCTCAGCACAGCCCCTGGCATGGGCGCACGGGGACCAGATGAGGGTTTTGCCTTCACACAAGAATGGGACATGGAGGTCCAAAGGCAGGACTTGAGGGGTGCCAAGCTGGAAGGAAGGAACATGTCACCTCTATTACCAAACAGTAGATGTTACACTGAGGCAGTCTAGCAGAAACAACAGCAAGTCCTTAAAGGGGATGGGTATGTTCTGCCCCACTGTCGGTCAAGCCAGGGCTCTGTGCCGGGCCCTGGGGTGCAATCCTGTGAGAGCCACTTCTCCTGTCCCAGGAGATCATAGTCTGCGATGAGGGGAGAAGAACACTCCACCAGAGGAAACACTGGTGGCATAATGGTCAAGTGCTCCAGCTGCTAACCAAAAGGTCCGTAGTTCAAATCCACCAGGCGCTCCTTGGAAACTCTATGGCGCAGTTCTACTCTGACCTATAGGGTCGCTGTGAGTCAGAATCGACTCGACGGCAGTGGGCTTACCAGAAGTAAGCACCATAGATGAGTGGCGGGAGGCAGGAGACAGGAACCGGTAACTGGCCCCTTCCATCTGAAGAAAGGGCTAGTCCCTTTGAGGCCGGCAGACTTTCCTCGTTCTCCCACCCTCCCCCAGGCCTCCGGCAGGACCACCAACTGCCTTGTGCCAGCCTGAGGGAGAGGCAGGCAGAGTCTGGCCGCTGGAGATGTTGTTTCCCTCTTTGTTTTACACACAATGCCCCAGAAAAACATTTTGCTGATATGTAATTAGGCCAGCATAATAGAGCCTAAGAAAGCAGTCAGTCTCATTTTAGACAACTTTGGCTCTCACAATGTTCAAAGAGAATAATAAGTGATAAATAAATAACTAAAACGCTTCATTCTTAGATGTTACGGAAAGAGGGCAGATGGAAATACATGCAGTGTGGAGACTTCGGTTCCAAGACTCCTTACCCACCCCTGCTGGCTAATTTGCATCTGTGCTTGATTTTTTCTGCCTCACAAGAAAGGCAACCAACTCTGCAGCCCTTTGTGCACAAAATAATAATGATAACAGTTATTATTTGAGGTAGACTGTGGGCAAAAGTGGCCCCAATTACTACCCTCCCTGTTTGCAGAAATCCTTCCAACATGGCTTTGCAGATCTTCCCATGAGGCTGTTTCTCCACCCTTTGACTAACAGAGTATGGTCAAAGCGACACTATGGGAATTGTGGGAGCTCTGAATCTCAGTCTCCAGGAGCCTTGCTGTTTCTGCTTGTTCTGATTGCCTCCGAGGACAAGCCCAAGCCAGCCTGCCCCAAGATGAGAGACATGGGACCCAGCCAACTAGCAGACAAGCGTGAGGTGGCATCCTGGACCAGCCCTTGAACATCAGTGACTGTAGACACACAGGTGGGTCTAGCTGAGGCTATTCGGGCCCAGCCCAGAGCAGCGGACTTCACAGTAGACCTGCGGACTCATAAGCCACAATCAAAGTTGTTATTTTAATTCGTTGAGCTTTGGGGTGCTTTACAATACAGAAGAAGACAACTGACAGTGTATTATTGTTGTTGTTAGGTGCCACTGAGCCGGTTCTGACTCACAGCAACCCTACAGGACAGAACAGAACTGCCCACAGAGTTTCCAAAGAGTGCTTGACGGATTTGAACTACTGACCTCTTAGCCTGCAGCCGTAGCGCATCACCACTACGCCACCAGGGTTTCCAACAGTGTGTCATTACCTCAAAAAACAGAAGCCAAACCAGCTGCCATCAAGTTTATCCCAACTCATGGTCACCCCATGTGTGTCATAGCAGAACTGATGCTCAATGGCTGATTCGTCCAAAGCAGATAGCCAGGGCTTTCTTCCGAGGTACCTCTGGGGTGGGCTCAAACTGCTCACCTTTCAGGACACGATAGCTTTGATGGTCAAGTGCAAACCATGCACCCCACCCAGGGACCTTATGATCCTAAGAAGGACTCAAGACCCTGACAAACCTCTGGTAGTGAAAGTCACCTCATCTAATTTGAGCAACACAGAACCACGCAATAGCTGTTACAGACTGGGGCTCAGTGTTATTAATTTTCCCCACACTCCAGGCTGGCACACCTCGTCTTCATTTCTGCCATGCCAGTCACACTGTGACCTCTCATTACATCTGCAGCCCTAAAGTCTAATTTATGGTAACCGATCGGGGGCTCAGCACTGCCACCAGCATACCCTGGGAATGAAAGATAAAACCCACACCAGGAAGAATGTCCTAGCCCGAGACGCTGTCCTGGCTTCTGCTGAAGGACCACGCCAAGCCGGCAGGAAAACCAGATCTGCACGGACAAGATAACAGTCTTCTGGATGCAAAGGCAAGCTGATGCTTTGGGTCTGCTGCCTGTGGTTTCTCTGAAGTCCTACAAGCAGAAGGCAAAAGGGGCTACATGGGGGGAGGGCAGGAGACTGCAGGCTGTACCTGTCACAGAGCTGCCTGCTCCAGGGCCTGCACAGCCAGGGGACATGCCAGGTGTCTAACAAAAGGCTCACAGGTACCGGAGGTAACGAGGCCTGCCGTCTCCAAGGCGGAGCGGACAGCGGCAGGGTCTTAGGTTCAGATGTCGCAGTCCTGAGTGCAAAGAGTTAGTGACTCGAAGCTGTTACATTCTGTCAGCTGTTCTGAGGGATGTGTGTACTGCCATGTCACAAGGTGCACACCCTCCAGAAGGTGACATTTACACACACACTGAATGCATCTGTGGCCAGCAGCCCTTGCTGGCAGACACAGAAACAGCTTTGTTTGATAACAATGAAACAAGTAACACTTTCTCCATCCAGAGACTTGCCAAGTCCCTCCCACTCGCCTTGATGCCTGAGAGGAAATCAGACTTTCTTAGGGTACAGGGTTTTATCACCATCCCTGGAGCTCTCTCTCTTTCCAGCTCGACAACTTAGGGTGGCTAAAGAATCATGCTTTTAACCTGTTTCTTGTTTTTCACCTCATCTACTACCTAAAAAAGAGAAGATTTCAAAAGGGCTTGTTTATGGCATGTAACTCAAAGATACCTGGTGTGGGAAGCAGAGAAGCAAGCCAGTTTGCCAGCTGAAATTACAGAACTGAAATCAATGTCAAACCTACTGTTGGCGTGTACTCTGGACAGCTTGCTGATCCCCATAAAACGCTGTCCCAGATGAAGACAGCTGGGAACAAAGGTTGGTTCGGAATGGTCACAGGGGAGGAAAACCAAGAAACCAAACCCACTGTCGTTGAGTCTGACTCACAGTGACTCAACAGGACCGAGCAGAACTTCCCCACAGAGGTTCCAAGGAGCACCTGGTGGATCTGAACTGCTGACCTTTTGGTTAGCAGCCATAGCATTTAACCACTATGCCACCAGGATTTCCAATAGAGGAGGATATGTAAGTTAAAAGGGTTATCCCACTGTTTAAGGACAAACTTGCAACAGACCAAACGACCTGGTGGACTTGAACTGCCGGTCTTTTGGTTAGCAGCCGAGCACTGAACCGCTTCGTCACCAGGGCTCCAACAACAGGCAGAGCCACACAAAACACCCACATACTGGGTGGCAGCAACCTCACGTTCACTCTGGATGGAGGGTGGGTGAGACGGGAGCGCTGCAGGAAGCTGAACACAAAGATTTTCTGTCCCTGACTTTTTCCACCTGGCAAATTCAAGGAGCCGTGTTCCCACTTAGGTGCCCAGGCAATTACATTTGGTCAATATTATGGTGACCAAGTTGTCCATGTCTTGGTATCGTTACCTGATTCTAACTCAACTGGTTCTCCTCCTACAACCTTCTCCCTTAGGCCAAACTGTGTTGCACTGATCCCACAACAGAGCCCTGGGGTTGCAGTGTTGCACAGTTAACAGCTATAGCTGCCAAGCAGAAGGTCGGAAGTTCAAATCTACCACCCACTCCTTGGAGACCATATGGGGCAGTTCTACTCTGTCCTATAGGGTCACTATGAGTTGGAATCAACTTCATGGCCAGTGGACCTAAGAGCAGGGGGATTCCAGAGCAGGTCCTCTGTGGACAAGGCTTCTGGTAAGCAGACTTCCAATGGGGCTTCTGAGGTGCCCGAAATCTCCCTCCACACTATGCAGCCTCCAGGACGTGCCAGACCTCCGACCCCTCATTCCTCCCACAGCAAAGTATCTACAACCCAGCCCCCACCTGCTCTAGCTCCCTGAGCTGTTGTGGCCTAGACACAAATGCAGAAGGGCACGTCACAGATGTACTCTGGGTTTCTGTCACACCTACCAAAAGATGAGCAATGCAGAGGATGACAAAGTCAAGAAAATAAAAACGGCCTTAGAGAGGCTAGCCAACTCTACTTGGGGTCCCTTAGGAAACTCCCCCCATCATCGTGTATCCCTTTAGCTGGTCTTTCTACCTTGACATTTACGTGTTTTTGTGTTTATGTCTATTACCTTTAGAATGCAATCTCCACAAAGGCAGGGGGTTGATCTCCTTCCTGATAAGCTGTGAGCTACTAGGAAGTGTCCAGCATACAAGAAGAGCTCAATAGTTGCTCAGCGAGAGAATGAATGTTACCAGTCCTAACGTTTTCAGGGTAGCCCGGCCATTGCTGTTTTGTAGTCTCAAAATCTTATCAAACGGGGTGCACATCACATCTAGGGCATGAACAATACGTGAGTTTACACTAAGACGGTGAGTTAATCTGCTAAGATTCTGTGCTACCCTTCTTCTGGGCATTCTGGCTGTGGAAGTTAGAATTACGCCTGAAAATTAAACACACACTGATACATCACTGCCAAGCACTGAGACCACTGGACATCTGAGCAAAGACTGTCTGGTAAATCCTTAAATGGGCCACACACAAATCCTGCCCCTCCCTGCATCTGTGCCACTGCCATGAGTGTTGTGACCCCTTCTATCAAGAATTTGTGTTTATTCTCTACTTCTTGACTCTGAGATTGGTAGTGCGACTCTCTTTGACAAGCCAACATGATGCAAACCAAGGTCTGAAAAAATTTGTCACGCTACATCTTATTCTTTTGCTGGTCCTAGGAACTCTTCAAGTACCAGTGCACAGAAGCCCAGGCTAGCCTGCTGAAGGCTGACATACTTGAGGCCCTGCTGCCCCAGCCAAGAGCCAGCCAACCTCCAGATCTGTAAGCGAGGACACTAGCTCACCCAGCTGTCAGCTGATGCAAGAGTCCAGCGGGCACAGGCTGAGCAGCACCAGTATGGATGACTTGCCTCACTAACCCCAAGAATTACAAGCAAAATAAAAGAATGCTGTCTGAAACCACTAAGTTTGGCATGGTTCACTACACAGCAGAAACTGACAGAATGTCCCAACAAAGAAAAGCCCAGGACCAGATGGCTTCACTCGTGAATTATACCAAACATTTAAAGAAAAAATAACACCAACTCTTCTCAAACTTTCAAAACATAGAAGAGGGGGGGAATGCATTCTATCAAATTAGCATTACTCTGTTACCAAAGCCAGACAAAAGACATCACAAGGAAATTACCAAGCAACATTCCTTATGAACACAGATGTAGAAATCTAAACAAAGTATTAGCAAACATCACTGAGAAGCAGATCAAAAGGATTCTACATCAGGATCAAGTGGGATTTGTCCCAGGAATACAAGGTTGCTCACCTTTAGAAAACCAACTACTACAATCACATTTACAGAATGAAGGAAAAAGACACATAATCATCTCCATTGATGCAGAAAAATAATTTGACAGAATCTAACATCCCTTTGGAAACGCTGGTGGTGTAGTAGTTAAATGCCATAGCTGCTAAGTGTTTCAGGTACTCCTTGGAAACTCTACATGGCAGTTCTACTCTGTCCTATAGGGTCTCTATGAGTAGGAACTGACTCGATAGCAGTGGCTTTCATTTCCTGGTTTAACATCCCTTCATGATAAAAGGAAACCCCGGTGGCGTAGTGGGTTAAGTGCTATGTCTGCCAACCGAAAGGTCGGCAGTTCAAATCCACCAGGTGTTCCTTGGAAACTCTATGGGGCAGTTAGTTCTACTCTGACCCCTAGGGTCATTATAAGTCAGACACAACTTGATGGCAGTGGGGTTTTTCATGATAAAAACACTCAATGAACTAGGAATAATAAAAAATTTCCCAAACCTGATAAAAGGCATTTATGAAAAAATCACAGTGGACATCACATTCAACAGTAAAAGACTTTCTCTCTAGGACCAGGAACAAGACAAGGATGCCCACTTCCATCACTGCTATTCAGTACTGTAGTGGACGTTCCTACCAAAGCAATTAGGCAGCAACAGAAATATCAGGTACCTAAATCTGAAAGATTTTATAAAACCATCTCTATTTACAGATGATATGATTTCATATACAGAGAATCCTATATAATGAATCCCCGATACACAAACATTGGAGCTAATGAATTCAGCAAAGTTGCAGATAACAAAATTAACTTAAAAAAAAAAAAACTTTATTTTTATACACTAGCAATGAATAATCTACCAAAATGAAACTAAAGAAAAAAATTCATGATGACAGCATTAAAAGAATAAAACACATATAAGAGTAAATATAACCAACAGTCATACACTCAATATTTCAAAACATTACTGAAGAAATAAGACCTAAATAAATGGAAAGATACACCGCATTTGTGGACTAGAAGTCTTAAGATTGTTAAAATGGCAATATTCCCCAAAGTGACATATAGATTCAGTATAACACCTATTACAGTATCAGTGGTTTTTAAAGAACAGGCCAAGATTTTGGCCAGATTAGACTTCTTCCTGAACTTTCTTAAATCCAATTCGGCTTTGCTGAAGACAGCATTTAAGAATTCTGCCTCGGGAAGGCCACTGATTTAAAAGCAATAGGTCAACAAGTACATCCCAGCTTATTAAAGCTAGACGGGAACAGAGTAGTCCTCAAGTCCAGTGATGCCTCAGCCTGATTTAAAAAAATATATATGTGTATGTATCTACTGTGTTTTAAGTCAATCTGTCACACAAACTTATACACACACTGCTATGTAACTCTAGGTGCTCTCCCCGTAATGTGTGAGCACACTCTTCCTCTCTACCCTGTGTATCTCGTGTCCATTCTACCAGCTCCTGTCCCCCTCTACCCTGCCCTCTTGCTTCTGGACAGGAGCTGTCGAGTTAGTCTCATGTATCTACCTGAGCCAGGGATCACACTCCTCGCCAGTTATCATTTTATGTCTCATAAGGCAATCGTTAACTGAAGAGTTGGCTTTGGGAAAGGTTTCAGTTCTGGGCTAAAGAGGCTAGAGGCCATGTCTTCCGGGGAACTTCCAGGCTGTCAGGCCACCAAGTCTGGTCTGTTTAATAGTGTTTGAGTTCTGTACCCCAGTTTTTCCTCTCACCACATCAGGGACTCTTTGTTGTATTCCCTGTCACGGCAGTCATTGGTGGTGGCTGGGAACCATCTAGTTTTTCTGGTCTCATGCTGATGTAGTCTCCAGATTATATGGCCCCTTCTGTCTCTTGGGCTCATATTTCCCTTATGTCTTGGACGTCCTTCATTCTGCTCTGTTCAAGGCTGAGACCAACTGGTACTACTTAGATGGCGGCTTGCTAGCTTTCAAAATCCCAGATACCACTAACCAAAGTGGGATGCAGAACATTTTCTTAAAGAAAAAACCTGTTAAGCCAATTAACCTACATGTCCTCTGAAAGCATGGTCCCCAGACCCCTGCCCTGCTACTCTGTCCTTTGAAGTGCTGGGTTATATTTAGGAAGCTTCTTAGCTTTTAGCTTAGTCCAGTTGTGCTGAACTCTCCTCTGCTGTGTATTATCTCTCCTCTCACTTTAATTCTTATCTACTATCTAATGAAAACCTCCCTCTCTTCCTCCCCACCCTTGTTAACCATCAAACACTGTTTTCTCCTGTGTTTAACCCTTTTACTGAGTCCTTATAATAGCGGTCTTATACTATATTTATCCCTTTGCAAGCGACTAACTTCACTCAGCATAATGCTATTAAAAAGGTCAGCAGTTCGAATCCACCACTTGCTCCATGGAGACTCTATGGGACAGCTCTATTGTCTTACAGCATTACTATGAGTTGGAATTGATTCATTGGTGACGGGTTTGGTTTGATTTTGGTTTGTGTTGCTGTTGAGTGCCTCGAGTCAATTTTTGACTCATAATAACCCCACGTGTTTGCCCATAGGATTTTCCTGGCAGTAATTTTCACAGGATAAGACTGCCAGGCCTTTCTCCTGCAGCTCTGCTGGGTGAGTTCAAACAGCCAACCTTTGATTAGCAGGCAAGTGCTTCACCTGTGCACCACCAGGGCTCCTGCTACGGATTAAACAGTGTCCTCCAAAAACGTGGGTCAATGTGGAGGCCACATTGTGAACTGTCCACCATTTTGTAAGACGATGTGATTCTCCTACATACTGTAAATCCTATCTCTGTGTTAATGAGGCAAGAGCAGAGCCAGTTATGTTAGTGAGACAGGACTCAGTCTACAAGATTAAGTTGTATTTTACATCAATCTCTTTTGAGACATAACAGAGAGAAGCAAGCAGAGAGATATAAGGACCTCATACCATCAAGAAAGCAGGGCTGGGGGTACAGTGTGTCCTTCGGACCCAAGTTCCTGTGCTGAGACGCTTCAAGACTAGAGAGACTGAAGACAAAGACTTTCCCCTAGAACTGACACACAGAGACAGACTTCCTCTGGAGCTGGTACCCTGAATCTGGACTTCCAGACTCCTAGGTATACGTACGGAAACCCTGGTGGCAAGTGCTACATCTCCTAACCAAAAGGTCAACACTTCAAATCCACCAGGCGCCCCTTGAAAACTCTATGGGGCAGTTCTACCCTGACCTCTAGGGTTGCTACAAGTTGGACCTGACTTGATGGCAGTGGGTTTGGTTTGGTTTGGTTTGGTTTAGGTATTTGTACATTTCATTGTAATAATTTACTTTTTATTCCTGAGCCACCCTTTGAAGTCTTCTGTTCAGCTCTTTTACTTCATCATGTCTTTATTTTGCTTTAGCTACTCTACATTCAAGGGCAACTTTCAGAGTCTTTTCTGACATCCTTTTTGGTCTTTTTTTTCCCTTTCCTGTCTTTTTAATGACCTCTTGTTTTCTTCATGGTTGACGTTGTTGATGTCATTCTGCAACTCATCTGGTCTTTGGTCATTAGCTTTCAATGCTTCAAATCTATTCTTGAGATGGTCCCTAAATTCAGGTGGGACATATTCAAGGGCACACTTAGAGCTCTCATGGACTTGTTCTCGTTTGCTCCAACTTCAACTTTCATATGGGCAACTGGTGGTGTGTTCCACAGTCAGCCCATGGTCTTGTTCTCACTGATGACACTGAGGTTTTCCACCATCTTTTTCCATAGATGTAGTCAATTTGGTTCCTCTGTATTCCATCTCACGAGATTCATGTGTATAGGAACATCTGTATTGCCGAACAAAGGTATTTGCAATGAAGTAGCCACTGGTCTTGTAAAATTCTATCACGCGATCTCGAGTGACATTTCTATCACCAAGGCCACATTTTCCAACTACCAATCCTTCTTTATTTCCAACTTTTGCATTCCAATCGCCAGTAATTATCAATACATCTTGACTGTATGTCTGATCAATTTCAGACTTCAAAAGTTGATAAAAATCTTCAATTGCTTCCTCTTTGGTCTTAATGTTTGGTTCATAAATTTGAATAATAGTACTATTTATTAGTTTTCCATGTAGATGTAAGGATATCATTCTATCGTTGACAGCATTGTATTTCATGATAAATCTTGAAATGTTTCTTGACAATGAACACAACGCCATTCCTCAACTGTCATTCCTGCCATAGTAGAAGACACGATTGTCCAATTCAAAATGGCTAGTATCAATTCATTTCAGGTCACTAAATGCCTAGGATATTGATGTCTATGCATTCCATGACGTTTTTTATGATTTCCAGTTTTCCTGGATTCATACTTTGTACATTTCACATTCCTACTATTAATGGATCCTTGCAGATCTTTCCTCTCATCTTGAAGTAAAAGAGCCAAAAAGAAGATTTCAAAGGTCAGCTCAGTAAAACAAGGTCAAATATTATAATCACATGTGCAAAGATCTGGAGATAGAAAACCAAAAAACGAGAACATGCTTGGCATTTCCCAAGCTGAAAGAACTAAAGAAAAAAAATGTAAGTCTTGAGTTGAAGTACTGAAAAATTCTACAGGAAAAATATTAAACGACACAGAAAGCATCAAAAGAAGATGGAAGGAATACACATAGTAACTGTACCAAAAACAATTGATTGACATTCTACCATTTCAGGAGATAGCATATGATTGAGAACTGCTGGTATTGAAAGAAGAGATCCAAACTCTACTGAAGGCACTGGTGAAAAACGACGCTCCAGAAATTGACAGAATACTGACTGAGATGTTCCAATAAATAGATGCAGTGCTGCAAGTTCTCAATCATTTATGCCAAGAAATCTAGGAGATAGCCACCAGACCAACCTACATGGAAGAGAGTCATATTTGTACTCATTCCAAAGAAAAGTGATCCGACAGGATACAGAAATTATTCAAACAGTATCATTAATATCATGCACAAGAAAAATTTTGCTGAAGATCATTCGAAAAAAGCTGCAGTAACACACTGACAGAGAACCACCAGGATTTCAAGCCAGAGTCACAAGAGGACCTAGAACAAGGGATGTCATCACTGATGTCAGACGGATCATGGCTGAAAGCTCAAAATACCAGAAAGATGTTCACCTGTGCTGTATGGACTATGCAAAGACATTCAACTGTGTGGATCATAATACATTATGTACACCCTTGTGAAGAACGGGAATTGTAGAACACTTAATTGTGCTCATGAGGAACCTGTATTTATACAGAACTCAGTCATTCAAACAGAACAAGGAGACACTATGTGGAAAGGTGTGCATCAGAGGCATATTCCTTCACTATACTTACTCAATCTGTATGCCGAGCAACTCTGAGAAGCTTAACTACATGAAGAGGAATGCAGCATGAGGCTTAGGGGAAGACTAACAATCTATGACATACAGGCAACACAATCTTGCTTGCTGAAAGTGAAGAGGACTTGAAGCACTTATTGTTGCACAATTGAAGATGACAGCCCTCAATATGGATTATACTTCAACCCAAAGGAAATAAACATTTTCACAACTGGATAAATAAGAGATATCATGAGAAACGGAAAAAATACTGTGGTTGTCAAGGATTTCATTTTACTTGGATCTATACTCAATGCTCATTGAAGCCGCAGTTAAGAAATCAAACAACACACTGCATTGGGCAAATACACTGCAAAAAACCTCTTTAAAAAGCACAGGTGTCACTTGAAGGATGAAGGTGTGCCTGACCTAAGCCATGGTATTTTCAATAACCTCATGTGTATGTATGTGTAAACCCTGGTGGTGTAATGGTTAAGTGCTGTGGCTGCTAACCATAAAGTGGGCAGTTCAAATCCACCAGGCGCTCCTTGGAAACTCTATGGGTCAGTTCTACTCTGTCCTAGAGGGTTGCTATGAGTCAGAAATGACTCGACAGCAGTGGTCTTTTTTTTTTTGGTTTTGGTTTTCATATGTATATGAAAGCTGGACAACGAATAAGGAAAATGAAAGAAATTATGGCATTGGTGAAGAATACTGAATATACCATGGACTGCCAGAAGAACAAATAAATCTGTCTTGGAAGAAGTACAACCAGAATGTTCCTTACAAGCAAGGATGGCGAAGACTTCATCTCACATACTTTGGACACGTTATCAGGAGGGACCAGTCCTTGGAGAAGACCATCAGGCCTGATCCACCAGAGGGTCAGCAAAAAAGAAGACCTTCAACAAGACGGTCTGGCACAATGGCTGTGACAATGGGCTCACACATAACTATGACTATGGGGATGGTGCAGGACCAAGCAACGTTCCGTTGCATTGTGTGTAGGGTCACTCTGAGCTGGAACAGATGTGACAGCACCTAAAAGCAACATCAGTCTCCTAGATTATGAGACAATAAACTTCTCTTTGTTCAAGTCATTCACTTGTGGTATTTCTATTGCAGCAGCACTAGATAACCAAGACAGCTCCTTCATACAGCACCTAAAAACCCTAAGTGACTCTCAGACAAGGTACAACGTGGTAAGTTCCAAAAGCCAAGCCAAATGCCATCGAGTCAAACGAAGGACAAATACATCCAATAGATGTTCCTCAAGATGGCTCCATGAAGCTTTTGGCATTTAGCTTGAGCCAGGAAGGGTGAGTCAGGGTGTCACAGGGAAGAAGAGTCTTAGCTGAGAGCAGGAGAGAACAAAAATGGAAAACAGGAAGAAATGGGAGGTGTGATCTGGAAAATTCCTACAGAGGGCAGCGGTAGGTATACTCTTGGCCATATTAAACTCTTTTTCATTACAGTTTCTGTCAAATCAGGTAGTCTCTACTCTGTTATTAATTTTTCTAAACTTAAATACAACTGATTTTGGGGGATACTTAAATGTATTCCTATTACATTTTTATCAGGCTGGTTTTCATCCAATATTCATAAACTAGTAGATAATAAGATTGGAAGACATTTAAGAAGTCAGGGAGATATACTTTAAAAAAAAAGAAAAGAAAAGAAACTGGACTAGATCAGTAATTTTAATTTTTTTATTTTCCTTTTTTTTTAAAACATCAATTGAAATCTAATTCAGAAGGCAAACATGTAAAACCAGATGAAGTCACAACTAAACAACAAAAAGACAAAAAGCCCCGTTTGAAAATGGACAAAGGACATTGAATAGACATTTCTCGAAAGAGACACAAATGGCCAACAAGCACATGAAAAGATGCTCACCCTCAACAGTCATTAAATCCTCTGCCAGCAAGTCAATTTCAACTCACAGAGACCCTGCAGGACAGAGCAGAATGCTCCATAGGGCTTCTAAGGCTGTAATCTTTATGGAAGCAGACTGCCACATTGTTCTCCTGCCAAACGGCTGGTGAGTTCCAGCCACTGACACTTGGCTACCAGCCACAGGCTTAAATGCTGTGCCTCCAGGGCTCCTCACAAGAAAACAAAAAAACCCAGAAAACTACTGCCATGAAGTCACATTCTGCCTCATAGTGACGAGATAGTGGTTAAGAGCTACATCTGCTAACCAAAACATCAGCAGTTCAAATCCACTAGGTGGTCCTTCAAAGCTCTATGGGGCAGTTCTGCTCCATCCTATAGGGTTGCTGTGAGTCAGGTTCCTCACTGGTCATTAAAAAAACCTTGTTGCTGTCAAGTCAGACTCCTACCATCTATATATGACAGAACAGAACTGCCCTATACGGTTTCCAAGGAGTGGCCGGTGGATTCGAACAGCTGACCTCAGTGGCAGCCAGATGCTTAACCACCATGCCAGGAGTGCCTCATCACCAGTCATTAAACAACAACAACAACAAAAATACTCACTGCCATTGAGGTGACTCTGACTTATGGTGACCCACAGGGTCTCCAAGGAACAGTTGGTGGATTCTAACTGCTTAGCTTCTAGTTAGCAGCTGAGCTCTTAACCACACTGCCACAGGAGGGAAAATGCACATCGAAGCTACAGTGAGACACCACTGCACACCCACTGGGATGGCTATTATCAGAAAAAGAGAAGTGATGACGTGGAGACACTGGAATGCTCTGGCACTGCTGGTAGGATTGTACCATAGTGCAGTCACTATGGAATACAGGCTGATTTCTTCAAGAAATTAAACACAGAATTACCTTAGAAACTCATGGTCGTCAAGTTGATCCTGACACATAGCGACTCTATAGGTCAGAGCAGAACTTCCCCATAGAGTTTCCAAGGAGCACCTGGTAGATTTGAACTGCCAACCTTTTGGTTAGCAGATGTAGCACTTAACCCACTCTCCCACCAGGGTTTCCAGAATTATCTTATAACCCAGCAAGTCCACTGCTAGCTATATATGCAAGGGGCTTGAAGGCAGAGACTGAAACATACACATGTATCCTAATGTTTGCTACAGGCTTTTTCATAACAGCCAAAAGGCAGAAGTGTCCATCAACAAACAAACAAACAGATAAACAAACATGCTATATCCATACAATGGATTCTTACACCATAAAAAGGGAAGAACTTCTGATACACACCTCAACATGGATTAAGCCTTAACATGCTGAGGGACACATGTCAGGCACAAAAGGACAAATAACTGTATGATTTTACTTAAAAGGAACAGCTGGAGTAGACAAATGCACAGAGATCAAAGTTTACTAGGGGTGACCAGGGGTTCAGGGAGGAGGGAGTGGGGACTCAGGCTGCAGAAGTACAGGGTTCCAGTTCTGGCTGATGAAAAGCATGGATGGCATTGCTGATATCACAACATGGGGAATGTAATCAGTGCCACTACGCTGAAGGGTGAAGAATGGCTAGCCACCCCCCCACATGTTTTGTTATATTTTACAATAAATTAAACAAGACAGATGTGGAGGAAGCAACTCTGGTTGACAATGGCATGGGGTCAGGGCTTCTGCAGGGCCTGTCCCCTCAAGCCACCCCTCCCCATCAAACATCTGAGGCTCTTTTCCCTCAGGCCTGAATGGACTGTTTTTGTGGTGTCCAAGACTGTCCATATACTTCAGAACCTGATGCAGGGGCCTAGCTACAGAAAACAGTGCCTGTGGCAAGCAGTTTTAAATGACTGCAGGATCTCACAGCTGGCGACTGAAACTACTCATTGGTACCCCTTCTCAAGTGGCACCCAGGAAACCCCTCCCACCATCCTCTAGCTCTGCCTCTGGGCACCCAGTACACTTCCTGGCATCGTAGCTTTGCGTCTCCAGTAGGCCCACTACTGTCTGGGATTCCCACACAAACCACTGCAAATGATGTGACCCATGACAAGGCACAGGGTGGCATCACAGGGGCCATGAACACAAACCTTCCTCTAGTGAAGAATGCCCTGGCTGGGTGGAGCCTCCCAACTGCTTACCAGGAAGCAGAAAGCCTTTGCTTTTTATACAAGTGTATTTCAAAAAGAACACATTCTAACGAGTGGTGATGACTGAACACCCAACTACAGGAACACTTGGAACCCTCTGCTGACGGACTGAAAATGCTTCAGGGGTCTTAGGAGAACCTCATGCTACGTCCCCACTTGTGGCTCCCAGACCACATGTATCTACAAAGCTCTTCTAGGGGGCCACGTGGACCGTGTGAGGAGTGCAGGCAGTCTTTAGGAGCAAAGACCAGTGCCTGGCTGACAGCAAGAAAACAAAGAACTCAGTCCTACAGCTCCAAGGAACTGAAGGTAGCCAATAACCCGGACGATCTTAGAAGTGAGTTCTTCTCCAGAGCATCCAGTAAGGAGCACAGCCCTGCCAAAACCTTGACTTCAACATTATGAGAACGTGGCTGAGCTACCTGGACTCCTGACCTACAGAAATGAGATGCTAACTGTGTGTATGTCTGTGTGTGTGTGTGTGTGTGTTTGAGAGTCGGGTCTGATTTACAGTGACCCTAGAGGTCAGGGTAGAAATGCCTCATAGAGTTTCCAAGGAGTGTCTGGTGGTTTGAACTGCTGACCTTTTCGTAGCACTTAACCCACTATGCCACCAGGGTTTCCCTCAAACACACTGGAAAAACCTCAAGATCAAGTCCTTCTTATCATTCTCAGGGTCGCTGGGTTCTTGTCACTGTGTCAGACACTGCATGCACTGAAACATATTATTTTTTTTAAATGGTATTTGTCACAAGATTCTGAAAATATGATCATTTCTCCCAATAAGGGCAGTTCCCACACTCTGTCGGCCCTGCAGCCGGGCTCTGCTTTCACTGAGCCCCATGGTGGCCACCACATGTCACACCACCCCTTCCTCTCACAAGCTTCACAGGGTTCCTAGTGATTTAGGGCCTTCTTCCCCCCCTTGGGAAGCTTGGCAATGAAGAGAAATTATTTCTGGGTGTGCAAAGGCTGGAGTGGGGGTGGGCATTCATTTTTAATGACCGACCACCCTCTGGGTCCTCAAGTTAAAGGGAATCAATTCTTCCTGCTGGAATTTCTTCCATCATTATTTCCTCACAGTGCCTGGCACACAGTAGGAACTCAGTATTTATTTACTGAGAAAAATTTTTCAAAAGGCCTAACTTCATTGAGAAACTAAGTTTTGTACATGAGGTGAAATATGAGTATCTGAGAGAAGATGACAGTTGAATTTATGGAAGGAAAAAAATGTAGATAGAATTACAAGTCATATTCTCCCTTTGGTCATCTCACTATCTGAGATGTCACCTAGTCTAAGCTTCTTTCAAAGATCTCTAGGAGTGTCCCCTGCCTTTCTAGTCCTCATCGTTGCAAATACTGCTGACTGTTAAGGACAACAACCATATTCACTGTCTCAGCCTCCTTCCTAGCGGCCATCACTCCCAGGCCCATCTAACCGTGACCCTCGGGAGTGACATGGATCTGGGACCCAGTCCCAGCCAATGGAACAGGAAAATTATGCTTGAGGGTTTCATGAAAGGTTTTACTTGCTAATGTTACGGGACTCGTGATAAGAAATGACACCATTCTTTGGAGATGTCATCCTGTTTGCATGAGACTCCTGAAACTGTGGCAGCCACCTTGTGACAAGGGTCATGAAGCTAGCTGGCAGACACAGTGAAGACCAGAGAACAGAAAGGTGGCAGCCACTAGGTCCCTGATGATGTCTTTAAACCACAGAAAAAGTTGACTCTGTAACCACAATGCCTTCCTCCCCTTTAGACTCACTGCTCAGTGAGGTGAGATGAAAACTTCCTACAGCTTACGCCACTTTTCATCTGACATTCTGCTGATTCCAGGGGAAAGTACCCTAAGTGACACTCAAGACCACTACTGTGTTCCTTCCCCTTGGAACCAGGCCCCCAGGCTTCTGTCTGCCGTTTCCCACTGGTCTGTGTCTCCAAACATATCACTCAGGCTCCCCGCATCACTCCCTTCAGCCCACTGCAATGAGCCCTGGCTCTTGGCCTAGCTGACAAGGTCCTCACCAAACCATCCATATTCAATCACACTGTCAAGCACAGCCTAAAAGATCCCCTGGAAGGAACTGCCCTTGGACAGGGGACCAGGAACCTGAATGTCAGAGGCTGGAGGGGAGATTCATGTTTTACTTTACACATTTCTGTACAGGACTCTTTGAAGAAGAACAAGGCAGCAGGATTGGAGGATGACTCATTAACAACCTGCATTATGTACCTGACACAACTTTGCTTGTGGCAGTATACAGGATTTGAAACAATTACTGACGGAGAACAAAGACTACAGTCTTCAGTATGGATTACACCTCAACATCAAGGAAACAAAAATCCTCACAACTGGACCAGTAAGCAACATCAGGATAAATGGAAAACAGATTCAGGTTGCCAAGGATGTCATTTTACTTGGTCCACAATCAATGCCAATGAAAGAAGCAGTCAACAAATCAATGAGACAGATTACATTGGGAAAATCTGCTGCAAAAGACCTCTTTAAAGTGTTGAAAGGATGTCACCTTGAAGGCTAATGTGTGCCTGACCCAAGCCATGGTATCTTCAATCACATCATATGCATGTAAAAGTTGGATAATGAATAAAGAAGACAGAAGAACTGGCACCTTTGATTTGTGGCACTAGAGAAGAATATCGTGTACTATGGACTGCCAAAACAATGAACAGATCTGATCTGGAAGAAGTACAACCAGAGGGCTCCTTGGAAGCAAAGATGGTGAGACTGTGTCTTACATATTTTGGACATGTTGCCAAGAGGGATCAGTTCCTGAAGAAGGATATCATGCTTGGTGTTACAGGCTGAATTGTGTCCCCCCCAAAATACATGTACCCATGTAGCTGGGCCACGATTCCCTGTATTCTATGATTATCCTGCATTTTGTGCTTTTGCTACACTATGTGTTAAAGGATTAGGGTGGGACCATAAATCTCTTCATAGGATTTCCCTCCTGCTCCACTACAAAGGGAGTTTCCCTGGAGTATGGCTTGCCCCACCGTTAATTCTTTAGTCCTACAAGAGATTAAAGGAAGGAGAAGCAAGCAGAGAATTGGGAACTTTACACCACCAAGAAAGCAGGACCGAGGGTGTCCTTCAGACCAGAGGTTCCTGTGCCAAGACACTTCATGGACAAAGACTGATACAATGCTGGACTTTCCTACAGAGCTGACAAAGGGGGAAAGCCTTTCCCTGGAGCGGACATCCTGAATTTGGACTTGTAGCCTACCATACTGTGTGAGAATAAACCTTCCCTTGTTAAAGCCATCCACTCGGTGGTATTTCTGTTAGAACAGCACCAGCTGACTAAAACACTTGGTATAGTGCAGGGTCAGTGAAACAGAGGAAGATCCTCAAGGAGATGGACTGACACAGTGGCTGCAACAATGGGCTGAAGAACAACAATGATTGTGGGCGTGGCACAGGACCAGAGAATGTTTGGTTCTGTTGTGCAAGTCCAAACCAACCTGATGGCGCCTAACAACTTCTGTACTGTAGGTATGAAAACAATGACATGCCCTGTCTTAAGCCAGGTGCCACAGAAGCCAACCCGGGGATTACGATTTCTGTGCAAGTAGCTTAAAAAAGAAGTGTCGCCAGTGAGGGGAAGCTAGACAATAGAGCAGAGGAAGCCAACCAAGAATACCAGTTTAAACCACATCCCACAAACAGCAGTTTTAGCCTGATTTTGTGAAGACATCATGCTTGGTTGTCTGGACCGGAGGCAAATAAGTGGGTTTCATGCATCCATACTCCACAGCCAGTGACAAGGACACCAGGCACAGAAACATCCAGGCCCTTTCAGCTCTCCCTGTCTGCTGTCAAAGTAGGTGACAGTATGCAGAGGGCAGACGTTGCTGGGCAAGGTGAAAGTGCACAGAATCTGTTTGGTCCCAGCAATGGTAAAAGGGACCCCAGGGATCCAAGAGAATGCTGATGTTACCCACCATGCAGTCTAAGTGTAAAAAAATAAAATTTAAATAGATGTACTTTCTCCTCTAATCTGCATTCTCCTTTACTTTGCTACTCCTAGAATCTTCTGCTATTTGTTACCAGCAGGAAGACCGCTCCCCTCATTCCCTTAGGTCATCTAAATCCTCACTGGGCTGTCCACACTTGGCTGGAACCCCACTGTGACCAGGAGCCTAGGTAAGTCCCCAATTCCACCAAAGGCTCTTCTGGTCAACGGGGTACCACCTAGCACAGAATGATTTGCTATTTACTTTGTAGTAAGTCTTCTTCCCCTGGATGCTCCTTTAGTGATGGGCACTCAACATACACCCCTTGGTGTTCCTGTTCTGGGGCACCAAAGACCAGGCCACTGTCTCTGATCCTACGGAGTTTCCCAATACCCTGAGCATTCTCTGCTGTGTACTCACTTATCTGCATCTTAAAGGATTTCTGCTTCTATATCATTTTCCACCAAGAGCTAGCTATTCCCATCAGGAAGCTGGAGCACTGGTCTTGATCCAAGAGTCCATCATTTCTGTATCCTACCACTGCTAAACCCATTGCCATTGAGTCCATTCTGACTTATAGTGACCTTATAGGACAGAGGACAACTGCCCCATGGAGCTTCCAAGGAGTACCTGGTGAATTACAACTGCCTATCATTTTTGGTTAGCAGTCACTCTAAGATCTAAGTCACTCTAAGATCACTCTAAGTCCTTTCCAGAGACAAGAACAAAAAAGGATCTCCAAAGTTCGAGGGAAAATTCAATATGGCACCAGGACAAGAAATAGTCAAAGAGAATTTAGAGGCTATGAGGGAAACAGTGTAGCTCCAGAGGTTCATGGGTGTGATTTACAAAGGTGGAAGGGAGGTACCTGCTCCTCTAAGACTAGCGACAAAGGTGAGACAAGCCTAAAAATGTTGGCGTAAATTTCAGCCTGGAATGAGGTGAGATGTTCCCGACTGTACACTTACATCCATCCACACGTATTTTAAAATTATGTTCACAGGATGAAGCTGAATAAGAGAAAGATGTGTCTATGACAACAGTGGAATTATTCAACTCCTGTTTCATTTTCTGCTCTACAAGGGGACAAAGGTAACTAAAATCTAAGAATATGGTGAGATAGATTTAGTTGTCTTTTAAAATTAATTCTTAACTATCTAAGTAACAGCAACATTTTCCCATATAAAAATGAAAACAGATAAATCTACCTCTCGCCCTTGTGTTCCAAGTACATGGAACCACCATTCATCATGTTGCTGGATGTCCTCTCAGGCCTTTTTTTCTGTGCATGTATATACCCATAGAGAATATGTCATATTGTTTTGTGAGGGTTTTCTCCCTCATTAAGGGAATCATGCTATTTGTATCATTCTGCAACTTCACTTTTCCACTTAACATTTTCAGTGTCTCTTTCTACGTCTGTTTATATAGAATGACCTTACCCATAAGATATACGATCATTTATTCAGCCATTCTTCTACTGACAGACATGTACATTGTTTTTCAATTTTTTTCTTTACCAATGCCACAATAATATTTTTGCATACACCTTCTTATGCACAAATGCATTTGTCCAGAGGAGGTGGACATGAGACTCGGAATTGCTGGGTCATGGGGAGAAGAGGGCCTTCTGTAATTTTAACAGGTGGTGGCAAACTTCCTTTCAAGGCATCTCAAAATGTAAACGAGTTCAAGGCTAGGTGAATTACATGTCAGGGAAAAAGCTCTCTGAGCACACTGGTATGTCTCTAGCATTGGTGAGACAGAACACAAAGATGGCTAAACGCTTGACTACGAACCCAAAAGCTGGCAGTGCGAAGCCACTCAAAGGCGCCTCCGAAAACAGGCCTGGGTATCTGCTTCTGAAGGATCACAGCCTACAAAACTCTATGGAGCAGTTCTGTTCCACACACAGGGGATCCCCATGGGTTGGATTTGGTGGCAATAGACAAGTGACAGTACTGAGAGATCTGCTAGAATCCCATCCACTGCCATTGAGTGGACTCAGACTCATAGTGACCCTAGAGGACAGGGCAGAACTGCTCCATAGAGTTTCTAAGGAGTGTCTGGCAGATTCGAACTGCTGACCTTCTGATAAGCACATGTAGCACTTACCCACTCCATCACCAGAGTTTCTTCTGCTTTAGAACAGATTTAAGGTTATGTGACCACATTATAGGGCCCATCTTTACAGCTGTTTACTCTGACTAGGAGACGGCACAAACCTGGGAAGCTTTCCTTTTGTTTTGTCCCTGGTGCTTTCACGGGAATGGTCACTTGTGGGAACACTGTCTACATATCACAGGGAAATGGCAGACAACTGCTGTCTTTGGCACGGAAGGCTATGATCTCAGAACCAAAGAAATGATCTTGGAAAAACTGTGGCAAACAGAAAACTACCAGATGGTTTAAAAAGAACAAATATTGGCTCTCCTCTCACAGCAGAAGGCGGTGAATGCTAGATGCCCAAGATACCAATGTTCCCCTGGCAAAACCCCAGAGTGAGTTATTAAAGAGAAGGCTTTGAGTTCTTAGAAACAAAAATAGGATTCCCAGAAGTCTGTGGAAGTTCCCAAAGAACAAGTGTGACCTAATGCTTTACTCAGAATTATGGGACAGGTAGGTCCCAGCTAGGCCTCAGGGTAGATTTTATTTACATAAATGCATCTTATCAAACCTCTTGTGACTCCCTTAGGTGGTGACAGGGACTAAGACAGCAAAGCTCTGGCCTACGACAGTGAGCTTCACTGAAGACTGAGTGACTCAAGATGATTCTGGTGGTGTCCACACCTCTCAAGGGCTGCCAGGTTCCAGAATACACAGGTGTGGAGGGAAGAGGTCTCTGGCCTACTCCCTTCATCTTGCTCCTTCTTTGCCATTCTCTTAATATTTGTATTTTCTTTCTCCTCAAGGAATTACCATTGCTGCTCTAGAATATAACCTCCAAGAAAAGTAGACCAAATACTCACCGTAAGTGCCTTATAAATGTACTTGTGTCCTGTCCACAACTGTCTTTAGTTTTAGGCTATCGATTTCCAACTGAGAAAAGCACAGTTCCTCACACTGGATCCCACCCTTTTCCTAGCTCAACCTCCTCTTTGCTTTTAGAAAAAGAGGCAGGTAATAGGGTATCATTGATGATACTAGAGGAATGGTGAAAATCAGGGATATTTCCCAGGTGCTCAGTCCATGCCAATACTAGATTCACAATGCTTTCATGTCTTAACTTGTTTTCATTCTCATCAGCTCTGAGAGGCTGATGCCTGTATCCCCATTTACAGAAACAGAAAACGCAGCAAAGGAGAGGGGTGGTTTCTTTTTCACGCACTCCAGCACTCAGCTGGGAACTGCAGTGACAGGACACACACATGGGCCAGACTCCAGAACCCTCATCCTCCTCCCAACATGCCATGCTGCTTACAGAGCTGTGAAGAGCCAGACAGGTTTTCCAGTGACACTGTGGGTGCGGGTATGTGTGGAGGATAGAGAGGTGGGAGGCCAGGAAAAGGTGGCTGAACAGTAAGAGGAATCAAGAGGCCAAGCGCAGAAGAGTTTCAACTGTGAGAAGGGAGAAAAAACAAGTTGTGGCCATAGCCCAAGAGGTCATGGGCTGGGTGGACAGTGTTTGCCAGAAAAACAGGGTCAACCAGAAGCCAAAAGGCATCTGCCCAGGGCTTGAACAGGAAAGACCTTTATGGAGGCCAAAAGGGTAGAGGAAGCAGGAAGTAGCAGGTCTCAAGGGGGGACGGTGAGGGAGCTGGACAAACACCTACACACCCTGGAAAGGGTGTGTGGAAGAGGGGCTGGTTCTCTGCGGTCAGAGTAGGGGTCTCACAGGAACTCTGGTCAAAGTGCTGAGCTTTGGGCAACTCTGCTCTGAGCCAGGCACTGCCAGGCCAGGCTGGTGACATGGCTGTTGGTACTTGGGTCCGCCAGGGCGGGGGGTCTCAAAGGGTAGTCCGAGAAGCGACAGCAGCATCATCTGAAAATGTGTTCAGAATGCAACTTCTTGTACCCCATCCCAGACCAAATAAATTAAGGCACTCTGGGGACAGGACCAGGATATCTGTAATTTGAAAAGTTCCACAGGTGATTCTGATACAGGCTCAATTATGAGAGAGACTTGTTTTACCCTTGGGCTGGATCCAAAGGTCTTCAATCCAAGGAGCATTTTTCTTTATTGTGATTGAGTGAAAGTGTACAATCCAGTTTAAATTTGCATGTCCACGTATGTGTAGCTCCTACTGCTCTCCTTGCCCAGTAACAGCACATTCCTCCTTTCTGTTCTATCCATGTCACAGCCTTTTAACGATCTCCTGAGCCCTCTTCTCTACCCTCTCCACTCCCCTCTCGTAAAAGGCCAGTAGGATAACATCCTATAGATGCACAGAACCATGAAGTGCACACATGATGTGGTCACTCTAAGTCACCAAGTCCAATCCATTCCTGTCTGAGGAGTTGACCTCAGTAATAATTTATGAACAGGGGCAGCATCAGGTCTGGGATATTTTTTGAGGTTCTTTGTAGAACAAAGATGAATATCCCCAGACCAAGAAACTCAAGGTGGAGCGAGGAAAGCAGACAAACAAGTAATCATGAGAGAATACAACCAGAGTCTGGAGAGGTTAAGGCACCGAGCAGGGTGGATCGTCTGTAGGGAAAAATTTTGCCGTTTTTCACAGCATCAGAGTCTGCTTCTGTGCCTGGCTGGCATCTGTCTCTCTTCCAACCCTATAACACTTTCCTGTAGAATCAAAATCTCTTTTCAAATTTACAATCCCTGACAGGGGCAGATGACTCAGTAAGCAAGGAAAACACAGGCTTACCTGTGCTTACTAATGTGCAGGGAACAATTTCATGAGTTTCATGTGAAACTTCACTATAGACTAGTAAGCAAAGCACAAGTAAGCCCGTGCTTATCCTGCTCATTGGATAATCTGCCCCTGGCACAGAGGTGACAGGAGCCCACAGGAAGGGTCTTTAACCATGGAGGAACCAGACAGGCTTCCTGGAGGAGGTGACTTAAATGAGCTGACTTGCAAGCTGCCTGCATCAGCAGCAAAGAAGATGAGAAGCTCATGAGCCAAGGGGTATAGCTCTCCCTTCTCTTGCCCTTGAGAGACAGCAATGTCACGGCCAACACTGCTGTGAGGGCAGGTGCCTGTTTCCGCTGTGGGAAACTGGGGGATGCTTCAGGGACACCAGAGGGAACAGCAAGTGTGCAGGCTTGTGCAGGGAATACTGCTGACTAGTGACATCAAAATTATCAAGCTAGTTATCAGTATCACGAAAACTAAGAAAATCTGTTTTGCCTAATAGGGTACCATCTATACCTGCATATCACAATGTTGAAATACGAGGAAATAAAGGCCCATTGAGGCAGGTGCTGGCAGATACTTACAACCATATCTCCAGGAGAAAAAACAAATTTCTAGCCTACGTCCATCTCTGTGGTGTAAATACCTGACCACTGCCAATTTCAAATGATTAACCCGACCTTGGAAACCCTGGTGGCAGAGCTGAGTGCTACATCTGCTAACCAAAAGGTTGGCAGTTCAAATCTGCCAGGCGCTCCTTGGAAACTTGACGAAGCAGTTCTACTCTGTCCTACAGGGTTACTGAGTCAGAATCGAGTCAACAGCAGTTTAAATCGAGTGGGTTTGGTTTCCACCTGACACTGCTGAATACGGATTTGGGAAGAAGTCCCCAGGATTGACCCCAATGAGCTGATCAAACGGTCCCAGCCCAGTGCTGGACCCAACACAAGTTCTAAAACCAATTCTAATTGGTAGGAATTCCTGGGGAGCAGCCAAAGCAGCATTTTTGATGGCAGGAAGAATCTCAAAACTAACAGTAAATAGCTTAAAATAAAAGATCAAGAGAAAGAAAATATCTATGAAAGAATAAGAGACACACACAAAGAGGGAGGGTGGGGCTGAGCAAACCAACCAACTCTGAAGAAAGTCAATCTATACACCCAGCAAAAGTTTCTGAATAAAATTGTTCATCTCTCCTAACATTTTAACCCACAAAAATCAGACTCTTTTTGTATTAAAAAGACAACTGTTTCCTCATTTTGCTTTTTAACTTCATTGCCCTTCTGCACACATTTTATGCAGTGTCCATTGATTCCAGTTACTGCCAAGGTTATATAGCTCATCTAGAGGCTGAGGACAGACAAATCCGGAGATCCTGTCCCTCTCATGCTTCTCATCACATAGGTCCCTGGGTGGTACATGTGGCTTGCCCTCAACTAACGACCTAAAGATTGGCGGCTCGAACCCAAGGACAGGCACCATGAAGAGAGACCCAGCAACCTGCTTCCCTGAAGATGCCTCAAACCCACTCACTGTTGAGTCCAGGCCATCACAGCAATCCTGCAGGACACAGTAGAATGGCCCCCTAGGGTTTCTAAGACAGCAATCTTTAGGGCAGCAGACTGCTACACTTTTCTCCTGTGGAGTGGCTGGTGGGTCTGAACCTCTGATCTCAAGGTTAACAGCCAACACTTAACCACTGCACCACTGGGACACCTTTTCATAGAGGTTACAGCTCAGAGAATGCTGTGGAGCTGTTCTACTCTGTAACACACGGGGTCACCGGGACTCTGAACTGACCCTATGGCTACGCGTATGGAAATGTTTTTATCATATAATACAGGATCAGATCACAGACATCGCCTAAATGGTGCCTATAGTGTCCTTTCAAATGCTGGTTCTCACAATTCATTGTTAGTCAGAATTGCCTGAAGAGCTTGTTAAGGCACAGAGTCCTTAGGTCCACCCCCTGAGAGCTTCTGGATTCCGCAGGTGTTGGTGAGGCCTGAGGATCTGCATTCCTAACAAGTTCTGAGGCCTATACTTTGAGAACACTTTTTTAGAAGATTTGGGATCCTTGCCATGAAGTCATCTTTCTTGAGGAAACCTCTCCACA
Organism: Heterohyrax brucei; assembly: GCA_028571685.1. Lineage (NCBI taxonomy): Eukaryota > Metazoa > Chordata > Mammalia > Hyracoidea > Procaviidae > Heterohyrax > Heterohyrax brucei. Next base: position 23,668,888 of record CM053149.1, on the reverse strand, counting down.
CTCCCTCAACAGCTATTTTAATGTGTAGACAGCAAGGGCTTTACACGCTCGCCTTGGCCTGCCAATCACTTCCAGACACGCACGTGTTTGGGGTGCAGCCGTGCATCGCTTGCTCTCATTGCCAAGTGTAACAGAGCAAACTGAATGCCGAGGCCAGCAGGCTGCTCAGCGTTGCGTACAGCCTTCGTTAACGCAGCCCTAAGGCCCTGGGCCTGATGTGCTGTTAGCACCCCGAGTGCCGGGCCCCATTCCAGCGTGTCGGTGGGCTGCGGGAGCGGCGCGGTGCCCTGCTTGCATTTGAGAAAATTCGGGATCCCAAGGGTGATGTGTTCTGTCCCGCTGGACTCTGCTGGCAGACTGAGCCTCATTCCTTTGCACCCCCATTTCCAGCTAGAAGCCTGGAGCCTGGAGAGGTCCCCTGGTAACAAAGTCACCTGGGAGTAAGCGGTGAAGCGGATGTCCACCCAGGTCATCCGATTCCTTATTTCCTTATCCCATGCGTCCTGGCCTCTGCATGAACTGCCCTGGATGCTGTGTTTGTAAATTGCTGTTGGTACTGATGACAGTTTTCTGAGTTCTCTGCTGCTGTCAGACTTGCAAGCAGTCACTCTCCATCACTGCTCAGATGCAGGCAGGCCCCCCACAGCTCTCCTCCTCACTTCTTGCTGCTCAGAACTGTTGCACCTTAAAAGCTGTCACAGCACCCTTGGGTGTTGATAATCTGCCTGCCAGGCCAGGCTTGCCCAGGGCTGCGACTCAAGGGTGTGGCCAGCTCTCACTGTTGGGTGCATCCTAATACCCTGCTGTCTTCCACAAGGATGACACCCACAGCTGTCTTCCTTTGGTGCCTAGAATGCAGTTGGCAGTGGCCCCCCCTCAGAGTGATGCCACCCCTCTGTTCTCCCAGGGCCCAGGTGAGAGCATTCAGGAATCAGTTTTCCATGTCCAAACAGCTTCTCCCTAACCCCTGGATGCTGTGTGTCCCTATGTCTACAGATAGAAAGCTCCTGCCTTTCAGGTCCATACCAAATCCACTGTCCACAATGTTCCAGTGGGATGCAGTTTGAGGAATTCCTCTGCCAATCATAATCTGATGGCCTCGAGGGTCAACATTTCTCAAATACATCCTTCAGCACTTAATGTGTAATCCTGGACCAGGGACTCTACCTGTTTCTGCCTCAATTTCCCCACCTGTCAAATAGGGACACACACTTACTTTGAAGATTACATGAGCTCATGTGTACACATTTCTTTTAATTGTGCCTGGCAGAAAGAACTACGGGGCTTAGCTCCAATAATGATGTTGTTCTTACTACGAGAAAGGCCAAAAACTGTGTCTGTCTCTTGATATCACATAGAATTTTCTGTTATTTGCATGGGAATATAAGCAGAATCTTCCCACCCAATGGTATGGCACACACACCACGTTCCCACCTTTCCCACCTGAGGGTTGGGGAAGAAAGGACGTGCGAGACTAAAGGGGAGTTATGAGGTCTCCCCAGGTCAAATTCCATTTCACAGGAAAGCCACAGCTGAGCAACAGTCCCGTTGTCTGACTCAGAGGCAGATGAAACCATCACTGCCCCAACAAAGGGAGAGCCGATGTCAGCCCATACTCACTTCCAGGACTGTCCATTGTTCGACGACAATAGCATCATAGCCCTGTATGGTTTTGCCATCTTCTGTGGAAACAGCTTCAAAGATGAATACTCCATCTGTCAAGCCATGTAAGGAATCTGTGGAGGGGGGAAAAAAAAAAAAAAGGAGAGTGAGGTGGGGAGGGCGGTCTGTAAACCGTCTGTGGCAGAAGCAGCCTTACAAGCAGCAAAAATTTTCATTGCATTCATTAATAATCCCAATCAGAACATCTTTTCAGCATGTTAATTAAAGAAGGCACACACAGCCACGGAGTCTAGCCCCATCAGAATGAATGAGACTAATTTACTTCTCAGTTTTGAATAATATCCTTGATTTTACGAGCCCAAATTTCATTGTTAGCAATCACCATTTGATTTCACACGTTTACCTTCCTTTTCATGCTCCGACGTCAGCATGCTCTGGGGAAAACTTATTCAGGGTAAGGCAGGGGTATTTAGAGACAGTTTTTAGAAGAAAACTATATTTAGGTGAGAGGTTTTTTTTGTTTTTTTTTTCCCCCCAGGAGGAAAAGATGCAACACCAGATCTGAGCTGGTCAGATCTGGATTCTTGGGACTCTGTGGGATGTGGACAGCTGTACATCCAACATTTCAGGCAGCTCTTGTCAAGAGGTGGGATTTGGGGAGTGGAAATTTTCCTAAATGATTTATCCCTGAAAATATATTCTTCTAGTTAAATTAACAGTTCCAAGTTCTGCACAACCCAACAAATATATATTTAAACATATAGCATGATTCAAGAGCTGTCTAGGGCACTGACAGTGCAGAGAGGAAGGGAACAGGGTCTCTGCCCCTGCAGAGGAGACACTAAGGAAAGCACATTTGGCCCTCCTTTTGTTAATAACTAACTGAGAAAGACTGAGATTCATTCAGGTAAGACACTGTAGAACAGGACACCGAACTTAGATGCAGGTGATCTGGGTCTACACTTCACCCTGAAAAGGGATAGGACCCTTTTCAGTGGCTTGATCTCTTATCTACGAAATGTACTTGTGCACAGAAGATCCCTCCTCATCCCTGGATCCTATTTTATGAATCACTGTTCAGTCATACATAACCCACTGACATCAAGTGGATTCTGACTCATAGTGATCCCATAGCACTGAGTGGAACTGCTCTACAGAGTTTCTAAGGAGAGGCAACAGATTTTCATTGCCAGCCTTGTGTTTGGCAAACCTATAGCACTTATCTAGTATGCCACCAGGGTTTCCTCAATCATACAAATCATGTTCAAATAATATGCTATTTTTGTTTTAAAAGGTTAATTCACATAATAATGTAAACTGTTTCTTCAGGGAGGGAAGAGAGACAAAGTTAGGCAGTCCTGCAAGTCACGCTGGAGTTCCTGGAATTGCCTGCATTTCCCAGAAGTCACAAAGGAAAAGAATGACAGATAGGAGTACATGACAACTTTAGCTTCTGTCTTCCAACAGATCCCATAAGCAAAATTAAAAGGCAATCAGTGAAACACAGAATTACCTGTAACAACAAAATAAATAAAAGACTAAGCTTAATATTCTCCCTATATAAAAAGCTTTCACAAATCAATAGTTAAAAATACTAAAACACCATTAGCAATGGGCCAAGGACAGGAATTGGCAAAATATTGTCTCACACATAGACACACATACATACCCCTTCAAAATGGCCAGTAAACATTTAAAAAAATGTTCACTCTTTTGCTTACAAAATTGACAAATTTTGAAAAGGAACTGAATATTTCTAGTAGAAGCACTATGGTCTGAGATCTTTAAAATGTATAGCGCTGTTTTAATCACATAATCTTTCTGGAAAGTAATTTGACAGTGTCTCAAGGGCCTGAAGGAGTCCTGGTAGTTCAATGGTTAAGGGCTATGGCTGCTAATCAAAAGGTCGGCAGTTTGAATCCACCAGGAGTTCCTTGGAAACCCTAGAGTGCAGTACTACTCTATAAGGTTGAAATTGACTCGGTGACTACACACACACACACACACACACACACACACACTATAGTATGTATATAATATATACTATATATATTCAAAGGCCCAAAATACAAAAGTCCATCCTCTGTAACCCAGAGATCAGCCTCTTTTTAGTGTCTGTGTCCTGAGGTAAGAAACCACCATGCCACCAAATATTTATCTGCAAGCATTATTTACAAAATTGCTTAAAAGGTATGAATGATCTGCAAGTTCAACAATTCAAATATTCGAACACAGAGAAACCATTCAAACATAGCAGAAGAATTCTATACAATTAAATATTCTGCACTCCCTACAAAATCATGGGAATTTAATGATACAGAAAAGTGTTTTAGAGGTAATATTCTGGACAAAAAAAAGTAACAGAAAACTACAGTGTGAGTTATCTGTAAAGCTTTATGTTAATAAAGGTTCGATAAACCCTAAGGGTACACATAAAGTGGCAGCAGCAACAGCTGAGCGACGGAATTAAGCATAATTTGAATTTCCTTTTTTCATCCTTTTTTACAGGGTTACTTCAACATTTAATGAAAGCATATACCAAAAACCCAAACCCACTGCCATCAAGTTGATTCCAACTTACAGCAACCCTACAGCACAGAATAGAAATGCCTCATAGAGTTTCCACAGAGCGCCCAGCAGATCCAGACTGCAACTTGGTTAGCAGGTGTAGCACTTAACCACTAGCCCACCAGGGTTTCCAAAGCCATACAAACCCGCAAAACCCACTGCTGTCAAGTTGATTCTGATTCATAGTGACCCTACAGGAAAGAGTAGAACTGTCCCATAGAGTTTCCAAGAAGTGCCTGGAGGATCTGAACTGCTGACCTTTCGGTTAGCAGATGCAACACTTAACCACTATTCCACCAGGATTTCCATGGAAGGCATAATCCAAGCAAATAGACAATAAACACAAAAGAAAAAGAATTTTCTTTTTCTCTCCTCTATATGGCTCTCGAAGCAGAACTAGAATCAAAAAGCTTGAGGAACTGCCTCTGAAGAGTGAGTTCTGTGTTACTAGAAGCATTCAAGCTCCGACGAATAAACTGTCACTCCTCACTCATGAATTCCAATTCCTATCAGTTACCAGCTATCACTCAGTTCCCTCTGACTTACGGTGACCCCATGTGTGTCAGAGAAGAACTGTGCTCCAGAGAGTTTGCAGGGTCCGATGTCTTGGAAGGAGGTGGCCAGGCCTTCTGTCCGAGGTGCATCTGGGTGGACTCAAACTGTCAACCTTTCAGTTTGCAGCTGAGTGCGTTAACTAGCGACACCACCAAGGATCCTCCCAACACCTACTGGATACCTGTTATGTGCCCGTGACTCTTGTGGTCACTGGAAATCCAGCACGCAGCAGAAGAGGCTAAGTCCTTGCCCGCATGAGTTCAGCTTTTACACTGGGGGAGGATAGGCAATAGCATCAGAAGCGACAAATGCTAGATATAAAGACAAAGTGGGTAAGGGGAGGGAAGGAAGCTGGAGGCTTTGGTACTAGCTCTGTTTGAAAGGGCAGTCAGGGCAGGTTTCCCACTTTAAGGAGCAGCATACATGAAGTATGCAAATGAGCCATAGGGGTCTGCGGGTCTTGAAAGTTCCAGGCAGAGGGGAAATGCAGAGTGAATCACAGACAAGCAGCAGAATCACAAGGGAATAAAGTCCAGAACAAGATGACCGTTGTGGAACCCAGCCAAGTAGCCAACTGGGGGTCGTCCACGAGCCTGGCCTTGGCCAGTGAGATGCTAGCAGGTGTGACGCTAGCTCTGCCAAGCACTCTTATGGTTGAACTTCAGCTGTCAACACTCTGCCATTACTTTGGGGACATGCTGCAGCTAGCCCATTGGTTCCAGGGAGATATGGAGCAGAGCTGCCCCAGTGAAGCCGCTTAGATCAGGTGGTCCACAGAGGAAGCCCAGAGGAGGTCAGTAGCACTGCCTCTGCAGACCTGCCCCTGCCAACCCACAAACCTCTGCGAATGATTAGTGTTGTCAGCCAATGAGCTCTGGAGTGGCTTCTTACTCCGCATTACTGTGCAATAGCTGACTGACACAACACCCAAATTAGACTTAAAGAAAAATGAGGCCAGTGCACTTCGTAAACTCGAGGATATTCCTGGTTATTCCAGGATCGCAGAGAAGCCTGACTGTGACCATGAAGGTAACATCTGGAGAACATTAGCCTTAGGCTGACACTATCCTGGCCAGGTAAGACAACGCTGTTTCCAGTAAGGCCCCCGGAGGTAAGCCAGTACCATGATCTGGTTTGTTTCCTATTCCAAGCAGCTGTTACTGAGCAGCCTCAGCAAGTGCTAAGCTTGCCATTCTTAGTTGCTTTGCTAAAATGTTTAATTTCGGTGTTCTACTGAATGCCCCAGGGAGACATTTTACATTGGTAACCAGAGGAAAGATAACTTCTCTTTATTTAAACACTGGCTTTGGGGTCCCAGACAAGCATGGACCATCATCCAGTTCCTTTGTAAACTTCTGGGTAACAGAGGCCCAGCTGTACCCTGGGTGCAGTTAGGGTTGCTCTAAGGGAACCCTTCGGGTAACCCCCCCCCAAAAAACCAAACCCACTGCCACTGAGTCAATTCCAACTCATAGCTACCCTATAGGCCAGAGTAGAGCTGCTCCAGATGGTTTCCAAGGAGCACCTGTTGGATTCGAACTGCCAACCTTTTGTTTAGCAGATGTAGCACTTATCCGCTGTGCCACCAGGATTTCCCTCTTTGGGTAAAGCTTTCCAAAATCCTGACTTGAGTATCATGGGGATCAGAAGATACTTGACATCAACACTGTACAAATTTCCTCAAAGCTTCTACAAGAGCCACTGAGTTTCAAAAGCCACTTGCTAAAGTGCAATCTCATTTGCTAAACGGGGCACAGTAATCTTTTTATTTTCTCTTTAAATTCCCCCCAAATAGACCAAAGTAATCAAATTAAGCACTTGTCATGGTGTGCCTATTTCTTACAAGCAGGCTTCTCCTATTTTCCTCAGTGGAAAACCTCCAAGCCACTAATCTGCACCCACCACATCTAACTACCTGAGAGGCCAATTCAACATAAGGTAGAAACATGACCGTTGACACGGCTGGGCAAAGATGGGAAATTAAGTGCCCTTGCAAGCCACTGTCCTCACCCAGCTAAGAGAGCATTCTGGGGTGAAGATTAAAAGAAGGTTCTAGAAATGTTATCTACACTAAAAATGTAGCCCTGCTTTCCCTGAGGCAAGAGGGTTCCTGATTACAGTGGCATCTAGCCTGCAAACAGAACTGTGAAACAGGGTTAAGGTCCAGACGGGGTGACAACTGTGACCACTAGGCTTCATCAAGAGTCTCCTTTCCAGTCCACACCTGATTTCTTCCTGAGCTGCCAGCCAGGAAGGCGAGCTTGTGGTCAGTGGTAAAAACACACAGGTAGGCTTGAGCAGGGACAAACCCAAGTCCTTCTTTGTCATTGACCTCATCCACAGCCTTCCTTCCAGCCTTTCAGCCGCTGTTCTGCTGTTCTGAATCCAGAATGCTGATTCATCTACTTAACGCCGAAGGAAATTCGGAATGACTGTCAGAATTTGGTCATCTGTAACAGCAAAAAAGTCAATGAACCACAGAGAGCAGACAGCTGGGCTTTTAAGGGGCTGCTTGTTTTGACGGCCTGGTCCATTCCATCTCCTCTCACCTTCACGGCTCAGTCCCACGGGAGTGTGTGCCGAGCTGGGCATAAATAGGACCATGTCACGGGGAAGGCTCTCGATGTAAAAAGGTTAAACTGCTCTCCATCTGTGGAAAGCATTCCATTATCACTGCATTTTTTATTAAGGTAAAGATGCTTCCCTACTGTGCACAACAAAAAGCTATTTGCCCTGGTATTGCATAAATATTTGATGACTGTCTTTGGGCAAAAGGCCACCTTAACATTCTAAGCTTATGATTCATAAGGAGGAGGTGGGGAGAGGAGGTCTGCCCTAGCATCCCCAGAGGTAACTTCTCCGAGGCAACAACTTCCCTGTAGCCTCTGAGACAGTCTATCGCACTAACCTCCAGGCTCCCACAGGTTGCTACTCTTCCAGAATCTAGCAGGCAATAAACAGGCCTTGAGAGCACTCAAGGTATCTGCCCTATTTTTGTTGGATTTAAACAAGAAAAAAACTGTTACTATTCCCTCTTAGCAAACTCTCAAACCAAATCCCCTGGCATAGAGTCAATTAGAACTCATAGTGACCATACAGGCCAGAGTAGAATTGCTCCACAGAGTTTCCAAGGAGCACCTGGCAGATTCCAACTGCTGAGCTCTGGTTAGTGGCCCTAGCACTTAACCACTATGCTACCAGGGTTTCCCTTAATAAACTAAACCCCCAAACCAAACCCACTGCCATTAAGTTGATTCTGACTCACAGTGACCCTACAGGACAGAGTAGAACTGCCCCACAGAGTTTCCAGGGAGCACCTGGCAGACGTAACTGCCAACCTCATGGTTAGCAGACGTAGCACTTAACCAGCAGGCCTTAACAAACTGGACGGGACTAAATTGCCCACACATGTAGCTGGCATGATCAATTTCCTCGGCTCTCTGATGACTCCTTCTGCCTATCAGAGGCTACCACCGTGATTCGAGGAGCGGCACGAACCAACTGCACAACTGTAATTGCTTACACTGTTACACCCACACACAATTCCGCTATAAACATAATCACCGTTGAATCGATTCAGCATAACGGCACCATGTTACCTCACAATCACCCCGTAGCAAATTCACCGACAGTATCAAAGAAACTAACACGTGAGTGCCTTCTCCTACCTCTCAGGCCCTCGTGGGTGCTCACGGCCTTCCTTCGCACCTCATCAGTTTCAAGAAGGGAATGATCTCATGATTATATGACTGCTCTTCAGTTACATTAAGGGTTAGCCTGCAAGTTTTAATCCAAATGGGAAGACTGTGATTCAGGATGTTTGCTGAATGCTACTTTGTCAGGCACAGTCCATGGTTTCTGTTTTAATTCTGCCCCCCCACCCCGCCCCAGTTCTGCAAGGGTTATCTGTGTGGGTTAAAAAAAAGAGGACACAGAAGTTAAATAATTTTTCCACGTTCACATACGAGGATTGCCAATTAAGTTCATGAATTCATCCTAGAAAAAGTGCTACGTACCTTGCTGCTGAATATCACTATGGTCACCTTTGAAATATACCTCTCGGGAAGCTACACACCAACGCCCACACCTAGTCCACCCTTCAAACCAATTTTGGAATTCCTTCTCTGGAATGGCCACCAGAGCTGTGATCCTATTACCCTTGATGTCCTGAATGTCATCCAAATGTCTTCCTTTCAATATTTCCTTTATCTTCAGGTACATAAAAATGTCATTGGCAGCCAGATCAGGTGAGTAGGGAGGGTGTTCCAACACAGTTATTCATTTACTGTCCAAAAATGCCTACTAGACAACTATACAATTAAGTTTGTGAACTTGCCATCATGCCACCGTGCATGATGGCCATCCCTGGAGTTCCAAAACTGCTTTGAAGGGTGGAGTAGGCACTGGTGTCAGTGCACAGCTTCCCAAGGGGAGTACTTTGCAGGGGACCACAGTACTATTCAGCAATGAGAGGTGTCGCGTTTAGAACAATTAAGCTCACGGGCTTAGTTGGGCCTCGTATAATGCAAAAGCCAAGCTGGAAGCGAAACGTGGTTGGGTCAAAAGCCTACAGCTGTTCAGTGGCCATTCTACTGTCCATTTCCTGCCTTAACGTGCTGGGTGTAATACCAGTGGGGGCTCAGTGAGATGGCCCTAAGGTTTTTGTTTCGGGCCAAGTCTGTGCACAAGCTATTCTATATTTTATGGAAGAATACAACTCAAAATTTGCTTGCACATAGATTGACTGTGTATCAAGTCCATGGAATTGTATACAGCAATGGGAATAAAGATTTGTAGTTACATGTAAATATGTGGCTGAATCTCACAAACACAATGAGTAAAAGAAGTCAGATCCCAAAGTCCATCCTCCAGTCACATATAGCTCAAAACTAATCTGTGGCGTTCACTGTCACAGCACTGTGGCCACCCCTGCAAGCCTGTGACCGAACATAGCACAACAAGGATTCCTTTGGGGACCCACATTCTGTTTCTTGATCTGGCACCGGCGACATGAGTACCTTCAGCCTTATGATTGGTAGAATTTTCTTCTTGTGTGTTATACTGCAATAAAAAACTTCCTTAATGTGCTGAAAATGTATTAATGCCTAAATGAAATCTGCTCCCTACAGAACTAAGTGCCTTCTCTGAAACAGGAGCCATACCTGTAACCATGAGGGCCGACACTCCTGGAGACGGTGGTGTCCCGTCAGAACCCACCAGGAGCTCCCTCGTGCTCCTTCCCTGTCCAGCTCTCCCCTACTTTCAGCAGCCTGCTCTCACCGATCTGCAATTCCATGGTGGTGCGTTTCCCAACACCTACACTTCCTCCCATTGTCTTCTTCATTATTGAGCACCATCCAGGTACCTTTATTGGTTACCTATTGCTTACAGGGAAACCCCGGCAGCGTGGTGGTTAAGGGCTACAGCTGCTAACCAAAAGGTCAGCAGTTCAAATCTGCTAGGTGCTCCTTGGAAACTCTATAGGGTAGTTCTACTCTGTCTACAGGGTTGCTATGAGTCAGAATCGACTTGGTGGCGGTGGATTTGGTTTTCCGTGTACAGGATACGATGGCACTTGGATCCAAAGAAGTACAGGGCCCAGAACTTGCCCGGGGGTGTACCAGTATTCTGTATAAAATACAGGTATTTTATTTCCTACAGGCATTTTATTTGATTTTACGTGTTTTTCACACATTTTTGGAATAACATCAGTTGACATAGGATACGGGAGACACCGAAAAGGTGGTACAGATCCAAGTGATTTTTGGATTTAGATGAGGCTGGAGACTCAGTGAAGATCTTGCAGAAGACTGAGTCCTTTAAAAACAGCAGGAACAGAGAGACATCTAAATTGATGAGATGCAGCACAGAGAACACACATGACCTGTAACGTGTCCCAGTCGTCCACACTTAACTGATCACCATTTAGAACCCACTTTCGGTTCACAGGAAAGACAGCCAGAGAAACCCGGGAGGAAGTGAGAAGACAGGTCCAGAAGGCTGAGTATCCTCCATAGCAACAGGCTAGCCAGTGCCTTAAAGGAAGGACTGGGGCCAGGCAAAAATTAAAGTGATGGATGTGGGGACCATGTCTGGTGCAGGGTCCAAGGTGCAGGCTGAACTCTGGTCTGGGACAGTTATAAACGGCATTTTTTTTTTTTTTAGGATAAAACTATTTTAAAGGTCATTTTTGAAAACACTGAAGATATCTGAATATGATTGGATAAAGATGACATGAAGGAATGATTAAATTTAGTTCAGTACGATAATGCTTCTTTTAAAAAGGGTAAGAATTAAGTCAACAAAGCAGAAGGACCAGATTTGAGCAGAGAGGGCTTGTGCTCGGCATTGGTCGGGGGAAGACTGGACAGGAGGAGGAGGCCTCAGCAGAGGAGGCCGGGAGCTGGCGGTGGAAGGACTGCCAGGAGGCGGAATGCCTGTGAGTGACAAGGGGGTGGCAGCAGGGCAAGGGGAAGATGAGGGCACAAAGATGGATCGGACAGGCAGGGACAGCGCAGGGCAAGAGCAGGACCTGGGCAGAGTGAGGGGAGGGTGGGGTCAGCAGCAGAGAGTGGTGGTAACAGCAGGGATTCTACAGGCCCAGAAGTCTCCTAGTTGGGTCTTCAGATGGCAGGCACCCAGCTCCACCCCACCACAGCATCAAATCCTGGTATCTACCCCATTGCTGTAACAGCCAGCTTAGCAGAGGGGCTCCCTCCTGACTTGTCACAACGTCTGAGCACAGAGTTTGGCCTCATCTGCTGTGGTGACTCTCAGTGTCCACTCTGCTGTCTGGCCTTGTGCATACTCCTGACTGGCTATCTGGTCCTGCCACCTGCCCAGGGGTAACTGTACAGCTCCACCCCAACCCCTGCAAGGGTCACCGAAGGTCCTGCCCGGGAATTCAAGCTCTCACCAACAGAGACACCACTTTCTTCCCTTTCCCATCTTCCCTTTCCTGCTCACACCCATTCTTCCTACTGTTCTCTTGCCATTTACTAGCTGGCAGCCATCACAAGGCCTGAATCTCTCCGTGCCTCAGTTTCCCCAGTTGTAACATAGGGACAACAGCAGTTCCTACTGCACCCAGCTGCTGTGAGGATGACAAAAGCTTACATCTTTGAATTGCCTGGACCAGCACCGACACGCAGTAATTGTTACATGGCCACTGTCATTTCACTTCTCCTTTGTGTCTTCAGCTTGCCATGGACCCAGGGCAAAGTTCTCTCTACCCAAGCCACCCTGCTGCGGTAAGGTTTAATTAACAATCCCAGGATGAGCAGCCCTATAAACCACGAGCACAAGTCCAAACTTGGGAAATGTACAAGTCACTTTATGTTCTGGGGCGTAAAACCTGGCAAACGGAAGTTGGTGTCTTATTTGGATAATTGTGGCTAAAGCATTACCTTGTTTATGGGGCAAAGTTCTCATGGAAACTTTGTGGAAAACATGCTGAAGTACAAACCTCCATTAAGAGTCATTCTTAGTGCTTTATCCAGATGGCAGACAGCTTTAAGGTACACTTGTAACTCTGCCAGGTTTATCTGTAAGGACACTAATTATCTCATTGGACATTAATTCCTTTCATGATTATGATTAGCCTTCTTTCTTTTTTAAATTCTAAGAAAAGTACATAGACATATTTCATTCCTGGCAGACGGCAACCTTTGGCTTTTCCAGAGCAGAAATGCCCTACCCACTGAGCATCCTGCCCAAGTCACAATTGCCTTCCTATCAGAAACACAGGGTGAGATCACATTTAAAGTCTCCAATCTGTGATGCCCTCATGGGCCTGTGTAGAGCTGTGCTCCGCAAGGTTTTCAGTGCATACTTTCCAAAAGCAGATCACCAGGCTTTTCTTCCGATACACCTCTGGATGGTCTTGATCCTCCAACCTTTAAGTTAGCAGCCAACCATGTTAACCTGTTTATACCACACAGGGACCACTGGTTTAAAATCATCTTTTTCAGAGTATTCTTCATCGCTCTCTGAGATGGTAGTGTGCAGCTGGGGGGACCTCTAGATGTGGCTGGCTGACTGTGAAGAGAGGTGTCACAGCCTCAGGTGGGAGATGTGACAGCTACACTGCTTTGTCTGTTTCTTCAGCTCGCCAGGGTCCCAGTACAAAGCTCCCTCAAACCAAGGCACGTTGCCCAGCTAAGGTATTAGGACGGGAAGGCTTGATTTAACACAGCTAAAGCCAAGGAAGGCTATAACAGCATTTCAAACACTCTGCCATACTGAAGGAAAAACCCTGTAAGAATGACTTGTGTTTTGGGAGTCAAACCTGGAGAGTGTGGAGGGAGAAGAGGCAGATCTAACTCCATCTTAGCTGTCAAAGCCAGAACAGTTGTCTGCCACCAAGTGACCTTACAGGACACAGGAGAACTGTCCTATAGGGTTTTCAAGGCTGTAATCTTTATGGAAGCCCATCATCATGCCTTTTCTCTTGAAGAGCAGCCTGGTGGGTTGGCACTGCCAGGCTTTTGGTTGTCAGTTGCATTCTAAACCACTGCACCACCAGGGATCCTTTTCATAATGGTTAGCAAGACAATAAATGGCTTGTCCCCAACACAACAGGGCAGTAGAGGCAAAGTGTTCCTCTAAGGGTAGAAATCACCAGTGGCCACCAGTGTAGCTGCAGATTCCGGTGCTACCCTTCATGTCCTTGAGACCTTAGTAAAGGCGACCATCATCTTTCACAGGGAGAAATGTAAAACTCTACCCAGCCACAGACATCTCCTAGGCATGTACCACAAGGAGCAGAAAAGGAGTCACCATCACCCCCACCCAAGATGGGTGACTGAGGATCCCTGCAGGAGCAGGGAGGCAAATGCTTCCTCCCTCCCCAGCCTCCTCTGTGCCAACCAATCAGGCTGTAACACCTGTCCCAGTCACACACCACCGCTAGTGTTGATGGTGCATCCCACACAGGTCAGGACAGTCCTTGTTCCAGGTACCTCTGCAGCACCCAGGAGGGCCTTCTCATGAAGGTAAGGATTACTGACTATGCTATCAGGGAACTGACCTTTTCATTAGTTGTGTTAATGAAACATGTATGCCACAGCTGCACTGTCCAATAGAGTAGCCACCATACACACACTGTCATCAGCTGCCACTGAGCAGGTCTCCCATGCAGGGTGAGAGGGCACCATGTAATCCACAGTTTACATGGCTTATTTGGGGAAGCAGGTTGCCACGTCTTTCTTCCTAGTCTTAGTCTGGAAGCACCACTGAAATCTGTTCAGCATCACAGCAACAAGCAAGCCTACAGACGGCTATGCATGTAACAGGGTCTCCAGCACAGGTCAAAAGTCTGCCCCTGAACCCACGACTGCCTTCACCAATCCCATACATCTATGTAAATTTAAATGAACGAAAATTAAGTCAATTTGAAAATTCATTTCCTCAGTGTGCTCGCCACATCTCAGATGCTTCGGAGCCACAGGGGGCGAGTGGCCACCAAGTCGGCTGATACACATACAGAACCTTTCCATCACAGCAGAAAGTCCTTTTGGATGGTGCTGCTCTAGACGTACTCCTAACAAGCCAATAAGCTTCCTGATGCCTTCATCCATTCAAGCAGTCATGGCTCACTACTCTAGATAAATCCTGTTGCAATTATATTAGTATGTTCATGTTAGATACTGACATTTAGACAGGGGACTTGAACCCCAAACTGAAATCTAACTGTGGGATATCTTGCTTTAAGGCTTCAGATCACCGGAAGTGTGTGCATTTGGAGTGAAGGTACTCAGTCTGTTCTAATGCTATCTGCTGCCATTTCAAAGACTGCAACTGATACAGAATCCAAACTCCATTCCTGTCTGCTAATTCTTGAGAGCGAAAACCGCTCGACAACCAAGCCGCAGTGTTGTTGTGCCTCCTGCTAGGTTTTGCTAGGATCCACACATTTGGTGTTACGTTTCACTTGCTCAGGAATCCCGCTGACTGGCAACCCTCAGGAGCGACACATGCTGGCAAGTCACCCCACTCTCCAAATTACCTCCCAGCTTTGACACACCCTGGTGACTTGCCTTGCCTTTGTGTGAACTGAAATCCTTTCTTTGTGTGACACACTTTCCTACCTGGGGCAGACTTTCCCACCCCCTTCGAAATCAATAGCACTGCTCCATGAAGCAACTCTCTAGGGATAACCCGTTATGGGGAGGGGGCATACTGGGTGCCACAAGACCCAGGAACAGTGTGGGTCCCAGCAGAGGTAACAGACATTAGGCTGTTCCATTTCTTTCTCTGCTGTTAATTTCAAGGTGCTGCTACTGTGACTTCAAGCTGTAATAGTGTCTACAAACAATTTGCACTTTGGGAGGCTGCATGATCCCAGGGGGTAATTAACACACCCAGGGAATAATCTTTTTGAAAGCTTTTAAAAGCAACAGAGTCGAAGGCTACCACCAATGAAATAAAATCACTCCCATTTCTCTGTCATTTTGGAAGACACCTGAGTGACTCCTGGCAAGGTTTATGGAGCATAAGTCCCAGGTTTTATGGAAAGTTTCTTTGGATATGTTAATTAGAAATCAAATGTACTGTGATTCCTAGCAGCAAAGCTTTCTGAATGGAGTAGGCTCTGAAGATGGACTATGATTTCACTGATTAGAAGCAGAGGTCAAAAGGGATACCCCAAACCAAAACCAAAACAAAAAACCCAAACCCAATGCCATTGAGTTGATTCTGACTTATAATGACCCTACAGGATAGAGGAGAAGTGCCAAGGGATATCCCAAACCATAACAAAAACAACCCAAACCCAAGTCGATTCTGACTCATAGTGACCCTACAGGACACAGTAGAACTGCTCCATAGAGTTTGCAAGAAGCGCCTGGTGGATTCGAACTGCCGCCCTTTTGGTGAGCAGCCACAGCATTTAACCACTACACCACTAGAGTTTCCCAGCGGCTACACAAGGGCCAAGAATTCCATACCATTCACCATCCCGAGGTAGAAGACTGCGTTGACGAGCACGCCTCCTTTCCGGAAGTGGTCACTCATGTGCTCCAACCAGTTAGCGTCCAGACTGCTCACGGTCTGACCATTCCTGGAGACCCGGAGTGGGATGGTGACAGGATAGTACTGCCGACACTTCTGCTGGCTCTTTGGTTTGTTGAACAAGGTGAAGATCTCCATCTCTGTTGGCATGTACAAAGGGCATGGGGAGACAAAAGGTCACATTGAGGGGAAACTCAGCTTCACAGGGTCTAGTGAACTGTGGGAAGCCTGAAGAAATGAAATTAAGGCTGCACTAGGGATACCAGCTGCTTCATGGTGACACCTCTGTGTCACAGTGGTACTGGACCCTGCGAGGGCATTAACGGCTGATTATTTAGGAGTGGACCAACAAGCATTCCTTCTAGGGCACTGTGGGGTGGGCTTGAACCTCCAACCCTTCAGTTGACAGCCTAGCACATCAATCGTTTGCACCACCCAGGGATTCTCAGTGGCAGGAGTGACCAACAGTGAAACCCAATTCCAAACAGTAATCTGACGCTGCCTGAAAAGTGACATAGACCAAAACAGTTGAGCTTCCCGTGAGGAACACAGGTTTTAAATCTGGGGTGTAACGGACAGCTGTTACTGGGATTCATTTATTCGGTTAGGTGCTTGAGAAAAAGACATAGGAGACAATTCTAGAAATAAAAATACGTGTTTTGGAATTAAAAGTGGACATATTTGGACAAAAGCTGGTGTGCAAAACAAAACAAAACAAAATACAAAGGAAATGCACGCAGGCACATAAAGACAAAAATATGTTTCTAATTCCAGGAACCTTTACATCCCTGAATTCACTATTTATAAACTGCAGTGGTGTTTCCTGGGGCCGAACCCATAATGCTTAATCAAGTATGTCAAAAATACATCATTGATAAGTAAAAAATGTATCTGTTCCCGTAAATGAGGGTCCTGACTACAGTGTCAGGTCAGCCTGAGCAGTGAGTGGAGAGAGCAGGGAGCCAAGCTTTCCATCACTTCATTTAGGGCTCGGTTCTTCGGAAATCAATAATTGCTCCCATCCGACAGCTGTTCCATGCCTGACGGACGTGCTGCTGGGCATGAGCTAGCCAAATCAGCCTCCAGGAGCAAATACCTGGGATTTCAATCTAAGTCTGAAGGTCTATTTTTGTGTTATTCATTTAGTCAAGTGCTCAGCGATGACCTCACTATAGAAACTTCGCTGACACAGGCTAGTCAGAAATACGCTGTGGCTTCTGAAAATATCTGTCTGCCTAAGAAGAAAATCCCCACCCTTCATCCAAATTAAAAAATGAAAGGTCATAAAGAATAGTGGGCACTAGACAGTGATTACAGCCTACCTTCAGGGATGCTGTTTCTCAAATTTTAGTGCTTCACGGTATGTGTGGTATCCAAGTACGAGCTGAATTACTACTACTTTTTAAGTTCACTCACTTTCTTTGACATAAATGTATTTACAAAGGAAACTGTGTATGGCCATGAAGGGAAACCACTACCATTTGCCATAAATAGGAGGTTAACAATGGAACACATTAATAACCAAATATGTTCATCCACTTACCATCTAAAATTATCACAGAGGTGCCATATTCTGGGACAAAGGAAGTCTTTTCACAAGTCCATCTAAGCAAATATCATCAGAGCATTCTCTGGGGATCAGTGCTAGGCCAGGAGATTTTTTCACCAACCAGTTAACTACAGGGAAGCCATTTCAGGCAATCTACCCAAAAGAACCAGTCTGGAAAGGATGGGGCCCATCACGGAGGGGCCATCTGGATTTTAAACACGGGATTCTACCCTCTACATCATCCATACTTCATTTTGCCTTTTTCTGTTTTTTCAGTTTTTTATTGTAACTAAGTGAAAGTTGACAATCCAAGTCAATTTGCCATATAAAACCCTGAGCCACCTGCCTCTCTGCAACTCTATCTGCTCTCCTCACCCTGTGACAGCACACTCTTCCTTTCCACTCTTTACTTCTAGTATCTACTCAATCAACACTGTCCCTTCCTCTCCACCCTCTTCTCCCCCCTCTAAAAAGAGAACAGTTGGACAGTCTCATACACACATTAAACCATATAGTACACATACCACTTGTATCACTCTGTCTCCCTTAGTCCAGTCCAATCTTTGTCTGATGTGTGGGCTTTAATACTGGTTTTAGCTCTGGGCTAGCAGCAAGTCCAGGGGCCATGTTCTCAGGGGACACTCTGGGTTGTCAGGCCATCAAGTCTGATATTTTAATAGAGCTCTTGACCTGCACACCCCTTTTTTTTCATGCTACATCTTGGATTCCACACTGTGTTCTCTGACAGGTCTGTCTTTGGTGGTGGCTAGGCACCATCTAGTTCTTCCGGTCTCATGCTAATGTAGTCTCCCATCATGTGGATTCTTCATTTTTACCTTTTGAGGTACACCTTCCGAAAACTGAGCACTATCTGCAGCCAGCAAATGCTGGCTTGGTTTATGAGTTGGGAAATTAGGTTTTGGTTTATGAGTTGGGAAACTCTGATAGCATAGTGGTTAAGAGCTGTGACTGCTAAAGTTTGAATCTACCAGGTGTTCCTTGCAAACTGTATGTGACAGTTCCCACTCTGTCTATAAGGTCGGTAAGATTCAGAATCGATTTGACAGCAATGGTTTGTTTTTCTTTTTTTATGGAGTTGCTAATCACTAGACTGTATCATAAGAGCCTTGGTGGTACAATGGTTAAATGCTTGGCTGCAAACTGAAAAGCTGGAAGGTCAAGTCCACCAGCAGCTCTGCAAGACAGAACACCTGGTGAACTGCTCCTACAAAAATTACAGCCTGGAAAATCCTATGGAGCAGTTCTGCTCTGTCCTATAATAATGACTACTACAGCCACAACAGAAACATTCTTTTGTGACTTTGAAATACAAAGTTTTTCAAATGCAGTGATACAAAGAAAGGTCTGTAATGAAGGAGAATGCAGAGCTGGATCCAGGGCAGGGGAGCGGAACGTGAACTGGATGATCAGGTGTCTTCCGGTCCTGGGTACCAGGGGTTCACATAAGAGCTCAGCTACTAAGGGCGGAAGGCTAAACAATGCTTTATCCTTTTTAACACTCATTGTGGGAGTGCAGTACGATGGATCACTTTTATGTGGCCTTTTGCGCCATGGTCTCATAACTCCCATCCAAGTGATTTGGCAGGACTATGCAAATGAAGTAATGGTAGCCCACCATAGGGATTGGTTAGTTTTGCCATCGCATTAAGCTTAAAACGAGCCCTGCCATACACAGGAGAAAGAGGACACCACCACCACCAAGGAACAAAGTCCGAGAGTGGAGCTTGTCCACTGGACCTGGGATCCCTGCACTAAGAAGCTCATAGAACCAACAGATGAAGAGAAAGCTGTAACACTGAAGACAGCAAAAAAAGTGGGAGCAGAGAAATAGAAGCAAAAATAGACAGCACAGGGCTTCATGGCCCATGGAGTAAGAAGGCTGAGTGTCTCTGGGCTGAAGGTTTACTGGCAGAGTTGGGTGCTGCAGGATACTTATCAGTGGAGCTAACAGAGCTTTGTAACAAACACTTGCCCAGGCTGGGCAGAGGCCAAGAGCCAGAGAGAGGTGTGTCTGCAAGTACAGCTAAGAAGAGGTTGTCCTAATGGAAGGACTGTATCCTGAACCTGAATTGTAACCTGTTACTTTTAAATAAACAACATAATACTGAGCATTGTCTGTGAGTTCTGTGTGTCCACTGCAATGAATTCTTGAAGCCAGCAGGGAAGTGAAGTGCCATGGGAGAGACAGTTGGTGTCAAAATTGGTAAAGATGATCCAGAGAGGAGGTGCATCTGACCTCTGCCTCAGAGGAATCAGCCTTAGGGTGTCGACTTTAACTCTCTTTTCCCCTTGTAAGGTTACAGGAGGTCAGATGCATCCTCCGTGTCTATACGGAGAGGCACTGACTTGATGCAGATTACTTCAAAAGTAGGCCCTATTAGCTTTCAGGTGGAGACAGTTTATTTGGAAAGTGAGTCCAGGAAATGGAGGGAGTGGGAAAATAAAGTAGGAAAGAAATGAAAGCCAGTGAAGAAAACATTAGTGAGCAGGGCAATGGAGCTCAGTCTCACTGGGAATCCTGTGAGAGGTGACAAAGAACATGCTTCAGACTAGCCTACCAAGGTGAAAAGAAGCTAGGATGTTTACCCACCAACTCCACCCATCTGGAGCCTTAATCCTGGGGACATGTGGCCTGACCCATGTGCCAAGGAAATTACTGGCATAGCTGGAACTGCCTGCAGGTGACCCCGAGGTGGGTCAGGTCATCCATTGCTGTTGGGTCGATTCCAACTCATGGAAACCCTCTATGTCAGAGCAGAACTGCCCCCACAGAGTTTCCAAGGAGTGCCTGGTGGATCTGAACTGCTGTTAGCAGTCGTATCGCTTAACCAGTATACTACCAGGGTTTCCACAACCTGTCAAGCCAAGCATAAATGCATAAGAATATAAAGAAGAAAAAAAAATCAGCATTTACATGGGAGACATGAGAGGGAAATATGGCAACGTCAAGAGTTCAAAATTACGTGGCATTTAATCACACAAAAGAAACCCGAATCACGTGGAGAGACTCAAATATAACTTTCCCCAAATGCACAATAAAAGAAAAGGGGGGGGCACGAAAGGAGAACCAGGAATGCTGGTGGGGTGAAGGGGAGACAGAAACCCAGAGGACAGTGGACCCAGCTTCCGGGGCTGAATCCTTCCCAGGGTGGAGGCTGAAGCCAAAGACAAAAATAAATTTCTCAGGAAGGCAATGAAAATGCGGTTGGAATTAAGAGCCTCAAAAGCAACTGCAGCCATGAAATATTGGGAAAATCCTGATTTTAGACGTATAACCCTTCAGTCAACTCCTCTGTCCCACATCTCTCTGGCCACGATCCTCTTCCCACTTACATGGAAACAAGCCAAGAGACACTGTCCGGAAAGGATGGCCTTTGATGTTTTAGCCCTCTGCTCTCCAGGGGACTTCTTTACCAAAGCACACATGAGCAGGCATCAGGGACCCCCAAAAAAGAAGCTCCAAGTTTGTTTCAAGTTCCTCAGCTGCTCTGTGACTCTGCCGTGACCCCAGCTGGAGGATTTTTCCAGGACAGAAGGTCCTCAAGGCTGGGGGAAGGCCCTGTTTCTGAGAATGTTCTGAGAAGGGCTGGAGAACTCAATGGCAGAGGACCCAAGGCATGCCAAGACTGTCTTGTCTTTCTGTCTATTCCTTCCTGTCTTGTTACCTGTTATTTTTCCCCTCATGGGGCCCTGCCTTGCTTCATGTGGACACCTGTTGCTGTTGTTAGGTGGTGTCAAGTCAATTTTAACTCACATTGACCCCAGGTGACAAAGTACAACTGCCTCACAAAGTCTGCTTGGCTGTGTGGTCCTTAAGGGAGCAGAGAGTCAGGTCTTTCTCCTGCAGAGCTGCTGGGTGGATCTGAATGTTATGAGGGGCAACTTCCCAGCTTTTACCCAGCATTAACCTTCCCTCTGAAAAAAACCAGTGGCTATAAAGTAGATTCCAACTCACTGGGGACTCCATGTGTATTAGAGTATAACTGTGTGCCCTAGGGTTTTCGATGGCTGAGTTTTTTAGAAGCAAATCACCAGAATCTTCTTCCAAGGTGCCTCCGGGTGGATTTGGACCTCCAATTTGACAGATAATAAATAGTTAAGAGGGTTAACCGGGTGTACTGCCTGGGGACTACAGCCTTTCCCAAGCCAGTCCAATCAACTACAAATGAAGAAAACAAGCCTGCTACCCAAGGGGCAGGCAAGCTTTGAGGAGGTGGCACTAGGGGCTGGTTCATGTTGCCTAGCAGAGCTGTTGTGGGAGTGAGCAGCAGGAGACAGACTCGTTCATAATATAGAGAAGACAAGCAGCAGTAGGAAGAAATGCCCTGAACAATCAGAGGACATCAAGAACAGGAGGAAAATATGAGCCCTGCAGACAGAAGGTGCTGTCTATTCCAGAGACTACTTCAGCACTAGACCAGAAGAACTAGATGGTTCCCGGCTACCACCAGGGGATGCCCTGATGGGGTATACAGGGTAGAGCCCCAGATGTAGCAGGAGAAACAGAAGTGTACAGAACTGGAACTCTACCAAATGACCACACTTGATGGTCTGTCAGTCTGGAAGGTCCCCTGGGGACATGGCCCTGGATCCTTTACCAACCTCAAACTGTGTCCAGCACCAAAGCCAGCTCTCCAGACAAAGACTGAACTGGACTATATAAGACATGGAGTTATGTTGGTGACAAACAACCTTTCAGGCTTAAATTTAAACATGGGGATGTCCAAGAAGCTCACTGCTGGAGGCAAGATGATAGCGTTGGGGACAGGGAGGGACAGGACTTGGTCACATGGACACAGGAAGTTCAGGGTGGAAAGAGGGAGGGAGCTGTCACAGAGGAAAGTCCATAGAGTAGAAGAGTGGTGAGTTCCAGGTGTTACATGGCTAACTGAAACGGATTATAAACTCTCACTTAAAACATAATAAAATTTATTAAAAAAGAAGAAGAAGAAGAAGAAAGTGGTGTGGAACAAGGTAGGGGCTGCCCGTTTTAGGGCAGGTGACCTCTCTTCACCACACAGACACCCAATACCCAGAAAATTCCCCCAACTGTGACATAGAAGTCAACAAGGAGGAAGAGAAACACATGACAGGCCACCCCTGGGCACCTGCAGGGGCAAAGGCGGGCATCACTGCTGGGCCAGAGAGGGCAGGGCAGGGGGACAGTCTGCCGTCTGCTTCCGGGTGGAGAGTTTGCTGGAAAAGCCCTGTCTGAGCAACCAGGGCCTAGACTCCCTCTCTCCCAGGCCTCCCAGAAAGGAAATAAATTAAATGAGGAGGAGGAGAGGGAAGGAGGGAGTCTCCCTCTGGATTCTTTTTAATTGTCTTGCTGTGATTGCCTATTTAAGCCCACCTGGCAGAAAGAAGAGTAAAAACACTTCAGCCTCCTTAGGGGTCCTGAGAGTGAGGCAAGCTGAGAGCTGAGCTAGCAGCAGGTCTGTGTGTGTGTGTGTGTGTGTGTGTGTGTGTGTGTGTGTGTGTGTGTGTGCGTGCGTGCGTGCGTGTGTGTGTATCTGTCTGTCTGTCTCTCTCACTCTCTGCGTGTGTATGTGTGTGCTGGGGGTGGTTGTCAGAGGACTTCCCAAGGAAGGAAATGAAAACGACCGGTAGAGAAGCTAAGGGTCAGGGGAGGGCCATGACCAACGGGGACAGTGTCCCTGGATATCCTGCCTTCAGGGAGGCTGAAATGTTCATGAGGAAAGATACAAAATTTAACTCAATGAGCATGTGGAAAGGGACTTTCCTTATCGGTGAAATGAGCATGATCACAGCATCTCTGTCCTAACACTACCGAGGTGACCCAGAAAGGATTTAAAATAATATACCTAGACGGTGTTATGGATTGAATTGTGTCCTCCAGGATGTACTAGGATCCTCTCCCATTTGAGAATCAGATTTTCTTCGTTATTTGAATGAGGCTGTATCAGCACAGGGGTGTGCCATAAACGGATCACTTCTCAGTTACAAAAAAGAACAGAAGCAGCAGATGCTATGTGGCAGATGACACAACTTTGCTTGCTGAAAGGAAAGAACACTTGAAGCACTTACTGACGAAACTCAAAGACCACACAGCCTTCAAGGTGGATTACACTTTCACTTCACAAAAACAAAAATCTGGGGTGCGGAGTCAAGAAGGCAGACTAAGCACACGTCTCCTTACATCCCTCTGGAAACCAAGACCTGAATTGATAATCAAACAGAGCCTTCTGGTCACCTAATGAGCCCCAGGACATGGACTTCATACCACTGAACAAAAAACCTCCTCTGTTTCACTGACTCCTGCTCCTGGCTAGCCCTGGCTCTCAGGGACTGAAGGTAAACGTACCATTTTGACTTTCTTTTCTCTGTCTTGGCCACTGAGCAGAGCTGGATCTTGCCCAGTGGCTCATCTCAGATGCACTGCTGGTGGGATAGGCAGGCAAAATTGCCTTATTTTGAGAGCCAGGCTTAGGATTCTGTTCATCTAGCCACTTTGGGCCTGTCTTTTTATCCCTGCCACAGTGTAGTCTGTATGGGACCAGCGGCACCTATGTGTGGGACACCATGCTGGATAGAGAGATTTTAGCGGGACCTAATTCTTAGCCTGGGAGCCAGCACTTGTCAACAGGATAGCGCTTCTCTGACAGAAAAGCAGTAGTTTACACAGTGTCGCCTACAGTGGGGGCCCAGCAACAGAGGCTGAAGACTCACTAAATCTTGGTACCTTTAGCCCCTCTATTCGCAGACCGTGTGGAGGGGAGCCATCTTAGATATGGTGGCTGCAGCTGGACCTAATTCTTAGCCTGGGAGCCAGAGTCTACCCACAGGAGAGCACTTTTCTACCACAAAAGCAGTAGTTTACACAGTGTTACCTAAAGCCGGGCCCTGTCAGCAGAGGCGAACGGGGCAGTAGCACTGCTGTATTTTGAACTAGTTTGTATCATTTGGGGTTGGATATAGAGGTGCTTATTTTGCCAGTTGGGAAGAGGGACCTCTACACCTGAAAACCTGACTGACTTGTGAAGTGGTCAGATACCTTTTGTTTTACATTTTAAGACAACTTGGCAGAGAAACATCTGTGGTCCATCCTCACAGTATCTCTCCCAGCCTTTACTTACTCACATGAAACCCAAAAAGCAACAGACACTTGTGGCATACAAGAAATAATCGATGGATTCAGAAGGCTCCCAAACACAACCACCAAGGAGTTTTCCAGATGAAGAAACTTTTCTGAAATCATCAGAAGGGGACTACGGCAAGCCAAAAGGACTATATACAGAGCCCTTCTAGACCTTATACAAAATGCAGAACACAAAAGGAAAAATTAAGCAAGCTGTTTGATCTGATGGAACACCAGTACTTTGAAATCCAACAGATTAAAAACAAAATCAAAGATATAGAAACTTCCATTCAAAACCAAGAAAACAGAATGGAACAAATGGAAAAAGGAATTTCTGATTTGGAAGATAGAGCTACTGTCACCAGTATCTAGGAGCAGAAATCAGAAAAAAAAAAAAGAAAAATGAAGAAACAGTAAGAAGCATGTGGGACTCTATTAAGAGCAACAACCTTCAATTAATTGGAGCCCCTTAACAGGATGAGACACCTGAGAACACAGACAGTATCATTGCTGAGCTGCTGACAGAAAACTTCCCAGAAATCATGAAGGAAGAAAACATAGATGTCTCAGATGCATATCGTGCGCCACCCAATATAGATCTCCAAAGAAAGACTCCAAGACATATTATAATCAAGCTTAACAAAATAAAACATACACAGCAACTCTTAAAGGCAGCAAGACTCAAAGCAAAGCTAGTCAGAGGGAAACCCTGTAGGCTTTCGTCAGATTTTTCTGCAGAAACGATGCTGGCACAGAGACAGTGGCATGACACATTCAAAGCCTTGAAGGAGAAGAACTTCCAGCCAAGAATTATATATCCTGCAAAACTGTCTTTCAAATATGAAAATGAAATTAAGACACTCCCAGATAAACAGAAACTCAAAGAAAAGAAAAATCCTCACAATCGGACCAATAAGCAACATCATGATAAATGGGGAAAAAGGACTGAGGTTGCCAAGGATTTCATTTTACTTGGATCCACAATTATTGTCCGTGGAAGCAGCAGTTAAGAAATCAAAAGATGTACTGCACTCCTTAAATCAGTTGCAAAAGACCTCTTTAAACTAATGAAAAGCAAATACGTCACCTTGAGGACTAAGATGCGCCTGACCCAAGCCATGGTATTCTCAGTTGCATCATATGCATGCAAAAGCTGGACAACGAATAAGGAAGACAGAAGAAGAGTCAAAGTCCCTGAAATGTCGTGTTGGACAAGAATATTGAATATACCATGGACTGCCAAAGAACAAACAGATTGATCTTGGAAGAAATATAACCAGAGTGCTCCACAGAAAGAAGGATGGCAAGATGACATCTCACAGACTTTGGACATGTTGTCAGGAAGGATCAGTCTATACAGAAGGACACCATGCTTGATGGAGTAGACAGTCAGCAAAAAAGAGGAAGACCTGCAATGAGATGGACTGACACAGTGCTTTCTTTCAACAAAGGGTTCAAGTACAGCAACAACTGCGGGGATGAGGCAGGAGCCGGCAGAGTTTCGTTCAGTTGTGCACGGGTTTCTACGAGCTGGAACCAACTTAACAGCACTTACCAACATCTGAAGATGAGTGGGCAGAAAAAGCTTCAAGTCCAGGAAAAGAGGCATACCTTGACCTGGGAGAAAACACATTTCTCCTTTCGAAAGCCTGCCTCTGTTACAGCAGCACTAGATAACTAAGACAGATGGTTATCATCTCAATTGTTATCTGTCTATCCCTGACAAAGCCATACACCCAGTAGTAACTGGGTGAGTTTGACCAAAGGCTCATTTACTGCATAAAACGAGGAATAAAGGACAACAGCAAGCTGCCAAAATTTCATACAGACCTGTGACTCCTTGAGTAGACAGAAAAAGGCCAGTCCTGCGAGTAACACAAAACCCTGGTTCTGTGGTGGTTAAGTGCTATGGCTGCCAAACAAAGGGCTGGCAGTTCAGATCTACCAGGTGCTCCTTGGACACTACAGGAGTAGTTCTACTCTGTCCTTTAGGGTCACTATGAGTCAAAATCGACTTGATGGCAATGGGCTTGGTGTGTAACAACAGACAAGAAGCTGCAGATTTCATGACATGGGGGGTAGAATACCTCCTTGCCCCTGGCTTCCACCAGATCTGAAGCTGGCATCCACAGCTGGCCTGACCACATTCAGAAACACACACATTACCCCGCTATCCACCCAGCAGGATCCAGTTCTCTGTGAAGAATAGGATCTGGAGGAAACAGGACAGAGAACAAGAGGTGTCAGCAAGGCCCACTGTGGCGAGGTCCTCTGCATGCATTCAGCCATAGGGCAGTCTCTGGGCATCAAGAATACTAGCTATGTGTTAAGAGTCCCAAGGCAAGTCTCCCCTAGGAATTCTCTCTGGGGTCAGCCACAGAAGCCACAACGTCTGAGAGGAGCTTTGGTGACAAGACGGATTCCGAAACACAGGGAGAATCTGAAAACTCCTGAGATGAATCTTTGTAGTAACTGTCTGCTTTAAGCCAGGGTTTCTCAGAAAGCCAAAGGGCATAATTACTAAGCCTGCAACCTGCGTCTCACATGCACGTGTCCAGCAGTGTGCATTTCACTAGCCTTTCTGTAAGAAAGCCCTGCTCTGTCTATTTTACAGGGTAAGAAACTGTGGCACAGAAAAGTAAGGATTTGGATTTCTTTTATTTTGCCCAAGACAGCCTAGCTGGAAGGTGGCTGACCGGAATGTGAATCTGAGTCTGGGCTCTTAATGGCCGTGTTCCCTGCCTGTCCATGACATGCCTCTTCCTCCCAGGGGCCTAGATCTTCTAGCCTGACTCCCACCCGCCCTGAGGTCATGGATTTTTAGAGAAGGGCTCCAAGGAGACCCATCTTCCCTCTCAGAACACAGAGTGCACATAGTCAGCCAAACAAGCAGCGAGAAGCGGGAATTTTCTGGAATAAGACTTGGACATTTATTAGCAGGCAGGCACAGCATCTAAATGTGCTTCAGGGTACTCTGTGGATGGAGCACAAATACTACCTCAGACAGTGTGAAGATTGACAGCACATAAGAGCTCTACTTCAATAAACATTTAGGAGAGACTGAGGCCTTCACTACACAGTTATTGCTGTACGCTCTTCAGTCGATTCTGACTCACAGTGACCCTACAGGACAGAGTAGAACTGTCCCATAGGGTTCCCAAGGAGCAATTGGTAGATCCGAACTCCCCACCTTCTGGTTAGCAGCCTGAGCGTGTAACCACCTTGCCACCAGGGCTCCATTCCTCAAACAAGAGTACTGACATATTCTAGAACTGAAGTACCCCATGCCCTGCCTCTAACTCAACTTTGCTAACGGGCCTCCAGAATTAACCATCTATCAATTGTGCAGTTGAGCTGATTCAGACTTGTAGGGACCCCACGTGTACAGAGCACAAATGCTCTGGTTTTCCACAGCGGTTGTGAACTTTCAGAAGCAGACTGACGGTGCCCTCTTCCAAGGTGGCTTTGGGTGCATTCCAATCATCAACTCTGAGGCCGGTCAGTATGAGTTTTAACCATTTTCAGACCCAGAGATTCCGTTCAGGAACTACTGACTATTTCAAATTCTTTTCTATTCTTCAAGTATAAACTACTCTTCATCATTGGGAGGAGGCTAATTTCAAGAACTAGTAAAAAGAATAATATTTAACAACATTAACCAGGGAGATGATCCATAGGGCCTAGCCAGGAAGGGCTACTGTCAGTCTTGACACTTGTGCATCCTCCAAAGACTAGAAGAGGCCACACAGCTAATATTAGTGCCTGGTACTCAGGAAATGGCCAGACTCTAGATTTCTTGGAGAAAAAGAGAAAAGGGTAATATGGGAAAGTTAAAAAAAAACTTTGCTTCCCATAAACTGAACACCTCAGTAAGTCTTGTTAATCTAGGAAAGACAAAGTAGACGGGTGAGCTGGGATGGTGGTCAAGCCTTCTTCAGGGAGTGGTCCAACCTTCTTGGGCTGGATCTGCCCATCTCCAGGCTGGGCAGTAGACCAGCTCTCTCAACTTCCGTTTATGCCATTGTGAAAACAGGAAATACGAGAAAAGGAGGAAGACCCTCAGTGCGACGGACTGATGCAGTAGCTACAAAAACGGGTTCACCTGCGAGGCGGGGGACAGGACCAGGCAATGTTTTGTTCCGTTGTGTGTGGCATCGCTGTGAGTCAGAGCTGACTCCATGGCCCCTAGTGACAAATACACTAAAAAGAGGAATGATAACCTGAGTTCATTCACGTCACAGGGCTGTAGGGAGAAGTGAAAGACCACTCATGTGAAATGCTTACGAGCACAGGCCCTCGTACACAGGAAGTTCTAGTCAATGTAAGCTATCATTACTGTGGGAATTCTGGTGGTGTAGCAGATAGGAGCCATGGCTGCTAACCAAAAGGTCGGCAGTTCAAATCTACCAAGTGCTCCTTGGAAACTATGGGGCCATTCTACTCTGTCTACAGGGTCGCTATGAGTTGGAATCGACTCAACAGCAGTGACTCTGGTTTTATTTTTACTTCTTGGTTATCATTATTGTTGTTATCTGGAATTTCCAACCTAGAAGGCATGTTCTAGAGGCCACTGCAACATCAACCAAAGGGCTCAGCCCTCAGCCACCTCTCCCTGGTGCAGCCTTCTTTCCACGGGGCTGATCTGTCCGCTGTACAAGGCCCCTGGCATCTAGTTGTTCACAACTTGGTACTTCACCAGCTTCCTACACAATGTGTCCTTGGCAGGCTTTCGTGATCTTTAGGCAGATATTCAGAATGGGGTACTCACAGGTGGGTACACGTTCTGCACCGGTGCCTAGCCCAGAGGCGCTTCCTGGGCCAGAGCAGGGCAATTCAGGGGCGAGAGGCTAAAGCAGAAGCGATCAATTCACTCATGTTTCAGAACTCACTTCACACATGATGGTTTGGAACAACAACATGACAGTCTCAGGCGGCCCCACTTGCCCTACAAGTCACGTTCTCAGTGAGCCCACAGTGGGGCGACCCAGATACCTGCTTAGTTTCTCCTGTCTGATGGGCCGCTGTCTCCACACTCTAATTCCAGTCCCTGGGAAACACGACAGGAGTTACTGACGAACTGTTTTGTCGTTCTTGCTGACAGTTGTTGAACAGTCACCCTCTGGACAAACAGCTACCCTACACACAATGGCACAAAAGGTCCCATCCTGCGCCATCCCCATGATTAGCTTGGCGCCAGACCACTGTGATTCACAGGGTTTTCACTAGTTGATTTTCAGAAGTAAGTTGCCAGGCCTTCCTTCCTTGTCTGTCTTTAGTCTAAAACCTTTACTGAAACCCACTCAGCGTTCACAGCAACAAGAGAATCTCTAGTGACAGACAGTAGTGGCTGTGTGTGACGTATACTTACTGAGAATCAAACCTGGGCCTCCTGCCTTAGAATTCCACCAGTAAACCACCAATTCCTCATGAAAATCTGTTAGTCTCCCTTTAAGTGGGTCCCAAGTCCCGGTAATGACATACTTACTTCCCAACAGAGGCTCTTCCTGCCCTTCCGATGGGTCAGCATCCTGTCCATCCAGGGTCTTACTCATCTGCTGTGACGAAAATTCACCACTGTCTCCTTCTGAGTGGATGCCAGGCTGCTTGGTGGTGAACTCGTGCTCTCTAGCATCTGCGCCAGGCTCCGGGCTTCTATCTGTCCCTGCCCGCAGGCTGCATGCATCTGCAGTCTGGGGGTTCTCATCATCCCCACACTGGTCTGGCCCGCTGCTCGCATCTCTGGGATCTGCAGTGTTGTTGGCAGTCGGCCCCAGAGGGCTGCTGCCTGCTGAGTTCCCAGGGGAGTGGTACTGAGGTATGACACCCACGAATTTCAGGCCCTGACTGGCGGCCTCTTGGATCTGTGGGACAAAAAAAAAGAATGAAGGTGGCATGTCAAGGGGCGGTTCCACGAAGGGGACAAGGTGCACCGTCAAGGGTGTCTCACTTGAGGCCTCTGACGGTATTTCAGCTTGAACACAAAATACATGAGACTGGAGGAGGTGCCTTGTCATTAAGGGTGATGCCTGTACTCCAACTCTGTAAGGCAGCATGAGGCTCCTTTTTTTTTAAACTGTGTTATCTACTGTTGGGCCATGAAGGGCTGGGATCACTTCTCTTCAAAACACTGTATGTGAAACACTGTATAAGTCCCTCTTTTTCCTTTGTCCTGAAGTCCATTCTGACCTATGGCGAACCTACAAGACAGAGCAAAGCTCCCCCATGGGGTTTCCAAAGAGCAGCTGGTGGATTTGAACTGCCAACCTCCTGGTTAGCAGCCGAGTTCTCAACCACTGCACCACTGGGGCTGGCTGTTGTTTCGGTTTTTAGAGGCTAGAAAAAGGATGAGTGCGAACAGCTTTTAAAAGACGAAGTTCATTTTAGTACGTGGTCTTGCCTTTTCTGATGAATCATCTCATCCCTAACAATCAGGCTTCAGTGTAACTGTATAAGGAGCCCTGGAGACACGCTGGTTAAGCACTTCGGGGCTAATCTGGGTTCGAATCCACCAGCTGCTCTGCAGGAGAAAGACTCAGAGGTCCAGGTCTTTTTACTAACTACCAGATGGCATTTTACAACCCAAAGAACTTCCTCTTTTAAACAATTGCTTTGGGACAGAACCGCAGAGATAGGGAAGTCAACCTATGCAGAAGCAGATGAACATGGTCCGTACAAGAGGAGATAGCTGGTTTCACGGTCTTCTCAGGCCTCAGTTGTGCTGCAGGGACCCAGTGGCCATGTAACCAGGGACTCCGTGATCACGCCCAGCCCACTGCTACAACTCTGGCAGTGTCTTCACCATCCCAGCCGTGGGCACACAGCACCTAGTCTAGCTAACCAGGTAACTTTCTTCTCACTGAGCTGTCCAGTACGAACGGGGATTTATGTCCATAGGGGCACTTTAACTTTCCCTCCTCTAAAACACACCTCCCGGCAATTAATTTAGTAGTGCTAAGGGAAACCCTGCTATCCAGAATATTGGCAGTTCAAATCCACCAGGTGCTCCTTGGAAACTCGATGGGGCAGTTCTGCTCTGTCTATAGCGTCACTACGAGTCAGCACTGACTTGACAGCAGTGAGTTTGAGTTTGTTTGTTTGTTTGTTTTAAGCTCGAAAGACAAACTGGAAGAAATAGCTTGAGAAAAAAACAAAACAAAAAACAAGCAACAGCCAGCCAAATCCAGAAGAATGGTTTTAGGGAACTTTCCAGGTTAAAGATACTCAGACCACTTTACAAACAGATGAGGAGGAGACCTCAGAGCCCTCCAAGTCTGAGCCACCAACTCCTGAGTAGATGACCTCTGAAAGAAATGAGGCATCTTCGGTGATCACCTGCTGTCATTTCAAAGTAAGGACTAACAGTGTGGAACTCTTCTCTCTAAAGGAGAAGCCAGTCTTGG
Source organism: Heterohyrax brucei (assembly GCA_028571685.1). Taxonomy (NCBI): domain Eukaryota; kingdom Metazoa; phylum Chordata; class Mammalia; order Hyracoidea; family Procaviidae; genus Heterohyrax; species Heterohyrax brucei. Next base: position 23,637,063 of record CM053149.1, on the reverse strand, counting down.
CAGACCTTTTCAATGAACACGCTGAACTTGAAAGAGAAGGCAAAGTCCCACAGTGCACATCTAGAGGCTGACCCAGAGCAGGTGCAAATGTGTGGCCCAGTGTTTCCATAAAGTCTAGCCTGTGAGAGGTGTGACAGGAGCACTGGTAGTCATTATCACTGCTGCAGACTGAAGTGCCAGGCACCTTACTAGATATTTTAATGTAAGTCGTTTCATTTAATCTTTAGTGTCCCCACATAGTGTCATTACTTCTACCTCAGATGAGATGCTGAGGTCCAGAGACAGTAAATTCATAAAGCAAACAGTGAATAGCTAGGATCGAATGCCAGGTCTGCTTTGGGCCAAGGTTCGTTCTCTTAACCACATAAGCCAGAGAAAAACACTTCAAGGCACCATGTACATACATGTCCATGGTTCTGTCTGCGTCCACAACATGCCTATGATTAGCTCAATTCACTCTTTAAATATTAAAAAAAGTCATCCTTTTTATTTTAAAAATTACACTTTCACTCATCAATCTGTGGTATCTATCCACTTGCAGAAATAATTTTGGAAAGAGTCTAAAAGATGACAAGCATAGCAAAAGTTTTAAAAGGCAAAAGAGCAAGATTCAATTAATAACAGGGATGGGAGGTAATTACACCAAAGAAACTTAGGTTAAGAGAAGCTACTGCATACAAAGCATAGCTCTGAGCTTCCTGGCAACAAAGGCAAAAAGAGAAATGAAATGGTCTTGACGTGAAAAGAAGAAACGCCAAGTCAGTAAGAGAGAGGAATATCTTGCTAGCCATGAGCAGAGAAATTTGTTGTGGGATCCTTATAAAGACATGGAACAAAATGTGTCTTTGTTAGTACTGCAGAAAACGGGCAGGTGTTTTCTTATGCCATATATAGTCCGTCATAGACAGAATTCTGTTCCTCTAAAAATGTGTAAATCACTTTGGGTGGGCCATGATAACCAGTATTGTGTGATTGTTTTTCTTCCCCATGTGTTGTGAACCCTGCCTCTAGGATGTTGTTAATGAGGAAGAATGAGTGGCCGCTGTCTTGGTGAGGGGGCACTCAATCTACATACAGGCTTGGATTGTGTTGAGGCTACCTCTTTGGATATAAAAGAAAGAAGTGAGCTGAGAGACAGAGGGCCTCCTACCACCAAGACAATGGTGCCAGGAGCAGAGCACGTCCTTTGGACCTGGGGTCCCGTGTGGAGAAGCCCCTAGTCCAGAGGACCACTGATAAGAAGCCTACAGAGAGAGTCTTCCCCCGGAACTCACATACCGAATCTGGACTTTGGCCTACTTGACTGTGAAGAGAGAAATTTCTCTTTGTTAAAGCCATCCACCTGTGGTACTTCTGTTCTGGTGGCACTAGATGACTAAGGCAGAGTCCTAACCCTTGACAGAAGGTGAAGATATGGTTCTGAAGCAACAGATGGGTGAAGACCTTTGGGTTGGGAGCTAATGTGAAATAATCCTTGTAGTCTGACAGAGGTGGCCAGCTGCAGCAGATGGCAGCATTCTAAAACGTGTCAGAGCCTGAGCACAGGCGACTTTCAGCACTAACTTCTCACTGCAGTCAAGGGAGGCCGCTTTAGTCTTCAGGGCTGTGAAGAAAAGCTGCCTGTCTACGGTTCCTCAGAAGGACGCGGGGAATTTGGCTCTTTATTTAGTCCTGAACATGTTATGCAAATCCTCCACTTACTGTACCTGTAGTAAAACTAAAACAAAATGTCTCTAAATTTCCCCATTTGAGAAAGAATATCCACTTTCAGATGTCACTACCACAGAAAGGGCAATTAGCTATTTCCCCCCCCACTGCAGGCCTGTTTCAACTCTCGAATCCCTGAACCTCCAGTCTGGCTTTCTCTCTAACAGACCACAAGGCTGAGTGTCCCAGTTGCCGGTCGGCCTGAGAACCAGCTATGCCTTAGGCTCCGGCCTTGAACCAGCTCCTACTATACTCTCTGCCTCACTGAAGGGGAAAGAGCTACAGCAACTGAAGCACTCAGTTCCACTCAGGGTTCAACTATAGTCTGGTCTCAACTGGAGTTATGTAAACACATAGGGTTGAAGGCTCAGGGCCCCAGACATGCTGTCCACCAGCCGGGTGAACCACAGTGGGTTACATAAGCTTCCAGTGCCTCAGTTTTCTCATCCACAAAATGGGGGAATTCCTACTCCCCCCACAGTTGCTCTGAAAACTAGACATTGCCTACGGAAAGCGCACGGCAGGCTAGGCCCAGAGACCACCACCACCGTTTCTCCAACCTTCCTCGTTACGGGTCTGGGACCTTGGTGGCTCTGTAGAGATGAGAGGTATCCAGAGTGAGAAGCCAGGCCTCTGGACACAGGCCATTGTCCTAGCCTTCTCCTTCTTCATCAGGAACTGAAGAGTTGAAGAGGCTTTTACACAAATCACACTTGTGTGCTTCTCCCACAGAACACTGGACAGCCACACTGTTCGCCGTACTGTATTGCAAACTTAGCCTCTAGGTCAGCTGCTTTCAAAGTGTGGCTCTTGGACCAGCACCACCATGTCGCTTGGGAAGCAGTTAGTAAGGCAAATTCTGAAGCCACTCCAGACCTACTGAATCACAAATTCTTGCGGCCCAACAATTTGTTTGAATAAGCCTTCAATATGATTTCCATACAGGCTGAAGCCCAAGGGTCATGGCTTTAGAATATAAATTTCACAAGGGCTAAGATTTTTGTTCACAGCTGTATTCTCAAAGCTAGGATGTCTGCTATACGATTATTGTTGGTGTTGGGTGCCGTCGAATTGATTCCAACTCATGGTGACCCCATGTGACACAGCACTAGTGCTCGTAGTTTTTCCCAGGTTGTAAACTTCACAGGGGCAGATCACCAAGTCTTTCTTCCTGGGGAGGCACTAGATGGATGGGTTTGAAGTATCAGACTTCTGGTTAGCACTCAAATGCTTAATTGTTTGTTATGAGTACATACATACATTACGTTAAAAGAAAATATGAAGGTGTTCTCTCCCACAATAAGCTATTTGAAGGCTGGGATAGACATGGATGAATTTTTCAGGTATAGAATTTAATAAACATTAAGTCCTTACACTGGTCCAGGAACCCTGGTGACACAGTGATTAATCACGCTGCTGTTGACCGAAAAGCTGGCAGTTCAAATCTAAGATCTGCTCCCTGGAAACCCTATGAGGTAGTTCTACCCCATCCTATAGGGTTCCTATGAGTTGGAATTGACTGGACAGTAACAGGGTTGTTTTTTTGACACTGGTCCAGATCAGTGCTATGATTAGGTGCTAAGAGTACAAAACAGAACTCCTGACCCTCAAGAAGATCCAGCTAAAGACTGTAAACCAAAAAAAAAAAAAAAAAAAAAAAAACAAACACTGCCATGGAGTTGATTCTGACTCATAGTGACCCTACAGACAGAGCAGAAGTACCCTATAGAGTTTCCAAGGAGCGCCTGGTGGATTTGAACTGCCAACCTTAGCAGCTGTAGTACTTTACCACCACGCCACTTTCCAAATATTGTAACAGACCTTAAAAATAATTACAAGAGCATGAAGCAATAATGCTTATGCTATTACAAAGTTAAGATTCTACACTTTACAGACACAGTATTATTATGACTATGTAATATACATACAAAATAAAAACAGAAAACCGTGCATGGCAACAGTCAACAAAATGAAAACAGCAATGTATTTGAGGAAGGGGATTATGAAGGTTTTTTCTTCTATTTGCATGTTGTTTTTCATAATTTAGGAGTATGCATATCAACTTTAGGACTGATGAAAGTAAATATTGTAAACATTTCTTACAGAGGGGGATGTCACAGAGGTAAAGGTACAGAAATGACAGTGAAGAAAGTGCTCATTCCATTTGGAGGGGGAGGCACAGAAAGGTTCTGCAAGGAACGTCAGAGCTTTTAACAAATGAAATGACATAACAGAACAGGGAGAGATGAGGATGTGGCCGAACAGATGTGTGCATGTTCTACCATAAAGAATTAAAATCCAACTACTGTTTTCAAAAGAGAGTATTAGGCAAAACCTATTTGGAAACCAAATCTGCAAAAGGTTTTGAAGGATGAATAGGAGTTCATCAGGAAGATGAAAGAAGGGGAGAAGGGTAATTCAGGGAAAGGGAAAGAAGCAGCATTGTGTGCAAAGCACTGACTGTGCGTCATACCATGAGGTGCCAAGAAACTCTGCACAACAGTTCTGGAACATGACAAGAAAAGGCAGGGGTGTCCAGCAACGAGGTTAGAGAGGGAGGTGCAGAGGCCAGGTCACAGGTGTCCTTGCACACCAGGTGAACGCAGGCTCTGACTTGGCCCTGCTGGCCAGTGCATCTCTGACTTTCTAGGACAGTGGCAGTCTGAGAGCAAGGCACACAATTTCTCTGAATCTTAAAGATTTTTAAAGATTTCCTTTATCTTAAGCACCAATGCCCATTTTATATCCTGCACTACAGTACTTACTGCCAGCTATCACAACCTTGACAACAATGAGAAGTTAAATGCTCCTATCACCCAAGCCTTCCTGGGAAATGCATGTTTTAGGAAGATGAAACATCTTTGCACAGAAATCTTTGTCTGTGACTCTGCTTACTTCTCTCAGTGGATTCCTGGAAGTGGAATTACTGGGTCAAAAAACATTAACTTTTCAAAGGCTTGGTCCAGGGCTGCCAAATGGTTTACCAGAAAGAGTGAGCAGTCCTTTCTAACCAGAAGAAGAGCCTTTAGATTTTATAAAGATCACTATTTGGCTATGTGCTAGAGGGCCTGACTCTTCTGGTTTCCTACCCTACTCAGGATCAGGCACTTTCTCCTCTCTCTTCGGTCAAGTCAGCTGAAGGCCTAACCCTAACCCTAACCCTAACCCTAACTGTAAACCCTAACCCTAACCCTAACGCATTTGTTCTCACTTCTCCTGAGCCATCGTAACAGTGGGCACTAGATGCTGTCATCAGGTTTCTTCCTGGCCACCAGTTCTTCTCAGTCATACTCCCCCTTTGGTTACTTCCTCTATTTGCATGGTTTTTACCATAAAACACGCTCTTTTTCCCAAATTTGAACCTCCAGCCCTGATTTACCTCTGAGGCCAGTAATTACAGCTGATGGGCCCCCCATCAACCTCGTCACTCAAACTGGTCACAGGTGTCTTCCTCCGCTCCTCCCTTCCTCTAACACTGTGTATCTACTGGCCCCATCCTACCAGATGGACTTCCCAATGTTTCTGGAATCCCCGACTCTCCATGCACCTGAGATCTCTTTACTTGAAGGCCACCTCACTGGCTGCCAATCTCCACAATGATTTCCAGCTACATCAAGGTTTCAGGAGCACAGAGATTCAATCAGTGTGGCAGAACAGATGATGAACACCCAGGTCACTGCAGTTATGGGGTTCCCTAAAGGCTGTTGCATGCATGCCCAGAAAACTTCTCCGACAAATGGGGTTAGTTAAATAACAGCTGCTGACATCTGTGCGGAACCTTGGTGGTGTAGTGGTTAAACACTATGTCTGCTAACCAAAAGGTCAACAGTTCAAATCTGCCAGACGCTCCTTGGAAACCCTATAGGGCGGTTCTGCTCTGACCTCTAGGGTTGCTATGAGTCAGAATCAACTCGATGGCACTGGGTTTGGTTTGATTTTGGTAGCATCTGTACTGTTCTACAAAAAACCTTCCCTTACATTATCTTAGGCCTCACAATAATACCTTACAGAAGGACATCAGGTTCCAGCAAGAGGCGATGACTGGTCAAACTTCAGAGGCCTAGCTCAGCACAACGCCTGGATTTGACTCTGAGCATCCTGAGTTCAACCTGACACACCTTCAATACAGTCTTTCCACTTTATAGGGTCAAACTCATAAGAAGCCCAACTGACGGTTGATACTAGTTTAAAATGAAATATACCCTCAGCTACCTTTCTCTTACACCCCCTACCTTAAAGTGCTGCCCCAACTCTTAGATGAGTAACAATCGCTGGGCTAGGCACCAGAAACTAAGACTGGCTATCTTCAACTGATACCCATGACTTCATTCAACTGTTATAATGTGTAAAAAGAAACTCTGGTAATTATTTTTTTCCCAACCTAATACCATGGATTATGATGTGACAAAGATTTAACAGCTCTCTCTCTCTTTTTTAATTTAGTTATATAAAAAGTCTCCATTGTTGTAAGTAGTCATATCTTTGGTTGTATCTTTAATAAACCACTTTTATTAAAACAAACACAAGATATTAGGATAAAAACTAGAGCCATGGCCACTGAGCTGATTCCAACTCACAGAGCCCCTACACGACAGAGCGGAACTGCACCACAGAGTTTCCAAGAAGAGCCTGGCAGATTCGAACTGCCAAACTTTTGGTCAGGAGACATAGCACTTAACCACTACACCACCAGGGTTTCCAGATATTAGGATAGTCTCCCCAAATCTACGATGGACTGTCTGCTACTCTACTTTCAAAATGAATACCAAGCTGCTAGTGATGGAGCGAAACAGACACATTCTCTAAGCACACGCTGGTCCTCATATTTGCTTTTTAGGGTAAGTGTTATCAGTCAGAGTGAAATCCATTATGGGGAAATGACACACAGTTTGCCCTATGTAAGAATGAAAGCCACGTAACACGAAGCTCAAAGCAGAAATGGGTCCTGTGACAAGTCACTGGGAATTACGATGGCAAGAGTGACAGCTCAGAGAACTCCGAGACTGTTCTGCCTGAATCTAACACTGGAGGAAAGCAGGTAGGGTAACAGGGGTGGGCAGATGGCACAGGGCAGGTGGACAGAGGTCTCTAAACCTGGCTCTGTAGGAAATATTGAGATGGTCAAGAGCTCCCGAAAAGAATGGTGGCCCTAACAGAAATCAAGACCCCTAGGACTTCATTTGGTGCTGAGTCAAGATCCTGGGGGAGGGGCTCGAGTGAGGAAAAGGCTGACAGAGGCCACCATTGTTCCAGTAGAGGACACTTCCCCACCACGGCAATGACAGCGCCTATACACCGCTGTCATTTTTTCTTTCTTCTCATTGAGTCAATTTCAACTCACAGCAACACTGTGAGTACCCACACTGGGAAGGAGAAATTAAATCTTTAACGGATTGATTTTTCTACAAGTTTTAATCATTTTCTCAGTTTATGATGAATTTTGTGGAATACCTACAACTAATGAACTACTTAATATCAGGAATCAGACATTTATTGATTTAAATACACACACACACACCCCTACCTCTGCCATCCAGTAAAACCACTAGCCACACGTGGCTACTGCAGCTTACATTACTCCCAATTGAATAAAAAGTTCAGTTTCCCAGTCACGCATGCCACATTTCGCGGGCTCAGTAGTTGCCTATAACTACTGGCCACCATACTGGATGGCAGATATACAATATTTCCATCATTACAGAAAGTTCTGTTGGATGGTGCTGCTACAAGCCAAAACCAGTTAGCGCTGAGCTTACAGAAACTCACAGTAACCCCATGTATGCAGAGCAGAATTGTTCCACAGGGTTTGCCAGGGCTGTAGACTTTCGGAAGCAAATTTCCAGGCCTATCTTCTAAGAAGACTCTTAGTGGATTCGAACCACCAACTTTTCAGTTAGTAGTTGAGCACTGAACCATCTCAACCACTCAAAACTCAAAACCAAACCTGTTACAGTGGAGTCAATTCTGATGAACACTGAGACTACAAGATAGAGTAAAACTGCCCCAAGTAGTGCCCGGTGGATTTGAATTAGCCACTTTTAGCTACTATGCCATCAGAGTCTCTACAATAAATCATATAAGATACTAAATAATAATGAAATCATACAAAGCATTAAATAAAGTAATTTCAACAGTGATTTCAGAGACAAATAATATGGAGTAAAGACCAAGACTCACACACATATACATCTCCAATATACCCCAGGCCAGACCACTGGCCTTGTAACTCACGGGCCACCACTGTGTGGCAGCTGGCATTCTGCAGTCTTGGTGGCTCCATAAGCAGACACTGGGACCCACACACAGAAACATGTATGGTCCCATATGTCAAGGGCAGGCACAAAAATGCTGCTCTGGGTAGCATGGTTCCACATGAGTCTTGACAGTGCATATTTTGTCACAGGCACACAAACCTGTCTTCTGTCACCTAAACTCTTGTACAGCTTTCGGAAAAGGAAGGTTCAAAAATAACCCAAGTTTTCGTTCACATCTGAAAGGTGTCTTTTCGTTCTGATGTGGTAACACTTGGCTTCAGGAACTGAAAGCTTTTCCAGGCACTACAGGGTACTCATTCCGTTCTAAGGCCACGGGGAAAAGACTAGCATTTACGGTTCCACATTCACCATGTAGATTTTCTGGGGTTGCCATTTCCTCTTTTAACAACCAGGAAGATCTTAGAATGGGACTTAGACAAGGAGTCTAACAATCTAAAGCTCTGGACTGAGCTCTACCACTTGCTAGCAATATTACTGGACAAATCATTTGATTTATCTGAGCCTCAGTTTCCTCATCTGTGATATGGGGATGATAATATTCATTTATTCATTTCATAACTACATAGGTACTATGTGAAGAGCACCACATACTGCGGAAAGAGTAGTGAACCAATTAGGCACCATTTCTGCCCTCCTGAGTTTCACACATGTTGGTTTAATTCAAGGAATAACTGAGAGACTCTGAAGAGCTAACTTCTTCCACGTCTCAGACTATCTATACTCAGTTTGAGGAATCGCTGCTTACCTTCAAATCCCAGGCAAAACTGGTGTTGCAGGAAAGAAGAACCCCACAACTTCTTATCCAAAAGAGAATAATTAAGAGTAACTCTCCTCTGCTCTTAGGAGTGATCTGGGGGGACTCTCAAAAAAGTCACCACAAATGAAAAAACTTAGCATAAATGTAAACTCCTGTAAAAATGAAAAGAATACGTGGGACCAGATTTCCAGTGACAGTGAGACTAGATTCACCTTTTGGTGGCTCATTTCAGGGCCGCCAGTTGTGACAAAGGGAGTACTACTTGTCTGAATTCTTTGTCACAGTTTTTTAATTTAGATTGTGCCTTGAATTTCACAAGTTATTAAAAACGGAGTGCATGGCAGTTAGACATCAGGTGGACTGATGGGAGGTGCTGTTAAACGCCACCCTCTGAGACTGCCAACTAGATTGCAGTGTCCCCAGGAAACCAACTCACTGGAAGACCTCCAACCCAGATGTTCAAAGTCCAACGGAAAGACGCAGAAAGCAAGGTGAACAGAGAAAAGCCTGTCTGAGGCGCAGCCGAGGGGTTTCTCAAAGAACAGCCACGCAGCCAGCAGCGTAGGGTCAGAGCTTGACCTTGGGAAGACCTGAAACTAGCCTCTCTGGCATTGCCAGGAAATTTCCCCCAAACTTTATCCCTGTGTCTCTTTAGGTGTTCATATCATTCTTCTTTATTATCTAGGACCAATTTTCTCTAGGAGGCAGAAAAAGCTGGCTGTTGCCAACTTTTTTCTTCTTATAGCTTAGCCACTGGAGAGAGAAAGTCTAAACTTCCTGGTAATTCACAGCAAAGGATCTCAGGGAAAGGCTCTGATTGGCCACGCTTAAGTCAGGTCCACTCCTGGGCCAATCAGCTCTTACCAGGAGACAGGCAGCTCCCATGAGAATCATATAACTAGATGCCTTAAGCTTATTTTTTGAGAATTAAAAGAAAGAAAAGAGCAGAGAAACATGGGGACCTCATGCCACCAAGAAAACAGTGTCAGAAGCACAGCACTTCTTTTGGACCTGAGGCTCCTGTGCTGAGATGCTCCCAGACCAAGGAGGACAGATGCATCACAAGGACCTTCCTCCAGAGCCAACAGAGAGAGAAAGCCTTATCCTGGAGTCTACGCCCCGAATCCGGACTTCTAACCTACTGAACTGTGACAGAATAAACTTCTCTTTGTTAAAGCGATCCACTTATGGTATTTCTGTTACAGCAGCACTAGATGACTAAGACACACAGGTACTAAGACAAACAAAAATATACAAAGCAAGTATTATATGAGACAATAGCTACTTAAGCCAAGCAAAACTAAGCTATCACAACAACTTGGTCAAAGTGGTTTCTGCCTCAGTGCTTTAGATTACTTTGTGTGTATAGAAAAAACATTATTCTACTTGATATATTTCCTTTAAGTCTGCTCAAGATTATAAAGAATACTTTCTGAAATCACCTCAACCATGCAACTATACAGAGAGAGTTGCTGTAATAGAGTATGCTCCCAACAGGAGGGCACAATGCAAAAGTCAACATGCTAGAACAGGCGGGGTCACCTGTGGCAGATTTTCATTGGCTCAGCAAGTCTCTAATCTCCCTTTACGTGTGCCCATCAAGAGACTTTAGCATGCATACAGACGTCTGTGCTCAGTCCAGGATCCTGGAGCAAACAGAAAGTCTGTGGTCCATGCAAGCTACCATCATATAGGTAAGAGCACTGAGGGAAAAGAAGCAGCAGGAGAATTAACCACCTCTCTCCAAGGCTGCAAGACTCCCTGGCTTCCAGTAATCACCAGTGTATGACCACAAAGGAAGTGGAGAAGCCAAATCTCAAAATACTGTATCGCCAGAGCACGTCAAAGGAATTTCATCATGGTCCCACAAAAAGGCAAAGAATATGCACCAGACTTCACAGTCTATTAGCTTTGTAGCTGGCTAAATCCATGGTGGGCAAAAATAACCTTATCCACAGGCGAGATCCGCACGTGCAGAAATCACTTTGGTGAAGTGCCCCATAAGGAAGAGACAAAGAAGTATCAGTAGTTATACAGGGGAGAGCAAACACTGAGTCTGCCTGCCTCAAAAATCCATAATTACAATAGCTAACATTTACTGAGACCTTACTATGTGCCATGCACTACAGACTTTACATAGATTATTTATTTAACCCTTGTAATAACAATACCACTAATTACTCTTTTTATCCCTAGGTGACAGATTAGAAAAGTAAGGCACAGAGAGAGTGGGCAACTTGACCAAGGTCACACAGCTAGTAAATGACACGCATGATTCAAAGCTAGACAGTCTGGTTCCAGGGCCCATACTCATGTTATGCTGGCTGGCACTGTATTTGTTAAAATATATGCTATACTTGAAAGCATACTGTGAAATACCAGGGCTAAGTCTTGACGGTTTTGGAATCTTTAGAACTTAGACTTTTTTTGGCCAGCAATGAGATGCCATCAAGTTTTCCAAGCAACAGTGATGTGATAGTTGGGTTGTGTGTCAACCTGACTGGACCATGATTCTCAGGGTTTGGCAGTTACAATGCAGTCTGGCAATTTCCTGTATGATGAGAGCTGAGAAGATGTAATCAGTTCTATCTGAGATTTTCTATGAGCACCCATCAGTTGAAAGGGAGTTTCCTTGGAGGTATGGCCTGCATCTTATGCCAAGCCAGCCAAGTGCCGTTGAGTCAGATCCGACTCATGGCGACCCTTATATGTATATATATATATGTGTATATGTACATATGAGACATATGTATATATGCACATATATGAGATATATGCATATGTGTGTGTACAGAGAGAGAGAGAGAGAAAGAGAGAAAGACTTTCTGCAAAGCTTGCTGGCTTTTGCTCACCCTGGATCCTGCATCTGGCTTGTTAGCATCTCAACTCTAGGTTTGGGAATAGTCAGCACCCTGCTGATCTTGGATTCGCCAGCCTTCATAGCCTGGGAGCCAGCAGGTTCTGGCCAACCCGCTAACCTTGGGTTTGTCGGCCCCTGGAGCCGTGTGAGTCAGAAGCCCCCAGTCTGATGTCTGACCGAGAGACGTGGGACTTCCTAGCGTCCACAACCGTGTTAGCCCTTTCCTTGAAATCAATCTTTCTATAATTCTCTCTGTCTTTCTCTTTCTCCGTATGTATGTACACACACACAGACACACAGACACACACACACTTCACAGAGCCCTGGTGGTACAGTGGTTAACAGCTACAGCTAGAAACCAAAAGGTTGGCAGTTTGAATCTACTAGCTGAGGTCTTCTAAGCCCTGTGAGGCAGTTCTACTTTGTCCTGTAGGATCACGAAGAGTCAAAATCAACTCAATGGTAATGGGTTTTTTGCTTTGATTTTTAAATACCCTTCACTAATTTTGCTTTTCTAGAAAAGCCAGCCTAAAACAAGTGACATAATCAAATCTATCCTAAGGACAATTACCTGCCCACAGCGGATGTGGGGGTGGGTAAGAGAGGCCAGCAGACAGCAGGCCCACGAGAGGCCTGGACGGTCCAGAGCCCTCTGTTTGGGATGCTGTCCCTCTCCACATCCACACAGCTGGTTTCTCCCAGTCACTGGGGTCTCAACAGATACAGCCTCTCTTTTCCATTTGCTGCCTTCCCTGCAATTCTCAGTCTCAAACTGTCACCTGGTCAGGCACCAGCATACCCCTTTGTCGAACTGTCACCGTCTCACATATTTCCACATATTACTAATTACTGTCTCTTGTTCCCAGTTGCGCGAGAGCTTTGTGAGGCAGTGCTGACTGCTTCTTGCCTTTAGCCAGCATCTACAACAGTTCGCAGTTCATGGTCAGCACTCAATCGATAGTTATTAAGGGGATGAGTGGGTAAGAGATTAAGTATGTGGCAGCTGAGGTTACTCCTAGACAGAAACGTCAATGAAGCTACAATTTCAGGAAATACTCACCTGGGGCCCAGCATATTTTGCAAATATACATATTTGAGATTTTGAAAACCTGCATATCATTTGCTACTCACATCACTTTAACAGAAAAATAAAAAAAACTGAGGCATAGAGAAATTACAGTTTGCGGGTCTGCGGGTGCCTCTCAAGAAAGCAGCACTGTTAACAATGATTTGCAGCCCTTGGGTTTCTAGTCCATTTCTTAACAAAAGAAGTCAATGTACCCCTCAGGAAAAATGAAAAAAGAAAAAGGTGGCAATAAACAATTTAATATCAGTACCTCTTAGCATGGTAAAAAAAAAAAAAAAGTCTCATAACAAGGCATCTCACCGGTGCATCTTTCAAAAAGACAGATGATAAGGCACTGTATTTTCTCAAAAAAAAAAAGCAACTAACATCTTGGACCTACTGAGATTGACAGTCCCCATTTTATACTTTGGTAATACCACTGAAACTGGAATTATAAACCTGGGGCAAAGAGCCTCAAGGGTACAGTAAGGCTCCTGGGAATGTTCTGGAAAACCAGCTTAAGAGTCTTCATAGAACTCAAACCTCAGCAGCACAGCTCAATGACTGAGGCAAAAGGACCTAAGTTTAAAGAATTTTAACCCGGAGCAGATGTTTCCCTTCACACCATGCTGACTTAACATCCAGTATTTGTGACTTTTTTCTCCACAGTTCCCTGATTTACATAGCCTTCCAGAACAATCATGAAAGGCACTGTAATAAAATGTTGAGATGATGAGGGCTCAGCTGCTGCTATCCTAAGTTTAACCCTTAATTTAAAAAAAAAAAAAGAAAAAAAAACCTTTCTGACCAACAAATATATAACCCAGATCTGCTGGCCTTGGAAACTCCAATAGTAAACAAAGCAGTTAAAAAAGTACTTGGGGATGGTTTTCATTACAACATGCCAAAGAAATGAATGTTTTATTGTTCTTTTGTAAACACCCATGAGGACCCTAGGATGCCTTTTCTGGAGGATGGAAATTATCTGAATATGGTTCAGATCTCAGAGAGATAAAAGATCACTCTCGGTAACAAACAAGTTTATTTGGGGTGCAAGGGGGAAGGCTTTGGTGAGTATTTACAGTGGTTGGGAATTACACACTAAAAGATTATTTTTCGATGACCAATGACCCTTATATGCAACACTCAATTTGTAACTTCAGTTGCTTGTCTTTCTTTTGATTTTTACACATCTCATACTAGCCCTGTATTTTCGCAGTGCACTCTCCTGGAAGAATGAACCAAAAATGAACATGCGAGGTGTCGGTGAGTTTGTTCCAACTCACAGCAGTCCCACATACAACAGAGCGAAGCCCTGCCCAGTCCTTTGCCATCCCCACACCCTTGCTATCTTTAAGCCCACTGCTGCGGCCACTATGTTAAAATGAACATGGCATGTCTGAATTCATCTAGATGGCAGGTTACCTTTTCCAGTGATGACCACAGTGACCTCTCTCATCCCATATTCTCTTGGGAGCCTATGTCCCCTCTATGTGAACCTAGGTGGCTGCACCAATGAGAAGACCAAAAGATCATTATGTGACGTTTGAAGCTTATTTATTTTTAAAAAATTCATTAATTTTCATCACGGCCTGTTGGAACACCAGTGTTTAGAATCCAGACTCTACGTTGTAAGGAAGTGCAAGCAGTTTTTGGAAAGGTTCAAAAAACAGAAGTGAAAAGACCTAGATGCTGCCAAGTCCACCCTATGTGTGCAGAACAGCAAGGTTTTCAAGGCTACGATCTTGCTGGAAGCCGATCATCAGGACTTTCTTCCAAGGTACTTCTGAGTAAGGTCCAACGACCAACCTGTCAGTTACCAGTCAGTGCTTAACCATTTAAGCTACCTATGGACTCCTGCTGGAAACCCTGGTGGCATACTGGTTAAATGCTACAGCTGCTAACCAAAGGCCGGCAGTTCAAATCCACCAGGCACTCCTTGGAAATTCTATGGCGCAACTGTACTCTGACCTATAGGGTCCCTGTGAGTCGGAATCAACTAGATGGCACTGGGTTTGGTTTTATGGACTCCTGCAAAGGCCCACAGTCAGTGCCAACTTGTTACAAATGTGCATGAGTGATCTTGAAAGTAGACCCCCCCCAATCACCATCAGGCCACCCCAGCTGACACCACGGACAGCAGCAACTAGCTAGCTGTCTTGGCCACGTCCTGCCCATGTCCTGCCCAAGCCACAGATTAGTGAGCAGAATGAATAAATGACTGAATGTTTCTGGATGGTTTGTTCCACGGTGGTAGATATTCTCTTAAAATACACTAAACCTCACTAATTTACACCCATGGGGAGATTCCAGACCGAAGTGGTTTCTTAAGTGTAAAATCCACAATCCTTACTAAAGAATGCAGTTAGCAGCACTCTCGAATATGCCAGCAATGTAAACAAGAAGAACACAAATCCTTCCAAGGAGAGCGCCTTGAGGGACCTGCTTTAATGAAGAGGGAAGAGCAGTTTGTAATTAGCGTCTCAGTTTGTGACGGTGCATCCAGGCTGCCGGAACAACCAGGTCCCCTGAAGGTAAACACTGTTCCTGCAGCGTAGCTTACATTATTAATCTCAGCAAACCTACAGGCCAGCTAAGGCTCAGTTCCTGTTTATCACAGGTTACAAACGTGCAGAGCATGAATAAATGATGACGTTTGACTATTCAACAGCGACACGGGATGATGCCCACATTCCCAGACACCTGCAGACTCAGGAAGGGTCATAGAGATCCTGGTGCTTCAGACTTAGGAACAATTCATCTGCATCATTCTTAAGGCTTCATAGCAAAGCTTCCATCCCCCTCTGAAGAGTGTCTCAGTCCGTAAGAGTAGCAACTGCACCTCGCATTCAAAATGCTAAGTCACTGGGAATAAAGTTTCTGCAAACAGTAAATAGTTTCATCTAAAACTAACTTTATTTCCTCCAGGAATATATTTAGACATTTTCTTTTAAAGCTTTTCCATCTCTTCAGGTATTTTGATTCTGGCTTCTATTCCCTGAATCCCTGTCTTTCTCTCTCTCTGCTATTCGAAGAGTTTCTTTAACTGCTTCCTACCTAACGACATCCCTGCTGTTGTTAACTGCCATTGAGCAGGTCCCTTTACTCATGGTGACCTCAGGTGTTACAGAGAACAGCTCCACTCGGTTTTCTTGGCTGTAATCTTTTAAGAAAGCAGTTTACCAGGCCTTGCTTACACAGAACACATGAGAGGGTTCAAACAGCCAACCTCTAGGTTATGAGCCAAGTGCAAACCACCTGCACCACCAGGACACCTTAGTACCACTCCTATTGCAACCACCAGCAACATCCCTGATACCCTCACCAACAGCATCCTTATCACGCTCCACTCCAAGAGCATCCCTACTGGTCATAGCAAGTACAGCCCTACTTTTCCCATGTCCTACCTAGTCAATACTTACAAGTGCTGCCATCAGGTTACACAGCATGGACTGAATTGTGTCCCCCCGCAAAAATGTGTAGCAATTTGGCTGCGCCACGATTCCTGGTATTGTGGCTATTCCTTTATGTTGTCAACTCTGCCTTTATGATGTCAATGAGGGAGGACAGATGGCAGTTGTGTTGGTGAGCTGGACTCAAGTGTCCAAGATTGTTTCATGCCTTGAGGCCATCTATGGAAATATAAAAGAAGCCAGCCAGAGATTTGGGGGACCTCATACCACCAAGAAACAGTGTTAGGGTCAGAGTGTGTCCTTTGGACAGGACTCAGCTTTCTGCATCTCAGAAGCTCACAGTCGAGGAGAAGACTGATGACAGGGACTTTCCACCACAGCCAGCAAAGAAAGCATTCCCTCAGAGCTGACACCGTGAATTTGGACTGTGGCAAAATAAAACTTCTCTTTATAAAGCCATCCACTTATGGTATTTCTGTTAAAGCAGCATCAGATGATTAAGACAGTTGGTATGAGGGCCCCCAAGTCTCTCAGCTAACTTCTTATACATTTTGATAGATGGCCTCAAGGGACAAAACAACCTTACACACTGATGGCCATCCTCCCTCATTAATATCCTAAAGGCAGGGTTTACAACATAAAAAGGAACATGACACAATACCAGGAATCTTGGCCTAGCTGATTTTGGCCTAGCCAAAGACATAGGTGGGTAAGTAATTAATTACATGGGAAACCTAGGTTTAATCTTGCTTTATCTCATTGCTTAGGCTAGATTTACAATCATTAGTTATTAGAATATTTATAGGCCTTTTGTCCAAACATACACATATTTGGTTATTTCAACAGATTGCAGCTCCACATCTATAAAAGCAATCTATCTGTCTTCTTGTTCTTTTAAGCCCTCAAGGAGTCAAAAGTAATTCAGTCAATGAATCATTTAATAAGTTCAGATTCTCCTCACAATGGAGTTATGTGGCCACTAGAGTTTCATGAGGTAATGTTCACCTTTAACTAAAAAAAAAAAAATTCTAAAAATAGTATTATTTATAATGTACTCCAATTGCAATTTATCAGTTACGGAGGAGAGCAAAAATAGCTATTAATGAATCAGCACACACTGATTTACTGGATAAAGAACAGAGGAATTACCAAGACGTGCCCAGCAAAACCCACAAAGCAAGAGCCAGGAAACCCACACTAGAAGCAGACAAGATGAATCGCATTCATGGCAGCCTCACACGCTTCAGAGAACTGTTTCAGAGGGTTCTCAATGGCTGTTACCTTTAGGAAGCAGATTACCAGGCTTTTCTTCCACAGTGCCTGTGGGTAAGTTCAAACTGCCAGCTTTTTGGTTTGTAATCAAGCACTTAACCACTTGCACCCATCAGGGCAGATGGTGCTAAAACTCAGCATCCTGCCACCATAAACCTGAATGACTCAAATAAGCCTCTTCAAGACTGAGGCAGAAACAACTGAAAAGCTGGATTCACCAGGGAATTACAGAAGACTGGAGCTACAGGTTATCTCAGAGATTATCATCCTAGCAAAAAGCCCTCAACGTACAAAGGAGAAAACTAAGAATTTCAACAAGCCTAAATGACAGTCTTGGTTATTAGGGGACAGATTTCTTTTACTGGAACCAGGGGGCATTTTGGAATCGGGCTTTTAAAGGTCCAGATTTCTCCTTGAGGAGAGTGGTCAGCATCAGTAACTAGGCATCTTGGGTTCAGGTGACTCTCTGCTCCCCACACAAGCTGTATCTTCAACTCTGCTTGCTGCAGAACTAAAGCAAGTTCATTCCACCCGTCACTGACAAAGTTCAGAGACCGGAGAAAGGCTCGGAGCTTTATTAGCAGACAAGCAAGCCAGCCAGGAGACAGTGAGGATACCTTCCCCGCACAACTGTCCTGCTTGGGTTACATTTCTAGTGGTTTTCATAGCCAGAATTCAAAGGGGTTGTTGGTGGTGTGTTTATTACAGGATAATCAAACAGTGTGAATTACCCCAAAATTTGTCACAGGATAATCAAACAGTATAAACTATCCAAAGTTTCATTACCTCTCTCTGAGGTCTTGATCAATTTTATTTCTCCAGAGACAAGGAGAGGAACGCAGACCTCCTAATCTGTCTGAGGGTGACAACTGAGGCAACGGAAGGAATGCAGCTTAATAATCTAAGTGACTTTTGTTAGGGTCTTATATTTACCACCATGCTGACTCTGGTCCTAGCGGGGGCTGGCTCTCGGAGTGGAAAATCACCCTCAGGTGCACACAGGGAAAGCTTATATGGGTTATAATCCTGTCACAGAGTGGTCTCCAACCTCTCAAAAAAAGAAAAAAAAAAAAAGATCCTGTCTAATCTAAAAGCAGTAAAAGTGTAATCTTCCAGTTTGGAGGAAAGATCCAGGAGGCCACCTAGCAGCCTGCCAGGACCAACTCCTTTTCTCGCATGACACATCCTGCCCTCGACGTGCTGGGAGGTGAGCCCTAACCCTCAAGCTTGCTATCTGAGCTGGAGCCGAGGCAAGCTCGGCAGAGGGGAGGTGACCCCGAGGGGAGGGGCCTAGCATCTGTGCAGAAAGTTCACCCTGGGCTGTAAACCCCGCCACTGCTGTGTGTGTTCACTGACAGTGCATAATTAGCACCCAAAACATGTTCCATCTCATAGAAACTTTTAGAAATTATACATGAATTATGCATATATATGTATGTGACACCTCAAAGACGTCCCTGGAGCTAACAGCACATTCCATAATGGCGTCTTCTGGGAAGTCTGAAGAAGAAATGGGTGACATCTAACCTTCACAAGTCACTTTCAACAAGTTTCCAACCAACCCCAAATGCTGAGAAACGCTACCACTGATTACAGGAAAAAGAAAATGCATGTGTATCTTAACCCTCTGTGGGCTTTATCTTTACGACGCCACCTTTGAAAGCCTCTGTTCCTACACATTTTGGGAGCCTTTTAAGCCTTGGAAATCACGGGCTCTTGCTCTTTTGTTTCATAAACACTCACTGAGCACCTTCTAGATGACCTGTATTATTCCCACCATGCGCAAAAGAGATGATGAGCAATAAACATAAAAATCAAGTAAGAATAGTAAAATATCTAAGAAGGTAAATGATTACAGATAAAAGGAATGCAGACAAGAATTTAAACACACACACACATAAAACAAATGCCATCGATTTGATTCCAATTCACAGAGACCCTATAGGACAGAGCAGAACTGCTTCACAGAGTCTCCAAGGAGCACCTGGAGGATTTGAACTGCCAACCTTTGGGTTAGCGGACCAAGCACTTAACCAATGCCCTACCAGGGTTTCCAGATAAGAGTAAAGGGAATCAAAAACACGAGGATGAGGACTAGCAGTGGCAGGGGTAAGTTTTTCTTTTTTAAAATGGCTAAACAGGGCAGATCCCTGAGAAGATGAGCTTGAGCAAAGGTCTAAAGGCAATGTAGGAATTGGCCAAGCCACTATCTAGGTCGGGAAAGTCCCTAAAAATTATTTCACTGCCAAGAGGCATAAGGCCAACAGTCAACAGCCAAAACTTGACTATCTGATTTAAACTTAAAAGGGAAATGACCACCACCCATTAGTAACCACACACTAATATTCTGAATATAACCTGAGGTTTCTACCCCCATATGGTATTTCTCAGAAAAGATGAGATGCCTTATACATTTATACACTCTCACAAAGTCCCTCAATCACAAAGAATTCTCTCAATCACTTTATTTTTGAGCAGGAATTCCTGCCTGGGAAAACAAGCTCATCAGAGCTAATCTGCGATGCTCACTGAAGTTCTCTGATAGACTCATTTTAAAAAGGAGAGAAACACATTTTTAAAAGGCTTAAAATAATTCCTACAGCATAAAACAAAACTCTGGGTGCTTTTGTAGGCAATCTTTTTAATGATCACTTTTGAAAAGCAATGCTGGAATGCTATCAAACAAACAAAAATTTGCATTTCCACTCCAGATACACTGAATCAGGATCTAGGTTTTAACAAGAACCCCATATAATCAATGCTGAGAACCACTGCTCTGCTAGCGGTTCTCAGACATGGTTCCTAACCAGCAGCCTTAGCATCTCCTGGGAACCAGTTAGAAAGCAAATTCTTGGCGTGGGTTTGCACCAGAACCAACTGATTTGAAGCCCTGTTGAAGGCAAAGCAGCCAATATACAGTGCTGAACATAGGACGCCACTTATAAAAGACTCTATTTATATGAAGTTCAAAAACAGGTGGAGCTACCGTTTGGTGTTAGTGATGAGATAGAGGTCCCTTAGGTAAGACATAGGTTCCCTTTTGGGAGCAGAGGGGGCAAGGGATGGGAGAGGTCCACGGTGCTGACACTGTTCTAGTTCTTGACCTGCTTACCCAGGGGTGCTCGTTTTGCACGAATTCTGCTGTGTGTTTACGATTTTCGCAGTCTCCTGTATTCAGGTTACCTTCAGTACAAAGAGAGTCTTCTTTTTAAAAAACCAATGCAGGATCAAGGCTGTATTATGGAGACTTTTTTACTCACATAAGAACTGAATGAGGAAACACCACTATCTTAGCATTCCATGAGTGAGTAGCTATGACTCAGGACACTTTCTGGGTGACAGCATTGTTCACAAATTTCAAAAGTGCTGAACCGCAAATATTTTGGATGAGAGTCAAATATGACAAGCTTAGAACCTGTGCTAGACACCCACAAAAAAACGCTGCCGTGACGACAGGCCTTGAAGGTGACGATGTGTGAAAAGTATTGGGATAAAATTCTCACAAAATATGACCTTGGATAGCCACATTTCCAAATTTATGTCTTCCATATAATATTAAATGTGCATGTATAACTAAACAATCAGTACTCTAAACAGAAATTAAATTATTTCAAGTATATTTCTAAAAGGTTACAAGTTAAGTTGGCCTCAAACAGTTTGGGGGACTTTCCATTGGAAAAATGTAAGATTTGTTCCCCGATATTTAGCATGCTGCTGTTGCTAGGAGCCATGGAGCCGGTTCCAACTCATAGTGACCTCACGTATAACAGAATGAAACACTGCCCAGTCCTATTCCACGCCCACAGTCACTGTCATACCGGAGCTCACTGTTGTAGGCACTCTGTCAATCCATCTCATTCAGCGTCTTCCTCGTTTTTTGCTGACCCTCTACTTTCCCAATCATAGTTCTCCAGGGACTGATCCTTCCTGACAATGTGCCCAAATTACGTAAGACCCAATCTCCCCGTCCTTGCTTCCAAGGAGCTCTCTGCTTGTACTTCTTCCAGACACATCTGTTCAGTCTTGTGGCAGTGTCTTAGTCATCAGGCAGCCCTCTAATACAAATGCCACAAAGGGAAGTCTTTAACAAAGAGAAATTTTATTCTGTCCCAGTCCGGTAGGCGACAAATCCAAATTCCAGGTGTCACCTCCTTTGAAAGATTTCTCTCTTGCCTCTGAAGGAAGGTCCTTGTCATCACTTTGACCCTAGAATGGGAGCTTCTGAGGGGCAGGGAACTGGGGATCTTTCCAAAGAATGTGCTCTGCTGAGCGCTGTTTCACGGTGGGAGAAGGTCCCCCAAATGTGTGCTTGCTTCCCTTTCCTTTATATCACAAGAGATTGTCTCAAGGCATAAAACAATCTTACACGTTGAGACCTGGCTCACTAACACAACCACTACCCATTCTCTCTCATTAATGTTATAGAGGCAGAATTTACGATGTATTGGAATATCACGCAACATCAGGAATCATGGTCTACCCAAATTGCTACACACACTTTAGGGGAACACGATTCAGTGCATGACAGGCAGTTTATTGTATATTCAATATTCTTCTCCAACATCACAAGTGAAAGGCATCAATTCTTCTGTCTTCCTTGTTCACTGTCCAGCTTTGGCATACATATGATGCTATTAAAAATACTATGGCTTGGGTCAGGAACCCCTTCATTGTCAAGGTGGCATCTTTACTTTTCAACACTTTCAAGAAGTCTCTTGCAGTAGATCTGTCCAACGCAATGTACCTTTTAATTTCCTGACTGCTGCTTCCATAGGTACTGACTGTGGAATCAAGTGAAATGAAATCCTTGAGAGTCTCAATCTTTTCTCCATTTGTCACGATGTCGCTTACTGACTCAGTTGTGAGGATTTTTGTTTTCTTGATGTTCAAGTGTAACCCATACTGAAGGCTGTGGTCTTTGATCTTCATCAGCACTGCTTCACTTTTACCCAGTAAAACTGTGTCATCTGCATAACGCATGTTGTTAATGAGTCTTCCTTCAATCCTGAGGCCTTGTTCTTCTTCGTATAGTGCAGTTTCTCAGATTATTTGACGGCATACAGATTAAATAAGTATGGTGAAAGGATACAACCCTGATCTACATCTTTCCTGATTTTAAATCATGCAGTGTCCCTTTGTTCTGTTCGAATGACTGCCTGTGGATCCATATGCAGATTCCTCTTAAGGACAATTAAGCATTCTGGAATTCTCCTTCTCTGCAATAATTTGTTATGGTCCACACAGTCAAATGCCTTTGCATTGTCAATAAAATAGAGGTAAACATCTTTCTGTTATTTTCTGCTTTCAACCAAGATCCATCTCACATCAATAATGATATCCCTGGTTCCACATCCTTTTCTGAATCTGGCCTGAATTCCTAGCAGTTCCCCCATCAATATACTGTTGCAGCTGCTTTTGAGTGATCTTTAGCAAAACTTTCCTTGAGTGTGATATTAAAGATATTGTTTGATAAATTCGCACATGTGGTTGGATCACCCGTTTTGGGAATAGGCATAGATATGGATCTGCTCTAGTTCAACTTCTCAGATTATTGGCTCAGCATACAGATCAAATAAGTATAATGAAAGTATATAACTCTGAGGCACACCTTTCCTGATTTCAAAGCAGGCAACACCCCCTTGTTCTATTCTAACGATGGCCTCCTGGTCTATGTACAGGTTCTGCACATAGCACAATTAAGTGTTCTCGGATTCCCATTCTTTGCAGTGTTATCCATCAACTGTTATGATCCACAGAGTTGAATACCTTCACGTTGTCAATAGAGATAAACATCTTTTCTGTGTTCTCTGCCTTCAGCCAAGATTCACCTCAATCAGCAGTGATATCCCTGGTCCCACATCCTCTTCCTAATCAGGACTGAATTTCAGACAGTTCTCCCTCAATACACTGCTGCAACCATTTTTGAATTATCTTCAGCAAAATTCTCCTTGTGTGAGACTTTTATATTATCCTATAGTATCTGCCTTCTCTTGGATCATTCTTCTTTGCAATGAGCACGAATGTGGACCTCTAGTTGGCCAGGTTACTATCTTCCACATTTCTTGGCACAGACAAGTGAGCATCTCCAGCACTGCATCTGTTTGCTGAAACATCTAGATCAATAGTCCATCAATTCCTGAAGCCTTGTTTTTCACCACCGACTTCAACGCAGCTAGGGGCTTCATCTTCTGGCACCATCTCAGACAGTGTTCCGCTGCTGTTTCTAAGGTTTTTGCTGGCTAATTCTTTTCAGAAGTAGAATGCTTGGTTTTTCTCCTGTCTGTCTTAGTTTTAGGCTGGAAGTTCAGCTGAAACCTGTCCACCGTGGGTGACCCTTCTGGTCCCTGAATATTGGTGGCATAGCTTCCAGCATCAAAGCGACATGCAACCCCCACAGTACAAACTTGACAGACATGTGAGGGGTATTTAGGCATGTATGCCATGTATTGTTTCTCACTCTGTCTCTTTGTGGTTGACAAGATTCAGGATCCCAAATATTTTGCATTCACTTAGAAAACATGAGCAACTTTCACCTTAACCAATGAAAATTCAGCATCCAAACTGAGATATGCTACAAGTATAAAACATGCATCAGTTTCTGAAGGCTTAGTTTGAAGAAAGGAACCAAAGAAATCTCACTCATGTTGACAAGATGGTAGTTTTGACATACTGGGTTAGATGAAATACACTTTTGGAGTCCCTGGGTGGTACAAATGCTTAAGGGCCTCAGCTGTCAGCAAAAAGGTTGGAGACTCAAGTCATGAGAGAAATGTCCCAGTGACCTACTTCTGAAAAATCAACCACCAAAACGTTTATGGAGCACAGTTCTATCTGACAGATGTAGGGTTGCCATGAGTCACAACAGACTTGACAGGAACTAGTACTGGGATTACTAAAATTAATTTCACTTTCTTTGTACTTTTTACTGTGACCACTAGAAAATTTAAAATTCCATATGTGGCTCTTAGTATATTTCTACTGCCATAGAATAAAAGGCTAATTTTCATCAGAGACCACCTGGGAGAGATAAAAAACTGTATATTTTAAGATCTGATATATAACTATGGGAAAAGCATTTCCAGGCATGGGGGAAGAGGGTGGGAGGTGGACAGGACATAGCAGGACAAAAAGGGAGAAATTTAAGAAGTCAGCACTGTTTTAAGAGCCAGTGGTCAGATTAGCCCGGACTGATCCAGACAGCAGAGCAAACACTATCTATGATTTCACAGCTGCCAACAAATGTGATGACCTGCTTCGGCTGACTCTGAGTTAGAAGACTGCAGTGTTGTCTGTTATTAAAGAGGCAAGAAAGAGAGAGTGTGTGTCTCTCTAAAGTGACAAGAGAGGAGGAAACTTCAAACTGTCCTGCTCGGAGTCTGCCTTCTGCTAGAGGTTACAGTGAGGCTTGGAAACTACACAGCATTATATCAGCTCTGGGCCAGAGAGAGTGTGGTTTGAGTGGAACCAGGAAACACAAAAGATTTGACTTATTAGGGCTTTATGAAATCTGTGCAGCTGGAGACAGCCAGTGCTGCTGCTGTTGTTGTTAGGAGCCAGCAAATCAGTACTGTCTCATAGCAACCCTGTGTACAACAGAACAAAACACTGCACATCCTGAACCATCCTCGTGATGGTCATTATTCTTGAGCTCAGTGTTGCAGTCACTGGGTCAATCCATCTCACTGAGGGTCTTCCTCTTTCTCAGCAGCCTTCTACTTTACCAAGCATGATGTCCACCTCCAGGGACTGAGTCCTCCTAAAGTCTCACCATCTTTACTTTTAAGGCACATTCTGGTTGTACTTCTTTCAAAACAGACTTGTTCACTCTTTTGGCAGTCCATGGTATAGTCAACACTTTTTGCCAACCCCGTAATGCACAGGTATCGATTCTTCTTAGATCTTCCTTATTCAGTGTCCACCTTGAATATGTACAGGAGGTAACTGAAAACACCATGGCTTGGAGCAGGTGGACTCTAGTCCATAAAGTGACATCTTTGTTCTCTAGCACCTTAAAGAGGCCTTTTGCAGCGGATTTGTCTGATAGAATGCGTCTTTTGATTTCTCGAATGCCGCTTCCACGGGTGCTGCTTATAGATCCAAATAAAATGAAATGCTTGCCAACTTTAATCTTTTCCCTGTTTATCCTGATGCTGCCTACTTGTCCAATCAGTATTATGAACCTTATTTTTGAAAAAGAGGAAACTGTCCTGCCCTGCACACAACTACCTGCCATTGTCCATGGCCAGTGACTCTCCACTGACATGATGCATTTGCCAAAATATGTGCCATGAAGTACTTAAGTATCTGGGAAGAAGGGGAAAGCAGGACAAAATTGGCTGAATTATGTTTGAGAAATGCTAAGTTAAACTAAGTAAGCAGGCTTCTGTACTGCAGACCTTTTCAGAACCTTGATCTTCTAAGGAGAATAATCACCTACACATACAGAATGCACATTTTTCCAAATATACTGGATTATGGAACATCTTTTTCTAGGTAGTACCGGAAACTGCACACACTGAGTGGCACTGGCATGAAAGTAAAAAAAAAAATCTACATCTTGAGCCCTCCTGGTTTCACCTTCCACCAAAAAGTAACACTACTGTCTGCTTGCAAGCATGGGTCAGAAGTGACAGAAGCCAGGACCTGGAGATTCCCTCAGCTCCTTTACAGATATCTGGCTCCTTTTGGGGCCCATTCAGTGGCGGTAGGAGCATCCCAGCTGGACCACAGCTTCAACCGGAGAAGCAGCCTCCCATCACTCACCTGCAAGAGCACCCAGGCTCTTCCAGGAAATCCACTGCCTTACAACCAATCCAAACGTCTGGCCTCAGGAAAAATGACATCAGCCTTGGCCTCACTGGCAGGTGAGGAATAGAGGTGAGATCAGCCTTCCTGAGCTGCCAACCAGGAGGGTAGCAAGGTATCTCAGTAAGTGAATCGTTTCTTTTATAAGGATCAGTACAAAGCTGGGTCTTATGAGGCAGAAGTTACGGATATCCCGAAGCTGCCCTTCCCCTCAGCACTCCTCCCTCTCATCTTTGGGTTCTCTGATTTGCTGCCATGCATCACTGAACTCACAAAGTGTATAAAGAAAACGGCTCACATGGTTGAGACTGGCCAGTTCCGAATCCACAGGTCAGGTGCAGACTTTTCCTGGCCCTCAGTCTCTGCCCAAAGGCACTCAGCTTTCTTGGTCTGTGGACCCAGAAGCCCACTGCACTGTATCCCGCAGGCCTCTCCTGCTGGTCTCCCTTTCTTGGTGGTTGCAAGTTCTCTTCTCTGTTCTGGAATTGGCTCTCTTTGAAGGCAAGGCAACTAATCGCCTTGGTGGGCCCTAACTACCTGATGTGCACAGCCCTGCCCCATCACCTGGGTGGGGTTTACGAGACCACAGCAACAAGACCATACTAAGCAATTCACCACACTGGACTCGGGGAAACAGCGTTACTCCCAGGCCTGTTTTTTCTGCAGAACAAATCACACACAGGTACATATCTGATACTTCTCCTCAAGCTTACCCGATACCTTTCTAGTCTTAATGTCTGCCCACCAGCTTCTTTAACACTGTCATCTGTTTCCTTTGATTCATGGCTATTTCTCTGAGAGGCCATGTGAGCAGGGAGACCTGATAGCTGTAAGCTGCCCAGAGAGCCCACCAGAGGCCCCTCCTGTCTTCCGAGGACATCAAAATGCTACGGGATCCTAAGTTAATCCTCCCCCCCCCCACACCGACTGAACTACAGGTTCTTTTATTATTATTATTTCACAGAATACGCTAGAAGTAGAATCCCTAGTGGCATAGTGGTTAAGTGCTTCGTTTGCTAACCAAGGTGAGCAGTTCAAATCTGCCAAGTGCTCCTGAGAAAGTCTAGGGGGCATCTGTGTTGAAAATCCTGGTGGCGTAGTGGTTGAGCACTATGTCTGCTAACCAGAAGTTCCTCCAGGTGCTCCTTGGAAAGTCTATGGAACAGCTGTACTCTGTCCTATAGGGTCACTGTGAGTCAGAATGAACATGATGGTAGTGGGTTTGGTTATTTATTTATTTGTTTTTTGGTTTATGCTAAAAGTTAAAACTAACATTATTTTAAAATAAAATTGCAACGCTTTACCTGGGCAAGTTCCAATTCTCTGGTCAGGTGTGAAAATCCATTCACTTAATAAAAAATGACACTCAAGAGAACAGCGAAGATATTTTGGTAAACCCATGGAAAGAAAAATGATCTGAAACTTAGAAGTGAAAAAAAACAAACACAAAAACCCAGAACAATCCAGAAATCACAGAAATAATACAGGAAAACACATGAGTTCCATGGGGCAAAGGGCAGTAATTTTTAACTACATCCCAAGACACTTTGGATCAGGCCTTGCAAAAAATATGTTACTGGGAGGAAAAAGGTCACCAAAACAGCTTCCACGGAGGTCGGCAGTGACCTCCAGGCCATTCCAGGAAAGGATGCTTTTGAGTTTTGGCCGTAGCAACACTAGCACAGCCGACAACAACTCCACTTCCAAAATGCCTTCTTCCCTCAGCTTCCATCACACACCCCATCCTGATTTCCCTGGTACAGCAACAGAGGCTTCAGT
Source organism: Heterohyrax brucei (assembly GCA_028571685.1). Taxonomy (NCBI): domain Eukaryota; kingdom Metazoa; phylum Chordata; class Mammalia; order Hyracoidea; family Procaviidae; genus Heterohyrax; species Heterohyrax brucei. The sequence continues at coordinate 23,609,129 of CM053149.1, read as the reverse complement.
TTGTCAGGGCTCAGTCCCAGGTTCTCTTCCTCACACTCTGCCTCACTCCCTAGGCCATTTCGTCTGTGACCACAGCTTTGGTGACCATTTATCAGGCAGCATCTCCAGCCCAGACCTCCGATCTGAGCTCCTGAACCACAGAAACAACAGCCTGTTCCCAGCGGGATCTCAGTCAGGCCCAATTCACGCAGCCACAAAAGCTAAACCTGCCCCGTCTCCTCCCTGTCTGCTGAGGTCCCTTTATCCAACTACAAAGAGTCCTGGAGATGTCCCTTGTCCAATCTTGCTTAAATTTGTCCACTTCTCCCATCTCCTCCATGACAGTAAGCCATAAGCTAAGCCATGATCTGTATCAAGAACCACTCCCACAGTGTCTTAACTGCATTGACTCCTGTGTCCAATCTAATCACCATCTTGTAGCCATTCTGATCTTTCTGAAACGTAAATTTAGCATCATTCACTAGCTTCTACCCCTCCAATGGTTTTTCATCACATCTGGGATAAAGACCTCAATTCCCAGCCTGTCCTGTGGGCTTGCTTGTCTGACCCCTGACCAGCAATCCAGGTTCACCCCATGTCATTCAACCCTCTGTCTTTTCTCTGCAGTCAAGCCTCCATGGCCCTCTTCCTGTTTCTCAAATCAAACATGCTCCCTCACAGCTTTTGTCTGAGCTCTTCGGGTCCCACAGTTTCTACCCCTCCCTCCCTCCCTCCCTCATTCACCCCTCAAATCCCTGCACCAACATCCTTCTCCATGGAGCTCCCCCACTTCACACTGCCAGCCTGGGCAGGGGCCCCTGCCACATTCTCCTCCTTCCCCATTTGTGATTACCCTCTCATCACACGACTGACTGTTCCATCTCTGTCTCCCCAGACTGGCCAGTAACTGCACTGATGGGGGACAGTAACTGCCCTGGCTCACCATGGTATCCCCAAGACAATCATGTACAAGGTCTTCATAGATCTTTTCAAAGAAAAACAAATGACCCCTACTGGGTCTTGGATTCATCCAGATAGAAAAAAAACAAAACAAAACACAAAGCCCCAGTATTTATCTCCTTTTTGGGGAGTGGCTAATACATGTTTGTGACTCCCTCTCTCCCTGAAGGCTCAAATTAATTTTAAGTAATCTCTCTGGACAGAGCAGGGAGATCACAGGCCAACCAAAGCAGGAGGGGGACAGAGAATCAAGAGAGGCTGGGACATGAGAGGAATTTCATGTGAAAAGAGAAGCCTCCACTGTGGACATCTAAGCCTGTAGTCTTCTCCCACCTCCTCCGTCTGTCTCAGAGAAAGGGGTATCCATCAGCTGCCTCTGCCCAGCTCAGTCATGGCCAACAAAGTGAATCCCTAATGGATATAAATTTCTAAACTGTGGATGAACTGGAACAAAATCTGCAATGGGATAAATTAGGGGTCAAAGCCCTGCTAGAAACATAATCTCCTTATTAGAAAACAAGGACAGTATATCTGCCGCATAGCAAACCAACTTCTTGATCAGCAAGGTCAGAAGCAGTGATGATTCATGCAAAGCTGGTGGCCGACCTCTGCTTCGAATGTGTGTTGCCGTCCACCGTTCTCTCAATAACCCAGTCTCCTGCATCAGGTCTGAAAGGGCTTCCTATGTCAAGTCTCCCATGCTAGGCCTCTGACCTGTAACTTTCCTGTTCCTGTTGCTATGAGTTGGAATTGACTAGACGGCAGTGGATCTGGTTTGGTTATCCGTCCACTTCACTCAGATTTTAAAAATTTGAGTCTGTTCCAATTTTGCTTCATCAGCCATGACCGAACTGGTCTGCCCCAGTTTGAAGCCCTGGGACCTGCTCCCATGCGTGAAGCCAATGCCTCTCATGTGGTTCTACCCCAGCCCAGATCTGCTGCCATCTGTGAACACCTCTGACTTACATTTTCAGCTTTACCTTCTCTACTGGTGCCCTTCAGCTTTTAAAACCTTCAGATCCCCTGTTTAAAACAAATAAAACTTCCTTCCACCTGATCCAGTCTCAGCTACCCTTCCCTCTCTCCTTTTCTAAACTCATCTGCTCATAAACCCACACCATGAGGCCTCTGCACCCTCCACCCATAAGAAATGCAAGATCCATCTGTGTCGTGGCCAAACCCAGTGGGCTCTTCTCAAAGCTCCTCCTCCTCCATCTCTTTCCTGCTCTGATGTAACTCCCTAGACTCTTCTAGAAGCAGCCTCTCCCCTTAGACTCTGGGACATCACATTTATGTCTCCTCCTACTTCATCAATAGTTCTTCCTCTATCCTTCTGCAGATCCTCCTCAGAGTTCTGGCCATAGTCCTCTTTTCTCTCCCCTATGCAAGCACCCCTCATACTACGAGTTCATCCTGTCCCAAGGCTTTGGAGGCAACCAGTGGCTTCCTGAAGTGTAGCTTCAGTTCTTTTCTACCATCTGTGTGTTACCAGTACCATGACATACAGATGCAAAAAGTTAAAGTGAGCATTTATGCAAGTGGTGCAGTGGTTAAGGACCCGACTACTAACTGAAAAGTCAGGTGCTTTTGAATCTACTGGCCGCTCCATCAAAGAGAGATGTAATTTGTTCTGATAGACATTATAGCCTCGGAGACCTTGCAGAACAGTTGAACTCTGTCTCACAGGGTTACTAGGAGTTGTAATCACCTTGACTACAACAGGTTTGGTTGGTTTGTTATAATAATTCAAAGATCCCTGAATGGTGTAAGGAAACCCCAGTGGTGTAGCGGTTAAGTGCTAAGTCTGCTAACTCAAAGGTCGGCAGTTTGAATCTAGCAGGCACTCCTTGGAAACTCTATGGGGCAGTTCTACTCTGACCTATAGGGTTGCTACAAGTCAAAACTGACTCAAAAGCAGTGGGTTTGGTTTTTGGGGGATGGCAGAAATAGTTTGTGCTCATATACTACCCTAAAGCTTGGCTGTTCCAACCCTCTTGATGACACCATGGAAGAAAGGCCTGATGATCTGCTTCTGTACAGATTACAGCCCAGAAAAGCCTACATGACAGCCGTACTCTGTAACAAATGGGGTTACCATGAGTCAGGACAGACTCCATAGCAACAGGCACAGTAATTCAACACTGCCATTATATTTTCAATTGCACTTATCAAAAGTGTTGCTCCATAACGCACTGGAGAAAAAAAAAAAAACTGATACTTCACCACAAACATTTTGAGAAACACGGGTCTTGATCTTGTAGTCTTTTCACTGGTTTCTCTGCTCACATTTATAAGAGACTTCACAAGAACATGGAAACATTATCAATTTCTCTAAAACAAAGCCAACCAACCAAACCAGACAGATCTGCCGATACCAGCTCTGCATTTCCGCCAGGCAAGGAAGAGCGGATGCTGTGTAGAGGCTGCCCTTTGACACGAGGCACGCGCCACCCAGGCAACTACCTGGACTGCTCCCTCCCTCTCTTCACCAGCTGGACTCTTGTGAGCCTCCAAGTGTGCGGGCGAGCAGCTACCTCTCTACTCCTAACCTCCTTCTGAGTTTCAGGCCCACCTCTATAAAAGCTTTCTGGAATGTTCCTGGGGAGCGCCCCACTGGTCTCAACATGTCCATCACAGCCTGAGTCTCTGCCCCAAACGGCTCCTTCTGTGCTCTTCTCTATCCCTCACAAATGATCCCGTCTCAGACCTCAGCCACCTCAGGGGGGTCATCTTGGGGTCCCATTTCCCCCTGGGTGATAGAAAGTCTTAATGATTCTTTCTCTGAGTGGCTCTGTGAATTGACTCATTTGCTTGACAAGTATTTATTAAGTTCTAGAGACACAATGGAGTCTCTGGATGACACAAATGGCTAACAGCAACTGGGACACCCCTGCCTTCCCCAGCAATGCTTCGGCCTCCCCTTGGGTCCTCGCAAGGACCCCTTCCCAGCCCCCACCTCATTCTCTGCCACACTGAGGGCATGCTCATTGCTGGAATTACTCTCTGGGTTTTGTTCTCACCCCTCCCTGCACCCAAACAGGCTCCTTTATAAAATGTCATGCTTCTCTCGGTTTGCGAGTAGATGAGGGCGCGGCAAGGAAAGGGAAGGCTTTTTAACTAATCTCCCTTTCACTCTGAATCAATGTCTTGCGCTAATTAAAATCACACTCTGCACTCCACTTGTAGAAACGAGGTTCTGAACACTCCATCATCCGCAGAGAAGAAAAATGATGAGTCATTTATATGCCACAGGCAAACTGTCATAAATCCTGGAGATCCAGGGCCCTCCATGTCACTAGAGGCAACCATTTAGGTTTTAAAAAAACCCTCTACATTTCTTTCTTGAGGTCAAGATGCTAGCAGACTGATTTGGATTTTCTGTAGGCAGTGAACCTTGTTTCATGCAGACCCACGAGTTTCTCACTTGTTCGGCCTCCACAGGACAGATCCGATGGCTGCCTCGGCCTGCCTCGGGTCTTCTTCATTCTGAAGGGTCTTCTGTCCAGTGTTAAAACCAACCTGGCTCATAAGTTGGAGTCCCTGGGTGCTGTAAAAAGTTTAGGAGCCCAGGTGCTAACTGAGAAGTGAGAAGTTTGTGTCTTACTTAAGGACACCTTCGAAGCACGGCCTGGTGGTCTGCTTCTGAAAATTCAGCGACTGGAAACCTGACAGAGCACAGTTCTGCTCTGATGCGAAAGAGTTGCCCCGAGTCAGAGGTGATTCAAGGGCTACTGGTTATTTCCCAAGTAGATCATGTAGGTCAGGGCTTACTGCTGCATTGAGAGAGACTGAATCTAAGGAACACCGCCTAGAGCAAGGGCCTGAGGGCAAAGGCCCTGAGGTCCTGCCCTGGCAAAGGCAGGAGTGTGCCTGTTCCTGTGAGCAGAATGAGAAACTCTGGACAGCAGAAACTGGACAACAAGGCCTGGAATACAGGAGGCCTCCACTGAAGCCTCCAAGGGCTCTACAGACCAGACATGGTTACACCAGTCTGTCTCCCAGCCTCGTCCCCTCCTGGTTCAGACAGCCACACTCTCGGTCTGCGGAAGTGACAAGCAATGGAGAAGAGTCAGAGTGGCTTGTGGCCCTGAAGGTGGGTCCCTGGATCACATAGGCTGGGTTCAAGTCCCAGTTCTGCCATCTGCCAGCTGTAACTTTGAGAAATTGTGTGGTTTCTCTGTGCTTCCGTTACAGGTGCTCTGTCCCTACGAGCTGGGGACTGGCCTTCAGAGAGGTGTGGTGGGGATTTCCAGCAGAATGCACGTGAAGCACCTGAGCTCAGGTGTGCCTGGCTCAGAAGAGAGGCTCCTTCTGTGTGACAGATTTCCATTTTAAACTTTAACAAACCAACAGATATTCTTTCTTTCTTTCTTGGTTTCTATGCACTTGAATACAGGCAAGCAGTGTATCATGCAGTAAGGGAGAGAGAAACCAATGTCTGTCTTTTCTATGTTCCCGCCCTGAGGTTCCATGTCATTGCCCGCATCTGTGTAGTAAAGCCCACCTGCCAGCTTGTACCAGCTTGAGTAGGGCTCCAATCCACACACCGGAGCCTGTCCAGAACAGCCTCCTTCTCCCTCTGTCCACCCCACACTCCAGTCACACTCTTGCCTGGCATCCAGCCTTCATTCTGTCCTTCAGCCTTTCCCTGTGCTCCTTTCTTACACCAGCAACGGCCCTGTCCACCTGGCCTCTCAGTTTCCTCAAGATTCAACACCTTTTCCTCAAACTCTCCCCACTCCACCCGGCCAGAGAACCTTCCTGATCCTCTGAAGGCCCTCTGCCAGCCACCGACGCCCCTTCCATGCAAAGACTGACCCAGTAGTCACAGCCCCTTGGGCAAACCCCTCACCACCCTTCAGCTTAATTCCTTCACGTCTGGAAAGCAGACACTACTGCCCATTTGGCCTCCCGCATGGAATTTTTATGAAGCATCATCAGCTGGAAAATATGAGCAATTATTTGGAAACCTTTGAGGGGCTTTTGAGGGACTTTTCAAACATGTAAGGGCTTTCCCAAGAAGCTCCTGAGAACAGAAAGTAAACAGAAGACGAATGTGTAGATTCTTCACTCACTATCTGTGTCTTCTTTACAGTCCTCTGGGAACTCCAAAAACAGGGATTTCCCGAATTCTACTTGTCCCGCCAGCCACACAAGACAGGGTCCACACACACCTGGCTGGCCAAGCCTTTGTCCCAAAGGAATGGCAGTGGGCTCACTGTCTTGTGATATACCATCTCTTGAGCAGTCCTCTCTAGAACGTGGAAAATCTATTCTTTCCAAGTCTGCCTGTAACTCTGTACTGTCCATTTTTTGTGGAGCGCGGCAGGACACAGAGAGGGAAAAACACAACTCAGTAACCTGGATTTAATACGACCAGAAACAGCACTAAAAGAAATCATTAGGCCACACCGAAGGAAGAACACCACCTTAATACAGCTCCCTTCGCCCTCCAGCAAGAACCACGACATCTTCCACTCATTTTATATGGCACAGACACAAATGACTTATTTTTCTTTACTGTGAGAAATAATGAAACCTCTTCTCCCTCCTTTATCCAAGTCCTCTACCCCAAGGTTCTGCTAATTTGAAACATTTGCTGGGAAAATAATACTGGGGCATTGTTCTGAAGGAAGAAACAATTCTAATCGGTATGAGTTTAATTCTAATACGCAGAGAAGAACATGAGCTTATCCCGCATGGTAGTAGAATGACAAAATGAGTTAATTACCATCTCATCATAAGACAGATCTGCTTGTCACAGAAACAGGAGCCATTATTTCACACAAAATAATGACCCAGATACAAAGTAATGACGGCGAACCTCAGCAGCTGGTGACAGCTTCATCTTGGCCTAAGTGAATGGCAATTAACAAATGTCACCACTATATATATAAATGAGGACCAGGCTAATCCTTACATATTTACAATGGAAAACACACACAGTTTTCCATATATTCTATCACAGGAAGCTCCTGAGTTCTTCTACCTGTGTGGAGACAGGAGAGTTGATATCCGTCTAAGAGTCTCCCATCACTGGGAACAGCCACTGACCATGGAGGGGGATGTTCGATTTCCCTCTGTTGTTTGCACACAGAGGGGGTGCTTTTCCCACAAGTCACATCCAACCACAGGAAAGGGTAACAGAAGGGAGGTGGCCTGGTCCTGCCCTTTGGTTCTTTTTCTCCTGGTCATCATACCATGGTCCAGAACTAAAGCCACAGCCAGCACTGAGAGTCAGAAATGCTGGGTCCCTTCCAGAAAAGAGTGGCAGGGCACCCTCCACACAAGTGGGCTTCCTGAGGCTGGAAATGTTTACAGTGACCATCAGCTACCTCTTCTACTTAGGGCAACAGAGGGCAGACACTCTGGAATACACGTACGGAGAAAGACCCCAGATCAGAAATCTCTGTGCCCTCTTAGGTGAGCTGTCCAGTCCATCTGGATCCAAGAACTTTTATTTGAAACCAACGAGACTACAGCAGGAGTGGGAGGATGTGCTGGTAAAGGGTAAGATTTTCAAAATGTTAAGTACACATCTTAAACACACAGAATGGAAAGGTGTTGATGACTTCATTACTGTAGGACACCTCAAATATGGATGCACACTCATACAATCAGCTGGAAAAAAAGAGAAGGCTGGGATTAGAGCAAATGTTAAATGCAAACTGGCTACTGTCTTTCAGGGCATAAGAACCATACTTTTCGGGTCTCTACCGGACAGAAATCATGTCCATCTCCACCTGAGATACAACAGAAACATGGCACCCAAACGGTCCACAAGCCAGACTGCTGTTTCCATAACCCAGCCAACCAACACAGTGCCGTCAAATTGACTCTGACTCATAGCGACCCTAGAGGACAGAGCGGAACTGCCCCACTGAGTTCCCAAGGAGTGCCTGGTAGATATGAACTGTTGACTTTTTGGTTAGTAGACACAGCTCTTAATCATTAGTCACCAATGGTTCTACACTACTTCCTTAAGATCTGGTATCTGCACAATACAGTAGGTCCGTCAGCCGTGATTTGGCTTTGTTAAGGTCTACACATTTCCAACAGAGCATACTTCAGTGTGCATAGAGCCTCAAGCCCTTATTGTATCCCCTCAATATTATCTGAATACTGTTCTAAGTGTCCGAGTCTCAGCTGCACAACTGTTTCTAGAACTACTGTTAAGAAAAATAGTTTCTTCAGATCAGAGGGTAAATTCCACTTCTAGGCTGTCCCTCTCCAACTTCATAAGAATTTTATTTGCAACAGTGCAGACATGCTGGCCCTTTCACACAGAGCTACACAGGAGCTATAAAAATACTCGTGTACTCGAGTTTATGGCAAATAAGCCCCTATATGAACAAAAGCTCCTTTCTCCCATTTTTTTAAATGATGAGCTAAATTCTATCAGAACAGAAAGAGTCTCAGTCGTCCCAGTAAATTACTGGAAATCTGACCCAGGAGACTGATTCCTCATCTGTGAGTCCTGGCTTCTACCACACAGGACCTTGTACAGGCTGGAAACACCAGCTAAATGAGAAAGAGAGAGACAATAGAATGACCTCACTCTCCTGCAAAAATCCTCTCAGTGGCCTCCCACTGCTGCGAAAGCCTCTCCCGGCCCCTTCACTCTCCTCCTCTTTGCTCCAGCCTCTCTGACCTTTTGATTCTCTGTGCTCTCTCCTGCCTCAGGTCTCTGTTTGGAAGGTTCTCGTGCTATCTCAGCAGAACCCCACAGCCCCAGAATCTCTGCCATCTAACGGTGGTTCAGGGCTCACCCTGCCTGTGGGAGACCTGGATTTAATTCCCAGTCACTGCACCTCATGCACTCATCTGTCAGTGCAGGGTCGTGTGCTGTCAGGACACTGAACAGGCTGAAGTGGAGCTTCCAGACTCAGAGAGACCCGGAAGAAAGGCCTGGTGACTCACTTCTGAAGAGCAGCCAGTGAAAACTCCACAGAGTACCATGGCCTGACTCCTAACCGATCATAAGAACGGCAGAGGACACAGGGCCAGTTTTCTTTCACCCTGCTTGTGGTCACCATGACTGTGACCACTTAACAACACATCCTTCCTGTCCGTCTTAGTTACCTAGTGCTGCTATAACAGAAATTCCACAAATGGGTGGCTTTAACAAACAGACATTTATTTTCCCGCAGTACAGAAGGTTAGGGGTCCAAAACTCTAGGGGACGGCTTTCTTTCTGTTAGCCCCGGAGGAAGGTCCTTGTTCCTCAGCTCCCTGTGACTGTCATGTGGTGTGGCATCTATCTTCCCCTCTGTTTGCTGAATCTGTTCCTTTTCTATTTTATAAGACAAGACATGGACTCAAGACAAACACTAATCATGTTCTGCTAACATAACAAAGGTTACCTGCTCTCAAATGGGATGATAACCACAGGCACAGAGGTTAGGATTTACAACACATATTTTAGGGGGACACAATTCAATCCCTAACACCGTATCAACTTCAGGAACCTCCACTGATCCCAGACCACGCTGTAGCCGTGTGTGAGAGCTGCTCACTCTCCAGTGCTCAGTCCTGATGGTGCTTATTACACTTACTCAGGTCTTGCCTACCACGACGACACCCAGGTGGGCACACGGCGACCTTATTCTCAGCTGTATCCCAGCATTCATTACTATTTCTCACCCCAAACTGCCAGTCAATAATATTTATTAATGAATTCACTCATCATCTGAATGGACCTCAACCTGGGTGAGGGAGAATAAAACAAATAACAAGCAATGAACCAAGCCCCAGTCTGGGGCAAGGACATTTCTTCTGCAGCTAATGTCATACTGAAACTCAAGCAGACCCTGGAATTAGGCACAAAACCTCATGTGGCAGGAAGAAAAGTTCAAAACCAGACACATTTCAGGGAAGAAAATGAATTTCCTGCAAACTACGCAATTTTTCCTATTACAGTCTTGTGCCAACAGCCACAAGACATGGGCACATTACCACACCAGCAAAGGAAGGGCGCTTGTGGCAACAGAGACCCATAGGATGACTGCAAGGGGACATCTGGGGGATCACACCACCTTGAGGGTTTGAGAAGAGCGTCAGCAGTGGGCTCACAGGCCTGGCAGCTGGCAGCTGCGAATATCAGGCCAGGCAGCAAGCAGGTTTGAATGCCATCCTTAAGCCTAGAAGACAACTTCGGAGCTAGGAGAGTGCCATCCTGTTTCAGAGTCTGCTCTGGTCTGTGACATGAGTTAGAGGTGCTGCTCCCCTAGAGTTCCCAAAGGTGCAGATGAAGGGAGCCGTCGGCTCTTGCATGGCCTCTGGAGGATGGCAAGTCTACCCTGAGCCAGTTCCCTTGCCTGCTCCCTGGGGTAAATGCTCTGTGAGCCTGTTAAATGTCTCCCGACTGCTGTGCTTACCTTCTTGATGAACTCTGGGATGATCTTCTGGTGTGTCAGGTGGTCTAAGGAGGAACAGCAGTCTAATTCCAAGACGTAGCCTTCATTGTGAAGATCTGTTTTCTGTGACCTGAAGAAAGACAGAAGACACACATGAAGGCTAAGATTTTTATATGGCAGGTTTCTGTCGAGTTGGTTCCAACTCATAGTGATCCTATAGGTCAGAGTAGAACTGCTCCATAAGTCCCAAGGAGTACCTAGTGGATTTAAACTGCCGACCTTTTGGTTAGCAGATGTAGCGCTTCACCACTACACCACCAGGGTTTCCTTATACAGTATATATACAGTATACTTTTTACAAAAAGAATAACTGGTATTCAATGAAACCCCTAATTTTGCCATGAAAGGTAATTACCAAAAAGACACTACTACAAATGAAAATTATTTATGGTAAACAACTGAAATAATCTATAAAAATCTCTGTCATGGAAAGATCTCTAAGACACTATCGTGTAGAACGCATCATTACAAGAATGCTGAGGTTGATATAACATGGTTTGTATGTGAAGCAACACACACACGTGCACACACACACACATGCGCGCACACACACACACACACACACACACACACACACACACTCCGATAGTGTGTATTTCCCACTGCTGTGTATCTGCCAGGGAATACGAAAAAACTAGTAAGACACACAGCAAACCTAGAATAGCGGTTATCTTGAGGGGCACAGAGTGTTTGTGGGAACTGTCATGAGTTCAGAGAGGCTGAAAGTGCCTTTAGCAATATCCTTAACTTTTTTTTTTTAAGGACAGAATATATTCATATATCACTTTGAAAACTAAAAATTATTAAAAGACTTTAAAAGGCTCCAACCCCTACAGAAGGCAATCTGGTAAAGACTATCAAAACTAAAGGTGCATTAAAGAAAGCAGATAAGGCAAGTACAAGTAGAAACTCTGGGAAAATGCGGGGGATGTCAAGGTTCATTTCAGGCAAGCCCTTCTGGTCTTCTGGTCAATGTCAAGGGTTCACAGCACACACCTGCCCTCTCCCCACACACACACTACAGAACAGCTTCTGTCTTTCCCACACACATGCATGCATACAATACAAAACTGCACACAGTTCTAGAGACCAAAAAAGCAAACCTACTGCTGTTGAGTTGATTCTGACTCAAAGTGACCCTACAGGTCAGAGCTGAACCACCCCACAGAATTTCCAAGGAGTGCCTGGCAGATCTGAACTGCTGACCTCTTGGCTAGCAGCTGTAATGCTTAGTCACTATACCACCAGGATTTCCCAGGCCTGGAGAGCCTGCAGCAAGTGGGTCACCAGAAGAAAATGCCACCACCCCACAGCTACTCTTCTGAGGGGCTCCTGTAGGATACTGGCATGGCTCTGGAGAATTCCTCGGAGTCACAGGATGGTCAGAATTGAAGGTGATTTCTTGGTCCAGCCAGGTCAAAGGCAATAGGAGGTGGGACTGCAGCTAAGAAGGTTTGAGAGTCTGTATCGTCTCTTGCGGAGAGCTGGCTATGGGGGCAGGAGTCAGGGCTCCAGGCTCTTTGTTGAGGGCACATGGCATGCATACAGCGGTACCAGTCACTGGCTGAAGAATGAGGAGGCTTACAAGGCTGTTGTACCTAAGAAAACACCCCATGAGCCCCTCTGAGAGCAGGTCTGCCCAGAAAATTCTCAATTTCTTGAGACAACTATAGCCCACCAAATAAACTGTTTCTGAATGTATATTTGGTATAATAATTTTAAATGAATTTCTGAGGTCCTTATGGCTCACTACAAACAATTTATGCTACCACTAACCATCTGAGTATGATTTACATGAAACATAAATGTGAAAAAATTTAGGGAAGTTTTGGATTTCTCCAGTGTGCCACTGTGATTGACGATGCAAACTTCAATAGCTTTACTTTGATTTGTTTTTTCTCCTCTAACGCATCCTTCCAGAATGCTCCTTAGAAGCAAGGATAGTAAGAGTGTGTCTCACATACTTTGGACATGCTATCAAGAGAGATCAGTCCTTGGAGAAGGACATCACGCTTGGTGAAGTAGGTCAGCAAAACACAGGAAGACACTCAATGAAATGGACTGACACAGCGGCTTCAACAGTGGGCTCAAGCATGGAACGACTGTGAGGATGGACCAGGGCTGGGCCGTTCAGTTGGACACGTAGCCACTATAAGTCAGAACCCACTTAACAGCACCTAACAACAACAACATATCCATTCAGGGGCCCTACTTGCACACCGGCCAAATGCTCAGCTGCTAACTCAAAGACTGGTGGTTCAAACCCAACAGCCACCCCAAGAGAGCCAAAGATACAGCAGTCTGTTTCTGTAAAAGCCCCGCACCTTGGAAACCCAATGAGACAGTCTTACTCTGTCCTCCAGGATCACTATTGATTTGTTGACTCAAAGGCAACAGGATGTGCTCATTAATGCACACACTTTATTATGATGATGATGATGACTGAATGAAAATGTACATTCCCATATAAACAGCATGCCCACCTATACACAGCTCCCATTGCTCTCCCTGTCCGGTGACAGCACACTCTTTCTCTCTGCTCCATACATGTCTTATCCCTCCCAACAACCTTCCATCTCCTCCTCTCCACCCACTCCCCTTCCTCCAGTAAGAGGTCAGCAGGATGACATCCTATAGATGCACAGAACCACAAAGTGTACACATGACATGGTCACTCTGTGTCACCAAGTCTAATTCACTCCTGTCCAAGAGTTGACCTCCAATGCACATACTTTTGCAACATAAAAGTGTAAACCAATTCCAAATGGGCCACGTTGGAATAAACTAATTCCCACCTCAGTCTCCTCACCTAACACTTAGACACTAGACTCATATTCTCATTTTTCTCCCAAAGGACGTATGAAGAGGAACTAAAGCAAAAAGGTCCAGACAGTTGAAAGAAAAGACCTGCTCAAGACATCCTGTCATATGTACCCATGTGGGGTCTCCAACAGCGTGGTTAGGATGTGTGAGCAAAGGGTAGATTCTGAGATGTAAAATCCTAGTTCTCTAGAGACATACTAATAGCAGGCGGCACAATGTTATTTACAAACACCAATTGAGATTTTTGATGATTCAGATAGAAAATAATAATCATTTTACACAGATAAATGCTGCGCCCACTCAGTAAAACACTCATAAATCAAATGAAAGGAAGACAGATCTGTCTTTAAACAACCCACAGCTCCGACTCTGAAAGAAAAATCTTTAGAAGATGCCATGACAACTACTGTCTTCGGTTCCGGAATGAGATGTTCTCTAAGAAGAAAGGCAGCTCTGGCTGTTTTTGAGGATCAAATAATTAACCTAGTTATGTATGAACTGAAAGCAGCACAAAGGATTAACAAAAATTGGCATTACTACACGTTTTCTAGGCAAAGCATAAAAAAAAAATCCCATCTCAGACCACAGTCTCTGGGACTGTATGAGTAACTAATAGCCTTTCCTTTGCTTCTAGGAATTAGCTCCATAATTTGAAATGAAGGGATTACAGCACTGAAGGATGGCTGAAGGGGAGAGGAGGTGGGAAAGCTGCCCGCACACTTGGAGGTCACTGAGTTTCTGCAGCCTAAGCTCGAGTCAACATTTGGTGAGGAAGAGCTATGGGCCTGGTAGAGGCCACAGCCAGGTGAAGGGCCTGGTCACAGAGAAAGCCCCTCCTTGTCACAGATACTAGAAAAAACAGCATCAAACCAACTGGCAAAGTTGGCAAGAGGGTGTTTCAGAACTATAGTAAACATGGTTGCGGTGGTCAACACACCCTTGGGTGACCCAATGATGCCTACCTCCTGCTGTTCGTACTCTCTTGCAAGACCACTCTTTGAGTGCAAAGGTCACCAGGGATTGCTTCTAACTCGTAGAATGTGTCAACAGTGATGGGACGTCACTCTCGTGATTACTCTATAACACTTTGTCTTAGCCAACTAGAGTCTGAAACACATCTTGCTGGCCTGAAGAAGTAAGCCACCGTGTTGGAAGGGCCCATTTTGTGACAAGGAACTGTGGGTAGCCCCTAGGAACAGAGAGCAGCCTCTGAGGGAAAGCCAGCAAGAGAAGACAACGTTGGTCCTACTGCTGCAAGGAGATGAATTCTGTCAACCATCTGAGGGGTTCTGAAAAGGATTTTTCTCTAGTCAAGTCTTTGATGAGACAGCAGCTAGGGCCAATAGCTATACTGCAGCCTGGTGAGACCCTGAAGCACAGACACCCACATAAGGTACATAAACTATGATATGATAAATATATGTTGTTTTAAGCAATTAAATTTGTGGTAATTTGTTACCTAGCAGAAAGTTAATATAATTACTGACAAGGAAAACATGGCAGCTTCCTCATCTGGACAAGCCTGTCGTGGGTGGCCAGGTTAAGGTCCAAGCCCAAGGATACAGTCAGCCACCTGCGATCAAGCCTCTGTGTCCCTAATGGCAGGGACCACTCTGGGAGACAGAAGGGGACATCCCCTAGAAGTGGCCTTCAGGAGCCATGACCTGGCCCTTTGAGGGATCACAGCACAAGGGAATGAGTATTCTGTAACCTATCTCTTTGCAGCCAATCACATTTCCGAGGAAGAAGCATTAAACAGGAACTCTTGACTGAGAAGGCACTTGAGACTCCTTCTGTGGCAGTGGGGAAATACCAGTTAGGTTTTCCAAAAGGTCATGTCCCATGTCATCCTCAAAAGGGCTTTGGGAAACTACCACAACTGCCCCTGGACTGTAGCCCAGATGGCTCCCACTCTTGGAAAGGACAGAGAGATTTATTTGGGTTGAAGCAATTAAAGCAGAAAGGGACCCACAACACATTTCTGGAGACGCAGGATTAACGACCAGCAGATGCGGCCCAGGGTACATTATGCGGAAATTAACACCAAAGACTCCAATGCAGTCAAGGCTCCCTGAGACCAGTACTGCTAAAAACGCAAGCTGTCCCTCCATCACCTTCTATCCTAACTCCATAAATGTTCCATATTTACCGGTGAAAGGCGACAGGTTCCAGTTAACTAGAGGCAGGTCACTTAGCAAGGCCTCTGCCTTTTGGCAATTCATTTATACTTTCCGTGCCTAGAGTTCTCTTACTGTTAAATGAGGATACTTCTAGTCACTCTCCTTTAGCATCACTGTAAGGATGAAATATGATAAAATGATGAAAAGCCCTTAGGACTGAGTCTGGCACAAAGTTCAAGTTCAGTACCCTAGGAACCTGGCACTGCTGTAACAGAAATACCCCATAGACACGACTCAGAGAAAGAGAAATTTATTTTCTCGTAGTTTAGAATGCTAGGAGTCTGAGATCAGGGCACCAGCTCCAGGGGAAGGTGCTCTCTGTCAGCTCCAGCAGAAGGTTCCTTCTTATCTCTTTTGAGTTTCTGCTCTTGGGTCATTGCCACAGGTCTTGGCATCTGTTTTCCATATCCGCACTTCTTGAATCCCCTTGTTTAATTTCTTTCATATCTCAAAAGAGACTGACTCAAAATATACCCTACACTAATCCTGTCTCATTAACAAAACACAGACAACTCACTCCCCAGTGGGATGATAACCACAGACATAAGGTTAGGATTTATAACACACATTCTGGGGGACACAGTTCCATCCCTAATGCTCACTAAATATTAGGTGCTACCGATCCATTAGCATCATCTGTGACTGCGTTCTTGACTTTTGCTGCCTGACACTTTCCACAGGCCATAGCTACTCACTCATTCAACAGACATTGACTGCATTACGACTCTGTCTCAGATCCTGTCCTTTAGCAAACGTCCACAGACAAACAACATACAATTTCTTTCCTTGCAGAACTTACAAGCTAGGGAAGGGAGAGAGGGTATCAACAACACAGGTATTAACCAAGCACATAACATAGTATGTTCATTAAATGGGAACCTAATTTGCTGTGTAAGCTTTCACTGAAAATACATTAAAGTATAGTAGTATAAAAGGTCCAACGTCAGTGCTACATACCCCATTGCTGAATGATACTACAGTCACTGATGAAGTACTCCCTTTGGGAAGCTACGCACTGACACCAGCACCTAGTCCCCCATTCAAAGCAATTTTGGAACTTTCGGAATGGCCACTGCACACAGTGGCGCTGTGGAAAGTTTGCAAACTTAACTGTATAGTTGTCTGTGAGGGAGTTTTTAGCCAGTAAACAAATAATTGTATTGGAACATCCACCCTACTCAGCTGATCTGGCCCCCGTACCCAAAGAGATAGAAAATATTGAAAGGAAGACGTTTGGATGGCATTCAGGACATCAAGAGTAATACAACAACAGCTCTGATAGCCATTCCAGAAAAAGAGTTCCAAAACTGCTTTGAAGGGTGGACTAGGTGCTGGTGTCGGTGCATAGCTTCCCACAGGTAGGACTTTGAAGGCAACTGCAGTGATATTCAGCAGTGACGTATGCAACACTTTTTCTAAGATGAGTTCATGAACTTAATTGGCAGTCCTCATACATTCATTAAATGGGAATCTAATTTACTGTGTAAACTTTCACTTAAACATATTAAAATATAACATATACACATACAAGCCCAGCCAAGCCCAGTGACATCGAGTCGATTTCAACTCATAGTGACCCCCCAGGACAGAGCAGAACTGCCCCATGGAATTTCCAAGCAGCTCTTGGTGGATCTGAACGGCTGACCTTCCAGTGAGCAGCTGTAGTGCTTAACCACTATGCCACCAGGGTTTCCTTGCACACACAGGAGGGATCAATCCCTGGAGAAGGACATTAAAAACCCCAAACCCATGGCCATCGAGTCGGGTCCGACTCATAGTAACCCTGTAGGGCAGAGCAGAACTGTCCCATAGAGTTTCCAAGGAGTGCCTGGCAGATTTGAACCACTGACTTTTTGGTGAGGAGATACAGCACTTAACCCACTATGTCACCAGTGTTTCTGGGGAAGGACATTATACTAGGTAGATGGTCAGCAAAGTAAAAGCAAGACTCTCAATAACATGGACTGACGCAGTAGCTGCAACAATAGGCTTCAGCATAAAAATGATTGTGGGCACAGCACAGGACCAGGCAGTGTTCTGTTCCGTTGTGCACAGGGCCACTATGAGTCACAACCAACTCAACAGCACCTAACAACAACAACACACACACATGCGCACGCACACACACACACAAACCATATTCAATGGTCTCAAGTGTTAAGGTGAAGGGTATCAGGAATGTGTGTTTGTGTGTGTGCATGTGTGTTTGAAGAGCAGGGGAACAGCTGCAGTTTTACCGAGGAAGTCAGGGAAGCCTCAAAGAGAAAGTAGCAGCATTTTTAATAAAAACCTGCAGGAGGTGTGGGATTTGACCATGCCGATATCCAGGACAAGATTATCCAGGACGAGATTTTCCAGGCAAAGACACAATCCAGGGAAAGGCCCTAAGGTGGGATCCCATGAAGGGTCCATGTGGCTGGAGCTCAGTCAACAAAAGGGAGACTGAGAGGAGAGTGGAGAGAGACCACAGGGACCTAGATGGCAGAGGTCTTTACAAGACATAGTGAAGACCAGAATGAGAGCAGATGCTTTGAAGGTGCTTGTGGAGAAGTGGTGTGATTTAACTGACTTTCAAAGGGATCGTCTGGTGGAAGGGGGCATCTAAGAGCTACCTCAGTGGTCCACATGAGAGGGGATGGGGATGCAGACTGGAGTGGGGAGAAGTGCTGGATTCTGCATATCTTCCCAAAAACAGAACTTTCAAACTTCTCTTACAGTTAGGACGGGAGGAGTTCTGCCCCAGTAATAAGGAATACCAGTAATGCAACAGTTAAGTGCTGGGTGATGGCTCAAGCCCACCCAGGGGCTCAGAAGATCTGTTCCCATAAACAGTAGCACCTAGTAAACCCTCTGGGGGCCATTCTGCTGTCACACAGGATCCCTGTGCGTCAGAATGGACTTGATGGCACACAAAAACTGCGAGGGGGGTGAAGTGACCACTCTTGAGTGGGGGATGTCGTGGGTTGAACGGATTTAGGAGAAGATCAATAATTCAGTTTTGGGTATGCTGAATTTGAAATATACAGCAGGTATCCGAGTAGAGATGTCACCTAGAGAGCTGAATATACATCCGGGTTTCAGACACGAGGAAAAGGGAATTGGGGAGCCACCAGGTTGCAGATAGTACTGAAAACTTTGGGTAAACAAACGGTTAAGCGTTTGACTATTAAGCAAAAGGCTGGTGGTTGAAACCCATGGAGTCGAGCCTTTGCAGAAAGGCCTGGCGATCTGTTTCCAGTATGTGGCAGCCACAGAAACCCTACACAGCAGTTGTACTCTGGCACACATGGTGTTGCCACGAGTCACACTCAGTTGGCAACTGGTTTGGTTTTTTGGTTACATAAAGCCTGAGACTTCAGGATTATATAGTGTCAGAAGAGTCAAGGATTGACCTCTGGGACCCTCGACCATGAAGAGTTAGGAAGAGAGGAGAAACCAGCAAGAAGACAAAAGAGACGCAGTCAGGGAGGAAGGAAGGAAAACAAGAGGATGGTGTCCTGAAAGCCAGATCAAGAAGCCTGACCAAGAAAGTGTTATCAAAGCCTTTCAGTTTCACCAGTGAGCAAATTTATGGTCTTCTCTTTAAGAGGGCTATCTTCTTGAAATTCCAAGAGGGAAACTGGGCTTCCTCCACCTCATGGAAAGAAGCACGAAATGATCTGTTTCTATTTAACATGCGATTAGCCCATTAAATGGGCAGGCTATGAAATGAACCTTTTGGTTTGGGTGCAGAAGAGCGTGGATCCTTAAGTAATCAACATTGTGGCACTGAGTCATTCTTCAGAAACAGCCAGGAGGACAATTAATTAAAAAGAACTCTGACTCAGCTCACATCTTAGGCTCCCACTTACACATGGCATTGCAGAGTTGAGGGGAAGGTCTGCTTTAGCCTTTCCAAAGGCATTTTCTGCAAGGAAGAGAGACAAAAGAATATTTCTGAGCAAAGGTACAATGCCCTGAAACCCAAGAATGAATGGGACAACAGAACTCAAAGTCTCCCCATGTGGCAACAGGGTACTAACAAGACAGAGAAGTGCTGTGACTCTAACTGCTACAAACAATGGAGAAGTACATAGTGAAGTCACCAAAGTCCAGTTTAGCTGTCACAGACATGGCAACCAAATGCAGTGTGGTATACAGGATCGGATCCTGGAGCTGAAAGAGGGCATCAATGGGAAAAGGGGTAAAATCCACATGAAGTTCTAAGTTCAGTTAACAGGACTGTAGCCATGTCAGTTTTTGAGTTTTGACAGCTGTAGCACGGCACTGTAACGTAGCAATAGTGGAGGAAGCTAGGTGAAGGGGATGTGGGAACTCTGCTGTTAATCTGATAGTCATCTTTGGATCCTGACAGCACTTGGCTAGCTTGGCTATGCTAAATCTGAAATTATTCCAAAATAATAATTGGGGAGGGGAAGGGTAGGGAGGGGGCAGATTTTGTTTGCTTCTTTGGTTCTATACCATTTATTCTCAGGTTTAACGTTTCTGGTCCTAACTTACATCTAAACCACTCCCCAACTCTACTCCCCACACAAGGGAAGCACAAATCGAATGAGGAGAATCACTGCAGTAACAGGGTTTGGGAGAGAAAATGATACTCTCCTTTGGTGTGTCCCAACTTGAGGCCCTGGAACAATCCAACTAGCAAACCCTGGGCTCTAGAAGTCAGGCAGAGTCCCATAGGGCAGGCACGCCCAGGTCCTGGCCAGACTCCAACTTCGGATCCCTGGAGAGCTCTGAAAAATTATTATGCATGAGTCCTGTCTTCACACATTTCCATTTCATTGGTATGAGCGTGTGCCCTGGGCAAAGGGACTCCTAAAAACTCACCAGTTGATTCTAAAGTGCCACAAGGTGGAAAAGCACTGCCTAGGCACGGCATATTGCATCTTCCCCTCTCCCTGCAGATTTTGCTGGGAGATAGCTGAGCAATTCCATGGAAAAAGGAAAACACAGAAAGAACGACCAGCCAAAACCAAAAACCAAACCCAGTGCCGCTGAGTCAATTCCGACTCACAGCGACCCTATAGGGCAGAGTAGAACAACCCCACAGAGTTTCCAAGAAGCACCTGGTGGATTCAAACTGCTGACCTTTTGGTTAGCAGCTGCAGCATTTACCCATAGCTAGCAGAGGCCACTAAGGGAGACTGCTATACCCTCGGAGAAACCATGGCAGCAGGGTTATACCCTCAGAAGGTGACTAATCCAAGAAAAAGGACCAGAGATAAAGGAAGTAGGAGGATGATACTCCTACTTCCCCCGAAAGTCCTAACCCAGGTACCTTGGATGTGACCCTGTTTGGAAATAAGATTTTTTGTTACGTTAATGAGGTCTTAATGGGTTACCCTGCATCCTAAACGGAATCCCTCCTGGGGGGCGGTTATAAAGAGAGAAAATAGTTCCAGAGAGACACAGGTGGAAGACACTCTGTAGGGATCTAGCTACTAAGCCAGGAAGGCCAGGAAACTACTAGATCTACAGAAACTGAGTGAGATGAGCAAGGAGTTTCTACTAGAGCTGGTACCAGGCAGCGTGGTCCTGCCAACAACCTGAACTCAGACTCCTAGCCTCCCATACTGAGACGGTCAATTCTATTCTTTAAGGCTACCCACTTGGGGTATTTCTGAGATGTTAGCATTAGGAAACACAGATAGGAACACTCCTCTGTGTTTATTTGGGGGTGGAAACCTCAGAAGTACTTCCAACTTTCTGTTTTTCTTCCTTCTTTGCCATCTTATAGCTGGGACCTGGGCCCAGACTGGATGTAAGCGAGTGAAAAAGGATTTCTAGAAACACTTGTCAAACAAACACATTAAAGCACATTTAGACACTCAGCATTTGTCCAAACCTTTCCTAACAGCAAAGACAGCAGAGTCCTCGTGCTAACAGACCTCACGTGGAGACACAACCGGCCACAGATGTCAGAGTCATGTAAGAACGGAACTGAAGACCACCTACTGGATTTGTGAGCAAATAACGTGCACTTTCCGTGTTGGTGTGCCCGCCACGCCCTCCCCCAGTGAGGCGTTTTCGTAAGCAACTTGACATCACAGCAACCTGTGAGAGCAAACTGATGTATCAGAGCTTACAAAAGCACCGTATGGGGATAGGCCTTGTTGGCAAATAAACACAGAGGGGATGCCTTATTTGTGTAAAATACAGTATTTTGTGCCATGTTGATCTCATAAATCATACCAAGATGTCAACTGTAGTAAACGTGGCGGCTGCTCACAGGGGGTGCCTGGAGACCCTCACTCACTCCACCACCGTCACATCTGCCAGGGGTTGCACTGTCACTGCCAGCCAGCAGGAAGGTCAGCTGGTCAAACCAGGGTTTGCAAGCTCAAAAGCCCGGAGTAAATGTGTTTAACAACTCACAGTGTATTGACCAAAATCTATAATCTAGATAAGTTTGTTTTCATATGAAAGACGTAGGACTGATCTTCATGTCCACCTTGAAACACAGGGTCCTATCACATGACCTTTCATGTTCCCACTTCTGAGAACCACGTGGCTACTGAGAAACTCATCTCTGCCACGAGAAAGACCACAATGCAGGAGTGACAAGAAATGCCAACGATAATGAAGCCACGTCACCTAACCATGACACCGGGGACACAAGAAACAGTGGTGAAAATGTGCTAGACTGCACCCCGCAGATCCCAGCCATTACTAGGCATTCTTGGCTACAGTTGCTACATCTTCTAATTGTTTTCTTTCAAGAAGCCATTAAATTGTATTTTTATGCAGGCCATAACTGGAATTTGGGCTCAAAACCAATGATTTTTAAATGTTAACATGAATCAGTGTTTTGGGGATTGCATATGACCTCAGAGAGACCAGTTTCTCGTCTCTGAGTCACAGACACCAAGCTCCGGTGTGAATCACAGAAGGCTGAATGCCAACAAACAGACAAACAGATGACCTAATTTCATCATAATCAAATAACCAGCCCATAAACCAACTTAGCTATTTCCTTCATTGTAAGGACTCAGCAGATTCTTCCCCTCCATTCTCCACCCTAACCATCCCAACAAAGGTCTGAAAGTTTACACAATCTATGCCTTTCATCTCACAGTACCCTCCAAAAAGCTAAACCTACTGTCACTGAGTCGATTCTGACACACAGAGACTCTACAGACAGAATACATTTGCCCCATAGAGTTTCTGAGGAGTGCCTGCTGGATTTGAACTGCTGATCTCCCGGTTAGCAACCGCAGCACTTTACCACTATGCCAGCAGGGTTTCTGGTAGCTGTGGACCCAACCCCTTTCTGAAAGTGGCCCACCGTTTCCATTACAGTTGATGTTGTGTGTAAGTAGGTCAATGTGCTTCCAAGCACAGACTGTAACATCCCTATTACAATTACAATCACTTTAAATATTCAAAACTATTCACAGGCAAAAGGGTTAATCCTTGAATTATTCTGGTGAACCACCAAGGAGTAAGAGGAATACCCATCTTGGTCTCTTGGGTAGATCTGAAACAAGGCTACTAAAAAACAAATGCCTGTCAGAAAAAATAGTATAAGCTATGCTTTTAAATAATAAACATGTAATAGATCTCATTTCAGCTCGTAAATCCTTTAAATAGCTTCAAAGACTATGAGTTTAAACAATGTCTTTTTTTCCCCAGGACTTGAGGCATATTTGAATATGAATTATGAGCAGAAAGAACAGGGTTATTTCTGCTTCATTTAGAAATAATCAAAGAAATGGTGGCAACACAAATTTAACTTACCAGGCACTTACCCAACTAGAAAAAAAGTTACTAAATGTCACTCTGCAGAAACCAATTCTCTATCACTGGAAAACAGGAAGGAATTTTAAGGTTGGTTTTTGTTTTTTCCACTAAAGCAATACTCATTTCAAGTAGAATGATCATTACTTTTTTTTTTTTTTTTTTAAGACATAATGGTATTCAGGAAGAAAATGTGCTACCCTCTGCCCTAGATTCGGGTCTGACTCATAGAGACCCCAGAGGTCAGAGTAGAACTGCCCCATAGAGTTTCCAAGGAGCACCTGGTAGATTTCAACTGCTGACCTTTTGTAGAGACATAGCACTTAACCCACTACAGACCTAAAAAAGATCTGTCAATGAAAGAAAAATAAAACTACTTCTACGTTTACCAGTTTATGCAAAACAAACACAATAAAAAAGTTACATTTATTCATTCATCCATTCATGATCTTCTTGGCCACCAAGCACACCTAAAGCATTGAGTTTAATCTGACCATGGAGAAATTTTGTTTCTTAGGGTAGGTACCCACATGTAAGCAAGAGTGTTATGAGAGCTTGTTACTTCCAGTGCAGGGACCAAGGAAAGTTTTAAAAAGCAAGAAGCAGCTGAATCTCTGAGTCTCTGAGTCTCTGAGACTGTGTGGAAATCAGTCTTACGACAATGGATAAAAAGGACATTCCAGGCTCTGAGAATAGAAATTATAAAAATAGATACACAAAAAATTGTGAACTGGCAAATGTTGTGTTATCTACATTTTTACCGTTAAAAAAATTTGGAGAGTAAAAAGCATGTGGCATATGACAAAAATAATCCATAGGTCAGTTTGGTAAAAGATGCATGGCGTAGGGATTGCTTGTAATCAGCTGGATCATCAAACATGCGGTAAGCAGTACATGAGTGAACTCATTGTTAGCATGACTGTATGGGTCAACTCACTGTTGGCATGAATCTGGGAGCAAGGGACCTGCAAAAGGACAGGGAATGAGGTCTGAAACCTGCCAGGATGGGACAGGACTCCACCCTGAGGTACAGAATGAGTCACCAATGGTCTTAGGCAAAAGAAGATGCTAAGACACACATCGAAGAAAAATGAAACACCATTAAGGCGAAAGATGAGGAAACTGAAGATTTTTGCCAACTTCTGCAGTCTGAAATTGATGAGGCATGCAATCAAGGTGGCTTAACAATTACTGGTGATTGGAATGGGAAACCTTGGAACCAAAGAAGGATCTGTAGTTGGAAAATATGGTCTTGGTGACAGAAATGCTGTTGGAAATGAGACGACAGACTTTTCCAAGACCAATGACTTTTTCATTGCAAATACCTTTTCTGAACAATATAAATGGTGACTATGTCCCTTTGAGGACTTTAAGGACTCAGGTGCCTCAGATCCAAGCCGTGGTATTTTCAATTACCTCATATGACTGTGAAAACTGGACAATGAATGCGGAAGAAGAACCGGCATCTTAGAATTATGATTTTGGCAAAGAATAGTAAATATAACATGAACTTTCAGAGGGGCAAACAAATCTGATTTGGAAGAATTACAACCAGAATGCACCTTGGAAGTAAGAATGGTGAGACTTCATCTCACACACTTTTGACATGTTATCAGGAGGGACCAGTCCCTGGAGGACATCATGCTTGGTAAAGCAGAGGGTCAGTGAAAAAGAGAAAGATGCTTGACCAGATGGACTGACACAGTGGCTGTAATAACAGGGTCAAGCCCAACAACGATTGTGAGGATGGCATGGGACCAGGCAGGGTTTCGTTCTGCTATATGTCCGTCTGTATGAGATGGAACCAACACAACCATACTAAACAGCGACAATGATATACCAGATGGAAAACACAGAAACTAAATCGACTACATCCATGGAGATGTTGGAAATGGGGATGATGGAAAGTTCAGTATCAGCATTAAGAACTAGGCAAGGGGCCAAATGTGGAACCAACCATAATTTGGTCATACGAAAGTTCAAACTGAAGCTGAAGAAAATTAAAAGAAGTTACGAGAAACCGAAACAAAAACACGATCTTAAATATATCCCACCTAACTTTGGAGACCAGCTCAAGAACAGACTTGATGTACCGAACACTAATTAACCAAAGATCAGATTAGTTGTGGAATGATATCAAGGGCATCACACATGAAGAAAGCAAGAGGTCATTAAAAAGACAGGGAAGAAAGAAAAGACCAAAATGGACATCAGAACACACTCTGAAACTTCCTCTCAAATATTGTGTAGCTAAAGCAAAAGGAAGAAATGATGTAGTAAAAGAAATGAACAGAAGATTTCAAAGGGCTGCTTGAGAAGACAAAGTATAGTGAAACGCTCAAAGACCTGAAGTCAGAAAACAAAATAGGGAAGTACAAACTCAGCATCTCTAAGTTGAAAGAGCTGTAGGAAAAATTCAAGCCTGAAGTTGCAACTTGCAAGGATTCTACAGGCAAAATATTGAACAAATCATCAACGAAGCATCAGAAAAAGAACTGGTCAACATTCAATCATTTCAGAAGGCAGCATCGTATCAAGAATGGATGGTATTAAAGGAAAAAGTCCAAGCTGCCCTGAAGGCACTGGTGAAAACCAGGCTCAAGAATTGATGGAATACCAACTGAGATACTTCCACCAACAGATGCAGCACTGGAGGTGCTTCCTTGTCTATGCCAAGAAATTTGGAAGGCAACATACTGGCCAACGTACTGGAAGAGAACCATACTTGTGCTCATTCCAAAGAAAGGTGACCCACCAGAATGCAGAAATGAGAAACTAATATCATAAATATCACACACAAGGAAACTGCTGCTGAAGATAATTCAAAAATGGTCACAGCAGTAAACCGAGTGGTAACTATCAGAAAGTCCAGCTTGATTCAGAAGAGGACACAGGAGAAAGTCTATCACTGCTGATGTCAGATGAATCTTAGCTGAAAGCAGAGTATCAGAAAGATGGTTTTCTAATTATTATCATAATTTTTTTCACTATGATTGAGTGAAAATGTAGAATCCTGTATAAATTTGCATGCCCATGTGCAGCTCCCCCTGCTCTCCCTGCCCGGTGACAGCACACTCTTCCTCTCTATTCTATCATCTCACATCCTCATAACAATCTCCTATCCCCTCCTCTCCACCCTCTCCCCTGCCTCCAGTAAGAGGTCAGCAGGATGACATCCTACAGATGCATAGAACCATAAAGTGCACACAGGGTATGGTCACTCTGTGTCATCAAGTCCAATCCATTCCTGTCTGAAGAGCTGACCTCCATTATGATTTATGTACACGGGCAGCATCAGGGCCAGCGGCCATGCTCCCAGGGGAACCCTGACCCCTGGACCATCAACTGTGGTCTTCTAGTGGAGATCTCAGGAGATTCTCATTGCCAGTAAGACTCAACTTTGTGAGCCCCATCACTGGGGGTGGCCGGGCATCATCCAGTTCTTCTGGTCACATGGCAATGTAGTCACCCACTCACGTGGGTCTCTCTGTCTTCTTAGAAAGATGTTTGTTTCTATTTTATTGACTATGTAAAAACATTTGATTGTGTGGATCCTAAAAAGGTATAGATAACACTGCAAAGACTGGAAATCCCAAAACACTTTATTATGCTCATACAGAATGATCAAGAGGCAGTTACTCAAACACAATAAGGGGATAGTGAGTGTTTTAAAATCAGGAAAGGTGTGCATAAGGGTTGTATCCTTCCATTATACATATTCAATCTGTATACCGAGCAAATAATCTTGGCATACCGAACAAATAATCTGAGAAGCGGAACTATATGAGGAAGAACAGGGCATCAGTATTGGAGGAAGACTCATTAACAAAAGTGACATGCAGATAACACAACATTCCTTGCTGGAAGTGAAGAGGACTTGAAGATCAAAGACTACAGTCTTCTATATGGATTATACCTCAACATCAAGAAAATAAAAATCTTCCCAACTGGACTAATAAAGCAGAATGACGGTAAACAGAGAAAAGATTTAAGCTGTCACGGATTTCATTTTACTTGGATCCATAATCAATGCACCTGAATACAGCACTGAAAAAAATCAAATCACATACTGTACTGGGTGACTCTGTTGCAAATGACCTGTTTAAAGTATTGAAAAGCAATGATGTCTCTCTGAGGACAAAGGTGTACCTGACCTGAGCCACGATGTTTTCAGTCATCTCACAGGCATGCAAAAGTTTGACCATGATTAAGGAAGACTGAAGAGCCTCTGAATTACAGTGTTGGCAAAGAATATGAAATATACCTCAGACTTCCAGAAGGACGAACAAGTCTGTCTTGGAAGAAGTACAGCCAGCGTACTCCTTGGAAGCAAGAACGGCAAGACTACATCTCATGCACTTTGGTCATGTTATCTCCGGAGTAGGACACCGTGCTTGGTAAGGTAAACCAAAACCCACTGCCATCAACTCAACTGCAACTCACAGTGACCTTAACAGACAGAGCAGAACCACCACATACAGTTTCCAAGGAGCACCTGGTAGATTTGAACTGCCAATCTTTGGTTTAGCAAAGGATCCAAGAGAAAGAAGACCCTCAATAAGATGAACAGACCCAGTGGCTGCCACAGTGAACTGAAACACAGCTAAGACCGAGAGGGTAGCACAAGATTAGGGAATGGTTCATTCTGTTGTGTGTAGGGTTGCTATGAATCGAAATCAACTCAAGGGTGCTATCTTAGTCATCTAGTGCTGCTGGAACAGAAACACCACAGGAAATAACTTTAAAAAGAGAATACCACAAGCTATAGCTTTAAAAAGAGAAATTTGTTTCTGTACAGTAAAGGAACTAAGAGTCCAAATTCAGGGTGTCAGCTCCAAAGGAAGGTTCTTGAGTAAAGTCCTTGTCGTCAATCTTCTCCTGGACTGTGACCTTCTGAGATACAGGGACCCGGGATCTTTTCCAAAGGACATACACTGCTTTGTAGTGACAGGAAGTCCCCAACTGTCTCTGCTGGCTTCTTTATTTTATAGCTCAAGACACTGCCTCAAGGCACAGTACCATCTTACACACTGAGTCCTGCCCCACCAATGCAAGCACTACCCATCTTCCCTCATTAACATCACACAGGCAGAATTTACAACCAGAGGAACACGACACAATACCAGGAATCACGGCCTAGCTACATATATTTTTGCGGGGGACACAATTCAATCCATGACAGGCAGCTGAAAACAACAGTTGGAGAAGGAGAATGAATTATTGCCTCCCAAAGATGTGCTCCGAACAACAGGGAAAAAGTCTCCCATAATGTTTGTGAACCCTGTACATTTCCTAGAAGAGTGAATCTGCAAAACACTGAAGCTGCTGGAGTTAAGGTTTCCCGTAACAATGAAGCATTAGGAAATGTTTAAAAAACAGAAAAGTCTAGTAAACAAATCTTAGCAAATCTTGAAACAAAGTACCCTACTACATAATCTATCAGAGAGGTCTGAAGTAGAAAGTAGAAAAAGGAAAAGAATTAATCTATAGGTGGATCAATGCCCTCTCTTCTGACTTTCCGTCTCTTGCCCATCAATATACGTCACCATCCCTGCCGATAACACATTGGTATCACTGGGAACATTTGGGAAATAATGATAGAGGAGATGTGCAAATGATGTCTTAACCATGAGCTTGACTTGAGGGCAGTGGAACGCCAAACGGGCACCTGGCCCCATGGGCATCTATCTATTTATTCTACAAAAATCTTGACACATCCTGCCCCTCAGTCTGAAACGAAGGACAGCTCCCTGGTAAACAAACTTTCTGCAGCTGGGCAGTACCAGAAGTTGACTGTTAGCTTTCAAAGGCTAAGAAGAAAATGACTGACTAACGTGACAATGACGTTGATTGCATAATGTCGCTTTCAGAGGAATTTCAATTGCTCCTAAGCTTTAGGGGCTAAAAAGAGAAAAACCACAGGGAATGGGATTTGGGACAGAGTCCTGTTTTCTCAGAATCCTGCAAGACACTTCATTTATTCTGATAGATGTGGGAACAACTAGTATTTGTAGTAACACATAATTACTGTTGTTAGGTGCTGCTGAGTCGATTCTGATTCATAAGCAACCCACAGCAGAACTGCCCAACAGGGTTTTCAAGGAGTATAGCTGGTAGATTCAAACCACTAACAATTTGTGTAGCAGCTGAGCTCTCCACCAGTATACTACCAGGGCTCCAATGCATAATTAGTGTTTTATAGCATTTTATAACAAAAATAATACTAAATAAAAATAGGTCTGCTTGACAATTACCAGTTATTATCCACAAACAAAAATAACAATAAGAGTCACACACGAAAACTCTTCATAAGACACTCTCAATGGCCATGACCAGCTGAATAACAGGCACTTTTCTAGATCTTCTAGCCAGACCCTTTAACTCAGCGCTGTCCCTTATAACTTTCTGTGATGATAGAAACGCTCATTTGTGCTGTCCAATACAGTAGCCACCAGCCTAAATGTTTTCTTTAATTAATTCGTATTAATTTAAATTTAATTAAATGGCTAGTGGCTATGTTATAGGACAACACAGTGTATGTAACTCTGCATTCTCAAACTTTGCGGTACAAACAGATCCTCCAGGAATCTTGTTAAAAAGCTGATTCTGGCTCAGCAGATCTGGGGCCTAGGGTATCTACATTAAAAAAAAAAAATCTTGATTAAGTGAAAGTTTACAGTTCAAGTCAATTTGCCGTATAAAACCCCAATCACCTGCCTCTCTGCAATTCTATTCAGCTCTCCTCACCCTGTGAGAGCACACTCTTCTTTTCCACTCTTCCAGTATCCACTCAACCAACACCTGTCCCCTCTCCCCTCTCCCCTCTAAAAAGAAACCAGTAGGACAGCCTCATACACACAATAAACCATATAGTATACACATCACCTGCATCACTCTGTGGTCCTAAGTCTAGTCCATTCTTTGAAGTGTTGGCTTCGCTACTGGGCATCTGCATTTTTAACGCACCCCCAGGTGATCCTGTTGCTACTGTTGGTCTGTAGACCACACTTACAGTAGCAAGACCCAAAATGCTTCAGGAACCAT
The DNA here is from genome assembly GCA_028571685.1 of Heterohyrax brucei. Classification (NCBI taxonomy): domain Eukaryota; kingdom Metazoa; phylum Chordata; class Mammalia; order Hyracoidea; family Procaviidae; genus Heterohyrax; species Heterohyrax brucei. Next base: position 23,578,987 of record CM053149.1, on the reverse strand, counting down.
CACTGAGATGCAGCAGCTACGTGGATCAGTGGTTCCAGATTTTTCTGATGACACATTCCATCAGCAAAACACAGTCACTCCTTGGTATGTGCACAGGATTACTCCAGGACATCCCTTGCAAAGATATCCAAATCTGAGGACACTCAAGTCCTTGGTATCAAATGGCACAATATTTACATATAACCTACACATACCCTCCCGTATTCTTTAAATCACCCCTAGATTACTTCTAAAACCTAATACAACATAAGTGCTATGTAAATAAGTGTCATGTTGTATTGTTTAGGGGAATATGACACGGTGAGTGATGGAAAATGCTTTAACAAGGAGAGCTAGAGAGAGATGGAGGGTCTGTGAAAAGGTAGAAGGCTACAGCAAGTGTCCCTGCCATATCACGTCATTCGTGTGGCTTCAGCCAAGTGCTCAGTGTACAGCAAGTCAAGTTCTGCTTTTTAGAACTTTTGTTTTGAATACTTTGACCCACGGTTGGTTGAATTAGCACACGGGGAACCCACGGATACAGAGGGTTGACTATGCTCCTGGGAACCACTGCATCAATACTTCACATTTGGAACAAAACACACACATAAAACAAATTTTAGAAAGATGAAAAAAAGCAGTATTTTCAAATAATAATCATAGTAAGTTCATATTAATAAAAGATAGCATTTCAAGGCATAATATACACTTGAAATGAGACTCACTGTTAACAGTAATGGCAAGAAGTCCACAATGGAAAAAGTCCAAGAAGTCCACAATGGAAAAAGTCCTTTTGGTGATTTCTGATTTCTTTGCCCATCTTCTGTCAGTTCTGAGAAGGCACACACTGACTTTTTATCTTTCGCTGTGGCTGACAAACCTCTTCTAAACAGGGAGAGAGGGGTCAGTGTGGCTAATTCTGTGTGTGTGCATGTGTGGGCACGCCCGTGTGCATGTCCATGTATGTGTGCACACACGTGTGAGACAGAGGAATTTTTTATTTATATCATGGGTTTTCTCAATCTGCAATCACTTGGTGACATTTTTACCCCACGTGTATCTTTCATGTAGCTGATGTCGTTAAAATTTGCATAACCCACAAATCCACCTAACTGGGTTTTCAAATCGGAGTGAGTCATAATACATTAAACAACTGAAGGTATTCCTCTCAACCCACCTGTCATAGACTGAATTGTGTCCCCCTAAAACATGTGTAGCAGTTTCGCTCTGTGGTTCCTGACATTGTGTGATGTTCCTACATGTCGTAATCCTGTATCTATGATGTTAATGAGGAAGGATGGGCGGCAGTCACGTTGGTGGGGCAGGAATCAGTGTGTAAGACTGTTCTGTGCCTTTGAGGCAGTTTCTTGAGAGAGAAAGGAAAGAAACTAGCAAAGAGAGTTGGGGACCTCATACCACTAAGAAGCAGTGCTGGGAGCTGAGCATGGCCTTTGGAAAGGATCAGGGTCCCTGTGCCTCAGAAGCTTTCAGTCCAGGGACAGACTGACAACAAAAACTGTGAGAAAATACAATTTCTCTTTGTTAAAGACAGAAACTTGTGGTATTTTTGTTACAGCAGCACTGGATGACTGCAACACCACTTCTCCCTCAGAATCCCGCCAGCCCTAGAGATGACAGGTGGCCACCGACTTATGCATGAAACTGGGGGCACCATCTTCAACACGAATGTTAAATATTAATAAAGTTTATTTTCTGTTCTATTTATTCAATAGACATAATCAGAAACAGAAACCTCAGATCTCTTTTAAGACTGGGTACATCTGCCCCACTTTAGGAACCACTGGTGTAGGCAATACACAGAATTGTCAGAATGGTTACAAAGCTTTAAAAATAAAAACTAATCTCTGAAAACAGCATTGAACTTTATGTTTTTAAAAACACACACTGGGGAAATTCTGTTCACACTCATATATATAGTAGATTTGAACTGGAAACCTTTTGCTCAGCAGCCTAGCTCTTAACGAGTGAGCTACTATACTAGGGATCTGGGTTGTGATGTAGGGGTCTGTGAGTGGGTTGTGATGTAGGGGTCTGTGAGTGGGTTGTGATGTAGGGGTCTGTGAGTGGGTTGAGATGCTGAGGTCTGTAAGTGGGTTGAACAGTGATTCCTAAAAAGATATGTCCTAATCCTAGCCCCCAGGACCTGTGAATATTACTTTATTAAAAAAATAAAAAATAAAAAAAAATCTTTGCAGATATAATTAAGGATCTTGAGATAGGATGTAGCTGTACTCTCCACAGCATTTTCCAGGAATCAGAGACAATTATTTGAGACTTTCTATGGAAAAATAAATGTGTAAAAGTTATGTTTAATATAACAAATGCTGTCAGCAAAGCTGGATATGTCAAAGACAGTCAAGTCAGACTGTATTAACCGTTTTCCAGGGTTGCCCCAAGACATCATCATGAAAGTGGTGGCTTAGAACAACACAAATTTACTCTTTCACAGTTCTGAAAGCCAGCAGCCGTAATCGAGGTCTCGGCAGGTCCACACTTCCCCTGAAGGCCGTAACAGAGAACTTGTCCTTGCCTCTGCCAGCATCTACGATTCCTGGAGCTCCCTGGCTGTGGCTGGGTGGCGCCAACCTCTGCCTCATCTTCACATGGCTGTCTTCGTTCTGTCTGTCTTCTCTGTCTCTTGAAGGGACTCCTCCTCTCAAGAGACTTAACTGTATCTGTAAACACCTTGTTTATTTTATTTTTCAAAACAAAGTGATCTTCAGAGCTCCTGGGGGGGGGGCGGATTGGGACGTTATCTTTCTGGGCATCACTATTCAACCCACTTACAGACCTCTACATCACAACCCTGAGCCCTGGCAGCAGAGCAGTTAGGAGCTAGACTGCTGACCCAAAGGTTGGCAGTTCAAATCCACCTTGGAAATCCTACGGGGAAGTTCAACCCTGTCCTATAGGGTCACTATGAGTCAAAACTGATGACAATGGATTTTTTGGTCTGCTTTGGTTTTTAACATCACAACATAACCTGTACCCAGTGGTTCTCACCTTGGTGTGACTGTGTCCTTCAGGGACAACTGACAATATCTGGAAATAGTTTTGGTTGTGACAAATGGGGACGTGCTTGTGGCATCTAGGGGGTAGAGGTCAGGGATGCTGCTGAATACCATACAATCACAAGAAAGTTGCCACAAAAAATGACCATCTGGCCCCAAATCTCAACTGTGTCAATGGAGAGCCCTGACCTAACTGTGACTCCCAGCCCAGCACATACAAAGTTAAAAAAGAGACACAGTGCTGGATACAGACAATCCCACACTCTTAGTTCCTCCACTTACCAACTGTGTGGCCCTGGGCAAGTCCTTGCTTTGATGGTTTACTTTCTTCATCTTTGCTTTTGGAAGTAAAGGTCAGGTATTTCATGGCACTAAGCAACAACTCTGGCTAGCCAATAAATACGTGCTAATTATTATAACTATCATCCTATATGTTCACCAACATTAAGGACATTCTGCAAACATATAAATGTTCTTCATAAGGAAAGTGGGCTTTTTGTTCCAAGGAGGATCCAAGTAATTTGGCAGAGTAATTTTGAGGTCATAGGCCACAGACAATTGAAGATAAAAATTCCAAGGGGATCATTAGGTATGTTATATATTCTCCTAAAGCACAGACTGTGCTCATTCCATTCTTCCTCAGAGCACACAACAGAAACCTAGTAATTGCATCTTAATTTTATTTTCAGGAAGCCGAGGGAAAGCAACGCACTAATGGCCCCAGGACCATCATTTGCATAGACCTGTTTAGTGCAGAAACCAGGCAGATCCTGCCAGCCTGCTGCATGAAGCCATCGTGGGAGCTCCAAATAATTTTTCATGACAGCTCAAGTTCTCAAGTTTGGGGATCAGGCAGGCCACTGACCCCACAGCCTAGCCACTGGGTCTGGGGATGGTGCATAGCCTAGAGGGTTCTGGGAATTCTTTAGTCCTTCCACGAGCTCCAGGGCCTGGGAACTGAGAGACAGTGTATTTCTGAGCCATGAATTTCCAGATGGAATGGAAGTTCTATACTCATTAAACTCTCTCACTCACCCACTCTGTATTTCAGTACTAAGCAGTTATTAACAACTTTCAGCCTCCTTTTCCTGGGATTGGAAGGTGGGGGATAAATGAAGATAATGGTATCTTTCAGCTACAAAACTGTGTGACTCTAAAAGCTTCACTGACACATATTTTTGATAAATATTAACAACAACCATCGTGAGGACATAGCAAGAATTAATTACAGTACCACGTACAGAAGTGAAGAAAACCCCTCTCACACCCTCAGAAACAGGTGTTACATGAATACAAGTCACTAATTTGGTTTTGAAGTCTTTGTAACCAGTTTAAGTTTCAACTTGTGGTCGATGAATAGGACGCAGATGAAATGACGTACTTCACCAAATCATGTTTACAGCATTTATCACTTTGCAAAATGGTTCTATCTTTTAACCACTTAAAAGTTATAGAAAAGAGCCACAGAAATCACACGGATAATCATTATATCAAAATCTCAGGCACATTTATGTCACTAATAATGTCCTTATACGGACCTGAGAGTTATATCTCACGTGCTTTCATATTCACAGGTAAAAATATAAAATTCAATTAGAACTAGTCCTTTCCAGAATTCATCAAAGGTAGTGCCTGTTACATTTAGCATTAAAAAAAAAAATCTCCCCAATCTTCATTTATTTATTTTATTGGAAACAAATACATACATTTCAGGGGACTGTATATGCAAAACTTTTAAGATCACAGGAAATTTCAAAGAGATTCAGTGTTTGTGATTCTGTGTTTTGGGTACCTACTTGCTGTTCTCTGCAGTTTGCAAGACACTTTCAGGGTAAGAGTGGAAAACAGTAGTATGCTAATTCTTTCTCAGAGGAAACCAAAAAATAAAATACGGAGAAAGACCCAATCAAGGACAGCTATAAAAACAGGAAAAAAAAAGTGCTCGCATGCAAACTATGCACGTCTCTCTTGTTCTTCCACCACGATGAAGAGTAACCAGGCAAGCCATTTAGGTGTGTGGACTGGAAAAACCAATTCTCTTTCCCCGAGGAATGTGGCTTTGCACTGGCACATTAAATTGGAAAGTGCAAACACAATAATTAACAGTGAATCTTGAAACTTCAACACAGCAGGCAGGGGTGTCACTCCAGAATGAGATGGGAAAATAGGAGGAATAAATTAAGAGGGCCTCTGGTGATGCTGGACAGCTCCAGCGGGGGTCTGGTGGCAGGGCTGAGACCTAATCAAGTTCTCCGAACATCTCAGGAAAGCTTGAGAAACAAATGAAGGGATGATACCATGCCTGAAACAAGGCACAGCTGTGAGCCAAGAGAGGGGGTTATCTGAATCTGAATTTGGGCTATCTGAATCTGAAATAATCACCTCCACGTTAGACAGGCACCTCCTTCCTCCTCTCTCTGGTTTAAGGAAAAAGAGCTTTGAATCCATCTTCCTCGATTTCTGCTCTCTGGGAGTAAACTGGCTGCTGGGTTTCTCAATCACACTAACAAGTGTCAATCACAGCTAAGCCCGGCGTTACTTTTCTTCCCCACGTGTGACTGAAACAATCAGCACACTCCAGGGCTAAGTCCCAGCCTCAGTGTGAGCAATTTCCAGGGCACACACCACTCAGGTGCTACCATCCCTGACATATGTCGTTTAATGTTAAAACCTCTTTCTACAAGCCCTATAATTCTCCCAAGAGCCGAAGTAATTGGTAAAAATTAAACACAAAGAGACACAAGGCTACTTAAAGAGGACATTTTTGACTATAATTCTGAGAATTTTCTTTTTCATTCCAATATAATTTTGCACTTTCCTGATTTTGCCCTTTTCAAATGTCAAAGAAAAACGTTCCCGTTATCTTGCATGCTGTAATAGCGGGCGACGTAAGGCATTTGTACACCACGAAGATTTCAGTTGCTTTGAAGGCCATCTTTCAGATTTTTTGTTTTTTAAAAAAAGAAGTGTGAAAAACAGATATATGCTTGCAGTTAATCACTATCATTTTGGCAAAGAAAAAGTCTTCTGAGCATTTCTGAATGAGTCCACGCAATTACTGGTGGTCCGCGCTGTAAGGCTGCATTACATGGATACACTTCTGGTTCTGATCAATACACAACACAAAGACAATCCACCTCCTAATAAACACCGTGAAAGATCATAGCTGGATTCCTGGACATGGCTTTATTCCATTCAATTCAGGAATGTTCTATTGCACAACACCTACTCAGGACCTGGGACGAAATGAGGTTTAGCCAGGGTCAGACAGTGAAATAGTGGTCTGTGAAGTCAATGACCGCTGAGCGCAAGAGGCAGACCAGGCAACTTGGAGGTCCATGACTAGCTCCTCTAAAGTACGCATCCTACAGAAACGTTGTAAGAGACAAAACAGTGAGGTACGTTAGGACCACCTGGCGATTTCAATTATTTCAGAAGACTGAGTTAACATTGAAAAAGGGAGAAATTCTCAAACAGAGTTCAGATCTCTGGCTTCTCTTGAAAAAACGACCACATCTGGTGACACCTGGCAACAAGGGTGCACAGCTGAGACACTGGCTCCCCAGTTCCCCAGTCTGGCCCCCCAACCCTTTGAGTCTGCATGCCCTGTCTTAGCACAAAGGGAGAATTCTTCAGAAGTTCACACTTTAGGCTCCCCAAAAAGAGAAGTAACGGGCAACAGCTGAGCACTCACTAAGGTATACTTGCCTGGAAATATGAGGACTGCCAACTAAGTTTGTAAACTCATCCTAGAAAAAGTGCTACATACCCCATTGCTGAATATCACTATGGTCACCTTCGAAGTACTCCTGTTGAAAAGCTATGCACTGATGCCAGTGTCTAGTCCGCCCTTCAAAGCAATTTTGGAACTCTTTCTGGAATGGCCATCAGAGCTGTCATCAGATTACCCTTGATGTCCTGAATGTCATCAAAATGTCTTCCTTTTAATAGTTCCTTTATCCTTGGGTAAAGAAAATCTCACTGGGGGCTGGATCACGTGAGTAGGGAGGATGTTCCACACAATTATTTGTTCACTGGCTAAGAACTCTCTCACAAGCAACTATGCAATTAAGTTTGTGAATGTGCCACTGTGTCACCATGCACAATGATTATTACAGCGAAAGAGTTCCAAAATTGCTTTGAAGGGTGGACCAGGCGCTGGCATTGGTGGATATCTTCCCACGGGGAGTACTTCAAAGGTGACCGTAGTGACATTCGGCAATGAAGCACGTAGCACTAAGAACAATTAAGTTCAGAGACTCAACTGTCGGACCTCAAAAACAACAAAAAGGCAAAACAGAATCGTCTATCTCTACATCACTGGATACAGGCTGCCAGACGGGGGTCCATCAATGGAAAATAGAGCCTGTGGTAGTTAGCAGTAAATTCCTAAATGATCTCTCACAGCCGGTGATGGAAACTGCCATCGACAATAGAAAGTGTTCCTCAGTGCACCTTCTCAAGTGGGGTCCGGGGCATAGACCCTGCCTGCCCTACCTTAGTTCCGCCTCTGCCACCAGAGCTGACTCACTCAGCAGGACCGCTGGCTGATACAGTCTGGGAGGACAACATTCTCAGATTCCAAGCATATGGTCAATTTGGAAAGAAGCTCCCTTTGCAGAGCTCTCAGGAACTCACTACATCTCTTCTAAGACTCACTAGAGGGAACTGGTATAGCCAACACTCTCGGCAGCCTAGCCAATGAAGCAGACAGAGAACTGGGCACTGTCCCCACGGGCTCCCGGGCTTCCTCCACACGCAGCCTCCAGAACCTCACCTCCAGCTCTGCCTGTTCTCTCTAGCTCCTGCCTGCCTGATGGACACCTCCTAAAGGACGCTTCCTGATGGATGTCCAGCCAACAAACACCTCTGACACCGTGCGGCCCAGCTGTTCCTGTTGAGGTTCCCCCTCCCTGTAGTGGATGCTGCTGGAACTCCACCCAGGTGGACCTCCGCCCCTGGGTCACTTCTGTGGGTCTAGCCCCAGCTCCTACATGCTACCCTCACGGCTGGCACCTGCATCTTCCTGGGGTACTGAAGCTGTAGCGCCAAGACATGCCCTTGAACGGGGCAGGGAATGGCAACTGACTCAAGGTGAAGGAGTCTGAAAGCCAGTTCACCACCATCAAGGGCACCAAACTCCTGGGTACAACTGATGCTCTACGGCTCCCTGGAGGATCAGGCTGAGGCTGAGACAGGCCCTTTGCTTCTCTTCCCCCCCTTCCCTGCCCCTCTTCCCTCCCCCTTACTGACTGCTCCCGGAAGCACTGCCTCAGCAGCACTGTAAACCCTGCTCTCAGGGTTGCTTACAGCAGAGCCCAAGACATGTTCACTTGCTGAATCTCACCCCCTCTTATCCTCAGTCTCCTAGCTGTCTTGTCAGCCACTTAAGATAAACAGGTTACTCATACTTTTTTTTATTTGAATTGTACTTCAGATGAAGGTTTACAGAACAACTCAGTTTCTCATTAACAAAGTAGTACACACATTGTTTTATAACACTGGTTAACAACTGCACAATATGTCTATACTCTCCTTTCTCAACTTTGGGTTCCCAATTACTGGCTTTCCTTCCCCTCCTGCCTTCTAGTCCTTGCCCCTGGGCTGGTGTGCCCCTTTAGTCTGGTTTTGTTTTATGGGTTGGTCTCAACTTTGGCTGAGGGTGAACCTCCAAGGTGGCTTCATTCTGAAAGGGTGTCCGGAGGCCAGACTCGCAAGTTTTCTCCGGTCTCTGTCAGACCAGCAAGTCTGGTCTTTCTTTTTGAGTTAGAATTTTGTTTTACACTTTTCTCCAATTCTGTCTCGGACCTTCCCTGTCTGAGCAGTCACTGGTGGTAGCTGGGCACCATCAAGCTGTACTGAAGTCAGTCAGATGGAGGCCATGGGAGATGTGGTATGTTTGTCCTCTGGACTAGTCTTTCCCTTATTTCTTGAGTTTCTTCCTTGTTTCTGAAGGGCTAATACCAGTGGAGTACCCTAGATGGCTGCTCATAGGCTTTTAAAACCCCACATGCTACTCATCAAAGTAGAACGTAGAACATTTTCTTTATAAAATGTATAATGCCAACGAGCTGGATGTTCCCTAAGGCCGTGGTCCCCACAGCCCTCAGCCCAGCAATTTGGTCCCTCAGGGAGCTGGGATGCACCTATGGAATTTCCATGAACTTGCCTTCTACAAGTTGTGCGGGCTTCCCCAGTAGCATGTACTGTCTTTAACCTTCCCCAAACTTACTAATTACCTATTATTAACTTAGTGTTCTTCCACCCCACTTCTCACCCTCCCTCATAACCATCAAAGATTGTTTCTTTTTGTAGGTGTACTTTTTCATGAGTTTTTACAGTAGTGGTCTGACACAGTATTTGTCCTTCTGTGACTGACTTATCTGTCCCCCCTAAGTCAGTATAACACCCTCCAGTGTCCTTCCTGTCAAAAGATGCTTCACAGATTCACCTCTGTTCCACACTGTTACATAATACTCCCTTGTGCGTCCTTACCCCAGTTTTGTTGATTCATTCACCTGTGGATGGCATCTAGGTTGTCACCCTCTTTTCTGCTACTGTGAACAGCACTGCAGGGAACATAACTGTGCATATGTCTATTCCTGTGATGACTCTTACTTCTATAGGATATACTCCTAGGAGTGAGACTGCTGGGTCATATGGTGTTTCTCACTTTCTAAGGCAGGGCCATATTGTTTTCCAGAACGGCTGCATCACTTTGCATTCCCACCAGCAGCGCGTGAGAGTTCTCACCTTCCCACAACCTCTCCAACATTTGTTATTTCCTATTTTTGTGAATCATGCCAATAACAGTGGGGTGAGATGCCATCTCATTCGTTCTGATTTGCATTTCTCTAATGGCTAGTGGTCTCAAGCATCTGTTGTATCTGCTGGCCACGTGAATGTCTTCTTTGATGAAGTGTCTGTTACTCTCTTTGCCCTTTTTCAAGTGGATTATTTGTCTTTCTGTTGCAGAGGTGTTGGACTGTCACATGGATTTTGGAGATTAGAACTTTTTCCGGTCTGTAATAGCCAATTTTTCCCTCCATTCTGTAGGTTCTCGTTTTACTGTTTTGGTGATATTTTTTGATGAGCATGTTTGAGTTTTAGAAAATTCCAGTTACCTAGCTTATCTTCTGGTGTTTGTGTGTTGTTGGGTTACGGTTTATGTCTGGTTAATGCCATGTATTAGAGCCTCTAATGTTGATCCTATTTTTCTTCTATGAACTTTACAGTTTGAGGCTTTATATTTACACCTATTCACTCATATTTTGATTCTTCCTCTCCTTTTTGCTTTTCATTTCCAGTTACACATTCAATCCAATATTTCTCCCTATCCAACACATCTCAGTCTATCCTTTCCTCACTGTCACTGACTGTCATCCACACCATAACTAATGCCACATTTGCTCAGCTTTCCCTTTCTTCCCCTCTTAATGATAGGCTAAGCTTGGAAAGACTCAGCACTCCCATTGGTTGCTGCTTTAGTTTAAAACAAAACGAAACAATGGCAATAGTTCCCCACTGACTTCAGGATGAAGGACATACCTCTTGGCCAGACCGCCACAGCTTGTGGTAAAGCACACACACTTGTCCTGCCTTTTCTCCCTGTCTGCCTAGGACCATGACTTCCATCCTTCGGCATCTGGGCCAGGTCTGCTTTTCCAGGCTCCAGGCTCTTCCAATACAGTCTTCCCATCGCTTTTCCCTCATTCATAGCTACTCATCATTCTAGACCCAGAGCAAGTGAGAGCCATGAAGCTCTCTTTTCTAAAGCACTCGTCTATAGAATTCCAGGTGAGAGGTGCATTAACATAATCTGCACATTTATTTTATACCCTCTTACTCTTAGGAACTGAACAAAAGGTTAGCCGTTCAAGTTCACTCAGCAGCACTGGGGAAGCAAGACCTGGCGATCTACTTCCATAAAGATTACAGCCAAGAAAACCCTATTGAGAAGTTCTACTCTGTTACATGGGGATGCCATTGGTCTAAATTGAGTCAACAGTCACAGGTTGGGTTTGGGGTTTAGGAGAGAAGCTTCTTGAGATGTGAAATCTCCTCTAAAGTCTTTTGAGCAGAGCGAAGTTACATCACATATGTACATCTTAGAAAGATCCAAGTAAAAGGAAAGCATACTTACTGCTTACAATGGTACCAGTCACTCTGTACAACAGGCAGATGTGACCCAGAATAGACGTGAGAAAAGAAAAGCGAATTTCCTGCTTCTTCACCCTGTTCACACAAATGCCTCTCCAAGCATCACACATAAGGTGTGATTCAAATGAGCATGGGTTATAAATCCACACTGACTGACTTCCTCATGGTGTTTACTGCTGGAAACAGCCAGCAGATCCAGTTTTAGATTTCATGAGGCATCACAGTGAAACCTGTGACAGCCGGAATTCAACGGAACTGCCTGGTTTTGTTGGGTCTCAAAAGATTTCCTCCTTTGACAGGGTGCAACCTTATCCATCATTTTTCTTATGTTCATTTAAGTAAAAAATAGTTGCATTTTCCTTTTCTGAAAGGTTTCTACTTTACACAGGTTGCAGCTTTGGCAGGCTTTACTGTATTGCATCTTCCACCTCCCACAAGGGTGTTAGAATTCACTCCCTCCATGAGCTCCTGTGTGCCACACTCCCTGCCCCAGGCCTAACGAGACCTTGCAGAGTGACCAAAAGGCACAAACATGATCGATATTTGCAGAGTTCAGCCATGTCCCGATCCCTTAAATCATGAAAGGTGTTACCCTAGGGGACCAGGAACAAATGGCTTCAACCTCTTAGTGATGAAAAACACATCAACGACACCCTGGACTGGCTTTATGTATGAATGACACCAATTCAACAGCTGCAAAATGGAACAGGACAATGAATTTATGTACTTACAACTACAAAATGACCTAGAATTAAACCCATACTCATGAAACATCAGAACTGACATTTTAATAAGTGACTTCTCTTAAGCCATCAAGGTTTGAGATTTTTGGCAACTTGTTCTAAGAATAACTGCCTGGAAGTCAAAAAAAAAAAAAAAAAAAAGACAACATAACTATGCTTAGAATTTAAAGCAAATACAACTGTATTGTCTGCTAAAAATCATTAAGTGTTCCAAAGAGCTGAGCTGAGAGATAGAAATACAAACTTGCCTTCTGCTTGGTGTTTCATACTCAGCTATTCATTCGTGGTGAGTTTTCAAAGTAACTGGCTTCGACTAAATTCAATACATTCAGAATCAAGAACAATTTTAAGTCAGATGTCTGGTCCAGCCTGATGCCTTCAAATGAAATAGCAGCTATTAGAATTTTCAAAAGAAAGGATCAGCAATTTTTGAGACTTAAGGGAAATTTGTCAAAATGGTAGAATGTTTCTGCACTGAGCTTTTGGAATGACTCCTTTATAAATAATTCAGTTAGACCGTCAAAGAGGCTCACAGTTAACCAAATCGCACTAGAAAACACTTCATAATAAGACTTAAACTCTTGCTTCCTCATGGGTATTGCTCACATGTTTACCCAAAAGAAATCACGTCTAAATTAAAAGTTAAAGAAATCCAAATCAAAACTACAATGAGATACCATCTCACCCCAACAAGGTTAGCCATGATCCAAAAGACACAAAACAACAAATGCTGGAGAGGCTGTGGAGAAATTGGAACTCTCCTACACTGTTGGTGGGGTTGCAAAATGGCACAATGTCTTTGGAAAACAATCTGCCACTTCCTTAAAAAGCTGGAGATAGGTACACCATTTGATCCTATAATTCCAGTGCTCGGAATTTATCCTTCAGAAACAAAGGTTGTCACACGAACAGACACATGTACACAAATGTTTGTTGCAGCACGGTCCAGCAAAAAGCTGGAATCAATCCCAATGCCCACTAACGGATGAATGGATAAGCAGACTATAGTATATACACTCAATGGAACACTATGCTATGATAAAAAACAATGACAATTTTAGAAAACATTTCATAACATGATCTCATCTGGAAGAGATCATGCTGAGTGAAATCAATCAGTGTCAAAAGGACAAATTTTGTGTGAGACCCCTGTTATAAGGACTTAACAAGAGAATCATCCACAGAAGAAAATGACTGTGTTGGCTACATGGGTGGATGGGGGGCTGAGGGTTTGTCATAATGAGATAACTGATGTTAGAAATTTTATTCTTTTACTGTAATTAATAAAAAAGTTGAAAACAAACAAAAAATTCCTTCCACTCAAGAAACATCTCCTTGGCCTTCTTTCCGGCAGGACGGGACTTTTCTTCTTTCTACACTCCTTTGGCCTCATTTTCAAAATTGTTGTTCATGCTGTCAAGTTGGTTTCAATTTATAGTGACATAATTTACACACAAGAGAACCCCTGCCCAGTCCTGAGGCATCCTCACCATGGTTGCAATGTTTGAGGACATCATTGCAGCCACTTGTGTCAATCTACCTCGTTGAGGGTCTTCCTCTTTCCTGCTGACCCTCTACTTTACCAAGCATGATGTCCTTCTCCAGGAACTGATCCCTCCTGACCACATGTCCAAAGGACATGAGACGAAATCTCACCATTCTCCCTTCTAAGGGAACATTCTGGTTACACTTCCAGGGAAGATTTGTTTGTTCTTCTAGCAGTCCATGGCATATTCAATATTCTTTGCCAAAACCATAATTCAAAAACATCAATTCTTCTTTGTTCTTTTTAATTCACTGTCCAGTTTCACACGCATATGAGGCAAATGAAAACAGCATGGCTTGAGTCCGATACAGCTTCGTCTTCCAAGTGACATCTTGGCTTTTTAACATCTTAAAGAGATCTTTTGGAGAAGATTTGCCAAATACAATCTCAGACTGCAGGCAGTGGAGATGAGGGCCCCAGGTTCAATGAAGCCTCATACCTCCTCCCTCTAGCCCCATCAAGCAGAGCTCCTGGCGCAACACCTTACATACTGTACAACTCAACAAGTGTCTGTAGATGAATGAACACATGAATTAGAGAATGACTGGCTGTAGGCTTGTATGGCTCTTTTATTAATTTTTTCCTGGTCATGCCACAGATCCTGGAGGCCAGACAGCTGCAAAAACAGCTTCACATTTACCTTTCAAGTATACTAAGGTTGACACCCAATTTTAAGTAGTCATTCCATGGTGACTCTTGGCTGGTGAACTTGCTTTGGACTGAGAGTAATCTAGAAAGTTTATCTAGCCTACATCTCTGTCCACCACTCCTCTGTCAGTATGTCACACTGTGGTGGTCTGCCTGTTGCTGTGATGCTGGAAGCGGTGCCTCTGGTATTCCAAACGTCAGCAGGGTCCCTCATGGTGGACAGGTCTCAGCAGACCTTTCAGGCTAAGGTGGACAAGGAAGAAGGATGCAACAGTCTACTTCCGAAAACACTGGTCAAGGACAGCCTTACAAACAGCAGAACAGTGTCTGCTAGAAGGCCAAATGAGGAGCTCCTCAGGTCAGAAGGTATTCAAAACACAAGTAGGGAAGAGTTGCCTCCTCCAAGTAGAGTTGACCTAAATGACAGGGATGGAGTAAAGCTTTCAAGACCTTCATTTGCTGATGGGGCCCAACTCAAAATGACAAGAAGCAGCAGAAGCTCAGTGGAGTGGAGGGTCTGTGAAAGAGTAGACGACCCTCAATGAGATGGAACGAGAGAGTGGCTGCAGCAAAGGACTCAAACACAGCAGTGACCGTGAGGATGACAGAGGACCGAGCAGCGTTTCTATCATACACCGGGTCATCATGAGTTGTAGACAGTTCACTAGCACCTAGCAACTGCAACAGCATCTCTGTCACTCTGGTCTCCTTGGAAAAGATGAACTAGGCATGTACTTCCTTTTTTGAGAGCTGAATCATTTCAAGTTACTGCATCTACTGCTGTCAGAAGGAAACCCTGGTGGTGTAGTGGTTAACTGCTACATCTGCTAACCTAAAGGTTGGCCATTCAAATCCACCAGGCGCTCCTTGGAAACTTGATGGGGCAGCTCTACTTGGACCTCTAGGGTTGCTATGAGTCAAACCCAAGTTGACGGCAGTGGGTTTGGTTTTTGGTACTGCCGTCAGAAAACTGGCAAGCTTTGTGAAAAAAATAATCTAACTGTCCTTATTAAAAATGAATTATATAAGGTTTCCTTTGTTTTTGGTACCCAAATTCCCTACTGATAAAGAAAATGTTCTGCAGTGCTCTTTATTGTTTCCTTTTAATGGTGTGAGGTCTTTTCTTCACGACAGAAAGACATGGCAAAGGCATTTGCAAGGAGGTAACAGACTTGGTACTTAAAGTCATATTTCATAATAACTTTGTTTCCTACACTGCCTTTACCACTCCTCCCACCCCAAAACTATTGGGAGGAAAATGAGGAAAATTCTCTGAGTCATTAATGTTTTATTCCCCATGGTAAATTCCCAAGCATTGGCTGCTTTCTTAAAAACAACAACAAAAAAGACATTCTCAATGACCGAGCTCAAAAGCTATCAAAAAAATTTCCTTTTCTTTGTTTTGGAATTTTTTTACTCTGTGTCTGCTTATCAAAGAGAAGGAATATTCCTCAGAGTCATCCAAACGACTGCTCAACTCTGGACTACGCTGAAGTCAAACCCAGGGAGACTGACATCTTCCTTTTCTTGCAAACCTTCCAAGGCAATGGTGCATAACCTTACACCATTTTCCTCTTCCAGAAAGTAAGTTATTATGTGCACTCTCTGACCTCAGTGGATGCAGATAACCCCATTTAGCACCCCAACTCCATCCTTGGCATGTAACGAACTATTTCCAGAAGAGAAAGTTCCTGTCTCTCAAGAGAGACTTCCTCGCCCACATCATGCACCAGGTACTTGCAGAGCTGACACACGCCTTGGAGATGATTTCATCCCAGTCCTTCTGTGCATCCATGAGAAAACAAAGACCCAGAAAACCCACTGGTATAGAACCCGACATGACAGTGCCTACTAGAAACTGAGTGCAGCCCAGAATGTGGCCCCCAGCGAGGAACTCTACTTCCTTCCCGTATTACACTGTCTCTCCTTCCCTGGTCTCCAAACTCTCCCTGGAAATCAAAGAGCAATTCCCAATAATGCTGGGGAGATCAGGTACGGAGGCACATAAGGGCGGTCAGGTCCTCTACACTCTTGTTACTCAAAGTGTGGGCCAACTCAAAGCAGTGTCAACATTGCCTGGGAACTGTTAGGAATGGAGAGTCTCAGCCTCTCGCCAGAGTACCCGGTAAGACTCGGCACTACAGTAACACTCCCGGGATACTCACGGCCACATTCCAGTTTGAGAAGTACAGTTCCATGGTGAGCGGCAGGGCTATGGCTTCCCATTTAGAGTTAAGCTCATTTATAATGCAGTGACTTCATGCCAAATCTGGTGCCAGCATCATCTTCTTAGAGGGGATTCACACTGCAGGGCATGCATGTGACCTGACCAAAGCCAACCGGTCACCTCTGAACACCAAGGCCAACAGAAGAATCCAAGAACTAGAAACCATGGCACCTCTGAATTCTTTCTGCAACCCTGTAAGTACTTGGTAAGTCAGTTTTATGTTTCCTTTCTGAAAGTTTGATTTATTTGAAGACTACTGGGGTATAAAAGGGGAGCTGGGTGGAGTGCCGTCTCATCGGAGACCAAAGGCGACCACTCCCCCTTTTCTTCACAAAGGACAGAATCGCAGGAGCAAGAAGGTAACAGTTGCTTCACATCAGGGTTCAGAAGGCAGGCTAGGGGTTAGCCTGCTTAGGAGCGACCCAGGGCTCTGCTGCTGTGCAACCTTGACAAACAACCGTGTCTCAGTTTTCTTACTTTTAAAAGGGGAATAGCAATAGCAGCTATTTCATGGGCCCATTAAAGGATAAAATGATTATGTATGGAGTCTGGCACACAGTAAGTACTCAACAAATGTGACTTATAGTCAGCATGTGTCCTACTTGTCAGAGTAACTTAGGACCACCATCGCCCCCCCAGAACAATTCCCTCTGACGAATGACCCGGACAGTGATCCACAGCAAACAACATAAAGAAAGCAGCATACATCAAAGGCAGACATTCAGCAAAGTGTCACTCTACAAGAAACACGGTAATCCTGGACTAGGAACCGCAGAAATGTCCACCACACTTCACTTCCAATCCTAATGCATGCTGATGTAGCCTAAGAGCCCAGAGCTTGGTCAGCCAGGAAGAAATAAAGAACTCTGCCTGCCAGAAAGAGATGCCTCTCAGTCACGCAACCTCCCATCTCACAGCACAAGCCTCACGCGATGCCCACCCCAAAGCAAGGTGGCAAAGGACAAGAGGAGGATCAGCTGCTCTGAACCGCTCACCTGCTCTCTTTATCAAACACGGCACATGTTGTCATGCCTTCCATGACAGCTGACCAAAGGACGCAGCTGATTTCCTTTCCCAAGCTTCATTTCCATTTTTAGTTTTATGAAAGCAGAAAAAACATACTGTGCTTTCCATTCCCCTCTCGTGTGTTTAAATCATTTGAAATCAGTATCAGTCCTTTAGAGAGACAGACCTTCACCTCTGTTGTCACCCCCTTTTCTCCCCCAGTTGCTGCCAAGTCCCTTCTAACTTATGGCAAACCCATGAGTGTCAGAGTAGAACTGCTCTCCACTGGGTTTTCAGTGGCTGGTTTCTTGGAAGTTGACTGCCAGGGCTTTCTTCTGAGGCACCCCTGGGTGAACCCACTGTGGCAGAGTAAGCGTTCAATATATCCTTCAATAACAATAGTGTTCAATAAACATAACAGGAAGCATTCAAATGGGGCAAGTCAAAGTAAAAACACACCAGAAGCCTTGAAAATCAAAATCAAGACCTAATCAATCACAACACTGGATTCAGTTTTTTTTCTTTCTTGTAAGTGACTGGTAGGCTTATGTTGAGTTCAAACTTTTTAAGTATTCCTAGAGTTTGGGAGAAGACATTACGTTTGTACATAAAAACAAAAAACTCAAACCCATTGCCGTCGAGTTGATCTTGACTCATAGTGGCGCATGGCTGCCACACAGGGTTCCCAAGGCCATAATCTTTACAGAAACTGATGGCCACATCTTTCTCGGAGCAGCTGGTAGGTCTGAGCTGTCCACCATCTGGTTAGCAGTCACAGCGCTTAACCACTGCACCACCGGGGTTTCCCAGCTTGCAATACAGCTTTTAGAAAGATTAATGTGCTTTCCAGCCAGGCTGTTCAGATTAATAGCATCATACTTTTTACTAGCTGCATCATTCTGAGAGTACAACTCTCCAGAAGAGACATCCTTCCAGCTGAGTTTAATTCCATAAATTAAAGGAGAGAAGGTTTGTAAAACAGGACTCGCAACTTAGGCAATCAGGCTTGGCATTTGGTTTTCTTTTTGGGACACTCGGAACTTCCTCTCTGGTTGGTCAGCTTTTTTCCTCACCTGTCCGAGGGCAGATAGCCTAGGAACAGACTGCAGTTTCAATGGGCTCCTGTTTAACACTCACCAGCCACAGCACGACACCAGTCATCCGCTGTACAGATGTCTTACCTTTCGGTCTTCTTGACCAAGATGGCCCTGAAGATGTGCTCGAGGGGCGTCTTCTCCCACTCGTGGGTGGGCTGCACAAATGGGTGCAGGGCAGCCAGCGAGAAGCCTTGTTGGTACAGCTCCAGCAGCTGGGTGGGCAGGTCCCGCAGGGAAGCCAGCCTCACCGCCGAGGATCTTGGGAGCTCCGCTGCCAGGGGAGAAAGCAGAGGCTCAGCAGAGTCCCACGAGAGCCACCACTACCCACCATGTACCTCTTCTCTCCATGCCCAAAGGGGGGATCCTCTAGCTCACCCCCTGCTAAAAACTGAGTCTGTTCCCCTTCTACCTAGTGTCTTCAATTTATAAGTAGGCTGGTCATTCTCCCACACATCCATTTATCACTGGGGTCTTAAATCTCAGAGACCATAAAGGGAGGGCGGTGGGAGGGAGGGATGGAGAGACAGAGGGACAGAGGGATGGACAGATGGCGAGACAGAGGGAGGGCAACAGTAAGCAAAGGAGGAAGGAAAAAAAGATTACACACACATATAAAGTTAAAGGTGGCAAAAAAACAGGACAAAGACAAAAGACAACCTAGAACAAAATTTCTGTGACATTAAATAAACAGATAATTTCCTTAATTTGCAAAAGAAACCATTCAAAAACAGCAAAAGGAGCTAAGTATATTAACTGTCAATTGCCTAAAAAACATAAGATTAATCAATATTTGAAAACACACTCAAATTAACATCAGATATATACACATCAGAACTATACATATCATGTACTGAAGTATTTTAAAACTTGAATCTTAAATTTACTTTTTTTTTTTAGAAAAATAGGGTTCAAAAATGAAACAGCACAAAAGTAGATGCAGTGAGGTCTCCACCCTAGCCCTGTCCCCTGCCTCCAGATTATGCCCATAGAGGTAATTAACAGTACTCAGGTTTTATATGCACAGTAAAATCAAACCCACTGCTGCTGAATCAATTCCGACTCATGGTGACCCTGCAGGACACAGCAGGACTGTCCCACAGGGTTTCCACGGCTGTGACCTTTACTGAAGCCGACAGTCACGTATTTGTCTGACTGAGTGCCTTGGTGGGCTTATACCACCAAGCTATGACAGAAAACACGACACACCTCTCTTTTTATCACGTCACAGTATACTTCTCTTAGTGACCGTTCTATGTAAGGACACAGATCACAGCCAACTCAGTCTTTTTTTCTTTTACACAGATGCACAGTACTCTCCTGCATGACATGTCATGTATTATACCAACTTTTGCTCTTATGAGTAATACTGCAAGGAACAATATAGCTCCTACACAATTCCACAGGTGTGCACATGCAGTCCATGTAAAAAAAAATAAATTTCTAGGTGTGGGGTTGCTGGGTTAAAGATACATGGTTTTGTAATCTTTCCAGGAATTACCAGATTTTCTTCATAGCAGTAGAACACACTGGCCTCTTGACTGGTCACTTACAAGAGTGTTGCTTTTCCTCAGCCCTAGCAAAAAAGTATACTACTGAAGTTCCTGCTCTTGGCTCATCTCATAGGTGAAAAATATTATCTCTGTGAGGCTGTCATATATGTTTCTCTTATTACACAATTTATGTTTTCTCTTTTTGAACAGTTCAAGTTTAAGTGCATTCTGCACGTCCTTTTCCGTGAACTGTTTAAGCTTTTGGCTACTTTTCTCCTGGGTCACTGACCCTTTTTCTTTTCCATCTTAGGAAATTTAGCTCCTGTTTGTGATACCAGTTGCCAATATCTTTCCCCAGTTTGTTGTTTCTTTCTGACTGTGGATAAGGTGACTTTTGTAACGTGGTGTTTTTTTATGAAGTTGAATTTATCAATCTTCTGTAGCTTTTGGGTCTGATGTCATAGTAGAAAGACTTGAGATGATAAAACCATTCTGTTATTTCTTGTAATATGTATTCACTTTTTGCACAAAAACCCTTAATCCATTTGGAATTTATCTAGTATAAAGTATACAATATGAATTCAACATACTCTCTCAGATTTATCCATTTTTCATTGATTTGAGATGCTACCTTTATCATATCCTCTATTCCTGAATATATTTAAATTCAACACTGTGATCCATTAATCTATCTATTCATGTATTACTATAACACTATTTTACTTTCATATTACATTTTAATATCCAACGAGGCTATTTCCTGCATCTTTCTAACTCCCTGTTTATTTTCTGAATCTTCCTATATATTCGTTTGTCTGTCTTTCCAAATGGTTTTTAAAATCAGCTTGTCGAGTCTCTCTCTCTCCTCAAAAATCATGTTGATATTTTTGTTGGATCATGTCCAAGTCAAAGCTTGACTGAGGGAACGAAGGCAGTCAAGATGTTGCAAGTTCCTTGCCAAGAGCATGGTGTGACTTTATTTATTTAAGTCTTCTTTTGAGTCCCTCAGGAGACTTTGAAAGTTTTATCAGGATTATTCCAAGTTATTTTATATTTTTACTGTTATTAAAATAATAGTTCTTCCCCCCCCCCCCACTTTTATGGTATCCACTGTGGGCAAGGATGCTGGGGAAAGAGGCATGGCCCTCACAGTCGGCGGCAGGGCTATTTCTTGAGAGCAAGGTGGTGCTTGCCTTCAAACCTAAAATGTCCAGTCGCCTTTGTCCAGCAGCCTCAGTGCTGGCTGTTCATCTTCTGTCTGGACTCACAAATGCTCAAGATATCTGGACAAAGACATCCACTAAAGAGTTGTCTGCAAGATCAAAAACCTTAAACCAAAGAATTCTTCACTGGAAGACTACTTAACACTGGGTACCCTGAGAATAAAAGTCTATGAACTATTAAGAAAGTTAAGTAAATCTGTCATGTTGCTGATACAGAAACGTATCTAAGATACGTTAATCACTGTCACTGAATCAACTGCATTTCAGAGCGACTCCATAGGATCGAGCAGAACTGCCCCCATGCAGGTTCCCACCGTGCCACCAGGATTCCTTCAAGATACATTAAACAAACAAACTAACAAACAAAACCAGCTGCTGTCAAGTTGATTCTGACTCACACAGTGCCCTGCAGGACAGGAGAACTGCCCCACATGGTTTCCAAGGAGCAGCTGGTAGATTTGAACTGCCAGCCTCATGGTTAGCAGCTGTAGCTCTTAACCACCTACACTACCAGGGTTTCCTTAAGATACATCACTAATAAAACTCCTGGTACCTAGCAGTATTTATTGTATAATCACTCTTGTATAAAAAGGAAAAGAAAAAAAAACTGGAAGAATGGAAGGTATGAGTAAAAATTTTTTTTTTCTGGAAAAAAATCACAAGACTGACAAAATCTAAGACAGGAAATAGACGAGAGGGTCGAAAGACAGCTTTCACTCTATTTTGTGCTTTCAGTACTGTTATTACCAATAGGGCCATCTGAGTGGTGGATTTATGGGAAATCTTCATTTTATTCTTTATATGCAAAAACAACACGGTGTTATGTAAAATTTTAATGTATTTTTAAAACGATGTATTATTTAAAAGACATTTAAAAATAAACTCTAGGGGCACTTCAGACTTCTCATGCAACATCAGTTACTACAGTTCTCATTTCTACTCATCACGCAAGAATTCACAGGAAAAAAAAATCACCTATGGGGACGATTTACTCTAAAGCAAGTGTCCAGCATTGTGGAGAAAACCTCCATTAGTAACAGTGACGAACACAGGAGGGAGCAGGAAAGTACGACGACTTTCCCTTGAAGGCTGCGTCCTGGACACGTGGCTGGATGAAATTCCAAAGGCGAGACTGGGGAATAACAAGGATCCTTCTGCACGCTTTATGCTGGAAACTGCAGAAGTGTCTCAGCACCAGAGACTGAGACTCAGGGACCTGGGACCCTGTGCTGGACCCCATACTTTACAGCAGGGGTCCTGAGAGTGTGGTATCTGCTCCAGAGGCAGCAGCGTCACTCAGGATCTTGTCAGGAATGCAATATCTCTGCCCCATCCCTGACCCGCTGCATCAGAATCTGGGGCAAGGCCCGGAGATGCACACTTTCACAGCCCCCAGGTGGTGCTGATGCTCAGAATCACCCCTTGGCCTCTGCCCAGCCACTCTCCCCTCCACCTGTCTGGAAACTGTAGACGTCACAGTGGGTGGCCACCTGTGACCTGAGCCCACACAGCCAAAAGTCCCTGCTCCATGGGCCCACCTTGGGGGTCTTTCCAGGCTTCCCCTCAGCCTGTATTAAAGGTGGGTGGTGCCACCTGTGAGCGTACACCCAAGCCCCAAGCAGTGCTGAAATGAGGGTGAGGGGACTGTCTCATTTACCTTCCCTGCAAAATTTAAGGGGACACCAAAAACTGAGTAACCAAGATAAATAACACCAACCCACCCACTGCTGTCAAGTCAACTTTGGCTCACTGTGACTCTAGAGGTCAGAGTAAAACTGTCCATAGAGTTTCCAAGGAGAACCCGGCACATCTGAACTGCTGGCCTTTTGGTTAGCAGCTGTAGCACTTAACTACCACACCACCAGGGTTTCCAAGACAAATAATATTTAAAATTCTTATACTAGCTTCATCATGGATTTGTTTGCATTAATTTTTGTATTTAACATATTGCACCACAGTATTATTTATCTTAATATTGTAATTATCTTAATTTTGTGGTGCAATATGTTAAAATATAAAAATTAATGCAAACAAATTCATCATGAACCCAACATCAAAATTTTAAATGCAGGCAGAACCAGTATTACGTTTTTTTCCTTTCGCCTCCAGCGCCAACATGGCTCATCCATGAACTGTTACTGAACCCGTCTTTATTCCAGATGCTGCCTTGCCTGCTTCACCCCATTCCTGGCCCAGGCATAAGACTTCCATCTGTACTCCCCTCCCAGCCCCTGCACATATTAGGAGTGGGCATTTGTGTAGGTTGTGCAAGGGAACTTGGCGAGTCTCTGCCGTCAAGAGATTTTTGGGTTTTTGGTTTTTTACACAGAATAGACTTTTGAAGGGAGTGTGAACCTCTCTGAAGGGCAATTTTAACATATAGATCAAATCTAAAAGTGTTATATGGCACTAAAATGCCCCTTCTTAATGTACATCTTCACTTAGGTCATGTTAAATAAATAAATAAATAAAATGCCCCCTTCTTTACTAAAACTGTATGTCTGTGGAAACCAGGGTAGCAAAACGGTTAGCAGCTACTTCTGCCAACCAGTAGGTCGACAAGTTCAAATTCATTAGGTGCTCCTTGGAAACTCTATGAAGTAGTTCTACTCTGATTTACAGGGTCGCTATGAGTTGGAATGAGCGTGATAGCAGGGGGCTGGTTTGGGTTTATACGTGTATGTGTATGCACATGGAAACCATGGCGGCATACTGGTTAAGAGCTACTGCTGCTCACCAATAGGTGGGCAGTTCAAATCCATCAGGCCCTCCTTGGAAACTCTATGGGGGAGTTCTATTTTCTCCTATAGGTTCTCTATGACTCACAGCTGACTTGACAGTAACTTGTTTCAGTACACACACTCACACACACACATACATATACGCACACATATGTGCATCCTTACACACATATGCACATAAATATAGACATACCCATACACACATGCACACACACATATATAAAGAACATCTGGGAGTCATCAAGTATCAGCTCTCAAACTCAGCCAGTCTTTGCAGCTGGCTACAGAGACTTTGAACTTTTCTTCTTTGAACTTTTCATGGGTTTCAAACTCATATTGCTTTAATAACATAAACCTTTACTAAGATTTTGATAATTTCTATAAATGTAAGATACTAGTTTCATACTTAACGACATAATGAGAAACAAAAACAGTCAAATGTTTGGAACACCCGAGATTGTAATATTAGCTAAGCTCTTCACTAGCTATAAAGTCAAGACATGTAAACACTCAGAAATGCAGAAAAGAACACCGGTCTGGCCAACACTGCAGAGCGGTCATCAGGATAAAAGGAGTGCTGGTGGCACAGTGGTTTAAATGCTCAGCTGATGATCAAAAGGCTGGCCATTCAAAACCACCAGCAGCTCTGGGGAAGAAAGACCTCACCACCTTCTTCAGTCAAGATTACATCAACAAAACCCAATGAAGCAGTTCGACTTTGTCACATTGGGTCACCACAAGCTGGAATCAATGCAACAGCAATGTGGTTATAAATGATACAGGCAAGCACGTTCACCCAGCAGCAGTGGCAGTGACAAGCGGTGGGTACAGAGCTAGGTCAAGGGGACCAGTCAACTGTGGAGGTGCAGACTTTATGGTGCTAGGGATCAGCAAATCAATCCTTATCCCAGTCCACATCCCTGAACTTCCAAGCATAAAACATAGATCCCTGATCAGTGCACTAAAAATAGCTGTCAATCCACCACTTTATAGTTAAATGCTTCCTAAATAAAAAATAATATCTTTAAAATTTTAATCTTAAAATGTAAAGATGTCAGAACTCAGCAACTTTATGGTTTTAATTTTTGGTATGCACGCTGTAGAAGTCAGTTTAGCTTTGCGGTTAAAAAAACGAATCTCAACAGTCTTACTGCAATAATAATAATAATAAAGGTTCCTATTGCAAACATGATTCAAGGCCTTAATTTGATGTTTCTGTTTGAAACTTAACCTTTAAAAACAAACAAAATAAAAACAAAACAGTTCTTGGAAAATCACCAATACTCCAATGTTACTGCTAGGAAACTAATCAAAAGAGTGATTTATCTGTTTGGCTGGACACACCGACTGTCGTCTCTCAGTCTGCTTCTCACCCCACCCATAGGAGTAATTGCTCTGCTATTTTTGTGTTATAATATTTGTCTGATTATGTTTATAAATACACAATGCTGAGACCCATCTCTTGGGTCCCTCATTTATAAAATAAAGACCCTGGATTGCTAAACTCTGAAAAGACTCTCCAGTTTAAAATGCCGTTATTTTATTATTTCAGTCTGGAGATTAAGGCACCAGCTTCTCAGTAAACATATGATGCTGTCCTGTCCATGAATGTTTTTCATGTGAATTGAGAGTTCCCTCAAACCAGAGATGAAGGAGAAATAAGGCAAGCAAGCCCTTGCAGGTAGGCAGGGAGACACACAGATGGGAAGAGAAGGGAACCAAAAATCAAAACCAAATCCACCGCCGTCAATTCAGTTCCAGGTCACGGCGACCTTACAGGAAAGATGGAACACACAGGAAAATAATCCACTGCCAGTATGGCAGGTGCCAACTCTTTGCTGTCTGAGGATCCCAGCTTTCCACCTGCCTGAGCACTGGTGGGGACCGTGAGCATCTCCAGGGACCAAGTGGGCTTTCCAGGGGAGCTCTGGGGAAGAGATGCTGGTACGGTGACGAGACAGAAAATGGGAGTGTGTTAAGAATTCCTGCTAGGCCTGACAGGGATCACATCGTGGAGTCCCTGATATAGCATGAGGGAAAGGCTTGTGCCAATCTACAACTCTGTTAAAAGACCAGAGGTGATGGTCCATTAACCTTGAGGGTCCCCTGGGAACATGGCCCCTAGACTTGCTGCTAGCCCAGAGCTGAAACCAGTGCTGAAGTCAACACTTCAAACAAAGACTGGACTTGGGGACACAGAGTGATGCAGGTGGTGCGTGTACTTTACGATCTTATATATGAGGTTGTCCTACCGGTTTCTTTTAGAGGGGAGAAGAGGCGGTAGAGAGGAGGGGACAAGTATTGGTTGACTGGATACTGGGAGTAAAGAGTGGAAAGAAGAATGTGCTGTCAGAGTGAGGAGAGCAGATGGAGTTGCAGAGAGATGGGTACTCGGGGTTTTACATGGTATATTGACTTGGATTGTAAATTTTCACTTAATCACAATCAAAAAAATAAAAAAAAAAGAAATAAATAGTACTAGGGATGATGAATCCCCGTCATCCTAGAGAACAGTGACAAAGAAAATGACTCAAGTTACTGTGAAATTACTTTGGCTTCATGGAATTTTACTCGGACCCCACTTCATGACCAATCCATGTAAACCACATCATTGTACATTAAAATTCCTAATTGTAACTCTTCATATTCTGTCATGGGGGGTGCTGATGAGGTGTGCTGGCCTCTAAGACTCTCCAGTGTGAGAGAATGACAGCCTGCATAGTCTCACCTCTCTCTGAAGATCACACTTGTCTCTGCTTTCTAATCTGTCATTGTCCATGGTTTTTAATCTACACTTAGGAGGCTGCAAGCTCTGTCCAGGCCAGAAGTCCCTTGTGTACCCATACCGCCGTTGTCTTCACTGTACATGGGGACTTGGAGTCCCTCTGGAAGGCACAGGCCAGCTCTCTGGGTGGTTTCCCAGACCTTTTGGGGGCTAGGCAGATAAATAACAAGATACACAGGACGCGTGAAAACAGTGACCACTGAGGCCCTGTCTACTCAAGGGAGCATTCTATCCCCTGACCAGATATCACAGGCAGGCGACACGGGCTCCATGTTGTCTGAACTTTTAATTCCTACTTTCAAGAAGTCTTGATCCTCATAGGAAATCTCATCTTTAACTCCGGCAAGTAATTGCAATTTTATTTTCACTACCATGTGGCCTAACAGCAAGACCTGGCAGGGTGCCATGTCTGAATATGGCACTCAGTGACCACGGGGTTGTGGGGAAGGATGCTGTCTATTCCTTCCTATCCTTTATCCTTACTTAACACCTCTGAGGGGCTGTGTAGGCATCAACAACTATGCACTGAAGGGTCAGTGATTTTGTTCATCTCTACATCATCGCAGTTCATAGCAAAGTCTTCAAGGACACATCTGCACGTATTTGACACTGGCCTCTTTCCAAAGTCTACACTGGTGTAAAGATGAACAAAGAGTTTAGGACCACACGGACATAATTCGGTTCTGAATCTCTTGGATAGCTTATTTTTTTCCCCCTGACTCAATTACCAATAGCTGACTTTTCAAAAACAAAAATATAAATACTAATGCTGAACAGGTATTTTGGGTGGCTTGAAAGACCAAAGTTCTTTTGAAATAACTTTTATTTTTCTTTTAGAAAATAACCCTGTATAAACAAATAAACCACTATTCCAAGAGCCAGAAAATAAGAAGAAGGAAAAGAAAGAAAGAAATGAAAACAGAGGGGGAAAAACATAATCCACAAAACCACACATTTCTTAATGCTCTTGGGACAAAGGCGATTTTGCTTTTGCTATGACTATGTTTTGTTTAGTAAAAACAATCACAGCCCTATTCATTCCCTAGAAATGAAGCCCTTCAGACATCTGCAGAAGAGCCAAAGCTATGTCTTTGCTGTTTCCAACTTTATTATTGAGAATGTACCAGCTCCCAACACAAGAAACAAACTCTGCGTACCATGACCACTCATTTCACTTAACTCACAAAGCAAGCAACCGCAGGCTGAATTGCAACAGCTACTATCATTTTGCCCCGTAATCATTTGTGACTTTAACCTAATTATTCAAAGTCCAACTTTGCTTTTCTAATTACACTCGCTAATGGATCTGTCAATACCAGGGAGCTCAACAGAGAGAGAGAGACACCATCAAGCTGGGCAATTTCCTCCCAGGTGAAACTGGTAATGACACTGTTCAACCAAATCTTTTTTTTTTTTTTAAGTATCCTTCAAGGCCACTGTTTCTACATTAATCCATTGCCTTGGCTGTGTAAAGGATTTAATTTGTCAAACCACTAAAAATCAATTAGTCTTCAGTGTGTGTGTGTGTGTGTGTGTGTGTGTGTTTTCCATCGTACAGGTAATGAGCAGAAATTCAATTTTAAAAATAATGTTTGCAGGTCTTGTATTTCGTATATGCCATTTCTACATATGGGGAAACAAGGAAAAGTCTTTCATGTGAAGGCTTTTTAAAGTAAAATTTTGGTCATCTTTTTATCAAATCAATGTACCTTTTTGAAACTTAGAAAATGGAAAACACACCTCCAGGCTCAGGAGACCACACTATTAAAACACTCTTCTTAATACCTGAGCTAAATCATGGATAAGCATATGCAGAAAATCTCAGTAAGACTAAAAGCAGGAATGCCTCCTTTGTCATTAGACCAGAAATGGATGGGGCTCGGCTACCATTACTGAACATCATTATCAAAGATTTTACAGAAGAATCTTGATCAAAAGGGGGGAATAGGATGCAGAACAGAATTCCTAAATCTTATTGAATCCAGACTTTCTGGAGACACTCAAGCTGGATGAACCCTCAAAACTGTTGTGCTGAGATCATCTTTAAACTTTAACCCAAAAGTTTCCCCTGAAGTTTTTCCTTGAACCAAACAGCAAGTTAGCTTATTTAGTAAAGAATGTTTGCCTTGAACTTTGTGCTCTTTTGATGAACTATCTATATGGGATCAAACTGACAACAGTAACTTGAAAGGGTAGATAAGAAATGAGTTTATGTTAACGGGGGAAGAACAATTTAGAAAAGGAAAGTGAGAATGGTTGTGCACCCAGACTATAACCAATGCCAACAAATTGTACATGTAGAAATTGTTGATGTATGTTTTGATGTATGTGCTTTGAACAACAACAATAAAGAGGACTAAAATAACTTACTTAAATGTATATAAACCAGAATTCAGCAGGTAATTCAGGGAATAAGTGGCAAAGCAAAAGAAGCCTCAGCAAATGAATTCTTAAGATGCAGACCTTAACATGCAGACCACAGTGATGTCTAAGCATCTAATGGTCCTGATGACTGGAGGGGAAGTTTACTTGTCATTTCGAAGTGTCACACAATGTCACTGTATTATGCACCTGTGTACTCTCTCACACACACACCACACTGTTACAGGTACAGCGTCAGAGCTTTTGAAAGGAGAATGCCTGTATTATTCCCATTCACTATGCCCCCGATGACACCGAAATAAAGGCACTGTTGCTCAGCTTGCCAGTCCATCTGGTCAGAGAAGACACAGGCTAAGAGTCATCCAGAGGGCTCCTCAGGAAACATCAGGCCCCATACTGCTTAGATTTCCCAGTGGGGTACTCAAATATTAAAAGCATCCAGCTAGAAGCAGAACTCTGGAGTATTAGTAAAATATTTCATACACCTAAAAGTACCGCTTAGAGAGAAGGGAAGATGCAAGAACTCAGAATTTCTAACCAAACTCTTTCACATCAAATCTAAGAAGAGCTTACTTAGCAGGAGTCAGAATGGAAGCTAATTCTCAATATTTTATACCATTTCTCTAATTCAGTATCACAGATGACATTCTCAGTAGTCTGCTTCAGATTTGGAGAGCACAGTAAACTGTTCCAAAGACAAGTTCCTATCGAATATGTACAAATCATATCAAAATTAAACGATTTAGAATGGAAATGGAAATCTATATGGATTTTTATGATAAAGTCTCAAGACTTCTTATTAAATAAAAAGGTAATCACTTAGCCATTGTGGCCAAGTTCTTAGAGACTGCATCTCAGAAAAATAATGCATTTTTCAACAATGGAGAATCCTATACCTATTTTCAGCTACCCACCATCTGAAAAAAACCTCATATGAAGCCAAGAAGGTGACCAGATCTTTCATGTTTCAGAAGCAACAAGGTACATTTTTCAATTTTAAAACAGTCATATGCCACTTTAATTTACCACTTCCTTGCAATAAAAGCCATTAACAGCTCAGCAGTTGAATAACCTATGGCTCATCTATGTTACAGAATATCTATGTGTTGTAAATCCCACTCTCTATACCTTGGCGGTACAGTGGTTAAGTGCTACATCTGCTAAATAGAAGGTTGGCATTCGAATCTGCTAGGTGCTCCTAGGAAACTCTATGGGGCAGTTCTACTCTGACCTATACTGTCATTATGAGACGGAATTAATTCACTGGCAGTGGGTTTGTCTTTTTGGGTTTATGCCTGTGGTTACAATCCCATTGGAAATTGGTTGTCACTTTTGTGTCAATGACAGATGATGGCTGTAGGATGTGTCTTGAGTCAATCTCTTATAAAACAAATTTATAAAACATGCAGATTATGCAAACAGTGCTAGAGGCAAACAGATGCTTAGCCACACAGAGATCTTCAAGGAAGCAGGAAACAAGCTGAAGAGACAAGAACTTCCTCCAGGACCAAGAGAGGGAGAAAGTCTTCCCCTAGACTCAGTACCCTGAATCTGGACTTTTAGCCTCCTAAACTGTGAGAAAATAAATCTGTCAAATTTCTCAGCACTGGCATCAGTCAAGATCATCCTGTAAATTCCACAGCATAAAAAAAAAAATCAGGGAGGAAAAGAGAGACAGAAAAAACAAAAGAAGGGAAGTCTTTATCCAGTCTCTGTGCAACTCTCAGACTCATCCATGTCTGTGCAAGCAGCACCCCTCCGTACACTCACACACAGAGCTCTCTACCTGAGCATCTGACACGTGGCTGATCTGAACGGAGGTGTGTAAAATCCACAACAGAGTTCAAAGATTCAGCACGTAAAAAGTATGTAAAATATCTCCGTAAAATGTTTTCAATATTGATAACAAACTGAATTAGTCATGTTTTGAACATTTAGTATTAAATATGACTGATTATTATAATTAACCTCATGTATTTCTTTTTGCCTTTTTAAAACATGGCTACTGGAAAATTGCCGTGAGTCGGATCTGACTCGACGGCACTCGGCTCGGCTTGGCTACGTGGTTCACAGAGTATTTCACTGAAAACCATTACTTACAAGTCACTTGTCTTACAGCGTCTAAATCACAACTTTTAACTACACAAATTACTCGTTGACTTTTTATTTATTCATCAACACACTGACCAACCCAGAGTGGATGCAAAAGGCTCATTAACCATCATTAAATAAAGGAACTCCCCACCAATACTGCCACCAGCCAAAGTAAAACAACACTGCCATCAAGACAACCCCAACTTTTAGAGACTCCAGGTGTGTCAGAGTAGAATTCTGCACCACAGAAGTTTTCACTGGCTGACTTTCCAGAAGTAGACTGCCTTTCTTCAAAGGTGCCTCTGGGTTGGACTCAAAACTTTCAACCTGTCAGACAGCAGCCAAGTGACACAGACTCGCACCATGCAGGGTCTCCACATCAGCACTATTTTCATCAAAGAAAGTCAAGTGCAAACTGACACCTGCAGCTGCATTGAGGTCCACACACCTCCTAGGCCCCAGAGTAAAACAGCCACAGAGCCAAGGTGTAAGAACCACAGCATGTCCTGGGAAATGTCACCCAGTGTAGAACCCAGAGGATGCTTGGAAAGCTTTTAACCAGCGGTGTTGGCCACGTTATCCACTCAGCCTTCCACAAGGACAAAGGACGCCTTACTTCCATTATCACCAGCTTTCCTTTCCTTATCCCCTCTCATGTGACTCACAGAAGCAAGGGGACCAGGAAGGAAAGGCAAGATGCTAAGAGTCAAAAAAAAAAAAAAAAAACCTCACATGCTCAACAGTCTGCCACTAGAAAAAGCAAGAATTGATCTGACAGTGGAAGCAGAGAGAATGCAAAAATCTCACTTGGTAGAGGTGGCCAAATTATGACAGTACAAGAATTGGATGGGAGTTTTAACTCCGGACAGAAAATTTCCACCCCCTTTTTTTTCCCAAGTAATACAGTGCAAAAGGCAGAGCACTCTTCAGCTAGGCCTCTGCACAGGTCACAAGATAATATTACTACTATTTCTGCTTATCCCTCGTTACATGGCCTCAACTCTAAAACTGTTTCCCACTAGTATTTCTTCACTTAGGGGAATTTTTGAAAAGTTCTGAATATGAAAGTATAAAATAACACATTACAGAACCTGCTGGAAGGCATAAAAATTCAAGACTGGTCTCAAAAGGCAAGGCTAGTTTCAAAAGGCTTGTGACAGAATCAACGACATTCCCTTGGGCCTGGCACAGCTTCTATCCACAAGAGAAGCACATTGGTTGGTTCAAAGGTGCTACCCACTGACACACCGGCAAATACACATCCACGGACCCTGCTTGTCCTCACTGCGGTGGTGACACGCAAGATACGAAGCAGCATGGTCACCGATATCGTTCAGGAGACTGACGGAGTTTCACACATTGTGAATGCATGTTAATAACAAAGAATATTCTTCTGTGTATGATATCGCAAAAGATTCAACAAAACTCAGTCAAATGAGGAGACAGCCAGACAGCTTCCGTGCTCTAAAAGCGGCTTCCACACCTGCACTACCAGCTTTGCATGAACAATTATGGTGCTCCTGCACAACCCCCAAATCGGTGCATGGAAAGAGAAAATCATACACACACATTGAGCGGCTACAGGCTTCATTATCCAATTTGCATGCAAAACTGTCATCAGCCCTCTTGGGTTTATTTTTTGCCCGTGTAAAAAAAGAGACGAGGCTGACGATGCCTCGGGAGGCTGGTTTTAAAAGATATTGGGAGTTCCACTGTAAAAATGGGATCCCTAGTGGGCTTGGGTCTATGTACACAGGTATGCCGTCTCAGCAGCTTCCACACATATTCCAGGGGGAGAGAAGGAAAGTTTAAGAGTGAGATCAAGTAGATCAATGAGGTAAGAACAAATGCCATCTGATATTAGCAGCAGGGCAGGAGAAAGGACCTGACTGAGTTGCTAGTGATCATTTCCTGAAGTGGGCCACTGGGAAGTTTGCTTTGGGACTGTCACTGAGCACCCGAGGAGGCATCTGTGTGCTCATAAGGGTCCCTGAGTGGAGGGGAAGGTTAATGCCGGCTGCCCACCAAAAGCGTGGAGATCTGAGTCTACCCAGGGACACAAAAGAAAGTCCTGGTGATCTATTTCTGAAAACTCAGCCACCAAAAGTCCTGCGGAACACTGTTTTCTTCTGACACACGTGGTGGCCGTGAGCTAGAGGTGACTTGGTGGCAATTGGAGTTTATAAAGAATGTTTAAGTTCTGTTTAACATTTTATTTTCTTCTCATCCTTTCCTTCTTCTTTCTCACCCTTCTTTCTTTCCTTTTCTCCACCCCCAGGAATACGAGTCACATGACCCTTTAGCACTTGAAATGTGGCTGGTGTGAACTGAGATGTGCTGAAAGTATAAAACACATACCGATTTCAAAGAATTACTATGACAGAAAGATGGTAAAGTATCCCAGTACTCACTTTCTGTTGAACACATGCTGAAATGATAACATTTTTTAATATACTGAGTTAAATAAAATCTATCATTAAAATTAACTGATCTATTTTTATTTTTTCATGTGGCTAATAGAAAATTTTAAATTGTATCCACGGCTCACACTATTTTTATTGGATAGTTCTATTCTAAGGCCATTTGTTTTAAATAGATGCCTTTTATTACAAGCTAAAAAGCATGATCTTGTCTTGGAGACCTTCACCAAGGTGTGAATTGAATTCCTCATTAGGCTTCATTCAGCTGCCGCTTTGAGTAAGGTCACTTCTTTTCCCCAAACACGAGGAATGCCAGTTAAGTTCCTGAACTCATCCTAGAAAAAGTGCTATATACCTCATTGCTGAATATCACTATGGTCACCTCTGAAGCTGTGCACCGACGTCAGCACCTAGTACACCCTTCAAAGCAATTTGGGAACTTTTTTTTCTGGGATGGCCATCAGAGTTGTCATCGGATTACCTTTGATGTCCTGAATGTCATCCAAATGTCTTCCTTTCAATATTTCCTTTGTCTTTGAGTAAAGAAAAAAGCCATTGGGGGCCAGATGAGGTGAATAGGGACAGTGTTCCAATACAGACAACTATACAATTAAGTTCATGAACTTGCCACTGGGCCACTGTGTGCCATGGCCATTCTACAAAGAGTTCCAAAATTGCTTTGAAGGGTACACTAGATGCTGGCATCGGTGCATTGCATCCCAAGGGGAGTACTTTGAAGGCGACCATAGTGTTACTCAGCCATGAGGCATGTAGCACTTAAAACAACTAAGTTCATGGACTTAATTGTCAGACTTCATATATTCATAACACCAAGAAACGGGGGAAAAGCTGCCTAAGTATTTACAGTGTGGGATTAGATGAGTAATTGTCCATCAAGCATATTAAATCTTTACTTTTCACTAACTGTCGACAAACCCAGTTGGAAGAAAAAAGAGAAAGCTTCTCACAGCCTTCACCTTTGATGTCTTGGTCTCTGAGACCCTTAAATACCTGCTCTTCATGAATCTCTAGAAATATATCACTCTGATTCCAAAGGTGTTTAACTTTCTCAAACAAGCAAGTTTGCAACCTTTTTTTGCCCCTACACTGTTTGCAGGGCCGAAACACTCTCCAGGGTCACGCCTCGTGCCCCACACAGAGAAACTAGGCTCAGGATCTTGGGAAGTTAATCACTGCTCTAGCAACATGAGGCAAGTGAACCAGCTGGGATTATTCATATCAGAAATGTAAACAGACAGTGGACCCGCCAGTCTGTTCTCTTGAGTCCTGGAAGTGCTTTGTACTAGATTTTCCAGATGATTTGTATTACATTCCAGAAACACAAATTCTCCCTCACACACTTAATAACTGCATCCTTGTCATTTTAATGGTTGGATTTGACACAACCTTCTCCCCTCCTCTGCTCTCTGGTCTGGTTCTTTTGAGGGTTGGGGGTTGAGGGCTTGATGGTACTCTGAATTCTCAAGTATAAGTAGGAAAAGAGTATCACTCTTTCACAAGTGCGGGGCTGTTTGTTTTAGTTCTAAGTGACACTGATCCTATTAGGCAAACAGAGAACAGAAACTTGGGATGCTAAGATAGAAAAACGGTGATTAATCAGAGCTGGCTAAGGCAGAGAGATGGTATGATGCCCTGGCAAAGGTTCAAGTTCAAGGGCTAGACTGTTGTTGCTATCATTAAGTGCTGTGGAGTCAGTCTGACTCAGCAGTCTTATGTACAACAGAACAAAACAGATTACATGGTTCCAGTCTCAGCACCACCCTTATTAGCTTCTTGACCTTGGGTGAGTTGCAAACCCATATGGACCTCAATTCTGTCTACATAGGATAAAGAAGGAAAAAAAAAAAGGAGGTCCCTGGGTGGTACCAAAGGTCAAGCCCTCAACTACTAGCTACAGGACTGGCCATCTGAACCCACCTAGAGGCACTCTGGAAGACAGGCCCGTCAAACTGCTGCCAAAATGTCACAGCTCTGAAAACCCAGTGGAGCAGTTCTGCTCTTCAGAGGCAGGGTCACCATGAGTCCGCTCAATGGCAACTAGCAACAACAACAGGGAAAAGCAGTGATTATCTCACTGAGATGGCATTAGGATTAAAGGAGAAAAATATAAAGCACTAGAATGGGGTTTGGAACCTGTAACTGTTCGATATACGCAGCTGCCAAAATCATTGTTGTCATCCTCAGTATTAATTACCCTAACCACTTCCCAAAGTTGTCAAGAAGCATGACAGACCTTCATGCCCCTAAGTTGACCCTTAATGTCTGAAGGCCCTTCAGGTCTACACCCATATTATTCTGAAACACGTGACTTTTGTGACTTTAATGTTTTGGTCTCAGCCACAGGCATGCATGTTTTATTTTTTATCTCTACAACCCTCTTTCAAATCCTAGTAGTTCTCTTGCTTTTGAATGTAAACCACCAGGCCTCCGAGCAATACATGATGGATGGTTACTACCTCTGTGATTTGCTCCAGCCCCTACAACAGACTTTGGGAACGTTTATGGCATGAGATTTGAGGAGGAAGGGCTATGGGCAAGTCTGAAGAGCAGGATGGTGAAAACTAGAGAGTCAGTTCTGAGAAATGGTACCATTTCTAAGAAGAACCAGGAACCACAGTGAACCACAGCAGAAGGCCCCAGTGAGATGCATAAACCATGTCGGGAAAGAAGCCAGAGAACACAAGGATGGACAGAGTAAAGAGGTGGCATCATTTGCGGGGATGTGTTTAGGGCCTTCAGCACACAGAACACAAAGAAAAGGCAGTGGACAAGGAGCAGTGGAGAGGAAGGCACCAGGCCAGAGCTGCCACGACAGGGGCAGGGCTGACACCCATACAGCAACACCTCCCCTACCTTGACCGTGGTCCACCCCTGTCCTTAATCCATTCCAGTCCGGTAAAATTAAATGTGCAAGAAGAAACGCTTCAACAACGGAGACCAAAAAATAATTTCAAACTTTCCACAATCCATCCTAACTTCCTCTCCTAACCATCACGAGGGGCTCACAGCCTGAATTCCCCTCCCATCCCAGGCCTGCCCTGTCTGCAGCTTTTCCTGGGTAGCCTTCCAGACAAAATGCTCACAATAAAAAAAGGAAGTCTTGAATGTTTGTCCTTGGTGACTGCAAAGTAAGGAGAGGTTGAAGAGGTGGTGTCCTGGCCACGTCCAGCCATATGGTGGTGGCAGCCTCAGACAGCAAAGGCAGGCAGGCTGAACGCTGGATGCCTCAGCACTCCCCCGGACCTGTCCCACTGCACGGTGACACTGTACTCCCTGCTATCTTATCCACCAGCACCCTATTCTGTGGATACATCTCCCTACCCCTGCTGCCTCAGGTGACCTGCACAGGCCATCAGTTTCGTCAAACATCACCCGTCTGGCACTGTTCCACCTAACTGCTCCTAAGACATGGCAGACACCCTTAAGCCAGGATGACATCAACAACTGAAATGAACGCTAAAAAACCAACCTTGTATCTGCTCACCACCCATCAGAAAAGATGTTACTTTGCCTTCCCAGGAGAACCTATTTTCAAGTCTCTTTCTTCTTCTCCCTTTTTCCAGAGAAAACAAAGCCAAAAAAAAAAAAAAAAAGTCTGGGAAAGAGAGAGACAGCAAAGACAGTTCCTAGATTTCCAGCTTGCATGGACCTGGATTAAACAACAGTGATGATTTTCACTAAGTGGTTCTGGTCACATTGACTGTGGGGGTCTTCCAGGGCATAAGAGAGGAAAGGTGAGGCAGGCAGCTGGATGGAAGGTCTGTAGCTGCTCAGAAGAAGTCTGGGCTAGAGATGCAAACTTGAGTCTCACCTGCTGGAGCACAGATGTCCACTGAGGACATGAGCTGCATCTGTCTTCATCACAAGAGAGTGTGCAGAGGAAGAGCAGCCCTAGAATGGCACATTTCAACTCCCAGCATCTAGCAGTCAAGTAGAGATGGTCAGATCTGCAAAGGAGGCCAGGGAGCAGCCAGAGAGGTGGGAAGAAAGCCAGGGAGTACTGGGACAGATGCCTGAGGAAGAGGGAACAGCAGAAATGCTCTTGAGTGATGTCTTCCTAACCAGTGTATTACAACAGCTAATGCCCTTCATTCCCTGTGGGCACTTGTTAAATGCCTCCTATATGCTAGGCACTCAGGGCTACGAGGGTACTTTCTAGTACACCTATGCTTTCTGCTTCACCAGCTAAATTGCAGGCTTTCCAAAAGCTAAGCGGGTATAGTCCCAAACCTGTTTATACCAGCTGTACTGATTACAGGGAGGAAACTTAACACAATATCACACTAACTAGTGAAATGTAAGTACATCCACTCCTCATCTGTTGACTATCTTGTTATCCAATATTCTGTATTTATAACAATAGTAAAAAAAAAATCTACTATCCAATTATTTTGTGCCTTAAGCATGTAGGTCTTGCAGTGACAAACATCAGGCGTGAGGTGGGAATAACACTGGCTAAGATGGTTAGGGTTATACGGAGTCTCACAATTACATTTGTGAACCTGCCACCATGCGCTTACACTGGCAGCACTGTAAACAAATTGACTAAGGTTTTATAACCTTGGGGTATCAGTATCTCACAGCTGTGTTCAAGTCAATATGTGGCAATGTCTTGCTGAGTGGCGTTCATTGTTGTTGTCATGTGTTTTTGTGTGCCATCATGAGAATGCTGGAGCTTGAATTACCGCAATGAACAAAACATTACATTTCTTGTTAAACTTGGCAAGAGTGGGAGTGAAATCAGGGACATGTTACTCCAAGTTTATGGGGATAATGCTGTGCAGTGTACAAACAGATTGAACGTTTTTTTGAGGGCAGAGAATACATCACTGATGAAGACAGGTCAGGGCGGCCAGTATCCAGCAGAATAGAAGAAAACATGGCAAAAATTCATCATACTGTACATCAAAATCATTGGCTGACTGTGAGAAGCACAGCAGACCAAGTAAACATCAATAGAGAAACAATCAGGAAAATTGTTACTGAAAATCTTGGCATGAGAAAGGTGTGGACAAAAATGGTCCAAAGGAGCCCACCAATGATGTTTCGGGCCATGTTATCACTGGTGATGAAACATAGGTGTCCCAATATGACCCTGAAACCAAGTGTCAAAGCGCACAATGGAAGTCAGCCAATTCTCCACAACCAGAAAAGTTCCACCAGTCCAAATCAAGAGTTGAAATGATGTTGCTAACGTTTTTGATATTAGAAGCTCATTATGAATTTGTACCAACTGGACAAACAGTTAACCAAGTTTACCATCCGGAAGTGCTGAAAAGGCTGTGTGCAAAAGTAGATGAAAATAACCTGAACTTTTCACCAACAACTCATGGCTCTTGCATCACAACAATGCACCAGTTTACATGGTACTGCCTGTGAGTGAGTTTTTAGCCAGTTAACAAATACCTGTACTGGAACACCCTTCCTAGTCACCTGATCTGGCCCCCAATGACATTTTTCTTTACCCAAAGATAAAGGAAATATTGAAAGGCAGACATTTGGATGACATTCAGAACATCAAGGGTAATACAACAACAGCTCTGTTGGCCATTCCATAAGAAGAGTTCCCAAATTGCTCTGCAGGGTAGACTAGGTGCTAGCATTGATGCTTCACAAAAGGGAATACTTCAAAGGTGACCATAGTAATAGTCAGCAATGAGGTATATAGCACTTTTTCTAGGACGAGTTCATGAACTTACTTGTCACATTTCATATGTCAGCTGGGCGGGGCCATGATTCTCAGTGATTTGGCAGTTACATAACGATGTAATCTACCCATTCAGTGAATGATGTAGTCACTCTCCGTTTTTGCATAATGCCAATTTTACCACAAAAAGCCGGTCTTTGGGTCCTAGCCACGTCAGTAAGTGAGAATCAGGTCTCTCAAATGAGAGCTGGTCCTATGAAACCAAAGATCTCATAAGAAAGATACTGAAAGTGACAACTGTCAAGGTAAACAGGGAAGTTATTAAAGGTGCGGGAAAAGTCATCTGAAGACATACAGCATTGTACCCACTGTTTTTTGAGTGTCAGAGACTTCCCTCTAG
This sequence comes from Heterohyrax brucei, assembly GCA_028571685.1. Taxonomy (NCBI): domain Eukaryota; kingdom Metazoa; phylum Chordata; class Mammalia; order Hyracoidea; family Procaviidae; genus Heterohyrax; species Heterohyrax brucei. The sequence goes on along the minus strand of CM053149.1, from coordinate 23,539,347 downwards.
CTGAAAAAATTTCAACTGGAATGTTTAGATAAGGTACTGTGAGTTTGTACAGAAGATGATACAGATCTTTACTGAGAAGAAATGTTCTTAAATATTTACAGATGGGCAAATTAATGGACATTTTTATGTTTCATGCTAAAATTAAATGTTTAAGTAAAAAACATGTCTTTTTTAAAAGAAAATGAAGTCCTATCTAAACCAACTTCTTAAATTTTCTAACCAACTACAGTTTCAGCTGTGATAAGAAAGGGGTGACCAGGTGTTCCCAAGAAGTCTGGTATGTCCCTGATTTACAGACAGCTGGCTCAGGGAAGAAATGCAACTAAAGTCAGACTGGATACAAGACAACTGCTATCTGATGACCTCTCTGCCTCTTCTGCCCCAGCCACTTAGTGTTTCAGAACTTGAACACGCACTGCTTTGCATCTGCTTTTCTCAGAATCACATTTTGAAAGGATTTTATACCCGAAACGGCTCTAAAAGATGATGACAGTAATGAGGATGACAAAGTATCAAATAATATTAACAATACCGATAGTGGTAATAGTATTAACTAGCTTTCATCGAACACTTTCTACCCCAGACATTATTTTATGCCCTTCACATGCATCCTCATTTAATCCTCTGATGACTTCTGAGCTTTGTGCTCCTTTTAGCTTCATTTTAAGGATGAGGAAACTCTGGGCCAGAGAGATTGAATCATTTACCCAAGGTTACACAGCCAGTAAGTGATGGACCGAAGATTTCAAAGCCAGACATTCAGAGTCTATGCCCTTTACCTCTACACTATAATTCGGGAAGTCTCCCTAATGACCTGAGCCAATCCTCTCATTCTGCAGATGAGTAAGGTGATATCCAGAGGAGTTAAAACAGCTGGCTATGGACACACAGCAGGCACTGATGGTTTGGTGGTGGAATTCGCACCTTCCAGGCACCAGAAGTGCAGCCAGCCACTCCTCATCCCTCAGTGGCAGCTTCATGTTGCTAAGGATGCTAACGAACTGCCAGACTAAGACAGACCAGGAAGAAAGGACTGGTGATCTGCTTCCAAAAATCAACCAATGAAAACCTTACAGATCACAACTGTCTGAGCCACAGGGATCATGAGGATGGCACAGGTTCAGATAGCCTTTTGTTCCACTGTGCATGGGCCACCACAAGTCAGGAGTCAGGAGTCAATTCAACTGCAGCTATCGACAGCAACAGGGATACACAGCTAGCAGCAGAGTCAGGACAATGAAAGGCCCCCGGACTCCTAATCCAGTGAGCTTCCCACTCTCCCACAGAACTGTAACAGTGGCAGCAGGATGAGAACGAGTCCTGGGAACCAATGTGCACCACCTCCTTGCTTCTGCCCCGCTGGCATGTACTGAAGTTGAGTTCCATCAGTAGCTAACTGCTCGGTCTCAGTGTCTTCCTTGCAGGGTTACTCAAGGGCAAATAAACCAAGCCTTTCTTTAAAATGCAATGTTTATTTCCTCCATCAATTTAGTCATGTAATCACGATTGGAAAAAAAATAAAGTATGACTGTGTACAACATGCTTACTGACATGGAAGTCTATAATGGGAGAAACAGGAAAGTAAGAATAGCTATATGGTGATTATAAATAACCATGACAAGCTGGCCAGGCTTAATTTCAGAGTGTGACATAAGAAAATAAATACCACCAATGTTTAAAGGCAAATCCAATTTTCAGGTTTAAATTTTAATAGGGCTATTCAAAGATACTCACAAAGAAGGTTCTGATGTAATTCAAAGAAGCAACTGCAAATAACACATTACTGACCTTCTCCCTGGACTTCCTACCCACAGGACAGAAGGAAAGTAGACAATCAAAGTGAAAGTCAGGTTAAGAGAGTACACTCGACAAAGAACGTTTCAGCGGTACCTAGTCTGAGCTTTCCCTAGTATGAGACGGACAGTCACTCCATCAATGTTTCCTCATACGCCTCTCAGTTACCCCTAATGACAATAACTCCCAGTGTGTAAAAGCTATGGCTGCTAACCCAAAAGTCGGCAGTTCAAATCCACCAGCTTCTCCTTGGAAACCCTATGGGACAGTTTCACTCTGCCCTTTACAGTCACTTTGTGTCAAACTGACTCAAGGGCAATAGGTTAGTTTCCAATGTTTCCTATGGTAATCATGTTTTTCTAAAAACCTGTGCTCATACACACACACACACACACACACACACACACACACACACACATGCCTTCAGGTTTATGACTTGATCAAACCAGCTGCTGTCTAATTGATTCCAACACATATTTTCAGAGGAAAGCTGTGCTTCACTGGGTTTTCAATGGCTGATTTTTTGGAAGTAGGTTACCAGGTCTTTACTCTAACACATAATCTGGGTAGACTGCCAATCTTTCAATTAGGGCAGAGTTCGTTAGCCATGTGCACTATATCTGGGGTCTCCCACGATTCGACAGGAATTGCCAAACTGCCCTAAGCGTTGGTCTTATCAACTCATAGTCTGTCCTATCTACAGAGCAAGACCATGGCTATTTCCTCCCCGTATCACTAATCAAACTGGTGATAAACGATCCTGTTGCTTTCATATGCGTTTCTGTAATTAGTAATGAGATTGAAACTTTTTATATATATCCCTTAGGTATCTGCACTCTTTAACTAAGATTCCTGCTACCTGTTTTTCTACAGGAAACCCTAAAGAGGGTGGATAAGTATATGACTGCTAACCAAAACACTGCAGTTCAAATCCATGAGGCATTCCTTAGAAACTCCATGGGGCAGTTATACTCTGTCCTATAGCATTGCTATGAGTCAGAACTGACCCAACAGTAATGAGTAATGAGTATTTTTCTATAACACAGTTAATCTTTCTTTCACTGATATGTTATTACCATATGCTGTTGAGTCGGTTCTCATTCACAGCATCCCATGTGCTAAAAGAGAACTGCTCCATAGGGTTTTCTTGTCTGTAATGAGTTGAAGGGAAACCCTGGTGGCATAGTGCGTTAAGTGCTATGTCTGCTAACCATAAGGTTGGCAGTTCAAATCCACCAGGAGCTCCTTAGAAACTCTACGGGGCAGTTGTACTCTCACCTCTAGGATTGCTGTGAGTAGGCCTGACTGACGGCAGTGGGTTCGGTTTTTGGTTCAGTAATGAGTTGAGGGCTTAACTATTTGTGTGCATTAGTCCTTTACTTTGTTACACAAGCTGCAATTCTGTTTGTCTTCTCACTAAATAACAGTTTTCAAATTGTATGTGGCCAAAACCAACAAAACCTTAAGGTTTCTGTGTTACAGGGTATATATGGAAAGAGCTGGGCCAATATTTTTACTTCTAAAAAAAACCCAAATCCATTGCTATTGAGTCGATTCTGACTCATAATGATCCTATAAACACCCTCTATTCATTATATCCTATAAACACCCTCTATTTTCAAAGATGATGCCACTGACCCTCTATATAAATGGTTTGAACTGGGCCTCCAACTATGGTAGTGGGTTGATCTTTGATGGGCTGGGTGCTAAGCACAGGGGCGCAATGTCTGTCTTTGCAGGACCAATAGCCTCTTAAGAAAATAGACTAACTATCCAGGAGTCATCTTTCTCTGAAGTTATTGCAGTATTTTACTTTTTTTCATTCTTTTCCAATTTAGACCATAATCCCCTTCTGTTCATGCTGCATGTTATACTTTTCTTGACAATTCAATGAACACATAAGAATGTGGGCTCTGGAAAGGATCCCATTTTACACATAGGGAAACAAGCTTCTCCTCTCCTAGACTTACACATTTTGGAAACTGCTGGAGAGACTGATGACACAGTGCAAAGATCTCCAGCACTACCCAGGCTATCATCCACCTTGTACCTGTGACTCCCTCTCCTAACCAGCCACCAAGGATTATGAACCAAACCGCATCTCGCCCACCCCCTACAGCTGTGACCCCCATTTCTTTGCTGACAATTCTGGGTGCCCCATACTCCTAAGTCTCTATTTCCCACTCTGCTAAGCTGTAGATCCCATCGGCTGTTATTTCAATAAAATCTCCGTCTTCAAATCCTACAGGCAACTGAAACTCAACATGTTCAAAACACATCATCATCTTTGCAATGCTTGCTTGGTCGCCTTCATCTCCTCATGACACATGGCTTCCCCATGGAGCGAGCTCACGTCAGAGACCGGAGAACAACGTGAGTTTCTGCTCTCCTGCTCCCCCAACTCTCCATCCAACTTGTCAGGGTGTCCCATTAAGCCTCTCCCTGAAACCCTCCTTTCTATGCCATCTTTCTCTCTGCTGTCATCAGGCTGCTGACAACACCTTCCTCAGGAGCACCTGGTAGAAGGGAGGAGTGTGTTTGCTAAAAATGCAGATTACTAGGCTCCATCCCCAATGTACTGAATCAGATTGGCATTTTAGCAACCAGGCCTACTAACTGCTATTGTCGGTCAAGTCTGAAAACAACTGTGCAAGACGCTATGTGCAGTCAAGTTCTGCAAAGGGTGTTACGTCAAGGGTGAGCTGGCCAGGAAATAGCTCCTGATTGATTAATAATGCCTGTCACGGTGGTGCAATGGTTAAGAGCTTGGCTGGGAACCAAAACATCAGCAGTCCAAATCTACCAGTCACTCCTTAGAAATCCTATAGGGCAGTTCTAGTCTGTCTTATAGGATCTCCTTGAGTTGGAATCAACTGTACAGAGACATGATTTTCTTTTTTTTGTCATGGTGACAAAAATTGGAGAACACAGTCAGATACCTAAGACTCCAACTTCTCTTCTCTCCTCTCCTCCTGTTTCCTGTCTGTTTAGAAAATTGCCATGCATCTCTTACAACTCTTTCTAGAAGAGACTTTCTCCACCTACCTACCCAATGCCCCCTCCTTATTTCAAGGCACCATCTAGAACTCTCATACATAAGCAGTTTTCCAGTGTGCCCCCCTGGGAAGGTGGACACTTTGTCTTGTCATTTTTGTTCCCCTAACAACTCGAGTTATTGGGTGGCACAAGCGGTTAACAGGCCTGGCTGCTAGCCAAAAGGTTGGGGGTTCAAGTCCACCCAGGCACCTCAGAAGGAGCACAGGTCTGCTCTGACACCCAGAAGGTTGCCATAAGACGGAACTGGTCTCCATGAGTTGCTGGCAACTGGTTAACAAGCTCATAATCAGGATTTAATCAAAGTTCATCAGGTAAATGCATGATAAACAAAGCATGGTGTGAATAGACAGCTAAGTTATTGATAAAGACATGACTGTAAAACCTAGTCTCCTCCTCTGCAGGATGATGCCTCTCACTAAAAGCCCATGTCCTCCTTGGAAACTTCTATTGGGCAGTTCTACTCTGTCCTATAGGGTCACTATGAGCCAGAATTGACTCAATGGCAGTTAGTTTGGTTTGGGTCCCCAGCCCAGAAAGAGATGGCCAATCAATGAAGACTGCCAGCCAGAAAGCCCTCCTCTCCCAGCTCCAGGTCACAGACAGACGTCACCTTGTCCCAGCAGATGGACACTGATGGGATCAGCAAACAGCTGCAGAAACAGCCTCACATAACTCTCCCATTAATTTAGCAGGGTGTGTTTGTGAGAAAAACTTGCACTGGAGTGTTTTTCTTTAACTATTACTGGGAGGAATGACGTTAGTTTTAGAGGGAGGGGAACACCAAAGAGACTCATCTGGCAAATGAACACAATATGCTCATCTCCTCTCTGCATATGGCTGTGAAAATCGTCACACCCGCAGCCAGGCAGTCTTCAAGCCCAGTGGGAATACACTCCATGCACCTAGGCTGGGACAAGACAGTGAAAGCCCCAGGATAACAAGCTCGCAAATTAATCCCAGGCCAGGGAAAGCACTAGTGTTGACAGATAGGAAGCAAGGAAGCTGGCTGTACGTACAGATTAGGAAAATCCCAAATAAGGTAGCACTCTTCTCCAAAGTTTTATTAGGAAAGGATATTAACACCAGTTATTTATAGTCCCCGGAGCCCAGGAGATTTGCATGAGGGGAGGAAGCATCCACAGTGTTCAAAGAACCAGCGGCACAGAAATTTCTGGAAGCAGAGAGGTATGCCCTCCCCTGTGCTCACTCCACAAGCCCTCAGATAATCAAGTAATAGAGTCTAAATAATCTAATCACAAAGTAATAAATGCACAGGGCTGAAACGCAACGGATATCCTCTTCAACAGAATTATACATCGGCAGCTCTGTTCAGATGATAATGAAACATCAGACAGTCTGTTAAGAATATGATGCCGAGGAGGAGAAATACAAATTGGGCTCCTCCACTGCTCATGGAAATTAGAAGATTCTAAACTAATCAATTAGTTAAACAGCCCCTGACACACACACTCCGTCCTTGCATTACTGTCATTCCTCTTCATGGAATTTCCTGGGAACCCACTTGCTATTCTGCCATAGCAGATAAACCAAATGAAAACCAGGTTTTCTTCTTTGCAGCAGGAGAGAAACTTCACATTGTAATGTAAAATGAACTGATTAAGGGCTCTTAATCTATGAACAGCTAATTCTTAAAACCTCAAAGCAGAAAGGATGAAATGTCAGGAAGGAGGAACTGAGTTTAGCTTTCATCACACAGAAAAACAGATTGGGGCACTCAGCAGGCTGCCTGATTTCCAATTGCAATAAGTAGGACTGTTCTTTGTAAAATAATGCCCTGCAAGTTAGCACCAAGACCCAGTCTTTGGAGAGCCAAGGTAGGGAGACTGTCCTTCCTTTCAGGAAATAAGTAGCTCAGGGTTTTCAGACTACCTTAAAAGATACTCTGCTGCCCAGAGGGGAGAGCTGTTAATTTTTTTGTGGGAGATTTCATCTCACCAAACTTCTTGCAAAGCCTTGGTGGTGCTGTGGTTAAGATCTTGGCTGCTAACCAAAAGGTTGGCAGTTCAAACCCCTCCTTGGAAACCCGATGGGGAGATCTGTTCTGCCCTCTACAGCTACCATAAGTTTCAACCAACTTGATGGCACAAAGCAACAACAACTTCTTACACACTGGAAGAGAACTGCAAACTCAGACATATATTCGGGATGACTTTATTATAAATCAAACATATACCCTCCACTGACCAAACTCTGAGAGTAGTGGTTCTGAGAAAAGGGATACTCTTAAAACTTGAGAGCCTCCTAGGAGCTTCTGTTCATGTGAGTTATACCTACCAGTATTTTTGTATTAGAAACTTGAAACAAAGACATATTTAAAACAAAAATAAATACCTAAGCACATGGTCTACTAACAACAGTGTCATTCTATGTCCTGTACACTCTGGAGAACTCCCCTGTGTGCCTGTGAGAGAGTAAGAGTGAAAAAGACAAACGAAGATCTTAAGAGTTACTATAAAAATAGTTTTGAGCTTAGAGATTTCCGGGGTCCCTGGTCCACATTCTGAAAACCACTGGCTAGCACTACGTCTTGATCACATAAAGATGTCTCAATGACGTGTCTACTGTTTCAAGAGCTAATTCCATTGTCATAAAAACACTCTGTTTGTGTTACATGTCAATAAAAAGTTTACAAAAATGACAGATACTCAACTGTCTAAGACCTTCAACAAGTATACGTGAAACTTTCTGATGTCTGACAGGAAAGCCGGCTCTTTCATCTGTTACGGTTCACCATGTCTGTTTTCCAGCCTCTGCCAGGAGTGATGCCCTCCTGCTTCTTGCTGGGGTTGAGCCACGTTTCTGTCAATGGGACAGCCTGTCTGGGCAAAGTCATTCGCTTGACCAAACACTGCAGGCAGTCTGCCTAGTGGTTAAGGATGCAGACTCTGACTTTTCTGAGTTCAAATCTGGGCTCTGTCACTTGTTAGGTGACTGTGAGTTACTTAACCTCTCAGTGCCTTCATTTCGTCACCTATAAAAAAGTGCATCAACCATATTTACCTGATAGGACCTCTCATGGAGCAGTGGTTAAGAACTCAGCTCCCAATCAAAAGGTCAGCAGTTTGAATCCACCAGCTGCTCCTTAGAAACTCTACGTGGGAGTTTTACTCTGTCCTATATGGTCACTGTGAGTCAGATCAATTTAAGAGCAACGGGTATGGGAACCATAATAGTTAAGTTTCTAGGCTACAATAAGTATTCAGTAAATGCCAGATGTTATACTATAGGGTCACTAATGAGTTGGAATCAACTTGACCTCAACGGATTACACTTTCATTTATATTTTATTCAGGGTATCTCAAAAATCTTAACGTAGTTTTCACCTCTAACTTAAGAAGTACAAACGCTACAAACCAACAAAAGGCATCCTTTAAAAGTTGCATGATCTACATTTTCAACACTTCTATTAGTAAAACCTTGATAACAAAATTTTTATTTTTTTGTTTAGTATCTCTTATTAAAAAATGGTACGCACTGCCTCAAAGCAAAAATTAAATTACTAATCTCATAGCGGGATGGAAGAACATGATGAGTATACAAGTAACTGTTATGCCTAGAACAGGTTTTGTTTGTTTGTTTTTACCATTAAGTATTTAATTCAGTACATCTTTACTGTTTTTACCATTCAGAATTTAATTCAGTAAATGTTTATTGAGTTTTAATGTTTATTCAGTAAGTGTAACTGAGTAAATGTTTATTGAGATGTGTCAGGTTTATACTAGGTGCCAAGACAGCAGAAATAATGTGCCAGATGCCTGGGAGATAATAATAATAGTAAGTGCTTAAAAATGGTAGTAGCTGTGTGCCAAGAACTGTGCTAAATGCATTACATGTAGCAGCTGTGCACTCCTCATACCAACTCTATAAAACTCAACTGCCATCAAGTCAATTCCTATTCATACCCATTGTTGCGGTGGTAACCTTATGGGGCAGAGTATAAGTGCCCTGTAGAGTTACCACAGAGCACCTGGTGGATTTCAAGCTCCCAACCTTTTGATCAGCAGCCACAGCACTTAACCACTATGCTACCAGGGTTTCCTGCTACTCACAGCAACCCTTTAAATAAGGTATTATTATTATTGCCCAACTCGATGGCAGGGAGTTTTGGTTTGGTTTTGTATCACTACCCAGGCTAGGGCAGAAAGGAAGGAAAAAAGTACTATCTTGATTGATATTTGGAAAACATTTCCCCTGCCAATGAGGTGAATTTCTTTCCTTTGTCATTAATCCTGTCCATCTGCAAGACGCCTCTCTATCTACAGCTTTCCCCTTGCACCAGCTCTTCAATAACGGATCTTTATTGAGCTTTTCCGTCTTTGTAAATCATAAATTGTCCTTTCAACATCCTTAATGACCAGAATTTCGACCCACATACTCTATTTACATATCATAGCAACAGCCTCCTATTTAGATGTCCAAGTCCAGCAACTAAAAACTCAGATGCATGCAAAACAAACACAAGCATAAAAGAACCCAAAATAATTCTGAAAGCCGTAGCTGCTTTCGGCGTACTTCTGTCCCCTGGGAAGAGTCTCTCAGGCCACAGCTGCTCATATTTTACACATACATATAACAAGCCTGCTCATTTGTCCTCTTAGCGGATTTGATGCACGAAAATCAGAAGAGTAATTTGAAAATATGAGGCTCAGCTTCAGCAAGCTTCTTCAAGTGGCAAGTTAGTACGACCTGGCTTTCTGTTAAATTAGTCTTAACAACCAGACAGAGCTACGGAACGCCCACGAAACATTTCTAGGATCTAACCTTTCAGAGACATCCTGGAAACTCTGGTGCCGTATCAGCTAAGAGCTACAATTTCTTTTTTTCTTTTTAATTATGATTGAATGAAAATGTACATTGCCATATAAATCTGCATGAAGAGCTACAACTTCTAAACAAAAGTTTGCCAGTTTGATTCTATGAGGCACTCCTCAAAAACAGTATCGGGCAGTTCTATTCTGTCCTTGGAGAGTTGGTGTGAGCTGAAATCTACTCAGTGCCAATTTTGTTTTAGTCTTTCACAGAAGAGTTAAAGCCTGCTTTTCATTTTCTCATATATCAAAAGACTGGAAGTTCAAACTCAAAACTCAAATCTTAACATTTTTTCTTAAAAAATTCTAGTCTACAGAATTGATGGTCTGACCACTTGCAAGGTCCCCTGAGATAATGGTCCCTTGACTTGCTGCTGGTCCAGACCTGAAACCAGTACTGAAACCAACATTTCAGACAAAAGAATGCACTGGACACAGGGACACAGAGTGAGGTATGTGGGGGGTGTACTTCAGGGTTTCCTATATATATATATCTATATACATAATTCTCGACGGCACTTGGCACTTGGCGATATACATAATGAGGTTGTCCTCCTAGTTTCTTTCCAGAGGGGAGAGGAGAGGGGAGAGAGGAGGGGACAAGTAATGGTTGAGTGGATACTGGAAGTAAAGAGTAAAAACGAAGAGTGTGTTGTCACAGGGTGAAGACAGCAGACAGAATTCCAGAGAGGAAGGTATGCAAAACTGACTTAGATTGTAAACTTTCACTTATTCAATTAAAAAATTAAAAAAAAATTCTAGTCTGTAATCAGAATGTGCTTGCTTAAGGAGCTATCGCTTATATTTATAATGACCTAGTTAATGCCACCAAGATACAGGATGAAAGATGATAAAGATGGTGTTATTACATAAATATCAGCTATTATTATTTGCTTAAATGCTATAAAAGTAGAAACTTAAGATTTAAATACAGTAGGTTGCATAAGAAGTTTGCCATTTTTTGTTGTTTCTGTAACTTTAGTTATCTGGCACTTGCAGACAAAAATGGAAAACTATAAAACGAAATGCACTATTTGTCTCCTCAGATAACTGAAGCCAAGATGCTTTGAGATCATGCATTTTCTATATGATTGGCTTCTTTCAACACCCTGTGTGGACATAGCTTTGGTCTAAATTTTTATGAGCTCTAGACTTAGTCTAGAAATTACACATGAATATTATCAAATCAGATAATTAGGTATGGAAACTATATATAGTAGAAGGGAGGCAGTTACGTGGATAATTACGGCCCTCCAATACTTAAGAAATCATTCTCTGTTTCTCTTTTGAGCATGATTTTTATTTATTTTGACGTCGGATCCGACTCAACGGCACTTGGCGGGTGTTTGTTTATTGGAGGCTGGCACGATAGCACACACATGGGAAGCTTTCATATTAACTGAAATGTCTTTCATTTTAGGAAAAAAAAATGTCTCCTGTCTTTTCTTTTTTTTTTTGCTTCTTTCCTATTGGCGCAGAAGGCTTCTCAGTAAACACAGGAGCTGGAAGGAAGACCTGAGAGACACTGGCAGACACTTCATTTGCATTTGCTGAGCCTAATTCTGCATGAACAGCGCTTTAGATCACCTTGGGGCAAGCATCCTCTTCAGCCTCTTCAGGTCACTTTTGGGCACGCAAAGAGAAGTAGGTAACAGGATAATCAGATCAATAACGTCAACAACCAACATAAGCAAGCCAAGACCAGAAACACCTCACACTTCAGTCAGAGGTTGGGTGGAGAGGATATTTTATTTCACTGCAATTTCCTTCTCTGCTTTCTCCTTTTTTGTCTAGTAGAATTCTCACGTAAGAGACATGTGAGCAGATGTCACTTGAGCTTCATGTTCCAAGTCAAAATTCAGTATGTAAGGTTTTGAATTGGAAAGAGGGTTTCAGAGGGAGATGGTTCCGGATAATCAGAGACATGTGGTCACCACAGCTGAGGCAGGCCCACCCCCTCCCGCCACTCACCCTACAATTTCTTACCCTTCCCAAGGCAACTCCTACATTAGAATGGTCACACTTCTTAAGCAAAGTGACAGGAAAAGCAAGCTTAGTCCTAACATAAAATAGAGGTGCCTCAATCACCATGAGTCGGATCCAACTCGACGGCACTTGCCTTGGCTTGGCAGGACATACTGTTCAGCCACTTTGGAACGTGAACTGGAAAGGTCCACAGAGACCCTCAGGCAAGCGCAGCTGCAGTGACCACACGGGCCAGCGCCAGGAACTCGAGGGATCAAGTTAAATAGACGTAACCCAATAGCAAAATGACTGCACGGCCTTCCTTAGGTCAGGCTTAACCTAATGTCCACAGCAAGGAACTGACCTTGGTTCTCCTTTGACCATCACTGATGAGGTCTTTGCTGTAATGAGTTTCCCCAGTGACTGAAATGTAGACATTATGATAGGGTTCAACGGGGAAAAAAAGAAAAGGAAAATCTATTCTACAGAGAAGCTAATCTTCCTGAAAAGCTTCTAAGACAGTTCAACTGGGAAACACATATATCTTTAAAATCCTAGTTTTGATTTAAAAACATATCCTGTGTGTGTGTGTACACAGACACAGAAAATACGTTCTGTATGTGTGTATATATACAAACACTGTATATATAAAAATTATATTCTACGTGTGTGTATATATACAAAAAATACATTTTATATGTGTGTATACACACATTCCATATATAAAAGTTACATTCTGTAAGTATGTGTATATATACAACACATATACCACACACGCATACATACACAAATATAGACACGCACATACAGAATATACTTTTTATATATTTTATTTATGAGAGCCCTAGTAGCACCATGGTTAAATATATACATATAAGATATATGTGATATATGTATATATATATAATTTACATATATGTATATATATCATACGTATATATATGATTTATTTTTAACACACGCATACAAAAATATGTACACATATATTTTGTAGCATTTCACTAGGAACCCCAAGCAAAGTACTTGGTGTTGGTCTGTAATAATCTAACATACTGTACCCCACTGTCCGGGCCACAGACAATAGCAGACCCTCCAAGAATTGAGCACTTTCAGCCAATTATACAATTACATAATACTACTGTGTTTACATTATCAAAGGGAGGCAGACCCAATTACCTAGCTACTTCAAACTAATAACTCCATTTGCCTCAATTATCTGGCATGCAGGGTCTAAATAACCTGGGTAATTACCTCAATCCATTCAGACAGTATAGATTTGGCTTGTGAGTCCAGAAGTCATTTTTCTTTCCAGAACACATCCACTATCTACCAAGTATCAGAACACACAACAGCCAACTCAGATCAGCTTTGTCAACAAGCAGTTTAAACAGACTCTATTATCTGGTGGATTAAAATTTGTTATACTCTTAGTAATCCACATTTTAAGATTCTTTTCTGACAAAATCTAATAGCACTGTAGAATTTTACAGCTAGAAAGTACCGTTAGGGGTCCAAGGTCTAGAGCTAGCCACCGGCCACAGCCCCAACCAGAATGCCAGCCTCTTGACTCACAGTGGGTAAGGGCATGAGCTTCGAAATCTGAAGACTGAGTTTGAAAGCCAACTGTAGCATGCACAACCTGTATTACATCAGCAAGTTTCTTAACCTCTCTGAGCCTACGAGTCTCTGTCTGCACCATGCCTAAAATAATAGCACTTTATAGAGTCAGTGTGAGGATGAAATGAGATAATGCAACTAACACACATCACACTTCATGGTACATGAAAGTACTTGTTAATGACTATTACTATCACTACCTGAAATGGGATGAACGGTGACACGCCACGCCATTCTGGTGATTAGAATATCTCCATGTTCTAATATCTGAATCTGTGACTATAATTTCACATGGCAAAATATAGCCATATCCTTATGAGACAGGCAGAGAGGAAATTTAAGACAGAGAAGGACACAGATACACAGAAGGGAAGGCAATACAAGATGCGGCCACAATCCAAGGAATGCCAGCAGCTGCCAGGTAACAAATGGATTTTCCCCTAGAGCCTTCAGAGGAAGTGTGATCCTGCTGACAGATTAATTCCAGCTTTCTGGCCTCCAAGACTACGAGACAATAAACAGTTGTTTCATACCACCACATCTGTAGTCATTTGTTACAGCAGCTCCAAGAAGCTAATACACCACCTTAGCAGACAGAACTCATGTTTCACCTTTACGATGTTAATAATGACAGGAATCAGAGAAAAGCAAGGATGACTACCCATTGCCTTCAAGTCAATTCTAACTCGTAGCAGCACTGTCATTGATTGAATTGTGTCCCCCCCAGAAAGGGAGTATCAATTTGGGTGGCCCATGATTCCCAGTATTGTGCGGTTGTCCTCTATACTGTGTTTCTAATTCTCTTAAGTATTGTAAAGTCTATGGTTAATAGTGCAAGACTGGATTACATTAAGGAGTATTAAGGTGGGACTGTAACACCCTATCTAAAGTGACATCCCTAATCCAATATAAAGAGAACTTCCCTAGGGCATGGTCTGTACACTTTTTATCTTACAAGAGACAAAAGGAAAGGGAAGCAAGCAGAGAGCTGGGGATCCCATACCACCAAGAATGCAGCAATGTGAGCACAGCGCATCCTTTGATCTGAGGCTTCTGCACTGACTGCACTGAGATGTTCCCAGACCAAAAGAAGACTGAGAAAAAGGACCTTCCTCCAGAGCCAGCAGAGAGAAAGCCTCCCCCCTGGATGTGATGCTCTGAATTTAGACTTTTTAGCCTACTTTACCATAAGGACAGAAATTTCTTTTTGTTGAAGCCATCCACTTGTGGTACTTCTGTTACAGCAGCACTAGATGACTAAGACAGACAGTGGAGAACTACCCTACAGAGTTTCCAAGGAGTGGCTGGTGGTTTTCAATTGCCAGCCTTTTGGTTCTCCAGTTGTTCTGGTCACACAGGGATGCCTAATCATTTTTTGTTGAATACTAGACTATAAAAAATTGAAGAGACTTCTGAAAAGTTAGACTTCTCAAGAGATGGCTCTTCCTTTCTTCTGCTTGGCAGACCAAGTTGGGGAGTTTCATCACTTAAGCCCATCCATCAGTCACTGTCAAAGAGTTAACAGCACCTTTGAAGGAGTAAGACTCAAATTGGAGGACTCCTAGTCCACTCATTCCTTGGGGCTTCCAAATGAGAGCTTGGTGTGTTCATCATGCCTTCTCCCGGCAATGCCACAAAACTGATGAAAATTCCCGCTGCTTTCTACTGCTTAGCTTGCCAGCCTCCCATCCCATGAGAGTTTGAAATATACCAACTGCCTTGAAGGGAAAACCCAGCTATGTGTTTGAGGTCTCTCAGGTCCCCAATGGTGTCTCTCTAGCCAGTGTCTAAGAATTCAGTAGTTGTGGCAGAGATCATACTGCCCAAAGCCCAAAATATTTACTGTCTCGCTTTTTACAGAAGAAAGGTTGCCAACTCTTGTTTCAGATGGAGGAATCTGAGGTTCAGACACACCTGTGACTCGTGAGTTAATTTTACAGAGAACATGTCACCTAAGGGTCAGATTCTCATTCTAGCCATCCTGCCACAGTTCTTAAGTAGCCTTCCATCACTACAATCTATTAAAACCATTTGTAAAAACTAACACAACAGAGAGGGAAGAGTTTGAACCAGACCACTCTAGGATGGAAATAGGAGTTTCAGAGAGAATAATTCAAGACTTTTCTATCTCTGGAAGACTGAGTTTTGGAAGTCACTTGAGAAATCTGATCAAATAGTAGAAGGATGCCACTTTGAGGTTAAGAAATCTTAATATTTCACAGGGTTTTTTTTTTTTGTTGTTGTTGTTAATTAAGAAAATGAATATTCAAGGCAGAACAATGAGAAGAATCCTTGAAAAACGTGCTTAACCTTTAGTCACGTGATTACCGATGGCTTTCACTAGGCAATTCCCTCATTTAGGGGAAAAAAGTCCCCAGCAATGGATCACAACCCAGAGGCATACACACACAGACACACGTGTGCACATGCGTGCATGCACGCGCACGCACACACACACACACAGAATGCCCATATTTTTCTTTCCCTGATTAAATACACAAAACATAACCAAAAAATGGTATACACTTCCAACCTTAACAATGACTTAAAGAAAGGCCCTTCGTTCCATGTTCCTTCCCACACCAGCCTGCTTAATACAAGAATGTAGCGATTTGCTTCTCTTGCACAGAAGTCTACAATCTGATGAGTGGTGCAATTTAGCATCCCATATCAATTATGGATGTTAAAGTTCTCAGAATCATGAAATCACTAAAATTGGCTGGGGGGTGGGGAGGGAAGACAGATCCATTTGGGTGCTCTATTTGGGTCATCTAGTCATTTCCTTTTCACTACATTTCAAGCAGGAGACTGAGCAGGGGAAGTCTGTATCCCACCAGCCCCATTTTAGAGGGCACATGGGGCCTTTGGCTGGAGCTGGCAAAGCAAGGTTTAAGTCTTATGAAAGCAAGGGAATCATGTGCTCAGAGATGATGCATGGACACCTCTAAGCAGTGAGGAAAACGAACACTGTAAGGATGGAAAGGACTCTCTCAAGACCTCCCTGAGAAGCTGCAAAGCTGCTTCTCCCAGGGCTCAAATTTCTTCAGAGACAGACAGGCACAAGCAGAACCTCCTGGCTCACATTCTATGACATGCACATTAGTCCATACCATTTCTATGCTCCTAAGTCTTCAATGACTCCCCAAAGCCCAATTCTGGAGTCCAAGTCCTTCAATACAGCACTCACAATGCCTCCAAATTCATTCTCAGCCTCTCTCCACCTTGTATTTTCCATAGCTGCAACAGGTAACCCCTTCCCATGGGTCACTTCACATGCCAACTCAAGAAGGAAGCAAGTTCTACTAAAGGACCACATTCCTAGCTCAGAAGATGGCACCAAATAAATGACAGCATGTTACCTTCCTTGTAAAGACGTAGACGTATTATCTACATAGTCCCTACAAAATCAAAACCAAACTCACTGCCGTGGAGTTGATTCTGACTCACAGTGACCCTATAGGTCAGTGCAGAACTGCCCCATAGAGTTTCTATGGAGCGCCTGGTGGATTTAAACCGCTGACTTTCTGGTTACCAGCTATAGCACTTAATCGCTAAACCAAAAACAAAACAAAATAGAACCTGGTGCCAATGAGTCAATTCTGACTCATAATGACCCTATAGGGCAGAGCAGAGTTACTCCATATTTTCCAAGGAGTGCTTGGTGGATTTGAACTGCTGACCTTTGGTCAGCACCGGCAGCACTTAGCCACTATGTATAGCAATGTATAGGAAGATGCTGGGAAGGAAAATCAACTGGATGCAATGGTGCTGGAAAAAATGAGAAGGGAAAAGAAGAATAAATTACAGTATCTGGATGTTTTAGTGTTGGAGGGCGACGGGTTAGTCTGTTAAAACCAAGCACACTATTGTCAAGTCAATTCCAATTCATAGCGACCTTATGGGACAGAGTAGAACTGCCCTACAGAGTTTCCAAGGAGTGCCTGGTGGATTTACACTGCCAAACTTTTCGGACAGCGGCCGCAGCACTTAACCACTAGTGTTTCCACAGGTTAGCAGCAGTCACTCATTCATCAGACCCCCTGGTTCACAAACTCAGCCATCCAGATCACAGACACTCCCCTGCCCAGACCCCTTCAAGTGGCTCACCACGTCACTCAGAGTAAAAACCACATTCCTTACAGGCCCCTAGAGGTACACCCAGCATGCACCTCTGCTACCTCTGACCTCACTGCCTACTACCCCCTGTTCCTTCTCTCCTTGGATCCAGGGACAGCACTCCCTTGCTGTTCCTCTCACATTCCTGCCTGAGGATGAGCTTGCTGTCAGAGGAGAAGCAAAGCCTGGGCCTTGGGGAGGCAGCAAGTTAAGAGGGGGAGGAGCACAGAAAAGGACTCTAAGATGACTTGTCAAAAGGGATGAACAGCACCGTATCACCAAAGGGAAACTGGAGACTCAAAACACTAACAGCAGTCTGTGAGCATCCAACGCTACAGGCAGGTAAAAGTGAGTGGGAACCAAGTTCAGCTGCAGAAAGGAAGGAAGGGAAAAGGAAGAAGCAGTTGAAAGCTGTGCACAGCAAAAAGCTTTGCCCGACACAGTAGGGAGCGAGGCCTCAGAGGCAGGAAGTTGTAAAAGTGCCAGTGTCCCGCACTTCCCCGGCATGGCCACCTTTCAGCAACCCCAGCCTGGAATGACACTTTGGGGAAAGTGAGTGGGAGAAGCAGTCTTCCTCTTACTAACCCCAAATTAATTTCTCAGCGAAGCTTTCCCATTCATTATGGTCATCTTTACCTCCTAAATCAGGTCTGCCAGACTCGAGGACCACAGCATTCAGGGAGTGCTTACAGCAAACCCCAGAACCATCAGTGTGAAGACAACATGCCCCCAGAGGGTAAAAGAGTGAGATGTGTTTACATTCCACAGCTGGTGATACCACAACATGCTTTTCACTTTCCGGAAATTCTGTCAAAGGACTCATGCCACACTCCCTTTCAGGCAATAGGCTTTTCATCTTTTTCATTTGGAAATTTATCTAGGATTTTCTGAATGTCTACCATAATTAATTTTTGATATACCATGTCCTGTCTAGAAGTCCTCAAAGACAAGGAAGCCTCCTTCAGAGGCTGCCTGCTGGTACCCCAGGACTGTCAGACATGTCCCCCACCCTATGATCAAGCATCTATTCTAAGAGCAGTGACAGAATGAGAGGGTCTGGCTTCTTCCTTTGAAGGTGTGCTCTCTTCCAAGTCAATAGGACAATTTAAGATGTGTGTCATATCTTTAGATTAGAAGCTTAATGCATATGTAAGTACAAGTACAGGGAAAATGATGGCATCAAGAAAAAGGTAGGAACATCTCCTCATGTACATGCCAGCATTTGGACTATAATTTTTTTTTTATTATAACTGAGTGAAAATGTACATTCCCATATAAATTTACATGCCCACCTGTATGCAGCTTCCACTGCTCTCCCTGCCCGGTGACTGCACACTATTCCTCTCTGCTCCACACATGTCTCATCCTCCCAATAGCCTCCTTTCCCCTCCTCTCCGTCCACTCCCCTTCCTCCAGCCACAGGTCCAGCAGGATGATATCCTATAGATGCACAGAACCATAAAGTGCATCCAATATATGGTCACTTTGCATCGCCAAGTCCAATCCATTCCTGTCTAACGAGTGGACCTTCATTATGATTTATGGGCAAGGGCAGCATCAGGGCTGGGGGCCGTGCTCCCAGGGGAACCCCCAAACCACTGGACCATCAATTGCAGTCTTTTAGTGGAGATCTCAGGTGCACCCCTTTTTATTCTTGTGTTCCCAGTGAGACTCAACTTAGTGAGCTCCATCGCGGCTATCACTGGTGGTGGCTGGGCACCATTCGGTTCTTCTGGTTCCAAGTCTATGTAGGCACTCACTCCTGTGGATCCCTCTATCTACTGGGTTGTCTTTACCCCATGCCATTTTGGTCTTCGATGAGCATCCGTTCCTGCTGAGTTGGGACCACTGGCTGTGCCCTCAGATGCCAGCTTGGCAGCTTTTAAGACCTCAGATGCCACTCACCAATGTGGGTGCAGAGAGCCCTCTTAGCAAAATGCTAGTTGCGCCAACTGGCCTCGATTTCGCCTAACAGCATGGTCCCCCGCCCCCTGCCCCAGTTACTCTGTCCTTGCAATACTGGGTTAAGATGGAAGGAGTATTCCAGTTATGTTGAAGTCCACTTAATATTGTTCTTGTTTCTAATGTGTGCTATCACCGATTTCACCCAGCCAAATTTCTACCAACTATCTAATTTAAACCCTCCCCTCCTCGCCCTCCCTCCCTCCCTCCCCTCCCTTGCAGCCATCAAAAAGTCTTTTCTTCTATACATACGTCTGTTTTTGAGATCTTATCGTAGGGGTCTCATACAATATTTGTCCTTTTGTTGCTGATTACTTTCACTCAACATAATGTCTTCCAAGTTGAAACCAGGTTGAGATGTTTCCTGGAATCACCATTGTTCTTTATCATTGCATAGTGCTCCACTGAGTATGTATACCATAGTTTACCTATCCACTCCTCCGCTGTTGGGCATCTAGATTGAGTCTATCTTTTGGCTATCATGGACTGTGCTGTGATAAACATTCTTGTGCATGTGTCCGCTGGTGTGAATGGCCCTGATGCTGTAGGATATATTCCTTCCAACTAGTGGAATTACTGGGTCAAATGGTCTATCTATATCCATTTTTTTAAGGAAGCGCCAGATTGCTTTCCAAAGAGGCTGGACCATTTTGCAACCCCATCAACAGTGTAGGAGAGTTCCACTTTCTCCACAACCTCTCTAGCATTTGTTGTTTTGTGTTTTTTGAATCATGGCCAACCCTGTTGGGGTGAGACGGTGTCTCACTGTCATTTTGATTTGACTTTCTTTAATAACTAAAGATCGTGAACATGTCCTCATGCGTTTTTTGGCTGCCTGGATCTTCTCTTTAGAGAAATGTCTGTCCATCTCCTCTGCTCATCACTTAATTGGGTGATTTATCTTCTTCTTATTGATATTTTGTAGTACCTTATAATTTTTTTTTTTTAAGATGCAGGAGAAAGGGAAAAATCAGATCTCAGATTGAAAATGGTAAGGAAATGGTGATTAGCTGAAGTCAGTACAAAGCTGAGCCAATATACCCAGGCATAAAAGATGCCTTCTCAGAAGCCCCAAAGCTCCAGTACAATGGAGAAATTAAATCGTTACAACTGAGACAGAAGAGGCCACCTAATTAGACCTGGCCAGAAAAGGGTACAGACACTTCCCCTTCCTGTGCCTGACCCATCAGGGCAGGCATGAGGCCACCTTTCCTTGTGCAGAGGGCCAGTCCACTTTGCCAGCACTCAGCTTGCCTGAGTTGCATCCGGCCCCAGGCCTCAGAGGTGGAGTCTCCTCTGGGAACAGACCACTAACCATCCTTGCGTGACCTCTGCCTCTCACAGACCCAGAGAAACATAATAGCATTCCCGCCCTACAGGTACCTGCCTGGTTACATGTGAAGAAAATCCAGCTGTCTAGCATAGTGGTCAAAGGCATGACAGCTGGAGGGAGGTGCCAAGATTCAAATCTTGGCTGTGCTACTCCCCAGCAGTTTCATCTGTAAAATGGGTATCATCAAGGTACATACCTCATTAAGTATTACTCAAACCTAACCAAACCCACAGTTATCAAGTTGATTTCAACTTACAGCAACGCCACAGGATACAGCAGAAGCATTACCACAGAGTACAAGGAGCACCTGGTGGATCTGAACTACTGACCTTTGGGTTCACAGCTATAGCTCTTAATCCCTATGCCAAAAGGATTTCCTCATTAATTGCTACCCAACCAAACCTACTGCCATCAAGTTGATTCTGACTCACAGCAACACTACCACAGTACAATGGTAGAGTTTCCAAGGAGTGCTTCATGGATCAAACTGCTGACCTTTTGGTCAGCAGCTGTAGCACTTTACCATGTCACCAAGGTTTCCCATTAATCGTTAGGAGGGCTAAAGGAGATTACATATATGAAGGCTTCCCAACAATGCCTGGCAGTGCTAGAAAGTCAGCTGTTGTTGTTATGATTAAGTCATCCATCTATTACCGGAAACTCTGGTAGGTAGGGGTTAAGTGCCACAGCTGCTAACCAGAAGGTCAGCAGTTCAAATCCACCAAGTACTCCTTGGATGCTCTTATGGGGCACTTCTACTCTGTCTATAAGGTCACTGTGAGTCTGAATCAACCCAATGGCACAGGGTTTGGGTTTTATGTTATGATTATTATTATTATTAAGTCACCAAGTCTAAGCCACCAAACAAAACCTCTTGATTCTGACTCACAGCAGGCCCATGTGTTACAGAGTAGAACGGCTGTATAGAATTTTCCTGGCTTTAATCTTGAAGAAAGATTGCCAGGCCCTTCTTCTGCAGTGCTGCTGGGTGGATTTCAATGCTCAATCTTTAGGTTAGTGGTTGAGCATAACCCATGTGTACCACCCAGGGACCTGTGACTCCACGACAGTAACATTATTATTACTAAACACTCTACGGTACTGTTATTATTATTAAGAAACCCAAAATAATATCATAATTATTACTGAGCACTCTACAACACTGTTACTGTTACCAGGGACTCCACAATAGTACCACTGTCATCACTGAGTACTTCACCACTGCAAGAATGGCCATCAGAAGCCAGTCGTGAGGCTGTGACACTGATCCAGATGCGACATATTCGAGACACTGGCTGGAGAAGTGGGGAGAACAGGCCAACTCTCAGAGACACTGCAAAGGCAGGGCCACAGCCTCCCACAAAAGCCCAGCAGAGGAGACAAGGGAGCTGGAGACGTGAATCATGACTTCCAGATGCTAGGTCAGGGACAATGGAGGAATAGGGTCCACGGAGGGGCAGGAGGACAGGAGGAGAGCAGGAGCCTGGGGCAGAAACACCAAGATTCACACTCCACCAAGGTTTCCAGTGAGGGTGGCCTGGGGCCTGGCGGATGCTTGGTCACCTTGAACATGAGCAGTTTCCTTTCCCTCCTCACACATGACACCTAGCCAAGGCCAGCTCCACAGGAAAACTGGACAAATAATCAGAGGACAAACATCCCCACGGACTCTCTGTTGACATACAGACATGTGCTGAAGTTCTCCTCTGTACCAAGTATTACAGATTCCTTAGCTTACTTCACCCTGACAACGACCCCACAAAGCTGGGGACTCAGGAAGGTTAAGATCTTGCTCACGATCACAGGGTTAACAAAGAACGAAAGTGAAATTTGAACCAGATCTGTCTGAGAGTCGAAAACATGTTCTCTCCATTCACCTCCGTCACAAACAGTTTTATATGGGGTTCATCAGAATTATCAGGGCATCAGCAGCACTGAAGGGCAGAAGAAATTTCCTGTAGACAAAGGGCTAAGCCAGTTCACGTGAGTGGAGATGGAGAGAGGCGATGATGACCAAATTAAACTCACTGTTGTTGAGTCCATTCTGACTCACAGCGACCGCAGGACAGAGCAGAGCCTATGTTCTATCACTGGCTCCACGACATAAAAGCTGAACCTTCCTAGGTGAGTTCCTGAACCTCTAGACACACATTTCCAACTAGACAATGTTGATAATGATAGGACCTGCCTCTCAGGATTGTTGAGACAATTCAGACACGGGGCCTACCTAGTGACTTGTTATATGGTTAAGTGCTGAATAAACAGCAACTTCTGTAAAGGAGGTTGAAGAGGGAAGTGACTTCACCAGCTTCACCAGCTACTCAAGCCGACAACTAGAGTTGAACCCTGGGTCCATTCTTCTATTTTAAATCTCTTGTTTATAAAAGTTCCTTAGACAGGCACTGACATACCATACATTGATCATGACACAGATCCGTAGCATAAAATGTGCAAAACAATGTCACCAACGAGATTCAAAATCATGTGCAAATATTGTAATACCTTGTTTTGTAAGCTTTTGATTCCTCTGAATTTGAGAGGTCTGAAGACATGATTTAGAAGGTCACTGTCTTTTTAAAAGGCATTTGTACAAAATTTACACTGGTGACTTTAAAAAAAAAAACAAACCAATTTCATGGGTGCCCACATCTGACACATAATCATGACTTCTTCCCATACGAGGTTCTGGGTCCAGACTTTAGTTAAGGGAGACTAAACCCTGATGAATAATATGGTTCTTGCCTGCACTGTTTTTCTTTGTTCTTATCTCCCACTTCCCTAGTAGCTGACACCGGTTTAAGAAGCCTAAGCTGTGAAAAAGCAACCGTGTGAGGAGTTAAGGAGGAAAAGTCATGTATCTTTGCTCCTGTTCTGTAAGACAAAAACCTATGGCACGGTGGTTAAGAGCTACAGCTGCTAACCAAAAGGTTAGCAGTTCAAACCCACTAGGTGCTCCTTGAAAACTGTATGAGGCAGTTCTACTTTCCCTTACAGGGCTACTATGAGCCAGAATTGGTTTAATGGCAATGATTCTGTTCGTTTTTTTTTTTTTTTTTTTTTTTGAGGGGGTGCTATGAAGAGCAGTCTACTTGTTTATGAAATGTGGGACCTCGTCTTTAAAAAAATAACAGCTGTTGGAATGGAAAGTCACTGAAAGAAGAAAGTGTCCCTCACAAAGCTTCTCTGTGACTGGGTAGAGGGCTTCAGGAACGAAATATAGGAATCAACTGAACACTGAATATACTGAAGCAATGGAGATTGTTAAAATAGGCTGACACAAACCTGATCCAGGAGCTTCTGTCACCGTCTTCACTTGGGAAGACAAAGAAACTACCAAAGTGCTCAGAACATGACCCCAGTCAAACACTTGAGGCCCCAAAGATGACAAACTTAAAAACTTGGAGGAGTGTGTTAGGAAGGCCAGGCTGGATAGGCTTGGACGGAAATGGAATGTTCTGGAATTAGGAGGAACAACCAGCCTTGTGAAGGAGATATGGAACTTCATCAAGGCAGAGACAATTCTCAGTTAGCTTTCCAACTTTCAGTGAACGTGATTCCGTTTGAAACAGCCACTTTGTCCCACTACCTGGTGATCTTCCTAGGCCTGAAGTCCAGCCTAATGACACAGGCATGACAATGACTGAAGCTGCTGTGATCAACACAGCCGAAATGACCAAAAGTTGAGGAAAGTGGCCCTGATGAAATGAAGAGTAGACAAGAAAGATGGACTTTTCTAGGGAGATGATGCCACCAAGGAGACTGGCCCCAGGGAAGTTCTGTTACCACCAATGGCCTTAGTTTCTTTCTGTACACAGGGTCACACTTGAGTGGGGTGACCTCAGACATGACCCTCTCCCCTCGCCTGCCTGCTAAACATTAATGTTTGTCATAAACATCCTTAGTGATAGCACCCATTTCCCATTTATATCTTTTCAGGAAATGACTCTACACAACAACCACATGGACACAAACAATAATTTAAGACTGTAACCACCCTGCGCTCCTTTAGCAAAGTTAGTTGAACGCTCCTGGCCAGGGTAAACTGCCTTGAACCTCAAAACTGGGCAAGATGTTAAGATGCCAAGTCATTAGGGGTGCTGTGAGTTGTTAGATTTCCTCAAATTGATTATCAGTAAGACACCTACTGATAAATCCTTGTAAGACTTGACCAATCCTTTGTAAATATCAAAGTTACTTATTAAATGGTTAAATATGATAAGGTTCCCAAAAGCACTTTGTACTCTTTTGTTGTTCTTAAACTATTGCTCGGTTTTAAGATGACTGCAGAGAGTATTTTTGACTTAAGGATTAAAGGTTACAGTTAGGCAGTAGCTTCAGGGGTTTGTTCACCCTCCAAAGCTCCAAAAGTCTATACTCTACAAGAATCTGAAATTCTGTTTCGCATTTTCCCCCTTTTGATCAGGATTCTTTTATGAAACGTTTGGTCAAAATGGTCAGTAATGGCAGCCAGGCACCAGCCAGTTCTTCTGGTCTCATGGCAAAGGAGGCAGGTGTTCACGGAGACAAGGAGTCACATACCCCAAATCCCTCTCCTATTCCTTACTCTCCTTCTTCTTCTGATGCTCCAGGTGAACTGTGCCTTGGATGGCTGCTTGCAAGCTTTTAAGACCCCAGGCACTATGCCACGAGCTAGGAGGTAGAACAGAAGAACTAAACAAGTGATTAGGCAAATCAGCTGAGAGACCATGACTTTAAACCTCCATACCAAGCAACGAAATCCCATGAGGCACTTGGCTGTACATAAGTAACCTCAGTACCTACCATTTTTTTCATGTCATTGTAAATATATCACACAACTTTTGCTAATTCAACTTTTTACAGGTATACAACTTACTGACACAATAACTGGCTGTGCACTATTCTTTTTTTTATTTTTTATTTTTTTATTTTTATTTAACATAACTGAGTGAAAATGTACATTCACATGTAAATTTACATGCCCCCCTATATGCAGCTTCCACTGCTCTCCCTGTCCGGTGACTGCACACTATTCCTCTCTGCTCCATACATGTCTCATCCTCCCAACAGTCTCCTTTCCCCGCCTCTCTGTCCACTCCCCTTCCTCCAGCCAGAGGTCAGCAAGATGATATCCTATAGATGTATAGAACCATAAAGTGCTTCCAACATATGGAAGTCCATTCCATTCCTGTCCAAAGAGTGGACCTTTGTTATAATTTATGGGAACGGGCAGCATCAGGGCCGGGGGCCATGCTCTCAGAGGAACCCCAAAACCGCTGGACCATCAATTGAGGTCTTTTAGTGGAGATCTCATGATGCATCTCTTTTTATTCTTGTGTTGCCAGTGAGGCTCCTCTCTGTGAGCTCCGTCATGGCTATCACTGGTGGTGGCCGGGCACCATCCGGTTATTCCGGTCCCAGGTCGATGTAGGCACCCACTCTTGTGGGTCTCTCTGTCTTCTCGGTTGTCTTTACCGCATGCCGTTTTGGCCCTCGGTGAGTATCCATTCCTGCTGAGTTGGGACCATTTGCTGTGTCCTTGGATGGCAGCTTGGCAGCTTTTAAGACCCCAGACGCCACTCACCAATGTGGGGTGCAGAGAGCTCTCTTAGCAAAACGCTAGTTGTGCCAATTGGCCTGGAATTCGCCTAAGGGCATGGTCCCCCACCCCCGCCCCAGCTACTCTATCCTTGCAGTATTGAGTTAAGATGGAAGGAGTACTCATGTTATGCTGAAGTCCACTTAATGTTGTTCTTGTTCCTAATGTGTGCTGTCACTGCTTTCTCCCAACTAGATTTCTAGTAACTACCTAAACTAAACCCTCCCCCCCCTCGCCCTCCCTCCCTCCCTCCCCTCCCTTGCAGCTGTCAAAGAGTCTTTTCTTCTATACACAAGTCTGTTTTTGAGATCTTATTGTAGAGGTCTCATACAGTATTTGTCTTTTTGTCTCTGACTACTTTCACTCAACATGTCTTCCAGTTGAAACCAGGTTAGGAGATGTTTCCTGGAATCATCATTATTCTTTATCATTGCGAAGTGCTCCATTGAGTATATGTACCACAGTTTACCTATCCATTCTTCTATTGTTGGGCATCTGGGTTGATTCCACCTTTTTGCTATTGTGGACTGTGCTGTGATAAACATTCTGGTGCATGTGTCCGTTGGAGTGAAAGGCCTTGATTCTGTAGGATATATTCTAAGTAGTGGAATTACTGGGTCAAATGGTATATCAATATCCATTTTTTTAAGGAAGCGCCAGATTGCCTTCCAAAGAGGCTGGACCATTTTGCAACCCCACCAACAGTGTAGGAGGGTTCCACTTTCTCCACAGCCTCTCCAGCATTTGTTGTTTTGTGTTTTCTGGATCATGGCCAATCTTGTTGGGGTGAAATGGTATCTCATTGTTGTCTTGATTTGAATTTCTTTAATAGCTAAAGATCGTGAACATGTCCGCATGTGTTTTTTGGCTGCCTGGATCTCCTCTTTAGTGAAGTATCTGTCCATCTCCTTTGCCCATCGCTTAATCGGATGGTTTATCTTCTTCTTATTGATATTTTGTAGTACCTTATAGATTATGGAGATCAGGCGTCGATCTGACATAGAGTTGCCAAATATTTTTTCCCACTCTGTGAGTATTCTTTTAATTCTATTAATAAAGTCTTTGGATGAGCAAAAGTGTTTGATTCTTAATAGTTCCCATTTATCTACTTTCTCTTCTATTGATTGAGGTTTCTTTGACAGATTTTGGAGTCTGTCCTCATTGTGTATTAAAACTTCCATTGTTGTTCCTACCTTTTCTTGGATGAGCATTATCGTTTTAGGTTTGATATTTAGGTCTTTTATCCAGTTGGAGTTGGTTTTTGTATAAGGTGTAAGATATGGATCTTGATTCAGTTTATTGCAGATGGATAACCAATTTTGCCAGCACCATTTGTTGAAGATACTGTTTTTACCCCAGTTTAATGTCTTAGGGCCTTTGTCGAATATCAACTGTTCATAGGCAGATGGTGTCATCTCTGGGGTCTCAATTCTGTTCCATTGATCAGTCTGTCTGTTCTTGTACCAGTACCAGGCTGTTTTGACCACTGTGGCAGTGTAGTATGTTCTAAGGTCGGGTAATGAGAGGCCTCCTAGTGTGTTCTTCTTCTTTAGTAGTACCTTACTTATCCGGGGCTTCTTCCCTTTCCAAACAAAATTGGTGATTTGTTTCTCCATCTCATTAAAAAATGATGCTGGAACTTGTATTGGGATTGCATTATATAAATAAATTGCTTTGGGTAAAATAGACATTTTCACAATGTTAAGTCTTCCTATCCATGAGCAGGGTAGGTTTTTCCATTTATCTAAGTCTCTCTTAGTTTCTTGTAGTAAGGGCTTGTAGTTCTCTTTGTAAAGGTCTGTTGTGTCTCTGGTTAGATTAATTCCTAGGTACTTTATCTTCTTAGGGGCTATCACAAATGGTATAGATTTGATAATTTCCTCCTTAACAGTCTCATTGTTGGTATAAAGGAATCCTACTGATTTACTTATGTTTATCTTGTATCCTGAGACTTTGCTGAACTCTTCTATCAGTTTGAGTAACTTACTTATAGATTCCTTGGGGTTCTCTGCATATACAATCATATCATCTGCGAACAGGGAGATTTTAACTTCCTCTTTGCCGATGCAGATGCCCTTTATTTGTTCGTCTTGTCTAATTGCTCTGGCTAGAACTTCTAGCACAATGTTGAATAGGAGAGGTGACAGTGGGCATCCTTGTCTAGTTCCTGATCTCAGGGGAAAGTCTTTCAGTCTCTCTCCATTCAGGGTGATGTGGCAATTGGCTTTGTATAAATGGCCCTTATTATGTTGAGGAATTTGCCGTCTATGCCCATTTTGCTAAGAGTTTTCAGCATGAATGGGTGTTGGACTTTATCAAATGCCTTTTCGGCACCAATGGACAAAATCAGGTGATCTTTGTCTTTTGTGTTATTTATGTGATTAATCACATTAATTGTTTTCCTGATGTTGAACCAGCCTTGCATCCCTGGTATGAATCCCACTTGGTCATGATGGATTATTTTCTTGATATGTTGTTGTATTCTGTCGGCAAGAATTTTGTTGAAGATTTTTGCATCTAAATTCATGAGTGATATCGGTCTGTAGTTCTCTGTCTTTGTTGGATCTTTCCCGGGCTTAGGTATCAGGGTTATGCTGGCTTCATAGAATGAGTTTGGGAGTACTTCATTCCTTTCTATACTGTGAAATAGTTTCAATAGTATTGGGGATAACTCTTCTCTAAATGCTTGGTAGAATTCTGCCGTGAAGCCATCTGGGCCCGGACTTTTTTGGGTTGGCAGTGTTTTGATGACTTTTTCAATCTCTTCCTTTGTGATGGGTTTATTAAGTTGTTCTGCTTCACGTTGTGATAATTTGGGTAGGTGGTATGAGTCAAGGAATTTGTCCGTTTCCCCTAGGTTTTCAAATTTGTTAGAGTACAGTCTTTCACAGTATTCTGTTATGATGTTGTTGATTTCTGTTGCATCTGTGGTGACAACTCCCTTCTCATTTCTAATTTGGGTTATTTGTTTCCTTTCCTGCTTTTCTTTAGTAAGTTTAGCCAGTGGTTTATCGATTTTGTTGATCTTTTCAAAAAACCAGCTTTTGGTCTTTTCAATTTTTTCAATTGTTTTTCTATTCTCTAATTCATTTAGCTCTGCTCTAATCTTTATGATCTCCTTTCTCCCGGTGCCCGAGGGGTTCCTCTGTTGTTCTCTTTCTACTTGTTCAAGCTGTAGAGTTAGTTCCTTGATTTGGTTTCTTTCTTCCTTCCCGATGTGTGCATTTATGGAGATAAATAGACCTCTCAGCACTGCTTTGGCTGTATCCCATAGGTTCTGGTAGGAAGTATTTTCGTTCTCATTGGAATCCATGAATTTCTTTAATTGATCCCTGATTTCCTCTATAACCCATGTTTTTTTGAGCAAGATGTTGTTCAGTTTCCAAGAGTTCCACTTTCTATCTCTGTTTTTTCTGCTATTGATTTCAACTATGATGGCTTTATGATCTGAGATGCTTTGATTTTGTTGAGTATTGCATTATGGCCTATCACGTGGTCAATTCTGGAGAATGTTCCATGTGCACTGTGCACTATTCTTAATCTATGTGATTTTTCCATCATCATTAACTTCACTTTTCCCGCTCCCTCCACCACTGGCAAACACTAATAAACTCTGGTCTCTATGCATTCACCTTTTGTTTATATAAGTGAGGTCACACAATATTTGTCATTTTGTGATTGGCTTATTTCACTCAGCCTAACTAAGTTCCATTCATAATGTAGTAGTATCAAGATTTCGTTTCTCTGACTACCTGAGTAGTATTCCATTGTCTGTATGTAAATATTTTGTTGGTCTATTAACCTGGTGATGGGTATTTAGGTGATTTCCACTTTTTAGTATTGTAAACAGTGTGACAATGAACAACGGTATACGGTCTCTTTTTGAGTCTTTGCTTTCCGGCCTTCTGGGTATATATCTGGGAGTGGAACTGCTGAGTCACATGGTAGTTCCATTTTTAGTTTTTGAAGAGCTGCCACACTGTTTTCCACACAACTGTATGAGTCTATATCCCCACCAGCCATGGATAAGGGTTCCAATTTCCCCACATCCTCACCAACATTCAGGATTTTCTGCTTTTTAGATTTTTTTTTTTTTAAACCATAGCCATCCTAGTGTTAGAGAAGTGGTATCTCACTGTGGTTTTGCTTTGCTGAGCACCTTTTCATGTGACTGGTGGCCATGTGAATGTCCTCTTCGATGATGCCTGTTCAGGTCTTTTGCCCATTTTACGACCAGGTTGTCTTTTTGTTGTTGTGAGAATTTTATATAAATATATTGATTATTATATTCTTATTGGATATATGATTTCTGGAGATATTCTCCCAGTTGGTAGCTTGCCTTTTCACTCTCTGGGAAAAGTCTTTTGATGAACAAAGTTTTTAATTTTTATGAGATGCCATTCATTTATCTTTTGCTATTTGTGGTTCTGTTATTACATCAGCTAATACATCATTGAAAGCCAGACCTGACAGTATTTCCCCAGCTTGTTCTTCTAAGAAACCCTTCTAAGAAGGGTTTTAGGTTGCACATTTAGGTCCTTAATCCATTTTGAATTTGTTTCTGTGGGTGGTATTGAGGCATGGATGCTGTTTCATTTTTGTGCATGTGGAAATTCAACCTCCCTAGTACGGTTTACTGACAAGATTCTTCCTTCTCCATCAAATGGACTTAGCACCCCTGTGAAAAATCACCTGACAGGAGATGTGTGGGTTTATTTCTGGACTCTTCATTCTATCCAATGGTCTATGTGTCTATTGTTATAGCAGTACCAGGCGGTTTTGATTGCTGTAGCTGTATAATATGTTTTAAAATCATAAAGTGTGAGTTCTTCTACTTTGTTCTTCTCTTTTAACATTGTTTTAGCTTCTTGGGGCTTCTGGTCACTCCATATAAAGTTGAGGATTGTTTTTGCATTTCTGTAAAGAAAACTGTTAGAATTTTGCATTGAACCTATAGATTACTTTTGATAGTACTGCCATCTTAACAATATTTAGTCTTCCAATCCCTAAACATGGAACATCTTTCCATTTATTTAAGTCTTCTTTAAACTCCTTCTGGGTTTTTAACCTCCTTCAGCAGTACTTCATAGTTTTCATTGTGTAAGTCTACATACATACCTCTGATTAGATTTATTCCTAGGTATTTTATTCTCCTGATGTGCTATTGTAAAGTGAATTGTTTCTCTAATTTCTCTGTCAAATTTACCATCAGTGATGTATAGAAACCCTAATGGTTTTTGTTAGTTGATCTTGTACACCCTGAAACTTTGTTAAATTCCTCTATTAGCTTCAGAAGTTTTCTTGTGGGCTCTTTAGAATTGTTCTATACATGGGGTTATACCATCTATGAACATAGATAATTCTTCTTTTCCAATATGAATACCTTTCTTTCTTTTTTTTTCTTGTCTTATTGCTCTGGCCAGGACTTCTAATACAATATTTAATAGAAATGGTGAGAGTGGGCACCCTGCATTTTGTATTCCTGAAAGCACTAACTTAATATAAAGCATTAGTATTTTCCCCAAACCAGTCTGTTTCTACCTCAGAGAGGAAGGTCCCCTCCCCCCACCACAAATCTCTCTACTTTCTCTATCATAACCAGTCTTCAAGGTGGCATCAAATCCTACCTCTTCTTGGCTGCCTGCTCCTTCCCAATACCAACCTCTTCTCTATCTACTGCCTGAGGCCCTTATTGTCTGAATGGTACCATATTCTCCATTGCCGTATCATGTAGTTACAAACCCAATATGTAACCATCTGCCATCTGCCAGCATCCTAAGGTGGACAAGACTTTGCAGAAAGACCAACTAGGACAAACACCTTCATTTACAATGAGGGAACAGAGATCCAAAGAGTCATTTAAGTCACTCCTGCCTTGGGAAAGTAAATTCTGTGAGACCGTCGTCGACATGATTCTTATTTTACTCTTCTTTGCATGGGGTAATAAAAATATCAAACATTCACTGTGTCTTCTTCATGCCCATGTGTCCTACACAACATCTCCTCTGCATGATTTCATTCAGTCCTCATAACACAGGGTCTTTATTATAGATAGGTAAGGAACTGCAGCACAGAGAGGCTTAAGTAATTTACACAAGGTCACAGAGTACATGTGTAGAAGAGACAGGTCTGAGAGTCTCACAGCTAGATGCACACACACCAAAGCCCATGCTTTTAATCACTCCACCAGTGCTATTCCTTGACATGCATCGTGATGGACTCATAAACAGCCACTGATTAATTATTGCTGCTGTTATTCACTCCGAGATAAACACAGGCTAATCCTGAGGCCAAGGGAAAGATGCCAGTACACCCCCAGAAAGCCAGCCAATGCAACAGTGATATAGGGAACAACGGACTGAACATCTATTGACATCTGATGGCCACTTTAAAGTACTCAAGGAAAGGTGAACAAAAATATAGGTTCCCATCTAATGTAACTTTAAACCATGAATTTACCACACACTGTAGCATTCAAGTGAAAAGAACTTCAGCCACATTCTGTTTGCAGAACTCTGTATATTGCTTTAAAAGTAGCATTTCTTAGTCCTATATCACCTATGGAGGAAACCCTGGTGGTGTAGCAGTTAAATGCCAGTACCTAGTCCATCCTTCAAAGCAATTTTGAAATTCTTTCTGGAATGGCCACTGTGCAACATGGCACAGTGGCAGGTTCACAAACTTAGTCGTACAGCTGTCTCTGAGGGAGCTTTTAGCCAGTGAACAAATAACTATATTGCAACACCCTCCCTACTCACCTAATCTGACCTTAATGACTTTTTTCTTTACCTGAAGATAAAGGAAATAGTGAAAGGAAGACATTTTGATGACTGACATTCAGGACACCAGGGATAATATGATAACAGCTCTGACAGCCATTCCAGAAAAAGAGTTCCAAAATTGCTTTGAAGGGCAGACTAGGCACTGGCTTTGGTGCATGGCTTCCCAAGAGGAGTCCTTGGAAAGAGACTGTAGTGATATTCAGCAATGAGCGATGTAGAACTTCTAGGATTAGTTTGTGAACTTCATTTTCATTTGCCTTATAGGGAAGCAAAAACAGGACAATGAATAAAGAAGAAGTGATGCCTCTCAATCATGGTGTTGGTGAAGAGTACTGAGTATACCGTCGGCTGTCAGAAGAATGGATACATCTGTCTTGGAAGAAGTATAGCTGGCATGCTCCTTAGAAGTGAGGAAGTCAAGACCTCGTATTATGAACTTGGGACATGTGATCAGGAGGGACCAGTCGCTGCAGAAGGACATCACACTTGGTAAAGTAGAGGGTCAGCAAAAAAGAAAAAGATCCTCAATAAGGTGGGCTGACAGAGCGGCTGCAACAACAGACTCAAATTCAGCAAGGACTGCGAGGATGACACAGGACTGGGCAGTGTTTCATCCCACTGCACATGGGGTCACTGAGGCAGAACCAACTTGATGGCACCTAGCAACAAAGCAAATTAAAACAAACAACAAAGATTATGACCTCTGAGGATTAGATTTAGAAGATTATCACCAGGAAATGAGCACACAAAGAACGCTAGTTGGGCAATGCTTAAAGACCTGGCTATTAACTAAAAGGGTAGCAGTTCAAACCATCAGCCACGCTGTGGCAGAAAAATGCAACCTCTGCTTCTAAAGATTTACAGCCTTGGAAACCCTATGGGGCAGTCTTATAGTGTCTTTTAGGGTCACCATGAGTTAAATCGACTTGACAGCAACATTTTTTTCGCTGTCAATGCCCTAACCAGGTGAGATGCTGGCTGATGATAAAACTCAAGTCCCAACAGTCACAGTATCATTACTGAACAATCTTAATTCTTCTTCTGGTTCCATCAGTTCTATCTGCACGCGCAAGGATTTTGAGTTATTCTGCAGTACACAGTACAGAGTTAATAGGTGCTCCTTGGAAACTCTATGGGGCAGTCCCACTCTGACCTCTAGGGTCACTGTGAGTTGTACCCTACGTGGTGACCGTGGGTTTTAGGTGGGTAATAGAGTTAGGAGGTTCAGTTGCTAACCAACAGACTACAAATTCAAGTCCACCCAGAGGCACTTTGGAAGAGAGGCCTGGCAATCTGCTTCTGAAAACTTAGCCACCAAAAGTGCTATGGCACACAGCTCTACTCTGACACACATGGGATCACCATGAGTTGGAGTCGACTGGACAGCAGCTGGTTTACTGGACAGTTTTTACATTCACAATTCACTCATTCAACAGGATCTAGAAAGAGTCCTCAACACTGAGGACTCAGCAGAGAACAGGGCAAAAATCACGCCCGTGTGGCACTCACTTTATACCTGGGGAGTCACAAATGACTACCAGACAAATAATACTGATTTCAGATGATGATAAATTCCATGAAGAATACAAAGCCAAGAGAGGAGGTTGATGGGCAGCAGGGGGAGGAAGGGAGGACTGCTTTAGGCAGGATGATAAGAGGAGGCTGCTCTGAGAAGGTACTGGAAGCAGAGGCTTGAAGGATGAAAAGCATCAAGCCGTGAGAATATCTGAAAGCAGAACATCCCAGGCAGCGGGGCTTCCATAACTCAGAGCGAAACATTCTGGGTCACACGTGACATGAGGGACTCAGACTCATTCCAAATTGACAGAGACTTTCCGTTGTGGGGGCACAATCACTGGCTGGTTTCTAGTGAGTTTTACAAACCAGAGATAGCTCGGTGGTCGAGTTTACATCCCTACTCTGGCATGTGGTTATTTTCCCCTACTTTCAATTTGCATCGCAAGCTGGAG
Organism: Heterohyrax brucei; assembly: GCA_028571685.1. Taxonomy (NCBI): domain Eukaryota; kingdom Metazoa; phylum Chordata; class Mammalia; order Hyracoidea; family Procaviidae; genus Heterohyrax; species Heterohyrax brucei. Next base: position 23,504,344 of record CM053149.1, on the reverse strand, counting down.
AGAAATGAATTACATCCCCCTGGGTCTCTCTGTTCCGTACAATTAAGAAAAGCTATTTCTTAGTCACCAAGCGGATGACGACACCAAGATTTCCCATTTTCTCTCCACAGGGAGGCTGTCATCACTCAATATTAATTGATCCTACTTTTCATCCATAACACAGAGGTTGAAACAAAATTTTGGTCAGAAAAAACAGCAACTGTTATATGATTAAGGTAAATTATTAATGGTGTCTCCATTAAAGTACACTCGTATTCACATAGCATCGGCTGCCTAAACTCATACACTGTTTCTGGGATGGGGGAAAATGGGTAAATTATTACATTCTTTCCTGATAACTGGATAAATCACCAGCATCTATCTTGTTTTAAGGCTGGAGATTTTCCACCATTTCTCCACAAGTGGAACACACAGAAAGCGCAGCGAGTCTTGGTTTCCCAGCAGGAGAACATGTCAATCGAATGCAATTTTCTTTCCCTACTAGAACCTAGACAAAGGGAAAATAGCAAGAAGACAGAAGACACTTCCCTCAAATTAGGAAGAGCTAGTTTCTCATATGTGCATATACACACATACGTCTTTCCCTAGACAAAAATTTGATGGTTATTTTTATACTTGGGGACTGAATTAAGAGAAACCCAGTTTCAAAAATAATAATAAAAAAGAGAGGAGGTAAAAACTTTACGTATACCTACAAGCAAACAGTCCATAGCAAGCAGGGGACATCAGGAAGAGACTTACATCATCATCATGGGCACTGGTGACCCGTTGCTGGCCTCCAGTGAAGACCAGCTTTCAAATTCAAGGAAGAAGCCTATCCTCTCAAACTCCTTCCAGGTTATTTATCTATACAAGTTCTAGGGCCTTGTAGAAGGCTAACCACAGGGCATTTGCATTTCATCAATACGTTTAAACACTACAAATCTCAATTACCACAACTGGAAGCCAGACTTGGCCATCTACCAGGCTGACGAATAACTGTGGTCCAAGAAGAAAGCTTTTTCTAAACACTGAATTCAGTCTTGAGAAGAGATGTGCTCTGTCCAACAAGGCCCTTGGAATGACGTTAGAGATGTTATTGACGTGTCTACCTGGCATCAAAGAAATTATGATGATGGACAATAAACGTAGCATCACTTGCTTCCAAACCAGAGGGACCTTTCTGGTTGCCTGTCCTGGAGTCCCTTCAGGGACCCACGTACTCATCATTCAGTTCCTGGGTGCTAGGCAGCTAAGGACTGACTGATACAGGGGCATAAAAGGTGGCCCTTTTGCCTCAACATGAGACCAATTCTGAGAAGCCCTGGTAGCGCAGCAGTTAAGCACTCAGCTGCCAACTCAAAGGTCAGCGGCTGAAACCCATCAGCCATTCTGCGGGAAAAAGATACGGCAGCCTGCTTGTGTGAAGATTTACAGCCTTGGAAGCCCTATGGGGCAGTCTACTCTGTCCTACAGGGTCACTTAAGGGTTGGAATCGACTCGATGGCAGTGGGTATGACAGCAATGGGTAATTCATGCTCCAGAGCCCCCCGAGGGGTCAGGCTGAAGCAGACTCCATCTGAGATGACCTCCCTGCTTAGCTGCTTACTCCGCAGACTACTGTCTTAAGGGGAACAAAGCCCACTTCCGGAGATCACCTTTCAAACAACAGACAGACCTATACAGTGAACAGCAACACCCTGTGAGATAGGTGCTCCTCAAAACAATCAAGCTCATGAGACCAAAAGATAGCATTTACCCAACCACAAAGTTTTAGAAGGCAGGAAGGGGCAGGAGAGATAGGTGAACGGAAATGGGGAACCCAGGAAGTAGGTAGAGCGCTGTCAGACCAACGGGACTGAAACTAGTATCACGAGACAAAATGTACAAGAATTGCTGAACAGGAAATGAATCTGCCCTATAAACTTTCACCTAAACCACAATAAAATGCTGAAAAGGAGGACGTGACTGGAGACAGTCACAAAGAACCATTATTAGGGTCCCTTCTTCACATTCACATAGGCAGAGACTATGGCCTGGGTCAGTAAGAACCCACTTTCACCCTCTTTCTAGGTAGTCTTTCTGTTAAGACAGAGGCCCGAAACCCAAAACTCTATTTCCCCTCTACTGAGGACAAAACTGAGTCACATTTACATTAGATTACATAGCTGTCCCCAGGTCACACAGCTAATAAGTGGCTGATCCCAAACTTGAAGCCAAGTGGTCTGGCTCAACAGCCTCTGCTCTTAGCCACTCCTAGTGCTGCCTCTCACATAGCATAAGACTCTTAACATAAACTGCCTATGAGAATCCACTGATGTATCCCAAGCTATCCCAGAATTTAGTGGCTTGAAACCACCACCATTTATGATCTCACATTTTCTGCAAGTCAGGACCCCAAGTGCAACTTGGCTGGGTGCCTCAGGCTCCAGGTCTCTTCTGAGTTTGCAGCCAAGGCACAGACCAGAATTACAGTCCTCTCAAGGTTCCACTGGAGAGGATTTTCTTCCAAACTCATACACCAGTCACTGGTACGATGCAGTTTCTCCAAGTCTGTAAGACTGAGGGCCCAGCTCCCCACTGGCTGTTCACAGGACACTTCTCAGTTCCTTGCCATGTGGGTGTCTCCACAGGGTTACTCACAACACGGTACCCAACTTCCCTTTGAGCATGTGAGCAAGAAGAGAGTGAGCCCAGAAAGGAAGTCACCACCTTTCTCTAATCTAATCTCAAAAGTGACATCCCCTCACTTTTCTGGACTGGGAGAAAGTCATGAGGTCTGTTCCACACTCGGGCAAAGGGGATGATACAAAAATATGAATACCAGAGGAAGAGACCATTGAAGGCCATCTTTAAAGCTATCTGTCACACTGCTCAATGTCACCCATTAAACAGAAAGATGTCTGTATCTCAGAGCTTGGCTTCCCAAGCTCCAATTCTGTTCAGTACTCCCGTATCTCTTCCAGGTAACAGAACAAAAACTGGGGTGGGTCATTTCTCCAAGACACTGACCCCTTCACCTACGTTAAGACACCACAAGTTCAATACTCTATAGCAAAGAAAGTAAGGGGAATTGAAAATTGAAGAAAAAGACAACTTTTCTTGGGTTTTTGTTATTTTGGTCTAATCCTTTTATAAAAAACCCATGGTCAGAAACCACTAAGGAGAAATGAGAGTAAGTTTTGGTTTTATTTACACTTTTTAGATTGGCAAGAAACAGAGGAAAGAAAAGGAGCAGTTGGACTATCAGTTTTGGGGGTTAAAGCAGAGAAAATCAGAAAAACCTAATGCCTCTCTGTCCCTTGCTTGTCTGTCTTTCTGGCATGAACTCGGTTTAGGCTGCTGGAAGCAGATGTAACTTTTCCTTCACAAGTTTCATTTCACTCTGGTCAGACAGGCCCTTTCTCATGGAGAAAGCCATGATAGGTTGTAGGCCTAGGAACAGATGTCCAAGGCATCATGGCTTCATCTATTAAGCCCCCCAAAAGCACAGTCTGTGGGTATGGGTAGCCTAGATGAGTCATCTTACACCACAGGAAGCTGGTTTGATTGAGGCCCTACTCCAATGCTTTTCTAGGCTGCAGTGGTGGGTCCAGGGATTAGGTTTGGTCTAGGATTTGTAGGATTCTCCTGCACCACCAAGCAGCAGACAAATCTCCACACACAGGACTCTCCAGGTGTGAGGTCAATCACGGTAAGTCAAAACAGATACTTCTCCAAGAGGGACACACACCCCCTAATGGTGGAGTGTGCCCAAACTGGAGACTAGATTCCAGGTATGGGAAAACAGATACTGTATTAGAACATCAACCCCTCAGAATCTGTTGAACTGCTAAAGCAGCCCCTTCTTCATACTCACTGTGTTGAACAAAGAACTGCTAGCGTGGTCCTTTCTTCATACTCACTGTGGCAGACACGATGGCCTGAGTCAATTAGAACCCATTTCTCCTCTCTTCTTAGCTACTCTTCCTCTAAAACAGAGGCTGGAAACCAAACTGTATTTCCCATTTACAGAGGATGCAAGGGAATCACAGAGATATTACATGACTTTCCCAAAGTCACCTAGACAGGTCACCACCTTCTTTACCACTGCACTGGAGTCTGAGAAAGAGTAGGAAATCAATGTATAGTCAGTGAGCTAAATTGCTGAATAAAATTCAACAGAGAAGACTGCTACCTTTATTAAGGTAAGTCTATCCCACGAAGGAAACCCTGATGGCACAGTGGTTAAGTCCGCTAACCAAAAGGCTGGCAGTTCAAATCTGCCAGGCACTCCTTGGAAACTCTATGGGGCGGTTCTACTCCATCCTATAGGGTCTCTATGAGTCAGCATCAACTCGGCGGCCGTGGGTCTATCCCACTAATTGGAAACTCTGGGAGCATAGTGGTTAAGTGCTACATCTGCTAACACAAAGATCAGAGTTCAAATCTGCCAGCTGCTCCTTGGAAACTCTGTGGGGTAGTTCTACCCAGTCCTGTAGGGTTGCTATGGGTTAGCACTGACTTGATAGCAGAGGGTTTCTCACACTAACTGGAAACTGGTGGTGTAGTGGTTAAGTGCTACGTCTGCTAACGCAAAGATCGGCAGTTCAAATCTGCCAGGTGCTCCTTGGAAATTCTATAGAGCAGTTCTACTCTGTCTTATAACATTGCTATGAGTTGAAATCGACTCGACAGCAGTGGGCTTGGCTTGGTTTGGTAGCCCACTAATCATACCAGCCCCTTAAGAATGCGTTACCAATCTTGTGTCATAAACCACATTTGTTTCTCAAGGATCCATGTCACGTTCATGCTGGCCAATCCACTCAGAATTCACACCTAGATACCCAGATAGAAGTAATTCCCTTCCTCTTTTAGGAAGGCCTAACGAGGCCATCAAACTAACACACACTCCTTCCAACAGACCATATATGTGCTCTTGAAAAGCATGTTTTTGTAACAGAACAAGAAAAAAAAATCACAGCTGTTGCTCAGTGCAGCAGGTATCTCTCACACATAATTTTTATTTACTGGATCTGACCTACTCACCAAGAGCAGCTTAGGGCATGACAGAAACCCAGAACTAAGGGAATGACTTTTCAGCATTAACGACAGTGACACGCAACACGAAGCCAGAACCACATATGAACATGAACCACCTTCTCATACCCGAATTGTTTCTGAAAATAAATACTTTCTAGATAAATTCAACAGACCTCCTTTCTTCAAAAACACTAGGGGTATCTGTTCAAAGTATAAAACGATACTGCATCCCCATGAAACTGGACGGTGTCTTTTTATAAAAATTCTTTGAAGCAATATTTGGTGGTAACAATAATTTGAGGGCACATAAAACATTGTGTTTCCTGTTCCGTTTTAACCAAATTAGATTTTAAAAAATTATTGCCACTACCTTCAGCTGCTTTTACGAATCCCTGTGAGAAAATACTGTAGTTTTCCTTTGACAGACAACAATTAGCACCGAGGAATTTCATTTTACTGAAGGCGGCCGTATTATTTATTATGTGCTGTGGATTCGGTTCTGAATGCCTGGGACCCTGTGTACAACACTGAGTTACACACACACACACACACACACACACACACACAGAGCCCATTTTCACGTATTTCCTGGTAGGGATTAAGAGTAGCTGGGAAAAGAACAGAAGAGTTTTTAACATTAAGAAAAGAATGCGAAGAATGTCTTCCTCCCTCTTAAATCTAATCTTATTACTCCCATTAGTGAACACTTAACCATAACACCAGTACTTACAGGGACTGGCTCGCAATATCAACAGTGACAACACAGAAGACATATCTAGTAGCTTTTCTTAGAAGAGCTTAAAGCCATGTCACACCTGGTATCTCATTTATCTCTAAAAAACAATCCCTGCAAACTCCATAAATGCATATTTATCTGCTGCGACACATGTCTAACGGGAGATGACTTCCTGACCACTCTTTGCGTCTCCCGTCTGAAAACAGGGTCTGTTTTTCTCACACCTCCCAACCGGAACCTCCACTCATCACTCAGGCCTCTGACTTCTTCACGTCGTCTTAAAAACAAAACCCATGACCAGCTCTCAGCAATTACAGAAACTGAAAGGAAAAAAAAATGTAGATAGGAAAGTAAACAGCTTCACAGCCCTCAACAATTGCTTTTACCCAAACTGCAAGTGAATAAATATACACATGCACTCTCCATGAAAACTCCACAGTTTATTAATGAACGGTAAAAGGAAACAGAAGCTGAAAGTGGGTCAGGAAAAATTATTTAATCTAATAGTCTGGAAATTATACTGGAAGGAACAGATGGTTTCACGGAAGCTGATGCTACCTAGAGGAGCAAGGAACAATTTTCTAGGAAAGAAAAATGTTTCCCTATCCCAGCACACACACCATTTTCAGCAAAGGAGGAGTTTATCCACAGCACAGGATAAACTCCGAGCTTGGCACATTTACAAACCTGGGAGTGCATGGCAGCCATCCACACATAGCCAAGTTCAGACTCTGCCCTCTAAATGGGATCTAGAGGTCAAAGTCAGCCCTATTTTAAAACTAGCCGTGTGTAGAAGTAACCCTATACTGCAGTAAGTTATTTACCAATGTTCATCATCTTGGCAATCCTTGTGGCATAGTGGTGAAGTGCTACAGCTGCTAATCAAAAGGTCAGCGGTTCAAATTCACCAGGCGCTTCTTGGAAACTATACGGTGGTTCTGCTCTGTCCTACTAGGGTCACTATGCATTGGAATCGACTCGATGGCACTGGGTTTGGTTTTTATCATCTTGACAAATGAGAAAACTGCTCGTCAATAGATGATGGGTCTTTTAATGTGGCTTCCAGGTTCCGCCTCAGATCCTGAGAGTGACAGGCAAGCACCAAACACACAGGCAACATGCAGTTAAGAAGACTCAGTTCCAGCAGTGGTCTGCACATCCAGACCACCTGGAATTTCACCTTTCGTCTGTAAAATGGGAAACCCTAGTCGTTTAGTTTTCGTGTGCCATGGCTGCTAACCAAAAGGTTGGCAGTTCAAATCCACCAGGCACTCCTTGGAAACTCTGTAGGGCCGTTTACTTGGTCCTACAGGATCGCTATGAGTCAGAATCAACTTAACAGCAACAGGTTAACAGGTTTAATCTGTAAAATGGGACTACAAACATTACCTAGAGAGTTGTAAGGATTAACTGAGCTAAAGTACATAAAGATATACTGAGAACCATGCAGTTTCTGCTTTCACCCACCTCACCTCTGATGCACCAAAACACAGGCACAGTTTCCCTAGCTGAGTCCACAGATAAAGGAGGGATATCACAGCTGCCATGAGTCAGATACGACTCGACGGCACTTGGCTGGCATCACAGTTGGAGTCTTTGAGTGACCAATCAGCTCCCACCACATCTCAGAGTGGTACCTAGAAAGAAATCTATGGTGGAGTCCACATTACTCAAGAGCAAATGGCATGAAGGCAGCCCGTCTGGGTTCTAGTACCAGCCCCAGCACATATTTGTTGTGTGACCACAAGCATGTCAGGTAACAACCTCTCCGAGTCTCTGTTTTCTCATCTGTGACATAAAAATCTTTGCAAAGATTAAGTTAATGATGGCAGCTAACAACAACAGTGTGCTTGGTACACTCACTGTTATTACCATCATGACCGTTAGTAGTAATACCATTATCTTCACCCAATTTTACTGTTCTCATCCCACCTGGCTCACCCACAGGGATCCCCAGCAGGCAAGACGGCACTGGAACACACAGCTCTCCTGCCACTCTGTTCAAGGGCTGCAGCAGGAGGGACCATTTAGGGTAAGCTTAAGTTAGTTTGTGGTTGTCACCAGGTACTATCAAATTGATTCCAACCATGGCCACCCCTGTGATAGAGTATAACTGCTCCCTACGGTTTTCTATGAATCAGACCCAACTCGATGGCAGCGGGGGTAATGTTTTCTGGGCTGTAATCTTTGCAGACGCTAGACTCCCAGGTTGTTTTACTGCAGAACTGCCGGGCGAAACTGAACCACCAACCTTTTGGTTGGCAGCCAAGAATTTAACCACTGAGCTACTAGAGCTCCTTACTTAAGGTTAGGGAGATATAAAAATTCATGCCCCCAACTCCGATCATGGGGCCTGTTGCCTTGTGCTGTGATATGAAGGGATATTTTTGGACTTCCATCTAATCCATCCACCTCCCCTCATCCACTACTTCTGACATTTGGCTTTAAAGTTTGTTTAACGTGAAAAAAAAAATGTCATCATGTCTACGACTTTATGCTCAGCTCTGCAGAAGAGCTGCAAATGTTATAGACTAACGGATGTGTCCTCAAACTGCAGGTATCATATTTAGAAAGAGGGAATAAATATCTCATTAAGGGTTGGCAAAACAAACACTTCAGGGCACTTGAGGCTCTATCTAAAGGGGCCCCATGGGGAAATCCACTTTAAACCAAGAATTCTCCTGTAATGCAAATAATCTCCCAGCCCCCGGAGTCCCTCTCTTCCTCTCAATGGCTTTCTATGTTGAGCTTCCAGTAAAGGGAGGCCCACCCCTGCCAAGCACCTGCAGCCAGGTGTTAATCCTCGACAACTCCCTGAAACGCCACAGACTTATGCTAAGTTCATTAATACTTGTGCAGCTCTGTCTGTAAGGCAGTGGTGACTCAATGGTGAAAATCTCCCCTTCCATGCAGGAGACATGGGTTTGATTTCCGGCCAGTGCGTTTCAGCACTGTATGTCAGGACAGCTCCCAGCAGAGCTCCCAGACTAAGACAGACTATAAGAAAGATCTGGTAACATACTTCTGAAAATCAGACAGTGGAAGCCCTGTAGGTCACAATGGCTCTACCCTGTTGTGCCTAGCATCACCATGCCTTGCAAGCCGTCCACAGCCCCTAACAAGAGGTCATGTCTGTGACGCCCAGTCAGATTGCCAAAGATCCCCCCACAGGAAGAAAGAGGAACCGGAAAGTCCAGGGGGGAGACCTAAATAAGACAAAGGCTTCCATGTGACTACTGTGTGGTTAGCAGCCTCCAGCCTGTTTCCAAGTGAAGCAAAGTTGGAATTAAAGGTGATGCATCATGTACCTGGAACTAAAGGTGACTTACTGGGGATCTAACTGGGTGCCCAACATGCCAGGTGTGTCCAGAACAGAGCTGTCATTCTTACTGCCCCACGGACTAGACTATGCCCTCCTGCTGTACATGAGGGTGAAGGGCACAGCCAGGGCCCCTGAGCCAAGAGGAGGCCTGGGGCAGACCTCTGGCTGCACAACCACCGGCCAGCGAGAAACCATTTCCTAAACCCACTCTCAATCCTCTTCTTTCAGGCTAGTTCCACGGACCTTATTACAAACACTCATTCTGATCTACTCAGCTTCTCAGGTCCCCAGGTCCATCCACGCCTTGCATGTCCCTCCACTGCCCTCTCCACTGTGGCTGGAAGAAGTCTAGATGAGTCCTCAAAGTTCAGCAATAGGAGCATCAGCCTGAAGCGGCTCTGCCTGTAGTGAGGTTCTGCTCCAGCAGGTCTGGGTGGAGGCTGAGAATGTGTGTCTCTAGCAACCTCCAGGAAACCCTGGTGGCGTGTAGTTAAGTGCTATAGCTGCTAACCTGAAGATCAGCGGTTCGAATTTGCCAGGTGCAACTTGGAAACTGTGGGGAAGTTCTACTCTGTCTAGGGGTGGGTCACTGTAAGTGACTTCATGGCAGTGGGTTTAACAGGTTCCTAGGTGATGGATTAGCTGCCCGTCTGAGGACCACACTTCGAGAATCGCAGGACTAGACCATGGTGAGTGAATTCTCAGTGCCCAAAAGTCCTCTACACAGTTTTCTGCATCTCAGCCGTGCCCAAAACCTAGCTGTCACAATGGACACCCCACCTCCCCAGGACACCTTAAAACTCCACATGGCTGGTAATCAGAAAAGCCAGCATTTCTAAAACCAGCACTTCCCTATCTGTCCTTACCCACCTCCTCCTACAGATGCCCCAGGAACCCACTCCCCGTTACCAAAACAGTCACACATTCCTGCCCCTACCTTTGCTGTGCTGTCCTCTGTGGAGTGGGGCTCCTACTCTGTCACTCTCCAGAAGAGTCTAGGTCACCCCTTCTCCTCTAAGGTCTAAGAAAAGCCTGAGAGTCCAACCTCTGGCAATGTGCATTCTCATGACGAAGCTCCCAGACCACTGACTGCTCACACCAGCGCTTCCTGACCTACTCAGTGTGACACAGCTATGAACACTCTGGGCACACGAGGCCAGCCTTCCCAAGACCGGGGGCAACCTGCACGAGGTTCCAACAGCCCTCAGAGCTAAAGAAAAAGGAAATCTCAGTACATTGTGACCCACTAAGGGTCCCCAGTTGGGATGCCCACGTTGATACCTAACATACACGCTTCACAGATGTCAGCTCTCCGATGCTCAGTCTTGGCCACACACTGGTACACCTTCCTCCAAGTCGATTTAACTGGTCTGGGCTGCAGCCTGCACATGGGACGTGCTTAGCCTTCCCAAGTGATTCTAACATGCAATCACATTTGAGAACCACTGTATTAATTTGTATTATTACTTTTTTTATGAGAACGGCCTATCTCCTGCAAATACATTACAAGCTACTTCAAAGCAAGAAGACATGAATTGGTTGCAATATAGGCAAGTATGTAAATATTTACTGAATTTTATTTTACACTTTAAAGATGTTACCAGTATCTTTTTTCCCTGCCATCTCCAGTGAGAAAAAAGAATTTTGCACTCCACATGGCCTTTTAAGGTTCTCAGAATGCAGCCCCCAGACCAGCAGCACTGGCATCACTAGGGCACTTGTCAGAAATGCACATTCCCAGGCCCTGCCTCAGACTTGCTGAATCAGACACTCTGGGATGGGGCCAGCAAGCTGTGTTTCAACAAGCCCTTCACGCAACTCTGATCACTCTCACGTGTGAGAAGCAGTGCTTGGACTAATGATGAGCTCGAAAGGCATGTAATCTCTCTCCAGAGGCTACAATTACTTTGCAAATCTTAGACCCTGCCGATTCCCTCCCTCCTAGACCTCTGAAACTAGACAGGCCAACAGGGACGGGATTTGTAACTAGCCATTAGGCACCCAAGCTCTTAGCCCCCCAAAACCTTGAATCTGTTCATCTTCAGAGCTTAATTTCAATGCAATCCATCCTTTGAGCTAATCTTTCTCCTCTGTGGGAAGAGAGAACTAGAGGACAACTTAAATAGATGACAACTATCAGCTGCTTCTGCAGTTGTGGAAAGGGCTAAAGTTTCCCAGGCAGGAAGTAAAAGAAAAACCAGACTCAAATGATTCACTGCCCAGTATGCATGTTTGGAAGGGCGAATGTCATCCTGTGTTATTATCATGACCACCCAAAATTTATACACAGAGTTTAAGGCTGCAGTGCTGGCAGCCAACATCCAAGTCTGAGACTGCTCAGCACAATGTCAGAGACAAAAATCCTCAAGGTCAGCACTTAAGAGACCTCAAACCCTGGTGGCATTGTGGGTAAGTGCTATGGCTACTAACCAAAATGTGGGCAATTCAAATCTCCCAGGTGCTCCTTGGAAACTCTATGGAGTCTTTCTGTTCTGACCTATAGGGTCACTGTGAGTCAGAATTGACTCGAGGCCAGTGGGTTAGACAGGAAAACCTGAAGGACAGGAATGTCTAAAATGTAACAAAGTAGAGTGGTCCTAGAAATTCCAATGTGTGCCACAGGAATGTTTTATACACATAGAGTTAAGGAGAAAAACAGAAGACGCACATTAAGAACACGTGCAACATCAGATGATAACATTTCAACTTTTTCATGCGGAGATCTTCATTTTTTTTCCCAAACCAATACAATATGAAGGATACTCAGAAACCAAGAAAACACACAGTGAAGACTTTGTATTCCATAACACAACAGGATGCACTGCACACATCTAACACTGCTTGGTGACCTAGGACAAGTTCCATTTATAACCTTCTCCCAACTCAAATATCTCAACTGACTCGCCTATACCATGTAGGCAACTCCACCCACATGGTAAGACTGTTGTTTGTCTGTTTAAAAGACATTATTAACAAAACAACACTGGGTGACGAAATTACGCCAGCTCTACTAGAGCTAACAAAGCTATGAGTTTTCCTGTTTTGTTGCTGGAAATGTCACATAGTACAATGAGTTTAGAAAGCAGTTGTGTGGTTTTTTAGAAATGCAAGAAAGCATTTAGCTTATAATGCGGCAATTCCACTCCTGCCTGTTTACCCACAGAAACACAAGCATCCAGTCCACACCAATGTGCACTAATTTGTGAACACTGTTCACTATCGGTCACAGCAGCTTTTTCCCTAAAAGCCCCACATGTTCCAGAGGAGAATGACTAAACCAGCTCTTGCCTGTTCAGACAAAGGGCTCACTAAGTAATCAAAAGAAATGAGCTCTTGAAGCATGTGAAGGCATGGCTGAATCAAAAGCATTATGCTAAGAAGCCAGACACCAAAAAGTAAATACTATAATAGCCCATTCGTATGAAATTCTAAAAGAAGCAAAACTCACTTACAGTGACAGAACACAGATGAAAAGGTGTCTAGCACTAGGAGTTTGAGAGGCATGGAGGAACTTTCTGGGGTGACAGGAAAGTCCTACATCGTAAGTGTGTCTGTAGCTGCAAGGATGCTGAAAAACCATAGACTTAAAATGAATGTTTCACTGTATGCAGATTACATCTCCATAAAGTATTTAAACAAATACTGAGACAGCATTCCATAGAACTGACAGGTGTGCAGCAAAACAATCCAATGACCCACTGCCGTCCAGTTGGGTTCGACTCATAACAACCCTAGAGGTCAGAGTAAAACTTCCCCATAGAGTTTCCAAGGAGCACTTGGCAGATTTGAACTGCTGGCCTTTTAGTTAACAAATGTAGTACTTAACCCACTACATCACCAGGGTTTCTGATACAACTTACCCTTACTAGCTAGTTAATGGAATTGATTCATTTGGAAAAAAAAAAAAAAAGAATATATCTGTCCTCCAGCTCTGTGCACTACCTTGGATGATAAGGCAGAAGTGTAATCTGAAAATACTTGAAAGTAGAATGAGAGGGTCCAGCTGAAGAGATCTCACCTGCTTTCCACCCAGGTACCAAGTGAGAGCCCCACACCTCATTCTCTACTCTCTCTTTTCCTTCAGTGTTTACTTCGTAGGTACAAGTCAGCCCCTGGATACGACCCATCTCCTAGTTTTTCCTGATTCTACTACCTTCTCCTGTCTCCACCGACAGTGCTTAAACGGAGGACACCTTCACCCCTGGACTGATGACTAACGGCTCCTAAGTGGCTTACCCTCCCCTTGAGTTGCCCCTCCCTCCCTTTCTTCATGTGAACCCTTGAGGAGTCTTTTCAGCATCAATTCTAATTATGTCACATTCTCCTTTCCCCTGAAAGCCCTTCAGTCTTCTTATAAGTAAGTCTAGACACCGCAGCACAACACTGAAGACACTTCACTTCTCCAAAGGCCACAATCCAACTGAAGCAGACCTCCTGAAGCTCTCCATATATGTATGCAATTGTATCTCTGAGTCCTGGTCTCTTCCAGACGCAGTGCCCTCCGCCTGCAAAGATGATCTCTCTCTCTCACCTCTTCTTCCCAGCTATTCTCCGCCTGACTAACTCCAACATGACCTGGAGATCTCAAATCCTCCGTGACTTATCCCTCACCAAGTTGGGGAGCTCCCACTGCCCCTTCTACCACGAACCCTGGCATCAACTATTACAACTGCCTGGGTCTTCATCTGTAAGAGATTCTGAGCTAGACTAGTGGTCTACAGCGAGACTTCGGTCTGCTTTACCCACGTGTCGCCAGGGGTGCAACATCTGGCCTGGGATCAACATTCAGTAAATGTGGGTGGCATCTACGACTTGTCATCCTGTGGTCCGTAGTGACCTCAAAGGCAAACATTTATGAAAAAAAGTGGTACAATATTCTGAATGAGAGACACAGAACGTGTTCTGAAACTGCGTTTTGAAGTGGTCTGTATCGGCGTGGTCCACGATGGTAGTCACCAGCCAAATCCACCCACTGAGTACTTGTAAACGTGGCTAGTGGGATGGAGAAACTGAATTTTTTATTTTATCTGCTTGTAATGAATCTCAACCGAAATGTGAACAGTAAGTGACTGGCGGCTCTTGTACTAGACTGCAGAGGACTAGACAGTTCCAGCCATGATCAGACCCTGGGCACTGGCCTAATCATACAGGTCGCTCACCCTGCCAACTGTGCCTGCCACCAAACACACATAAAATACAGTTCTCACGGAGCTTATGCAGGTAGCTTTCAAGTGGTGTCAGAGTGGCCTAGCACAGAGAAGCTGGCAAAACACACACATAAAAGGCATAATGAAGCACTGTTCTACAGAAATTGGGATGCTTTATGGGCCTCTATCTGCAACGAAACCCATCAAAGGGCAGGTTTATCCCTCGGTGACCAGAGTTAATTGAAAATCTAAGACCCAATGAAATCACCCAGAGTGGAGTGTTTCAGCAGCTTATATGCTTCGCTGTGAGATTCCCGCCGGCCTTTCGCCTCTGCCAAACCTCCACACGACGCTGCGTGCTCCAGCACTGTCCACAGTGGTGCCATGCATTAAGCAAGGGACAAACAAAACGGTGTTAGCTCTGCCTTGATCTTAAAAAACACACGGGTGATTCCATCCTGCCTAAGTCACCAGGTGCAAGTGGGCTAACTCCTTTTCCCTGACAAGTTATCAGCTGAAAAGTCATATGACCACTTTCTCTATGAAAGACAAACATCCCAAGAGCCATTTAAAAATACATTGTGGCCAAACACCTCATGGAAGAACAATATTCTCATGGCCCTTTACAGAACAACACAAGCTTGTTCTTTTTTTCCTCTTTCCCTTAACTAAAATGTTTCATTAGAGTTAAAGCCTATTCTTCCAGCACGTTGCATTTTGTGAGTTCAAGAGCTCTGACAACTGAGAGACAGAGATTCAAAGTACACCTTTGTCATGCCCTAGCTCTGCATCTTCGGGTAAGTTGCTTACCCTCTCTGAGTGTTCATTCTTCCTGTGAAAAAAGGAATGAATATATTTATACACCTTCCCAGACTACTGTGAGGACAAAGTAAGAATCCACACAAAGGCTAACGTTCGTAGCTATTTTATTTGTAATACCCTAAAACTAGCAGCAATTCAAATGTCCATCAACAAGTGAATGGATAAGCAAAGTCTGATGCATCCATACAATGGAACATGCCTGGGAAATACAGGAATGAGCTACAGAAACATCCAAGCAAACAAATGAATCTCACAACATGTAGGCTAAGTCAAAGAAGCCAGGCAAAAATGAGGACCTACGCTGTGATTCCACTTACACAACATTCTAGAAAATAAAAGGAAATGAGTGGTAGCATGAGGACAGGACAGAAGAGCTGAGGAAAAGAGGAGTCACAAAAAGGGTGAGGACATGTTCTGCACCTTGATTGTGGTGATGGTGTCACAGGTTTAAACACTTGAAATATGTGCTGTTTACATACTCCAATAAAACTGAAAAGAAATAGGAAAAAAAATGAGACCAGGAATAGAATACCCCATAGCACTTGGCACTCAACAAATGTTCCCTTGTGGAGCAACAGAGTATGGTCTTAGTAGAACCTCTCCAAAAAAAACTTGGGAGGCTGCTAGGGAAACAAGTTGGCATCTGTAACAAATTTACTCTGTAAGTTTTCTAGAACTCTACTATTGAAGAACTTATTGTTCTTGCTCTTCTTGGCTGAGATACAGAGAGACCAGCAAGGCTTGGTCTTTGCCTTCAAGGAAACACAATGTAATATACGATGTAATAAAAGTGCCATGAGAGTGGTACTGATAAACTATAAGCTGGCAGAAGAGAGCTAGTAATTTTGATGGGATGGACGTGAAGAAAGAGTAGTTCTAGTTGGGCCTTGAACAAGGGGTGGGGTTCTGGCAGACAGCAAGGGGTGACACGGCCCTAAAGCAGGGAAGCGGGGAACAGGAGCCCTAGGGGAGCGGTGAGCAATGCCGCAACCACAGCACATGGTTCCTTTCCTACATGCTTTGTGCGAAAGCATCCACAGAGTCCAGATAGGTGCTCTGACAGCCCTGAGCACCAGTGTGACCCTTCATTTATCCAGCCAAAGAGCTAAGCGTGATCAGATCCGTGTTTGACACAAGCAAGCCCCATCTAGAGGGCAATTTGGTAATTTATCAAGAGTCCTAGCACTCATCTCCTTTAATTCAGTAATTCCTCAGGAAATCATCAGAAATGTGCAACAAGATATATACAGCATTGCTTATCACAACATTTACAGCAGCCCAAAGCTCAGAATAACCTGAGTGTCCAATAAAAAGGGACTGCTAAATAAATGATGGCATGCACTATGAGGAAATAATAAACAGCCATTAAATCATATTTTCAGAGAATGTGTAATGACAGAGTGTATACAATATTAAGTGGTAAAAAGCAAGATACAAAAGTATACATCAAATTATTCATTCAACAACTATTTATTGATTATCTGCTATGTGCCAGGCACTATTTTAAGTGTCTTGGACATGGCAGAGAATACAAGACACAAAAATCCTTGCACTCATGGGAAGGAAATCTGTCTTCTCAAGAGGGAAGACCGAAAACAAACAAACAAATTACAATAAGCAAAATGCAGAGTCAGTAAAACGTACAGTTGGTAAGACACACTACGGAGAAGACTCAAGCAGGAAAAGGGATGTGGGCAGTTAGGAAAAGGTAGAAATTTTAAACGGGTGGCCAGGGAAGGTTTCACAGAGGAGAGGGAAGATGGTAAGCCAAGCGTACATCTGGGGACGGACTCCCAAGCAAAGGAAACACAACAGTGCAAAAGTCATGAGGAGGTCAGGGCCTTCAACAGAAAGGCCGATTGAGCAGAACACAAAAGACAAACAGCAGGAGAACAAGGTGAGGGCAAGTGGGTGCCACTTGGAGTGAGAGGCATGGGAGGCTTTGAGTCGAGGAGTGACCTGACCTTGTTGAAAAACAAAGGCAGAAAGAAGCAGGAAGGTCAGTTGGGATTTTTATCAGTGTTTTTCAAGTTTTCTGCACTGCGCATATGCTTATTTTATAGTCACAAAACAAAAAACAATCCAACCAAAGAAAGCACCATAAAAAACAGCAGGGAAGCTACAACTGGAGACAAGGAAGCAGAGAAACAAAGATGGAAGTTAATGAAATAATTCAGACAATGAGCGATGAAGCAGTAGGAAGACAAAAAAGGGATCTAATCCTGGAGATTTCAATGAGTAACATTATCTCATTCATAATAAAAGAAATATAACCCCAGTGCCAAAAAAAAAAAAAAAAGAAAGAAAAAGAGAAAGAATTCCGTACAATTGCATCGCGCTAATAATCAATACTTAGCAATTTGGTATGCTTCCTTCCGATCTTGTTTCCTACGCAAGTGCTGACTTTTTCCCATAATTAGTCCACAGTGCCTAGCATGCTGCAGACACCCCAATATTCACTGAACAAATAAATGGATGACCAAGTGGCTGAAACAATTTCATTCTTGGATTTGCTCAACTTCATGTACACCCTACTTGAAAGCATTTCCAGAAGTAGTTTTACAGGCCTGGTGAATCAGGTGGGAAGGCAGACAGGATGGCCATATACAAGGCTATGGGTTCAAGTCTGGTTGTTGAAGAGGACGGTGATACTATTCATCAAAGGTATCTGAAGGAATCAACTTGATGAGGAAAGTGCTGAGTTGGGTTTGGGTAACCTGAAGGAGTATACAGAACATTCCTGCAGAGATGCTCAGCTCCCATCTCTCCCAGGGCTCAAGACATAGCTAGGGACCCAGCAAAGACGTAGGAGTAACAGCCGAATAGGAGGTGGCAGGAGCACTAGCAATCCCCTACCGCATACAGCAACTGTGCCAAGAGCTGCACACACACTCCTCCTCTCCATCCTCCCCAGTAGCCTATGAAGCGGACATTCACATGCTCACTTTATAGATGAGGATGCTGAAGGCCTCAGAGATTCAGTGACTTTCCTAGTTATTCTTCAGCAAAGTCACAAATAAAAAACCCACATATCTAAGGGCTGGTATGGCTTGAACTGTATTTCTTACAAAAGAAAAGTGATGTCCTAATTCCCAGTTCCTGCAAATGGGGCTTTGTCTGCAAAGAGTTAACAGGAAGTCATTCTGGAGCAGGCTGGGTCCTAATCCCATATGACTGGTGACTGATGATGAATGAGAAAACATAGGGACACACTGACACAGAGGGAAGACAGCCACGTGACCACAGAGGCAGAGGCTGGAGCAATGCAACCACAAGTCCAGGAAAACCCGGGTCTCCCAGAACAGACAAGGAAGCATCCTGAACTACAGCCTTCTGACAGTGCGGGTCTGCCGACACTCTGATTTCAGATTTCTGCTCTCCAGCAGAGGGAGAGAATTCATTTCTGTTGTTTCAAGCCACAGAGTTTGTGGCACTGTCACAGCCCCCCAGGAAACCAATACCAGGGCCGTCACCACTAATTCTCTTTTCTGTCAAGAGAAGTTAAAGTGCATCCAGAAGCCCAAGGAGACAGGGCTTTAAATGTCTTAGTTAGACAGAGCCTGGCATTTGTTCTCAACTTCCTGGGACCCATAACTACCAATGGAAGAACATTCTTTCCCACTTGTGAAAACACATTTTACATATTTTTCTCCTCACGACGATAACCTATTGTGTTTATTTTACAATGATAATCTGCTGTGTTTATTTCTCTGTTATTTTCTTCTTCCTGTGTATGTATCTCCTTTACCTCGCTAAGGAAAATCCAGTAAACCAGGACATGCCTCACAATTTCCCACAGTACCAGCCCAACTGCACACAGTAAGTGCTCAGCAAATGCTCTGAGTGACTAAGTTGACCATCCTTTGCTAGTTGCCCAGGGCCAGTCCTTCTTTGCTTGGACCCTGGAACACTGGGAGGAGCAGGTGGCCCAGACACTTTCTGGCTCCAGCAAGACAAAGCTATGCCCAGGCAGACCAGCATTCTTGAAAGATGGCAGAGAAGAGGCAGGTGAGTCTGGACGGGCATGGCAGATTCATGTGACAAGACAAGGCAAATTTCTTTATTCATGGGGCTTACTGTAGAATAGAACCTGCATGGTGTGTACTGGACGGTTTTATTCATTGATAGAATGCCATCCTTCTGGTTTCTTTCTAGAGGGCAGAGGAGAGGGTAGAGAGGAGGGGACAGGCGTTCATGGGCAGGATAATACTAGTAAAGGGTAAAAAGGAGGAGTGTGCTGTCACAGGGTGGGGAGAGCAGACAGAGTTGTGGAGAAGTGGGTATGCTAAATTGACTTGGATTGTATATTTTCATTTTATCATAATTAAAAAAAATAGAACCTGCAAACTGGGTGGCCCAAAATCCAAATTCAGACTACCTATGTGTATTATTTTTATGTTATTAGTTTTGATTTGTTATCATTTCAGTGATTTTTGAGTAGCTGTTATGCTTTAAAAGTGCAAGTTTTCACATAAAAGTCTGGATTTCTGTCCACTATCCCTTTTAGGGAAGTGTTAAGAGCTACAGCTGCTAACCAAAAGATCAGCCGTTCCAATCTGCCAGGTGCTCCTTGAAAACTATGGGGCAGTTGAACCCTGTCCTACAGTTGTCACTTTTGAAGCTGCAGCTTCAAAAGCAAATGCAGAAATCTTAAAATGACATGCAGGCTAGGGTGGGCTGAGCTTCCCATCTTTCAAAGCGGCGTAGTAGTTAAGTGCCACAGCTGCTAACCAAAGGGTTGGCAGTTCAAATCCACCAGGGGCTCCTGGGAAACTCTATGGGGCAGTTCTGCTCTGACCTAGAGGGATGTTATGAATCAGACTTAACTCGATGGTAGTGGGTTTTTATTATTATTATTATTATTTATAGGATCATTATGAGTCAGAACTCAATCTCAAGAGCAGCAGGTTGGGTTGGGTTGGGTTTCATTTTAGCCCCTTTAGACAGGCTCATCTGTTTTCAGGTTCTCAAAAACCCACCACCACTGCCCACCTCTGAAATTATGTCCCCAGTAGGCTGTCACCACTTGTGCAGGGGAACCCCAACTAAAGGCCCTGCCTGCAGACAGGGCTGTGGGAGCCAGGTGATGCCCAAACTTACCCCTGCTACCACAAAAACAACAACCTGCGTGCACTCACCAGCACTCAGAGTTGTGAACTCCAGGAAGCGGTATTCATAGGCCACGTCGATCTTGGTTTCTACCTGGGGCCTCTTCAAAGTTGAATAAATATTCCCAGGCCGTTTCTCATCACGTTTCTCTAACTTGTTCAATCCGCAACCCATTTCAGCAACTGCAGCAAAAGGGGGAAGAAAAAGGAGCAGGAAATGTGTGATTTTTTTTTTTTTTTTGTTAACTGGGATTTTGTTTTTAAACACCGCCATATAAAAGGCCCCATGCCATTCCTGAAGCGGCACCTCAGCCTTTATGAAATCCAGTATATAATTTAATACTTGACATGAAACAAGAGGAACTGTGCAAGCTCAATATCCAGGCTGGCTTCTTTTTCTGTGAAGATATGATCACCACTCATCCTGTGACTTTTAAATGACACCAAAAGGATACCTGGTTTATATCTGTCTATTTTTCCTCCCCTCTGAGGAAAATAACACTTCAGAGTGACTCAGTTCCTCTATGTGCTGTGTACATGACTTTTTTTTAAAT
This sequence comes from Heterohyrax brucei, assembly GCA_028571685.1. Lineage (NCBI taxonomy): Eukaryota > Metazoa > Chordata > Mammalia > Hyracoidea > Procaviidae > Heterohyrax > Heterohyrax brucei. Next base: position 23,483,654 of record CM053149.1, on the reverse strand, counting down.
GGAATCTAAAAAGCAATACTGTACATTACAGTGTCACCCCATATGAAAAAAAAAAAGCCAAGAGATGTGTCACTGTGTTTTTTAAGAGGGGATAAGTTGTTACAAATTCCAAACTCCAAAGTCCTTCCTACCCTTAACAGCAATTCTTTACAGTGAATTTATATTCATAAAACATCTCTAAAAGTAGACAGCGCTACTTCTACGGCACCTTGTTGCAACATCCCCCTTTTATTCCTTTGTAGACCAAACAGTGGGAAATAACAGCAGGCCTCCGCGCTCTTAAAGAGTCATTTCAGACCAAAATGAAAACTGGCTGAACACTAATCGCAGGGCCAGAGACACTGGAAGCTAACGTGAGCACACGCAAAGATCTGGGGCTGCAGCTTCAAAAGCACACACAGAAATCTTAAAATGACGTGCAGACTAGGGTGGGCTACGCTTCCCATCTTTCAAAGGATTAAAAACAATGCAAGTTCTCTGTTTAGGCAGACTGCCATTCATGAAATGACTTTTCTCCATCCCCCAGACTTCAGCAGGAGATTTTTTTTTTTTGTGCACTGAGTATGACCAATACTTCCCTCTTCTCTGGGGTCTGGGTGCTGCCACTAAAACATATTTCACAAAAATATTAGCCAGCCAAGAATATCACAAACAGAAACACAGTGACTGCTTCCTTTCAGAGATAAGAATTTCCCCTTGCTCAATCCACAAGGCACTCGGCTTCCTAAGGCAATCCGGCAAGCTCCAGGAAAACAAACTGAACCTCAAAAAAGCAGTCTGTGGTGGGGTGGGGGGGATTTAGCAGGAGTAGCAACATTAGGCTATACTTTTAAGTAATTAAAAAAAAAGTCAAAAGAATGGATGGGAACAGGAAGGCTTACTTATGCCTTAATAAGGGAACATTAGTGTCCACAGGGCCAGAGCAAGCATGATTTATGTGCAATCTGCATGAACTGATTACTTGTAAAAGACTCTGTAGTTCTGCAGATGAAATAGCTGATACAGACAGAGGCTGCAAAGTTAACCCCTGCAGAGCAGGCAGGCTGGTCTGCACTGGGGCCGCGTAGACAGGGAACAGAAAAGAAGGCTCCTAAGTGCTGGGGAGCAGGTAACGCAGCACTCTTACCACCACAGCAGAACAGGAAATGCCCCAAGACCCAACAAGTCACTCCTTCATGCCTCCGAGGTCTGACAACTAAGTTCACGCGAGAGCTTAAGAGTTCTAAGTGCTACATACCTCACTGCTGAGTATCACTACAGTCACCTTTGAAGCACTCCCCCGGGGATGCTATGCACCAACACCAGCACCTAGTCTACCCTTCAAAGCAATCTGGGAACTCTTTTTTCTGGAATGGCTATTGGACACGAGGTAGCAAGTCTCGAACTTAACTGCATAGCTGTCTGTGAGGGAGTTTCTAGCCAGTAAACAAATAACTGTAGTGGAACACCCTCCCTATTCACCTGATCTGGCCCCCAATGACTGTTTTCTTCACCTGAAAATAAAGGAAATATTGAAAGGAAGACATTGTGATGACATTCAGGACATCAAAGCAACATAATGACAGTTCTGATGGCCATTCCAGAAAAAGAGTTTCAAAATTTCTTTGAGGGGTGGACTGGGCACTGGCATCATGTGCATAGCTTTAAGGGGAGTACTTCAAAGGTGACTGTAGTGATATTCAGCAATGAGATACGTAGCACTTTCTTTGGGATGAGTTCACAAACTTAATTGTCAGACCTCGTGTCTACTGCTTGCCTATTGTGGGCAAAGCACCACCAAGGATTCAAACGGTGCAGCCTTTGTTCTCAAGGAGTTTAGCATGCTGGGGGACAGCAGGAATGCAAATTACAATACAAGGCAGAAAAATGGCACAAGGCCTCAGTGGGTATTTGAGACAGCCTTTGACGAAGAGATGCAAAATGAGGTTATGCAGAGACAGCAGAAGAGCAGGGCAAGAGCAAGAGCAAGGAGCCAGGAAAATACAACCTGTGAAGGGGAAGCACAGGCTTCTCAGACAGGCTGGCTGGAACGACAGTGTATGGTTCAAGGTATCTGAGCCTTAGCCCAACCGGTGCCTTTGTGAGATGTAGAAAAAGGTGCCCCTCCTCTGAGCAGACGCAGCCCTACACCACCAATGGCCTACTGAGGACAGCCAGGGCTGGATTTCAGCCCCTCCTTACCTCCTGCACAATGAACAACCTGTACAACTGTACACGGTAGACCTGCATCAGTAGGAGAAAAATGAAGTAGGACCTTTCAAAACTGAACATGATCACCTAGCCATAGAAATACACATAGAGGTGTAGGCAAAGATTTCTTAAATAGAACACAAAAAGCTCTAACCACAATTTTGACAGAGTGGACTACATTAAGATTAAAAACTTTTGTTCCTTAAAAGGGCAAAAAGGCCATCTATGGACTAGAAAAAGCTATTTATAATATCTGGCTATCTAATGGCATGTTGATAAATCAGCTTTTGGAGGGGGAAAAACATCTATCTGCAGTTTTTGCCAATTTCCATAGTGTAGATACTCCCACTGTGGCAGATTTCGAGTGACCAATATGTTGTCACTGGTCAGAGCCAGGAAGAGACGCAGACCATCTGCTGTCATGATCAGGCTCTGCACATCCCTGCAGTCACTGAGCAAACGACCCACACCCACGATCAATCAAAGACCTACTACAAATCAATCAAGTAAAAGACTATCACAAATAGGCAAAATGCTCCAACAGGTACCTCTCGAAAGAGGATGTACAGATGGCCAAGACACATGGGCAAAGTTCAACTTCATTGCTTCTCAAGGCAATGGGAAGGAAGACACAATGAAACAGATCTACCAAGGGAGCTAAAATGTTTAAAAAAACAGTACTATCAAGTCTTGGAAAGGATGTGAAAGGAATGGAAGTCCTCTACAGTGATGACAGAAGTGCAGATTGGTATAACCACTTCTGAAAACGGCAGTATACGTGGAAGCTGAGGATACACCTCTTCTATGACCCAGCAACTCCCCTCTTAGGTATATGCCAACAGAAATGCAAACACGTGGGCACTGAAAGACACGCACAAGAATGCTCACAGCAGCACTCTTCATTACTAGCTCCCAACTGGAAACTGCCCAAGTGCCTTTAAGGTAGAATAGACAAGTAAACTGTGGTACAGTCACACAGTGAATTATACAGAGCCATGAAAAAAACTGAGGCTGGAACTACGCAGAGCAGCCCAGATGAATGTCAAAACCAAATGGAGAGAAGACATCCTACATTTCTCTGTATGTACAGTGTTTGAAAATTTTTAGAAATAAACAAGCATATAGCCCTGCTGATGTACAGAATTGTCTCTAGCAACTAATTTTAGCCAAGCCAAGTGCCGTCAAGTAACTAACTTTAGGTCAGAAAAAAAGGCAAAACATAAAACTAACCACATGCCAGGGTGTTAATTCTCCTGAATCGAAGTGAAAGCAATATTAACAATAGGCATATTCATTTCATGTTGGCTTTTCCAATAAAGCCATGTGCATGCATCCTCCTGAGTTCTGAAAAGAAGAAAGGGCTGTTTCCTCTATCAGGATGATGATACATGCTCTCTTGGCCTTGTCCACTGCTGCAGAGGTAGATGATTCCAACTCCTAGCAACTCTGTAGGTCAGCACAGAACTGCTCACCGTGTTTCCAAGGTTGTCAACCTTTATGACAGACTGTCACATCTTTCTTCTGTGGGGTGGCTTATAGGTTCGACCCACTAACCTTTTGGTTAGCAACCAAGCACTTTAACCACTGTACCACCAGGGCTCCTTTTCTAGGCCTTACCTGGGACTCAACATCCACCGGGTTGTGCAGTGGATTGGTCAGCAAGCAAGGAAGACAGTCATCCTTTGCCTAACCTCTCAGACAGACCTGTCTCACTGTGTGTAGAGGACCAAGCATCTGGAGACTCCCAAGAAGAAAGCTCTTCCACAAAAGTCCTCCTGTTTGTATTACCCTATCCTATAAATTCTTGGAAGAAGTACAGCCATAATGTTCCTTAGAAGTAAGGACAGTGAGATTTCATCTCATGTACTCTGGACATGTTAACAGCAGGGACCAGGCCCCAGAGAAGGACATCATGCTTAGGAGATGGCCAGTGTGAGAAAGCAAGACCCTCAACAGATGGACTGACACAGTGGCTGAAACGATGGGCTCAAGTATAGCAATGACTATGCAATGGTGTAGGACTGGACAATATTTTGCTCTTTTGCACATAGGGTCATTATGAGGTAGAAGTGACTCAGTGGTACCAATGAACAACAACAGCATTATATAAACTCTAGCATTAAAGGTTCACTTCTTTGAAATCAGGATTTCCCCTTAGAAGCATGCTCTTTTTTTAAAAAACCACAAATAGCCCTATGAGATGAGCAACAAATGAAGCTACTGGTAGCCACTAACAGTTTAATATGATTTGACTTCTTCTCTCAAGAACACGATACCCGAAAACAGACAGAAGGGAGGCGAGAGCTACAAAGATAAACATGGAACAGTCAGAAAACACGGCGGAGGAGCAAGAGGTACTAGGAAAACTCTTAATGTATAACTTTAAGTTTAGGGTTTCAACTAGACTGTCCCAAGCTCAAGGTCTCTGCCCAAGTTCATGCCAGAGAGCACTGTGCTTGATCTCAGAGAACATGAAGGGGCGCTGGGAAAATCATATCTCTAACTAGGCAACAAAGATGCACCCAGACCAGTCAGCAGAAAAACTGGAGCATCAGTGAGTCGCTGGGGTCTCAAATTTTGGAGGGACTTTAAGCAGTGTAACACTGGTTGAGCAACTACTTCTAAAGTACATCTGTCTCTGCGAACAAAGACACGAAGCAGTTGCTGGCTACAAACACTCAGCGTGTGAATTTGTTCCTTTTTTCTGCTGCATCAAGGGTGTCTACCTTGCCAGCCCCCAAATGCCTCATTTAGTTCCTTCCTGCATTCTTCCACCAAACCCTGAGGCTATCAAAACAGGAAAGACTTTTATATTATTACAAGAGTATTTATTATGGTCCCTAACTCAACCAAACTCACTGCCATCAAGTCAGAAAAATCCCAGCTTAACCAAAGGAGGAAAATGAGATACAATGGGGCTTTACATCATGCAGGAATTTTATAAACTTGACTATCCACTGTCCGAGGTTCCCACAGTCCTGCAAGAAGCTGGAGCAAAGGCTAGGTATGAACCTTTGAAAGATTGGAATCACCTGCCAAGCTTGAATGTTGCCTCACACAGACTAAACATGTGACGGACATCTCGGTGTAATCATGTCTCCTTCACGGATCATGCTCTTGAGAGGGACAGACAGTAAAAGGTAAGTATGATACTCTTAAAATCTGGCCCCTAAATTCTCTCACACTCTTCACTGAGAGATGGGCTTATACTAGCTTCCCCCAATCTGGACAATGTGATGACTTGGCCAATAGAATGTGGTGGAATGACACAGTTTCTGGGCCTAAGTCTTAGGAAATTGGGAGCACCCATTTCCTCACTCTGGAAATGTTTGCTCTTGGAACCCAGCCACCATGCCATGAGGAAGCCTAAGTAGCCCCATGAGAGGTCCACGTGGACAGGAACCATCATCCAGCACTAACTTGCCAATGGTGTGAGTGAGCCATCGTGGAAGCAAATTCTCCAGCTGCAGTCAAGCTGCTGACACCATGCGGTGCACAAAAAAGCTGTTTCCACCCAGCTTGGCCCGAACGACAGGCGTCTGAGCAAACTACAAGACTGTTGTTGTTTTATGCTTCTAAGTTGTGGGGTGGTTCATTATGCAACAGGTCACCAATACACTAAGTTTGCTCCAGATGACCATGGCCCGCTATCTTCTTGTTGAGCAATGTTCAAAGGCCAGCTTGCAGTTAGAAATCTGTTCTGGCCATTCACTTTCTGAACACCATCAGAGATGTTTCCAGTTTGGGCTGACTGTGAATAAAGCAGCTATAAACATTTGTGAAAAACATTTTCCTGTGAATATGAGTTTTCATTTTTCTAGGGTAAATACCTAAGAGTAGGATTGCTGGGTCATCAAGGCAAGTGCAAGGGCCCTGTTTAATGAATAAGACTTCCCTGAAACACTGGTGATGTAGTGGTGAGGTGCTATAGCTGCTAACCAGAAGGTCAGCTGTTGAAATCCACGAGGCACTCCTTGAAAATTCCATGGTGAAGTTCTACTCGCAGTGGCAATGGGTTTGGTGTACGTTCATCTTTTTATTTTGGTACATACTCAGGAAACCCTGGTGGCACAATGGTTAAGTGCTACATCTGCTAACCAAAAGGTCAGCAGCTCAAGCAGGCACTCCTTGGAAACTCAGTGGGGCAGTTCTAGTCTGTCCTATAGGATCATTATGAGGTGGAATCAACTCAATAGCAATGGGATTGGTTGTTTTTGGTATATACTCAACATAGCCAGATACTGGACCCACGAGGAGCATGGGAGAGAGTAAGATTGATGGACTAGTCTCTCCCACCTCCTGTTGTTTCTGGATGAAATCATGGGAAGCAGTGTCATTCATTTGCTACTTTGTGTTGTTTCAGTTGTTTGGACATATGCTTAAAATCACCTGTGCGTGGTATGATTCCCTAGTACTTTGTCTATGATCCATCTGGCCCCGTGGCTCTGCCTCTCCAGAATCCTCCAGTCACCTTACACTGACACTTGATGTAGATTAGGTTCTTACATACGAGTCCACGTTTCGATCAGTTTTGATTATGTCACAGTTGTACAGTAGATTTGGAAACTCTGGTGACTCACTGGAAACCCTGGTGGTGTAGTGGGTTAAGTGCTACCTCTACTAACCAAAAAGGTGGCAGCTCAAACCCACCAGGCACTCCTTGGAAACTCCAGGGGGCAGTTCTACTCTGACCTCTAGGGTCGCCATGAGTTGGACCCAACTCAATGGCAATGGGTTAACAGGTGGGTGATGCACTGGTTAAGTGCTATGGCTACTAACCAAAAAATCAGGGAGTTTGAACCCACAAAGTGCTCCTTGGAGTTCAATTTTGTTCTACAGGGTCACAACAAGTCAGAATCGACTTGACAGCAACAGGTTTTTTTCAACACTAGATTCTTTTTCTTTTGGCATCTCTGTCTGTAGGTGCTGGGCTACAGCCACCCCTGAACCCATGTGTATGGCTCTCTCTAGCATCAAGATGCCACGAAAAACCTCCCACTGGCCTTCAAACATAGAGCAAAGAGGGGAGGTCTTTCCCCATTCCAATGGTGAAACAGCAGGAAAGGAGCCAAAATACACATCCAATTCACTAGCAAAAATAGGCTCTAAGTAATCAGGAACTGCATATTGTCTGGGGAAAGGAATAAATGCAGCCAAGGGCAGTTCTGAGCCCCTAAGTACAGGGAGAGGACATTAGAGACACAAACGACTAGGGAGCAAAGATCCGTCAGCTGGTGACCAGTTCTTTCTGATTAAACCTAGAGTGGTGTGAGCCTGAAGCACATGGTGTACCAACTTCACACAGGGCTCTGCCACCGTCTGCTCTGGAGAGCGGGAGCTTACATTCCAAATTCATTCATTCATTCATTCATTCATCTGATACACATTTATCAAAGTCCACTTGATCTTTTAAATCACCTCATATTCATGTGAAAGCCTACGAAACGAATGAAAAAAGAAGACAGAAGAACTGACATGTCTGAACGACTGCAGGAGTAAGGAGCACTGACTACACTGTGGCTGGTTAGAAGAATGATGAATCAGTCTTAGAAGAAATACAACCAGAGCACTCCTCAGAAGCAAGAATGGCAAGACTTCATCCTGCTAAGTTTGGGCACATCATCAGAAGGGACCAAATTACTAGAAAATAACAAAATACTTGGTGAAGTAGAGGGTCAGCGCAAACCAGAGGCTGACACAATAGCCACAATAACGGGCTCAAAATATACCACCCATTCTGAAGATGGCACAGGACAGACAACCTTTTGTTCTGTGATCACAAGGTCACCATGAATCACAGCCAATGTGACAGCAACTAGCAACAATCACAGCTTTGATGAGGCCCTCCATGAGGCAGAGGAGAGAAAAAGCTGGATACACAGAGGCAAAAGACGGAGAGAGGCAATGAACAGACAGACACAGGGCGGTGGGGCTGGCTAGTCCAGAAAGAGGTCTGATGACAGTGCCAGGCTGTTCACAGAAAGTCTCTGTTACATCAACACAGAGCACGACACGAGAGACTCGGCTCCAGAGGAAGGTAACCAGTGATAATGTACAATGTCTTGTGTCATTTTAAATGCTGGAATTTTTAGTGTTTCATTTTACAAGCATTTCTGAGTTGTTCCTGAAATGCTTCTGAAGATGCCCACAAAACATGCGGGGGGGAGGGGCATCCTTCAGAAGGGGTCACCTCTTGGAAAGATTTTTTTTTTTTTTCAGCTAGAGTTGATAAAAACCTCAATTTACAGGTTCGTTTTTATTATCAACTAGAACGCCCACCATGAAATATGGGGGACAGCAAATGGAGTTATATTAAACATAATAAAAATGAATTTCATTAAGAGTGAGCCCTCCTTTACCGCACTTGCTGCTAATCTGAGGCAGACTGTAAAGCTAATTTTAACAAATGCCATCAGCTCATGACAAGCAACCAGAGACAGGGCAATTATACGCAATGACATGGGATCAACTGGCAAACTCCTTTTTTATCTCTCCACTCGAGTCCCACATTTGCAGCACGTTTATGGCCTCATGCAGTCACCCAAAGTAAGAGCTGATGACCCAAACTAAGAAGCTTTTATGTGACAATGATATCACTGTCTACGCAGAAATCAAAATGAAAAACCGAAAATTCAGTCAACTCTGTAGCTCATGTCAAACTGTGACATCCTGCAAACACAGCCAAAGACAGAAACCCAAGGACAGCTAAAATATATCTGTTGGAAAGGGCCCTGATTCAACACTCAGTGTAAAGAACAACCTCTATAAGCCAGTATTATTGGTGTACATGGTTAAACACTCAACTACTGGGCGAAAGACTGTCAATTCGAATCCACTGAGAAGATGCCTCAGAAGACAGACCTGGTGATCTGCTTCTGAAGGGTGACAGCCTTGAAACCCTATAGAGCAGTCCTACTCTGCACACATGGAGTCACCATGAGTCAGAACTGACCTGACAGTCACTAGCAACAATGAGTATATACGTACATAAATTCCCCATTTGTTTTTTCAAGCTGGGAGAAGACAGTCCAAGAAGTTAACAAAACTAGTAATGGTTAGGCGTGAGTAGATAGGAGGGGACAGGAGGGGACAAGAGACTGTTAAGAGGATATGACATGTATAGGATGAAAAGGAGAAGTGTGCTGCGATGGACAAGGAGAGTAGAGGGAGCTGCCAACAGGCAGGCATGCAAACTTGAATTATATTGTAAACTTTCACTCAATCACAATTAAGAAACAAACAAACAAACTAGTAATGGTTATGACAGCCACACTCCAAAGATAGCCCTCAATGTTCTTCCTGATACAAGTGCCCCAGAAGCACCTCAGAAGAAAGTCATGGCAATCTACTTCCACAAGGTCATGGCTCTTGAAAATCCTATGGAGCAGAGTTCTGCTCTGACATACACAGGGTTGCCATGAGTCAGAATCAACTCGACAGCACCTGGTTTGGTGTGGCTTTTTCGGTGGTCCCCTACCACAATAAACAGGGCTGACTCGGGTAGCTCAGACAGCACTGAGGAAACAAGAAAATGTGACTTCACGTCCCAGACAAGGTTACGAGAGACACTGTGGGTTCTCTCTTGTCTCACTCGCTCTGGGGACACCCAGCTGCCACACACTGCTTGGCAGTCTGGCCCACATGGTTAAATGCTCTCAGCAGGTTGACGAGAAGGTTGGTGATTTGAACCCAGCCAACAGCTCAACAGTAGAAAGACTTGGCAATCTGTTTTTGTAAGATTACAACCTAGAAAGCCCTTGGGGGCAGTTCTGTGCTGTCACATGGGGTCACTGAGAGGGAATCCACTAGATGTCCCTAACTATGTTTACACTGTAAAAGAAAAAACTTAACTTATCATCATCCCTGCAGTCTCCCAAGGTCTCAGTGGATGTGATCTAGAGAACGCTTCTGTTCTCCTGCTGGTCTCCACCAAAACCACCTTTAATGAAAAATAGCTCCTTCTCAGAAGAACGGGCTACTCAAAGTGTGGTCCTCAGACCAGCAGCATGGACATCACATGGGAGATTGTTAGAAATGCAGAATCTCAGGCCCCACCCCCCATCAGAATCTGCATTTTAGCTGGATTCCCAAGCGATTCCCCTGTACCTTACACAAAACCCTGACCTAGGACAGTGTTGCATGAGAATCATCCAGAGAGCTATTCAAAGTGTTGATGCCCAGGCATTTAGGGATGGAGTCCGAGCATGAGGAGTTTTTAAAGCCCTCCAGGCGATGCTAACATTCAGCCAGGGTTGACAATCAATTCTCTGGGTGCAAATCCAGTCTTCTCATGTTCTGGTGGTTATTGTTAAAGACCAAAAGACCAAACCCACTGCCGCTGAGTCGATTCTGACTCACAGCACAGGTCAGAGCAGAACTGCTCCACAGCTTCCAAGGAGCACCTGGCGGATCTGAACTGCCGATCTCTTGGTTAGCAACTGTAGCACTTGACCACTATGCCACTAGGGCTTCGGTTGCTGTTGTTGAGTGCTATCAAGTCAATTCTGACTCTCAGCAACCCCACGGAGCAGGGTCATGCCCCCATAGAGTTTCTTAGGCTGAAATCTTGATGGGAACACATCACCAGGTCTTTTTTTCCCACACAGCTACTGGGTAGGTTCCAATTACCAACCTTTTGGTTAGCAGCTGAGCACTTAACCACTGTACCACCAGAATTCCTTCCCCCTACATTTAATCTTCTCCAAACTCCCAACAACTACGTCTCAGTGGGGCCCTAGGCTTTTTTTCTCAAGCCTTTCATTCAGGGCTGACAACCCCAATCTAGATGACCTCAACCTTGCTGACCACTTTGGTTATGCATGAGTGTGTGCATACACATGTACACACATCCACACACACACACACACACACACACATCCACACACACACACACACACACACAATCTCCTGAATCTCTCTGCTCCAGACTCTTGTCTTCCCAGGCTCTTCTGTCAACCTCCCAAACACAACAAAAACCAAAAAACAAACTTGTTGTCATTGGGTCGATTCCAACTCAGGGTGACCCTACAGGACAAAGCAGAACTGCTCCAAGGGAGCCCCAAGCTTCCACCCCCAGTCCTCCTCCTGTCTTGCTCTCTTAAAATTACATTACACTGTTTCAAACATGTCCGCCACCTAGACTTAACAAATATTTATGTTTCACTTTATTGGCTTTGTATCTCTTATTTGAAAAAATATTTTATGGTGCTTTTTAAGTGAAAGTTTACAATCCTAGTCAATTTGTCATACAAAAACCCATACTTAGTCTGTGATGTCACTCCAGCTGCTCTCCCCACCCTGTGACAATACACTCCGCCTTCCACCCTGTCTTTCCCATGTCCTTCAAACCGTATCTTTTACTTTTTTACACAATTAGACTTCTGGGTTGCTGTTCCTATGTTCCTTCCCTTCTTCTATCCCTAGTTTTAGTCTTCTATAATCTACAAGGACACACCTACATATATACATACAACATGTAATAATCAGAAAAATATTTGGCAGAGGTTCTAAAACCTTCTCAGTTCATCCATCTGTAAACCCACTGCCATTGAGTCAATTCAGACTTACAACAACCCTGCAGAACAAGGTAGAACTGCCCTACAGGGTTTCCAAGGAGAGCCTGGTGGATTTGAACTGCTGACCTTTTGGTTAGCAGTGGCAGTGCTTAACCACTATGCCACCAGGGTTTCCGTGGCACCCTTCATGCCTCGGTAAGCTTTTCACAGCACTCCTACACTCAAAGAAATACCTAACCGTTCCCTTTACAAGTGTTGTTGTTCTTGTTGTTAGGTGTCACACAGTCGGTTCTGAGTCACAGCAACTCCATGCATGACGAATGACACCTGCTTGTCCTGTGTCACCCACACAGGATGACATGCACGAGCCCATCACTGCAGCCACTGTCTCTTCCTCTTTTTTGCTGACTTCCTATGTTTCAGATGTAGTTACGTCCAAATGACTTCACAGCGACTTCCATTCCAACAATGGAGTTACTTCCGAAAAAGTAATACACACAAACTAAAAGAAAAAACACTTTTCTTTTAATCTTAAATAACCACAGTTGCTTAACAAATGGGATGTGTGTACCTACTGGACACAGCACAGCCTCCGCTACCTTGGAATCGGCTTGGACCACCACTCTCATTGCTTCTCGCACAACGATTTTCACAGCAACACAACACAGAGACAGGCTGTCAGCAAAAGAATGCAGGGCAGTATAATGCCGATCCCGTGAGGGAGTTCACGGGGTCCCCAACAGACGTCAGGCTGCTCCGCGTTTCTTACAAAAAGGTAAGATCGCTCTCAGCATGTTGTAAATTCACTGTCATGCCCTGGGGTGCTCTGGCACACAGTTTGGGGAACATCAGTATGTGATACTGCTGTGTGTGCCTTAAAAGGGACCCAAAGGGCACTGGCTCCCCTTTAGCAGTGCATTCCCTCTCCTGTCCTAGATTTACCTGCTCTGTGCAGAAACTCCCCAGTCTCCACCCCAGCCTGTCTTTTCTGCAGCTCCCCAAGGACTTCTTTTAGTGTCTTCACCTGGAGCTTTCTCCAGCATTTCTGCAAGAATGTGTCCCAGGAGTACTCAACACCATGCCCAGCAGGCCTGTTCTTCCAGTTTATAGTGTCTCTTGATATTGCACTCATTCAAGCTCCAAATATCAGTTAGCCTCACCTGCTCCAGCCACTATTCTCACCCAGATAACTACCTGTTGTTGGGTATTGCTAGATGCTTCTACATCCTACTTCATTCTCTGTGCCAACCTACCATTTTGGGACTGTCAAAAGTGTCCCCACATCTAGCTTCCCCTCATCTCGCTTCTGTCTAATTCCTATCACAGCTCCTGTCACGTTAACCATGCTGTCTGACACCAAACCAAACTACACTCATTGCCATCTAGTCGATTCTGACTCATCGTGACCCTGGAGGACAGAGCAGAACTGCCCCACAGAGTTTCCAAGGAACACCTGGTGACCAAAAGGTCAGTAGCCATAGCTTTTAACCATTACGCCACCAGGGTTTCCCTGTACAACACAAAAGGCTCAATAAGCATAAGTCACATCCACTGTCCAGCTCAGGGTCTTTCTCCTTGTCTTACCACCTCCCTTTCCAGGCCCGTCTCTCACTGTCCCTTTGACGCATCCCAGAGGTGGGTCACACCAAGCATTGCTGTTTTGTGGGTGCACACCCAAGAATTCTCCCTGCACAATTTCTTCACCTCCACTGGAACCTCCTCATAACATTCCTTTTCCTTCCACCCTGACCCTCCTTCAAGGCTGAGCTCTGACAGGACAATCTCTCTAAGCCATTTGCTCATTCAGCAAATACCTACTGAGCACCAACAGAGGAGAGACATAGTCCTAAATGAAACAAACAAGGAAGGAAAAATAAGAGCCACCCTGCCCTCAAGAACTTTATATTCAGGAACAGAGAAGCAGACAATAGACAAAAAATAAAATTCAATTGTGAAGAGAAAAAAAAGGCAGGTAAGAGAGATAGGAACGGCCGAAAAAGGAGGTGCAGTTTTGAAAAACAGTGTGACCGGGGAAGGCCTCACCTAGAAGGTGACATTTAAGCCAGCTCTTGAGGATGGCGATAAAGGGAGACTAAGGGCAAGGGTAAGGGACAGCTAGTGTGCCAGGCCAGGGAACAGCAAGCAGAAACCAGCAGCAGCGCTGCCAGACCTTTTGCAAGGCCAGCACGGAGGACTGAGGTGGACACAACACCCACAGTCACAGAGCCACAGGGAGGCTGATGGTACCAGGCCTGCAGGTTTTTGTGAGGACTCTGTCTTTCCCCTAAGTGACGCAGGAGGCCCTGGAGGACGCCAAGCAGGGAGGGTGACAGGAATCACTGCGACCAGTGGCAGACTGTGGAAGCCAGAGGACAGAACACTCAAATTCCAGACATATTTTGAAAGCAGAAAACAGAATTTTTTGACGATGTGGAAATGTTCTTGCTATTAGGTGCTACTGGGTGAATTCCAATTTACAGGGACCCCACGCGACAAAGCAGAACTCCAGCATAGGGTTCTCTAGGCTGTCATCTGTATGGGAATGGACTGCCAGGTCTCTCTTCTGCAGAGCTGCTGGGTGGGTTCTCACTGCCAATCTTTCTTTTAGCAGCCAAGTAACTAACCATTACACTACCAGGCTCCTTGGTTTGGAAACAGGGGTGAAAAAATAAAAAAGAATCTATGCCCACTCTAAGGTGTCTCACTTGAACAGCTGGGAGGAGCTGCCAACTTCTGAGACAAGGAAGGCTGTGGATGGAGCCACCATCTGGCATAGAAGACCCAGAGTTTGTATTCAGACATGTGAAGTTAGACATACGAGTGGGGTTGTAAGGTGGGCAGCTGCATGTATTAGTCTGGAGGACAAGAATAAGTCTAGAGCTTTCAGCAATGCTTCATCTCCCCACAGGATGACAACCTTCTCCCAGGCACCAATCACATCGCCTTCATTCCTGGCAGCAGCAGTCCCAGTGTTTTGGCCCTAACAGATGCACAACAAACATCTATTTGATCAACGTCCTTTAGGAATAGAAAAGACGCTTACTATCTGGCAAAGGATGGGAAAGGATCTTTGGAATACTTGTACCCTGTGGTTAGGAGCATGAGGTTTGGACTAGACTGTCAAGGTTCAAACCACTTCCTAGCTAGCTGTGTGAGCTCAGACAAGATACTTAACCTCTACTGCAAAATGGGGACACTGCAGCATCTACTTATAGGGTGAGGGTGAAATAAGTTAATATACGTACAGGGCTTAGAAAAGCTCAGGGACATAAAAAACCCACTGCCATCATAGAAAGCAATATAAATGTTAATCATTATTAGCGCTATTATTAGTATTACTTCTTATCCATGGAAAGATTCCTTTTAACCTGCCCTGACATATACCCATAATTACACCACATTAAAAAGGAAGCTTATAAGGTACCCTGAGGCACCACAGATCCCAAAAGACCTCTGTAAATAAGAAGCATTTAAATGAACAGCCTGATCTCTCCTATTTAGATTTTAGAAATTCGGTAATACATGATACGGTCATGTTCCATTAACCAGAGCACCATTAACCAGGCCCAAGGAACCTTATGGACAAGACCTCTCAAAATAGCTTCTCCAGAGCTGAAGGATCTGGTAAATCTTCCTTAAAACTTAAAGGATTCTTTGGGATAGATGGAGAGAAACAACAGCAGCATGTTTCAAAACACATGAAAGACTAGAAGCCGAAAATCCTCTGCAAAGAAAGAATTATGACAGTCAAGAAGGTCTCTTATGGTACAATGAAAAAGAACACTTCAGGGGTAAAAACCTTTGAAAGTTGTCATTGAAATATAGCTCATTTCCTCGGGTGACAAAGTCTGAAAAACCTCCAATGCAGAATCGTAAAGCAGCCAATGAGTTGATCAGCATCAAACATACCAAGCAAAACGTTGCTTATGTGGATGTTTTACTTCCAGCTGGCCTTGGCACCCACGGCCACTTGAGGCTGGCTTCCCCTCTCCATTAAGCCTAATTCTGGAATCATGCACATCACAGAACAGGGGACAACCATCACACCATCCCTCCACTGGCCTGTGCAATTGAGGCACTGAAATCAGCAGCTCTCTCCATCACTTCCTACATCATGGGGCAGGCCAGACACAGGAAAACCCCAAAGTCAAGCCTTCGAGTACCCAAATGGTTGTCTCCTCCATCTCAGCTTGGCAGGTAGCCATCACTTGTAGGATGTGACCTGATTTTCTAGTGCTTTGGTTCTGTCTGGCCCGCTGAGAGCGATTTTTCTTCCTGAATTCAGCCTAGGTAGGGAGTAAGTCTCATGCATGCATATTTAAAAGCTCAACTGAATGCTTATTTGGAGAGCAAAGAATTAGCTAGGTTCAAGCAGTGGCCATCGCTCGCCTGCTATACCAACCTTTTATGACAAAGCACCTTGGTAAAAATACACAATGATAATAATGAAAGCCCCTTTAGGGGCCAGGAGAAGCATGAAACTCAGACTTATGCCAAAAACTGAATGAGAATGAAAGCGCATACCAAAAATAAAATAAAATAAAAAACCCTTTAAAAGGTAAACATATAAAAGATGTGTGGCTAAATGTCTTCTCTCTTTGTCAGTGGAATAACAGTCTAAGTTTTAGCCATGTATGTTGCTAATACTTAAACCAAAGGACAAAGACAAATGCCTAGGAGGAGAGCAGCACTATTCAATAGAACTCTCAGAACGATGATAAGCTTCTTTATAGGTGCTGTTGAACATGACAGCCACTAGCTACTTGTGGCTCTGGGGCACCTAAAATGTGGCTACCAAGACTGAGGAATTGGGCTTCTAATTTGAATGAACTTAAATGCAAACATAAATAGCCACATGAAGCTAATGGCTGCCATACTGGACAATTCAGCTACAGACACCCAAGTCAATCAGCTGGCAACGTCCTTCTCTTACTACAATAAAAGTACAATCCTAATCACACAACTAACTACTAGGTGAAAGGCTGGCAGTTCAAACCTACTGACAGGTACTTTGGAAGACAGGCCTGGTAATCTGCTTCCCAAAGGGCCACAGCATTGAAAACCCTGTGTAGCATTTCCACTCCACTCACATGAAGTCACCAGGAGCTGAAATCAACTCAACTAACCACAACAACAAACCAACAACATCCTAAATTGTCACCAAATCAGTGTCTCTATAAGCAGAGAAAATATGGACAGCACCTACCTGCAACCACAACATATAGGCCTCCCTCAAAAAAAAAAAAAAAAAAAGAAAAAGGTGGGGAGACTGTAATCAACTTTGCAGACTAAACACACATCTCTCCAAATCCCTCTGGAAGCCAAGACCTGAATTGATAATTAAAATGGAGTCTTCTGGACACCTAGTGCACCTTAGGACACAGCATAGGGCTGTTAATTTGGACTTCATACCACTGAACAGAAAACTTCTCTCTTTTGCTGATCCCCACTATTGGTGAATGCTGGCTTTCATGGACCGAAGGTAACTCGACATTTTAACTTTTTTTCCTCTGTCTTAGCCAACGGGCAGAGCTAGGACTTGACTAGTAGCTAATCTCAGATGCACTACTGGTGGAATCAGCAGGCAAAACTGCCGTATTTTGAGAGCGCGGCTTTGGACTCTGGGCATCTCGGCACTCCTGGCCTCTATTTCTGCCTCTGCCACTGACTAGCCTGTACCAAAGCAGACAGGGAACTTGTGCAGGATGTCACCTTGTTCCACTGGTAGGAGGAAATACCCATACAGAGGCCTCAGCAGGACCTGATTCCTATGCTGGTAGACAGCGCCTGCCCTGAGAAGAGCGCTTTTCCAGCAGTAAAGCAGTATTCTATACAGTGTCGCCTACAGCTGGGGCCTGACAGCAGAGGCCAGCAGGGCAGTAGCCTTTCTGTACTTTGAACTAGTTTATAACATCTGGGGTTGGATAGGGACCTGTACACCTAAAACTTGACTGACTTTGGAAGTTTTCAGGTACCTTTTACCTTTGATTTTAAGACACCCTAGAGAAACAACTGCGGTCCATCCTCACAGCATCTCTCCCAGCCTCTACTGACTCACATGATGCCCCAAAAGCAGCAAACTCTGGAGAAAAGCATAACCAAGAAATCACACATGGCTTCAGAAGGGCCCTAAAAAGAAAGCACCAACAAACCACTCCGACGAAGAAACCTTTCTGAAACTATTGGAAAATGAATACAAAGGGATTATATAGAGAGCCTTCCTAGACCTTATACAAAATGCAGCAGAGCAAAATGAATAATTAAGCAAGGTGTTTGATCTGATGGAACACCAGTACTCTGAGATCCAACAGATCAAGAACAAAATCAAACACATAGAAACTTCCATTCCAAGCCAAGAAAACAGAATGGAACAAATGGAAAATAGACTTTTGGACTTAGAAGACAGAGCTACTGACTCCAAGATCTATGAGGAGAAATTAGAAAAAAGAAGCAAGAAAAATGAAGAAGCATTAAGAAGTATGTACGACTCTATTAAGAGGAAAAATATACAATTAATTGGAGTTCCAGAACAGGGCAAGGCACATGAGAGTGCAGAAAGCATTGTTGCTGAGCTGCTGACAGAAAACTTCCCAGAAATGAGGAAAGAAGAGAATATACATATCCAAGATGTATATCAAAAGCCATTCAATATAGATTTCAAAAGAAAGACTCCAAGATATATTATAATCAAGTTTAACAAAATGAAACATCAGCAGAAATTCTTAAAGGCAGCAAGACTCAAAGCAAAGCTAACATTCAGAGGGATATTCTACAGGCTTTTGTCGGATTTCTCAGCAGAAATGATGCTGGCACAGAGACAGTGGTATGATACATTCAAAGCCTTGAAGAAGAAGAATTTCCAACCAAGAATCCTATATCCTGCAAAACTATCTTTCAAATATGAAAATGAAATTAAGACCTTCTCAGATAAAGAGAAACTCAGAGACTCTGTAAAAACCAAACCAAAACTATAAGAAATACTAAAAGATTCTCTTTGCTTAGAAGAACAAAACCATTAACTTTCTATTTTAGAAGCAAATACAGAACACAACACCCAGAGACCCACTCAGTTAGGAACGGCTTCAAACTCAAAGCTCTAATACTGAAGGAAATGATCCAGTGATCATATCATGAAAACTATGATGTCAGCATATTAAAAAGAGGGATGTACTACAGTTGTTATAGTCCTTCCAGATGTAGAGGAAGCTAGTAACACTAGTGATAATTAAAATGGGGTTTATATATTGTTTATTAAGGGGGACCATAGGGGCAGCTGTAAAGCACAATAAAGATGAAACGTATCAAATCAAGAAATGTACTACAGGAATCTCAACAACAACAAAACTAATCCTCAAAAACATGAAAAATCAACTCACAAAGAAGAATGTCCCAGAACAGATTAATAAGAACAGAGAAAACATCAACACAAAAATAAACATATCACAATGGCAGCACTGAACACATACTTATCAATAATTACACTGAATGTGAATGGACTGAACACTCCAGTAAAGAGACACTGAGTGACATCTTGGATCAAAAGACACAACCCATCCATATGATGCCTACAAGAAATTCACTTAAAGACTTAAAGACAGGAACAAACTGACAATAAAAGGATGGAAGAATAACAATGCATAAAGAAGAGCAGGTGTGGAAATTCTAATGTCATATAAAACTGATTCTGATGTAAAATCTACCACTGTGGACAAGGATGGGCACTATTTATTGCTGAAAGGCTCAATACACAAGTAGGACCCGACAATATTAAATATTTATGCACCTAATGTTAGAGCACCTAAATATGTCAAAGACACACTGACTACACTCCAAAAGGAGATAGATCACTCCACAATAATAGCACAAGACTTCAACATTCCACTCTCAATACTGGACAGGTAGTCTAGAAAAGAGCTCAGCAAAGACACAGAAGACCTTATTGCCACAATTAACCAACTAGAACTGATCGACATATACCATCGACTATCCATCAGCAGGCAACCACACCTTCTTCTTCAGTGCACATGGAACATTCTCAAAAATAGACCATGTGTTAGGACATAAAGCAATTCTCAGCAAAACCCATACTGTTAAATTAATGCAAAGCATCTTCTCAGACCATAAAGCCACAAAAGTCTACATCAATAGCAGAAAAAACATGAAAAGTGGAACCCATGGAAACAGAAAAACATCTTGCTCAAAAAGCCATAGGTTATAAAAGAAATCAATGATGAAATAAAGAGATTTATAGACTTCAATGAGAATGAAGACACTTCCAACCAGAACCTATGGGATAAAGCCAAAGCAGTGCTCAGAGGTCTGTTTATCTCCATAAATGCACACATCTGGAAGGAAGAAAGAAATCAGACCAAAGAACTAATCCAGCAGCTTGAACAAGTAGAGACAGAATAACAGAGGAACCCCTCACGTACCAGAAAAAAACAGATTATAAAGATTAGAGCAGAACTAAACAAATCAGAGAATAAAAGAACAACTGAAAAGACCAAAGGCTGGTGTTTTGAAAAGATCAACAAAATTGACAAACCATTGGCTAAATTTTCTAAAGAAAAACAGGAAAGGAACCAAATAACCCAAATAAGAAATGAGAGGGGAGTTGTCATAACACATCTAACAGAAATCAAAAAAATCATAACAGAATACTATGAAAGACTGTTCTCTAACAAAGTTGAAAACTTAGAGGAAATGGACCAATTCCTTGATTCATATTACCTAACAAAATTATCATAGGGTGAAGCAGAACAACCTAATAAACCCATCACAAAGGAAGAGATTGAAAAAGTCATCAAAAAACTACCAACCAAAAAAACCCTGGGCCCAGATGGCTTCATGGCAGAATTATACCAAGCTTTTAGAGAAGAGTTATTTCCAGTACTACTGAGACTATGTCACAGTAAAGAAAGGGATAGAATATGCCCAAATTCATTCTATAAAGCCAGCATAACCCTGGTACCAAAGCCAGGGAAATACCCAACCAAAAATGAGGACTACAGACTGATATCACTCATGAATCTACATGCAAAAATCTACAACAAAATTCTTGCCAATAGAACACAACATATCAAAAAAATAATCCATCATGACCAAGTTGGATTCATACTGGGATGCAAGCCTGGTTCAACATCAGAAAAATGATGAGATCAACCACATAAATAACACAAAAGACAAGAGTCACCTGATTGTGTCTACTGATGCAGAAAAGGCATTTGATAAAGTCCAACACTCATTCATGCTAACAACTCTCAGTGAAATAGGAATAGACGGCCAATTTCTCAACTGCCTACATCATCCTGAATGGAAAGAGACTGAAACAATTCCCCATGAGAAGGGAACTAGACAAGGATGCCCCCTTTCACCACTCCTATTCAAAACTGTACTAGAAGTTCTAGCCAGAGCAATTAGACAAGACCAAGAAATAAAGGGCACCTGTATCTGCAAAAGGAGTAAAAATCTCCCTATTTGCAGATAATATGATTGTACACACAGACAATCCTAAAGAATCCATAAATTAACTACTCAAACTGAAGGAAGAGTTCAGCAAAGTCTCAGGATACACGACAAGCACGAGTAAATCAGCAGGATTCCTTTATACCAACAAGATTATTATGGAAGAAATCACCAAGTCAATACCATTTACTATAGCCCCTAAGAAGATAAAGTACCTCAGAATAAATCTAACCCAAGAAACAACAGACTTTTACAAAGAGAACTACAAGTCCCTACTACAAGAAACTACAATGGAGAAACCTACCCTGTTCATGGGTAGGAAGACTTAGCATCGTAAAAATGTCGATTTTACCAAAGCAATCTACTTATATAATGCAATCCCAATGCAAATTCCAGTGACATTTTTTAATGAGATGGAGAAACAAATCACCAATTTTGTTTGGAAAGGGAAGAAGCCCCAGATAAGTAAAGCACTATGGAAGAAGAACACCAAACTGGGAGGCCTCTCACTTCCCGACTTTAGAATCTATTACACTTGCCCAGTAGCCAAAACAGCCTGGTACTGGTACAAAAAGAGACAGATAGACCGATTGAACAGAATTGAGACCCCAGAGATAACACCACCTTCCTATGAACAGCTGATATTTGACAAAGGCCTTAAGGCATTAAATTAGGGTAGACATAATCTCTTCAACAAGCGGTGCTGGCAAAATTAGATATCCACCTGCAATAAGCTGAAACAAGACCCATATCTTACACTTTATGCAAAAACAAACTCAAACTGGATAAAAGACCTAAATAGCAAACCTAAAAGGATAAAGCTCATCCAAGAAAAAGTAGTAACAACAATGGAAGTTTCAATACACAACATAGACAGACTTCAAAATCTGTCAAACAAACCACAAATAACAGAAGAGAAACCAGATAAATGTGAACTACTAAGAATCAAATACTTTTGCTTACCCAAAGACTTTATTAATAGAATTAAAAGGCCACCTACAGAATGGGAAAAAATACTTGGCAACCGTATGTCAGAACAATGCCTGATCTCCATAATCTATAAGGTACTACAAAATATCAATAAGATAAATCATCCCATTAAGTGAAGGGCAAAGAAGATGGACAGACACTTATCTAAAGAGGAGATCCAGTCAGCCAAAAAACACATGTGGACATGCTCACGATCATTAGCTATTAAAGAAATTCAAATCAAAACTACAATGAGATACCATCTCACCCCAACGAAGTTGGCCATGATCCAAAAAACGCAAAACAACAAGTGTTGGAGAGGCTGTGGAGAAATTAGAACTCTCCTACACTGCTGGTGGGATTGCAAAATGGTACAACCTCTTTGTAAAGCAATCTGGCGCTTTCTCAAAAAGCTGGATATACACATACCATATTACCGAGTAATTCCACTGCTCAGAACATATCCTACAGAATCAAGGCCGTTCATACCAACTGATACATGCACATGAATGTTTATCACAGCACAGTCCACAACAGCAAGATGATGGAATCAGCCCAGATGCCCAACAACAGAGGAATGGATAGGTAAACTATGGCATATATACTCAATAGAACACTATGCAGTGATAAAGAACAAGTTATGATCTCACAACTTGGTTTCAATTGGAGGACATTATGCTGAGTAAAAGTAGTCAGTGAGAAAAGGACAAATGTTGTATGAGACCCCTATGATAAGAACTTAAAAACAGACTCATGCATAGATGAAACGACTCTTTGACAGCTGCAAGGGTGGGCAGGGAGGGAGAGCGAGGGGGGTGGATTAGATAGTTGATAGAAATTTGGTTGGGTTAAATCTGTGACAGCACATATTAGAAAGAAGATCACTATTAACTGGACTTCAATATAACATGATTATTCCTCCCATCTTAACGCATTATCACAAGGACAGAGTAGCTGGGGTGGGGGTCTGCAGACCATGCTCTCAGGGGAAATCGAGGCCAACTGGCACAACTAGCATTTTGCTAAGAGAGTCTTCTGCACCCCATATTGGTGAGTGGCGTCTGGGGTCTTCAAAGTTGCCAGGCTGCCATCCGAGGGTAGTGCAAATGGTCCCAACTCAGCAGGAATGGATGATCACCGAGGACCAAAATGACATGGGGGAAACAGAACCCAGAAGGCAGACAGACCCATGTGAGTGGGTGACTACATCGACTTGTGACCAGAAGAACCAAATGGCGCCCAGCCACCACGAGTGATAGCCTTGATGGAGCTCACAAAGTTCAGTTTCACTGGCAACACAAGAATAAAAAGGGGTACACCACAATTGATGGTCCAGGGGCCTCAGAGATCCCCTGGGAGCATGGCCCCTGGCCCTGATGCTGTCCCTGTCCATAAATCATAATGGAGATCAACTCTATGGACAGGAATGGATTGGACTTGGTGACACAGAGTGACCACATCATGTGTGCACTTTATGGTTCTATGTATCTATGGGATGTCGTCTTGCTGACCTCTTACTTGAGACAAGGGTGTGGGTGGAGAGGAGGGGATAGGAGATTATTGGGAGGATAAAATATGTATGGGATGGAGAGGAGGAGTGTGCTGTCACCTGGCAGGGAGAGCAGTGGGAGCTGCATGTAGGTGGACATGCAAATTTATATCGGAATGTACATTTTCATTCAATCATAATTAAAAAAAAAAACACTGCCATCTAGTTGATTCTGACTTATAGTGATCCTATAGGACAGAACAGAACTGCCACACAGAGTTTCTAAGGAGAGTCTGGTGGATTTACACTGCCAATGTTTTGGTTAGCAGCCGTGGCACTTAACCACTAAGCAACCCTGGATCCCATATAATACCCCCCAAAACAAAACAAACCTACCAAAAAAAAAAAAGAAACTCAGTGCCACTGAATCAATTCCAACTCAAAGCAACCTACAGAACAGAGTAGATCTGCCCCATACAATTTTCAAGGAGTACCTGATGGATTTGAACTGCTGAACTTTTGGTTAGCTGATGTAGCACTTAACCACTGCACCATCAGGTTTCCAAACCCCGCTCACACCAAATTCATCAAGCTTAAAACAAACAAAAAGACTTAAAATGAACTCCATGTATCATTTCTTGCAGCTCCCATTTGCCTTCCCACTTATATTTCCATTTTATTTCAAATTTATTTATTTGGAGATATGTGCTTACAGATGAAGTCTGCACCCATTAAACTAGAACATCAGAGTCTCTTCCCCTAATGTCAAGGAAACATGAAAATGTAACTTGGGACAAGTTACTTAACCTCTCTAAGCTTTGGTTTCCTCTAGACTAAAGTGCTGAGATAATAATAGTGCCAACTCTCAGGAGGATTAAATTCAGATAATACATGTAAAGTGCCTAGCAGGATCTGGCAAAGAGCAAGCACTCAGCCAGTGGTAGCTATAATTATCATTTTGTTAATAACAAAACTAAAACCTATAATAAAATAAGAATGGTACAAATACAATGGAAGTTTACAGCAGGCAAAGTTTTCCAGAAGTCCAAATACTCTAAACCTGTTTCCCAGGCTAAGGTAAAACCAAAAACCAAACCCACTGCTGTTGAGTCTATTCCAGCTCATACTGATCCTATAGTTTAGAGTAGAACTGCTCCACTGAGTTGTCAAGGAGTGCCTGGAGGATCTAAACTGCTGACCTTTTGGTTAGCAGATGCAGCAATTATCCACTAAACCACCATTGCTAAAAAAGTGGCCCCTAATAAAATACACCTTGAACCTTGACACCTCAGCACTCACTGTCAGTCTCCGAAGAGTTAACATATCAGACAGGTATAAGGAATCATTTAGACATCGCTGACTGTGTCCCACTCTGTGGCCAGCAGGAGACTAGGCTCTTCGATGAGAGAACAATCCCTAAGCACAATGCAAAGTCCCAAGACTCTGCACCAAACACTGCAAAGCTCCGTCCGTACTGGGATCTCCTGGCAAAGATGTCAAAACTGTATCTGGGACTCTAGGAAAGGCATGGAAGCTCAATTCTTCTGTTAGGGAACAGCCAACATCATGTTCTGCTGCTGGCTGCACCTACAGTGTTTAAGATGTAAGGTATTGAGGGGGACAGATCCATCTTCTCAGCCAGGGCAAATTGAGGGGTGTTGACAAGCACTCGCTACAACAGGAAAACTGTTCTCTGAGTCTTGAAAAGGCAAAAATCTGACCTGCTCACAAAACAAACACAACCCCTTTCAACAGCCAGCTGCCCAAGCTGGTAAAGCCCAAAGGGAATCTCCACCAAGTTCAAGACCACCAGACCAATGCACCAGAAAGTCCCCCAGGAATTTTTAAGCAGAAGTTTACTGGAATTCTATGGGCTTTGGAGATTATTTTTCTTCTTGTAGAAAGTATTTAATCCTCTTTCCCAAGCCAGGTACATTCCCCTACGGAATTCCCTTCTCTGAAGATTTCTAAAAATAAAAGATTCAGTGTCATCAGTCTGCAATAATTCAGCATAAACTCATTTCCGGCAGAGTCAGGGATTTCTCACAGACCCTCCCTCTATGAAAACATGTTCCAGATTGCCTCAAGTGGTCCCAGTTCTGGATCTCTCTGTCCAGAAGAACACCTGTCTAATTACACACCTGACACTGGGATAAGAAAAACAACGCTGTACTATATATTTGTATTATTTGCTGGTGCTGATGGGAGTATAAATGGTACAACCACACTGGAAAAAGCTTTGGCTATTTTTTATAAATTTAACATATACTCATGAGGTCTAACAATTAAGTTTGCGAGCTTAATTGTTTTAAGTGCTACCTACCTCTTTGCTAAGTATCACTACAGTCCCCTTCAAAGTACTGCCCCTGGGAAGCCATGCAGTGATGCCAGTGCCTAACTCACCCTTTAAAGCAATTTTGGAACTCTTTCTGGAATGACCATTGCACACCATGCCACAGTGGCAAGTTTGAGAACTTAATCGTACAGTTGTCTGTCTGGGAGTTCTTAGTCGATAAATAAATAACAGTATTGGAACACCCGCCCTACTCACTTGATCAGGCCCCCAGTGATTTTTTTCCTTACCTAAAGATAAAGGAAATACTGAAAGAAAGACATTTGGGTGATATCCAGGACATCCAGGTAATCTGACGACAGCTCTGATGGCCACTGCAGAAAAAGAGTTCCAAAATTTCTTTGAAGGGTGGACTAGGCGCTGGTGTCAGTGCATAGCTTCCCAAGGGGAGTCCTTTGAAGGTGACCGTAGAGATATTCAGCAAAGAGGTATGTAGCACTGATTCTCAGATGAGTTCATGAACTTCATTGGCAGCCCTTACCCTCTGTGACCCAGATGTTCTAATCCTAGATAATTACCCACAAGCAAATATAACCTACGTCCACCAAAAAGCCTATACACAAATATTCACAGCAGCCTTGTTCATATTGGCACAAAAGACTGAGAATAACCTAGGCGTCTAGCAGTATGAGAACATACAAACAAACTGTGGTATACTCATTCATGTGCTGGAATATATAAGTGTAACTCAGCAATAAAAAAGACAAAACTACTGACTTATCTACATGAGCGCATCTCAAAACCATGTTGAGTAGAAGGAGACTGCACAAGAGTTCATAGTGTATACTTCCATTTATAAGAAGTCCAAAAACAGTCAAAACTAACCTATGGTGAGAAAAAAATATGTACAACGGGTGCTGCCTGAAGAGACAGAGTGCAGGAATTCACTGGGAATAGGTATGAGGGAACTTTCTGGATGATGGTAATATTCCCTGTCTTGACAGGGGCTGGGGTTACACAGGTGTACGCTTCTGTCAAAACATTATGCAAATGTTACTCTCAAGATTCATGCGTTTCACGATACCTATGTAAATTTTACTTAAAAGAACACGAACATATACTGACTCTAATGAAATGTGTGCTGAAATGCTTAAGAGTGACATATACTGATGTCTGTAATTTACTTTAGAATGAATAAAACAATAAGCTGAACAGATGGACAGAAAGACAGATGCGTGATTAAGGTAATACAGCAAAATAGCAACGACGTATGCTACGTTTGGTGAGTATCTGGGTGATTGCCTGCAACTTATCTATAAGCTTAATTTTTTTTTTTTTAAAGAAAGTTGAGACGTGGGGACAAAGAGTGCCAGTGCACCCCCGCTTAGCCCATGAAGTCAGAAACTTGGTGGACCATCCCTGCCTGCCAAGCCAGGGGCCCACATAACTCCAATCCTGTTGAAAAGCAAAGACTGGACAAGTACAAGTAGCTTTGTAAGAACTCACATCACTCAAGCCAAAGATTTTCTGCCTGTTCCCCTATAGACAAAGCAATTATTTGAATGTAAGCCAAAAATTCCCACTCAAGGAGAAAAAGAATTCACTCACTTGCATGCCCAGTTTATTCTGTCTGAATTTTCGCACCATCTATTACCTAACTACATACTTTACTTTCACTTGCCCCATGTCCCTGCAGCCAAAATAATAAATAAAAACCAGTCAGGGACTTGATAACACAATTGCATGCCAAGGATGATGTCCCAGCCCTGGTGCTCAGTTACTCAGGCCGGCCAGAAACCTCACTGAAGGCAGAAGAGGATGCAGAACTGAGCCTGAGGTTAAAGTGATTTCACTGAGGTTAGCGCACACAGGCACCAAAGAGCCTCAGACAGCTTGTTGCCTCACTCCTCTGTGGGATTTGTTGACATCTGGGGTCACTTGAACTTGGTAGGGAATTCAGCTGTTCAGACATACAAATTAGGAATCCCGGTGGCCAGGGACACGTGGGGTGCAGAGCTGCCCTACCCACAGGCCCAGGGGTCGGTAGCATCACGCCCGGCTTCCTTCCTGGCAAGGCCTCACTTATGCTGAGATGACACACGATGGCAGAGATTGAAACAGCCTAGCCTGACTCTGCGCCCAGCATCTGCAAACAGCTGTCCCTAGTACCAGCAGGGTCTATCACCGGAACCAGGCAGCCACTCAAATACAGGGATTTGTGCCAGACTTTAAAAAATACACTTTTTGTTTGTTTTGAAGCCCCTGAACAACTCACTGACACCACCCAGCGTCCCTAGGGGCCACCCACAGCCAAACAGCCTGGCCAAGAGCAAGCAACAGGGAGGCCTCAGGAAGCGCGCCTGGGTTCAGCACCTTGGCCTCCATGCGGTTCTCCCTGCCAACAGCGGTGACATCCGAGGTGAAGGGCACCGGTCCTGGCACGCGAGAGGGGTGAGCGTGCCTGACAGCAGGTTTTTCGGAAACGTGCACCACCATATATGCCCACTCAGGCCCACGCTGGAGACCCGTGAGCTTAGCACAGTGGATGAGGACACGGAAGCAAAAACCCTCAAGGGAGGAGAGGTCCCCGTTTTCGCCGCTGGCTTCTCTTAGAGCCTGGAGTCTCTCAGCTTCTACTGGCTACGACGCGCGCTCCGCGCGCGCGGCACGTCTATCCACCCACTCAGCCCTGTTGCCCCCGGAGCAAATATCCTCTCCCAGGGCGCAAGCTGAGGGGCAACCCGGTTCACTTCACCCCCTCCCCCACCGCAGCCCCAGCCCCCAGTTCTGCGTCCTACTCAAACCTGGCTCTGCGGCCAGCTCTCGCTCGACCTCTGAGCAAGACTCGCTGCAGCAGTGCCCTGAACACACCTGTAGCCTCTAACACTCCCACCCCCCTTTCTTTTCAGGCACCGCAGAACCCGCAAAATCTACGACCTCTAACAGGCTGCTCCGAGGTGCCTCTCTCCAAAGCGCGCCACGGATTATTTTTCAAAAAAAGTTGGCCCAAGACGCCTGCACCCATTGGGTAAGCTCCCACGCCACCCCAGGTGGGTTGGGGGCTCCGCTGGCAGCTCCAGAGCCTCGGTGCAGGGGAAACATGCCCCAACCGGGGCAACCTGTAAGGAAGCACCACGCGAGGTTCGGCCTACCGGATGGGGACCCGGTGTGGGGGCCAAATAGATGGGCCTGTGCCCGCCGACACCCCAAGCCCTGACAGCCCCCCACCTACCGTTCCGGGCCGGTGAAAGAGACGGTGCGGGCTGGAGCTCCTGGAGACGGCGTGTTCCGTCCCGGGAGGAAAGTTTGTGCCAAGCAAAGGAGGCGGCGCGGGGAGGGCGTGGGCGCCAACCGAGATGTTAAGGGGGCGGTGGCGCAGCGTGCGGTCGTGTTTGTCCCGCCCGTCGTCCGTGTGTCCGTCCTTCCTCGGCGCCCGCGGCCGCCGCGCTCCCGCTCTCTGCGCCCTGCGGCCGGCGCGCTCCGGCTGCAGCCCCGACGCGCCCCCGCCGCCGCCGCGCGTCCGCCGGCTACACTTCCTCTTCCTCTGAACTCATGTGCAAAATATGCTGCGCTGCATCTTCGGGGGGAAGCCGCGCGGCCCCTGACAGCCGCCGTGGGAGCAGCGGGCCCGCCCAGCGCCCCCTCCGCGCCCTGCGCCCCCTTCCCGCTCCACGCTGCCGCCTCCACGCGGCCAGGACCCGCGCGCGTCGCTTGCAGCCACCCGGCGAGCGGCCTCGGCTGCCCCGCTCCCCAGAGGCCCGGGACTCACGGGCCCACTGCCTCGACCCCTCCTCATTAAGGTGGTTTTCTGTCAGCAGCGCGCGTGGGAAACTGGGAGCGGATTTCTCAAGATCTGAAAAGAGGTGTTGGGAAAGCTACCCCGCCACCAAGGTGTGATGTCTAAAAGGCAGGACTCTTAGAGAGGACCGTTCTTGGGTCCCCATTCCACAGGTGGGCGCACCGTCCTGTTATTTCTCACAATTTAGTGCTTAGGCGTAAAGATATGGCCACTGTTCCAGTTCCTTCTTCCCACACCCTAGTCCACCTAACTTCAGCTGTTCCCAAGGTTTGAGAAGATCTGAGGGGTCATCTTTCTCTGCAATTTGTGAAGGCAGCCTAGGGAGAAAAGCATATAAATAAAGCACAGGCTAGGGCTGTGGAGTTAAATGAAGATGTAAGGTCGTGAGCACCATAAAAATACAAATTGTGTGTGTGTGTGTGATTAAGTGAAAGTATACAATGCAAATCAGTTTTGCATGCCCACCTATCTGCAACTCCATCTGCTGTCCTCACCCCGTGACGGCACATTCCTCCTTTTCACTGTTCAGGAACAGCTGTCCCCACCTCTCCACCTTCTCGTCTCCTCTCTAGAAAGAAACCAGTAGGACAGCCTCTGATAACTGGATACAACTCGCTTACACTGTGTCCCGAAGTCCAGTCACTCTTGTCTGAAGAGTTGACCTCGGTACTGGTTTCAGATCCATAAAAATAAATTAGAAATTTTTTTTTTTTTCATTTGGAAACTATGCAGGCGAACTGAAATTAAAGCGTGGGAATCAATTGTGAAACCCTTGAGCCAAACGGCCTGGGTTGGGCCTCCCGACCTCCCCCGCTTCGAGGCTGTGTGACCTGGGGGAAGTGATTTACCACTCTGGACCTGTTTCCTCTTTTTTTGAGTAGCATGAATTGATGAGTTATGGTGAGAATTAAATTTATTATTATATGTACAGTGCTTAGGGAAGCACGGCCTAACTTGTAATAGTTGTGCAGTCTGGCCAAGGGTTATTTTGAGGGGGGCTGGGTCGAGACAGCTGTAATACTCTAGTAAAGTTAGCACATTTTTTGGTTGGGGAAAGAAGGGTCAGTAAGCCTGGAGCCTGCTGGCTGAAGCATTGGTTTAGGCCCTGTTGGTGTTTTAACGAGGTCCTTCTGGCATGAGGAATAGTCTACAAGCAAGGGAAGTGCTGTTTGGTTTTCAGGAACTCTTCTTCTTAGCACTTCTAGCTAGCTTTCTGGGTTGTTTGCATTTTCTTTAGCCCTCCCTGTTCTGTTGTCCTTTCTCACTGTCCTTGCCCGTTGCTCTGTCCTCTCCATCTTTTCATCACATCACTCATCTTCCTCTCCCTTTGGGCTTAAAAACTGAAACAAGTGTCAGAATTAGGTGAAGGCCCAATTCCGGGGTCAGGTAGTAGTGTGTGGGGACAGGTGTCTGGTGGCACTACACGGAGTGATGGACATCCATCTCTGTCTGAGGCCAAAGGGAAAGACTTTGCTGGTGTTCAGCTGCTTGGGGCCTAGAGCTGCTGCAAGGTCACAACTCAAACCTGCTGTAGAGTTGATTCCGACTCATAGCAACCATAATAGCAGGTCTATCAAAAATCGTCATGATCTTTTAGTAAATGCATGCATTAGGGAAAGAATGTAAGTGTTTATAGGTGAAAGCCTGTAGTCCAAAAGTAACCACAGGATGTTTAAAGGAAGATAAAAAGGGAAAATGCAGCATAACTTGGTTCTGTTTCAAGAGGGAGTTCATTTATTTTAAACAAGTCATTTCCACTCTATAAAATTTTTTGTACATATTTTTGTTTTGTTTTGTTTCCTGTCTTTTAAGCCAGGTCTGTGGGGTTAACCAGCTATACTGATTGTTTCCACCCTCTTGCACTGCATTTTCCTGAGTTCTGATGGTGAATAAATGGCTTAAATGTCTTTTTTTTTCCCCTGTGTATATCTGCATTTGGGAAACCCAGTGGTTAAGTGCTATGGCTGCTAATCAAAAGGCTGGCAGATCAAATCCTTCAGACATTCATTGGAAATTCTATGGGACCCTTCTGCTGTGTCCTGTAGGGTTGCTATGAATCAGAATCAACCCGATGGTGAGAGCCCTGGTAGCCCAGTAGTTAAGAACTCAGATGCTAACTAAAAAGTCAGCAGTTCAAATCCAGCAGCCACTCCCTAGAAATGTTATGGGTGCAGTTCTACTGTGTCCTATAGGGTTGCTATGACCCTATGAGTTGGAATCTACTCCATGGCAGTGGGATTTTTTTTTTTAATCTGCATTTTTGAGAGTTTTCTAAAACTTTTGACTTTTCTACCTATGTGTTCTGAGGCTTCCCTACCTGGCACGTAGTTGGTGTTCAGTAAACATTTTATGGAATGAATGGGTAAGTCATGAGCTTCCAGGTCTTTTATGGCTCTGTGAGACCCACATCATGTAATTATTCACAGTATTCTGATTCTCTTTCCCTTAAATAAATATCCAAAGAAGAACCAACTTCACTTCTGTGGTTCGTAGGCTGCTTCAGTTATCCCGTTGGCTGCCATGGACTGTCTAGCCAGGGGATAGACCCTGGGCAAATGGGCCTCACCTCTGACTGAGCTTGCCTATCCAGCTTCAACCCCAAAGATGCTGGAACTGTATCCTGGTGGGTTACCTTGGCAACCTCACGATGTCATCTGTTAGAATGTCCTAGGGCGGCAGCTTTTAATTCTATCACAGCGGTCTCATCGGGGGTCATGTAATAGTGCTGTTTTTCCTCTGCTCACACTTTCTCCCCCTATGATTTAACACTAAGTACTTGGGGAGGGAGCTGAACACGGGGAAAACCAAGCTATTACCGCACGACAGGTCACAGATGGCCTCAGAGCTGGGGTCCCAAGTGTTCGCAGTTGATAAAACGCAGGCCCCAAGTTAATGGGAAGTTGGTTCTCCTCCCACCCCCTGTGGAAAGGAGAGGAGTTAAGCCAGCCTAGGCAAGTGGAAGAAGCAGCCGTGGCCAGACTGTACAACTCTTACAATAAAAGCTTGCTTAAAGGAGCCCCCTGCTGAAGCAATCTCTCTCGGCCTCAGCAGCATCACCCTGGTCTAAGGATGATTAAGGTCACGGGTACCAGCAGTCACTGCAGTTTTGCTATATCCCATCTACTCTGGGGCTTGCAGGAGGGGGCAACCCCAGATAACCCTCTATTCTGCGTACACCCTCGTTTCCCCGTTTCATCTCATTTAGTATCTCTGCTTGCTCCTAACTTTGCTTAAAATATTTGAAACCTGCAGCATTCTAGAGAGTAACAGCTTACTACCTGATGGCAGAAAAGGGACCCAACAAAAGCTTTATAACCTGAAGAGCTTTTGTTCTGATTGTTTTGGGGGGACCATGAAACCCAGATCTTAGACATGGCAGCTGAATACCACATTTCAGCCCTGCCATGAGAGATAAGTAAACTCATGCAAGCCCTGGAGGTGCAGGAGTTATTCATCTTGATCTTGACAGTTAATACTTTAAGTGAATTTGCAGCCACATTGAGATGACAGTTTGCCTCAGCTGCGGCTTACTCAGTGGCTGCAGGAAGCCTACACCACAGAAGGCGACACTCATTTCTAGGAGGAGACACGGTGGCAGAGGTCTGAGTCCTGTGCATCAGAGCTGGTTGTCCCAGAAGAGCTCCCTGCCCTTCATTGGCAATGGGCGCAGCCCTCACTGGCGTACCACCTGGCAACACAATGGCACTCCTGGTCTCTGTGGCACAGGACATATGCATACCGGTGTCCTAGCCTGCCCTGTGATGCCCTCAGTGCTGTGGGAGTGCTAATTTGGCTGAGGACAGGAGACTTGCTGGTATATTTGATATGCAGTTATCAGCAAGGCAGGGATTTTTGTCCAAAGCTAAGTCACACTAATGCGTGGCCAGGGCCGCTCACAGGTGTCATCCAATGCTGGATGATTGTCAGGTGCCCTATTTACCCCTGTACAGAATTATAATACATTTATTATTGTTCTATCCCCAAGTCCCCTCCTCATTTTACCTCTGAATTCCCAGTCTGAGGCTGTCTGGCAGTTCAGGGGAGCAGGGTCCCCCCTGTGGCCAAGAGGGAATTTGCTCTCTGGAGCCAAGAACTGTTAGAGGGAAGATTGCGTGGGACACGCTGCTGTGGGCAGCCTTGCTGTCCTCATAAAGCCTGAGGAAGTCCTCTGGCTCTAACAGAGCCATCCACAGTGTCACCTCTTCACTGGTTATTCCATTTGTGTGACATGTCTGCTGACTTGCATTTATGAACAAACTCTGCTACCTTAACTGTATTTGTGGACTGTGTTTGGCCTGTGTAGGCCACAAATGGCAAAAAATCAAAAGAGATGGTGGATGAAAAACAATTAGCAAAAAATGGTGTGATAATATTTTGATGTATTCTTGAATAGGATTTCCCTCTCACCACCCCTGCTTGTATTTCTTTTTTTTTTTATGATTGAATCATAGTGTACATTCCCATATAAATTTTCATGCTGACCTATATGCAGCTCCCGCTGCTCTCCCTGCCTGGTGACAGCACACTCTTCATCTCTGCTCCATACATGTCCTATCCTCCCAACAGTCTCCTGTCTCCTCCTCTCCACCCACTCCCCTTCCTCCAGTAAGAGGTCAGCAGGATGATATCCTATAGATGCACAGAACCATAAAGTGCCCGCTGTATTTCTTGTTACATAGCTGTACAGATTCCTCCACACACTGCCCCTATCGTAGTCTGCAAAACAGTCAGTGTTTTCATCTAGCAGTGGTAAAAACCAGAAGTCAAACCCAGTGCCATCAAGTGGATTCTGACTCATAGCGACCCTATAGAGTAGAACTGCTCCATAAAGTTTCCAAAGATCACGTGGTGGATTCAAACTGCTGGTTAGCAGCCATATCATTTAACCACTATACCACCAGGGTTTCCCACAGTACCAGAAGAAAGTCAAAATGATAGCTTTTGAGTTCATAAGTCAAGGTGCAAGTATAAAATTGAAAAAACTATGAGTCAGGTAGAACCATTCCTTTCCCATCCATCTCTTTTTCTTTCCCCACCCACCATCCCATACCATTATAACAGATTAAATTAGACTTGGGGGAGAAGAACAAGCAGTGACTGAGGTGATCCATGGCCAAAGAGTGATCATGAGGACTCTGGGACTGACCAGAGTTGGAATTCAGAAACCCATCACACTTTAGTCAAGTGAAAATAATATACAAGATCTGACAGTTAAGTCCACGAACTTAATTGATCTAAGTGCTGCATACCTCATTACTGAATATCTCTATAAGTCACCTTTCAAGTACTGCCCTTGGGAAGCTGTGCACTGATGGCCAGGGCCTAGTCCACCCTTCAAAGCAATTGTGGAACTGTTTCTGGAATGGCCATTGTGCACAGTGGCCCGGCGGCAAGTTCATGAACTGAATTGTATAGTCGTCTGTAATGGAGTCCTTAGCCAGTAAACAGCTGTATTGGAACATCCTCCCTACTCACCTGATCTGGCCCCCAGTGACTTTTTTCTTCATCTGAAGATAAAGGAAATACTGAAAGTGAGACATTTGGATGACATTCAGGATACCAAGGGTAATACGATGATGGCTATTCCAGAAAAAGTTCCAAAATTGCTTTAAAGGGTGGCCTAGGCATTGGTGTCAGTGCCTATCTTCCCCAGGGGAGTACTTCGAAGGTGACCATAGTGATATTCAGCAATGAGCTATGTAGCACGTTTTCTAAGGTGAGTTCGAGAACTTAATTGGCAGTCCTCGTAGCCACAAAACTTGGTGGCGGAAATGGTGGTTTAGAGGTAGAATTCTTGCCTTTGTGGTTAAGTGCTACAGCTGCTAACCAAAAGGTCAGCGGTTTGCATCCACCAGGTGCTCCTTGGAAACTCTAAGCGGGGAACCCGTACGTTCTGTTGTATCCTACAGGGTTGCTATGAGTTGAAATCGACTCAGCGACAATGGGCTTGGTTTTTGGTTGATGGGGGAGACTGAGTTTGATTCCTGGCCAATGTCCTTCAGGCGTGGCTGCCACCTGTCTTCCTATGAGAGCTGAAATGACGCTATGATGCCAGACAGGTTTCAGGAGAGCTTCCAAACCAAGACTTAGAAAGAAAGGCCTGGTGATCTACTTCCAAAACTCAGCCAGTGAAACCGTATTGATCTCAATGTTCTGACCCTCAGCTGATGTTGGAGGTGAGGCAGGACCAGGCAGCATCTCGTTGTATTACATATGGGGTCACCCTGAGTCAGAGGCTGACTGGCAGCTCACAGGAATAACACAGCACCCAGGAACCCTGTGAATACCTGTTTAGCTCTCAGAACTTGTCCAGGTAGAGCACTGTAGATCTTTAGTACTGCATAAGGAACAATGGTGCTCTCCCTCCCTGCTGGCATGTGCCTGTGACCTTTCATCAACAGCATCAGAGGACAACTGGTGGAGCATCAAGAAGAAGTAACTCTTACCTGTCTATCTATGCCATGAATCCAAGCCTCGTTTCATAGTCTTGGATGCCAGTGAGTCCTTGAGATGGAGGGCAGGGCCCTGGAGTCCTGGGAGGCAGTAGAAGGATCCAAGGACATAAAAAGGTGTTTCTACTTAGCCACTGTCAGGCCTGTACTGTGATGGGCCCAAAGAATTGGCCCAATATCTTCCCTACAGGCAGGACTGTGGGGGTTATCAATGCAGCTCTCACAACTTTTTCTGTTTCGTGCACTCTGGCCCCATAGCAGAATTGCTGTTCTTGACTCTTTGTGGTTGGAAGAGGCCATATGACTAGCTCTGGCTGGAGAATTGTGAGCACAAGTGTTGTGTATCACTGCCAGAATGCATATTTAATTGTTAAGTCGATAGCCTCCAGATCTTTGTCTTCCCAGCAACACTACTGGCAACATGGCGTGTAGTAGCTCCTCATCAGCCTAGGTCCTTGAATGACTGTAAAGCAAACCTTTCTCTGATGCATAAAGATTATATAACAAGAAATGACTTATTTTTACACTACTGAGACTTAGAAATTGTTTCTGCACCGTAACCTAAAGTTTCCAGACCAATATATTCTACTAAAATTCGTCACATGTTCTGGAAAGCATCATGGGCATATCTGGGAGATAAAAGGTCAAAGGAAAGGACTCCATTAGAGTGGAATTTCCCACATTAATCTTGAATCTTAGTAAGTGTAAGGTGTGTAGTTTAGGAAGCTCGTGACTGAGAAAGCAATAAAAGCTCTCATTGACTCATTCATTAAGTCTTTAGTGAGTATCTGCTATGTGTCAACAGCATGCTAGGAATTGGAGACATACCAGACCAAACCATGTCACCACAGTCACACACAGTGACTCATAGAACAGAGTAGAAGTACCCCATAGAGTTTCCAAGGAGTACCTGGTTCTTTCAAACTGCCGATCTTTTGATTAGCAGCTATAGTATGTAACAATTATGCCACCAGAGTTTCCAACTAGAGATACAGCAGGAAACACACTGTTCCTCAGAAAGCTTTTAGTCTAGTGACATAGCAGTTATATACAGATTGAAAATGAAAACATGACCTAGAGAAATCGGAAGATTTTTCCCAAGGTATAATAGTTGATAAATGGTAAACTGGATGTTAAACTCAAGCTTTCTGATTTACAGTTGTGTTTTATTCACTATTTTCAGTCCCCTTAGAAATAACAAAATCAATATAGATAGCTTCAAGTCTGTTCTAAAGAATAGGTAGATTTAACTCTGAGCGACCTTATTCCTCCCTCCCTAGTGTTTGCTGTCGTCTAAAATTTGTTTAGTAAGTGAAACTTGTCATACCATGGTTCGCACCCAGTACAGAGCCTGACAAATATGATAGACACTTGCTAAATGTTTGTAGAAAGAGTAAAGCATGCTTGATTGAATAAAGGAAATAAGAGGGCTTGAATAATGGCAACTGTTGATCAAAAGAGGAGATACAATACAGTCTCCTACATATTAAAGCATAACCAGACATTTCACATAGGTGTTCATATCTGATATGGGAGAGACAGATTGAAATGTTACAATTTAAAAATAAAAAATCAGTTTTCTTCAGAGTAACATACTAGAATCCAGAGCCGTGACATATCATTTACAAAGTCCACAATACAATTCAAAATTGCTAAATGTAAAAACAAACAAGGAAATATAACCTGTACTGAGGAGAAAAATTAATCAACAGAGATCAATCTCAAGATGACTCAGGGGTTGAAATAAGATAAGGATGTTGAAGTTGTCGTTGGTAGGTGCTGTCGAGTCGGTTCCAACTCATAACAACCCTATGAACAAGAGAACTGAACACTGCCTGGTCTTGTGCCATATCTACAATCTCTTTTCATGCTTAAACCTATTGTTTCAGCCACTGTGTCAATCCTTCTCATCAAGGGTCTTCCTTTTTTCATGGACCCTCCCCTCTACCAAGTATGATGGCCTTCTCCAGGGACCGATGAAGTAGCTATGATAAATACACTCAAGATTATAAAGGAAACTATGCTTGAAATGAAGGAACAGATAGGAAGTCTGAGCACAGAAACTATAAAAAGGAATAAAATAGAAATTTTAAAACTGAGTATCTGAAAGAAAAATAATAATTAGTTGGTCTATGTGTGTATGAGGGAGGTAATAGTAACCTGAGATAGGTTTGGGAAAACTTAAGCTCAGAAGGAACACATGTCCCCTTCCCCAATTAGAGCCCAGGTAGTTATCCAGCATGGTATGTCTGGGAGGGTGATCCTAAGGAAGCTTGCAGGTCCTCTGTATCCTGGCATTGTATGGAAGAAATAAAATGACTCCTGAGCACTTGAGGGAATCATAGAGTAGTACAGGGATGTAACTAGCCCTACAAAGATTCCTGGAGCTCATGAAGGCACAGAAGCAGTAAAATGATCTCATTTCCTGCAGTTGGAAGGAGAGTTAACTGAGATATGTGGACCACTGGGAGCCTTGTGATAGGCTTGAGAGAATTACGTGAAGCAACAGGCAACCGGACGGTGCACAGATGTCCCCGTGGGTGCCATCCTGGATGTTAATGACAGATCAGGTGTGCTCAACTCCCTTCATGCCTTGGTACTGCCTGAGCCCACCAGAACTTACATACAATTCTGGGGGAGCTGGGACCAATCCTGAAATTAATTCAGAATATTCTCCCTCTGAAGTGGGTTGAATTGATACAAACATAAATTTTATTCCTAGAATATCTGAATAGAGGAACTAGTGCTAATATGAGTGGCATGTGTGTGTTTCATGTGAGGAGGGAGACTAGACAGTGGAAAGCATGGCTTTGGATAGATGGTCTTCCTCCCAAGAGGTTTTGTTAACTGTGATTTAACTGCATGGCCTGATGTATAGTCATTTATTCCTCTTCTGTTTCCCCCATCACATGACGTTTTTGATCTGATCATTTCTTCCTTTCCCAGAGTTCCCTGGTTTATAAAATAATATAGTGAATGAATGAATGAATGAATGAACAAATGAATACCATTCATACCAAGAGCTAATGCTTATATATTGAGTTAATAAGTTTCTTGCAAAATCCCTTCCTTCTACCTCTGTTTCATTCTGTTCTCCCATCCTTTCTGAAACTCATGTAAAGGGTTGAAATGCTGGTGGGAGCAGGCCCGCCTCCCCTCCTTCCTTCCCGTGTCACTCGTCTGTCCACTCAGCTGAGATGGGCGAATTGGAATGGAGCTCTCCTGTCGGTCACCACAGACGCCTTGCCACTCATCCTGGAGTTTCCAGCCATAAGTCTGGAGGGTCAGGCTGACAGCCCTGGAAGTCCGGGGAAAAGTGTTAGAGCCTTATTGTTCCTATTATCATTTTGATTAAGTAAAAGTTTACAAGCCAAGTCAATATGCTATATAAAACTCCAAGCACCCACCTCCATCCAATTCTATCTGCTCTTCTTACCCTGTGACAACACATTCTTCCTTTCCACCCTCTCCTTTCAGTATCCACTCAACCAGTACTTGTCCTTTCCTCTCCCCTCTTTGCTCTCCCCTCTAGAAAGAGACGAGTTGGACAGATTTGTATATGTGTGTGTGTGTGTGTGTGTGTGTGTACACACATCACCTGCATCACTCTGTGTCCTCTAGTCCAGTCCGTTCTTTGAAATATTAGCTTCAGTATTAGTTTCAGCTCTGGGCTAGCAGTAAGCCTAGGGGCCATGTTCTCAAGGGATCCTGCAGGTTGTTAGACCATCAAGCCTGGTCTTTTAATAGAATGTTAGATGCTTTTTAAGGCCTAAAATACTGGTTTGAGCACCCAACCTGGGTTGAGAAACAGCTGGAGGGCAATAGGCAAGGTCTGAATATCTGCCTTCTTCATCAGACGTTAATATCTAGCATCTTTGCTAATGCAATTACTGAGAAGTTATCAGTATTTTGCAAGTGTTATCACTTTTTGAAAAGACATTTCAGTCTCACAGAGCAGTACTTTGACTGTAAAGACATAACAAAGCAAGAACTGGATGGTGCCTGGCCACCACCAGTGATAGCCATGATGGAGCTCACAAAATTGAGTCTCACTGGCAGCACAAGAGTAAATAGGGGTGCACCCTGAGATCTCCACTAGAAGACCTCAACTGATGGTCCAGGGGCCTTGGGGTTCCTCTAGGAGCATGGCCCCTGGTCCTGATGCTGCCCCATCCATGAATCATAATGAAAGTCAACTTTTCAGACAACAATGGATTGGATTGGCGATGCAGAGTGACCACCTCTTGTGGGCACTTTATGGTTCTGTGCATCTATAGGATGCCATCCTGCTGACTTCATATTGGAGGAAGGGGAGGGGTGGAGAGGAAGGAATAGGAGACTGTTGGGAGGATAGAACATGTATGAAGGAGAGAGAAAGGGTGTGCTGCCACAGAGCAGTGGGAGCTGCATATAGGTGAGCATGCAAATTTATATGGGAATGTACATTTTCATTTGATCATAATAAAAAAAGAAAAGACATAACAAGGCAAGTACTTATTCTTACTCGGCCTGTCCTCTGAAAGTCATTATTTAACTTGTAATGAGGAAAACTCAGATTCCAAGAACCACCCTCCCCTTGTCTTTCCTCGAACCCCATCTAGAGGGTCTAAGAGTCTATAAATAAACTTCATTTTAAATAATCAAGAATGTGCCAGTTGGGGTTCTTGATTGTACACAAGAGAGGTGGGCTCTCATTACCTTAGGGTGTAAAGGAAATAATGGCAAAGCTTTGGGGTACTTGACAGAATCAAAAGAGAAAGCTGAGAAACCAGATTTGGGCAATAAGGTAGTTTGTATTTTCAACAGATAGCCTGAAACAGTATCTCTGGTCCAACATACTCTTCCAGAACTTTGCCACATGCCCATCGAGAAATGGAGACACATTCCCTTCTCCTTAATCCGGGCAGCTTTATGACTCACTTACAACCAACGGAATGTGGTGTAAAGAAAGCCATGTGACATCTGTGGCTACAAGATAATGCAGCATTCATCCAGGGAGCTGAAATAGCTCGTGAAGCATTCAGCTACATGGAAGCAATCCAACTTTCCTGAAGCTTCCATCTTTGAGAAAGTCCAAACTAGCCCACGCAGAGAGACACCAAGGAGAGGACGTGACACAACATGACAAGGCAGAGATGCTCAGCCAGCTCCCAGCTGCACCAGCTCCTCAATGACTTAAACTGCATAGGAGACCCAACCCCAAACCAACCAGCTTGGCATTCCCAAAATCTTGACTCATAGAAATTCTAAGAAATAGCAAAATGATCGTTGTTGCTTTGAGGCTCTGTGTTTTGGAGTTGTTCTCTATGTGGCAATGGAACAAATCTGTCTTGGAATGAATCAGTCAGAATGTTCCTTAGAAGTGAGGATGGCAAGACTTTGTCTCATAATCCTTCAGACACATCATCAGGAGGGAACAGTCCCTGGAGGAGGACACCATGCTTGGTAAAGCAGAGGGTCACTGAAAAAGAGGAAGACTTTCAACAAGATGGATTGACACAGTGGCTGCAACAGTGGACTCGAACATAGCAACAATCATTAAGTATGGTGCAGGACCAGGCAGTGTTTCCTTCTGTTGTACATGGTGTTGCTGTGAGTCAGAAATAACTGGATGGCACCTAACAACAGCAAAGTTGTGTTGCAATAGCTGACCAGAACGTCAAGAGCAAGTAAGTATAGAGAAAAGATCAGAAACTGTTTAAGTGGGAACCTTTTACCAGATAAATTCCTTCCCCTTTACCCTCTGCTGAGTCCTTGTTTCTGGAGAAACAGATCAGAAAATGAGCAGTGAATGTCAGCTTTGACATTTCAGTGGCATAAAGGTTTTCCCAAACTTAATAACCTGAAGCAAAAATCCTCAGAAATACTCTCCTTATCTTGTCTAGACACCGCTCTCAGTTTCCCCCACTTCAAAACACAACTAAGCCGAACATCCTGGATGGTGTTTTGGCTGGGTAGGCAACCATTCTGCAGCTATGCTATTTCAGAAATGGACTATATTTTTTTAATGCTCATTGTTGTGTTTCAAAAATCTTCGTTAAAATTTACAAGCCAAAAAACCGAAACCCTTTAAAACACACACACACACAGGTACACACAAGCATACACAGACTTTGTGGGCCTTGCATGTTAGACTCAATAACCCTCAGATCATTTGGAGAGAGAGCCCTTTAGCCCAAGAGAGGACAGTGTCAAAATACGTTCTTCTTTCCTGTTGAAAACCACTAGCTACCTCAGCTTTGAGTTCCCACTTTTGGATCCGGCTATGACGCTTAGAAGAAACTGGCATTAACATTTAAACTTAAGCAAAACCAAGGCAGAACAGGCAGCCACTTAAGGGTTTTCAAATTCTGACATTTGGGAATTTCCCAGAAAGCATATTAGTATCACAAGTAAAATGCGTTTGGGATGGAAAATCCAGTCCCTGACTCATCTGTCTGACCGCGTGGCAAGTACAATGCCG
Source organism: Heterohyrax brucei (assembly GCA_028571685.1). Classification (NCBI taxonomy): domain Eukaryota; kingdom Metazoa; phylum Chordata; class Mammalia; order Hyracoidea; family Procaviidae; genus Heterohyrax; species Heterohyrax brucei. The sequence continues at coordinate 23,441,019 of CM053149.1, read as the reverse complement.
TCTGTTCCTGATACATCTGCTTAACCACATGGCAAGCACTGTCTGTCTGTTCCTGAAACACCAGTGGATTCCTGGGTATTGGGAGAATGACAGTGATAACCCACAAATGCTGATGTTTCCCATTACGAGATGGCAGAAAACCTGGAAAGCCACAGCTTTTCCAAGTGTGTTTGCCAGTAGGAGTTATCGACAGATGTTAACTGAACTTGTTTGGACAGCCACACAAGATCCAGGAAGAGCAGACCAAAATACACATCTGGATAGAGCTAAGGAATATGTCTAAGAATATGTTCCAGAATCTACCAGTGAACAACAAATCATCTCAAAATTTATTGACTTATATATGTGTGTGTGTGTGTGTGTGTGTGTGTGTGTATAGATACACATATAAATGTATGTATATTTTAGTTTCTCATGTTTCTGTGCAACAGAAACTCAGGAAGGGCTCAGCGGGGTGGTTCTGGTTCATGGGCTCTCATTGCTTACAGTCACATGGTAGCCAAAGGTGAGACTGGAAGGCTAGAATAGGGAGTGTCAGCCAGGCAGTTCTCTCTAGGTCATCTGAGGGCCTCTCCAAATGGCCTGTCTTCATAGGCTAATCAGAGTACTCACATGGTGGCCAACATTTTCCAAAGCAGGTATTCCCCTAAGCATGACAGAAACTCCATTAACTTCTATAACCTAACCTCAAAGTCACACAGTATCAAGTTTATCATGCACTGTTGGTCAAAACAGGTATAAATCCACCCAGATACCAGGGAAGGGACATAGATGCACCTCTCTATGGGGAGAAGAGTCTATGATGTAAAAGAATAATGACCATGTCCTATATTGAAGTGAAAGCAAAGAGATTTACTGAAAGTAGGAGCAGTTTAAGCTGGGTAAACACTGACTCCCACCAAGTGGAAGTCAGAGCTCCCAAACAGCGAAGCTTCAGAAGGATATTTAGGGGGTGAGAACAAAAAGTTTAAGGTCTGTTATTTTTATTAGAAGTTAGAGACATAGATTAGCATAAGGCAGAATCATTAAAAGTGGGAGCTCAAAAGGGGCTGGGTTATCAGGTGTATGTGGGCATTTTGGATTGGTGGCCGACATTTAAGCTGCTTATTTCAAGACTCCTTGGGAACAAGCTACCAACAAGCTGTTTGTTTTAAGGCTCTGTGGGAACTAGTTAGCAATATTCTGATTGGTGCTTGGGGAGATAAGGTGGTGGAAGGCAAGGTATTTCAAAGTGGGCTGTTTGCTGTGATTGGTTTACAGAGTGCATGTGTGCTTTATTGCCTAGTTACTACTTAGAGATGTGTGCCCTCGCAAGGGGGGGGTCACAAGGTAGTAGAAGATGATTACATGATCGAATCTGTGGGAACAGGGGTAAAGATTAAGTTGCTTAGGGGACATTTGAGAACATTATATGTAAAGGGTTTTGATGTACATCATATCATTTATTTTTTTTTAATTGTCTTTTAGGTAAAATTTTATAGCACGTATTAGTTTCTCATTTAAAAAATGTATATACGAATTGTTTTGTGATATTAGGTGCAATCCCTGCAATGTGTCAACACTCTCCCCCTTGCGTGGCATACCTTGGGTTCCCTGTGTTCCTTCATCCAAGCTTCCTGTCCCCCCCTGCCCTCTCATCTCTGCTTCTGGGCAAGTGTTCAACCAAGAGGCACATCCCTCACATTCAGCATGGCTTGCTCTGGCTACTGGGTGGACTTTGAGAGTGGCTTCAGTTCCGAGCTACCAGAGTGTCTGGGAGCCATAGTCTTCAAAGCTGCCTCTAGTCTTTGTCAGATCAGTAAATGTGGTCTTTTTGTGTGAATTTGAGTTTTATTCTACAGTTTTCTTCTGCTGTGTCTGGAACTTTCTATCGTGATCCCTGGTCAGAGTCATTGGTGGGAGTGGACACTATCTGGTTTTCCAGGTGCCAGCTGCCGGAAGCCGTGGTTCCTGTGGTCCAGTAGTTCGCTGGACTGATAGTTTTCCTTGTCTCTTTGGTTTTCTTCATTCTCCTTTGTGACGGAAGTATTGACATCTGTAGCTGTATTTTCAATAGCCACTCACAAGCTTTTAAGACCTCAGATGCTATTCATCAAAGTAGAATGTAGAACATCTTCTTTATGAACTATGTTGGGCAGGTTGACCTAGCTATCCTCCGAAACTGTGGTCCCCAGCCTTCAGCCCCAGTAACTTGATCCTTAAGGTACTTGGATGTATTTAGGAAGCTTCTATGGCTATGCCTTGGTCAAGCTGTGCTGACATCCCTTACATTGCTTGTTGTCTTTCCCCTCACGAACCACAGTTAACACATGTCTATTGGCTAGTTAGTGATTCTCCCTCCCCACCCCACAAAGTTTTTTTCTGTGTGTACACTGTTAAAGACTCTTGATTATTATTTTTTTATGTATGTAAACCTTTTCTTGAGTTTTTATAACAGTAGGCTCATACAATATTAGTTCCTTTATAGTGCCTTCCAGATTTATCCACGTTGTGAGGTGTTTCGTGAATTCATCATTGGTCCCTGTCACTGCATAGTGTTCTATTGTGTGTACGTACCATAGTTTGTATCCATTCATCTGTTGGTAGGCACTTAGGTTGTTTCCATCTTTTTGCTGTTGAGAATAATTCTGCAGTGATGATGGGTGTGCGTATGTCTATTCATGTGATAGCTCCTATTTCTCTAGGACATAGTCTTATAGGAATGGGATTGCTAGATTATATGGTCTTTCTGTTCTTAGCTTTTAAGGAGCTGTTATGGGTTATACATACCACACACGTGTATGGCACTAGGAATGGGTCCTGTCTCATATCTTTACAGGTAAACATCCCGTTTTGCCAGCATTATTTGTTAAGAAGCCTGTGAATGGTGCATTTCTGACATTCTGGAGCTTAGCTATAGAGAAAACACACTTTCTTGGCTGCACAATTAGGTGTATACAAAGCTACAATTAACAAAAGAAATAAGTTATTGATCCCAAATCTGGGCCAGCAGTCGTCACCATCAACCAAACCTACAGCCATCAAGTCAATTCCAACTCATAGTAACCCTATAGGAAGAACAGAGTAGAACTGCCCCATAGAGTCTCCAGGGAGCACCTGGTGGATCCAAACTGCCAATCTTTCGGTTAGCAGCTGTGGCACTTACCCACTACGCCACCAGGGTTTCTCGTCACATCAAGCATCCCAAAATTTAGAATTTTCAAGGTGAACTGGGAGATATTGTGGAAACCATTTCTGGAAATTATTATTTGCCACAGGTGGGGTTCTCTAGAAGCAAAGCTTGATATAAGAACTCTGTGTAAGTCATTTATTAAAGAATTAGAAAGGGGGAGCAGTCGAGCAAGGATGTGGTTTCAGGTGAAGTGTGGCGTTAGCCTGATCTTGTGGAGATTGTTGCTAAGTGACTCAGGCTGCACCCACATCAGTTAGCTGTTAGTTCAGGGCATCACCAGGTAGACAGCTATAACTTCAGTACCTTTTTTTTGAGAGGCAACTCCAATCACCCAAGATCTTTTCTCAGCCGAGGGTTGCCCATGGGAGTCTTTGGCGATGGCCAGTGCCAGGCCCACTAGGGATCTGGAGGGGGCCTCAAGAACCTCTGCCACTATAGTGATGTGAGGGTATATTCAGGGGCTGGTTTCTAGAGGAACTAGTAGGGAAGCAAGTACCTTGACCTAACTAGTATGTAAGGACCCCAGCAAGTCATCTAGGCATGTGCAAGATGTCAGTCCTTACAGTGGGAAATTTAAAGAACTGAGCAGCAGGTCCACATATGGCAAGTCCAAATTGCCTAATACAGATAGCTCAGAAGACACTTAGGGAGTCAAGACACAAGAATTTCAACCAAGTAAAACACAGACACACTTAAACCGGCTTAAGCAAAAAAAGAAAATTGATGTCATATCATCTTAACAATCTCCTGTCCCCTCCTCTCCACCTTCTCCACTCTCCTCTAGTAAGAGGCTAGTAGGATGACATCCTATAGATGCATAGAACCATAAAGTGCACACACAATGTGGTCGTTCTATTTCTCCTAGTCCAATCCATTCCTGTCTGAACGGAAAGGAGGAGTGTGCTATCACCAGACAAGGAGAGCAGAAGGAGCTGCAGATAGTTGGGCACAGAAATTTAACCTGGATTGTACACTTTCACTCAATCACAATATAAAAAAAAAAAAATGGAAATGGATTGGTTTATGTTTTGGCCCAGGCTAAATCCAAAGTTCAAACAGTATCTTTAAGATATGGCTTTCTCTCTCTACCGGTTCTTCCTCCCTTTTTTTGTGGACTCCTTTCTTAGCAGGCTTGTCCCTGTTTGGGGGCAGCATGGCAGCTAGCCGTGCCAGACTCATCCCCTGTTCCTCTCAGCACCCTCTACGAAAAAAGCACTTTTCTCTCTTAATCATTCTTTCAAAAGTCCCCATCATTGAGTGGCCTTAGTTTGGATTGTTCTGGTCACATGCTGACCTCTGAACCAGTTGCTGTGGTCAAAGTGACATGATGGCCCAATTGGCCAAACCTGAGTCACACACCTGCCCTTGGAGCTGACCAGTCCAGTTGCCATATACTCTGATTCCTGGTGACTCCATGTGGTGAGGGTAGAAGTGCGCTTTCTGAGGTTTTCAGTGGCTGATTTTTCAGAAATGGAACACCAGGTCTTTCTTCCAAGGCACCTCTGGGCAGACTCAAACTTCTGTCCTATTGGTTAGCAGCCTAGCCATCTGTAGCATTCAGACATTCCTCTAGGATCTGGAAGTAGAATCAATTCCATTAGCACCACAGGGACTGCGAGAAAAGGAGGGGTGATGCCATAAGGAAAACTAGGGAACAGTTACCAGAAGAGGGATAAGACCAGACAGAGAAAAATATCAAAACCTCCCCCAAACCCAAACCTGTTGCCATTCTGACTCATAGTGACCATAAAGGACAGACTAGAACTGCCCCATGGAGTTCCAAGGAGCTCCTGCTGGATTTGAACTGCCAACCTTTTGGTTAGCAGCCATAGCTCTTAACCACTACACCACCAGGGTTTTTATCTGTAAGAGATGAAGTTAAAGACCGTGTTGGAAATTCAGTCACTGGTTAACAGGGCAGCAAGGTTAAACTGATCGCAGCAAGTACATTGATTTTGTTTAGAGTCAGATGTCCCTAAGGGCACACTGTATCCAGTTCCTCTGCCCAGGGACAATCTTGATTCCAGAATTTGGAGCAAGAATCATGCATGTGAAGACTAATTACCCAAGAGAGGTTATGTGGCTGAGCCTTGAGGCTGCAGGGATTTGAGAGCAGGAAGCCAAGTGAGCCTTTACAATGTTTATCCTCTAGCTAAACCGGAGACCCTGAGTGACCACACAAGTTTTTAAAAACTCTAGTTGTAGATGAGAGGTTTGAGACATAAGATCTATGTGGAAGTGTCAAAGAAATTCTTGTTAATTAAGCAGGAAAAACAAACTAAAACACACACACCCTAAGATAGAAGAGTGATGTTAATTAAATCATCTTCTGTATTTATTAAGAAGCATGGTAACAAGCCATTCCTGAGCTCTGCTGAGTCTGAAATACAAAGCAAACGGGTTTAATTGTAGCATTGGGGAATTAAAGTGAGGAGGAATTTCCCCTTCAAGACTGGCCTAAATTTTAAGCTCTATTTAATTGTAAGTTTCCTCTGGGTAGAAGAACTGTGTCTTCTTCATCTGCCTCAAAGTTTGAAAGGATGGATAACTGAAAACTCTCTGTTAAATAATTAAACTGAGAGAAGCAGCGGCTGGTACAAGATTTTATTTTTTGGCTACAAATGAATCTGATTCAGTCATTGTATCAGTTAGGATTATTTTGGCTGCAAGGACAACACAACCTGACTCCAGTGGTTTAAACAAATAGGAGAGTGTTTTCTCTTAGTAACAAAAAGCCTAAGGAAATAGTTGCTGGCCCTAGTTTGCAGCTCAGGATGCTTTTGGCTTTTCTTTCCTGGTTGCAAGAGGGCTGCTGCAACTCCAGGTATCACAACCATCTAACATCAGAAAGAAGAAAACGGGAAGAGGCAGCATCCTTACCAAGAAAGTATCTGCTCCTTAAGAACCTCAGTCTCTTCTTGGCCTGAATTATGTAACTTGGTCACCTCCAACTGAAGGTGGTTATGAGGAGGTTCTAGAATCATGGCCTTACCGTATTTTCACCAAAATGCATGTAAATGAGGTATGGACAAGTAAATATTTGCCCCAGACAATGGCTTCTTTTCCTGGAATTTAACCAGATCACTTATCTCTGGTACTGAGTCTCAGCTTTTCTAGCTAACGAACCATTCGCATTTGGCTCTCTGCTGTGGTTGCTTTGCTTTTCCTTAAACTTAATCATAGGATTCTAGGGTGACAGTTGATCCCAGGAAATGGATATCATGGCCATAGATGTATGCACGTGCTGGAGGTTTAGTTCACTGTGATCATGTGACCTCAGGAGGGCCAACCAGAGTTCTTCCCTAGGATTTATTATTATTTAGGGCTCAAGAAAAAGAGATCTTAACAACTTTAAGCGGTAGAGGTGGAAAAATGGGCTGCTGATTAACATCTTCCCTGCCATGTGAAGAAAACATTTCTCTAGACAGACAAAATGAAGCCTTAACCACATACAGATGTGCAGAGCTGAGACACTAGTGAGGGCAAGGACAGAACGAACTACAGTCTTGGCCGTCTTACTTAAGTCTCCGGATCTAGTTGTGAGTAGAATTATACTTCCATGTGCCATAAATTCCTCTTTTTGCTCAGACTGGTTCATTTGTATTTCTGTCCATTGCTCTGAGAGTCTTGACTTAATGAAGAGGCTGGACAAACACCCAATAATGTAGGCGCCATTTACTTAGCATTAGGGGAAAAGTTTACAAAGAGGAGATAGGGGAAATGTTTCGTGGACTTATGTTGAGCTGGTGAAATTTTTTTTAAGCACTTAGAACTGTCACAGTATGCAAATGTTGCTGATAAACAATTACAATTTCTAACTGTTTTCTACGGAGCCTATTTACCACCTCTGCTCTAGTAACTTTATGGACCAGAAAATACTGCTGAGAAGGGACCTCAGAGAGGCAGCCTGCCCACCTGGGAATGCCCTGGAACAGGAGCCACTTGTCTGAGTTTTCATCTGTGCTGAGAGAGCTCTGTGGACGAGTGCAAGTCTTTTGGCCTCTCTGGGCCGTAGTGTCTTCATCTGTCCAAACAAACCCGTGAACTAAATCCTCTGAGGCCCTGTACAGCTCTGATGTTCTAGCTCAATATGATCACTTAGACCAAAATCCGGGTAATACTCATAAGGCACAGGGGCTTGTCCAAGTCCCGCCGTCAGAGAATGGTCTAGAACTGAGACCTTATGACTCCTAGATTGTCCTTTGAGTCAGAATGACTTCGACAATTAAGGGTTCTGTTAGACTGTTGGAAACCCTGGTGGTGTAGTGGTTAAGAGCTACGTCTGCTAACCAAAAGGTTAGCACTTCAAACCCGCCAGGCGCTCCTCGGAAACCTTATGAGGCATTTCTGTTCTGTGCTATAGGATTGCTATGAGTCAGAATCAACTCGACAGTAGTGGGTTTTAGCTTTGGCTTTGGTTTTGGTTTTAGACTGTTGGAAACCCTAGTGGCGTAGTGATTAAGCGCTACATCTGCTAATTAAAATGTCAACAGTTCGAATCGGCTAGGTGCTCTTTGGAAACTCTGTGGAGCAGTTCTATTCTGTGCTATAGCTTTGGGTCAGAATCTACTCAATGGCAATGGGTTTGGTTTTATTAGACTGTTAGGACTTACATTCTTTTAATGCAGAGTCCTGAACACTTAGCCCCATTTCATCAAACACAAATCATGGGGCCCAGATCACAAGTTTGGTCCCTATGTGGGCCACTTATTGTCCCTCAGTTCCTGGCTCAGGAGTTACCGCAATGATAAGCTGCGATCTTGCAAACACAGGCATTTGGCACAGAAGGGCCAGGAGAGAGAGTACAAATGTATCCTGTAGGACTGTTGGGAAGGGGACACAAGATCAGCATGCTGATAGGAAGTCAGACACTGAAGACAGTGTCCAGCAACTTCCCTTGCCCCACAGTCACACCAGATGTGTAGTGAAGAACCTCCTGGGCTGAGAGGGTAAGCCTGGCCATCTCCACTTGGTCGTGTCTGGGGAAAGAGTCGTAGGTGCGCTGCAGTGGCTAAAAATAAAAGACAGGAAGGGAAGAGCATTCAGGGCTGAAATATGTCTTAAAACTTCCACTTTCAAGAGATTTGATGATGCAGAAAGAACTTTTAATAGCTTTAATTCCTTGTGTATCTGTAAACAGATTGAGGTCTAGTGAAATTTTCCCTCTGAGAGTCAGTCCCTGCTCAAGTTCGCTCTGCCAGTTCAACAAGGAAATCCCTTTTTTAGGAGTATCTGGGTTGATGAGTTAATTGTGGAGAAAAGCTGAACTAGGTGATCCCAGGAGATCAGACTTTTTCCAAACATTTTTGACAATTCTCAGTAAGAAATATATTTCACATCACAGCCTGGTATAAGCACACACCAATCTATTAAAAAAAAAAAAAAAAGAACAAAATATTCAGGACACAAGACTTCGCCCTACCATGTGTGATGTACCTTAATGTTTGCATTCTGTAAAGGTTTATTTTGCTGGGTTTAGTTTATTTTTCACATGGTGGTTGAGATCCATGAAACAGACCAAATAACAGCTCATAGGAAACCCTGGATGTACAAATGGGTAATGAGCTCAAGCTGCTAACCTAAAGGTGGGCTGTTCGAATCCACCTAAAGGTGCCTTGGAAGAAAGTTCTGGCAATCTACTTCTAAAAACCAGTCATCAAAAATTCTGTAGAGCACAGTGCTAACAATACATGTCAGGTTGCCAGGAGTAGGAGCTGACCCAGTGTCAGCCATTTTTTAAAAAAATGGGTCACAACTCTACAATTTGGAAACACATTACTTGTTGTAACTTTTGGTGTTAGGTAGGTACATGGGACATGACTTCCTCTCTGAGCAAGGTCCTGTGGCTACTATGCAGGATGGATCACCTACTAAGTGAGGAACTCGTGGACTTGCTCCCACTTATTCACTGATCTGTAGTACACAATTTCACCTGCTTTTCACTACCACATTTACTGGCTAATGTGCTGCTGTATGTTTGTTTTGGGAAAATACAGGAAAAAAACTACATAAAGTACTTTGGCCAGTCCTTCTCCCTTTAGGAAGCTAAGTGCAGAGGCCAAAAAACAGCTGCTTCCTCAAAGGGTGCTGTCATCTTGTGCTGTCTGGTTGGTTCTGACTCATAGGGACCCTATAGGACAGAGCAGAACTGTCCCATAGAGTTTCCAAGGAATAAGGAGTGGCTGGTGAATTCACACTGTTGACTTTTTGGTTAGCAGCCAAACTCTTACTAGAGTTCCAGCCTTAATGACCTGGATGGAGTAAACTTTTTGGGACCTTTTTTGCTGATGTGGCATGACTCGAAATAAAAAGAAACAGCTGCAAACATCCATTAATAATCAGAATGTGGAATGCATGAAGTACGAATCCAAGAAAATTGGAACTGGTCAAAAATGAAATGGAATGCATAAAGATTGATTCCAGGGGCATTAATGTGCTGAAATGGACTGGTGTTGGCCCTTCTGAATCAATCATATGGTCTGCTATACCATGAATGACAAATTGAAGTGTAATGTCACTGTACTCACCACCAAAATGAACATTTCAAGACCTATCCTGAAGTACAGCACTGTCAGTGATAGAATAATATCTGTACACCTACAAGAAAACCAGTTAATTATGACCATTATTCAAATTATCAACCAACCAACAAGGCCGAATAAGAAGAAATTGAAGATTTTTACCAACTTCCGCACTCTGAAATTGATCCAGTGTGCAGTCAAGATACATTGATGATTACTGGTGATTAGAATGCAAAAGTTGGAAACAAAGAAGGATCATTAGTTGGAAAATATGGCCTTGGTGATAGAAATGACTCCTGAGATTACCTGAAAGAATTTTAAAAGACCAACAATCTATTCATTGCAAATACCTTTTTTCAAAAACATAAATGGTGATGATACACATGGACCTTGTCAGATAGAACACAAAAGGATCAAATTGACTCTATCTGCAGAAAGAGACAATGAGAAAGCTCCATATCAGCAGTTACAGTAAGACCAATGGCCAACTGCAAAACAGACCATCAATTGCTTGTATGCAAATTCAAGTTGAAACTGAAGAAAATGAAAACAAGTCCAAAAGAGCCAAAGTATGACCTTGAGTATATCCCACCTGAATTCAGAGACCAGCTGAAGTATCAGTTTGATGCCCTAAACATTAAGGGCTTAAGACCATTCAAGCTGTGGGATGATATCAAGGACATTGTGCATGAAGAAAAACAAAATGTCATTTAAAAAGACAAGAAAAAAAGAAATACAAAAATGAGTATCAGAAGAGGCTCTGAAACTTATTCTTGAACTTAGAGTAGCTAAACTGAAAGAAAGAAATGGTGAAGTAAAAGAGCTGAACAGAAGACTTCAAAGGGTGGCTCAAGATGATAGAGTATTATAATAAGATGTCCTAAGACCTGGAAATAGAAAGACCGAAAGGGAACAACACTCTGAGCATTTCTCAAGCTTAAAGAACTGACGAAAAAAAAAATTCAAGTCTCAAGCTGCAATACTGAAAGGTTCTATGGACAAAATGTTGAATGACAAAGGCGGCGTCAGAAGATGATGGAAAAAATTCACAGTCACTGAACCAAAAAGAAGTAGTCAGTGAGCAGCCATTTCAAAGAAGATGAGAGAAATTCACAGAATCACTGTACCAAAAAGAATTGGTTAGTGTTCAAGTATTTCAGGAGATAGCATATGATCAAGAACTGGCAGAACCACAGGAAGAAGTCGAAGTTGCACTGAAGGCGTTGGTGAAAAACAAGGCTCCGGGGATTGACCAAATACTGATTTGAGATGTTTGAACAAATGGATGCCGCACTGGGAGCACTTACTTGTCTATGCCAAGAAATTTGGCAGAGAGCCACCAGGCCAACCTATTGGAAGAGATTCATATTTGTGCCCATTTCAAAGGTGATCCAGCAGAATTCAGAAATTACCGAATATCATTAATATCACACACAGGTAAAATTCTGCTGAAGATCATTCAAAAGCAGTAGCAGCAGTACATCGACAGGAAACTACCAGAAGTTCAAGCCAGATTCACAAAAGGGTGTAGAGCAAGGGATATCGTTGCTGACAACAGATGGGTCTTGGTTAAAAGCAGAGAACACCAGAAAGATGTTTACCTGTATGTGATTGACTATGTAAAAGCATTCAACTGTGTGGATCATAACAAATTATGGATAATACAGTGAAGAATCAGAATTCTGAAACACTTAGTTGTGCTCATGCAGAACCTGTACATAGACCAAGAGGCAGTCGTTTGAACACAACAAGCAGATACTGAGTGGTTTAAAATCAGGAAAGGTGTATGTCAGGGTTATATCCTCTCACTGATACTTGTTCAATCTGTATGCTGAGCAAAGAATCCGAGAAGATGGACTATGTGAAAAGGAAAGCAGCATCATGATTGCAGGAAGACTCACTAACAACCTGTGCTATGCAGAAGATACAACCTTCCTTGCTGAAAGTGATGAGGATTTGAAGCACGTACTGATACAGCCTTCAATCTGGATTACACCTCAGCATAAGGAAACAAAAATCCTTACAACCCGACCAATAAGAATACATCATGACAAATGGAAAGAAGATTGAAATTATCAAGGACTTTGTTTTAGTTGAAGCCACAGTCATCACCTGTGGAAGCTGCAGTCAGAAAATCAAAGGATGCATTGTATTAGGTAAATGTGCTGCAAAAAACAAACAAACAAAAAAAACCTCTCTTTAAAGTGTTAAAAAGCAAAGATGTCACCTTGAGGATTAAGGTGTACCTGACCCAAGCCATGGTGCTTTCAGTCACCTTATATGCATGTGAAAGCTGGACAGGGAATAAGGAAGACTGAAGAAGAGTTGATGCCCTTTAATCAGAGTGTTGGCAAAGAATATTGAATATACATACCATGGACTGTCAGAAGAAGGAACAAATCTGTTTCGGAAGAAATGCAATTAGAATGTTCCCTACAAGCAAGTTTAGTGAAAATTCATCTCACGTTGGGCAAGTTATCAGAAGGGACCAGTCAGTGGAAAATGACGTCATGCATAGTAGACAGTCAGCAACAAAGAGGAAGACTGTTGATGACATGAATTGACACAGTGGCTGCAGCAGTGGGCTGAAGTGTACCAAGGATTGTGAGGATGGAACAGAACTGGGCAGTGTTTTATTCTGTTGTACATATGGTGACTATGAGTTGGAACCCACTTGACAGCACCTTACAACAACAACGTAAATGATTTTGTTTCCCTATTTCCTCTGCAGAGTTCTTGGTGATGTGTAAGAATCCAGTTGATTTTTGTGTGTTGATCTTGTGTTTCTTGTGTTTTGCTATTCTGTTGAATCTATTAGTTACAGAATTGTCTTGTGCATCTTTGGAGTTCTCCACATGTAGGATAATATTGTCCATGAATATCAGTAGTTTTACTTCTTCCATTCTAATTTAGATGACTCATTTCTTTTTCTTGCCTTATTGCTCTGTAGCTAGGACTTCCAGTACAGTGTTTAAGAGGAGCAGCGATAATGGGCATCCTTGCCTTCCTCTGATTCTCAGAGGGAATGTTTTCAGCCTCTCTCCATTGAGAATGATGCTGGGAGGGAGAAAGGGAAGGAGACAGAGATTATTGCAGGAGCTGGTGGGCCAGAGTAGGGGGAACTGGGCTGGCAGCCAAGGAAGCATGGCATAGCTCCATGGGAAGTGGAATATTGGGCTAGGCAGGTGGCAGGGGGACAAGGGAAGGAGAAAAGAGGGAGAAAAAGACAAGGAAAAAAAATGGTGTCTGCAGGTAGGGATGAAAGGACTCAGGCTGGTAGCAGGGCGGTAGCTCTCTAGCCAAAGTGGTTCTGTGTGGTCCATTGGAAGTGGTGGAGGAGGTGTAAGGAGCAGAAGGGTGAGGGAATGCTAAAGTGTGTCATCTTTGGTTACTGGGTGCTCTGTATCCTGCTGGAGGTTCTGTGATGCTGCCTTCCCAAAGTCCATGTCTGGGGTCATGGATGGCTGTGGTTTAAGATGATGACACTGTGTCATATTCACCGGCAGGGGAACTCCACTCCATCTTCTCCTCATTCTCAGTTTTTCTTCAATTTCCTCTTGGATCAGTGTCTGATCTATTTTTTTATTCCTATATTTAATGCTTAGGGCTGCAGGATTGACCTTTGTAGCTATTTTGCTTAGCTTTTCTGCTGCAAGAGATGACATGATGTGTCTGTCTGTGGTACCATGCTGGCTCCCCATCTGACTTTCTGATGCATTACAAAGTTGCAAACACCATTAGTACACTTCACTAGTAAACACTTCAGCGTACCAGTCATTAAGTCCAATGTTTGTCTACATTTCTTTTCTTTCTTTTTGAAATGAAATTCACATGCAAGGAAATGCACAAATCTTAAGTGTACCACTAGATGAGTTCCAATAGATGCACTCCAAATTCCGATCAGTATGCAGAACATTATCCTCAATCTAGAAAGTTTCCTCTAATACCTTCTCAGTCACTTTCTACCCCATCCTTTAGAGGCAACCACTTTTCTTTCTCTCTTTCTTTTTTTAAACACAGATTAATTTGCCTGTAATAAAACTTCAGATATATGGAATCATACAGTATGTATGCACTCTTTTGTGTCTAGTGTCTTTCACTCAGCATAATGGTTTTGAGATTCATCTATGTTGTTGCATGCATTAGTTGCTCATTCCTTTTTATTGTCAAGAAATGTTCTTTTGTATGACTAAGCTGTGGTTTGTTTATCCAGTCTCCTGTTGATGGACTGGGTTATTTCCAGTTTTTGGCTATTATGAATAAAGTTTCCATAAACAAACTTGTTAAGTGTCTTTTTTTTAATAACAAAAGCTAAAATGTTACAAGTTTCAAGCCTCAGTAAAAATCTCTAAGTCCTGTGTTCTTTTGCATAAAAAAAAAATAAGAGCTATACTTTGTAGAGGACTTCAGTATGCCAAGCAGTCTGCTACAGTTTTTCCGTTTTTCAGTCATTACCTTTAATTCTCATATCCTCTTTTATAGGTGAACAAACCAAGGCTCAGAGAGGGTGATGACTTGATCTCTAAAGTATGAGGAGTGCCAATTAAGTTCACAAACTCATCCTAGAAAAAGTGCTACATACATCATTGCTCAGTGTCACTATGATCACCTTCAAAGTACTCCCCTTGGGAAGCTCTGCACTGAAACCAGTGCCTAGTCCACCCTTCAAGGCAATTTTGGCACTCTTTCCAGAATGGCCATCAGACCTGTTGTTGTGTTACCTGAAATGTCATCCAAATGTCTTCCTTTCAATATTTTCTTTATCTTCAGGTTTACTGGCTGAAAACTCCCTCACAGACTATACAATTAAACTCACAAACCTGCCACTGTGGCACTGTGTGCAATGGCCATTCCAGAAAGAGTTCCAAAATAGTTTTGAGGAGTGGAGTAGGCACTGGCATCGGTGCTTAGCTTCTCAAGGGAGGTACTTTGAAGGTGACCATAGTGATATTCAGCAATGAGTACGTAGCACTTAGAACAACTAAGTTTGTGGCCTTAATTGCCAGACCTCGTATATGTGGGACAGGCTCTGTACTGTCTTTTGGAATGTACTGTGAACATCAACAGTGATCTGAAGGCCAAGAAACTTGGTCTTTCATGCATTCAGGAAACCCTGGTGGCATAGTGGTTAAGAGCTATGCCTGTTAACCAAAAGGTCGGCAGTTCAAATCTGCCAAGTACTCCTTGGAAACTCTGTGGTACAATTCCGCTCTGTCTTACAGGGTCACTGTGAGTTGGAATCGACTTGACTGCAGTGGGTTGTTTATTTTTTTGCAATCTTTTTTGTGCCTTCAGCTACCACACTTTATTATGATACTAAGTTGTCTTTCTTCACCTCCTGAGATGGACTTTATTACAATAAGGGGAAGTGGAGATCTAAGGATTCCAACACTAGACATAGAAAACATTCCTTCTCTAAGAAATCTTCAGAAACAGCAAGGAATTAAAAACAAACTGAGTTAATTTTTTTTTTTTTAACTTTCCTATTACAAAATCCTGGAAACAAGAGCTCTAACAGATTAAGTGCTTGATTGACTTTTTGTCTAGATACAAGTATAAATGAAGACATGCTCAACTTGAAAAGTTTTGCCAGGAAACTTGTAGAGGGAAAAAGAAAAGATTTATGATAGTGTTTATCTAGTGCACACTAACTGCCAGGAAGATCTGCTGCTGGATAACTTACATACCTTTAAGCCATTTCATCTTCCCGGCAACCTCCATAGCCATTCTCCCTTTTTTCGTTAGTGATAGAATTCTTCATTTTTACCCAGACGTGTGAGGACCCCGGGTGGTGCAAGTGGTTTGAGTTCAGTTGCTAAGTGAAAGCCTGGCAGTTCAAGTGCACCCATTGGTGCTGTGGAAGAAAGGCCTGGCGACCTACTTCTGTCAGATTAACCAAAGAACGGACCCGCTGCTGATGAGTCAGTCCTGACTCCTGGTGACCCCACGTGCCCCGTGGTAGAAGAGGGTGGCATAGGGTTTTCTTGGCTGTAATCTTTATGGAAGCAGATTGCCTGGCCTTTTCTCTGGAGAGCCACTGGGCAGGTTTGAACCTCCAACCTTTAGGTTAGTAGTCAAACACAAACTGTGTGTGTTGCCCAGAGACCTTCCTTAAAGGTTACAGTCATTGAAGACCCTGTGGAGTGCAGTTCAACTTTGACACACGTGGGGCCTCCATGCATGACCGTGAACTCAGCAGCAATGATGTTGGTTTTGTTTATATTTATTTGGTGGCCTCACAGAGTAAAGACATCCCTCTTCTTCCTTTGCAGTTAGGTTTGGCTTGTGACTAAGTTCTGACCAATGAGGTGTGAGCACAAGTGGTATGTGCAACCTCTAGGAAGGAGTAGGCTCCTCTTGATGAATGGATACACATGTGATGGCTGGAGCTAAGGCAGTAGTTTAGGCCTATAAAGTGGAAAAATTGTGATGAGAATGGCAGAACAAAAACACAGAAGGCAGCCTGGGTAACTGATGACTATGGAGCCAACATACAATATCCTACATCTTCCGAGTTTGTTTATGTGAGAGAGAAATAGACCTTTCTCTTGCTTAAGCTACTGTTATTTTGTGTTTTACAGCTTTCCTGCTGAATCTAATTCTGATGTGGAAGGTATTGACATTACCGTCTTACAGATAAAGAGGTTGTGTTTCAAGTTTAACCAACTGAAGTATACTCTCTTTCCTTAAAGAAAATAATATCCTTCCCTTATAACACTCAGTAGAGGAGAAGTCAGTACAACTGGACTAAACCGAAAGCTAAGAAGTCTCCTTAAGATAACCAAACACTTCAAGGGACAGAGTAGCAGGGGCATGGGTCTGGAGACATCTAGGTCCTAGGCATAACAAAGTTTATTGAGAAAATATTCTGCAACTCTCTTTGGTGAGCATTGTCTAGAATCTTAAAAGTTAGCAAGCGACCCTCTAAGAAGCATCAGTTTGCCTCAAATGGAGCAAAGAAGGATGAAGAGTATCAAAGACAAAAGGAAAATATGAGCCCAAGAGAGAGAAAGGGCCACATAAGCCAGAGACTATATCAACATGAGACCAAAAGAACTAGGTGGTGCCCAGCTACCGCCAATTGACTGCCATTACAGTGAACTCAAGAAAGAGTCCCTGATGGGCTGGGAGAAATGTGGGGTACAGAACTCAAACTCTAGTAAAAAGACCAGACTTGATGGTCTCATAGACTGGAAAGCCACAGAAGACACAGCCCTGGACAGTGTATTAGCCCAGAACTGAAACCATTCCTGAAGCCAACTCGTCAGACAAAGATCGAACTGGTAAATGACAAGTGGTGAAAAGTGTACTTCCTGCTTAAATAGATACAAGAGACTGGGCAGTTCCTGTTGGGAGGGAAATGAGAAGGTGGGAGGATAGGAGCTGGTTGAATGGACATGGGGAACAAGGGGTGGAGAGAAAAAGTGTCCCGTCACAGTGTAGGGAGAGGAGCTAGGATCAAATACCAAAGTGTGTGTAAGTATTTCTAGGAGAAATTGACTTGAACTGTAAACTGTCACTTAAAACATAGTAAGAATTAATTTAAAAAATTTTAAGGAGAATAATGTCCTTCCCTTAGGGTTTATTGATTCCCGAACTACAAAAACTCATAACCTTGAAGTCCACAAAAAGTTCCCTTTGATTTTCATCCATTGGCTACATGCCCATAGACATGAGAAGAATTCTATACCTTCCTGAAATGTTTGTCTTGCAGAGGCTTCTAACCACTGTGGGAGTGAGCCCAGGCTTAGAAGAGGGACAGATCTGGGTATACGACTCTGGGGGAAATTATTTAACATCCCAAACTTCAGCTTCCTTTCTATAAAAGGATGCTGAGAGTAATGCTGTCTGTGACAGAGAGTTGTTGAGGGGACTAAGCAAGAGAGTGCGCAGTGCCTGGCACATGTAAGTGGCCATCCCATGGTAGTTTTTATTATTAGTCCCTTGGGGCTGGTCAGACTACTTAATTAGTCCTTTTTCCATCTTCTCATTTTCGGAACTAACTACAGCTCCTCTAGCTGCCTCCTCTTTCGTGGATTGAATTGTGTGTCCCTAAAACATCTGACAATTTGGCTGGGTTACAATTTCCCATCTTGTATGACTGTCTACCGTTTTGTCATCTGATGTGATTTTCCTGTGTGCTGTAAATCCTGTCACTGTGATGTAATGAGATGGATTAGAAGTAATTGGCTGGCTATGCCAGTCTCTCTTGAGATGGAAAAGCAAGATGCAAGCAGAGGCATGGGATCCTCATAGCATCAAAAAATAGCAGTGCAAGGAACAGAGGGCGCCCTTTGGACCGGAGGGTCCTGCCTGGAGCAGCTCCTAGAACAAGGGGAGGCTGATGACACAGACTTTCCTGCAGACTTGACAGAGAGAGAGGATCTGCCCCTGGAGACGGCACCCTGAATTTGGACTTGTAGTCTCTGGAATTGTCAAAGAATACATGTCTCTTTGTTGAAACCATCCACTTGTAGTATTTTTGGTAGCACTAGATAACCAAAACATCCTCCAGACAGGATTAAACAGTCTTCCCCTCTTCTTGCAGAGTGCACTCCTCGTCTTGTTCTCACTTGACTGTGCCTGTCAGATCCCTCATATGTACTGAAGCGGTCACCCCATAAAGTCAGCACCACCTTACACTCATCTGGAAAACAATATAAGCAGCACACAGTCGCCAAACTCCAGAAATGAGCCTAAGTTTTCAAGCCCAAGACAATTTTAGCAATGCATTTGCTGCTCCTAAAATCAAGACTTGTGTTCCCTGGGTTCCCTCTGTTTATTCTGAAAAAGGTTTAGTTGTAACAAGCAAACCATGAGACAGCAAAAGTTTGTCTTTAAAGCCACACTTAGAGTTCAACACCCTTCTTAAAGGAGTCTGCAGAACCACATCCAGGCCCTAAGGGTACCATCTCCTCCTTTAACAAAGAACTGAAACACAATTCACTGTCCTGGTTGCTGTTCCCCCAGGCCCCTGCTCCTCAATAAATCAACCCATTCTGATGCGATAACAGATACTACGTGGATTAATGCGGGGGGGGGGGGGGGGGGGGCTCCTGTAGGCCATGCAGCTTTTTAGAAGACAATTACTACAAAATCCTTAAATCTATCTAGGACTTACTGTCCATGGATGTTATATATACCTCCCACAGGATTTTTCAAATGTATATATTTGAAAATATATGTGCTGAATAAAAATACTTCATTGAAAAGCATTAGATACTGAATCAATAGATAGTAAAAACACACCTAACTGTCACACAAGGGTGAACAAATCCCTAGCTTAACACTTTTCCGTAAAGACTTGATGAAAGCAGTCCTACAGCTAACGGTTCTCCTTGCAGAATTTTAGACTTAGAGGCAGTTCTGGGAATGGCTGTTTGGAGGCCATCAGACCATTTGGCCACCTTCAAGTCACGCTGCAATGACAGTCCAGTCTCTGTGTGTGGCCCAGGTGCACTGAGAAACACAAAACCAAGGCATTCATTCAACTGGTGCTACTTGTGAACAAGGAGCACACCGTGAGTCGCCCCCTCCACTCCTCTTGGGTGTTGGGGAGGGTCAGGCCCTACGTGCATCAGGCTCCCTTACCTGGCCACCGTGGTGGCCACCGGCAACAGGGAGACAGAGTAGGATGACAGGGAAACTAGCAGTGAGAGAGCACATGGGAGGATGCGCTGATGACCCTCTTGCTTCAGCAAGGGTGATCTGATTGCAAGCAACAGAAGTTGACACCAGACAGCTTAGGCCACAAAGGGAGTATTAAAAGAAAAATGAATTAGAAATATTATCAGAACCAGACCTCAGGGAAGACAGAAGGGGAACTGTGATGACAGTTACATTAGGGAAAAATAAATCAGATGCAGTCATTTTTCATCTGTGTGTTACTTTATAAAGATTTGCATTCTTTGGGAAAAGCATAGGACTGGCCCAAAGGAAGCAATATGCTGAGTGGTAGCCTCCCTCCATACCCCACCAAAACTGGAGAAGGGATGCTCCCCCCCAAAAACTGGGGCGCCAGCACTAGGAAAAGAGGGAAAGATGCTGAGCACAGAGGAAATTGGAGGTGTCAGTTCTATCCCTCAAAGGCTTCATCTCTTCATCTGTAAAATGGGGGTAACAGTGGCTACATTGTGAAGATTTAATGAGATAACACAGAGGAAGTTGTAGCATGGCGGAAGCCCCTAATACGTGATGGGGGCGGGAACCTTTTTCTTCAGAGACTGAGGATACTATGCTTGGTGCTGCAAAGGACGCATCTTTGACACAGAACCAAGAACTTTCAAGTCCAACCATGTTCTGCAGATCTCCTGCCCTCAGCAAGAGCAAACAGTGGGGTCTCTGCATGCTTGATTCATCACTTCTTGCAAGGGCAATTAAAAAAAAAAAAAACACAAACAGTGTTTTGCATAAGTCCAATCCCGTAGGCAGGCAGAAGCTCTGGAGGAAATCAATCCAATGATTGATCCATCTGAAGTAAGAGGCTAAGAGAGTTGCTACAAGGACTACCAGTTAAGTTCCTGAATTCATCCTAGAAAAAGTGCTACATACCTCATTGCTGAATATCACTATGGTCATCTTTGAAGTATTCCCTTTGGGAAGCTGTGCACCAACGCTGGTGCCTAGTCCACCCTTCAAAGCAATTTTGGAAAGTTTTGTCTGGAATACCTAGCAGAACTGTTACCATATAACTCTTAATGTCCTGAATGTCATCCAAATGTCTGCCTTTCAATATTTCCTTCAAATTCCCTCACAGACAACTGTACCATTAAGTTCACAAACTTGTCAACATGCCACCTTGCCTGATGGACATTCTAGAAAGAGTTTCACAGTTGCTTTGAAGGGTGAGCTAGGCACTGGCGTTGGTGCATAGCTTCCCAAGGGAAGTGCCTCGAAGTGACTGTAGGGATATTTGGCAATGGGGTATGTACCACTTAGAACAAATCAGTTCACGGACTTAATTGTCAGAGCTTGTACTCGTTTCATTATATCCCTGTGACATCGGTGTTCCTTACAATCCATGGCTATTGCCCGCTGAGGAAGCTCTTGCTAAAAGCATATCATTTTGTTTTTATTTCCCACAGACACACACACACACACACACACACACACACACACACACACACACACACACACACACATCCCTCCCCCTTCAAAAAAAAAAAAGCAACTATAAGTCAAAATTACATTTTAGCCACCCAGTTTTTGACCTTTGGAATATGTTTT
Source organism: Heterohyrax brucei (assembly GCA_028571685.1). NCBI lineage: Eukaryota > Metazoa > Chordata > Mammalia > Hyracoidea > Procaviidae > Heterohyrax > Heterohyrax brucei. The sequence goes on along the minus strand of CM053149.1, from coordinate 23,420,100 downwards.
CCAATCTGGATGTGGGCGCAGACCAGGCCCTGCCTGATGGATGGGCTTGGCTGTTTTCTCCATCCTTCCATGACTGTGATTCTTGCCAATGTAAACAGTTTTGCTTCATTTCAACATCATTGCATCAAACCAGATATTTCTATTTCTTCACCATTTCAGTTTTATTCCCATCAGAAGTATAAAAGTTTACAGAATATTTACTAGTAAAGAGTTATTGAAAGATGAGGCTATTGCAAGTTGTTGATGTGTTTGGAAATCCAGCTCTGGGAAATTTAGTAGAAATCATGAACAATAAGGTGCTTTCACCTTTTAAGGTTTCTGTTTGTCTAATGTTAAAAACAAGGCAATTATGTTGGTCTTCTCAATCTGTTAAGGGCTGTGATTATCATAAGAAGAATGGGAAGACATTGAATGACATTTAGAAGAGGATAAAGTGACCATATTTTTGTTTTTTAAAGATTTCTCTGTTTATTGAAAATGGACTAAGAATGGAGGTAATACAAGTGGAGACAAGGGTATTGTATTAATACAGACCAGATGTCACAACGTCCTGGACCAAGATGGTGGCACTAGAACTGGAGAAAAGTAGGTCACTTAAGAGAACTAGCTTTCTATGAAAGATTAAAATGGTAAGCCAAATAATTCCAGACTCAAAAAATTAGAATTACATCCCTAATCACAGTTTCTTATGCAAAGCAAATAATACATAACCAGAATATGATCATTGGTTGTTGCATATATTTCTTTTAGATTTAGCTCCACGGTCAACAAAGTCAGCATCGAGAGACCAACATTCTTAATGTTTTTAGATGATAAATCAAGTTCACTGAAAGTAGACAGTGTTGAATAACTAGCCTCTCAAAAATGTCCAGAAAAAAATCCATTCTCCTCTGTTTCCATTACAGATATACTTTAAATTGAACATTAAGCATACTTTTGAACGAATCATTCTCTTTGTGTTTTTTCTCCCAAGATGGATAGTGTTCCTACTCGGAGTTATAAGTGTCAGAATAAAGAATACCCATGAGGCTGGACTGTACGATGTTTGAGTAGAGTGAGGTAAACATTCTCAGAAGCATGATTGTGGCTTTGAAAAAGAAAAAGAAAAAACACTATTTTTCATAGAGGAGTTTTCTTTTCAGAACAAAGGCTTTTCTTTATAACTTTTGCAGCTACACCTGGATGAAAAATATGAAAAAGGCATACTGAATCAATTATGAAAGCATGGCTCTATTTTTTAAGAGGACACAGACTTTTTCCAGAAACATCTTAAATCTTCCACTCAGGAATTTTACATTGAAAAAGGGGTGAGTGCTCTTGTTTCGAAAATCATTCTACTTTCCTTCTTAGGAGACCCTGGTGGCATAGTGGGTTAAGTGCTACGTCTGCTAACCAGAAGGCCAGCAGTTCAAATCTGCCAGATACTCCTTGGAAATTCTATGGGGCAGCTCTGCTCTGTCCTGTAGGGTCACTGTGAGTCAGAATTGACTCGATAGCAGTGACTTTGGTTTTGGTCTAGTTCCTTCTTGGTAAACTCTTTGCACCAGCAACACTACACACTCACACAAGGCGTATTTGGAGATAAGGAACTCTTTGGAGTAGGATATCATATTCGTCTAGCTAGCTGCTTACAAACAACAAGAACTTAATCCTGGCTTTGAGCAAAAAGTGGCGATTGGAAGGATACCTGGAACATGCTAACTTGGTGGGAGGCTGGGGGGTCCCAGAACCAAGGAGGCTGTCTCTGAAGAGGATGATAGTTGTAGGATCTGTAGGATGCGCACTCCTCCATGCCCAGTGTGTCCGATGACCACCATTTGCCCCATGTTTTTTCGGGCATCGCAGTCTTGAGGGGAAGCTGAGCACAAGTGGCAGAGCCCTGCCTGGCCTTAGCTGGATTCCTACCTTCCAAAGCTTCGCAGTTCAAATCTACCTGGCACTCCTTGGGAGCTATTGGGTAGTTCTACTGTGACCTGTAGGGTTGCCATGAGTCGGAATCCACCTGAAGGCAGTGGGTCTGGTTTTGGCTTAAGGCCATGCATGATGGAAGATTCCTCAAAAGGGTTCAGTAACATAGAGGAGTGGATGCCAGACAGTCCTTGAATGGTAGTGTCCACTACAGGGATTTGTCACCTCTCAAATCATTCTTGACTAGTTTCTTTGAATTTGATTTATCTATCCAACCCATACCAACCCACTGCCATTCATCGGGTCAATTCTCACTCATAGCAACCCTGCAGAACAGAGTAGAACTGCCCACAAAATTTCCAAGGAGCACCTGATGGATTTAAACTGCCAACCTTCTGGTTAACAGACCTAGCACTTAACCACTATGTCACCAAGGTTTCTTGTTTATCCAAAGCAGTTACTAATTCAGCTCTCACTGAGTTGATATTCCAAGAACTCATCCCAGCAGTTGGAATAGAATTATTTAACAGTGGCATTCACACTCTTTTTTTTTAAATAAGACACTCTTTTGACAAAGACAGTGTTTTTTTTTCTTTTATTAGTACTTATTTTTATTTCTTTAAATAGATGAAAGGTAGTGATAAAATGAAAGAGTGACATGTTTAACAGAATTAACAGTTTTGAAACCCTAATCAATGTGTCGGTAGTCAAACCACATAAAGAAGTAAGCTGCTGGGTCTTGAACTTGACCTTTGAGAGGAAAACCATTCTTTGTTAAAATTTAGCCTCTAAATGGTAGCCCTTAAGTGTGTTTCTGAGACTGTTTTTGAGACTCGTTTATAAAAGCAAGTCACCAGAACTTTGTCCTGTGGAGCTGCTCTGTGAGTTCAGCCAATCTTTTGGTTCTAGCTAATTGCTTAGCCCGTACACTGGTACAAACACACTGCTGTCAAGTCAATTCTGACTCACAGTGACCCTACAGAAAGAGTAGAACTGCCCCATAGAGTTTCTAAGGAGCGCCTGGAGGATTTGAACTGCCGACCTTCGGGTTAGTGGCTGCAGTACACTGCCAGGGCTTAAACATGAAAAGACCTGTTGCTCTCATGATGATTCTGACTCACATTGACCCCACAGAACACAGCTGACTGCCCCATGGTTTCCAAAGAGTGCCACCAGGGCTTAACTAGCCCATAAAATAGTACTAATAGTTGAAATAAGAAATAGTACTTTTATTTTATTTTTACAAAGCTATATCCTTAATAGGAAACACTGGTGGCTTAGTGGTTAAGTGCCATGTCTGCTAACCAAAAACGTCAGCCGTTTGAATCCACGAAGTGCCCCTTGGAAACTCCACGGGGCAGTTTTACTCTGTCTTATAGAATCGCTATGAGTTGGAATTGACTCAATGGCAATGGGTTGGTTTTTTTTTTTATTATTCTTAATAATGGAATGTGTGCGCCTATTGGGTGCCGTACAACTTCTCAAATCAATGAACCAGACTGGACAACACCGTTGCCATCTCCTGTTCCACACTGAGTTTTACACAGTATATGCTTTTTGTTATAAAAACCACCTAACACTCAGCTTCACAGAGAAATGAGGTCATCATCTAATGTGAAAGCTGAACGAGTGGCAGCAGCTTTGAACAGTGTTTGATAAATGTTAATGTGCTACTTTTTAGAATTCAGACTGTGTTGATACGCTCCTCTGTGCTCACTGGGCAGGGTGCCTCAGCACACAGTTTGGGAACCACAATCCTAGAGTGTTACTCTCATTCCCATAGCTGTGCAAGCTACTGTGGTAGGCCCAGATGTGGCTGTCTAGGCCCAGATGTGGCTCCCTCTGAAGAAGCAAGGCCTTCTGACCTCTCTGTCCATCACCCACTCAGCTCTTCCCAGAGTTCTTCATTCATTAGATACCCCTCCAGGTGTTATGCTACAAGTAGGTGTTAACAATTCTACCAGCAGTTGCCTTGTCACCATTCCTCAGCCAGTGGGGACCAAGCTTCCTCACCTGTGCTTACGTCACCCCAGCAAAAGATTTTGAGCAACAAGCACAACCTAGCCTGTTTAAAAAGGAAAGGTGTATGTACCTTGGAAACCCTAGTGGCATAGTGGTTAAATGCTAGTCTGCTAACCAAAAGGTCAGCAGTTCGAATCTAACAGGTGCTCCTTGGAACCTCTACGACACAGTTCTACGATGTCCTATAGGGTCACCATCAGTTGGAAGCAACTCAGTGGCAGTGGGTTGGGTTTTGTTTTGATGTGTGCCTTGAAGTGACCTGCCTTCCTTTACCCCATGCTCACGGATATGTGATGTAGATAAGAATTCAAACTAACTTGAGTTGCTGGATGAGAACAAGTTTTCCCTCCTTCCCTGCATGCTCCATCCTATTGTGAAGTCTGAAATAGCACAGAGTGGAGGAGAAGTCACTCTACCAACTGTTCTAGAGATGTCCCAGGCTCCTTCTGGTAAAGATCAGAATTATTTGGCACCTCAAGGATTCCTTGGTGTTGCGGTCACTCTGTAAAGCCAAAAGCCAAGTGCCGTCGAGTCGGATCTGTAGTGAGTCCCATATTTAGCCTCCGAGCAGGTAGGTAGAAGGCTGTCTTTGTTTGAGTATGACTGAATTTGGTTTCTAGTTCCAACCTCTATTTTGCTGGATGATAGAAACTAAAACAGAGGCATTGCCAGATTTTCTACAACATGTCACAGAACCATGTGGACTGCTAGCATTTGGCCATTTCTAAAAAACAAAAATGGTGATTTTTAGATGGTTCAAAGAACATTTCGGCTCCATCACTCCCAAGGGTTGGGTGTGAGTTCCTGGGGACTCACAAGAATGGAGTACATCATGTGCAGAGCTCACTCTGCCATGCCTCTAAAATGTCCTTGCTCCCCTAGCTTTCCATCACTGGTCCACGAAAGGCCCTTCTTGATCCCTGCTACATCCCCAAGGCCTCTCTAAGGTCACATTCCCATCAGCAATCTCCACACCCTTCTTGGATGCATGTGACATGTATGTGATGGGACCAGGGCGCAGTCCCCTATCTCACTGGGGTTTATGAACACCCCAGCTCTCATGTCCCCTCAGTCTCTCCCTTACTTCCCACCCTCTGGAGTGACAGGAAGGACTGGCTCTTGGCATCCTCCTGCAGTCTTCCAAATTCATTATCTGGGGCATAAAGTTAATGCCTTCATTTCTATTTTAGAGCTCAGGGTTTTAAGCTGTTGCATCTCAGAAGCTTCAGTTTGGGAGTCAGGAAACCTTTGCTTCTGCTTTCCCTGAGACAGTGGATGCCACAATGTGACCTGAGTGTTTGACCTTGCGGCCAAAATAATTGTTGAAAACACATTAGCATCAAAATATTTACTTGCTGTGTATTGGGTGCCTGGACCCTATGTATTCCCATCTTTCCAGAAAGAGCATTGGATTGAAAGTCTAAGAAAAGACAGGATGGGCATCCCAGCTTCCATATTTCCCAGCTTACAACCAAGTCACTTAACTCCTCTCCAAGCATCACTTTTCCTGAGGGTCAAAAATGTGGTGAGAGGAGCTCCAAAGCTTGTATTACTTGGTCAAAAGTGCTCAACCAGACAGAGAAAAGAAAAAAAATCATCAAGATTTGATGTTGAATTAGGCATAACAGGGCTACAGACTTCAAATATTGAAAAGCTTGTGGACATTATATTTAAAGTGATCTGTTGTAGACTTGATTCCAGGGTAGGCTTTATTTAAGCCCCCACCAGCCGACCCAAATGAGAAAAGATACAAAGCACATTGCCAGCTCCACTACAGCTTGTTTAGATAAAACGTGTGGCTGTATGCTCATTATCCGGCTCAGCGGTATTCCTGTTTATTCCTGTGAACACGCGGTCTCCAAAATTGGCAGTGACTTTCTCTTTGTTGTTTACCTTCCTTTCAGGGGCCAGCCCAGACTCCTGGGTGGATTCATTTCCCATTGAATTACCAGAATAGGGCAAAATCGCATAGGAAGGGTTGGCGGGGGAAGAGAGCTCCTTTCCCAGGCCTTTATACAAGGGGATTGGTCCTCTCTGTGGATGCCAGAGGCCAGGGTCTACCGGGGAGTTAAAAGGCGACATCCTGTCCCCTCCACCAGCATTCTGTCCTCCACCAAGCAGTTGCATTGTCCTTTGTGCTCACACACAATTCGGACTAGGTGGAGTCAGCCTGGGTGACGTAGTTGCAGAGACCCCACTGACCAGAAATATTCTTGTTCTCCCACGGGCAAGCTATGTACCAGCTTACTTGCATTTATTTACTAATCTGTAGTGACCAATTTCCCTGGAGTTTCAGCATCAGTGTGTCAAAAAACAAGTGAAATAGGTCACTATAGGATAGTAAGTAAGTATAAGTAAGCCCATACTTACCTGGCTTGGTAGGCAATCCATCTCTGCCTTTCCTTATCCCAAAGCTAACAAGAGCCCACCTGACAGCTCCTTTCTTTGGGCCTCTCCACCTGGAGTCCTTTTAAAGAACAAATCTTCCAGAGATGGTTAAAAGATCAGGGAAATGTAAAGCAGAGGCTTCACAAACTTTATTTTTGAGGAGATAGGGCAGCTCCAGTTACTTGAGAAATGAGAGAAGGAACAGGGTCTTAGAAAGAGTAGACAGATGGCTCTGCAGAGACAGTTTAGCTGACCGCCAGCCCTAGATATCCCAGGAGAAGGAGCAAGGTCCAAGGTAGCCAGTGTCCTGTGCCTGGTAATGCGGCTGCCCGCTGGGCGAGGTCTCAGCCTTGCAGAGGTGCCTGGGCCCGGCTTCATGCCTATGTCTTGTCCCGGGTCTAGAAATGTCCCTGTCCCTATGACTTCCTAAATGTGTGTAACCCTGGATAAATCACTTGTCTTCTTCCAGAACCTCAATCTCTTCACTTAATAAAATGGAACTAATAAACTTACCTACATCATAGATTGTGTTAAAGCTTAAATGTGATCTTTTACGAGGTCTTAATGATTTCATTAAGATGTACAAAGATGAGAGTATGTGAGGTCTGACAGTTCAGTTCCTGAACTCATCCTAGAAAAAGTGCTACGTGTCTCATTGCTGAATATCACTATGGTCACCTTTGGAGTACTCCCCTTGGGAAGCTGTGCACCCCACTGACCAGAAATATTCTCGTTCTCCCATGGGCAAGATATGTACCAGCTTACCTGCATTTATTTACTGATCCGTGCACCAATGTGAGTGCCTAGACCGCCCTTAAAAGCACTTTTCCTGGGACGAGTTTACAAACTTCAGTCAGACCTTACCCAACAACAGCTCTGATGGACATTCCAGAACAAGAATTCCAAAATTTCTTTGAAGGGTGAACCAGGTACTGGCATTGGTGCACAACTTCCCAAGCGAAATAAATACTTCGAAGGTAACCACAGTGATACTCAACAGTGAGGTATGTAACACTTTTTCTAGGATGAGTTCATGAACTTAATTGTCTGATCTCATATCGTGGGTTTTTTAATCACTAAGGTACCATATGACTGTAAATGGTCTTTTCTCTCACTTCCTCCTGAAACTGTTAGAAGATACCTTAATGTCTCTAAGCTTGACCTCTAGTACTGCAGGAATCTTGGACAAAAAGTCATCTGCTCTCTGCTTGAATCCTTCCTATGGTGGGGAACTCACCACCTTTCTTTGATGAGAAGTCCACTGCCACAGATGTTATAACGTGAGTGTGCTCTGGCTACAGCACCAAACTGAAACAACCAAACCCAGGGCTGTCGAGTTGATTTTGACTCCTAACAACCCTGTAGGACCGAGTAGAACTGCCCCATAGGGTTTCCAAAGAATACCTGGTGCATTGGAACTGATGACCTTTTGGTTAGCAGCCATAGTACTTAAATACTATGTCACCAGGGTTTCCAGGTAAAGCACAGCCCCAGTCCTAAAATCTCTAAAGCAAATGAGTAGAATAAACGTTATCACTCAGTGACCACAGAAGAATGATCACGCAATGGAGATTGGCCAGATGTTCACAGACGTTTGTCTCCAAGTCTGAATGACTGTCAGTAATCTTTCTTTCAGAAGGTTAAATGTGTTTGTTTTCTATTCTCATTATTACCAATACATTAAAATTGGCTTAGGGGCAGTGCTCAGAAAATGAAAGGAAAAGGCAAATTCACAGGAGGTCAGGTCTGTAGCTCCATCAGATGAACATGAAGTGAAATGTGTTGTCCCGGGATCACTTCCCTTTAGCCATTCAGTGACATCACCTGTGACCTATGTAAAGGAGAAAGAAAGCTTCATCTTTGTTTTTTTCCCCTACCAGAATATATTAATGGCATTTTAAAATACAAAGAGACTTATCTCTTAAATCTCTACTGTGAGGCACTGCTAAGAACACCTATATGTGTCCCAAAGCTAGGACCTCAGTTTAATTTTCAGCATGGAGGTGAACTGGTTCTTGCTTTGGGATTTAAGACTTGATGAGTGTATGCAATTAAACACTGCTTTGCGGGATTTTATGGAGGCTAAATAGGGTGTTATGGAGTCTTGGTGCCTACTGTTTAAATCTGCAGTTAGTATGTACATGCCAGGGTCAGACTAAAGAGACATGTGCCCCTGTGACCTGCACAGGGAAATTTGTGAAGAAGAGACAGGTTGGAAAACTGGGTTTTTGAAACAGTTCTGCCACAGAAGTTCAAAATCTCACGTGTGCCTTGCACCAGTGACCCAAAAGGAAGCCAACTCAGGAGGCTTAGGTGAAACTGAGGGTGTGGTGTCACTGGATCACAGAGAAGATACCATTAATCTCAAGCCCAGTGGGGGTAAATGACCACTGTGGAGGTTCCAGTCGGTCACCAGTCTGACTGCCATTACTTTCTTCTTCTATAACAAAAACCTAGTTTCATTCAGGAATTAGACAGCAGATAGTTTGGGAAAACTGGTCCCATTGCAGTTTCACTGTTCAAATCTTGATTAGCATATATGGTTTCCCCTGTTGACTTACAATAGGGCATGTGACATGCTTCTAGTCCATGAGAAGTCTGATAGGGGATTCTGGGAGTTTTCCTCACTCTTACAAAAGGAAGAAGCCAAAGATACTTTCTGTATTTTGCCTTTGGATGTTACTTCACAAGAATGTGATCCTTGAACCTTGTAATCATCCCATGACCATGAGGGGCACAAGCCAGGGACAAAAGCGACCTATTTAGGGTGGCAGAGTGCCAAGGCCAAGTGCCGTTTGGCAGAGTAGAAACATGCAAAAATCCAGAGGCCTGCGTTGTTGAACTTCTCTGTCAGTCAGTGTGGGTACTGCTTATCTACTGGGTCATAGTTGTCGTTGTTGGGTGTTGTTGGGTCAGTTCTGACTCATATAGACCCTACCTACAACAAGACAAAATGCTGTCCAGTCCAGCACAATCCTCACAGATATTGCCACAGTGAGCCACTGTGTCAATCCATCTCCCTGAGAGTCTTCTCTTTCGCTGACCTCTACCAAGTATGATAAAAACCCTAGTGATGTAGTAGTTAAGTGCTATGGCTGCTAATCAGAAGGCTGACAGTTCAAAGCTGCCAGGCACTCCTTGGAAACTCTATGGCGTGGTTCTACTCTGTCTACAGGGTCACTGTGAGCTGGAATCTACTTGATGGCAGTGGGTTTACCGAGCATGACGTCTCTTTCCAGGAACCGGTCACTTCTAATAACAAGTCCAAAGACATGAAATGAAGTCTTGCCATCTGTCTTAGTCGTCTAGTGTTGCTATAGCAGAAATGTCACAAGTGGATGGCTTTATAAAGAGAAATTCATTTTGTTGCAGTCCAATAGGCTCCAAGTCCAAATTCAGGGCATTAGCTCCAGGGGAGGGCTTTCTCTGTTGTTCCTGGAGGAAGGTCCTTGTCATCCATCTTCCCCTGGACTGGAGCTTCTGAGGTACGGAGACCCCAGATCTTTTCCAAAGAACACGTTCTGCCCCCAGCACTGCTTCTTGGTGTGGTATGAGGTCCCCAACTCTCTGCTTGGCTTCCGTTTCCTTATATCCCAAGAGATTATCACCTCAAGGCACAATACACTTTACAAATTGAGTCTAGCCCAGCCGACACAACTGGTGCCCATCCCCCCTCATTAACATTATAGAGGCAGGATTTACAACATATAGGAAAATCCTACAATACTGGGAATCATGGCCCAGTCAAACTTCTACACACACTTTTTGGGAGGACACAGTTCAATCCAGGACATCATCCTTGTTTCTTCTTCGTTTTTTAAAATTGTACTTTAGATTAAGGTTTCCAGAACAAACTAGTTTCTCATTAAATGGTATACATTCTCTTTTTTATGACTTTGGTTGACAACCCCACAACAGTTCAGCACTCACCCTTCTCAGCCTTGGGTTCCCTATTACCTGCTTTCCTGTCCCCTTTTGACTTCTAGTTGTTGCCCTTGGGCTGGTGTGGCCGTTTCATCTCATTTTGTTATTTGGTCCTATCCAGTCTTCGGCTAAATAGTGTGAATCTCAGGAGTGAGTGTCTAGAGGTTATACTCTCAGGGTTTTTCTAGTCTCTGTCAGGCCAGCAAGTCTGGTCTTTCTTTTTGAGTTAGAATTGTCTTCTGCATTTTTCTCCAGCTCTGTCCCGGACCGTCTGTTAGAATCCCTATAAAGCAGTCAGCAGTGGTAGCCAGGCACCATCTAGTTACACTAGACACAGTCATGTGGAGGCCATGGTAGATGTGGTTCTTTAGTCCCTTGGACTAATCTTCCCCTTGTATTTTTCTTTTCCTTCATTCTTCCTTGTTCCCAAAGAGGTGAGACCAGTGGAGAATCGTAGATGGTGGCTGACAGGCTTTTAAGACTCCAAACACTACTCACCAAAGTAGAATATAGAACATTTTCATCATAAGCTATGTTATGCCAGTGGAGTTAGATGATTCCCGAGACCATTGTTCCCAGAGCCCCCAGCCCAGCAATTTGGTGACTCAGGGATTTGGGCCATCCTTGCTTCCAGGAAGCATTCTGACTGTACTTCTTTCAAGACAGATTTGTTCATTTTTCATGTGAAAAAATAATCTTTCTTGACTCAGAAAAACAGTCTCTAGACTCAGAAGTTCCTGGGTTTGAATTTCAGTTACACTGTGTGAATTTGTATCTCTCCATGACCCAGATTTCTGATTTATACAAAGGAGGTGCTGATAGTATCTAGCCTGTAGCATTGTTGTTAGAATTAAATGAGTTAATCCATGGAAAATGCTAGAACAATGCCTGACATACGGTAACTACTCCAACAGTTTATTTTATCATTTAAGCCACTTTGTGTTGTCTTCTAATTTTTTGCTTTTAAGAGCAGACTTTCAAAAAGTGTAACTTTCAACTAACTTTTTTTTTTCCTTATCAAGAAGTTAGAAAATATCATGGAAGAAATATCCCATTCACAAAATCAAAAAAAATCACACAATACTTAGTACCCAATGCAAAATAAATACAACACTCGACCTAAGGTAATAAAAGAATATTTGAGTAGTGAGAAGGCTCAGGGCTGTAATAATACCAAGTATTTCCAAATCAACTGGAAAATTTAATAAAACTTTTTTATTTTTAACTTGAAAATCTGATTTTTAAATGCCACTAGAAGAATACATTTGTGAGAGTAGCTAATTTTTGAAAGTTAAAAGGGACCAAGCCCTACGAGACAAGAAGGAATCAAAGTTATCCAGCTACCATCACTGAATGTTTTGATCAAGAACTCAATAGATGAGTCCTGATCAAAAGGTGGAAACTGTGGTAAATAACTTTAAATCTATGGGAAAACCAGATTCACTGGGTCCATTGAGACTGGGGGAACCTCCAAATCTTTTGCCCAGAAATAGTCTTTAAACCTGGTACTGAAACTATCCCATGATGCCATCATTAAACTAAACAATAGTTTCACCCAGTTAATAAAGAATGTTTGCCATAAGCATTGTGTTGTTTTAAGAAATTACCTGTGAGTTCAGATTGACAGCAGTTAATCTAAAGAACGGGTGAGAACTTTAAAGAACTAGAGAATCTAAATTAATGGTGATGAAACAATATGGGTACAGACAGCAAAAACCTCAAGACAGTGAAAAGTATGCAACCAATGTCACTGAACTGCACATGCAGAAATTGTGACTAGGTGTACCGTTGTATGTATTGCCACCAAAAATAAGTCAAAATAGTTTTTTAAAAGGGGAGTGGGGCAGGACAGGTCCAACCAGATAGTACATCATATTTCAAAACTACTGTAATTTAGAAAGCTTGTTAACCAGGTAAGAACAAACAAACAGATCACTGAAACAGAAATCAGAATTTACCATATAGTAAGATTGGTACTTCAGATAGATGAGGAAGAAGAGGCTAGTCTATAAATGGACCAGGAACAACTGATTAAAATCCAATATACCCAAATAAATTCTAAGAGCAGATATAACAAAGGAGAAGATTAACAGACACTTTTGAATGCATAAAATTTTAGAATAAATGTTTGCACGTCAAGACATTAAAATGCAAATGAAATCTGGGAAAGTATTTGCAATGCATATGATAATAAAGAATATTCAAAACATGCAGAGTCTTTGTAAATCAATAACAAAACAGTGATACCTCAACAGAAAACTAGATAAAGTGTATGAACAGGAAATTCTTAGAAGAACAGGCATATGAGAAAACTTTACTGATAAGTTTACTACTATAAAAATACAATTCATATTCAGTTTTGTGTTTTTAAATCAAATTAGAAGTATTTTAAAAAATTGTTACAAAGCATCAAGGGGAAAATTTAACCACAAAAAGGCAAATAATTCAGTTTAAAAAGTGGGCAAAGGAATTGAATAGATGTCACGAGAGGATATACAGGGACTGCCAATTAGGTTCACGAACTCAGTATAGAAAAAGTGCTACATATCTCTTTGCAGAATATCACTGCGATCGCCTCCGAAATACTGCCCTTGGGGAGCTATGCACGGAAGCCAATGCCTAGTCCACCCTTCAAAGCAGTTTTGGAACTCTTTTTCTGGAATGGCTATCAAAGCTGTCATTGTATTACTCTTGATGTCCTGAATGTCATCCAAATGTCTTCCTTGCAGTATTTCCTTTATCTGCAGGTAAGGGAAAAAGTCATTGGGGGCCAGATCAAGTGAGTACGGAGGGTATCCCAATACAGTCATTTGTTTACTGTCTGAAAACTCCCTCACAGACAACTAGACAATTAAATTTCACCAACTTGGCACCATGCCACTGTGCACAATAATCGTTCCAGAAATCGAGTTCCAAATTGCTTTGAAGGGTGGACTAGGCACTGGTGTTGGTGCATAGCTTCCCAAGGGGGGTACTTTGAAGGTGACCAGAGTGATACTCAGCAATGAGGTATGTAGCAAAAACGATTAAGTTCATGGACTTATTTGCCAGACCTTGTACAAATAGTCAAAGCACATGAAAATATACTCAACATCTTTAGCTGTTTTTTAAAAAAGTGCAACTGAAGTTGTTTCGGTCTCATGGCTACTCCATGTATATAGAGAGCTCTCCATAGAGTTTTTAAGTCTGTGACCTTTTCAAGGCTCTTCTCCTGAGGCATCACTGGATGAGTTTGCCAACCTTTCAGTTAATAGTTGCACACTTAACTGTTTGTGCCACCCAGTGACTCCACCACAGTGACATCACTGGGGGACACACAGGGTGTTGGGAGTGTGGACTGTGCTGGGTGATACTATCAGAGGGGCTGACACTGTCAGAAGAGGTGACACCAAAATGACTGTAAAATTTATGTGCAGTTTTCATCATAAATTTATTATTTATTATTTATTTTTATTTTATTTTTTAATAAAAATATCCCTGTAGTTAGTTACAAAAAAAATTGTTTTGGTAACCCTGCTTACATGTATTAAGGTACCTATAAGGCTGAACTCCATGGTAATTTACTTTTTGAACTTTTAATGTGCCTAGGTCAGGGCTGTTGTTATTATCCAATTACAGTGGTGCTTTGAATCACATGGTTTTGTCTACACGTGCTACAAGCATGGGCTGTTCTTTTTAAATTGCTGCTGGTGATTTTATAGTAGCCTATTTTGTCAAATTTGCTGATATTTTAGCTACAATGTTGTGATAATTAGCATGGGGAGATGACACCATGAGTTACTGCTCTCGGTGACACCAACCATAGTGATGCCAGTGCTCCATCCCAGTTAGATACCTTTTCAGCCCTACAAGAATGGTTAAGATAAAAAAGGACAATAATGGGTGTTGGCAAGGATGAGGAAACATTGGAACCCACATCCATTGCTGCTGGAAATGCAAAATGATACAGCTGCTGAGAAAAAAGTTTGGCAGCTCCTCAAAAAGTTAGACATAAAACTACCACACAACCCATCAATGTCAATCTTAGGTATATATCCATAAGAACTGAAAGTGGGAATACAGATAGAAAATTACATGCCAATATTTGTTACATTATCCAGAAGGTGAAAAATTAAAGATTCATCAACAGATGACTGTATAAACAAATGTACCACACACATCCAGTGGAATATTACTGAGCCATAAAGAGAAATGGAGTCCTCATATATGCTACAATGTGGGTGAATCTTGAAAACATCATGCTGAGTGAAATAAGTCAGTCATGGAAGGAAAAATATCATATAGCCCCATTAATACAGGCTTGGTGGTATAGTGGTTAAGATCTCAGCCACTAACCAAAAGGTCAAAGCCATCAACTGTTTCTTGGAAACCCCATGGAAAGTTCTAGTCTATCCTGTAGAGCTGCTGTGAGCTGGAAGCAACTAGATGATAACAGGTTCTGTTTTGTTTTAGTCCCACTTATACAGAGAGACTAGAGTTTATTAGTGGTTAGCAGTGGGGAGAGGAAAAGGGAGAGGGTGAGTTTGGGCACAGGAGGCGTTGAGTTTTGCGGGAAGTCCAGTTTGGGAGAAAGACAGTAGTGTGAGTTGCACAGCAGGATGGACACAGTGTCGCTGAACTATACCTCTAAAACTTGTTGAATTGGCGAAAGTTTTGTGATGTATGTATTTACCACAATGAAACAACAACAACGGAAGAATGAAGAGATACAGACACTCACTCACCTCCTTGAATTCGGTAGACCCTTTTCCGAAGGTTGATGGCGGTGTGTATGAGAAGTCTTTAAGATGTGCTCGGGCACGGACCTGGAAATTCCATGTTGGAGAACTTGTCTGAAGAAAATAACAGAGGATGTGTCCAAAGATTTGGTAGCTGTTTATGATGTTTAAATACAAGACTTATTCATTTTTAAATGATGGCATAACCACAAAATGTAGTATTACATAGCAGTTGAAATAGTATTATGGAAATATGTTTACCAGCGTGGAAAAATATTCCCAGTGTTGTTGTCAGCTGTCTTAGCGTCAATCCCTAAATTAGGGTGAGCCCATGTCCATTGGGATTGGATCCTCATGATCCACAGGGTTTTCACTAGCTAATTTTTCAGAAGTGGACTACCAGGGCTTTCTTCCTGTCCTGGTGTTTTCAGTGCTGTTCCTGATTCATTCAGGGATAAAAAGCTGGTTCTAAAACACTACATATAGTATAATGACATACTATTAAAAAAGAAAATACTGTCTTTGTAGCCATAAAGCAAGGTATGAGCCTTGTTTTTCTCTGGGAAAGACAGGTGGTAGACAGTTTTCATTTTCTTTTCTTACTTTGGCCCACATAGATTTTCAAATGATTCTTCAGCAGTACATCCTGCTTTCAATAAGAAGTCATTTTGTAACTTGAAAATGTTTTGCTGAAAGAAAAAATGTATATACTTATTTGTACCTTATTTGTAATTTGGGGCAGTTAGCATGTCATAAAACAAATGGAAATGAAATTGAAAAGAAGGGCAATCTGTCAGTAAAAAAGGAGGGGGGATTCCAGAATGAGAAAGAAAGAGAAAGGTAACATTTCCTGGCCCCAGGTTAAGCAGAAATGTGGTAGAAGTGGCAGGCCCCCAACTGAAAGCAGCTCATCACAAAAGGAGAGTGTAGTTTATTGGTGGAAACTGGGTATCTTGAATAAGCAAAGGGAAAATTGTCACAATGGGCTATTCATTCCGTAAATCTGGAGTCCTTACCATGGGCCAGGTACAACGTGTGTGTGGCGGGCAGTTTCTGATGCTCAAAGACCCAGACTGCCTTCTTGGATAGGCGAGGCTGTGCTGCCCTAACAGACCAAGCCCAAATCTCAGCGGCTTGCACAACAGAGTTTTCCTTCTCCCTGTTGTTCCGAGTCAGGTGAGAGAGAGGCTAGCTAAGAGGCCTCAGCAACACAGATGGAAGAGCTCGAGGCAGAGAACACAGCCTCCAGCACCTGCAAAGCAGGGGAGAGATGGCCAAGGACACCCACTGGTTCTCATGTGCCTCTGCTATGACCTATCCCTTTCCCTCAAGTTCCTATTTCAAACCCTGGTGGCATAGGGGTTAAGTGCTACATCTGTTAATCTCTGTTAATTGGCAGGTCAGCAGTTCAAATCCACCAAGCACTCCTAGGAAACTCTATGGGGCAGTTCTACCCTGTCCTATAGGGTCACTATGAGTCAGAATCCACTCCATGGCCCTGGGTTTTGGTTTGGGGTCCACTTGGCTCAGCCCAATTTCAAGGGCAGTTGGGAAATGCACGTGGCTACTTGGGAAGCACACATATTTAGTCATAGACACTGGCGGCTTACTGGTTAAGTGCTACAGCTGCTGATGAAAAGGTTGGCAGTTCGAATCCACTAGGTGCTCCTTGGGAACCCCACAGAGAAGTTCTACTCTGTCCCATAGGGTTGTATGAGTTGGAACTGAGGCAATGGGTTTGGTTTGGGTTTTGACAATGAGTTTGGTTTAGGTTTTGACAGTCGATTACAAAACAAAAGATTGAAACTAAAGAACTGTCTACCTATTCATATGTTTATAAAAAATTTCTGATACCCACCATATCCCATTTCACTGTTACACCATTTGCTTTTCTATATAAGGCTTTCCTTTTTCGTCTGATGATCATTGCGTACCTTCACAAACAGCAAATTGTCAACTGACATTCAGGCTGCGTGTTGGAATTTTCTTCTCATTCTTGTTTCAGTAAAGACACTTGAATCACAGCCAGAAAGGACTGACTCTGGAGTGATTGGTTCAGAATTTCTTGCCAGTGGGAGATAGGAAGGGACAAATGGATTTTGATTTAAGACTAGGTTTGCCATAATCCTAACGCTGGTGGTGTAACGTATCTGGCCGTCTGCAGGAAGCAGACACCTTACACTTTGCAGGAGGAGGAGCAGGTAAGGAGAAATAGGGTACAAAGGAGCTGTCTGAATCGTCACCCCGCTGTGCCCAACCAATTTGCCCGAATGTGAGACAGAAGTGTTAACCTCTCGGAGGGGGCATCCATCCAACTCCTCCGCCTCTTTCCTCACGGGGGCTCTCAGCCGCGCTTGCTGGGGAAAAAAAGCAAATTCATTTCACTCCTAATTGTACAAGAGCAGCTGATCAGTGTCTGCACGACTCCTTGAACAAAGCATGTATTTCAGACCTTTTTATGGCTTGCTTACTTCATTTAAAATTTAACAGATGTCAATTGTTACACATAAACACTTTCTCCCTAGGTGATGGATTAAGGCAAATTTCATTTTACGCCTGGCACAGAAGCCATGCGATAGTGTGTGCTGGAAGATCATTTTATTAAAAGAAAGAGAGGAAGAGAGGAAAAGCCTTTCTGGTTTTAAATCCTGTAATAATGGAAGAAAACCCGATTTCCATAAAGGCATTGTGCTGGAAAGCTTTGTTGGCTTAAGGCGCCCCCTAATGGCCACGTAGCAGATTACGCAAGACTGAAAGACACCTCTTCGTTAAAACGGGAATTCGATTTATGGGATTTCCGCGCCCTGTGAGATGTTACTTTTAAGTTCCAGGTCTGCTTTTAATTAGTTAAGTAATCTTGACAAGTCCCTCAAGCTCTAAACTTCAAGATCATCATTTAACTGGACTTTATGAGTCTTTTGTGCGATTGTTGAAAGGAGTAAGAGTGGATGGTGTGCTTGCAAGCAGAATAAAATGAAGGATCTCCAACTCGGGTAACGACCAGGCAGGTAAAGGAAATGAGAGAACCCAGCTGGATGTCTGTTAATCAGGAGGCCCTACACGTTTTCTCCCTGTGGCTGCATTGTGGGTTCAGAGGCATGGTTCAGCTTGAAAATAAATACCATACTTTGGTCTCTGGCATTAAAGACAATGTTTTTAAAATAAAATTGTATCATACTATATATATCATTGTATAAGCAGTTTTTTTACTTAATGTATCAGAAACATCTTTCCATTTTGGTAAACATATCTCCATAACACTATTTCAGTGATTCTGTAAATACTCCATTCTGTCAAAAAAATAAATCCTGTATTTTCTAGATTATCACAAATAGCTACTGGATACTTGCTGGGGGGGGAGGGGTGTTTATTTTTTAAAAATATTTTTTTGTGCTTTGTGTGAAAGTTTGCAATCCAGGTCAATTTGTCATACCAGAACGTGCACCCACACTGCTGCGTAATTCTAGCTGCTCTCCCCACAGTGTGACAGCACACCCCTTTCCCACTCTGTATTGCTCGTGCCCCTTCGATATCAGCTCCTGTCCTCTCTGCCCTCTCATCTCACCCCTAGACAGGAGCTGCCCAGTTAGCCTCATGTATATGCTTAAGCCAAGAAGCACACTCTTCGCCAGTGTATATTTTCTTCATATTTTCTTAAGATCAATCCCCAAACATGGAATTTCTGGGGCGGTGCACAGGCACAGTGGTCTCTTATCTGGTGACAAGGGTTAAGCATTCAACTACTAGCCAAAAGCGTGGCAGTTCAAGCCCACCCAGAGGAACCTCAAAAGACCCCACCGATTGGCTTCCTGAAGGTCACTGCCTCGCAAAACCTAATGGAACAGTTCTGCCCTGTCATGTAGGGTGGCCATAAGTTGGAATTGACTCAATAATGAAAGTACATCTTAAAGACTTCTGACCTCCCCGCCCCCCAGAAACCAAACCCACCGCTGTTGAGCCAATTCTGACTCGTAGCGCCCCTAGAGGACAGAGTAGAACTGCCCCATACACTTTTCAAGGAGCACCCCACAGATCTGAACTGCTGACCTTTTGGTTAACAGATGTCGCACTTCCCCGTGATGCCACCAGAGTTTCTCACACATATTGCCATTTTCCAGAAAAATCTACCAAATTAGAGCATGTGAGTGCCCATTTCCCTTCCCTCTGGATACTATGTTTTTTAAAAAAAAAATATTGCTAATTTGATAAACTAGTGATAATTTATATTTTTTATTAGTAGCGAAGTTATTTGTAATTTTTTTTTCATGTGTTCACTGTTCTAAGAATTTCTGGTCCTATGTGGCCTAGTGGTTAGGTGCTACAGGTCAGAATCAACTCAACAGCAGAGGGTTTAGTTTTATATTTGGTCTGTATGATAGGGAATTGCAGGGACTGCCCTGAGCTCAACCACACGTGTCCGGTCTCAGGGACGTGGCCACCGTCAGCCCAGGACCGAATTCGGCCCTTAGGTCTCCACCTTGTCATCATTGCTTTTAATTTCCACAGACATATAAGAAGATGGGTTCTAGGAGACAGAGCCTGATCTGTTTGGGATCTTGCGGGGCAGGGGTGGGGGGCGGGAGAGGGCAAGGGTGGAGAGCCGGGGGAGGGACTCAACCTTCCAGGTCTGGGGGAGACAGCAGCATAAACCTAGTGACGGGGATGGGAGGGCCAATCTGATGTCACCATTTTAATGAGACTAGAGGCTCAGCCTGGCACAGGAAGCCCTCCTCTAGGACCCGTCTTCCCTTTCCTCTCTCCCTCCCTTTTGCTCTCTCTCCTGGGATGACTGTTCCTGAACCCCCAGGATTCACCACTCAGATCCCCCCAAGGGCCAGGCAGTCACTGGAGGCTATTAGGAGGAGCACCAGACAAGGAGCCAACCCCTGCTGATGCAGTCATTCTGTGTGTGACCTTGGGCGGGCACCTCAGGCAGGCACCTCCACCTCTCTGAACTGTTTTTAAATCAAAAGCATCCTTAGTGCTGATGGGAGATTGTCCCACTCACCCCTTCCTGTAACGAACATTTTTGCCATATGACTTAGCAGCTACACTGCTGTCTGACTTGCAGTGACCTCATGGGGTTTGCAAAGCAGTCAGTGTCTATGGAAGCATACTGCTACATCTTTCTCCTGCAAAGCCTGTTCAACCATTGAACTTTCAAGTCAGCAGTTCAGTGCTTTAACCACTGCGTCACCAGTGCTCCTAGTCCCTAATAAAATGGCAGAATTTATTTGACCACTGCTGAAAGAAGCACCTCTTCACCTTGTTGAAAGAAATAGGCAATTTCCACTTTCACTAGAGATAATCGTTATTTATACTGCCACTTGAAATAACAAATATTACAACAGACAAAATATATGAAACAACGGTCTTCAAGGCACTAGACGTGAGGCAATGAAGGAAGTGATCCCTGAGAAATAGGAAACCAGTCAAGTGAGCCCTACAATTGCCTGAGTTTTCTCAAGAGACCGTCCAGGCTGCGGTACAGAGAGAAGGTATAAGAGGTGGAGCAGGGCCAATGCCCTGAGTTGAGGAGATGGAGCTGAGACCCAGGGACGTCAGGATAGGTACAGTTATCCAGAGACAGCATCAGTGAGAACAGGGCTGCACAGAGAGAGGATCCCAAGGATCTATAAAAGGCCATACTCAAGTGCTCTGCAGACTGCAGATCACCATGTGCACATGAGGAAGCTACGTGAAGCTGGTGGGGTGAGGAGGTAGGGAAGGGCAGACCCAGCTAAAAGAATTAGAGAATGGTGCCCAGCACACACACAGGGCTGGGAGTAGTTCCTGTTCCCCCAGCCAGACTGAAGAGTCACAGTTCACAGAACATGAGGTAGAAGATTTGGAAGGCCTTTATCTACTGGAAATCCTGGTGGAATTTTACCATGTTAGCAAGAAAGAAAAATTGCATGATCATTTCAGTAGAAGCAGAAAAAGCATTTGACAAACTCTAACACCCATTTCTAAGAAAATCTTTCATCAGACTAAGCACAGAAGGGAATTTCCTCTACTCAACAAAAAATAATCAGAAGTTGAAGTTTTAAAAATATTATTTAAAAAGCATTAAAATATGTAATAACTTACATCTGACAAAAGAAAGTGAAAAGCCTGTGTGCCAAAAGCTGCAAAACACTGCTGACAGAAATTAAAGATAACCTAAATAAATGGAGAGATACAACTTCTTTGAGTCAGACGTAATATTGTTAAGATAACAATTTTCTCCAAGTTAATCTCTACATTCTAGGCATGGTCAATCAAAATTACAGCAGACATTTTCAACAGATATTGACAAGATGATTCTAAAATTCATATGAAAATGCAAACTAACTCAAAAAAAAAAAAGATTCTGGTAAACAAGAACTGAAATGAAGAGTTAACAACTCCAGATTTAGAATCTATTATAAAGTTACAGCAATTGAAACAATGTGGTATTGACATCAAGACAAGGAGATAAATGAAACAGATAGAGCACCCAGAAAGCTATCCATCTTTATATGGACATTGTTTTTAAAAATTTTTTTTACAAAAGTATAAATGCAACTAAGTAGAAAAGGGTGATCTCTTTAATAAATTGTGCTGGAACACCTGGATAGTCATATGGAATAATAAAAATAATATCAATGTTACTGTAAAACTGCATATGTGCTACCTGAGAAGATGTTTACTGCATCCTGGTAGGCAAGGAGACAGAAAGGATTATTCTTCCAAAATCTGCATCCCCAAAATGAGGGCTTTCTGGAGGTTTTATAGAAAAAGGGAATAGGGTTTTTATCAGTTCTAGGAATTTGTGGAAGGTTAATGTATCTTTGGGTGATCACAGTGGTCTCCTCCCAAACTTGTGGATTACCTTAATTGGTATCTTGGGCCCACAGGCGGTCTGGCCACCATGAAAGTTGCAAGTCACAAGGCTAATCACTTTGTTTTTCTTTTATAGTTTTTAGATTATTGTTACTTGTTTACCCACCATCCTAAAGAGAGTACAGATTAGTCCTCAACCTTGAAAGAAACTGAAGGAGACAATGGCTCCAGCTTAGAGACAGAATTAAGACACAAAGTGGTACAACTTACACTGAAGATGTGGCCACTTACTTTACTCTGCCTGTTCCATCAACACTTCACATCATGTAAAAAACACAAAATTGAAAATGCCTCATAGACTTAAATGTAAAACCTAAAATGGTAAAACTTAAATAAGAAACTACAGGAGAAAATCTTTGTTAATTTAGGTGAGGCAAAGATTTCTTAGCTCTGACATCAAAGATGTGATTCATAAAAGAACAAATTGATCAACTGGATTTCATCAAATATAAAAATTCAGCTCTTCAAACAACACTATAAATCACAGACTGGAAGAAAATATTTGCAAGTCATATGCTGTATGTATGATTTGCATTCAGAATATATAAAGAACTTTCAAAACTCAATTAAAAAAACAGTAAGACAATGGAAAAAAGATTTTAACAGACACTTCACCAAAGAAGATATATGGATGGCAAACTGTAAGGCCCCCCCCCATGAGGTTAATGAGGGACAATGGGTGGCAGTTGTGTAGTGGGTCAGGAGGGAGAGTTTAGAAAAGAGAACCAAAAACCTTTCTGGGGTGATGGATATGTGCACTATGTTGACTGTAGTGACGGTTTCATGGATGTAAACATGACCAAATTTACTAAACTGTAGGCTATTGATATGTTCTATTGTCAACTATAACTCAAACGTACTATTCAAAAAAGAACAAGGACAAATTAATTCAATAATTAAGAGTAAAACAGAAGGAAAGTCAGTTAAAAGTTCGCATAGAGTTGAAGAATAAATAGAGCCAAATGGACAAAAAATTTTAGTTCAATGCAATTAAATGTCAGTGAGAAAAATGGAACCAACTCAAATGTCTGCCAATTGTGCAGTAGTTTTGTACGTTGTGGTGATCTGCAAGTTAGAATACTATACAAGTATTAAAAAATTTCATGGTGAAAATAGGAGAAAATATTTATGGCCTAATATGAAATTAATAAAGAAGACTGCAAAGCTGTATCTCAATCTTTGATGTGTTTTAGTCAACAACTGGAAAAATAAAATAGTTTGTGTGTTGGCGTGGTAAGACTAGGGTTGACAACTTTTCTTCCATGTGGTGAGTGACACCTGTTAACCACTTCCAAGGGAGGAGCTCACAACATGGAAGATAGTTACCCACTCCATAATTTGCAGGAGATAATCATAAAGAAAGAAACAACCCACACACAGGTATTGGGTGGAACAACGCCTTATTTACATAGACAAGAGACAGAGTGAGGTCGTCTGACGCAGGAAGAGGATTGGCAGGCACTCTCCTTATGCTGCAGGAGAAGGGCCCTGCTCCCTCCCTATCAGATACAGAAGTAGGGTGGGCTGAGTCCCATAACTGTACGTGCTTAGCTAAGCAGTTCTGGGAAATATTGATATACGCTCAAGGCCAAAATAGGTGTTGTAGGCCACCATCTCTTATGGGATGTGTTTTGGGTCAAGACTCCCCAGAAAAGGAAGCCAACTTACACTCTCGTCTCAGGCAAGAACCATAAGGTTCATTAGCAGGTCACAGGGAAAGGCAGCACACTGTGCTTAGACTCCCCCCACCCCAGATCTTCATTTACTACTAAAACTTGATTTGAACAACAAATCACTAACAAAAGGTTTGAAAGCATTCTTAAAGCTATTCATTGTAAATCGATGGCCCTCAGACCTTTGTGCTACTCATTATTTTTCCATAATGATGACAAAAGCGAAACAGATGATTTAGGGAGGAAACCTCAGCGCTTTCCAAGGAGTTCAGACAACTGATCATGTCAAACAAATGAGCGTCTAGGTATTGATTTTAAAAGAAGGGTTTCCTGGAATGATGGAGCCTGACAGTAGTGGCAGCTGTCATTCAACCCCCAAAGTGACACTGAAATATTATCAGAGTAAAGGTTCCAACATCATTGATTCTTCACTAAAACACTTCCATTGAAAGATCCAATTCCTGCAGAGTGCTGAGGTGGTACCTGAGACTAGGCAGGCATCACAAATCAGCAAATGCATCATTTATGCTTCTGAAAACTTTTTTTTTTTAACAAGAACTCTTAGTCTCTTGAGCACCATGACAACTCCAATCAGGAAACAGCTCAAACTCCTTTTAACTAGAACCTATGTTCCTGTCTTTCCTGAGAACTCCTAGGTGTCTCCCACTGCTTTGAGTCAAGTCTGACTCATAGTGACCTACAGGACCGAGTAGAACTGCCCCATAGAGTTTCTAAGGAGCCCGGGTGGATTTGAACTGCCAACCTTTTAGTTAGCAGCTGAGCATTTAACAACTGTGCCACCAGGGTATCCAGGCTACAGTTCAACAATGCACTTGGCACTCTTGCCACAAACCCTGCTGGACACCTTCTCTTGTGGCAGGCTCTGCACAGGTGTCCCACAGGTGCTGTGACACCAAGTGTGTGCAAATGTTAATAGTATTTTTCATCACCAAACATTTTTCACATTTTATTTCTTCTGTTTCTTCCTTCTCGTTGTAGAAAATTCAAACAATTTAGAAAAGAAGTTCGCTAACATTTCACCATGGAGAAATAAGCATCACTAATGCGGTGAACATCTTTCTAGACTTTCTTGGGCATTTATGCTTTAAAAGCTAAATGCTATTTTTCAACCTCTCTTTGCTAAGCAGCAGTACATAGTGCATCTCATGACACGTTCATATACATCATCTTTTTTAAATGTCATGTTAGCTATTATCGTAATCACTATGTGAAGTCAAAAGGTCTTGACCTGTCATGAAAATCTACAGAATCTGATTGAATCCCTCTCTCTTTATTTACTCCCATCTTAACTCGGAGGTGCTATCAGTTTCCTGTCCCAGGGTGGAAGGAACGCTGACCTTGGAACTGAAAGGTCTTGGTTCTGGTACTGACCTTGCTTTGCCATCACTAAATCTCCTTAACTTCCAATTTTTTCTCTTTTGTGAAATAAAGGTAGTTAATATTTGCCATGCTTCCTTTCTTTCATTCAGTGTGAGAGAGAAAATCCTGAAAATTTACATTCTAATCTGGAATGCCAGAGGTCTCTCACAGACACCAAGGGCACTCCCAGCAAAATCCCAACCCCCATGGTGACCCAACCCTAAGGAATTCATAAAAACTTCACTTCCTAGAAACCTAAGACTAGAAACTCAAGACTAATGCTTGCTTCCACTTCTGTGAACTTGCTAATGCCCATAAGACAGTATGATAATTCCTTTGTCTACCTGCTTGTGGGTCTTATAAAAGAACAGAGACAAAGCTGATTGGGAAGCTCGGCCATTTCGGACATTAGTCCGCTGCAGCTCCGCCAGCTGGAATAAGGCCCCTTTTCCTCTTTAAGCACAGGTGTTCCAGTGATTCTTTCTCTCCTTCAGGCCTCATTTTTCCTTCCTGCAACAAGTGAAGGGGCCACAGGGCCTTTGCACCAGCTGTTCCCTCTGCCAGAAATGGCACTAGAAACAGACAAGACAACAAACCAGTCCCTGGATCTCCAGGAGTCAATAAGCCAGTCAGGGGAGACAGGAAATTATAAAACACTGTGTCAAGGTGATAGAGTGAATAGCTGTAGAAAAATTCTTAGCTAGCTTCTTTCTTAATACTGAAACCCATTCTCCCTTAGGAATGCTGATGCATAAAGAAAATTGTAACACTCTCTTCTGACTTGCACTCACACAGATTTTTGAGTTTGTTTTCCTAGGCTATTCTTGACTGATAACCAGATGGAGCAATGCCAATTTGCAGCCCACTGTCTCTGAGAAAAGTACCCAGCCTGTAGACATCGAGCACAACTCACCTTGAGACAAAAAATTTCTTTTCCAACCGTGCCTCCTTTGAACACTTGCATGCCTACACCCCTCGCCTGTCCACCTTTCCTTCCCTAAGCCGTCCTGTAAAACTTCACAGCCTGAACTGAGAGGAAAAGATGATGGGTGCTAACCCACCCACCACCTTCTCAGGTTGCCGGCAATCTGAATAGGAGGACTGCCAATTAAGTTTGAGAACTCATCCTAAAAAAAGTGCTACATACCTCAATCCTCGATGTCACTACGGTCACCTTACAAGTACTCCCCTTGGGAAGCTATGCACCCACATCAGCGCCTAGTCCATCCTTCAAACAATTTTGGAATTCTTTATGGAACGGCCATTGTGCACAGGGGCAAGTTCGTGAACTTTGGTGGAAGTTTTTAGCTAGTAAACAAATGTGTTGGAACACCCTCCCTACTCACCTGATCTGGCCCCAATTTTTTCTTTACCCAAAGATAAAGGAAATATTGAAAGGAAGACATTTTGATGACATTCAGGACATCAAGATTATTACAATAGTAGCTCTGATGGTCATTCCAGAAAAAGAGTTACAAAATTGCTTTGAAGGGTGGACTAGGAGCTGGCTTCAGTGCATAGCTTCCTGAGTGGAGTAATTCAGAGGTGACCAGAGTAACTCAAAGGTGACCGTAGTGATACTTAGCAATGAGGCATGTCGCACTTAGAACAATTAAGTCTGTGGACTTAATTGTCAGACCTTGTCTACCTAGTTCCTTGTGAAAAAGTTCAACTTGTATTAGCTCAGCTAAGAGGATAAGGAACTTCTGCCCACATCCAGGCCCAGTGCCTTACCAGAGGCAGGAGCATTTATCATTAGACAGCCTGAAAAAGAAGAGGCCAGAAACCTGATGGGGAATGGAAAAGAGGGGAGAATGAAAACTTTCATGAGAGCAGCCAGTGTCTGAAATGACTGTGGTTCACACAGGTGAAATCTGGTTTTCTTAACAAAATGAAGACTTAATTCCATGAGGCTAGGAATATACTTTTGTCAGTCTAATTCCAAGTACTTAACAAAGAGCTGGTACAGAGTAAAAACTTTTTGAGTAAGTAAGTGAGTAAACTTAAAGTATTAAAAGTATCAGTCATTATTGAAGCACTTGGAACTTGTTTTTCTAATTTAGTGGTTCACAGCTTTGCGCATTAGAATCACATAAGGATTTCTTTCCCTTCAGTATTTGTTGAAATATAAAATACAGAAAACTGTCCATTTCTTCGGGAGGTTTGAAAAGCTGCTAATGCGGGGTGGAATGGTTAAAATGAAAAAGTATCTCGCATGGCAAGAAGGTAGAGCAACTGGAACACACCTCCTGTAACTGGTAACTAATGGCAGAAGTGACAATCAAGAGGAGGAATGAAGAGCTTGTCTGGATTAAAAAAAAAAAAAGTTTACTGTGCTCTAGGTTAAGTCTACAGAGAAAATTAGTTTCCCATCCATAGTTTGAACATAAAGCATTCTGTGACATTGGCTGCAGTCCCACAATGTGTCAGCCTGGGGTTTTTTTACCCTTTCCTGCCTTCTCGGAGTGCCTGGTGGAGTAGTGGTTAAGTGCTCCATCTGCTAACCAAGAGTTCAGCAGTCCAAATCTGCCAGACTCTCCTTGGAAGTTCCATGTGGGAGTTCTACTCTGACCTATAGGGTCGCTGTGAGTCACAATCAACTCAATGGCAGTGGGTTTGGTTTTTTCGGCTTGCGGCCTTCTTGCCTTTGCTTTTGGGCAAATGCTGCTCCTTTGATCTCATGTAATTAATTTTTCTAAGGAACACGTTCCCCTGGGGTATTCTTTTATGGCCCTATTTGCTGTCTATGCATTTTGGACACTTTTCAAACTCAAGGGCAGCGGTGACCACTAAGCACACAATGGGTCTGCGTACATGGTTGCGTTCCAAAGGAGGAATGGAGTGAGGCAGGACTGAGGCTTAAGTGACAATCAGAGGAATTCAGGGCAGCAAACTTGAGGACGTCTGACTTCTAACTAGCTCTGAGACCTTAGTTGAGAACTTTTCATACTCTAAGCGCTTATCTGTAAAAATAGTGGCAATAGCTAACCTTGTTAGGATGTTGTATTTAATGAGGTGAGCTTCCTCGTGCAGTTAGCAGAGCCTGGCACTCAGTCAGTTTTCGCTCAGTCTATGCTCAGTGATTTGTTTTTCCTCCTCGGATACTGCGTTGTTGGTTTCACATCCCAGACAGTTACAGCTTTCATGAAGCCCAGTCAAATATTGCTATCTTTTGTGTGTAGAGAGACAGTCCATCTTGGGCATGTTAAGAGTTGCAGTTGTTAAAGTTGCAACTTGTATTAGAGATATGAGTAATATTAATTTCAAAGGAATAAAAGGAACATTATGTTGTTTTTCTGAAAACCATAGGTAATATCCACTTTTAAAATTTCCAAGTGGGCCCAAGGCATGGTTGCCTGCAGTAGGCAAGCACAGTACCTGTCTCCGTATTGCCTGCTCTGCCTGCTCCCGGCCAGGCCTCACCCGCTCCATCAGCTGACCTGCACCTGGCCTCAGAATCTAGCTTTGCTTCTTACAGTCACTCCTCCCTAACAAGTCTAGTCACAAGTCTTGGTTTTCAGATTAATTTGGGGCAATGCAATTCACTTTTCATCCTGTTCGTAAGTCACTCTTGCCTGTGGGTAAGTGGTACTCCTGGGCACAGGCTTAGCAGGGAAAGATGAGTTAAGTCAACAGAATTCCTCCTGAGAAAGTCAAGAGGCACTTGACAGAGTTGTTCTTCAAATCCTGTTATCCACAAATTAAGGGTACCCTGAGATGATACACCGAGAGATCCCTGGTGCAAGCTCAACAGATCAGAACCACCTGGGTGACATCTTAAGAAGGTATGAGGATTACGAGGCCTACCTACAGAGTAACAGAATCTGAGAATGGGCTCCAGTAATAGCTTCTCTGAAAAGCATTCCAGATGATGATTCAGAGGCTCTTTGCCTTCCCAGTGAAATTGGTGTCATTAAGAAAACTGAACTTGTCCTGTGAAATAGGCTGATCTAATCATGAACGTAAGCTTGAATAGTGCATGCGTTCTTTTGAGAAAGATGGGACCCATTACCAACCAGAATGACGAACAACAGGTCACGTGCAGAAAAAGTGTAGTTAAATTTTTCTCATATAGTAGGTGTCCTTTTCATTTCTACCAGAAAAGGAAACGGCTTAGGTAAAAACAGAGAAAATGGTCTCCGTATTTTAAACTGTCCATCTCAGTCTCACTGGCCCAGCTACCTGTATTTGGAAGGAAAAGGGATATACTTAAAATGTTTACCAGGAGCGCAAGGGCACAGTGGATGACCCACTGTAGACAGCTGGTCTGACATCCCAGTGCAAACTGGTGGAGTGTCAGCCCTGCCGTTCTTCTACAGTGTATCATTTCACCAAGACTGAGACAAAACAGAGGGTGTCACTCCTTGATTTTCGAGGGAACACAATACATGTGATTAGAGCCTTAATGTACTTCCGCTGGATTTGTTTTCTGTAAAAAAGCACTGATTAAGGATTATAAAACCTCCCACTTCCTGAAATGTTTGAACTGTTACTGCCTTCAAATTGAGAAAAGAGCTTTCATGACCTGAGTCATCCCAGCCATGCAAGCATTTGTTTTATTGTTCAAGATTCAGTACGCTGGGTATCTAGGAGTTTTTTATGTAGGGAAAGGCATATTCCTGGCACAGTGCCTTAACGGAGATACACATAAGACATAAAAGCCTCTGTGTGCTCTGGGAAAAGGAATCAAGATTCATCTGGAAAACTTTCTGACCAGTTAAAAAAGTGAAATATAGCTACCACAGTTTAACTGTACAGTGGTACTTTCAACTTCTGTACCAGGAGACAATTTTTGCATTTTGGGGGTATTAGCCCACAGCTACAGCCGTATTGGACAGATGTTTTAAACTCTAAATGCAATACAGAATTACCTATCATTTCTTGGCTACACAGATTGAATATTTTGCATGAGCATTTAAAAAACGCACATTTAGACTCCTTATGTTTATTGTTTTCTCCCACCAAACGTACTATCTGCAGATGGAAAATTCAGAGACTTGGACGAGTAGTGAGGAATTGCTCAAAGGAATCACTTACGCACAGAGAGACATATTACACATAATGTTGAGATGGGCAGGATTATGCAGTTAACAAAGTGCGTACAGGAGCAATCCTCATCTAGAAAGTGTTTCAGGGATTCCAAGTGATCATAACCAACAGCTGCTCCTATTTGCAAGACTTGGTCAACGGAACACGCTGCTACTTCTCTCCCTCACTGCTTCCCCACGCACTCTGCTGCCCTGTTTGTGAAGGCAGAGTGGCATGCTGCCATGTCACTGAGACTCCATGTTACCCTCAAACAACAGCAGGTGAGACCATCAAACAATGTGGCATCCTGTTTTCTATGAATTTACTTCTAAAGACAAATGAAGAGTTTCAGGGGGGGAGGAGCACTGAGGGTTTACAACTACAGGGAACTGCTGTGCAATTTTTCTTTTTCAAAGTGGCTGCCTTCCTTGCAACAAGGATGCTAATACTGAAAGGTTACCTGGAATAATTACAAAGCTAATGTGTTCTTAGGAGAAGAAAAGCTAGGCAGAAATACACTTCAGGACAGTCCAATTTCTGGCAATCATTTGATTTTGTCATACTTCCAACTTTTTACAAATAAGTACTGCACAGAACTTGTTTCTTAAGACTTGGTTTTGAGATTTTTGTGGCCATCTTCAACTGCTAGTATGCTGAAATGTCATCAAAGCAAGTTTAAAGACGTAGTCTGGCTTTGCAGCCTCAAAAACATTATTTAGCTTGGACCGAACTAAAAAAGTAATTCTGGATAATGGTTCCCGTAAGCACAGAAACATCCACATATGCTGTTTAAGGACTACCAATTTTAAGCTACTATCATGCATTTGACACCCGAATTTGATCTTTGGTGATGTTACTGCAGAACCTCGGTATCATGATGCAGTTTCTGTTAGAGTCCATCAATGGGATAGCTGTCCCTGATACACTGCAGCGTACCAATATCCACGTGGGAGAGTTTCCTCTCCTCTTGTCCCAGCTTCCAGGGCTGCTAGTAATGGAGCCAGAAATGGGAGCAGGCGCAGGCACTAATCTTTGGATGCATACTCATAGGAGTAAATGTAGTATGAAAAACTTCATCAATAAAACCTCGAAATAAAAAGGGTCAAAGAGCCCAATGTGTACAGCAGATTTCAGCATCCAAAATAAGAGAGACCTCGGCCGTGGTCATTTCAATGTGGGGCCATGTTCTCCGGCATTCTCACTAGGCAGTGCTCTGCGGGTGCGCTGTGATGGAGCCCACGAGTAACCATTTGCAATCCAATAGGATTACTTTTTCATGAAAATTCATTTCTTATTTTCATACAAGGAAGCAACAAAACTAGAGTTCCAAAATGTGCTTTTATAAGCCAACCCTTCAGGCTAGTAAACTGAACCATCTTTACACCTTTGAACCAAGTACCTAAGTCTCATCACTCCCCAAAGCTACACTACAAACCATTTAGTTAGATACGTTATGAATAAGCAGGTGAGAAACACATTCACAAAAAAAAATTCTTTATTTGTATTTATTCATTTATGTAAAGACAGTATCAGTAATAGGCAATACAAACATTTTCAAGTTTAGAATTAATTTTCCATTTTGAAAGGTTCAGGATTTTGTCTCCTCTTTCTACCTTACTGTTTTAAATACTTCACTCCAATAAAATAGCAGACAAATAGAAAGCATACTTCCTTTTTTCCTTGGGGTTAGACTGGCAGAATCAGAACTGAATCTCTAGAATTTAAGTACCCTTTATAATAAGCTGGAGATTTAATCACAGAACGATACATGTAAGAATGTCAGCACACTCACACAGAAGTGGTGAATTTAAAAAGGAAAAACTGAAGGGTATTTCTATTCTAAAACATAAGAAAGTCTTCTTAGGTATCTTTGAAACTTTAAATATTTTACTTCAGATTCAAAATTAAAATAATAGGAATTACAGACCATAGTGGGCACTGGTGATACAGCCCAAAGCAGAGGCCATAAGTTAGGGAGAAATGGGTATCTCCATTATTTTGGGGAAAGGGCTGAGGGGGAAATAAAAAAATACCAGGAGTCACTTGAAACTCATGTCCACAGTAGGTCAAATGACAAGACAACGATTTCCTTGAGAAACGTACGATGTCACCTGTCTTTCCGAGGGTTAGCCACTGAGCTGCTCACACGGCTCCTTTTCCTCTTTTGTCAGCCGTTCCAGGAGCAACCCTCCCAGAGGCACAGCAGCAGAGCCTTGGGTGGCCAGCCTGAAAAGGGACTCTGAGG
The DNA here is from genome assembly GCA_028571685.1 of Heterohyrax brucei. Taxonomy (NCBI): domain Eukaryota; kingdom Metazoa; phylum Chordata; class Mammalia; order Hyracoidea; family Procaviidae; genus Heterohyrax; species Heterohyrax brucei. Next base: position 23,387,950 of record CM053149.1, on the reverse strand, counting down.
CTCCAGCTGGTCGTCAGGGTGACCAAGGAGAACAGCTCAGCTACATGCCATCTGGTAACTCCAACTCTACTGTATGCTTGGAATGTTCAGTAACTTTTTTGGTTTAGAAATGTTAATACTGTCTGCTACTTAAGACTCTCCTGGATTTGTATTACTTTGGGGGGGTGGCGAAAAAGTAAGTGGCTACCAAACAAAAAATAAAAAATCTGCTTGCTACTGTAACAAATATTTTAATGTGTTTATAAAAGCAATTCCTTTCAGATACTCTGATTAACTTGTAAGTAACATAAAAAAGTCTGAGCTTAATACCAGTATTTTGCACAATTTAAGATACAGATATTGAATTTAGTGTTTTAAGGAAAAAAAATGACTGGTTAACTCACCAAGAAGTTTACGTAACTTGTGTAGTTTGTTTTAGATTCTTTATAAAAATTAGGCCCAGAATTTTAGTTATCCTAATTAGCATCCCAATCAAATAGAACACCTATGTGTGGATTCTAGACAACAGGTAAAATATCTTGAGCTAATAAATATGAGACCCATTGATTGGACTGTTTAGAACTGTTTTTACTGGGTTTAGATAAGGAAGACTTCAATAAAGCTAATTATATGTTGAGTTCCACTGATTAAAATACAGCTTGAAAAACTCTGCTTTTGTGGTAAATTTCTAGACCAACAGTGAATGCAAAGCACAATACTATACTGTTTCCAGGTACGTGTTGGAGAAGTGAAATTCTGGTATTCAAACTATCAAAATTCTGACCTTCCAAAATAGTTTTAAAAACAATCCTCTTTTTAAATCAGCAGTTTCTTTTAAACACTTAAAATGTTAACTTCAATTTAAAAAAATCCTTACCAATAACATCTTAAAGGCATTCCTTCAGTATCAATTATTTCTTACTTTCAACTATATATTCAACACAGAATCAGTTTCTAAATAAACATCTAAGAACAGTTTCAAGTAAAGTAAAACTAGGTAATCTAATCTAACTTGTACATAAAGTATGAGAGTGATTTATCAAAATTCAGAACTAAATTTCTATAGTACTGAAAAACTTTCAGTCTCTTCTTCAAAACCAGCAACTGTTCAGGAGACTAGACAGCGAGCAGGGCCAATCACACTGATTTCAGCATTGCCCGACTTCTTCTGAAGTGATGCACTCTCTTATCCTAGAAAGACGAAAACAGTCCTTTTTACTTCCTTAAAAATCTCCTATTATCACTGTTACCTAAGCGAGATGCAAAGTACTTACAGGCATTTACTTTGAGCTTAAACACTGTATAAATAATGAGAATAAAAGGGATACTTTGGGGAAGCACTCCTGAACTCTGGACTAACAAATGCAGGATGGGGTTAGTTTCACTTAACAGTAGGTTGAAAAAGACATCCCAGGAAACTCTGAAATAGAGGACTTACAGAGTCAGTATCATTTTGTACACATTCTTACTGATTTGACAGTGATGTCCTAAAGACATTTTGTGGAAAAGATAAGTGGAGTGCATCCCTCAGAAATGACAGCTTGAGAACAGCACTCTAATCGGAAATCCCATGCTTTTAGGTTAAAAGCTTTAAAGAGTACACTTAAAATGAGCAGGTTCTTCCTTAAGCTGTGATGGAAATACATCAATTAAAAATACGTGCAAAATGTTCCTTTCACTCTTGTTGCCTAGAGACGGGCAGCAAGGACTCGCAGCCTTACAGAGAGGAACGGGCTGTGCACACCGTGCTGACACGGTACTCTACTGGTAACAAGTGCTCTCTGCTCTGCACGTAGTCTAAATGCCCCATTTTCCTAGGGATTAAACGGGCTGTCATGCAACGAAGAGGGCCTTCTTAAAGAGTAGTATCCTGTTAGGATAAAGCCTAGAGGAGCAGTCAAACTCAAATGTCTTGGGAAAAAAACTCATGAGTATGAGGAGGCTGCACAACACAGAGGATAATTCACTATAAAGACAATGTAAGCCCAGCTCCAGTGATTCCAAATGTGATTATAATAGATTCGGCCAATCAAAATAGATCCGGATGCCAGAGAACCCACAGGTTTCCAGTTTCTGATCTTTAACTCAGAGATTACAGGAAACTCTGGAAAGTTGAAAGGGAGGCTCTTCTCTAATATGAGGTAAAAACTCAAATCAAAGACTTTATATTACCCTTTCCATACAAATGGTTAAATGTTACCTGTTCACTTTGGGTACAGTGCAAGCTAACATATGTAACTCCAGTTCTTTCCCCTTCTAATCTGTACTATCTATACAAATCAAAGCAGTAACCGAATGACAACTTTAAATGAGTATTTTTCTTCCTACTGCCAAGATAGTGGGGAACTTAATCATGCCACAGCTGTCTCTACTCTTCCACATTACAGGAGGTTGTTAGTGTGTCCTTTACAAAGGTTTTCTAAGCTTTTCTAAGCTATGTTCATTCACAGACAAAAAAAAGCTCTTTTCCTTCCCCTGTTTAAGACACAAAGCAATGGTTCACAAATTCTCTTTGAATGTATAATCGTACAGCTGTTCTGCACAAAAGTCTGGCAGGTCTTCAAAAGATTAAACACAAAGTTACCATATAACCCAGCAATTCCATTCCTACTTATATAGCCAAGAAAAATGAAAACATATGTCCACACAAAAACTCGTACATGAATGTTCACAGCAGTATTATTAAAAGAGTGGAAACCACCCAAATGTCTATCCACTGATGAATGGATAAAATGTAGTATACACATACAAAAAGGGATGAAATACAAATACATGCCGTAACATGGATAGACCTTGAAAACACTTTGTAAGTAAAAGAATGCAGTCACAAAAGATCACGCATGAAACGTCTGGAATAGGCTTCCCTACAGACAGAAAGTCTGTTAGTGGCTGCCTAGGGCTGGAGGTCTGGGAAGACGTGGGAAGCGACTATTGATGGGTAGGGGGTTTCTTCCCGGGGTGATGAACATGTTCGAAAATTGACTATGGCGATGGCTGTATAACTCTGTGACTGCACTAAGAACCACTGAATTGTACACTTTAAATAGGTGAATTGTATAGTGTATGGTATCTCAATAAGGATATTAAAATATCTCCCTTTACCAAGCAGTGATATAGGGTTGCTATGAGACAGAACTGACTGACTGCAACCAGTTTGGTTTCCACATCATAGTTTTGCATATTCCTAGACCTTCAGTCCTGCCTCGTATCTTTAGACCTGGAAAAACTAGAGTGCAGTAAGACTGAAGTGTTGTGCCCAGGAGGCAGAACCAGCAGCAGAAACCAGTCCCTGAAATTCAAATACCCTTGTTTTTACCACTTGACCAACTCTGAATCAATTTCCATTTCTTTCCATCTAGGGCTTCTCTTTACCCTCCTGCCCTGAAATGTTCACAGTATGTCATCTGATTAAGCCCTTCTTTTCTGCTCTTCCATACACTATGTATTTTTAAATTTTGCATTTTCTGTCTAGAATTTTCTCATTTACTGTTTGGCCAAGTCAATATTCTTTTTCAATTCTCTTCTTTCACAAGTTCTTTGAACTCTAAATTTCTGTTAAAGACTTCTTTCCTAAGGACAACAGCACTGTAGGTGAAACCCACTTACAGCGGTTTACTAGTAGAACGTCCCAGTTTACTCACATATTATAAAGTAACCTCAAGATACATACACAGTAGCAAAAAAAAAAAGATACTTCCAATCTAATAAATGTATTTTTTCCAAGGATGCTGTTCTTTCATACCTTGAAGTACTCATCTTGACTGACAACAGAGTTTCTCATTCGGCTGTCTGGATTAAACAGACAAGATACCACTGTCTGTATGCTTCGGTCCACAGATTTCTGAAACACAAAAGTTGCCAGAAATCTAATGACTATTCCTTCTTTTACTCACTGCTAATAAGTTTTCACTTGGCGAAGGGGTGGGTGGGGAACGGAAAGTGTTCAATGAATACGTTATGTTTATTTTTAAAGAATTCTCATGTAATTAATAATTTTTACCACATACACGTCTAAGTTTTCTCCAAAATTAAAGAAGTATTTTACGATCTTAGTGATAAAATATTGATCAAAAAGAAAGATAAATTTTTTAGACCCCTAATGTGTTTTCCTTAAGGCTCTTTCATTTTTCCTGTTAAGGTGTTTTTCTTAAGGCTCTTTCATTTTTCCTGATAAATAAGAAACAGTGAACTTCAATACTTAAAAAAATTGTATCTGGAACAAAACTTGGTAATGTAACTACACAGTAAGCTATGTTAGTAGTTTTTTTTCAAAATTTTAATCTGTATCAAATCAAGAAATTCTTTCACCCATGGTTGAATAAACCAAACTGAAACCACTGCAATCAAGTCAATTCTGACTCATAGTGACTCCACAAGACAGAAGAGAACTGCTCATAGTTTCCAAGGAGCACCTGATGAATTCGAACTGCTGACCATTTTGGTGAACAGCCACAGCATTTAACCACTATACCAGCAGGGTTTCCATGGCTAAGTACTTTTCAATAACTTTTTCCACTGGAAAAACACATTGATGAAATTCACATTCAAGGGAATCAGTCTGTGATATGCATATTCTCGGCACATCAACCATATCCATACTCCCACCCATTTAAAGACAGAAGAAAATGTAAAAATGAGAGTATTATTACAGACATTTTCTTTAAATGATAAAAAACTCTGCTTATTTATTTCAAATCACTAGTGACTTTATTACTCTGGAGAACTGCTGCCATGTATGTTACAGACAACATACCATAAATAACTGTGTACTACTATCTAGCTAAATAAATTGGCAAAAGATCAGATAGACTTCTGATCCCTCTTTTGAGGAGAGTTCCTGAAGAAACCTGCCCACTGCATGCTGCTAAATCCTCTTAACCAGTATTTATTAAAGTATAGTAAAAACAAGGAAAACGTAAACAGCCAAATCTGAAACTCCACACATTGCAAGTTTGGGGGTTGAGCGTGTTTGAAATTTGTCAGCATTTACATTGATGGCTGAATTATTATTACTTAGGGTCGGTAACATTTATGGCTTCCACAGATAAAGTTGTGTAGAGATACTTGCTTTTCAAAAACCCATTATTAAAATCTGGGGGAAAAAAACCAATAAACAAAATTGGGTGTTTGCCTTTTGTGGGCCGTTTCCAGAGGACGAAGCAGCTTCGTGAACTGAGCATTCGCCTGTCAAAACTTCAGTTCCTGGATCAACTTCGCTGCAGTGGTAGTTCACAGTTGTGTATGTCTACATTTAAAATGATGAGAGTGTAATTAAGAAATACGCAAATACATTTCTAAACAACCTAATCTTTAAGATGGTGAGCTGATACTGCAAGTTTAACCATAAGTTACATTTAAATCCAATTAAATTGTTCCAGAAACTATTTCAAACCAAACAGTTGAAATGCAGTGAGGTAATCTTTTTTTGAAATTGTCTTCTAAGTGTCAACATAATCAGAATTAGAAAGGCTCTAAGAAGAAGAAATTCTAATAAGTATTAACACAGTACCTAGGAATTTTCACTTTCCACATCCTTCAAATGGCCCATGTAATGAAACACAAACACCACTCCCAAGGGTTGTAGAGGCTGTACCCCCTTTTGTTTACCCCTTTTCTTACCAACAGTACTACCCGCAGGTAACATTTCTCAGTTTCTTTAGCAGTTTTTTTTTTCTTTTTAAAATGCGTCGCAAAACCAGAGGCAGATTCTAGGCATATTTAATGTTGATTCTAAATCTTATGAATATGACCCTTCCTCAGTTATATATTCTATCAACAAATAATGGAGCACCTATTGTATGTCAAGTAGCCACCGCTTAAGCACACAAACCACCTGAGAAACAAAATCTATAGTTTTTCTCATGAGTGTATAATCACGTTAAGAAAAAAATCAAAAGTACATTTTAAAATATTCCTAAGCACATAAAATATAGCAAAAGGTCAGAAATTTATATGGTAATCAAGCCAGAAAGTATATCTTAATGAAGGATAACACAAAAAGCAAACCACTGCTGCTGAGTCAGGTCCAACTCACAGCGACCCTAGAGGTCAGAGTAGAACTGTCCCACAGAGTTTTCAAGGAGCACCTGGCAGATGTGAACTGCCAACCTTTTAGTTAGCAGCTGTGGGACTTAACCACTACATCACCAGGGTTTCCTAAAAGATGAGAGAAGTGTGTACTTGACTAATGCACTTTACCGGAGGTATAACATAGCTCCTTTGTTCCCCTGTAGACCACTGCGGTGGCATCTTTAAAAAAAAGAAGAAGAAAATTATTTAGATATTCCTACACATTTTATCAAAGATATGAGATAACATTCACGTATTCATTATACCGGATCCTTGAATCTGTAACAGCAAGAGAAACATAAAAAAGTACTTTATGTTTCTAGTATCTGAGGTTTTTAACATTATTCTCACGTGTATGTCCTACCTTTTTCTCAATCTTCTGGAAGTGACTTCAGGAAAATAAAAAACAATAGTTTTCCTAATTTCTTAGCAGAAATACGGCCATAGTTCATAGATATGATCTATGGGAAGAAATGCAGAGAACTACTATCTTGGAGCAGCCTGCTCCAACACTGTTAAATACAATTGGAATTCAGTAGTCTCCAAATTTATTTGAAGCTATTTCTCTAGAAAAATTTATAAAAATCAGCCTGAATATGCCAACTATTTGATAGCAAGCACAGACAGAAAAATACATACTAAGATACACAGGGAGATACCAAACCCTGGAAGACAATTCTAGGGAAAAACTCTTCCCAAATACATTACTGTCAAAATACTACTCCCTTATTTCTAATATAAACAGTTGTAGACTAATTCTATTTTCTTTCTTAAATTTTAGGCACACTTCGCCAGTTTAGATGCCAAACTATCTGGAAAATATGTATGTATGAATTAAAAGACTCAATAATATCCCAGCATAAATCATTTTGCTCTCTCTTTTAAGTTACCGGATAATTATATACTGGCAGTTGGTATCCAGTGATGACTTGAACTGGTGAACTCGGATAAGGAGGGTAAGCCTGAAAATGAAGTTTACAGACAGAATACATTAACAAGGTAAACAAGAAAAATGAAAAGGAATATTACACGCAATGTAACAAAAATAGCAAGTTAAATGTTAGTAAGTCATCTTTTTCTATATTTAACAATTCAGAATTTAACTGAGTTTAAGTATAAGCTTATAAAGAAAAACATTCTGTTCAATGGTAGCCTTTGGGTGGGGAAGAAGAGGGGAAAACTGACCAAAAAAGTGCTGATTTTGCCCTCCTGAATATTATCGTATTTATCCCCAGCTAGAAGTTCCTTCTCATGTTTGCAATAAGGCTCTGTCAGGTCAGATTTCCATGTGAACACTGTCTTAATTCATCTGCTCTTTCTCTGTAAAGATACTTCTAGACAGTGCTGTCTTCCACTGACAATACTGTGCAGAAATGTGTAGTTCTCCTACAGAGGTTTGACTCTGTATTTCACTTCTAAAAGTAATGATTTTTTTTATATATACTAAACTTCACACACACACACACACACACACACACACACACACACACCCACACACACACCCACACACACCCCTACCCACCCACCCACCTACCCACAACTGGGGAGACGACAGTACGATGTCTTACATGTTTCAATATACACTGGTAAACAAACACATAGGTAACAGCACAGAAATACAGCCAGGACTGGTAACGCCTCACAACAAGTAGCGCTTTTCTTCTAGCCATGTTCACAGCAAGAAAAATAAGCAAAGATATATACCACACTTCAGGTAGACAGAGACGTAAACTCAAAACAAAGATACTACAGAACTATTTCACTACCCTTTTCTTTGTTCTCCTACAAAGAAAATGTCTTTTAAGTTGAAGTAAAAATAACTAAAAAGGAAATAAAGGTTATTTCTTATCAACAGAAAATAGTAAGTATGCCAAATCCAACTATTAAAATAACTAGAACCAGACGAATTACATGCCAGAAACGTAGAGTTTACAGATGCAGTTAAATCCACTACAAGCCTATTCATCCCAGAACTAGAACGTACCCAAAAATCAGTTATCTATATAATGAAGCATCTGGAAATCTTTAAATAAGGAGTAGCTGGAAGAGCCACTAAGCTTGTAGAAGACAGGCATACACTGGAGCAAAGCTGCTTTGAAATATTTCAGGAATATGACGAAAATAAAGGGAAAAACTCACTCTAGTGGCTGCAGGAAAAACTTACAAGCTATCTAGAAGTTAAATCTTAGCTTAGTACAAGGAAAAACATTAAGAATGCGAGATTTCTAACAAAGGCAATCCATTTTCCATCATTCAAGTATTCAAACAGGGATTGTATTGCAACTTATTGGAAAATTGTGGATATTAATTCCAGAGGGTAAGAGGTGAGACTGGCTTACTTTTCAAGTGGTTCCAGCTCTAATATCTCCAGTACTCTGACAGACAACAACACAGGAATTTAGGCAATTCTTACCTGAACATACTGGGTAATAGGATTCATCACAGTTGGAGGCTGCACGTAAGTTTCAGTGTTTGGATTACCCCAGACACTCTGAAACTGAGGTGGTGGAGGCGGATTGAAAACCAAAGGACGTGGCTGCATGTGATAAGCACCTTTTTAAAAAACAAGAAGAAAAGAAGTCCTATTTTTAGTTCTCTGAAAAGCTACACTTATGTCAACAACAATTTTTGTCTTTACTCACAAAAATTTTGTTTCCTGATTGCAGGGCCCAGTTTCAGCTTTTTACCATGGAAATTTATCTGTGACTGAAATAGAGCAACAACAGAATTAAATAAATTTTCAAGTCTTTGCTTCCAAGGCTTCAGTGAACGCTCGCTCCTGTTAATAGATTTAACTTTGTCCCTCAAAAACATGTGCTGTAGACGTAATCTCACTTGTGAATAGAATTTTCCTTGTTATGTTCATGAGGTCATATCTGTGTACGGCATGTTTCAAACAACCACTTTTGAGATATAAAAGGAGATTAGAGACACAAGTCAAAGATCAGGAACGGGGCAAGATGCCAGATAGTGATGGTCAACGAATGCTCAGAATCTGAGACAAGGATTTTCTCCAGGAGAGACAGAGAAAAGCCTTCCCCTAGAGCCAGAGTCCTAAATCTGGACTTCTATCTAGCCTGATAAAACTGTGAAAAATAAACTTATAGTTGTTAACGCCCCTCACTTGTGGTATTTCTCATTACAGCAGCACTAAACAACTAAGATCACACGAAGTAAGCTAAGGTTCCTACTACTGAAGATCAGTGGTGAGAACAAACCGAAGTCTGTTGGTCACCATGAGACTGCCTTAGGTACCCTCCACACTACTGCAGTCAAGTGCTGAGAGGTGTCAACTGGACTTTGAGGAAACAATCCTTTCATCCTATCCTGTCTCTTATCCATGAAGCTAGGTATCCAGTCAAAATTAAACAGGTTCTGACAAATTATGTAAGATTTTAAAAGTTTGGATTTTAAGCAGAAAGCGTATCTTTCTCTATATTTTATGCAATACTCAACGTAGTCAACACTCAAGATTAAATACTACACTTTACATCAACAAGCTACATGACATTTTCTTCCATGAGAATATTACTTACTTCTACTATCTTCTGCACATCCACATCATTATAAAATGAAACAAATCCATAGCTAAAAAGACAAAAGAAGTGTAAAATCATCGCCATATAGTACATGGATGAGAACCGGTTCTATCAAGTAACAGTGTACAAAAATGATGATGATACAAGATGAATAAAATACTAAGCTAAACATGTGTAAGGTGTACATGATAGACTGTCTATAAATCTTAGTGCTTTTTTCTCCTCCTGCCCTAATCAATGTCAAAATGCAGTAAGATTAAGGTAGTATAAGAATCTCTCTCACTATCCTCAAATCTAAATTTAATTATCACCTATGGCAAAATGCCTAAGATTTAAAATACTGTGGAACTAGAAAAAAGTTATTTGTAAAACTGACTGATCTACTTATGCTAAATAAATCACAGCTTCTATTTAAATACAAAATCAGACAAATGATTAAACATCTTGCAACAAACTTTTATTCTCTAGATGAAAAAACTTAATAAAGCAACAAATTTCACTTATATCAGAATGCCAGTTTCAAAGACCTCTTGATATTTTATAGACACTAAATTTAAAACTTTTGTTGAGTCGATTCCAATTCATAACAACCCAACATGTGTCAGGGAAGAGTTGCATTCACAGGGTTTTCAATGGATGGTTTTTAGAAAGTAGATATCCACGCCTTTCTTCTGAGGTGCCCGTGGGTGGATTCAAGCCACCAGTCTTTTGGTTACCAGCTGAGTGCATACCTGTTTATACCACATGCAAGGTTCAGAGAATTTACCCTGAAGGTATGTTTTACTTACCCTTTGGACACACCAGTTCTATCTGTGATTATCTTCACTTCTTTTACCGAACCATATCTACCAAAGAAACTTCTAATTTCGGTTTCATCCATCTACGGAAAAGAATTTAACTTAAAGAATAAAGATTGAGCATTCAACTTTCTGAATTTTACTATCAAGATTTGATGAGGAAGAAAACTTCAATCCAAGTATCCTCCAACTATCTGTAGCTCTTTCTTAAGATATTTCTATTCCCTATGGATTAAACATAAAACTAAATCCAAACAGACATGAAGCACAAATAAAAAGCTTAAGTTTGCAACAGGGCCAAAATCTCATTACTCATTAACATATATTAAAATAAAACAGAATATGAATACCATACCCTGATATCAATTCCACCAACAAAAACAGTGTTTGGCATGATTTTGCCTTCAGGCAGAACATAGCCTTGGCTGGTTGCAGCTGATGAGGACTGGGTACTAGCCTCTCTGGAGATGGTCACAGTGGGAGTCTCAGCATTTGCAGCAGACTGTAATTTGGAAAGGAGACATCATAAAACTACACACACTGGCAAAAAAAACACCATACAATATGGAATATAATTTTCATATTTAAAGTACAAAGTATTTTTACATAATTACTTTCATTATAAACTAGTCATCAACTCAGTTCAGGCTCAAGACTTCAATCAACCCGAGTAGATCAGCATGAAGTTTTAACAAAAGGGTGTAGTACTTTCTTAAATCAAATGTTGCTCTCTGTTATCCCTTACATGCTGCTGAGATACATGACAATGTCTTGTGAACTGGTAAAATAATCAGCAAATTCAGATTTGTAAAAAATGAAGTTATTAAAATCATTGTTCTGTGCCAATAAACAAGTTTCATTTTACTAAATACATTAATAATAAACACAGCAAATATCTTTTTCAGAGTTTTAAACCAATTTGTTTTGCCTCACCAAAATTAACAGGGAATTTATACATTCCCCTGAGTATGCCTGCTTTGCTGTGGAAATGGATCATGAAAACATTATTTGATTATATATTACAACTCCTACTTAAAAAAAAAAAAAAGCTTATAATCTCTTCTGATGCTTGGGTGTATAAACTACCTTTTGAAACAACCTTTTTCTTTCTGAGTAACAACAAATCAGTCCTACCCTAATTTTCACAGTGGTCTGACATATAACATACTATCTTTATTTTCAGATTAAAACACACGCACACGTAAAATTCATCAGTATTTTTCTGGATTCTGGTACGAACTCGTCTTTAGTTTTCCCACAGCAAATTCTAAGGTAAACATAAAATTTTCTCAAATAGAATTTACCAATAAAATATATGTTGGTAGAGGCAGCACAACATAGTGAAACAAAATTGATTTTAATCAGAAGATCTAGGTTCATGTCCCTTACTAGGTTATAAGCCACTTACTTGCTAACTGAGTATCTCTGAGTCAGGTGTTCTGAGAATAAACACCTGTGCATTCATTTTGTAAATTATGAAGTGTTATGCCAATATAAGTTAGTATCCTCTTATTTGAATGTTTCCAATAGGTTAAAAAAAAGTTTCATTGCTAGCTCTATTATTTATTGACTTATGGGTACTTTATTAAAAGTCAGAATTTCAAAAAAATAGGGCACATTTACCCATGTGAAATTCAATTATGAAATGCCTACTAATTTTAAGAGGTAAACACAAAATGCTGCGAGAGAAAGCTACTGCCCCCACGTCTACATTGATGAAAACAAAAATGACAAATCAACTGACACATCTTTTAAAAATGGTGAGCAGACTGAGTAACCTTTAAAAAAATTAATAGCAACAATGAAAGTAGGTACAGTTTTTGCCAATTACATACCAGAAATTAACCAATTTAAGTTGTATAAACGACTATACTTTTCTCTATTGCTACTTTTTATTTCTATTCGAGCACACCCTTATTCTTTAATCTTCACTGACTGAGAACACAACTTGACTTCTCTTCCCTGCATACAATTTAGCAATTCCCGAGTCGGAGCCGACTGGACGGCACTTGGCTTGGCTTTCAATTAGCTCATTCAAAGTCCAAAGAACAAAGCATAGCAGCAGTTCTGAAATTCTTACAGACTTTCTCCCCTTCTTCTCAATTTATCCTTTCACTTGTGGATGTACTTCAGGAGCTATTTTTACCCACCTATACACCACAGTGGACGGATGTATTTTACTTACAAGTGGACTGAGAACAGTGTCACACTAGAAACGGTTTTGACAGTGCACTGGCTCTACCCTCTGTGGCATTTAGTAATGTTTGGTATATTTCTGGTTGTCACAACTGCGAATGCTACTGTGATATGGTGGCTACAGGCCAGAGATACAACGCCACACAGGGGAGACTTCCAACAACAAAAAATCATTTAGTTTATAATTTCTATAGAGTCTAGGTTGAGAAATATTATGATAACGCCACCATAACTGAAGAGAAAAATTATGCTTTAGAATTTCAGTCCCCTTGCTTGAAAAACAAGCAGTAGGAAAAGTTCCCTGACATCCTTCTAATTCTCACATCCTATTTACAAAAGTAAAACACTGAGACAACAGTAATTTGGGAAAGATAAAAGATATGTTAGCTATTATAAGAAGCATAGCTTTGGCTTGAGTTTTAAAAATTGGGTACCTGCTAGCTGGAATATCAAATACGAACTTCATGAAATCATTTTACCCATATCATAAACCAAATGAGAGCTTATAGTATTAACAGCCTGTTCTAGTTATCTGCCAGCAGGTGGCGCTCAAAGCTAACGAAGTAAGCAAATTACTCCATTTTATTCAAACTGAGCAGCCAAACCAAAAAAAAAAAAAACCAACCCAGGGATTTAAAAACATGTGTATTATTTAAACTCACACTGTGTGCATACTTACATATAACTTATATACAATCCATCCACAAGCTAATGGACAGCATTTGGTTACTTTCAAACTATGACCAAAAATGCTCTACAAATGGACGTTCAGGGCACAGTAAAAAGTCTGATGTTACAAAAAGCAGTAATTAGAATCATCAATACAAAAGCAAACGCTCACTGGTGCTGCATCTCTTCTGGCTCCCTACAGGGCAGGGGAGAACTACCCCATACGATTTCTTTACATTCATCTCCTGTAGAGCAGCTAGTGGGTTTGGACCGCTGCTCTTTCAGTTGAAACAGTTGAGTTCATGAACCACTGTGCCGCCAGAGCTCCTTTAACCACCAATAACATTATATACTGAAAATAAACTGCATTTAAGCTAAGAATAATTTTTCTTAATGATAGCTTTAAGTAAGTTGGTGGGTCTTTTAATAAGAAATGTTGGGATGTTATTCAAGTAACTGAGTTTGGAAGCCATCCCATGTACAATTTTCATTATCAACAGTAATAAATTCCAAATATATTTAGATAGCTAAGTGACAAGGTTAACTGAAAGCAGAAAAATTTTTACCATTACTATAGCACAGTCCTGGGATGTCAGTGCCTTTGACAGTGTTCCTCTCACTGATTACTGTATCTATGTGTAAGCAGACTGAAACCTGAGTGCGACTGACCAAAAAAAAAAGCCTGCTATTTGTGTTGTCACAGTTATATCTACAGCAGGAAGAAAGAACTCATGAACAATGAGAGCTAAAATTAGGGTAATAGGAAAATGAGAATCATAATTAAAAAATGTAAGTAAACCCATGAGTTGGTTCTTGGTGGAAATTTTCAGAAAATAAACAATCCTAGCAAAGCTAAGAAAATAAATAAATAAAAGAAGCAAAAATAAGTATTACCCATAAAAAAAGGGAGTAAGCTATATGGGAACAAATTTAGAAGTGTTAAAAAAACAGAGAACTTTCCAGAGAAATAAAAATTTTCAGACCTACCTTAGAAGGAGACAGGACACTTAATCACTGAGTATGACAGAAACTAAGGAACCATGGTTAGTGCTGTGATTAAAGTACGTGGCTGCTGACAAAAAGGTCCAAGGTTTGAACCTACCAGCTGCTCCATGGTATAAAGATGTTACAGCCTACTTCAGTGAAGATTTACAACACTGGAAACCCTCGGGGGTCACTTCACTGTCTTATGGAGTTGTTACGAATTCAAATACATTTGAAGACAGTGGGTTTTGATTTTGTGGCAGAAACTGCTCAAAAAAATGCCTGGTTCAGCGTCACCTTTTTTATCAGTCTTTAAAGAAACCATTTGTGAGTATGAGCAGAAGAGAGACACAGAAACCCTGGTAGATACAGAAGTGGCAGCAGAGGAGAAAGAAAGAAGAAAGAAAAAAACAGACTTTCAGAGAAAACAGGAGAAAAAATAATTCTAAATGCATTTTACAAAGCTAACACTATTTAAATAACAGAACCTGATGGAGATGGTCCACTCCCCCTCCACTGCCCCTCAAAACAAAGATGAAAAATTCCAGCTAATACATACATGTATAATTAAGTACAGTTTGCAATGAAAATGCAAGAGTGGTTCATTCTAAAAAAGCTGTTACCGTAGGCCATCAATAAAAAAGCATTTGATAAAACAGTACTCATTTTTAAACTAAAAAATCCTCCCTATCTCTGTCTATGTATCTATCTGCCATAGCCTGGCTTAAAATGATTAGAGCCATTCTCGTTGAAATTAGGAATATGATGAAGGAACCTCCTTGCCAAGCCAAGAAATCTCCTTAGTACCACTATATATCCTGTCCACCACGTATGACAAAAAGTTAACATTGCTGAAGACAGAACTCTCATAAGTCCACGAGAAAAAGCAAATATTCACATAGAAAGGTGAACTAAGAATCCACAAAAAGAAATGTAGCAGAGGTTATAGGTGCTGGGATGAAGACAGATCTCTCTATTCTTACATTATTTTCAGATGAATAAATATGCTACTTTATTAATCAGGGAACTGTATAAATGTTGGCATGTCTTCCCTTTACCTCTAAAAACAAGGAAAAATTACTTAATGATTTACAGTATAAACACATGATACTACGAGTATCATTACTACAAGTTACCATGATGGCCACAGGATAAACTTCAACTTCTCTAATGATTAAAAAAACAAACAAATAAATATGTGTCAATACAATGTACCATCTTCAGGCTAACAGACTGGCAACTTAAAAAATTCTGTCTCATTGGAACTTATGTGGAGAAAAGAACAACTCTACCTACCATCAGCTGGCATATAAAGTAGCACGTACCAAGGATAGCTTGGAAAAAACATATAATTTGAAATGGGCACAAACTGGGTACAGCCCTTTCACCTAATAATTCCACTTCTGGCAACTCATTCCAAGGAAGTACCAGAACAAGCATGCCAAAATGTCTGGACAAGAATATTTATTATAGTGCTGTTACAATGCTGAAAAATTATTAATTGAAAGAGATATGGTTAAAATGAGTATTGGTGTAATCTTATGTGCTAACATTTGATACTCCAAACTGCTTTACTTCTGGAATAATGCTCACTGTATTGATAAAAGGAGGCAGGCCATACAGCAGAATAGTATTTAGGGTGGTACTTCCGCAAAATAGAATTTATGTTATCTATGTGTACTATGTCCACAAAAACAAATCTGAAAGGGCATACACCAACTTTTTAACAGTCGTTATCGGTGCTGGGACTAGGACAGATCTCTGTTTTCTCACATTACACTATTTTCAAATTAGTTAATATGCTACTTTATTAATCAGAGAATTGTATAAATATCTTCCCTTTACCTCTGAAAATGGTAAGGAAAAATTATTTAACGACTGATAGTATAAACACATGATACTACATGAATGGTTACTACAAATTATCATAATGGATACTACAAATGGTTACTACAAATTATCATAATTATAAACCTTTAATATATTTACATAGAAAATAAATTTCCTTCTTTTACCTGTAAAAATAAAAAATAATAATAATTACAATACAAATAAATTCACGCAGCATGTACTCCACACATTTGAAACTTTATTGCTGGTCATAAGTGTTTTATCTTGCGGTGGCGGTGAACCAATTCTATGCATTTATCAAAAATTATAAACGTACACTAAAAAGTACGTTTACTGTTTGCAGTCCTTATTTTTTTTTTTTAAGTTCCTGGTTTATCTAGAGAGGAGAAAAAGGAGTTTGCTCAGTTAACAATTTCAAAAATTCTTACACGAGTAGATTCAAACATATTTTATCCCGGAAGCTTATTTTTTTTACTCTCTGAAGGAGCGGAGGTCCCGCCACCATCGCGCTGGCCGTGATGGCGTCCGGCTCCACTTGGCGCCGCGACTAGGGCCCTCGACGGAGCCAGCCTCCTCGGTAAGTCACCCGCCGCTAGGCCGCGCGACCGCCACCAACAATGTCCTTCTGCGCTAGTTCCGTCGTCGGCTCGAGGGCCGATTGCTCACGACGCCTTCGTCCAAGGGTCCTCAGGCACCCACTCCCGGGGGTACCCCGGCAAACCCACCCACCCCGACCCTGCCGCGGCCAGGAAAAGAACCGTGTCCCCCAATCCAAAGCCTGGCGTGCCTCAGACCGCGCCGGGCAGCATTCCGCGGCCTCCCACTCTGCACGCCCAGAGGTCCTGGAAGGGCACGCTCTGGGGTATCCTGCACCCCAATTCCCAGCCTGGTGGAGGATCCAGGCCTCCTTGCGCCTGGCTAGTTCTCGCCCAGGCAGGAGAGGGGCGGCCTGTGGCCACTGGAGGCTTCGCAGACACGTGGCCTCGCGAGATAAGGGAAGCGGCCCGGGGCACCTTCCTCCCACGGTACCCCTCAGGCATCGTGCCGCCTCCTCCTGGCCTCCTCGCCGTGCTTTGTAGGCCGTGCCCGAAAGCCTTGTGGAGCAGGCCGCGTTCTCCTCCCCTCCCCCCACTCTGCAGACTGAGGCCTGCAGTCCGCCCTGTGGGCCCCCCAGACCAGGAAAGCTGCAGTCACCCCCGCTTTCAGCCCCCAACCCTGAACCGCACCCCAAAAGCCAATTTTCAGTCATCCTGGGGATCCCTCCGAGCTTGCGGCCCTGAGACCTTCGTCCCCCCCAACCTCAACTCACCATGATGGCGGCAGTGAGCAGTTCCCGCCGATGGGCCTCAAGGAGGAGCAAGGCTGAGATCCGGGCACCAGTCCGGGGTTACTACCAGTCCCCTGGCCCCCACGGCCTGGCTTCGAATAGGCAAAGGACAAAGAGGCAGATAGGGGAAGAAAATCAAGGGTGACTGGCTGGGCCGAAGAGCCCTACAAAATGGGAGGCCGGCGGACTGGGTGGCTTGAAGCGTAACCCACGGGGCTCCCGGAGGTGGCTCCTGCTCCGGGTCCTGGGGCTCGCGTGGCTGCCTCAGCCAATGGGTGCTGGCGGCTCCGCCTCCGCCATGGGGGGGGTGCGGGGGATGTCAGCGGCGGAGAGGGGGCGCGAGGGGGGTGCGCGGCATGACGCTGCACGGCCGGGGCGCTGTCTGCCTCGTCAGACACGTAGACACCCCAATCTCTTCAGAAATGAGCTTTTAAACATATTTCAAATCGATATGCATACGTTCATATATGTTCTCATTTTTTTTTTTTTTAATTCTGATATGTCTGTGGTATATCCAAGATGGCGTCTTGAGCGCTCGATGTTAGTCGAGTCACGATCAGCTCTGTAGCTCATCCGCAAATTCCGTTTAAATGTTTATGGAAACAGAGAATAGGGGCAAAGTTATGGAAAACCGGGAAAGAGCCATCAAAAGCCAGAAACTTGAACGCCTCTTGTTGAGTTTGAGGTAATTGGTGTTTAGAGAAAATGTCCGTTTCGGCGGGCCAGCTTGGCGTTCGGAACGGTTGGTCTTTTAAGAAACATTGAATGTCAAGATTTCTGGATGTTGGGGTACAGGGGAGAATAAAATGGAAATATATATCTTCCCTCAGAGAGTTTATAGCCTAGGCCTGACAGGAAGAAGCTAGGCCTGCCTAGAGAATTCTAGAACATTCTCAGGGTCAGAGAAACAGAGCCTGGAGCAAGCCAATTGCTGGAGCAGTTTGTGTCACTTTGGGATCCATCCAGCGCCTAGTATTCATAGGGCAATTGTGACTTTTATATATCTGCAAACTTCACTTTGATTCTGACAAAAAGTATTACATGCTACTTTTTGTTCCTCCATCTGATTAAAAAATGTCACTGGAACTTGGGATTGCATTATGTCAGTAGATTGCTTTGGGTAGAAGAGACACTTTCACAATGTTAAGTTTCCTACCCATAAGCAGGGTAGGTTTCTCCGTTTATGTAAGTCTCTCTTAGTTTCTAGTAGTAAGGGTTTGTAGTTCTCTTTGTAAAGGTCTGTTACTTCTCTGGTTAAATTTATTCTTAGGTACTTTATCTTCTTAGTGGCTATAGTAAATGGTATTGACTTGGTGATTTCTTACATGCTACTTTTTGAATTCAAAATATGATGGACTTGCATAATCTGAAAACAGTTAGCAATGTGTGTTATAAATAATAACTTTATTTTTTATATGTAGGTAAAAGCTGGAGAAATCTCAAAATGTCTAAAAAGAAAATAAGCTGAGAACCAGAACAATGACTTGTTGAACTGATTCTTCTCTGGCCCTGGATGTGGGGCTAGATTGTAGGGTGATCAGCTGCCCTGATTTATCCAGGACTTTCTTGCTTATAGCACTGAAAAACCCTACATTCCTAGAAACCCATCAGTCCTGGGCAGATAAGGCTGACTGGTCATCCCAGAGGTGGGAAAGATAGTGCTGGTCTTGAATTTGAGGTGGGGGTATACTAGGGCAGCAGTTCAGGGCTTCAAGGTGGAAGTTCGAACCGAGTAACTTGACAAAAGCTGTTGTCCCTGGAAGGCATCATTCTTGGGAAAGTTGTGGATTACAGAAAATGAAAAAAATACCCAGTGGACAATCAGATAAGGAAAGTTACTTTTGTCAACCTCTAAATTAAAAAAAAAAAAAAAAAAAGTACATATATATACATGTATGAGGACCGCCAGTTCATGAACTTATCCTGGAAAAAGTGCTACATACCTCTTTGTTGAATATCACTATGGTCACCTTTAAAGTACTCCCTTTGGGAACTATACACCGATGCCAGCATGTAGTCCACCCTTCAAAGCAATTTTGGAACTCTTTTTCTGGAATGGCCATCAGACCTGTCATCATATTACCCTTGATGTCCTGAATGTCATCAAAATGCCTTCCTTTCAATATTTCCTTTATCTTTAGGTAAAGAAAAAAGTCTTTGGGGGCCAGGCCAGGTTAGTTGAGAGGGTGTTACAGTACAGTTATTTGTTCACTGGCTGGAAATTTCCTCACAGACAACTATACAGTTAAATTTGCAAACTTGCCACCGTACACAATGGCCATTCCAGAAAAAGTCCCAAAATTACTTTGAAGGGTGGACTAGGTGCTGGCATTGGTGCATAGCTTCCCAAGGGGAGTACTTGGAAGGAGACCATGGTGATATTCAGCCATGAGTTGTGTAACCCTTGGAACAATACTGATGGACTTAACTGTCCATCTTTATATGTGTACATGAGTGTATGCATTTAGGAGCTCTGGTGGTGAACTGACCAAGCTCTTGGCTGCATGGGTTAGCCATGTAAACCCATCATCTGCTCTGAGGGAGAAAGATGTGGCTATTTGCTTCCATAAACATATATATATGTAGCCCTGGAAACCCTATTGGATAGTTCTGCTCTGTCCTATGGGGTTGCCATAAGTTGGAATTGACTCTATGACAAGGGGTTTGCTTTGATTTTTTATTTACTATGAATGAGAATGTCAGGTAACCAAGAAGCTTAAAATGTCAAAAACTTGCTTTTTGTCTTACCGTGTTTTTTTCTCAACTTATTTGAGGCAATATATTCTATGTGGATTTTAAAGGGATTATTCTAGCTATTTTAACATGTAAAACTCAGTTTAAAGCTAACACCTATATTTACTTTCTTCTTGAAGAATTCAGAGACCTTTCAACACTTTGACTCTGCACTGTCCCTCCCAGCTTGTAACCAACTGGCATGGATTCTGACTCACAGTAGCCTCACGAATTTTGGAGTAGAACTGTGCTCCATGGGCTGATTCTTCTGGAAATAAATCTCAAGGATTTCTTCTGAGATACATCTGGGTGGATTTATACTGGTAACCTTTCAGTTAGCAGTCAGGCAGATTAATATTTGCAGCACCCAGGGACTGTTGTAATTCCCTGTGTTAGTTCTGTGAGTTAGACATGTTTTCTGAGACTCATATATTACATTTTTGCTTTGTGTTTTTTTGCACATCTCAGGCCTCCTTCTGTATCATTTTCCTTGTACCTGTAGTAAAAGCTTAAAAATTGCCTTTGGAGAGTGTGACGTGGTAAACTCCAGTTGTTTTTTTTTTTTACCTGAAGTTTTTTTTTTATTTCACTGTCATTCAGGATAATCCTACTGAATATATAATTTTAGGTTTATGGTTGCTTTTCTTTTCTTTCCCCGCAGAATTTTGAAGATATTCCATTGTCTTCTGGTTGCTATTGCTACTGAGAAATCCGCTGTCAGTCTAATTGCTGGTTAAGGTGTACTTTTCTTCAGTGTTCTGAAGTTTCACAGTGATTTGATTTGATGTGGAGTTTTAAAATTTTCTCCTGCTTGGGAGTTTTCGAGTTCTCTGAATCTGTAGATTAGTGTCTTTAGCAATTCTAAAAAGTTTCATCATTGTCTTGTCAGATACTAGCTAGCTAAAGCTTTCATCTCTTTTTTCATATTTCATGTTCCATAAGCAACTCTTAGAGTTTTGTTCTTTAGATGACAAGTTTTTCCAAGGTTGGTGGTGTTTTCTTGAAACCTCATAAAATCACATAATAAATAATCATTATTTGAGATAGAAATTGACTGGAATCATTTCTGTCTGTTAATATTGGTGACATAATTCATATAGATTCAGAGATAAATCTCTATACTGCCTCCTTATCCTCCAGAGACAAATGAGAGAAGGAGAAGGAAAAAAGGTTGATATTTTTAGATTGTCTGCTAGCTCTGGGCTCCTGAAGGCAGGGGCTTTGAATAGAAGTTCTAAAGTTAGTAAAGGCATTCCCTAATTTTGTTCATTTGTAAGCTAACTTTATAATTTTTATTTTATCTATCCTGAATCCCTATATGATTACTTACCCGACTCGATGGCACTTGGCCAATTTAAAGAATAGGACTCAGTGTTGTTTTAAAGCAGTAATATTTATGAGATCACATTTATTGTATTGTTATGTTTTAAATAAAGTAAGTAGATATATATTAATATGCTTTATGTAATGTATTTATAGTCTATATATTCAAATAAATAACAGCTATTAAAGCTTAAAGCAATGCTTGTCCATGCATCAGTGTGAAAAATCAGTCTCTCACATGGTTATAGGTAATAAGCTTTTGGGAACTATTCTTAGATTAGCAGAACTCTTTGTTTAATCTTTGGATATGCAAAATAAGGCCTAGGGGAATTAAGATGTGGAGTGCCAAAGTGTTCTGCATAATAAAATGAGCAAAGTTGGCTTTTGGAGGGGGGAAGCTAGCCAGCCAAGCTAAGTGCCCTCGTAGAGGAGCTGGAAAAGTAGAAGTCTATGAAAAAGAAAGAAACTTGCAAACAGGGACTGTAGGTTGGGCAGCGAGAAGACCCACAGAAGAAATGATTTAGCAGGAACAGGAGCATGAAGCCAGAAGTAACCTGGAAAAGCATAAATCAGAATTCCCAGAGAGATAGAAGGAGACCGCTACATATGGGCTGGAGTTTGAGCCAATTCTACTTAAATGTCAGGGTACATGGGGCCTATGTTTATGGGACTCAGTATAGTAACAGCCATCACCTTCCCATTTATATATTCTCGCAGAGGTCTCTCCACCGAATAATGCTGCTTAAAAGCAAACCCACTGCCATCAAGTTGATTCCAGCTCACGGTGATCCTGTAGAACAGAGTAGGACTGCCCCATAGTTTCCAAGGACTGCCTGACAGATTTGAATGCTGACCTTCTGGTTAGCAGATGTAGCGCTTAACTGCTACACCACCAGGGTTATCCACCATTAATCCTGTAGGACAGAGTAGAACTGTCCCGTAGGTTTCCATGGAGCACCTGGAGGATCTAACTGCTGACTTTGTGGTTACCACACACCACCAGGCTTTCCACCTTTAATCCCAGTACCTGCATAATAGTTGATGTCATACTTAACCAGCTAAACTGGTTCTCTGAATCGTTGATGTCATACTTAACCAGCTAAACTGGTTCTCTGAATCTAGTGTTGGTCTGAAACAAGATGACCACATCTTTATGATGGTCTCATAAAACTTGCCTAAACATAACCCTAGAAAGCAATTGACTAATAAGAAGTTATACTAATGAAACTAAGCACTGACAGGGTTACTTATTATGTGCCAGGCGCTACCATAACTGTTGTACTTAGTATTAGTTCACCTAACCCTTATAATGGAAACCCTGGTGGTGTGTGGGTTAAGTGCTACATCTGTTAACTGAAAGGTCAGCAGTTCAAATCTGCCAGACACTCCTTGGAAACTCTATGGGATAGTTCTACTGTGACTTAGGGGGTCACTGTGAGTCGGACCTGACTTGGCAGTAGTTTTATAACAGTAATGAGTACCACTATTATTTCCATTTTACAAAGTTGGAATCAGGGGCACAGAGGCTAGATAATGTGATAGACATCAGAACTAAGATTAAAACCCAGTCTGGCTTCACAGACTGGGTTCTTAACCACTGTGATGTATTAGCAAACTATGGCGGGAAAAGGGACTAATACCGTGGGACCAAATAATAAGTTACATCTTAAACCCCTGGTGTCTGTGAGGTAGCCACATAAAGTAAGACGCTGTGAAGTCATCTCTCCTTAAAAAAAAATAATAATCATCATTTTTTAGTCATTTCTGATATATCTGCATTAATAGACAGGATCAGGACTTTTGACATTCCATCAAAATGAAGCAATCCCAAATGTAAACCCAAACCGATATATGCAAGTGAATTGTTCCAGCACATTCAGCGCTTTAGATGGCTCCCCACTTAACAGAAATTCCCATGTGTCCTCTGGAATTTACCCATCAGAGTATCTCCTAGTCCTTTTCTGAGTGTTGGGACCAAGTATTATAATGTCTGATGAACTCTAGCCCTATTCACAAGCATACTCCTTCTAATTCTTTTGAAACAGCTGTTTCTGAATTAATGATTGTCACTGAGCTAGCTTCCATAGTCATCTAGTCAATTCCAACTCAGACTGACCCTGTAGATATGCTGGATAGGGTTTCCTGGGCTGTGATCTTGATGGGAGCAGACAGCCACATCTTTGTCCTGTAGAGGGGATGATAGGCTCAGACTGCCAGCAGCATTGCTGGTTAGCAGCTGAGCTCTCTGCACCACCAGGGCTAAGCATCACTGGGCAGCCTCTGCAAATTCCAGAAGAGGAAGCTATTTCAACACTTAAGGAAGAGGTGTGGGGAAGGAGCTGGTACACCTCACTTCCCTTTCTTTCCACATCTCTAGTCACTTTCAAAGCCGTTTCTGTACATTTATCTCTTCTGCATTCATTTCTTCTGCTTTCATTTATCTGTACTTAAGAATACAAGTATGTAATACATGGTATATTTCCTTGTCTTAAAAAAATGAAAGCATTAAAGGTTAGAATTAAGTCCCCTTTTGACCACTAAGCCTTGGTCCCAGATGGTGCTTTCTGAGTGAATCCTTTCGGATACTTTTCTAGATATTTCCTTTCCTGTGCTTATATAAAATATGGAGTATTTGTACTTTTAGAAAGTACTTGTACTAATAGAAAATATGAATACTTTTATTATATTTATAGAAAACGATGTAATATACATTAGTACTTACAGAATTCATATATATACATACACACACATTTTGTTATGGGTGTGGTTGTACGTGGGCATGCATAACACGAATAGTATCATACTGCATGTATTCTGCATGTTGATTATTACATTTAACAATATGACTCAGATCTGTAAGGTTGGTATATAACCATCTGCCTAATTATTTTTAACTCTGGCACAGTCTTAACATAATATGGAAATAGAGTTATTCAGCCATGCCCTGGTCAACTGACATTTAAGCTGTTTCCACTTTTCCACTATTACAAGTCATATATAAGGAATCTAGCTCATTGGAGCCGGTGACTATTTTTCTGGAGTAGACATCAAGAAGTATAACTGCTTAGTCATGGGATCTGAACATTTCACAGCTATCATGAAACTGCTCTCCAGAGTATTTGACCAGTGTACACCAACTTACACTTCACAAAGTATGAGTGTATGCCCCATTTGTCTGCCCACTTGGCAATATGGATATTATGACACTTCAATTTTTGCCAGCCTGATAAGCAAAAAATGACATTCAGTTTCATTTTATTTTGCATTTCCTTGATTACTCATGGAGTTGAGTTTCTTTCTGTTTGTTGATTGTTCCGGTTGTTCTTCTGTAAATTGCCTATTTACCACTTGTGGCTATTGTTCTGTTGTGTTGCTTGTCCTTTTTTCAGATTGACTTGTGAGAGTCTGGCTTCTTTCTTCCTTTTCCTCCACAGGCCCTTCTTTGGGCCCAAACTGCAGCATAGTGGTACCTCTTTGAAGTTCTAGTCCAATGTGATGAACTGCAGTTGCTTTCATTTCCAAAAATTTCTTTCCCTAAATTGAGAAGATTTAAGCCACCAACAGGAGAGAAAAGGAAATCTCCATGCCTCTGAGCGTCACCTCTATCCTGGACATCTCCTGTTTAAACCAGAGGAGAGTTTTCATGGTACTCGGTCAACTTCTCCCTTTCAAGGAACAGTTTTTAAGAAATCAAGAAATTGTCTGAGAGAGGGAGAATTGTTAGGAGGTTATCATTTCCAAAGAACTTGTCTATATCTTCATGTTTTTTAGGCAGTGTAACAATCTCACAAGAAATTTGCTGAGGTTGATAGTGTGCTAAGGTCCAACAATATCTGAGGGTCTCTTCTTGCCCCCCCCAAACCCAACCCCCTGCTGTGAAGTCAGTTCCAACTCATAGAGACCATATAGCAACCCTATAGGCCAGAGTACAGCTGCCCCACACAGTTTCTGAGGAGCCCCTGGCAGATTTGAACTGCTGACCTTTTGGTTAGCTGACTTAGCACTTTACCACTGTACCACCAGGGATTCTCTTCTTGCCCCAGATTCCTTCAACTTAGAGTGAGAATATCTGCACAGAAAAGAGGTAAAACATCAGATGAATAAATACAATATTCCCAAGGCTAGCATGGAGAGATGAGCAGGAAAGGTGCTAACAAATTCCTAACAAACGTAAAGTAATCTCTAGTCACTTAAAAATGAAAAGCTAAGCAGTTCCTTTTCTTCACCTAGGACTTTTCCTGTGTCATCTATGGAATTGACTGAAAAAACCCATCTATGTAATTTCAAAATCACCTTGGTATGTTTTTTGACAAAAGCTTTGTTTGGTGCAGTTGTAGCTAGCATTTTAGCTAGCCTGGGCAAGAAGGAAGAAGTGAGAAGGCAGAAAAGAACACGCAAGTAGAAAAGACGTCACAAAGCAAAAAGAAGATGGTACACGAAATGAGGAAAACACACGCTTGCAAACAAGGCACTCAAGGAAAACAGTCTTTCATCAATACCTGTAACTGGTTGAAAACTCTGGTAGCAGAGTTAAAGAGCCACATCTGCTAACCAAAGGGTCGGCAGTTCAAATCCACCCGGTGCTCCTTGGAAACTATGGGGCGGTTCTACTGTGTCCTCTAGGGTCACTATGAGTCAGCATCCCCTCGCTGGCTGTGGTTTGTGTTTTTATTTGTTTGTTTTTAATAACAGATCAGTCAACAAGTTCTATTGGTTTTCCTTTAAATTGATTCTGTAGCACGTTTTGTGAGAACCCAGGACATATCCTTGGTTCACAGACAAAACACAGACCATGTTGTCTTCACTTTGTACCTGAATTACTACAATAGCTGCCAGAGTGGTATCCCTGTCACCTTAAATCTCCTTTAAACAATACCATCAGTATTTTGTTCTGCTCACAAAACTTCCCAGGGTTCCCTAGTTTCCGTTTTATTAGGCCTTTCAGCCAGATTCTTGGAACCTTTCAGTACGATTCTATGCTACCCAGCCCTAATCAGACTGTGTCACCAGCATTCCTTTCTCCTGCCTTCTCTGTTCCTTCTATTTAGAATGCCTTTCCATCTTTGCTTTTCTTCTGAATTCCACCTATCCTTGTAGGTCCACTCAGGTTTCTCCTTCTCTGTGAAATCTTCCCTGTCTACCCCACTGTGATCCTCTTCTCTTTTAGCCATCTCAGTGCCCGTAGTTGGCACTGTGCAGTTTTGGGGTACCACATTTGAAGACTGAGGAGAGAATAGAGCAAGTCCTTGGAGTCTGACAAATATGGGTTTGCATGGTCTCTGGCACTTAACTGACACTGGGGGAGCCACCACTCTTTCTGAAGCCCCATTTTTGCATTTATGTAAGGGAAGTAATACTGCTTTACCTCGGAGGATCAGTGAAAGGATACAGTAGTTGGAAGGATAGGTATATGACATTTAGCATATGTTTGACCTCTAGGGTCGCCATGAGTCGGACCCTACTTGACAGCAGTGGGTTTGACACATAGAGAACTCCACTAGAGATGCCAACTGTTTCCTTCTTGTCCCCACACCATCTTCTGAAAGAACTTACTCCTGACGCAGCGTCAGAAGAGACGCCTACCAATTAGAATGCTTTTCAGGAGCCCTTGGGTGGCGCAAATGGTTAAGCTTTCAACTACTAGCCGGAAGGTTGGTAATACGAACACACCCAGAGGCGCCATGGGGGGCAGACCTGGCGTCTGCTTCCAAAAAGCCATGACCTTGAAAACCCTACGGAGCACAGTTTACTCAGACGCACATGGGATTGCCATGAGTTGTGACTGACTTGACAACAAGAAGATGTTTTTCATATCTAGGTAATAAAATATCTGATGAAAAGTGATTAGATGACACTTAAAAAAAAAAGTCTAACAGCATTGGTGCCGAGGCTCAGTCACATCAGGGCTGTGAAATGACATCTCAGGTCATCTTCAGTTGGTACTGTGCTCTCACTGCTTCCAATCAATTCAGTCAACTCATGGAGCATGACCCAGCAGGATCCAGAGTATGGAAGGAAGGAGTTCTAACACGTCCCTCTTTTTTTGTTTGGGAGGAAAATCTTTCCCAGCAGCCTCCCAGCTGATTTTCTTTTATGTCTAATTGTGCAGAATGCCTGCTCCCTGACCTAAGGGAGTCTAAGTAAGTGAACATCTGTAAAAGAAAATTGCACTTACCATTGTTAGCCTTGATCGGTCATGATTCATTCCCTGGGCCTAGGTACATTGCCTCCTGAAGCCAGGAGCAGGGTTCTGTTATCAATGAAGAAGGGGTGACTGTAATGTGGGCACCAACCATGTTTGTCCTTTGGGCAACCCAAGATACCATAGGACCTCACTTTTCTGATCACAGTTAATTCCATGGGAATGAGTACTGATAGAAGCTGAGTTAGTCAGATTCTCTCCAATTAGGATTTCAGTTAGGAACCCATGAAATAGTAGTCTTTAGTTCTGGTGCCTTGGTGGTATGGCTGAACTTGAAAACCTTGCCTTTCATGACGTACCCTTGCCTTTTTCCAGTAACCTTTCATTTCAGTAAATTTCTGTTTCTTGCAATCACATGAACCCTGATTAAGCCACCAGTTGCCGCGGAGTCAAATCTGAGTCATTGTGACCCCACGTGTACAAAGTGGAACTGTCCTGTAGGGTTTTTATGACTATAGTCTTCCAAAAGAAAATCACCAGGGCTTTCTTCTGAGGTCCATTTAGATGGGTTCTAACCAGTAGCCTTCTGATTAATAGTGCAGTGCTTAACCATTTGCTCCACTCAAGAACTCTGATTAAGCCACAGACTAACATAAATGGTCTCTGTTAGTAACTGTGTTCATATTTACTGCCTATTTGGTTCTTTTTTTTAATGTTTTCGTATGTTAATCTTCCACACAATTTGTGTTCCTTGAGGCTTGAATTGACAATATATATCTTTATTTCCCAGAGTTCTTAAGACAGTATTAACAGTAAAGTATGATGATTTCATGCATACTTGTGGATTGATTATTTGATTTTTATTTTTTTAGTTAATACTATAAGCTGTTCCTGAAGCAGACAGAAAGAGAAATGTGACGATGTATTATCCATTGGATTAGGAAAAGGCAGTTCCATGTTGCTGGTTTGACAAATTTAAAATCTTTATTGCAAATTGATGCAAGTGTGAAAAGAGATCATCCACTACAGAAGCAAAAGTTGTGTTGTCTATGAGAGGTAGAAATACAGATGTTTTAAACTATCTTTTTCATACTAGTCTAAATATTTCAAATTTTCTACACAGAATGTAAATTAATTCCAGAATCTTTTTTTTTTTTTTAAAAAAAACATTAAATTCAAAAGAGGCAATCAGGAAACAATATATATTTCCCCCCCTTTTTTTAATTTTTATTTTTATTTAACATAACTGAGTGAAAATGTACATTCACATATAAATTTACATGCCCCCCTGATATGCAGCTTCCACTGCTCTCCCTGTCCGATGGCAGCACACTATTCCTCTCTGCTCCATACATGTCTCATCCTCCCAACAGTCTCCTTTCCCCTCCTGTCCGTCCACTCCCCTTCCTCCAGCCAGAGGTCAGCAAGATGATATCCTATAGATGTATAGAACCATAAAGTGCTTCCAATATATGGTCACTCTGCCTTGCCAAGTCCAATCCATTCCTGTCCAAAGAGTGGACCTTTAGGAAACAATATATTTGACATTTAGTCCATATGTCTTGATTTCCTTCTCTTGTTCAAGGGTATGCTACAAGTAAATTTTAACACTGAAAACATCAATTTTTGCCTTAATTGGATACTGTAAAAGTTTGGTCCTGATTGCCTTTACCTTAGAAAAATAATAAATTCTATAGGAAATTCTAATTCAATTTCAAGCTCACGTGGTATCAAATTATGAGACTTTAAAAAGTTCTTGTTTAGTTTGAAACATGATTTGAAAATGAGCAAAAGGCTGCTTGGTTTTAAGTCTAGTGCATGCATTTCCTTGATGTCTCTGCTCATTGTTTGAAAGGAATGCTACTCAGCTAATAGACCATTCATATGTTTAATGGGCAGTTGTACAAAGTCTGACAAGGAAAAACAAGATTTCTCCAGAATCCAGTATCACAAAAGCTTTTGTTTCAAGCCACAAATTAGACAAATTTGTTTTTTCCTAACACTCTGGACATTTTATATCAAACAGCCCCAGTTTAAATAAATATTCATCTCTTCAAAAAACAAAAATAATATTAGAAATCTCTTTGTTGTTTTAGAAGAGCTAGATTCAACAGGTTCCAGATGTTGCAACTGGACCACAGATGCATTCAGAATAAGAAAAAGGGGGGAATACATACTTCATTTTCATTGCAAGCAGAAATAGTTGCCATTTACTAATTCACATTGCGGTTATTATAGGTACCATTAGCCCTTGGGGTGGGTTCTGAATCATACCCACCCTACATAGAAAAGAATGAAACACTGCCCAGTCTGGGACCGTCCTCACAGCTGTGTCTGTGTTTCAGCCCGTTGTTGCAGCTACTGTGTCAGTCTGCATTAAGCAGGGTTTTCTTCTTTTTCTGCTGTCAGATCCCACAACTCACTGCTGTTGAGTGAGTCTATCTTGACTCACAGTGACCCTAGAAGTCAGAGTAGGACTGCCCCGCAGAGTTTCTAAGGGGCACCTGGTGGATTTGAAGTGCCATCTTTTTGGTTACCACTTAACCCGCTGTGCCACCAGGCTTTCCAGAACTGCCCCATTAGGGCCACAAGACACTGTACTGCTGTTTCCAATCAGTAAGCACTATTGTTCTAGAAAACAGAAAGTACTGCATCTTCCTCTCACAGATTTGGCAGTAGATACACAGATTTATCATCTTTTTTATTTTATTTAGTAAGCACTTTATTTTGGACTAGAAAATGTTACACAATTAGAAAGTAAAGATACTGTGAAAATACTTAAGAAAATTTGTGAGCATATGCCATTCTTCTTTCAGAGATTCATCGTCTTTAAAACCCCATTGCCGTTGTTGATACTATAAGGTTACCAGGTTCCAATATTCCTAAGTATTACATTCACATGTGCAAAAAAGAGGTAGCTTTCGTGTGTAACTTTCTTCATAGCTACACCATGGGGTCACAGACTGTGGAGGTGGGAGAGAGTAGGCATCAATAAGAGAGAATCTGTAATTGGCCTGTCAGGGTTCTCACTTCAGCTGGTGTCCACAGTGGATGTCTCTCAGGATCAGATTAGTTTTGCTTTCCTCACTTCTCTCCAAGGATGTCAGCCAGGAATTGGGATTTTATAAAGCCTCATGGTAATGGAACAAGGCCCCTGGGTGGCACAAATGAGTTGTTCTCCTCCACTAGCCAGAAGATTGGCTGTCTGAGCCACCCAGCGCCAGTGTGAAGGAAAGGCCTGGCGATCTACTTCCGTGAAGACTACAGCCAGGAAAAAACCCCATGAAGCAGCTCTCATGTGGTAACGCATGGGCGCGCTGTGAGCTGCCATCAACCGAAGGTCAGTGGGTTTGGTTCTCAGTTTCCTGATGGGGAAGAACGGCCTCCAGTCCATGCTGGAGCCTTAGTGCTTGCAGCTTTGGAGTGACTGGCCAGTCCTGGTCCCCGTTATGGTGGCTCCTGGGGACTACCTCTGCCTGGTTCTTGGGCATGGACATTATTCTGTTGCCTGGGTCCCTCATCAGCCCTCTCTGGACCTTCAGTTACCCAGCCCAGAGACTCACGTATTGGCAGGGCTGGGCAGAGCTGGGGAAGAGTGTGGGCAGTGTCTACTCTGACACTCTCTCTTTGAGCCCTACCACAAAGTGCACTAATATGGGGACGGGGAAAAGGACCCAGCCCTTCCTGCTGCCCGCCTGACTCCTCCACATGGTTACTCTGCACAGTCGACCCGTCTGAGACGAGCTGACCCAGAGCTTTGGAGATTTTCTTCCATGTTGTGACACACCCTGGTCTTGTGGGGCTTTGACCAGAATGTGTAACTGAAAACACACTGTCTCACAGCCAGTGCTGCTCCTCCTTCCCACGGTGCACCCATGCAGAAAGGGCACCTTGCTTTTCCCTGACTTGCTATCCTCCTACCAGAGATGGCCATGGCTCTGCCCACTTCCCTGGGACCACAATGAGGATCAGGAGAAGCTAGCTCACCCATAAAGAGAACGCGGAAGTGCACAGGAATTGCCTAACCATTTCAGCAGTTCCCTAACTACGCCAGGATTAGGTCTGTCTAGAGTAAAAGAACCTCAGAACGACCGTGGTAGAAGTAAGGTTGAAGATTTTTTTTCCTCATGTAAAGTCTGGAGGTGGGCAGTCTTGTGCAAGTATGCCTTCAGGAAGACCTCAGTGACTCAGGACTGCTTGGATCTTTTAACTCTACCATGTGTGGCATCTGTTCCCAAGGTCATCTGGTGGTCTAGGGTAGAGCCTCCACTTGCTTCCATCGTGTCTGCACTCGAGACAGAAAAAAGGGGAAAGAGAAGACAAAGAACACAGATTGAATGCTAGCTAGAAGCTTCCAGAAACTGCCCCAGGCCACTTTCTAATCTCACTTGGTCTTATGACCAGAACTCGGTCACCTGGCCACATCCAACTGTAAGGAAAGCTGTAAAATGGGATGTCCATGGTGAGCAGTGTTGGAACAGCCAGGAATGAGGCTTTCTTGGCAAGGAGCGTGGGCTTTGGGGAGCAGCTTGTAGTTTGCTACCTGGTAACGTTTTATTGCGTTCTTATGACAGGTTTGAGGAATGCACTCTTGAGTTATTACCTTTATGGTGATACAGAAAGAACACTTGACAAAAAGTAAAAAACTTGCATCCTAGTTCCAGCTTTTCCACAAGCTCTTTTTATAGACTCGGGGAAGCCAGTACCCTCTCTGCTTTTGGTTCCCTTTTCTGTAAAATAAGGAGGTATACTAAGTGCTTCAGAAAGACACAGCTCTGGTTGTGTGTATACCTGTAAATCCAACTAAGACTGTAAAAACCTAAGCTTTACTGTTTATGTAAATATCAGAGAATATCATGATAGGGTTACATGGGAACATAAATTCTTCCATCCATATTCCTCTCTCATGTGTGCTAGCAAGCTGTGTTAATAAAATTGCCCAATATGGCATGTAATTCTTACACACTTGACTGTAGTTGTTTTACACCTGATTTTTGAATCTTACAGGTGTGTTGGTAGATTAAGAACATATAAACCTATTATTAGGTTATTATTTAATGTATGAATATATGTATTGATAACTACAGAACATATTGTGTATTAGTATTGGTTCAGAGTTGCTTTGAATAGTTTATGGATATTAAACTTATAATAAGTAGCTTAATAAAGGTGGAGATACTTGTTACATATCATTACTCTCTGAGATTGACGTGATATATTTAGTCTACCCTAGAAACGTATGCATGTTGTCAGGGACAAAACAATTAGTTAAACCACTGTCTTGGTCCTGGATGCTATTTTTTTTAATGTTCTTATGAATTAAACTGGAAACCCTAGTGGCACAGTGGTTAAGTGCTACATTTATTAACCAAAGGTCAGCAGTTCAGATCCACCAGGCTTCCCGTGGAAACTCTATGAGACAGTCGACTCTGTCCTGTAGGATTGCTGTAAGTCAGAATTGACTCAACGGCAGTGAGTTTTGATTTCAGGTAAGAATTAAACCCACAAATAAACCCTAGTATAGCTTGGCAAATTTAGAATACTGATATGCCCTTTGGCAGTGGTGGAGTTGCGCGCACGTCTAAGTGAGCCTGCTGTCTTCAGTACATATGGATTTGCGTACTGTTTCCAGATCTGTTATGTCTTCGCATTCTCTGCAGAAGCTGTTTCCTGTCTAAGGTGTTTCTGGGAATATAAATTCTAAAATCTACTTCTCTCCATTTTAGCGTATAGTCTTGATGAGAATGGAAAAACAACAGAGAAGATTATAGGAATAAAACTTCAGTTTGTATTTATAACCTGTCTGGAAATCCTGGTTGTCACTGGTGCTGAGAATGTCCTGCAGTTCAAAACTAAGTGGCTACTTTTGTTTCCCTTCTGTTTCTAGGATTTCTTTTCTTCCTTGAATGTACAGAGGACCTAAGGACAGCAGTCTGGCCTTCACCTTCCTCTGAAGACCTGGAGGACTGGACATCTGGAAACATTTGTGTTTCTGTCCCAGCACTACTGTCAGTGTGTTGGTTGCTGCAGTTATCAGGTGAGGACAGCACATTGCAGATAACTGTGTTTACGTCTAACAGACAGAATGTTCACATTTAAATGAGTGGCAGGTTTTTGACTGAGACCAAAATGTGAGTCCATTTTTTTCTTCTCTGTATTTTCCTGCATCTCACTAAATCCAAATAATGACGGTATTGGTCACTGGTACCTTGATCAGAACTATG
This sequence comes from Heterohyrax brucei, assembly GCA_028571685.1. Lineage (NCBI taxonomy): Eukaryota > Metazoa > Chordata > Mammalia > Hyracoidea > Procaviidae > Heterohyrax > Heterohyrax brucei. The sequence continues at coordinate 23,354,117 of CM053149.1, read as the reverse complement.
ATTGTCTTTGCCTTTCACCCTTAATCCTTGTTCTATCTGTTGACTTCAGAACACAGAACTATTTGAATTTAAAGTTTCTCATTCGTCTGTATCCTTTTAAAAGTGTGGTAGTGTTTTTACAACTTGTAACGCATAACTAGATGACTTTATCAAGAAAGATACAACAAATTATTTTGACACAGGTTTTTTATTTAGGCAAGTATTCCTTAAAATGGTCCATCTTACTTATATAACTAGAGATACCTGTTTTCAGTAAAATCATTGTGGCTTATTAAAAGCAAGTCCTTCAGATGCGCACACTGGCACATGTTAGGAAGTCAGACAGTGGGGAGTAAAATTGGTAATAAAGTATCTAGTGTGATCACGTCAATTAGTATGTTAGAAATTAGTCGTCTTTGACGTCAAATGATACTGGTGAAGAGTGTGCTTCTTAGTTGAAGTAGTTACTGGAGGCTAACTGTGCAGCCCCTGTCCAGAGGGGAGATGAGAAGGTAGAGAGGGACAGGAGCTGGCTGAATGGGCACAGGAAATGCAGGGTGAGAAGCAGGAGTGTGCTGTCACCGTGTGGAGAGAGCAGCTAGAGTTACATAGCAGTGTGTGTGTAAGTTTGTTCATGACAGATTGACTTGGAATGTAAGCTTTCACTTAAAGCACAATAAAACATTAAAAAGAAAAGAGAAGAAATTAGTATTTTTTGAGAGGAAGTGGGTTTGAACCAAGAACAAAATTCAAAATACAACGATGGTGGAAAAACATGTAGGTCAAATGATACCAACTGATGGCTCTAAACTAGAACATAAAGCAGATACCTACTTCTCAGGATAATTTTGATCACCAGAGAATGATAGAGCTCACACAGACTTGGCTTTTAACTGGCATTATGATGTCCATCAAGAAAAATAGAAAAACAGGGTCTGAGTCTTCAGTAGCATACCAGTGATCCTGAAGATGGCAGAGGACCGAGCAGTGTTTTGTCTGTTACACGTAAAGTGTCCTTGAGTCAGAGGTGACTTGACAGAAGCTAACCAGTATGCCTTGTATCTCATGAGCGTTTATGAATAGCCTGTCAATAGATGACACTTTCAGAAGTGTTCTGTGATCAAGTATTTTTGGGAAATGTTGCTGCAGTACAGCTCTTTGCATACCTTTATAACAGAAAGCAATACAAAAAAAACTGAATGCTTACTGTGTCAGCTGGGGTACGCCAGAATCCCCAAATCTCAGTTGCTTGTTCAAACACAGGTTTACTCTGAGCTCACTTTCCAGTTAAAGATTGGTCTGTCGGAGTCTCCGCTCACACAGTCACCCTGACATCCTCTTCCCGGATTGTCTTGGAGTGCTTTGCAGTATTTTGCATGGGCCATTAAATAGTTCTTCCTGGAAGCAACATGTGTCTCTTTCATTCACGTTTGCTTGGCCAAACCACATTACACCATCATGCCTGATTTCACAGATGGAAGGTGATGTCCAGGCCCACTGTGTGCCTGAGGAGGCGAAAAGGACTGTGGAGCAGCAATCCTGCTCTCCCACTTGCCCTCCAGTCCGGTGCTGCCAATAGAAATACAATGTGAACCACAAATGTGATTTACAGTTTACTAGCAGAAACATTGGCACTTGGCTTGGCTTGGCTAGCAGAAATATTCAAAGAGTAAAACTAAGCAGGTAAAATTAATTTTAATAGCATTTTATTTAACCCAGTGTATCTCAAACATTATCATTTCAATCTAGCAGAAACATTGGCACTTGGCTTGGCTAGCAGAAATATTCAAAGAGTAAAACTAAGCAGGTAAAATTAATTTTAATAGCATTTTATTTAACCCAGTGTATCTCAAACATTATCATTTCAATGTGTAACCAACATAAAAATTATTCATGAGGTAGTTGATTCTTTTTGTATACTAAGGCATTGATATTAAGATAGGTATTTTTCCTTTACAGCACATCTTAATTTGTACTGACCACATTTCGAGTTTCCAACAGCCATGTGTAACTACCTGTTGCTTTGAAGTCGATTTTGACTCATAGTGACACTGTAGGACAGTTAGAACTGCCCCAGAGAGCTTCCAAGGTGCACCTGCTGGATTTGAACTACTGACCATTTGATTAGTAGCCGTCACTCTTAACCGCTACACCTCCAGGGTTCCCAGTGTGTAACCAGGGGTGACCATACTGCTAGTGTGGCCCTAGTGTTTACAGCTAGCAATCACAGACTTAAGAATGATATTACTCTGAAGATTGTTGTAACTGTTTTTTTTTTTTTTTTTTTTTTAATTCTCCTGTATACTTTGTAGTATAAAAATAACAAGTAGTTATTACTCTATTTGCAGTGTTCTGGGAGCGTGGGTCACTTCAACCCTGTGGCTCTGCGTCTCTCCAGAATGTTACTGTGAACCCCAGAAGGACTGGACAAGCACTGGATAGTTTTCAAAGAAAAATGGGCCATTTGTACAGTGACTTACAGAGTGACCTATTTGGGGCTGCTTTTTCAAAGATAAAAATGGCTATGCCTTGCCCCAGTGACTTACCGTGTGAACTCTGAACAGCCGTTGGCAAAGGAGGGTCCGTGAGGTTGAGTGGCACAGGCCACTTGGGAGACAGTGCTCTGAGCACACCCCCATGGAGACAGCTGCTGTAGGTGTCAGGAGTTTGAAATCAAGAGTTGTTGGCAGCAGTTGCCTGAAAGGGGGCGTCAGACGAGTTTCATCTACCAGCGGTTGCCAGTGGAATCCCACTGGGCATTTCACCTCAAGGCAAGGAAAAAGTCCAGCATCTGCAACCAATTAATGATCCACAGGGTGTTTCAGAGGCCACAGTAACTGTGTGAATAATAAGGAAGAGAGCAAGTAGACTTCTGCTTTTGCTCTGTGGGCAGTGAAGTAGAGTCAGGATGCGACTCGGCTGCTGTGCCTCTACAGGACAGTGACCATGGTGGTCTTGGTCGTCCTTTGGGTGGACTGTAGCACAGGGATACAAAGGCACAAGCACTGTGCACTCCTGAGTGGCTGTCTGCTGAGGTCTTCTTCAGACATGGACTCCTCAGCTACTTGGCTTTTTTCCTACAGATTTTCAGAGCAACAGAAGCAGAAACCTAAGTGTCTCCCTGTGGTCCACCCTGAGCTCACACCCAAGGCAAATGTCAGTTCCTCTAATGATTCCAAACCTCTTCTGAGACAAGGCACCAGGGTTAATTAGCAGAGTTCATTTACTGCTGCCCATGCATTTGGGAAGAAAGAATTTACAGCCAGGTCACCAACCAACAGAACACCCATTGCTGTCCAGAGTTCTTCAGGTCAAACAATTTGCTTAGAAATACAATAATGGCTATTTATCACATATAGATTGAATATGTACAGTATTTTCTACTGTCTTCTTCTCTGGCTACTAATCAGAGGGTCGACAGTTGAAATTTGCCAAGTACACTTTGGAAACTATGGGGAAGGCCTGCCCTGCTGCAGGGTCTCTGAGTCAGAATCGATTCAATAGTAGTGGATTTTTTTTTTGTTTGTTTGTTTGGTTTTTTTTTAGATGAGAATCTCTGATTTAAACTCTGGGACTCTAATGCAGGGGAGAGAGAATATAGGGGGAGAGAGGAAACGAAAAACAAAGAGCTGACAACTTCCTGCTCAAATAATAATATTCAGACTTGGCTAGGATATTTTGAATCTTTATACTGAAACTCTCCAGCCTTCAACATTTTTGCTTACCCCTTTGGGCATGAATTCGTACCTAAGGTGAGTTTCTCTTTGAGAGATAGCCCTTTTTTTTTCACCCCCTCAATGTGATAAAAGAGGGCAAAAGAATGAGCAGTTCAGATTTCCTTCCAACAGAGACTTCTTATCAGTAAATTCCTACACTCTTGGGCCAATTTCTGGTGAGCAGAACAAAATGAAGTATGTGAGTTCAGGTGAGGTGAAGCGAGGCTGTTTACTTGGGAAAAACACCTGTGTTTTTGTTCTCTTACAGCTATTTATTTCTGGCTTTCTGTGCCAAACAGTATCAGAGAGGAGGCTGGGGCTGGGTTGGGAGTTTGATACGCACTGCACTGTTCTCATTCTTGCTCCATCATTCTTGGGTGACCTTGTGTGAAGGGTATGTTAGAATCTCCTCAGACAGAAGACGGGCTGGCACCTGAGGGTTGCTTTGAGTTCTCTTCCGCAGGCCGGGGTCTGGCTCTTGTTGGGTTACTCCTCTGACCATCACGGACTCCTGCTTGCCATCTGTCTTTGTTCTCGGTTTCCTCCCAGGTTTTAGCCGTTCCCCACCTCTCTCCTAACCCAAGGCTGCCCTGAGCATGCTGGGCACTTTCTCACACCCTGTGGTCTCTGATGGTGTTCTATCTGGTTGAAATAATGGTCCACTCCCTCTTGACCTCTTACTCCTCAGGACCCAACACAAATGTCACTTCCTTTGTGAAATCCTTCTAAAGTCTTCTGCTCTGAACTCTCCCATCCTGGTCAGAAGTAACTGCCACTTGCCCCTGAACTCTCAGAGAATACTGACTATTTTCCTCTCTGTACTATCAGAAACCAAACCAAACTCATTGCTCTAGAGTTGGTGCTGATTCCTAGTGACTCTGTAGGACCAGGTAGAACCTCCTCATAGGGTTTCCAAGGAGCAGCTGGTGTATTCAGCCTGTCAACCTTTTGGTTAGCAGGCATGCACTTAAACCACTCTGTCACTAGGGTACCTCTTTATAGTGGCACATGGCCTTAGGAAAGTTTCTTATTTCTCTGCATCTCAGTTTCATCATCTTTAAAATGAGAGTCAAAACAGTACCTACCTCACTGGGCTGTTGTAAAACGTAATACTTGTACAGCCCTTGGCACCGTGCCTGGCACACAGTACTCAGTCAATGGTAGCTACTACTGTTATTATTGTGGTTATCCTCACAATCATTCTGGCACAGAACAATGAAGCATAGTGGCAAAGGACCACTTATTTGGCAAGTTTTAATGGGAAATACAAGGCTGTAGTCCCTTTTGCCCTATCCCATTCCTTGTAAAAATTTCTTATCTTAAATTTCCAGCATACATGAAAGTAGAAGCCATAGTATAGTGCACCCCTATTGACCAACACCCAGCACTGTATTTTTTAAAAATTGTATTTTAGATGAATGCTCATAGAACTAAATAGTTTATCATTAAACAGTACTCATGTTATTTTGTGGCATTGGTTAACAACCCCAAAACAGGTCAGCAGTCTCCCTTCTCAGTCTTGAGTTCTCTATTACAAGCTTTCCTCATGCCTTCTAGTCCTTGCCCAAGGTCAGAGTGCCCCTTTAGTCTCAGTTTGTTTTATGGGCCTGTCGATCTTTGTCTAAGGAAACCCACATAGTTTACTGGTGATTTTTTTATATTGAAACAAAATTTACGTACCATAATCCATTATAAATGTACAATTTAATGATTTTAGTAAACACATAGAGTTGTGCAGCATCATCACCAGCTAGTTTTAGAATCTATTACTGTATTTTATTATGTTTTTAATAAGGGTTATAATGAGACCAACAAGCAACATCATGATAAACAGAGAAAACACAGAAGTTGTCAAAGATTTCATTTTACTTAGATCTGCAATCAATACCCGTGAAAATGGCAGTTAAGAAATAAAACCACCTATTGCACTGAGAAAATCTTCTGCAAAAGATCTCTTTAAAGTGTTAAAAAGCAAAGATGTCACTTTGAAGACTACAGTGCACCTGACCTGAACCGTGGTATTTTCAGTTGCGTTGTGTGAATGTGAAAGCTGGACAATGAATAAGGAAGACCAAAGAAGAGTTGATACCATTAAATTATGGTGCTGTTGAAGAATATTAAGTATACCATAGACTTCTAAAGCCAAGCCAAGTGCCGTCGAGTTGGATCCGACTTCTAAAAGAATGAATAAATATGAGCTGGAAGAAGTACAGACAGAACACTCCTTAGAAGTAAGGGTGGTAAGACTTTGTCTCAGGTTCTTTGGACATGTTATCAGGAAGGGCTAGTCCCTGAAGAATGACGCTGTGCTTGCTAAAGTAGAGGGACAGCCAAAAAAAAGGAAGACTATCATTGATATGAATTGATGTAGTGTCTGCAACTGTGATTGTGAGGATGGCACTGGACCAGGCCGTGTTCTGTTCTGTTGTACATAGGGTTGCTATGAGTTGAAACTGACTTGTGGCAACTGACTCGGTAGTACCTAATAACAAGAACATAATGAGAAGACACAACTTTTAGAGAAGAAGCTTGACATGTAGGGGGCACTTTTGTATTTCCATGCTTGTTATGAGAGAAAATTGTGCTTTCTCCATACTGAGTGAGTCTCTTTGGGAAACAAATGGGTTCTTTGGGGCTGAAGACTGAAGGAGATGGTAGTCTTGTTATCTGTTTGACTCAGGATCTGTGTGTCTGCTTCTTTTAACTATTTCATTCCACTGCTATGGAAAGCATCTATAATTTTGAAAAGATGGAAAATTGAGAAATTAACCAACTGTGAAAATGCTTTCAGAGGCTAGTGATACTTGCTTAATATGCATACAGCGTAAATGATGAGGACACTGACAGAAGGTGGTCATGACTTAGTGTAGTACAACATGATTCCTTCCTGACTCCAGTTCAGTGTGTTGCTTTGGTGAGCTTAGCACATTGAGTTTGCTGTAGAGACTGTAATTATTGGCAGGAACTGGCTTTAATTTCTTTTTTCTCTTTCTTTTTAAGTTGGAAAAAGCAACAGTCAACTCTAAACTATGTAGAGAGGGTTGAGATGGCATAACTACAGTGCAGTTTATTTGCTCAACAAACATTTACTAAATTTCTCTGGTGGTTAAGGCTGGCCTGTGAGACATCTGGGAGTGTAGAAAGTACAGATATGGGCTCAGATCATGACTCAGCTATTTAACTGATGAATGAACTCTAAGCATCAAGTACCCTCTTTGCAAAATAGGGAAAATAATAGTCTGTGTTACATAGGAGAGGAACCCAAGTGGTACAGTGGTTAAGTGCTCAGCTGCTAGCCACAAGGTTCGTGGTTTGAACCCACCAGCAGCTCCAGGGAAGAAAGATACAGCAGTTTTCTTCTGAAAGGGTTTAGAGCCTTGGAAACCTGATATGGGTAGCTTCTGCTCTGTCCCATCGGGTTGCTATGAGTTGGAATCAACTTGATAACATTGTGTTTAGTTTGGGTTTATTGCACAGGACTGCTGTGCATGAAACATTGCAAACATTCAGTAAGCATTGGTGCCTATCTTTATCTAGATGTTGGTGGTCAGCTTCCAAAAAGCAGAGGTCATGTTTTAGATCAGCTTTCTAAAAATGGAGCCTGAAATGAGGGCTCTAGTGCATGTGACTTAATGAGGAGATGAAGTTAGGGAAAAACCTGTAAGGGAGGAAGTGAAGGAAGATACAGCACAGTAAGAATCCAAATAAGGATGTGAACTCAAGGAAAATCTAATAATTGAAAAATAATCTGCAAAGGAGAGTCAGTAAGATTAAGCTCAGACTACTCAGCAGAAATCATGCAGGCAAGAAGGAATGGACTCTTGAAGGAAAAAAAATTACCAGCCAAGCAATTATATATTCAGGAAAAATGTCCCTAAAATATGGTAAATGAAATTGGGACATTTTCAGATAAACCAAACCAATATTACAAGAAATACTAATGGGAGTCCTTAATTTAGAAAACCAGTAATATCGGTTAGCAGCCCAAACTAGAATGAAGAACAGAGCAACCAGATATCAACCCAGATAGGGAAATCACAATAAATCAATCACAATAAATCAAAGACAAAACACTGAAAATAGGTAACAGGGATGTCATTATGTAAAAAATGACATTACAGCAGAAAAAGAGACTTAAAAAATGTAGTCACAGATCTTTCATGTGGAGAGGAAGTCAAGGCAATACAAAAAGAAAAAAAAAGAACGAGACTGGTTTAAATTTAGAAAAATGGGCAAATACTAAGGTAACTGTAAAAGAAATTAACAGCCCTACACATCAAAGAAGAATCTAGACTTCAGTCTGATCTAGCCTTGGGCCTGACCTAGTGTTGACCTGATCTAGCCTTGGACCTCATCTAGCCTTTGGCCTGAACTAGTCTTGACCCAACCTGGCCTTTGGCCTGATCTGGCCTTGGGCTTGAACTAGTCTTAACCTGATCTAGCCTTGGGCCTGAACTCGTGTTGACTATCTAGCATTCGACCTGATCTAGCCTTTGGCTTCATCTAGTCTTGGGCTTGAACTATTCTTGGCCTGATCTAGCTGCTGCTCTTCTGTCTCTCTAGTTTCAAAACCCCTTCCACATTTTAGGTATCTGTTAGAACAACACCCACTCTTGATACCAAATTCTGTCATAATTATCTAGTGTTACTGTAACAAATACCACAAGCGGATAGCTTTAACCGAGAGAAATTTATTTCCTCACAGAAAAGGAGGCTAAAAGTCCGAATTCAGGGTGTCAGCTCCAAGTGAGGGCTTTCTCTGGTGGCTCTCGAGGAAGGTACTTGTCATCAGTCTTCTCGGGACTGGTTCCTTCTCAGGTGCAGGGACTCTGAGTCTAAAGGGTGTTCTGCACCAGTACTTCTTTCCTGGTGGTATGAGGTCCATACGCTTTGCTTGCTTTGTTTTCCTTTTATCTCTCAAGAAATTGCCTCAATAGATCTTGTAGAGAGAGTCCACCTCACTAACACAAATGTCACCATTCTCCCTCACTAACATCGTAGAGACAGAATTTGCAACATATGAGAAAAATCACACAGTACTGAGAATCATGGCACAGTCAAATTGATACACATTTTTAGGGGTACATAATTCAATCCATGACATTTGCCAAAGGTACAGAGTTCATAAATCATTAAACCACACTCTATATTCCCCTTTTCTCATTCTAATCTACCTCCAAATTTCCAGGTTTCTTATAACTGTTACAGTAATTCACTTTTCTTTTCTCCAACTTATGTCTTTCTCTTAGTGCACATACTTCATACATGTGCTAAGAAAAAGCAAAACCCTACTACCCAACTAAATAAACTCTGAATGGAAGGAGATAGTATATGAGGTTTGACAACTAAGTCCATGAACTTAATTGTTCTAAGTGCTACATACCTCATTGCTGAATATCACTATAGCCACCTTTGAAGTACTCCCCTTAGGAAGCTATGCACCAATGTCAGTGCCTAGTCCACCCTTCAAAGCAATTTTGGAACCCTTTCTGGAATGGCCGTAGTGCACGGTGGCAAGTTTGTGAACTTAGTTCTTAGTTGTATAGGTGCCTGTGAAGAAATTTTCAGCCAGTAAGCAACTAACTGTATTAGAACACCCTGCCTGCTCACCTGATCTGGCTCCCAATGACTTTTTTTACCCGAAGATAAAGGAAATATTGAAAGGAAGACATTTGGATGACATTCAGGACATCAGGAGTAATAAGATGACAGCTCTAATGTCCATTCCAGAAAAACAGTTCCAAAATTACTTTGAAGGGTGGACTAGGTTCTGGTGTTGGTGCATAACTTCCCAAGGGGCATACTTCAAAGGTGACTCTAGGGATATTCATCAATGAAGTATGTAGCACTTCTAGGATGAGTTGGCAAACTTAATTGGCAGTCCTTGGACTTGTGGGCAACTGCTAAGGGGAAAAATTCTTGTGTTTATACACAGCTTTATTGCTGACTATGACTTTGCTGAAAAGCCTTTTCGGTGTGTTAACTGAAATTGAACAGAACTTTTTAGAAGAACAGAATAAAAAGAGTTAGGGATTTAGTGTCAGAAGACCTGGTGTTCCACTTGTGATCTGCCAGAAGTAGAAATCAACAAGATGAGCATGCTACTGTCTGTTTTCTATACCTAATGTAATTGTGAAAATCCTAAAATTACAGTGTATAAAATAGATTAGAAACTATGAGGTGTTCTGAGATGGTAATTATTATAATAGAAATCATCATGGAATAAGATCTTGCATTTGTACTATTCTTTGCGGTTTTTCAAAGCTCTCATTATATGTTATTTCATTGACTCTCCGTAATCCTATGACTTAGGTATAATTATCTTCATTTTACAAACAGGGAACTGAAGTACAGTGAGATTTGTATGCCTCCCCCTGCCCTTCAAGGTCATGTGGTGTAAGAGGCAAAATCAGAAATTAAACTTAACATTTCTGGATCCGAATCCTGAATTCTTTCCCTAAAACCAGAAAAAGCTCACGTTATTTTGAAACTAATTCAGCTAGAACTTTCACTTAGTATATCCTGTATTTCTTGTAACTGATGTCTTTTAAGTGGAGATTACAGTGTTTACTTGCCCACTTAACCGGCTCTTATAGACATCAGATTTGAGAATCTGACTCTTGTGAAAGTCAAATACGAGAATGTTTCTTCCCTGGTAGTGATTTCTTATTTATTAAGAAATCAGCTAACACATTCTGGGGTGATCCTTTCTTAAACCCAAGAGTTGCTAAAGGACTTTTTAGTTTTTAGGTGCATAATAACTTAAAAAATGATTACTGTTGTGGAAAATGAAGTTTACAGAAATTGAAGTTATGTGTGTGTGTGTGTCTTAAGTGAAAGGTTACAGTTCAAGTCAGTTTCTCTTACAACAGCTGACAAACACTTTGTTATGTGACCTTAGCTGCTCGACCCACTCTGTGACAGCACACTCCTCCCCTCCATCCTTAATTTCCTGTGTCCGTGTAACCAGAGCCTGTCCCCCTCATTCTTCTCATCTTGCCTCTAGACAGGAGCTGCCCAGTTAGTCTCCTGTATCTACCCAAGCCAAGAAGCACACTCTTTACCAGTATTGTTTTAGAAATTGAGATTTTAATTCCTTATCTAACCTATTTAATATAATAGGTTTTTAAAAGCTACATTAGTATAATGTGCTTTTTCTTGGTGACCAGTGACATTGAGAAGAGTACTCCTTTTTCTCCATCATATGAAAGAAGGGAGGAACATTTTTTCCCCTCTGGTACCTTTACCTCAGAAGAGTTTTTTGCCTTGCTCCAGTTGAACATCCTGGCATTTTGCTTTATTGGAGTCAAAACCAGGGTTGTCCTTCCCCCCGCCCCCCTTTATAGATCTGAGCACTGTTCTTCCTGGTTCATGTTTTAGGATTTACTATTTTGCTGCTTAATTTGGTATGTTTGGAAGATGAAAAACAATCTTAAGGAGGTGATTACATTTGAAGTGTTAGTTCTTTTCTTGCAGAAGACCAGTTCGTTGTTACTTTAACACAACCTTCTGGTAGGTCATTTCTGGAGTATCCCAGAGAAGTGCGGTGAAAATATTGACACAGGTGAACTGGAATATTTTCTGGAACTCTGATGAACAGTACAACTCCTAAAACAAAAATTCCTAATGTGGATGATCTATATCTAAGGGTTTAGGTAATTTGACTCAGCTTTTTTTCACATTAAGGCCTAATTTAGGCTTTAATACTGACTGTTTGGGTAGCCGCTGTGTACAAAGACTAGGTGCTGGGATACAATGATGAATAAAAACAAGTCTGTTAATAGTTGGATGACAGGAAAAGAAAACTGAAAAAATCAATGATCTAACAGGGAAAACTCAAGGTCTTAAAGAAAGTCTGAAGAGAAGGACACCTTATTCCAGTCCCCTGTGGTTATTAAGGGAGAATCCAGGAATTGTTTTTAACAACTCTGAAGTGCCACTTGTCTTAGCTTTGTCATGTATCCATTTGGTAAGGCTGACCTACACTTCTTAGAATGCCCTTCCCTGTATATTTACACGGGCCCTGGTGGTACAGTGGTTAAGCTCTTGACTGGTAACTGAGAGGCTGGCTGTTTGAATCAACCAGCTGCTACACAAGGGAAAGATGTGGCAGTCTGCTTCCTTTAAGAATACCGCCTTGGAAACCCTATGGGGGCAGTTCTACTCCATCCTGTAGGGTCTACATGAGTCAGAATTGGTGGCAGTGGGTTTGTTTGTTTGGTTTTGATTTAAGATGGGCCATAAGAGGTATTTGCCTAAAACTTAGAAGCAGGGGCATTCCTTCTTTTTCCTGGATGCAGGGAATGGAGGGTCTGAGTGGGCAAGGGGCATCCAGGTGGATGGGGAAGATGGGAGTTGGTTGGTGCAGAGACTTCAGGTGCTGTTGCAGCTACACATGTTGTTTGTCTGATGACTCGTGTTGTTGGTGTGGGGCAACAGCTGGGCCTGCAGCTTCTCTGCCTGCCCTTGGATTCATCTTTGGCTTTTCTGAAACAAGCCAGGTGCATGGTTAGCTCTGTGACAAAGGACACTGGCTTCTATAGGACACCTACATTGTGGAAGTTGGAAGCAATGAATGACATAGGTTCTCCTCCTTTATGGACTCCAGGTTGTGCTCGTGGATTCAGTTAATCGCTCACCTCATATTAGAGTTTCTCAACTTCAGCCCTACTGACTTTGGGCCAGATAAGTTTTATTGTAAGAAGCTACTCTATGCATTGTATGGTGCTAAATAGCATGTGTGGCTTCCACCTGCTAGAAGCCAGTGCTCCCCCAGCTCCTGCTGGGACAACTCCCAGTATCTTCACACGTTACCAGATGTTCCACATTAGTTGAAAAGCATTGCTTTATATTCATCTTCCCTTCCCAGTTACCTGCTGCAAACTTCTGGTTGTCATTAACCAGTCACAAATCTTTACAGAGACTGTATAATCACATTCCATGATTTTAAAAGGTCACCTCCCTAAGGAAATTCTATGTTGTGTGTCTTTCTCCTAGTGGTTCAGCCTCTCTGATCAAATCCTGAGTGACACCTGCCTTTTGGCCGTTGGAGTCTTCCTGAATCTCTTGGACCACTGATTTCTTTTCCTCATCCCTTTATACCAGCAACCCCCCCACACCAGCCCTACTGTAGCCACCCCCCTTCCCCACAATATCACAGTGAGATCATTCTGTCTTGGAAGAGTGACAATCAGACCCGTAAGAAACATGCTTAGTGGAAAATCTAGAAGTAGCTTTCCCGTTTACAAGTATCGACTCTGACCTTGCTGCTGCCAGGGGCTTCTGAGGTGCTGACTGAGCTGAGGGCAGTGCTGTGGAGAGTTTCAGGAGGACTGGGAAACGCGGGTGGCATAGTGGTTAAGTGCCGTGTCTGCTAACCCAAAGGTCAACAGTTGAAATCCACCTGGTGCCCCTTGGGAGTGCTGTGGGGCAGTTCTGCTCTGACCTACTTGACGTCAGTGGGTTTGATTTGGTTTTAGAACCCCTGGAGATTTTACTGCTTTTGTTGAGAATGTAAGCCTAGAGGAAATAGTTACAGATTATGTTTTTAAAACCTGGCAACGCACTCTTATTTTATATCTTTTCAAAGTGATCTGTATAGCACTATATTGTGCATTTTGAGCCAATGAAAATAATTTTCTGTTCATCTGCTCTTTAGTTCCAGGAAACCTAGAAGAATGCAATGTTTTATATAGCCAAGTAGAAATATATCACCAGCTAGGATCAGAACCCTTATTTTTTGTAAAGAGATAAGAAATTCTGCCTTGAAAACTTGATGAGAGTGAAATTGAGGTGTTTTAAAATCAGGTCTATTCATTTTTAAATAAGTATGAGCCTGGAACTGTGCCATGTGTTGAGTGGTCAGCTAGAAAGACAAGATCTCTACCCTCACAGGGTTGGCAGGGAGTAGCAGAAACATGCATTATGCAAATAGTCACCTAAAGAGAGTATATAGTTATAAATTTTGTTAACTTCAAAGGAGGAGCAGTATAGAGAACCAGGAGAGGCCACGTATAAAGATGAAGGTGCTGAGGGTTGAGTTTTCTGAGGAAATAATGTTGGCTTTGAAATCTGAAGTATGAATTGCAGTTGGCTCAGCAATAAGGAAAGGGAAGAGAGTTCCAAACAAGGATAGGAAGGAATTTGGCCCATTCAGAAAGCTGCAAGGATGCCAGAGTGGCAGGAGTCTAGTGACCGAGGATGACAAAGAGGAGGTGGATGAAGCTGCGGAGGAGACAAGCGATCAGATTGTTCCAAGGGCCTCCAGGCCCAGGAAAGAGCTTGGGTTTAGAATCAGGAAGTGACAGAATTCGATTTATAATTTTACAAAATCCCTCTAGCAGCCATGCAGAAAGCAGTTAAGAGTGGAAGTCGGAAGAGCAGGAGGAAGCTCTTGGAATAGTCCAGAGGAGCTCAGAGGAGAGAGAACTAAGGCTTTAGTGAGAGTCAGGACAGCAGAGGTGGGCCCAAGTGAATGAGAGGAGACAGAACAGGAAGGAGTCCACATACAACTAGGCATTGACTTCGAGATGAGGGATGCGTGAGAGACAGACGTCAAGAAAGCTCCTAGCGTGAGTCACTGAGCAGAAGGAACATGTGCTATTCACATCGCTGCTGGCTTCATGTGAAGCTCACCCAGTGAAAAGTAGCAGAATTAGCACTCACACATCCAGAAATCAGTGTCCAATCACTTTACAAAATGGCATTCTATAATATGAATATAATATCAAGAATAAGCCATTTGTTCTTTTTCTTTATTGGTTTTTTGGGTGGTTCTATTTAAACTCAATTAGCCATTGCTGTTGAGTTGATTCAGACTCATGCTATACTGCTAGAATTTTTTTAAAAATCCAGTCTAAGCTATTTCTGTCAGTTGCAGTTGTCAGCATTAATTGAATGGTGAAATTTATTAAAATCAGGTTTTAAAACTTGGACATTCCAAATATGGGCCTGGTTTTAGGCTAAATGGCAGAATTTGCCGTATTGAGACTCTTCTTCATGGCAGATCTCGGCCCCCTACCCTCCACAAGCTTGCTCCCACTGGGCGTCCACTTCTCTCAACAAGCCACCTGTTATCCCAGAGGCTGACAGAAGAGTGATCTCCAGAGGAAAACTACAGCTGAAGAGATGTGAGTCCTGAAAGGACCTTCAGTCTGTAGAAGTGAAGGCCAAGGTCTTGTCAAGTGCTCCTCACACATGCTAAACCTGCATAAGGTGAACTCAGTAGCAAAGAGTTTGTATTAAGATTTTCCTCACAGGTGATGTGTTTGAACCCATTTGCCAAATGTGTGTGCTACACTGCCCTGACGGGAACAAGATGAAGTATTTCCAGAGACGACTGATGGGGAAAGCATGGGCAGGGACAGAGAGGCCATCGGATAGACAGCATCTTACTTTATACCTGTGGTAAGAAAGCAAGAAGCCAAATTCTGCCGTAGTGTTTCCTAAAGTATAACCACAGATTATCTGCATGAGGATTATCTCTAGATGCTTTTTTAAAATGCCATTATGGCAGTTAGGTCCTCCCAGCAGCAGACTCTAAAATGGAATTAAAAGCATAAAAATTGACTGGACGGCAAAGCCCGTGCAAGAGGAAAGCTGAAGAAGCGGTGCTGGGAATGGAAAGGCTTCAGACTGCAGTGCTGATCTGACACCTGTGAAAGAAAGGAGAGCAAGAAGGAAGCAGTTTTGGAAAAGGAGTCTCCCAGGTCCCAAAGCAGATCCAGTGCAGATCCAACTAAGTCTCAGTGAACTCTGTGGAAAGCTCCAGAGTGAAGACGGCCCAATAGAAGATTCCAACACTGGGCAGAAAACACCAGGCCTTTTTCCCCCCACCATGCTTCATCACTGGTTGGGGGCAACCAGGGAAGAGTGTGGCTCAGGTTCAGAAGCTGGGATAAATCCTGAAGGAGCTCGTCACCCAACCTTGTTACTCACAGCTGAAAAACCAGATTCCTTCTGGAGGAACGCAGCTGTCCT
The DNA here is from genome assembly GCA_028571685.1 of Heterohyrax brucei. Taxonomy (NCBI): domain Eukaryota; kingdom Metazoa; phylum Chordata; class Mammalia; order Hyracoidea; family Procaviidae; genus Heterohyrax; species Heterohyrax brucei. The sequence continues at coordinate 23,338,443 of CM053149.1, read as the reverse complement.
CCATTGTTGCCACAGCCGGTTTTCTGTGCCCGTCCTGGACCAAATCTCTGGAGGGTAGAGCCCTGGAATGTACACTTGACGGTCTTACCCTGTGATTCTAATACATCCTGAAATTTGAGAACTTCGGTGAATCTTCATAAATCAGTCAGGTGTGGTTTTCCTTGATGTCACAGCTTACCCAAAGATTCACTTATGCTTATATCCATTAGGAATGCTTTTAACTGAAAGTAACAAAGCACCTGATAAGCAGAGGTTCAGGTAAAAAACTATTAGTTGGAAATGAATGAGCGTGTTCCCCCAAACAGAAACTTTGCAAGTAGATGGTTCCAAAATTTGGTCCATAGGCTCAACTGTATCAGCAAAGCCTCAGGCTTTTTGTATCCTTTTTTTCTGCCATCTTCAAAGGACAGGTTTTCTTTGGTGGGCTTGTCAACTTGTGGTCACAAAATTGCTGCCACAGATCTAAACATTCCTCCCCCTAAACATCTGGGGATTCAAAACAGGAAAGAAAGGCATGAAAAGAACTCTCATTTTATCACTGAGGATGATCTTTCCCAGATGTCCCCCAGCAGACAGCTTCACATTTAAAAGAAGCACATGTCCACCCTAGCTGGAAAGATGACCAAGAGACTGAGTATCTGAAATGGCCATAAGTGGCTCAGACCCATCATGATTCACCACCTTGAGCTGGGGACACTGTCATCACAGACAAAACCAGAGTTGAGTTAGCAGGTGACAAACTGGGGAGAGAACAAAGGAGAATGGCTTTTGTAGGCACAGATTGATATTTAGGGCAATTCCTTTGAAAATAATAATTTAAAAAATAGAGTAATGTGTGTAGGTATATAATAGCTTGAACTTTCCTAAATTTTGTTAACAGCTCAAATCCTAAGAGAATTAAGTTTTCTAAGAGAACCACATATTCATTCATTTCCAGCTAATAGTATTTTGAGCACCTGTCATGTGCCAGGCACTGTTTTAGGCACAACAGTGAACAAAACTGACAAAACTCTTGCTCTTGTGGTGCTTCCATTGTAGTGACTGGAGACAGTCAACGCACAAAATAAATGTTTTATAGTCTTTTTAGTGGCTGCTAAGTCCAAGGGGAAAGCCTGATGTCATAGTGATTAAGTGCTACAGCTGCTAACCAAACAGTGGGCTGTTTGAATCCACCAGGCACTCTTTGGAAACTCGAGGGCAGTTCTGCTCTGTCCTGTAGGGTTGCTGTAAGTTGGAATTGACTCGATGGCAGTGGGTTTGGTTTTGGGGTTTAAGTCCTATGGAGATCCTTTAGGCAGGTAAGTAGGATAGGAAGTTCTGGGGTGTATAGTTGTGAGTTGGGTGACCATGAAAGATTTCTTTGGGGCCGTGATTTCGACAAGGGAGCAAATCCACAAGGTTACATATGGGAGGGGTGAGAGAGTGGTCCACACAAAGGGACTAGCAAATCTAGAGTCCTGGTGTGTTCAAAGACCTCAAGGGAGGCCAGTGTGACTGGAGTGGCGTGAGCAAGGGGAGAATGGTAGGAGAAAACGGGGAGTGAGGACCTCTAGGGCTGTGTATGCCATTTAAGGACACTAGCTTTTCTTCTGAGTACAATAGAGAGCTGCTAAGTATAGAAGGGATGTGATCTGACTTACATTTCACAGGGATTGCTATGGCTGCTTCATTGGGGTAGATTGTGGGAGTGGGGGCAAGGGTGGAACCAGGAAGCCCAGTTCAGAAGTTATTATAATAACTGAAGCTGTATTGTAGCAATGGATGGTGAGAAGTGAGCAGAGTCTGGGTCTATTTTAAAAGTAAAGTCAAGGATTTGTGGATGCATTAGATATGGATGTAAAAGAAAGAGGAGAACTTAGGATGACTGCAAGGTTTTCAGTCTAAGCAGCTGGAAAATGGACTTGCCATAAACTGAAATAAGTAAGATTGTATGTGAATCAGGTTTTGGATAGAATTTCATTAGTCCAGTTTGAACATAATTGTGTTTTGAGAGGTCTGTTAGAAGCTGTAGTCATGATGCTGAAGAAACAACTAGACACAAGCCTGGGGTCAGGGGATATGTAGGATTGGATATATAAATTTGAGTGTCATCAACATGAAGATGACATTCAAAGCCATCAAACTGAATGAGGTTAACTAAGAAGACAATGTAAACAGAGAAAACCTGAGAGCCAAGGACCAGTCTGGTTCTTCAATCCAGGAGCAACCAGCAGAAGAGACCAAGAAGGAGGCAGTAAAGTAGGAGGAAAACCACGGGGGACAGGAAAATCAAGTGACAACGGTGCTTCAAGGAGGATAGAGTAATCAGTATGTCAAGTCCCATCTCATGGGGATCTATTGGTGACCCTATAAAACAGAGTAGAATTTCCCCATAGGGTTTCCAAAATCAGACTGCTGCGTCTTTCTCCAGTAGAACAACTCGTGGGTTTGACTCACTGACTTTTCCATTGGCAGCCAAGTGCTTAACCACTGCACCACTAAGTCATCTTAAAATAAGATTAAGATGGAAAATTGACCACTGGATTTATCAACACAGTGGCCGACGTGTGGTGGGTTGGATGGTGGAGTCAAAGGCCTATCTGGAGGTTAAGAGAGAAGTGAAAGGTAATAGAGGCACCATAAGCAGATAATTCTTGTGACAAGTTTTGCTCTAAATGGTAGCAGAGAAATGGGCTGTTAGCTGGAGGGGCCAGTAGTAGTTAAGAGAGAGATGGGTTTGCTTGTTTTGTTCTTCGGATAAGAGAGAAAATGGCGAGTTTTTGTACTGTCACAAATTATACAGGCAAGGGGCTGAAATTTAGACACAAGTAGAGGGACTGGCCTTGGATAGAGAGAGGACAGTTCATAGGAAATCAGAAGGGGACACAATAAATGGGAACATACTTTTGTATGTGGCAGAAAGTCTCCTGGATGCTTTCATTTTCTCAGTGGAATAGATCATTGGCTGAGCGTGTGGCTGATGGAGGAGGATCTGGAAGTCTGAAGTCAGAAAAGGTGTGCAGTTGTCATGTTGGAGGGTGGAAAAGCAATCACCTAGGGACACACCTGTAACTGGTTGGCAACGTTAACACCCCATTCATTGCTGTATTTCTCATTGGTCGTTTTTTAGCTGCATAAATCCAGATGGAGAATGGACAGAGAGGTAGGTTTAACCTGGCTCTTTGAGTTTTCGCCAAGCAAGACCAACGAATCAAGAAGAGTGGACGGGGAAGTTGAGGGTGTATGAAAGACATGACTGTGGTTGTTGATTATGGAATTCAGGCCAAGTATGGAGGGGAGTTAAAAATATGAAGCAAGTTGAGAGAGAGTGCAAAGTTGTAGGAACAATGGAATTTAGGTCATAGTGGGGTAGAAATTATTACTAGAGTTGAGATACATGGAAGGCAGAATAACAGCCTCCAAAGATGTCCTTGTCCTAATCCCCAGAACCTGTAAATATATTAGCTCACATGGCAAATAAGAACTAAGATTGCAGGTGGAATCAAGAGGTGCTCACCAGCTGACCTTAGAAATAAGGATATTATCCAGCTGGGCCCATTGTAATCACAAGGATCCTTAAAAAGTGATGGCAGAAGAAGGGCATCAGTGGCAGATGTGACTGAAAAAGGCCTGAGTGACTCAGAGTAAGAAGGACATGACTTGCCTTTGCTGACTTCGAAAAGGTAGGAGGGGTCTACACAGCCAAGAACTACAGGTGTCCTCTAGAAGCTGGAAGAGGCAAAGAAATGGACCCTCCCTCAAGTCCACAGAAGGGAACACAGCCTTACCAGGGCCGTGATTTTAACCTGGGGGGACTGTGTCAGACTTTTGAACCACAAAATTGTAGGGTAATAAGTTTGTGTTGTTTAAGCCACTAAATTTGTGGTCATTTGTTGTAGCAACAACAGAAAACTAACACAGGCTACTATAGATATGAGCTAAAAAGTGAACCCAATGTTGTGCTTGAAATTTTGGTAATGTGACAAGGTCACTGATGTGACCATGGGTGTGAGTCTGAAGTAAGGGAGTTAGCCAGATTGTTGGAAGGATACTTCATAGATGTAGAGAGTTTGAAACTAAAATGTTGTAGTGATTTCTCTACATGAAACCCTGGTGTTGTAGAGGTTAAGTGCTGCAGCTACTAACCAAAAGGTCAGCAGTTCAGATCCACCAGGTGCTCCTTGGAAGCTCAGTGGGGCAATTCTACTTTGCCCTACCTGGTTGCTCTGAGTCAGAATCGATAGCAATGTGTTTATTTATTTTTTTTATCTGCATAGGTCAAAATGATGTGACAAACTGTGACTACCTTGGAGGTTTTTGTTTGTCTTCTCTGCCATAAGACACATCCAGAAGAAATGTTGTCCTGCCCCTTCTTGCAGCTGATTTTTATTAGTGTCCACTGCTCGCTGGTATAAACCGTGCCACTCTGATTGAATTAGGGAGAGATCTGGTCCAAATTAAAGCTGTGACAAATGAGCACTGTTTACATTGCCTCACACCCACCCTTCTCCCCCTACATACATCAGATTACTCTGGAAAATGAAATGCAGAATAAAGCCAGGAAGGATTATGTTCTTCATTAACATGTAATTATAAATTGCTGGGGGCTCCCTTGTGGAGTGGAAAAGTAAAGCCCAGAACAGAGGCAGGAATGCTTAAGGGTGGGATGTTCTTCCTTGTTCTTAACAATGGGTAATTTATGCCTCACATTTTTACAAAGAGATGAATGAAGCCGAGGACTTAGATAGGCTCCGTACCCCTCTGTGAGACCTTAATGACGAGAGGGGAGAGGGCAGAACTGTTGTTACTGTAAGAAGAAAGCCTGATTATTTATTATTTTATTCCCCTCCCCTCAAAAGCTTTAAAAAGTAAGCTAAACAGTTCAATAAATAACTTCAGAGTCAGGTCTAATTCCTGATTTTAAGTCACTTAATCTTTTACATAAATGTAGGAAAGACTGTAGAGATACCTGGAGTTTACTTGGATTTATTGTGGATGTATTCAGATTGTCAGTCCTGAAAGGAGAGGGGCAGCAGAGTTAATTGCTTAGGCCCTGGGATCAGACAGACTGTTAGTCTCCCCAACTTGCTATGTGGGGAAGTCATGCCCTCCAAGCTGAGTTTCTCCATATATATATATATATATATATATGTATATGTATATATATATATATACATATATATATAATGGGAATAATAATCCTTTAACTGACCTCGTAGGATTACATAAGAACTTGATGAGATTGTTGATACAAAGGCTTGCATAGTACCTGGTACAGTGTGCAAGGAGGGGAGATTATTACTATTTTTATTTCTGTTCTTGGCAGTGAAATATGGGGGGGGGGAACCAAGGAGGAAACCTGTTTCCCTCATTCCAGTCCTTTTCCACCTGCAGCCTAGTCCATGTTGGGTTAGATGGACTGTTAAAAGATGGCAGAATAGACACACTTTTCATTTCCCTCTGAGAACTAAGGCCTCAGTGATATTCGTATGGATCACTGAACATTTGGGGAGCCCTAGGACCTAGCATATTTGACTAGGCACCAGTATCAGACTAATCTTCTCCTGTCAAAAATGAGCCAGCAGCTGTCTGACCTCCACTTCTGCTGTTTCACGGTATTGGAGAACTGCAGCTTCCGTGAACGGCCAGTAATGTACTTTCATTATCACCTGGAAGGCACAGTTTGCTACTCCTGACTACCTGTTGCAACTGGCACTTTGGACAGCTCCTAGTTCAACACCTGGAAGTGAAATTTACTTTTAAGGCTGAGAGGCCTGTGTGTTTGCCTGGAGATCTGTCTGTTGAAAGGCCCGGCATCTTTTCATCCCACCCTTCTCTGACTACATTGTAGGGTTGGCTGACAGCCCCCAGTTTCTCCATAAGTAGGGTGGCCTCCTTGCCATCAATAAGCAGAGACTTCCACCCCAGAGAGTCCACCTGGGGCAAATCACTAGAGTATTAGAAACAGCTGATAACCAACAATTCTCTTAGATCCAACACCAGAGAAATCAGACAGTGTCTAGATGGCATGCAGGCAGGAGACCATAATTAATCATTTAAAGAAGCAGCCTTCAAATGCTCCAGAAAATTCCCAAAATAAAGATTCAAAAAAATTCCCAGATGAAGAAGCCTTTCTGAATCTATCAGAGGTCGAGTACAAAAGAATTATATATAGAACCCTCCTAGAGATTAAACAAAATGCAGTAGAACAAAATGAAAAATTTAGTAAGCTATTTGAACTGATAGAACATCAATGATCTGAAATACATCAGATCAATAACAAAATTACAAAGTTAGATAATTCAATCCAAAACCAAAAGAGTAGGATTAAACAGATAGAAGTTAGACTCAGTGACCTTGAAGACAGAGCAACTGACACCAGCATTTATGAGGAGAAATCAGAGAAAAGAAAAATGAAGAAGCATTAAGAAACATGTGAGACTCCATTAAGAGGAATAATTTATGTTTAATTAGAGTTCCTGAACAAGGGGGGATTAATGACAATATGGAGAGTATTACTGTAGAGATGCTGACAGAAAACTTTCCTGAGATGACAAGCAAAGAGAAGATAGATATCCAAGATGTTTATCGAGCACCACAAAAGCGAGACCCAAAAAGAAAGACGTCAAGACATATTATAATCAAACTTAATAAGATGAAACATAAACAGGTGCTTCTGAAAGCAGCAAGGCTCAAAGCAAAACTAACACTCTGAGGGACACCCTGTAGGCTTTCATCGGACTTTTCTGCAGAAACACTGCTGACTACAAAACAGTGGGCAGATACATTCAAAGCCCTGAAGAAGAAAAACTTCCATCCAAAAATTACTTATCCTACAAAATTGTCTATCAAATACAATGGTGAAATTAAGACTTTTGAAGAAAAAGAGAAGTTTAGAGACTTTGTAAAAAAAACCCAAAATTACATGAAATATTGAAAGACACTCTTCCCTTAGAAAAACAGATTCACTAAATGTATATTTAAGGTGACAATTCAGGACACATCATCCAGAATTCTAACCACAAAATTTAATCAAAGCTGCAGTATTAAAATGAGGGACTCTGTGATCATATCATGACAACTATAATATCATCACATTAAAAGAGGGATAGACTACAGTAGTTATAGTCATTTCAGATGCAGAAGAGGTTTAAGGCTTATACAATAGTTAAAATTGGGTTTAATCTTTATATGTTAAGAGGGATAATACATGTAGCCATAAAGCAAATTGAAAGTGCATTGTATCAAAGTAAGAAATGCAATACAGAAGTCCCAACGAACACAAAACCAACACTGAAACAACAACTCATGAAGAATAATGACCCAGAACAGAACATTAACAGCAATATAGAAAACATCAACATAAAAGTAATTACATCAAAATGATGGCGTTAAGCACATACCTATCAATAATTACACTGAATGTAAATGGACTGAACGCTCCAATAAAGAGACAGCAAATGACATCCTGGATCAAAAGACATGACCCGTCTATATATTGCTTACAAGAAACACACTGTAGACTTAAAGATATGAACAAATTGAAAATTAAAGGATGGAATAATATATACCAAGCTAACAATATACAAAGAAGAGCAGGTGTGGCAATACTAATCTCAGATAAAATAGATTTTAATGTAAAATACATTGTCGTGGACAAGGATGATCACTGTTTATTGCTGAAAGATTCACTACTCAAGCAGGACTTAATATTAAATATTTATGCACTCAATACCAGAGCACTTAAATACATTGAACAAATACTGACAACACTGAAAAATGAGATAGAACATTCCACAATAATAGTTGGAGACTTCAATACTCCCCTTTCAGTTATCATAGATCATCCAGAAAAAAGTTCAGTAAAGATGCAGAAGATCTTACTGCAACAATCAACCAACCTAACCTTACTGACATACACAGATCTTTTCATCCATCAACGAATAAGTACACCTTCTTCTCTGATGCACATGGAACATTCTCCAGTATAGACCATGTGTTAGGTCATAAAGCAATTCTCTATAAAATCCAAACCACTGACTTACTGCAAAGTATCTTCTCAGACCATAGAGTTATAAAAGTTGAAATCAATAACAGAAAATTCACAGGTAGAAATTCAAACTTGGGGAAACTGAACAACACTTTGCTCAAAAAGCTTTGGGTTATAGAAGAAATCAAAGACAAAATAAAGAAATTTATGGAATCAAATGAGAATGAGAACACATCCTACCAGAATTTATGGGATACAGCAAAAGCAGTGCTCAGAGATCTGTTTATCTCCATAAATGGGCACAGCAAGAAAGAAGAACTGACCTTACAGCTTGAGCAAGTAGAAAGAGAGCAACAGAAGAACCCCTCGAGCACCAGAAGAAAACAGATTATAAGGATTTGAGCAGAATTAAATGAATTAGAAAAACAATAAAAAAAATTAACAAAACCAAAAGCTGGTTCTCTGAAAAGATCAACAAAATTGATAAATCGTTGACTGAACTTACAAAAGAAAAACAGAAGATACAAATAACCCGATTAAGAAATGAGATGGGAGTTGTTACAACAGACCCAACTGAAATAAAAAATATTGTAACAGAATACTTTGAAAGAGGTTTGAAAACCTAGAGAAAATGGACGAATTTCTAGATTTACATCACTCACCAAGATTATCACAAGGAGAAGTAAATCAACAATGTATCTATCACAAAGAAAGATTTCAAAAGTCATCAAAAATCTACCAACCAAAAAAAAGTCCTGGCCCAGATGGCTTCTACCCAGATGGAGAATTCTACCAAACTTTTAGAGAAGAGTTAACTCTGATACTACTGAGGCTATTTCAAACCATAGAAAGGGATGGAATACTCCCAAATTCATTCTACGAAGCCTGCATCACCCGGATACCAAAGCCAGGGAAAGATCCCATCAAAAAAGAAAATTACAGACCAATACCACTCATGAACCAAGATGCAAAAATCTTCACCAAAATTCTATCTGATAGAATTCAACAGCATATTGAAAAAAAATAATAATTCATCATGATCAAGTTGGTTTCATTCCAAGGATGCAAGGCTGGTTCAACATCAGAAAAACAATTACAGTAATCAACCACATTAATAACACAGTTCAACATCCATTCATACTTAAAACTCTCAGAAAATAGAAATAGAGGGAAATACTTCATTGCAATCAGTAGCATCTATGCAAAACCAACTGCCCTCATCGTCCTGAATGGTGAAAGACTGAAAAAACTCCTCTGAGAATGGGAAATAGACAAGGATGCCCACTATCACCACTTCTATTCAGCACTGTGCTAGAAGTTCTAGCCAGAGCAATTAGACAACACAAAGAAATAAAGGGCTTTGTACTGGCATTGAAAAAGTAAAAATCTCCCTCTTTGCAGAGGATATGATTGCTTATGCAGAGAATCCAAAGGAATCCATAAGTAAACTATTGGAACTAATAGAGGCGTTTAGCAAAGTAACGAGATACAAGATAAACGTAAGTAAATCAGTAGGATTCCTTTGTACCAACAGTGAGATTTTTAAAGAAGAAATCACCAAATCAATTCCATTTACTATAGCCCCCAAGAAGATAAAATACCTAACAATAAATCTAACTAGAGAAATAAGAGATCTTTACAAAGAGAACTACAAGACCTTACTACAAGAAACTAAGACAGACTTACATAAATGGAGTAATCTACCCTGCTTGTGGATAGGAAGACTCAACATTGTGAAAATGTCTATTTTACCCAAAGCAATCTGCTTAGATAATGCAATCCCTATACAAATTCCAGTGACATTTTTTAATGAGATGGAGAAACAGATCATCAACTTTGTGTGGAAAGGGAAGAAACCTCAGATAAGTAAAGCACTACTGAAGAAGAAGAACACACTGGGATAGCCTCTCACTATCTGACTTTAGAACTTAGTACACTGCCAGAGTAGTCAAAACAGCCTGGTATTGGTACAAAAAGAGACAGATAGATCAATGGAGCAGAGTTGAGACCCCAGAGATGCCACCATCCTCTTATGAACAGTTGATATTTGACAAAGGCCCCAATATTTTAAACTAGGGTAAGAACAGTCTCTTTAAGAAATGATGCTGGCCAAATTGGATATCCATCTGTGAAAAATTGAAGCAAGGCCCATATCTCACACCTTATACAAAAAGCAACTCAAATTGGATAAAAGACCTAATCTAAAATGATAAAGCTCATCCAAGATAAAATAGGATCAACAATGGAAGTTTTACTACACAATGTAGACAGACTTCAAAATCTGACAAAGCACATTCAACAGAAGAGAAAATAGATAAATGGGAACTACTAGGAATCAAACACTTTTGCTCATCCAAAGACTTCATCAAAAGAATTAAAAGACCACCTACAGAATGGGGAAAAATATTTGGCAACTCTGTGTCAGACCGACATCTGATGTCTATAATCTATAAAATATTACAAAATGTCAACAAGAAAAGGATAAATAATCCAATTAAATGATGGGCAAAGGAGATAGACATTTCTCTAAAGAGGATGTCCAGGCAGCCAAAAGACACATGCAGAATTGCTCATGATCATTAACTATTAAAGAAATTCAAGTCAAAACTACAATGAGATAACATCTCACCCCAATATGGTTGGCCATGATCCAAAAACCACTAAGCAACAAGTGCTGGAGAGGCTGTGGAGAAATGGGAACTCTCCTACACTGCTGGTGGGATTGGAAAACGGTACAACCTCTTTGGAAAACAACCTGGCGCTTCTTTAAAAAGCTGGAAATAGATATTCCAGTTGATCCTGTAATTCCACTGCTTGGAATCTATCCTTCAGAAACAAAGGTGGCCACACAAACAGACACATGTATGTGAATGTTTGTTGCAGCACAGTCCACCATAGTAAGAAGTTGGAATCAATCCTGATGTCCGTCAACAGAGGAATGGATAAGCAAACTATGGTACATGTACTCAGTGGAACACTATGCTATAATAAAAAACAACAATTTTAGAAAACACCTCATAACATGGTCTCATTCGGGAGAGATCATGCTGAGTGAAACCAATCAGTGTCAAAAGGATGAATTTTATATGAGACCCCTGTTATAAGGACTTAACAAGAGAATTATCCACAGAAGAAAATGACTGTGTTGGCTGCATGGGTGGGTCGGAGGCTGAGAGTTTATCATAGATGAGATAATTGATACATGTTAGAAATTTTATTCTTTTACTATAATGAATAAAAAAATAAAAATTAAAATGAAACACCTTTGCCTTTAATCTAAAATTAGATTCTCAGTAACTCACCTGACATTCAAACAACACAAGAGAGGAAGTGGAAGAGATAGGGGAGCAGTGCTGAAAGAGAAGATGGGAACATACCAAAAACCAAAAAATCCGCTGCCATCTAGTCAGTTCTGACTCATAGCTACCCTATAGCACAGAGCAGAACTGCCCCATAGAGTTTCCCGGGAGTGCCTGGTGGATTTGAACTGCTGACGTTTTAGTTAGCAGACATAACACTTAGTCACCATGCCACCTGGGTTTCCTTGTGGTAACACAGGGATGAGAAGTTTGATCATTTTATAAATTTGTCAAAAATTAGTTCTGTGTTTTGCTGTAATAAAGCCACTGAACACTGAACAAAATTGCCCATAAATTGTCTGTGGGAGGAATGGACAAAAAAGAAAAATGCTCAATAAATAATTTTTAAGTTATTGAAAACTGCGCTTCTACACTTTATGTTGCGTGATAGAAATTGATTCTTTAGTCAAATATTTATTTAATACCTACCATTTTCCATGTGCAGATGAGGAAGCCAATGAGCCATGTGGATAACTGGAGGAAGAGGGTCCAGAACTATAGACAAGAAAAAGAAGTCTACCTGAGTAAGAAGGATCAGGAGCAGGAAATAGAAACTGGAGCGAGAGTGGAGTTAAACAGGGTGATCAGGAAAGGCACTCCTGAGAAGGGGAGATTTGAGCAAGACCTGAAGGATGTGTGAGAGTCAGAAATGTAGCTGTCCACAGGAAGAGTGTCAGCAAGGGCATGATTTACCTGTTGACATACATGTTACGGGAACCCCGTTGGCTATGAGTTGGAACTGACTCGACAGCAGTGGGTTTGGTTTTGTGTTTATACACATTATAAGCCAGCCAAGTACCGTCGAGTCGGAATGATTGATTATAATGTTGGCTACACTTGGAAGGCATAATATTTGAGTATGTTGGGTTAAATAAAATACATGATTAAAGTTAATTTTATCTGTCTTTTTTTTTTTAAAAAAAACTTTTTTAATATGACTACTAGAAAATTTTAAATTACATAGCTCATTGTAATTCTGTTGGGACAGAGCTGATCTAAAGTGTGTCTGTTGCACTTTACATTTTGAAAATAATTTCCTTATGAAGCAAGTTATTTGTAATGCTGTCTCTCTAATGTCTTCTCAGTTGCGAAGGAATAGACCCAAAAATAACTAGTAACCTGCGCTGTATTCGCCAAGAGGCTCCCTGAGGCAGCAGGCTGCTCTGAAACTTGCCTCAATAGAGAGGCCGTATTACAGAGCCTTTGATTGGCACTTCTGCCCCACCCCCTACTACCCATTCAAGTCGCTAATGCCACCCCATTGTCTGACTGAATGCTGCCGGTGTGTGCTCTAAGAGCTGATTTTAGGCAACTCAGAGAGCAGCCTGCTGCCCTGGAACAGATAATGAAGGCTGGGACTCAGCCCCACAGCTCCTCTGTGCACTTGACCCGTAGATGAGGTTCAGCCTTGTAAGCTAAGAGGGAAGAACGGTTCTGAGACCCCCTGGGAAGTGTGGGGGGGACTCCCGCTGTTCTGTAAAAGGCATTCTAAGTATAGACTTGGCAGAAAAGCAATTGCTATCACTTAAGACCTTTCCTTTAACTCACTATATCCCATTGTACGCTTATTTTTCATAGGAGGAGGACAAACTAATGTGTGAAAAATTATGTCCTGTTCTTGCAGGGTCTTTGAAAGCAAGTTTATAAATTCTAATACGCGTTCCTGTAAGAGTCTCTCTAAAAGAGGAACAGACGATGGTTTTTGAAGGCAGGAGAAAGGGCATTGTATGCACTGAATGATACAGATTCAGGAAAAATGAAGTGAATTTAAAGAAAGAAAACTCTTTGAGGGGAGATAATGCACCCTGCCCCCACCCGTTCATGCTTTCACTTGGCTGTGGTGTGGTGCTTTCATTCTCTGTAGTAGTTAAGGGAAGATTTCTGCTGGAAATACCAGGTCCCATTATTTCGTGGATTTTTCCATTTTTCTGTCTCTGCTTCTAATATTCTTTATTTTTAAATAAAATATTTTAGGTACACCAAGCCATTGTAGAGTGAAAAGCATGGCCTCTGGAGCAAAACAAAATGTCTCGGTCTACCCCAGGTCTTTACTTTCTGGCTGTGTGATCTAAGGAAAGTTGCCTGATCTCTCTCCGCCTCCTTTCTCCTCTGTAAGTGGGAGCATTGTCCTGGGGACCAGGGGGTGGGAGGACCGCAGTGGCACAATGGTTAAGTGCTGCTTCTGGTAACTCAAAGGTCAGCAGTTTGAATCCTCCAGGTGTTCCTTGGAAACTCTGTGGGTCAGTACTGCTCTGTCCTATGGGGTCACTATGAGTTGGAATTGACAGCAGTGGGTTTCCTTTTTATCTCTTTGGTCCTATGGGGTCACTATGAGTTGGAATTGACTTGACAGCCGTGGGTTTCCTTTTTTTCTCTTTGGTCCTATGGTGTGGCTGTAGAAAGAGGTGGGATATAGAATGTTTTGAGCAGTGAATCTAGCACATGGAATGTGCCCAGAAATGGTAGAACAGGTATTGTCATCATCATTAATATGGCTCTATTTTAAGGAACTACATACAGTAGTTCTGTAGTTCACAGGTACTAGAATTTCATGTCCCTCTTTTTATCTCATTTTGGCGTAAGGCATTGAGCAATCTTTACCTGATATTTGGCTTACAGGCATGGGGACCGACTAGTTGGTCATTTCTTAAGTGTGAAACAATGGTTGTATGCTGGGTGCTGCCATCTGGTTTAAAAAGTATGCTATCTACAGAACTGGGGATTAAGGACCTCAGTTTCCTCCTCTGTAAAACCCTTGAAGGGTTGTCGTGAGAATTAAAATTAATACATTAAATTAAATTTAATTAATTAATACATTGAATTAAATTAATACATGTGAAGTCCTTAAGTGAGAAGCTGGCATATGTTAGCTGTTATTCTTAATATTCTCACTATTAGAAACCTTTGGCTAATTATAGCTTTTGTTTTCTGGAAGTATTGTTTCCGTGGACTCTGAGACTCTGGAATGGCATCTTTGGAGTTGAGTCCTGAGTTGGCCCCAAATTACCTTTGGGACCGTGGGTCTGAAAACTTCATAAAATCTGTGCTAATTTCTACATGCCTAGATTGTTGGTTTCCTGCTGGTCTTCCTCTTTTAGAAAGAAGAAAACCCCAGCCCTCAGGGGTCAAGTTGTCTGAGACTGTACAATCTGTGGCAGTCCTGGTGGCCTAGCAGGTGGCCTAGCAGGTCAGCAGTTTAAATCCATCAGGCTTATTTGGAAACTCTGTTGGAGAGTTCTACTCTGGTGGATAGAGTCATTATGAGTCTGCATTTACTTGACAGCGGTGGGTTTGGTTTGGGTTTTGGGTAAAACCTGTGTCTGCCACACTCAGGTGTGTTAAAATTTGCCTACTACAATCCTTGCTTAGACTTTCTAGGGGTCTGTCTTTTTGCTACACTGTATTTTAGCAAAAGTGTGCAGTATGGAAGCAAAGCAAGGCTGAACCTGAGAACACCAGGTGGGCCGCAGTGGGTGTGGGATAGAAACAACTCCGCAATCCTGTTGGCTCCTGGGGAGTGAAGAGGCCTGGCATTGAGGAGTCAGCCATAGTGACAGCTTAGCTGGTTCCATGGCCTCTGGCATCATGGCAAGAGTGATGACTGGATCAGGTGTGACCCAGGGAACCCAAAGGGCACACTTTTTGAGATCCAAAGCAAAAGCCTTCTCTTCTGCAGATAAAAGAACCTGCAAATTGAAGTAGTTGAGTGTGAAATCAGGCTGCCACCTGGGGCGTATCTGCTACATTCTAGCTGGAGCACACAACACCTCCCCCTGCCTTCCTGAGGCACAGTGGGAGGGGAGGAGGAGAGGGGTGGGACACAGGAGATGGAGGGGTGGCGTTAATAGACCCCAGGAGCAGTTCCATGAGGACAAGGTAGTCGTGGGGATGGGGGGGAACAGTGTTCGGGAGCCAAAGAGGAACTGAATAGCAGTGAGCCTTCATCAAGATATTTGTTGAAAGACTGCATGAAGGAAGCGCTTTCTGTGTATTTTCTCATGCAGTCTCAGGGCAGATGCCTAATTATCCCTGTTACCCAGATGAATGAAAGAGGACAGCTGGTGGATTCCAACTGCTGACCTTTTGGTTAACAGCTGAGCCCTTAATGGCTACACCTTAATGACGTGAGGGCTCCCCAGTGAGTTTAAGGTGCTTGCCTAAAGTCACAGACTCGTGAGATTGGAGGGCCAGGCACCAGGTCAAAGCCAGGTGGTCTCCACTGCCAGTATGAGCTCTCCCTCACTGGCCACTAACTCCCCCAGTCCTTATAGAGAACTAGAAACACGTCCATTGAAAGTAGGCATGTAGTGGCTGAACTGAGGTGGGGAAAGGAGCATGTATTTTGCTCAGCAGGGAAGATTTGGTGAGAGACTGAAGAAAGTGTCAGAGAATATGTTTGTCAGCTCATGCATCTCCCACTGATTAGTGAGGGACTCCCTCCAACTGTCGTAACAGGTACCTTCAATGAGAAATGAAGTGGTATGAGGAGGGAACCCATTCCTCAGATTCATGAGTCCAGGTAAGCTGGGGGCATCTCTGTTCAAAACTATTATTGTGAGAAACAGGGGTCTATCTCAGCAAGATTGCTGTAGTCTGGAGGGATAAGTTACTGTATTCTGGAGAGAGAAGAAAAGCATAACACTTGTTATGCACGATACCTTAGAACAAGTTAGGTCAAGTGTCATAAGCATTAAATGGACAGAGAATCTACCTGGATGAGTTGACAAACGAAGACTTTCTGGATGAGGTATCTGAAGAAGACATGAGATCTTGATGCAAGAAATTAGGAGGAGTTCCAGGCAGAGAATGGGCTAGGAACTGCCAAGAACAGAGTGGATTTAAGGAGAACGGTGATCATCTGGGACGGCTGGACCGTTCCGTGAGGGGGACAAGTGGGAGAAAATGGCAGAAAGATGGTAAAACTAGGGGGCCATGAAGATCACTTTATTTTGAGGTAGCAGAGGCTATTGAAAATTTGTATCAGGAGGATGGCATGATAAACTCTTTGCTTATGAAGATTAATGTAGCAACACTATGAAAATGAGCTGGGTGGGCAGGGGGTGAAGGAAAGGTGATAGCTGAAAAGGCAGGCAGAGATTCTCATCTGGGGGCCATCTGGTAACGGCTGCAGACGGTATTGGTTATGTCAACTATGGGAAGAGGGATGCTACTTGCGATCTAGTTGGCAGAGGCTACAGAAACTGCTGAACACACCGCAATGCCTAGGACCACCCTTGACAACAAAGAATCATCCTGCCCAAATGTCAGTAGTGCTGACCTGAGAAACCCTGGGGTGGAGGTGTGGTCTGTACTAGGGTTGCTTAAGCAAAGGTAACATTCTAACTTAAATTTTTGAACTCTCCAGAAAAGGGAAACACCTGGAAATAATATCAGAAATCAAAGCACAGGGTAACTAAGCTCTGATCATGGTCTTTGTCTGTACTTATGAAATGAAGTTCTAAGCAGGATGCATTTTCACGGGGGGGGGGGGATGATAATCACTTCCTAGTGAAAGCTTTTGTTCTGTGGATAATTAGCCTCAGTTCTCTGAAAAGCAGATGAGAAGACAGGATTAAGTGCACAAGAAATGTGTTAGAGCAAATAATTTATTTGTGAGAAAAATACAAAGAAGCAGGGAAGGGCAAAAGGGCCAACAGACCACAGTGCAGGTGGAGCGGAGAGGGAGCTGAGGTGGGAGCGTGTTAGTTTGCACTGTAACCTGTACATTAAGTTGATTCCGACTCACTGCAACCCTATAGTACAAAGTAAAACTGGTCCATGGTGTCCAAAGAATATCTGGTGGATTGAAACTGCTGTCCTTTTGGTTAGCAGCCATTGCTCTGAACCACTACAGCACCAGGATTTCCAGCTTGTAGTGTAGTTCTAGCCAAAGTTTGGCAAAGCCATCAGATAGTCCTCAAGCCAGAGTCACCTATCAGAGGAGTCCTGTGTCTCATAGGAGCAGGACGACAAGAATACCCTGCCTCTCTCAGTCACTGGCTGAGAGCGTTCCGCAGGAAGCATGGCCTTTGTGTAAAAGTAGGCAACCCAAACCAAACTCACTGCCATCGAGTCAGTTCCAGCAAAACATAGCAATGGCCTTCAAAAGGCAGGAGCTAGGGTTTTCAAGTCAGATATGATCCCTGCAATAGGAGATCTGAGAGATATATGCTAATGATCAGATATCTCAGAATGATATTTTTATTATGATATCTCTTTTTTCCTTTGAACTTTCTGAAATTACAAATTACTTGTTGCTTCTGCTTTTTTAAATTTACCACTTTTGACCTCAGAATATAGATCATAAAACATCATGTTTTTCTTCAAAAGTTGTATTATTGCTAAAATCCAAGATGACTGGATTGTATCGCTTGGATTTGACCCTTCAAAACTCTATAACCAGTTAAGGTGTGATCCTTCAATGACACTAAACTTTTTATGGACTTTCAAGACAGTTGTTATTTAAAATTTTGCTTTACTCTTCACAGCAAATTGTATAGTATAATCCTATGTTTTAGATTATTAAATATACATATGATGTTTAAAAATTCTAGAAGAATATAGGACAACATATCAACAATGATTATCTCTGGAAATTTTTACTTTATTCTTCAAATCAGTTCAGAATTTCATTTGGCTATGTGTCTGGAAACCTAAAAACCAATGGCTCAAGCAAATTAGTGGTTTATTTTTCTCATCTAATGAGGAGTCTAGAAGGAGGTAGTTGGTTGTGTGGAGTCAGTGGTTCAAGGATGCCAAGGTCGAGATCTTTGCGATTCTTTTGATCTTTTCCTCTTGGTTACAAATGTTGGCTACAGATCTAGCCATAGTATCCATAGGAGAAAGGAGGACAACAGCTTCTGCTCACTTCTCAGTTGATCACCCCTGTCTGCAAAAGATGTTACATATTACTGCTCCAGTAAAGTTGGTGCTCTGCTGATGAAAAGAATCACTTAAATTTCTATTTCGGCTTCTTTCTATCCCAGTAGTTACAAAACTTATCCTAGTTAACTCTTGGTTGATGAAGATAGTTTGACCTTTTGTTAGTCAAATCAAATTTAAGCCCAATGGATTCAGGTTTCACTTGTTTATCTCTTCTTTGTCTCAGGCGGGCTTAGGGGTAGGGCTCTGTTTTGGTGGATCATGACGTGGTGGCGGACAGAGGTAGTGGTGGTGGTGTCTGGTCCTCGGTGGTCCGCGGTAGTCATCCCCATCATGGTTTCAGATCTCCAGTCTTAGTTCTACTCACTCTGTGCCCTCCTTGTCTCTCTCTGCCTAGTCTTGGCCTTCTACTATTTTTACTCCGTGTCACACCATGTGGGCACATAGAACTGATCTCTGAGATCTGCCATCTTTCAAAACATTTCTTGACAGAAGGGCATAAGTTACTGTTGTGGATTGAACTGTGTTCTCCCACCAAAATCTCTGTAGCAGTTTAGCTAGGCTATGATTCCTGATATTGTGTGATATTCCTCCCTGTTGTAAATCCTGCCTCTACAATATTAATAAGAGTGGATGAGCGGCAGGTGTGTTGGTGCTGTGGGACTTAGTGTCTAAGATTGTTTTGTATGTTGAAGCAATCTCTTGAGATACAAAGATAGAGGCTAGCAGAGAGGTTTAGGGACCTCCTACCATTAAGGAAGAAAGCAGTGATGGGAGCTGAGTGTGTCCTTTGGAAAGGGCTGGGGGTCCCTGTGCTGCAGAAGCTTCTAGTCCAGGGGAAGATCGATGACAAGAACCTTCCTGCAGAGTCAGCAGAGAAAACCTTCCTCTGGTGCTGGCCCCCTAAATCTGGACTTCTAGCTTACAGGACTGTGACAAATAGAATTTTTCCTTTTAAAGCCATCCACATGTAATTACTTCTGTGAAAGTAGCACTAGCTGAATAAAACCATTGCTTTGCTCTGATACTCCCAAATTTATCTGGGGTTTCATTACTTTCCAAGAGGGAGAGAGGCCAGCTCCACTGTTTGCCGGGGAATGATAGAAGCACTGTTGGCAAACATACATAAAAGGTTCATGTTAATTGTGTAAAAATACGGTAAGCCTAGAGTTCTGTGACTTTCCTCTGACAGTTTTAGTACCTACCCTAACCTGGTTTTAAAGGGCAGGAAAGACTGCATGATCATCTGGTAAGTTTCTAACTTGTTCTTTGGGGCACAGGCTGTCTACGCTGAGTGCCCATTATAATCACTTGATGGTAATGGTGATGGAAAGGGGATTGGTTAGGACTTAAAAAAATACTGAGGTCCCATAGCAGGACTGAGTCATTTGGTATGAGGCCAAGCAGTGGCATTTTTAAAAAGTTTCACCAGATCATTCTAACACACAGCCTGGTGGAGTGCCACTGGTATGATGGCACACAGATACCCTTACTCCCTTCAGGGTTTTGTTTTTGATGTGAAACCACAATTTTGGAATGCAAAGTTATTTTCTCCCTCAAAAAGCACAGCTTTTATAAATAAAAACACTTGCTACTCTGTCACAAGTTTTAAAAGTCTAGTTAGAAATCCAAAAGCTCAGAATCTGTCAATTCTTTGTAGTCTGCATTCTTGGTTAGAGAAAGTAGGCCTCAGCTTGGCTCAAGGTGCAGTGATGAGGAGGGAAGGGGTAGGGTAAGACAGAAGTCCTTAGTTGCCAGGGAACACAGTGGCTGATATGTTAAAGGAATACCTATCACACTTCTGTACTGGCAGCTTCACGGGAGAAAAGACCTGGTGAACCGCTTCCATCGAGATCATGTTGTTATTGCTAGCTGCTGTCAAGTGGCTCCCAACTCATAGAGACCCTGTGTGCAACAGAATGAAGTACCGCTCGGTGCTTTGAAGTCATCATGATCATTGCTATGTCTGAGCCTACTGTTACAGCCACTTTGTTAGCCTGTCTCATTGAAGATCTTCCTCTTTTTCTGCTGGCCCTCCACTTTGCCAAGCACAGTATCATTCCCCAGCGACTGCTCCCTTGGGATAACATGTCCAAAGTATGTGAGACACAGTCTTGCCATCCTAGCTTCTAAGAAGCACTTTGGCTGTACTTCTTCCAAGACAGATGTCATTCTTCTGGCCATCCATGGTCAGAAGCAGATTTACCAGTAAGTAACACGTGCACAGGCTTACATGAAGCAAGTTAACGTGAGCTTGCTTGTGCTTATTTACTGATTTGTGGTACCAATTTTATTTGTTTTGTGGTGAAAATCAGGTGAGATTGTACACTACAGATTAGTAAGCACAAGTAAGTTTGTGCTTAACTTTAACTTGCAAATTGGGTAATCCATCCCTGTCCATGGTATGTTCGGTATTCTTCATCAACACCGTAGTTCAGTTATATCAATCCTTCTACAATCTTCCTTATTCATGGTTCAGCTTTTGCATGCATATAAAGTGATCGAGAACATCATAGCTCAAGTCAGGAACACTTCAGTTCTTGAAGTGAAATCTTTGCTTTTGAACACAATGAAGAGGTCTTTTTCAGCAGACTTGTCCAATACATCATTTGATTTCCTGAATGCTGCTTCCATGGGTGTTGATTGTGGATTCAAGTAAAATGAAATCTTTGACAGCATCAATCTTTTCTCCATTTATTGTGATTCCGTGTATTGGCCTAGTTGTATTTTTATCTTCTGTATGCTGAGGTGCAATCCATACTGGAGGCAGTGGTCTTTGATATTTATTGGTAAGTGCTTCAGGTCTTCTTCATTTTCATCAAGCAGAGTTGTGTTCTCTCCGTAATGCAGATTGCTCAGGAGGCTTTCTCTAGTCCTGATGTTGCATTCTTCTTCATACAGTCCAGCTTCTCAGATTATTTGCTCAGCATACAGATCGAATAACTATGGTGAAAGGGTATAACCCTGATGTGCACCTTTCCTGATTTTAAACTACATGGTATTCCCATGTTCTGTCTGAACAGCTGCCTCTTGGGTTATATATAGGTTCTTCATAAGCACAATGCAGTGTTCAGGAATTCCCGTTCTTTGCAATTTTATCCATAATTTGTTATGATCCACATGATTGAATGCCTTTGTGTAGTCAATAAAACACAGGTAAACGTCTTTCTGGTATTCTCTGCCTTCAGCCAAGATTCATCTGGACATCAGCAATGATACCCTACATTCCATATTCTCTTCTGAATTCGGCTTGAATCCTGGCAGTTCATTGTTGTTTGTTGAAGCAACTCAATTGCTATTCCCTTAATTCCTGAAACCTTGTTTTCTCCCAGTGCTTTAAGCGTGGCTTGGACTTCTTCCTTCAGTGCCGTTGGTTCTTGATCATATGCTTCCTTCTGGATGGTTGAACGTTGCCTGTTTCCTTTTGGTACAGTGACTGCATATTCCTCCCATCTTTTGATGCTTCTTATGTGATTCAATTTTCTGTCCAAAGAATCCTTCAATATTGCAACTTGAGGCTTGGGTTTTTCTTTAGTTCTTTCAGCTTGAGAAGTGCTGAGCATGTTACTTCCCTTTTAATTTTATGACTCCAGGTTTTTGCACATTCCATTATAATACTTTGCTTTGTCTTCTAAAGATACACTTTGAAATTTGCTCAGCTTTTTTACTTCATCATTTCTTCCATTTGGTTTCACTAGTCTACGCTTAAGAGCAAGCCTCAGAGTTTCTTCTGACATCCATTTTTGTCTTTTCTTTTTTAATTTTATTTTTATTGTGATTAAGTGAAAATTCACAATCCAAGTCAATTTGCCATATAAAACCCCCAAATACACGCCTCTATGCAACTCTGTCTGCTCTCCTCACGCTGAGACAGCACACTTGTACTTTTCACTCTGTAATTCTGGTATTGATTCAGTCAGCACCTGTCCCCTCCTTGTAACCCTCCCCTACACCTCTAGAGAGGAACTGGTCAGATAGCCTCATACATACATATACATATACATATACATATACATATACATATACATATACATATACATATACATATACATATACATATACATATACATATACATATACATATACATATACATATACATATACATATACATATACATATACATATACATATACATATACATATACATATACATATACATATACATATACATATACATATACATATACATATACATATACATATACATATACATATACATATACATATACATATACATATACATATACATATACATATACATATACATATACATATACATATACATATACATATACATATACATATACATATACATATACATATACATATACATATACATATACATATACATATACATATACATATACATATACATATACATATACATATACATATACATATACATATACATATACATATACATATACATATACATATACATATACATATACATATACATATACATATACATATACATATACATATACATATACATATATATTTAAGCCAAGATGTACACACACCACCTATATCACTCTATGTCTTATAATCCAGTCTAATTTTTGTCTGAAGAGTTGGCTTCAGTACTGGTTTCAGCCCTGGGCTACCAGCAAGTCCACAGACCGTGTTCTCAGGGTACCCTCCAGGATTGCAGACCATCAGATTTGGTCTTTTGATAGAATTCTAGATCTGCACGCCCCTTTTTCTCATGCTATGTCAGGGACTCCCCATCATGTTCCCTATCAGGATAGTCTTTAGTGGTAGGTGGGTACCATCTAGTTCTTCTGGTCTCATGCTGGTGTAGTCTCCCAGTCATATGGACCTTTGTGTCTGCCAGGCTCGTATTTACCTCATGTCTTTGATGTTCTTGGTTTTCATCTGCTCCAGGTGTGTTAGGACCAACTGATGTTCTTTAGATGGCAGCATGCTGGCTTTTAAGATGTCAGGCACCACTTAGCAATATGGGATGTAGAACATTTTCTCAGAAAAACTGGTTATGCCAGTTGACCTTTAAGTCCACTGAAACCATGATCCTCAGACCCCTGTCCCTGCTACTCCATCATTTAGAATGTTAGGTTGTATTTAGAAAACCTTGTAGCTTATGATGTAGTCCACTTGTGCTGACGTCCCTGGTCTTTTCTTTCTTTTGAGAGACTTTTTTGCTTTCTTCATGTCTGATACCCTTGATGTCATCCCACAACTCTTTTGATCTTCAGTCACTAATGTTCAGTGCATCAAATCTATTCTTTTTTTTTAAAAAATTTTTTTTGACATGACTGAATGAAAATGTACATTCCCGTATAAATTTACATGCCCACCTACATGCAGCTTCCACTGCTCTCCCTGTCCGGTGACTGCACACTATTCCTCTCTGCTCCATACATGTCTCATCCTCCCAACAGCCTCCTTTCCCCTCCTCTCCGTCCACTCCACTTCCTCCAGCCAGAGGTCAGCAAGATGATATCCTATAGATGTATAGAACCATAAAGTGCTTCCAATATATGGTCACGCTGCATTGCCAAGTCCAATCCATTCCTGTCCAAAGAGTGGACCTTTGTTATAATTTATGGGAAAGGGCAGCATCAGGGCCGGGGACCATGCTCTCAGAGGAACCCCAAAACCGCTGGACCATCAATTGAGGTCTTTTAGTGGAGATCTCATGATGCACCCCTTTTATTCTTGTGTTGCCAGTGAGACTCCTCTCTGTGAGCTCCATCGTGGCTATCGCTGGTGGTGGCCAGGCACCAGCCGGTTCTTCCAGTCCCAAGTCGATGTAGGCACCCACTCTCATGGGTCTCTGTCTTCTCGGTTGTCTTTACCACATGTCATTTTGGTCCTCGGTGAGCATCCATTCCGCATCAGATCTATTCTTAAGGTGGTCTGCATATTCAGAAGAGATGTATTGAAGGTCGCATTCCTACTCTTGTGAAATTCTTTTGATTGCCTTCAGCTTCAGCTTTAACTTGGATATAAGCAGATTTAATGGAGCATCTAGTAGTTCGTTTGGCAGCTCTAGCAAGAGGAAAGGAGCCCTGGTGGACAGCGGTTAAGAGCTACAGCTGCTAACCAAAAGGTTGACGTATCCACCAGCTGCTCCTTGAAAACCCCATGGGACAGTTCTACTCAGTCCTATAGGGTTGCTGTGAGTTGGAATCTGCTCAATGGCAATGGGTTTAGTTGACAAGAGAGAAAGAATCAGAAAAACTAGGTAGGATGCCATTGCAAGAGTAAGTGATGGGAGATATGGGGTAGATTCCAGTCCTGTTTACAAGGCTCTGGATTGATATGGGAGGTGAGCAAGAGAATCTGGGGTCAGAAGTCATGTCAGCTTCTGGCACAAGCCATTGGATGGACAGAGCTGCTAATATTGCCAGTGTCACATAGGAGTAAAACTAGTTTCAACATTCCATTCTGCTGCTATCCTGTTGTGCGTCTTATATAGCCACGTTCACGACAGCATTTACCTGTTTCTTAGCTGATTTCAGTATAATCTGATTTTGAACCTGAGATGGAAGGAAAGAGCCTTATATACTGCCTAAAAATGTAGTATACACACCCCTGCACTATTCTAACATTCCTGTGCATGATATGGTATTGAATGTGTCTGTGCAAATTGTTAAAAAAAAAAAAAAATAAAACTCCAAGCTCAGATAATATAAATTACCTCACAAAGTGAGAGGAACACTGCACTGTGCTCTCAGTTCTAGTACTTCTGACAGCATGACTCTGGGCAAGTCCCTTAACTTCTCCCTGACTGTGTACCACCCCTCCTCCCCAACCAAACCCACTGCCGTTGAGTCAATTCCAGCACATAGCAGCCTTATATAGGACAGAGTAAAACCGCTCCGTAGAGTTTCCAAGAAGCACCTACAGGATTCAAACTGCGAATTCCATGGTTAGCAGACGTAGCACTTAACCACTATACCATCAGGGTTTTCTGTGTCAGATGTGTGTAATATCACCTGTCCTTTTATGTGGCTGTTAGGAATATCATGTGAATCACAAAACGCAGATATCTTTGAATACTATTTCTCATGGATTGAATTGGTGTCCCCCCAAAAATACATATAGAAATTTAGTTGGGTTGTGATTACCAGTATTGTGTGATTGCCCTCCATTTTATGATTTTCCTATGCTGTATATTAAAGAGGATTGGGATGGGACTGTAAATCCTTTCCTAAGGTCACCTCCCTGCTCCACTGTAAAGGGAACCCCTGGACTGTGGCTTGTATCACCTTTTGTCCTACAAAAGACGAAAGGAAAGGGAAGCAAGCAGAAAGTTGGGAACCTCACACCATCAACAAAGCAGCACTGGGAGTAGAGTGCATCCTTTAGACCTGAGGTCCCTGCACCAAGATGCTCCCAGAACAGACTGATGCAACATAAGGACTTTCCTCTAGAGGTGACAGAGGGAAAGCCTTCCCCTGGAGCAATTTGGACTTGTAGCCTACCAGACTGTGAAAGAATAAACGTTTCTTGTTAAAGCCATCCACTTGTGGTAATTCTGTTAGAGCAGTACCAGCTGACTAAAACACTATTCAACTACTTTTTTTTTTTTTAAATAAAAGTAACCAGGTATAAACAAACAAGAATTTTAATACCTGTCCTTCCATTGGATCTGACTCGACTGCACTTGGCTTCGCTTGCCCTTCCATGTGGTTGTTAGGAATATCATGTGAATCGCAAATAGCATACAGCTTTGAGTATTGTTCAGCTACTTCTTTTCTTTTTTTAAATAGAAGCAACCAGTTATAAGCAAGCAAGAATTTTAACAGTAAAGTAAAATGTCTCTCATGCCTGGTAATGGCTGGTTTTGGTCTGCCAGTGGCTTTTCTCCAGCTGTAAACTAGGCACCTCAGCTGTGTGGTCTTGAATTTCTGGGTAAATTATACTGTATGTACTTCCCTGCCTTCTTTTTTCCTACCTCCCAAATGCACACACTAAAGGCAGCCTTGAAAAGCAGATAGAACAAAAGGTGAGAGTGTGTGAGGAGGGGGAAGGCGGCTTGGTTGCTAGGAAACCAGCCCATGTGTAGCTCCACAGCCACAAACTGGGAAAGCCACAGAGTGCTTAGGGGCGATGAGTGGGTTGTGCTGACTGCAAGTGTACGAACACCTGAGCCCCAATTAGAAGGCCACAGCATCTAGTCCACTAGTCAAACAGACCTGGCACTGACATCAGATGTAAAAAGATGCTGAGAAGTGTCTTGAACATGTAAGACTTTCCATTACTAGTGACAGAAACCCAATTCCAAAAAAGGGAATTTATTACATAACTGGGAAGCCTGGGGATGAATACTGATCTTCAGGCAGAGCTAGATCCAGGGTCTTAAATGATGTCTTGAGGTCACTCTTCTGTCTCTGAGAATGCTCTCATTCTGGCTGTAAGTGGCTCCCTGCTGATATTAGTGAAGGGGCAGCCTGGCTACAAAAAGTTCCAGGTTGCTATGTCCAGGGAACCACCCCCAAAGAAACAACATCTCTTTTCCAAGATTCATGTATAAAATCCCAGGGAAGGATTGTCATTAGCTCTGCTTGGGTCACAAACTCTCCTGGCTGTCGTAGCTAGATTAGCAGCAGAGTCTGTTTTACAGCTCTGTCTGGACCAAGTGAAATAGAAGAACAATTTTCTAAAGGAAAGTGAAATCTGTTACCAGAAGGTGAAGGGATGAAAATGGGCAGGTCCAAAGACTAGATATCCACTGTAGTTCTTGAAAAGACATCTACACAGTTTGCTATGACTTTTATCCATATGGAAACTTTTATCAAAGTTATATATAAAGAATGCCCAATGAAGCATTGTTTGTAATAAAGAAAAATTGGAAACAAGACCAGTGGATATCTAAAGAGAATTGGCACAATAGTTACTTCCATACAGTATAAATACTTTATTAATATTGTATGTAATACTAACACTATATGAATATTCATAGAAATAACCTTATAGGCATATGTCTAAAATTGATACCGGTGGCATTCACATAGGACATTGTGAGATGCTTTTCTGTTTTGTAAATTCTTAGAAGTATGACATTTACGATGAGCACATATTGTTGTTAGGTACTGTTGAGTTGTTTCCCACTCACAGCAATCCCTATGTACAACAGAAGTAAACATGGCCTGGTTCTGTGCCACCCTCGTTAGTAAGGCTGTGTTTGAGCCTGTCATTGGCAATCGTTGTGTCGGTCTGTCTTGTCAAAGGTCTTCCGCTCTTTCACTGACCCTCTACTAAGTATGATATTTTTCACCAGGGACTGGTCCCTCCTGATAACATATGTAATGTGCATGAGACAAAGTCTCAACATCTTGCTTTGAAAGAGCATTCTGGCTATATTTCTTCCAAGACAGATTTGTTTATACTTCTACTGCCACCCAACCAAGTGCCGTCGAGTCGGATCCAATACACTTCTACTAGTCCATGGTATATTCAATATTCTTTGCCAATGCCATAATTCAAAGGCATCAGTTCTTCATTCTGCCTTGTTCATTGTCCAGCTTTCTCATGAATCTGAGGTGATCGAAACTATCACGATGTCACCCTTTAACAGATGGTGCTTATGTAACTGGATATATATCTGCAAATAAATAAATACCCATACCTCCCATCTTGTTAAAAACAAAAAAACAGCTAACTTAAAAGAATCAAAGACCTAAACATGACAAAGATCATAGAAGAAAAAATAGGGACAATATTAGAAGCCCTAATACATGGCAAAAAGAGTATACAAATCTAACAGTGTACAAATACAAGAGGAGAAACTGGATAACTGGGAGCTCCCCAAAATCAAACACACCCACCAAAAGAGTAAAATAGAACTTACAAATGGGAAAACTTTTTTGCTGTGACGTGTCTCGTAAGGGTCTAATCTCTAAAATAGACAAGATGCTGCATACCTCCACAACAAAAAGACAATTCAATTAAAAAATGAGTGAAAGATATAAACAGACACTTCACCAAAGAAGGCATTCAGGCAGCTAACAGACATGAGGAAATGCTTGCTACCATTAGCCATTAGAGAAATGCAAACCCAAACTACAGTGAGATACCATTGCACTCCTAAAAAGGCTGGCACTGATCCAAAAAGCACAAAATAATAAATGTTGAAGAGACTGTAGAGACACTGAAACATTTATGCATTGTTGATAAGAATGTAAAAGACTACAACCATGTTGGAAAACAATTTCACGCTTCCTTAAAAAGCTGCAAATAGAAGTACCATACAATCCAGCAATCTTAGTCCTCGAAATATGTCCTAGAGAAGTAAGTGCCAGCACAGGAATAGATATGTGCATATCTATATTCATTGCAACACTGTTCACAATAGCAAAAAGAAACAATGTAGGTGCCCATCAACAGATGAATGGATGAATAAATTATGGTACATATCTACAGTGGAATTATGCATGATGATAAAGAACAATGACGAATCCATGAAATGTCTTGCAGTATGGCTGATTCTAGAGGGTAGTGTGCTGAGTGAAATTAGTTGTAAAAAGACAAACATTGTGTGAGACCACTATTACAATAACTCAAGGAAAAGTTTAAACATGGAAGAAAGCATTCTTTGATAGTTATGGGAGTAGGGAGAGAATTCACTAACTAGATAGTAAACCAAGGTCATCTCAGTATATGAAAGGACAACCCACAGTACAGTGGAAGTCAGCACAACTGGACCAAAGCAAAAGCTAAAAAGTGTCCTGAATGCTCCAAACAGTTTGAGGGACTGTAGCTGGGGCTAGAGACTAGAGACCATAGTTTCATAGGACAGTCTAGGTCAACTGGCATTACAAAGTATATTAAGAAAATGTTCTGCTTCACACTTTGGCGGGCAGTATCTGGGGTCCTAAGAGCTTGCAAGCGGCCATGTAAGATGCATCAGCTAGTCCCAAACCACTTGGAGCAAAAGGAGAATGAAGAACAGCAAAGTTACAAGGAAAATATTAGTCCAAGAAACTAACCAAAACCCAAACCAGACCCACTGCCATTG
Organism: Heterohyrax brucei; assembly: GCA_028571685.1. Taxonomy (NCBI): domain Eukaryota; kingdom Metazoa; phylum Chordata; class Mammalia; order Hyracoidea; family Procaviidae; genus Heterohyrax; species Heterohyrax brucei. Next base: position 23,309,245 of record CM053149.1, on the reverse strand, counting down.
CATTGACTCCAATTCACAGCAAATGTATAGTAGAACTGCTCTATAGAGTTTCCAAGAAGTGCCTGGCAGATTGAAACTGCCAACCTTTTGGTTAGCAGACATAGCACTTAACCAGTATGCCACCAGGGTTTTTCAAGAAACTAAAGGTCTAGAAACTCTACTAGCTGGAGACCAGAAGACCTAGATGGTGCCTGGCTACCATCAGTGACCAGCCTAACTGGAAACACAACAGACAGTGTCTGACAGAGCATGGAAAATGTGACAGAGAACTCAAATTCACAGCAAAAGATCAGATTTAGAGGTCTGACAAACTGGAGGAAACCTTCCATATATGCCCCCTAGAACCTCTGTTAACAGAGAAATGAAACCATTCCTGAAGCCCACTCTTTAGACAAAGATTACATAGGACTGTAAAAGGAAAAGACCACATAGAAGGAGTGTGCTCGCTTCTTTCGTGTACGTGAGACCAAATGGGTGGCTCCTGTCCAGAGGCAGGATGAGAAGGCAGGAAGGGACAAAATCTGGTTGACTGGACACAGAGAACCAGGAGTGGAATGTGGGTGGGTGAATGGGTGTGTGCTTTCACATTGAGGGGATTGAAACTAATGTCACAAAACAGTATATATATAAATTTTTGCATGAGATTTTTAACTTGAGTTGTAAAGTTTCACCTAAAACACAACAAACAGAAAATACCGCAACTTGGGTCAGGGATACTTTAGTCTTCAAATGTACATCTTTGCGTTTAACACTTTGAAGAGGACTTTTAGGAGCACATTTGCAGTAAGTCATTTGATTTCTTGACTGTTACTTCTGTGGGTGTTCATTGTGGGTCCCAATAAAATGAAGTCTTGGCAATTCCAGTCTCTTCTCCATTGATCAAGGTGTTGCTTATTGGTCCAGTTGTGAGGATTTTTGTTTCCTTTATGTTGAAGTGCAATCCATACTGAAGTCTGTGGTCTATAATCTTCATCAGTAAGTTGTTGCAAGACCTCTTTGTTTTCACCAAGTGGAGTGGTGTCATCTGCAATTTCACAGGTTGTTAATGAGTCTTCCTCCAATGAGTCTTCTTCATATACTTCAGCTTCTTGGATTATTTGCTCAGTGTATGGATTGAATAAGAATGATGAAAGAATACAACCCTGATACATACCTTTCTTGATTTTAAACTGTGCAGTAGTGTTTTAGTCATCTGGTATTGCTGTGACATACATACCATGAATGTATAGCTTTAACAAAGGAAAATTTATTCTTATGTAGTCTGGTAAGCTGAAAGCCCAGATTCAGGATGTCTGCTCCAGGGGAAGTCTTTTTCTCTTTCAGCTCAGGAGAAAAGCTCTTGTGTTGCATCAGTCTTTGGTCAGGGAGCATCTTGGTGCAGTACCCTCAGGTAAGGACTCACTCTACTCTCGATTATGCTTTCTTGATGGTATGAAGTTCTTAATTTTTTGCTTGCTTTCCCTTCCTTTTATCTCTTGTAAGATAAAAAGATACAGGGTGGTGCAATCTGCCAGGAGCCAGTCTCGGCAGGGTCTGGGATCATGGAGAAATGGGTGGCATTGGCGAAGAAAGAAATGAGACTGAGACAACCAGGAATCTGGAGATCAGCAGCCCATTAGGACCTGCCTTTCTTTATTTTTTATAATCAATGAGGTGACGTGATTTCACCTTGGTCTTTGGCCACGTAAGCTGTTGGCTAGTAAGAAACTGACACCTCGTGGTCTCTTTTCATGTTACTTGTCAAGGCCTTCTAGATAATGGCCTGAGGCAAGTATATTGTGGTGATATTTAACAGTGAAAACAAAGTTATGCCTTGAGCTTAATCAGCTCTATTCATGTCTCGAGGTCAAGGGTGCAGAAAGAAGTGTAGACTCATCCAAAGCCAGCTGTCTCTATTTGTTCCTCCTTTATTCTTATTCTATCTCTTCCTGTGAGGATAGTAAGTGTCCACCGTCCGCCCCCCCTTAAGCTGTTCTGAAAATGATATTTCTTTAGTATTTACTCATTTGTCATACCGATTATAATAAATTTGGGAGCCTATCTGTCTTCCTGATGTAGAGAGTGGGATGTCTATGTCTAAGGGCTGTGTGGAGGGTTGTCCTTGGGAAGCTTCCCAGGGCCTTCCTGTAATCTTGTGTTTCACATGTGGAGGGGGAAGTGCAGTTGGGAGAAGCCAGTGGAGCTGGGCTGGCCTCAGTATTCCTGGGCGGGGCATGCTATGTTGGAATTCATTAAGCCGAGGGGGTTGTAAAACCTTTCTTAGAAGGCATCTTCTTTTATGCCGGGAGATAAGAGGGTATTTTTGAGGAAAGTTTAATTAGGATGCAAAATATCATCAGGGAGAGCGCAGCCAAAAAATATGTCAAGGGTGAGATGCGTCTGCTCACTATCACATAAGCGTGTAGCCTTGCTTACAGAGGCTTCTGTGAGTGACGGGCCTCAGCAGCAATCCACATTCCAAGGAAACTCTCTTTACAATGAAGCAGGAAGGTGACCTTATGAAGGGATTTATAATCTCACCCTAATCCTCTTTAACATACAGCATATCACAAAATGGAGGACAGTCATAAAATATTGGGAATTATGGCCCAGCCAAATGGCTACACACAGTTTTGGGGGGACACAGTTCAATCCTTGACATTCCACCTTTGGATGCCCAAAAATCACATCTGAAAAGTGTAACACATTTATCCCATCATAGCCAGCCAAGCCAAGTGCCGTCGAGTCGGATCCGACTCATGCCAGAGTCATAGCAAAAATATGCCATTCCATAAAGAGGTCATAAATCAGTTCCAAGTCCAAAATATAAAAACTCCTCTACATATGAAACCTAGAATACAAGCTGCTTCCAAAGATGCAGTAGCAGAACAGGCACAAGTTAGGCATTCCATTCCAAGTGGAGAAAGAAGGCAAAATAGGCAAAAAAACAAGTTCGCAAAACACGTTACATTAGCTCTCAAAACTTTGAAGATATTCCTTTTTTCTCTGAGACAATTTACACATTTCTCTTGCCCTCCAGACTCTAGGTATTATCCACACTCTCGAGATTCTGAGTGGAGATACCAACCTTGTACTGCCAACTCTGCCTTCTAAGCCTACTGGAACAGTAACTCTGCCTCTTGGCTTTAGGTGCACCCTAAGCCCAACTGAGTGGCATTTCCACTCTTACAAACACAAGAAGTTATGGCTCCACCCTTTCAAAACCCTGAGATCATGGCCATACTTTTGAGACTCAGGCAGCTCAGCTTCTTAAGCTCTCTGTCTCTTCAGCTTCTGCTTCCTATGGCCTCATGACACAGGCCCCAGGCCCACATCTACCCTAGTGGAACAAGTGTTCCAGAGCTCAGCAGCTCCACCAATTCAAGTGCCTGGAGGCACCACACTCTGTCAGGAAGCGTCCTACACACAGGCACTCAGCTCTCTTGCTCTGGGGGTCAGCAAGCCTATCTCCACTGATTCAGGTACCCAGAGGCACCCCACTCCACCAGGAAACCTCTGTGCACAAGCACCCAGCTCTCTTGCTCTATAGGTTGGCTCCAGTATTGTCTCACACTGGTCTGGCTCTGCTGTTGCTGCTGCCACTGGTTCTTTGTGTTTCTTACCATCTGTGCCTTCTTCAGTGTTAACAGTTCTTGGTTCCTTCTGAGTCTTCTATCAATTTACAGTTTCAAAGCTACTTTCATGTTTTGGGTATTGGTTAGAGCAGCACCAACTGCCTCAGTACCAAATTCTGCTTTAGTCATCTGGTACTGCTCTAGCAGAAATACCACGAGTGGATGGCTTTAACATAGGAAAGTTTATTCTTACATAGGCTGGTAGGCTAGAAATCCAAATTCAGGGTGTCTCCTCCAGGAGATGGTTTTCCCTCCACCAGGTCTGGAGAAAAGCCATTGTGTTGCATGGGTCTTTGGTTAGAGAACATCATGATGCAGGGACCTCAAGTCTGAAGGACAAGCTACTCTTGGTGCTGTTTTATTGATGGTGTAAGGTTGCCAATTTTCTGCTTGCTTCCCTCTTCCTTTTATGTCTTGTAAGATAAAAGGATAAAGGGAGGTACAATCCACACTCCAAGGAAACTCCCTTTACAATGAAACAGGGAGGTGACCTCATGAAGGAATTTATAGCCCCACCCTAATCCTCTTTAATATATAGCATAGGAAAGTCACAAAATGGAGGACAGTCATAAAATATTGGGAATCATGGCCCAGCCAAATGACTGCGCACATTTTTGGGAGGACTCAATTCAATCCACGACAAGTAGCATCTTGTTTTCTTTGAATGACTACCTGTTGGTCTATGGACAGGTTCCTCATGAGCACAGTGAAGTGTTCTGGAATTCCTATCCTTCACATTTTAATCCGTAATTTGTGTGATCCACACAGTTAATTGCCTCAGCGAAACACAGGTAAATATCTTTCTGAGGTTTTTTTTGCTTTCAGTCAAGATCCATCTGACCTTCGCAGTAGTGTCACTCATTCCACTTCCTTTCCTGTATTTGGCTTGAATTGCTGGCAGTTCCCTGTCAGTGTGCTGCAGCAACTAGTTTTGAATAATGTTCACCAAAATTTTACTGGTGTGTGGTGCTATTGATACTTTTCAGTAATTTCTGTATCTTGGAAACTCACCTTTGGTTTTGTTCTTTTTACTGTTTATTCTCTATTTCTGAACATCTGTATACTTATAGAACTTTTCTCACCAACACCATTATATGTTAGTTTGAATATTAGGTAAACTTTTAGAAAATCATGGTGGAGAGTATTTCTAGAGAAAATGGACAAATTCTGAGATTCATACCACCTATCAAAATTATAACATGGAGAAATAGAACAACTTAAGAACCCATCACAAAGGAAGAGATTGAAAAAGTCATCAAAAAACTGCCAACCAAACAACGTCATGGCCCAGATGGCTTAACTGGAGAATTCTACCAAACTTTTAGAGAGGAGTTAACTCCAATACTACTGAGACTATTTCTCAACATAGAAAAGGGTGGTATACTCCCAAATTCTTTCTATGAAGCCAGCATAACCCTGATACCAAAGCCTGGGAAAGATCCCACACACAAAAAAATTACAGACCTGAAATTACATCACTCATGAACCCAGATGGAAAACTTCAAAAAAAGTCCTAATCAATAGAATTCAACAACATATCAAAATATAATTCATCATGACCAAGTTGGATTCATACCAGGGATGCAAGACTGGTTCAACATCGGAAAAACAATTAGTGTGATCAACCACATAAATAGTACAAAAGATAAGAAGCATCTGATTTTGTCAATTGATGCAGAGAAGGCATTCAATAAAGTCAAACACCTAGTCATGCTAAAAATTCTCAGCAAAATAGAAATAGAGGGGAAATTCCTCAGCACAGATATCAATTAAAAAAAAAAAAGATAAATCAGCCCATTAAGTGATGGGCAAAGGAGATGGACAGACACTTCTCTAAAGAGGAGATCCAGGCAGACAAAAAAAACTAGAATGAGATACCATCTCATCCTAACAAGGTTGGCCATGATCCAAAAAACACAAAACAACAAATGCTGGAGAGGCAGTGGAGAGATTGGAACTCTCCTACACTGCTGGTGGGATTGCAAAATGGTACAGCCTCTTTAGAAAGCAATTTGACACTTCCTTAAGAAGCTGGAAATACTTACACTATTTGATCCAGTAATCTCACTGCCTGGAATACATCCAACAGAAACAAAGGCTGTGACACAAACATATACATGCACACGAATGTTTATTGCAGCACAGTCCACAGTAGCAAAAAGATAGAATCAACTCTGATGCCCATCAATAGATGAATGGGTAAACAAACTAGGGTGCATATACTCAGTGGAATACTATGTAATGATAAACAACAGTGATGATTTTAGGAAGCATCTCAAAACCTGGTTTGAAGTGGAAGACATTATGCTAAGTGAAATCAGTCAGCAGCACAAGGACAAATATTGTATGAGATTGCTACTGTAAGGACTTAAAAATGGACTTATGTACAGAAGAAAAGACTTTGATGGCTACAGGTTGGGGATGGAGGAAGACGGTTGGTTGTAGATTAGATAGCTGATAGAAATTTAGTTAAGTGAAAGCAGTGACAGCACACAGTAGAAAGTAGATCATCTTAACTGGACTTCACCATAAGCCAAAAGCTCTTCTAATCTCAATACATTACTGCAAGGATAGGGTAGCAGGGGTAGGATCTGTGGAGCATACTCTTGGGGGACATTGAGGCCAGTTGGCGTATCTAGCTTATTGCTAAGAGATTCTTCTGTACTCCATAATGGTGAGTGGCATCTGGGGTCTTAAAAGCTAGCAAACTGCCATCTGAGGTAGACCAAATAGTCCTAACTTATCTGGAACAGATGATCACCAAGAACAATAAAGACACAAGTTAAAAAGAGTCCAGGAGACAGAAGGACCTGAGAGAATGGAATTCTATGAACATGTGATCGGAAGAGCCAGATGGTGCCTGGCCACCACCAAAGACAGCCATGATGGAGCATACAATGTTGACTCCTTGTGGCAACATGAGAAAAAGAGGGGTGCAGCTCAGAAACTCTACTAAAAGACCACAGTTGATGGTCTGACAGCCTGGAGGATCCCCTGGGAGCAGGGAATCTAGACCTGCTGCTGCTCTTGCTCAGAAAACACTACTGAGGTCAACTCTTGGGACAAAAATGGACTGGACTCGGGGACACAATGCAACCTTATGGTTTTTGTACTTTATGGTTCTGAGTATTTATAAGATGCTGTCCTACTGTTCTCTTACTAGATGGGAGAGAAGAGAGTGGAGAGGAAGGAACAGAAGGTTGCTGAGATGATATGACAAGTATAGAATGAAAAGGAGACGTGTGTTGTCACAGGACAAGGAGAGCAGAAGGAGCTGCAGATAGGTGGACATGGAAAATTGATTTGGATTGTGTGCTTTCACTTAATCACACACACACACAAAGCTGGAAATATAAATATCATGTCATCTAGCAACCCCACTTCAAGGAATATGTCCTTAGAAATAAAAGCTGTCACCAAAACAGATGTGTACATACCCAATTACGTTGCAACACTGTTCACAGTAGCAAAAAGATAGAAACACCGTAAGTGTCCATCAGTGAATGGATATACAAACTATGATACATACACAGAATAGAATACTGCAAAACATAAAAGAACAGTGATGACCCTGTGAAGCATCTCACAACATGGATGAATCTGGAGGGCATTATGTGGACTGAAATAAGTCAAAGGAAAAATACTGAGTGACACCGTTATTATAAACCTGTATGAAAATATTTTCACATAGAGAGAAGTGATCTCTGATGGTTATGAGAGGGGGTCGATGGGGAGGGAAAAACCCTAACTGGGTAGTAGATAAGTAGTGGGGTAGTGAAGTGTAAGATAGTACACAAGTCCCAGGACAAAATCATAGACACTTCACAAACACGCAACACTCTGAGAGACCATGTTACTGAGCCAGGGGACTATGGTCTCTGGGGACATCAACTTCAAGTGCAATGACATGGTCCATAAAGAAAATGTTCTACATGCCACTGTGGTGACTAGCACTGCCTGCTAGTGGCCAGCAAAGCTTCGTCTGCTAGTTCTGTTCTGGCTGGAGCAAATGAGAGGGAAGAAGACCAAAGACACAAGGGAAAGACTAATTCAGAGGACTAATGGACCACAACTGTTACAACCTCTCCGGGACTGAGCCCAGAAAAACTGAATCATGCCAGATTATCACCACCAACTGCTCCAGCATGATTGCAACAGAGGGTCCTGTATGGAACAGGATAAAAATGTAGACCAAAATTCAGATTTGCAAAAAAAATTGACACCCTTTAATGCAGTGCTGACATAACTCTTGAGGTTCACCCTTCAGCCAAAGTTGAGATAGGTTTATAGACCCAACAATAACACGTGCGAGCGTTGTGCTTCATTGTTCATATCGTGTGCACACGACTAATGGGCACAACCACCCAAAGGCAAAGATGGGGAAGCAGGAAGCGACAGGGAAACGGGAGGAATGGGAACAGGGAACCTATCATGGAGAAGGAGAGGTAGTTGACACTATGAGTTTGGCAACCAAGGTTACAAAACAATGTGTGTAGTAACTGTTTAATGAAAAACTAGTTTAAACAAATAATTTGAATTGTGGCCGATGGGAGTAACCAGTTACTTAGATGGTAGATTTTTCCACAAAACAGCATTAAAAAATTTGTGTTTTCCATCGTGAGAAAACATTTCTGATTTTTGAGCTCCTGTAGAACAAATATGGCTGATGTTTCACAGTTTCCTTAGCTGATGTCATGCACTTTGGCAGATGTGTCATGTTTCCAACAATCACAGTGTTCTTTTCTCTATGTTGTTAAGCCTTTGGAGGTGGAGTTGAGCAGACTGAAGGGTACTGGGCTCCCCCTGGGCCCTTCACTTGAACACAATAGCTATGCCTCAGCCCTGCCACTGGCCTCTTATCCCATCAGAGGAGGAAACTAGGGCGGAAATACCACACTGACTCAGACTAATCACCTTCCCGCTTCTGAATTCTTTCTCTGCCATGTCCACATTGACCACAAATCAAGCTCAAATACTAACGATATTACTCAAACATCCCAGTTTTCCCTTAATTTACTGCCCAGGGGGCTTTCAATATGATTCTGCAGTGTTACGTTATTTTCAGCAAATACCTGCTCTTAGGTTTTTAATGGAAGATGACAATATGGTTTGAAAAATCCAGTCACTCCTTCCTTAGTGAATATTACATTTGATTTTTTTAGAATTGCTTCTTAGAGAATTTATGCCCATATTTACAGTTCGTCTTCTTGAATAATGAAGAAGTACTTTAACTCTTCAGATCATCTCATAGGTAGACTTTCTTGAAAAATTTTTCACAATCCTGGGAGCCACCATGGCCTTATAGACAGAAGCAGCACACCGCACACCGTCCCTCTATAGCAAAGACCAGTAAAACAGATACAAACTTCAATCCTGGAACCCTAAGTTTCAAATGAAGGGGTAAAGAACTCAACCAAGCACCAAATGAGATAAGAAACTGGCAGAGAACAGAGAAGGAGAACAGCTACAAAGTGGAGGTCTCCTACCAGCTAATGTGGCATGGCCTCTCCATCTGGGACCCCTCAGCCACCAAGAGTAGCCAGGAAATATGGGCAGTGACTTCACAGGGCTCCCAGCAGGAGACAGAGCATTCGTAACCAAAAATACATGTTCTTTCACCCTCTATCCTTCTTCCTGTGGTCATTTGGCCTGAGAGATGCCAACTTCCTGCCTCTTGAATTCACTCCACACTCAAGAGCCAACTCCTTCAGTGCCATTTCCGTTGTTTGGGAATCTTTTTGTTTCTTCTCTCATTCTTACCTCCTTCCTTTCATCTCCCCGACCCAGCTGGTGCTATGAGACGTCTCTGCTCCTTGACAAGCTGTGCCCCATCGCTTGACGGGGGAGCCACCTCACTGATCCACAGTACCATGCCAGTGGGCCCCCTTGGCACATTGCTTTTTCTTTTCTCAGTTTCTTCTCTCTCTCTGCCTTTCCTCCTTTCTTTTCTCCTGATGACTTGGCCAAGTGTGCCATCCCCACCACCTTTTGACAGGCTGTGCCACGTCGTTCAGCTGGTGAGCTACAGGCACACAGCTTCCGTGATCCCTGCCACCACGCCAGTGGACTCCTTCAGGACATTTTTTTCCCCTCAGTTTCTCACCTGTTTCTGCCTTCTTTCCTTCTTTTCTCCTGACCACCTAGCTATGTGTGCTGTCTCAGTTGCTTTGTGATGGGCTATGCCACATTGCTCAGCTGTGGAACTACTGGCGTATGGCTTTACTGGCCCACACCATTATAACAGTAGGCCCCACTGGGTCTTTTTTTCACAGTTTCTTGTCTCTTCCTACCTTTGTTCCTTTCCTTTTTCCCAACCACCTGGCCTCATGTACCGTCTCCACTGCTGTGTGACTGACTGTGCCACACCGCTCACTGGGGCTGCTGGCACACAGCTTCCCTGATCCGTGACACCCTGCTAGTGGGCTCCCTGAGGGCATTTGTTTTTCTCTCTTGGTTTCTTGTTTCTTTATTCCTTTCTCCCAACTGCTTGACTGTGTATACTGTCTCTGCTGCATTTTAATGGGCTCTACCACGCTGTTCAGCTGGGAAGCTGTGGGCACACAACTTACCCAGTCTGGCCTGCCATGCCCAGTGGCTGTCCTCAGGTTCCCCCCTGCCTTGGGTTCTTACCTCTCTTTAGCTTCCTTCTTTTCTTTTTCCCCACTCACCTAGGCCCGTGTGCTGTCTCCATCCCTTCTTGATGAGTAGTTTTCCCACAATGCCCAGCTAGAAAGACACCAGCACACAACTTCCCCAGATCTGTAGTGCTCCACTGGCAGGCTTCCTCAGCTCCATGTTTTTTCAGCCGCTGTTTCTCTCTCTTCCTTCTCTCCTTGCCCACATCCATTTACCTCCACCTATCACATCTCTCCCACTTCTTCCTGCCTGTCTGCACCAGGCACACCAAGTGTTGCACATCCATGTGGCACAGACACAGACAACTGGACCCCGACCTGCACTTTCCTTGGCCTCACCCATTTGTCCCCAATGTGTGCCACCAAAGATGCATCTCCACACACCACCCCTGCTGGACCTGCCCTGCTGTACCCATGGCTTAACAACTGATCGAGGCTACCAAGACAAGGTGGTGAGATGTATTGTGCCCAGAGATGAGCGAACAACAAAAAACACCCAGCCTGCCTGCACAGACATAACCAAATCGAACAAACGAACAAAGAAAAAACAGGATGAAGTGAATCTACAATCGGTAAACAAAGAAAACAATTTCCACATGGCAAAAGACAAAAGACAGTATCAAAACATATAAAAAAGCAGGACAGGATGCCTCCACAAAACATCCTAAGTAAATCGCTGTATGACCTTCTGGTAGAAGAGGAGGCACTGGAACTACCTGATGTTATTGTTGTTAGGTGTCGTTAGGTTGGTTCTGACTCATAGCAGCCCGGTGTACAACATAATGGAACACTGCCTGGTGCCACGCCATTCCCACAATCGTTTTCTTGCTTAAGCTCATTGTTGCAGCTACCTTGTCAGTCTGTCTCGTTGAAGGTCTACCTCTTTCCTGCTGATCCTCTACTGGGCATGGTCCTTCTACAGGAATTGATCTCTTCCGTCCTGACAACATGCCCAAAGTATGTAAGACAGTCTCACCATCCATGCTTCCAAGGAGCACTCTGGTTGTACTTCCTCCAGGACAGACCTGTTTGTTCTGTTAGCTGTACACAGTACATTCAATACCCTTCTCCAACACCACAGTTCAAAGTCATCATTCTTCTGTGTTCCTGATTCATTGTTCAGCTTTTGCATACGTATGATGCAACTGAAAATACCATGGCTTGAGTCAGATGCACCTCGGTCTTCAAGGTGACGTCTTTGTTTTTTTATACCTTCAAGAGGTCTTTTGCAGCAGGTTTGCCCAATGCAATATGTCTTTTGATTTCTTCACCACTGTTTCTGTGGGCATTGGTTGCGGATCCAATTAAAATGAAATACTCAACAACCTCAACCTCAGTCCTTTTTTCACTTATGATGTTGCTTACTGCTCCAGTTGTGAGGATTTTTGTTTTCTTGATGTTCAGGTGCAATCCATACTGAAGGCTGTGGTCTTTGATGTTTGTCACTAAGTGTCCCAAATCCACTTCACTTTCAGCAAACAAGGTTGTGTCATCTACATAACACATAACAACACAGGTTGTTAATGAGTCTTCCTCCAATCGTGATGCCCTGTTCTTCATATAGCCCAGCTTGGATAATTTGCTCAGAATACAGATTGAATAGCTATGGTGAAAGGATACAATGTTGATACACACCTTTCCTGACTTTAAACCATGCAGCATCCTCTTGTTCTGTTCACAGGACTGCCTCTTGATCTGTATATAGATTCCTCTTGAACACAATTAAGTGTTCTGGAACTCCCATACGCCCCAGTATTATCCATAATCTGATACGAGCCACACAGTTGAATGCCTTTGTATAGTCAACAATGTTGTTAGGTTATTAGGTGCCATCAGGTCATTTCCAACTCATGGTGACACTACAAAGACTGCCAATAAAGTTTGCAAACTCATCCTAGAAAAAGTGCTACATACCTCATTGCTGAATATCACTGCAGTCACCTTCAAAGTACTCCTCTGGAGAAGCTATGCACTGGTGCCAGCATCTAGTCCATCCTTTAAAGCAGCTTTGGAACTCTTTTTCTGTGGCCATCGAAGCTGTCATCATATTACACTTGATGTCCTGAATGTCATCCAAATGTCCTCCTTTCAATATTTCCTTTATCTTTGGGTAAAGAAAAAAGTCACTGAGATCAGGTGAGTAGGGAGGGTGTTCCAATACAGTTTTTTGTTTACTGGCTAACGTTTCCCTCAGAAACAACAATACAGTTAAGTTTGCAAACTTGCAACCGTGCCACTGTGCTCAGTGGCCGTTCCAGAAGGAGATCCAAGATTGCTTTGAAGGCTGGATTAGGCCCTGGCATTGGTGCATAGCTTCCCCAGGGGAGTGCTTCAAAGGTGACCATCCTGATATTCAGCAGTGAGGTATGTAGCACTGAGAACAATTAAGTTCAAGACTTACTTGCCAGGCCTCATAAGTACAACTGAAAGAATCACTGCACTGTCCCGCATTGTCCTTGTGATTGTTACTATACTGATACTGAACCCATTGTTGCAGCCACTTTGTCAGTCCATTTCTTTGAAGGTCTTCCTGTTTTTCCTTTGTGTATTGGCATTTCCTTGATAAGATGTCCAAAGCATATGAGAGAAGTTTTACCATTCTTACATATAAGGAATGTCTGGCTGTACTTCTTTCAAGATAATTTTGTGTGTTCTGCTGGCAGTCCATGATGTAATCAGTATTCTTCACCAACACCATAATTCAAAGGTCAGTTCTATGGTCATCCTTAACATTGTCCAGCTTTCACATCCATACGAGACAGTTGAAAACACCATGACTTGGATCTGGTGCACCTTACCCCTTAGAGTGACATCTTTGCTTTTTAGCATTTTAGAGACATCTTTTGCAGCAGATTTGCCCAATACAGTGTATCTTTTGATTTCATGACTGCCGCTTCCATGGTTGTCAATTGTGAATCCATATAAAATGATGTAATGATTGATGTTATGTGTCAACTTGGATTGGGCCATAATCTTCAGCGATTTGATAATCATATGGTAGTGTGAACACTCTCATGATGAGATTTGTTATTATGCAATAACTTCCATGATGGGATCGGCTTTGAGTAGCCAATCCATTCAAAGGGAGTTTCCTTGAGCAAGTGGCCTGCAATGAATATGTAGTAGACATTCTAGCAGTGCTTGTGAGCTTTTGTTCACTCTGGATCCTGCAACTGGCTCTTGTTCATCTGACTTCTGGTTTGGGGGACTAAAGCTAGCAGTTTACCTGTGGATTTCCCTGCCAATCTTTGGGATTCATCAGTCTTCACACCTGAGGCACAAGAGCCCTGATCTCTGACCTGCCAGCCTTGAGTTTGCCAGCCCCTGGGGCTACATGCCTCAGAAGAAGCCTGACCCATGGACTTGGGCTGTTCCAGGCTCTCAAACCACGTGAGCCATTTTCTTGACAAAAATCTCTCTATATTTATAGGAAACCCTGGTGGCATAATGGTTAAGTGCTACAGCTGCTAACCAAAAGGTTGGCAGTTAAAATCCACCAGGTGCTTCTTGGATACTCTATGGGGAAGTTCTGTTCTGTCCTACAGGTTCGCTATGAATTGGAATTGACTTGCTGGCAATGGGTTTGGTTTTTTTATCTATATATTTATACATTTTATTGGTTTTGCTTCTCTAGAGAACGTAGCCTAAGTCGAAAGAAATCCTTGATAACTTCAATCTTTTCTCTTTATCATAATGTTACTGATTGGTCCAGTTGTGAAAATGTTTATTTTCTTTATGTTGAGTTATAATCCATGACCTCTGTTATCTTTGATCTTCATCAGCAAGTGCTTCAAGTCCTCCTCACTTTCAGCAACCAAGATTGTGTCATCTGTGTGTCACAGGTTGTTAATGAATCTTCCTCCAGTCTTCGTGGATGATGCCCCGTTCTTCATATAGTCCAGCTTCTGTGGTTATTTGCTCAACATACAGATCGAATAAGTATAGTGAAAGAATACAACCCTGACACACACTTTTCCTGACTGAAACTTTGCAGCATTCCCTTGTTCAGTTGAAATTGCTGCCCCTTGATCTATGTACAGGTTTCTCGTGAGCACAATTAAGTGTTCTAGAATTCCTGTCCTTCAAAACACTGTCCATTACTTGTTATAACTATGCAACTCACACAACTGAGTGAGTTATGTAGTCAATAAATCACAAGTAAGTCTCTGTCTGGTATCTTAGTCATTTGTCTTAGTCATCTACTGCTTCTGTAACAGAAATGCCACAGGTGGGTGGTTTAAAAAAAAGAAATTTTATGCTGTCATAGTCCACTAGGCTACTAGTCCAGATTTAGGATGTCGTCTCCAGGGGAAGACTTTCTGTTTGGGCTCTAGAGGAAGATCCTTGTCATCAGTTCTTCTCTGGACTAAGAACTGCTGAAGCACAGGGACCCCAAGTCTGTGGTACTTCCTGTCAGGATACTGCTACAGCCACTTTTAAATGACCTTCAGCAGCATTTTACTTAGATGTGATATTAATGATATTGTTTGGTAATTTCCACATTCAGTTGGATGACTTTTCTTGAAAATAAACAGAAATATGGATCCCTTCCAGTCAGTTGACCAGGAAGCTTGTCTTCTGAATTTTTGGCATAGACAAGTGACTACTTTCAAAGCTGAATCTGTTTGTTGAAACATTTTAGATGGTATTCCGTCAATTCCTGGAGCCTTTTTTCTCCACCATGTCTTCAATGCCCCTTAAACTTCTTCCTTCAGTACTGCTGGTTCTTGGTTATGTGCTACCTATTGAAATGAAAGAACACCAACCAATTCTTTTTGATACAATGACTGTATTTTTTCCATCTTTTAATGTCTCCCATGTCATTCAGTATTTTGCACATAAAAGTCTTCTCCATAGCAACTCGAGGCTTGATTTTTTTTTCTCCCAGTTCTTACGGCTTGAGAAATGCTGACAGTGTTCTCCCTCTTTGGTTTTCTAACATTAGGGCTTTACACCTTTGTCAAATGTCAACTGTTCATAGGAGGATGGTGGCATCTCTGGGATCTCAACTCTACTCCATTGATCTATCTGTCTCTTTTTGTACCAGTACCAGGCTGTTTTGACTGCTCTGGCAGTGTAATAAGTTCTAGAAGTCAGATAGTGAGAGGCCTCCCAGTGTGTTCTCCTTCTTCAGTAGTGCTTTACTTATCCGAGGTTTCTTCCCTTTCCACACAAAGTTGATGATCTGTTTCTCCATCTCATTAAATAATGTTGCTGGAATTTGTATTGGGATTACATTATCTAAGTAGATTGCTTTGGGTTATAATACTGTATGTTTCCTAGCTGTCTTAGTCATCTTGTGCTGCTATCACAGAAGTATCACATGTAGATGGCTTCAACAAAGAGAAACTTATTTCTTCACAATCCAGTAGTCTACAAATCCAAAATCAGGGTGTCAGCTCCAGGAGAAGGGTATTATCGTCTCTAGTGACTCTGGAGGAAGGTCCTTATGATGCATTGAACACTGGTGACTGAACACCACACAGGTTGCAGAATGGTATCAAGGACATCACATATGTGATGTGTCAGTCTTCCCTTAGTCTGGGAGCATCTCATGCAGGAACCTAAAGCCCCAAAGATGAGCCCTGCTCCCGTTGCTGTTTGCTTGGAGGTGTGAGATTTCCAACTTTCAACTTGCTTCCCCCCCTTTTTTTTTTTAAATTTCTTTTTCTTTTAATTTTATTTTTTTATTAACTATAGTAAAAGAATAAAACTTCTAACATCTATGAACTATCTCACCTATGATAAACCCTCAGCCACCCCCCCACCCGTGTAGCCAACACAGTCATTTTCTTCTGTGGATAATTGTTAAGTCCTTATAACAGGGGTCTCATACATAATTTGTCCTTTAGACACTGAATGATTTCACTCAACGTGATCGCTTCCAAATCAGACTATATTATGAAATGTTTTCTAAAATTGTCATTTTTTTTTATCATAGCATAGTGTTCCGTTGAGTTTATGTACCACAGTATGCTTATTCATTCATCTGTTGATGGATACGGGGGTTGATTCCAACTTTTTGCTATTATGGACTATGCTGCAACAAACATTCATGTACCAGTGTCTGTTCGTCTGACAAACTTTGATTCTGAAGTACAAATTCCAAGTAGTAGAATTATAGGATCAAATGGGATATCTATTTCCAGCTTTTTAAGGAAGTGCCAGATTGTTTTCCAAAGAGGTTGTACCATTTTGCAATCCCACCAGCAGTGTAGGAGAGTTTCCATTTCTCCATAGCCTCTCCAGCATTTGTTGTTTTGTGTATTTTGGATCATGAACAACCAAGTTGAGGTGAGATGGTATCTGATTGTAGTTTTGACTTGAATTTCTTTAATAGCTAATGATCGTGAGCCATTCTGCATGTGTCGTTCGGCCGCTTAGATATTCTCTTTAGAGAAATGTCTATCTCCTTCGCCCATTGCTTAATTGGATTCTCTATCCTTTTCTTGTTGATATTTTGTAATACCTTATAGATTATGGAGATCAGATGTTGGTTTGACACAGAGTTGCCAAATATTTATCCCCATTCTGTGGGTAGTCTTTTAATTCTTTTGATGAGCAAAACTGTTTGATTCTTAGTAGTTCCCACTTATCTTTTTTCACTTCTGCTGATTGTGCTTTGTCAGATTTTGAAGTCTGTCTACATTGTGTATTAAAACTTCCATTGTTGATCCTATTTTATCTTGGACGAGCTTTATCGTTTTTGATTTTATGTTTAGTTCTTTTATCTCACTTGAGTTTACTTTTGTATAAGGTGTGAGAGATGGGTCTAGTTTCAATTTTTTGCAGATGGATATGCAATTTTGCCAGCATCATTTCTTAAAGAGACCGTTCTTATCCTAGTTTAAAATCTTGGGGCCTTTGTCAAATGTCAACTGTTCATAGGAGGATGGTGGCATCTCTGGGGTCTCAACTCTACTCCATTGATCTATCTGTCTCTTTTTGTACCAGTACCAGGCTGTTTTGACTGCTCTGGCAGTGTAATAAGTTCTAGAAGTCAGATAGTGAGAGGCCTCCCAGTGTGTTCTCCTTCTTCAGTAGTGCTTTACTTATCCGAGGTTTCTTCCCTTTCCACACAAAGTTGATGATCTGTTTCTCCATCTCATTAAATAATGTTGCTGGAATTTGTATTGGGATTACATTATCTAAGTAGATTGCTTTGGGCAAAATAGACCTTTTGACAATGTTAAGTCCTCCTATCCGTGAGTAGGGTAGATTACTCCATTTATATAAGTCTTTCTTAGTTTCTTGTAGTAAGGTCTTATAGTTCTCTTTGTAAAGATCTCTTATTTCTCTAGTTAGATTTATTGCCAGGTATTTTATCTTCTTGGGGGCTATAGTAAATGGAATTGATTTGGTGATTTCTTTAACAGTCTCACTGTTGGTATAAAGGAATCCTACTGATTTACTTACGTTTATCTTGTATACCGTGACTTTGCTAAACTCCTCTATTAGTTCCAATAGTTTACTTGTGGGTTCCTCTGGATTCTCTGTATAAACAATCATATCATCTGCAAAGAGGGAGATTTTTACTATTTCATTGCCAATACAGATACCCTTTATTTCTTTGTGTTGTCTAATTGCTCTGGCTAGAACTTCTAGCACAGTGTTGAAGAGCAGTGGTGAGAAAGGACATCCTTGTCTAGTTCCCATTCTCAGGGGAATTCTCTCAGTCTTTCACCATTCAGGACGATGAAGGCAGTTGGCTTTGCATAGATGCTACTGATTGGGTTAAGGAATTTCCCCTCTGTTCCTATTTTTCTGAGAGTTTTAAGCATGAATGGGTGTTGAGCTTTCTCAAATGCCTTTTCTGCATCAGTTGACAAAATCAGGTGATTCTTATCTTTTGTGTAATTAATGTGGTTGATTACGTTAATTGTTTTTCTGATGTAGAACCAGCCTTGCATCCCTGGAATGAAACCGTCTTGATCATAATGAATGATTGTTTTTTATATACTGTCGAATTCTATTGGCTAGAATTTTGTTGAAGATTTTTGCAATTAGGTTCATGAGAGATATTGGTCTGTAATTTTCTCTTTTGGTGGGATCTTTCCCTGGCTGTAGTATCAGGGTGATGCTGGCTTCATAGAATGATTTTGGGAGTATCCCATCCCTTTCTATGATGTGAAATAGCCTCAATAATATCAGAGTTAACTCTTCTCTAAAAGTTTGATAAAATTCTCTGGTGAAGCCACCTGGGCCAGGACTTTTTTTGGTTGGTAGATTTTTGATGACTTTTTCAATCTCTTTTTTTGTGATAGATTTCTTAAGTTGATCTACTTCTCCTTGTGATAATCTTGGTGAGTGATATGATTCTATAAATTTGTCCATTTCCTCCAGGTTTTCAAACCTGTTAGAGTACCGCCTTTCAAAGTATTTTGTTATGCTATTTTTTATTTCAGCTGGGTCTGTTGTAACAACTCTCATCTCATTTCTTAATCGGTTTATTTGTATCATCTTCTGGTTTTCTTTTGTGAGTTTAGCCAATGGTTTATCAATTTTGTTGATCTTTTCAAAGAACTAGCTTTTGGTTTTGTTAATTTTTTCAATTGTTTTTCTATTCTCTTATTCGTTTAGTTCTGTTCTAATCTTTATAATCTGTTTTCTTATGGTGCCTGAAGGGTTCTTCTGTTGCTCTCTTCCTACTTGTTCAAGCTGCAAGGTTAATTCTTTAATTTGGGCCTTTTCTTCTTTCAGGATGTTTGCAGTTATAGAGATAAATTGACCTCTGAGTACTGCTTTTGCTGTATCCCATAGATTCTGGTAGGATGTGTTTTCACTGTCATTTGATTCCATAAATTTCTTTATCTTTTTTTAATAAAGAAATTTCCCTTTCTTTTTTATCATTTGTAGGGTAAGAGGACAAAAGATGGGGCAAGCCACAGCCTAGGGAACCTCCCTTTACATTGGATCAGGGACGTGGCCTTGGTAATGGTGTTACAGTTCTACTCTAATCCTCTTTAACATAATCCAGTCTTGCCCTATTAACCACAGGCAGAGATTCGGAAAATCACAAACTGGAGGACATCCACACATTACTGGGAATCATGGCCCACCCACATGGTTACATACATTTTTTTTATGGGACACAATTCAATGTGTGACACTAGCTACCCTTTGAAATCTTCTGTTTGGCTTTTTTACTTCATTTCTTTCTTTGCTTTAGCTACTCAGCATGGAAAAGCAAGTTTCAGATTTGTTTTGACATCCAATTTGGTCTTTTCTTTCTTTCCTATCTTTTCATTGATCTCTTGCTTTCTTTGTGTGTGCTGTCCTTGATACCATTATACAACTGGTGTGGTCTTCAGCCATAAGTGTTCACTGTGTCATGTCTATTCTTGGGATATGTGTGGAAATGAGACTAAACTTAATGTAAACTCTAGGGACTGAATTTACTCTTAAGCTCTGTATGGAGGAGATGGAAGCAGAGAAAAGCAGATTTATTCAAAGTAGAGACAATGAGAAAGGGAAAAATTTGTGGTCTGGTGACTTTCCAGTTCTCTTGAGGCTATAAGATTCTCTCCTTCTTTTACTTCCCTTCTTTCCTTCCTGCCACACTCAGTGATGCTGCATTCAGCAGATTTGAGGGATCCCACTCAACCCAACCCAAATTATAGGTTTATGAGCTAAATAATGATTGCTCTTTTCAGTCAGTATTTACATCAGCATTTACATATTATGTAAAGTATAGTTTATATTTCAGTGGATGTCTGTTGCTTTGCAGACATACTTGCCCTAAGTAAGGGTTTGTATTAGGGAGGACTCTTGGTTGCAAGAGAGAAAACTCAACTCAGCTAGCTTAAGCCAGAAGGGGACCCTTGGTGGCTGCTGTACTCAGAAAGCCCAACTATGGCTTGATCTGTGAACCCAAAATGTCATCTAGACTTGATTCTCTCCATCTTTGAATTCCATCCCCGGTGATGTTCACTTATTCTCAGACTCAAAGAAACTGTGGTCTCCTGGCCTTCTATTAACAGTCTCGAAAGAAAGGAATTCTTCCCTCTTGTTCCTGCACAGATCTGGGAGTCACTCTGTAACATGTTGTATGAATCACTGCTTATCCCTTAACGAGTCTCAGGGGATCTGGTGCCATGTCTGAGTCATATGTCTGCTCCTGGTGTAAGGGGAAACCTCATTGAGACCACATTGACAATGAGGAGGAACATTTTCACAAAGGAAAATTCTGGATTTTGTTACAAAATAGATGGAGGAATAGATGCTGAATAGCAAAAATAGAAACAAAAACTCAGAAATCCAACACAGGAATTTAGAGTGATACTAATTGTTTTAGCCAGCTAGTGCTCCTCTAACAGCACCAAATACCACAAAGTGGATGGTTTTAACAAAAAGTGTTTATTCTTACATAGTCTGCTAGGTTACAAGTCCAAATTCAGAATGTCCACTCCAGGGGAAGGCTTTCCTTCTGTTGGCTCTGGAGGAAAGTCCTTGTGTTGCATCAGTCTTTGTCCAGGGAGCATCTTGGCGCAGGAATCTCAGGTCTGAAGGATGTGTTCTTCTCCCAGTGTTGCTTTCTTGATGATGTGTGGTTCCCGGTTGTCTGCTTGCTTCCCAAGGAATTGCCTCAAGACACAGTACAAACTTGTAGATTGAGTCCTGCCTCAACCACTGCCCATTCTTCTTTATTAACATTACAGAGGCAGGATTTACAACATGTGGTAAAAATCAAACAATACTGGCATTGATGCTGGTTTTTTATTGTTGCATAATATTCCACTGTTTGTGTGTACCATAGTTTGTTTATCCATATCTGTTAGTGGTATGTAGGTTGTTTCCAGCTTTTTGCTATTGTGAACAATGATGCAGTGAACATGGGTGTGTATATGTTTATTTGAGCGATGAATCTTATTGCTCTAGGAGATATTCCTAGGAGTGGGATTGCTAGTTCATATGGTATTTCTATTCCTAGCTTTCTAAGGAAGCACTGTATTGTGAAAATGGTTGTATCATTTTACATTCCCACCAGCAGTGCATAAGAGTTCCCATCTCTTCATACCCTCCCCAACATTTGTTATTTCCCGTTTTAGTGATATATGCCAGTAATGCTAAGATGGATGGTGCTTTATTGTGGTTTTGATTTGTGTTTCTCTAACCACCGGTGATTGTGAACACTTGTGATGCATGTCCTGCCAGTGCTGCTTGAGGTGTGTGATGTTCAGTGCAAGGTGCAGGTAGACAGGATGGAGGGGAGAGGTTGTGATGTGTGGAGCTAAGATGGGTACAGGAAAGAGGAGAATGGAGACAGAAGCAGGAGTCAAAAACCAAACAAAAGAGTGCTGAGGTAGCTTAGTATTGGAGTGCAGAGATGGGAAACCAATAAATGGATAAAAACAAAAAGGGAAAAGAAGAAAAAATTACTAGAATAATAATTTGGTATAGAAGAGAAAGATCTCCACGGATCACATGGTGCTACTGCAAGGACTGGGGAGGTATCTCCTAGGTTGTGCAGTACAGCCTGGCTAGAAGGGATATAGATGTCACACCATGGCAGGTATTCAGGACACATGAAAAGAAAGAAGGCAAGTATGGTGAGACAAGAACTGAGAAATGAAGAAAAACAGGAAGGAAGGAAAAAAAAAAGAAAGAAAGAAATGAAATGCCACCAGGGATTCCACTGAGTCTGGTGGGAAGACTGGAGATGTGGGTTCTAAGCTCTGCATGCTGTACAGCCCAGCTAGAAGGGACTCTCAAGCTGTGAAAAGAAAAGAAAACAAACAGAAAAAAAAAATACAACAAAGCAAAACAAGACAAAATAAATACATAAAATCCTGAGAGTTCCACCACTGTAGTATCATGGGCTTGGGCTGGGGGTGTCATTTCCCCAGTGAGGTGAGGCTTCACAACCTTTCAGAAGAGGCAAAGATGGCACACAGAGCCAGGTGTTTAAGAGAAAGGAAGAAGAGATGGGGGAGGCATGGAAAAAAACGAAAGAAATGGAATAAAGGAAAGCCAGCTACAGATAAATGGCACTCAGGGAAACTTTCTGTCTACTGATCTCCAGTGCAGGTGGGGCACATCCAAGCAGCATGGACATTGCACTTCCTGGCCAGTGGGACTACTGCAGTCAGCAAGGAGGCATCAGAGGTAGAACTACGAGGAGAAGAAGAAGGGTGGGAAGTCACATATTGCTGGTTACCAGGTGCTTTGTCTTCTGGGATTTCTGTGAATCTGCTTTCCAGTGCTCCTTTTCTGTTGGTATCCAACAGGAGTGCAAGATGGTGAATCCACCCAGGGATCGCTGGTAGGGGACGCCCACTTTCTTCTCTCTTCTTGCTGTGTGTGCTCTGTCAGTTTCTGATTCCATGCAGTATTTGGCTGAGATCTTTATTTCTACATTTGGTACTTCACATTCCAGGACTGATGTTTGTCTCTGTTTTACGTAGTGTAGGTCTTGCGGGTCTTTGCTGTGGAAGGATGGCATGGTGCTTCTGTCTGCGGTGCCATTTTGGCTGGAACTCCTTTTCCATTACTTTAATAAGTACAGGACTATTCAAGTTCTTTTTTCTTGAGTCTGTTTTTTGGTTTTTATTTTTCTAGAAATTTATACCTTTCACTCCAATTTTCAAATGTATTAGTACTCTTTATTTTAGAAAAAAACATTTTTTTAATGACTAAAGCATCTGAAATTATGTCCTCATTTTCACTCCAAAGATTTATTTCCTTATTTTTACTCCCTTGATCAATGTAGTCATTTTGATTGTGTTATTTTTTGTTATATTATATTTGCCTCTGATCCAAGTCCAGTTCTGTCACATTTGATATATAGCTATCCCATATAATTTGAAGACATTGTGAGGGGCATGAAATTATTTTCTTCTGTTTTCTTATTTTTATTTTTTAAAAATATGTATATTTTTGAAGTTATGTACAGCAACTTCACTGTGTTTGGTGAAGTTTTGACAAATGCACAGAATTGTGTAATACCACCACAGTCAAGATACAGAATTTTTTATCACCATAAACAGTGTCCTCTTGCAGCAAAAGGACAAGTACTGTATGAGACCCCTGCTGTGAGGACTTGCAACCAGACTTACGTACAGAAGAAAAGACCCTTTGATGGCTGCAAGGGTAGGGAGGGAGGGAAAGGGTTGATCATAAATCAGATAACCACTGCTGTCAAGTTGTGTCTGACTCATAGCGACCCTAGAGGTCAGAGTAGAACTACCTCATAAGAGTTTCCAAGGAACACCTGGTGGATTTGAACTGCCAACCTTTTGGTTAGCAGACATAGCACTTAACTCACCACGCCACGTAGTTGATAGAAATTTGGTTAGGTGAAAGTAGTGACAGCACACAGTAGAAGGCAGATCAACTTAACTGGACTTCACCATAAACTGAAAACTCTTCTAATCTCAACCCAACTTTGCAAGCCTAGAGTAGCAGGGGCAGAGTCTGGGGACCATGCTTCTGGGGGACATCAAGGCCAACTGGCATAATTATCCTATTGCTAAGACAGTCTTCTGCACCCCATATTGGTGAGTGGTGTCCAGGGTCTTAAAAGCTAGTAAGCTGCCATCTCGGGTACACCAAATGGTCCCAACTCATCTGGAACAGATGGCCACTGAGAACAACAAAGACATGAGGTAAAAAGAGCTCAGGAGCCAGAAGGACCATGTGAATGGGAGACTGTATTAACATGTGACCAGAAGAACCAGACGGTACCTGGCCACCAGCAAAGACGGCCGTGATGGGGCACATGATGTAGACTCCCTGTGGCAGCATGAGAAGAAGAGGGGTGAAGCTCAAGAAGTCTACTAAAAGACCACAGTTGATGGTGTGACAGCCTGGGGTATCCCCTGGGAGCATGGTCTCTAGGCCTGCTGCTGCTCTTGACCAGAAAACACTACTGAGGTCAACTCTTTGGATAAAAATGGACTGGACTTGGGGACACAATGTGACCATATAGTGTGTGTACTTTATGGTTCTATGCATTTATAGGAGGCTGTCCTACTGTTCTCTTTCTAGATGGGAGAGAAAAGGGTGGGAGAAGGGGACAAGAGCTTGTTAAGAGGATATGCTAAGTATAGAATGAAAAGAGAAGTGTGCTGTTGCCAGACAAGGAGAGCAGAGGGAGCTGCAGATAGATGGATATGAAAAATTGATTTGTATTGTATACTTTAGTTAATCTCGATAAAGAAAAAAAATGTCCTCTTGTATTCAGATCCTGTTGTTACGTGTGCCACTGAGCCAATTCAGACTTTTAGCAGCTCTGTAGGACAGACTGAAACTACCCCAGAGGGTTTCCCAGGCTGTAACCTTTGAAGGGGCAGATCACTAGGTCTTTTCTTGTAGAACTGCTGACCTTTCAGTTAGCTGCAAGCAATAAACTGTTGTACCACCATAGCCCAAAACACCCCTAAATCATACACAAAAACTGAGTTGAGAAACAGATTTCAAAATACTTAGCTAAGCACACAGCTGAGGAAAAGTAAGAGATCAATGATTTTCAAATTTTTTGTTTCTTTAGCAGCAGGAACCTTAATGCAAGCACTTGCTATGGCTCTTTCACCTCTTTTCAGGGTCTCCTTGGGTATGTCTGCAAAATCCTAGAAGTCCATGACGTTTGAAAAACCACTGTCATAGATATTAAATGGAGTGTTCCCGGGTTCAGGAAAGACTAGGGTGGTGATCTGGGTGAGAGGATCTCATCCCGTCTCCAAAGATGGGGATGTTGAATTCTATATGGAATTTCTGATTTAAAGGGACTTTACACCACACACACGCACACGCACACGCACACGCACACGCACACGCACACGCACACGCACACGCACGCACACGCACACACACACACACACAAAGGACTGTCAATGAAGTTCACAAACTCATCCTAGAAAAAGTGTTACATGCCTTGTTGCTGATTATCTCTACAGTCACTTTTGCAGTACTCGCCTTGGGAAGCTATGCACAGATGCCAGCACCTAGTCCACCCTTCAAACCAGTTCTGGAACTCTTTTTCTGGAATGGCCATCAGAGCTGTTGTCATGACCCTTGATGTCCTGAATGTCATCAAAATGTCTTCCTTTCAATATTTCATTTATCTTCAGGTGAAGAAACAAGCCATTGGGGGCCAGATCAGGTAGGTAAGGATAGTGTTCCAATACAGTTGTTGTTTACTGGCTAAAAACTCCCTCACAGACAACTGTACAATTAAGTTCATGAACTTAACCGTCATGTGCAGTGGCCATTCCAGAAAGAGTTCCAAAATTGCTTTGAAGGGTGGACTAGGCACTGGTGTCCATGCATAGCTTCCCATGGAGACTTCTTCAAAGGTGACTGTAGTGATATTCAGCAATGAGGTATGTAGCACTTAAAACAATTAAGTTCACAGACTTGTAAGACCTCGTGTGTGTGTGTGTTTAATCCATTTAAATCAGAAATTTAAATTTAAATACAAATGAAATTTTAAGACAACTCCATGTTGTTTGCTTGACTCGTATTTCAGATGGTCCAAGAAGACTGGAGAAATGAGCTAGACCAATAATGGCCTTGGCTCACAAAATGCATTCTTGGATAATTTGTGCAAGACTGCTGTAGCACTAGAGTCACAACTACTTGTTGTGAGTTGGATGGTTCAAGCCCACTGGGTCTGAGAATACGTGACAAATAGACCTTTCATTTGTAGACAACTAAAATGTACCCTAGGCCTCCAGATGGAGTCAATAAATCATATTATTACTTACTAATTATTCAGTGATTTTTCACAGTTATAATTTGACTAGTATTGCAGAAGATTTTTATAAATGAGATGCTTTTGTGTACTTTGTGGACAATTTGTCGTGAATTTTAATTTTAAAATTTAAAATCTAAAATGTTGAATTTAAAACAGAATGAAAAGGAATTAAACAGCAGTTTTAAACTGTAATCAAGATACGAACATTTTAAGTTCTCACTGCTAACTTAACACGTTTCATGATTACCATTCTTTCCCGAAGCACAGTCATAAAAAATGACTATTAATGAACAAGGTGATATATAGTTTTCAGGATTAACATTAATTAGCACTGTGTTTCAAATTAGAACAATGATAGTGTTTTGGCTATTCACTGTGTTTTAAGGCTTGAGGTGGCACATAATCTGACTTCTTCACTGTCGTTAGGTGCCATCAAGTTGGTTCTGATCCATAGAGACCCTGTGTACAACACAAAGAGATGCTACCTGGTCCTGCACCATCCTCGCAACGGTTGCTATGTCAGAGCTTGTTGTTGCAGCCACTGTCAGCCCATCTTGCTGAGGGCCTTCCTCTTTTTCGATGATGCTCTACTTTACCAAGCATAATGTCCTTCTCCAAGGACTGGCACTTCCAGTAACATGCTGCCCAAAGTGCATAAGATAAAGTCTCTCCACCGTCAAAGATGAAATCCCTCCATCCTCACCTCTAAGGAGCATTCTGGCAGCACTTCTTCCAAGACAGATATGTTTGTTCTTCCATCACTCCATGGTATGCTTAATATTCTTCACCAACACCATAATTGGAAGGCATCAGCTCTTCTTCTGTCTTCCTTATTCATTGTCCACCTTTCATGTGTATGTGAGGCAACTGAAAATATCATGCCTTGGGTCAGGTACACCTTAGTCCTCAAAGTGACAGCTTTTCTTTTCAATAATTCAAAGAGGTATTCTGCAACAGATCTGACCAGTAGATCTTTACTGCTGCTCGCGTTGAGTATTGATCGTGGATCTAAATAAAATGACGTCTTTGACAACTTCAGTCTTTTCTGCATTTATTGTGATGGAGCTTCTAGAATGGAGATTCCATAATGATGTCATTTTCCATGCACAGATGGCTTTTGATATAAAGATCTTACCTGCCAAGTTAAGTTCCCAAGTCCTTTAAAAGTATATTAATATGTACAGTTTTGTGACAGAGACAACATATTAAAAGGACCATTAGGTCAATAAAATCTTGGTTAATTAGAACTTAACTGAGTTATAAAAAGACCCACAGTTCAAATAAAGTTCATTTAAGTTGCAGAAAGTCCAGTAATTAGTTTGATGCATTAATTAGGAAGACATAAAGATTGAAGAACTGCTGCTGTTAAGTGGTCAGTCAGTCACTCAATTGGTTTCAAAAAATAGTCAATATTCAGGGAATATTTGGAGGTTACACTGCATGTATACCTAACAAGTCTAAGCATGTGCTTGACCTTCTTTCGTAGATAGCTTAGATAGTACTTTGCATCTTGCTTCTTATCAGTTAAGAATACAGCTTGGAAATTGAACCCTGTCAGTTCAGAGAGTTGTCTTGTTCTTTTTTACATGTTCGTGATACTCCAGTGTTTGGATACTCATGATGTGGTCACCCACTGTAGCTTGTGTGGGTATTAGGTGGTTGCCAATATTTTTTATTACTGTAAGTAGTGCTAGAATTAATAATCTCAATTTTTTTTTTTACATATTCTTAGATGTATTTGTGGGGTAAGTGACTATTAGTGGAATTCTTGTGTCAAAGGCTACATGCATAGGTATAGTTGTTTTGTTAAATATTACCAAATTTTCCTCCATAGAGGCTGCACCGTTGTTCACACCTTAAAACATGTAGCAGTATCTGATTCTCCCCAGCATGGTTAAGAGACTGTGCCATTAGATTTTAAAACTTTGGTGATCTGATAGGTGTAAATGATATGTACATGTGATTTCAGTTGTTGTGTGTGAAGCTGAGCTTCTTTCAAGCTGTTAAGGGCCACTGGAATAGTGTTTTTCATGTGAAATACCTGTTCATGTCATTTACTTATTATGTATTAGATTTTTACTCTCTTTTTCCTTGTTTTTAAGAATTCCTTGTACATATGTAGGTAAGCAAATAAAACCAGTCACTGTCAAGTCTGCTGTGACTCATGGCGACCCCATGTGTCTCAGAGTAGAATTAGGCTCCATAACATTTTCAATAGTTGCTTTTTTAGAAGTCGATTGCCAGGACTTTCTTCCTAGCCACCTTTGGTGAACTCCAGCCTCCAACTTTTCAGTCTGTACCACCCAGAGACCAAGATAGATAGACAGGTGCTCCCTTTATTGTAATATACATTACAGATATTTCTTCTTAGTTTTCCACTTGTCTTTTGACTCTACTGCAACTACTTTTATTTTGAAGTAATTTTAAACTTACAGAAAAATGAAATTAATATTACAAAAATTACTTTGTACTTATTACCCAAATTCATCAGTTATTCATATTCCACCATGTTTGCTTTGTTCTCCTTTTCTCTCTTTCTCTCATTAGAAAATAAGTTGCAAACATTAGGTGCCTTTGCCACTAAATACTTGGAGATGTTAATTCCTAAAATTATAAAACAACATGAAATTTAACATTGACACAATACTACTGTCAGACCCAAAAATCTTATTCAGATTTTCCCAGTTGTCCCAATAATGCCTTTACAGAGAATTCCTTTTCTGGGTGAGGGTCCAATATAGAATTAATACACTTGGTTTTTGTGTTAAACGTCTAGTGCTACTTTAACAGAAATACACTATGCACAACAGAACGAAATGTTGCCCAGTCTTGTGCCATGTCCACACTTATTTTTATATTTAAGCCCATTGTTGCAGCCACTCTGTCATTCTATCTCATTGAGGATCTTCCTTTTTTTCACTGACCTTCCACTCTACCCAGCATGATGTCCTGCTCCAGGGATGGAGCCCTCCTTACAACATGTCAAAAGTATGTAAGACACGGTCTTACCATATTTGCTTCCAAGGGGTACTCTGGCTGTACTTCTTTCAGAACAGATGTTTGTTCTTTTGGCAGCCCATGGTACATTCAATATTCTTCTTAAACACTGCAATTCAGAAGCATCAACTCTTCTTCTGTCTTCCTCATTTAATTTGTCCAGCTTTCACATGCATATGATATTGCTGAAAATACCGTGGCTTGGGCCAGGCATATCTGAGTCTTCAAGGGGACATCTTTACTTCTTTACACTTTAAAGAGGTCCTTTGCAGCAGATTTTCCCAGTGCAATGCACCTTTTGATTTTTTGGCTGCTGCTTCTTTGGATGTTGATTGTGGAAACAAGTAAAGTGAAATCCTTGACAACCTTAATCCTTTCTCTGTTTATCATGATGTTGCTTACCGGTCCAGTTATGAGGACTTTTGTTTTCTTGAAGTTGAAGTTGAGGAGCAATTCATACTGTAAGCCGTGGTCTTTGATCTTCATCAATAAGTATTTCAAATCCTCTTCATTTTCATTAAACAAGATTGTATCACCTACATAATGCATTTTGTTAATGAGTCTTTCTCTAATCCTGATGCCCCATTCTTCTGCCTAGAGTCCAACTTCTTGGATTATATGCTCGGCATACAAATTGAAAAGGTATGGTGAAAGGATACAACCCTGATACATACCTGTGCTGACTTTAAACCACGCAGTGTCCTCTTGTTGTGTTCTCATAACTGCCTCTTGATCCATATAGCTTCTTCAGGAGCACAATTAAGTGTTCTGGAATTCCCACCCTACGTAATGTTACCTGTAATTTGTTACAATCCACACAGTCGAACGCCTTTGCATAGTCGATGAAACACAGGTCAACATCTGTCTGGTATTCTCTGCTTTCAGCCAAGATCCATCTGATATCAGCAATGATATCCCTGGTTCCACATACTCTTCTGAATTCAGCTTGAATTTCTGGCAGTTTCCTCTCAATATGCTGTTGCAGTCACTTTTGAATGATCTTGAACAAAATTTCACTTGTGTGTGATATTGTTCAGTAGTTGCTACATTTTGTTGGCTCACCTTTCTTTGGAATGGGCACAAATATGGATCTCTTCCAGTCAGTTGGCCAGGTAGCTGTCCTCCAAATTTCTTGGCATAGATGAATGAGCACTTCCAGTGCTGCCTCCGTTTGTTGAAGTGTTTCATTTGGTATTCTGTGAATTCCTGGAACCTTGTGTTTTTCAGTGCCTTCCACGCAGCTTCAACTTCTTCCTTCATTACCTTCAGTTCCTGATCCTATGCTCCCTTGAAATGGTTGAACACTGAGCAGTTCTTTCTGGTATAATGACTTTCTGTATTCTTTCCATCTTCTTTTGATGTGATACTACAAGTAGAGGCCTTTAAAATGTGGAGTTTTATTTGGCCACAGTCCAATAATCTAAAACTCCAAATTTATGGTGTCAGCTGCCTCTGGAAGAAGGTCCTTGTCATCAATCCTCCCTTGGATTGGAAGCTTCTGAGACACAGGGACCCCAGTCCTTTCCAAAGGACATGCTCAGCTCCCAGCACTGCTTTTTGATGGTATGAGGTCCTCAAATCTCAGCTTGCCTCCCTTTCTTTCATATCCCAAGAGGCCACCCCCAGCCACAGTGCAATCCTGAGTCCTGCCCCACCGACTCATTTGCTGCCTGTCCGCCCTCATTAACATCACAGAGGCAGGGTTTACAGCAGACACAACACTGGAAATCATGACCCAGCCAAATTTCTACACAGAGTTTTTGGGAAAACACAAGTCAATCCACAACAGTTTGGGTATCTTCTTAGTCTTCTTTAGTATAGTTCCTCAAGCTTTGTCTTTCATAGTAGTGATATTTTTGAGAGGCACAAACCATTCATTTTGTAAAGTGTCCTTCAGTTTGTCTGATGTGTCCTCATAATCAGATTCAGATCTTACATTTTTGGCAGGAACATCCCAGAAGTGATGCTGCTCCCTTCCTTGCTGTGTGCACAGCAGAGGGCACATGAGGCTGACCCAGTTGTGGTGACATTAAACTTGACCACCTTCAAGTGGTAGCTGCCGAGTTTCTCTGCTGTAAAGTTACTCTTTTCCCTTTGAAATTAGTAAGTAATTTGTGAGATGGTGTATGGAAACTGCGTAAATATCCTTTTCCTCATCAAACTGTCACACAGAAATTTTGTTGTTGTCCTTGTTAGACGCCGTCAAGTCGGTTCTGACTCATAATGACCCCAAGGACCGCAGAATGAAACACTGCCAGGTTCTGTGCTATGCCTGCAGGTCGTTTTTAGGCTTGAGCCCCTTGTTGCAGTCTGTGTGTCAGTCCATCCCCTTGAGGGTCTTCCTCTTCTCTGCTGATTCTCTGGTTTACCAAGCATGATGTCCTTCTTCAGGGATTGATTCCTCCTGACAACATATCCAAAGTTTGTAAGATGTAATCTCCCCATTTTTGCTTCTAAGGAGCACTCTGATTATACTTCCAGGGCCTCTTTGGTCTTTGGGCAGTCCATGGTATATTCGCTGTTCTTTGCCAACACCATAATTCAAAGGCAGCAATTCTTCTTCACTCTTCCTTATCCACTGCCCAGCTTTCGCACACGTGTGATGTGATTCAGAACACAACGGCTTGGGTCAGGCACACCTTAGTCTTCAAAGTGACATCTGTGCTTCTCTATCCCTGTAAGAGGTCCCTTGCAGCAGTTTCCTAATGCAGTACATCTTTTGATTTCTCGTCTGCTGCTTCCTTGGGGATTGGTTGTAGATCCAAGTAAAATGGATTTTAGCTTCCATAAATGATTTTTATCCAAATTAATATGATGATATTTGCAAAATAGTGGTTTTCTAATTGCTTCCTTCCTTCTGTGTTTAGTGGTTAGCATTCTGCTGTGAGGGAGAGCTTTCACTTGTCTATCCAATCACTGTCTGTCCGTCTACCTATCTAATCTACCTGTCTGTTCATCCATGCATCCATCTATGTGTCTGATCTTCCTCTTTGTCTGTTTAATGCTTGTAGCAACTCGTGAATTGCTGTAGAGTCATTGAATTATAATTCATTATTAGTACTGTTTTTATTTTGTTGTATAATAAGCATTTTTAATTTCCAAGAGCTCTCTCCTTATTCCTTGATTGTTTCCCTTTGTACATGTTCTCACTGACCGAAATACAGGTTCTTTTTCTATGTTCTTTTTTTCTCCAGGGCCAGTTTCTCTGTCTGTACCTTTTGTCCTGTCTTCCTTGTGCAAACGGTTTCCTGCAAATGGCTGAATCCTTTGATAGTTCTGTTAAGAGTGAAGAGCCTGCAGGTTACTATAGATGACTGGTGATTTCTTCTTCACTTGTGTGACTCTTTTTCCACAAAGGCTTCTCCTGAAATGCGAGGGCTCGTTGGTATCTTCAGGCACTCATCACTGGGTTGTGGGACTTAGGGAGACTTGACTACTGAGGGGTCCCTTGCGGAGCCAGGATCAGGAGGCCTTTGCCTTGGAACTCTAGTCCTGTACTTCAGAAGCCCTCACTGTCCCCCCAGGCACCCTTTACTGCCTTAGCTGACAAGGCTCCCAGTTTCACCCAGGGGGATGAACCCCAATTTACTAGTTTCCTGCAGATCTGCAAGAGAAACCCTGGGGGCATAAGTGTTTAAGTGCTACATCTGCTAACCCAAAGGCCAGCAGTTTGAATTCACCAGATGGTCCTTGGAAACTCCATGGGGCAGTTCTATTCTGTCCTATAGGGTTGCTATGAGGAGGAATCTGAATCGACTTGGTGTCCGGTTTTTTTGGTTTTGCAGATCCACAGGTGGGTGATGGGACTGTTTATTTGTGAATGGTTCTGGGAGGGGAGACTTGGCAGAGCATTGCCTCAAGCAGTCTCCAAATTAGCACTTCCTCCACAGTTTACTGTCCCACCTCCCACACCAGCTCTCTCTACCTGGTGACTCTGGGCTTCCAGCATTCCTGAGACTCCTGGGGAAGAGAGGCACCCCCCTAAACTGCAGCTGTCATTCTGGCAGTGGTGGGTTTCTCCATCTGTTTACCTGTCCATGTGATTCCATTTGTAGATTATGATCCAGGCATTCATTAATAACTGTCGTGTATTGGTAAACCTGCTCCCACCCACTACACTGTTGGAGATTATTTCCTCTGTAATATTTGTATTGTAATTTCAGTAAGATTTGGAGAGAGAATGAGTTGACAAGTGCATGTGATCTTCCTGACCTTGACCTAGACGTTCATGATGGTATAATGTAGTATAGTGTCAAGGGCACTAGATGGGCTGAGAGGTCGACTGAGAGAGCCTTTGTCCTAGTTCCATCACCATCTGTGTTGCCGTGTTCTTACTGCTTGCAAGGTTCTTCAGGCAACATTTTTCCATATAGCTGACATTCACCAGATGACTCTGAATCTTAGCCCTGATGTCTCCTGCCACCCTGATGCATCACAAACAGACATTTATGTTACCTTCTTTCCTACTAAGAAGCTTCAAAGTTTTCATGGAGGAAGAGCATCAGAAGCAAATCATTCAGTGACAGCTGAGGATCAAAGAATTTTAAAGTGATACAAAATCCTTTTGCCCACTTCTTGCTTTAAAAGACTCTGCCAGCAACACAGGGCTCTGCTCTTTCTTAAGACTCATCTTCCCTAGGGAGACTAAAAGGACTTAAGAGAAAAGGTTGGTGGTGAGAATGTATTAATTAACCCAAAAAGAAGCTGCTAGGGGCCCAAGGATGCTTCAAACACAGCCCTTGCCCTCTAGGAATCCATGTTTTCATCAGTCATATTTTCAACCATGGAGCCAAATTTGAAAGGAGCAATCAAATGTTTACTGTTCTAGATAAATAGGAAGCTTGTGTGTGATTTCACTCCATGGAAACTGTAGCTTGGAGGGGTGCAGTCTATAACTGCCAAGAAAACGCCAAAGACTAGGATGAAAGATCGAAATCTCATCAAGCGGAGTCCCTGGAGCACATGGCACAGAGATGAGCCAGCTCCACAGGGAAGGAAGTGTGCCAAGACGGTGTGCCAAAATGATACAGGAAGACTGGATGTAGGTGGTTGAAGCCCAGGTCTCTGCTCACTGTGTACCACTGGCCCATCCAGAAGAGGCTTGCTGAGGTTAGATAAACATGGGATAGATCTTATGCGGCATGTTTATTTGAAGATAGACTAGTGTTTATAATGGTGAGTGGAAAGATTAGGTACAGTTTATTTACACCCTTTCCAACATTTGCTCTAGATATCTCTTGCTGCATAACAAACTACCCCAAAACCTAATGACTTCAAGAAACAATCATTTTGTTTTGTATTATAATGTGGTGGGCCAGGAATTTGAGTGAGACTCAGCTCAGCAATTCTCCTATTCCACATGGCCGCAACTGAGATCACTCAGGGATCTTAGTGTTGGTATTCTGGAGAATCCAGAACAGCTTCGCTCACGTGGCTGGTGCCGGGGTGGAGATGGCTGGAAGACTGCGCTCAGCTGGAACTATTGGCAAGGATGGCTACACGTGAACTCTCCAGTATGGCAGTCTCAGAATAATTGGACTTACTGTATGGTGGCTTGGGTTCCAGGAGATGAAGTAGAAACTGTCAGTGTCTGAAGGACCGAGACACGGAAATGGCACAGTATCACTTGTTATGTTCTGTACAGACACAGAGCTCAGGTTCAAGGGAATGGAATGTAGACTCCACTTCTCGGTGGAGGGAGTCACTGGGTGGTACAAATGGTTAGTGCACTCAGTGGCTAACTGACATGTCGGGGGTTTGAATCCACTCACAGGTGCCTCAGAAGAAAGATTTGGCAGTTTATTTCTGAAAAATCAGACATTTAAAACCCCGCAGAGCTCAGTTCTCGCAAAGAAATGGCGTCAGTGGCAGCTGGTCTCAGTGGAGGGGGTAATTAAGCTGTTGCTGTCAAGTTGGTTCCAATTCATAGAGACCCTATAGGACAGAGTAGAACTGGCTCATAGAGTTTCCAAGGAGTGCGTAGTGGATTCAAACTGCTGACCTTTTAGTTAGCAGCTGTAGTGCTTAACTACTACGTCACTAGGGTTTCCAGGGAATTGAAAGCCATCCTTAATCCACTACAACTCTACAAAGAAGACTGGAGAAGAAAGTAGCTGCACTGTTCAGGTGGCCTGGGACTGAGGAATTTGAAGGAATCAAGAAATTTCCCAGAACTTTCAGGACTAAGACTGGGACTAGCTCAGCAAACTAGGTCACTTGTACACTGTGCCTACTCAGTTCTGTTATTGATTCACCTTGACCTTGACCTTGACAGGCACAGATGGTTTTTTTTGTTATTACATGTTGGTGTCTTCTTACAGGAGATTTCTGTTTCTATGGGCACGTGGTTTAAGGAGATGACTCAAGAAACAAATTTCCGAAATTAGGTTGGTCATTATAGGGTCTTGCGAATAAGCAGAAGAAAACACATCATGGTAGAAAATGGAGACAGGAAAGCAATATGTTATGCTGTCTTTCCTGTAAGGTACTATCAGAGCTCATTATTTATCATTCTCACTGTGTTTTGTCAAAGCTTGCATTTTGTTTGTTTTTCAGTGTAAAAAAAAGAGCAGAAAACATGAGTTCAAGCTCCTCCTTCACCCTATCTGTTAGTACTGTGACTTTGATCTCTGGACTTCTCTGAGTCTTACTGCCTCATCTCAAAAGCAGGAATGCTTTTACTTGCTTGTCAACCTCTGATAGTCAGTATTTACATCAAAGGAAAAAATAGGTGTTTATCCACTACTTTTATCAATGACTTAGATGTGAGCCCTGAGAGCATTACAGAAGTTTTAGGCCAAACAAAGCTTCGGAAGGAGGGCTGATGCACAGATAATGTTCAGTATTCGAAAAGATTTAACAGGCTGGAATGATGGGCTAAATCTAATGAGATGAAGTTTAAAAGAGAAAAGGACAGATTTTAAACTTTGACCGAAAACACAAACAAAAACCCAAATTCGTAGCACTTATGAAAGGACTTGGGTGTTTTCATTGACCATGGACTTGGGTATGTAGGAGTCAACAGTATTGGGCTTTTTTGTTGACCATGGACTTGGGTACGTAAGAGTGAGTGGTACAACATGATTTTCAAAAGCCATCGACACAGACAAAGACAAAGACAAAGAAGCCTTGTTGTGATGAAAAGTTATCCAGAATTAAGTCATTCTTTTCCGGTCTGAAAAGGAGCCACATCTGGGGATCCAAACACTTTAAAGGGGTTAAACAGTAACTAAAATATTCAGAGAAGAACATTGAAGATGGAATGAGAATCCAGAACATGAAATACTCTAAAGGACCAAACACTTCTGGAGGACTGGATGGATTTCTTTAAATACAAGGAAGTAATAGACTAGCTCTATGTGGTCTCAAGTACCAAGAACAAAGGTCAAAGTGTAGGAGCTCCAGGGAGATAGTTTTTACTCACCACAAAGGAACACTGACTCCTAACTATGTCCATGGTGTTGTCTAGGTCATGAATCTGCTTTTGGAACGGGGCCTAAGAGAGCTATTGGGCATTAGGATGGTATGGCAGATTTTATATTCCAAAGACGGCAGTGCCAGTATATACCCCGTCACATGTGTTCTTATAGCCAAGGGGTAGTGTCTGTATTCTGCCCCCTTAAATGTGTACAGATCTTTGTAACTATCTTGACTAGGAGAGGAAGTGACCCTTGTGTGACTTCCAAGACTAGATCTCAAAAACCGTATGCCTGGCTTTGCCTCTCTTAGGACTCTTGCTGTTGGAACCCAGTCACCCTACTGTGAGGAAGCCAAGTAGCCACTGGAAAAGTCATATGTAAATGTTCTAGCTATGGCCCCAGATGTCCAAATGGTTAATTATTGCCAGCCAACAGCTAGTAATGGTCATATTAGACTTGTGAGTGAATGAATTTTCAGGTGATTCCATCTCCTATGTTTTGAGACCTTCCAGTTAAGGCTGCAGGTATTACAGAGCAGAAGTGAGCCAATTCTGCTATGTCCTGTCTGAATTTTTGACTCTCAGAATCCATGAGCATCATGAATAGTTGTTTTTTAATGACTATATTGGGATAATTTTTTATAGCAGCCAGAGTGACTGGATTGAGGAATTTTACCCAAGAATAACTGTGGCTTGCCCCCCAGCTGGGAGGAAGTGAGTAGAAGTCTGAATCACGAGTTAGTCTCAGTGGAGGGATTTTGAGAGATGGACAAGGGCACTTGGAGAGTGAAGTCAGGAGTAAGGTGTAGAACAGATGGGATAAGGAGACACAGAAACTCAGTCTTCTGTGGTCCTTGAGTCCTGAGTCCTCAATTAACTATGTATTTTTAGCCTGTGACTATCTCCTAATGACTGTGTGTCTAAAGGGCTTTATTTTCTGTTGAGTTCCCAGAGTAGCCGATCCTGAGACAAGGATTTGGGTGCAAGTGGTTTATTGGAGAGATGACCCCAGGAAGCACTGGTAAGGGAGAGTTAGTGAGACAGGGAAGAGGAGGAAGTTATTAAAGGGTTAACAAAAGAGGCATTTACCACTGTGGGAAGCTAAGATTAAATTCCTGTGTGAATCTCGGGGAACCAGTGCAGAACAGATCTCAGAGTAGGCCTGGCCAAGGAGCAGGGGAGCTGGGGTAGTCATCCCCCACCTCTCATGCTGCGGGTCTGTCCTACAGGCAGGCAAAGGTTCCAACTATGGCCAAGAAAGGAGAGTCATAGGTACTTGAGATATGAAGCCATCCACCTCAGAGTTAGGTAGGGGCTGAGGAGTATGGACAGGGCACCAGTAACATCCATGAGAAGCTCCTTGCTACTATAGGCTTTAAGCCCTGTTTGGGTGACCAGGGCACAAAGAAGATCAGACCCTTGAGGTCTAGACTACTATCTTATCTTGGACTGAGAGAACTTTTTGGATGTTGGGGAGATTGAGGCCAATCCTGTGTCACTTTCACTGTGAGAACTATTGGGATATTAGGAAAGCTATACAAATTGTATTATCACTTTTTAAGCTTTATGTTATCCTCTTCCAATCCATACTGCCATTTAATTGTTTATCTTATGTATTGCTATAATTTTTGTTTTTAATCAAGATATTGTTCATTAAAATTCTTTCTTTCAAGGTTTCTTGTTTTCTGTGTCACTCTTCCACATGTCAAAGTTTTGAAGAGACCTGGGAAGATCCACTGACACCAAAGAAACAAGGCTCAGAACTCCAAATAACTAACACAGTCACCTGTGTAGATGAAAATAGCGAGGACTAGAATTCAGGCCCCGAGGCTTCTTGTCCAGGGGTCGACAAACTATGGGCCATGAGACAAATCAGGACCACTGCCTGGCTTTGTAAATCAATATGTTGTTGTTGTTAGTGGCCCCCAGGGTCGCCATGAGTCGGATCTGACTCAGCGGCACTTGGCTTGGCTGGTTGTTAGGTGCCTTCAGGTCAGCTTTGACTTGTGGCAACCCTGTGTACAGCAAAACAAAACGCAACCTGGTTCAGTACTATCCTCAGAGTCACGTCTATGCTTAACTCTGTGTCAGTCCATCTCACTGAGGCTTTCCTCTCTTTACTGACCCTCTGCTTTATTGAGGATGCATGGTGTCCTTCTGCAGGGACTGGTCCTTCCTGAAAACATGTCCAGCGGGTGTCAACCAATAAAAGACATGAAGACGAACACGGTTCACTCATAGGAAGATTGCATGTAGGTGACCTGGATGGAGAATCAGTCACTGTTGTACTCAGAAAGTTTCTTGTTCCATCCTAAGTCATCTATAGCCTGTTTCATCAATTTATTCTGTAAACAAGTAGTCAAATTTAAGTTATCTTTTGATAAGAAACTGGATTCTGGATTTTAAACACTTTTGGGTTAAAACTGACAAGCTAACCTTAAATTATCACACCGCTGGTGACTTTCATGGTTTTGACGGCACCCAAACGGGTCAATACCCTGTTGAATGAGACAGTGCCACTGTTCTTTACACCCACCTCTGCCCCTTTGGGCACCCTGGTGGTGCATTGTTTAAGAGCTGTGATTGCTAACCAACAGGACAGCAGTTCAAATCCACCAGCCACTCCTTGGAAGCTCTATCGGGCAGTTCTGCTCGACCTGATGGCAACAAGGTTTTGTTTGGATTTGGCAGCCCCTCAGGCTCCTTCGTGCCTGTCCTGGCCTGAATTAAATTCCTACCCACCATTCTATTCAGTCAGCATCTCACTCACCAGGCTCACAGCTTTCTGCACAGCTTGAGTAATCTTAGGGGTGTATGTCTCGTGTTTTCTTTTCTTGTTGCCTTCCAGCCCAAGCAGACATGTATCTCTAGTACAAGATAAAGTAAAAGCATCCAGGGCCAGGCTGGGGTATTATAGCAGTATTAAGTGCCTGTAATCTTTTTAAAATGCTTTCTCCAAATTTCTTTACTTCTCTCACTGCAGACTGGTACCCAACAGTCCCTACCACTCATCTGTCACTTTGTGATACTGTGATGGCTTGTATTTCTATGATGTCAAAAGCAATGCCACCAGTATTTCCAATACCAGTAGGGTCACCCAGGTTTCAGCAGAGCTTCTGGCCTAAAACTGAGTAGGAAGAAAGTCCTGGTGATCTGTCTCAGAAAAGTAGCCAGTGAAAGCCTGACAGATCACAACCGAATATTGTCTGATACAGGGCTGGGAGATGAGCCCCCTTGGCTGGAAAATACTACATGATCCCCGTAAAAATAGATTCAAGTATACCAACAATTATAAAGATGGGCCAGGAGCCAGCAGCAATTCCTTCTCTTATACATCAAGCCTCCATAAGTCAGTGCTGATTCAACTGCTTTTTATAACCAGCAGTCCACAGTCCAGCCCAGCCCACAGACCAGCCCCAGCCCATGCACCAGCACCAGTCTATGGACCAGCCCCAGCCGAGGGGCCAGCCCCATCCCATGGACCAGCCCCAGTCTATGGACCAGCCCCAGACCACGGACAAGCTCTAGGCCACAGATCAATACCAGCGCATGGACCAGCCCCAGCCCATGGATCAATACCAGCCCACAGGCCAGCCCTTACCCATGGCCAGACCCAGCACATGGACTGGCAGTCCAGAGACCAGTACCAGTCTGCAGCTCACACTTGCAGTGGCACTGGCAGCAATCTCCCTTTATTTTCCAAGCTGTGCTGGTTTTTCTGTGCGTGCTTCATGCAACGTTTCCCGCTCACCCCCTCAGCACTGACACTGATCGCTTCCTTCATTCTGTGTGTGAAAAAGAACTGAGCCACCGTCATAGTATTGCTGAGAAGGTTTTGATTTCCCCACTAAGCTCTGCCTGGGAAAACGCTGACTGCCTGCTCTACCTGTGCCCCAAGAATGGCTGCACTGTACCAGGTGCTCTGTCTCTCTCCTTGTCTGAGCACTCTCCCTAATTTGGCTGCCACCTGCTGCTTAGCCAGGGCAAAGAGAGGGACTACTTCACATCTAGGTGACAGGAAGCATCATCTGCTGTGTGAGATCCAAGCTGAAAATAGGTTCCTCACTGAGACGAAACACTGTCCTGTCGTCACTCTGGGAACTAGTTTTCGCCGGCACCCCCTGTTCTTCCCTACCTCCAGGTATAGCCCTCTTTGATAGACTGCATTCCTGTTTTATCATATAATAAGTTGCTTCTGACTCACAGTGACCCTATAGGACAGAATAGAACTGCTCCATTGAGTTTCCAAGGAGTAGCTGACGAATCCGAACTGCGAGCCTTTTGGTTAGCAGCCAAGCCTTAACCACTGTGACACCAGGGCTCCTGATTGGATCACGGTGAACGGCAAGTAGCCAGAACAGTCACTGACTGACAGCTACCTTGCCTTTAAGGCCAGTTGTCCCCACCATTCAAACCTCTCCTGTGTTACTAAGATTAGGTTCACAGGCATTTTCTTAACTGAAAAGAGATAGGTGCCTATTTTAAACTACACCAACCCCATCTGAAGTGTTAATTGCTGGAATACACTGTGAAGCAGCATTTTAAAATAGATACATTTTAGCCTTTACTCTTAGTGTTTGGACTTTGATGACTGCATTTCTCTAGAAGACTGATTATTTTGGGAACAGTTTGGGAATAGAACTGGCTTCTGTTCAAATTAAAGTTTGTCACCGTCATACATTTTGCCTGCACACTCTTTCATCTTCACCTTCTAGCTCTGTGGTTTGTTAGTTGTCTTGTGTTTCAGAGGTGAGAGGTGCCGGTATGAACAAAGGCGGGCAGAATCTGGGGACAGAGCAGGAGCCTTTGACCTCAGGGAAATATACATGGCGTAAATAGTATTTGACATGCTTGGAAAGAGAATGTTCGTTTTCAGACACAGTCAATTTCAAAACATATGTGGTTATAAAGGTTTAACTTCTTTAAAAATGCAAGAGATGCCTCATTAAATTTAAGCCTTGGCCAAAAGCCAAAAAAGGAATACTGTCATTTAAAGCACTTGTGACATGTGTAAAAATTCTGTTTCCTCAGTCCATCAAAGTCCTGTATCCCAGGAAAACTGAGACTCACAGCTTTCAAAACAACTTCATTTCCTAAGTCATCACGTTCTGTAAGCTTCTGGGCCATCACTGGAATTCAGGGTATTCTAGAGATTGTCTTCCTTCTCCTGGGCCTCCCTTCTCTGTTGATATGAGCAGCTGATATCTAAAACTCAGGACAATGGAAAATAATGCCATTTTCTCTCTGCTGATTTAAAAAAAGAATTGCTGAACTCAGACATGACTGCCACTCACAGCCCCAACGTGTGATTGACAGCTTTTGTAAAGTTATTTTTTTCTTTAAAAACAAGAGTGACAATTCCTGCATAAAATAAATCCTCCATCAACTGGGAAACACAGTCGTGAGAATATTTTGGCACTCTGCTTTCGGGAGAAGAGACAACTGAACAGAGAACATGCTGATGTGGAACATGCTTGCTCACACAGCTTCCCGGGCTGTACCCACACTGTTTCTTTTCCATTCTGCATCTGTAGTTGTGGACAGCGCTGATGGATGATTCTACCTTTGACCCTCAGGCATGCTAAGATTCTGACTGTCAAAGGAAGAGGAAAGCTTGTGTGAAGCCCCATCCTTACTAAGGCCAGAAATCAGACCTGAACATTTCAGACCGATTTTCAGCATGAGTTGAAACCTCAGTTTTTAACTAATGAATTCAAGAACCTGGAGTTCAAATTCCTTGAGTGTACTGGTGAAACAATGACCTCATCTGTACAGTGAGGGAGTTCCATTACAAAGTTAATTCATTTACTCAGCAAAGGATTAGTAAGGGCTTAATTTGGTGCCAAATTCTGTGTTACATGCTAGGAATACAGAAGTGAGCAAAACAAAGTCCCTGCATTGGCATGATTTATAAATTGGGAGGAATGAGAGATACAAAACAAATAACAACACAAGTGCTTTAAAATGGCAGTTGTCATTAGTGCTATAGAGAAAGCACAAGATACCATTAGAATATTTTATGGCGGCAGGGAAGGAACCTACATACTCTTAAGACTCTTAAATTCCAGCAGTAAGAGTGTGTGCAAAGGCACTGAAGTGGGCTGGAGCTCCTGAGAAGACGAAAATCGGATGAGCATGATGTCATGGAGTCAGTTGTGTTCCCCCAAAATACTTGTCAACTTGGCTGGGCCATGATTCCCAACACTGTGTCAGTTGTCTAGCGTTTTCTCATCTGATCTCATCCTGTTTCTGTGATGTGAAGGGAAGAGATTAACAGCTATATGTTAATGAGGCAGGCCTCAAACTACAAGATTAGGTTTTGTCATAAATGAGTCTCTTTTGAGATAACGAAAAAGTGACCAGGAGTGACCTGGGGACCTCATCCCCCATAAAAGCAACACTGGGAGCAGAGCACATCCTTTGCACCTGGGGTTCTTGTGCTGAGAAGCTACTAGATCAAGGGAAGATTGATGACAAGAACCTGGCCCCAGAGCTGTTGGAGAGAGCCTTCCCCTGGAGTTAGCCACCGGAATTCAGGCTTCTAGCCTCCTGGACTGGGAGAAAGTAAACCTCTGATTGTTAAAGCTATCCACTTGTGGTATTTGTTACAGCAGCACTGGATGACTAAGACACACAGCTAAAACATCATAAAGAAGTAAATGCAAATGACGATGGAGACACAAGTAATGACTCAGCCATTCAGGGCCTAGCGACACTGACAACAGTTGCTGTCAGTGGTAAGATAGTATCCATATACCTACAAGTAAAGCCAGTTCATGCAACTATTACTCAAATTTATGCGTGAACCATTAAGGCCAAAGATGAAGAGTTTGAAGATTTTTACCAGCTTCTGCAGTCTGAAATTGATAGAAAATGCAATCAGGATGCATTGATAATTACTGGTAACTTGAATGCAAAAGTTGTAAACAAAGAAGAAGGACCAGTGGTTAGAAAATATGGCTTTGCTGGTAGAAATAATGCTGGAGACTGCATGATAGAATTTTGCAAAACTAATGACTTTTGTATTGCAAATACCTGTTTTTTTAACTAATACAAATGGTAACTGTACACATGGACCTCATCAGATGGAATACACAAGAAGCAAATTGACTACCACTGTGGAAAAAGGTGATGGAAAAGCTCCATATCAGCAGTCAGAACAAGACCAGATGCTGTGGCACAGATCATCAATTGTTCATATGCAAATTCAAATTGAAACTGAAGAAAATGAGAACAAGTCCATAAAAGCCAAAATGTGACCTTGAGCATATGCCTCCTGAGTTTAAAGACCATCTCAAGAACAGATTTGATGTGTTGATCACTAATGACCGAAGGCCAGACAAATTGTGGAATGACAGCAGAGACATCA
Source organism: Heterohyrax brucei (assembly GCA_028571685.1). NCBI lineage: Eukaryota > Metazoa > Chordata > Mammalia > Hyracoidea > Procaviidae > Heterohyrax > Heterohyrax brucei. The sequence continues at coordinate 23,265,519 of CM053149.1, read as the reverse complement.
TCCATTGAGAAAGCAAGAGATTATTAAAAAGACAGGAAAGAAAGAAAAGACCAAACTGGATGTCAGAAGAGACTCTGAAACTTGTTCTTGAACATCAAGCAGCTAAAGCAAAAGGAAGGAATGGCGAAGTGAAAGACCTAAACAGAAGATTTCCAAGAGCAGCTCAAGAAGATGAAAGAAAGTCTCGTAATGACATGTGCAAAGAGCTGGAAATGGAAAACCAGAAGGGAAGAACGCGTTCTGCATTTCTCAAGTTGAAAGAACTGGAGAAAAAATTCAAGCCTCAAGTTTTAGTAGCAAAGGATTCTATAGAGAAACTGTTGAACGACTCAGGGAGCATCAAAACAAGATGAAAGGAATACACAGTTATTATACCAGAAAGAACTGGACGATGTTCAGCCATGTGAAGAGGTAGCATATGATCAGAAACCAATGGTGCTGAAGGAAGATGTCGAAGCTGCACTGAAGGCATTAGCAACAATCAAGGTTTCAGGAATTGATGAATTATCAACTGAGATATTTCAACAAACAGATACAGTGCTGGAAGTACTCACTCATCTATATCAAGAAATTTGGAAGACAGCTACCTGGAAGGGATCCATACTTAATGCCCATTCCAAAGAAAGGTGATCCAACCGAGTGTGGAAATTTACAAACAGTATCGCTGAGATCACACACAAGTAAAATTTTGCTCAAAATCACTCAGAAGCGTCTACAACAGTATATTGACAAGGAACTTCCAGAAATTCAAGCTGGATTCAGAAGAGGATGTGGAACAAGGGATATCCTCACTGACATCAGATGGGTCTTAGCTGAAAGCAAAGAATGCCAGAAAGATGTTTACTTGTATTTCATTGATTATGCAAAAGCATTCGACTGTTTGAATCATTCTAAATTGTGGCTGATGTTGTGGAAAATGGAAATTCCAGAACACCGAGTTATGCTGTTAAGGAATCCATATATGGATCAAGAGGCAGTCATGCAAAAGAATAAGGGGCCACTGCTTGGTTTAAAGTCAGGAAAGGTGTGTGTCAGGATTATATCCTTTCACCATGCCTTTTTAATCTGTATGTCAAGGAAATAATCCTAGAAGTTGGATTCTATGAAAAAGAATGAGGCATTTGGATTGAAGGATGACTCATTAACAATCTGTGTTATGCAGATGACACCATCCTACTTGCTGGAAGTGAAGAAGATTTGAGACTGATGAAGATCAGGGACCACAGCCTTCAGTATGGATTGTACCTCAACATCAGAAAAACAAAAATGCCCCCAACTGGACCAGTAAGCAACACTGTCGTAATTGGAGAAAAGATTAAGGTTGTCGAGGGTTTTGTTTTACCTGTTTCCACAATTAATGCCCATGGAAGCATCAGTCAAGGAACAAAAAGACATGTTGCATTGGGAAAGTCTGCTGCAAAGGGCTTCTTTAAAGTATTCAAAAGTAAAGATGTCACCCTGAAGACTAAAATGCACCTGACCCAAGCCATGGTATTTTCATTCACATCGTATGCATGTGAAAGCTGGACAATGTACAAAGAAGACAGAAGAAGAATTCATGCCTTTGAATTGTAATATTGGAGAAGAATGCTGAATGTACCATGGACCACCAAAAGGATCAATAGATCTGTTCCGGAAGAAGTACAACCAGAGAGTTCCTTGGAAGCAAAGATAACAAGACTGCATCTTACATACTTTGGGCATATTGTTAGGAAGGATCAGTCCCTGGAGAAGGACCCCATGCTTGGTATAATGGAGGGTCAGTGAAAATGAGGAAGTCCCTCGACGAGATGGACTGACACAGTGGCCACAACAATGGGCTTAATAAGCATAAAAACAATCGTGGACATAGCACAAGACCGAGCAGTGTTTTGTTCTGTTGTTCATAGGATCATTATGAGTCGGAACCGACTCAATGGCACCTAACAATAGCAATAAATGGCAATGAGAAGTTGTTGCTGAGACTCCTGCTTGTCCCCCAGTATTTGTTCAAGGCTGTCCAATGAAAGACTGCATCTCCCAGGCTCCCTTTTTAGGGCAAGTATGAAGGAAAGGATTATCCAGTGGGCAAGGTAAGCATGGTGTTTTCCTTACTTACCAGGTCATCTGTAGTGAACAATTTCACATTTTTTCACCGTATCAAAGATTCTGCTTATAGGTATGGATGTCATTTATTTCTCAACCGCATAGCATCTTCCTACAGAATCAAAGCCTCTTGTCAAATTTACAGTCCCTTACAAGGGTGAACACTGGAACATCCATCCCTGCATTATATGACTCTATGATCTTTAAGGTTGTGTGTCAACGTGATTCTCAGTGATTCTCCATGATTCTCACTGGTTTGGCAGTTATAATGTAGTTTGGCAGTTGTATAATGATGTAATGACTTCCATGGTGAGATCTGATATAATGTGATCACCTCCATGATGGAATCTGCTGTGAGCAGCCAATCAGTTGAAAAGGAGTTTCCTGGGGGTGTGGCCTACATCCAGTATTTATGAGCTGTCTGCAAAGCTCACTGTCTTTTGCTGTGTTCTGGATCCTGCATTCAGCTTGTCATCATTTGACCTTCAGTTGGTTCTTGGGACTTGGGCCAGCAGCCTGCCATCTTACCAGCTGATCATGAACTCATCAACCTTTGCAGCAGAGAGCCAACATTCTTTTGTCTGACCTGTGGATGTTGGGTTGTCAGCCCCTGTAGCTGCATGAATCAGAAGCCTCCAGCCTGATACATGACATGTGATCCATGGACTTGGCACTTGCTGTCATCTACAGCTGTGTGAATCATTTGCTTGAGATAAATCTCTCTCTGTCTCTCCGTATATATGATTCACTGGTTTTACTTTTCTAGATAACCAGCCTAAGACAAACCTTGTGAATGAATTTTGGCCAATGAGGTATAATCAAAAGTTATAGAAGCAACTTCCTGGAGCTGTCCTTAAAGAAGAGAGTGGGAATGCTGACATGATGGGAGGAGTTTGAGTAGCCACCTTGGACCATGAGGTAGAAGCTTTATACTCAGCACAGCAGTGCAATGAGGTAAAAGAAGCCTGAGTGCCTATCACTGTGTGGTGCCATGCTGGTCCTGGATGGATACCTCTGGGCTTCTCCTACACGAAAGAAAATTACACTTCTGTTCAAGTCACTTTTGTTTTAGGCTTTTTGTTAGTCTCAGTGGAACCCATTCTTAACTGATAAGAAGCCATTTCTTAAAAATAGAGTTTATATGAAGGTTTTTCATGATGGGAAGATGGTCACATAAACTCAGTAATTTCTTTGATTTTCATGATGTGCCTGGATATTTAATCTGAGAAATAAGACTAAGGCAAAATATATTTATTCCATCAGTCAGCTGGCACCTGCTATACACAGAGTACTTGTCTAGCTGTAATGGAGAATAAAGCTCACAAACAAATAGGGTACCTGCCCTAAAAAGACTTAGACTTCGAAACAAGGGAAGTGGTTACTAGTAAGATATGCAGGTGTGCAAAAGGAAAAGCTGGTACCAAGAAATGAGTGATTCATAGGGATAATAAAACTACATTAAATTGAGCCCAAAGGAGCTTATAGAACCTAAGCTAGCACTATTCCTTCACTCCAATTCAGACACTAATGTTCCAAGAAACAAAGTTTCAGAAAAGCAGGAAACTTTAGAGAAAATCACTATCCAATTGAATAATTTATAGGACTTTGCTGACCTGAGTAGGCCTTCCAGGGGAAGTAAACAGGCAAAGATCATTTTCCTGCTTTGAGACCAAGGATTAACAAAGAAAACCCAGCCAAATACTGAGCTTCAAACACCTGCTGGTGAAAGCCGTTTTATCATTGTTAATGCCAAACCTAGATCCCAATCACAGGTTTGTTGTAGTTACTGAGAGCATACTTAAGAATTAACTCTGCAAAATTATAGGAGAGAAGTCTGATCCTGTGTTTAGAAGTACAGTTGAAGAGCCAGATACCACCGCAAGCAATCCTTTGAAACCATTTATGAGACCATAGCAATTGAAGAGGAAAGTACATGGAATATAATGTGCTGTAAAGTCTTGGGTAAGCACGCAACATCTTTGTGTCAGGGATTATGTAAAGCACATTATATAGGAAAGCTTGTTTAATATTTATAACAGCCTTGTGAGATTTTATTTTTTGTTCACAGGTAAAGAGATAGGCTGAACAAGATATAATTTGTCCAGGTCATTCAACTAGGGTACAGCTAGATATTAGCAATTCCAGATGTTGTATTCCCCAAGTTAGGTTAGCTGAAGCTCTGTGAAAGACAGTGTCTTCGTCTGTAAGTTGGAGTTGAGGAGTGTTAGCAGGTGGTCGCTGTATTAGTCATCTAGTGCTGCTATAACAGTAACATCACAAGTGAATGGCTTTAAGAAACAAGTTTATTTTGTCACAGTCTAGAAATCCAAATTCCGGGTGAACTTCAGGGGAAGACTTTCTGTCTCTGTCTGCTTTTCAGGAAGGCTTCCCTGATTGTCTTCCCCTGGTCAAAGAGTCTGTCACTGCAGAGACTCCAGGTTCAAAGGATGTACAGTGCTCCTAGAATGTCCCTCTTGTTGGTATGGGGTCCCTTTGTCTCTCTGCTTGCTTCTCTGTTCTGTACCTCAAAAATATTGGCTCAAGGTATAATCTGATTTTGTAGATTGAGTCCTGCCTCATCAGCATAACTGTTGATAATCCTATCTCTTCATCCTCACAGAGATAGAATTTACAACACATAGGAAAATCACATCAGATGAAAAAAGGGGAAGCAGTCACACAATAGTGGGAATTATGGCCTAGTCAAATTGATGCTCAGTCTTAACCATCACAGCACACCCCTTGTCAACTTGGAACCTGTATATCTCCTTAAATCATACATAGACTCTGATTGAAGACAATTATAAAGTCATATTTATGCCTAATATGATACAATCAACACACATACAACTGAAAATGTGCTGGTCTTGTTCATATTTTATATTTTATAGGTGAAGAAAACAAAAATGTTTGATACATAGAAATACTTACAACAGGATGCAGGGGCAAGATGGTGAAGTAGTCAGACACTTCCTTTAACTCCTCTAACAACAAAGACCCACAAGAAGAAATGAATTCATTATAGATGACATCCTGGGAGCACAGAATACCAAAATGAAAATTGACAAATCAGACAGAACAACTGAGAAGGAAAAGTAAGATTCCTCAGTCCTGACCTGCTAGGAAATGGCTGCGATCAGCATGGTAAACTGAGCATAGTGGTTGGAGGATGTCCTTCCCAGCAGGAAAAACTGGCTAGAAAATCCATTTGTATCTCTAGAACCAGTGAGGAACAGCCTGAGATCATCAAAAGCTGTCTTTGTTTGTAACGCACCACATATGCAGGTCTAAATCTTTCCCTTGGGATACACCTTTTTCCCTTCTCCCAGCACTTCCCTGTCCCTTCTCTGCACTGCATCCAGCTGTGGAGTCTTGATACCATTAGCTATGTCAGGAGTAGGACTCCCTGAACATTTCTCTGAGATTCAAGACTTGGAGACGGAACAATTTAATAAACAAAAGGAAGAGAGGAAGAAAAAACGAAAGTCTTCTGAATCCCCTAAGCTGGAAATTCAAGTAAGAAACTTCCTTCACCTCGATTCAGACATAAGAGGACATGCCATCCTCACAGACACTATGAGATTACTGTTAGACCCTGCCTTTCTCAGCAACTGCAGCCAAATACCTGTGTCTGAAGCCATCACTGCTACCTGTCTAGGACAGTAGGTTAGAACCTGTACCACATGCTGGGTTACTGACTACCTGGACACCTGAAATGAATCTGTACAAAAAAAGTAAACAGACTGTTAGGTCTGCAGGTCTAGTAATGGTTCTAACCACCTGCTGACAGGACATTAGAGCTTCAGAGGCATCAATAACCAGCTAGCACACATGACTAGCCTATTTGGACATTTCAAAACAAAGCAAAACAAGAGACTAGAAGAAGTAAACAAACATAAATAAATTAGAAAACCTGATGGCTGAGAGACAACAGTCCACATCAAATCACTTTAAGAGGCAGACCATGATGGTTTTAGGAAGCTCCCAAAGCAGAGATTCACATTTTTCAGAGGAAGAAAACCTTCTGGAATTATCAGAGATAGAATACAAAAGATTAATATTTAGAGTTGTTCAAGAGATCATGAAGGAGATGAGGTAGAATGCACCAGAGCATAGTGACAAGTTGAACAGGCTGCAAGAAAGCATACAGTGGCAAGAATTTCAAATTCAGAAAAAGAGTAATAAAATTACAAAATTAGACAACTCAACAGAAAGTGAAAGAAACACCACTGAAGCAATGGGAAGCAAATTAGTGAGACTGAAGATAAAGCACGTGACATCAGATAAAATAGTTTTTAAGAAATCAAGAAACACTGAGAATTATTTGAAACTCTGTGAAGAAGAATAATCTAGGAGTAAATTGGAGTACCTGAACAGAGGGGGATAACAGAAAACACAAGGAGAATTATCAAAGATTTGCTGATAGAAAACTTCCTGATAATCACAAAAGATGAGGAGATATCCAAGACTCTCATCAAACTTAACATGAGATAGATCCCAGAAGAAAGCCACCAAGGCATATTATAACCAAACTTGCCAAAATTAAAGATAAGGAGACAATTTTTAAAGTAGATAGGGAAAAACAACCTACAAATGTAAATCATTAAGGCTATTAGGACAACCCAGCAGAAACTGTGCAGGCAAGAAAGCAATGGAACATATATCAAACCTTGAAGGAAAATAATTGCCACCCAAGAATTATATATACAACACAGCCAAGCCAGCCAAGTGCCATCAAGTCGGATCCGACTCATGGTGACCCTACACAACTGTCCCTCAAATATGACGGTGAAATTAGGACATTTCCATATAAACAGAAATTTAAGGAATTTGCAAAACCAAGCCCAAATTATAAGAAATACTAAAGGGAGTCTTTTGGTTAGAAAAACATTAACATCAGGTAACACTCCAAGACTGATCCACAAAACAGAGCAACTGGATAGCAACCTAAACAGGTAAAATAAATCAAACTGGGATATAGAGATGTCATTATATAAACATTATTTAAAAAAAAAAGATGGACTTAAAATGTAGTCATAGATCTTTTATATGGAAAGTAAGTCAAGGTGATAAAAATAAATTAAGGACTAGTTTAAATTTAGAAACATAGGGGTAAGTATTAAGGTAGTCCCAAAGGAAACTTATCAATCTTGTGCATTGAAATAAAAAGCAAGAGAAACATGAAGTCTTAGTAAATACAAAGCTACCAACATTGAAAACACATAAAGAAAAAAGATTCAGCTCAGAAAATTAAATGGAACAAAGGAATTGTCTAGAACACACACAAAAGACATCAAAATGATAACTCTACGCTCATACCTATCAATAATCACATTAAAAGTAAATGGATTAAATGCACCAGTAAACAGACAGCAAGTCGCAGATTGGATTTAAAAAATGACCTATCTTTCTGCTGCCTACAGGCGACACCTTAGATTCAAAGACATGAACAAAGTAGAACTCAAAACATAGGGGGAAATATGTGTGTGTGTATATGTGTATATATATATATCAAGCTAATGGCATTCAAAAAAAAAGAGCTGGAGTGGTAGTATCAATCTCTTATAAAATAGACTTTAAAATATACCACATTGGCTAAGGAAGGACACTATATGGTGATTAAAAGATCAGTACTCCAGTAAGACGTAATCATATTAAATATCTACACACCCAACAACATCTCCAAAATACATAAAGCAAAGAGTAACTTCATTGAAAAGAGACTTAGGCAATTCCATAATAATAGTAGGAGACTTCAATATACCACTTTAAGGGAAGGATAGAATATCTAGAAAAAAAGCTCATTGAAGACATGGAAAATCTAAATGCTGTAATTAACCAACTTGACTTCACAGACGTGTACACAACACTCCACCCAACAATAGCCATGTTCCAGTGCACACGGAACATTTTCCAGAATTGACCACATATTAGGCTACAAAACAATCCTTAATACAACTCAGAGTACTGAAATGTTACAAAACGTCTTATCAGACCATAAAGCCATAAAAGTAGAAATCAATAACAGAAAATAAGGGGGAATAAAATCAAACACATGGAAATTGAACAACACCTTGCCTCAAAATGACTGAGTTATGGAAGAAATCAAGAATGGAATGAAGAAACTTATATAAACAAATGAGAATGAAAACATGTCCTACCAGAACGTCTGGGACACAGTAAAAGCATTGCTCAGAGGTCAGCTTGTCTCAATAAGCACACACATCCAAAAAGAAGAGAAGACTGAAATCAAAGAATTAACCCTGCAACTCAAGTGGAAGGAGAGCAGTTAAAGAACCCCTCAGGCACCAGAAGAAAGCAAATAATAAAAATTAGAGCAGAACTAAGTGAAATAGAGAATAGAAAAATGATTGAAAGAGTTAACAAGACCAAAAGCTGGGTTATTTTTAAGAAAAAAGATGAACAAAATCAATAAACCATTGGTCCAACTGACACAAGAAAACTGGGAGAGGAAGTAAAGTCAGTAACTCAAATAAGAAATGAGATGGGCAATATCACAACAGATCCAAATGATTTTAAAAGAACCATAACAGAATACTGTGAAAATTGTATTCTAATAAATTTGAAAACCTAGAAGAAATAGACAAATTTCTAGAAACACATTAATGACCAAAACTAGCACATATAGAAGTAGAAAAATAAACCCATCACAAACGAAGAGATTGAAAAGATAATTTTAAAAAGTCCTAACCAAAAAAAAGCTCCAGTCCTAATGGCTTCACTGGAAAATTCTACCATACTTTTAGAGGAGTGTCAACACCACTATTACTACAAGTGTTTCAGAGAGTAGAAAAAGATAGTATACTGCCAAACTGATTCTGTGAAGCCAGTATAGCCCTGATTCCCAAACCATGTAAAGACACTACAAATAAGGGAAATTATACACCCGTATCTCTCATGAAAGTAAATGCAAAAATCCTGAACAAAAGTCTAGCCAATAAAATTCAACAACATATCAAAGAAATAATTTACCAGCGCCAAGTGGAATTCATACCAGGGATGCAGGGATAGTTCAACATTAGAAACACAATTAGTGTAATCAACCACATGAATAAAGCAAAAGACAAGAACCACTTGATTTTATCAGTTGGTGCAGAAAAGACATTGGACAGAATCCAACAGCCACTCATGTTAAAAAAACTTTCAGAAAATAGTAATGGAAGGGAAATTCCTCCATTTAATAAGGGGCATCTCTGGTGGCATAAGGAAATCCTGATGGCCTAGTGGTTAAGTGCTATGTCTGCTTCCAACAGGTGGCAGTTTGAAGGTGCCAGCTGCTGCTTGTAAACTTTGTGGAGCAGTTCTACTCTACCTTATAGGGTCACTATGAGTTGGAATCAACTCAAAGGCACGGGGTTTGGTTTTTTGTTTTTATGCAAAAGCCAACAGCCAGCATCCTAAATGGAGAGTCTGAAAACATTCCCCATAAGAACAGGAGCCAAACACGAATGCCCACTGTCACCTCTTTTATTCAATATTATGTTGGAGGTTCTAGCCAGAGCAGTCAGTCAAGGTAAAGAAATAAAGGGCATACAAATTGGTAAGGAAGAAAATAAAAGTATATTTGTAGATGATATGATTTCATACACAGAAAATCCTAAAGAATCTTTAAAAAAGAAAAAAAGTCACTGGAACTAATAAAAGAGTTCAGCAAATTACAAGGATATGAATGTACATAAATAAGTTGGATTCCTTTACACCAACAGAGACCATAAAAGAGGAAATCACCAAATCAATACCATTTATAATAGCCCCCAAGAAGATAAAATACTGAGGAATAAATCTAACCAGAGATGTAAAGGTCCTATAGAAATAAAAGTATAAGACTCCACTGAAAGAAAGCAAAGAGAGCTACATACCGGAGAAACCTACCTTGCTCATGCATAGGAAGACTTAGCATTGTGAAAATGTTTGCTCTACCTCAAAGCAATTTATAGATACAATGCAATCCTCATACACATTTGAGTGGCATTTTTTAATGAGGTGGAAGAAGCCACAAATATGTGAAGCATTATTGAAGAAGAAGAAGAAAATGGGAGGGCTCACACTACCTAACTGTAGAACCTATTACCCTGCAATGGTAGTCAAAACAGTCTGCTATTGGTACCAAAACAGATACTTAAACCAATGCAACAGAGTTGAGAATCCAATTATAATAGCATTCACCTATGAACAGCTGACATTTGATGAAGGTCCAAAGTTCATCAACTGGGGAAAAGACAGTCTCTTTAATAAATGGTGTTGGTTTAACTGGATATCCATCTGCAAAAATATGAAAAAAGACCCATATCTCATACTGTGTACAAACACTAACTCAAAATGTATCAAAGACCTAAAAGTAAAAATTAAAACAATCAAGATCATGGAAGAGAAAATAGAGACAATCCTGGGAGCCCTAATAACATGGCATAAACAGACTATAAGATGTTACTAACTAGGCACAAACACCAGAAGGGAAAACAGATAACTGGGAACTCTTAAAAATCAAACACTAAGGCTCATCCAAAGACTTCATCAAAATAGCAAAAAGGCATCCTACCAACTAGCGGGAATAATGGCTGCCATGAATCTGATCAGCATCTAATCTCTGTAATCTACAAGGCACAAGAAAAAGACAAATAACCCAATTAAAAAAGGGACATAGATGCAAAATGGTATCACCTCTTTGGAAAACAATCTGGTGCTTCCTTAAAAAGCTGGAAACAGATATACCACCCAGTAATCCCACTGCTTGGAATATATCCTACAGAAACAAGGGCAGTCACACAAACAAATACTTGCACATCAATGTTTATTGCAGCAAGGTCCACAATAGCCAAAAGATGGAAACAACCCAGATGCCCAGCAACAGATGAATGGATAAATAAACTATGGTATATATACTCAGTGGAACACTATGCAGTGATAAAGAACAATGATGATTTTAGGAAGCATCTGTTAACCTTGTTTCAATTGGAAGACATTATGTTGAGTGAAATCAGTCAGTGGCACAAAGACAAATATTATATGAGACCCCTAATATAAGGACTTAAAAAACAGACTCATGTACAGAAGAAAAGACTCTTTGATGGCTGTGAGGGAGGGGAAGGAGGGAAAGGGCTGGTTATAGATTAGATAGTTGATAGAAATTTGTTTGGGTGAGATCAGTGACTGCACACACTAGAAAGAAGATCAGTTTAACTGAATTTCAACATAACATGAATACTCTTCCAATCTTAACTCAATATTGCAAGGATAGAGTAGCAGGGGCAGGGATCCAGGGACCATGCCTTCAGAGGACATCAAGGCCAATTGTCATAACTAGTGTATTGCTAAGAGAGTCTTCTGCGCCCCATATTGGTAAGTAGAGTCTAGGATGTTAAAAGCTAGCAAGTTGCTATCTAAGGTACACCAATGGTCCCAACTCAGCAGAAACAGATGATCACCAATGGCAACAACGACATGGGGAAAGAGAACCCAGAAGACAGAAAGACCCGTGTGAATGGATGACTGCATCAACATATGACCAGAAGAACCAGATGGTGCCCAGTCGCCACCAGTGACAACTGTTATGGGCCTCACAAAGTTGAGTCTCAGTGGCAACACGAGAATAAAAAGGGGTACACCCTGAGAACTCCACTAAAAGAGTCTAATTGATGGCCTAGAGGCCCAGGGGTTCCCCTGAGAGAATGGCCCCTAGACCTACCTGATGCTGCCCCTGTCATTACTGAGGTCAACTCCTTGGACAGGAATAGATTGGACTCAGCAACACACAATGACCACATATATTGTGTGTGTACTTTATGGTTCTGTGCATCTATAGGATGTCATCCTACTGGCCTCTTACTAGAGGGGAGTGGAGAGGGTGGATGAGAAGGGACAGGAGATTGTTAAGACGATCTGACATGTATACAACAGAAAGGAGGAGAGCGCTGTCACCAGGCGAGGAGAGCAGTAGAAGCTGCACATAGGCAGGCATGCAAATTTAAGCTGGATTGTACACTTTCACTCAATCACAATAAATAAATAAAATATTTTTTAAAAATGGACATACGATAGGAACAGGCACTTCACTAAAGAAGACATCCAAGTGGCTAAGAGATACATGAGGAAATGCTCACCATCATTAGCCATTTGAGAAATCCAAATCAAACCCCTAGTGAGATATCATCTCATCCCAACAAAACCAAAAACCTACTGCTGTCAAATCAATTTTGATTCATGGGGTCAACATTAATCCAAAAAACACAAAACAGTAAATGCTGGTGAGGTTGTGGAGAGACTGTAACTCTTCTACAGTGCTTGTGGGAGTGTAAAATGGTATAACCACTTTGGAAGTTGATTTGAGACTTTCTCAAAAAGTTAGAAGTAGAAATACCATGTGATCCATCAATCCCACTTCTTGGAATAAATTCTAGAGAAATAAAGGCTGTCACACAAATAAATACATGCACACCAGTGATTATTGTAGTACTGTCTATAATACCAGAAAGATGGAATTCACCTAGCTGCCCATCAGCAGGTGAATGGACCAGCAAACTATGATGTATTCACACAATGGAATACCGTGCAATGATGAAGAATGACAACGATCTTCGGAAACACCTGATAACATGGAGTCATATGGAAGAGATTATACTGAGTGAAATTAGTCAGTTGCAAAAGGACAAATACTGTGTGAAACCACCGTTATATAAAGATTTAAGAAAGAGAGGGAGGGAGATGGGTATTTGTAGATTAGATAGGATAGAGGAATTGGGTTAGGTGAAGGGAGTAACAGCACGCAGTAGAAGGGAGGTTAGCACAATTGGCCTATACCCAAATTAATAAGTTTCCTAAATACATCCCAACATTTTGAAGGACATAATAGCAGGGGCCATGATTTCAGGGGACATCCAGGTCAATTGTCATAGCTAAGTATTTTTAAGACAGTGTTCTGTATTCCACTTTGGTGAGTGATGTCTGGGGTCTTAAAAAGTAGCAAGTGGCCATCTATGTAGCATCTGCCTGGGGCAGAGGAGAAAGAAGGACATCAAATACATGAGGAAAATAGGAGCCTGGAAGACAGAAGAGGCCTTGTGATCTGGAGATTTCATCAGCATGAGACTAGAAAAACTAGATGGTGCCCAGCCACCACCAGTGACTACCCTGACATAGAACACAACATAGAGTCCCTGAAGTAGTGGTAGAAAAATGGGTGTGCAGAAGTAGAACTCTAGCAGACCTGATGCTCTGACAGACAGGAGGGTCCCCTGAAGACAGCCCTCGGACTCTCTTTAGCCCAGAGCTGAAACCAATACTGAAACCAATTATTCAGACAGAGATTGGACTCGACTGTCAGACATAGGGTAATGCTAGCAACCAGTATGCCTTGTGGTTTAAATATATACATGAAGCTGTCTGAAAAGCTCCTGTCCAGAGCAAGGTGAGAGGGTGGAGGACAGGAGTTGGTTGAATGGATCCAGGAATTACACAGTGGAAAGTAGGAAGGTTCTGTCCCAGGTTAAGGAGAGCTGCATATTGATGAGTGTTGAGGGTTTTATACGGCAAATTGACTTGGATTGTAAATCTTTACTTGAAGCACAATAAAATATTTTTTTAAAGGAAGAAAATATTCATAACAACTACAATCCTCATTTCAGCAACTATTCACATGGTTATAACTGGTATTTAAACTACCTTTTCCCACTACCCATGTATTGAATTAAAAAATGTTTTCTCTTTGCCCATGGTTTTCTTTCTGTCAGCCTCTACCACTCTCATTTTTGTCTGAGCTCTACTCCTTTTATTTCCTGCTCATCAGTACTTTTCTGTTTTGATTCTTGTTCTCTGTGTAGGCTTTGTGGTCTGCATCTTAGGCTTGACTCTGTAGAAAAGCAAAACCAGTAAAACCTAGAGAGATAGAGAGAGAAAGATTTATATCAAGGAAATGCCTCAAGTGGTGTAGAGGCTGGAATTTCCCAACTCCGTACATTAGGATAGAGGCTTCCACAGAATCGTGTAGTTGCGAGGGCTTGTAAACCCAAGACTGGCAGGTTGGAGAACAGGGCCCTCATTTACAGCCTGTGAAAATTAACAAATCTCTAGAGGGGCAGGCAACATTGCAGGTCAACATCTTGCTCAAGTCACAAAAACTGGCGATCAGAAGAGCAGGAGCCAGCTGCAGGATCCAGAACAAACAGATGAAGCCCCTGAGCCCTGCCAGAATGTCTGATTATATTTGGATGCAGGCCATACACCAAAGGGAACTCCCTTTTAAGTGATTATCTGCTCACAGCAGACCAGTGTTGGTAGTGACCACATATCAAGTCTCAGCAGGGATGTAATCACCATGTTATATGATGACTGCCAAAAAACTGAGGAGGCATTTTCCTTCCAGTATAACAGACAAACAAGACCCTGCTTCTGGGTCCTGGCAGTGCCTCCCAGTTGAAATAATAGCACACACTTCCCTGTCTACTAAATTTGGCCAATAAGCCAAGTATCTCTCTAGTTGTCTGCATGTCATTTGAAAACAAAGTGTATGGGGAAATGGCACTTCAATACATGATGGTGCAGACTTTATGGAGACACATTTGACAATACCACCACTTAAAATATGGATTCTGTGATTCTATGTGATGATAGATTGTTTTGCATTTAAACATGTGGAGGTAGGCAGGCCAGTGTAGTAGCCCTGCTCCGTTAAGTCCTCAGGGACCCAGGATTCTCCCAGGTTAGTGCTCCGTCACCCTATAATGTGGCTGTTGCCTCCATGGTCCAAGATGACAGCCAGAGCTGCACACAAACATCTGAACAAAAGAAGGCACTGGGACAAAAGAAGGGGTGAAGAAGAAGAGGAAAAGAGTGCAAACCAGGTGTGTTTCTAAGGGAGAATATTAGAAATGACCATATACTACTCATGCTTATATCTCATTGGCCAGAATTTAGTCGCATGTCCAAGGGTTCCTGTAAGAGAGATGGAAGATACAGTCTTTATTCTGGCCAGTCACATACTCAGCTAAACATCTGAGGCTTTATCATGAAGGAAGAATTGGACAACAGGTTATCAGTAATACCTCCACCAGTATATAAGTAAGGAACATGGGAGTTTGTGTGTTCTGATCCTATGTGTGGAGAAAAGCATACATGCACATGCCTGTAAAATGTTCTTAAAAATTCTCAGGAAACTGACAGTGGCTACAAGGTTCTGGAAGGTAGGACTATAAGACTGAAAGTTCTTTATAACTCTTTAATGTTGAAGACGCTTGACAAGATGGAGCTACACAGTGGCTACAACACTGGGCTCAAAAGAAACAACTGCAAGGGTGGCGCGGGACCAGGCAGGCTCTTGTTGTTGTACGTGGGTCGCTCGCTGTGAGTCAGAGCTCAGTTGACAGGACGTAGCAGGACAATACTGTTTCAATTATCACCATGACTACATATAACTTAAAATTTGGAAATACGTGAAACTGATGAAAGAGTGCATGGAGAGATTCGGTAGAAATATAGGCAAACATTAGGAGTTCTGTCCTTAGGAGTGTAGAGCAGTAGGTTATTGATTGTCCTTTTATTTCTTTTGCATGTAAATTATTTCTGTTTCTAACCTGAAGTACTGCTTCAGAAGTCAAGAAGAATTAAAGCAGAGTAAAATTAAGGGAAAACCACAAAACTAACCCAACTGTTAGTAACCATATAGGACAAAGTAGAACTGCCGCATCTCCTTTTCAAGACTAAATCATTACAGAAGCAGCTACATCTTTCTCCTGCAGTGCAACTGCTAAAATATGTTGAATGAGAGAAGCCAAACTTAAATGTTTATATACTGTGTGATTCATATTTAATGGCATTGTGGAATAGAGAAAAACCACAGGGAGAGAGAACAGATCAGTGATAAAACCAGGGTCAGAGGTAGGGTAGGGTTTGACGAAGCAGCCCTTGTAATGTGATGATTAAATGCTTGGCTGCTAATTTAAAAGTCAGCAGTTCAAACACACCAGCTATTCTGCAGAAGGAAAGACCTAGCAATCGGCTCCTGTAAAGATAAACTTCGCAGGGTAGTTGTACTCCATCCTGCAGGGTTGCTGTGAGTCAGAATGGACTCCTTGACACAAAGCAAAAGCTTAGTCTGTGAGTAACACAAAAACAACTATAAATTGCTTTGACAAATGGAAGATAAACTTTCTTTGTAACAGATGTTTTCTATTGTCAGTAATCCACACTAGTGCATAATGTAAGTAGACTCTTAATCTTTCTGCTCAGCCGTCTTTAGCATGCTGGTTTGTTGCCTCGTGTTTGCAAGATGTATGCTGCAGCTCCGGACATCAAGTCAGTATTTAACTCAGAAAAGAAGGAACAGTGACAGCCTAGTCTTTACCTTTTTATCAGGAAATCAAAGAGCTTCTCCGAATCCTCTAGAAAGCTTTTCCTTACATCTCATTGACTAGAACTAGTCTCACAGCAACTCTTCCCAGCAAATGATGTGTAGTAATGGAAACAGTTGTCACAGTTGACTGAATCCAATCAGTTTGTTACTTGTGACTGAGCATATTACCACTCCAAGCAATCTGAGGTTTTGTGAGTACGAAAGAAGAAAGGAATGGATGTTGGAAAAGCAGCTAACATTCCTGCCACACTTCTGAGGAGGGAAAAGTAGGAAACTGTTTTCTCAGTGTAAATCTAGTTTTACTTATTGCTGCCTGGTACTTTATTTTAACTCCTAGCTTTCCTTATTAGCTAGCCAGTGAGTCACTTCTAATTCCTCCTGGGTCTCTCTGCCTAATATGCATTCTCAGGGCCAGCCTTCTCAGTCAGTCCTGCAGTAATCCCAGATTCCTCATCCCACTCCACCTACACTGCTCATTGAATTACACTGCTAACGCCCTTAGAGTTTCTATAGCAGTGGGGACATAAGAGAGCTCAGGGTAACCAGTAAGACATCAGAGTGATCAGAAAGCTAATTTTCCTCCTCATAAAACAAAACACTGTCCACTAAAATGGAATTTTTCTACTAAAATGGAAAAACTGGCTGCTAAGTGCTGCCTATGTTTTGGTTTCCCTGGAGACCGTGGGATCAGAAACTGAGTGCAAGCAGTTTATTTAGGAAGTGACACCAGGAGATGCAGTAGGGGACTGAGGAAGTGGGACAGGAAAGAAAAGTTACAGTGTCAAACCAGTTATTACTGTGGGCAACCAGAGCTTAATCACCTTGGGAACTCCCTAGGGTTCTGTGTAGAACATGCACCTCAGAGTTGTCCCACCCAAAGGAAGAGGGACCTCGTGTGTTTACCTTTCCCTTCTCATTTGTTGTTAGCTGAGGACTACTGCAGAGGGTTTGGCGTTAATTCTGTGACACTTACAGCCTCCTGGTTTGTCCCTTAGGAAACTGGAAGTCAGGCAGTTGTGCACTACAACAGTAAGATCAAGGGGTGTGTGGACAAGGCATCCATAGCAGCTGCTGTAAGTTTACTGTTTTAAAATGCTCAAATCTAATTGTTCATTAGAAATTATAGTGAAAAACATGAATAGCCCCTAAGAGGAGTTGGAAAGATTTGGGAAGTTGAAGAACTTGAATAATCTGAAGCCAAATCATTGAGCCCTGGCTGTTACATTCTAATACCCCAACGCTAGACAAGGCCATTGTCCAATCTCCCACAGTAAGGGCAAGAGATCTTGGGGAGCTGTAGACACATCCACACTCCCTGGGAGACTGAATTGCTCGGCTGGAGGCTGGGAGAGAATGGTATTGGGCAACATCTATCTCAATTGGCATAATGGAATTTATGAAGAAAATGTTCTACTTTTTCTACCCTACTGAGTAGCATCTGGAATCTCATGAATGGACATTCGAGGTACTCCAGTGGTCTTACCCTACCTGGAGCAAGGGAGAAGGAAGAATACTAAGAATACAGGGAAAAATTAGTCTGAAGGACTCATCGACCACAACTACCACTGTTTCCATCAGACTGAGTCTTGCACAACTAGATGGTACCCAGGTACCACCACTGACTTTTCTGATAGGGTTCACGATAGATAGGGTCCCAGACAGAGCTGGAGAAGAATGTAGAACAAAATTATAACTCACAAAGAAAGATCAGACTTACTAGCTTGACAGAAGCTGGAGAAATGTTGAGACCATAGCCCCTGGATACCCTTTTAGCTCAGTAATGAAGTCACTCCTGAAATTTACCCTGCAACCAAAGATTAGACAAGCCCACAAAACAAAATGAGAGTGAGGGGGCACATCATCCCAGGGGCAAGAACTAGGAGCCAGGAGGTGACAGGAAAGCCTGTAGTTGGAAACCTAAGGTTGAGAAGGGGGAATGTTAGCCTGTCATGGGATTGGTAACCAATGTCACAAAACAGTATATGTACTAGCTGTTTGTGGAGATACTAGTTGGTTCTGTAAACCTCCATCTAAAGTTTGCTGTTAGGTGCTGTTGAGTAGGTTCCAATCCATAGTGACTCCGTGCACAACAAAACAGCACACTTCCCAGTCCTGCGCCATGCCCACAATCATTTTCATGCTTAAGCTCGTTGTTGCAGCCACTGTGTCAGTGTATCTTGTTGAGGGTCTTCCTCTTTTTCTTACTGACCCGTTACCCAGTATGATGTCCTTCTCCAGGGGCTGATCCCTCCTGATAACATGTCTAAAGTATGTAAGACACTAGTAACAATAGGGTGTTGTTGAAGGCCTTTATGTCGTAATGTTGTGGAGCAAAGATCAGAGCAGGACAAGAAGCGAAAAAAAAGATCAGTTGCTTCCAAATGAGAGAGTACTATAACTTGATCTAAAATGATGCTAAAAAGGACAACAAAACGCGAGAGGATGTGAGAGCTGCTCTTAACAGGCAAACTCAATAGAAGTTAGACATGAATTAGCTGTGGAAGGGAAAAGAGGAAGAGGAAGGAGGGAGTGATAAAAATGGCTGGAGAAGAGGTTTCTTGGGTATGGAAGCCTGAAGTAGAATCCAGTCTGAGACGACCTCAGGACACTCGTGTACACATCAAGTACTCTTCTGTAAGATTGTTTGTGGGACCTGATGATCCCACAGTTCTGTTATAGAGCATCCTACTAAAACATCTCGCTTTGCAGAACTCAGGTTGTATCTCTTAAGATCGATTTCAACAAATATGTAGATCTACTCTTCACTGTTTGTATTAAAATAAGTCCTGAATCCAAGTCCATCTTGCTTTTAGTTTAATGTTCACTGTCCATTCCATTTCCGGGATTCAGAAAGAATTTAGGACTGTATTCCAGGAGCACCTCTGACCCTCTATAAAAGGTACGGGAGTCTTTATGGATCCTGAAGTAGTGAGACCTTCATTTCCTCTGCAGCCCTCTGAACTTATTCTTAATGGAAAAAGGAAAGTTAACTCCCAGTTTGCTGGCACAGGACACAGCTGGCTGGACAGAAATCAGACATATATATGTGGATTGTATAAGGACCCCTGGGGCAAATCATTGAGCATTCAGCTGCTAATCGAAAGGTTAGTAGTTCAAACCTACCCAGCAGCTCCAAGGAAAGAGACCTGGCCATTTGCTTCCATAGCAATTACAGCCAAGAAAACTCCGTGAGGCAGTTCTACTCTGTCGCTATGGGTCAAAATCGACCCTATGCCATGTAACAGACTAAACAATGGACTGTATGCAAGAGTACCATAGAAAATTAAGGAAATACCCATCATTCATTCCACAGAATTCGCTGAGCTCTTCTGTTGTGCCATGCTCTGGACATAACTGGAATGACCCAGTTGGAGAAACTCAATCTGCCAAAGCACAAGTAATTAAACAAAGGGGCTGCTGGGAAGGGAAAAACTCATTTTGTCTGAAGACAAATGTCAAATGCTTTGGTTTCCCTTGTCTTGGGGTTAGCTATGAGTTTTAATAACTCTTTGTGCCTGCATTTTTCAAAAATAATTACAAACAATTAATCTTCAGTCCCTACCCATTGATGCAATGCTAAGAACTGATTGGAACACGACTTAGTCTCTGCTCAGAGTATTTTGAAAATAGCCCAAAGTAGCTGTCATGGCATAAACAACAGAGGATGGAAGTATTGCTGTGGTTTTACTGAACAGATGGTCTGATGACGTCAGTGTCTAGAAATTACCTGCAGCCAAAGCAGATGGAAAAATTAACATCACAGCCCAAGCTTGATGACAGGCCAGGAGTCACAGAGAACTTCAGGGGAGAAAAGTCCCACGTGATACTTTCTTTATTTTGTTTTCAAGTTCTACTGGAGATCTTTTCCTGTTAGAAAATTCCGTGGATAAAATAGCCAGAAGTTTTATAGCTGATCCTACAAACCACCACCAAGAAAGGTCTAGAAGACATGGTATTCAGTGATGCCACTGCTACTAAGAAGTGAGATGGATTTTAAAAAGAGGTTATTAAAAGTGGAGAATGACATCGATGGAAAGAACACCCTCAGCGTTATAATTGAATCTGATGGTTCTTTGAAAAATTGTAATAATGATTGCATATTTAGCCCTGAGCACATTATAGTTTGTGTGATTTAGGTTCCATCTTGCTCCAAGCAGCTGCATTGTAATTAACACTGTCACCTGGGACAGACTGCACTACTCTTTATCTCTTAGCTATCTTTTTTCCTGGTTTAGTGTCATGCTTTAGCCTTTTGCTGACATCCTGTGTCCTGAGCCCTGGTCTCCTTTATGCAAAAGTATCAGCTGTGTAAAACTAAAAGACCCAAACCCCCTGCTGTCGAGTTGATTGTGTCTCATAGTGACCCTAGAGGTCAGAGTAGAACTGCCCCATAGTTTCCAAGGAGCACCTGGCGGATTTGAACTGCCAGCCTTTTGGTTAGCAGACATAGCACTTAATCACTAGGCCACTAGGGTTTCTATCAGCTGCATAGCCATGATGAGTTCCATTGCCACCTACTGCTCAGTCAGTTCATACTAGATTAACATAAAATCAGGATCTGAAATCTTGGAGTCAGAATGAGAGCTTTCTGTTTACAAATGAAGGACTAGAACTTTGGAGGACCCATTCTTGTCTGAGGACAGAGTGGGGATATGGTTGAGGGCAAGCAGAACAAGGACAGAGGAGGCTCCTCAATGAGGCCATGTGGCTTCACCGCTCTGCAAGACACATGTGGCATCACTGCTCTGTAAGACCTATGTGCCCCTAAGTCATCTCTCTCAAGGGGTGAAACCTTGAGATAACTGACTTATGCTCTAAGTTCAAGGATAACTCGGTAGGACCTGAGAAACAGTTTTTAAATATACTTTTCTAGAAGTCTGCTTTTCCCAAGGCCCCATGGTAATGGTGCAAGTTTGTGTTGGTTTAAGTTTCAGGAAATAGACCCTGGCATGAAAATTTGGGTTGGTGATCCCAGGAAGCACTTGTAGGGGAAACGAAATAGGTGAAGTAGAAAACATGACTCAGTTATCCCAATCAAGGACTGAGGATTTGAGGATTGTATCTGCCAACTCCCAATCTTTACAGAGTTCATTTCTTAGAGCTTCTGGAACTGAGTGGCTTATAAGAACAGCAGTGTGTTATCTTACAGTACCAGAGGCTGGAAGTCCAAACCAGGGTGCCAGCTGTGTTGATCCTTCTGCCAGCTGTAAGGATAAATCTGTTACCTGTCTCTCTCCCAGCTTCTGGGGACAGTTGGTATCCCTGTGTTCCTTTGTAGATGTATCACTCTAATTCTACCTTTATCTTCTCAGAACTTTTCCTCCTTCTGTGACTGTGTTTATAGAAGACACACTCAGATGGGGCTGTGACCCACCCTACTCCAGTATGGAAACCCCAGTGACAAGGTGGTTAAGTGCTATGGCTGCTAATCAAAAGGTTGGCAGTTCACATCCCCAAGTGCTCCTTGGAAACTCTATGGGGAAGTTTGACTCAGTGGCAGTGGGTTTGGTTGTGAGTTTATCCAAGTGTAAACTAGTGTTAACTGATAAACCCTCAAGGACCCTATTGCAAACAAGGCAATCCTCACAAGTACCAGGGGTTAGGACTTCAACATGTCTTTTTGGGGGAACATAATTCAGTGCCTAACAGTAATATTCTGAGAGTTGCTGCCAGAAGTACAGTTTTCTGTACTTCTGACTTGCCCTACTGGGACCAGAGAAAGCCCTCAGGGGAGTAACAGATGCTTGCAGTAAAATTCACTAGAAGAAAGAGTGCTCTTGGAGAATACTGGCAGAGCACAGGCAGCATTTGCTATGGTGAGACTTGGGTGCAAATCCTGTTTGCATTGACTTGCTGCATGCTTATAGATAAGCTACTTTCCTCCTCTAAGCTTCAGTTTCTTTGTCTATAAAATGAAGAGACTGAAACCTTCTTCATGAGATAATATTTATAAAGTACATAAGTGAAATAATACTTGTAAAGTGCTTAGAATACAGAGGAAGTTCTTGATATATATAATTGTTATTATTATTGTTTCCTTTCCTTTCCTATGCCAAGTCTGCCAGGTACCCTTTGGAAACTCTATGGAGCAGTTCTACTCTGTCTATAGAGTCACCGTGAGTCTACATTGACTCAATAGCACTTGTTTATTTGTTTGTTTGTTTTTTATGTCAAGTCCCAAGGAAGAAATGGAATTTAGAACCACACCATGTTTCAGCACTGGGATCCTTTGATGGCATTTAGGCCAACCTTCTGATTTCAAAGAAGAGGATGCTTGAAGATCGTGGAAGTGGCTGTCCCACAAAGAAAATACTTCTAGGAAAAGAAGGCAGAGCCAGATCTGTGCACTGGCGTGTCTAACTCCATGTTCAGAGCTTGTTCTACCTCTCTAGACTGTCTCCTTCAGAATTATTCATAGAAATGGGATTGAGAAGGAATAATGAATGAATTGTCCTCATGTACTGGGATGGTATGTACATATATGTGGCTGACATGCTGTCCCAGATCAATGGCAGATGTTGCTCATCAGTCACACACACTGCTGACAGTCTGAGCAAAGCACATGCTGCCGCTGCTCTGCCCATGTGCTCCCACGGTGCCTGTTGTTCCTCTGCCTTTTATAGCAAGCATCTCTTCCTCTGCATCTAACGACTTTGATAAATCAGTGGTGGCTGCCTCAGGGGCTGTGCCGAGGAGGATTCTGATGACTAAGGAGATCAGGCAAATGTGTGTGATGATGTATCCGTTGATCCTGTTAGCATGAAGGAATTGAGAAACTCGACTGTTAGATCTGGAATTGGCACCAAAGGAATAAGATAGCACTTTTGTTTGTTTTATTGCAATAATAATGTGTGTTCATTGTAGGAAAAAAACACATATATAAATGAGAAAATAAAATTACCTCCAAGGTACATATGAGAACCATTCTCTGGAACTGACTCTGAGTCTGCAAACTCCAGACTTAAGTGGGAGAAAGGAGGCTGAAAAGAGAAATAAGTGAAGCTCTGTATGAGAAATCATAGATTTCCCACATTGGCATGCAGAATGAAGCCAGCCAGTCATTTAATAGCCATTCAGAAAACAGAAAAGAAAGTCAATCACATATTCCCACATCAATCTATGGATTCAATACCAATTAAAACCTCAGTGGGGATTTTCATAGAATTGGCAAGCTGATTCTACGGTTTATCTAGACGAGTAAGATGCTAAGCTAAGGATAGCCAAGAAGGGGAGTAAGGGGGTAGACTTACTGTTGGGAGGATAAATGAGAACTTGACTGATCCAGGACTTGTGAGCTGTCTCTAGTTCTGAGGCTGACCACAGTCCTAACAAACACCCTGTCTTCAGGAACAAGTAGGAGGCCAAGAACATAACATCCTTGACGCAAGAAACATAACATCCTTGAATGACCCTGGATCCAAATGATAACATCTGGACATTTTGGACTTGAGGGCAGGTGTCCTGGGTGGTGGGGGAGGGTGGGGAGGAGGGAAATGCATGACAAATCCACATTAAACCAAAGAAACCACTGCTGCTGAGTTGACTCCGACTCATAGCGACCCTGTGGACAGAGTGGAACTGCCCCGTAGAGTTGTCAAGGAGCACCTGGTAGATTTTAACTGCCCGCCTTCTGGTTAGCAGCTGTAGCACTTAACCACTGCGCCACCATGGTGTCCAGATTCACATTAGTGCCTGCATTTCATCTCTAGAGCTTGGGCTAATAGTGTGAAAATGTACCTGTTCTGCGACTGCCCAGGATCTTGAATGTGAGTTTACCCTAAATAAATCT
Source organism: Heterohyrax brucei (assembly GCA_028571685.1). NCBI lineage: Eukaryota > Metazoa > Chordata > Mammalia > Hyracoidea > Procaviidae > Heterohyrax > Heterohyrax brucei. The sequence goes on along the minus strand of CM053149.1, from coordinate 23,241,280 downwards.
CAGGCTGCTTGTTCAACCTGGAGTGGTTTGATTCTTCCTTGATTTGTTCCTACCTTCTGCATACTACGGCCACTTTTGGGTTTCCCATGGGGAACTCCCCTGCCCACTACTACCATTTAATACTTACCTTACGGATAACTGAAACTGCCTATGAAGCTATGGCAATTGAACAACGGAACACAATAGCTCTGAAACATACACCTGTATGCATTATCAAACTGTGTGTGATGAGGATGGCTTAGTAGAGGAGAAAAGAGGATTCTACGATAAATGGAGTCTCTGGGTGGTAAAAACTGTTATCACACTCAGCAGCTAACCAAAAATTTGGAGGCTCGAGTCCACATGCCTTGAAAGAAAGACCTGGCAATCTCTTTCTTAAAAATCAGTCATTTGAAAACTTTATAGACCACAGTTTTACTGTAACACATGAGTCACTGTGAGTTGACATTGACTCAGTCCAGCTGGCTGGTACAGTAAGTATAGCTTCAAAACAAATATTTAACCATGTGGTTTGTTGTGGATTAAATTACATCCCCCCCAAAATGTATGTACCAATTTTGCTAGGCCATAATTCCCAGTATTGTGTAATATTCCTGTATGTTGTAAATCATGCCTCTAGGATGAGTGATGGTTGTGTTAGTGAGGCAGGACTCAATCTATAAGAGTGTATTGTGTCTTGAGGCAATCTCTTGGGATATGAGGGCAAAGGAAGCAAGCAGAGAGTTGGGGACCTCTTACTTAAGAAGGAAGCAGTGTCAGGAGCAGAGCTCATCCTTTGACCCCAGGGCCCATGCACCTCAGGATCTCCCAGGCCAGGGGGAGATTTATGAGAAGGACCTTCCTCCACAGTTAAAGGAGAAACACTTCTCCTGGAGCTGATACCCTAAACTTGGAGTTTTAGCCTGCTTTTCTGGGAGAAAATAAATTTCTCTTTGTTAAAGACATCTACTTGTGATGTTTCTATTATAGCTGGACTAGATGAGTGAGATATGGATACAAATGAAATTAGAACCTTACCTCACACCATATGCTAAACTAACTCCAGATAAATCGGAGTTTCAAATTCTAAGAGCAAAAATTTTAAATGATTGGTAGCAAATATAGATTGATATTTTCCAACCTGGGGGAGGGAACATCAAAAACCTGTTACCATCAAGTTGACTCCCTCATGGAGAATCCATGAGTTCCGGAGTAGAGCAACTCAGGTTTATTTTCGTTTCGCCACTGGATATCGTTGTGCTGTAAGTGAAAGTTTACAGCATAGTTTCTCATTCGAAACTTGATACACAAATTATTTTGTGACATTGGTCACAGTCTCCACAATGTGTCAGTACTCTCCTCTCCCTTTCCCTTTACTCTCTGGGTTCCCCATGTCCATTCATCCAGTTTTCTTATCCCTTTTTGTCTTCTCATCTTTGTTTGGGGGCAAGTGTTGCCCGCTTGAGCATCTATTGTTGACTGAAAGCGCATTCTCTGAGTGTGGTGCTCATTGTATGGGCCTGTCTAATCTTTGGCTGAAAAGCGGACTTCAAGAGCAGCTTCAGTTCTGAGTTGGTAGGATGCACAGAGGCCATAGTCTCAGGAATTCTTCCAGTCTCTGTCAGACCGGAAAGCCTGATACTTTTTTAAAATAAATCTCAGTTTTGTTCTACATTTTTATCCCCTACTTGTGATCCTTGTCAAAGCCATCAATGCTGGGCACTATCTAGTTCTTCTGGATTCAGGTGGTCCATGCCGTGGTTCTTGTGGTCCATTAGTCTTCTGGTCTTATATTTTCCTTGTGTCTTTGGTTTTTGTCATTCTCTGGATGGCATGGAACCACTTGCAATCTTTTAAGACTGAGATGCTACTCACCAAAGTAGGATGTAGAATGTTTTGTTTGTGAACTGTATTATGCCGGTTGACCTTGGTGTTCCCTGAGACCATGGTCCTCAGACCTCAGCCCCAGCAACTTGGTTCCTCAAAGTGTCTGGATGAGTCTAAGAAGCCAAGAAGACTTCTGCTTGGTCAATTTGTGATGATTTCCCCTATATTGTGTGTTGTTTTTCCCTTCACCAAAGTTAATACTATCTGTTGTCTAGTTAGTGATTTCCCTTCCTCACCCTTCTCCTCCCTCATAACCATCAAAGATTTTTTTCCCCTATGTAGAAACATTTTCTTGGGTGTTTATAATAGTGGCCTCGTACAGTATCTATCCTTTCATGAGTGATTTCTGTCACTCATTTTAATGCCCTCCAGATTCATCTATGTTGTGAAATATTTTGTGTATGTGTGCTTGTTCTTTATCTTTGTGTTATATTCCTTTGTGTGTGTGTCATAATTTGTCTATCCGTCATCTGTTGATGGGTACTTACATTGTTTCCATCCTTTGGCTGTTATGAACATGGGTATGCATGTGTCTATTTTTGTTGTGGCTTTTATTTCTCAACCATATATTCCTAGGAGTTGGTTCGCTTGATCATATATTTCTATTTCTAGCTTTATAAGGAGATGCCGCTTTGCTTTCCATAATATTGGTACCATTCTTCATTCCCATCAGAAGTGCTTAAGAATTCCAGACTGCCTTCGACCCTTTCAACATTTGTTACTTTGTTTTTTTGATCAGTGCCAGTGATGTTGGGGTGGGATGGCATTTCACTGTGTTTTTGATTTACATTTATTTAATAAGTAATGATCACAATAATTTCCTCACATGTCAGCTGCCTGAATGCTTTCTTTCATAAAGTGCCTGTTATCTCCTTTGTCCAATTTTTAATTGATTTGTCTTTTTGTTATTGAGGTGTGAAGTACTCTACAGATTTTAGAGATCAGACCTTTTTTGGACTTGTCATAGACCAAAATTCTTTCCTAGACTGTAGATTCTCCTTTTACTCTTTTGATAAAGTCTTTTAATGAGAAGTGTTTAATTTTTAGAACCTGCCAGTTATCTAGTTTATCTTCTGCTATTCAAACACTGTTAGTTATGGTTTATTTTCTATTTATGCCATTTATTGGGGCCCCTGTCATTATCCTTATTTTTCTTCCATGATCTTTATTGCTTTAGGCTTTTATTTAAGTGTTTCATTGATTTTGAGTTAGTTTTTGTGTATGGTTTGAGGTTTGGATCCTGTTTCACCTTTTTTTCTTCTTCTTTGTTTTTTTTAACAGATAGACATCCAGTTTTGGAGCACCAGGTGTTGAGAAGATTATCTATTCCCCGTTTAATGGATTTTGGTCCTTATCAAAGATCAGTTGACCATAGGTGGATGGAATTACATCTAAGTTCTCAATTCTGTTCCATTGGTCAATGTGTCTGTCATTGTACAAGTACCAGGCTGTTTTGTGTACTGTAGGCGTACAGTAGGATCTGAGATCAGGTAGTGTGAGGACTCCTACTTTGATCTTTTTCTTCAGGAGTGCTTTGTTATCCAGGGCCTCTTTCTATACAAATTTGGTCATTAGTTTTCCACCGCATTAAGGAATGCTGGTTGGTATTTGGATCAGGATTGCATTATATATGTGGATTGCTTTGGGTACAATTGATATTTTCACGATTTTGAGTCTTCTATCCATGAGTGTAGTATGTTTTTCCACTTTCTCGCAGTAGTGCTTTGTAGTTTTTTTCATATTGGTCTTTTATGTCCCTGGTTAGATTTATTTGTAAGTATTTTTCTAGGGACTATTATAAATGGTACTTTTTTAAAATTTCCTTTTCAAAGTTCTTTTTGTTGGTGTATAGGAATCCAACTTATTTTTTAAATGTTTATCTTTTATCCTGCTGGTCTGCTGACTCTGTTATTTCCAGTGGTTTCCTGGTGGAATTTTGGGGTTCTATACACGTAGGATCATGTTATCTATGAGTAGGGATATTTCTATTTCTTCCTTTCCAGCTTGAATATCCTTTATTTCTTTTTCTTGCCTTATTGCTTTAGCTAGGCTTCCAGCACAATGTTAAATATGAGTGGTAATAAAGAGCATCCTTGTCTTGTTCCTGTTTTCAGTGAGAATGCTGTCAGCCTCTTTCTGTTGAGACAAATCTTGAATGTTGGTTTTGTGTAGATGCCCTTTATTTGACTGTAAGTTATTCATTTGCTTGCTTATTTATTTATTTAATTTCTTTTATTTTAATTTTTTTCTTTTTATTATACCTTTCCAGCCAAGCCAAGCGCCATCGAGTCATTTACCAAAAAAAAAAAAAAAGCTAGCTTCTCATTGAACAGTCAGTACCCATGTTGTTTTATGTCATTGATTGACAAGCCCCCAACAGGTCAACACTCTTTGACTGTCATCTTAATGGAAACACATTGCCAGGTCTGTCTTCCACAGGCCACCAAGAAGTTTGAACTGCCAACTTTTAGGCTATTAGTTGAGCACAAACCTTTATAGATATTTTAAATAAGACACCAAATGTGAGGAAATCTGAGAAAAATCTCAGCTGAGTTTATAAGAAACCCCTGAGCAGGAATGTTCCAGCTCTGGTACTCTGTTATGCTCTGTCATTGCCCAGAGAGAGGGTGGACTGAGTGTGAACATTGTGGTTAATCCCAAATGTGGGTCAGGTGGATACTGTTTAGTTACCTGCTCTGCCATGAGTAGGTTTTTTTCTTGAGGAGAGTTCTCAGTGGCTCATTCTCATGGCTGCCACATGCCAAGACTGACATAATCTGCTTCTGTGTGAACTCAAAGTATTGACAACTAGCCTTAGTTTACCACTCAGCTGACAAAACTTCCTATGTATGCAAATACACCAGTAAGCGTTTCTATTGCAAACTACAGAACATACTTGAACTAGGCTGAGCAGAAATCAACTTTATTAAAGAATGTTTCTTTGTTGTTGCTAGGTGCTGTCAAGATGGTTCTGACTCATAGAGACCCTTTGTACAACAGAACAAAACACTCCCTGATGCTACACCATCTTCACAGTTGTTGCTTTGTTTGAGCCCATTGTTGCAGGCACTCTGTTAGACTGTCTAGTTGAGGGTCTTCTGTTTTTTTCACTGATCAAGCTTGATGGCCTTCTCCAGGGACTGAGTCCCTGACAACATGTCCAAATTGCATGAGACAAAGTCAGGCCATCCTCCCTTCTAAGGAGCGTTTTGTCCATACTTCCTTCAACACATATTTGTTCATTCTTTTGGCAATCGATGGTACATTCTATATTTCTTGGCCAACATCATAGTTCAAAGGCATCAGTTCTTCTTCGATCTTCCTTATTCATTATCCAGCTTTTGCACACATAGGAGGTGACTGTTGATGTAGCCACCCATTCACGTAGGTCTTTCTGTCTTCTGGGTTCTCTTTCCACCGTGTCATTTTCATCTTTGAGGATCATCTGTTCCTGCTGTGTTGGGACCATTTGGTGTACCTCAGAAAGCAGCTTGCTAGCTTTTAAGACCCCAGACTCCACTCACCAATATGGGGTGGAGAAGACTCTCTTAGTAGTAGGCTGGTTATGCTAATTGGCCATGATGTCCCCTGAGAGCATGGTCCTCAGACCCCCACCCCTGCTACTCTGTCCATTGTAGTTTTGATTTCCATGTTGGAATTTCTTGCTGCAGATCTGGGCCATTAATTTCTTTTGACGTGATTTCAAAGCCCCTGCTCATGACATTATCACTACACTAGCACAAGGTATTTATAGTGAACCAGTGCAAGGATGAGAGAGAAGAAGTAGAGAAAAGAACACTCATCTTTTGAGATTCTTACTTTCTCTATTTATTGCACAGCTAATATAATTTAGAATTGACTCAATGACAGTGGTTTGGTTTGGCTTTAAAGGTGACTTTATAAGGAGGAAAGAAGATTTGTATTATTGTCATTTTAGGTGAAAGTTTATAATGCAAACTAGTTTCTTGTTAAACAATACTACAGAAATTGCTTTCTGACATTGGTTGCTAACCCTGTAATGTGTCAACACTTTTTCCTTCTCTTTCCTGGTTCCTTGTGTCCATCTATCCAGTTTTCCTACCCTTTCCTGCTGTTTCATCTTTGCTTTTGGGCTGTAGTGCCCATTAGTCTCATATACATGACTGAACTATGAATCATGTCCCTTGAATGTGTTAGTGTGGCTGAATAGACCTATCTAAACTTTGGCTGAAGGGTGAACCTCAGGAGTGACTTCAGTACTGAGCTAAAAGGGTACCGGTGCCATACTCTCCAGGTTTCTCCAAACTTGTCAGATCAGCAAGTCAGATTCTGTGCGAGTGTGTGTGCATCTGAATTTTGTTCCACTTCTTTTTCCTGCTCTGTATAGCACCCTCTATCACGATCCCTGTCAGAGCAGTGGGTTGTGGTAAGCAGCCGTCCTCTAGTCATTCTGGGCTCAGTCCCATGAAAGGTACGGTAGTTGTGGCCCATTAGTCTCCCTTGTGTCTTTGCCTTTCTTTATTCTCCACTGCTCCAGCCATGATGGGACCAGTAGAAGTGTCTTAGATGGCCACTTAGTCCCTCAGGCCATTTAGATGTGTCTATGACTTTGCCCTACTCAAATTGTGCTAACTTCCCTAGTCTTATGTACTATCCTACCGTTCACCAAAGCTACCACTCATCTACTGTCTAGTTAGTTTTTCTCTCCATACTCCACCCCTCCCTCATAACCATCAAAGATTGTTTCTTTCTGTGTGTCAACATTCTGTGTGTTTTTGTAACAGTGACGTCATACGGTGTTTGTCCTTTTGTGACTGACTCATTTCACTCAGCATAATGTCCTCCAGGTTCATTCCATGTTGTGAGATGTTTTGCAGATTCATCATTATCCTTTATTGTTGGGTAGCTTTCCACTGTGTGTAGGTACCATACTTTGTATATCCATCATCTGTTGATGGCCATTTAGGTTGTTTCTATTTTTTGCTGTTGTGAGTATGCTGCAGTGAACATGGGTGTGCATATGTCTATTTATGTGAAGGCTCTTATTTCTTTAGGATGTGTTCCTAGTAGCTGGATTACTGGATCATATGGTATTTCTATTTCCAGTTTTTTAAGGAAGGATCATATTGTTTTCCAAAATGGTTGTGCCATTTTGCATTCCTACCAGCAGTGTGTTAGAGTTCAGTCTCCCACAACCTCTCCAACGTTTGTTATTTTCTGGGTTTTTTGATTTGTGCTAGTACTTCTGGTATGCCATTGCACTTTTGATTTTATTTCTCTAATGGCTTCTGGTGGGGAGCATTTCCTCGTGTGTCCATTAGCCGTCTGAGTGACCTCTTTAGTGAAGTATCTGTTCATATCCTTTGCACATTTTTATTTGGATTTTTATTCCTTATCATTGTAGAGGTGTTGGATTTTCATACAGATTTTAGATGTTAGACCTTTGTCAGATATGTTATAGCACTTTGTTTTCCCCCAGACTGCAAGTTTTCTTTTTATTCTTTTGGTGAAGTTTAATTTTTAGAAGATCTCCTTTATCTAGTTTCATCTTCTGATGTTTAGTGCTGTTTTTGTTAGGTACCTTCAAGTGGGTCCTGACTCACAGTGACTGGTGTACAGCAGAACAGAACAGTGCCTGGTCCTGTGCCATGATCACAGTTATTGGTATGCTGAAGTCCTCTATGTCAACCCGTCTCCTTGAAGGTCTTCCTTTTTTTCACTGACCCTCAGTTTTACCAAGCCTAATGTCCTTCTGCAGGGACTGATCCTTCCTGATAACATGTCCAAAGTATGTGAGATATATTCTCACCATCCTTGGTTCTAAGACGCATTCTGGTTGTACTTCTTCCGAGAAAGATGCTCATTCTTTTGGCAGTCCATGATATTTTCAATATTTGTTATTCTTCACCAGCATCGCAATTCAAAGGCCTCAGTTGTTTCGTAGTCTTCGTTATTCATTGTCAGCTTTCACAGACATAGTAGGTGATTAAAAAGACTTGATTGGGTCAGGCACATCCAAGTCTTCCAGGTGACGTCTTTACTTTTCAGCACTTCACAGAGGTCTTTTGCAGCAGACTTGCCTAATGCAAAGTGTCGTCTCAAAAGAATTAGCTAGTGAAAATCTTGTGAACAGCTGTGGTTTAGTATAACCCAGTGCTGTCAAGTCAGTTTCCACTCATGGTGACCCAATAGGACAGAGTGGAACTGTCCCATAGAGTTTCCAAGGAGCACCTGGCAGATTTGAACTGCTGACCTTTTGTTTAACAGACATAGTGCTTAACCCACTATACCACTAGGATTTCTGTGATTTAGTATAATCCAACCCACTGCTGTCAAGTCAAGCCTGACTCATAGTGACCCTAGAGGTCAGAGTAGAACTACCGTATAGAGTTTCCAAGGAGAACCTGATGGATTTGAGCAGCCAGCCTTTCAGTTAGCGTAGATGCCATTTATTATGTTAAGGAATTTCTCTTCTATTCCTGTCTTATTCAGAGTTTTTATTAGGAATATATGTTGAAGTTGATTGCCTTTTCTGCGTGATTGAGATGATCATGTAATTATATTGTTTTATTTATATGGTGGATTACTTTGATTGACTTTCTAACATTGAACCATCTTTGCATACTTGGTATGAATCTCATTTGGTCTTGGTGTATTACTATTATTATTATTTGCATGGTGTTAAATTCTATTGGCTAGAATTTTGTTGAGAATTTTTGTGTCTGTATTTATGAGAGATACTGGTCTGTAATTTCTAGGGTGTGGGTGTGGTGTCTTGCCTGGTTTGGGTATCAGGGTTATTTTGGTATCATAGAATCAATTCTTAAGTATCCCTTCCATTTCTTTGTTCTGAAACAGTTTAAGTAATAGTGGTGCCAGTTTTTCTCTGAGTGTTATTAGAATTCTCCAATGCAACCTTCTGGGCCAGGAATTTTTAAATTATCTTTTCAGTCTCTTGTCTTCTTATGAGTCTGTTCAGATTTTGTATGTTAGTATGTGGTAGTTAAGTAATGTATTTTTAGAAATTTGTTCACTTCCTCTCAGTTTTCGGATTTGTTGGGGTACAGTTTTTCATAGGACTCATTTATGGTCTTTTATATTTCAGTTGGGTCTGTTGTAATGTCCTCCATTTCATTTCTTATTTGGGTTATTTGTGTCTTGTTTTTCTTTTGTCAGTTTGACCAGTGATTTGTCAATTTTGCTAATCATTACAAAAAAATCAGCTTTTCATATTGTTAATTCTTTCTATTTTTTTTCTGTTTTCTATTTATTTCTGCTGTAATCTTTATCATTTCCTTTCTTCTGATGGCTGTGGGTTCCTTTTGCTGCTCTCTTTCTATTTGTTTGAGTTGTAGGTATAATGTTTTAATTTTGTACCTTGCTTCTTTTGAGATGCATGTACTTGTTGCTATAAATTGACCTCTGAGCACTGCATTTGCTGTGTCACAAAGGTTTTTGTATGATGTGTTTTTTCATTGTTGTTTGATTCGAGAAATATTTTTTATCCCACCTTTAATTCTGTTATCCAGTGATTTTTTTAAGAATAGTATTATTCCATTTCCATATGTTTGATTTTTCTTTTTACTTGCTCTTCCTATTATTTATTTCTACTCAGATGGTGTTATGATCAGAGAAGACGTTTTGTATTATCTCAGTGTTTTGGATTTTGTTAAGGTTTATTTTATGGCATAAGATGTGATCTATTCTGAAGAATGGTCCATGTGCATTGGAAAATAATTTATACTATGCTGCTGAGTGGAGTATTATGTATATTTGTATGTCCAAGGTGTTTGATTGCAGCCTTTAGCTCTCTGCATCCTTGCTGAGTTTCTTTTTAGATCTCCTGTCCTTTACCAAGAGCTGTGTTGAAGTCTCCTACTACTATTGTGAAATTGTTAATTTTTCTTTTCAGTGGGCTGTTAATTTGCTTTATATATTTTGGAGACCTGTCATTGGACACATAGGTATTTATTATGGTTATGTCCTCAAGGTGGATTGTCTTTGAAATTATTATATAATGTCCTTGTCTTTTATGGTGGATTTTGCTGCATAGTGTGTTTCATCTGGGACTAGTATTGCCAATCATCCTCTTTTTTTTTTTTTGCTGTTTGCTTGATATATTTTTTCCATCGTTTGATTTTTAATATATTTATGTTTATGTGTTAAGTGCTGTCTCTTGTAGATAGTATGTTGATGGTTCATGTCTTTTTATCTATTCTGTCACTCTCTGTCTCTTTACTAGTGCCTTTAAGCTATTTGCATTCCGTATGATTATTGAGAGATGTGAGTTTTTGCTGTCATTTTTTAGTGCTCTTTTTTGATGCCGTCTCTGTGCTGAATTCTTTTTTGTTTGTAAAATTTATTTTCTTTAATTACTGTAGATTTTGTGGTTACTGAGAGTTTGTTTTCTTTATTTTGATGAGTAGCTTTGTTAACTTTCTTTGTGGTTACCTTGAAATTTACTCTTACCTTTCTGTACTTGAATGAGTCTCTTATTACTTGATAGCATCTTGACTTTCTCTCCATTTCAAAGTTCTATACCTATACCATGTATTTCTCCTTTTGTTGACCTACTGTTGTCATTTACATGTTGACCTCTCTAGTTTCCTCTTTTGAATCTTCATTTTGCTTTATCCTTGAGAGTTCATTACTTACGTCAGTATTTGGCTGATACTGACCTGTGTCCTAGATTTAGGTTGTTGATTGGCTGTTGTTGGTTCTCTAACCAAAGGAATCCCATCAATAGTTCTTATAAATTTGATTTTTACAAATTCCATTAATTTTTGTTTATCTTGAAATGTCCTAATTTCACCATCTGCATACATGTTGGTTGACTTTCTTCCAAGATAGCCGCACTGAGTCATCCTTTTAGGCTGGGTGCTTCTACTCTGTATTCTATTTCCTCCTCATTTTCTATCAGTTTCTTTTTCTCAGTAACTTCATATCTGATACTTTATCACTTCATTTAAGGTTCAAGATTCCAGGACACTGGTATCTGTCTTCGTGTTTTAGGTTTTTGTTACAGCAAGATAGCTTCGTGCAACTGTCTAGTCTGCCCTATTGGCTGTGCCCAGGAAGAAGATGTTTTCGCAAACAATAATATGCATACCTATGCAGTTTCCTGTTTCAATAGTTCTTTCTTTGTTTTCTTAGTATGTAATACATTGGATTTAAATGACAGTGAAAGCTTGTCAGAAATACAAGATGAAAAATTCAAACGCATTTGTGAAAAACAGATGAACTTCTATTTACTAATAATTTTTATCCAGCATAAGTATCTTCTAAAGCAATTGCTAACATTCATTCATTCACTTAACAGATAAATGCTCAGTGTCATAGACTGAATTGTGTCCCCTCAAAAATGTGTGGAGGAATTTGGCTAGGCTATGATTCCTGGTATTGTGTGATGTTCCTGTATGTTGTAAATTCTGCCTCTATGATGTCAATGGGGGAGGTTGGGTAGCAGTTGTATTGGTGGGTCAGGACTCAAAGTCTAAGATTATATTGTGCCTTGGTGCAGTCTTTAGGATATAAAGGAAAAGGAAGCAAGCAGAAAGTTGGAGACCTCATATGTCAGGATAGAAGTAGTGCCATGAGCAGAGCATGGCCTTTGGACCCAGGATCACTGTGCCTCAGAAGCTCCCAGAACAGGGGAAGATTGACAATAAGGATCTTCTTTAAGAGCCAACAGAGAAAGACTTCCCTTAGAGCTAATACCCTGAATTGGGACTTGTAGCCTATTGCACTGTGACAAAATAAATTTCTTTGTTAAAGTCATCCACTTGTGGTATTTTTGTTAATAGCAACACTAGATGACTAAGCCACTGAGTAATTACTAAGTGCCAGGTATGCCAAACACTGCAGAGAGACAGAAACAAATCTGATCTGTTTCTAGTGTTCAACTGTTATGTAGTCAAGTTAGATAGAAACTTAAACAAAAGCCCTAACATAATTATTTTTTTGTGTGTATGTGTGATTGAGTGAAAACATACAATTCAATTTAAATTTGCATACCCACCTATCTGCAGCTCCCTCTGCTCTCCTTTCCTGGTGACAGCATACTCCTCCTTTTGTTCTATACATGTCATAACCTCTTAACAATCTCCTGTCCCCTCGTCTCCACCCTCTCCACTCCCCTCTAGTAAGAGGCCAGTCGGATGGCATCCTGTAGATGCATAGAACCATAAAGTGCACATGCAGTATGTTCATTCTGTGTCCCTGAGTCCAATCCATTCCTGTCTGAAGAGTTAACCTCAGTAATGATTTTATGATCAGAAGCAGCATCATGTCTAGGACCATGCTCCCAGGGGAACTCCTAGGCCTTCAGGCCATCAGTTGTGGTCCAAAAGCCCGACATTTTAATTTTCTAATCATCTTTGTAAATTAAAAAAAATTATCAAGGATCTAAAAGAAAAAGTGCTTTGAGTTCGTTTTCTCATTAAAATGATAGAGCTGCAAAACCCGGCTATTGTCATGTGTTTCTTTTCTTTCCAGTAACTATTTTATAGTCCAGAATTTAATCTGAATTTATTTTTTCATGGAACCTTAATGAGATAGACAAAGTAGAAATAACTCTAAATGAAAAATCACTCAGGAATTCCTATAAGGCAGTAAGTTCCCTTATACCCCCTCTTTTTTGCATCTTGGAAATACATATGTGTTAGGTTAGAACTGTATTCATATTTGAGAACTCTAATTTTTTAAGTGAGAACCATATTAGAAAATTATCCTCTACAGAATGTTCTGAAATAATGGTCAGGAAATATGCTAGCTACTGCTGAGCGAACTTGCGCATGTCCCTTGCCTTCTCTAGGCTTGTTTCCTCTTCTGTAAAGTGAGAGTGTTAGACCAGATGACCTCTGGGGTCTTCTCCAAATAATTATAGGGGTCTTCAAAACATGAGTTTGAAGAGATCTTTTGACCAAGACTATCTTTTCCCTTGCTGCTCATGACATCTTCTTTAGACATCAGAGACATACTTTCTGTAGCATCTCAGTGTAAGTATGATTCCCCTGTGGTCTCTGGACAGACACCTGGAATTTAGAAAAGTTTTTTAAGGCCAAGTTTCCTCTTCTGCTTTGTAGGATAAGAATTATAAGTTGTGTGTGACTGTGTGTTATGTTGTTGCAGTTGCTCTTCTGGAGGTACAAGAGAGGAAGGGCACAGTTAAAGACACTGCTGCTTATTAGGATTTTGGAATTTTGAATAACTGCTGGCTTAGTGTTAACCATCTGCTGGGTTTCTGTAATCCACTCAGCAGTAAAATACTGGACTGTCCCATATGCTCTTCTCTAAGCTCCTGGGTGAAAGGAGTTTAGATATCTGTTTTGCAGTCCTGGTTCAGCCAGCAGCTATAGCTGTGTGATGGAGAATGGCTTCCTTAGTCTTAGCCTCTGTTTCCCCATCTCTAAAATGAGGCACGCTAAAAGCTAGTGTTTGCCTAGAATATCTGGGACTCATATTGGTACATTCAATATAGTTCGAAATAGTACAAGTAGCCCAAACATGATTCTAGCACATAATATCCGTGTACTCAATGGTACTACAGTAGTTAGAACAGAAGTTACCTGCCAAATACGATGACAGAGAACCGTCATGACTTGTGCCTTGCCTGTAGGACCTCTGTGATATCCTTGGTGTAGCCAGTCAAGCTGCATGCTTATGTTGGACCTTTACAATGTCACGCACACACCCCTTTCCTTCAACTTTGTAGCCCTGGGGACCACAGCATTATGAAAATCCCTCTTCAGTCATTATAAGCAGAGGAGGAGATGAGGTGATGTTGATGAATCTTCTCCATAAGCTCTTTCTCCAAGAATGAACCTTTATAATGAATTGAGCTGATGGTAGTTAGAATTTGGCTAAAATGACATTAGGAAATCTTGGGACATATGAAGTTGATACTCTAAGGCAAAGTTTCCCACCATCAACACTACTGACATTTTGGATTAGGTGATAATTCATTGTGGGGCTTATCCTGTACATTGGGGAATGTTTAGCAACATCTCTCTCCTCTGCCTGCTAGATGCCAGTAGCAGCCTTACCCTAGCTGTGCTATCCAAAAATGTCTACACACTTTGCCAAATGTCCTAGGAGGAAAAAGTCACTTCTCAATTGAGAAACATTACTCTAAAAGACTTGCTTTTTTGAAATATTGACTTCTTTGTTGTCAAACTCATAGGAACCCTATAGGACAGAGTAGAAGTGCCCCCATAGAATTTCTAAGGAGCACCTGATGCATTCGAACTGCTGACCTTTTGATTAGCAGCCGTAGCACTTAACTGCTACACCACCAGAGTCTGTAGGGTTGCTATGAGTTGGAATGGACTTGACAACACTAGGTTTGTTTTTTTTTCATTGTTAAAAATATCCTTAAGATGAGGAAGCACAGGTAGTTTATTTGAAAGGTGAACTTAGAAATATTGTGAGGGAATAGGAAAGTGGAACAGGGAAAGAAGAAAGCCAATGAGTGCATAATGTGTTAAGAAGCAGGTTATTGCTGTGAGCAGCGAGGGCGCAATCTCATAGGGAACCTCTAGGGCCAAGCAGAACATAGCCAGTAATTTCCCCAATAGGGGCGCTGAAGCTAGAGTATTTATCCTCAAGCCCTTATCCTGCCATTAATCCTGTTGCATCCATCCCTAGACCTTTGCCTTTGAGAACCTCTTCAGTCTTATGATAACAATGTATGATTTTTTTTTTATTATTTAATGCCTGGTTAATAAAAATATTCTTTTGAAACAGTTTTCCTTTTTTCCCCAGCACCTATACTTGAGGACTCTACATGGTGATGGGGTCAACCCAAGGGTGCTGATGAATAAATAGAAGAATCACAGCCAGATCACAGAGGGGTGGAGGGGGTTGGTAAGGTGCTCATCCTTTATCTTGCAAATTGATGCAGAAATAATTGCAAGAGAATAGGTAAGCTGTCTCACATTGTCATTGCTCACTAAAGGGGCTGCTGTAACCATGACTTCACTTCTGAATTGACATTGCAGTGGCTCTTCTGACATCCTTAAAAAGATACGTCAAGACTTTGTCACAAATTGAATAGTTTAGACAGAGCTTTGGCGACAATGGAATGAACTCCAACAGGAGCGCAGAGGGGAGAAAGGATGAATCCTCTGAAACTTAACCCGGAGTCAGTCCAGCCTTCCTGAGTCTCTTCTCATAACCCACCTTGAACCTGCTACTGAACCACTTATCACTTTGGAGCATAAGGAAGAAATGTTGGGAGAATCAAATCTTTGCAAAGGAGATAGAAGTAGCTGCCAGTCATCTCAACAAATGGTATACTGGTGACTCATCTTTTTTTTTCTTGATGGCATTTGTTCTCTTAACATTAAAGTTATTTAAAACAATCATTTGTGAATTAAAAGATTGTATTGATTTCTGGCAATGAGAACTTTGATAACCACAGACTTGGCCATAACTCTTGATTTTCCTCCAGGGAGTTTGAAACACTTTCACAGACACAGTATCATCTTATTTAGCGCCACAAAATTGTGGCCAAAGAAGATAGGGAGGATGGGTGCACATGAGTCTTCATTTATACAGACCAGTGCGGATATTAAGATGCAAACATTAAGTGGCTTGCTCAAAGTTACCCAGAGCTTCTCAGTACTAGGACAGGAGTTTCTGAAATCTGAGACCTGTCTACACTGCCCATGTCTGGACTGTGACCTGCTTGGGAGTTTCTGTTTAAGAAACCTGTGTGCAAGAAAGAGTGTCAGGATTCTGAACCCAAAGCTCCACCCAGCAGCTTGAAAAGAGCACTCCCAGGCCAGCTTTTTGGCCCGATTCTTATCCTGACCAGGACAAAGAACAAAGATTTAACAACAGCTGAGGTTTTTTTTTTTTAATATGAAGAAACAGAAAATAACCATCCCTTTTCCTGCCAAGCAAGGCAATGCAAAGACCAGCCAAGCCCACCTTTGTCAAAAACCCATGATCTGCTTTTCAAGGGAAAGATGAAAGTGCCCAGAATAGACAATGGTTCTGAAACACTGGATGGCTTTTGAATATTCATGACTATTCTGATGCAAATGAATATTTCAAATAGAGCTGTTTTTGCAGAGGTGCAGTTGGAAATGTATATGCATATAAAATTGTTCTCCTAGTTCTGCAGATCCCCAAGAATGACTCTCCTTGCTGATTTTTAGTTCTTCTAGAAGGTTTCCAAGGTGTCAGCCTTGGGCCAGGGTTTCAGCTGGATTTTTTCACCAAAAACTAGGGCTAGGCTTTAGCCTAACCTGTAAGGAAAGCTCTGCTTTGTTTAATTGGAGCCTGGGTCTGATAGGCCCTCCTTTTACTGCCAGCAGGGTCAATAAGGCTTATCACACACACATCAGATTATTTTTCCTTTGTGGTAACCTCAAACCAAAGCTTGGTGTTCCCTGAAGAACAAAGCCGCAGTGAGACTCTGTGCCATGGCTTGGGAGTGCCCCAGCAAGTCAGCATTTTGCTGACTTTGGGTACCAGGAGGGTCCCACCAGTATGGGCAGTGGGTGTGGCTTGCAACTTTGCCTAGACTCCCTTTGGGCTGCTGGAGACTTGAGAGACCTTCAGAGCACAGTGAGTGTACAGCTCCCTGTGGGGGAGCTGTGGGACCACCATCCCTCTTCAGGCTGAATTAAGGAACAGGAATTGCTACTCAGGCTTAGGAGGAAGATGGTGTGGGGTGGTCATTGCTGGAGGGAGGAAACGAGTGATTGTGAAGGCCTGGGCAGTTTCTGGAGGGGAGGGCACTCTCTGAGCTCTATCCAAGGCCAGCAGAGGAAGTTGGCATGTAGATTTCTGTGTCTCTCAGTAGTGCTTCTGGGTCTGAGACCCTGCTAAGAGAGGCGGAGGAAGTCCTAGTCCTAGGCCAGCAGGAGAAGGATGCTGCCTCCTAGGCATTGAATCGTCTAGTCCTGGGTTCTGTGCGTGGGCTGCCCCCAGGATCTTTCTGAAATGTCATGAGCGTGGACTCTGACTCCATTCCCCTGGAATAAGCTGAAGTGTGTTCTGCCTCTAGGTCTTCTGCCTCCAGCACAGCCCACCACCCACAAATGCTCCATGGATCGCTCTTTCCCTGTGTCCAGCTTTGAGCATCTTTCTTTTTCCACCTGACTCCTGTTTCTTCAACGAGTACCTGCTACGTCCCAGGCCCTGTGCAGGGCTGTGGGCACTGGGGAAACCCCACGTGACCGCTGTCCATTCAGTACTTCTCGTTGGTGGATCCAGCCGCCATCGTGGGCCTGTCTTGCTGTCTCATGAGTATTCTCCTGGCCATGGCCTTCTCTGGGCTGCTTTTCTTTTTACCTGGCAGCCCCACTCTGCTCAGCTCAAATTTTGTGAAACCTGTGTGTGGCATGGTGGTTAAGTGCTATGGCTGCTCACTAAAATGTTGTGAGTTCGAATCCACCAAGCCCTCCCTGAAAGCTCTGTAAGGCGGTTCTACTCTGTCCTCTAGGGCCTCTGTGAGTCAGAATCAACTTGATGGCAGTGAGGTTTGGTATGCCAGTTACTGAGGTGTACAAAAGTTGTCTTTTCCAGTCAACCTACCCTGGTTTTTCCCTTTCCTCCTAACTTCTAAGAGAATATCTGATCTGTATAATTTGGCATGTAACTTTATATGACCTTACTGTATCTCTGATGACTGTTTGGGAATGTGAACTAGTCTGGTCTCCTCAATAAATACATCCTCTATGCTTATTCTGAATATATTCCTAACATATTCTTAGCTCTCCACTCCCACTGCAGTACTTAACACAGAGCTGAGCACTTACCGACTGTCCAGCCAATACTTACTGTTGGTTATTAGCATCCCAGTGAATCTGGTGAGGACAATGTACTCGCCCTGGACAGCCCCCAGTAGGGTTGAGGTAGACCAGCTCTGCGCCTCAAGTAAACCCTGAATACAGCATGAAGAAAGATATTGTTCATGCATGACTAAAAGATAGAGAATATATTTACATACTGAGTAGATTTCCCTCTGTCTTCCAGAGCAAACGGTGTTTCTAGTTCATAAGAAAAGTATATCATACGAGTTATCAAATTCACCCTCCTGTGACCTTTGATAAAATTACTTCACCTTTCTGAGCTTCCATTCTCTGATCAACATAGAGTAATAATGGCACCTACCTAATAGGATTCTCAGAAGGATTAAGTGAGATAATTCATGTAAAGTAGTTAGCTCAGAGCCTGGAACTGATTACTGTTATACTTAGGTTATACTTATGATTACGTAACAGTAATCATTAATTGAATAGCTACTCTTTTCCAGGCTTTGAGCCTGGAATTGATTACTGTTATATGTCGGTTATACTTATGTGATCATAAGTATAACAGTAATCATTAATTGACTAGCTACTCTTTTTCGGGCTCTGAGCTAACTAGTCACCGGTTGGTGCAAAAGCCTAACACACTTGGCTGCTAAATGAAAGATCAGAGGCTCGAGTTTACCCCAGAGGTGCCTTGGAAGAAAGGCCAGGTGATCTACTTCTCAGCAGTCAGACACCGGAAATCCTGTGCAGCACAGTGCGACTCTGACCCACAAGGAGCTGCCATAAATCAGAGCGGACTTGACAGCCGCTGATTCTGTTCTTGTTGTGTGTTACAGTCATTGTTCTTATTGTCCCTTAAGCAAGTGTTGCCCAAACTCTGAAAAGGAACCCTGGTGGCCTAGTGGTTAAGTGCTGTGTCTGTTAACCAAAAGATTAGCAGTTTGAATCCAGCAGGTGCTCCTTGGAAGTTCCATGGCACAGTTCCATTCTGTCCTATAGGGTCACTGTGATGCAGAATGCACCTCAATATCAGTGGTTTTTCGTTTAGCAGTACATAAAATAATTTTAAGCAGTACTTTCATTAACTATAAAAAATTTTCATGTACATTAGAAAAAAGAATATATCACATCATTTTATGATTTCATAAATGCTCTATTTTAGTTATTGATTGCTGCAAGACAAACCATCCCTAAACCTAGTGACTTTAAACAATGATTATTTCACTTGATTTGGGATCTGGCTGGGCTCCGGGGGCTGTCCTGTTTCCCTGGTCTGTGGGATCAAGAACATGTATCACGGCTGTCTCACTCACACATTTGCTGCCTGATCCATTTGGGAGTACCTGGGAGTCTGTCTGTCTCTCCATGTGATCTGTTCAGCTGTGTAGCAGACTGCTTTATCTGGTGGCTCAGGGCTCCAGGGACAAGTGTTCCAAGAAAACAAGCACCAGTGTGCACGTGCTTATCTAGTCTTTGCCTGCATCCTGCCTGCCAGTGTCCCGTTTGTAAAAGAAAGTCACATGGCCGAACCTGGAGTCAGTGTGGAAGGAAGTACACAAGTGCATGGTTTGTTGAGAGACACCAATATAGCAATCTACCACAGCCATAACTTACTGAGTTTCACAGTGTGACTTCAACCTGAGGTCTGCCACAATCTGGCTCCCGAGGCTGTCTCAACCACCAGGCTCATCTCAAGCATAGTGCTTCGGTGGTCTGTTCCCAAACGTAGTAACCTGAAGCAACAGGCATTTTATTATGCTCAGTGATTCAGGGAGTTGTGAATTCAGAGAGGGTACGGCAAAGATGAGTTATTTGTCCTTTGCTATCCTAGAGCCTCAGCTGGGAACTGGTTGAGATTGCTGAGAACTGGTTGAGCTGGTTCAATTGGTGTCATTTATCAGGGGTCTTCCTTCTTATTATCTCCTTGGCTTCTCCGTTTTCCTCCCCATAATCTCTCCATGTGGCTACCTTGGGCTTCCTTCTCGCATGGTGGTCTCGTGGTACGCAGATGTCTTACATAGTTGTGGTTTCTACCTAAAGACCAAGGTGGAAGTTGCCAGACCTTTGACAGGCCATGCTCAGAGCTGTTACATCTTCTCCCTTGCTGCATTCCATTGGTCGAAGCAAGTCACAAGGCCAGCCTACATTCAGAGGAAGGGAAAATGTGCTCTGCTTAATGAGAGAAGCAGCATGAATGTTCACAGAGAACAGGCGTTGATGGCAGCCGTGTTGGAGATTTTCTACCATAGTATGCGTAGGACAAAGAATAAAATAACTTAGCACCAGTTTAAGTTTCTAAAGTGAGTCAGTGTGGAGAGAAAATTATTATCACATCAAACCACATGAGATTGCTGCTTTTGTAAATCAAAAACTTCTGTATGTTGGTAGTTTTATATAGTTCAACTTATGGTACAGCCATGAGTCGGATCCGACTCGACGGCACTTGGCACTTGGCATGGTACAGCAGCCCTAAGATACTGCAAAGGTCTCAACAATGATGTAAAAACAGGGTAAAGGGCCAGCATCTGACCTCCTCTAATTTCTGAAGTAGAAAGGAAAATAAATTTCAACAGCCTAAGGCTGACACCAGCCCTCCTTCCTATGGCACTCTGTACTTTGCTGGTGGGTTTGGTAATTAATTGCAGTGGCCACACAGGACTTGCAGACCATACCCATGATTGTGGGGTCTGTCGTAGTCTTCTAGTACCACTATAACAGAAATACCACTGGTGGATCGCTTTGACAAAGAAAAGTTTATTCTTACCCAGTCCAGTAGGCTGGAAGTCCAGATTCATGGTGCTGGTTCCAGGGGAACGTAGTCTCTCTGTTTTGGTTCTGGAGGAAGGTCCTTGTGTCGCATCACTCTTCCTTTGGTCTGGGGGCTTTTCGGTCTAGGAACCTCAAGTCTGAGGGCTCTACTCTTGGCATTGCTTTCTTGGTAGTATGAGGTCCCAAACTCTCTCCTTGCTTTCCTTTTCTTTCATCTCTTGTAGGATAAAAGGTAGTGCAAGCCACACTCCAGGGTAGTCGGTTAACTGCTACAGCTGCTAATTCAAAGGTCGGCAGTTCGAATCCATTAGGTGCTTCTTGGAAACTATGAGGCACTTATCTTCTGTCTGACAGGGTTGCTGTGAGTCGGAATTGACTTGATGGCAATGGGTTTAGTTTGGATTTTGGTTTTCTGAGACAATTTATACAACAGCCTTGCCCTCTGGACTCTCATGTGTTGGCCACACTATTTGCATTCTGAATGGAAGCCCTTTGGCTCTAGGCTTTTCAGTTCCACCTTCCAGGCCTGCTGGGATAGCAACTTATCTCCCCTGATTTTAGGCACACCATTCTCCTAGTCCATCTGACTGGCTACTCCACACTTAGAAACACCAGAGACCAAGGCTCCACACTTTGAAACCCCTCAGGTCATGGCCATACCTTTTGAGACTGAGGCAGCTCAGCTCCTTATGCTCCTTGTCTCTTCCATTTCTACTTCCTGTGGTCTCTTGGCCTGTGCTTCATTCCCACATTTGTCCTGTTGGGGCCAGTGTTCCAAAGTTCTGTAGCTCTACCAGTTAAGTGCCTGGAAGCACCCCACTCCACCAGGAAGCCTCCTGCATACAGGCACTCGGCTGTCTTACTTTGTGGGTCAGCAAGCCTAGCTCTACTGATAAGTGCCCAGAGGCACCCCACTCTGCCAGGAAGCCTCCTGCTCACAGACATTCAACATTCTCGCTCAGTGGGTTAGCTCCAACGCTAGGCTCAGGTTCTGCGTTGCCGGTCTGCAGCTGCCTGTTACTCATTATATGCACTGTCTCAGGTGTTAGCAGTTCTCTTCAGTTCCTTCTGAGTATTCCATCCATTCACAGTTTCAAAACTGTGTCCACGTTTTAGTTATCTGTTAGAGCAGCACTCCACTTTCTTGTTAAATTCTGTTTTAATCAGCTAGTACTATTCTAACAGAAAATACCACAGGTGAATGGCCTTAACAATGAGAAGTTTGTTTTCACATAGTCCAGTAGGCTGGAAGTCCAAATTCAGGGTGCTGGCTCCAGCAATGTAGCCTGTTGGCTCTGGAGGAAGGTCTATGTGGCATCAGTCTTCCTTTGCTCCGAGAGCATGTCAGCACAGGAACTTCAGGTATGAAGGATATGCTCTGCTCTTGGTGCTGTTTTCTTGATGTGATGAGGTCCCCAACTCTCTGTTTTTTCCCCTTTCCTTTTATCTCTTGTAGGATAAAAGGTGGTGCAAACCACATTCCAGGAAAACTCCCTCAATAAGAGTATTACATTCCTACCCTAATCTTCTTTAATATAATCCAATCTATTAACCACAGTCAGAAATTAGGATTTATGGCGTAGCAAAATCGCAAAGTGGAGGACAATCACATGATACTGGGAATTATAGTCCAGACAGATTGATTACACACATTTTGGGGAGGATGCAGTTCAGTCTATGACAGGGCTTATTAGGGAGGTAACAGGCTACAGTTGAGATTCAGGAACAGTCATAATACAGTTCCTTAATCAGGACAGGTTCTCAGCCATGCCTATAGGCTCACATCTCCCAGGCCCCTCAGCCTGGCCTCTGTCCTGCTGGGGCAAGTGATAAAAAGCTGTTTGAGCCTTGCCAATAAGTACCTCAGCCTGAAGGCACTCAGCTTTCTGCTCTTTTGGCCCAGAAGCCCCACTCCACCTATCTTGCACCTGTCTTCTGATTCCTCCTGTCTTGTACCACCATCTCTTGCTGTCTTCCATGTTACAGTTCTTCTCTCTCCTGAATCTAGGAGGTTCTCAGTGCAGGGATCCCAAATCCAAGAACACATGCCACTCCTAGCTCTTCTTTCTAGTTGGTGTTGAGAACCCTCTCTTCCTGCCTCTGGCATGGCTCATTTTAAGCCTAGCATAATGGCAAAACTGACCAGTCCCCTGGGTTTTGTTCCATACACTTTATTTGCATGACCCTGTCCTCACAAGGATACCATGTGCCTTATTTGCATTATTGGCGATCTATCAAGTCACCTCGGTGGACCACAAGCACTCCATTTGCATAGTGACACCCAGGTCATTTGGTGCAAGTTACAAAAACAGTGGGCTAGAGAGGCCATGTGAAGTCATTCGCTGTACCACAAGTGATAAACAAATAACTAACATTTGGGACACATCTAAACTGAATTATTTTTATCTTCTAGTCACTCTCATTGCCTCAAATATCTTTATTTGATCAAACATAAAAAATAATTATTTAAATACTTTGTTTTAGGAAAGGGTTGATGCAGGAAACATGTCAGATGCTTATTGAACAGATTCACCAAAACGTCCTTGGCCCAGGGTTTCATGAAGTATACGTGTTACACAATAGGCACCTAAGAGAGCTGGCAAGCCCTTTAGGGGGCAATGTCTTTGATTCTCTGTGACTCCCAGTAGCAACAGCATTTTCCACATTATCGGATATATCAGCAGAAACCCCATCCGCTTGATGGGGCGTTAAAAGTATTTTCTGACAGGAATTGGTACAACAAATTGGAAAATGAATCTTTGGAACACTTAACTAAAGGGAGTGTGCATCTGAAAAGATGGGAGACTGTTCCCCAAAACAGACTTCTCCCGAATTACAGAGACTGGGTTCTTTAGGCTAGGCTCCTAAAAGTTCAAGATTAGAACCTCAGAATTCATGCATTGTATAGTATTTTGCCATTTTTTTAGAAATCCTGAATCAGAACTTTAGGAGATTTTGATGGTCTGATTTAGATACTGTACAGAGTGTTACCTCATATTTCATCTCCAATGGTTGGGAAAAGAAGAAATTTCTTGCTGTCATTCTGGTTGTTTTTCAGCTGGACTGTCCACTGTGATGAAAGGAAAGGTGGTAACCAAATTGAGTAAAGGTTTAAAAAACTGTGGGCCGCCAGTAAAAATATTCCTGATTCCCCCAGCCTTGTTTGCATGTTTGGGGTTGGCAATGTAATTTGGGAGCTCCTTTCTTTCATTTCAACCATGTCTGAGTGAAATTTGTAGGAGAAATTTGCTGTTCAAAAATAACATTCAGTAGATGTAAATGTTCCAAATGGAGTCAGCACCAAGTCCAAAAAATCCATTTTCCAGTGAGATTTCCTGAAGGAATGTTTCAAAAGGTCCAAATATATCCAAGATGGCTTAAGTCACATGCTTCCTTTAATCTGCAATAAACGCACTTGCTTCGCATTCTCAGTAGCTTCTCAAGTTATTTTGGCAGCTCATCTCTGACAGTTAAATGAAAACTTGATGATAGAAGAGGTTTTATTATGTGTTTGTGAATGAATTTTTTCCATTTAATTGTTGAATGGCAGACTAGGAGTTATTCTGAGGCTCAGAACAATAATTACAAAGGGAATTCAATCCCTTACAGTTCAAGTCTTGTGACTACAGTTCCCGTCTTTATCAGGCAAGCAACTGCATAGTACTTCTGAAACCATTTTTTCTGCACAGAAAATCACACCTTAAAGTAAGTGGGCATTGATTTCTGTGCTCCCATTTGTGTGTGTTTTAGGCTTCTTCTCTGGGGATAATGTGGAAATGGTGTTAACCTGCCTGGTCAGCTCCTCTGACATGTTTCCTGCTTCAGTGACAGCGTTTCAGTAGCGACACCAGGACCACACTTTCTATTACACGCTGATTGCTCACCAACAACAGGTTGAATTTTAATATCACGTTATTTTTCTCTTATTTGCAGTGTGTCCACTTGAGGATCATCGTTTTAGAAACATCGCGCTCTATGTATTGATGGTCTTCAGTAGTGAATATGTAGTCAGTTAAATTTTGGATCCAGTTATTCTTAATTTTTCTCATTCTTGTTCTTAATTGTTCTTGTGCTCAAGCTGTACAGAGATGACAGGCTTTATTGGACCATCAAAGGGTCCTAAATTGAGCAGTCCTTGCATCGACAAGGCATCAATATATGCATTTATGTAACAGCCAATGCAAAAGTATGCAAAATAATAGTAATATCTCCTTAGAAATTGTGTGTGAACTACTTTTTTCTAGCTCATGCCAAGTAGATGCTAAAATTGCCTAGTGAACCTTGATTTTCCTGTGTCACAGTCTTAATTGCTGAATCTTGAAAACCTAGTAAAGACAAACAAGAGCTGTAATTTCTTATTTGAACATATAAGGTGGGGTGACCTCGCATGCTAAATTGCCAATTAAGTGGTGCAAATAAGTAGCCAAGTCATGTTTCACAATACCAGCCATCTGTTCCCAAGCCCTGCAGTTTATTCTTTCACTGCTAAAAAGCAGTTTAGTTAAGTGAGAGACTCTAAAGCAGATTTCAGGTTTCATAGCCAGTATTAGGTTAGAAGCCATACCGTGGTTTTTTTCATTATAATAATTGTATTACTATCAATTTTTTTTTTGCTTTTTAAAAAATGATTGCAGAATGTTCTTTAATATGCAAAACTCTAAAGTAGGAAGTGAGACAATACTCCAAATTTTTCCATCTCCTCTGGTGAGATAGACTTTTTGACATAGATGCACGGATGTACATGTATCATCCATTTTGGCTTTTTTTTTGTGAATTTATCATGTATTTTTGTTACTCATTTGAAAAAGTAAGTTCTTTTCAACAATTTCTAAGAGCTCTTTATGTATTATGTTTACTATATATATTGTAACTGTGATGCAGTAAATGATTTAATATCACCTTTTTAGTCATAGTCTTCATGACTGTCACAAAATGGGTGGGTGGGGCTATGCAAATACAGTGTTTCTAGTCCAAGCAAGAAAATTGGAAGTCAGCTAAGAGAACAAATAAGGTGCATGAAATCTCTGTGGGGGTGGGGCCATGGAAATAAGGTGCATGTAACCCTAATGAGGGGACTGATCAGTTTTGTCATCCCACTAAGCTTGACAAAGAGAACCAATCCCAGAGTGAGGGTGGAGAGAATCTGATTACCACCAAGAAGAAGAGCTGGGAATGGAGCATTTCCTCTGGACCCAGGGTCCCTGCACTCAAAATCTCCTAGACCTAGGAGACAGCTGTAACACCAGAGATGGTATGAGACAGCAAGAAGCGGTAAGAAGCATAGCAGAGGACTAGCAGCAGCAGAACCAGGAGACTGGCATTGGGCTTCCTGGTCCTCAGAGCAGGACAGCTGACTGCCTTCAGACAGAAGGCTTCCTCGAAGAGTAAGGTACGTTTGGGCACTTGGTGGAGCTGGAATCACTGACCCCTAGAGCAAGAGAGCTGAGCACTTTCAGACAGGAGGCCTACTGGTGGAATGGGATGTCTCTGGACACTGATTGGTGGAGCTAGAGACCTGTGTGGAGGCCTAGTGGTACAGTGGCGAAGAGCTCAAGAGCTATCTAACCAGAAGGTCGCAGTTCAAATCCACCAGCTGCTCCTTGGAGACCCTGTGGAGTTTGTACTGTGTTCTGTAGGATCACTGTAAGCGGAAATTGACTAAATGACAATAGACTTTTTTTTTTTTTTTAAGAGCTTAATAACAGCTGCCCAAGCACAGTAGAGGCCAGGCCAGCCCAACAGGCCCAAGGGGCTGAGGTGCTGACGTCTGATAGGCTGAGGGCCAGGGAGAGGCCTGCCTGTGGACATGGCCCAGAAGCTGCCCCAGCCAAAGAACTATACCATGGGTCATTCTGATCCTAAATTGTAACCTGTGACTTCCCTAATAAACTCCATAATTATGAGTATGATCTGTGAGTTCTGTGTGGTCACCACATCAAATTATCAAACCCAGTAGAGAAGTAGAGGGTGCCAGTTGGTCTCTGTATTGGTAAAAATAAGGTTGACAAGAAGAGGTATGTCTGACTTCCACTTCATAGGAATTAGGTTTTTGCTGATGCTGATGGTGAAGTTAAAGAGGCTCAGACACCCCTACGACAACATTTTTTACAGACGGCATCAGAAGTGGGATTTGTTGCAATGGCTCCAGATTCCTGAAAGCATGAAACTTTGTTAGAGAAAGAATGAAGCAGTGTGGTACGTGAAACTTTTGATTGTTGAATGGTTACTTTGGTTGTTGTCGTCTGTAATGGCTGAAAGGAAAAGAAGAGATGTTTTGCTGCAGCTGAACAGAGGAAATCTCTATCTGGAGTGGTTTTGGGGAGAAGTCTGGCTGGTTAAACAAGATGATTGAGAAGCGGCAAGAGGGTTTCCTGGTTCCACCCTTCCAGAGGCCCAGTAATATCATATGTATATAAATGGGAACATATTTTAGGTGTGGAGACGAGAAAATGAAACTGGAATGTTTTGAAAAGGATTGTGTGTTTATTTGAATTTTCTACAAATATTGAATGCTTCTCCTAGTTAGTGTTGTAAACAGATCTAAATGTGTGATGGAAGTGAATTTTGGGTGTCATAGATTACAGAGTGTGTAACTCTGCCTGCAGCCAGTACTTGATTGGATATGTTAAAAGGACAGCTAGGATTTGCTGAAAGAAACACAGGCTGTTTGTTTCAGTCCAGTAACCTCACATGTCGTTTTGGGGGCTTAAGTAGAAAGAAAACCTGAGCCCTATTCATAGCATTTCCAGTCAGGAGTTTTACAGTTGAGAAGACATGCAGACTCCCTCAGAACTGTTTGTAGAGCAGAAGTTTGCATTTGAAGGAAGAGCCTGCAGAAGAAAAATTGCTGGTTTACTTTTTGACTTTTGGACAAGGAGTTTGCCTTCGAATGAATCAAGTCAGGAAAAGTTAGTACCCATCAGAAGAACCTCCTTCCTTCCAGGAATGGAAGTTAAAGACAGCCTGGTGTGCCCACTTGAGGTGAACACGAGGGGCCTTGAGATGAGTAAAAATAGGGGGGATGTACCAATGAAGAAGTGGACTGACTTTAGACATGTTCTGTGGGTGCCTGTTGACCTAGCCATGGGAGAGGGTGACAAGAAAGAGAAAGATGGGGCTGGCTGGTCTGAAGTGCAGGGAGTTGTGTGGACTCTTGACCTAGCCCCTGAGGACAGGGATGAGAAAAAGAGAGAGAGAGAGAAAGAAAGAAGGGACTGGCCGGTCTTAAGGAAAGGGAGGTGCATATGTTCCTGAGCTCCAGCTGATAACCATTGACTTAGCTTGGATGTCTAGGGTTGAGTTGATTCTGACTGACTGGCCTTGAGATGACCTAGTCCGAGGTGAAGAGGAAAGAGAAAGCGAGATGTCTGACATGGTGCTCTGGTGTAGACTGCTGCAGCATGACGGCTTATTCCAGGCTGGACTTCTCTTATGGATGCAGATGCCCGAAGTTCCAACCAGAACAGATTCTTCAGATCAAGGCCTATGCTTGTCTCCTCAGAGTGCTAGTTTGATAGGGACAGGCAATTTATAAATTGACTCTGTCCGATGAGGGGAGATAAAGGTATGAAGTGACTGGGTGACATGCTTATGGGTGTGCTTCCATTCAAAATGCTTCTTCAAGCAGTCTCTCGGAATATAAAGGAAAGGGAAGCAGGCCGAGAACTGGGGATCTCCTACCATCAAGAAGGAAGCAGTGCCAGGAGCAGAGTACATCTTTTGGAAAAGAGCCAGGGTCCTGTGCCTCAGAGGCTCCCAATCCGGGGGAAGACTGAAGACAAGGACCTTCCTCTGGAGTGAACAGAGATAGCCTTCTCCTGGAGTGGACACCTTAAATTCGGACTTTTAGTGTACTATGCTGTGACAAAATGAAGTTTCTCTTTTTAAGGCCATCTGCTTATGGTAATTTCTGTTAAAGGAGCATCGGATGACTAAGACAACCTTCTAGATCTCTTATTTTCTCTGATATTAATATGGCCATTTCAGTTTTCTTGTTGTTAGTTTTTATGTAGTATGTATCCTTTTCTATCCTTTTCCTTTTCACTTACCTGTGATTTTTATATTTAATTATGTTCCTTATAAATGACATTGAGTCATGCTATGCCTTTTAATCGGTGTATTTAGACTATTTATATTTAATGTTGTTAATAGTGTGGTTGACTTTTGATCCACTATCTTGTTATTTGTCTTATATGTAATTTGTTTATTTTTTCCTCTTAGGGAATTATTGTTAGTATTTCATTTTATTTCTGAGTGGTTTATTAATGGTAATATCCTTGGTTTTGGTTTTGTTGGTTTTTTTATCTTGTTATGGTGGTGGCTTTTATTGGTTGCTCTACTAAAAATATGCTCCTTTAGCTTAGCACAGACATCCAATAATCCTGTACCACTTCATGTGTAGTATATAACAAAACAAAACGAAACACTGCTGTTGAGTTGAGTCCAACTCATAGTGACCCGAGAGGTCAGAGTTTCCAAGGAGTGCCTGGTGAATTCAATCTGCTACCCTTTGGGTTAACAGCTGTAGCACTTTACTACACGACCAGAGTTCAGTACAGAGTCTTATTGTTAGGTAACCTTGAGTCAGTTTTGACTCGTAGTGACCCTTGTGAGAGAGGAACTGCTCCCAGAGGGTTTTCAAGGCAATAATCTTTATGGAAACCCTGGTGTTGTAGTGGTTAAGTGCTATGGCTTCTAACCAGAAGGATGGCAGTTCACATCTACCAGGCGCTCCGTGGAAACTCTGTGGGGCAATTAATCTCTGTTCTGTAGTGTCATGGTTTGGTTTGGTATGGCTTGGTAATGTTCATGAGACCAGATTGTCAGGTCTTTCTTCTTCAGGGTTGCTGTGTGGTTTCAAATCACCAGCCTTGGTGTTAACAGCTGAGAACTTAATCGTCTCTTTACCAGGACTGCCTTACACATAGATTAAACCAAAACCAAACCCACTGCCCTTGAGTTGATTCTGACTCATAGTGACCCTATAAGACAGAGTAGAACCACTCCATAGAGTTGCCAAGGAGTGCCTGGCAGATTTGAACTGCCATCCTTTTTGGTTAGCAGACATAGCATTTAACCACTACGCCATCAGGGTTTCTATACATGGATTAGAACTCTTTATACTGTCCCACATGTCATAGATATTTTTTCTTTTAATTTTGTGATCCCTTGATTTTTGGTTTTGTTTTTAGTCTGCACTTCACTCTGTCTGGCTAGTTTCTGTCCCTCTGTATCCAAGTTCACTGATATTTTCTTCAGCAGTGTCTAGGATGTTATTAAATCAATCCGACTATTATTTCAGATAATTGTATTTTCAGTTCTAAACGTTCTGTTTAAAAAAAAATTCTACTTTCTTTTCAGTATGTTCATAATTTACATCTTTTTAACGTTTATAATAACTATTTTAAAATTCTTGTTTTCTGATTCCATTGTCTCTGACTTTTTAAATCTGTTGATATTGCTTAATTTTTCTCCAGATTTGGGTCCCATTTTCTTGCTTCTTACGATTTCTAGGACCTCATTATTGCGTGCTATACAACATTATGAAAACTCAAGTGGTCTGGAAACAATTGTTTTATAAATTTTGTTCAGTTTTCTGATTGCTTATGGCTGGAATGCTAGTTTGATTACCATTAGTCTGTTGTGGCTATAAATAGAAGTCCTCACTTTCATTTTTGAAATATATTGTAACTAGATGTAGAATTTTGGAGCCCTGGTGGCACAGTGGTTAAGAGCTCAGCTGCTAAACAAAGGTCAGCAGCTCAAATCTACCAGCCATTTGTTGAAACCCCGTGGGCATTTCTGCTCTGTCCTGTAGGGTCTCCATGAGTCAGAGTTGACCCAAGGGCAACAATCCACTGGGAGAAAACTAATACAGTAGATGAGGATGGAGAATTTCAGGATAGTTGAAACTGTGAAAAAAAGAACCAAATTAAAATCATGGTTGTCCCTGAGTCTTTTTTTTTTTTTTCAATAAAACGTTCTATTTTTCTTTTAGCATTTTAAACATGCACTTGTATTACCTTTTGATTTCATTATGTCTGGTCTGAAGTCAGTTGTACTGAGCTGTGTGTAATGTGTCTCTTTGCTATGAAATATTTTTATTTTTTTTCTCCATTGTCTATAGTTTTCAGCAATTTAACTGTAATATACCAGGGAATTGGTATTTCATGTATTTTACTTGCTTGGGTTTGTTGATATTCTGAATCTGTGCATTGCTCTTTTTGATTAAATGTAAACGCTTTTCCAAATATTTTCTGCCTCACCCTTCTCCTTTTTGCCTGTTGGGACTTCAGTTAACAAGTGTTTGATTACTGCATTTTGTTCCAAGAGTTTATTGAGGTTCTAATCATTCTGTTCACCTCTCTTTTTAATCTCTGTGCTTTAATTTGAATGTTTCTATTACCTGTCTTCAAGTTCACTACTCTTCTCTTCTCTGGTATCCCATCTGTTATTAATTTCCTCTTGGGAATTTTTTATTTCAACTGTCATATTTCTCAGTTCCATGATTTTAATTTGGTTCTTCTTTTCATAGTTTCAAATATCATGAAATTCTCCATCTTTGCCAAGCATATCAATTTGCTCCCAGTGAATTGTTTAACATAATTATTTTAAATACCGTGATAATTTCGGCAGTGAATCAGTCGTGAATCTGTTTTTATTGAGTTATTTTTTCTCTTCACTATCAGTCACAATCTCCTGATTCTTTGCATGTCTCTCTCTCTCTTTAATTCCAAACATTGTGTTAGGAAGGACTTGTCCCTTGGGAATATAGTTCTTTTATTGATAGTTTTCTGATGGATTTAAAGGACAGTATTATACTTATTTATTTATTTATTTAGTCAGCTATGATGATGTCTTTCATGTCCTTCTACATTCTAGCAAGAAGTGGAACCATTATCTTATTCTTAATGGTACCTCTGTGTATTGCATTGTGCACTTTTTGTTGATATTATGAATGTACCACAAGAGCTCACCCAATTTTAAGAATGAATTATATAGTACCTCTCAAACAGAAAGGCAGATTCTTCTACAAACCCCTGGAAAATGAGAATCCAGACTTGGGTTCATTAGCTTTGGAAAAATAGCATGATATTTCTTGCATCTGCAGTTTGTGGAGCAAATTCATACCTGCTGTCCAGTCATCTGTATTATCTTTCTGTAGTTCCAAGCTGTGAGATAGAATCAACTCTATGACAGTGGGTTTGGGTTTAGTTCCAAGGAAAATCAGAGTCATTTGATTTCTTAACCCCTCTGGATATAAACTTTCTCATCTGAAAAAAAGAGGGAAATTAATTAGACTATATTTAAAGTTCTTTTCATGTCTTAGGTTCTTTGGCTCTCTTTCATCCAAGTGGCCCATGTGTCCAACTTTTGCCGACTAAAAAACAAAACAACCATACCCTTGAGCACCAGAAAGCTTTCTGCATGAGAGCTAGACTGGAGATTGTGAGCAGTAAACAAGTCTTGTTAAATGAGCATATGCATAGAATCTCTTTTAGAAAGTACCTTTATATATGCCACCTGTACAGGGCAGTTTGCCTTCATTGTCAGGGAAGCTCTATTTGAAAAATTATATGCAGAGATCATGTGTCAGCAACATCCTGGCTGAGTTGTCTTGGGGCCTTGTGGTTTAGAGCTGGAATCCAGCCCCTGCTGAGCATTGCCCACGTGGTTGTATTTTGCAGAGATGAATGCTCCTCCTTCAAGGAGGTGCAGCATAGCCCTGTCTCTTGCATGTGGTCTGTACACAGTGACTTCTTTCAGAGTGATATGGAAAGAGAAGAAAAGGTAACTTCACAGCGGAGAAACCTGGCCAGCACTCTCTCTGCCAGGTGATCAAAGTCGGTATTGCCTGTGACAAGAATGTACCTTGATATGATGTGATAAGAAGGCCGTTTGACCCTGTGGTCCTAAAAACTGATGACCACAGCCTAACCAAGAGAAGAACAGAGGTAAATCCAAATGGAGGGGCATTCTAAAAAA
The DNA here is from genome assembly GCA_028571685.1 of Heterohyrax brucei. Taxonomy (NCBI): domain Eukaryota; kingdom Metazoa; phylum Chordata; class Mammalia; order Hyracoidea; family Procaviidae; genus Heterohyrax; species Heterohyrax brucei. The sequence goes on along the minus strand of CM053149.1, from coordinate 23,208,914 downwards.
CACCCGTCCACGGTTCCGTGTTTTGAAACAAGGAAAATATGAGAAACTGTCATAATCTAGGGGAGGCTAAAGCGTAGTGAGTAATGGTAATGTGGTATCCTGGATGAGGTCCCGGAGTAGAAAAGAGATAAGTGGTGAAAACTCAGGAAATCTGAATGAACTATGGAGTTTAGTTTTAAAATAACATAGCATTATTAGCTTGTTAGTTCTGATAAATGTACCATAGTAATGTAAGATGTTAACAGTAGAGAAAATGGGTGGGAGGTATATGGGAATTCTGTTCTATCCTTACACCTTTAATTTTGAAACTATTCTAAAAGAAAAGCTTTTTTGTTTTATTTATTTATTTATTTATTTTTAAAAAGGCAAATACTTGATTCGGCTCATTTCTACAACGAAACCATAAATTTCTTGGCAGACTGATAATTTCACTGACCGCAGACCTTGCTAGTCAGTGCAGAGCATCAGTGAAACTTCCTTTTTGTTCCCTGTGACATCACACTTTGGGTTTAATGCCCAGAGAGGTTGACATTGCCAGTCTTTGCAGCAGTAGGGCCAGATACAAACGCTGAGCCGGTAGAGACTGTAGGAAGACTCCACTGAACCATCTTATTTTGCAGATGAAGAAACTGGGGCCCAGAGACAAGAAGGGCTTTGCCTCTGGCACTCCAAACACCAAACTGGACCCCAGATTTTCCATCTCCTACTCAGTATTCTTTTTCCTTCCCCATGCTTCTTCTTAAGTCTTTGCTGCCCAACACAAAAGCCTGTCCGTTACCATATTCTTTTGTCCTCTCTCCCCTAGTTTGTCCAAATTGTTGTGTAAACTCAATACTGTATGAAAGACAGTGGGGGAACACATGAATTTTGGGATTGGGTTGAACTGGGTCAGAATCTCAACTTCTGTGTTGTTTCTAGGCATCGATTTTCCTCAGCTACGAAACTACAAAAGTGCTTCACTCATCCCTGTCTCAGTAAGATCCCAGGCGTGAAACTGAGTATAGAGCCTGGCCATAGTGGGCCCTCCATAAATGATTGCTTCTTTCCATAGGAATACATCTTTGTAAACACAATGACCGCACTCAAGATGCTCCAGACCCTTAAATAGCGCATACGAACTGAGTAATAATTACGTCTGTGGAAGCATTTCCTAACCAGAGGTTTTTCACAGAGCCAGTCATTTCTGCACATCTCACTCCTTGCCAGAAATTGTTTTCTACTGTACTCAAAGCTAGTGAGAGGAGAGACAGTACTCTTACATGCAAAATTGGTTAATGGGATTCAGGAGACAGTCCCCTCTTGTAGAGGCCCAGGAGACATCAACCTGAATGAACGTATCATCATTACAATGTTTTATTTTATTTTTTTAATCTTTACAAGCCGGCTGGAATAGAATTTTGAAGCTTTGAGATGTTCAGCTCAGGCTGTGAATATTATATCAGGATTGAATTGTCTCTTTTCCCCAAAGCCAATGAAAACTGAGATTCTGTGGCCTACCATGGATGGCCAGCCCCAGTCACCAGGCCCAGGCAGGCTAAGAGATACAGAGAGACAAGTCATTACTGGGCTGTTTGTCAAAGTTTAAAAGGCTCCTAATTAGTGACTTTCGTTGTAAGATTCCTGGAAAATTAAAACTGCTTTAGCTTAGTCTAAGTTCTTCCCAAAACTGTGACTGGATTAGGGCTGTGATCAGGATTTTGAGAGATGACCTCGGAAAGGAAAACTGAGGGAGCAGGGAAACTGAGGAGGCGGGACAAAGGCCAGTAAAGGTTATATGAACGAGTAGGTGATTCTGGTAGGTTCCCCCTGGGGATTTTCAGAGAAACCATATGAAATATGTCTCAGACTGTTCCTAGCAGAGGACAGGGAGTATGGACTGTTTCTCTCCTGAGGTCTGTCCTCTGTTGTCTCCGGAGGTGTTAACCCTCCATCTGTGTACTCCCGTGTGTGGCTACACGGCCTTCACTGCCTCCAGGAAGGCAGGTCAGAGGGCCTCTGTGACATGCGCTTGATGAGGGACTCTGGTATGGGAGTGGGACTGGCCACCAGTCGGCACTGAAGTCAGATGAAAGGAGGGACTATGGCTCAGCTACCATGGTATATTCTAGAACTATGCTATGAAATACAATAACCACTGTCCCACCACAATCCACATCTGTTGCCGTGGAGTCAATTCTAACTCATAGCAACCGTATAGGACAGAGTAGAACTGTCCCATTGAGTTTCTAAGAAGTGTCTGGTAGATTTGGATTGCTGGCCTTTTGGTTGGCAGCCATAGCACTTCACTACTGTGCTACCAGGGTTTCCAGCAGTAACCACTAGTGTCATGTAAACCAATGAAAATTAAAACATCCGTTTCTCAGTTGCCCACATTTCAAGTGCTCAGTAGCCATGTATGGCTAATGGCTATTGTGTTGAACAGAGCAGATGTTGAACATTTCCACCATTGCAAAAAATTCCGTTGAGCTCCTCTGGAAGATACTTCCTGAGGCTCTTCAGTTCTGTAGATCCCTGACAAACATGTGTAAACCAAATATCTATTTGTCAAGATAGATTAAGTTTGGCTGAAGTAAAAAAAAAAAAAAAACTTGATGAATTAAACAACAAAGTTTAATTTCTCATTCATACTGCATGTTCAACACAAAATCCAAGCTGAGAGAGCACCCACCATCTGGAAAATGGTCCATTGCCATGGCATGGGAAAAAAGCTCTGTGGGTTTTATACCAGCAGGTGAATGCCCTGGACCAGAGGAGATATGTCTTTTCCATTCACAATCCAGGACTCAGAACAAGGCATTCAGTCCCACTTAACTGCTAGAGAAAACAAAAATTTCAGAGAGGAAAACTGATCATCAGTGAGCAGATCTGTTGACTGTCTAAGTTGATGTGATAACTTATTCATTTAATTAAAACCCAGTGTCGTCAAATCGGTCTGACTCATAGAAATCCTATAGGTCGGAGTAGGAACTGCCTCATAGAGTTTCCAAGGAGCGCCTGGTGGGTTTGAACTGCCAACCTTTTGGTTAGTAGCCGTAGTACTTAACCATTACACCACCAGGGTTTCCTTCATTTACTTAGCAAATGTTTATTCAACAGATATTTGAATACCTACTAGGTACTGTGAGCTCGAGGATACAGCGATGTACAAGCAGACATGATTCCTGCCATTTTAGAGCTTATCATTTATTGGGTGGCCAGAGCATTAAAAGAGCAATTACAGGAAAGGATTATAACTGTCTGATAAGAACAAGCTGCCTTGGCATCTGCAAAACAGGGAGTTGTCATGTATCTCAAAGACATCACTGAAACTGTATTTTTTGAGTTAAGAATTCTAGAACACGTACTGGAATGTGAAAGGGAGGCCTCTGTATTCTTCCATTTCCTGCTTTGCCCAGTTCCTGAAGGGAGCCCAAGAGAGGTGTTTAGCTAGCCCCTGCCAAGTGTAGACCTAATTCCATGTACCTTGGACAGTTGCCTGGAGGCTGCATAGAAGTTTGCCTCTGTAGACACAAGGGATCAGGTTCACAAAGTTCAGCAGAGCTCTGAGAGAGAGTCTGCACTGAGGTTGCTGGCTCTGCTATCACAGAGCCTGAGCTCAGTGTCATACCCAGGAGCCAGGAGACTCATCTTGATATCCCCCTAAGGTGGTCGTACCAGAGTATTCAAGAGCCCAGGGCCACCTGAATGCATCCTTGTAGCTTTCAAAGTGGGAGAAGGAGGGAGCTGTGTTAGGGAAGGGGTACATGGGTGTGGTTTGCTCTCTTCTAAGTTTTCTGTGGGTGTTGGCACACTGCCCTTATCTCTGCCTGTCCTCAGAGCAGGACTTTGGCTAAATGTGGTCTCATGTGACAGTTCAGCTCATACAGTGTGGTTTAAGGGGTGGCTACAAGTGTAAGCTTTCTGAATTCCAGTACCCAATGTGGTGCTTTCTCTTCATTTTTTCCTCTCTTTAAATCCATTCATTCAAAACAGGCTTGCTGGGAGGCAACATGATGATTAAAAGTAAGGACTCTGGGCCAGACCTCTTGGGTTTGTGTCCCAGCTCTCCCACTCACAGTTTTGTGACCCTGGAAAAGTTACTTAGCTATTTGGGGCCTCAGTTTTCTCATCTACAAAATAGGGGTAATAATTTTACCTACCTCCAATAGTAGTTGTAAGGATTGCACTATTTAAAGGATGTAAAGTGCTAGTAATTGTGCCCTTATGTTATCATTGCATTATCGTTATTTTTGTTAGCAAACACCTGCTGAAGTGCTCAGCACAACTCTTTGTGTTTGGTTAGGGAAGGTACCAGGTCAGCTAAGTAGCTGTGTAACATGGTGGTTAAGGAATAAATTAGCCCTGGCTTCAGGTTGGTTCTGTCACTTCCTAGCTGGGTGACTGGATCAGCTGTGACCTTCTCTCAGCATCATCTGTAAAGTTTTCCATAAAGATTGGAGACTGAGATGATATATGTTTCTCAGTGCTTAGCTCCTAGAAAACACACAATATGATTTGGATTAGAAGTAACTGTAGGGTTGAAGAGAAATGTGGTAGATGATAGATGAGAGAAGATAGGTACATAGTATGCAGCTGAGTTTGGAAAGAGCTGGAGAGTGGGAGAAGTCAGGGGTGGTCATAGGCTGGGTTCTGAAGAGAAGCAAAACATATAAATATATAGAGAGATTTTTTTTTTATCAAGGAAACAACTTATGCAATTGTAGAGGCTGAAATGTCTCAAGTCTGTGAATCAGGATAGAGGCTTCTGATTCACATAATTGCTGGGGCCAGCAAACCTGAGACCAACAGGTCGGAGAGCAGGACTCTTGTTCACAGGCTGTGAAGTTTGGCAAGTCCTAAGATCGGTAGGCAAGACCACAAGACTTCTCCTGATTTATGTAGCTGCAGAGACTGTCTAACTCAAGATAGGCAGGTCAGAGAGCAGAGCTCTTGCTTACAGTTATGAAGAGCAACAGATTCCAAGATCGATAGATAAACTGCTAGCTCAAGTTACAAGAACTTGAGGTTAGATGAACAAGAGGCAGCTGCAGGATCCAGAGCAGGCAAAAACCAGTATAGCCACTTATATTTGGATATAGGACACATGCCTAAGGAAACTCCCTTTCACCTGATTGGCTACTCACAGCACATTTTATTACAGGGGTGATCACATATAAATGTTGAGGATTATGGCCAAATTGACACACAGACCATCACAGGTTCCCATACGGAAGCAGTGATTTCTAGAGGGATGATTGAGAGGAAGAATTCTTGCAGGAGGGATCCTGAGACCTGGTCCTTGAAGTATGGGTAAGGACTAATCAGGCACAGAAGGAGGCAGGAAGCACTCCAGATAGAGATAGGAACAGACTTTGGACACCAAGCTAAGGCACTTTAACCTTCCTGGGTAGCCAATGGAAGTCACTGAAGGATTTTGAGTTAAAGAATGACCTGGTCACTGGGATGAAAAAATCAAGTAGAAAGGTGTCATGGATTGAATTGTCTTCCCCCAAACCATGTGTCAGCTTGGCTGGGCCATGATTCCCAGTATCGTGTGAATGTCTACCACTTTGTCATCTGATGTGATGTTTCTATGTATTGTAAATCCTAGCTCTGTGATGTTAATGGGGTAGAATTAATGGCAGTTATGTTAACGAGGCAAGACTCAATCTACAAGGTTGTATTTTAAGCCAGTCTGTTTTGAGATACAAAAGAAAGAAGCAAAGAAACAAGAGCCATGAGACTAGCTCATCTTTTGGACCCAGGGCCCCTGTGCTCAGATGCACCTAGACCAGGAAAGATCAGTGAAAAGGTCCTCCACTAGAGCCAACAAGAGAGAAAACGTTCCCCTGGGGCTAGAACCCTGAATTCAGACTTCTAGCCTCTGGACTGTTAAAGAATAAATTTCTCTTTGTTAAAGCCATCCAACTGTGGTATTTCCACTGTAGCAGCAGTAGGTAACTAAAATAGAATGAAGGTAACTGCACAGAGTGATGGGACCAAACGAAATTTGTCTCCAATAAAGGAAAATAATAGTGACATTCAGAGCCCTTACTGGCAGTGTTACTTGCTTGTACTGGCCCCTTCAATATTCATAGCAATCCTACTAGACAGTACTCTCATTATTCCCAATCTACAGATAGCACAGAGAGGTTAAGTTACTTGCCCAAGATAACACAGCAAGAAAATCCAGTTCAGGGATGTGAATCCGGAGAGCATGGCTGTGAGGCTATGCTCTGCCCATGAGATGCCTGTACTGGTGTAAGAATCAGGGGAGGGGGGAAACAGAACATACAGAAGCTGGAGGGATGGATGTTGCTCCAAGAGGATAGGAGGGGTGATGGAAGAAGTTATTTAAACACAGTCAGAGTGCTTGTTTTGGGATAGGGGAGAACGTGTGCTCTGAAACTCAAGAGAAAGAGAAACTATGGGTAGAACGGGGTAATGTGAAGTAAGGGGGAGTTGAAGAGTCTCCCAGGAAACAGCTCAGCAGAATTGCTAAGAGGAAGGTGGCATAGAGTGGTGCTTTTTAGGAGCTTATTAAGAGGAAATGGGGTTTTGAGCCTGTGTCCCTAACTCTGTAGCTAACAAAAAGCTTGTGTCAGGCTAGGCACTCTCTATGAAGGCAGGTTAGCTGGATTGGGACTGGCTGGATTCAAATCCAAACTCCCTCACTTTCTGGCTTTGTGACTTTGGCATGTCACTCAGCCTCTCTGTGCCTCAGTGTCCTCATTTGAAAATTGGGGTTAGTAATGGTACCTGTCCTTTAGAATTCTCATAAGCATCCAGCTGGTAAGTTGATGGGGAAAGCTTAGAGCTTTTGGATAGACAGTACGGTGAAAGTGTTAGCTGTTGTGACTGTCCCTGCAGCTGTGGAAATCTTGACAGCTTGGGACCAGAGGCAGGGAGTGGTTGTGCTTGTGGTCTAGGCCTCTCAGGACAAACCCCACAACCCACGGGGCGGAGTGTAGTACAGGCACATCCGGGATGCTTTGGGCTGGTAATGTGTGAAGAATGAATCGACCCATGTTCCACCAAGTTCCTCCTTTTTTATAACGGCCAATTCCAGCATCACCAAGGAAGCCTTCAGATTCAAATTCCTGTCGTGAGAACAAGCATGTTCCATAGAGTGCTTACTAATAAGATACCAAGCCCAGGGGAAACATAGAGGCTTATGAAAAAAAATCCCAGATACACTGACAAAGAAACCTGGTTTATCTGCCCTTCAGACCACAAATGTTGCCACCCACTCATCTAGGTTTCAGTTAGCTTAAAAGCCTTCCCCCCATATTTCTCATTTCAGGGTAGACCTTACACCTCATAGAAGTCTTCCCCTTCTGTGCCCACGCCACCCACACCTGTCTGTGACACTAGAGTTTCTGGTCACCAACAGGACGGAAGATACTAGAACAGGTCACTTACAAGCAAACTTCCTATGACTGAGCGAAGCCAAAATGCTTATATTTATTTTGAGAGCATACTGTTCTTTGTTAGTAGAATGGAACACACTAGTTGACAGTAACTCACTTTATCAGCAGTATTTCAGACTAGAACTGTTAGCATCTCAGATCGGATGCCTTTCGGAGGTACCACCTTGTGATGCTGGGGAGCCACCTCTGAGGCCCCATTCCTCTGTTGTTCTGGGTCTCTGGCATGGTCAAGGTTCAGAGAAATAGAAAAGACATGCCACTACGCCCAACTCTCCAATACACACACATACACAACCACCTGTCCAACAAGCTTATTTCACTATTAGAGATTATCTGGATTTACAAATGGTTTCTTCTAAATGGACACAACCGTCTTCCTTAACAAGGATCCTCACCAGTTTCTTGTCTAGCCACCAGCTGCATCAGGACCACCAGTGGGCCCACCTGAACATCAGAAGCCAGGGGCGCGGGTAGGGAAGGGGTGCAGAGGAAAGTGGGAGGCACTCCAAAGTATTTCACCTTCTTTGTGGATCTGCCTGGAATCTTGTAAGCCCTCTGTGTCGATTATTGCTGAAAGCTACCCCTTAGGCAAACTTCATCAAAGATATTGCAAAATGTGGGCTTAAATGAAAAAGAAGAGATCACTCAGAGCACCATTATTTACTTAATAAACATTTCAGAGGTTCTCGATCTTAGCTGGGGAATGTTTAAAAATCCAGATGCCCACACTGCACCTAGAATCTCAGGGGGTGGGGGAGCCAAAAGCAAGTATTTTTTCAAGCCCCCGTCCCCCGTGATCCCAAAGTACAGCTGACATACAGTGCTTCCCACGCGCCTCATGCTCGCCAGCACGCTTAATCCTCGCAACTGTCCTGTCAGAGAGGTGCTGATACTGTCCCCATTTTATAGACAAGGAGATAGAGACATAACAGAGTCCTGTCAGGGTTAGTTAGTTCCGGGGTGGATGACTTCACTTTCTTCTGGGCCTTGGTTTGACCCCAGGCCATCTGGCTCCAGAGTCCGTGCTCTTAGCCAACAGGTTCATTTCCTCTTATGACAAGAGAAACATAAAGTCTTGGCAAAGTCCCACACACTAAGGAGCCGGATGTAGAGACCCTGCCTGTCGGCTTTCTGGGAAACTAAGTGCAGATCTTCCCAAGCAATGCTGCATTTGTAATTAGTGGTTTAAAAAAAATAAAAGACCAAGAATTCTACCAGAAAGTGCAGACTTTCCTATTGTTCCCACAGATAGTCTGAAGGTAAACTTCCCAGCCTTTCCATGTCTTTCCCATATCTACCCCAGAAGGTCAAGAGCTAGATTCCAGAGGGAATCCAGTGCAGAGTGGACAGGGAATGTTAGCTGGGTCATGGGAACAGCTCTTCTGTTTGTGGGGAAGGTCCAACCAATTAGTCTGAAGTCTTAATGGCCTTACTGACCATTAAGTTGGGCTGGAATATGAAGCGTACATTTGTCTAAAATAAATCTGCTGCTTTATCAGAATGGCTAAAAGGCTGAGGAAAGAGGATAGTCCTGGACGTTGAACTGTGGCTGGTCCCAGTTCCTCCTCTAACCCAGTCCTGTGATCCTGGACTGGTGACTTGACTTCCCTCTGAGCCTTGGTTTCCTTTTCTGCAAAATGAAGATGATTGGATTTCATTCGAGGTCGCATTTCAGTTCAGCCAACACACATGTTTTATTTGGCCCTCTGTGGGCTTTACAATATTCTGAATTAGTTGCCAGCATCTAAAAATTGGAATCATTTAAGTAAATACCTTGACTTCCAGATTCTCTTGAAAAATTGGAGGAGGCTTCTTGCCACACTGGGTCCTGTGGGGCAACCATAGATGGGGTTGAGAGGCAGCTGACCTCTTGAGATGGGGGCAGCTCTCTCCAGGTTTCTTCATTCCTGAGCTGGCCAGCGACCCTGCTGATTTACCTGTCTGGCCCCTGAAGGAACTGGAAACTCATGATCACTGACGTAGCTTCCAGAGCCCAAGAGTCCTTGATTCGTAGGATCTTAAAACCTGTGAGACGGGGATGAAGTTTTAGGAATTCAGGCTCAGTCCATATTTTCATATAAAGATAGGGCCAGTCAACAGAAAACTAATACATGGCAATGTTCTCTGTTAGATACTTGCCTACATTTTATCTTTATCCTTGACTCATATAATTTTTAATGTTTGGCCTAAACTCTGTTTGTATTTATTCTGGCTCACTTTTTGAAGGGATAAGCAGAGACAAAACAAAAATCGTGGAAGGTTACAAAGAAATTGCCATGGCCAAGGAGAGAAGAGAGACCAGAATAATGTGTTCTCAGAAGAGACAATGTGAAATTACAGAAGAACTACCTGTTCTTCAAAACAAGATAATCTGAAATAAATTCTGGGAAAAGATGCCAGGTGGGTGCTGAGTCTGAGGTTCTGTTTGCACCAACCACATGCAATGAAACTCTCTCCTCTGATGAGATGTGAAGTTTTCAGAGCTGGGTTATTTATTTAGAATTTTCAGATGGCCACAGAGTTCATCGAATTCTCACATAAATTTAAGTCTTGGTCACTGTGAACTTGAGCTTTTCTGCCAAAGCATTAATGAAAATTCAGCTGGCTGCAGAGGATAAATTATTTTAATGCCTGCTCACCACTCACAATTCCCTTCATTCATTTTCTTTATTTTTACTGGAGTTGTTGTGAAAATAAAAGTAACATGTACAAATATCAAATAGTGCAGAAAGATAAGAAATGAGAAGCAAATGTCTCTTTTCTGTGACATCAACCTCGATGTTAACCAGTTACATACTTTCTTCTGTATCCTTTCAGGAAAATGTATGTGCATTGCTTGTTATATACACTTAATTTTTGGCCTCTTCCAGAGTTTATACTATATAACACTACACACCAGTTTTGTGTGTTCTTTTTAATGGTTTCAGAATATTCCATTTTGTGGATAGACTATAAGTTACTTAACTGGTTCTTTTTAAAATTTGGCTGTTAGCAAAAAGAAAACAAAAATCCCTCAATAAACATGCTTTGTCTGTATATCTTGTCCTTTATACAACTATATCTTGTGAGTAAATCCTCAGCAGCCCATAAACTGAGACATTTATTTGGTTGACAATATCCTCTGGAAAATGGATGCAGTTTGTATACTGAGCATTTTTAGATTAGATAGAGTACTTGTCATGAACTATAAGGACATAGATAATAGATTATAGCTTTAACAAAGATTCTGGAATTAGATAACCTAAATCCAAATTTAGACCCTGCCAAACTAGCGTGAGGCTTTGGACAGTTTGCTCATAATACCACCGGCCTCAACTTCCTCAGCTGTACAATGGAATTCATGACAGTACCTGCCTTAGAGGGATGCAGCAAAGGTTAGTACTTGGCCTATGTTAAACACCACATGCATTAACTATTATTCTTGATTTTTTAATCATAAAATTTAATTCCAACATTTAAAGCATTGTAGTTCACCAGATATTTTCAGTTTTTAAAATGTAACATCCAAACATTTTATTCTATCATTCAGTTGCCAAAAACCCACTGTCACTGAGTTGATTCTGACTCATAGCAACCCCATAGTGTTTCCAAGATGGTAACTCTCTTCAGAAACAGACTGCCATGTGGAGCCTCTGGTTTCGAACCACTGCCTTTCAGTTAGCTGTCCATCAGTTCAACCACTGCATCACCACGTCTCCTCAATTGCCAAAGCATCTATAAAATAGACCAAACTTACCAATATATGAAAGTCACCAGTGAAAGATTTTTCTCACATGTATTCAATCCATTCTTATTTTACTTCTATTCCTTAGGAGTACCTTGGATTTTCTTTTTTTAATATTTGGCATGGAATTTACACTGAATTTTCTGAACTTACTCTTGACCAAATGAAGCCAGGACCCAGGGCTGGTCTTCAAAGAAAACAATTCTTTACCACACCCTAAACGTCAGAAGATATCTCCCATTCTTGGTATGATTATCTTTACTTTGCTTTGTTGGGTTGCCTGAAATGATTCGTTTTCTTTTAATAAGTAGAGTGGGTTCCAAAGAATCCCTATAAGGTCCTTCTCTCACAGTTGTCCTGACTTATATGGGTGGAAAGGAAAGATGAAATTTCACCAACACACCTTCTCCCTAGGTAATCACTGGCCACCTGCGTGGATACTAAAGACTTTTTTGCCATGCCGTGATGTCCAAACCACTCATTGTTTCAGATTAGCTCTTCCTTTGTTCTTTCTGACTGTGCAGAAACCAGCTCCCATCGCACATCATTGTTCTGATTGACAGTTGTTTTTTTTTTAATACTAACAAAAAGTTAGGTGAAATGACAGACATACCGGCTAGAGAGAGGTTGTTGGCATGAGACATATGGGGATGACATGTGGACAAGTATTCATAGAGGTGACATCTATCCAGTGCTGCTGGTGTAACAACTTGAGTGAATCCTCTACCTGGTAGCCTGCCGTAGTGTGATAGTCAACTTTCTTTAACTTCTGTTGCTGCCTTGGTGGCCATAAGAGGTCCCTCTGCCCTAGGATGTCATGGCATGTGGAAAACAAATGCAGTCCTCAAGATCTGAGTGGCAGGAAGGCATCGTGCAGCCCTCGGTATTGCAGCCTCAGATTCAAGTTGATTTGTTGTGAGTGGTTAGAGATAACAGAATAGCAGTCCTGGATGGCCTGAACTGGAAATGCTTTCACTCACCTCCAGGAAAGGCTAGGTGTTGGGAGCATTGTAGGCTCAGGAAGACATCTCTTTGAAGGATCGACCTTGAAGCCAAACAGACACCCTGAATGTTTGTTGAGAGTCTACTGTGTGCCAGGCTTTGTTCAAGGCCTTGGGAAGGCTTTGGGAGCTTACCTATTAGTGAGGGCATTTATAAACATATAAGCATTCAATACGGTATTGGATGTGTAGACAATGAAGAACACTGGTTTGGTAAGGAACATCAAGAGTGACAGGGACAAGAAAATGGAACAAAATTGGAAGCAGACTCATTAACAACCTGTGATAGTGCAGATGACACAGCCTAGTGTCTTAGCCACCTGGTACTGTTCCAGCAAACCACGAGTGGAAGGTTTCATGAAAAGAAACTTTTATTGACCCTGTCCAGTAAGGCACAAATCCATTTATAAGTTGCAAGTCTATTCAGCAGGAGAATTTATCACAGTCCGGTAGGCTGAGTCCAAATCCAGTGAGAGCATCTCAGCACAGGAACCTCCGGTCCAAAGGATGTGCTCTGCTCTCAGTGCTTCTCTCTTGGTGGTATGAGGTTCCCAACTTCCTCAGCTCACTTCTCTCCCTTATATCCTACAAGCTTGTAGCTTGAATCCTACCTCACTAACACAACTGCAGTCCATTCTCCATCATCAATATCACAGAGGCGGGAGTCACAACACATGGGAGGAATGGCACCATATTGGGACTCATAGCCAAGTCAAATCAATATATACATTTTGGGGGGGCACAATTCAATCCATGACATCCCACCCTTTGGCACCTCAAAAGTCATATCTTTGGAACATACAAAATATATTCATTCATAGCATAGCAACAGTCTTCATTCATAACACAGCAACAATCTTCATTCATAGCACAGCAACAATCTTCATTCATAGTTTAGCAACAACTTTAAATCCAAAATCCATAAATTTCTCCTCAACTGTGAAATCCAGAGCATGTTACCCTCTCAAAATACAATGGTATAACAGGCAGGCACAAATTATACATTTTCATTAAAGATGGAGAAATTGCAGGGAAAGGCATAGCGTACACCAAGCAGATTATCAAAACACATTACATTAGCCTTCAGGCTTCAAAAACAATATTCCAAACTCTGAAACATTTCTTAACTCTTCCCTTGATTCTAGGGATTGGCCACACTCTCCAGATTCTGAGTGGAGGCACCTGGGCTTCAGCTGCACCTTCCAGGCCCACTTGGACAGCTACTCTGCCCCCTTGGCTTTAGGTGCATCCTAAGCCCAGCTGAGTGGTGATTCCACTCCCATAAACACAGGAAACCCTGGCTCCACCCTTTCACAGCTATACCTTCTGAGACTGGGGCAGCTCAGCTTCTCATCAGCTTCTGCTTCCTGTAGCCTGCTGGCCTGGGCCTCAAGCACACATCTTCCCTGCAGAGGCAAGCACTCTAAAGCTCCATAACTCCACTGATTCAAGTACCTGGAGGCACCCCACTCTGTCAAGTAGCCTTCTGCACACAATTACTCAGCCCCCTTGTTCTGTGGGTCAGCAAGCTTAGCTCCACCTATTCAAGTGCCTGGAGGCACCCTACTCCACCAGGAAGCCTCCTGCACATAGGCATTCAGCATTCTTGCTCCGTGGGTCAGCTCCTGGTCCTGCTGTTGCCAGTTCACTGCTGCTGCTGCTGCTGCTGATTTTCTCACCATCTGCTGCCGCTTTTCTTACCATCTGTTGCCCTCTCAGGTGCTAGCAGTTCTCTTGGGTACCTTCTTCCATCTATTCACAGTTCCAAAACAAAGTTTCCACACTTTAAATATTTCTTAGAGCAGTACCCCTCTCCCAGTATGAAATTCTGTCTTACTCACCTGGTACTGCACCAACAGAAAATACCACAAGTGGAAGGTTTCATGAAGAGAAACTTTTAATGTCCCAGTCCAATAAGGCACAAATTCATTTATAAGTTACAAGTCCATTCAGCAAGAGAACTTATTACAGTCCAGTAGGCTGAGTCCAAATATAGTGAGAGAATCTTGGCATAGGAACCTCCAGTCAAAGGACATGCTCTGCCCTTGGTGCTTCCCTTTTGGTGGTACGAGGTTCCCAACTTCCTCTGCTCACTTCTCTCCCTTATATCCTACAAGCTTGTAGCTTGAATCCTGCCTCACTAACATAACTGCAGTCCATTCTCCATCGTCAGTGTCACAAAGGCAGGATTCACAACACATGGGGGGAATAGTACCATAATGAGATTCATAGCTGAGTCAAATTGATACATACATTATTCGGGAGACACAATGCAATCCATGACACCTAGTTCACTGAAAGTGAAGAGAATTTGAAACACTTACTGATGAAGATCAAATACCACAGCTTTCAGTATGGATTATACCTCAACATCAAAAAAACAAAAATCCTCATAACTGGACCAATGAGCAACATCATGATAAACAGAAAAGGTTGAGGTTGTTAAGAATTTTGTTTTACATGGTTCCACAATTAGCATCCACGTAAGCAGCAGTCGGGAAATTGAAAGACATATTACATTTTACAACTCTGCTTTGAAAGATCTCTTTAAAGTGTTGAGACACAAAGATGCCACCTTGAAGACTGAGGCATGCCTGATCCCAGCCATAGTATTTTCGGTCACATAATACTTGTGTAAAAGCTAGACAATGAATAAGGAAGACAGAAAAAGAATTAATACCTTAAAATTGTAGCGTTGAAGAAGAATATTGAATATACTGAGCATTGCCAAAAGAATGAACAGATCTCTCTTGGAAGAAGTACAACCAGAGTGCTCCATAGAAGGAAGTGTGGTGAGACCGTGTCTTACATACTTTGGACATATTGTCAGGAGCGATCAGTCCCTGGAGAAGAACATCATGTTTGGTAGAGGGTCAGTAGAAATGAGGAAGACCTTCAGTGAGATGGATTGACAAAGTGACGGCAAAAATGGGCTCAAGCATTATAGTGATTGTGGGCATGGCACAGGACCAGGCAGTGCTTTGTGTTTTCATACATAGGTCGTTATGAGTCAGAACTGACTCAACAGCACCTAGCAACAACTGCAGACTGGAAAGAAAGAAGTAAAACTATTTATAGGTGACATAATCTTGCATATAGGAAATCCTAAGAAATTCATTAAAGAATTACTACTAAAAGACCAAGCCCACTGTTGTCAAGTTGATTCCAGCTCATAGCTGTCCCATAGGGTTTCCAAGGAGTACCTGGTGGATTTGAACTGCTGACCTTTTGGTTAGCCGCGGTAGCACTTAACCTACTACACCACCAGGGTTTCCCAAATTTAACAGAAGAAATGAAAAGTATGTTCTTATACTCTGAAAACATTAAAAGGTTGTTAAAGGAAATTAAAGATGTAGATAAATGGAAAGATAGCATATGTTTATGGACTGGAACACTTAACATTGTTAAAATGGAAATTCTGCCCAAGTTAATGTATACATTCAATACAATATCTGTTAACATTCCAGCCGATCATAAAATTAATATGAAATCATAAGGTGCCCCCAAATAGTCAAAATAATCTTGAAAAGGAACAAAAATTGAAAGACTCATACTTAGTGATTTAAAAATTAGAGCAGTAGTACTAACGGCACTGTGTTACTAGCATAAGGTTGAGATAGAACCAAGAGCCAAAAAACACAACCCGTGAATCTGTGGGTGACTTATCTTCAGCAAAGATGCCAAGATCATTTAATGTGAAAAGACTAGTCTTTCTTCTGCTTTTATGATTAAGTGAAAGTATACAATCCAAATCAGTTTGCATGCCTGCCTATCTACAACCCATTTGCTCTCCTCACCCTGTGTTTTAGGTATCTAGTGCTGCTCTAATAGAAATATCACAAGGGGATGGCTTTAGTACCAAAAAGCTTATTCTTACACAGCCCAGTGGGTTACAAGTCCAAATTCAGGGTGTCCGCTCCAGGGGAAGGACTTTTCCTCTGTTAGCTCTGGAGAAAGTCCTTGTGTTACATCAGTCTCTGGTCGGGGAGCATCTTGGCGCAGGAACCTCAGGTCTGAAGAACATGCTTTTCTCCACATGCTGCTTTCTTGATGAGATTCCCAATTCTCTGCTTGTTTCCCTCTCTTTTGATCTCCCATAGGATGAAAGGATAAAAGGCGGTGCAAGCCACACTCTGGGGAAACTCCCTTAGCAAGGGTGTTGCAGTTCTACCCTGATCTTCTTTTAACGTAATCATCCTATCTTTTATCCACAGGCAGAGATTAGGATGTACAGCATAGGAACAGCACAAAATGGAGGGCAATCACACAATACTGGTAATAATAGCCCAGACAAATTTCTATACATATTTTAGGGGTGACACAATTCAATCCATGACACCCTGTGACAACACGCTCCTCCTTTTCACTCTTCCACTCTTCCAGTATCCTCTTGACAAATACCTATCGCCTCCTGTCCACCCTCTCTTCTCCTATGTAGAAAGAAACCAGTAGGAAAGCCTCCTATAACTGTATAAAATCATAAAGCACACACACCACATGCTCACACTGTGTCCCCAAGTCCAGTCCATTCCTGTTTAAGAGTTGACCTCAGTACTGGTTTCAGGTCAGAGCCAGCAGCAAGTCTAGGGAAACTTCCTAGCTGACAGACCATCAATTCTGGTAAAAAAAAAAATACTGGTTTTGTTAACAGTCATGCTGGGACAACTGGATAGTCACATGAAAAAGAGTGAGGTCATGCCTTTACCCTATACTGAAAAACCCATTGCCATGGAATCTGACTCATAGGAACCCTATAGGACAGAGTAGAACTGCTCCATGGAGTTTCCAAGGAGTACCTGGTAGATTTGAATCAGTGACCTTTTGGTTAGCAGCCCTAGTGCTTAACTACTATGGCACCAATGCCTTGTACTATACAGAAAATTAACTGAAATGAATTAAATAATTAAATGTAGGAGACAGACTATAAAACTCTGAGAAGAAAATCTAGGGCAAATTTTCTTGACCTTGGATTTAGCAATCAATTCTTAGGCATGACATGAAAAGCACTACATATATGTATGTATATATATATATATGTATATGCACATATATGTATGTATAGTGCTTTTTGTGTCATATCTATACACACACACACTTATGTGTGTATATTTATATACATGTATATATAGGAAACTGACGGTGTAGTAAGTTAAGTGCTACATCTGCTAACCAAATTTTGGCAGTTCAAATCCACCAGGCACTCTTTGAAACTCTATCGGGCAGTTCTACTCTCACCTATAGGGTCACTATTGAATCAGACCTAACTCAATGCAGTGGGTTTTTCAACACACACACACACACAATATATATATATAACCAAAGCCAAGTTGTGCTTCAAAGGACATTACCAAGAAAATTTTAAAAAAATTCATAAAATGGGAGAAAACATTTGCATATCACTTATCTGATGAGAGACAGACACAACCCAACAATAAAAACACAAATAAACCAATTTAAAAATGGGCAGAGAAGAGGTGGAGCCAACATGGCACTACAGACAGAAGTACCTTGCTCTGCCTCTGTAACCAAGACCCCAAAACACAAGGAAAACAGATACAAATGTCAGTCCTGGAACCCGAGCATCAGATGAAGAGGAAAAGAACTCAGCTAAGGACCAAATGTTGCAAATTTAAAAAAAAGAAAATAATAGATGTTGGGGAGGCTGTGGGGGGCTTTGAACTCTCATGCACTATTGGTGGAAATGTTTAGATAACAAAATGGCAACTTCTTAAAAAGCTAGAAATAGAAATACCATACAATCCAGCAGTCCAACTACTTGAAATGTGTCCTAGAGAAATAACAGCCATCACACAAATAGAAATATGCACACCCACGGTCATTGCAGCATTATTCACATATTGCAAAACCATGGAAAAAGCCTAAGTGCCCATCAGCGGATAAATAGATAAACAAACTATGGTACATGCACACAATAGAGTACTCTGTAATGATAAAGAACAACAATGAATCTGCAAAGCATCTCACAACAGGGATGAATCTCAAGGGCGTTATGGTAAGCAAAATATTCACAGAAGGGCACAACTGCATGAAACCACTAGTATAAAAACTCTTGAAATGGTTTACACAGAAAGAAACAGTCTTTGATGATTACTAGGGACTGGAAGGGTAGGGAGGGGAAATCACTAGATAGTAGATAGTGGTAACTTTGGTGAAGGGTAAGATAGTACATAATACTGAGGAAGTAAGCACAACCTAACCAAGTCAAGGTCACGGAAGCTTCACAGGCACATGCAGACTCCCTGAGGGACTGAGTTACGGGGCTGAGGCTTGGGGATCAATTGGCATAACAGTTTATAAAGAAAACGTTCTATATCCTACTTCGCTGCGTAGTGTAAAGCTTGTGAATGGCCCCCTGAGAAACTTGACTGGTCTTCCCCTATCTGGAGCAAGGGAGAACAAAGAAAATCAAAGACTGAAGGTAAAGATTAGCCCAAAGGAGTAATGGGCCACTGGTACCACAGCCCGTACCAGACTAAGTCCAGCACAACTAAGTGGTACCTTGCTGCCATGGTGTTGAGATGATGATGGCTTTATTTTATAAAGATAATTCCAGGTGCTGTGTGGGGAGCAGATTATAAGAGATGAGGGACAAAGGAAGGAGCCATTTCAAGTAGGATGCCTTTAATTTAGACCAGGTGAGAGATACTCGAGCTCCTATATGTTGGGCTTTAGTTTGTCTCATAGTTAGGTCGGTGATAGGACCCACGGCCACACAACTGCACAGGCCATTTATCATCAAAATTTCTTTGGGAAAGTCTGGACACATCCCTCTACCAAACGTGGATCAAGTTTGTTGCCTCCTGTTTCACTGCCTATGCAGTATTAATTGTGTAAATATGTGTTTGATGTTTGCCTCCTCCATTTGACTGGAAGCTTCAGAACCACGTCTGTTGTGTTCTCTGTAATACCACCGGTGTCTAGAAGAGGGCCCAAGACAATGTTAAGTATCCCTCCAAAATACTGATTGTGTGAATCAGTGAATGAGAAGCTGCTTTCGATTACTCGGTTCCTAGTGATTTATATGGATAGGAAACGCAGTAGGTGACCAGTGAACTGTTGTGCTGTTTTCTACATTTCCCATCTTCCTTTGCAATTAGCAGTGGTCAGGTGGTTGGTGTTGACCAGTGAAAATGAGCAGAAATAACGTGTCCAACAACTGTTAATAGCTGTCGTATGTCCTCATCACTCTACTGATAGGCCTTTGAAGGCCATAGGTGTCAGGGGCATAACTGTAAAATGAAATAGGAGCACCTAATCTGACCTACATAAGCTTTTATGAAAGTAGGAAATAAAGCTTTCTTTGGTTAACTCTATGAGATTTATCTGACCTTATTTATTTATTTTTCCATTTTTCACAAGCTCAGAGATTTGAGATTCACATCACATGAGCCATCGTTTTGGATAATTACAGTTGGAAATAGGCCGCTGCCCCCAGGTTTAATTTTCCTTGCCATTTATTTTCTTTTTCTTACAGGGCGAGGCAGTTTATTTTTATTTTTTGATATTTTTCATCATACTCAAAATCATGATAGTAGGAAAGTGACATATTTCATGATTTCCAGAAGGCTTTGTCTAGTTGGACAGAAGGCCCCCTGCTCTTAATGGAGGCAATCTAGTCAAGTTCCAACAAATGGGGCTGGACCTTCTCCCATAATATTTCTGGTAGTTGAAGGCAAAATGTGAAATCTCCATTCAGCAGGGAGAAAGGGTTGGCAGCTGTTTGGAGGAGATGAGCATTGGCCGAGCGCCGTCTTCCGTGTTCCTGGCTTGATTTGTTCCCTCCGTCTCTATTCTGCCTGCTTTTGCTACCCAGAAACTGCTTTGTGGGTCCTAGAAATAAAATAGGCACGAAGATGGTTACGATAAATCAAGACCGTGTTTTATTTTTAATGTAAAGCCCACAAATCCACTATTTTTGTGTATTATATCCTGATTACAGGACCACACGTGGAAGACTAAAAATAGCTCCTTTTAGTAGGAAAATGAACACCCAGGCAGTGAAGAGTTCAGCCTCGGGGAGGATCTGTTGAGCTTTCCGTTAACCTCAACGTCTGTTATTTAACCTGTACAGACTCGAGAACTGCACAAAGCTTTTTAGTAATAAGTAACCAAAACCAAAAAAACCCCACCACCATCGAGTTGATTCCGACTCATAGCAACTCTGCAGGATAGAGTAGAACTGCTCCATAGTTTCCATGAGTGCCTGGTGGATTCAAACTGTTGACTTTTTGGTTAGCAAACTTATCACTTATGAACTATGCCACCAGGGTTTCCTTAATAATAAGTAATAGCTAAAATTTTGAAAACTCGTGTCACCCCCTTCTCTTAGTTGCCTGTTGCTGCTGTTACGGAAATACTACAAGCGGGTGCCTTTAAAGAGGGGTTTATTTGTTCACAGCCCTAGAGGAAAAGGTCCAGCCATGTGGATTCCTTCGTAGTCTGTAGCCTCAGGAGTGTTTCTTGATTCCTTGGTGTTCCTTGGCTTGACGACGGTCCTCACTTTGGTACTTGCCTTCTCTTGTGTCTGCATCAATCTGGTCCATTCTACTCTTTTTGTAACTGAGAAATTATTAAATTTAGAATCCACCCTACCTGCTATGACCTCAACTAATTGATTGATTGCATTGTATTAGGTTGTATTATGAAAGGTGATTGCATTTTGTAAGATCATCTCCAGAGGTATAAGGATTAGAATTCCAAAACAAATTTTAGGGGTGGGGAGGACACAATTCAATTCATAACAGCCCTCAGGAAACTCACTGAGAGCCTTCTCTTTCAAGAGAGGTCAAAAACAGTGTTCACTTAGTTCTCAAGGGGCAAGTGGCCACCGGGGTGAGTTGGACATGGAGATGGTGCTGGTATTCCTGAGACTACTACCAGGACAGAGAGCGGACCCAAGCTGTGGGAGTTCTCCATACCTCTCATCCCACTGGGCTGTTTCCTCTCACATGAATGCTGTGGGTCTTGGAAGGAACCTGTGTAAGGGAGGCTCCCTAAACTTCAGCTTGATTAGCTTCGATATACATCCATCACTGTCCTAAACACATGTAATCCTTCCACGGTCCAGAGAGTTGTTGCTGTTGTTGCTGTTAGCTGCCGTCAGGTCAGTGCTGACTCCCAGTGATCCTATACGCAGTAGAATGAAACACCATCCCTTCCTGCACCACGCCTGTGCCCCGTGGTCATTTTTAGCTTAAGCCCGTCGCTGCAGCCATTGTGTCAGTCCATCTTGTTGAGGGTCTTCCTCTTTTTCACTGACCCTCTACCAAACATGATATCCTTCCCCACAGACCTAATTGTCCCTCCTGACAACATGTCTAAAGTATGTAAGATGCAGTCTTACCATCTTTGCTTTCTGGTGGTACTTCTTCCAGAACAGATCTATTTGTTCTTTTGGCAGTCCATGTCACATTCAATATTCTTCTCCAACACCACAAATCAAAGGTATCAGTTCTTCCTTCTTCTGTCTTCCTTATTCATTGTCCAGCTTTTACATGCATATGATGTAATTGAAAATACCATTGCTTGGGGCAGGCACACCTTAGTCTTTAAGGTGACGTCTTTTCTTTTCAGCCTTAACGCAATGTGTCTTTTTGAGTTCTTAGCTGCTGCTTCTGTGGGCATTGACTGTGGAACCAAGTGAAATGAAATCCTTGACAACTACAATCTTTTCTCCATTTATCCTAATGTTGCTTATTGGTCTATTTGTGAGGATATTTTCTTTTCCTTTTGTTGACGTGTAATCCATACTGAAGACTGTGGTCTTTGGTCTTCATCCATAAGTACTTCAAGTCCCTTTCACTTTCAGCAAGAGTCCTAAGTTATTAAAATCAAATACTAAGTGTTGCTATGAGGGTATTTTGCAGATGTGATTGAAGTCTATAATCAGTTGACTTAAAGTAAAATAGCCCAGATAGTCTGGTGGACTGATTTAATCAACTGAAAGCCTTAAGAGCAGAACTGAGGTTTTCCTGAAGAAGAATCCCTCCTGTAACTCTGTACAGTTTCGGCTTATCCCCAAGAGTTCCAGCCTACCTTTTCTGACTGCTTGCACATCAGACTTGCCTAGACAGTCCCTGCAATCACATAAGCCAATTCCTTGCAATAAATCTTTTAATACATATTTGCCCTGAGTTCTCTTTTTCTGGTTAAGCCTTGAGCTGTTACCTAAAAAGGAATTTGCTTCAATCATCTTCATTTTTGTCAGCCTTCTCCTTGCAGAGTAGGGACAAGGTCAACGTCAAGGTTGCAGAGCAACTTGGTTAACTTCACAGTAAAATCTGAGCCAGAGATTGCCATTTTTACATAACTTTGAAGTTTTGATGAATGGTTAAAAAACAGGGTGTAGCTCTGAGTGGAAAAATCATATCTCATGATGATTGTGAGCACTGGTCTGAGAAGCCCCTAGGAGGCCTTGGAGCCTAGAATAGAAAATGCAGAGAAGTCACTAACCACATCAACAGAGAAAAGTGTGAGGCACAGTGGTGTGGATTACACCCAAGAAGGTCAATTTTATTTGCTTTCAGATAATCAGTGTTCCTCATTTTAGACATTAAATGGTGCCTGGCTTGTATGCCACTAATTTAGTCCTTCAAGGAAAACACGTGAGGAATGGTACCTTATATGTTCTTGGCTCTGAAAATGAAGTTTCCATTTTCTGGTGTATAAAATTTGAAGAATGGCCTTTGCCAAGGTTCTTTCCAATGCAAACAGTCTGTGACTCTCTTGATAAACCCAGCCATCTCCATTGCCAATGAGAATGGTCTTCAAATGAAAAAGTGTTTGGCTTGGATTTAGTGGGTTCTCAAAGAATCTGAAATATGGAAAATTAACCGTATAGGAGGCCTACACAGTATGTCATGGCTCCTACCGCCTAGCACTTTACAAGTCTACCTTCTGAGAGACATTGGCACAGTTACGGGAATTCTGCTGAAATCGAAAATTCTGCCAGCTACTGTTTATCACAGTTTCTCAGTTTGCTCCGTGAGTGCCAGATTGTGAGAGGCATACCTTCGTTGCTGAGCTAACATCGCTTTTCTTGTATTCTAAGGGAGGGAACAGTGACCTAGTCCTGGGGTTCAGAATCTTTTAGAAAAGGTAAATTTCTGTAAGGGAAAGGAAAAAGGCATCCTCCAAGTGTGGACTGATATTTAAAAACAGAAATCTCCCAAACCATTGTTGTCAAGGGCATTCCAACTCATAGCAACCCTATAGGACAGAGCAGAAATGCACCATAGGGTTTCCGAGGAGTGGCTGGTGGATTTGAACTGCCAGTCTTTTGTCTAGCAGCTGCACTCTTAACCACTGCACCATCAGGGATCTGGGTTGGGGTTAGTTTGATTGAATATCTTTTTCAAATCCATCCCTGGAGATTTATCACAAAAGGATACCAAACTTGTTGTTGAGTCTATTCCAACGCATAGTGACCTTATAGGACACAGCAGAATGGCCCCATAGGATTTCTAAGACTCTAATCTTTACAGAAGGAGTCTTGGTGGCACAGTGGTTAAAGTGCTTGGCTAGTAACGTGAAGCCACCAGCCACCCTGTGGGAGAGAGACGTGGCAATCTGTAAAGATTGACAGCCTTGGAAACTCTATGGGGCAGTTCTACTCTGCCCTGTGGTGTCCCTATGAGTCAGAATCAACTCCATGACAACAAGTTCAGTTTAGGGGTTTAATCTTTAGGAAACAGACTGCCACATCTTTCTTTCACAGAGTGGCTGGTGGGTTCAAGCCACCAACCTTTTGGTTAGCAGCCAAGCGCTTAACCACTATGCCACCGGGGTTTCTTAAAAGGGCACCAGTGCACCCCAAACCAAGGAAACAGCCACCATAGAAAGAGGTTTCAAACTTCTGTTGTCACAAAAATCCCAGTGAGGCATCATGCAGTTTCTATCAAACCGTCAGCCAGGATCACATGGCCAAATGTTCAAAATCAGTCCATTTATAGACTGAGATAATAACTTGCTTTTACAGATTTTATGTGACCCACTCCCAAATACACGTAGATGATGTTATGAGAAACAAAATACAAATTGTTTCTCAAAGCTTTACCGGATTCCTGGGCTTTCGGTCTTGCGATTGCTCCAGTGTGACTGCTCACTCAAGAGAGTCCTTCGAGCCATTTTTAACTGTGAAAGAAGGTTGGAACTGCTGCTGTGCCAGTCCCGGTCTCGGCTCAGGTGGACTCTGTGGCCGAAGACGCAGAAGAGCCTCTACGGTGTCACGCTCAGCAGGCAGGCCACCTTGCGTCTTGGAGGCCTGCCAAGGCCACAGTTGCTGATGGGTCCACGCACTCCTCTGGCCCAGTTGTCAATAGTGAAACGTGTCCCCCAGCTGTCCGGGTTAGCTCCCTGAGCCTGCCTGTGTCTGTGCCTTAAGCTTCGTAAACATGCCTGGTTGAAGGACAAGGTGCGGTCTTACTTAAAATCTCTCTCTGAGCTCTCTCCTTTTTTTTTAAATCTCACTTTCCTTTCTTGCAAGACTTTTTTGCATTTCCTTAGGAATGTGTGATTCCCATCTCACCGTGCAGATCGAAGGTAATCTCAGTTTTATTTCTAAAAATGTCATGTTCTGCTTCCTCCCTATTCCTTGCCTTTAGTCATTTGACACTGTGGGGATCCAGCAACACGGCACGCCTTCCCCAGGCTCTATTTTAGGGTTACCCTCTTTTAGGGTTACCCGGTGCAGATCTCACTCAGCAAGACACTGCTTTCTTATCTAGCAGTCTGGAGCCTCAATATGCAGTCTGATAAATGGGTTAAGATACATTCCATGAAGTAGGATGGTGTGCTATTGAAGTATTTTTGCCGGAATGTTTTCTGTTAGAGGAAAAAGTATGCCACTGGGTTTCAGATACCCTCCTGTTTTCTCAAACAAACTATAACAGTTGACATGTATTAAACTTCAGAAACTTCAAATGCTAATACTCGGTGTTTTCAAAATGACTGCATATGTAATCTGGAAATATCCGAGCTTTCATTTCATAAAAGCACCCTTTGTCGTGTGCTGCAGACACCTCGATGTTGGTGTAACCTATTTGTTTTAGACTTTATGTTTTTCCGTTCTGAAGCAATACTGAAACTAGGCTGACACATTCGGCTGGTTACTTTGCTTTCAGATATATTTCTTGAATCGTTAAGTACCTCGCTCTGTGTTCTCAACACCCAGCTTCTATTTATAGCCAACAGATGATCAGAAACCAGGGTCAAGGGCAGCTGTTGTTTGGTCAAGCCCAGCTGTTGAAAGCTGATTGGTAACTGGCAAGGTGTGGCGGCAGCCATCTGGCCATACCATGCTGCTGATAGCACTGCCGAAGCCTATTTAATTCAGGCCAAAGCAGTTAACTTGAGCTTACTCTACAGGAGCAAACCTGATGAACTGCTTCGGACACCCAACAAATCAATCTGATATCTGAGTATAGATACAACCTGAAAATTTAAAAGAGTGCTGTCTGAAGCTTTCAGGGTCTGCTGTAACACACTCTGCCTTCCTCCCTTTTAGTATGCAGAGACAGAATTACGTGTATCTTAATTCCTTTCTGAAAACTAGTATTGAATACTTTTACAGAAAAATAAATGAGAAAACGGATTTCTGCAGCTCAGAAGGATGGATATAGTCATAGCTCACCAAGCATGGGAAGAGAGAGATTTATTGAATCAATTGTATGAATGAACATGGCCTCATGGATCAGTGTAGCTCAGAAATTAGTTCAGTCCTAAAAGATATCGGGCAATGAATAAGTTAACTACATGTTTCAAGAGGAAATAGAACTCAAGTCATTGTTTTCAAATGGTAAATTACAGGTAATGTTTTTGAGTGTCCCTGGCACTGTAGAGAATGAAGGGTTGATGGATAAACGGTCTGCTCTGGCAGTTAAAACTTTGCTGGGATTGATATTCAAAACTCTTGGCAAGGTTTAGACAGATACTGTTTTGTACTTGCAAATTACTTTCACGATGATTTTGATCATCATTAATCAGCAACATTGTATAAATGACAGATAGCTGTGTAATAATCTCTACAAAAGAGTCCTTAGGCTCTCTTACTCCCCAGCTAGTTTCCCAGAGCAAGGACCAACAAAGCCCAGCATCTTTGCCGTTTTTCCAGGTTGGAGGAAAGGTTGGAGGGAGTCTTCTTTTCCAGGTGAAGAAACTGAGTCATAGTAGGATTAAGTGACTCCCCAGGGAGCTAGGATAATCCCTGGCCTCAGCTTTTCCTTGAAGTGAGGGACAGTTGTCTGGTGTGGCAGAGATCCCTCCATCCTTTCTTTGGGGAGCTCACAGGGCGTGGAGTGCCTTTCCTGGAGAAGAGCAATTTTGCCTTGTGGCTAAAATTCAGTAAGTTAACTTGCCCTGAAAAGTTTTGAGGATTGCAAAATGTAAACTTTTGACATTGAGGACATGCGTTCAAAGACTGTTTTCAGGAGAAGCTGTTCAGTTTGGTGGCTGTCTTATTCATCTAATGTTACTGTAACAAAAGTACCACAGCTGGATGCCTTTAACAAGCAGAAGTGCGTACTGTCGCAGTCTAGTATGCTAGAAGTCTGAATTCAGGGTGTCAGCTTCAGGAGAAGGCTTTCTCTATCACTCTGGGGGAAGGTCCTTGTCGCCAATCCTTCTCTTGGACTAGGAGCTTGGCTGCTTAGGAACCCCAGGTCCGAAGGTTTCGCTGTGCTCCCGATGCTGCTTTCGTGGCGGTATGAGGTCCCCCAGTCTCTCTGCTTTCTTCTGCCTTATGTATCTCAAAAGAGATTGGCTCAGGACACAATTCACTCTTGTAGATGGAGTCCTGCCTCGTTAACATTACAGAGCTAACAGACAGGAAAATCACATCAGATGACTAAATGGTGGACCATCACACAATACTGGAATTATGGCCCGCCAAACCCATACACACGTTTTTGGGGGATGTAGTTCAATCCATGACAGTGGCTGAGGGTATCCACTCTGGGGTCCACGGAGCCCAAGGTTGAATCCTAGTTCTGTCACTTACTGTGTGACTTTGGGCAACTTCTTTAACTTCTTCAAGCCTCGGTTTCCTCATCTGTAGAGTGAGAGTGGTGAGCGGTGAAGGTGTGAAGTGGTCGTCTCTGTGCATAGAGCGTGCTCCGTCACACCTCTCTCCCTCCAGCTCCCTATGGATCAGCCAGATTGCAGGATGCCGGCTTGGGGAGCTGGGTGTGTTACCTCTGAGTTCTGAGTTTCTTGTTGCCAGGGATGGGTGCAGATGCACACTTAGGGCTGTAGGATGGGCTACAGGGTACACTGAGTTGCCTGGGTCCTAACTGTTTCCAGTAGTTTTCCTCCCACTAATCTTGGACAAACTCTGTGGTTAAGACATGTAGTAGGTCAGTGCCTAATGTCTATTAGCCAGCCAATGTCTATTAGGGATCTAACTAAATGGAAAAAAAAAAAAAAAGGTCACTTTAGTGCTATACAAGGTCTGACAATTAAGCCCAGGAATTCAATTGTTCTAAGTGCTACATATCTCACTGCTGAATAGCACCATCGTTACCTTCAAACTGCTCCCCTTGGGAAGCTATATGCTGATACCATCACCTAGTTCACTCTCGAAGCAATTTTAGAACTCTTTCTGCAATAGCCATCGTGCATGGTGGCACGGTGGCAAGTTCGCAGACTTAACTGTATAGTTGTCTGTGAAGGAGTTTTTAGCCAGTCAACAAGTAACTGCATTGGAACACCTTCCGTACTCAACTAATCTGAGCCCCAATGACTTTTTCTCTTTACCCAAAGATAAAGGAAATACTGATGGGGTGACATTTTGATGACATTTAGGATATCAAGGGCAGTACCATGATAGCTCTGATGGCCATTCCAGGAAAAGAGTTCCAGAATTGCTTTGAAGGGTGGACTAGGTGCTGGCATCGATGCATAGCTTTCCGAGGAGACTACTTTGAAGGTGGCCATAGTGATCTTCAGCAATCAGGTAGGTAGCTCTTTTTCTAGGATATGTTTGCAAACTTAATTGGCAATCCTGACAAGGACTTAGTATGACAAGTTAAGAACCACAGAGAATGACAGGATTAGAGTTTGAGTTTCATGGACCGTTCGTATCATTTACTAATCCCTCTGTTTTAAAACAGTGAAAACACACAGTTTGAAAGTGAGATTCAAAACTATCAGCTGAAACTCGAGATTCTGCCTGAACAACGTAAAGAACGTGAAGCAGTCAACCAGTGGTGGCTTAGCTCCCGTCAGATAAGCGCATAGGAAAGGTCGTTGGTAGTTGTGTCAACTGGGAAAAAGATCGAAGATTCAAGAAAAGAAGATGGTCACAACAGGCAAAAGTTGGCAGAATTAGAGTTTGAAATCTCGATTTTTCCAAGTGGCCTCTTTTTACCTGCTACTTCCTCCACATGCAGCCCAAAGCAGCAGCAGAGTGGGTCAGGACAACCCTGTGCCATGAGGTACCCGTAGGGGCAAGTAGCAGTGAGCTCCAAGGGTGGAGGGACCCAGGTGAGGTGTGGGTTTCGTCCAGTTTTACAAAGTCAATCCAGGAGCACCCACAAGCAACACCATTCATTTGATATGTTTTCTCTCTTTAAATGAGCTCCAACTGATAGCTATTTAATTTAACTTGTATTACTTTATCCTGCATTTGCTCTTGATATAGTTTTATGTAAGTATGATTCCTAAGATCGTGTTTCAAGGACACAGATGATTTTAATGTAATTTGTAAGAATATGTATGTTCATTTCCTTGGACCCCCTACAATTAGATGCTGTAACTAATGCATTTTAATTCATCAGCCCACTGTTATATAAGCCATATTTGGCATTTGTTGGAAACCCTGGTGGCGTGGTGGTTAAGTGCTGTGTCTGATAACCAAAGGGTTGGCAGTTCAAATCCTCCAGGTGCTCCTTGGAAATTCTGTGGGGCAGTTCTCCTCCGACCTCTAGGGTCGCTGTGAGTTGAAGCCGACTTGACAGCAGTGGGTTTTTTTTTTTTTTTTGACATTTTATGTGACTAGGTGAAGATCTTTGAAAGATTAGAGAGTGTTTCTGAATGCTATGAAATATGATAAGAAACATGTGCAGGTAACCTATGTTTTGAAAATGAACAGAAAAAAACATGACAAGCATGCTCTCAGCCGAGCTTCTGGTGTCTTCATCTGTCTGTCAATGGCAATGGGTTTTTATCCCTAAGTCCGTGAATTAGTTTTGGGGAGTTGGTGTTTGACAAGCATTTATTTATTCTTGTTAACATTTGCTGTATAGTTTGTGATATTATATGTTGTTTAAACAGTCCTAGATTTTGTGTAGTCAAAATGAAGTATGTTTGTAAGGCCAAAAAACAAACAAAAAAAATCCAAAATGCATCTCAGCAGATTAAAGTCTCCTCCAAGATGCACAGCTGTGTAAAAGTAATTACACTTCGTTGAATCCTGTATCCCCCAAACTGGAATTTCCTATGAAAACCGTTCTTTGCTGATTGTCTTTCTGTGGAGCTAGTATTGCAAAGGATTGGTTTTGCAAATAATATTGGTATTGCCTGGGCTTATCCTTGACACATATTGCTCTCTAATTAATGCATCTGTGTGAATTTACATAAACTTTCAGAATAAAATTAAGATTCTACTGCAAAGGTGAAGATACGTGAACTCAAGGAAAAAAGTACTCCAAAAAGTTTTTGTTTCTTTTCTCAATTATACTTCATATTCTTATGTTGCTCCTTTTGTATCTTTACCAGAGTCACTCATGAGATACTGTCATCCAAACTTAAAGTTACAAAGAATCCGAAGTTCAGCTGAGTACTAAATGGTATTACCAATTAATGCTGTTTAAAATGTCATTGAAATTCTCTTGATCTTTTTTTTTAAAAAAAGCCTTCTAAACATTTAGAAATTTTAAAAAAAATACTTTTTTTAAAAAAATAAGTGGACAATTTCCTTCTTTCCTTAACATCCTATTTAGTTTTAAGAGGTCAGTAATCATAACAGGAAAGGGAAAAAGCAAAGCCACATTGGTAAGGAGGATGTCTCCCAGCGAGCTACAGTGAGTGAGCCATGTGACTCCTGTGGTGGCATTTGTGGTCACATATGTTACAAGTTTTATATAGATATATATATCTCACAGTGAGGTTGGCAAAGCCTTGGGCATTACCCAACCTCACACGGCTACTAAAAATGCTTAAACAAACAGAGAGATATGCATCATTATTTAAATAAGTAAGAAGACACTATTAAGGGGCAAAGTCCCCTTTCATGTTCTGTAAGACCAGAGATGCTCTCCTAAGTGCCGTGTATCAGGCCAATTTGAGGTCTGTCGTCTCTGAGAAGAAACCCAAAGCAAGCTTGCAGCCTCATTCTGCTGTTTGCAGGGTCTTGGTAGACAGCACCTGAGTCAATGGGAAGCTGGTGCAGTGTCAGTTGACTCTCAAGTTCTGAAGCTGTTCTTGTGAGGGGTGTACTGTCAGCCCCTGTAGAAGGCCAAGCAACCAGGAGAGCTATTTCAGCCTACTAAGTGCCAGCAAAACGACCTGTGGGGTCAGGTGCCCAGCCCAGGGTTAGGCCCCACAGGAAGTGCCAGCTTTTGTTGAAATGGTTATGCCTAGTACCTGAAGACCCGCCCGTGTTTGTTGAGGCTTTCCTACTGGGTTATGTAACTAGGTGGCTGCCAGCAGAAGACTCAGAGAATCCCCGGCCCTGGCTCAGGCCAGAAAATTGAAGTTAAGTGCATCCAATGAAGTCATTCTCCCATCCAAGGGTGACTGGAGCGGCTGGGACAGGGAGATGCCAAGTGCAGGATTCCAGATGAACTCCTAGCCACGTGATGCTACTTTTTCCAATAGTTCTTTAACATTTCCTCAGAGCCACTCATTCAGTTTTTCTATGATATTCAGCATTGTTCCAGGTACTGGAGAAACTCAGAGAAATAAGACACTATTGCTTACCTCCAGGAGCGCAGCTGGCACGGTAGTTAAGAGCTTGGCTGCAAACCAAAGGGCTGGCGGTACAACTCCACCAGTCACTCATTGGAAACCCTATTGGGCAGTTCTGCTCTGTCATGTGTGCTTGCTATGAATTGGAATCAACTTGACTGCAATGGGTTTGGCTTGGATTTGGCTCCTCTGCAGGAACTGGGAGTCTAAGGAGGAAGCAGAGACTGTAACAGACATGTTTCGGTGTGGTTAGTGTGGGGATGGGTGGAAATTCAGGGAGTGTGAGCTTTCCCTGGAGAAGGGCCTGCCCAGGTCTCAGGGCTTCGTGCTTCTCGGACTTTCATGGGCAAAAGAGTCACTCATGATTCTCTTGAAAATGCAAGTCCTTGATTCAGTATGTCTAAGGTGAAGCCCGAGATTCTGCATGTGTGTGCTTAATATACTTTGTTGTGGTTGCTGAGAATATTCACAATGGAACAAAGACCAATTGTAATAATTTCTGCGCCTACAATTCAGTTGTTCAAGCACCCTCACCTGCCTTTTCCAACTTGCTCCTTCCCCATTAACATAAATTAGCTGCCTGCTAAGTTTCCTGTCTCACTTTCAAGTTGTTTTTGTCAGCTTGATGTGATACAGACAGATCTTAAAAGAGCACAGTGCTGAAGGCAGACAGTTGTTACCAGCTAAGCTACATCACTATTGGTTTTAAGAAGACTTTCAGGGGATGTTCTGTTTTAAGGTTTACGTAGTGTCTCAGGACAATAATTTTAGAGGTTCATTAAGGGAAACAGGGCACTGTGGAGTTCTTTGGGTCTCATGGCAAAGGCATGAGACATGGGGGCATGGCACATGGGTGGCATGGCACATGGGTGGCATGGCGAATAGGATAGTTGTTCATGGACACAGTCACACATTTTGTTTCCTCTCGTTCCTAACTCTCCTTCCTCTTTTGCTCCAGGAAAATGGGACCAATTGTATCTTGAGTAGCTGCTTGCAAGCTTTTAAGACCCCAGGCACTACACAGTGAACTAGAAAGTGGAACGGAACCACTAAACACATTATTAGGCCAATTAACTAGAATATCCCATGAAACCATGACCCTAAACTGCCAAACTAAGGCACCAAATTACATGCAATGTTTGGCTGTACGTAAACAGTCTCAGCAGCTACTCTTTTATTTTGGTGGTGGTTGTAAATTTATCACATAGCTTTTGCCATTTCAGTGTTTTACAGCTATACGACTTATTGGCAGCAATTATATTAATATAATACTATTCCTAACAAACTCACAGTGATGCTGATGATGTTGGTTTAAAGACACTGAGTAGCAGGGTCCTGAGTGATGTCTAAGCAGGAGCACTGTGTAAAGAAGAAGGAAAGCATGTTCCAAAGACAGGAAGCAATCCAAGGTGTGGGCTACTTCTGGAGAGAGTGGTAGTGATGTTTGAAACTTGAGAGAAGTTGGTGACTTGTTGGGCAGGCTTGCAATTACTTTGATTTTGTCTTTTCATTCTATTAGGGATTTAACTTACTCTCTAAGGCTCAGCCTCAAACCTATATATTCTGAAAAGCATGTTCCTAACACCCATCTATCATGTGTCCTTTGGCTTACTGGTATGATTTCCTTAGTTTTGTTTTCCTGTCATGTAGGTGAAAAGATCTTTTTGTCAGTGCGTGGGTGGAGATAAGGAGATGGTAGATGACCAGTCAGTATGATGAACTGACCTCTTCAAGTCCTAGGCTAGAGTGTCAAGAGAGACCTCACTCACTGCCTTTCCTCTCTGTAGCTTGCACAGTAGCTGATGCCTAATAGGTGCTAATTACCTGCAGCATTTGAAATGAATGAATGGATGCATGGATAGATATTGACATCTTGGATTGGACTCAGCGGGAGGATAATAAATGGTTAAGAGCACAGGCGTGGAATTAGAATCCTGACTCTGCCATGCTAGATGCGTTAACCTAGGCAATTTCTCTGTAATTTCTCTATGCCTCAGTTTTCTCATCTGTACATGGGGATGATAATAGTACCTTTCTCAGAGAGTTGTTGTGAGCATTATGTGACATAATATGTATACATTGCTTATGGCAATTGTAAACAATAAATGCTCTGTATTGTTTTTTGTTGTTGTTGTTAAGAGCTAACAACCAGTCTGTCCCCATATTGACTGGTATGGTTTGGTAAGGATGAAAACATGCATCTAAGATAGGGTTCATGAGTACATTTCATCGGCCTTTGCCAGATTGGCCCTCCATCAACCTACCTACCCCCAAAACCAAACCCACTGCCACTGAGTCGATTCCAACTCATAGTGACTCTGTACATAATGACGGGTTATTATATGGTTTTTAATAAAATTTGAATATTTTCTTGAATCTAAAATAGGAAAACACATGCATAATGATCAGAATAAGGATCTTGGCAGAATACTCTAAGCAGTACCCATGGGCATGAACTGGTCTCAGGAGAACCCGCTCCCCAAGTATGAGGGTATGTTGTATGGGAGAAATTTATTCTTTTTCACTGTGAGATCATCTGAGTTGGGCTTCTGGAGTTCCAAATAGAACCATAAAAATAGGGATGTTTGGTCAGCAGGCAGAAAGTAAGTATATGTGCCTAGGTGAAGCCATGTGCCATATAGGTGGGAAGGATCGGGAACCTGCTGTCAGCACTCAGCAGTTCTGTGGATTGGCAGAGTGCTTATTGAAAAGCTCTGGGCCTGACATGATCAATCTTCTTTTCTCTTCTGTCTGTAAATACTTAGGCCTGCACTGTCTAGTACAGTAGCCACCTGTGACTATTTAAATTAATGAAATGTAAAATTCAGTTCCTCATTTGAAGTAGCCACATTTCAAGCGCTCAGTGGCCACATGTGGCTTGTGGTGACCGAATTGAACAGTGCAAATATAGACCCAGATGTCAGACATTCTGTTGGACAGTGCTCACATGCTGCCGGCTGCACATTGTAATTGAGATACCCAGGTGGCAACATCGAGAACTCATGCAATGAGGATGTTGCAGAATTGAATAACGAAAGTCAGGAAATGGAAAGCGTAAGTTTGTGTTACTTTTACACAAAACAGTTTGACTTTTGTTGTTGTTGCCCTTCAAGGGCTGTTAAATAACCACAGACTTGCTCTGTTGAAAGCACTAAAGTAGGGACTCGGTGGGAGAATGCGGCTGATCCCAAATTTATTGCAGTTGAATTGGATGGATACTAAGCACATGTTCTTGTTGTTAGGTGCTGTGGAGTCAGTTCTGACTCACAGTGACCCTGTGTACAACAGAATAAAACACTGCCACATCGTGTGCCATCCATCCCGTTGTTGGCGTGCTGCACCCAGTTGTTACAGTCCCTGCGTCAGTCCTCTCGTTGACAGTCTTCCTCTTTTCTGCTGGCTGTCTACTTTACTGAGCATGATGTCCTCCTCCAGTGTCTTAGTCCTCTAGTGTTGCTGTAACAGAAATACCACAGCGGATGGCTTAAACAAAGAGAAATTTTATTCTGTCACAGTCCAGTAGGTGACAAGTCCAAATTTAGGATATAAGCTCCAGGGGAAGGCTTTTTCTGTTAGTTCTTGGAGGAAGTTCCTGTAGTCAGTCTTCCTCTGGACTGGGAGCTTTTGAGGTGCAGGGACCCTGGGTCCAAATGATGACCTCAGTTCCAGAAAGATTCTGCTTCTCTCCCAGTGGCAGAAGGCCCTCAACTCTCCGCTAGCTTCCCTTTCTTTAGGTCCCAAGAGATTGCCTCAAGGGACAAGACACCCCTGTAGACTGAGCTCTGCCTCACTAACCCAACCACCTCCCATCTTCGCTTATTAACATCATAGAGGCAGGATTTACATCATACTGGAACATTGCACAATACCAGGAATCATGATTTGACCAATTGCTACATACATTTTGGGGGGGACATAATTCAATCCATGACATCCAGGGACTGATCCTTCCAGACGTGTCCAAATTATGTAAGATATAGTCTCATCGTCCTTGCTACTAAGGTACACTCTGGTTGTATTGCGTCCAAGACAGATTTGTTTCTTCTGGAAGTCCATGGTATATTCAGTATTCTTCTCTAACACTGCAATTCAAGGGCATCGGTTCTTCTTCTTCTGGGGACTCTGTCCCTGAAATTCAGGGAGATCATCTTATCCAATGGTTGGACTTTGCCATTAACTGAAAACAGCCTGGTATGCATGCCCCATGGGGATGACCAAAGCAGCGTAGTATGCCCCAATGGTATAACCATAAAACCATAAGTAACTTTTACGTCAAGTCACCCCTTATTTCTTCATCAGAACTTTAAAACTATAAAACCTGTACCCACCAGCTATTAGGCAAGCTGACCCACCCTCAGCTCAGACCCCACTTTCTTTCTTGTCGAATAAGCTTCACTGGACAGCCCCCAACACTTCTGCCTTCCTCATCTATTGTCCAACTTTTACATGTATATGGTGCAGTTGAAAATGTCATGGCTTGGTTTAGGAGTGCCTTAGTCTTCAAACTGACATCTTTGTTTCTGAATCCTTTAAAGAGATCATTTACAGCAAATTTGCCCAATGCGATGTGTCTTTGTATTTCTTGACTGCTGTTTCCATGGGCCTTGACTGTGGGACGAGGTAAAATGAAATTCTTGACAATCTCAATCCTTTCTCCACTTATCATGATACTCCTTATTAGTCTAGTAGTTGGGAAGATTTTTGTTTTCTTGATGCTGAGGTGTAATCCATACTGGTCTTCATCAGTGTTTCAAATGCTCTTCACTTTCAGCTGCAGGATTGTGTCATGTGCATAACACAGGTTGTTAGTGAGTCTTCCTCCAATCCTGATGCCCCGTTCTCCTTCTTCCACCTTCTCAGATTATTTGCTTGAAATACAGATTGAATAGATATGGTGAGAGGATATAACCCTGATGCACACTATTCCCGACTTGAAACCATGCAGTATCCCCTTGTTTTGATTGAATGACTGCCTCTTGATCTCTGTACAGATTCCTCACAATTAAGTGTTCTGGAAGTCCCATTCTCCCTAGTGTTATCCATAATTTGTTATAATCCACACAGTGCAATGCTGTTGCATAATCAATGAAACACAAGCAAACATCTTTCTGGTATTCTCTGCTTTTAGTCAAGACCCATCTGACAACAGCAGTGACAGCCCTGGTTTCCCATCCTATTCTGCATCCAGCCTGAATCTCTGGCAGTTCCCTGTCAATATACTGCTGCAGTCACTTTTGAATGATCTTGAGGAAAATGTCACTTGTGTGTGATATTGTTTGATAATTTCCACAATTGGCTGGATTCACCTTTCTTGGGAATAGGCATAAATATGGATCTCTTCCAGTTGCTTGTCGGGAAGCTGTCTTGCAAGTTTCTCAGCATAGATGAGTGAACACTTCCAGTACCTTATTTGTGTGTTGAAACATCTCAACTGATACTCCGTCAATTCCTGGGGCCTTGTTTTTCGCCAGTGCCTTCGGTGAAGCATGGACTTCTTCAATACTGTCAGTTCCTGATCATATGCCACTCTTGAAATAGTTCGATGTCGATCAAAACTTTTAGGTATCATGACTGCGTATTCCTTCTGTCTTCTGTTGATGCTTCCGTTATTTGTTTAATATTTTCTCCATAGAGTCTTTCACCGTTCCCACTTGAGGCTTGAATTTTTTTCTTCAGTTCCTTCAGCTGGAGAAGTGCCAAGCATGCTGTTCCCTTTTGGTTTTCTATCTCCAGCTCTTTGCACGTGTCATTATATTAGACTTTGTCTTCTCCAACTGCCCTTTGAAATTTTCTGTTCAGTTCTTTGACTTCATCTTTTCTTCCTTTTGCTTTAGCTACTTGATATACAAGAGCAAGTTTCAGAGTCTCTTCTGACATCCAATTTGGTCTTTTCTGTCTTTTTAATGACCTCTTGCTTTCTTCATAGATGATGTCTTTGACATCATTTCACATCTGTTCTTGAGATGGTCTGTAAACTCGGGTGGGACATACCCGACGTTATATTTTGACTCTCATGGATTTGTTCTAATTTTCTTCAGTTTCAGCTTGATCTTGCGTATGAGCAATTGATGGTCTGTCCCTCAGCCCCTGGCCTTGGTCTTACTGCAGATATTGAGCTTTTCCATCATCTCTTTCCACAGATGTAGTTGGTTTGATTCCTGTGTATAACCAAGTGAAACTCATTGTTATCAAGTTGATTCTGACTCACAGCAACCCTACAGGACAGAGTGGAACTGCCCTGTAGAGTTTCCAAGTACCACCTGGTAGATTTGAACTGCTGAACTTTCAGTTAGCAGTTGTAGCACTTAACTACTAACCACCAGGGTTTTCGTGTCACCATCTATGTCAGTGACAAAAGGATATTTACAGTGAAGAAGTCATTAGTCTTGCAAGATTTTATCATGCAGTCTCCAGCATTGTTTCTATCACCAAGGCCGTATTTTCCAACTACTGATCTTTCTCCTTTGTTTCCCACTTTTGCATTCCAGTCACCAGTAATTATCAGTGCATCCTGATTGCATGTCTGATCAATTTCGGACTGCAGAAGCTGCTAAACATCTTGAATTTCTTCATCTTTCACCTCAGTGGTTGGTGTGTAAATTTGAGTAATAGTCATA
Organism: Heterohyrax brucei; assembly: GCA_028571685.1. Taxonomy (NCBI): domain Eukaryota; kingdom Metazoa; phylum Chordata; class Mammalia; order Hyracoidea; family Procaviidae; genus Heterohyrax; species Heterohyrax brucei. Next base: position 23,171,239 of record CM053149.1, on the reverse strand, counting down.
TTAACTGGTCTTCCTTGTAGATACATGGATATTATCCTACCACTGACAGTCTTATGCTTCAGGATAGATCTTGAAACATTCTTTTTTGATGATGAATGCAACACCGTTCATCTTCATTCCTCTTCAAGGTGTGATCCTGGCATAGTAGACCATGTGATTGTAAAAGTGTGTAGACAAACATTAAATAGCAGTCTGGGTCAGGGAGGTAGCAGGGGAATGGGGCATGAGAAAAATTAGATGAGACCAGAGTAGGTTTGTTAAAGGAGATGGCACTTGGGTTTAACTTGACAGGAAACAAAAACAGCAGTGAGTCAAAGATGCAGAACTGAATATAATATGCAGAGAAAACAACAATGAGATAACTCTACCCACTGCTGCTGGGTTGATCTCAGCTCATAATGACCCTAGGGCAAAGTAATACTGTTCCATAGAATTTCCAAGGAGCAGCTGGTGGATTCAGACTCACTGGCCTTTTGGCTAGCGGCTGAGCTCTTAATCATGGTGGCACCAGGGATCCAAATAATCCTAAATGAATTAAAAATGTAAGTAGGGGTGGGGTTGGGATCCAGTTTTGGAAGGACTTGAAGACTGACCTAAGATGATTAGACTTTATCTAACAGGTACCAGGAGCTGTAGAATGGTTGCAAACACAGAGGCACCATCAGGCAAGTGGTTTTTCGCCAAGATGAGCATGGTAAGGGTAGAAAGCTGGACTGGAGGAGCCAGCATCTTTGCTAGGGTACCAGGCCAGCGATTGTGGGAGAAAATCTAGGCAAGAAGTGAGCTTGGTCAATGCAAGGGGGAATGGAAAGGGAATCAATGAATGGGAAAACTCAGTAGGTTTTTATTGGCTATGGCAGAAATATAGTTCTAGATAGTTTATCTGTCTATCCGTCTCGGATGTTTAGGTTTCAGGAAATTCCTATTGATTTGGAATTGGGGGGTTGGCTCCTGGATGCAGCTTCATTGGGTTTTATCATACATTTCCTTGATCTGCTGTTTAATGTTTTTCTGTGTGTTTAATATCAATCTAACTCAAGAGAAGGTAACTTGGAATCAGTGATTGCGACTGCCAAGCTTTGCTTGTTCTCTAAAACCCCTTAGTTTAATGCTGTGCCTGTTTATTGAGCAGTTGTACAAATAAGTGTATGGGAAAACCCTATTGTCTAAGCCTCCCCTTTAAATTTCCTGAGTTACAGAGAAGAAGCAACAACTACTCTGTTTTATATAAAACTCCTGTGGAAATGCTCCATTGTTTTTGGTGAATGGAGAGGTATGCTTACAAAATGACAAGCCAAGCCAATGACAGGTGTTTACAAAATTAAGCTGGAAGTACCTACCCTATAGAGTTCTGAGGACTAAATGAGATGCACGCAAACTGCACAGCACATAGTAAGTCCTCAATAAATGCCTGCTGATTCTACCTTTATTTACTGACAGCCATCCAAGAGACTGACCAAATCCACGCATAATTTTATGGCGCAGGCTGTTTCTCTGCTCTCTCATTTTTTGGGTGTCATAAAATGGAGGGAAGTTCTGGGGGTTATTACAGATCCCTTCAAGAGAATTGCAGAGATCTTGTTGGCTCGCTGCATTAGAAGACAGAGAAGGGTCGGGCCCCAGAGCTCACAGGCACAGGTTTCTGAATCACTTCTCACTCGGTCCTGCCTCCCTCACTGTTCAGGAGCAAGACTGTTGTCAGGAGGGCATCTGAGGGAGAGATACATAACAGCTTTAAAGTCTCCAGAAGGGAATGATATAGTTCTTTGTATAGGATCTCACTGATTACCATAAACATGAGAAAATCAGTGTTATTGCCCTCGAGTGCAGCACGGCAGCTGCCGTAGGAATCCACCGCAGGCTGGGTGGGCAGTGGTGCTCTGACGTGGAGTCCACAGCCTTTTCCCTGAGTGCCTTCCATTTAGCTCCCTTCTGTGCCACATCCTGTCTGTCTCTGTCAGACAGTGCAGTTTAAAATACCACTGTCAGCTTGTCAAGAGCCCCTAGGAACTCCCTTTGGGCTGAACAGAAAGTCTGAATTCCTTGACTCAGTTTCCCTCCTAAAACTCATATTATCTCCTTGTTTCCTAAGCTCATCCTTAGCTCCAGGAAGGAAGAGCTGCACTACGCACTATACCTCCTTCCTTTCTGTGCTTTGGCGCTGCTGTCATCTAGGATGACCCCACTTTTGTCCTTTGCTTTGGTTAAGTTACACTCATTCTTTAAGACACGGCCAAGACCCACTTCCTGCCACTTCCTTCCAGCCTGTCACCTTCCTCTGGACTCCTGCACTTATTTACATGCCAAAGAATTTACCACTGTCTAAGAAACCCTGGTGTCATAGTGGTTAAGTGCTACATCTGTTAACCAAAAGGTTGTCAGTTTGAATCTGCCAGGCGCTCCTTGCAAACTCTATGGGGCAGTTCTCCTCTGACCTATAGGGTCACATGAGTCGGAATTGGCTCAACAGCACTGGATTTGAGTTTGGTAACTGACTCTTACTTGTGTTTGTCCAAGCAGATTGAAGTCAGGGTTTGTGTCTTGCCCTTCAAACCGCACCATCAAGTTTAGAGGTGAGAACTCTGTTACACACTAGTTTCTCAGTAAATAAATAACACACCGATTGTTTTGTCACATTGATTGCCAGTCTTGGGTTCCTCATTTCCTTTTGTCCAGTTTTCCTGGCCCTTCCAGCTTTCTTATCTTTCCTTTTAGGCTGGTGTGCCCATTTAGTCTCATATACAAGGTTTTGTCATTTTTTATTTCATAGACCTGTCTAATCTTTGGCTGAAGGGTCAACTTCAGGAGTGACTTCAGTACTGAGTTAAACGGGTGTCCGAGCGCCATACTCTTGGTATTTCTCCAGTCTCTGTCAGATCAGTGAGTCTGGTCTTTTCTTGTGAGTTTGAAATTTATGCTCCATTTTTCTCCTGCTCTTTGAGGGGTCCTCTATTGGGATCTCTGTCCGAGCAGTCAGTGGTGGTAGCCAGGCACCGTCTAGCTGTTCTGGGTCTGTAACATTTTGAAATTCTAGTTCAGGATTTTCAAATTGAACTGTACCAAGTGTTATTTTTTCTCTCCTCGCACTCACCTACCTCTAATCTTGGTTTCTGTCTGAGAAACACTGATTTTAGGTGCTTTCCTTATAAGTGCCTACGTAAACTTGTGTGTTACAAAAGAGTTCCTTAACTAGAACTTGAGAATTACAGATTCTAGCTATTAGAGACACGAAAGTATGCCGGGCAGCAATGGTGAGCTCTAGTCTAGACTTACACATTCCCCTTCATGAGTATCTGAGAGCAAAACCACTTAGGAGGAGTCAGCTAGAGCCATGGAGCTCAGCTTTTGGGAGATAGATCCACCCCTAACCCCCATTGCTGAAAATGTAATTTATTCCTTGGAGAAAACTTGAGAAGCACAGAAAAGTTTAAAGAAAATAAAAACAATCTTGAATCCTACCACCCAGAAAGAAACATTGTTAATCTTGATATATTCTCCAGTTTTCCACTGTATACACATACTCATAATTTGTCACATCTGACACTATACCATATGCTGAATTTGGTGTCCATCTGGTTTCATAGGCTGTTATACCATGACCACTAAACATTCTCTTAAATATATTTGTCGTGGTTCACTGTTGCAGGTTGATTCCCCCAGAAGCAGATGCTAAGATACATGATATTTGTTAGGAAGGGCCATTGGAATCAGCATCTTCACAAAGGAAGAGAAGGAAGCATAACTGAGCAGAGGAAGAAGCTGTGGTGCAACATAGACCCAAAGAAGGCCTTACCTGACTCCATGGGGAGCTGTGGAGCCGGGGTGACTCTTAGTTTCAGGCTGCCCCAGGGGGAATGCATGTCCTTAGACTGGGAAGTTTTCTTTACCCATTATATATCCCAAAGAGGATTAACAGCTGAAGGCTGGGAGAGCAACTCTTTCATCCCTGAAGGGGGCTTTGGACGACACATCACAACGTCCACTACACTTGTACTACTGTATAGCTAATAATAATCGTGATTGACATTGACTTTGAGATTCAACATTAAATGAGATCACCAAGAACATGATGGCATTGTTTTTGGTGATTTCATTTAATTCCCACAACTGCCCAGTGAGATGATTCTTAATAATGGTATCCTTGCTTTACCAATCAGGAAATAAGCCCAGATACTAAGTGGGTCCCATAGTTGGTAAGGGAACCAGACTTTGAACCCTGAGCCCTGACTTTGCTTTGGTAGATGCTTAGGAAAGAGTTTTCAGATAAGAATTTAAGTTTACAGGCAAAATACTTTCCAAAGTTTGAAATGAAAAGAAGTATACTGTCATTTCCTTTCATCTCCAGATTTGACTAGAAGAGTGATTTTTAGCCCAATGTGAATTATCCCCACCACTGCAGTCAAGTCAGTTCTGGCTCATAGCGACACCATAGGACAGAGTAGAATTGCCATATAGAGTTTCTAAGGAGTGCCTTAACCAGTACACCAACAGGATTTCCCAGTGTGAATTAGGAACACTTATTGGATGAGGCCCCCCTTTTTGTTAAGTTTTGTTAAGTTGTTAAGTTTTGTTAAGTGAATGAAAAACAATGGTAACTCTAAGGATTTGCTTATGTTTCACTCAATCCCTTTTATTCAGGAACCAAAGCAGCTTGTGACTAAGTACACACTGACGTAAAACCTCAAACTTGACAGCCTCTTTTTCTACTATGCTTGTAAGCGGCCACTTCTACTGCATGTGATCGGGCCTAACGCTAGGGCTGCAAGTGATAGTTCCAGATCCGTTTCTTTATGCCACATTTACTGTTACTTGTTTTTCGGAAAAACTGTTCCACCCAAGAGACTATACAATTCACCATACTATATTTTAAATTATTAATAATAGTTTTATTATCAATTTTAGAATGTTGTGCTTAAATTCAACATGTGATTCTTCGCAGAACCACTTTATTCGTTTTTTTTCCAGAAGCCTACCCACAATTTTTTATATTTTGTCTCACAGCTAAAAGTTTTTTTTTAGTGTACCTAAAAAGAAAGATTGTACCAATTTTCTGTATTGCTCTATGTGCCATCATATAATCTTCTGTGTATATTAGTCAAAATAACTGCAATTCCAGGGTGATTGAATTTATGTGTTTATTTTTCTCACCTAGAGATCAGAACAAAAATTTAAATTCAGGGTCAGTTATTGCTGGGGAGGGTTCCTAGCAACGCAATTCAGTTGCTAGGCAACAAGTGGGCGGGCAGTAAAGAGGAAGTGAGAGCGCCACCAGCCAGCACTTCAATAGCAGTATTGGCTTTCATTTCAAACCTGTGAAATAATAGGGCCCTGCAATTTGCCTCGTTTAACCCAAGTTGCTTACATGTCTGTTTGAATGGAAAATTAATCTGGTTTAGTGCCGGGTAACATTTGCAACCATACTTGCCCAGCCAGGCATTAAAAGAAAGGAAGTGTTTCCTGCTTGGGAAATAAGAAAGTTCTGTTTCTTTTCTTGGTGTTTTATAGTGTTTCTTTTCTTCTTTTTAAAAGAAAATTCCTCATTTACAGTCTGTTAACCTAGGATCAAGACATAATATGGAAGAGCTCAGGAAAAAGAAAGAGTTAAGAGCAGTCTTATGAGGTATAAATGCCCTCGCAAACATCTTTTAAAATAATTTTAATTTGATACCTACAAACCTTGTGTTTCTGCAGCACAAGCACACATGTGTACACACAAATACACACAGAGATGAGTCAGAACTTCTGCCAACATCGAATGCATTATGAAAGGGTGCTTCTGGGGTGTGGCCTAAGGTATGGGGTAATAGAAAGAAGTCCTTCCAGAGCCTGAGTTGAAGATAAGAGAACTGGCCTAGGCGCTGCTTGGGGAACTTGGCCAGGAAGACCACATTTTTCTCTGTCAGCTCAGGGCCAATATGGTATGTCCCCTGCTTGATCTCTGCTCACACCTGAGGCTAAACATAGACCTAACATAGCACCTCGCACAGAGTAGGTGGTCAACAAACATTTTTTTTGGCAATAAACACATCGTAATGTGCTGAGCCTAGAAACAGGAAATCGCATTGGAACAGCTGTGTTGAGTCAGAGAGTTGTAGGGGAGCGTATTTTGGACCTCACATAATTTCCTGTCTTAGGGATGAAGAAAATGGACTTACAGCCAATGCTGGCAAGCTGTTCTTGGCTGAATAAGAACCAGGCTTCAGCTCTGTATCACCCATAACTCCTCTGGGCTTTCGTCTCCCTTTGAGTAATTTAATTTTCATCTACCTTCTCTGAGTTTTCCAGAGCTACTAATTAAAGTAAGTCAGGGTTAACTAGAAAATAGATTTAACAGGACTATCAGGTGCTTTCAGATTTGCAGTACTTACAGCACAGACCTAGGTTCAGGCTAAAGACACTAAGACACTAATTTGAGATTCTTCTTTGAAAAACATCTCTCCTCTCATTTCTTCTTTTACATTGCATAGGTCTCAGGGATGGACACTGATCCAGGTGCTAACTGGGCATCTTGCTGGCAAGCTCCTACTCACCTAGATAATTTCACCACCCAGTCTTCCCACTGTGTCCTCACACCCTTCTTTCTTCCATATGACATCATCTGCAGAATCTCCTCCAACTGTTTTGTCCTTTCTCTCAGATGCCACATGCATGCTTCTACTGTCATTTCAGAAGATCGTATCAGTTCTTCATACAACCACAGACAACAGAGCTCCCAGGTCTGTGTCTTACAATGGGAGCAAAGTCACTTGGGTGACCTTCTGAGATTCATCCCAGACAAAGGAGCTGGAGAAACAGCATCTTTGTAATTTTTCACACCTCGCCCTCTGTAGTGTTTGTGCAACTGACTTTTTGAACCAAAGGGTAGAGATGGGCATTGATCTTGTATGAGAAGTTGTGAGAAGAGGTATAAACAGAGACAGAGAGAGAGGAAGAAATCAGGGCAAAGAGAAGGTGAAATGTGCAAGGGAAGGGGAATGCTGGGGAAGGAACCATCTGTAGAAGGGTAAAACCAAAACACCAAGCCTGGTGCCATCACGTTGAATCTGACTCACAGCAGTCCTCCTATATAGGACAGAGTAGAACTGGCCCATAGAATTTCTAAGAAGCACCTGGTAGATCTGGACTGCTGAGCTTTTGGTTAGCAGCTGTAGCACTTAACCACTATGCCACAAGGGTTTCCACGGAAGGATAGAGAAAAACAGAAATAGAGGAAGCCAGTTAGCAGCCCTGTGAAGGGACTTAGTGATCTTGGGGTTAAAAACAGACTTTCAGATAAATGAGGGATAATAGGCCATACAAGAAGGAAACCAGAGCTGTTGGGAAGAGGTACAGATCTGGAGCAGGGGAATTTGAGGTCCCTATGAGTCTGAATTGACTTGTCGACACAAGGTTTCGCTTATTTTTTTGGTTTTGGAGGGTGGGATGGGGTAAGTACATTGACATCAGCATGTCATTGACTGACATCAGTAGTCACTGAACAGGACAATACAGATGATCGGAATAGGTAGGTCTCTGCTTTCTTCCATTCTGACATTTTTCTTCCCTTTACTCTTGCTCTTGAGTTATGTTTCTTTTTCTATTTCTTGAATCAGTTAATCAGTGAGTCTTTCCTACTTCTCCCCACTTTTGTCTCTTGCCTTAAAAATGTTTTGTAGACTGAAAGTGTTGACCTGTTAATGTGTTGTTAGATTAATGTTGTGGGTAATAAAAATTTTAGTCATCTGGTACTGCTCTAAGAGGCATACCACGAGTGGATGGCTTTAACGAAGAAAAGTTTGCTCTTACACAGTCCAAAAGGCTACAAGTTCAAATTCAGGGTGTCTGCTCCAGGGGAAGGCTTTCTCTTTGTCATCTCTGGAGGAAGGTCCTTGTGTTGCATCAGTCTTGTGTCAAGGAGCAGCTTGGTACAGGAACATCTGCTCTTGGTGCTGCTTTCTTGATACGAAGTTCCCAACTCTCTGCTTGCTTTCCTTTTATCTCTTATTTTTACACTCTAGGGAAACTCCCTCAGTAAGGGTGTTGCATTCCCACACTAATCTTCCTTTAACATAATCCTATTACCCATAGGCAGAGATTAGGATTTACAGCACAGGAAAAATCACAAAATAGAGGTCAATCACAAAATACTGGAAATCATGGCACAGTCAAATTCCTACACACATTTTGGGAAGGACACAGTTGAATCCTTAGCAATAAGCATTTTTAAGACATTGAAATAGGATGGAATACCTAGAATAATATATAAGCAAACAGAAAACACTATAATGCATTTTAGGGTAAGGTAAACTTTTGTTTCACTATGTATGTAGGCTTGAAGAGGAATGGTGTTGCATTCATCATCAAAAAGAACATTGCAAGATCAATGCTGTCAGTGATAGGATACTCCTACAAGGCAGGCCAGTTAATATGACTATTACTCAAATTTACACACCACTAAGGCCAAAGATGAAGAGACAGGAGATTTTTACCAGCTTCTGCAGTCCGAAACTGACTGAACATGCAGCTAAGATGCATTGATAATTACTGGTGACTGGAATGCAAAAGTTGGAAACAAAAAAGAAGGATTGATTGTTGGAAAATGTGGCCTTGATGATAGAATAATGCCGGAGATCGCATGATAGAATTTTGTAAGACTAATGACTTCTTCATTGTGAATACCTTTTTTAACCAACACAAGCAGTGACTGTACATATGGATCTCACCAGATGGAATACACAGGAAACAAATGGACTACATTTGTGGAAAAAGATGATTGAAAAGCTCCATGTCAGCAGTCAGAAGAAGACTAGGTGCTGACTGTGGCACAGATCAATTGCTCATAGACAAATTCCCACTGAAACTGAGGAATATTAGAACAAGTCTACAAGAGCCAAAGTATGACCTTGGGTATATCCCTCCTGAGTTTAAAGACCGTCTCAAGAGCAGATTTGGTGTATTGACCACTACTCACTGAAGACCAGACAAACTATAGAATGGTATGAAAGACATCATCCATGAAAAAAGCAAGAGGTCATTAAAAAGATAGGAAAGAAAGAAAAGACCAAATTGGATGTCAGAAGAGACTCTGAAACTCGCTCTTGGACATTGAGCAGCAAATTAAAAGTCCTAAACAGAAGATCTCAAAGGACAGCTTGAGAAGACAAAGCCAAGCCAAAAGAAAGTGTTATAATAACATGTGCAAAGAGCTGGAAATGGAAAACCAGAAGGGAAGAATGCATTCTGCATCTCAGGCTGAAAGAACTGAAGAAAAATTCAAGACTTGAGTGGCAAAAGTGAAGGTTTCTACAGAGAAACGATTAAATGACTTGGGGAGCATCAAAAGAAAATGGAAGGAATACACAGAGTCAGTATACCAGAAAGAACTGGTTGATGTTCAGCCACTTGAAGAGGCAGCATATGTACAGGAACTGATGATACTGAAGGAAGAAGTCAAAACTGCACTGAAGTCATTGGCAAAAAACAAGGCTCCAGGAATTAATGGAATATCAATTGAGATATTTCAACAGAGAGATGCAGCACTGGAAGTGCTCACTTGTCTATGCCAAGAAATTTGGAAGTCAGGTACCTGGCTAACTGACTGGAAGAGATCCATATTTGTGCCCATTCCTAAGAAAGGTGATCCAACCAAGTGCGGAAATTACTGAGTAACACCATTAATACACTCGCAAGTAAAATTTTGCTCAAGATCATTCAAAAGTGACTGCAACAGTACATCGGCAAGGAACTGCCAGGAATTCAAGCTGGATTCAGAACAGGGTGTGGAACCAGGGATATCATCACTGATGTCAGATGGAATACACGGCTAAAAGCACAGAATACCAGAGAGATGTTTACCTGTGTTTCATTGACTATGCAAAAGCTTTTGACTGTGTGGATCATAACAAATTATGGCTAACAGTGTGTAAAATTGGGAATTCCAGAACACTTAATTGTGCTCTTAAGGAATCTGTGTTGGATCAAGAGTCAGTCATGTGAACAGAACAAGGAGACACTGCATGGTTTAAAGTCAGCAAAGGTGTGTATCAAGGTTTAATTATTTCACCATGCCTTTTCAATCTGTATGCTGAGCAAATAATCCGAGAAGGTGGATTACATGAAGAAGAACGCGGCATCAGGACTGGAGGACGACTCATTAACAACCTGCATTAAGCAGACAACACCACCTTATTTGTTGGAAGTGAAGAGGATTTGTAAACACTTGCTGATACAGATCAAGGATCACAGCCTTCAATATGGATTGCACCTCAACATCAATAAAACAAAAACCCTTGCAATTGGACCAGTAAACAACATCATCATAAATGGAGAAAAGATTGAGCTTGTCAGTTGGGTCCACAATCAATGCCCAGGGAAGCAGCAGTCAAGAAATCAAAAGACGCATTGCATTGGGAAAATCTGCTGCAAAGGACCTCTCTGAAGTATTGAAAAGTAAAGATGTCACCTTGAAGACTATAGAGCATCTGACCCAAGTCATGGTATTTTCAATCACATCATACACATGAGAAAGCTGGACAGTGAACAAAGAAGACAGAGGAAGAATTGATGCCTTTGAATTGTGTTGGAGAAGAATGTTGAATGTACCATGGACCGCCAAAAGAAAACACAGATCTGGAAGATCTGTCAGTGAAAGAGAGGAAGATTCTTGTCAAGATGAATTGACACAGTGGTACAACTATGGGCTTAAGCATAAAAATGATTGTGGACATGGCACAAGACCAGGCAGTGTTTTGGTCTGTTGTTCATAGGGTTGCTATCAGTCAGAACCAACTTGACGGCACCTAACAACAACAACATAATGTGTGTAGGCATGGATGTGTGTGTGTGGTTAGTTTTGTACTGTCAAGGAGATTTTGAAGGTCACTGGGCTGTAATTTACTACTGAAGAAAACTTATTATCTGATACAGCTAATAGTGTTTTTATGATGAGAAATTTTAAGAGGATCATATTGATAAAGCTTGACTATTTCTTTTTCTCTCAACTCCTATCCCAAACAAAAGTAATCCTGAATTTTAAAGTTATTTTTTTCTGAGATGTTTTTCTCCTTGTAGGTTAGCATTCCTGGGAAGACAAAATGTTCCCTAGCTGAAAAGTTTCTTAAAACTTAGAGTGCATATGCCATGTTGACTTTAGTTAAACTTGTTAGCAATATCTGGTTGCTGGATATAAACCAATTCAGGTGGTCACCTTGTTGACTGAGAGAGGATGAGCGCCGTTAAAATGCTTGGATTCGGTTATGGCAGTTAACAGGGTGGTGAAATATGTGATTAATTAACCTTTTTAAATTGCAGTCTGCACTGCCCAGAACTAGAAGACGTCTAAGTGGAAAGGATCTAAGCCTGTCTTCAAGAAACATCTCTCTGTGATCACATGCCCATTCTGCCCATCAGAAGATACTTTGTTTACAGGACATGTGCTAGTTCTCTAAATATTACTTTTAAATAATATTGCCTTATCATCTAGTGCTGCTGTAAAAATACCATAAGTGGATGACTTTAAAAAGAGAAATTTTATACTGTCACAGTCCAGTAGGCTATGAGTCCAAATTCCAGGTATCAGCTCCAGGGGAAGGCTTTCTCTGTTGACTCTGGAGGAAGGTCCTTGTCATCGGTCTTCCCTTGGAATGGAAGCTTCTGAGGCTCAGGGATCCCTGGTCCTTTCCACAGGATACCTTCTGCTCCTCGCAGTGTTTCTTGGTGGTATGAGGTCCCCAAAGCTCTCTGCTAGCGTCTTTCTTTTATATCTCAGGAGATTACTTCAAGCCACAAAGCAATCTTACATATTGAGTCCTGGCTCACCAACACAACCACTGCCCATCCTCACTCATTAACATCATAGACCAGGATTTACAACATGGAAGAACATCACACAATACTGGGACTCATGGTCTTGCTAAACAGCTACACACATTTTGAAGCATACAGTTCAACATATGACAAATATATAGGCACTTGTAGCCTATACATAGTTTCACCCTCAGTTTTATCTTGTAAGTTTTGTAAATTACAAAAGTAACACATGCTTGTTGAAGCAAAGTCTAACAGCATGTGCCTATAAAGGAAACTCTCAAAGTCCTCTTCCTGCTGCCTGAACCCCAACAGTTCAGGGTGTCACCCTTCATGTCAGAAGACAGTGTTGGGAACTTTTAGATACAGAGTGTGTGTTCTAGAGCCAGAGCTCACCTATGTTGATAAGAAATTAGAATCACGATTAGCACAAAACTGCTTCTTACAAAGTGGAGGTCAGACATGCTGTCTACTGTGTCTGTCCACCAGCTGTTTCCTCCACGGCACTCTCTGCTTCACTCCTGGTTTGGTAGTTCACTGCAGTAACCACCCACAACTCGCAGACCCTTCTCATAGTTACCTTGGGGCAGTAACTGGCTACATGCAACTCAGGATCAAGATCAATTTGGAAGTAACAAAAATAGGATCAGGAAGCACATAAGCTAGGTCTGGAAGGCCACCCTGAAGAGAGAACACATACTTCCCTTCTCCAGCATGGGACAGCTTCCAATCTTACGGCTTTCTTAGCAACTCTCTGCCCTGCCAGAGGCCTCTAGCAGGCCCTTCTGCCCTGTGCAAGCAAACTGGCCCATCTAGGCTATGCAAAAACCAACTCTCAGCCATGCATGTCCCCCTCTGGCAGGCCTTCTTTTGGCCCCTCAGAATGGGCCTCTTCTTGGGCCTCATGCCTGGACCCTGTTAGCCTCAGGTTTGTAGCTCTCAGCACAGCTGGGACATCTGCTGCTGACAGAGGAACACCGGCTTGGCCCCCACACCGCTGCTTTCTCTGCTAGTATGTCCAGACTGCCTGCAGAGGCTGAGACTGTGGCTGCTTCTCCACCTGGAGGTGCCCAGCTCTACTCCAGAGTCTGATATACACACTGCCAAGGAACACCTGGTGTATTTGAACTGCCGACCTATTGGTTAGCAGCCATAGCACTTAACAACAAGGCCATCAGGGTTTCCTGAATTTTCCGTAGACTGATACATACACATATGTACATTTGGTTGTGGTATTAAAAAGGGATGATTTAACCCAGCAAATACTGTTTCTCAACCCTGAAACATAGCAGGAGTTTTGGATAGGGCAAGATAGGAAATTAGAGAAGTGCACCCAGTGCCTCTCTCACAGGGGACAACTCGGTCCTGGGAAGGAGACAGAGTGAGGATGGAGGTGAAGCTTATGAGGAGAGCAGCCACCTTTATGTTGGTACCTGAGCAGGAACTAGGCCAACTCACTTCACGGGAACAACTAGTCTCTCAAGTTACCACCAGTAACTGGCCAGTCTAGTTCAGTTACTTTGTGATTCAGGGAAAAAGCAGAGGCTACTTCTTTCACTGACAACCTCATACTTAACATTCTATGAAAATAATTGGGACAGACTAAAGTACAACAGATTGTTGTAGTGTCATTACAACAGTGAAGAAGTTGAAGAAACCTCCGTAATAGATACTTGGTGAAACAGACTTATTTCACTATAACCATTGAAGATCGTATTTCCAAAAAACGTTTAGTAATATGGGAGCATACTTAAATGAAAATTTGGAGTGTATTTTATACACACATGTGTGTACATATATGTAAAAATGGCATGGAGAGGCTATCTGACCTCTTTAACTTCACAAGGCGGAAGGAAATCCAAGAGCAGCAGCCCAAGGCTGACTCCTATGGGGCAGACGTCAGACATGCTTCCACTCTGCAAACTTTTTACCCGCTTATCATGATACCATAGGCTTCTCTGCTGGGTTGGATAGCTTGTTGCAATGGCTACCCAGAACTCACAGTCAGATTCATGATTATGGGGTTTATTAGGAAAGTCACCGGTTACAATTCAGGATTAAAAACACTCAGGATATAATTCTTCAGTCAGGACAGCATTGTCCTAGCTGTGCTTGTAGGCTGGTCTCTCTCTGGCCCTCGGTCCCTCTGTGGAAAGTGTTATGCAGCTCCCAGGTCCATCAGTAAGCATTTGGGGGCATTCTGTTCTGCTAAGAAGCCTCCTGACTGAAGGTGCTCAACTTTGTCACTCCATGGGCCAAGAAGCCCAATGCACTATTTCCTGCCAGTCTCCTGGCTCTGCTGCCTCTGCTGCGGCCACTTCTCACCATCTCCAGTGTTACAGCTCTTTCTCTATGGATCCCATTTCTGCTTCCTGTCTCTGTCTTCTGTGTTACAGCTTCCCTCTCTTTCTGTCCCTGTCTCCTTTAAATTAAGGGGATGGCAAACTGAGCAGTCCTCTTTGCTTTTTAACACTTTACAAGGTCTTTTGAAGCAGATTTGTCCAGTGCAGTCCATTGTTTGATTTCTTGACAGTTGCTTCCTTGGGTGCTGATTATGGATCCAAGTAAATCAAATTCCTTGACAACTTCAGTCTTTCCTTCATTTGTCATAGTGTTGCTCGTTGGTCCAGTTGTGAGACTTTTTGTTTCCACTGTGTTGAGGTGTAGTCCATATTGATGGCTGTAGTCTTTGATTTTCGTCAGTAAGAGCCTCAAGTTGTCTGTTCTTTCAGAAAGCAGTGTTGTGTTACCTGATCATGGCTGGTTGTTAATAAGACTTCCTCCAGCCATGAGGCTGCATTCTTCTTCATATAGTCGAGCTTCTCAGAGCATTTGCTCAGCATGCAGACTATGTACAGTGAAAGGATACAACTCTGACACACATCTTTTCTGATTTTAGACCACACAGTATTCCCTTGTTCTGTCCAAACAACTATCTCTTAGTCGATGTACAGGTGCCTCATGAGCACAATTAAGTGTTCTGAAATTTCCAGTCTTCACGTTGTTATCTGTAATTTGCTATGATCCACAGGCTTGAATGTCTTTGCATAGTCAATAAAACACAAGTCAGCAACATCTTTCTGGCATTCCGTTTTCACTCAAGATCGATCTGACATCAGCAATGATACCACTTATTCCATCATCTGAACCACGTTGAATTTCTGGCAGTTCCTTGTTGATGCACTGTTGCAGCTGTTTTTGAATGGTCTGCAGCACAATTTTACTTGTGTATGGTGTTAGTGATATTGTTCAGTAACTTATGCATTCTGTCAGATCAACTTTCTTTGGAACAGACACAAGTATGAATCCCTCCCAGTAAGTTGTCCAGGAAGCTGTCTTCCAGATTTCTTGACATAGACAAGTGAATGCTTCCAGAGCTGCATCCACTGATATTCCATCAATCTCTGGAGGCTTATTTTTCACCAATGCTTTCAGTGCAGATTGGATTTCTATCTATTCTACCATCAGTTCTTGATCACATACTAGCCCCTGAAATGGTTGAATTTTGAGCAGTTCTTTTTGATACAGTGATGTCATATGTTCCTTCCATCTTCTTTGGATGCTTCCTGCATCATTCAATATTTTCCCTGTAAAATCCAACAGTATCTTAAGTCGATGCTTGATTTGTTTCTTAAGCTCTTTCGGGTTGAGAAATTCCAAGCGTATTTATCACTTTTGGTTTTCCAATTCGAGGTCTTTGCACATTTCATTATAATACTTTATTCTGTCTTCTCAGGCCACACTTTGAAATCTTCTGTTCAGCTCTTTTGCTTCATCATTTCTTCCGTTTGGTTTTGCTACTGTGTGTTCGACAAGAAGTTTAAGAGTCTCTTCTGACATGCATTTTAGTCATTTCTTTCTTTCCTCTCTTTTTACTGACCTCTTGATTTCTTCATATGTGATGTTCTTGATGTCATTCCACAACTCATCTGGTTTTTGGTTATTTGTGTTCGGTACGTCAAATGTATTCTTAAGATGGTCACTAAATTCAGATGGGATATTCTCAAGGTCCTTGAGGCATGCTCTAATTTTCTTCAGTCTTAACTTAAACCTCCATAAGAGCAATTGATAGTCTGTTCCATGTTGTCATCATTGTTAGGTGCCATCCAGTCAGTTCTGACTCATAGCAACCCCATATGCACAATAGGATGAAACACCACCAGTCTTGTGCCATGTCTACAATTGTTTTTATGCTTAAGTCCATTGTTGCGGCCACTGTGTCAACCAATCTTGTTGAAGGTCTTCCTCTTTTTCACTGACCCTCTACTCTACCAAGCATGACGTCCTTCACCAGGGACTGGTCCTTCCTGACAACGTGTCCAAAGTATGTAAGATGCAGTCTTGCCATCTCTACTACCAAGGAACTCTCTGGTTGTACTTCTTCCAGAACAGATCTGTTTGTTCTTTTGGCGGTCCATAGTACATTCAGTATTCTTCTCCATCATCACAATTCAAAGGCATCAATTCTTCCTCTGTCTTCCTTGTTTATTGTCCAGCTTTTGCATATATATGATGCAACTGAAAATACCATGGCTTGGGTCAGGTGCACATTAGTCTTCAAGGTGACAACTTTACTTTTGAATACTTCAAAGAGGTCCTTTGCAGCAGACTTTCCCAATGCAATGCATCTCTTGATTTCTTGACTGCTGCTTCCATGGGTGTTGATTATGGACTCAAGTAAAATGAAATCCTCGACAACCTTAATCCTTTCTCCATTTATGACTATACTTCTTACTGGTCCAGTTGTGAGAAATTTTCTTTTCTTGATGTTGAGATGCAATCCATACTGAAGGCTGAGGTCTTTGATCTTCATCACTCTTTCAAATCCTCTTCACTTCCAGCAAGTAAGATGGTGTCATCTGTGTAACACAGGTTGTTAGTGAGTCGTCTTCCAATCCTGTTGCCTTCTTCTTCTTCGTATAATCCAGCTTCTCAGATTATTTGCTCAGCATACAGACTGAAAAGATATGATGAAAAGATTCAACCCTGAAGCGTACTTTTCGTGACTTTAAACCATGCAGTGTCCTCTTGTTCTGTTCACACAACTGCCTGTTGATCCATGCACAGATTCCTTAAGGGCACATTTAAGTGTTCTGGAATTCCCACTGTCTGCAATGTTAGCCATAATTTGCTATGATCCACACAGTTGAATGCACAGGTCTTTGCACATTTCATTATAATACTTCACTCTGTCTTCTCAAGCCACCTTTTGAACTCTTCTGTTCAGATCTCTTCTACTTCATCATTTCTTCCATTTGTTTTCACTATTGTGTGTTCAACAAGAAAGTCTGTTCCATAATTACCATATAGTATTGTTCTGACTAATCATATTGAGCTTCTCCATTATCTCTTTCCACAGATATAGTTGATTTGATTCATCTGTTTCATCTGGTGAGGTCCACATGGAAAGTTGCCATTTATGTTATTGAAAAAAAGATATTTGCAATGAAGAAATCATTGGTGGTCTTGAAAAATTCTGTCATGTGATTTCCAGCATCTTTTCTGTCACCAAGGCCATATGCTCCAACTACTAGTCCTTCTTCTTTGTTTCCAAAGTTTGCATTCCAAGCCAAGCCAAGCCAAATTCCCGTCACCACTAATTACATTGCATCTTGATTTTGTGTTTGATCAGTTTCAGACTGCAGAAACTGGTGAAATCGTCAGTCTCTTCATCCTCGGACTTAGTGGTTGGTGAGCAAATTTGAGTTGTAGTCATATTAACTGGTCTTCTTCTAATTGTATGGATATTATCCTACCACTTACAGCATTGTACTTCAGGATAGATCTCGCAGTGTTCTTTTTCATAGTGAGGACAACTCCGTTTCTCTTCAATTTGTCATTCCCGGCATAGTAGACCATGTGATTGTCTGATTCAGAATGGTCAATATCAGTCCATTTAAGCTCACTATTGCCTAGGATATCTATCTTTAAAAGTTCTTTTTCATTTCTGAGAACTTCCGGTTTTCCTACTTCCTACTTTTCACATTCCATGTTCTAATTATTTATGGACATTTGCAGTTGCTTCTTCCTATCTTGAGTCATGCTTCATCTGCAAATGAAGGCCTCAAAAGTTGGACTCCATCCACATCATTAGGATCAGCTCTACTTTGAGGAGGCACTTATTCCCTAGTCATATTTTCAGAGCCGTCCAACCTGAGTGGCTCATTTTCAGACACTATCAGACAATGTTGCACTGCTATTTGTAATGTTTTCATAGCCAATGACTTCAGAATAGACCACCAGGTCCTTCTTGCTAGTCTGTCTTTGTCTAGAAACTCCACTGAAAGCTACCTGTCATTAGTGGTCAGTTTTTCATACTGTGGTGTCTTTTGTGTTCCTGTGATTCTGGAAGCTATGCCACTGGTATTTCAAATACCAAGAGGGTAACCCATGGTTGACAGGTTTATTTGCATAGTCTCACCCAGTCATTTTTGGAGAGTTATAGCAATAAAGGTCATATGAAAGTGATCCATTGCATCATGATATACAAGGTCTGAGAAGTCTGTGAACTTAATTAAGTGCTACATACATCATAGATATCACTACAGTCCCCTCTGAAGTACTCCCCTTGGGAAGCCATGCACTGATGCCAGTGCCTAATCTACCCTTCAAACCAATTTGGGAACTCTTCCTAGAATGGCCATTGTACGTGGTGGCACGGTGGCAAGTTCAAGAACTTAACTGTACAGTTGTCTGTGAGGGGGGTTTTAGCCACTAAACAAATAAAGTGTTTTGGAACACCCTCCCTGCTCACCTAATCTGTCCCCCAGTGACTTTTATCTTTACCTGAAAATAAAGGAAATTTTCAAAGGAAAGCATCTTGATGACATTCAGGGCATCAAGGGTATTACGACAACAGCTCTGATGGCCATTCCAGAAAGAGTTCCAAAACTGTTTTGAAGGACTAGGTGCTGGTATTAATGCATAGCTTCCCAAAGGGAGTCCTTTGACAGTGACTGTAGTGATATTCAGTAATGAGGTATGTAGCACTTTTCCTAGAGCAAGTTTGTGATTAATAGTCAGTTCTCATAGGTGAGTACACATATCTACATGTGATTATCTTGCTTCTGTGTTGTTTTTCTTGGATGCTGTCTAGTAGAGTCTTTCTGTATATCCCCCATGTTGTATCTTGTTTCTAGTTGATGGGATTGTGGGTGATTTTTATGTTCTTCGTATTTTCTACAACAAATCATGGACATGACATACGTCCAGGAAGCACTGTGCGTCGGGTCACTGGTGTCGGGGTCGACTTGACAGCTGCTAACAACAGCAATATTCTCCACGTTATTTATGAAGAAAGTGTTAATGCTTTTTTCTCTTTATCCTTAAGTTTCCTCAGCATGCATTTTCTAAGACCAAGGATATCCTCTTACCTAATTATAGTAAAATTATCAAAACTAGGAAATTTAACACTTGTACTGAATTGTTATCTAATTGTACATATTCAGATTTTACAGAGCCCGGTAGTTTGGGGCTCAGCTGCTAACCAAAAGGTCAGCAATTAGAATTCACCAGCTGCTCCTTGGAAAACCTTTGGGGCAGTTCTCCTCTGCCCTAGAGGGTCGCTGTGAGATGGAAACAACTTGACAGCAGCAGGTTTTTAATTACACATACCTCTGTGTTGCTTTCAAAAATCATACCTATAATTACATGTAATGTGTTAAATTTTAATCAGAAAAATTAATGAACACTTGTTTTTTAAATCAAGTCATTTCAATGTAAATAGCTGGGCAAAGGAGAGAGAGATTACTCTTTAAGAGGCTTCTACTGCTTCTCCCTGCTCAAATAATCCTTGGATCACTCTCAAATACTTATTTTATAGTGGATGAAGGATGAGGATCACTCATTCATTTATTCAATCACTCAGTCATTCAACAAACAGTTGTTGAGTGTCAGCTATATGCATGATAAAACATAGATCAAGCTATTTTCAGTTTGTTCATTGAGGGTTCAGAATGTGTTTCCATCTCCATGTAGGTCAAACTGCCCATAAACCATGTTTCACCAATAATTGGTCAATCTTTGTTTTAGGAGAAAACACAAAAAGAAAACAATTACACAGTTTAATCTGATAGCCTTGAAATGCATACAGTTTACATTTTGTCCTGGGGCAAAAAAGGCTCACTTTAATTAGTTGGGTCTATGAAAGGAATATTCTTGTTGTTTTTTACTTGGAGAGAGATGCAAGTTTAATTTTTAGAAAGCATATAGTAGTCTTTAAATGTCTTACTGGTCAACTTTATTGAGGTACAATATACCAATAACGAATGTACAGATTTAAAGTATATAGTTCGACGAGTCATGACAAATGCATACCCTGTGTACTGATCAGCATATCATGATGTAGAATGTTTCCATCACCCAGTAGGATTCTCTCCTGTTCTTTGTAATCACGTGCACTTTCACCCACTCCTGTCCCCTTAGCCCTGTCTCTAGGAAACCACTGTTCAGATTTATATCACCATAAATAAGGTTTGCAGGTTCTAAAACTTTACATAAAAGGAATCATGCAGTGTACACTCTTTGTGTCACTCAGCCAAGTACGTTGAAGAGTTATCTGAGTTGTTATGGAGTGCGTACTTTGCTCCTTTCTATTGCTGTGGGCGTCCATGGGTGGAGCAAACTGAAAGGTTTGAGGTTCAGGTCCAGTCAGTGGTACCTCAGAAGAAAGAGCTGGTAATCTTCTTGTGAAAACTCAGCCAGTGAAAGCCTGTGGGGCACAGTTCTATTCTGACACACGTGGGATGCCCATGAGTTGGAATTGACTTGGTGACATTGGTAGTGGTGGTGGTAGATTCTGTTGTGTGAACTTATTACAATGTGTTATCCACTAATTTGTGATGAGCATTTGGGTTCTTTACAGTTTTGCAATATTAAGAATAAAGCTGCTGTATACGTTCATGTACAATTCCTTTTGTGAAGTTATTGCCGAGTCATAAGGTAAGCAAATATTAAACTGTGTAAGAAACTACCAGGTTACTTTCCAGATTGATTGTACCGTTTACACAGCCATTGACAATATATGAGAGTTCCAGTTTCCCTGTATTCTTACCAACATTTGTTAGTATCACTCTTAAATTCTATTCATTCTAGTTAGTATGTCTTGTTATCTGACTGTGGTTTTAACTGTCATTTCTTTGATGAAAAATTATGATGGATATCTTTTGTGCTGAACTCTTTGGCGATTTGTATAACCTTTTTTTTTAAGTGATTATTTCAATCTTTTGTTCCTTTTTCCTTCCATGGGGTTGTTCTCTTAATACTAAGCTGTAACAGTTCTTTACATAATTTATGCTAGACTTTTGTCAGGTATGTATATTGCTAATGGTTTTTCTCACTCTTTGGCTTACTATTGTGTTTTCTTAATGGTGTCTTGATGGAGTCCAATTTATCACCTTTTTCCTTTCATGATTTTAACTTTCTATTTCGTAAGAAATATTTGCCTACCTCACATTGTAAGGATATTCTCCTGTGTTTTTTTACTAGAAGTTTTATAGGTTCAGCTTTCATATTTAGGTTTCTGACCCACTGTGTTAATATTTATATATGGTTTTTGAGCTGAGGGTTGAGAGTCCGTTTCTTTCCTACAGGTATCTAGTTGTCTGGTACCATTTGTATGAAAGGTTATCATTTTCCCATTAAAGTATTTTGGCACCTCTATCAAAAAATAATTGATTAACCAAGCTATGATGTTTTCGATGGCCTCATATACATGCTAAAGCTGGACAATGAATGAGGAAACACTGAAGAAGGATTTATGCCTTTGAATTATGCTGCTGACAAAGAATCCTGAATGTACCATGGACTGCCAGAAGAATGAACAAGTCTTTCTTGGAACAAGGACAACTAGAACACTCCTTGAAGTGAAGAGACTGCAACTTTGTCTGATGTTCTCTGGACATGTTATTATAAGGGACTAGTTCCTAGAAAAAGACATCATGCTTGGCAGAGAGTCACCAAAAAAGAGGAAAACCTTTGATGAGATGGACTGACACAGTGGCTGCAAGAGTGAGCTCAGACCCAGCAATGACGGTGGGGATGGCACAGGGCCGGGCAGGGCTTCCTTCTGTTGCACACTCAGTCGCTGTGAGTCAGAGTCACTTCAGTGGCACTAATGACAGTCGTCTGTGTAAACATTCTCTGAAGACACAATCACTTAATAATAACTGTGCATGTGTAGCATCAGAGGTATATTTAAGCTCTGATATATTTTTGTACTTTTAGCCTAAATTTATAGGAACATCAAAAAACAAAGTCATGATCTGTTAGTATACTAGTTAATGGAAATTAAAGTAAAAATATCGAAAGTGACTCTTCTCCTACTTAGTAGGCTGATCATCAATGTCTGTGTGACAGAGTTGTTGCTCTCACAGGAGAACAAAGGACATAACCCCCAGTATTGTAATTGTTTCGTATTACTCACTTATTTGGTTACATATGGATTCTGGGGATAATTATTGAGTGACATATGTCTTTTCTGAAGACAACCAAAATATGTAGGTTTTCATGTAAGCTTGTTTTCCTTTAAAGTATAAATTTAGCCAGACTGTCAGGAGGGATGTAGGCAGGGATTATTTTTGAGTTTTGGCTTATATCTTGAGTGTGACCAGGCCTGGGTTAGTGAATGAAACTGACCTGGCCACTGTCACTGAGTCCATTCCAACTCACAGTGACCCTGTAGGTCAGAGTAGAACTGCCCCATTATATCTGGCAGATTTGAACTGTCAACCTTTTGGTTAGCAGATGTAGCACTTAACCGCTACGCCAGCAGGGCTTCTGAAGCTGACCCAGAAGACAGCAATCAGGCAGTCTTTACAGACGTCAAGTGGCGCACTCCTGTCCTATCTCTGAATTTGTGAAGCTCCTCAATGCCGCCTCATGAAGATGCCACACTAGGCACCT
This sequence comes from Heterohyrax brucei, assembly GCA_028571685.1. Taxonomy (NCBI): domain Eukaryota; kingdom Metazoa; phylum Chordata; class Mammalia; order Hyracoidea; family Procaviidae; genus Heterohyrax; species Heterohyrax brucei. The sequence continues at coordinate 23,148,553 of CM053149.1, read as the reverse complement.
ACTCCCTATAGCCTGGTCAGAGATTGGCCTCCTAGAACCCTGTGGTCCCATCCCACTGCCCCTCATGTCATCACGGCCCCTGCCCCAAGTCCTGGCAGAACTGGAGGAGAGGACCTGTGAAGCTCAGAGGCAGAGCTCACCCCTTGGGTCCTAACAGTCTGGATAAAGCCTTCCTGATGGCTCTGCAGACCTCTCTGTGTGCCCTGCTTGGCAGCAGGCCGGGGGTAGTGAGGTTTCTAAGTCATGGTTGATGGCTTTGGTTGCTTTTCATACATTTAAAATTCTCATTGATTTCATGCAGTGAGGAAAAAGGAATCAAAGAAAGAACCTAAAACTTAACATCAGAAGACTGTGGTTCAAGGTCCAGTTGTTTCCATGTACTTGTCACCAACAAAGGGAATGACATCGGTGCCACACAGTTATAAGCATCTCTGCAAACGGTGTCCTTCAGATGATACTTACTTAAAGAGTCTTTCATTCAGCAGTCCTCAAAGTTGCTGATATTCACAACTGACTCTTTGCTTAAACAGGCTCTGTTGAAATCAAGCGCCTAAGTGATACTTAGTTGTTTTCTGGGTTTCTTTTCTTAAACGATCATCAGCAAACATTTGTTTGGCTAGATTCCCCGTAACCTTGAAATTTCATTAGAGCTGGCTCCACAGAAGGATAACTGCTGGGAACCCAGGTCACAGTCAACTTATCATCTGGTCAGGCTGAATATTTTTGCCAAGTACTGAAAATATTAGCAAGACCAAGGGGTGGAAACAGTGTACCTTTGTTTGTGGCATATAAACAAACAAAAGCAAAACCTTTCCCCAGAAGACTACGTGAGTGTCTTACCTCAGGTAGTATATAATTAGAGGTTACATCTTTTCACTGATAAGCCAAGCCAAGTGCCGTCGAGTGGGATAGGAGTTAGTTTTAATATATGTTCTGTGGACAAATTTTTCTTCAACCACAGTAGTAACATAGTCTTGTTATGGAAAACTTAGAAACCACAAAAATGTGTAAAGTTGACAATGAAAATCACCTATGATCTCTAAATCCAGAGATGACCATTATTAACATCTTAATGAATATTTTTGCCTTTTATGCTCAGATATATGTCTCTTTAGAAAATGTGTATTCTCAGTCTAGTTTTGCATGTAGCTTTTTTCCACTTAATAGTAAATTTATGTGTAATGAGCAGATTCCAATGCCGTTAGTCTCAGAAAGCATCCTCGAAAGCTGCCTAATATTTTAACTAAATTTAGCACATCTAAAAATTATTTCTACATACTTGTTTCATAATTAGTCTTGGTAAGTTAAATTTCTAAAAGTTTATATCACAATTCATCTACATAAACTTATAAATGTTAAATTTCAGTTGTTGAAAGAATTCTAAATTCTGTTTACAGTAAGGAAAATAAAATATATATGCTTCACACACACGAGTGTAGAAGACAGACCATGCACACTGCCTCAGAAGGACAAAGTTGGTACTTGGAGAAAATCTTACCTGTTTTATGGGCACAGTAGATATACTGTACATACAATAAATGGACAGATATTCAGTATATTTTTGATAGTACAATTTCATGGAGGATGGGAGTCTTTGGAAAAAAGAATCTAATAAGACTCCTTAAAGGGGTGATAATGGAAAAAGATTGAGAAACACCAAGGACAGTCTCAATAGAAAACTGAAATCCTATGGGAATAGTCAGTTGCTTTAAACCTAAGCTCACCTCAACATCTAACATACAGAATCTTGTGATTTAACACCCAGTATTAGACTGTCATTTTTTTTGAGTACAGTATTCAGATGAAAGAAAATGTAAAAGTTAAATTATGATTGAATTTCCTTAATTTATAATGTTGTATTAAGTAGCATCACTACACAGTTATAAAACTATTCATTATCATAGCGAAGGGGACAACATTCTCCTACCTTAAAAACCAGAATTAATCATTTACTTCTTAAAGGAAAATGTTATGTTCTTCGTATTTCAAAATGACAAACTTCAGTGGTTCCCCAGAGTATCAGTTCTCATTTCATACACAAGTCTAACAATGTAAAAAATACCACCACCATGAGAACAAGAATGACAGGAAGATGCATTCACTTGTTTTTTTTTTTTTTTTTTTTAAAGAACAGTTCTACTGAGACTTAATTCCTATACTATAGAATTTGCTCTTTGGAAGCACACAATTCATTGGTTTTTATTATTTGTGCAGAGTTGTGCAACCCTCACCATATGTAAGTACAGATTCTGGCCACCCCAAAGGAGACCCCTGCCTCTTAGCAGTCTGTGCCCATTCCTCCTTCCCTATAGCCCTGGGAAGCACTAATCTACTTTGTAGATTTATTTTTTAGATTTACTTGCCCGTTCTTGCAACACCAAAAGAGGCCCCATGCCCATTCACTGCCCAATCCTCCTACCTCATAGCCCTGGCAAATCTACTTTCTAGATTTACTGATTCTTGACATTTCCTGGTGTTGGAATCATGTACTCTCTGGCCTTTGTGACTGGCTGCTTCACTTAGCACGTTGTTTTTAAGCTTTATCCATGTTGTAGTGTTTATCTGACTTCATTTGTTTTTATGCCAAAGCCAAAGAAAACTGAAGCCACTGCCTTCAAGTCAATTCCAACTCATAGTGACCCTAGAGATCAGATTAGAACTGTCCCATAGTTTCCAAGAAGTGCCTGGAGGATTTGAACTGTCAACCTTTTGGTTAGCAGACATAGTACTTAACCACTAGGTCACCAGGGTTTCCTTTATTCCTTTTATTGGGTTAACTGATATTCTACTGTATAGATATACCATGTCTTGTTATCATTAGTGGACATTAAGATTGTCTTCATTTGTATGTTATTATGAATAATACTGCTTGAATATTTGTGTATAAATTTTTGGATGAACATATGTTTTCAATTTTCTTGGCTATGTACAAGGTCTGACAATTAACTCCTCGAACTTAATTGTTCTAAGGGTTACATACTTCATTGTTGAGTGTCACTAGGATCACCTTTGAAGTACTCCCCTTGGGAAGCTGTACACCAACAGTATTGCCTAGTCCACCCGTGATTTTGAAACTCTTTCTGGAATGGCCATTGTGCACAGTGGCACGGTGGCAAGTCCACAACTTAATTGTATAGTTGTCTGTGAGGGAGTTTTTAGCCAGTAAATGAATAACAGTATTGGAACACCCTACCCACTAGCCTGACCTGCCCCCCAGTGACTGTTTCCTTTACCCTAAGATGACGTTCAGGACATCAAGGACAGTATGATGACAGCTCTGATGACCATTCCAGAAAAAGAGATCCAAAATTTCTTTGAAGGGTGGACTACGTGCTCATTCGGTGCACAGCTTCCCAAGCAGAGTGCTTCAAAGGTGACCGTAGTGGTATTCAGCAATGAGGTATGGAGCGCTTTTTCTAGGATGAGTTCACAAACTTAATTGGCAGTTCTGGTATGTAAGGATCAGAGTGCTGGATTATATGGTAACTGTTGAAAAATCTTAAGGAACTATGGAGCTGCTTTCATAAGTGATTACTCTATTTGACAATCCTACCAACAATGTAGGGGACTTCCAGGTTTTCTACATCCTCACCAACCTGTGTTCTTTTTCCTCTTTTCATTGTGGCCATCCTGGTCAGGCAAAGTGGTAACTCGCTGTGGTTTTGATTTGTGTTTCTCCAGTGAATAATGATGATCTTCATATGCTTATTAGCCATTTGTATGTCTTCTCTAGAGAAAGGTCTAGTCAAATTCTTAGTTTTAATTGGGTTATTTGGTTTTTAATTGTTGAGTTATACAATTTCTTTTTCTGTATCTGGATTCAGGTCCCATATCAGATCAATGATTTCCCAATTTTTTTTATCATTCCCTGGATTGCCTTTCCATGTCTTTTAAATAATTGTTGTTATTGTTAAATATGTACACAGCAGAACTTCACCAATTCAACAATTTCTACATGTACAATTCAGCGGCACTGATTACGTCGTACAGGTTGTATAGCCGTTCTGGCTTTCTTTTTCTGAGTTGTCCTCTCCATTAACGTAAACTCACTGTCCCCTAAATTTCCTGTCTAATCTTTTGAGTCGTTGTCCTCCATTTAATCCCATGTAAATAGTTCTCGAAAGAACATAGTGCTTAAGGCATTCCTCCACAGTTAAGCGAAGCTACTGTTTGGTTTTAAAACAGCCCAACCAAAGAGATATTCTAGCTTCAGGTTTACAGGTTGTCTCAGAAAAATAGCTTTTGTTTTTTTTTTCCTTCCGTGGGGATTTGTCTAGCCTCCATGGCTCCAGAATCTCTGGATACTATGCAAATTTGAAATTCCAGTCTTCATTTTCTCCTCTTTGTTCAAGATTCTCGTATAGAATCTTGGAGCCAACAATTCAGTAGTGATAGCTGGACACCATCTGATTCTTCTGGTCTCACCGTGAAGGACCAGGTGGCCACACTTTCCATTTCCTCGTCCATTCCTGACTCCAGGTAAACAGAGATCAATTGTTGTACCTTAGATGGCCCTTTACAAGCTTTTCAGACCCCAGGCCCTGTGCAGGGAAAGACAAGGTAGAACTGAGGGACCTAACATGTTATTAGGCCAGTTGACTGGCTGTCCATGACCCTAAATATCCAAACTAAGGAGCCAAATCCCGTGAGGTGTTTGGCTGTACATAAGCAGCCTCAGCAGCTGCTATTTTTATGCCGTGGTTGTAAATATAGCTATCATACAACATTTGCCAATTCAACTTTTCACAGATACACAAATATTGACATCAATTACATTAACTGGCTGTACAGACTTTGCTTTCGATCAGTGTAATTTTTCCATCACTGTAAACAGAAACCCAGCGCTCCATAAGCAACTCCTCTACCCTTTTTTCTTCTCTCCCTGCTAATAACCAATTTTGGTTTCTGTGCATTTGCCTGTTTTTGTCTTTTTATATAAATGAGATTATACAATATTTGTTCTTTTATGATTGATTTAGTTCACTCAGAATAGTATCTTTAAGCTTCAGCCAGGTTGTAGCATATATCGAGACTTCCTCTTTCTTTCCCAGCGAAGTAGTGTTTTCCACTGTATGTATGTACCACGTGTTGTTTATCTGTTTATCCAGAGATGGGCATCTGGGTCGTTTCCACATAGTAGATCAATAATGCTGCAGTGAGCGTTGGTAAGCTAGTGTTTGCCTCACACTGCTGCTTCCAAGTCTCTTAGGTATATTTACAGCAGTGAAATCCCTAGATCATACGGTAGTTCTATTTTTAGTTTCTTGAGGACATACCATCCTGTTTTCTGTAACAGCTGTAACATTTTGCATTCCCATCAGCAATGGATAAAGTTTCCAGTTTCCCCAAATCCTTGCCAGCATTTGCTATTTTCTGTTTGTATGTTTTAAGCCATCCTAGGGAGTGTGAAATGGAATCTAATCTATAGTTTTGATTTTCGTCTCTCTGGTAGCTAATGATGCTGGACTTTTTCTTGTGTGTTTGGTGGCCAATTGTGTGTCCTCTTTGGTGAAACATCTGTTTATGTCCTTTGCCCAGTTTTTGTTTCGGTTATTTGTCCTTTTGTTGTTAAGTTGTAAAAGTTTTATATGTACTTTCGTTACTAAATTCTCATTAAATATATGGTTTATGAAGATATTCTCTCAGTTGGTAGCTTGTCCCTTTACTTTCTTGATAGTGTCCTTTGAAGCCCAAGATTTTAAAATTTTGATGTAATCCCTTTTATTTTTTTGTGTATATGTGTATGCTTGTGCTCTGTGGTTTTAGTGTTGTAATTAAGAAAACATTTCCTAGCCCAGAGGTCGTGAAAATTTTCTCCACTGTTTTATTCTAAGAATTTTAGCTTTAGCATTACATTTTGGCTTCTGATCTATTTGGAGATAATTTCTATTTATGTTGTGGGATAATGTTTTACATATGGAGATCCAGTTGTCCCAGCCCCATGGCTGAATAAATTGGGTTTTGAATCTAGACATAATAATGGTTAGTCAACAGGTTAAGGTCTCTGTCCAGAAAGTCTTTTGTTTTTCCTATTCTATCATTTTTTCTCTTTTTCCTATTTGCAAAATAGGAGCCCTGGCAATGCAGGGTTAAAGTAAGCTTGGCTGCTAATCAAAAGGTCAATGCTTCAAACCCACCAGCAGCTCCTTGGGAGAAACATGGAGCAGTTCACTTCCATAGAGATTCAGCCTTGGAAACCCCATGGGACAGTTCTCTTCTGTCCTGTAGGGTTGCCATGAGTTGGAAGCAAATTCCATGGTACTCACACACACCCACTGCCATTGAGTCGGGTCTGACTCATAGTGACCATAGAGGTCAGGGTAGAACCGTCCCTTACAGTTTCCAGAGAGTGCCTGGTGGATTTGAACAGCCAACTTTTTGGTTAGGAGACGTAGCACTTACCCAACTATGTCACCAGGGTTACCAACTCCGTGACAGTGAGTTTATTTGTAGAGTGTCATCTATCATAAGGATAAGACTTTTTTGTTATTGTCAAGGGCAAGGAAACTGTTCTGGAGGGTCCCTCCCTCATCTGTGGAATGCAAAGTTTGCATCTGAGTTTCACTAAGGTCCCAGGGGCTCAAAAAATCTTTGATTTCACAGAAATAATAATCTGGTTAGTTTTGATTAGCATAGCCATAACCCATGTGTTACCACTTTTTAAATAATTAGCATGCCATAAAATCCTTGTAGTGTTAAAATCATTCTCGGGTAGTATAGTGTTTTTCTTTGGAAGGGCTGGACTGGAAACTGGAAAGATCATGTGACTGGGAGCAGGGTGGTCTGTGTGCTGGTTTGGAAGGAGTTTTAAAAGGCAGGGTGAGTGAACCCTGTCAAGAGCAATGAAGAATGAGTGCTAATGAAGGTACTCTAGATTTAGCACCCAGGACATCCTCGGTGACTTTTGAGGGAAATCTCAATAATTGGTGGGAGCCAGCTGTGGAAATAAGTGAGGGAAATGAGGCTGCGTGGGAAGAAGACACTCTGTTCGGTGGTTTGCAAGTGAGACAGAACTGTATCTACGAGATCTAACAGGTAAGTTCACAAATTCATCCTAGAAAAAGCACGACATACCTGTAATGGATTGAATTGTGTCCCCCAAAAATATATGTCATAATTCAGGTGGGCCAGGATTACCTGCATTCCGTGATTGCCCTCCATTTTATGATTTTCTGATGCTGTAAGTCCTAATCTCTGCCTGTGGTTAACAGTGTTTTATTGTTAGAGAGTATTAGGGTAGGACTATAATCCCTTCCTAAGGTCCTCTTCCTGCTCCACTCTAAAGGGAGTTACCCCGGAGTGTGGCTTGCACCACCTTTTATCCTTTATCCTGCATGGGATGAAAGGAAAGGGAAGCAAGCAGAGAGCTGGGAACCTCACACCGTCAAGAAAGCAGCACCAGGAGTATTGCGCATCCTTCAGACCTCAGATTCCTGCACCAAGGTGGTCCCTAAGCAAAGACTGATACAACACAAGGACTTTCCTCCAGAGCCAGCAAAGGGAAAGCCTACCCCTGGAGTGGACATCCTGAATTCAAACTTGCAGCCTACCACACTGTGTAGGAATAAGCTTTCCTTCGTTAAAGCCAACCACTTTTTGGTATTTCTGTTAGAGTAGCAGTAGCTGGCTAAAATGATAGCTCATTGCTGTATGTCACTGTGGTGACCTTTGAAGTACTCGGGAAGCTGTGTACTGATGCCAGCACCTAGTCCACCCTTCAAGGCAGTTTTGGAATTCTTTTTCTGGAATGGCCATCAGAGATGTTGTTGTACTACCCTTTATGTCCTGAATGTCAACAAAATGTCTTCCTTTCACTATTTTTTTTAATCTTCGGAGAAAGAAAAGTCATTGGAGGCCAGATCAGGTGAGTAGAGAGGGTGTTCTAATACAGTTATTTGTTTACTGGCTAAAAACTACCTCATAGACAGCTATACATTAAAGTTCATGAACTTGCCACCATGCCAGTGTGCACAATGGCCATTCCAGAAAGAGTTCCAAAATGGCTTTGAAGTGTGGACTAGGTGCTGGCATCAGTGCATGACTTCCCAAGGGGAGTGCTTCAAAGGTAACTGTAGTGGTATTCAGCAGCTGGTGGATTTGAACTGATGACTTGTTATTTCTCAGCTGTGCTGTTACTCAGCTTTGTTAACCAATGAAGCTAGAAAGTCAAGTATTGTATTAAAAAAAAAAACACCCAGTGCCGTCAAATTATATAGTCCCTTGTTTTATGTTTAATAACATTTTCTATCATAAATGGCTCTAACATATACTTTTATTTTTCTCTGTTCTGTAACATGTGCATCAGAGTAGTTTAACTTTATGATCTGATGGTTCGGTTTTAGGGTCTGGACCCCCTTGAAAGGCTCTCCCTTTTACTGAGTGCCAGCTGCTAAAATTGCAGGCTTAGTGGCAAGCAATGACCAAACCTCCTTTTCAATGTTTGCCTTATAAATTCTGCTTTTCCCATATTGAGAGACATCATAGAGACGACAAGAGGATAATCATAAAGGAAAGTCACTGTTATGGACTGAATTGTGTCCCCCTCCAAACTGTGTGCCAACTTGGCTAGGCCATGACTCCCAGTATTGTATAGTCGTCTACCATTCTGTAATCTGATGTGATTGTCTATGATATTGATGAGGCAGGATTCGAGGCAGCTTTGTTAATGACTCAGGACACAATCTACAGGATTGAGTTGCATCTGGGATCAACCTCTTTTGAGACATAAAATAGAGAATGGAGCAGAGAAGAGGAGAACTTCATACCACCAAGAAAGCAGAGCCGGGAGCAGAGCACGTCCTTGGGATTCTAGGTCTGTGCACTGTGACATTCCTAGACTGGGGAAAAATTGAGGACAAGGACATTCTCCAAAGAGATGAAACCTTCCCCCTGGAGCTGGCACCCAGAATTCAGACTTCTAGACTCCTAGACTGTGAAAGAAAAATTTATCTTTGTTAAAGCCATCCACATGTGGTATTTTTGTCATAGCAGCCCTGGATAATTAAGTCAAAATAAAATAAAAGCTAAAAATTATAACTTACAAGTAGCCATAGAATAATATAAAGCATAAATATCATTGGAAAAAAGTGAAGAACATATATTCTTTATAAAATGTAAGAAAAATTTGTAACTTGGTAATGCCAGAGAGGTAGACATTTTTACTCTCGCTTGGCTTTGTCTAAAAGTCCACAAACAGTCTTTTAACTACATATTACAAGTGTAAGTTCACGTTCTAAAACTCATGCTTTAAAAAAATTTAAATAGCCATGATGGAGCTCACAGAGAGGAGTCTCACTGGCAACACAAGAATAAAAAGAGGTGCATCATGAGATCTCCACTAAAAGACCTCAATTGATGGTCCAGCGGTTTTGGGGTTCCTCTGAGAGCATGGCCCCCAGCCCTGATGCTGCCCTTTCCCATAAATTATAACAAAGATTCACTCTTTGGAAAGGAGTGGATTGGACTTGGCAATGCAGAGTGACCATATATTGGAAGCACTTTGTGGTTCTATACATCTATAGGATATCATCTTGCTGACCTCTGGCTGGAGGAAGGGGAGTGGATGGAGAGGAGGGGAAAGGAGGCTGTTGGGAGGATGAGACATGTGTGGAGCAGAGAGGAATAGTGTGCAGTCACCGGACAGGGAGAGCAGTGGAAACTGCATATAGGGGGGCATGTAAATTTATATGTGAATGTACATTTTCATTCAGTTATGTTAAATAAAAATAAAAATTAAAAAAATATTTAAAAGGCTTTGACTTACTTTGGTGTAGAGCTAGACATAGTATTATACAAACAAGTTAACAAATGTTGACTTTTTAAATTAAATGCCTTCTAGTTTGTATTAAACACCTACTGCTTGCTTCATATGGGCCATACTTGCTTCAAAACAAAATTCAGCCTTGTTGATGACTGTCAAGATTTACTGGACTACTAAAAATACGTAGCTAATAAACCAGTGAAACTATGATCTGGTGTTGTCATGAAATTTTATTCTAGAAGAACTCTGGGAAGGTTATATACAAGCATCTCATCCAGCTTGTGGTCTTTTGAGCCCAGTGACTCCCAGCCTTTCCAGTGTGTTATCTGTTATTATGCTATGTTCAGTTCTCAGCCTGAGAACATTTGTCAGGGAATACTATTGTAATACCTATACTCTGGAATATGAGGTCTGACAATTAAGTCTGTGAATTTAATTATTCTAAGTGCTACATATTGCTGATTGTCACTACAGTCATCTTCAAAGTACTCCCCTTGGGAAACTCTGCACCAATGCCAGTGCCTAGTCCACACTTCGAAAGTTTAGAACTCTTTCTGGAATGATCATTACATTCTGTGGTACAGTGGCAAGTTCACAAACTTAATTATATAGTTGTCTGTGAGGGAGTTTATAGCCAGTAAACAAATAACTGTGTTGGAACACCCTCCCTATTCACCTGGTCTGGCCCCCAGTGACCTTTTCTTTATCCAAAGATAAAGGAAGTATGGAAAGAAGACATTTGGGTGGCATTCAGGACATCAAGGGTAATATGATGACAGCTCTGGTGGCCATTCCAGAAAAAGAGTTCCTAGATTGCTTTGAAGAGTGGATGAGGCACGAGCACCAGTACAGAGCTTACCAAGAGGAGTACTTAGAAAGTGACCATAGTGATATTCAGCAATGAGTTATGTGGCACTTTTTCTAGGACAAGTTCACTAACTCCATTGACAGTCCTTGTAGACAGGTCTTCAACTGACCCTGGAAGTTTTCAGCAAGCAATCACTGAATTTGCTTGGATTATGTGTTTACAAAGTATCATTCATCGCAGTCTGGTAACTGGACTTTTCTAGAAGAATTTTTTTTTTTTTTACGATAAGCGTCATATAAATCACTGAATGGTATATGAAGTCTGACAAGTAAGTCCACAAACTTCTTCATTCGGAATGGTACAGACCTCATTGCTGAATATTACTACAGTCACCTTCAAAATACTGCCCTTGGGAAGCTATGCACTGACTCCAGTGCCTAATCCACCCTTCAAAGCAATTTGGGATCTCTTTCTGGAATGGCCATTGTACACGGTAGCCCAGTAGCAAGTTCAGTTAACCACTGTGCCACCAGGGTTTTCAAATACTTGGGCTTGTCTGAGAGTTGAACCTGGGACTTCCCAGCCCTGAGGCAAGAGTCATACTCTCAGGCCAATGAGCCACTCTCTAGAAGGACTGAACTCCATGTTTAGATTAAACGGATTTTGACAGACGTATCTTGTATTGCTACTTAATATCTTTTAATTGAAACAGTTGCTGTGGAAATAAATAATATGAGCTTACCCACAAAATTATATTGAAAAACAAGTTTTTATTTCTCATGAGAGAAAATATGATGAAGTTCTTGATGCGGGTACACTGATAAATATTCTTTTTTTTTTTTTTACTGTCACAAATTAGCTAGGGGCTAGCACATATTAAGCATTCAAAAATGTTTTCTGAGTAAATAATTAAGTGAATCAGTTAATTTATTGGAGTCTTTGGCAGAAGAATATTTATTGTGACCTAGTGTTGATGATAAATGGAAATGAATGATCATGATAATATATGGAGAAAAAATTGATGTCATCAAGAATTTCTTTGTACTTGGATCCACAGGCAACATCCATGGACACAGGAAACCTGACTGCACTGAGAAAATCTACTGCAAACACCTCTTTAAAGTGTTCAAAAGCATAGATGTCACTTTGAGGACCAAGGCGCCCCTGACCCATGCTATGATATCTTCAGTTGCCCATATGCATGAGAAGGCCGGACAGTGAATAAGTAAGGTGGCAAAAGAATTGATGTCTTTGAATTATGGTGTGGGAGGAGAATGCTGAATATGCCATAAAACCAAGCCAAGTGCTGTTGAGTCGGAATGAATATGCCACAGACTGCTAGCAAACTAAGAAACATATCTTGGAAGAAATACAGCCAGAGTGCTCTTGGAAGCAAGGATGAAGAGGCATTGTCTCCCATACTTTGGACATGTTATCAGGAGGTTCCAGTTCCTGGAGGATACCTCATGCTTGGTAAAGTAGAGGATCAGCCCCAAAGAGGAAGACCCTCCAGGAGATGGGCTGACACAGCAGCTGCTACAGTGGCCTCAAGCATGACAATGGCGAGGGCAGTGTAGGTCCTGGCAGTGTTTCGTCCTATCATACTGAGAGCTGCCGTGAGTGGGAACTGACTCAGCAGCACCCAACAACACCTCCAGTGTTTAAGCACTCACTGATGAGAATCAAAGGCTACAGCCTTCAGTGGAGCTTACCTGTCAATAGGAAGAAAACGGAAATCCTCACAACTAGACCAATTAGCAACATCTTGAAAATTGGAGAAAAGCTTGAAGTCGTCAAAGACTTTATTGTACTTGGATCCACGATCATCACCCATAGAAGCAGCAGTCGTGAAAGCAAAGTATGACTTAATCACAATTAAAAAAAAGAAATCAAATGATGTCTTGCCCTGAGCAAATCTGCTGCAAAAGACTTTTTTAAAGTGTTCGGAAGCAAAGATGTCACTCTGATGACTAAGGTGAGCTTGACCCAAGCCATGATATTTTTCAACTGCCACATATTCATGTGACAGGTGAAAAACGAATAAGGAAGACAAGAACAAATCATGCCCTGAAATTATGGTGTCGGCAAAGAGTACTGAATACGATTATGGAGTATCATCTTCCATGGACTACCCGAAGAACAAACAGATCTGCCTTTAAAGAACTACAACCAGAATGTGCCTTCAAAGCAAGGGTGGTGAAACTTTATTTCACACTCTTTAGACATGTTATTGTCAGGAAGGGGCTGTGGTAGGACATCATGCTTGGGAGATAAGAGGGATCTCAGAAGAGAAGACCCTTAACAGTAGAACTGACACAGTGGTTGCATTGATGGGTTCAAGCATAATAACAATTGTGAGGCTGATGCAAGACCAGGCAGTGTTTCTTTCTAATGTGTGTGCAGTTGCTAGGAATCAGAAGCAACTGGCCCTACTCAGCTGTTATTAATAGGTAATAGGCTGATGTGGACTTTCCCTTCAACCATATATTTGAATACACTGTTGACTCAGAGGCCAGATGAAAATTAAATTGTGGTCAGAAATTAGAGATCTGTTCTAAGATGGTGTGAATTCATTTGTGGAGGAAATTGGGAGGTGATTAAAGGAAAGAAAGCCCAACAGCTCTCTTCAGTCATCTTCCTGACAGCAAAGACAGGGAAATTCAGGAATTGTGCATTCAGTTTTATGTTGAGGAAGATGATTGTTTTGGTTGTTTGGTAGGCAGAGTATTATATTCTTAGGTCTCTTTCTCTGACTTTTCAAGAACTAGGCGTTGTTATGAATGTGTTCTGATTTGCTGTAAAGGCACCCTCACCTCCATCAGTGGTTCTTTCTGCCAATGGTACCTCTGCTGTCAATTCTAACCCAACAAATGGGTACATTATTAGAGCAAGAAAGATGTACTGGGTTTAACAAAAGACATTAAAGATTTAGAGAGCAAATCTTGTCTGCTGTTCGTTTGGCACCTCTCCCCATGCAAATCTTCATGTGTAGATGCCTAATTATTAGTCAGATACACTGCAGACTTTTCTCTACACACTTATGTATATAGAGAATCTTTTTATTTTACAACAAACACGTTTTCATATGTTGCATTTTTAAGTTAAAAGATCAACCTAGTCAATGCAGTTACGAAATAGGATCACAGCAAGCCAGAAGGGAAAACCAAAGGGGTTATCATAGAAGTTAAGGCAGAAACAATTTTGCAGAGCTGGAAGATGAAATCATAAGGTTGGAGAGCTGGTGAGATGAGAGCAGGAAATGCCGCATTAAACAGACAAATGGAAAGACTGACTGAGGAGCCACGTGTGACAGAATTGTGGCAGCGAGCTTTTATGTGTTCCTTAAAGGGTGGTGTAGCTATGTGTTTAAAGAGGCAGATGGCCTGAAACCAAAACGTACACAAATAACTTGTTTTTAGTGTTTAAGCAAGGAGACTACTCAATCTGATTTATATTGCTGCTTTTTTGTTTAGAAAATTTCAAATCTATAGAAAAACTGAAAGAAATGTTAAAATGTACATCTACGTAGTTTTCATCTCGTTTCACCAGCTGTTAACATTCTGATGCTGTCTCTATTCTCCATATATATTTTTACCATGAAGCATTTGAAAGTAAGTTGCAGACATCATCACACTCACCTCTAAATATTTCAGCATGTGTCAAAGAAACGACCTTGAGATTATAAGAGCTATTGGTTTTAGCATTCTGAACATGGGTCTGGCCCTGTGCTATATGCTTTCAATGCATTTTTAACTCACTAAACCTTACAACAAGCCTTTGCGGTAGGCATGATTATTTCATTTTAGTGATGAAAACCCAGATGCTGTTCAAGCCTATCTCTGACTGACTTCAAAGTTAGGCTCAAAAACACAAGACAGGCTACAGATAAGGACCAAAATGGGTGATACAACATTACGTTCACACTGAATTCCAGAGGAGGGAGAAATTACTGCAAAGCCTGGTAGCATTGCAGTCAAGAGGTACGTCAGCTGGTGCTGCTGCAACAGAAGTAGCACAAAGTGGATGGCTTTAACGAAGATAAATTTATTCTTACACAGTCCAGCAGGCTACAAGTCTGAACTCAGGATGTCTGCTCCAGGGGAAGGCTTTCCTTCTTCATCGGCTCTGGAGGAAAGTCCTTCTGTTGTGCCAGTCTTTATTCAGGGAGCATCTTGGTGCAGGAACCTCAGGTCTCAAGGACGTTCTCTTTTCCCGGTGCTGCTTTCTTGATGGTGTGAGGTTCCCAATGCTCTGCATATTTCCCTTTCCTTTTAGAAAAGGATAAAGGGTGGTACAAGCCACCCTCCAGGGAACTCCCTGTCCAGTGGAGCAGGGAAGGGACCTTAGGAAGGGATTTACGGTGACACTCTAATTCTATTTAACATACAGCATAGGAAAATCACAAAATGGAAGACCATCATAAACTGTTGGGAATCATGGCCTAGCGAGGTGGCTACACACATTTTTGGAGAGGACACTGTTCCATCCATGACCACTACCCAGATGACTGGTAGTTTGAATCCTTCACTGGCTTCTGGGAAACCTTATGGGGCAATTCTACTCTGTTCTGCACAGTTTCTGTGAGTCAGAATTGACTCAGTGGAAATGGGTTTAGTTTGGGGTTTCTGTTTTTGTTTTTTCTTTAACATGGCTTAGAAATGTGTCCCTCTTTTACCATTGTTGAGAAGACACATCCTAAAAGCACTGATTTTTATAAACCAGCACTCCCTTTTTATTTGAAAAAGTCAGATGAACTGTATGTACACATTTGCATCTCATCAGCTTTTCCTTTGTGCAGACTGCCGTGGCACACTGTCAAATGGAGTAATCGCAATGCGTAGTATACGACATTTATTTTACTTGATGGCACTAAGTATTTTCTTGAGGGAAAGTAAAAGAAGTTTCTGTGAGTAGCTGACTTTTAAATCAGAAAAACTGTCATAGCAGCCTTATTTCTAGTGGATACAGGGATGCTATGTGTTCAGATGTATCATCCAGAATTCAGAAGGTCAAAAGTGTGAAACTAAACAGAGCTTGTAGCTCAACAAAACAGGAGTGAAGTTGTGCTAAAACAACATGGTCTTCGTATTTCTCCTTGCAGCAACATTTAAAGTAGGATTATTTCTGAAAACGTGCATGAGTCAGAAGTGGGGAATGAGTAATAGTGTACTTTGGACTTCGTGAATGTTTTATTGCTGAAGGGACATCATCTAGTTTTTTCAATAAGTGTGTAAGTTACTCTTAATCCTCAGATTCCTAACTAGCTTCTCAGGGCAAACTTGTAGAGAATTTGAACAACAGAGTCAGTGGTGTCCTTTGAATTTAGCACTATGCTTTCTTAAAATGTTCTCATTCAGTGCAGAGGACTTCAGTCTCATTTACACCTGGATGGGAACGATTCCTGAGGATAGGAGTTATGATAGCTTTAGAATAGGTCAAAAACATCTGTCTCTGACCGGGTACTCTAGAGGAACAAAACCAGTGAAGTGTATACATATAAATGCATATAACTCACTGCTGTTGAGTTGAGTCTGACTCATAACGACCCCACAGGACAGAGTAGAACTGCCCCAGGGAGTTTCCAGGACAGAGTAGAACTGCCCCAGGGAGTTTCCCAGGAGCACCTGGCAGATTTGAACTACCAATCTTTTGGTGAGCAGCTATAGCTCTTAATTACCACACCACCAAGGCTGCCATAAATACAGAGAGAGATGCTTATTCCAAGGAAATGGCTCACACAGATCCTCAAGCCGGAGGCTTCTCCTGACTTATGTAGTAGCAGGGGCTGAAGAATCCAAACTCCACGGGTCAAGTGGAAGACTGCTGGCTCACAGGGTTGTGAGAGCTAGTGAACCCCAAGATCTGCAGGTCAGGCAGCAGGCTGGGGCTCATAGTCCAAGAACCAGAGGCTAGAAGATGACAAGTCAGATGCAGAATCAAGGCAGCTGTGCCAGAACTTCCACATATATTGAACACCGGCCACACCCACAAGGAAACTAATTGGCCTTCAACCCATTTGGCTTTCCACTTATTGGCGGCTCACATCAGATCGCAAACTGGAGGATGATCACATAATATCTGCCATTGCTGAGAATCATTGCCTAACTCAGTTGACACATAACCTTAACTTCACAACATCATTTAGTAAGTAGAAAACAAGGTTAGGTTGACTCACTGAGAGTCAGAATATACATGGTTAAGTATATTAGGTTGTTTGTTGACATGTCAGATTTTTTTTTTTGCAGATTTAAAAAGTCTATCATCAAGAAAGGAAACCCTGGTGGTGTAGTGGTTAAGTGCTATGGCTGCCAACCGAAAGGTCAGCAGTTCAGATCTGCCAGGTGCTCCTTGGAAGCTCTATGAGGCAGCTCTACTCTGCCCGATAGGGTCTCTATGAGTCAAATTGACTCAACAACAGTTGGTTTGGGTTTTTTGTGTTGTTGTTATCATGAAGAAAATGTCAATGAAAAATATTCATGAGTCTCATGACAGGAACAAATTTTACATTTTGTAATTTGTACATTCTAGCAGGCTTTGGAAATCTGTAAACTAGCACAGTGGGTAAGTGCTCAGCTGCTAACTGAAAGGTTATCAGTTCAAACCTACCAGCCCTCCTTAGAAGCAACAATCTGCTTCAGTAAAGATTTCACCCTTGGAAACTCTATGGGGCAGTTCTAGTCTCTGCTATGAGTGGAGATTGACTCTGTGGCAATGGATTTGGTTTGGTTTTATGTATCCCTTATGCTCATTCCTTGGTTTCCTCAATTGTGCATAAATATTTTTGTATCTGTATTATAGATGATTCAAGAAATTTAAAAAAGGCCCACTTAGATGTTTCATATTTTACGTTGGTGGGGCCATGTCGTTTCAGTTCTTCAGTCACTTTTGCTTGAACATCCGCTCTGGCACCATTACTGAAATTAGAAGTGACAGCAAATCCCATACATTATTCCTCTCTCCCTTTTCACTCCTAGGTCTCATAAACAAAGCTTGTTTTCCCCATTTGACCTAGACATTAGAACAGTGATCCTGGCATATCCATAGACATGGAAAGAATGGTCATACTATTTTCTGAAGTGACCCTGGGTTCAAGCTGCTGAAAGGGAACAAAGTTCTTCATGTCAGAGCAAAATGCATCCTCTAAATTGTGCAGGTGGGCAAGATTTAATCTAGTTTCTCAGTATTCCGTTTTGTATAGTGACAGACTAACTAGTACCAAGATCCATCTTTTGACAGTTGTCTTAAGACCAAATGGTTTTTCCTGCAAATGCATAGCTTGTGAACACTGAGTGGGATGGTAGCTACATTCTGGCTTTTGGAAAGAACCAGGAATATATTTAAAACACTAATGAATTATAGCTTTCTTTTCCCTTCAGTAGATCAAGATACAGCTTATATCACCAGTGTGCTCTGAGTGTGGACTCAAGAATAAAAGTAAGAATATGAAACATCTTTTTGGAAATCCAGATCAAAGTATCCTGTATGTATTCACATCCCTAATTGTATTAGAACCTATTAGAACCTTCTTGACAGTTAATATAGACTCTTGATGATAGACTCAGTGTTGTATAATGAACAAACAATGTATGAATTGGTTAGTTTTCCAGCGATGCCACAATGAGGAGATAAGTGAACATTCTGTAGCAGCACCATCGGGATTTTACAAATCTTGGTATCAGTCTGGAAGGAGGCAGGTAGGGCAATGCTGAGAGTACTTTGCCCAATTCTGATCATTTCTTTTATCAATAATTTATTTGAAAACATCAAGTCATCCCTTTATAGGGACGCAGCATGAAACTGGGACAAGACTAGAAATAGAATAGGTAACAGAATTAAAATTTGATTGTTATGACAAGCAAGAATGCTACCGATGGAACTTTATAGAGATAAATGCAAATTTCTTCTCTCAGTTTCAGCTACTCACCTGCACAGGCACAGGTGAAGAAGGCTTGAGGTGGTTAATGGGAACACTGACAGACTGGATGGAAATCACTATGCTGGTGTTCTGAAAAGTATTTTATATACATCCAAATATTTACTCCCTCATTCATTTATTCATTCATCCCCTCAGTTATAATATGCCAAAGATGAATAGATCAGAGTTCCATGTTCTCAGAGCCTCACATTCTAACTGAGACAGCAGACTCACAGATTACTCAACAATGAGGTAAGTAGTCAAAGGGGAGGTTGGGCAGTTCTGTAGAAGCAAAAAAAAAAAAAGGGAACAGTTTTTCTGGGATTACCTCCATGGAGGGCTAACTTTTAAGATGGGTTTTGAAGATGAAGTAGGAGTTCACTTGACAGAAGAGAGCAGGCATATAAGAAAGCAGGAAGAACACACGCAAAGAGCAGAAAGTCACACTGATCACAGAGTACCTTACTGATCACCAAGTGCAGGTGGGTCGTGCTTGAGTTGGGGCTAATCGTGAAAGGTTTTCTGTACCGCAGTAGGCAGTGGGATCTTAGATTCAAACCAATTGCAATGTAGAGTTAGGAAATGACTAGAAGATTTATTTTTTAAAAAGCTTACTCTGACTACAGTCTGGAGTAGAAGGGAGATTGCAGTTGGGAGAGCGTGGAGGTCGATGGTGTAGGGCTAAGGCTTGAACTAAGTCAATCCACGATGGGGAGTGGAGACGGGGGACAGACTACAGAGATAGGTACTTGAAAGATAAATTTAGAATCCTATGATATGCAGTTAGAGTGGGATGTGTCTTCCTTGAAAAGGAGAAGACTAGTTGGAGTATTTTCAAATACCTAAAGGACTACCGTTTATTGGTACTGCTCAAGAGAGTAGAGCTAGGATCAATGGGTGAAAGGCATTAGCAGCTACCAGAACTGTTACTAATTCCAGTGATGGAATGAACTTCTCTCTCTGGATAGTAAGTTCCATGCCCCTGAAGGCATGCAAATAGAAACTGAATCACCCTGTGTGTGTGTTTCCAAACTTGGGAGACAGGTTACACTAGGTGATCTCCATTGTCTCTTCCAGGCCTAGTTCCACGAGCTCTTGAACCAATAAAAGATCAAGTCATCCAAATACACTTTAAGAGACACTAACCAGTATCATTTTTTTTTAGAAAGAGATTTTAAGATTCCGTCTGAAAATAGAGAAAACCAAAAACCAAACTCATTGCCATCAAGTGGATTCTGATTCGTAGTGACCCTGTAGGACAGGAACAGAACTGCCTCATAGAGTTTCCAAGAAGCACCTGGTAATTTGAACTGCTGACCTTTCGGTTAGCAGCTGCAGCACTTATCTAAATAGAGAAAGGGAAAATAAATTGGCTTTGATGTCAAATAAAAGCAGATGAGCTCTTAGTGCTTTTTAAGTCAAAGGTTTTCAGTTTGCCCTCATTAAAGAATAAAGATTTCTTATACCTTGGCTTTGGCTATACCAGGTGTTGGAAAGTCCTCGAAGAATAGAATCACACGTACCTTGACTCTAGTTAGTCATGCCCCCGCAGACCCCATCCCAATGCCTGCTATATAGTTGATGTTTGACAAATGCTTATTCAAGGAATGCAATGGATGCTGTGACATGTCCCCCACATCTGCCTTCAGGACTGAAAGACCCACTGCTTCTGCACTTGGGAGTGCTGCTTGGAGGTGGACCTCATCCCACTTCAGAACTGCCCTTGGATGGAGACAGCTGCCTCACCCAAAGGTATATCCCCTTTTCAGGGCAGTTCACTCCAGTAATCCAGTGGAGAGTGCTAAGGCTTTGCCTACTTGTCCCATCTTGGGACATCTCTGAAATGCCATCACAATTCCAGAGATCCTAAGGGGGCTGGCTGAGACCTCTGGTGTGACCGTAGTGTGGCCTGACCTCTTTCTGTGCCCCAATTTGCTTCTTCTCATTGCTTCCCATGAGTGTTGATTCCAAGAGTATTCCTAATAAACCTCTTCCATAGTCATTTCTGGATCCCTGGTGGCTTAGCAGTTAGGAGTTCAGCTGTTATCCAAAAAGGTCAGTAGTTCAGATCCACCAGCCATTTCTTGGAAACCCCATGGGGCAGTTCTACTCTTCCCTACAGTGTCGCTGTGAGTCCAAACTGACTCGACAACTGCCAGTAACAATAACGTGTTAATCTCCACCTCAGATCCAGTTTCCCAGGGAACCCATCACAAGGAATGACCATATGAGTGAAATGTATTCGGCTTTAGATAGAATTTTATAGACCGCAGAATGAAGTAGCCTTCGCTGTCAATAGTTGACCAGTATTTTTTCGCTCAGCTTCTTCACAGGGGATATTTTCGTTCTTCTTGAGCTTGTTGTGACTGAAACCCTTTTCATTAAGTGATGCCATCCAGCTATCTCTCCCCTCCCCTCCAGTTGTCCTCTGTTTTTCAAAAATCCTGAATATTGTTTGATGTAAGAGCCAAGGCTAAACTTTCAGAGTCTGTGATGGTTTGGGGCTTGATTTATTGCTGTTTAGCCTTGATTTGTTTCTGTGTGATTCGGGATCATTATTAGTCTTCCTGGGAAAGTCCCCAGGGGCTGATGGCACTCTGGCTCCTCCACTGGTGGAAGCAGAGTTATTCAGATGTTCATGTATCATTCCCTCTTCTAACTTTACCCTGTTAAAGTCCCCAAGTCAAAAAATCAAACCTTGTGCTGTCAAGTCAATTGGGACTCATAGCGACTCTCATGTGGCAGTATCTAGAGAGAGAAAGAGAATATTGGAGGGCAAAAACATCATTTGAACTTCATCAAAAGGGGATACTCTGGTGGCTTAGTGCTTTAAGTGTTATGTCTGCTAACCCAAAGGCCAGCAGTTCAAATCTGCCAGGCGCTCCTTGGAAACTCTATGGGACAGTTCTACCCTGAGCTGTAGGGTCACTGTGAGTCAGAATTGACTCAAGAGCAGTGGCTTTTCATCAAAGGGATTTAACTGGGGCTACTTAGTAAGCCACCTTTGAGATGGCAGGACATGCTAATTCTCAGGTTTATCAGCCATTGATGACCCCAAGGGAGGGACAGACTCTACAAAGGCCACTGGAACCGCTAACATGGAGCCCTTCCCTCACAGCCTGTACATCTGCCCCTCTGTAGGTGCGCGAAGCCGGGAAGCTCCTAGGTCCCTCTGGCACCCTACAGGTTTTCCCCTGTGGACTCTTACATCTAGACAGAAACTCGGACTTAGACACACCCTTCACATCTGGAACAGATGAGTGAGCTCCCGTATCCTTAGCTGTGGGACTCGGCACAGCACCGTGGTTAAGAGCCTACACTCTGAAGCACGGCTGTGTCTGAGTTCATATTCACTCTCTGTCAAAGTGCAAGCTGTGTGATCTCAGACAAGTTTTTAACCTCTCTGTGCCTCAGTTTTCTCATCTGTGAAATGAAGAGGATGAAAAAAGAAATCATTGCCGTCAAGTCAGTTCTGGCTGTGTATGTTCTATTGCTGCAATTTGTCAGAGGAGACTTCTAGACTTTTTGATAGAGCCATTCATACCAAATATTTTTAATGCATCATTTTGTCATTCGTACAAATTTGTTATTAATTTTTAAAGCATATAAAGTGCTTAATGTATTCTAAGTACTATAGACTCATTGCAGTCCTATAGAACAGAGCATAACTGGTCCATAGGGTTTCCAAGGATCTAGGTTAGCAGCTGAACTGTTAGCCGCTATACCACCAGGACTCCCTGAAGATAATAATAGTAAGTGGTGTAAGAGCTGTGGCTGCTAGCTGACAGCTCGGCAGTTCAGTTCCACCAGGTGATGCTTGGAAACCCTATGGGGCAGTTGTACTCTGAGTTACATGGTTGCTATAAGTCAAAATTGACTTAAAGGCAATGGCATTGGGTTTGGGGTTTTATTTCATAAGGTTATTGTGGTGATTATATGAATTAACATACCCATAGTACTTAGAACATATTAAGCACTGTATAGGCTTTACAAAATAATAAAGATACGTAGGAATGACAAAATGAATCAGCAGAAATACTTGGGATGACATGAATGGCTCTCTCAACAAGTCTAGAAGTCTCCACTGACAAATCATGACAGCAGAATACACAGCCAGAAAGTAGAATGTGGACCAAAATACCCAGGGGCTCCATTAATAGTTAGATTTGTAACAAAAGTTAATGTGAGACAAATACATAATTCTAGTGGAATGGTGGATCCATGGAGATACCATTAGCAAAATGACCAAATTTATTTAGCGTTAAAATTGAACTTCGAGAGTTAAGAAATTAAATGAGAAACTATGAAAATATGAATTTTCCATACCTACCAATAGGACAAATATACAATGATTAATTCTAATGTATCTCAAACTTGCTTGAATTAATAACTTTCTCATGTTAATGTTGTGATTAAGTATCACTGTACAAACCACTCATCCGGGAAATAAACCCATTTGATAAGCATGACCTATATAGCTGAAAGAACATATTTAACATGTATACCCATTAATTTTTTAAAAAACAATGGGAGGAAAATAAAGCACACTTTTTATGCTTGTGAAGGAAGTATTTAATGAAAAGCCCAGAATACTCAAAATGGAGCTTATGCTTATGTGATATAAAAACAGCAAGAAATGTCAAAGAATGAACATGTCCAAAAATTAATCTTAAGAAGGATGAGTATTTTGATTTATTCTTTTTTGGTTAGTGAAAGAGCTATAGATGAAATTGTAAAAGAAATAGTAGGTGCAGTGAACACTGTCACTACTTGTGCTGGTCTTTGAAGAGGGACAGGTTCTGGCCAACTGAGTGGAAGAGATCTATATTTATGCCCGTTTCAAAGAAAGGTGATAAAACTGAATGTGGAAACTACCAAACAATATCATTAATATCACACACAAGTAAAATTTTGCTCAAGATTATTCAAAAGTGACTGCAACAGTATATTGACAAGGAACTGCTAGAAATTCAAGCTGGATTCAGAAGAGGGCGTGGAACCAGGGATATTATCGCTGATGTCAGATGGATCTTGGCTGAAAGCAGAGAATACCAGAAAGATGTTTCCTTGTGTTTCATTGACTATGCAAAGGCATTCGATGTGTGGATCATAACAAAAAATGGCTAACATTGTGTGAAGTGGAATTCTAGAATACTTCATTGTGCTCTTAAGGAATCTGTATATGTATCAAGAGGCAGTTATTCAGACAGAACAAGGAGACACTGCATGGTTTAAAGTCAGGAAAGGTGTGTGTCAGGGTTGTATCCTTTCACTACACCTTTTCAATCTGTGTGCTGAGCAAATAATCCAAGAAGCTGCATTGTAGAAAGAAGAATGAGGCATCAGGATTGGAGAATAACTCATTAACAACCTGCATTGTGTAGATGACACCACCTTACTTGGTGGGAAGTGAAGAAGATTTGAAACACTGATGCAGATCAAAGATCACGGACTTCAGTATGGATTGCACCTTAACATCAAGGAAACAAAAATTATCATAACTGGGCCAGTAAGCAACATCATCATAAATAGAGAAAAGGATTGAGGTTGTCAAGGATTTCATTTTACTTGGGTCTACAGTCAATGCGCATGGAGGCAGCAGTCAAGGAATCAAGAGATGCACAGCACTGGGAAAATATGCTGCAAAGGATCTCTTTAAATATTGAAAGTAAAGATGTCACTTTGAAGACTAAAGTGCGCCTGCTCCAAGCCATGGTATTTTCAGTCACATCATATGCATGTGAAATTTCAACAATGAACAAAGAAGACAAAGGAAGAATTGATGCCTTTGAATTGTAGTGTTGGAGAAGAATGTTGAATATATCATGGACTGCTAAAAAATATCAACAGATCTGTTCTGGAAGAAATACAACCAGAGTGCTCCTTGGAAGCAAAGATGGCTACTTGGGACATGTTGTCAGGAGGGATCAGTCCCTGGATGAGGACATCATGCTTGATAGAGTAGAGAGTCAATGAAAAAGAGGAAGGCCCTTGACAAGATAGATTGACACAGTGACTGCAATGATGGGCGTAAGCATAAAAATGATTGAGACCAGGCAATGTTTCGTTCTGTTGTGCATAGTGTCGCTATGAGTTGCAACGAACTCAACAGTATCTAACAACAATAGGTTCTAGCTCCTGACTGAATAAAAGATACAAGTACTGTCAATTAAGTATGTGAACTCATCCTAGAAAAAATGTTACATGCCTCATTGCTGAATATCACTATGGTTACCTTCCAAGTACTCCCCTTGGGGTACTATGCACTGATGCCAGTGTCTAGTCCACTCTTCAGAGCAATTTTGGAACTCTTTTTTCTGGGATGGCCATCAGAGCTGCCATCATATTACCCTTGATGTCCTGAATGTCATCAAAATGTCTTCCTTTCAATAATTCTTTCATCTTTGGGTAAAGAAAAAAGTCACTGGGGGCCAGATCAGGTGATAGGGAGAGTGTCCTGTTACAGTTGTTTGTTTACTGGTAAAAACTGCCCCACAAACAGCTGTACAATTAAGTTGGTGAACTTGCTGCCATGCCACTGTACACAATGGTCACTCCAGAAAGAGTTCCAAAATTTCTTTGAAGGGTGGACTAGGCACTGGCATTGGTGTATAACTTCCTGAGGGGAGTACTCTAAAGGTGACCATAGTGTTGTTCAGCCATAAGTTATATAGCACTCAGAACAATTAAGTTCACAGACTTAACTGTCAAACCTCATATGCTTAGGACAATTTTGATATCTGTAAAGCTAGGAGGAAGCTGGATAGCTCTTAAAAGCAGCTCTTGTGTGTGTCTTCCAAAGCTGATAAATATTTGATTACAATCTTTATTTACGATGCATTCAAGTTTTAAACCAACCTACAACAGCGAGACTAGGTGTACCTATGACTTTGACATTAAAGTTAATATTAACTTGTAAATAAAATGTGGGAAGTGTCCCATAAATTTTAGCAAGCTGAGGAGTCATGTTGTTAAATCTCCTGTGACCTTCATGTGTCCTATACAGTGATGAGAGGGCATCATCCCATATCATATTAACTATGTTAAATGCACCCCCACTTACTATGATTTTTTTTTGTCATAAAATTTTTAGTATGAAAATAATCATGGATTTTTTCACCCCAGTGGCGTTGTGTTAAGTGCTACATCTGCTAACCCAAAGTTCAGCTGTTCAAACCGGCCAAGTGCTCTTTGGAAACGTATGGGAACTCTGGTGGCACAGTAGCTGAGTGCAGTGGCTGCTGACCAACATGGTTGGCAGCTGAAATCCACGAGGCTGTCCTCGGGAACTCTATGAGGCAGTCTGCTCTGTCCTGTAAGGTCACTGTGAGTTGGAATTGTCCCGACAGCAGTGGGTTTGGGTTTGGGTTTTTTTTTTTCTTTCAGTTTTTGGGTCCCAAAACTGTTGGTGAATGTAAGAATCTAACAAAAGTCACTTAGGTTATTAAACTACATTCCATCCTCTGTCCCAGTTATTACTCCCAGACTGGATTAGCAGGTCTACATTCCTCTCCCTATCTCCAGAGAAGTAAAACTGATGATGAAATTTTGGGTAATTCATGCTGTTTGGTAAGATGTAATGGAATCTTGTGGCTCCCAGTTACTGTTCTGTGACAGTCTTCACATGCCGATCCCTTTGAAATCTGACTGTAAAAACCACTGAAAATGTAAACCAAATGGGACGGTTATTTGGAGAAGCTATTCTCACTGTCTCCTAGATTTACAGACTTATCTGCTAATGAAACACTCCTTCAACCCTTCATCATCTCTGAATTTTTGGCTACAGTGATAGATGGAATGAATGAACTTGCTTTGGTTCAGTAACAAAACATTTTGTGTAGTCTTTGTGAAGTTCTTGGGCTTTGGGCACTGAGCTTGTGAAATCTAGGGAATAAAATAGCCCAGTTTTCAAGGGTTTAGGAGCTCAGTTTCATCATCATGTTTTACAAGTGAACTATAAAGCGGCTTTGTTCGGTCTAAATTCTTTGTCATGACCCTCAGCATAGTCAGAGTGGAGATGAGATTGAAGTGAGTTGGAATCGTGGCCTCTGAGAATGGGAAAGAGTGGACAGAATTTGGCTTTGGTGAAGTCACTGTCTTGAGGACTGCCATAGCCAACATTTTCCCGAAAAAAATTCCCAGAAAGTCAGCTCACCCCACTGATCCTCTTTAGAAGAAATCCCTTACACTCCCTGTGTAGGCCCACTGTTTAGTACAGTGGCCACTAGCCAGCCCCGTGTGGCGGTTTAAATTTAAATCAACTAATATTCAGTAGAACTTAAAATTTAGTTCCACAGTGACACTAGCCACATTGAAGGGCTGCATAGACACGTGGCTGGTGGTTAATGTGTGGACAGCACAGACATAGAACAGTACAGAAAATTCTTTTGGACACTGCTGCCTCGTGGTTTTGGTGTCTGATTTTCTCTGAGAAAAAGCCATTCGTTTTTCAAATTGCCAAATGATTTTTTTTTGTTTGTTTTTTAGCATCTCCACTAGGGTATAATGTATATATGATAAAATTCACCCATTTTAAGTCTACAACTGAGGGACTTTTAGTAAATTCACCAGAGTTCCTCATCTGAGCAACAGAATACAGCCAACAACTAAAGTGACTGTTTTCACAACTCTCCCAAGGAAGGTACAGAGCTAACACAATTCCAGGTGCTTAGGAAAGAAGAACATTCACGGCACACAATACAGGGATGCCTTCAGGCACTGGGGCTCAGTTCTCTCTCAGCATCCTGGATTGGAAAGACAAAACAGGATTGGGCAGTATTTGAAAATACATTACAGAGAGATAGAAGTAAGTATAGCTGAATTTCCTTAAGTCAAATAGGTGGTGCAACTGTACTGTATGACCAAAATTTGGAAATACTGTGGTCGTGTTGCGAGACAGCATAGCCAGTCCTTTCCTTCCTTCATAAACAGAAGTCTTTATAAAGAAAGAGGCCTTACATTTGTTGAGATACGATGCATATAAAGCCACTTTGGATATTGTCACACCCTACCCCATTATGGCCATCTTAGTATCCTTCTATTCTGCACAGTTCGGGTGTTTTTTTGTCACTACACAAAAATGCTTTTTCTTACAGCTGTAAGTTTTGTTTGGCCTTTGTTCCCATCATGCAGTTTTACACTTAGTTTTTTTGTGCATTGATGGTTCTAAACGCTTGTTTTAAAATATTTAATTATGTTGAGTTAACACTCAACATAATTAGCCTGTCCCTCTTTAGTACGATCGGTACTGTTTCCAGTATTAGGATACTATAAGTAATGCTACAATAACACTTGTTTTTGTCATTTTGCTTTAGAATCATTTAGTTATTTGAAGTCCTAGTGGCTTGCAGCTGTCGATCCAAAGGTCAGCAATCTGAATCTAGCAGCTGCTCCTTAAAAGCCTTATGGGGCAGTTCTGCTTGGTCCTACAAGGTCAACTATGGGTTGGTATCGACTTGATGGCAATGGATTTGGTGTCTTCTGGTTTTCATTTGTTAAAGTCTTTGAGCCCCAAATGTGGAGCTGTGGTGGAGCAGTGGTTAAAGTGATCACCCGCTAACCAAAACGTTGGCAGTTCGAAACCACCAGAGGCTATGTGGGACAAAGAAATGGCAGTCTGCTTCCAGAGAGACTTACACCCTTGGAAACCCCATGTGGTTGCTATGAGTCAGAGCTGGCTTGAGAGCACTGGATTTGGCTTCAGTAGTATGGCCCCAAAGGGAATCCTGTTAGTGTGGTGGTTAAGTGTTCAGTGGCTAACTGAAAGGTTTGCGGGTCCAACCCACCAGCAGCTCTTTGAGACAAAGATGTAGCAGTTGCTTCTGTGAAGCTTAAACCCATTGCCATCAAGTCCATTCTAACTCAGAGAGACCCTATAGGACAGGGTAGAATTGCTCCACAGTGTTCCCAAGGAGTGGTTGGTGAGTTTGAACTGTTGATCTGTTGGTTAGCAGCTGGTAGGCTCTTGGCCACTCTGTCACCAGGGCTCCCTGTAAAGATTGCAGCCTTCCAAACCCTATGGGGCAGTCCTACTCTGTCCTCTAGGGTCACTTTGAGATAGAATGGACTATACAGCAATGTTTTCTTTGTTTTTCTGACCCCCAAATAAAACTACCAGAGGAAAGACAGTATGTTTTAGATCAACTCTCTAGAAAGACTATACAATTTATAGTATTACCAGATATGTATAAATTTATCATTTCCATATGTATTTTGCTGCAAAAGACCCTTTGAAGTGTTGAAAAGCAAAGATGTCACTTGAAGGTCTAAGGTGCTCCTGACCCAAACTGTGGCATTTTCACTTCCCTCATATGAATGTGAAAGCTGGGCAGTGAGTAAGGAAGACTGAAGGAGAACTGATGGCTTGGAGCTGTGGTGCTGGTGAAGAATACTGAGTGCACTGCGGACTGCCAGGCCATGTTTTATCCTGTTGCATGTAGTGCTGTTGTGACACACTGGCACCCAACAACAACAGTTGTCAGTAAGTGCTATAAAATACTGTTGATCTGGATTTCTTGAATTGACTCCATGTAATTGCTCATGTAGAGAGACCTCATCCGCCTTGACTGCTGATCAAGGGTGTTCTGGGTCCGTAATATATACTAAAGGAGTCCTGGTGATGACGAGATTAAGTGCTCTGCTACTAACCAAAGGTCAGCCACTGGAGCACATCAGCTGCTCCTTGGGAGAAAAATTGGCAGTGGGGTGCCGTCAAGATTGTTTTTGTCATTGTTGTTGATTGCTAGCAAGTCAGAGCGACTCTCTGTGCAGCAGGATAAAACACGAATGGTATCATGGATTGAATTATGTCCTCCAAATAATATGTGTATCGGGTGGGCTGGGCATAATTCTCGGTATGGTACGATTGGTCACTATGTTGTCATTTGATGGGATTTTCCTGTATGTTATAAAGTCCATCACTGTGATTTAGTAAGATGTGTTAGCAGCAGGTATATTGATGAGGCCTACAAGATTGGGTAGAGTCTTAAACTGGTGTCTCTTGAGATGTAAAAAGAGACAAGAGTGAAGTGAGCAGAGGGACATAGGGAATTCATACCACCAAGAAAGCAGCACTGAGGGCAGAGCACTTGCTTCAGACCTGAGGTTCCTGTGCCAAGATGCTCTCAGACCAAAGAAAGACTAATGCAACACAAGGACCTTCCTGCAGAGCCAGCAGAGAGAGAGTGCATTCCCCTGTGACATCTCCGTGGGTATTCCATCAATTCTTGGAGGCTGAATTCAGACTTCTAGCCTACTGCACTGTGAGAGAATAACCTTCTCTTTGTTAAAGCCGTCCACTCAGTGGTATTTCTGTTACAGCAGCACTAAGTGACTAAGACATAAGGATACAGCCTTGATGCACACCTTTTTTAACTTTAAATCATATAGCATCCCCCTGTTCTGTTCAAATGACTGCCTCTTTGTCTGTGAACAGGTTCCTCAACAGCACAATTAAGTGTTCTGCAATTCCCATCCTTCTCAGTGTTACCCATAATTTGTCATGATCTACACAGTCAAATGCCTTTACATAGTCAGTAAAACACAGGCAGACATCTTTCTGGTATTCTCTGCTTATAGCCAAGATTCATCTGACATTAGCAGCGATAGCACTTGTTCCAAGTTCTCTTCTTAATCTGGCTCGAATTTCTGGCAGCCCCTGTGGATGTACTGCTGTTAACCAATTCTGAGTGATCGTTCAGCAAAATTTTACTTCTGTGTGATGTTGATGATATTGTTTAACAATTTCCGTGTTCTCTTAGATCACTTTTCTTTGGAATGGGCACAAGTATGGATCTCTTCTGGTTGGTTTACCAGGTAGCTGTTTCCCAGATTCCTTGACTAAAATGAATGAGCATCTCCAGTGCTGCATTCGCTGTTGTGACGTCTCAGTGGGTATTCCACCAATTCTTGAAGCCTTGTTTGCTGCCAGTGCCTTCAGTTCTTGATCACATGCTGTCTCCTGACATGGTTAACCATCGATCCGTTCTTTTTGGTTCAGTGCCTCTATGTATTCCTTCCGTCTTCTTTTCACGCTTCCTGTATCATTCAATATTTTCCCTGTAGTACTGCAACTCGAGACTTGAATTTTTTCTTCTGTTCTTTCAGCTTGAGCAATGCTGGGCATGTTCTTCCCTTTTGGTTTTCTAACTCCAGGTCTTTGCACATTTCATTATAATACTGTACTTTGTGTTTTTGAGCTGACCTTTGAAATCTTTTGTTCCACTGTTTTACTTCATCATTTCTTTCTTTTGCTTTAGCTCCTCTGCATTCAAGAGCAACTTCTGAAGTTTCTTCTGACATCCATTTTTGTCTTTTCTTTCCTTCCTTCCTTTTTGATGACCTTTTACATTTCTTCATGTGCGACGTCCTTGAAGTCATCTCACAACTCGTCTGGCCTTTGGACATTAGTATTCAGTGCATCAAATCTATTCTTGAGATGGTCTCTCAATTCAGGTGGCATATGCTGAAGGTTGTACTTCGGCTGTCGTGGACTTGCTCTAATTTTCAAACTTGAACTTATGTATTACTAATTGGTGGTCTGTTCCACAGTTGGCTCCTAGTCTTATTCTGGCTGATGGTATTGAGCTTTTCCATGGTCTCTTTCCACAGATGTAGTCAATTTGATTCTTGTGTATTCTATCAGGTGAGGTCTACTTGTACAGTTAGTTGCCTTTTATGTTGGTGAAAAAAGGAACTTTCATGTTTGATCAATTTCAGATTGCAAAAGTTGGTAATAATCTTCAGTTTCTTCATCTTTGGCCTTAATGGTTGGCATGTAAATTTGAATAATAGTCTTATTAATTGGTCTTCCTTATAGGTGTATGGATATTATCCTACAACTGACAGTACTGCACTTTAGAATAGATCTGGAAATGCTCTGTTTATGAGGTATGTGATGCTGTTCCCTTTCAATTTGTCATTCCCAGTGTGCTGCTGCTGTTGGGTGCTACCAAGTCAGCTCCCACTAGTAGCAACCCAGTGTGCAACAGAACAAAACGCTGCCTGGTCCTGCACCATGCCTCAAATTGTTGTTATGCTTGAACCCACTGTAGCAGGGACTATGTCAATCCATCTCGTTGAAGGTCTTCCTCTTTCTTGCTGACTCCCTACTTTACCAAGCATGACATCCTTCTCTGGGGGTTGATCCCTCCAGACAATACATCCAAAGTATGTAAGATGTATTCTAGCCATCCTTGCCTCTAAGGAGCACTCTAGTTGTGCTTCTCCCAAGCGAGATCTGTTTGTTCTTTTACCAGTCTATGGTCTATTCAATATTCTTCTCCAGCACCACAATTCAAAGGCATAAATACTTCTGTCTTCATTATTCATTGTCCACTTTTGGCATGGATATGATGTGATTGAAAATATTGAGTCACAAACACCTTTTTCTTCAAGGTGACATTTTTGATTTTCAACACTTGAACGATAAAGATGTCTTTTGCAACAGATTTGCCCAATGGAATGCATCTCCTGATTTCTGGACCACTGCTTCCATGGGTGTCGATTGTGGATCCAAGTAAAAACAGCAGCCTTGACAACCTCAATCTTTTCTCCACTTATGATGATATTGCTTGTTTGGTCCAGTTGTGAGGATTTTTATATTTTCCTTATGTTAAGGTGTAACCCACACCAAAGACTGTAGCCTTTGATCTTCATCAGTAAGTATTTCACATCCTCTTGACTTTCAGTGGAAACCCTGGTAGCATAGTGATTAAGTGCTGTGACTGCTAACCAAAGGTTGGCAGTTTGAATCTGCCAGGTGCTCCTTGGAAACCTTCTGGAGCAGTTCTGCTCTGCCCTATAGGGTTACCGTGAGTCAGAATCAACTCAGTGCCAGTGAGTTAGATTTTGGTCACTTTCAACAAGTAAGGTTGTATCATCTGCATAGTTCAGTTGTTAATGAGTCTTCCTCCAATCCTGATGCCCTATTCTTCTTCACAGAATCCAACTTCTCAAATCATTTGCTTGGCATACAGACTGAATAGATGTGCTGAAAAAGCCCACTTTTCTCAACTTTAAACCATGCGATATCTTCTTGTTCTGTTTAAATGACTGCCTGTTGATTCACATTCAGGTTCCTTATGAACATAATTAAGTGTTGAGGAACTCCCATTCTTTGCAACAATATCTGTAATTTGTTATGATCCACACAGTAGAATGCCTTTGCGTAGTCAATGAAACACAGGTAGACATCTTTCTGGTATTCTCTGCTTTCAGCCAAGATCCATCTGACATCAGCAATGATATTCCTGGTTTCCCATCTTCTCCTGGACCTGGCCTGAATTTTTATTCCCAGCATAATAGACCTGTTTTAGTCATCTGGTACTACTCTCACAGAAATACCATGAGGGGATGGCTTTAACAAAGAAAAGTTTATTCTCACACAGTTTAGTAGGCTGCAAGTCCGAATTCAGAGTGCCAGTCCCAGGGGAATGCATTCTCTCTCTGTCTGCTCTGGGGGAAGGTCTTTGTGCTGCACCAGTCATTCTGTGGCCTGAGAGTCTCTTGATGCAGGAACCTCAGTCCTGAAGGATGCACTCAACTCCTGGTATTGCTTTCTTGATAGCAGAAGGTCCCCAACTCTCTGCTTGCATCCCTTTCCTTTGTTCTCTTGCAGGATAAAAGGTTGT
Organism: Heterohyrax brucei; assembly: GCA_028571685.1. Taxonomy (NCBI): domain Eukaryota; kingdom Metazoa; phylum Chordata; class Mammalia; order Hyracoidea; family Procaviidae; genus Heterohyrax; species Heterohyrax brucei. The sequence goes on along the minus strand of CM053149.1, from coordinate 23,115,440 downwards.
GCAAACCACGCCTCAGAGAAATTCCATTTACATTGCAGCAGGGAGGTGATCTTGGGAAGGGCTTTACAGTCCCACCCTAATCCTCTTTAATATAATCCAGTCTATTAACTACTAGCAGAGATTAGGATTTACATCATAGGAAAATCAGCAAATAGAGGGCAATCACACAGTAGTGGGAATCATAACCCAGCCAAACAACTGTATACATTTTTAGGGGACACAATTCAACCCATGACAAGACCATGTGATTGTCTGATTCAAAATGACCAGTGTCAGTACATCTCAGCTCACTGATACCTAAAATATGTGTTTCATTTCATTTTTGACAACTGTAAATTTTCCTATATTCGCGCTTTGTACATTGCATCTTCTGATTATTAATTGATGCTGCTGTTTCTTCTCACTTTGAGGCATGCCACATCGGCAAATGAAGGTCTCAAAAGCTTGACTCCATCTACGTCATTAAGGTCAACCCCACTTTGAGACGGTTGCTCTTGCCCAGGTGTATTCTGAATGCCTTCCATCCTGAGGAGCTCATCTTCTGGCGTGCGGCAGACAATACTCTCTGCCTCTTCATAAGCTTTTCACTGGCCTGGGTTCTCAGAAGTAGACCAGCAGGTCCTTTGTCCTAGTCTGTCTTAGTCTGGAAGCTCTGCTGAAACCTGTCCAACAGGAAGGTCCCTGCTGGTATTTGAAAGACCAGTGGCAGTGCTTCCAGTATCCTAGCAACACATCAGCCACCACAGCACAACCAACTGACAAATAAATGATGGTCTGTAAAGTTTACTGCCTTGGGCACCGCATGGGGTGGTTTTATTCTGTGCTATAGGACTATGAGTCAGATTTGACTGGACAGCAGTGTTTTTTTCTTTTTTAGATATAAATACTGGATTTTGAAGACTTGGTATGAACCAAAGGGTGTAAAATATCTCATTAATAATTTTTATCTTGATGTTTTGGGTTATATTGATTGTATGTTGAAATGATATTCTGCCATACTAGGTTAAATAAAACATTGTGTTAGAATTAATTTTACCTGTTTGCACTTTCTAATGTGACTACCAGAAAAATTTAAATTACATCTGTGGTTCACATGGTATCGCTTTTGGACAGTGCTCTTCTAATGCTGTGTATTTTTTCCTGGATTTTCTTTTCCTTTATTTCTGTTCTTCTTGTTTATATCTAATTTCTGTGGTTTTTATCATTATTTTCATAATTTAAAATATGGGTACAATCATCCTTCTAAGGCAGTGTTCGGTGTTACTGGCTTCTTATGTATCCTGATGGCAAACTTCTGTGTCTGTATATTATATGGAAACCGTGGTGGTGTAGTGGTTAAGTTCTATGCCTGCTAACCAAAAGTTCAGCAGTTCAAATCCGCCAGGTGCTCCTTGGAAGCTCTGGCAGTTATACTCTGTCCTGTAATGCTGCTGTGAGTCAGGATCAACTCGACCACACTCAGGTTTTTTGGGGTTTTTTTTGGTGTATTATGGGAACCTGACTTGGTAGTGCATTCAGCCTTTTTCCTAACATAAAATATTGTCATCTTTTGTAATTTTGGGCTTCTTGAGGACTGATTTCTGCTTTCTTTGTCCTGTATTCCTTTAATTTTTCATCTGAGTTTTACAATTAGTTTTAACAAATCTTTTCTGAGTTGACTTTGTTAACTTTTTGTCATTGTTTTAATGGGCACTGTTGATTTTTTACTGATGTGTCATCAGTCTAGGAATGTCGCTGAATTTTGTGATTGTCTTAGATCCCTCGTCTCAAACTTCTCAATTATCTCTAGTGATGTTGAGGTGTGTTTATTTCTAGTTTGCATGTGTAAGTTACTTAACTTTTACTCTGCCAGATTCATGTGTCATTTTGTTTTCCTCTTGAATACATTGTATAGCCATTTGTACTTGGTTTTTGTGTTAAAATATCTATGTTTCATTATATGAAGGCAGTAATTCGTTTTGTGTACTTTTGTGGTTAATTTTTTTAAAAAAAGAAAAAAAAACACTAACTTTAATATGCCCAGACTTACATTCTTGAAATAAATCCTGCTTTCTGCTTACTGGACCTTTTTTTCAGCTTTTTGCCTTTTGTTTGCTAAGATTTTGCTTAAGTATTTGCAGTTTTGGTTTTTTAATAAAATTACCTAGTCTTGACAATTTTGAGGCTCAACAGTTAGGAAATATTGCTCTGTAAAAACACACCACACCTTACAAAATATATTTGGGAAACAATCTTAGCAGCATAAGGTATGATTTATTCTTAAAAAGATAAAGCAAAACATATGCAATAAGAAATAGAAAAATATTACCTACTGATGTATATAGGAAAAATGATGTTTTCTGTTTCTTTTTTTTCCTTTAAGTGTTTTTGAGTAATCACATAAATATGATTATCAACTCAATTAGCCATATACTTACAGCTAAGGGAGTGCTCTTTAACATTTAACAAATGCTTTTTAAATTGTCTTTTACTTCATTATGTCAATTTAATACTAATATAGTATTTGTCACTTCTTTCAACAAGTTGGTGCTTTGTCAGTTTTGGCCATTTTGTCGAAATATAAACTACTGCACTGTTGATTGATTTCTGTTTTCAATTTTAAAATTTCTATTGCATTTTTATTTTCATATTTTGTTTTGGCACCTTACATTATTCCATTTTAAAGTTCTTTAGAATTAAGTTATTAGTTTCTATCTTCATTTTCTTATTAACGTGTATATTTAGGGAAATAAATCTCTTTCTTAGTACACTGATACCAGCATTTAGTTAAGACATGTTATGTGTTTATTCTTTTAAATTTTGCTACTACAATTTTCCTTTATGTAAGTTAATACAGTATTCTGAATTTTAATTTCCATGTGGTTTGTTTCTGCAGAATTCTGTTGTTCCTATTCATTTATAGTTGTATCGCTGTGGTGTGAGAATATGTTTTCTTGGGTTTCATGCTATTTATTTCACATTGAGTGCATTTTTCTGCTGCAGTGTAAGAATAATTTGAAGAACTAGAAAAAAATCTTTAGAATCTTTTTCTTGTGTCTCTTAGCTCTAATTTATTTTTTTCATCTCTCGGCTGTGTAATTTCTCTCTGTCCACCAAAAAACCCAAAAAACCAGACCTAGTGCCATCGAGTCAGTTCTGACCCACAGTGACATCATAGGACAGAGTAGAACTGCCCCACAGAGTTCCCAAGGAGCACCTGCTGGATTTGAACTGCCAACCCTTTGGTTAGCAACCGTAGCACTTAACCACTACCCCACCAAGGATTCCACGGATTTTGCCATTTTCCTGTAGTTCTGAGTCTACAAGTATAATTACATTTCCGTGAATTTCCTCTTGCACTTGGCCAGCTACTTCTATGTATGCTTTGGTCACAGGCTGGGTTCATGGGCATATGTGGCCCGGGCAGTCACTCACGGTCCTGGTCACAAAACAGCCCTGTCATTAGGCTGATGCTCTGCTATCCCCAACTTGAAATTCTTGGTAATTTTAGAAGAGGCTCTGTGTTTTCATTTTGCACCAGACTCCAATAACTGTATAGCTAGTTCTGCTTGTTCCTTATACTGTGTGACTTTGCTGAGCTCACTTCTTGTCACAAGCTGATGGGGGATGATTTGCTAGATTTTCTAGATAAGTCATTCTATCACCAAAATGAGATATTCTTCTGGCCAGGCCAGCTTTGGAAAAGTTTTCTCTTTTACTCTTCTCTTTCCCACTCCCTTAGTGTGAAATCAGTGTTAAAAGTTCCCTCCTCCTGTTTCTTTCGCTTAACGTCAAGCATTCCTTTATTACTTCCAGAGGGGCTTTTGTTCAGGTGTCCAACAGATGGGACTTGGCTCGGGCCCCACCTAGGGTTGTGTCTGGAGCAGCAGGAGAAGCCAATGTGAGCTCTGCCCCTAACCTCCCGCCCATGCAGTTCAAGAGTCGTTAGCCTTCTCCAGCTTGGTAACATAGAGAGGACAGGGCTTGCTCGCATGAATGTGGAATTTTAAGCTTATGACCATTTTGTCCCATACACCTCTCTGCCTTGACCATACCTACCATCATCCAGTGTAGACTCAGTTTCCTTCAAACACAGCCCTTCTTTAAGAGTCAAGGAGCTAGATAGCTTAATCCTTTCTATGCATTCTGGAAAACTGAGTTTTGTGGGGAAGAACATGTACCTCTTGGCACTGGGTCAGTGTCAACTCAGAGCAACACTGTAAGAGAGTGGAACCACTCCATAGGGTCTCCAGGGAGTGGCTGATGAATTAGAATTGCTGATCTTTTTTTTTAATTTAATTTTTTATTTAATATAACTGAGTGAAAATCTACATTCATGTATAAATTTGCATACCCATCTATATGCAGCTTCCACTGCTCTCCTTGCCCGATGACAGCACACTATTCCTCTCTGCTCCATCAAAGCCGATTTTTATTATTTTTTTATTTTTATTTAACATAACTGAGTGAAAATGTACATTCACATATAAATTTACATGCCCCCCTATATGCAGCTTCCACTGCTCTCCCTGTCCGGTGACTGCACACTATTCCTCTCTGCTCCATACATGTCTCATCCTCCCAACAGCCTCCTTTCCCCTCCTCTCCGTCCACTCCCCTTTCTCCAGCCAGAGGTCAGCAAGATGACATCCTATAGACGTATAGAACCATAAAGTGCTTCCAATATATGGTCACTCTGCATTGCCAAGTCCAATCCATTCCTGTCCAAAGAGTGGACCTTTGTTATAATTGATGGGAAAGGGCAGCATCAGGGCCAGGGGCCATGCTCTCAGGGGAACCCCCAAACGGCTGGACCATCAATTGAGGTCTTTTAGTGGAGATCTCAGGATGCACCCCTTTTTATTCTTGTGTTGCCAGTGAGACTCCTCTCTGTGAGCTCCGTCATGGCTATCACTGGTGGTGGCCGGGCACCATCTGGTTCTTCCGGTCCCAAATCGATGTAGGCACCCACTCTTGTGGGTCTCTCTGCCTTCTCGGTTGTCTTTACCACACGTCATTTTGGTCCTCAGTGAGCATCTGTTCCTGCTGAGTTGGGACTATTTGCTGTGTCCTCCGATGGCAGCTTGGCAGCTTTTATGACCCCAGACACCACTCACCAGAATTGCTGATCTTTTGATTAGCAGCTATAGCTCTTAACTACTGTGCCTCCAGGGCTCCAGGAAGCAAGGAAAGAGAGGGTTAAAACACACTGACAAGTGGCAGAAGGCTTGGATTTGAAGTTGGTTTGTCTTTTTCTTGTGATTTGGCCTTGGGTAAGTTGTTTTACTTGCCTGAGCCTCAGTCATCCATCTGTAAAATGGAGAAATTAATAGTGCTATTTATCAAGGTCTGTGTGAAGGTTAAGTAAGGTGAGGCATGATAAACTTGAAATAGTGCCTGCAGTGTGGAGTAAATGCTCGCTGACTACTGACCCACTGAGCCCTCCAAGATGGCAGTGCTTGTTGCTGTCCTCGGAGATGTTGTGTCCTTGTAGGGTGACCTCAGGAAAGCGGGCTAAGAGAATCCGTCAAGCCTATGTGCCTTTGGCAAAGAAATAGCCAAAATGACCAGGCTGAGTTCTAATCTACAGAAAATAATTCGGAGATATATGTGTGTCTCCATAGTAGCTTGGGCTTTCTGGAAAAGTGTCTTGATCTTTTCTTTTCTTCCTAAAGGGCAAAACTGAGTAGAGGTTGAGTTCATGGACTTTGAAGCCATCTGTGAACTTGGGCAAGTTACTGAACTTTCACTGTGCCTCTGTAAAAAAGGCAATACGTGTCTCCATTCTGCTCCTCTTCTTGATCTTACCATGGTGTCCTCCTTCTGCTCACAGAGGCTCCCCCAATCCCTCCTTCTGTTGGCTCAGAAAAAGAAGAGGATGTCAGGTTATCACCTATAAGCCTCTGGTTCCCTTCATCTTGCTCTTCTCTTCCCCTCCATCGACTTCCTCCTGTTTAGTGAAGCTGCTGTCAAAGACTGCTAACACACTCACAAGGATCTCATCTCCAGATCTGCTGGAATAAATGTGCAAAGCCTCAGTCTCAAAGCAGGCCTGCCTCAGAGCTGCCATAGTCTCAGCCTTGAAAGGCCTGAAGTCAGGCCTGAACAGGGATGTGAGGCCCCATCTCTGATGCTGTGCTCATCCCAGGATGCCTGCATGCCCTATCCTGAGACATGGAATTCAATGAACTGGCCCAAGAAAACTGTAATCGATAAATACTTGTTCCTGCACCTTCAGTCATTCCAGAACCAAGTAAAGTTCTTCAGCCAGCCCATTCAAATAAAGCTCAAATTCCACAAGTACTTTCTTTCATTTTGATATATAGCAATAAGCCTGTCCCCAACCCATTTGTCCTATTACTTGCCCACCTTTAATGGTCTTCTTCCTCACAGTCTGTGTTGCTGGGTTGCTTTCTTTCTTGAAGAGTTCACAGTTTGGATTCTGTCTTCTCATTGTTTTGTTTTCTTTGGTTTGAGAAATGTCAACTTGTGACGTGCATTAGAGAAACAAAAAAGTGTATGTAACACTATATAGTAAAGGATGAGTGGGTGGGCAGTCACACAATCCCCAAGTCACCGTGAAGTACAGGAATCAGTTGTTTTTAGCACTGCAAAGGGAATGTAGTCTGTCTGTCCTAACCAATGTCCACCTTCTGCGACTGAGCAGAAATTTTATTATACCAAAAATGGAACGAAGCAAGCCACTAAATGGGGCTTTGAATTTTTTTTTTATTATGATTAAGTGAATCTATACAATCCAGTCAATTTTGCATGCCCACCTATCTGCAACTCCATCTGCTCTCCTCACCCTGTGACAGCACATTCCTCCTTTTCACTCTTCTAATATCCTCTTAGTGAACACCTGTCCCCTCCTCTCCACCCTTTCCTTTCCCCTTTAGAAGTAGGACAGGCTGCTATAAATGTATAAAATCATAAAGTACACTCACCACATGCTCACTCTGCTGCTGAGTCCAGTCCATTCTTGGTCTGAAGTGTTGATCTCAGTACTGGTTTCAGGTCTGGGCCAGCAGCAAGTCGAGGGGCCATGTTCCCAGGAGGCTTTGAAATTGAGACATGAAAATTTTTTATGTGATATATTCATTATACCCTAAACTCATCTTTATGGGGACCAGTGGGAAACAAAGTAAATTAAATATAGATGAGGCCAAGATTTCCTGTGTCAGATAAAGCCTGTGGGTTTCATCAACCTTTCAGTCAGCATCCATACTGGCTTTCCTATTAGCATCTGTCCATTCAAGTTGCTGCTTCTTCCCTCAGCATCCATACTGTTCCTCAAAGCCTGCAAATGCTGCTCTGCTTTCTTCCTGGAAGGCAGGTTGGGACGTTGGTCAGCATTTTTATTCCTGTGGCTAAGAAGGAATACAAAATCCCTGAGGTGAAAGGATTTGCTTGTGTCAAACAGTGACCAAATGGCGAGGTTCTTATCCATGCTTCCAGCCAGAGCAGCCGTCTCAGAGCTGGGGTTGACTCACACCCGCTGAGCTACTTCCTAACATCCCAAATTAGACAGAAGGCTTGAATTTCCCTGCAAGAGCAAGAGCAGTAGACTGTTGGAATGAAGTGTTTACACACCACTGCAGAGAAAAGAGCTTATGAAAGACTTAAAATTGAAGCTGTGTATTTAAAGGGAAAAGAGAGGAAGCACAGAGGTGGTTGGGATCATTTTTACAGCTGAAATGTCAGTGTAAACGAATCCAGTCTTCCTAGAGAAACAGATAAAAGAGCCCAGAGATGTACAAAGTGTCTCTGGAGTCAGTAAGGCTGAAGTTGACACTGGAGAAGATAGGGAATAAGAAAATTGTATTTTAGGATCCAGCGTAGTATGTTTAAGTACCCATTATCAGAACTAGAGATGGAGGGTGACTCAAGATTACTCCACATATGCTAATCACGTTAACATTGTGGGCTACTAGACACTTCCATTGCCCCCAACTGTTACAAACACAGCAAGTCTGCAGCATCAAAGAAATCACGGTCAAGGACCATTTTCTGATTCACCAAGTGGAGAAGCTACTTAAGAGTAGAGAATGTCCTGGGGTCTTTGGCACAGTGATAAAAGGAAACAAGGGAACTGAATTTAAAAGGTAGGAATAATGGACCAGTTCTGCGAAACTACTGGAATTCAGACTATGGCCATATATGATTACAAAGGTACTTGGTTTCAAGACAGCAGATGCCAGTGAGAAATGTGTGCATTTGAAAGAGGCTTGAAATGCTTCAGCATGTCACACCAAATGGCAATGCCATTAAAGGGGATAAAGAACCAGGGGTGGGGAGGTGGGGGTGGGTGTTGAACCTCTAATATCTAATTTGACTTAAGAAAAAAAAGTTAAATATATATCTATATCTATTTATATATCTGTGATTAAACACCTGGAGTCAGCAGGTCAAAGGAGTCATTCATTGTGACCTTTTGCCTTCAGGCTGGGGCTACCCATGCCACTGTGGTAGATAATTGTCTCCTGTCCTCTGTAGGTTTTTGCAGAAAGGAAATTCCAATGGCCCCTTGGTACCACACACCAGCATCTGATGGCAGAGCAAGGAAAAGCCTGAAATCCCTAAAAACCATAATTATCCACTTCCCTTTTTCTGGTGCTAGTCCCAATCAAGCTTAAGGTCTTCTGTTTATATGATGCATGATTTAAAGAGATCATTCAAGGCCCCTCCAACACCATCCCTTAACAGAGGTTTAATAACACAGAAGAGTGTTTGCACAGTGGTTCTGAGGAGAGGAACTTGGATGTGTCCCGTCTGTGCTCTCTGGAGTTCCCGGAATGACCTTCTGACCCTTGAGCAACAAGCCAGCTCTGTCCTTTTCTTCCAGGCCCTAGCTTCACTCTGTTCTTGCTTCCTTCTGCAGTCATCTCTTGGGTGTTATTCTGTCCCAGCATAGAGAATTGAGCCAGATTATGAAACCACAACACAGACTCCCAGTCTCTCTTCATTGGTCCCAGGCTGCTTTTTCGGGGCTCTGGGGGCAAAGGCCCCTCCTCTAATGCTTTTTCGGGGTGGTGGGGGCAGCAGTGTCGAGAGTCTTTTTCTCCCGTCTTCCAAGTAGTGAGATTAACCTGTCTTTTCTCTCTCCCATGTACTTCCTATATGTCTGCCAAAAAGTACAAGGTGACACTTGGCTAATTTTTTGCTAATGTGTGTATGTGGGAGCTGTCTAGGGAAGCTCCCTTTTGCCAGGTGATTTGTACATTTTAACAGCAACCTTCTGGAGGTTTTGTCCTCTCTTGTGTTGTGTGCTCATAATGGCAGGAATTTGGAACTAATTAAGAAGAGTTGGGCGGTGTGCCAGGCAAGAAGGTTGATGTTTTCGGTCTGGTATGGTTTAACAATGTCTTACCTCTCAGATCTAGGACAGAATTTTTACTGATGGATGGCAGGGCTGGGACATCTCTTTTAATTGATTCTTTTTAGTGACTTTTAAAGTGGGATCTAGAGATCCAAAATAAACCTCTCTTTTACCCAGACTCCCAGCCACTCTGTAGGACAGAGTAGAGTTGCTCCATAGAGTTTCAAGGAGTGACTGGTGGATTTGAGCTGCTGACCTTTTGGTTTGCAGCTGTAGCACTTATCCACTACACCACCAGTGCTTCCAGGTGGGTCCTAAACCAAAACCAAACCCAGTGTCATTGAGTTGATTCCAACTGACAACGACCCTATAAGGTAGTAGAAAACTAATGAACTCAACTCGTATGAAGGAAAGACTTGTAAGCTGCACTCTGTTGCACTCAGGAGCATGAGGGATGAAGACTCATGAATAAGTAATTACAGTACAGGACAAGGAAGCCTGCAGTAGAGGTATGTGCTAAGTGCTTTTAGAGCTCAGAGGAGCAATTCATTCATTACGTCTTCTAGCATGAGGAATTCTTAGGAAAGGAGGAAGAAATGCTTTTGCTTTCTTGAAGGATGCCTCTAAGCTCTTTAAATGGAAATAGGAGTTCTGAACCTAAAACCCATGTCATCCTCGCTGGGAAAGACCATGAACCAGGACAGGGATTTGGAGGGTGCATGGCCTTTTCAGGGATGTAGGTCAGTGTAGACTGGTTACAGGGAGCATGTAGGGAGGGTAAGAGATGATGCCAGCAGGGAAACTGGGTGCCTGGTTGTGACGGATCGTAGGTGTCTCCTGGAAACCCTGGTGGTGTAGTGGTTTAAGTGCTACATCTGCTAACCAAAAGGTCAGCAGTTCGAATCCACCAGGCACTCCTTGGAAACTCTTTGGAGTGGTTCTACTCTGTCCTATAGGGTCATTATAAGTTGGAATCAACTCATTGGCACTGGGTTTGTTTTTTAGGTGTCTACTAAGGAGAAAGACGTTTATCTTGAAATGGAACTGCTGGAGACTTTTAGACTCAGAAATGACGCCCCTCTGGGAAAATTCTGCTGGTGATTTAAGGAATAAATCGATCTGAGAGAGACTGGAGACACACAGGCTTAGAAGGAGGCACTGAATTAATCCAAGTAAAGCGTGATTAGACAGTGAAGCATGCTGTTCTGGGAATGGGTCTGACAGGCATTTCTAGGGTGGCTTACAATGCATTAATAGTCAGCTAGAACAGGGATGCAGGGAGGTGAAGCTGATGCTGAGATCCCACAGTGTGGACTACTTAGTGGGTAGAATACCCTTAAGAGAAACCAGGGTACGGGAGAGAGCCTCCAAACCCCCAAACCAAACCTGTTGCTAGTGAGTCAATGCCGACTCATAGCGACCCTGTAGGGCAGAGGAGAACTGCCCCACAGAATTTCCAAGGAGTGCCAGGCAGGTTTGAACTGCTGACCTCTTGGTCAGCAGACAGAGCACTTAACCACTATGCCATATGAATTAAAGTTTCCCCATAATGGAGTTTGATTCCTGTGACACAGTCAGTCCAAGAATTTCATCAGGAGGACTAAGTGATACAAGCAGAGGCAGCAATATCAAATGTTCCACAATGGTCAAGTAAGATAAAGACTAAATGATAGCCATTGGGTTTGTTCATTAGGATGTCTGCCTTTGGGAGGACTGTTTGCGGGGATGGAAGCCAGTTACAACAGACTGATTGCTAGAAGGGCAGTGAGAATCAGAGAGAATACTTTTTAGACAGAAAAGTTTCATGTGAGGGCAACAACAGTTAGAAGGTGTAGCTTGAGAGGAAAAAAGAGTTGAGGACAATTTTTCAGGAAGAAGTGTCAAGGATACACTGATATGTGGAAGAAACAGCTGGTGCACAGCTGGAAGAGAGATGTGACAGAGCATGGCTAGAGAGGTAGGACAACTGTCCCAGCTCCTTAAGGTTTGCAAAGGGGAGAGAAGCTCCTTACAGAGCAGGGCGACTCCCACTAACGACTGCTCTAGCCATCGCACAGGCTGTGGGGATGGCACGAAGGGGACTCCCCTCTCTTTTCCAGACCATCTCTTTTTCCCATGATAGTACAACTGAGGGGAGCCATAATACTTAATCCCTCTTCACTAACAGTTTAGGGGAAATTACACTACAAAGAATAATGTTAAACTGTAGACCCAATGGCGCCCATAGGCCCAGCCTCTTGGGTTTCTGATGAAGGCAGCTTCCTCTCCTTCCGCTTCCAGGTGTGGGAGGCCCTTCTTTCCTCCTCTCTGCCCTGGAGCACCCATGAAGACCAAGAGACGGCCTGCCCAGAGAATGACGTGTTGTATCCTCTGTCTTCAGTCTAAGACTGCCTGCCAAGCCCAATTCCTGTCCTTTATGATTGCTTTTGGGATTAGGGACTTCTTCCAGAGTGATCTTACTCCACCTTCTACCCACAACAGGGTAACAACACCCTTTGGTCGCAAGAGAAGAATGACTTCAGTGTAGAAAAATACGATAATCTTCAAAGACACATCTAGACAGTTTCTGACTTGGGGTTAATGGTGGTGTAGGAGGGCAGGGGCCAGGGGATCAGGATGAGTGGAATGGAGAAGTTAAAGTGACTTATTTCTTGATGCCTTTTATTGTGAAGTAGACTCCCCCAACAATTGCTGAGATGGCAGGCAGTGCGGTAGTTGGGATTTGGAGAAGAACGGACACTGGAGCCAGTCAGCAAAGGGTAAAATGCTTAAAAGCATAACAGCTTAACAGCACAGTAGGTCCCAGTGAGCATGGAAATCACACACTTTTTTAATTATGACAAAATATATATAGCACACACACAAAAATTGACATTTCAATACATTTCAGCGACACTGATTGCATTAGCAACATTGTAAAACCACCACCTGTATTTCCAAAATTTTTTCATTGTCCCAATAGAAACTCTGCACCTGTCAAGAAATAACTCCCTATTTCTCCCTCTCCCACGTCTTGGTAATCCCCAAACTATTTCCTGTCTCTCACCTTTGCCCATTCTAGATACTTCATTAAAGGTGAGCAGTGTTTATCCTTCTGTGCCTGACTTCTTCCATCCAGCATAATGTTTCCAGTGTTCATCCACGTCATTGTACATGTCAGAACTTCATTTCTCTTTATGGCTGAATACTATGTCCATTGTCTAGACACACCTTATTTTGTGTATCTGTGGGTTGGACGTGGGTTGTTTCCACCTTTGGGCCTTTGTGCACAATGCTATTATGAACACCAGTATACAAATAAATATCTGTCGGAGTCCCTGCTTTCAAGTCTTTTGAGCCTATACCTGGGAGTGGAGTTACATCCTTGGCCAACACTTGTCATTTTCCATTTTTCTGGTAATAGCTATCATAGTGCGTGTGAAGTGGCATCTCATTGGGGTTTTCCATTTGCATTTTCTTAATGACCAATGATAGTGAACATCTTCTCATGTACTTATGGGCCATTTGTATGTCTTCTCGGGAGAAATGTCTATTCAGTGTCTTTGCCCATTTTTAATTGGTGTTTCGTTTTTGTTGTTGTTAAAGAAACCAAACACCTGAATGGTTCCAGTGAGGCTGGCTCTGGGATCTTCTTCTTTTCCAGCAGAGTGGCCACTGGAGAGCAGACATAGAGAAAGCTCACGGCTGGCTTTATACGATGGTATAGATTGGCAGGGTGGGCACACCTGAAGGGCAAGGACTCATTAAGAGTAGCAGGTTCCTTTGGCAGAAATGAAGACCCTGGTACCATAGTGGTTAAGTGCTATGGCTGCCAACCAGAAGGTTGGCTGTTCAAATCTGCCAGGTGCTCCTCGGAAACTCTATAGGGCAGTTGTACTGGGTCCTATAGGGTCACTATGAGTCATAATGGACTCGACGGCAGTGGTGTGGTTTGAGTTGAGCAGAAGTCACTATGAGAGGGAATGAACTTGACAGCAGCAGGCTTGGTTTTTTGGTTTTAGGGGCGGTAAGGGAATGGGATTGGTGAAAGGACATAGTTTTGTGCTGAAAATGAGTTTCTTCGTTTAAGCTTTCTGAGAGGGTTTGCATTTATGAATGGGTGGATAAACGAAAATTGAGTTGGGAACAACAACAAAGAAAAATCACATGATATGTGATGTTGGTAGAAAAGTCCGATGATGTTCATCAGAGATTAGAAGAAAAAAATTGTCCTCCCTGAAGACGTTACAAAGGACAATATGTAGAGACTTCATTTGGTGGATGTCCCCCTCTTAAGACTGTGAGCCAACACAACACACTCCAGATTTTTGGCTTCTCTTGAAAAATAAAGAGGATTCTGGCATTACTGAGCTAGTATTCCCCTCATGAGTAGTAAGATTCCTTATCAGGTCGCCTGAGTTCCCACTACTCCGGACTGCTCTCCCCAACTGGCGAAGAGCTGGGGGCTGTTTATTATTATGTCCCTGATGTATTTCTTGGAGTTAAGATGTAGGTGGGCTGTATCTTATCCCTGCAGCTCTATAAAAACTGGAAAAACAAGCATGAATTGAGAAGAGTCATCATCTATATGTGATAGGCAAAGTATATCACTGTGGAAAAATTACAAATTTTGATGCTCCCATGAAACAAACCCATCCAGTTTCACCCATTGTATTACTTGCCTGGCTCCCACTGGCATTTGAGCATGCAATAGCACCAATAAAATAATAGTATAAAGACAGCCACATACATGACACAGAAGTTCTGTGAGAGGCAATATTTAGAGTGAACCATATTAGTCTACACTATTTCACTTTTGCTGATAGAATAATTTTATGAAATCTCTCGTAATAGATAGATGCCTTCAAGGTGCTACCTAACTTGGTAGCCACTGAGAACGATTTCATGAATTCACACAGTGGTTCCTCCGTGGCTGGGAGTCATCAGTGTGATTCCCAGGCTGCATACCTTCTCAGCAACCAAACCTGAGTTGATTGTGACTCACAGAGACCCTGTAGGAGACAGCAGAACTACCCCATACAGTTTCCAACGCTAGAAGCGTCATGGAAGCAGACTGCCAGATTTTCTCTGCGAATCCACTGGTAGGTTTGAACCTCTGACCTTGCAGTTAGTAGCTGAGTGCGTTAAGCACTGTACTGCTAGGGCTCCCTCTGTAGCAGACAGCTCCAAGGAAAAGAGGTAAAGGATCTTCAGTGTCAGGGAGAGGAAGAACATGGAAGTGAAGGTTTTTGGTGAGCGTAACTTGCCACACTCCTGCCCACGAAGAAAGTCAATCTCTGTGCATGCCTTAATGTTGAGTAGCAGGAGGAACTAAACATAATGCAAGCCACAGGAGCACAGGAGTTTAAAATCCACATCTGGGGTTGACTCAGGTGGCAAATGGGTTGCCAGTGTAGACCAGCACACTGATATAATCCGGTATTTCCTTGAGGCTGGGTGGCTTCTCACTTTCTGCTGGAGTCAGCTCTCACAGTGAGCATGTGGAGGGCAAGCGAATCAGGAGCCTCAGAGGTTGAACTCTGGCTTTGGAGAAAAAGAGGAAATCAAATGAGATTCAAGTTTGAGAAATGGAAATTGTCATAATACACTGAGGGAGAAAATAATCTGAAGGCCACGTGTGCAGTGAGTCAGAAAAATCTGGAGACTCGTAATGTTAGAGCCTGTGAACTGGAAACTAGATACCAATTTCTAGCCAATGAGGGTACGAATGACGGCGAGAAGTCAGCAAGCAGCGTCAGTGTTATTTTGGGAGGCCAAAGGAAGGACATTATGGACCCGGAGCCTGAATAACTCAAGGTCTAGGCACCTAATGAAAGTTGTCAACAAGCAGAAGATAGTTTAGTGAAGAAGGACAGTAATGTTAAAAGCTGAGACTGATGGAAATAGGAGGAAAAGTTTAAAAAAGTTAAAACGATGTACTGTTGGCATGATGTGGGTCTGAAATTTTAAAGGCATCTATTGACTTTTAAAATTGTGAAAAAATTTTCATCAGAACCTGGCCATTAGTATATGAATATAAGAAATAAATTGGCCCGAACATCTCAGAGCCACCTGGCATGAGCATTTCATTAATGCCTTGCTCTCTCTTATGGAAACCCTGGTCGGCATAGTGGCTGCTAGCTCAGTTGGTTAGACTGTGGTCAAGGTCACAGGTTCAATCCCTGTATGGGCCAAGGCTGACCTCTGGAAACCCTGGTGGTGTTGTGGTTAAGTACTACAGCTGCTATCCAAAAGGTCGGTAGATCAAATCCACCAGGTGCTCCTTGGAAACTCTGTGGGGCAACTCCACTTCACTCTATAGGGTTGCTATGCGTCAGAATCAACGGCAATGGATCTGGTTTGGATTCTTGCCTAATTCTTATTGCTCTGCTCTGAGAATTAGCCTGAGGGAACTATTAGACAGTATTTGCTTAGGAATGACTATGATATTTTGGCTCCTTTTATAACTCTCACTTCTATGAATTTTAAAATGCTATGAAAACACGTCCCCAAGAATTTTGGCAAAATATTTACAATTTTGCCAATAACATTGCTCATGGAAGAGGAGAAATGGAAAGCAATCACTTAGTAACTGCAGAGGACAAGCAGGAAGAAGGAGAAACAATTGTTTACTGGGCTGGTCATGATTTAAAAAAAAAATAAAAGTGAGTTTAGCTATTAAAAAGCCTGCTGGGCTTCCCAATGCCCTCCAAGAAGTGGTACCTATGGAGTGGTTGTGTGTGTGATAAAGTGCAGCTACAACATCAGCAGGCGTGTGACCAGCGGCTTGTGGGAGACAAGCACTTATGGGGATAAAAAGAAATCTGGCAAAGGCCTTGGGCTTCTGGCATCATTAGTTACAGGTCTGCCAAGATGCTTTGGGAAACATTTTAATTTAAATGCCATGTCTGTTTCAACAGAGTCTCCCTGGTTTGACCTGTTGAGAGTGCAGAGTGGGAAGGATAGGTGCTCCTTTTGCAGGGTTTTAAGAAAGAGGTGACGGCTTTATAAAAAGCATCCAGGAGGTTTAAACCTCAGCATGCCCCACTGACCCCAGGAAACCCACTGCAATGGGTGTCAAATAGATGGCTCTCGTTAACATCTCACTAGAGATTGGTCAGTGTGGAGAGAAAAATCAGATACTATCGCAGAAACCCTGGTGGCTTAGTAGTTAAGTGACACGGCTGTTAACCAAAAAGTCAGCAGTTTGAATCCACCAGGTGCTCCTTGGAAACTCTATGCGGCAGTTCTACTTTGTCCTAGAGGGTGACCATGAGAATCGAATCGACAGCAATGGGTTTGTGTTTTATTTTCTTTTGGTATCGCAGGAAAAAAGGCTGAGAGATACCTCTAGGCATTGATTCAAAAGATCAAACTCAGAGAACTTCCAGAATAAAAGCTCCAGCATTCTCCTTCTCCCATAGTGCAGTCACAGGCTATTATGATTATAAATTGGGTAAGGCTGGTTAAGAATCTGATTAAAATCATTTGGATATATTTTTCTGAAAAAGCATCACAAGACAAAAACTAATATTTTCTGAAACAAAAATTGAAAAGGTGGCAGAGGGATGCGACCACATCAAGTATGAAGGTACTGCTGCCCACTGATGGGAAAATACTTCCGTCAGGGGAGGACCAGGTTGGCAAGAGATGGATAAACGCTGAGCCAGGGTAACAAAAACACGAGTCGAGAGGATTAGGAGAATTAAAACACCCCCAGGAATAACTTAAAGGTGTTTGATGTCTATTTTCTGAGGCAAGGGCAGGTGTATGTATGAATGTAAAGCGGGCTGCCTCCGAGGCTACTCGGCAGCTGGCTACAAAATCATGCTAATGGAAACAAGGTCTTCAAGTTCATCCCGCAGCGGATGGATCAGCTTTTCCTTTGCTGCCCGCTGAGTGCATTTCGGACAAAAGGAAACACAAAAGTCGGATGGAGGCGTAGGGTGTGACCCAAGGGTGTGAGGCCAGAGTTCAGGGATCCTGGGATGGACAGTTGGGCGAGGCTAGGCAGGGTGGGGCCTTGGGTACCACGGTGCAGAATTTTGGGCGCTGCCAGATGCAAGGGAAGTTTTTGTGCCGGGGAACACCACCACGATCAGGGTTAGTTTTAGGCGGATCATTCGGCCTGAAGTGTGCTAGGGGAGATCAGAAAATAGAGGAACTCGCCGAGCGCTACCCCCAAAGAAAAGGCTGACCCAGGACAGGGCTTGCAGAGGGGTGCACCATCAGGCATCCCTAGCGCTCAAGATGAAGAAGAGCGCTGGGAAGGGGCCGCGGAGATACCTGTGGGGCACTAAGGACAGCACTCCTTCGCCTCTTCCCTCTCACTCCCATACCCTGCATCTTCGCAGCTAGTTCAGTCAATTCACAGTCGAGGAGCCCAAGGAAATGGAATTGGCTTTAAGATGTGAAAATCGGTCTGACCAGCTGGGGCAGCCCAGTGGGGGCCCTCCGGATAGCATTTTCCCCGAACTGGGGAGAAGGATCCGCAATCCACTCGACGGCAACGGGTTTGCGTTTAATTTGGCTGACAGGGGAGCCAGTACTCCGCGCGGGGCGGGAAGAAGTGCCGAGCCGGACCTGCGCTTCAGGCCCCGCGGCTGGTGCGGTTCTTGCGCCTCGGGGCGCCGGGCGGGTGATTGGCAGTTGCAGCAGAACCCGGAGGGGGGGGGGCGGCGGATTAAGAACTCGCGGCCGCCGCCCCGTCGCCAACAAGTTCCCCGTGGCCCGATGACCTGGCGTCGGCGAGAGCAGCGGCGAAGGCGGCGACCCGGAGCAGGAGCCCAGTGGGTCCGGGGAGAGGGGCGAGGGGCGAGGGGGTCGCTGCAGCCTGTAGGGGGCAGCGCCGAGCACGGGCGGCGACCGCTGCAGGCGGGTGGGTCTGGAATGCCCCCTCGCGGAGCAGCCCCCTCGGGCCACACCGCGTGGGGGGCTGCCGGCCCGTCCCCAGCGCCGCGTGCTTCCTCCCCCCACCCCGGCACAGCGGGTCCTGGGGGCCGGGGGTGGAAAGCGCCAAGTGGCCCGGCACGCGGCGGCCACCGAGGAGCTGGGGTCCGCCCGGGGCCGCGTGACCCTCGAGAGGCGCCTCCATGTGGCCGGACCGCGTCCCGGCGTCCGCCGCTTCCCCTTGGCCGTGCGCCCGAGGTGGGCGCCCTGGTGTCCGGAGTGGGCGCCCCGTTCCCGCGCGGTGGGTCCTCCGGCCCCAGGGTCGGTGCCCCGAACCCCCAGAGCGCGCACCGTTACCTCGGGGCGGGAAGCTGGCGCCCCTGCGGCAGGAGCTCCTTTCCCCCGGGGTGGGCGCCCGGCCGCGCGGGTTATTTTTGGCGCCCGCGGCGGCGCGTGTGTCGGGGCGTGTTTTCCTTCCCCAGGTGCCGGGAGCCCGGCTCCGCCGCCGCCGGAGCTGACTTGAGTGTCTCTCTTCTCTCCCTTGCAGGAATCTTCCGATAATTCTGTCGCCACGACTCTAACCGTGCGCGAGGCGAGCTCGAAACAAACATCACATCTAAATTAAAAAAAAAAAAAAAAAGCGGAAGAAGCGGCTGAGGCGGCGGCGGCGGGAGGAGGAGGAGAGGAGGAGGGGCCGCGCGGCGGCCCGAGGCGGCGGCGGGGACGCGGGGACGCGGCTTTGTGCTGGCGGGTCGCGGGGCGCCCATGGCTGAGTGCGGCCGGGGGGGCACCGCCGGCGGGGCCCTGCCCACCTCCCCGAGCCCGGCCCTCGGCGCCAAGGGCTCCCTGAAAGCCGCAGCCGGGGAAGGCGGCGGCGGTGGCGGTGGCGGGGGAGGTCGCCTCGGCCAGGGGCGGGCGCGCTATGACAGCGGCGGGGTTTCCAACGGAGACTGCAGCCTCGGCGTGTCCGGGGACGAAGCCCGATCCAGCCCGGCCAGGGGACCCCGCGGCGCTACTCTCACCCAGACCCCCGGTCCGGCCGCCGGCCCCCTCTCCCGGGAGAGCAAGCCCGGCGGCCTGCCCCGGCGGAGCAGCATCATCAAGGTAGGGGGACGGTGGGTGCTCACAGCCCACCCCTGGCCGCCCTTGGGGACTGTTTTTCACCGCGGGAGGGGGTGCAAGCAAGGAGATGCAAGGGGGAACCGACTGCTAACAGGAACTGCTGCTGCGCGGGTGTTCAGGGTGCTTGAGCAGGGACTGGATGGAAATGGCATTTGGAAAGAATGGAGAGGTGATCCCCAAGGTGCTGGGGGAGCTGTGTCCTGGCATCCCCAGTTGAACTTGGGGCTGTCACCTCTTACAGAATCAGCCTAGAATTCTGACCTGTACCTGCCTGGGCAGGGCGTGCTTTTTGCTAGCCTGTTTTAATAGCCGACTCCCTGTAATGTTTCTTACTGTATTTCAAGGACAGTTGAGGATTATGTGAAAATATTTTCTTAAAAATTGCAAGAGGTGAACAGAGACTACTTAAGAGGTTTTTTCTGTGTATGTAATTGTCTCTTGTGTATGGTTATACTTAGAGGGTGCAGACTGTAGTCTCACTCCTATGGAGAAATGAAGTAGGTTTGTGAGCATAAATGCAGATTTCTGCTTTCTTGGGCTCAAAAGCCAGGGAGATTAGAGCCCTACACGCTTTAATCATTTCCTTACTGCAGTAGACAGGCCTCCAGTTCTTCTGTGGAAGTTCTTTTGGGCAGTTTGCTTGGGTTTCTTCTCTTTTGCACCATGTTATTTAGCAGAAGAAAGCCAGCGATTGTTCTGTGCATTTTAAACTCAAGAAGTAATATTTGGAACTCCTGAGTTTGTTGTGGTTTCCTTCTAATGTTACACTTTCATGGCAATGTAAAAATAATTTCTCTCATGACATGAAGTGAAAAAATAGTGGATGGGCCGGCAGGAGCAGAGCCTGAGGCCAGACTAGCTCATCCTGCTCAAGTTTGGAGCCAGCAGAAAAACGTTGCTTTCTGAAAATCAAGGGGTTATCAGGATGTCAGCCTTAAAGCACGTTGACAGGGTTGAACCCATACTTCCTGTGGCTGATGGCCCTTCAGAGAGGGGGCGGAATGTGCTTGCCACACTGAAGAGAGTTGCCACTGATGGTATTTGGAGTTTAATTGCATCTTTAAGACAATTTCCAATAAAGTACAGTAAAAATATCTGATGATGTTAGCAACTGCTGCAGAAATCTAGTGAAACCTACCACCTTGATGCACTGTGTAACAGACAGTTGTGAAACTGCTTTATGCCGTGTCATCTGTTTGCACAATTTATGTCTAGGCAAGGACACAATTGAAGGACTTAAAGATCAAGTGTGTTAACTACGTGTAGCACCTGTTTAGAGTTAAGTGAAGGACAGTAAAAGATGCTTTTGCTGCATTTGTTGCTTTTAGTGACATATTTTCTTTTGCTCTGTGGCTTCTGTTTCTGTGGAATTGCCTTCAGCCATGCATGGTAATCACAACCATTGACAGAGTTGTGTATCCTTGTTTTTGTTGGCTATCACGTCTATGTGATAATTTTGCATTGTGGTGTTACATTGATGAGCTTGGAGGTAAGAATTCCAGTGAAGATACCAACCTACCAATTTTTAACCTCCTCTTCCAAATTTTTTTTTCTTGTGCTTATTATTTGCATTCTAAAGAGTGTAAACTTTGTTAGTGTCTCTAGAGACGTGAATAGTGTAAGTTATTTAGTTACCATCAGGTGTTCTGTTTTAATTACATTCATGGAGATCAGAAAGAGGGATGGTTTATCAGTGTTTCTGATGTATGGAATTGAGAACTTGTCAGTAGATGTCATTTCTCCGTTGAATACTCTAGAAGAAAATGGGGACTAATTGTTTAATTAATTGATAATTTAATTGATAATTATATCAATTATATATATCAATTATCAATATATATACCAATATATATCAATTATATATAATTGATAATTTAATTAATTGATTAATTGGGGATTAATTGTTCAGAAATCATGGGTTTTAGAAATAACATTGGTACTTTCACTGAATTCTGCAAATAATGCCACAGTTATTTTCTCACTTTTCATCCTTGCAGTGAAGGCACAGACACCCTGGTTGCCTAGTGGTTAGATGCTATGGCTGCTGACCAAAAGGTCCTCAGTTCAAATCCAACAGGTACTGCTTGGAAACTCTGTGGGGCAGTTCTGCTGTGTCCTTTAGGGTTGCTGTGAGTTGGAATCAGCATGATGGCAGCAGGTTTGGTGTTTGTTTTTTTTGGAATCAAGACATCTGGCTTCTTGTTCATTATTACATCCTGAGGTACTCAGCGCCAGCAAGCTAGTAGCGGCTGTTTACTGAATGAATGAGGGAAAGAAGGGATGCTATGGAAGTACAAATTCCCTCTGACAAGTTTTGTTAATTTCTGAAACAGGTGGTTTTGGATTTGCCAGTCTCCCTGGCTTGTTCATGATCTTGGCCCTCCTGAGATAAGCGTAACTGATTCCTTTTTATTTCCTCCGTTCTCACCTCACATTTCTCTGAAACACTTTGTTAAATGTTGAAAGTTGAGCAAGCCTAGGTTCTGTGATTCATATGCAAGTGAGTATGCTATATTTAAATAAGTAACTACTTGCTGTGAATATCCTTGAATTGGTCTCTTGACAGAGCAAGCTTTTAAGGATTGAATGTGCCATATTTAATTTTATTTATTGATTTTTTAAAAATTGTGTTTTAGAGGAAGGTTTACAGAGCACATCAGTTTCTCATTAAACAGTTCAGCTACATATTGTTTTGTGACATTAGTGGCCAGCCCCACAGTGTGTCAACACTCTCCCTTACTCGACCTGGGGTTCCTTATTTCTACTTTTTCAGCTTCTCTTCCCCTTCTACCTTCTCATCCTTGCCCCTGGGCTCATGTACCCATTTAGTCTGGTATACATGATTGAACTAGAAGTATTATTGCTTATTCCATGGGCCTTTAACTTGTGACTGAAGGGTCAACCTCAGGTGTGACTTTACTGGTGAGTTAAAAGGGTATTCAGGGACAGGGTGGTATATTTGAAAAGATACGACTTACAAGATCAAGAAGGATTTCATGTTAATAGCAAATTGAGTGGAATTCTTTACATTATGATTTTGTTTTTAAAAATCTGAAAGCTTAATAGAAGGTAATGCTTTTGGAAAAGTGGGAAGGCAATAGTGACATCGTTCCTTAGTTTCCTGTGCTTGTGTTTAAATGTAAGAGATGAATGTGGAAGTAGACACAGGAGGTGGATTAGTAGGTGCCCTCATTTGCTGGGGCTCTGAGGACTAAGGTTGCCCACCCGAGCCTTGGTGTGTTGATTTGCATCACATGCATGCGAAAGCTGTCAACTATGAATAAGGAAGACTAAAGGAGAGTTGACGCCCATGAATTGTGGTGGTAGCAAAGACTATTGACTGTTCAGAGAACTGCCAAAAGAATGAATAAATTTGTCTTCGAAGAAGTACAATCAAAATGCTTCGTTTAGGATGGCAAGGATGGCAAGACTGTCTTACAAACTTTGAACAAGCTATCAGGAGGGACTAGTCCCTAGAGAAGACACTCAGTGAATTGGATTGACACAGTGGCTGCAGTGACGGGCTGAAGCATGATAGTCGTGAGGACGGTACAGGACTGGGCAGTGTTTGGTTCTGTTGCACCCACAGTCGCTGTTGAGTTGGGATGTGGAGCAGCACCGGACAGTGTTGGATGTGGTTCTGTTGTACACCTGGTCACTGTGAGGTGGCACTGATTTGACAGCACCTGGCGACAACGGCTACACTATAGGTTGACCCGAATTACATTTCTCATTTAAAACCATTTCTTTGGAACACTGTTCTGTTTTGTAAATGTGGCGTTGAGTCAGAAATGGTTGTAGAACTACATACTTTGCTAAGACAGGTACACAGATCTGTATGCCAAGAGCTCCGTCATTATATGGTAAGAGTGGGAAAGCTTGGTGACAAGCAGCCGTGTAGGACCTTTGATACGAACCTTGAGAAGGTAAAGACGTCGTGGGACTCATTGCCAGACTTTTCTGCGTTTCCTTGGTTTGTTGAGAATAATGTCATACATTACATATTGTTTACAAAGGCTCATTGCTGGCTTTTTAGGGACATCGTGTTTGTCATTTTAGATAATCTAGAAAATAAAAACATCACTTTCATTATCTGGTAATTTATTTCATCACACCATTCAGTCCGGTTCGATTTTGAGACAGTTAACTTGATGAATTTTTCAGATGATGTCCGGTTTTCTTACAGATAGCTCCATCTTTTAATTCAAATACTCCATCTAAAAATGTGAATTTGGGTTTTAGGCCTAGATTTGTTTTTAATTTTAGAAATAAAGTTGCAGTGTCTGTTAGTTGAGATGTTTTATTTTAATTTGAATTAGTTGAAGACTTTGGTACTTTTAAATGGAGATAATTTGCATCAACTCACTCTTGTTGGCATCCAGTTCTCTTGAGTTTTGACAAACACTTACTGTCACCTAGTCACCACCACAGTGATCCTCTAGACGGGTTCCATCACATCAGAAAGCCCTTCTGAGTCCCTTTGCAGCCTTCGTCTTTCCCCTTCCTCAGACCTGGCTAGTGCTGGTGCTGAGTGCTTTTCTAAAGTGGAAAATACGCTTTGGAATTGTTAGGTATTTAGAAGCAATAATGATAGCTATCGTTTCTTGGTGGTTTAGCAGGTAAGCGTTCAGCTGCTAACCAAAAGATCAGCAGTTTGAATGTACTAGCTGCTCCTTGGAAACCCTGTGGGGGAGTTCTTCTGTGTCCCTTAGGGTCTCTGTTAGCTGGGATTAACTCAGCAGCAGCAGGTTTGGTTTTACATGTCAAAGCACGTGAGATCGGCTTGTCGTAAATGCGTAATCAGATAAAGGCACGCACTTAGTGCAGCACCAAGAGAGGCTGTGGGAAACCGGGGTTCAGGGACTTTAATCACTTGCCCCGCCTGGGGGTTGCATCTGTGTCATCCAGGAAGTATCAGTGGTTTGGGACACTGGCTGTGATTTTCCCCTTTAAGTGTAGGAGGTGTGGGAGGTGGTGGAGAATCTCTCTTTCTGCTGCTGGAGGAGCTGACAGATCAGATAACCAGGCAGCTGTTTGGTCACCTGTTGTGACAGCTTGACCAGAACCTCCAGCTTCCCCAGCACCAGTGGTCTGACCTTGCCCAAGGTGGCAGCACTTATTTTGTTAACATCGTTATTGACGTTCTCATAGTGGTGTGTCGTCCACGAGAAACCCTCTCACTGCCCTTACCCCAGCCTGTGTCTCGATGCTGAGCTTCCGAAAGTGGAAAGAGCAGGCTTTTCACATCTATGTGCATACTGAAACAAGATAATACATATGTGTATTCTGTTGGCCCAGGGTTTACCTAAAACTAGACTCCTTGCAGGCAAAAGCTGCCCTGTATTTAGGTGCTCTGCATAGATAGCGAGCACATTTTGAATTAAGAGTTTAAAAGTAATATCAGCATTTGACTTTAGGCCCCTCCCTACCTTTTTGTTTGTTTATTTGGGGATGGCAGGGCTGGGAGGCAGATGGAAGAGAATTGCAAGGCCACAACTTGTACCATGGATAGGAGATGCACAGTACCTGGATCACAGAGTTAATCGGGGTAGTGAGGTAGCCTGGATCCTTCGGGCCAGAAAATCTAGTCGATGGCCAGCACCTCTCTGCTTCATAGCAACACGTTCTAGAACACGCAGTGTAACCAACCAGTGGAAGGACCAGGCCTGGGTGCTTGTCTGACCTCTGTCAGAGAGCTGTCATCATACATTTTTCGGAAGCAGTCAGAGGATATTCATTTCACACCCTAAAAATTACTTGCCCCCTTGGTGTTTTCCCTTCTGGGTTAGCCAGCCTGTCCCCGAAACAGCTGTTTGATTTCTGTTATTTTGCACAAGGTCCAAACAGACAACTGTGTAGAAATTGTGTTTTGTTAGCTGCAGACATCAGCCGCTTAAGTTATTTTCTTAGAATGCTCTGTTACGGAATGTATTCAGTTCCTTTTATAGTTGTGTGTGCTTTGTAGAGGGTCTAAATTAGACTCTTTTTTTTTCTTTTCTTGCCTCATTTGGCTGGCCTCAGTCTCCAACAAAATAGGGCAGTGTTATTCGCTACCTAAATGCAAATACAAACGAAGTATAAGCCTTCAGTGTTTGTTTTCAAACTTTATTTTGTACATGGGTGTCCACAGAGCTCTGATGGGTCGGTGGTTAGGAGCTTGGCACCAACCAGAAGGGCAGCCATTTGAACCCCCTAGCCAATGCTTGGGAACTCTGTCGGGGAATTCTCTCCTATAGGGTTGCTATGCGTCCAAATCTACTCAATGGCAGTGGTTTTTGGGTTTGGTGCAAGAATAGAGGCTCTATTCCTTACTAATGGTCAAATTTTGGATGCTACCCATTGTGTCTCTGGATTAGTTTAGCTACCTTGTTGTTCCGCACAGAGTGAGATTCTCTAGTGCAGAGGCCATTCTACTGTTTTCACACGTGGGCCATAGGATGTGGAACTGGAACCTGGGGAGCTGCCTGGCCAGCTTTTCTTCTGCTGGCAATAGCAGTGGATCAGGAGAGTTGTGCTTGGCAGAAAGTATTGGTCGTGACTCAAACTCAAGTCAGAGGCAGTGGGGAAGTTTTAGTCGTGTCAGAATAATTCCATAGGGTGCCCAAAATCATGTCATTAATTTCACTGAGCTCCAGCAACAACTCTGCGAGTGGCCCAAGCCTGCTGGCAGGACACTTGGCACCTGCCTGGCCTTCAGTGGCAGAGGAGGGCAGGTAGCTGGGCTCTCCTGGCCCCCACTTATACATGGCAGGGCTGATTAAATAAAATGTGTTCTCCCTAATAATCTCAGGGGGACTGCACTCGAACGTCTGATAGCTGTACTCTGTGCTTGGTGGGCTGCAGCCTGGGTCAAGTGGGGTGTGTTTTGGGGGTTGTGGGCCTTGCCATGTGGCTGGTGGGCTGCACTCTGCTGTTGGGGCTGCACTGTGGGGTCAGACAGGTGGTACCCTGGGTCAGAAGGATTCACTTGTGTGGTCAGGTGAGTGGCACTCAGCTCAGGTGGACTATACTTTGGGGTCCGATAGTCTGCATTATGGGGTTGGTGGGTGCACTGTGGCCACTTGTTGTGTGTGTAGATTTTTCAGGGGACAGAATAGTGTAGTGTGAAAAATAGAGTTAGGTCCCCCACATCAAATTCCTGCTCTTGCTCCTTCCTTTCTGTGTAACTCTGTTGCAAGATGCTTAAGTCTGTGTGTTGTGTTCCTCAGTTTCTAAAGTGAGGAGGATGAAGTTCAGCCTTGTAGCATTGCTGTGAGGATTAAATGAGGGGATGTTTGTGAAGTATTTGGTGAAGAGTTATAGGTACTCGGTGTCATCTACCATTTTCCTCCTGATTTTTAATTTCTCTTATTCTGAGATGAGCAAAATCTGTTAGTTGCCTTTGGGTTGTAGATCACTATCTCTGCCATGGTTATTTGGGAAGTTATGACTTTTGAAATAAGAGACTACATCAAGAGAATTTTCTGACATGTTTCGTAGATGCTGCCAAGAGTGATTCAGGCTTGTTTGGACCTACTGCTGAGAACGTGCATGTTGACCACAGATGTACTGAATGAGAATCTACATTTTAGCAAGCCTCCCTGTGTACATAAGAATCACTCTGTGCACATATACATAGGAATCACCAGGGGACAAACTGTAGATGTATATGTGAGAGTCACTAAGGGATCTTGTTAAAGTGTAGTCATTTACCTAAGAATCATCTGAGGATGTTGTTAAAATGTGAGTGTTTACATAAGAGTTATCTGGGAATCCTGTTGATGTAGATTCAGGTTCAGTATATCGGGGATTGAAATGCAGATTTTCAGCTGGGGATCAAACTGAAGTTGTTATGAATAGCCTTGCTGCCTTTCTAAATCTGATGCTTCAGTACAGCTGTATGCGTATCTGAATAGCCCAGGCTGCATGATCAGAGTATTGAATGCAGGTATTTCACTAAGCCAAGTACCCGTATGTCTTGATTTGTACAGTTTAGTCCATATTTACACCTTTTGATGAAGTTATTAGTAATGTCTCTTTTCACTCTCAGAGGCATCCTGATTTAGATGATAAATAATGCTGTCATCTCACTTATAATCTGCTCTATATAAACTCTGTGCCATGACCATTGTCCTGATCTCAGTATGTCAGCTTAGCCTTTCTTGTTGACCTCTGTTCTTAGCTTGGAATGCTTTCCTCCTCACTTAGTCACCATTCAGGGTCTTCCTAAGATAATTGTCTCATGACATGGATTCTCTCTCTGCCTTCCAACCAGGACTTTGAACTGGCTCAAAAGAATCACCTAGGGATCTATAAGAATCATCTGGGGAGCTTGTCAAAGTGTAGATTCTGAATTTACTGTATCTGGAGTGGAAATGCCAATTCTCAGCAAAGACTCAACCCTGAACGAACTGGTTTCAAGCCCTGCTTGCAACCTATGCTGCCTGTTTCCTTCCACCTGGTAGTTGTTGTTGTCATTGTTAGGTGCCATTGAGTCGGTTCCAACTCACAGTGACCCAGTGCAGAACAGAACGAAATACTTCTGGGTCCTGTGCTATACCCACAGTTGTTTATATGCTTAAGCCCATTATTTGAGACACTGTGTCCTTCCGTCTTGTTGAAGGTCTTCCTCTTTTTCACTGAGTCTCTACTGTACCTTCTTCTTAGTCATCTAGTGTTGCAATACCAGGTGAATAAGATGTAGTTTATTCTTATTATGTAATATAATCTTACTATATAAGATTATGGTGTTAATGTCTTCTGAAAAACATGTATTTAAATACAGGTATTGAATAAATGTGTGAATGAATGAACAAGTAGACATGAATGATAGAACTTATTTTAGGTTTTTGATGATAATGCTGTTTAGATGTAACTCCACTGTTTTGGATTGAAATATACAACTCAGTGGGTCATGTACTTTGAAGAAGAAATGTATTTCATACACATAATTTTGGAAACAAAGTGAAAGAAATACCTTCGTTTAAAATTGGATCCTGGAATTTGATCAGTTCCAGAATTGTTCTACAAGTTCTTAGTATAAATGATCTGTCCCTTTTGTGCCCTTGAAATAAGAGTAGACCTTTGAAAATTTCTCTTCATTTATGCATTGCTATCAAAGTTTAAAACGTCTGATGAAAGAGTGTTACTGTTGCTAAGGCATTTCACCTCTTTTCTGAAATTTGATTTCTTTAACTGCTAGCTCTAGTTTTTGCTTGACTTTTAGGAAACTCAATTACTTAAACATTTATAGTTACTGTTTCAGTCACCTGGTATTGGCTCTAACAGAAAATACCATGACTAGATGACTTTCACAAAGAAAAGTTTATTCTTACACAGTCCAGTAGGCTGGAAGTTTGAACTCAGGATGTCTGCTCCCAGGAAGGCTTTCCCACTTTGTGGCTCTGGAGGAAGGTTCTTGGGCTGTATGAGTCTCTGGTCAGGGAGTATTGAGGTGCGGGAACCTCAGATCTTGGTGCTGCTTTCTTGACAGTGTGAGGTTCTCACTCTTGTGTTTGCCTCCCTTTCCGTTTATCTCTTGTAGGATAAAAGGTGGTGTAAGCCATGCTCCGGGGAAACTCTGCGTTGGAGCAGGGAGGTGAATTTAGGAAAGGTGTTCTAGTCCCACCCTAGTTCTCTGTAACATAATCTACTCTGTTAACTGCAGGCAGAGATTAGGATTTATAGCATAAGAAAAATCTCAAAGTGGAGGACAATCACAGAATACAGGGAATCCTAGCCCAGCCGAATTACTGCATGCATTTATTTTTGGGGGGATACAATTCAATTGATGACAATTACTGATACTGAATTGTCCAAAGAAATTCATTGAGAGTGTTGTTGAAATAATAATAAAAAAGAAAATACGTAGGGAATCTGGAGAGCTCATCAGCAGAGAAGTAGAAAGGATTTCTAATATGTATTTTGTCATATTGTGCTAGAAATGCTACCTTTTGTTGCAGTGAAAGAACACAGTGAGGGAGGAATGCTAAGAAATGACAATGTGATTACCTAATTTACTGGGTGTTTGCTGTGTACCCTTGTTTTGTGTGTATCATTTTATGTAATACTCGCTAACGTCTGCAAGGAGAGACTTCTTATTCCCTTTTCAGAGGCAGGGAAATCTGTTCTACAAGGTTTGGGAATTTCCCGGAAAGGTCAAAGAGCTTGTAAGGGCAGAGCCACCCTTCAGACCAGGTTGGACTGACCGGAAGACCCACATTTCTGCTCTCTCCATTAGCCTCTTTCTGTTCCATTTTCTAGAATCTGACTTTTTCATTTTATCTCCTGCTCACCCAGGCTCCTTGATCTTAGTGGTTTCTACCACTTCTACTTTAGAAAAGTTGGCCACTGTGGTCAGATCTTGGGGTGAAACCAGCTTGTGTACCCAGCCAACACAAAGCTGGAGCTGTAGGCCTGGCCACCACACCATAGGTTTCTGAGCGAGCCATCAAATAAAACTTTGTCCTTTTCCTGTCACCTCTGATTTGATAGTTTTTAAAACATTTGGCGGGGGGAGTCATTTCCATTTTTGTTTCTCTTCTTTAACCAAAAGTCAATTTGTAATTATACATATTTGGGGGTCTTAGCAGGTAAAATAGATAACAGTTAATAATTTTTGTTTTTAAGGTGGACTCTTCTTGAAAATATGGACTCCTGTTATTGTATTAGAATTGTGAAATAATTATAAAGTGTAATAATACTTCATCTCATTACTTTGCAGTTGACACTCAGGTATCTTCTTGAAGTATGTTCATTACACCGATTTGGACGTTCACACCCCAGAAACCAAGCAACTGGATTTAAGAGTAATTAATAATGTAGATTCATGAAAGTTTTAGAATGGAAAGAGATCATGTCAAATTCCTTTGTGGTTCGAGATACGTGAGGCTGTACTGATGGGTACATTTAGCTCCTAGCTATGGTTGAGTTCATTGATTTGCATATTAGCATAACAGAATTGGAAAAAATTTGTTATGTAATACTGCAGTATGTTGGTATTAATAGAACAAGATGTGGTCTTTCAGACAGCTATTTCTGAGAATTTGGTTTTTGCTGTAGATAGCTGCATGTGTGTGCATGTTATGCGTGTGCCTGTGTATGCTCTAAAGCCTCTGTTTATAGATAGTGGAGATGGAGAGCAAACCAGATAGTGCATCGGGAGGTGGATGCCAGTCCTATCTGTCTGGTGAGAGACTGATGGGAAGCAGGTGTCGCTCTCAAAATTGTAAATGCCCAGGCAAGGGTAGCCCAGTGTATGGGAGCGTTGCTGATGCAGCCTCTGACCAATTAGTGTGGCCGCAGAGGAATAAGTGACCTCATTTGCAGCTACCATTAGAATAACAAACCATATGACTCTCTCCATATGGGTTCCTGTTACCTTTTATTTTTTTCATTTTCTTTCTAAGCTCGAAGGCCCTCTGGGCGGAGTAGACGTCGTTTTTCAAGTAGTTAACATGGTTTGATGTTAAATAAAGCAAGTTACTTAGATTTTTACTTCTACAAATCCATACTAATAGATTATATTAAATGCCAATAGAATTATTCAGATGTTTTCATGTTGGAGCTAATAGATTTCTTCATGATACATCACTTCTAGGAAGTGTTTGTCTTTGTGGTTTGATGATAGTCGAAAGACATCTGTGTGCTTTTTCAGGGACTTCCCAAGTTTATGTGTATTCCCATAGGTACTTTTCTATACATGCAAAATGTAGAAGTGGACTTGCTGTGTCATGGCATATGTATAGTGTACTATCAAATCATTTTCCTATCTGGTTAAATCATTTTAAGTGCCCACTAGGTTACAGGAGTTCTGGTTGCTCTAAATGTTCACCAACACTTGGTGGTATCAGTGGTTTATTGACTTGTTTGTGTTATTTTAATTATAACCATTGTGATGATAATATAATGGTACCTAACTCTGGATTTTAGATTGTATTTCCCTGGTCACTAACTGTGGTTCATGTTTTCGTGATTGTTTTGCTACTCTGTTTTGTGAAATGCCTATTCAATCTTTTTCCCATTTTAAAAGTTGAATCATTTGATTTGTAGGCCTTATTTTGTATGTTCTGAATATACTTTTGTGTGATATATGTATTACAGATATCTTCTCCCAGTGAGTGAATTTGCTGT
The DNA here is from genome assembly GCA_028571685.1 of Heterohyrax brucei. Lineage (NCBI taxonomy): Eukaryota > Metazoa > Chordata > Mammalia > Hyracoidea > Procaviidae > Heterohyrax > Heterohyrax brucei. Next base: position 23,084,041 of record CM053149.1, on the reverse strand, counting down.
GTTACTTTCTTTGTGTTTTTTAATCAATACCAATTCTTAATTTTAATGAAGTCTATTTTGTCAATCTTTTCCTTTATGGTTACTCTTTTAAGAAATCTTTACTTGAAGATATTGCCTTATTTAACTTTGAATACTTTAATTACTTTTCATATTGAAGTCTACAGTCCATCTGGAATTTGATTTTGGCATATGATATGAGATAGGAGTTAAGATATTTTTCTATGTCAGTATCTAATTAATTCAGCACCATTTTTTTTTTATTATGGTTGAATGAAAATGTGCATTCCCATATAAATTCGCATGCTCACCTATATGCAGCTCCCACTGCTCTCCCTGCCTGGAGACAGCACACCCCTGCTCTCTGCTCCATACGTGTCCTATCCTCCCAACAGTCTCCTGTCTCTCAGCACCATTTATTAAAACACTGTTTTTCCCCCACCATCCTGCATTGTCCCATTTATCATAAATCAAGTGACCATATGTTTCTGGAGTCTGTTTTATTACTGTAGTTTGTTTGTCTATCTTTGTGTTTATACCACAACGTGATATGAGGGAAAGAAGTTAAAAGTGTGATTCCATTTATATAAAGTTCAAAACATGCAAAACCAGGTTTTTGGTAATAGGTATCAGAACAGTAAGAACAGTAGTCCCCTTGGTGGCACAGTGATTAAGAGCTCAGCTGCTAACTAGAAGGTCAACAGTTTGAATTCACCAGTCACTCCTGGGAAACCATATGGGGCACCTCTGTTCTGCCCTGTGGGGTTACTAAATTGGAATCAACTCGAAGATGACAGATTTTGTTTGTTTGTTTTGTCTGAAGGCTGAAAGGGGACACAGGGGGCTTTCTCGGGACCAGTAATGTTCATTTCCTAGACTGAAGTGGTGGTTCTAGGGATAGCTTTGTAAAAATCCACAAAGCTATATACACTAACGATTTTTTCCCAAGGTATATCACATGCAGTAAACAGACTTAAGTGGTTGTGAAAATTGATCAAAACCAGATATGTATTGGTTCCTTCACCCTGAGCTTGGTAAGGTGGCTTTCACAGTTTGCGGTTGCCTGGTGATTAACGTGTGAAAAGCTGTTTGTGCTGTGGTGGTGCGCCTGTGCCATGGTGAGGTGCTGTAGAGACTTGAGCACTGTGATGATGTGACCAGCCCTTGCTGGAGTAGGATACAGACTGTCTGTCCTGGAAGCTATTCAGACAACACAAGGGGTCAGGACTAGGTGGGAGAAGCCCTGCTCAGACGTGGACGTGGGGGTGAAGGCTGTCTCACCTGCTGGTGTCATTGACACATGGTAGCCACGATTGCTCGGAGTTTTTACAATGTGCTTGTTGTAGTACTGAGAGCGTTTTGATCCTTTCAGGTGTGCTCACAGGTTTAATATTGAAAAGCATGTGCCTCTTCTACAAAAAATCTTGAGAGCCACTCATTGATGAACACCTGTTCTCTGCATAACTATCTTCTAGATTGAATTTCTTGGTTTCAAAAGCAGTTAACTAACAGAGGGCAGTTATTCAGGTCTGCAGACAAGAGGAAAAGTTGTTTGATTACCACGAAATAACAATCTACCCAGGATCCCGGGCAGTGAGGCTTACTAGCTCTGCTGAACCCTTACCTGGCCCATCTAAGTATTCCTTCAGGTGGAGAAGGCGGTGGGGAGGGGAAACGCTGTTTCTGCAGAGGATTAACTATAGAGCATAGTAGAATTACTTCGATTCTAAAGCGTGTTCATGTGCAGACCCCACCCCCCTGTCCAGTGAAATCAGAATCTCGTGGTTTTCCCCAAGCACCCTGGGAGATTTTAAGGTACAGCCAAAGGGTGGGGACAGCTGCGACAGCTGTCTCATACGTGGAACTCCTGCCTGCCTCTTTCGGCACTGTTAGACAGGAGAGAACCAGTGGTTCCAGAATCCTATAGGCGATGGCTGGGGACTCCGTGGCTGCTAAGGTGGAAGGAGTTGGATTACAGGTACCTCCTTCAAGGATTTGAACCACAGTTTTTCTGATGGATGTAAAGTACTGATGAAGAGGGACAAAAAATCCTCATTCACTTAGCTGTTGTTGTTAGGTGCCATCGAGTCAGTTCCAGCTCACAGTGACCCTTTGTACAACAGAACAAAGCACGGCCCAGGCCTGCGCCATTGTCACAGTTCACTCAGTAGTCAGTGCCTAACGTAATTTGCATAAAGAGATTGTATCTGTGAAAATGATAGTCTGTCCTATGTGGTAGTTATTATACCATAAGAACATTTTTCAAGTCAACACCTATATATGTTGCTGTCAAGTCAGTTCTGACTCATAGCAACCCTGTAGAACAGGGTAGAACTGCCTGATAGTTTCCAAGGAGCGCCCGGCAGATTTGAACTGCTGACCTTTCGGTCAGCAGCTGTAGCACTTAACCACTATGCTGTCAGGGTTTCAGTGAAATGTCCAGATGAAGGCAGACTAGGAAGAGAGACCTAGTGATCTACTTCTGAAAATTAGCCAGTGACAACCTTGCGGATCACAACAGAACGTTCATTGCCTGACTGACGTGCTCTGGATGCGTCATCAGAAGGATCAGTTGATAGAGGTGGACATCATGTTTGGTGAAGTAGGGGGTGGCGGGGCTTGGGAGACTCTCACGGAGGTGGATTGGCATAGCAGCTGCAGTGAGGGACTTCACCATCCAAGTGGTTGTAAAGATGACGCAGGACCAGGCAGTGTTTTGTCCCACTGAGTATGACGTTTCCATGAGTCAGAGCTGACAGAACAGCAGTTGACGACCGCCATCTACCTGGCTTAATCGTCTGTGCGCGGTGACTCCTGGTCCATCGTCTGCTCTTTTCCACCCATCATGGGAGAGGAGATATGTACACAGCTGTGGAATTCTGCCTGGTACAGGAAAAACCTTCCAGGAGGAATATATTTTAGAAATAACGAGTTAGAGCCATGACTTTATTTCTAGAGAGAGGTGGTTAGATATTTCAAACTTGGCTGAAATGAGTTCTCACCTTTCCTTTTAACTACCTTATCCCATGCTCAGGTAGCAACATGTGGTAGGCATGTTCTGAACTCACAGGATATTAGAAATTCACACTTGTCATGTTGTGGTTGCTGTCTACCATTGCATCAGTTCTGACTCAGTAACCCATGCAACAGAGTAGAACTGCCCCGTAGGGTTTCCATCTTTACAGGAACAGATTTCCAGGTCTGTTCTCCTGCAGACAGTGTCAATGACCTGCCTTTCAGGCAGTAGCCAAGCACTTAACCATGGCATCACTGAGGCTGGCACACTTGCCACGCAGCTGTCTGCTGGTGAAGACAGTGTGTCCCGGAGAGCAGAGAACCAGCCTCCTGGTTCACACTACACATCGTAGTGTGCTGACAGTCTGGGTGGCTGTATCCTGACCATCGGGGGAAGGGGTGCCTGCTAGAGGCCGAAGCATTTCCCCCTCACCACACAGGCCCTTCAGTCAGGAGGCATGAACATCAAACTCTCAAAGCATCCATAAGATGTATTTTATTGGCTACAAAGCAGTACCATGAAAATACCAGTGTCATATTGTAGTCACTGTGTTCTTTCCTGTCTCCTTCAGCCCCTGTCAGCTGCAATTCTGCTGCTTGTCTCTGTGACTTTTGCCTATTCTGCAAATTTCCTGTAAATGGAGTCATACAACATGTGATCTTTTGCATCTAGTGTCTTTTGCTTAGCATGATATCTTCATGAGTAATGTTTTGTACATGTTATAGCATATATAGGTGCTTCATTTCTTTTTATGGCTGCGTTTACATTTCACTCTGAATATACCACATTTTGTGTATCCATTCATCAGTTGGTGGATCTATAGATGGTTGTGGCTGTCGTGGAAACTGTGGCAGTGTAGTGAGTTAAGTGCTACGTGTGCTAACCAAAAAGTCTGCAGTTCAAGTCCACCAGGTGCTCCTTGGAAACTGTGGGGCAGTTCTACCCTGACCTCTAGGGTCACTAGTAATCTGACCTGACTTGATGGCGGTGGGTTTTGTTTTTTGTTTTTTGTTTTTTTTGTTTGGCTATCATAATGCTTTCATGGGCATTTGTATATGAGTTTTTGTTGGAACACGTGTTTTCATTTCTCTCGGGTATATTACCAGGAGTGGAATTGCCAGGTCATGTGGTAATCCTCTTTTTAACTTTGTGGGGAGTTGGAGGCCTGTTTTCTATAGCAAATATGCCATTTGCATCCCATCAGTAACGCATGAAGCTTCCGGTTTGTCCACATCCTTGCTGCTGCTTATTTTCCATTTTTCTGGTGGCAGCCATTCTAGTGAGTGTGAAGTAGTGATCTCGTTGTGGTTTTCATTTGCATTTCCATAATGAATAATAATATTGAACATTTTTTTGAAGTGCTTGTTAGCCTTTTGTACATCTTCTTTAGAAAAATGTCTGTTTAAGTGGCTGGCTAAGTCCCTTGCCGGTTTTGTAATTGGGTTCCTTGCCTTTTTGTTATTGAACTGCAAGAGTTCTGTTTCTCTTTTGGATTCTGGACCCTTATTGTATATGTGATTTGCATTCTGTTTATTCTTTTAGATCAGTCTTTTTCTCTTCCAAATAATCTTGTCTCAGAGTTCCTCGTGTCCCTGGGGGAGAGAAGGGATCTGGTGGGAAAGATGAGTTGTTTGAGGCTCTGTCCCTGGAGACTAGGGGAGCACCAACAGTTAGATAGAAGAGAAATGTACCTCAAACCTTCCTTACGTTGATTATGACCCCCATCTGTTAATACATCTGTCTTTAATAAACAGAAAAAAAATGCAAACCAGTTGCTGCTGAGTCTGTCCCAGGCGCTGACAGTCCTGTGGGTTCAGAGTTGAGCTCTGCTCCACAGGTTTTTCAGGGATTTGACTTTTCAGGGGCCATGTGTTTCTTCCGCGGTGCCTCTGGGTGGCTTTGAATCACTATCCTTTGGCTTAATAGCCAGGTATTTAGCCATTTGCATGACCTAGTGATTTCTGTACCTTTAGTAGGCAGTTGTATTTCCTTGTTTCTTTATGAAACGCATAATAGCAACAAACTACAGGGTTCTTTGGAGAAGAAAGTGTAGTCTTCTTGTGAAAGTTCAGCAGTCAGTAATACTGACCAGGCAAAGAATCAGAGAGGTTTCCTTTTCTAAAGTGTGATAGGCCAGATCGTCTTACTTATCTTCATGATTAGAAGAAAGTACTGTTGACACATTGCTTTTGGATAGTTAAAAATAGTCCTGTTGTCCCCAAGCATAGTGGCCTTTAGGAGTGCTCACCTGAGGAGCCTGGAGGCAAGAAAGTGAGTCCGATGAGAGAGAGAGGACGTACAGGTGATGTCTGGCTCAGCTACTTGCTTTGCAGTAGGGAGACGGTCTCATCTCCTGGTGGCTGCCTCTACCTCACTATGTTTGTCTTGCTTCACCATCATTAGTGGCTTCCAAACAGCCCGACGAAACAAGAGGAGAGTGGCTGCTACGATGTCTCCAAAATAGCAGGAAGTGATAAAGTGCCTGCTCCCAAGCACGTGGCAAACAGGCCCGCCATCCTTAGGCATACTAAGGGGCCGTTGGATCTGTGCAGTTCATGTTTCACTCGGAGCAGTACTTCCCACCTTTTCATACCAGATCACGTCCACAAAGCAGTGTGATTGCACAACTGAGGTCAACAGAGGAGATTGTTGGAGACTGGAGGCCCTGCCCAGCCATGGGGGATGAGCAGTTCAGGGACTGGGATCTTGGAGGCGTGTGACCCTTTGGAGGCACACGGGACACGTTACAGCACAGCTGTCGTAAGGTCCTCCTTTAAAGAGGGTGGCTGTGCCCCAAGTTAAGAGGAAAAGGTATGTATGGTAAGCTCTAGAGTGCCGTGAGCGGTCACCACAGAGGTGATGCCCTTCATGATCTGGCTCTCGCTGCTGGCTCCCTTTTGTGGTGCACCGAGGCTTGACCTCAGGATGGGCTCTTGGCAGTGACTGCTGCAGCAGCGAGAACAGCAGACCAGTTAGGCTGGCCTGTGGATGTGACAGTCGAACAGGATGTAGCCTCTGAAGAGAGGAGGCCAAGTCAGGAACATGTATCACAGGGGGCCGGATTCATGTGTAGAGAGAGACGGTTAATCTAGCCTGAGGCCTTTCTGCTCCATCTAAACGGAACAGATCGTTGGGAGTCCAGTTAAGAATAGCAGTGAAAAGGCGTCAAGTAGCAGGTACGCTGCAGCCCCTGGATGGCTGTGCAGAGATTCAGCCAGAGACCTGGCTGGCCTCCTGTTCTGGTGGTCGTGGAGCTGGCCTGAGGCTAGGCACTGCAAGAGGGGTTCGTGGGATCTGATGTGAGTTGGGACCTTTGCTTGGTTGAAGCATTATGTATGTATATCAAAACGACTTGACTTCCTTCCTTTTCTACTGTAATTAAGAAGTGCCTGAATTCCTGTCTGTCAGATTTCCTCCTCTTTTTAATAGTTTATTTTATCTTCTGTTTTTGGTTATTGAGAATGTATACAGCAGGATCATACACCAACAGTTTCTAAATGTACAGTTGAATGACATTGACTGCATTCTTCAAGGTTGTATAGTAACCAGTCTCACCCTCCTTTCCTGAGTGAACGTAACTCACTGCGCTCTGAGGTTCCTATCTAATCTTTCAGGTTGTCCGTTTGATCCCATACAGACAATTCATTAAAAGCATAATGTTCAAATCTGCCAGATTTCTTAAGTCTTTAGGATACCTGGGCAAGTGGTTTTTGCATGACTAATTTACTAAGCAAAACCAGTTAAGCTTTTCGGTGGATCTGTGTGTCCTATGATTCAGTTTCTGCTGTTGAGTCTTTACACTGAGAGGGATCTGTGCTGTTACTGTAAATTTGCTAATAAATACAGTAAACTACCTCCCCGCTACTGTACCCACCCCCCAAGAACGCAATCCTATTTCAAAGGTGGCATCTTTCTTTTTTTTTCTCCCGTATCCTCCGTACGTGTAAGTGTTGTGGAATATTGTCTTTTGGTTTTACATTTTTCGGTGGGTTTACACTGTCTTTGGGTTTACTTGCCTTGTAATTGGCACAGTGACCGCTGCCCCCTGCCTGCTTCCCAAGCCCATCATTCTGTCTACTTGCTAGCTTTGGTGGGTTGGTACGATGGCTGTTGTCGTTAACACGATAGATGTCTTTATCTCCGAGTCGTCAAAGCTTCTTGTATGAGTCAGCAGTGACCAGCATACCAAAGCAAATGACTGTTTTTTCCTTGAGGAAGGTAGGAATTCAGAGAACAATTCAGGATGCTTTGAAGGTAGTAAGGATAATTTAAACACAGTTATTTCTGTGTTTAGTATTTTCTATGGGCTTTAAAAGAGACAGATTTACATAATGAAACAGCAAATTACATCTTATCTATTTCTTATTTGAAAAGAAGCAAACTCAAACAGCCAAACCCACTGCTGTTGGTACTCATCGCAACCCTGTATGGAGTAGAATGGCGCCATAGGGCTTCCAGGGAGCAGCTAGCTGGTGGTTTTGAACCGCTGACCTTTTGATAAGCAGCTAAGCCCTTAATTGCTGTGTCCCTGCAGCTCCCCCTATTGCTTACAGAAAGTATCACAGTGAAGTCAGAAGACCTGAGCTTTCTACCTAGCTTATGTTTTGACTATTGAGATGATCCTAAACTCTTCATATTTTACTGTACTGTTTGTAAGTTGAAATGAAGCTTTATGTGCATCTCATTTCGTTAGTGTAATCATGCTGATGTTTTGCAAGAAGTTTAAAATTCCTGAGGCAAGATGTGCTGCCCACAGAAAATTGTGACAACAGGACTTCCTAGCCAACAGTGTAGGGAGGTCCATTTGTATGCTAATAGCACCTCAGGCTTGTTCTTCAGTCCTTACAGGACACTTGAAGCCCCGACAGTTCAGTTTACTCTCACTTAGGATCCTGGTGGTAAACATCACTGGTGCCCCATTTTATAGGTGACAACATTGAGGCCCATGTGTGCAAAATGAGACATTCACAGAGTCTGCAGGGGTGAGCTGCAGAGCCAGGCCTCCTGATTCCTTTCACTCTCTGTGGGACTCAGCTACCTTCACACAGTTTACACATGTCAATCAAGAAGCTAGCACTTTGTTTCTAAACTAAAAACCCGCTCTCATCAAGAAGTAATCTTAGGGCACTGTGCATTTGAAGTGGTACAGTCTTGGGCTGGTTGAGAAACCAAAGTTGTTTTTTTATTGACGCCAGGGTGTGTCTATGGCCCAGTCATGCTTAGAAATGAACTGTTCTGCTCTATGTCCTTGCAGTTTTAAAAATGATTCAATTTATGCACTAAATTGTATTTAGCAAGTTGACCTGTTTGTTGTTCCAAGAAAGGAACAGTATCTCACCTGGGTGCTCAGGAGGCCACCTGTTGCTTTTAGGACTTACATGGAAGGCACTGCTCCCAGACAGCTGAAGACTTTGCAGAATGTGGGGACCATGTCATGCCGGCTGCCCCAGAGCAGTCCTTTTCACATGGTCGTGTGGCCCAAGGCAAAACTGGTGCTGATAAGGCCAAGGTGACAGGCTGTCCTCCACTGAGCCCTAGAGCTTTGCAGAGACAGAGAGTCCATTCCAGGGCCCACGGTGCAAGCCTGCATCCCTGGTGCTGGGCAGTGCCCACACAAACGAGCGGCTGTTGGCCAGGAAGTATGTGGGCATCCATCCTGTCACCTGCTCCCCCAGCTCCCTAACCTGTGGTCCTACCTCCTGCCTCGCAAAGGTGCCCACGGCCTTCGCTCTGACATGCGCTGAGAGCCTGTCTCTCTTGTGTGTCTGCGCTTCGGACCCCATCCTCTCCCTGTAGCCGCCTCTCCCTCCGTGCCTGTGTCTCCCCCATCAGCGTGGAAACGTGCTGTGGTCCTTGAAGAAGAAGGAAGACAGCAGTAGCCTTCCCTGCCCCCCACTTCCCCCTTGAACTCCCACCTCATTCTCAGCTCAGTGTGCAAAGCGTGGCCTGCAGTGACCGCTGTTTCCCTTCCTGCCACTCACTCCTTCACCTTCTTCCACCTGTGACGTCCTCGGTGCCCGCTGCGCCACATGGTAGACAGGCCCCCTTCTCTTATCATTCTAAGCCTCATCCTGGACAGCCTTGCCAGAGCCGTGGCTGTCCTTAACCATACTGCACCAGGTACAGCTCCTACTCAGCATCCCCTCCGGGAGGTCACCACGTGTCCCCTTGCAACATACCTCCAGCTTTGTGGTCCTAGAATCAGTCTCTGTGTGTGTGTTTTTTTTTAAGGAGTTGGAAAGTTTAAGAAACTATAGCAAGCTACTTCTTAACAGGAAAAATGCTACTCCTTTAAAAAATGTTTTCTGCTAAGAAATGATCAAGTCTGATATGTGCCTCTAGGAGAATTAAACAAGTGCATGATTTCTATGGTGAGAACATGGGCTGAATTGAATTAAAATCACGTAACTCTTCAGTACGCCTTGGGAACCCTGGTAGCATAGTGGTGAAGTGCTACAGCTGCTAAACAGAAGGTCAGCGGTTCAAATCCACGAGGCGCTCCTTGGGAAGTCCACGAGGCACCTCTACTCTGTTCCGTGGGTCACTGTGAGTCAGAATCAACTCGACAGCAGTGGGTTTGGGTTTGGGTTAAAATGTGCCTTCCTCTCTCGTTTTCGTTCTGTTGTGGTTCGGAAGGGATCTTGTAAGCATCCAGGTGTTGGTCTGCGTCTGCCCTCAGCCTCCAGCTGTCTCTGGTTGCCCATTGTCCTCATGGGCCATACACTGGTTCATGAAAAACTACAAAGCAAAAGACACTTGGTGTCTGGCTCAGAAACACTTACTGTGTTTCATATAGAAAAAGTATTTTAAGTGAGAAATATAGGAAAGGTATTTTAAGTTAGAAGTCAGCATTATTTGTAAGCCAGAGAGGGCCGGCATTTTAAAGGGGAATACTGTGTTCACAGGAATTTCTTTTCTTTCAAGATTTCACTGTGGAGTTCAGTTATCTAGGAAAGTAGCTCTGAATCCTGGGATCCGTGAATGATAGCTCTTGTTTTGTCCCATTGCTTTCTGCTACTTTGAAAAGTATTTCTGTAAAAAAATTAAGTTTTTTATGCCAACGATGCAACTAAGCTGTTTTGCTACCAGTGATAATCCAGTGGTATGAAATGATACTATGTGTGGTCCAGAAGTCACCATCATGATGGCGTTCATATTATGAAATTAATCTGCTCTCCCTTTGGCAGACCCTAAAGGTACATCACCTGTCGTATGCTCCTGTCGTATGCTCCTGTCATATGCTCCTGTCGTATGCTCGCAGACAACTGTCTCCTTATATTGAAAAGCACCAAAGAAAGCAGAGTACGCTGGCTCTCACGGCTTTACCTTTATCACTGACCGTGGCAGTGTCCAGAGCCTCTCTCTGTGCTGCTCCCACAGCAACGAGGATCCGGAGGAGTTCCCTGGTGCCCGGCAGCAGGTGCTCAGGGGTGTCAGAGGGCAGAGCACTGAAGGTCCCGCAACAGTGTGCGTCATGTGAACAAGTGAGAGAAGCCACAGCCAGCAGGGAAGACCCTGGCAAAGCTTTTTTGCTGGGAGGTAGCCCAGTTGGCTTTGTGGCTGGGTGCAGAAGAAAAGAAATAAGGCAGTTTCTCTAAAATGACACCATACACTCAAATGAAAACCATTATCATCGAGTTGATTATGACTCATAGCAACCCTGTAGGGCAAAGTAGAATTGCCTCATAGGGTTTCCGAGGAGCAGCTGATGGATTCAAACCATAGAGCTTTCGGTTAGTAGGTTTTAACTGTGGTGCCACTGGAGTTGCACCATGGATCCGTGGTGGCTGACATTTCTTCTGATATTTGGGAGTAGAGTGTTGGCAGAACAAGTGTCTCTTCGTCCCGTACCTGGCGGAGCCCAGGAGCATTCTTTCACACAGCCACCAGATATTTTCACTGTTGGGTGTGCATTGGGGATCATCAAAGAATTCATCTTCTGTGACCTGTTTTTGGGAAGTGTAGTGGTCACAGACATCTCTGAGTTGATGAAATGTTCTTTACCAAGTACAGTGGGCTGCTGTTAAGGACGCCTGGAACGCGTGAAGGAGGAAGCAACGGGGGTAGCAAGTCTTGCTTTGTGACTTTGGTGAGGAAAGTTCCGGGCATTGTGGGAACTTTTAGGTTTCTACATCCCTGCTCAGTTTTGTTACACCTGTCTGGCAGTCACCTAGAAAAATGTTTGCTCTACTGTCTGCCAGCAAATTGTCTATTTGGCCAGAGCCAGTGCCGTGAACTCTACTACTTAGCCTTTTGAAGAGATTTGAAAACCTGGTGGTGCAGTGGTTAAACTCTATGGCCGCTAACCAAAAGGCTGGAAGTTAGACTCCATCAGGTACTTCTTGGAAACCCTATGGGGTAGTTTTCCTCTGTCCTCTGGGGTCAGTGTGAGTCAGAATTGACTCGACGGCAGTGGGTCTGGTCTGGGTCAAAAACTGAAATTCACTGAGTAACCCTGAGATCTCCTCTGGAGGACAGGTGTGAGAAGTGTGATGTGTGAGAGCAAGTCGTGTGTGTTTCACGAAAGGGAAACGGTTTTCACAGGGAGAGTTCACTGGAGGTTTGGCTGATTTGGTGGTTGTCTGGCCCTTTGAATGAGGTCTGCCATTGAGTTCAAGGCTCCGGCTTCACCTTGATGGGTGATGCTGACGAGGTGGGAGTGCTTTTCCCAGGTGCCATCCTGGAAGCGGAGACTTGACGCAGACAACCAACTGTAGCTGTGGCCAGAGGGGAGAGGGACGCGGCCCTAGCAGCCTCTTCACAGGCAGAATCCTAGAGATTCCAGGAGAAACCACAGAAGGCTTTTGAAGGTTATTTTGGCTCTCACAGCCTTCTACTGACTTAAAGACTGAATCCTCCCCTTCAAGACATAGACTAGTGGTACTGTCCTTGCCGCAGAAGGCCCCAGTGAGATGGGCACGGAGAATGATGTAAAGTGAGTTTAACAGGAGAAGATTTGGGGAATTTTGACTCTCCTTCACACTTGCCTGTCCTTGCCTGGCAAAGTAGGCCTGTGATTCCATCTGGTACTGTGTGCCTTTTCAATGAAAACAAAAGCTAGAAATTGAAGCTGATTGACTAGGCCTCGCAGTCACAGCCTTCCGGTTGAAAGTGACTTTTAATATAAAAGTATACTTTCTGTTTCATCTGTGCGACTTAGATTTATTTTACTTTTTGGAAGCAGCCTGTTCGTTTTGGCATTAAAGTGAGAATGAGAAATACAGTTATTTATGAAATATTTTTATCTTTTATGTGAAGAAAATCAATTTCCAATGACAAAATTTATTGTATGTAAAATTTTGTCAGCTTATGAGTTTGCATCATATTGCCAATAGGGTCTGAGATCAAAAAAGGAAGCAAACACTTGTTCAGAGTGAGAGTTGGCCATTGCAGGGTTTCCAGCCCACTGTTGAAGGCTTTTTAGAACACGGACGGTGCAGTGTACAGGTTGCTTGTTAGTCTTGCATCTTCGTCTTTGGGGTGACTGGCCGAATAATCTGAGATAAGGAGAGACCCTGGGAACAGACGAGTGAGTACTGACCTCTGTTTTCAGGTCTGGCTAGTGTGGTGGGAAGCATGGTGGTCACAGACACCTCTGAACTGATTAAATGTTCTTTCTCGAGTACAGGTGTACTGTTAAGGAAGCCTTAAGGGCACCTGAAAGACTTAGCACCTGGGGCAGCTAGTCTGGCTTTACTGCTTTGGTGGAGAAAGTTCCAGGCATTGTGGGAACTTGTAGCTTTCTACCTCCCTGTTTGGTTTTGTTAGACTGCCTGCCAGCAAACTGTCTCTTTGGCCAGAGCCAGTGTCATGAATTTCACTACTCAGCCTCTGCACAGCTAAATGTCCTTTAACTTGGGCAGGAATCACTCAAATCCCCCTACAGAAGCTTCTGGGACAGGCGAAGCTTGACATGTAACCAGGTACATAACAGTTCTTTCGGGCCCAGGTCTTTGTGGGCCCCTTCCTCCATTAAAACAAAAGATATTAGCAAGCAAGTGTTATCTTACATCTGCCTTGGTATAAAGACAGATGTGTTAATGTTATATATTAGAGCATTTTGTTTGACCTGAAATTTCAGTTTTTCTTCCAATTTTGAAAGCAATGAAAACATTTTTGAGGGCCTCTAAAAATATCATGGGCTTGGGGCTCTGTGTCCACAGAACCCAGTGGGTAGGTCAGCCTTAATGTATCTAGCTCCTTCTCGTTCACAAATTTCCTTCCAAAATGTGTGAGGAAGGACTAGCATGCACAAATAGACATGTTCATTTACTTCCAGTCTGCTGTTCTTGAGTAAAATTCTGAGACATGGTTAAGCATATACTGTGAATTTAAGTGCTGAAAGAAATGAGCTTTGTGTTAGGTAGTATGGCGCGTGTGTCTTCAGGTTAGCTTTAGTGTGATGTTAATTTTTGCGAAGAAGTTCATTTTCAAAACGAGTCAAATTTGAGTTTTTAAAAATTCAAAATTTACTATATTCGTGTAAGTATTAATATTTTATATTTAACATGTTTTTGCTTATATCAGATTTACAGAGTTTGGTGCTTGTTCTTGAGGATGTTTTCAATGGAAAATAATCTTTTTTCTGATTTTATTTAATTTGCTCTCTGAATAGATGTCATTTCTTTTGATTCATACATTTTTACAAAATAAATTGGCTTATGTAAGAACTTACTTATGCGTCCTCCTGAGTCTAAGAAGTTTCTGATGAGTTTTTTGAGTAACAGCCTACTCTGAAAGATAACAGGCAGTAATTTGTGACCAGGAAATTTTACAGTGGCCAGGAAAAGCAGGCTATAAAAAGAAACTGTTTGTTTACTTTCTGCTCCTCCCAGTCTGAAGCAGGCCTGTGGTTTGGGTGCCGGCTTGGGGAAGACCGTTGGTGACTTGAAGTATGTGTTTGTTGCCTTTCCGGTGGCAGAGTCAAAGGAATAAAGTCATCCCTGTAACTTCTGAATCCTGTTTCCTTCCCTTGGCAGATCAGATTAATTATTTTCTCATGTCTTATCTGAGAATAAGTTTGCACTTTGGTTTTGTTTTAGATTCCTTATCATCATCCTTTCTACTGCTGTGTGATTTACATTTACACCCTGTCACATGAATGGCAAATTTTAAGGTTATGGGTTTTACGGGGATTATGCTCTTGAAGGGTATCAGTTTGCAAGTTTTCCTATGCTTTTCATGATCCTTTAAAAAGATGGCTTCTTATTTGGTCACTGTGTTAATAAGGGCCCAGGTGATGGCCCAGTGGTGAAGAATCTGGCTGCTAAGCAAAAGGTTGTTAGTTTGAATCCACCAGCCGCTCCTTGGAAAAGCCCGGTGGGGCAACACTGCTTTGTTCTGTAGGATCTGTGTGAGTAGAGTTGACTTGATGGCAACAGGTTTGGGTTTTTTGGCTTGATTATTGTTTAGGATGTGTGTTTAGTTCTTAGATGGAGTTGTCATGAGAGAAGGACACAGCTTTCAGAGGCCTGCATTTTAGCCGGTCACGCCTTCTGTTTTGTGTCACGCATCTTGAGAATCTTGCAGAAGTACACAGCTTAACGCAAACCTACTGACTGCCAGAAAGACAGCCTAGTGACACCACGTGTTGGGTCACCTACATGTTTGATTATTCAGTAAAGGACCTCTTGCCCTAAATGTTGTAGCTTTGTGAACCCAGTGGCAAGATATTGATATCTGTTTTACTGTAATGGTACCTATTGGAGAGCATCAGTGGGCCCAGTTCCACGGATCACTGCTTCAGAGGAGGAGCTCAGTGATTGGACTTTGGTGTCTGTCAGCTAGATGTGAACCCTAGCTGGGGGTCACTAATTACTCCTAGTTTTCTCATCTCTAAAATGGGTCTAACAGTGGGATCAGTGTCATTGGGGTTTGTGAGAACAATCAAAGTCATACATGTAAAGCTTGGCCTCCAGTACTAGTGATTGATCATATGTGGATTAATTTACAAGATAGCAGAAGTCTAAACATCTCTTTTCAAGAGCCATGACCTTGAGGTAGAATTTGACTGTTTGTGTTACCTACATGCACAGCGGCTGCAACGATGGGCTTAAGCATAAAAACGATTGTGGTCATGGCGCAGGACCAGACAGTGTTTCGTTCCCTTGCCCACAGGGTCGCTAGGAGTTGGAACCACTTGACGGCACCTAACAACAACACCCACACAATGACAACTTGAAAGAAATGAGTATCCAGTCATGTCCGTGTATTTGGATTCAGTTTATTTCAAAACACATTTAATGAATCTTCACTACTTTTTTTTTTTTACTCTACTGATACCTGTTTTCCTTATAGTTTATTCCAAATGATCTTTAAGCAGATATCTAAGTGAGAACTTTGTGTTGTGGCAGTAGCAGGTTGTCATTTGTACTGTGGATTTGACCTCCTCTGGCCCTTTCATCAGGCTGTCTCTTCGTAAAATTTTTTATTATGGAAAATAGACAAAAATAGAAAGAAGGGTGTAGTGAACCCTACTGTACCCATCACCCAGCCTCAACAATTACCGGCTTATGGCCAATCTTATTTCTTCCGTTTTCCTGCCCATTTACCCTTACCTGATAGTAAAGTCAATCCCAGGTACCAGATTACCTGTAAATATCTTTATGTAACTACAATATCATTATCATACCTAAAAATTAAAGTCATTTCCCAGTATCATCAAATACCCAGTGTTCAGATTCCAGATGTCTCAAAAAAAAGCTTTTAAAACATTACAGTGTTTTCAGTTTACAGTCCAGAAAGATTCTATACCTTGCAGTCGTTGACATGTCTCTTGAGTCTCTTGTCATCTGTAGGCTTCTCTCTCTCTCTCTTTTGTTTTTTCTCTCTCTCTTTCTCCCCTCTCTTCCTCAATGTATTTCTTACACAACCAAGGTCATTTTTCCTGTGGAGTTCCCCACAATCTGGATTTTGCTGATGGAGTTCTTGTGGTCAGCAGTGTTTTGATTGGTACTTAGAAAGCAAAGCTGCATTAAGGAGCTTGCCTTCAAGGGGCTTATTACCTGGGAGGAGAAATAAGACATCAGTAACCAGAGACAACCCTAGTGGTATAGTGCTTAAGTGCTGTGGCTTGTAACCAAAAGGTCAGCAGTTCGAATCCACCAGGCACTCCTTGGAAACTCTGTGGGGCAGTTCTGCTCTGTCCTGTAGAGTAGCTGTGAGTTGGATCAGCAGTAGGTTAGTTGGGTTCTGGTTTTTTAACAGGTCACAAAGGGGGAATGAATTAGAGGTCTTTAGGCAGGGTGGGGAATTAAGGTCGGTGGAGGCTTGGGAAGTGTTTTTAGGTTGGTTTTACCAGAAGCAGAACCTAGATCAAATTCTTGCAGAAGTGACTTACTGAGGGGTGCTCAGGAGAGAATGAAAATGAAGGAAGGAGGACAGGACCTGGATCTGTCTTCTCAAGAAGTCTGATAAGCAAGGAGGTAGTCTCAGATTGGAGAACAGCTTTAGCTGGCCCCGCCTGCTGCTCTGGTACCAGAATTGGACCCCAAAGTGAATCCATCTTGAAGCAACGGGACCACCACCAGCCTTGGCTCACCCATGTTAGTCAGCCACTGTCCGTGGGCTGCCCCCGGGATGGGGTGGGTAACTGAGAGCTGTTAGCAGCCAGCAGTCACAGAAGTCGGGGAGTTTAGGGAAGGGTGCCAACGCAGCCGCCATTTGGGGGAGGGGGTGGAGACCTTGGAGGCCAAGGGAACAACAGGAGCAAAGACGCAGGGATGGCACAGCGTTGCATGTTCGGTGGGAAGGCAGTCAGTGGGTGTGCTGGAGACAGGCAGCTTCAGTGTCAGGGTGCTGGGGCCCCAGTTTGTGTCTTAGTTTGTGTTGTATTATATATTTTCTGATGTGTGGCTTAAAAATGTTTTTTTTCATTCAGATGAATATAAAATTAATACAGATGTCATAACAGCAAAGATTATTACAATTATGTAACGTGTTCAGTGTAGAGTCCCTGGCACAGCATGAGACAAAAGGGTGTGCAGATTGAGAACTCTGTTAAAAGACCAGACTTGATGGTCCAACAGCCTGGAGGGTCCCCTCAGAATGTGGCCCCTCGACTTGCTGCTAGCCCAGAGCTGAAACCAGTGCTGAAGCCAACACTTCAGAAGACTGGACTGACTTGGGGACACAGTGATGCAGGTGGTGTGTGTACTTAATGGTTTAATAGCTATGAGGCTGTCCTACTGTTTTGTTTTAGATGGGAGAGGAGGGGACAGGTGTTGGTTGAGTGGATACTGGAAGTATGGAGCGAAAAAGTATGTGCTGTCACAGGGTGAGGAGAGCAGATAGAGTTGCAGAAAGGCAGGTACTTGGGGTTTTATATGGAAAATTGACTGGGATTGTAAATTTTCAGTTAACCACAATTAAAAAAAATTAAAAAAGAGGAAAAAAATATGTAGTGTGTCAACTTGCACATACTGTCTGGTAATATCTGAACTGAAAAAATTACGTATGAGTAGCATTGTGACATCTAAATTAACTAGATTCGAAGGAAACTATTCCTTAACCTTCTTTCTCTTTCTCCTTTTATTGTAAAAGGAGTGTTATCATGTGGTGACGTCCCAGAGGGCAGACTGTGGTTATCACCACGTCCCAGGAGTTTCCTCGCAGGGCCTGCGTTATCCAGCTGCTGTGCTTGGGTCAGCCCCAACCCAACCCAACCCAGTGTGGTCGAGTTGATTCCAACTCATTCAACCCCATAGGACAGGGTAGAATAGAACTGCTCCATAGAGTTTCCAAGGAGCATCTGGCAGATTCCAACTGCCAACCTTTTGGTTATCAGACATAACACTTAACCACTATACACTTGGTTAAAGGTAAACCTCTTTTGCTGACCAAGAAGACCAGAAGGTTTTTTTTTTCCTAATACAGTTTAAACAGTTATTATTAATGTTGATGTTCTTGGGCTGAGTTCTCAGTGTGATGACTTTAATGTATATACTCTCAACACACAGTCTTTTGCTGTGTATTTGTAGCCAGTACTCTGGAGTCCCCTTACCTGGGTTCTGATTCTAGCCCTTCCATTTCACTGTTGGACAAGTTATGCAACCTCTTCATGCTGTAACATCCTCATCTTTGGCAAGGGAATAATAATAGTAGTATATGCCTCAGAGGATAGTCAAGGATGCACAGTGTTTTAGCATAGGCTTTCAGTACACCAGAGCCCTCAGTAATATTAGGTGTCAGTCTTTATATTCTTGTAGTTACTGTTATTAAGTGTCTTACAGGATGATTGACTTAAAGTGTGCTAAGCAGAGGATGACTAATGAAGAGGATTAGGAACAAGGATGTAACTTTTATGTGTCCTGGGATTGAAACTTGCTCATGGCCAGTTGCAGTTGCTTTTTACATTCTGTAACGAACTTCCTGTATACCCTATAATTGATTTAATATTCCTCTGGATTCCCCATTTCTGCTGAAAAAAAATATCAAAAAGTAATTGTCTTTTCTGGTTTAAAATAGCCTCTGTTGCATTAATGCTATCTTTTTTTAGAGAGCTTGGAAATTTAATGTTCAGGGTGGTTTCTGTCTTCTTTTAAGGGAGGAGCCCTGCCTTTCCCTAAGAAACGGTAGAATTGTCCCATCTGATTACCATTACTGTTACTTGGGCGTGGCCTCTGTGACATCTACCCATTTATCAGCAGTGCGCCCACACACTCTGTTTTCCCTCTTGTGGCCAACATGGACCACCCAGGTTCCACCCAGAACCAGTCTTTCCATTCAGGCAGTGACAACAGCCCCACCTGTTGCCCACTCGGCTCTTTTGTACGGCGGTTCTTCCTCGCCCACCCCTCCTTTCCTGTAGCATCGATTTTCAGTCTCTTCTGGATCATGCCCATCAACACCAGACATTCTGCTGTTTCTTTCATGTTCTTTTGATGTCATGCCTTCTGCTGGCTGCTACCCAGCTTCTTTACCTTCCTTTGCAGCAAAGCAATTTGAAAAGCTGTGCTCACCCTCTCCAATTCCTGGCCTCCCATTAACCAGCTGACAGCCTTCACTATTCACCAGAGTTGCTCTGGTTGAGATCACCCAGAACCTCCAGATCCTTTTTTCTGAACCCACTAAGAGCCTTCACTATTCACCAGAATTGCTCTGGTTGAGATCACCCAGAACCTCCAGATCCCTTTTTCTGAACCCACTAAGAGCCTTCACTGTTCACCAGAATTGCTCTGGTTGAGATCACCCAGAACCTCCAGATCCTTTTTTCTGAACCCACTAAGAGCCTTCGCTATTCACCAGAATTGCTCTGGTTGAGATCACCCAGAACCTCCAGATCCCTTTTTCTGAACCCACTAAGAGCCTTCACTGTTCACCAGAGTTGCTCTGGTTGACATCGTCTAGGATCTCCAGATCCTTAAGGTGTTTGGTCAATTCTCAGCTCTCCCTTTACCTCACCCATCAAAACGTATACCACGGTTGATCTTTACGCGTCTCAGTACGCTGACTTCACTTGGCTTCGCGCGTTCTGTCTCACAGTTTCCCCTCGTAAACACTAATCAGTCGTTTCAGTTCTCTTTGCTCATTCCTCCGTTGCTCTGGGAATGCATAGCCTTACAGTGGTCAGAGATGTTGGTGGGTAGGAGAGCAGGGCAGACCATTCAAGACAAGAGGATGGGAAAAGAACACACCAAAGAATCTTTAGAGTTCACGTCATTTGCCCCTCTAAGTCTAGGAGATTAATCTAACTCCAATATTAGACTGTTTTACTTTTTGATCTGCTTTCTGCTTACATTCTTTCGGTGATCTCGTTTGGTCTCATGGCTTTAAGCACCATCTATATGCCAGCCACCCCAAGTTTATTTCTCCAGGTCGGCTCTCTTCTGCACTCCAGGCTGCCTTACCCAACTGCTTGCTAGGCATCTCCACTGGGATGCCTCAGCTTGTCATGCCTCAAATGTACCTTTCCTTTTTCCCATCAAGCCTATCCACCTGCAGCCTTCCCTGCAGTTTGAGAGAGTCCTCCTAGTTGTTCAGGATAAAAGCCTTGGAGCAATCTGTGACACCCCTCTTGCTCTCATTCGTTCTATCAACAAATCTTTTTGGCTGTATCTGCAAAACATATCTAAAACCTGAGAGTGTCCTGGCGGTATTCTCTCAATTATAAAGTCTTGAATGGGCATAGCTCTAATTTGAACCCAGGTTTGCTAGACTCTAAAGTCTTCAATCTATTTTCCGTTAACATATAGCATAATCATTTTAATGTCAGTGAAGGGGAGAGTAGGGAGACCATTCAGAACAAGAGGATGGAAAAAGAACACCAGAGAGTCTTGAGAATTCACTTTGTTTGCCCCTCTAAGTCTGGGGCATTAATCTAATTCCCATGTGTTAGACTATTTTGCTTTCTGAGCATATTTAAGTCAAGGGAGTTGAGAACATCGTTCCCCAGTTAGCTGAACACCGTAAGAAGCATCAGTGTTATTTATGGGTCTCACACTTTAAGAGTTCACGTATTCGCAACTTAAATGGACGAGAACAAACCTTGAGCTGTCTCTAATGACTGGTCGGTGTTCTTGTGGTCAGTTTTCATGCAGAATGGAAATGATCCTTTATTTGTCCCTGTTTGTTTTCATGAATAGTGTCTGGGTTCTTTGCCTCACGTGCAAGCTACTCATTGGTTTTCCTGCACCTGTGAATTATTTTTGTTTTGAAATATTTGATATGGACTGGAATTTATTGAAATCTTTACTTTGCTTGTCACCTTTCTTGAATAGCCATATAGTGTTTCAAAATTATATCACAATTATGATTGATCTTTGCCGTACTTATCTAGTGCCTCTTGAACAGAAGTAGCACAAGTGTATGGTCTAATGAACAGAAGATTATTCTCTTGACAGTCTAGGAGGCTAGAAGTCTGAATGCAGGGTGCCAGCTCCAAGGGAGGGCTTTTCTCTCTCCAGTCTTTGTTGTCAGTCTTCTCCACTCAAGGAGCTTCTCAGCACAGGGACCCTAGGTCCAAAGGATGCAGTGTTCTCCTGGTTCTCGTTTCTTGATGGTATGAGATTTTCATCTCTCTGCTTGTTTCTCTCTTTTATATTTCAAAGCGATTGATTCAAAGCACAACCTAAATCTTACAGATGAGTCTTACCTCGTTAACTGCCTCTAATCCTGCCCCCTTCACATCATAGAGGTAGGATTTACAACCCATAGGAAAATCATCTCAGGTAACAAGTTGGTGGACCATCACACAATACTGAGAATCCTGGCCTAGCCAAGGTGACACATATTTTTGTGGGACACAATTCACCTGTAACAGTCTTCAAACTTAGACACAAAATCCAGACCTGGAGGAATGCTGCGCTCTTTTGATACAGCAGTGTTTGGACATCTGCGTCATCAAGAAAGGAGAAAATACCTCTGACTGGGTAAAATTAAAGGCCATCTGGTGTTGCTTAGGAGATAATACCTGCTAGTGCTTTAACATTGCTTAGTGGGTTGACACCCAGGCTCTTTATTTAGCTCATTTGAGTTTGTTTTTATTTGCCCCGTAACACTTGACGGGTTATATTGGTTTACTCTACCGCTTTTCTTTGACAGGAACTGAGAACCTGCTCTCATGTGCAGAGCTATGAGCAACATTGCTCAAAAGCCAAAAATAGATGTGTGGGCTCCTGACTAGGAGGCCAGGTGCTTTTTCACTGAGTTATTCTGCTTCCTTGCTTTTAAAAGTATTAACACACAGTTTGAGTTACTGACTGTGAGATGAACTCAGTTAGGTCTGTAGTGTAAACAATGCACTTCCTAATCAACCACACCACACCAGCCAAACAAAACACTTCTTGTCACACTGATGTTGGAAGATGGTCTTCCCTGCCAGCTGACTGTGTTCTCATTGTCCCCCACAGCCATCCCATTGTTTCAGCTGCTGGTTCCAGGCTTTTGTCATCCCATGCCTGGGTCACTGTGGGAGTTAACCTTCCTTGCTCCTGTTTCTCTTGCTTTTCCCCAAGTCCATTTGCACACTGTTTCCAGATAAGTACCCTAACTGCTTCACTCAGAAGTTCTATGATGCCTTGTACTCTTAGGCTGCAGCCCTCAGTAGTTGGAGAGAGAACTGAAGCAACTTTAGCATACTTCATTCACTGTGTTGTGTGAAGTTTTTATGAGGATAAGAAAGTGAATTTTATATGTAGAGAAATGTATGTAATGGTGAGGTAAGGAAACATTAATTCAACTTAATTTTCTTAAACATTAATGTTATCTAGGAAAATAGATGCATGAGACAAACTGGGCAGCTCCTGTCCAGAGGCAAGATGAGAGGGTGGAGGGGGACAGGAGCTGGCTGAATGGACACGGGAAATACCGGGTGGAGAGGAGGCGTGTGCTGTCACAGGGTGGGAGAGCCGCTAGGGTCGCATGACCCTGTATGTCTAGGTTTTTGTATGACCGACTGATTTCACTTGAAAACTTTTCACTTAAACCGCAACAAAATATTCTTTTAGGAAGAAATTGGGAAAAAATTATCTAGGAGAAAAATGAGAGCTTTCAAAAGATAAAAATTCTGAAATCCAATCTTTTGGTTAGCAGACATAGCGCCTAAACGCTGTGCCACCAGGGTTTCTGTCATTAGATTAGTATGCTGAAGTTTGCATTCTGAACTTATGATTAAAATATAGTGTAGTTCCATGATAAACCTGAGTTTTCGAGGTTTTTTCCCCCCCTTAATGGTTCTCTTTCATTGGATTAAAAGATGCAGGTATCTTCACTTTTTTAATAGTTTGTTAAATGTTAATATCTTGAAGTTAAGCTCTAGTGGAAACTAATGATTAAACTAATGATTGAAAATTCTTAAAAAAAAATTTGTTAGAGCATTCCTGCTACAGAATTTTGAGATATCTGTGGTTTAAAGATAAATTCATAAAACAGCACTTAAATTTGTAAAGCTGTATGTTCACTTTGGGAGAAGGAAGATGTGAGCTGCTCATAAAGTATGTGAGTCAGTTCCAACTGCCACTGAGTCAGTTCCAACTCATAGTGTCCCTACAGGACAGAGTAGACGTGCTCCGTAGTTTCCAAGGAGTGGATTTGATCTGCCAACCTTTTGGTTAGCAGTCGTAACACTTAACCACTACAACACGAAGGTTTCCATATTAAGCAGTATTAACTGAAAACACATCTTTTAGAATGTGGTAAAGAAAGTTAACATGAAACAAAAAAACACAAGTCAACAGTCTTCTTTCTGAGTTTAATTGCTTTTGATTCAAAGCCTAGAAGTTAATTTGGGACTAGGTTGAAATCACATTTATTCTCACCTTGATTTTTAAAATTTTTAAGGGGAGTTCTGAATATGGACGTTTACACTGTCCCGTTATGCTCTTTCAGGATGTATCCCGTGTTAGTTATCCAGGATCCATAATTTGTGAGTTTTCTTGGCATTGTCAACAGTGTTTTCCTGCAGATTAGATACATTTTTTTGTTATAAAGTAGGTTTCTTTGCTGCTTTGACTAATGTTTTTCCTTTTAATTTTATGACTTTGTCCTCTTTTTACTCAGATAGTGTTTCATCTCTTTTATTGAGAAATTGCTTCTCACTGATACATTCTGTGTAATCAGTGTTACTTTTCAACGTCATCCTTTGAACCATGGGAAACTGTTTCTGAAAAGATGATTTTGATGTTATGTGGGTGGGCATAGGTTTGCTGTGAGGAAGAGGACCACATCCCTCCTCTGCCCACCTGTCTCCCACTAACAGCTTTGTAAAGGGGAAAGAGGAAAAATACCAGGAAAGATTGCCGAGAGAAGGAGGGACACCTGTTTACCTTGTGTTCAGAAGGTGAGAATGGAATAAACATCCTGAAGACAATCCAGGCCCAACTTCCTTACACCTTAGGAGGCGATTCGTGAGCATCTAAGTAGTCTGCTAAGGTTTCCATTGGTTTTAACCAGTTATATCAAAACATGCTTCTTATTGTATGCTATCAGGCCAATTCCAGTTCATAGTGGCCCTAGAGGACAGAGTAGACTTAACCCCCACAGGCTTTCCAAGTGGTGGCTGGTGAATTTGAACTGCCAACGTTTTGACTGGCAGCCAGGTTCTCAGCCATGCTGCCACCAGGACCCGGAAACATGCTTTTAGTAAAGGCCTGTCATCTTGGAAAGCATTTTGTGTTTTGATCTGATTGAAAGTTTTTTTTTCTCCCCCTCACTTTTTGCAGATTACAACCTACTTAACACTGTAGCAGCCAGAGTTAACAGAGGTAGTTGTTAATGGACTGCATTGTGCCCCCCCTCCGCAAATGTGTGTGTTGTTTTGGCTCAACCGTGAGTCCCAGTGTGCTGTGATTTCTCCCATGTGCTGTGAGTGCTACGTCTACCGTGTTAATGAGGGAGGATGGTAACAGCTGTGATGGTGAGGCAGGACTCAGTCTGCAAGCTTGGGTTGTACTGAGGTCATCTCTTAGGAGATAAAAGGAAAGAGAAGGGAGCAGAGTGTTGGGAACCGTATACCACCAAGAAAGCGGCACTGAGCAGAGTGCGTCCTGTGGGCCTGAGGTTCCTGGGCCAGGATGCTGTCATACTGAATTTAGACTCTTAGTCTGCTAGATTGTGACAGTTTCTCATATTGAATGGACTTGTAGCTTATCAGACTGATAATAAAATTTCTCTTTGTTCAAGCCATCGACTCATGGTGTTCCTGCTGGAGCAGTACCAGGTGACTGAGACAGCATTTGGTACTGAGAGAATGGGGTGCTCCTGTAATAGATACCTAAAATGTGAAAGTGGTTTTGAAACTGTGAATGGATAGAAGATTCAGAAGGAACTGAGGAGAACAGTTAACACTGAAGAACGCACAGATGGTGAGAAATAAGCAGCAGAGGGCAAACTGTAGCAGAACCAGACCAGTGTGAGACAGCGCTGGAGCTGACCCCACAGGAGAGAGAGTTGGGTGCCTGTGTGCAGGAGGCATCTTGGCAGAGTGCAGTGCCTCCGGGCGCTGAAATCGTGGGGTTATAGAGCTTTGGAACATTTACCCCAGCAGGACCGATGTGGACTTGAGGCCTGGGCCATGAGGCCATAGGAAGCAGAAACTGAAGAGACAAAGAACTTGAGAAGCTGAGCTACCGAGTCTCAAAAGGTATGGCTATGATGGCCTCAGGGGTTTCTAAGAGTGGGGCCATGGCCTCTGGGGCTTCAAAAAGAGGCATGCCTAAAGCCAAGGGAGTGGAGTTGCTGTCTCAGAGGGCCTGGAAAACAGAGCTAAAACCCAGAGCCCGGGGACTTCCACTCGGAATCTGGAGAATGTGGCCAGTACCTAGAGTCTGGAGGGAAGGGCGGTTAAGTAAAATGTCTCAGAGCGTGGAGCATCAGTTTTGAAGCGTTGAGGGTTAATATAATGTGTTTGGTTAATTTGCTTTCCGTTTTATTATGCCTTTCCCTGCAGTTTCTCTTATTTGTAATGAAAATATCTTAACTTGTGCCTGACTGCTCTGTCATTGTATTTTGGAAGTAGATAACATGTTCTGGATGCCAAAGGCTAGAATTGTATGGATCACATTGTGTCCCCTCGAAAAATGTGTGTGTTGTTTCGGCTCGGCCATGAGTCCCAGTGTGGTATGATTTCTCCCAGGTGTTGTGAATACTGCCTCTGCGGTGGTCATGAGGGAGAAGGGGCAGCAGCTGTGTTGGTCAGGCAGGACTCAGTCTACAAGCTTGGGTTGTGTTGAGGTCGTATGTTGGGAGCTGAAAGCAAAGAGAAGTAAGCAGAGTGTTGGGAACCTCGTACCACTGAGACATCAGCACCAAGAGCAGAGTGCGTCCTTTGGACCTGAGGTTCCTGTGCCTGGATGCTCTCATATTGAATTTGAACTCTTGAGCCAGCTGAACTATGATAATTTCTCGTAGTGAGTGGACATGTAGCTTATTAATGTGTTTGTGGCTTACTGGACTGTGACAATAAAATTTCTCTTTGTTAAAGCCATCCACTCAGGGGTTTTTGCTGGAGCAGTACCAGGTGACTATGAGTAGTAAACCTGCTATACTAGGAAATAGATAAATTTGAGGAAGAGTGAGGAGTATGTAATATAAAATGATTCAGCCTTTTAAAACGGTAAGTCACCAGGTATTTTGCTTTTTGAACGAGTTGTTCCTTAACCTGTTTTGGTCACAAAAGTTTAATATCCCTTGTTGTGTTATAGATTCTGCTGAAGCTGATGGGTTTCTGTAATAAACTGGTTTATGCATCCACTGAGTGCCTTTCCTGCCCTGTAACCAACACTGATGGTTCTTAAGTCAATTCTGACTCAAAGTGAGCTTATAGGACAGAGTAGAACTGCCCCATCAGGTTTCCAAGGAGCACCTAATAGATCTGAACTGTGCTGACCTTTTGGTTAGCAACCGCAGCACTTAACCACTGTGCTGTCTTTAAGGTACTGGATGGTCTTGGCAGTAACGTGTTCCTGGAACTTGGGTAGTAACAACCTTGAACGTGAAACTCTGTGTTTTTCCACCAGATACAGTTCAAAGAAAGACTGCTTCCCTCTTGTTCCTGCAGCATGGAAAGAGTGAAATAATAAATGGTTCTGAGGGTTGAGAAATGGTCCAGAGGGAAGTAGCCTTTCCTTGAACTATTCCTGATGGAAAAATATATTCTAGAGTTTGGCATTCAAGTTCGTTACTACCAGACCATCCAGTACATTAAAGAGAACAGTCTAAAAGAAGTAAATTAATACCATCTATATAAAGAGTGGAAACCCTGGAGGCATAGTGGTTAAGAGCTACATCTGCTCACCAAAAGGTCGGCAGTTCAGATCCTCCAGGTGCTCCTTGGAAACTTGATGGGGCAGTTAAGGTCTGTCCTGTAGGGTTGCTATGAGTCAGAACTGATTCACCTGCAGTGGTTTTTTTTTTTTTATTATATATGAAGAGTTACCAGTATTGTGGCATCCCATAAATGCACTTCATATAACTGTGCCATCTTTTTCATTTAGAAGAAAAATCCATATGGTTGGTGAATGTTTGGAATTATTTTCCTATCAGTTACTTAAAGAGAGAATACGAATATATCATCAGCGAAGTTTTTGAAGGAGGAGAGGTAGAGATAGTGTGAACACGTGATTTTGTTACCTCTTTGGCGTTTAGGTCAGTGTGGTAAACTGTATTGTAGGCCCTCTTCCCTTTTTTGTGCTCATACGTGAGTCATGTGTCATCCTGTACCTAAAGGAGCAGCTTGTGTCCCAGCCCCTGACCCCCGTCTGTGTTCCGTATCTGACGAGCCCCTTGGAAATTTGTAAGTTTCCTTGGTAGGTTGCCTGGCAGACTGGAAAAGAGATAGCTGTGCTGTAAAAGGCTCTTCCCTCCCTTGGCCCAGCCTTTTCCTGGTTCTCAGGCCATTTCTGTCCTTCAGTCTGGATGTACATAGGGCACAAGCCCATTTTGTTAGGGACATGCATCTTCTTTGTACCACTGGATCCATCTTCCATTCCAGTCAGCTCTGAAGGGTCTACCTGGCTACCTAACCGGTAGACGCAAAGAAAAGACTTGGTCCTATTACAAGGCTCAGCAGCAGCAATATAGTTGTAGGTTTTGGTTTATTTTTGGTCAGATATTCTTCTGATTAGCTACTACGGGTTATTCATAAACCACCGTAAACTTAGTGACACGAAACAATAACCTTTTAACATATGATCATCGGGGTCTTTGGGTAAGCCATTTTGGTAAGCGTACCTCAGGAATGACTCGTCTCTGCTCCCTCTTGTCTGAGATCTCAGATTGAGTGATGGAGAGGGACTCGGATTGAAGTCAGATGACGAGGACTGAAGCTGGAGGATCGACTTCCAAGACGGCTCCCTCACTCACGTTGCGCGCACCTTCGCAGGGATGACGGGAAGGCTGGGCTGGGCTGGGACTGTGGACCAGAGTGCCTCCGTGTGGCCTGTGCGGTGGGACGATGATCCCAGGTAGCTGAACTTCCCCCACAGTGAGCCCCCCAAGAGAAACAAGTAGAAGCTGCATGGCCTCTTTGAACTGAGCCTCAGTAGTCACTTGAGTCACTTCTACTGCCTTTTTCTAGCTGTGAGCAAATCATAGGCCAACCCAGACTCAAGGGACAGAGGAATTGAACCATACTTCTTCATCGGGGAGTGGCAGGGTCACCCTGCGGAGGAGCCTGTGGTATAGGAGACATTGCCATGGTCGTTTGGGGAAGTGATGTAAAAGGGGAAACTGGTCATCTTGATATTGACTCCACAGTGGCAAATTTGTTTACTTACATGAATCACTCATATATTATGTCTCATTATTTAAAAATTTAATATGTATAAAAAAAGCATTTGTATGATTGTCAGAATAGTCTCCCTTTTACCTACATGGGCTAGTGTCTGCCTTTTATATGCAGCGGGAGTTAAAGGAAGGCGATCGAGCACAGTCTGGATTTGCACCCTCAGCCTGAGCAACTGAAGTACGACCGTGAAATTGTGCTAGATTGTTATAAGAGCAGTGTTCACCTTGGCTTGATGCAGTAAACAGGAAGGCAGCATTTAAACCAAGACATGAAGGGAAAGAAATGTTAAAACAGTACGAATCTCAGACTTGGGTTAGATTCTTGTTGAAAAATTGTACATCAATAACAGTAAAAACTGATGATTAATCACAAAATTCCATTTTTGAGTCTAGGTGATAAAATAATTCCCTGTTCTCCTATATTCATGCTATCCAAAAAAAAACCAAAAACGTTGCTCTTGAGTGAATTTTTGCTCATGCTGACCCTATAGCATCCCTAGAATCTGGAGTAGAACTGCCCCCAGGGTTTCCGAGAATGGAGACCTTTTGCCTGGCATTCAGTTTCTGAGGTCAACATCACTGTGGTTTCCCCTATTCGTGACAGAGCTCTTTCTATATGAAATGCAGCTGATTTCAAAGAATGTTAGAAGAATTTATAGAAACTGAATTAGAAAAGTTTCTTGTTTCTTTAGATAATGTGTGAAAACTCCCATGAACACTAATGGTTCATTGTGAGTGCTCTGCCCTAGCAAGATGCTCAGTGAGGTTTTGACGATCGCTTTATGTTACCTTAATAGTGAAAATAGTGGAACAAAATTATGTTCATGTTCCACAGGGTACAGAATTTTCATGACCTTCTGTATTGGAGGAAAAGGCTAATAAGCTCATATGGCTACCAAAGCCAGTCAGTTCACCTCCCTGGTTGTCTGTTTACTCGTATGTGAAGGAACAGGTTGAAATCTCTTCCAGCTCGGTAATCCTGTGCCTTCGCTGCTCTTTGCATTTACTACATGGCACTGGAATAAAACAACGCAGATATGGCAACTCTGAGTTAATGTTAAACACAGGAGTACAAAGGTCACTCAGTTAAGTCCAGAAAGTTAGCGAATCCAAATCGCTTTACACCCGGCAGCGCACACAAACTTGTGTTAACTGATCCCAGAAGTGAGACAGGAATACTTGAGGCAAACTCTAGGTTAATAGACCATTACTGAAAAAGCAGTGGGCATCATTTTGAAGTTGAGAGCCTTTGCAAATCATAATACAGTCATTAGAGATAAGATATTTTACTTAAAATTTTTAGTTTTACTCATTTGAACTAAACATAAAAAAATGAATTCACTTACTTGAAACTAAATTTTTAGCTAGTAAATAACAAATCAGTGGGAAGTAATGCACTTAAGGTTCTGGAACTTTTTGTTTTGTTTTCCTGAGTGTTAGCAGGGCTAAAATTTGTATAATACCTAGCTGGAAACCATCCTGGCATACTAGTTAAGGGCTCTGTCTGCAAACCAGAAGGATGTTAGTTCAAATCCACCAATCGCTCCTTGCAAACTCTACCAAGCAGTTCTATAGCATCACTGTGAGTTGGAATCGACTCGACGGTGGTGGATTTTTTTTTTTTTTTTTTTTTTGGTCTTTGGTTTTTAGTTAATACCTAGTTGGAAGTGTAGCCTTGCATTAGTTTTATGCACCTATGGTTATAAGAGTCTAGTTGTCCGTTTTGTTAAAGTTTTCAAATTTATTGATGTAATGTCCCTTGTGTTCTCTAGCCTTTTTACACTCCAATGATATGTGTAGTTATAACTCATTTCATGGCTAGTGTAATGATTTATTCTTTTTTTTCTTGATCAGGCTTGCCAGAGATTTAACCAGTTTCATAGTCTTTGTAAAGAATCAGCTTGCTGCTTTGGTTTTTTCTATTCTGTCTTCTATTTCATTAATTTGTTTCTACCTTTATTTCCTCCATTTTATTTTTGCTGTATTCTTATTTCTAATGTTTTCTGTTGAGTGCTGAACTGTTTAATATTTCACCTTCCTGTAAATTATTAATTCTCTGGTTTGTACAGTTGGCTTTCTTAAAATACATACGTTTTTGCTGCTGACCTGTTTTGGAGACTCGTTAAGTAGACACTTGTGCTTAGCTCAACGTAAGACATCAGTCATCTGTTCGCAGTATTCTTTGGAATCCTCATTGGAAAGGTTCTGTGAGTGTGGAGTTCAAAATGATATTTTCTAGATCTTATAGGATCAGAATTTGCAAAGCCATTGAAAATTTATCTGGGAAGATTATAAAACAACCACTACTCATGTTACATGCCATGTGTGTAATGTCTATCCAACATGGAATCACCAGAAGACACCCTTGTCAATCCAATTTTTTCCTTTGCTATCTTCTGAGAGTAAAACTCATAGTGTGGCAGAATGTCTTTGTGTTGTAAACACTTTGAGTTAATTTGTCAATAATGTTTTGTTAGTGGTGTTGTTTGTACTTTTTGTCTGTAATAAAAAAAATTCAAAATGTGTAAATCATGTTGTGTTAGGTGCCATCCACTTGGTTCTGCCTCATAGCTACGCTGTGTACAACAAAATGAAACACTGCCTTGTCCTGTGCCATGCCCACGGTTATGCTGGAGCCCGTTGTCGCAGCCACTGGGTCAGTCCATCTTGTTGAGAGTCTTCCTCTTTTTCGCCAACCCTCTACTTGACCAAGCACGATGACCTTCTCCAGGGACTCATCCTCCTTGCAATGTGTTCAAAGTGTGTAAGATGTGGTCTTAACCATCCTTGCTTCTAAGGAGCGTGCTGGGTATACCTTTTCCAAGAGAGATTTGTTTGTTTTTTTGACAGTCCATGGTATATTAATATTTATGTATGAACAAATAATAGACTATAAATTGTAGTCTATTGATATTTATATACAAAATGCATAAATCTACACACACACACACACATTCTCAGTGCCACTGAGTTGATTCTGAGTCATAGTAACCCTGTAGGATAGAGTAGAACTACTCCATAGAGTTTCCAAGGAGTGCCTGGCAGATTTGAACTGCCAACTTTGCCGTTAGCACTTAACTACTATACCACAAGGGTTTCCTATAAATCTGTATAACCTATAAAATAGGCCCATTTCGTTCGTTAGTCTGTAATCACACATTTATATTTTTCCTCTATCCTTGTTCTTTCAAAGAAGTTTGGTTTGCAACTGCCACTAAAATTATATCTCTCAAAATTCCAGTCAGGGATTTCATCTAGATGAACAAAATGGATCAAAACCTTTTCTAAAAAAGATACTTAACAGTTTGACTTAAAAAAAAAAAGTTGTTAAAAAAATTAAGAGTGTATTTAAACATTTCATGTTTTATTTATTTATTTGTTGTGGGCCCAGCTCACACAGTAAGTTTTTCCAAGGACCAGTACCGAGACCTCTTTCTTCTATGTGTTTGTATAGCAGCAAATACCAGCTACCTAGTAGGCTGAGAGCTGAGAGTGAAGGCTGTCAACTGTTTAAATGATGCCTTTTTAAAATATACTATTACAGAATAAAGTTAGTTTGGGTTTGAAGAAAGTCCATTTGAAATAATCGTTGCCAGCCAATTTGGTTTGTTTTTAATTCTGTCATCCATGTTCATCATATAAGCAGCCTTTAATTATACTGACCGGTGGGGGGCTAGGGGATTGATGTATTGGAGGTGAGATTTACGTGCTTAGCTGCTCCAGAGACTCTGAGAAGTGTGAATTGGTGAATCTCAGATCCATTCTTGGCAAGCTGGTAGAGTATCTGCTGAAGGCTAAGATCATTGAACACACTAGCTCAGAACAATCTCTGGAAGAAGATAACGTGCAAGTTTCCCTTAGGGGAGATCCAGTTTCACTGGGCTTTCAGCATTCCTCAAAGGCTCAGTAAGGATATGGATAAGCAAAATAGAGGTACCACTGCCTCCTGTATCTTAGAAAAAGGTGAAATAAAGATATGGCCAATTTTGAGAGAACGAGATTCTAAGTTCCCAAAATGTCACTATTTTCAAATCCAAAGGCAAATTGCTTTTTCTAAAGCCAGGTATAAAATACTTGAGCATGATCTCTACCAGTACCACTTTCTGCTGGCAAGGCAGTCATCAGGAAATATGAGGACAGCTGTGTACAACAGTCTCATCCAAAAAGAAATGGCTTGGTAGCTCTGGGAAAAAGGAGGTTGAAAATGCTTTGATTTCAGTATGTTAGCTAAGTTCTATGTATTTTTAGCAGTACACCACAAAAGGAGAGAAAAAAAATGTTGCATGTAACTGTTTAAGAAAGAATCTAATACAACAAAAGCTATTTTTGTCTGTAACAAGATAGGAAAATTTATGCTTTTAAATACTTAAGAACTTTGAAATTCCTACGAAGCAGATCTTTGCTGTTGGAAGAATTGGGCTCTGCCGTATTTGTTATGGTAAAACTTATGATGGCAGAATTTTTGCATTCAGAATTCTGTATTGCTATTTAGAGTTTCTAATAGAACTGCTAAGTTGAAACCTATTTTAAACATACAACCCCCCTCAAAGCTAAAAAAAGAATTTTAAAATTCTGAAATTTCATAACAGTCTAAAAATGGTACCTTCAAGATGTGAGATCTCTTCATGGAAGTTTCTTCAGTAATGCATTGTGTCTTTTAACTCGTGAAAGATTACTTCCTTTGCCCTCACTCAAGGATTTCATAGCTCCACCAGATATCACGATGGAGGAGACGCTGGTGGCATAGTAGGTAGGTGCTATAGCTGTTAACGAGAAGGTTGGAAGTTCAAATCCACCAGGTGCACCTTGGAAACGCCATAGGGCAGTTCTGTCTGTAGGGTCGCTGTGAGTTGGAATTGACTTTACAGCAGTGGGGCTGGTGTTTTAGGTTTTTTTTTTTTTTGGTATCACAATGGAGGAGACCAAGTGTGGGGACGGTATCTCATCTTCTGTGTGTATTTATGGTGTATTGCGTGAGAAACTGTGACATTCGGCACTATTGAAACTTACCCTGCAGGTATATTTGTTGATAGAAATACTGTAATTTGCAAGGAGGGAAAGGAAATGTTTCACAGATGAGTGTACACAGGCCTTTTGTAGACCTCAATAATTAAAATGAAAATACTATGTTTTAGGAAAACATAGTCTTTTAGAGAGAGCTAAATGTTACCTGAAAAGAGAGTAAGCAAAGTTCAGGATTCGAGAAAAGATGTCTCCTTTACCTGCAGTTCACCTCCTTTGCCACCCTCCCTATGAGGGCATTTATTTTTACTTTGCATGAATAGAAAAGCTTATGGAGGCAAAATTTTGCATATTTACTACTGGATGGAAACCCCAGGTTCTGCTTGGTGTGACTTGTATTGGCCAGTAAGCGAGAGACCAAGGTGGGAGAGTGGAAAGGTGCGTTTACTTCACTGCACAAAGAAAGGAGGTAGTTGGGGCTGCTCCCATCAGGCCTGTTCAGATAGGGTGAGTGAGGGAAAGTGTTATTTTTAAGGGGGTTACAAATAGAGAATTCAGGCAAATTATGTCAGAAACATTCTTAATCCTACTGCGCAGCTGCAGTGGCACTGACATAGAACTTCGTGCATCATGAGGATTTTCACAGGGCAGGCCAAGCAAAGGAACAAGGATTCAAGTGCAGAGCTGGAGGACAGACGAGAGACAAGGAACTAGGATTCTGCTGCAGAATTATAGGCAGGCTGAGCCAGCGGCTTGAGGCAGGGAAGCTTTCCGTAGCCTGGGGGACCTCTGCCTTATACCGAGCCTTGATTCCTTTAATGATGCCCACTGTAAAAGTGGAAGAGGGTTTGCTGGAGACAACAGTAATCCTCCTATAAAAAATCTTCATTTAAAATAGGACAGCCTCTTTTTTAGGGGTGATTTTAAAAAGGTCCCCCAAGTGACAGTTAAAAATTGATGTGTGTTGGTGTCTCCAGCCAGTCAGAGCAGGCTGAACTCCCTGCAGCCTCTAGAATATGCTCCTCAGCCCTTTGCCCCAGCGCGTCTCATTGGAGGGGTACGGCAGTGGCTGCTCCCCACTCTGGTGATTTGAAGGCAGGGAGTGAAGGATATGCAGCTGGTTTGGAGAAGAGGGGTGTCGTATCAGGTCATGATACAAAGAGGAGAGAGGTGGACTAGTGAGGTGGCAGCTTACAGTGATGAAAGGAGAGCAGCAGGAGAGCAGAAGCCAGAGGACAGCGAGCGTGGCCAAGGTTGCATGGGTGGTGGCCTGGATCTCTGTACACTGGGTTCTTTCATCATCTTGAGGGTGTGTAGTGTATGGTGATGTTAGGCTCACCACAGCACTCACCTCCTGCTGGGCTTTTATTCACAAGGGATTCTAAAACGCTCTCACTGTTCCTGTGTCAGACATCCGGTGGAACGGAGTGTGATTTGTTTGCCCTTTATCGACTCACACAGCCACTTCTGTTGTCCTTAAGTGAGTGCCCATTTTTGTTTTCATCAAATTATTTATTTACATATTCTCTCCTTAGGGGATTCTGATAATGTATACGTTGGCATGCTTGACAGTCCCGCAGGTCTCTTAGACTCTGCTCATTTTTCATTTTTTTCTTTCTGTTCCTTAGACCAGATAATTTCCATGGTCCATTTTGCATGTTTGTAAGTTCTTGCCTCTGTCTGCAGAAATCTGCTGTTGTGCCCCTCTAGTGAATTTTTCATTTTGATTCTTGTACTTTTCAATGCCGAGATTTGTATTTGGCTCTTAAAACTTTATGCTTATTTGTTGATATTCTTATTTCGTGAGACATCATTCTCATGGTTTCCTTTAGTTATTTGTATGTGATTCCCCTTAGCTCTTTGAGCGTATTTATAGTCTACGTACTTTGCCATGTGTGGCCTTGAAGTCTCTGTTCTCTTAGCTTAGGGATCAGGTAGTGATTGCACAGAGATTTCCTTAATGTCTTAGAACAACAACAGTCTCTCCCAGTCTTTGGAGATGGGCTGTGTGTGTGTGTTGGGTGTGCCTTCAGCCCTCAACCAGGCAGTTTAATGCCGGCCATTACCTCCTGCTTGTGCAGAGCCCGAGGGTCAGTGAGAAATGAGAACCTGAAGAGACTTCTCAGGCCTTTCCTGAGCATGCATCCATCCCTGGGCATGTATGTGGTCTTCTAGATTTACAGAAGTATGACAGAGCTGTGTAAAGCCCTTATGCTCCATAGAAGTGAGGGTAGGGAGACTTTGTCTCATGTATTTTGGTCATGTTATCAGGAGGGATCGGTCTGGAGAAGAACATCATGGTCGGTAAAGTGAAGGTCAATGAAAAGGAGGAAGGTCCTCACAAAATGGGTTGACACAGTGGCTACAACTCTGGGCTCAAGTATAACAACGATTACAAGAAGGGCACAGGACTGGGCTCTGTTTTGTTGTATTATACGTTGAGTCACTGTGAGTTGGAACTAACTTTATGGCACCTCACAACAACAGTTCCCCCCAGAATCTGACTGCCCAGTGTCCTCCCAAGCTTTTTAGGTAGTTAAGTTGTTTTTTCCAGCTGTGACCCAATACCCTGGAGTGACTGGTGCATTTACTTTGTAACGTTTTTGACAAGACCCTCCCAGCTTCCCACCCCAGCACTGGGAGAGTTCTAAGTTAGGCAACATTAAGGCAGGCTCATTGAGCTGGTCCTCCAGGGGGCC
This sequence comes from Heterohyrax brucei, assembly GCA_028571685.1. Taxonomy (NCBI): domain Eukaryota; kingdom Metazoa; phylum Chordata; class Mammalia; order Hyracoidea; family Procaviidae; genus Heterohyrax; species Heterohyrax brucei. The sequence goes on along the minus strand of CM053149.1, from coordinate 23,048,146 downwards.
CCCCAAAAAAACCCACAGCCACTGAGTAAGTTCCGACTCATAGGACCCCATAGGCTCGTGTAGAACTGCCACATAGAATTACCAGCCAGCACCTGGTGAATCTGAACTGCTGATGTGTCGATGAGTAGCCTTAGCGCTTAACCACTCACTGTGCCACTCGGGCTTCTCCAGGGAGCCTCAGGAGAGGTCAAGACAATCACAATTCTTTAAGAATAAGGTCCTTTCTGCTCCATCTGGTATTGGTACTTCTACCGCGAATGTACTCTCTCATCCTCTGCTGAGCTGGGGGCAAGGGTGCAAGGGACCTGTGACTCCTGAGATTCAGCTTTTTTTGGTTTTGTTTTCTTTTCTTCTCCTTGATGAAGCATTCTTCCAGTTCCTACAAACTTTTGCTTAATCCTCTGAGTTCCCGAAGAAGTTTATTCTGATAATTTTAAAGCTCATTTCTTTTTTGGAGGAACAGCCTTTTGGAGCATGCATCCATCCCTAGGTGTGTATGTGGTCTTCTAGATTTACAAAAGTATGACATCTGCCATTTTCACTGATGTCACGTATTTGTCCTTGGTTTTCATGGGTTATGATCAACTTCAGAGTCCAACTGTGTCAGCTAATGTCCATTTGACTCTCAAGCTTTCTTGCTGAATCACCTGTGGTCAACTTCAGAATGGAATGTTTACTTAAAATCCATTTAGTGCCCAGTTGTTGTGATGAACCTTTTTTTCCTGACACATATGGACAGGTAGACTTTTGATGCTTATACATGTACTATTGCAAATTTTTTTTTCTTAATACAATTATTAGTACTCTAGAGTAGACAGGCATATCCAAGAGGATTTTATCAATCTCCCATGTTAATGTAATAAAGTGTCATCTGAGATTTAAATAAGAGTGTCTTGTATCACAATCAAGAAGAAAAGCTTGGAAAATCCTAATAGTTGCTGCAGTATGCCACAAATTTTTCATAATTTAGTTGACTTTTAAATCAGCACAGTATTCATTGCTCACATTTGTGTGTCTCGTTACTTGACTAATGACTGTTGCGCCCGCTGTTTTGAGAATTCGCTCATGTAGAGACTATCTATTTGCAGTCATTCCTGTATCCGTAGCACTAGGCATGGAGCCTGGGACCTAGATGCTCACTAATCATTTGTGGAATAGGTCCATAGGCACGGGGACTTGCAGTGAAGACTATGCAGTGTAGCAGTGTATGGCTTGAATTATCAAGGCTTGTACATTTTTAGGAAACCCTGGTGGTGTAGTGTTTTAAGAGCTACATCTTCTAACAGAAAGGTCGGCAGTTCAAGTCTACCAGGTGCTCTTTGAAAGCAGTATGGAACAGTTGCACTCTGTCCTGTAGGGTCACAGTGAGTGAGAATCAACTTGGCACCAATAGGTTTGGTTTTGGGTTTTACATTTTTAAGTGAAATAATGTGGTCGTAAGAAAGCTTTATGGGTCAAAGGATACACATTTCTAAGTGAAATAATGTGGTTGTTGGAGACCTTCATGGGTCAAAGGATGCTTATTCTGGTTTTAGCCTTTGTTTTGTGGCTTATTTAGAAAGTAATAAAAACCGTGTCTTTATGTATTTTCATGTTTAAAGGGACCCTTCTTTTTCAGTTTCTTCCAGTTGGACCTGTCAGGACAATCTTTTTCCTTGAGTTTAAATCAATACAAAGTCCTCTTAAATCATATGGTTTCCTTAATAAAAAAGAGTGGATTTTAAATGAGAAATCTAGAATTTTAGGATTACAGGCATTTGTGTGAGCTGGTTCACTTTTGCCTGTGAGTGTCCAGGTCACTTTCCCTGGCGTGGAAAAGGGAGAAGGATGGATTTTTGTGGCTTACCTGTGTCACTCTGCTGAGTGAGTGGCTGGAATTAACTGCAGTCCTCTGGAAGCAGTGAGTTTTCTAGGTGCTAGAGACTGCCTCGGGGTTAGAATTTCACATTTTATTCAGCTTTCATTCAGGTGCGTGGATTTCAGTGTACAAAAAGTAGTTTTTAAATGTGAGTCATTCTGATTTGCCAGGATACCCACTTAAAAATTTAAAAGCCTGTTGCATGAGTATTTCTTAGCCAATTCAGGATATAAATGTGAGCTTTGTTTCTTTTCTTTACTGCGGTTACCCAACGTGTGTTGGGTATATATAATTATATAATATATAATATTATATAATATATATTATATATGTATATAAAAAATATATATATAATATACATATAATTTCCATACCATAAAATTCACCTTTTTTAAATTTACACTTCGGTGGTGTTTAGTATCCTCATAAGGTTGTGCATCCAGTACTTTGTCATCTCTCCTTAACTCATTAATAGTCACTCCACCCCGGCTGATGGCAGCCACGTACCTACTTTCTGTTGCATAGGTTTGCCTTTTCCAGACATTTCCTGTCAATGGGATCATAGCCATATGTGGCCTTTTGTGACTGGCTTCTTTCACTTAGCATAACATTTTCAGGGCTCATCCATGTGTCATAATGTAACAGTACTTCAGGCCCTTTTATGGCCGAACAATCTTCCATTGTATGTATGTCCCACATATATTCATGTGTCAGTTGCCGAGCGTTGGGCTTGTTTTCCATTTTTTCCCCCTGTTTATTATGAAGAATGCTGCTGTGAACATTTGCATACAGGTTCTTCATGGATGTATGTATTTCATTTCTCCTGGGTGTATACCTAGGAGTGGAATTGATGGTTATATATTAACTTTCTGGTTACTTTTTGAGAAACTTAAAGGCTATTTTCCAAGCAACCTGGTGTGCTTTGGAGATGATTGTTTCAAGTTCACAGAGCAAAGGTGTGAGCTGTATTGATTCACATTTCTATCAGCTCAGTATTTTAAATGCGAACAATTTTTAGATAGTCTTCATGAAAATGGTTAAAATTAGTTTCTTTTGATTGCCCTTCCCAGTACTTCTGAGCATTAGTGCTGTCTTCACAGTTCTCGTGCTAATCCTTTATGATCACCATCATTTCTGTATCGCTAGCTTAACTTGGCTCACAGACAGACCCATCGTTCATCATGTCAGACATTCTAGGGACAGAGGCAAGAGGTGGCTGTCCCACCTCTGAGCAGTGTCACTTTGGGGAATAACTTGCCTTCCTGAACATCAGTTTTCTCCTCTTTGGGTTGGTAACAGTCCCTACCTCCAGGTGTTCTTGTTAGTGTTAAATGAGATCATGTATGAAAAGCACTTGCGTGGCAAGTGCTCATTAAATGGTTGGTAATATGGTTATTACTACTGTGTTAATACTTAACTGCAGGGAGTTTCTTTGGAAGGAGAAACTAATGTTTTTAAAACACTTGCTGAAACTGGAGAGAAAACCTGTTTTAACATAGTGATGAGAATTGACTCTGGGGTTGAGAGTGTACTCTAGCAAGCAAAATAGAGGCATCATTTATAATCAGACTTTTTTTTACAGTGAAGGAAGAATGGGGAGGGGCAGGTGAAAAAACAATGAACTTGAAATTGCTCTTTGCTAGTCATTACTCATTTTATCCTGGGTATGTATTAAAGTAAAGCAATTTATTTTTCCTTTCCTTCTTCCCCGAGGCAAGTGAAATTTGGGCACAGACAAATGTTTTTCAAATAAAATGAAAACCACTATCTTTCCATTTAGCACTGCTTGAAAAGTTATTGTCTAAGAAAGCACAGGGTAAACTCTTCACAGAATGTTTGCAAATCGTTGATTGTACAACAGGCTTCCAACTGTCACATGTCCTTCGTTTTGCCTATTTTTTTACAGTAAGTGACCCACTCAAGTGAATTTTAATTTTTCTGGCTGTTGCCACATAATATAATGTTAAAAATACATCACAATTCAAATTTTGGTTTAAAAAAATTAATAAACATATTGAATAAACAATTGAAGATGTAAGTACCCATAATGGTTGGTGAATATTCTGATTAGAATGAGATGCCCCATTGGTAAGTGTTTTAGTCAGCTAGGGCTGCTCTAACAGAAATACCACAGAGTGGATGGCTTTAACAAAGAAAGATTTATTCTTACACAGTCCGGTAGGTTGCGAGTCCATATTCAGGGTGTCCGCTCCAGGGAAAGACTTTCCCCTTGACGGCTCTGGAGGAAAGTCCAGTATTGCATCAGTCATTGTCCAGGGAGCGTCCTAACGCAAGAACCTCTGGTCTGAACGACGCGTTCTGCTCCCGGTGCTGCTTGCTTGATGGTAGCGAGGTTCTCAAATTGTCCTTGGTTCTTTTTCCTTTTATTCCTTGCAAGCTAAAAGCATTAAGGGTGGGGCAAGCCATACTCCAGGGAAACTTCCCCCATAGCAGGAATTCACAGCCCCACCCTAATCCTTTAACATACAGGTTAGCAAAACCACACAATGGAGGACAGTCCCAAGATACTGGGAACCATATCCCAGCCACATGGCTGCACACATTTTTGGGGGGACACAATTCAAACCATGACAGTAAGTTTTGTGACTTGGTGGCATTCTCAGTCTCAAGAGATGGAAAGGCCTTTGATACTAAAGCTCAGTCTTACACAGAGTTTTCAGCACTGTTGACATTTGGGCTGCTAATTCTTTGTTGTGTGGACTGCCCTTTATGTGTAAGAAGCTTAGCAGAATCCTCGGGATTGGCCTACTAGATGTACCACACTCCCCAGTTGTGACAACCAACTGCCTTTGGCTTTGCCACACGTCTAGGGACAAAATTGCACCCCATTGAAAACCACTGGTCTAGTGCTGCCCGAGATGGCATCCCATGGAGCACCAGTGATTCTGGAGGGCCTGAGATACTCCTGGAAGAGAAGGTTCTGTGGTCACATAAAGTTTGGGAAGCCCTTATTTAAACAACAGGACATCAGAGTGTTCATCGTGGTGATACATGTTGTGAATTGCCAAGAGGGGAACATGGGGAGCATGTCTCACTTTGTGCACAGCTCCTCATGCAAGGGTTACCTTACATAGGCTGGGATACTCTTCAGTTCCGCTGATCCAACTCTTGTATATTTTCAGGTAAGAAAACTCAAGCTGGGGAGGTGACTTGGCCAGCCAAAGGCCCCATTCACTAGTAAGTGCTGAGTGAGTGCCTCATGTGTTCTGAGAAGAGATGATGATACACAGGATAGACAGACAGACAGACAACCTCGTATCTACAACACAGGGTGGTTAGTGCTGCTGGAGAGAGTGTACAGAAGCGCTAAAGAGCATCCAGGAAGAGTACTTCACTAGCATCGGGTTGAGAAGCTCAGGCCTCAGTTGAATCTGAGGAGTCTAGACAACACTGGACTCCTAACAGCTATGGGCTACAGTGCCTGACTTTCTGTTTCCCAGGTGGCTTACTGGTTAAGTGCCATGGCTGCTAACCAAAAGGTTGGCAGTTCAAATCCACGAGGCTTTCCTTTGAAGCTCTATAAGGCAGTTCTGCTTGGTCCTATAGGATCGCTGTGAGTAGGCATCGACTTAGCGGCAGTGGGTTTGGTTTTTGAGTTTTGCATAATGGTTGATGCCACTGGGCTAGATGAGAGTAGCCAAGGATAGACCTCTAGGAGCAGGAGCTTTTAAGGGTGTAAGGAGGAACAGCAGACCCCTTTGGAGATCTGAAAGTATTCCCCTTGAGGACAAGAACCAGCTGGAGGAAGCACAGAAACGGGAAGGTGTACGGGAAGCTTTTGCAGAGAACAAACAGTGAGCTATAGTGGTCGAGTCTGTTGCTTCCCAAGGTCCAATTTATAAAAAAAAAAAGTGTAATTATAAAGCCCCTTGTATTGACCTGAAGACTATCTGCAAAATAAGAGTTTGGTGCTTGGCGTATAGTGAGTATTCGGTACACACTGGGTGCTGTTATGGTCAGTCTGTCAGACGTGGAGAACTGAGAAACAGCCATTGGATTTAGTGTTGTGGGGCTGTGGGTGACTGTGGCAGAAATTCATTTCAGTGGCATGATGGTTTCGGGAGAGAGCAGGAGGTGAAAACGTAAAAGCTGAGTGGTTATTACTGGAGAGAGCTGCATTTTGAGTGCAGGTCTGGAAGAAGGTAGGAGAGGCAGAGGGCAGGAGATGAGGCGAGCTGGAGAAGGAGAGAAGAAGGAAGAGGGTGGGGGACCATGGGGGGTCGTGGGGACAGCGCAGAGCTTTGGAAGGGGATCTGAGACCAGGAAAGAAACGGTCCATTGCTGGGACTTGCCTCAGAGCACTGAGATCCTGCTGGGAATGAGGTGCCTGAAATTGAGGCTTGAGTGTATTGTTGCTGTGTTCTGTCCGTAACAGTAGTATGTTTTCAAATCCAAAAAGGCTGTAGAAGTGTTTCCGGAGAAGGCTTCTGAAAGGCGAGGCCAGAGTCAGATGCCTTGGTAAAATCGGCCAACACCGTGGATGTCACTTTGGAATGCAGACTCAGTTTGCAGTCACCCTTAAACTTTTTAAAAAGTCACGCAGATTGAACCCTTGTCGCCTGCCATCAGTGTCTTTGCTAACATTTCCTCCTCCTCTGGTAGCCCCTGATGTGTTGCTTGCTGATGAGGGGTTACAAACCCTTCTTGCCAGCCCCCTGTGCTGGGCAGAAGAAATTCCTGCTGTACCAGAACCTTGGGGGAGACTGGGGAAGCTAAGCCCTTCCAAAGCTTAAAGAGGGGAGACTGCTCTCTGCTTCATGACATAGAAGTTCCATGAGTATAAAGAGGGCGCTGTGCGTGAGGCCAAATGGAACTTGACCCAGGCAATTGGACAGCTAATATGGCCTTTGGAGTACCGTGTGGGGCACCCTCGCCTAACCACTGTGTGAGGCCTAGCCGGTAACCCGGAGACCCCTGGGCTCCACTGACAGACTGCCCCCAGACTGTCCAAGTAAGGCATGCTTGTAACTTCACATGGGCTCACAGAAGGGTTCTCAGGAAGGTGGAGGTTTGCAGAAGAAGACGTACAGCAGGAGGAGACTAGCCCAAGGACACAGAGGAGTCCCATGTCTCTTCTTTGAGAGTTTTACTCATTCTCAGAAGTTTCCTGGTGTCTTCTCTTACAGAATCTAAAACTGTTCTCTTTTGCACTGACTGCTCCAAGCTTACACCCTTTTCCTTCAGCCTCAAAGATTCTTAATGTCAGCTAGTATATGCTTTTGATTATCTTCCCCGTTAACTTCAGGAAGTAACCTCGCGGGTTCCTTTTTTGTTGTTCCCTTCATACTGAAGACATACAAGATTTTACAAGTAGAGAGAGGAACATCCAAAGTTGAAGGAGTGCGCCAAGTGCACAAATACTGCGGCTGAGAAAACAACGGCCCTCCCTCCACTACCGCGGGCCGGAGCCAGGACTGGGGACAGCTGTGTTTGAGACTCCTAATTGTTATGGACTCTGTGTGTAGATCTGTAGTCCAACAAATGTATGAATAGGACCTTTGCTGATCGTATCTCTTTGTGTTGATCAGAATTGCTATAAATAAGAGAACTGCAGTACATTGTTTTCTTGATCTCCTAAAGCCCTAACCACAAGTCAGTCTTTTTATTTTTTCAGTTTTTTTCAGTACGGCCTTCCTCTGCGTCTGTTCATTTCTAAGAAATTGAACCTAGAGTAATAAACAAGCACTGCTTCTGCAAACTCCCCAAGGGACTGCTTCTCACATCTCTCAACCCGGTCATCTCTCTTAAGCGGCAGTTACTTATTTTCCTGCGTCTCGTGGATCCCCTGCACAGGGGTCTGGGATTGGCCTTGTCCCGGTGTTTGTGAGTTTCCCCTTCAGTACTTCCTTTGTCAGACAATGGCATTCTTTGTGACTCCCAACAAGAAGCCTTGGGGCCAGCTTTATCTCCTGTTTGCTTACCTCTGGTGTCTATTCTTCTGTTTCTGAGATCGATAATCTAGGCGAGTCAGTGTCTGAGTACACATTGCCATGGAGTCAATTCTGACTTAGAGGGGCCTTGTAGGACAGAGTAGAACTGCCCTATAGTGTTTCCAAGGGGTGAGTGGTGGATTCACACTGCCAACCTTTTGATGAACAGCTGTAGCGCCCAACTGCCAGGGCCACCATTTTTTCCTGTGTAAATGTAGGTGGCGGGCCCGTCTCTTTATCTCTGCTGCCTCCGCTTGAAGTCCCCTTCCTCCTGGCCAGCCCCACTCTCCAGCCCAGGTTTCATGTCTTTGCCAGAAGCTGCTCCCGCATTGGTGCCCCCGTCTTGGGCAAACTGACTTCACTTCTTTCTCTGCATTGTTTCTTTTTTATTGTAATACTCGAGAAGTTATGTGCTGATTTTTTTTTTTAACCTTCCAGTCTGGTTTGTCAGCTAGGTTGAGATACTTGGGAGTAAAACCCAGGTTTGCACTTTGATCCGTGTCTGGCATGTATGTAAACATACAGTCTATTGGCTGAATTGAATTCAGGGAAAAGTGTATAGAACAAAAGAAGAATCATTAAATGATGCTTATTATTTCTTGTTGGATCTCCTTTTAGTCTTTTTTTCCTCTTCTCTCATTTGCTTTACTCCCTTAGAAGACAGTGCATTAGAGTTCTGTTCCTGTAGAAACAATTACAGACTTTCTGAATTAGCAGATAGAATGACCTGGTTGCTTTGTCAAGGCTGTGTCAAAATGCAGCCTAATTAACATCTGTTGACATTAAGGAATGGAAAAGGAAACTTGACAAATACTATTTATAGAGGCATTGGCTTTGAAATCTGAGGGTCCAGTCCAGTCACAGCTACTTTTTCACTGACTGACCCTAGACAGCCCTCTGAAACGTTTAGGTTCACTTTTCTCCTTCACAGACGTACCTGATGAGGTCAAGGATTCAGTGAGATATTGGATATGAAAGCATCTTGTACGTCACACAGAGGAACATTTTAGGTTGAGTCTGAACTGGTAGGAATTTGTTAGTCCCTGCATGGCTCAAACAGCTTGTGCTCGACTACTAACCTAAAAGTTGGCCATTCAGACTCACTCAGAGTGCAGTGGAAGAATGGCCTGGAAACCTGCTGCCATGGAGATTGTTTTTGTTAAGTGCCTGAGTGCTGATTTGGACTCAGAGTAACAGCCTGGAAAATTCCTAGGAGCATTTGTACACTGGAGCACTTGAGGTCTCCACGAGCCAGGGTTTTTTGGTTTGGATTGGAAATCGTTGCTCCAGTCATTCTGCCAGGTGGTTTACTTCATGTAAACTTGAAGTGTATATGATGTACCAAGAACTAAATTTTTCATATCTGTCTTTATTTCAGGTACATAGTGTCCTTTCCTGGTAATAACAGCTCATGATTAATAGTGAATTGAATTTTTCTTGTTTTAGAAAATATTTTGAAATACTCATTCTTTTTCGCCTGTGTTCTGTATAATATTGAATGAAGCAAACAAACAAAAAACCTAAACCAGTTGCCCTCAAGACAGTTTCAACCCATGGTGACCCCATGTGTGCAGAGTAGAGCTGCTCCATAGGGTTTCCAAGGCTGTCACTTTCAGGAGCAGATCACCAGGCCTGTCTTCCGAGGCACCCTGTGTGGGTTTGAACCCCAAGTCTTTCAGTTAGTATCAAGTGCCTAACTGTTGGCACCACCTGGGAATTCCAGTATTCAATCAAGTCTGTCTTGTCTAAAAACAGGAAACCCTGGTGGCATAGTGGTTAAGTGCTATGTCTGCTGACCAAAAGGTTGGCAGTTGAAATCGGCCAGGCGCTCCTTGGAAGCTCTATGGGGCAGTTCTACTCTGTCTTCTAGGATTGTTATGAGTTGGTATAGACTTGACAGCAGCAGGTGGGTTTTCTCAAAATTTGGCAATGAAATTTAGCGGTTCTTCTTGGAACTATTTCTTTTCACCCTGACATCCAAACAAGTAGGAAGATGCCTCATGATTATCTTTTGTTTGGAACTGCTTCTGAATTTTCTCCCTCTCCGTTGCAGTTCTCCTTTGGGAAAGGGTCTCCTCTTTGTAGTCCTGTGTTGGTTTGTACCGGGAACGCATGAAGCCAAGCTGGTTATAGGCAGTGTGGGCGATCCATGGCATGTTCCTCCCTTGAACAGATCTTTTAAGATGTAGGAAAAACCTTAAAAATCTGAGACGTGAGCTACAGCTTGTTAACTGTCAATGAGGTCTGTAACCCAGCGTTAATCAGGAGGAGAACAGTCTGTTTGCCCTGCTGTGGCAGCTGTGACAGGAGAAAGGGACAAGAGAAGGCCCTTGGAGTGATGGTTTTCTCTTTTATTTCCTTCTTTGTTGTTTTCTGTAGTCCGTTCAATTTTTGTAGTAGTATAGGCCACAGAAGCAGAATTTAGAGTTAGAACTGTTCACCTGTGGAAGTTGATCATTTTCGTTTTTCTTTAAGGTTGGTTTTAGCGCTCTTTTCTGAAAAGAAAGCCAGTCAGCTTCACAGGCCTGTAAGAGAAGAGATGCACCAAGGCACTGCTGGATGGCGGGCGTCTTTTACATGGGTGCTGCTCAGGGCATTCTGGGGTGAAGGGCTGAGAAAGCAGAGGGGAGGCGGCCCCGGAAGACAGACAGCAGCCTTTTGCTGAGAGCGTCTGACCAGTGGGCGCAAAATGTTGCTGCTGTTTGCTGGCTCTGGACAGGCCTCTTCAGGAGCTCTGTACCTTGTAAGCTTTTTTTCCTCCCCTGCTTGTGTTTCTTTTCCTTGTGGGGATGGGTAGAGGAGTCTTTCTGCTTCTCATTAAAGAGTTTTGTCCAATATCCAAGAGTAATTTAGTTAAAATCCAAAGTAAGGGATCGTTGAAATATATGTGGTTTAGAAACAAGGCTGAACTGTAAAAATATGATACAGGGACAAGCGTCCAGCCATCCAGCTTCCCTCCCCCTAGATGTATCCTTTCAGGGATGTTGGATGCCTAACCCAAGAGACGTACACCTACGCCTGTCCTTATACAAGTGGCAGTATGTTAGAATACCGTCCAGCACTTGGCTTTTTCCACCTTTCACTGTTTCTTGGAGCATTTTCCGAGTTGGTATACAAACACCAGCATGCTCGTTTCTTATGGGTCATTGTACTCTATTGGGTGTCACCAGATTGAAATAACACAACCTGTTGTTGTTGTCAGTGTCCTGGAGTCAGTTCAACTCATAGTGTTAGTTCAACTCATTGTGTACAACAGAAGAACGGCACTGCCAGGTGCTGCACCGTCTTCGCAGTGGCTGCTGTGCTTGAGCCCATCATTTCAGCTGCTGTGTCAGTCCATCAAGTTGAGGGTCTTTCTCTCTCTTCCCTGACCCTCTGCTTTACCAACTGCGATGTCCTTCTCTGGGACCTAGCCCCTCCTGATAACGTGTCCAAAGCACCGTCTTCTTTACTCATGTTCAGCTTTCACATGCATGTAAGGCAACTGAACATGCCATGGCTTGGGTCAGGTGCAGTGTAGCCCTCAAAGTGACATCTTTGCTTTCTAACACCTTAAAGAGGTCTTTTGCAGCAGATATGCTCAGTGCAGTGTGTTGTTTGATCTTAACTGCTGCTGCCATGAAGTCCTTGACAACACTCATCTTTTATGAGTTTAACATAATGTTGCTTATTGGTACAGTTGTGAGGATTTTTTTTTTTTGTTATGTTGAGATGTAAGCCATACCAAAGACTGTAGTCACTGATCTTCATCAGGAAGTGCTTCCAGTCCCCTTTGCTTTCAGAAAGCAAGGTTGTGATATCTGTGTATCACATGTTGCTAATGGCTCTTCCCCCAAACCTAAAGCCCATTCTTCTTCACATCGTCCAGCTTCATGAATTATTTGCTAACAAATAGATGGAATAGGTATGGGGAAAGGATACAACCCTGATGCTCACCTTTGCCGACTTGAACCATGTGCCATTCCTTTGTTCTGCTCCAGTGACTGTTTCTTGGTCTCAGTACAGGTCCCACGGGAGCACAGTTAAGTATTCTGGAATTCCCACTCCTCGCAGTATTATCCGTCATTTGTTATGATCCATGCCGTTGAATGCCTTTGCATAACACATCCTAAGTAGTACAAATCAAAATTTACTAAGGATTTTAAAAGACAGTTCAAATTGGGAACAGTGTGGCTCACCAAAATGAAACCATAGAATGCGAGGTCGGAGGCTTAGGCTCAAGACAGTGTAGGGCAAAGGCAGTTCTGATTGGTTACTGGGAATAACATGCCAACAAGAGCTGTAGAAAAACAGCAGGTCATTGGCTACGTACCCATACCCAAATCAGATGCCAGTGCAGAATGCAGCGAGTAGCTCATGGGCTGTATGCTAGTTAGCACTAAGTTTACCTTTCTTAAAGGGAAATTACCTTTAAGGCACGCTTTTAAAAAATCATCCAGCAGATAGACGTACTGAATTGGGGACCTGCCTTTAAGCTCAATCGTCTTAGGTCAGCAGCCGTACAGGGCTTTGTCTCGCACACAAGTGGATGCAAAATGGCTTTAACCAGATCCCTCTTGAGGGAGATGTAGATTGCTTGTCCTCCTTGGTTACTACCAGTGGTGCTAGAGTGGTGTCTTTGAGTCTGTTCAACTCATAGCAACTCGGTGCACAACAGAATGAAACACTGTCTCATTCTGCGCCGTGTCCCTGGTGGTTGTCATGCTTGAGCTCCTTGCTGCGACCTTTGCAGTCTGTCTCACTGAGGGTCTTCCTCTTTTTTGCTGACCTGCTACCAAGCATGCTGTCCTTCTCTAGGGATTGATGTTTCCTGACAACATATCCAAAGTATGTGAAGCGTGGTCTCACCATCCTTGCTTCTAAGGAGCACCCTGTTTGTCTTTCTTCCAAGACAGATCTGTTGGTTGAGGGTCCGTGGTATATTCAGTATTCTTCTCCAGCACTGCCGTTCACAGGCTTCGGTTCTGTTTGTCTTCCTGATTCACTGGACAGCTTCCATATGCATATGAGGTCATTGAAAACATCATGGCTTGGGTCAGTGAAACGTAGTCCTCAGAGTGACATCTTTGCTTTTCAACACGTCACAGAGAGGTCTTCTGCAGGACATTTTCCCAGTGCAGTGCATCTTTTGATTTCCTCTCTGCTGCTTCCATGGGTGTTGGTTGTGGATCCAAGTGAAGTGAAATCACTGACAAGCTAAATCTTTTCTCCATTTATCATGATGCGGCTCACTGGTCCAGTTGTGAGGTATAATCCGTACTGAAGGCTGGGGTCTTTGGTCTCGATCAGTTAAGTGCTTCAAGTCTTCGTCACTTTCCAGGCAAGGTTGTTATTGAGTCTTCCTCCAGTCCTCAGGCCTCATTCTTCTTCGTGTAGTCCAGCTTCTCAGGTTATTTGTTGAGATTAAATAGGTATGGTGAAAGGATACAGCACACACCTTTCCTGATGTTAAGCCACGCAGTGTCAGCTTCATGAGCACAAGTGTTCTGCAATTCCCATTTTTTGCAATATTAGCCATAATTTGTTATGATCCACTATACCTTTGCATAATCAATAAAACACAAAGAAACATCTTTCTTATATTCCCTGCTTTTAGCCAAAATCCATCTGATGTTGAGAATAATATACCTGGTTCTGCATCCTCTTATGAATCTGCCCTGATTTTCTGGCAGTTCTCTGTCAGCATACTGTTGAAACTGCTTTTGAATGATCTTTAGCAAAATTTGGAAACCCTGGTGGCGTAGTGATTTAAATGCTACGTCTGCTAACCAAAAGGTTGGCAGTTCAAATCCACTAGGTGCTCCTTGGAAGCTTTATGGGGCAGTTCTACCCTGACCTCTAGGGTCGCTATGAGTTCAGCCTCACTCAATGGCAGTGGGCTTGGTTTGGTTTTAGCAAAGCTTTACTTTTGTATAATGTTGATGATATTGTTCAGTAATTTTTGCATTCAGTTAAATCACCTTTCTTGGGGCTAGGCATAAACCTGGATGTCTTCCCAGTTAGGTAGCTGTCCTCCAGATTTCTTGGTGTAGATGAGTGAGCACTTCCAGGGCTTCCTCAGTTGGCTGAAACATCTCGGTTGATATTCCATCAATTCCTGGAGCCTTATTTAATGCCAGTACCTTTAATGAAGCTTCAGCTTCTTCCTTCAGTACCATTAGTTCCTGATCATATGCTGCCTCATGAAAGGTTGAACATCAAACAGTTCTATTTTGGTATAATGACTCTTTGTATTCCTTCCATCTTCTTCTGATACTTCTGAGTCGTTTGATATTTTCCTTGCAGAATCCTTCGCTATCGCAACTTGAGGCTTGACTTTTTTCATCAGTTCTTTCAGCCTGACAAATGCAGAGCGTGTTCTTCTCTTTCTGTTCTCTGTCTCGAGCTCTTTGCACATGTCATTATAATACTTTGTCTTCGGGAGCTGCCCTTTCAAATCTGCTGTTCGGTTTTTTCACTTCAGTCATTTCTTCTTTTGCTTTAGCTACTTGACATTCAAGAGCAAGTTTCAGAGTCTCTTCTGGTAGCCAATTTGGTCTTTTCTTTCTTTCCTGTCTTATTAATAAGCTCTTGCTGCTTCATGTGTGATGTTTTTAATGCCATTCCACAGCACATCTGCTCTTCAGTCATTAATGTTCAGCACATCAAATCTATTGTTGAAATGGTCTGTAACCTCAGGTGGGATATACTCAAGGTTGTGCTTTGGCTCTTGTGTGGAATTTTTCTAATTGATTATAGTTTCAGTTTGCATTTGCATACGAGCAATGGATGGTCTGTGCCGCAGTCGGCCCGTGGCTGTGTTCTGACTGAGGGTATTGAGCTGTTCCATTTTCTTTCCACAAGTCGAGTCGATTTGGTTCCTGTGTAGTCCATGAGGTAAGGCTCGTGTGTATTGTCACTGTTTATGTTGGTGAAAAAGATGTGTTTGCAATGAAGAAGTCGTGGGTCTTACACAATCCTGGCATGTGACCTGCAGCCTCATTTCTGTCACCAAGGCCACATTTTCCAACAATCGATCCTTGTTTGTTTCCAGCTTTTGCATTCCAATCGCCAGTAATTATCAGGGCATTCTGACTGCATGTTTAATGAATTTTGAACTGCAGAAGCTGGTAAAAATCTTCAGTTTCTTCATCATTGGCCTTAGTGGTTAGTACATAAATTTGAATAATAGTCATATTAACTGGTCTTCTTGTAGGCGTATGGATACTGTCCTATCACTAACGGCATTGTACTTCAGGACAGATCTTGAAATGTTCTGTTTCACAATGAGTTCAGTACCGTTCCTCCTCAAGTTGTCATTCTTGCGTAGTAAACCGTGTGATTGTCATATTCAAAATGGCCAGTACTTACCCGTTTCAGCTCACTAATGGGTAGGATACTGATGCCTATGCTTTCCATTTCATTTTGACAAATTCTGCTTTTCCTAGATTCGTACCTCACTCATTCCGCTTTTTGGTGATTAATGGCTGTTTGCAGCTGTTTCTTCTTGTTTTGAGTCGTGCCACATCAGCATATGAAGGTCCCCAAATCTTGGCTGCATCCACATCATTAAGGTCGACTCTGCAGTAAGGAGGCAGTTCTTCCCAGTCCTCATTTGTGTGTCTACCCACCTGGGGGGCTTATCTTCTGGCGCTGTATCAGATTGTGTTCTGCTGCTATTCATAAGGTTTTCACTGAATCCATTCTTCTCAGAAGTAGACTGTTGGGTCTGTCTTCCTAGCCCGTCTTAATCTGGAAGCTCAGCTGAAACCTGTCCACCGTGGGTGACCCTGCTGGTATCTAAATACCGGTGGCATAGCTTCCAGCATCACAGCGACATGCATACTCCCACAGTATGACCATCTCGCAGGCATGTACCGTGTCGATAACATAAATAATTTGTGCAAGATAAAAATATGAAGAGAACTGTGTAGAATCTTTGCTTCTGAAACAAACCGAAGTCACGTCTAAGAAGACTTAAAGGAGAGACATAAGCCAGAGATTACATCAGCACCAAACTAGGAGAACTAGATGGTGCCCGACTACCACCAATGAATGCCCTGACAGGTCCCAACAAAGAGTCCCTGATGGAGTGAGAGATAAATGTAGTACAGAACTCGAATCCTAGTAAAAGATGTGACTTGGTGATCTGACAGATTGGAGGGTCAGTGGAAGACACAACTCCTGGAGTCTCTGTTAGCCCAGAACTAAAACCATTCCTGTAGCCAACTCTTAGACCAAGATGAGACTGGACTATAAGAGATAAAATGATACTGGTAAAGAGTGTGCTTCTTGGTTCAGGGAAATATCTGAGACTAAAGAGGCAGCTCCTGTCTATTGTTGAGAACGCTGAAGGGGATACAAGCTGGTTTTGAAGGGACTTGAGAAATCCCAGGTAGAAAGATACTGTGCCACTAGGGTCTCCTAAGAGTGTGTGTGTAAGTTTTTATATGGCAAACTGACTTGAATTGTCAAGCTTCACTAAAAGTACAGTTAAACAAAAACAAAGGCTTAAAGGAGAATGAGCCAGGATCGAAGAACCACAAAAATTTTTCATAAAATGTAGAGCCTTAGTGCTTCTGCCAGTGTCTTGCTGTCCCAGGGAACTGCCCCCAGGTCTGGGTGTTAAGGATTGAGCCTGTGAAAGGGAAACGTTGGTGATGCTGTGGTCCAAAAAGAGCGTGGTATGTGTACAAGGGAGGGAACTGCTGGGCACACAGGGCTTTTGGGATCCTTCAGAAAGGTGAAATGATGAGTAAAGATGACTTAAGATGCCTGTAAACAAAGTGACCCACAAAGCACAGTCTCAGTGGAGACTAGACCAGCACAGGATGCTGTGTGTGGTGTGTATGTAGAAGTGACATCTAATTCAAATGGGGAGGAGGTGGGCACTTGTCCTGAGCAAGTGCCTGCTAAGCTGTACCCTGAAGAAAGCAAGTGAGGAGTTTAAGTCTCCAAAGGAGTGAGCGGAAACCCTGGTGGTGTAGTGAAGTTTAAGTGCTACGTCCGCTAACCGAAAGATCAGTTCAGATCTGCCAGAAGCTCCTTGCAAACACTGTGCAGCAGTTCTGCTGTGAGCTGTAGAGTCACTGTGAGTTGGACCCAACTCAACAGCAGTGGGTTTTTCAAGGAGTGAAAGGAAACCCTAGTGGTATAGTGGTTAGGTGCTGTGGCTGCTGAACGAAAGGCAGGCAGTTCAGTTCTACAAGGCACTCCTTAGAAACTCTGTAGGGCAGTTCTACTCTGACCTATAGGGTCACTATGAGTCGGACCCAACTCACTGGCAGTGATTTTTTTTAAGAAGTGGAAAGAAACCCTGGTGGTATAATCGTTAGGTGGCTGCTGAATGAAAGGAAGGCACTTTAGGTCCACGAGGAGCTCCTTGGAAACTATGGAGCAGTTCTGCTCTGTCCTATATAGGGTCACTGTGAGTCAGCATCAACTTGATGGCATTGGGTTTTGGGTTTTTGGAAGGAATGAGAGGAAACTCCTGCTGGTGTAGTGGTGAAGAGCTAGGGCTGCTGAACAAAAGGCAGGCAGTTCAGATCCACCAGGCGCTACTTGGAAACTATGGGGCAGTTCTACTGTGTCCTGTAGGGTCACTATGAGTCGAAATCAACTCAATGGCAATGCCTTTTTTTTTTTTTTTTTTTTTTTAAGGAGTGGGAGCGCATCACTGGTTGGCTGCTAACCCAGGGCTGGAGTTTTAAACTCACTAGCGGCTCTGCAGAAAAAAGATATGGCAATCTGTTTCTATAAGGATTTACAACCTTGGAAACCCCATGAAGCAGTTCTGCTCTGTCCTGTAGAGTCACTTTGAGTTGAAATCAAACTGGACAGCTCTGAGTTTGGTTTTTTAAGAGGTGCAATAATTTTGGAGGAGAGGGAGTAGCAGCAAGCTGCCTGGACAGAAACAGCAGCCTGTTTGAAGAACTGCAGGTGTGTCACTGGGGTCGGGGAGAGAGGAGGCAGAAGGTGATCAGGGTTCAGGATACCAGAGAGTTCTCTGAGTGCTGAAGAATTTGGATTTAAGGCTGTGGGAGGCCACTGAAAGCTTGTAGCAGGGGTGCCAGGTTACCAGATTTTTTGTTTGCTTGTTTTTTAAAAGCTCCCCCTGTGAGGTGGAGCGTGCAGTGAAAGGGGTGGGGCGCTCATTAGAAACATCAGAAAGCTGAGGGCTGGTGCCCGCGGGAGGTGGCCTGACCTGGGAGGTGACAGTGCAGATAGAGGGGAGATGGTGAGCTCCCGAGACAGTGGACTCAGGAGGTGTTAGTGTTGCTGGCCTGGACGTGAGTCACTTAGTCCTCTGGGTTGTTCCCTTAAAAAAAAAAAAAGCATCTGTTATCAACAGTGCACTTAGTATTAGATTCACATCTTTATAAACCTTCCCAACTACTTTTGCTTGAATCCTGGAAGTAGAATTGCTTCATCAAAGGAAACAGCAATTACTAAATCTTTTAATATTGTGGTCAAATTGCCTCCAGAAAGGCTTTACTAATTTAAATAATCTGCTACTAATTAGGATACTGTTTGTTTCTTCATAGCTTCAGTCTCATTGGGTATTATTATTGCTGTTAATTGATGCTAGTCTGATAGGAAAAAAGACATATTTTTCTTTGCTTTAATTTGTATTTCTGTAATGACTGGTGGGGCTGAAATTTTTTTTTCACATTTATTTTCTGATTATATTTCCATGAATTGTGTATTCATGTTTGCTTATTTTTCTCTTGAACTGTTTGCTTTGTCTTTTTGATTTATGTGACCTGTATATTTAGTCTCTTACAAGCCTTTGTCTATTATATTTGTTGCAACATTTCCCTAATTTGTAGCAATAGTTCCCTAGTTGGTTGTTTGAGTTTAATTTTTTGTTGTTTTGTTGATTATCAGCATACAGGTTTAAAAAATCATTTTTTGCTCTAATTTTCTGTGTTTTGTGTCAAGAAAGTCCTCTGCAACCCCACGTTATGTAAGTATTGGTGTGTTCTCTTCATTTCAGCCTTAAAATTTTTAATTTGTCAGAATTTTTCTAGGATCAGGTGTGTCATAGAAAAGTTCCAGGAGCCTGATTTGGAAGACTGGGTTATCAGCAGCGCTGTGGAGAGCGCTATGCATCAGGTGACTTAGTTGGGCGCCACCTTTGAGCCGGGCACTGCTGTTTCCTGCTCTAGTCAAAATCCCGTAGTAGGGGACAACATGTGGTTGCTAAGCAACGCTTATAGTGTCCTGGTTTATGTTGGTAATGACTGAACTTTTGTAATTTGTTTGAAGCCCTGGTAGAAATACTGGAGTTTCTGGGATAGTTGTTAGCATTGCTGGTCAAAAAATAGAATGTTTAAAATAAGGAGTGTATGGAAAACCTCCGATAAGAGTATTGCCCGTGGTTAATGTGGTTGCAGCTGCTTTTCACTTAAGGTTCACAGTTACCTTTCCTCTTTGAAACCTTAATTCACACCTCATCAACTGTTTTCAAGTCCATAATGACTCTTAAGCGAGGCATGTTTACAGGTTTCTTTCTATACAGAGTGTCCAGAACAACCCATTCTCCTGATGGTACTGGAAGCAGTAGGAACAAGATCCTGTTTTGAACTAGATGAGCTCAGGGCTGAGATGGAGCCTTGACCCACAGGACTAAAGGCTGTCTCAAAGTTACTGAAGGAATTGTTGGAAATAAAAGTCACAGCCCTTGGTATTTATTGTTTTGGCAGCGAAATAAATATCTACTATACTTCTAGAAATAATTGATATGCTTTAAGCCTTTTTTTTTATTTTTTATTCTGGAGCTTGATGGCTTCTCCAGGGAAAACACTGCCTTGTTCTGCCTGTTTATGGTGATAGGATTGTTTGTATGTGGTTGGCTCAGAGGGCTGCATTGTCCACACTGGTGTGTGCCATTGACCATTTAGTGAAGCCGTGGTTCCCAGTAAGTGCTGCTTGAAAGAGTTTGAGGTGGGGTTTGGTGGCTTCCGGGCTACCCAGAGAGAGTGCCATGTGTATCTGTTTTTCAGTAGATGATTAGCCGTATTTTTGAAAAACTGAGACTGCAATTGCCTAGTTTTGGCACATCAGATCAAGAGAAAGTGGCTGCTGGAAATCTTTTTTTTAAGGTACAAGTTTTCTGATGTTGTGCAGGTATAGGTGTTAACCCTTAAGTCTTATTTTTATAGTTCAGGATTTCTCAATCTTGACAGTCGTGACGTGTTTTGGACTGGATATCCTTCACTGTGAGATGGTCTTGTACGTTATAGCATGCTAAGCAGCATCCTTGTCTTCTGCTCATTAATGCCAGCAACACTCCCCCACCCAGTCATGGCAATAAAAAATGTCTCCAGACTTTACCAGATGTCCCCGGTGGTACAATCAATGTAGAAAAGGTGAGAGTGGTCAGATCGGGATTTATGTTTGCCTTTTATATGGCCTGCTTTCAGATTGGGTAGTTGTGTGCTCAGCGCAGTAACAGGCTCCTAGAAGGAACCCTTTACCTAAAGGTCAATGAAAGTAGTATTAAATTTCATAGCCCTGAAAGTCACTAACTTTCTTCTTTATATTGAAAAGGAAATCAGTGAATTGAGACCTGAGAATAGGCTTGAGAACCTGGGAGTTTATTTTCTAGAAAGATTGGTCTGATGTAGGTCTTCGTTGATTCCAGGTAAAGGGCAGGAGTCATATGGCACTTTGGTGGTGAATCAGTTATGCTTCTCAAATTTACCATAGTTATTTGATGTGATAGCATAAATCAAAGAACAAGGAGTTTCTTTGCTAAGGTACCTGCCTGTCCTTCCAGGCTGTGCTATAGCTGCACAAGATTCCCAGGTTGTGTGCCCCTCTGAGGAAGATTGACTTATTCAGATGAAACACCTAACTGCTGTGGACAGTCTTGCAAAGCCTGTGACAAAACCTTGACTTGACTGCGTGTTTTAGTGACTGCAAGTCACACCCTTGACTAGAAGTCAATGGTGTATGCAGGGTCCAGCAATTAAGTCCACAAACTTAATTGTTCTGAGTGCTGCATCCCTTGTTGCTGAATATTGCTGTGGTCACCTTCGAAGTGCTCCCCTTGGGAAGCTATGCACTGACACAGCACCTATTCAACCCTTCAGAGCAATTCTGGAACTCTTTCTGGAATGGCCACGGTGCGTGGCGGCACGGTGACAAGTTCATGAACTTAGTTGTATAGTTGGTCTGTGAGGGGGTTTTTAGCCAGTGAACAAAAAACTGTATCGGAACACCCTCCTTACTCACCTGATCTGGCCCCCAATGACTTTTTTCTTTACCCCAAAATAGCCGAAATAAAGGAAGACATTTGGATGACATTCAGGACATCAAGGGTAATAAATAAACAGGACGACACCTCTGATGGCCATTCCAGAAAAAGAGTTCCTGAATTGCTTCGAAGGGTGGACTGGGTGCTGGCATAGGTGCATAGCTTCCCAGGGGGAGCACTTTGAAGGTGACCGTAGTGATACTCAGCAGTGAGGTATGGTGCACGTATTGTCCTCGCATATGGTTCAGCTTCTTAGCTGTTTCTGATTTTTAGAGATGCTTCCTTATTAACACAGTGCAGACAAAAAAGGAGAGAGCCACGTGACAGACTCAGTCTCCGGCAGAGAATGCTGCACTTTCAACAATCTTGAATAACAGCTCACACTTTTAAATTGGATTTTTTGAATAATACAACCGAAATTACTTCAAGAAGCATTGGTTTGAAAGGTGGCAATTGACGTGTAATTTGCTGTTCCACATTAAAATTTACTTGTCTGACATCATTTTTAGTACTGCTTTCAAGTGTAACTGCCTGTGTAATGCATTGGTGTTAATTCATTGTTCATGTATTTTTATTAATTACTTAACCACAGGCGAATTATGAATCACCTGCCAAAAGCATTGCTTAGCTTTTGCTGGACAAGCAATTAATCATGTTTGGCTCTGTAGCCGGAAAAAAAAAAGAAAAAAGAACCAGAGAATGATTTTATGAAGTTTCTGAATCAGAGTAAGATGAACTGTTCCTACTGTCACAAAAATATATTCTAAATAACGTTTCCAACCAGCCAGTTGCTGCTGAATTGATTCTGGCTGACAGTAACCCAGGTGTGTCTGAGTAGAACTGGGCTCTGTGGGGTCTCAGTGGCTGACTTTTTCGAAGCAGTTTGCCAGCCCTTTCTTTGGAGGCACTTCTGGGTGGTCGCAAACATCCAGCCTGGCAGTTGGCAGCCAAGTGTGGTGACTTTTGGCACTGCCCAGGGACTCCGTCCAGTAGTGTTTGGAACTGAGAAATACAGTGCAGTCTTATGACCGTTGCTTATAAAGGAAAGAAATGATAAGAAAAAGGATTTAGAAGGAAATGTGAGATGGTTCTGCCATCGTCTTTCTCTGTCCAAGTTTGTCGTGGATTGGATTGTGTCTGCCAAAAATGTGTATCACTTTGGCTGGGCCGTGATTCCAGATACTGTGTGATTTTCCTCTATGTGTTAAATCTGCCTCTGTGACAGTAATGAAGGAGGATGGGGAGCGGTTGTGTCGGTGAGAAAGGACCCGATCTACAAGCTCGTAGACCCAGTCTACAAGGGACATGTCTTGAGGCAATCTCAGGAGACCTGAGACAGTGAAGGGAGCCACAGAGACAGGCACCTCACACCATCAGGAAAGAAGCACCAGGAGCAGAGCATACCCCTTGGACTTGGGGTTCCTGCGCCTGAGAGCCGTCAGTCTAGGGAGAGGATGATGACAAGGACCTTCCTCCAGAGCCAGCAGAGAAAGCCTTCCCGGGGAGCTGACGCCCTGAATTTGAACTTCCAGTGTGCTTTCCTGTGAGAAGATAAAATTCCTTTGTTAAAGCTCCTCACTTGTGTTATTTCTATTACAGCAGCACTGGATAACTAGGGTGAGCCTAATGCTTCTTCTGAGCCAGAATTGTCTGGCCAGTAAGGAGGGGAAGTCACAGCCTCAGAGAAAGCAGTCCACTCGTGAAAGATTGTTACTAGCTTTTTTGTTTTCCTAGAATATTTGGATGGACTCTTATGTGAATACTTTTCCTGCCTGAAACCAGGAAACACTAATCCATTTTTTGTAGCTTAGACAGTTGCCGAGGTAGCATTTAGAAGCAGTTGGAGAAGACTGCACCTGTCCTGTGTTAGCTGAATGTGGTGAGCAGTGCTTTCCTGGAAACACCACACCGGGAGAGGTCTTCCCAGCCTCTCCGTTCCAGGGCTCCTTTTGTTAAATGCTCCATCTAGGTGTCAGTCCTTTCTCCCAAGGGTTTGTGTTGGGTTTACTCTTTCCGTTTGTACCTGGAACAAAGATAGACAGCTAGTCCCGTCACCCTGAAAATTAAAGCTAAAGAAACGAGAGGAAAATGTATGCAAGTGTTTGGGGAAAGAGATTAGTTTTGTCTCTAACTTCTATTCGGTTTTAAAAGCTTGTTAACAGTTAGCTATGTGATTTTCTTGAATCATCTGACCTTGTCTCTAAATAGAGACATTCCAGGGAACACTGTGAATCCATGCTTTGTGTTTTGGCTTCCTCACTGCCAACGAAGGCCCAGACGTGCTTGTGCGAATGTTGGAAATAAAACCTCGCTGTAGCTAGTTCAGGGCATAGTCACACACACTTCCTTTGTCGTCTTTTCTTTGGGGGCAGCAGTCTCAAAGCTGTTGGCATTTGGAGAGATCCAAACAACTTGTGTTTAGTCTTCTAAAGCCTCTGGGTCTGTTAATTTGGAAACAAACAGAAATCTTCAGCCGGCGGGTTTTTATCTTTAAATGCTTATTGTAGAAAAGTCTGATGGTTGAATGTATTGGAGCACGGTGTGAGTGAGGCTCAAGTGACGGGTTTGAGCTCTGTTTCTGAGTACTTGGACACCCTGGTGGTGTAGTGGTTAACTGCCACAGCTGCTAACCAAAAGGTCCGCAGTTCACATCCACCAGGCGCTCCATGGGAACTTGTTGAGGCAGATCTGCTGTGTCCTATAGGGTCACTGTGATTTGGGATCAGCTCGATGGCAAAGGGTTTAGTTTTTTTTTTTTTTCTTGGTCCAGAAAGACAGAGAACATTCTCTCATTGTACAGATGTTTGCGAGCACCCACATTGCTCGACTGACACACTGTCGGATCCGTGCATGCAGAGAATTAAAATCAGTTATTTCTAGAATAAAATCCATAAAGATAGATTTGGCCACAGGCGAACAAAAATGATGATTGAATTGGAGAGCCTCTGATTATACAAAAGCTCAGGGTCTCGTTATATTTGTTGCACAGAATCACGGGGACAGCTTTTATTGAGGTGACACTTTTTGTCATTTTCACTCCATCTGTCTCCCTGCAGAGGAACATATTTCAGAAAACCTAAGACAAATGTTTGCTTCCGGAACACTGTAGACGGGGCAGAAACTGAGAGACTGTTCCTGTTCTTCAGGGCTCGGGGGGAGCGGAGGAGTGACATCTAAGCCTCTGGGTAAGGGTGACCAGGAAGAAAGCCTGGGGTGGTACCTGAGGCCTTCAGGTCCAAAGAAAAAGATTACTATAAAAACAAAAAGTTCCTTATTGGAGATAAGGACGTTCCAAGGAGTGGGCTTTGAGGGAGGCCACAGAGGATAAGAAACGGATTCATGAAATGACAAGAAGACAGGGAACACCTGGATGACTGTCACCTGCAAAGTACCTAGGGCATGCGCCCTCCTTCGGCCCGCTGCCTTCTGGGAGCTGCAAGGTCCCCCTGCCGAGTTCTGGCTCCTGCTCCCCTTAGTCCTCCTGTGCCTTGCCTCATCTCCAAGTGCTGTCCCCACCCTGGCTGTTCCTGCAGCCTCCCACCCATCCTAAAGCAGTCCTCTCTTAGGGTCCACATCAGCTGTGCAGGGTCCCGCCTTGCCAGTTACAATGAAAGAGAAGTCTCTCCTCTGTTTCTCACTGTCTCTCTTCCTGTTTCCCCCACAACTGTGTAATCTTGTGTGTGTTCTTGCAGAGGCCATAAGTAAGCTCCATGTGATAAAATTCAGCCCTAAAAACAGGTCTTGGAGTGAGGTAGATGTGGGTTTAAATCTTAGCTGTTCTCCAGACTCATTGAGTGACATCAGGCAAGTTAATTAACCTCTCTAAGCCTTACATAATAAGGGTTGAGTGAAATAAGATGTACGATGTGTATAATAAATATGTAACAAAGTGTTCAAGGCACTAAGCCTGGTGTGAAATAGTCACGAAAAGTGGTCGCTGCTTGCTTCTGCTACCACAGCATCTCTGCTACCACAGCATCTCTGCTACCACAGCATCTCTGCTACCACAGCATCTCTGCTACCACAGCATCTCTGCTACCACAGCATCTCTGCTACCACAGCATCTCTGCTACCACAGCATCTCTGCTACCACAGCATCTCTGCTACCACAGCATCTCTGCAGTTCTTCCTGCTGGACCTGCCACTGCTTTGAGGTTTGCAAGCCCCGCGGTCCTTTTCTTCATGCCACTGCCCCTTGTCTTCCCCGGCTGTACTCTCTTGAGTTTGCACCTTGCCCCTCCAATGAGAGGAGGGTCTCCCCAAGCCTCATCTGTGCCGCCTCTTCTTCCCCCCGGTTGGCCATCCTTGGGGAGGATCTCATCCACACTTGGATTTTGACTCCTGCCTGTATGCTCACAGTTCTCAAGTCTGTCTCTACTGCTTGCTAACGCAATCCCTGGGATGTCTTATGCCCCCTTCACTCATAACGTTTAAAAAACAAAAACAAAAACAGAACCAACCTTTTTTCTTCCATTTTTGCTTTTCTTAAATTTAGTCAGAGCCGTGGTGGCCTAATGGTTAAGGACTTGGCTTATAGGTCAGTGGTTTAAACCGCCCAGCTGTGCTGCAGGAGAAAGATGGGGCGATCTGCTTCCTGAAAGACGTACAGCCTTGTACACCCTGTCGGGCAGTTCTCCTGCACCCCGTAGGGTCTCCGTGTGTTGGAATCAGTTAGTTAGCAATGATTTTTGTATTAAATTCACTTGCCACATGCTGTTGCTGGAGGCCAGCTGAGTTGATTCCAGCTCACAGTGCCTCTGTAGGAGAGAGTAGAGCTGCCCCATGGGGATTCATAGGCTGTAAGCTTTACAGGAACGGAATGCCTCGTCCTTTCGTGGAATGCCTGGGCCTTTCTCCCATGGAGCTGCTGCTCAGTTCGCACTGGCAGCCTTAAGGGTGGCAGCCAAGTGTTTAATCTTCATGCCTCGCAGGCTCTTTTTGAAAGCCACCGTCACCTCTGGAAAAGGCAGATCAGACCCTTCTCTTTGGAAAACCTTCAGCCAAGCCTCGTGTTCCTCCCCCAGCCCTCACTCCGGCTGCACTGTGTCACGCGTGGCCCTTTGTCCTGGTTGCTGTCTGGTCTGCCCCTGACTTGCTGCCTTTCCCCCAGGCTCAGTATGTGCATTGGACTCAGTATGCGCGTTGGACACTCAGTGCTGATACACCCACTGGACGTCAACTGTGTCTTTTCTACTCCGAGCTGTGTGACCTGTGCCCTGAGCATCTGGTTGGCCTTTCTTTGCATGGTTCACATGGATTGTTCTCCATGCAGACTTGGTCCCACCAGGCCCTGTCGGCATCCTAGCTGGGCCCACGGCCCTCCTCCTTTCTCCCACAGCACTGTGTCTGTTTGTCAGGCTTGTATTGTGACCTATTTTCACAAAAGCTGAGCAGAATGGACCAAAGGAGAAAATATGTTTCCCACATAAGCACATGAGAATTATTTCCTGAGTTGTAAGTATGTAAAAGGTAACTGTACTTTTTTGTTCAGGGTCATGATAAAAAAAAATTGGCAGAACACTGATTTGCCCTGTTATACTGACATTATCTGTGTGTGTTTGCTGAAAAACAAGGGCCTTATCTTTTTTAGCTCTGGTGTTTAGCAAAGTCAGTAGTCAGCAGAAGCCTCGTTAAACAGAATCTTCTAATTCTTGAAGCTGAAGCCCAGGGGAATTGTGGAGTACTTGAGCTCCTAGGGTGAAAGAAATGATGGTGTGAAAGGTTGCTTCTGTGGGTCTAAAAACGAATCAGTAAGTGCGGTTCCCTGATGCTGAAGCCTCCTTGTCCTCTTGGTCAGTGAATAGGAAAATCTCGTGAGCATTTGCAGAGGAGAGCACCTTGTTCACCCTTGCCCACTGCTGTGGACAGTGACATCGGAGGCTGTCACTGCTTAGGAGAGAAGAGCAGCTCTCTTATTCTGTAGAGAGGCCCCTGAGCTGATGGAGATGGCTGTCCTGCATCCACGGCAGAGAGGAGGAAGGACAGGTGGACGGCAGAAGGGTCCATAAGCCTTCCCCTCACCTTTTTCCTGCAGCCAGGCCAAGAAGGAAGCCCGGGAGCGGGGAAGAGTGCCTCCTTCCTTCTTGGGTTCCTGCTGATGTTATTCTCAGAAGGAAATTCCAGAGTTAGCAGATCAGGATGCTTGTTTATGATGTCACCATCTTTATCCCATTGCCTTCCAGAAGTGCTTGGGTGTCCACCTCCACCAGGAAGCTTAGAGACTGGCAAGGAGCCACACACGGCTTTGTGATCTCTGTTGCTTTTCCATTGTTCTGTCCTCTTTTTTCAGACACCTTTACTTTTTCTGTCTCATTTTGCCTCCTCCCCCTCACCTCCCTAAAAGCAAAAAACAACTATAAATAACTATAAAACAAACAACCATAAACAAAAACTTGTAAAAGGAAGTAAATTATCAAGTAACTTCTTCATTTAAGCACTGCTGTTTGATAAAGGCAAAAGGAGTTCGTTACAGTGTTACGGAGCACATATTCTAAAGCATCATGGTCTGTAAGGGGTTGTGTCTTTGTCTTTGCAGGGCATAGCATGGTGCCATGCACAGAATAATGAGCGCCACAGCAGTTTTCTATCCTGCTGGGCAGAATTAATAAAGAATGTGCTGTTCCTGAGTAGCACACATGGTTAAATGCTTGGCTAGCTAAAAAGCTGGCTCTGCCCAGAAAGTGCCACAGAAGAAAGGCTTGGTGCTCTGTTTCTGAAAGGTCGCAGCCCTTCAAAATCCTATGGAATACAGCTGTACTTTGAAACACACGGGGTAGTCATGAGTTGGAATTAACTGTATGGCAACTCTGAGTGTGTGTATGTGTAGAAGTCTGATTCTACTATTTGGGTTGGCTTGCTATTAAGCATTTTCCTTATTCTCTCTGTCATGCCTGTATCTGTCTCCTTCTTTCAAACAGTAATATTTCACTTAATCTTATAAACCTGACACTTGGGCACAAATGAAAATCTTGACAAATTTGCTGTTATATGTGCAGTTCTTGAGGCAGCCTCTGTGAATAGCTGATCATCTGACTCTAAATGAATTAACAACCCAGCATACAGTTGTCCTGTGTACCTGCTGTAAGGCACCTCCGTGGTCAGGTGGCTTCCTGAGAACTGCTTTGCATGCAACCAGAGGTTAAATACCTAGGAGGACCAAGCCAGCTAAGAGGAAGGCTGGGATGCCAGCCTACCCTGACAGCTCCAAGCCTGGGAGGAGTTTCAGCAGCAAATTCTAAAGGAAATAATGTTGTAAGACAGATCCTTATAGATTGACAATAGCGTAATTATTTTTCTGATTTTGCCGGCAATGCATATATTTCCTGTAAAAAAAAAGAGAAAGAGATCAGGCGGTGCAAAAAGGTTTTAAAAAGAAAGTGAAAACTTCTTTCTAACCATTTCTCCTTTCTAGTGTGTAGTCATCTAGATTTTTACATATGCGTATATGATATATGCAGTGTTTTTAGGAGATTATTCTAAAATATTACTTACCTGCCTTTAAAAAATTTATTAAAACAGATACCTTTCTGTCTAATCGTTGTATCTCTACGTCATTGTTTAAATTGTTGCATGGTGCTTTATTGTAAGGTTATTTCATAATTTTCTTCCCAACACTGTTGAGGCTATTTTCCTTTTTTTTAGTGTTATAAAACATAAGAATTTTCTAATTAAGGCCTGTGCTGCGTAACAATGGGCTTAAGCATAGAAACGACTGTGCACATGGTGCAGACCGGGCAGTGTTTCGATCTGTTGTTCATAGGGTCGCTATGGATCGGAACCGACTCGATGGCACTTCACGACAACAGCTAACTAGAATTGGGCAGATCTCTGAATTTTTTTTTTCCTGTATCTGTACCCTTTTCTGTAAAATAGTGCAGTTGAGCTTGATGATCTCTTGGGAATCAGACTGAAGATCATTTTTTATTATGTTTGACTTAATTCTTAGTTTTTTAGTGTTGCTGCAGGACAAATAGTACAGGTGGATGGCTTTAAAGAGCAGAAACTTGATTCTGTCCTGTTTTGTTGTTGTGGGCCATCCAGGCCAATCAATTCTGACTCATAGTGACCCAGTGAGATAGAGCAGAACTGCCCCAGGACTTCCTAGGCTGTAGTCTTGACAAGAGAAGACTGTCATTTCTTCCACAGAATAGTTGGTAGATTTGAGCCACTGACTTCTCCCTTAACGGCCAACCATTTAGCCTTTGTACCACCGGAGACCCTGTTCTCACAGTTTAGGTGGCTAGATGTCTGAGTTCAGGGTGCTGACTGTAGGGGAAAGCTCTCTGTCTCTGCCTCTGCCTCTCAGTCTCTCTCTGCTTTGTGAGATGCTTATTTCAGCTTCTGTATCTCTGGCATCCTCAAGTTCCTTGGCAGTCTTCACGTGGCACCTGTCTACCTCACCCCCCACACCACCACCTGGTTTGTGCTGATACCGGTGTCTACTCTGATTTTTTGTAATTCAGGAGTGCTGGGTTTAGGATATGTAGATATACCCTCCACTGATACAGTCTCATTAACTAACAAAGAAACAGCTATTGCCAAAAGGGATTGCCTCCGGGGATAGGGGTTAGGATGCCAACGCTTAGTCCACAACACGGGTCTGCAGCTCAGTTGCTGCCCGTGGAAGACTGCGGTTAGGAACGTGACAGTTGGCAACCAGTGCTGGAGTCCAGATCTTTTTCATTCCATTTACTAGCTGCATGACCTTGGGCATGCTGTGTAATTCTGGTAAGCCTCAATTTCCTGATGTAAACGGAGCTGATGATAATGACATTATAGTGTGAGGATTTAATGAAGTAAGGACATACGGTGTTGAGTGTGGTGCCTTGCACAGAATAAACACAGTCATTAATTAATCTCTTTTACTCTTAGGATCTGTTTTTAATGTCCCCCTTCACCCATCGGGAGCCTCCCCATTGTTTAAAGGTGAACTCAGTGACTCATCTTTCCACTTGCTGAGGTCAACTTCTTTGGCATCCTCCTTAACGCCCCTTGCTCGGTGCTCCATGTGCAGTCCATTTGAAGATCCCATCAGCTCCCTTAATCTGTATCTGGCATCTGGCCATTTGTCATCTTCCACCGCTGCCTCCTTGATCCAAGCCACTGTCATCCTTAACCTATATTATTCCAGCTGTCAGACGATGTGATAAAAACTGGATCATGTTACTCTGTTCCTTCTAAAACTCATTTCATGTAGGGTGAAAGTTGACGTCTGTCTCATTGGCCAAGAGTCACTACATGATCTGGTCACTTGTTACCTCCAACCTTTTCTCCAGTTTCTCACCTCTCTGCTCAGCCACACCTGCCTCCTTGTTGGTCCTGTGCCAGATACACGGACATGCACACAGGCTCCCTCTGCCTAGAACACGCTTCACTGACGTGCACACAGGCTCCTTCTGCCTAGAACACACTTCACTGCGATGCATACGAGTTCTCTTTGCCTGGAACACTCTTCACAGCCATGTGTGTGGGTCCCCTCTGCCTGGAATACTCTTCACAGCCATGAGTATGGGTCCCCTCTGCCTGGAATACTCTTCACAGCCATGAGTACGGGTCCCCTCTGGAACACTTCAAAGCTGTGTGTGTGGGTCCCGTCTGCCGGGAACACTCATCTGCTAGATATCCATGTTTTTCAGTCTCCGTGGTCTTCAGATCTTGACTGAATTAGCATCTTCTCAGTGAGGCCTTACCTAACCACATTATCTGAAATTACACATGCGTGTGTGCATGTATGCACACACATACACATGGCAGCCTTCGTCATCTTACTTGGCTTGTTTTTTAAGTGCCGTAACAACCAGTTTCTTTTCTTTCAGCCTGTGTTATTCAGTGTGTTATTCAGCACTTAGAACACTGCCTACTCAATAACTATATATATATTTTAATAAATGGATGTTCCTGCAAAGCTTTTTGACTGTCTTCCAGTCTAAGTTAATGACTCCTTCCATGTGTTCCCATGGCATAGTGTCTCTTGTCACTTTTTTTTTGTGGTTAAATGAAAGTATACAATCCAAATCAGTTTTGCTTGCCCACCTAACTGCAGTTCACCTGCTCTCCTCACCCTGTGACAGCACACTCCTCCTTTTCACTCTTCTACTATCCTCTTAACAAACACCTGTCCCCTCCTCTCTACCCTCTCCTCTCCCATGTAGAAATAAACCACTAGGACAGCCTCTTATGAATGTATAAAACCGTAAAGCACACCACACCATGTGCTCACACTGCATTCCCAAGTCAAGTCCGTTCTTGTCTGAAGAGTTGACCTCTGTGCTGGTTTCAGGTCTGGGCCAGCAGCACGTCTCGGGGCCATGTTCACCGGGGAACCTCGGGGCTGTTAGACCATCAATTCTGGTCTTTTCATAGAATTCTTGAACTGCACCGCTCTTTGTCTTGTGCGACATCAGCAACTCTACATTGTGTCCCCTGTCACAGCTGCCTTCAGTGGTGATCGGGCACCATCTGGTTCTTCCGGTTTCACGCTGATGCAATCTCCCATTCATCTGGGTCCTTTTGCCTGCCGAGCTCCTTTTTCCCATGTCATTGGTATTCTCAGTCGTCATCTGTTCCTCAGGTGACAGCCTGCTAGCTTTCTTGTGACTCTTAATAATTCTAGATTTGCTATAATTTGTGTGCCTTGCTTTTTCCCCCATGGACTGTGAACCCCTTGAGCAGAAGAAAAAATTGCTCGTATTCCTTCTGCTGTCCAGCTGTTGCGGTTTGCTGCCATTGGGCTAGGTGTAGCTCACAGAGATGCTGTGCACAGCAGAAGGAGGCGGTGCGTGGTTCTGGGCCATCCTCGCAGTCACCGCTGTGCTGGAGCCCGTCGTTGCAGCTGCTGGGTCAGTCCGTCTCCTTGAGGATCGTCTTCTCTTTTGCTGACTTCTCCTCGACCAAACATCATAACCTTCTCCAGTTTCACCTTCTTTCTAGTAGGTGCTCTCTAAACAGTAATGAGCGTAGATACTGCCGCTGGAAGCGTTCGTGAACCCATGAAGCAACTCCTATCTCCCATTTTTCCTTCTCCATCCAAAGCAGATGTGGAGACCCTAAGTTCATGGCTCCATCTTATGGAGTAGGGACTTTTTTACCCTCCCGCAGTGTACCCCTTGCCCCGCTTTGTCCTACAGTCTTGTGATGCATTTTCTCTCTGCCTCTCTCTCCATTATCTCGGAGATCTTCTCTAGTTAGAAGAGTCGCCTTCTTTATTTTCATCTACCCTCGTGTCATACCCCTGTGGGAGCTAGCTGATAACCGTTACTGACCAGCAAGGGCTGGTGTATAAATGCTGATTGGCAGAGGAATGGGATGTACTCGTCAGAGTATAGGATTCTAATCAAGGGCAGAATCCTTTCAGATGGATCACAAGGCAATAAAATTGAATGGTCAACTGATTTCTTAAAGTTATTTTTCTCCTTTTTTGTTTGATTTTGGTTTTACATTTGCCCTATCAAACCATTAAGGAGAATCTAGTGTGGTCCCTTCCATTAGATTCCATAATTACCCGATGAAGCAGTTCTTCCCTGTCCCATAAGGTCGCCGTGCATCAGAATCAATTCATTGACAAGCTTGGTTTTAAGGGGTTTTTCTTTTTGTCATTAGGTGCCATCGAGTCAGTTTTGACTCGTAGAGACCCTATGCACAACAGACTGAGATACTGCCTGTCTTGTGCCATGTCTACAATCAATTTTAGGCTTAAGCCCGTGGTTGCAGCCCCTGTATCAGTCCATCTCATTGAAGGCCTTCCTATTTTTCGCTGACCCTCCACTCTACCAACATGATGTCCTTCTCCAGGGACTGATCCCTCCTGACCACATGTCCAAAATATGTAAGACGCAGTCTCTCCATCTTTGCTTCCAAGCAGCACTCTGGTTGTACTTCTTCCAGAACAGATCTGTTGATTCTTTTGGTGGTCCTTGGCACATTCAGTATTCTCCAACACCACAGTTCGAAGGCATCAGTTCTTCTTCTGTCTTCCTTATCCATGGTCCAGCTTTTGCATGTATGTGATGGCGCTGAAGATACCACGGCTTGACTCAGGCACACCTTAGCCTTCAAGGTGTCATCTTTACTTTTCAATACTTTAAGGAGATCCTTTGCAGCAGATTTTCCCAATGCAGTGTACCTTTTGATTTCTTGACTGTTAACTTAAATGGATGTTGATTTTGGACCCAAGTAAGATGAAATTCTTGACAACCTCAATCTTGTCTCTGTTTGTGACAGCTTACTGGTCCAGTTGTGAGAACTTTTGTTTCCTTGATGTTGAGGTGCAACCCATACTGAAGGCTCTGGTCTTGGATTTTCGTCAATAAATGTTTCAGATACTTTTCATTTCCAGCAAGTAAGCTGGTGTCATCTGTGTAACTCAGGTTATTAATGAGGCGTCCTCCAATCCTGATGCCTTGTTCTTCTTCATATAGTCCAGCTTCTCGGATTATCAATACAGATTGAAAAGATGTGGTGAAAGGATACAGCTCTGACACGTATCTTTCCTGCCTTTAAACTGTGCAGTGTCCCCTTGTTCTGTTCGCACGACTGCCTCTTGATCGATGTCCAGATTCCGTAAGAGCCCGATTAAGTCTTCTGGGTTTCTGTGAAAATATAAAGACTTCAATTGGTTATTGAAAACTGTGAGGATTTGGAGACAATAGAAGAAGGGAGAGGGAGGTGTTTGAGGCAGAGAGAAATGAAAGGTTAAAGGGAACAGGCAGAGCTCCCTTCAGCCACCTGCTTGTCTCAGCTTTTCCTGGCTATGCCCAGAGGACCTTTTACAATTTCTGCACAAAAAGGTTCTCATCTTCATTCCCTGTCATTTAACCTTGTTTTCCTGCAGGTACTAAAAAAATTTGCTTTATTCAATTTTAATTGTTTTTCATTTTATTTAATGACTAATATTTAAAGAATAAGTTTCCATTCTTTTCTCTTGTTTGTGCACATGATTTTAGCTACAGTGTGCATTAAGTGTAGGCTTTTCTGGGTTAGTTAGAGATGATAAGCACTGTCTACAGTGTTGTTTTTATGGGAGAATGAATTTTGTGTTGCAACAACTGATTTATGTAGAAACTTTTGGGATAAAATTTAATGGTCAACTGATTTCTTAAAGCTGTTTGTCTCTCTTTTTGTTGATTTTGGTTTTACATTTGTCCTTTCAAGCCAGTAAGTAGAATTCAGTGTGGACTCTTCCCTTAGATTCTGTAATTACCCGCAGCTGATCAAAAAGTTTGTAAAAGTCACAAGTTTTGTCACAAAACAGTGGTATCTCAAATTTCTTATTATATTGAGCCAGCCAAGTAAAGCCAAGTGCCGTCGAGTCGGAAATATTTTTAAATGAGTAATAGTTCTGATTCTCATTTTTATTCAGATAATTATCAATATGAATGTTTCTTTTTGGTTTTCCCACTTGAGAAGTGTAAGTGAATAAATAGAAACGATTTATTCTCGTGCATCATCTCTTTTGTATGGATACTGAATCAGAATTGTGTAATGAGCAGTAAAGAAAGATGTCCTTGAACTCTTGTCTCAGTAGAATTGGGTCAGAAAGATGTGAGACTCTCAAGGGAAGGGGTAGTGGCCATGTCCCTAGAACCACACTCAGTAAAGGGAGGTTGGAGGAAGGACACTTTGTGTTCAGACTATCAGAAAGGACGACTCATTTGTACTTTTGTGCATGAGGGACGTTTAATGACTTCCATGGGCTAGAAGGGGGTTGTTCTGTTTCTCATAATGTGTGTGTTATACATTGTATTTAGTGTGGTTAAATATGTAAAATATTCACCATGTCAACATTTTGGAATAGCAGTGTTTTAAAAACAGTATCTTCTGCTTTTCAAGCTTTTCAGTAGTTTTGTTGCTAGTCATTTTATTATCTCAAAGGGTTATAAAAATTTGCTCCAAGTCAGAGTGGAAAGTATCTTTGTGCCAATGTGTCTGTAATAACCCCAGTGATGGGCACGGTCTCAACTCCCCCAACTTTCACCAGAAACAATGCTTTCATTCCCTTTCCTTAGGAAATTGTCATGAATTAATTGCTGGTTGAGATAAGTTTTCCAGTCACAAGAACTTAATTTCTTAAAATCCAGCATTTAGAAGAAGGTTAATCTGGAAGTTAATTATGGTTAGTATATCAGTAATTATTTCATTTTCATAATTTTTACAAAATGACTCATTTGACTCATTAAAGATTACTCATGGGGGTAAGTAAGGAAAACATGTATTTATAGTTGTCTTTCTAAATCATCTGGTACAGGTTTACCTAGAATTGTTCAAATTTTCTTTAAAGCGTTTTGATTTGTGTGCAAATGTTGATAGCAGTGTTATTCACAGTAGCCACAGAGTAGAAACAGCCTAAGTATCCACCAGCTGATGGGTGGATAATGAAGATGGTTAGGACAAACAGCTGAGCACTTGACTAGCCAGAAGGTTGGAGGTTTGAACCTATACAGAGGTGCCTCAGAAGACAGACCTGGCAGTCTGGTCCCCAAAGGTCACAGCCTTGAAGTTCTGCTTCATATTGATAATTACCAATAACTATCAGTGGCATTCTACACTTAATAGTTATCTAAATAAAATGAGCAGTTCCTACTCTGCACGCATGTGGTCATCATGAGTCAGGACAGACTCCATGGCAACTGACAGGAACAACAGTGTCTCCACACAGTGGAGTATTTGGCAATAAAGTACTGATAATATGTTACATGATAGATGAACCTTGAAAAAATTATGCTACATGGAGGAAGCCAGACACCAAAGGACACATTTGTATGATTGTATTTCTATGAAATGTCCAAAACAGACAAATCCATGGAGACAGAAAGGAGATTAGTGGTTGCCTGGAGATTAGGGGTTGGGAAGTGGCAAGAGCAATGGGGCCCAGGGATTCACTGCCAGTGAATTTGGGGGTTCTTTTCCAAATTTGTGATGATAGTTGTGTGATTCTGTAGCTATACAAAACAATGGAATTGTGTACTTTAAATAGGTGAATGATATGGTGTGTGAGCCATAACTCAATAAAGCTGTAATTAATGAAACCATTTTGTTAGTAATTTATTCACCGAATTTGAGGGAGCAGAGGAGATGACACAAGTACATAGCATGCCTCATGGGAGAGGTAAATGGAAGGTATTGTGAGTAAGAATGTAACGTGTCCTGAGGAAAATTGTCAACCTGTGAAACTCTTGTTCGAGTGAGAGGGAAGAGAAAACGTATTCCCTTTTTTGTGGATTTTAAAATATCATTGTATTTATAGGCTGAGGATGAGATCTCAGCATTCGGTAAACTGAAAAATTTTGTTTAAAATTGGAATGACTAAAACCGTCTGCTGTACTGCGCGAAGGCCCGTATTTCTGCTGTTCGCGTTAGAAAGGACCGTGCCATGCGGGTCTACGGGCCAGCTAGAACGCCATAGTTCGCCATGACCCTAAAAGTCAGTTCTGATGATGCCATCCTGTGGATTTGGGGAGCTCAAGTTAGTAATTATTTCTGCTTGTATAAAGGGGAAATGAGAAATAAATATTTTATGAAGACCTCCCTGGAGATTCAAGGAAATGTTTTGCAAAGAGAGTGTTTCTTGGCTTAAGGATACATGAGGCTCACTGGGCAGTGCTTGTCCAAAAGGGAGATGAGAGGGCAGAAGGGGACAGGAGCTGGTTGAATGGACATGGGAAATACAGGGTGGAAAGAAAGACTGCTATCACAAGGTGGGAAGAGCAGCTGGAGTTACATAGTAATGTGTGTGCAAGTTTTTATGTAACAAATTGACTTGGATTGTAAACTGTCACTTAAAACCCAATAAAATATTTAGAAAGAAAATATTTGGGCACCCTGTCTCTTCTTAGATGGAAAATACATTCTTGGCACAGGAAATTTGTAATTGTTAGTGCCACCCTAGTGGAATGTCGTCAGGTAAAACCCACCTTCAAGGTACACAATGTTCATTCCTACACCTTTTTAAGTGATTTTTAATTAGATAGATAATTTAGGAATGCATCTGACCAAGAAAAATTCACGCATTTCCGATGCAGCTGAAATCCCCTTTGACTACCACCCAGTCCTGTTTCTCTGCAGAGAAAAGCAACTCATTGCTTTATTGTGTATTGGTCTAGGACATTTTTTTCCCCTATTATCTCAGATATGTGGATATGTTTCTATAGAAATAATGTGATGTGGGCACATGATTTTGTAAGAACAACAATGACAGTGACCTCATAGTAACATAGTATGTTTATTTTTCTGTAACTTTGTTTTTTACCCTAAGAATATGTGCTGGAGAGCTTTTTGTGTCTATATGTACCGGATGGGGGATGGTACTGCACCCTTCTTTTCAACTGCTCCCATATATCCCTTACATATATGTGTGGTAATGACATGTATGTCTTGATTTGTTTAACCATTCCCTACTGACGGTGATTTAGTATTTTTTCCTAATTTTTGCTGTTAGGAGTAGTTTAGCACTAAAACCCTGGTACATTACTCCTTGTGAACAAACATATAAGAACCTTATTTCTAGGGTAGAAAACTAAGAATTGTTATGTCAGAGTTATCTCTGTTTTCCACTTTGATACCTTCTGACTGTCCCCTCAAAGCTGCCAGAGTACCTGCACATGAGCAGTTTGCCTCCACCTTTGCCAACGCTTGGTGTCGTGGAACTTAAATTGTTTCTAATCTGATGGTTAAAAAAACAGTATGTTGTTATTGTTTTAATTTGTATTTGCATGAGTATTCATGAAGCTGAGCAAATTTTCATATTTAATACCACTGTAATTTCCTCTTTAGCAAATTATCCTTGTATTTCATTTATCCAAATATTTTTTTCTCTTTTTCCTATTGGGTTCTTATTATTTTCTTAGGTATTAATTAGGAGTTTGTTCTTAACCTACTTGAGCTATTAATCTTTTTTCTTTTTCTAGGCTTGTCTTCTAACTTTGTTTATTATGGTATCTTGTATCAGGCAGAAGGTTAAAATTTAGAGGTAGTCAGATTTATCATTCTTCTCTTTGAATGTTGGCCTACATTTGACATACAGTTTTTCTTGCCCCAAGACTGGAAACATACTGTCTTTCATGCAGACCTGGCTCCAGGGGTGGAGGATCTGTGCAGGTGCCCATGGGCACTTGTTGTTCTTCCCTTGCACCCCCCACCCATCCACTTGGTTGCAATCTTCAATTTTTAATAATTTCTCAACTAGGGTGTGTGCATTTTTGTTTTGC
The DNA here is from genome assembly GCA_028571685.1 of Heterohyrax brucei. Taxonomy (NCBI): domain Eukaryota; kingdom Metazoa; phylum Chordata; class Mammalia; order Hyracoidea; family Procaviidae; genus Heterohyrax; species Heterohyrax brucei. The sequence continues at coordinate 23,009,896 of CM053149.1, read as the reverse complement.
AATAGGTTGTATGAATTATGTAGCTGGTGCTGCTTATGTTATTTTAAATTTAGATTTTTAATTGCTTTGGTGTTTTTTTTAAGTAGTTAGTCCTTGCCTTTTGATTTGCAGTGCTACCTTTATTAAATTTTGAATTCCCGTGTGTTTCTTTGGGCTGTCTCTGGAATCTGTGTTCTGTTACTGTGGCCATGTATTCCTGTACCGGTACCAGCTGTTTGAATTTCTCGGTCTTCACACTGTTGATTGACATCTGGTGAGGCAAGACAAGACTCACAAGATCTGCTCAACCATCTTGTATGTTTTATTCATTTGCTTTAATGTTTTTTTCATCATCCTGTCAAATTCTTTGCAAATTCCATTTGGGATTTTGTTAGGGATTATATTAAAATTATAAATTAAGTTGAGGAGAAAGACTATCTTTATAATACTGATCCTTCCGAACCACGGGCAAATATATTTCATTTTTTATTCTTTTGTGTCCGTTAGTGTATAAAGGAACCCTGGTGGCATAGCAGTTAAGAACTACAGCTGCTAACCAAAACTTTGGCAGTTGTAGTCTACCAGGCACTCCTTGAAAACCACATGGGGCAGTTCTGCTCGGTCTTATAGGGTTGCTATGAGTTGGAATCGACTCGGCGGCAACAGATTTCTTTGTTTTAGTATATAAGATTTTATAGGTTTTTGCCGTATCAGTCTTGAATAATTGGCGATTTCACTTTAAGCTTTTTAAATCAACTATTGCCGATGTATCTAAAAGCCAACACTTTTTTGTGTGTTATCTTGTATTAGACCTCCTTTCTGACATCCCTTGTTAGATCTAAAAGTTAGCCAGCTGCTTCATGGTGACTATTTATGCATTCAGTTTGAAAATCTGCAAGTAATGACAGCTTTGTGTCTTTCCTACCGTTATATATAGGTCATATTGCTTTATTTGTTGAGATACTGCATTACCTGGTACAAGCCTTCTTCTTTAATTGGGATGCTAGTATTTCGTCATCAAATAATAAGGTTTCTGTTGGCTTCTGGTAGATTCCTTTTTTATGTTATGAAAAATTTCTTCTGTTTTAGTCTTGCCATGAAGGTTTTTGCGTTTTATCAAATTATTTTCTTGGTAGTAATTGCGTGATCAAATGTGTCTTCTTTTTTAATTTGTTAATGCGGTAATGACCTTGATGAACCCTACTATAAACCCACCATTGTATTTCTAAGTAAAATCTACTTGTTTTTGATTTATTGATTAACCAGTATTTTCTTTAGACCTTTCGAATCTTTGTTCTTCAATGTGAATGTACAGTGGTTTTTAAAATTTTTATTATGTCCATGTCTGGTTTGGATATCAGGGTCAGTTATGCTAGGTCACACAGTGCAAAAGACAGTCCCCTGGAGACAAGAAAAATTCTTTCCAAAATGTCAAGAATATCAAGATTGGCAAACTGTGGAAGACGGATAAAATAAGTTAGATGGCTTTCTATTCTCTGCTTCCCCCCTCCCCTTTATGTATCTAAATGGGAACCCTGGTGGCTTAGTGGTTAAGAGCTATGGCTGACCAAAAGGTCAGCTGTTCAAATCCACCAGGTGCTCCTTGGAGATTCCATGGGGCAATTCCGCTCTGTCTTGTAGGGTTGCTATGAGTTGGCATTGACTTGATGGCAGCAGTTTTGGTTTTTATATATCTAAATAGACCCTATAGGACAGCACAGAACTGCCCCATATTCAAGGAGCACTTGATGTATTTGAACTGTGCCTTTGGTTAGCCACCGTAGCACTTAACGACTGCAGCACAGGGTTTCCAAATCATTCATATGACACAGAATTTACCTGTTCTTTGGTACCTGTGAAATGACTTAGTCAAGTACCTTTTAAAGGAGTCACTCCCTAGCTTCCTTTCTCTCTTAAGGGTATAAGCTTTGATGGTTTTCTTCTTTAGCTAATTTTGGTAACTATATTGTTCCAGAAAATTAGCTAGTCTATTTTTCAAACTGATTACTAATGAGTTGATCATATATTATCTGAATTCAAAAGTTAAGTGTTCTTTTCCTTTTCTGAAATTCATTTTGCCAAGCTTTTGCCTCTTATTTCTCTTCACAAGCTGGGTTTTGGTTTTATTGATTTCTTCTGATGTATTTTAATGGAAACCCTGGTAGCTTGATTAAGTGCTACGACAGCTGACAAAAAGGTCAGCAGTTCAAATTCTCCAGGCTGTCCCTGGAAGGTCTGTGGGGCAGTTCTCCTCTGCCCCGAGTGTCCCTGGGAGTCAGAACTGACTTGAAGGCAGCAGCTTTGCCTACTGTGTTTTGGTAATTTAGTTTGTTTCTTGATTTTTTTTTTTTTATCCAGCAGTTTCTTCTTATATCTTTATTGACGTCTTTTTGTTGCTCTTTTCCTGACTTTCTGAGTTGAAAGTTCATGTCATGTAGTTTTTTTGCTTGTAGTTCCTAATACAGGCAATATAAGGCCATGGATTTTCTTTAGTACTGTCTTCCCCGTAGCACATAAGTTTTAAGTATACAGTGTTCTTATTACTCACTGTTAAACAGCTGAGATTCTCATTTTGAGTTTTTCTTTAGCCTAAGTGGTTTTCTAGAAGTATGTTTTAAAATTTCAACGTGTGTAGATTGTTTTCTTACATAATATGATGTCTAAGTTTTCTATTTTGGGGGTGATTTTGAGTGCTCCCCTGTGGCTGATACTTGGTCACTTCTTGTGAATATGGTGATGATAAAAGCTTATTAAATTTTATTGTGCTATTCTTACCCATAGCTTTCTGTCCTGATTTGATGATTTCTGCATAAGTATGGTAAAAGCCTCTTTATGATTGTGGCTTTGTCAAATATACTGACAGTCAAAGTCATTAATACTGTTGCAAAAAAAAGAAAAGGCACATTGCTGGTTTATAGTTACCCATTTCAGTCTGATTCTGATGCCTGATGTATCTGAAGAAGTAAGGAGTCCACCACATGGGTGGGGCTGTTAGATCACAGATGATGTGACAAAGACATTGTTCACTGTTTTACAGAATGTGTTCCAGCTGCTTCTAGGACTCTAATGTAAGGAAATCATCAGAGAAGCACCCAAAGATGCTTTTCTGCATTGTTATAATGAAAAATCAGTGGTAGGTATTCACTAGTAGTCACTAAATAAATGAAGAAATATTATGTGGATCTTAAAAATCATGTCTTTAAAAGAATATTTAAGATTATGCGGGAAAGTACCATATCTTAATAAAAGCAGAATATAAAATTGTGTAAGCTATGATATATTTTGAGATAAACATGTACACTATGTATGAATATAACAAAAAGATGTCTTATTAATATTTCTGATGTAGATCATTTCATTCTTTATAATGGTTTTCTAAATTTTTACAGTGATGATTTATTTTATAATAAAACATACATCTTTGGAAGCAACTTCCTCCACATAGTTTTTTGTTTACAATACATGTCACCTAAAATTGGGGCAGGGCTAAAACCTAATAATGGAATATTTAATTATAAAGGCAGAAGTGCTTTACATAATTTTGGCACATATTCTCAGTGAAGCTGAAATTAAAAATAGCAAGTATGCAAAGAGTTGAAAGACTGATGGCTTTTTGTGTTGGAGAGTGCAAGGGGAATAAAACATATTCTTCTATGCTGTTGGCAGTAGAGTCAGGCAGCTTATGGAGGATGAGTCAGCAATAAACTTAAATTTTGGGAATATTCATATTCTTTGACCCATAATATTTTCTACTGTGGATTAGTTCTGCAACAAGTTTTATGAAAGTACAGAAAAATTACACTGAACTTTGTTTTTAATAGTGAAAAATTGGCAAGATAAAATTCTAACATCTAGGGAACTAGTCAGATGAATTGTGTTCAATTTAAACAAGGGAATATTATACAAGCCTTAAAAATGAAGGGACACACTGTATGGTACTAAGATGAAAAACTGGCCAAGATGTAGTAAGTAAATGAAGTTACAAAACACTTATGTATAGTATGATCACATTTTTGTATAAAAGTATACATGCATGTACATGCTGACATATCTGTCGTTGAGTATATTCCAACTCATAGCAACCCTACAGGACAGAGTAGAACTGCCCCGTAGGGTTTCTAAGGAATGACTGGTAGATTTGAACTGGCAGACTCTTGGTTAGCAGCTGAGCTCTTTTTTTTTTTTTTTTTTTTTTTAAGCAGCTGAGCTCTTAACTGCTTTACCACAGGGGCACCAACATACACAAGTATGCTTTTAACTTATGTTGGAGAAATAGATACCAAGTATATACCAAATAGCTAACAGTTCCTTGCTGTAAATGAAGGGCAGAAAGTGAGTGACTTCACTTCATAAAGTAATGTAATGGTGAGTGTTTACAGTAAACATTAATATCTTAAGCACATTTTAATAAAAATAAACTTGGAAAATGATCTCACATAATCAGATAGTGCTTATGTGTTTTCTTTTTTGTCTGTGGTAATATGCCAAGCTGTGTATTATGCATACCTCTGAGGAACTTGTAATGTCAAATTCCTTTTTCCACTGGTACAGTGACTCTATTTTAAAGGGATAGTGGTGTGATTAATTTGATTAATTTCAGATCCCAGAAATAAAAAGTAGAAGCATGCAAATACTGATTATGTAAGCTGTGTTGAGGTGTTGTTTCTATAAACATTGTGTAAAATTTTAGCTTCATAATTGACTGCAATTAAGGGCTTATTGCCATTACTTGTCTAAATAATTGTCAAAAAACTCACTTGTCTAAATAATGATTTATGCAAATAATTAACATTTAGCTTTTTCTAACCTCAGTGAACTAGTGTTATACTGACATTTATCCCATACAAATCAGATGACCCCTTTCTTAGTTTGCATAAGAAAGGAATTAAAAGAGAAGAATAAAATTATGTAGTATGATCTTTATTAAAAGACCCCAGAAGTTCCTTTGAAATACAATACAATTTGTAATGTTCACACATGATGTCTTCCATGGTAGAGATAGAAAGAAAAATTTTTGGAAATTTGTTATTTATGATGAGCCATATCTCAAATAGTTAAAAGATCTAATGCAGATATTTAAATTTTGAGTTGATTTCTCATTTTCATGTGCCAGATGGGCTTTAAAATATTTGCTAATTCATACAGTACTGAGTTTTCTTTTTCATTCAATGACATTTGCATTTCTTTAAGCAGTTCTGTTATCTCTTCTATAAATGCCTAACCATTGTACAACCTTAACTAAAAGCCAAGCTTAGAAAAGGATAAGCAAAATAAGCCGTTAATTGTAGGTAACTGTGAAGGTAAAATTTTGCACAGTGTTTATAGAAATAACACCTCAACACAGCTTACATAATCAATCATTGCATGCTTCCACTTTTTATTTCTGGCATCTGAAAGTGTACTTTGTGTACAGTAAGTGTGGATACAATGTTCCAAGTAAAACTGTACTAAAGCAAATTAGAAGTATAAGCTTGTATTCTATGCCATGTGTCCCCTGAAACTTGGCTGATAGATTAAACCTGTTATTTCCAACCCGTTATTTCCTTTAGGATCATTACCATGTAATTGAAATATATGACTGAATGATCGAGCTAAATTCTTGATGGAAAAAACCATACGGAAGAAGAAACAAATAAAATTACTTGTCTAAAACAATGTCAAATATTTTTATATAAAAATTAACATCATTGTGGGTAACTTTGCACAAAACATGCACTTTCAGTGACTTTTCAACCCATACATTAGCTTTCGTTTTGCGTCATGCTGTGTCTGTAAACTCTGAATGGGTATTTTGCTTTTAGTTTTTTTTTTTTTTTGAGTAAACTGTTGAGAATGAAGTCCTGCAGTTGGGGTCGGGGATGGAAGCTGGGCTTCCGGCACTGCTGGATGAGACTTCTGGTCCCTTCTAGCTTTGTTGCCAGTGGCAGTGAACCCTGCGTCTGGCGTGGACCTTTTCCCCTAACCCACTTCTTTCTTCCCTGGGGTTACACGTTTTTACTCTCTAGTTTCCAAAGTTTAACTTCTAAATTTAGCTTCCTCCGGTTCCTCAGAACACCTTTGACTTCCAGCTTTCCATCCAAATGCAGCAACAAGGGTGTCCCAGGTCCCCTGCAGTGCCAGCCCCGTCTCCCGGCTCGGTGGTGTCCTGCTCACCCACCTCAGCTCTAGTTCCGTGTTTCTCCTCCTGTCTCCAGGAGCATCCAGCCACGCGGCTGGCTTCCCTGTCACGACGTGATGTGCCTGTTCTGCGCCTCTTTTACTAAGAAGTAGTAGGGAACACCATTCAGGAACAAAGCGCCTTGCCCACTCTTTCTGGGTTCCTCTACATCATTTCCACCTATCTGCTGGAAAATGTCTTCCGTGTTACCTTGGATCTTTATGTGGGAAATCCGATGAGCTCTTGTTTATGAGTTTTCCCTTTGGTCTTGACACAGTAGTATTGCTGCTGACTCTGCCTTTCATGAGAGGTTTTGGGATTTTGTCCCCTGCCACCTCCCACCCCCCGGCTTTTCTGACAAATCTGAATTATCCTCATACTTTTATAGCTGATTCTTTCCAGCTTGCTTCTGCTTTGTGGCTGTAGGCGTTCTTCTGCCCTTGATTCCATCTCTGTTCCTATCGGTACTTTCTGCCCTGGAGAGCTTTCTTAGGAACCGAATGTCACATCTGTACGGATGGTTTCGTCAGCCTAGCTCTGCTCTTGAACACGTACCTGATTGTTAGTGCTGGATCCCACCGGTATGCAAAAATGTTTTCCATCAGATGTTATGCTCTTAATGCCCTCCGCAACTGGAGAACCCATGATTCTCTGGAGGACAAGAAAGGAAGTCGTCATCTCCATAAAACGAGTTCATGATCACATTATTTGATTCAGCAAGTCACCGTCATCCTTCCTGTTGGTGCCGGCACCAACCAATTAAATCAGGGATTTAATTGAACAATTCAGAGGTCCCCTATAAATTGACTTGCTCCTTTGTTCCCTTTCTAGCCTTGTGCTGATTTCTGTCACTTCTGGCTTTGAAATGCCTCCTAGACCTGAACGTCCAGCATGGTGGCATCATCTGTGCCATCTCAGCCACCTGACATCTGTCCGTTAACTCCTTCAGTGTCAGTCACCACTGCCTGATGAAGCTTTCTGCCCAGTTCAGTGAAGACACTAAGTAACTGCCCAGCTGTTCCCTCTTCGCTTCAGCGGGGTTTCGGCTTCTGCACCCGACTCTCAGGACCTTCAGAAGTTTGCTGCCCCCTCTGTGCCCCCGCTTACTCACTGCCTGCCACTTGGGAGCATGTTCACTGAGGGGGCAGCAAACTCTAGCTATGGACCTGTTGTCGTCCTTGTTGGGACCACCCGCTTCACCCCCTTCCAGATCCTAGCTCTCTTTCAAGGATCACCAGAATCATCCAGAATCCTACACATAGAAAGTTCTGTGCTGTCCTTTAGGGTCACTGTGAATGGGAAGTGATTTAATGACAGTAGGTTTAATAGAAAGTCAGTATTTTAATTGCATGCTCATTTATGCTGTGTATGTGAATAAATAAAACAATCCCATGGGCATAAACCTAACCTTCCCTGAGAAGCCTTTTCTAACCCTTTTCCTACCAGTTCTCCAAAGTCATTTTTGTCTTCTCTTCCTGACTCATAAGCTTCTGGAGTATGAGACTATCTCCCCTCCTCTGTCCCCTCTCGTGACCATCATCGCACAGAGGATATGATTCAGTAACGACTTACTGGTTGATTCATTGGTGGACATCACAGTTTGAATACTTAGCAGGTTAAGCAAACTTAAAGTAGACAGAATTTCCAACTGTTCGGTTGTCTATTCTTAGTGACCCTCCAAGAGTTTTGTTAGTTTCTGTCAGGGCCTAAAATTCTTGGAATTTAAAATTAAAAATTGTTTGCTAAATGAAAACACACACTGTTACAGTTAAGGTGTGTGTCCTTTTGTCTGTGTCCCCAGAGAGCTTGCCTCTTTCCTTAGGACAACCTTCCAACATTCAAAGCATGAAACCATGACCTGCTTGAGGTCACAAAAGGGTAAAGGCCAGAAGAGCATTAGAGTCTTGGCAAAACCGTGTCTTCCTGTAACTGAAGCCCCCGTGGTGCTAGGTCACAGCACTAGCTGAGATGCCGAGGCTGGAACTGGAAGCTGATGGTCTCACGTCAAGCTCCTTTCCGTTGTGCACGTTACCATGCGTTTCCGTCACTCAGCACATATTGCATGAGCACCTAGTATGTGTCAGGCCGTGCTAGACAGTGGCGTGCAGCAAAGTGTCATGCATAGCCCCTGACCTCAGCGTGGTATGATGGAAGAAACACAGGAGTCACTCGCTGTCAAGTTGAAATGCAGGGGGATGTGAAGTGGAGAAACAGTTGTGTTGTTTTGTTTTCTGCTGTTTTGTTTTAAGATGAAAAGGGCTTGAAGTTTCCTGCTAAGGGAACACACCCCCTTCCAGTCCTTTCCATTTGGGTGAAAGGTAACTGGAGGAGGGGAAGTCCCTTTGAAGGCTCTGGGACAGGAATGTGATCCCAAGCACAGGTGAGGGCATTTGCTTCAGCCAGAGGGATTGTGGAAACCCTCGGGGCATAGTGGTTTGGTGCCACGCCTGCTAGCCACAGGTCAGCAGTTCAAATCTGCCCAGTGCTCCTTGGAAACTCAGTGGAGCAGTTCTGCTCAGACCGACAGAGTTGTCATGAGTCAGAATGGACTTGATGTCAGTGGATTTGGTTTTAGTGGTAGAGGGACAGTGCTTCCAGCAAGCCGGGGGTTGAAAAAGGAGAACTAGAAGCTGAGAAGTTTGCATATGATGTCTTCTGTTTTCTGGGTGAAGAGGAGACGTGGTCATTCATTGAGACAGAGAGAGGTGGAATAGGAGACGGTACGGAGGAGAATAAAGAGTATTTGAAACCACATGGCAGAGAATGAAGGAGTCTTGGCCTTCTCAGGGCTGTAGGGAGTGAAGAAGTAAAAATAAAGAGGGTGGGGAAAGGGCCTGAGACAGCCCCGCTGTGTATCCAGTAGGCGCTCAACACTGGGTGAGTAGGGGGTTTGCTTGGCGGGGGTCCAGCCAGCTGAAGTTCGTAGTAACCCTGGGTACCCAGCCTCTGGCTCCTTCCAGGGACTCCTTCGGGGCTGACAAGCGAGGTGAATGGCATTTGGGCAAGAATAATGCACCATTTTCACTGACTACGGGATGCTCAAGGAGCTGGAGCCCAGGTGTAGGTGGGCGGCTAGCGCTGACTGCAGGCAGCAGTGCACGCCTGCCTCTCGGGATGGTTGATGCGGCGTGCGTAGAAAGTTGGCTGAAGCAATGAAGAGGAAGGGGACTGGGTGAAGACAGTAATTTAGGAGATAATTTTGAAACGTTAGCATCATTTGATTTAGTTTTGAAATAGGAAACTGAGCCAATAGCGATGAACCGAGAAAGTGTAGTCAGAGCAAGTTCTTTGTAGCCAGAGGTATAGGGTTGGTAACCGGTGTCCAGGGGCAGCCTCCAAGTCACCCCGCAATTTTAAGGTGGGTCAGCATTGACAGCGGTGATACATAAGCAGGAAACCCTCCAGCCCCCTTGTCTGGCTTCCTCAGTCAGGCACTTTTTGTATTTGCGGCACTTCTGAATGCCATTCTGCGCCCTGTCTGGGGCCCCACTGGACTTGCGCTCAGGGACGAGTGCCCCTTCTGCGTCACCCCACCCCTCGCTGTGCCTCTGTCTCTTCCCTCAAGTGGTGGCAGACCTTAGCTGAGATGTTAGGTTGCCCGGATTCCTGTTGCCATCTGGAACCACACCAAGGGTCTTCTCCCCACACCAAAGACTTTCCATGTTTAATTCTTAGGCTGTTATAGGTCATCAGTATTAATAATTCACCACAGTTATAAATAATTAGGGAAAGAGAATTGAAGGCATGGGTATACTCGTATGTTCATAATGCTGCCTCTACCTTGTAGTACTGCCGTTTACTGATAAAACCTAATACTGTAAAAATTTAAGCAGTGGCATTCAAATGTGAAGGGAGCAGAAGCACTTAAAAGAGCATTATATAAAACAAAACTGAGTATCAGACTTCAAAAGGAGTTAGCTAGGCCTGGCTAAACTGAAAACATTTACTGACTAAAATATTTGGGGGGAAAAGAAGCCTTAAATGATGAAAATCTTCTTTGATTCCCAAAGATAGTTGGAGCTAGAAGTAAAAACTAGGTCTGTATACACATATGTGCATGCGAACACATATGCCCACACACACATATGTAAGTATTTGAAGCAGTATATCTTATCAGACTTAAACAAAAAGTAACAGGCTGTTATGGATTGCATCATGTCCCCTAAAAAGATTTGTTGAAGTCCTAACCTCGTAACCCGTGGTGACCTTGTTTAGAAAGAGCATCTTTGGAGATGTTATCAGTAAATTTGAGCTCATACCGGGGTGAAGTGGGCCCTAATCCTGCCTGTGTGGTATCTTACGAAAGAGAAAAGACACAGAGAGTTAGAGGAGGCCGGCCACGTGACAGTGAAGATGTCCACAAGCAAAGAACACCAAGGATTGCTGGAAGCTACCAGCAGCTCACAGAGAGGCATGGAACAGTTTCTGTCTGAGAGCTCTCAGAAGGCATCAACGTGGTGACACCTTGGTTTGGACTTCTAGCCTCCAAATGTGTTACAATATGAGATCCAACAATTAAGTTTGCAAGTGCATCCTAGAAAAAGTGCCACATACCTCACTGCTGGATGTCGCTACTGTTACCTTTGAAGTACACCCTTTGGGAAGCTACACACGCATGCCAGCACCTAGTTCACTCTTCAGAGCACTTTTTGTAGGAGGAGTTTGTGAACTTAATTTTCAGACATCATCCCATGACAACCCTGATGGACATTCCAGAAAATGGGTTCCGACGCCACTTGGATGGGTGGACAAGTCACTGGAGTTGGTGCACAGCTTCCCAAGGGGAGTACTTTGAAGGTGGCCATAGTGATATCCAGCAGTGAGGTTTGTAGCACTTTTCCTAGAATGAGTTTGCAAACTTAATTGTCGGACCCTGTGTAGTTCTGTTCATTAAAGCTATCTTCTTGGTGTTATTTTGCCATGGCAACTCCAGGAAACTTAACAGGCCACCATAAGCATCAAGTGGGGGGAGGGGAAGGGGACTTATCTTAAAAACAGAACAAATTGTGTAGGTGTGGCTCAGATACAGCCTTTAAGAGGGAGAGGGAACCATTTAGAAAGTGATTGTTTTAGATTGTTCATGTGTTTATTTAAAAGATTGCAGTTATCAGAAATTTTAAACATTTATCAGTTTGAATTATTATGCAGTCAACTTTTGATTATTTGGTACTGATAGACGTTAAAGAGCCCTAGTGGCTCAATGTTAAGCGCCCACTGCTGCTAAGGGAGAGGTCAGTAGGTACAAACCCACCGGTCAGCAGGAAAAGAGAACTGGCGGTCTGCACAGATTACAGCCTAGGAAGCCCTTGGGGGCACTTCTCCTCTGGCCTGTAAGGTTACTGGGAGTCAGAATCTACTCGGTGGCACTTAAGAATGACACCATATGGCAGTGGATATATATAGTTTTTATTGGACAGCAGATGAAGGTTTACAGAACAGACCGTCTTGTCGTTAAACAGTCAATACACCTACTGCTTAGTGGCATTGGTTACGAAACCCGCAGCATGTCAAAACTCTCCTCTAAACCATGGATTCCCCATGACCAGCTTTCCTGTTCCCTCCTGCCATCTGGTCCTTACCCCTGGGCTGGTGTGTCCAGTTAGTCTCGTTTAGTTTTATAGGTCTCTGTGGTCTCGGGCTGAAGTGTGAACCTCAGGAGTGGCTAAAACTTGTGTCCAGGGGCCATGCTCACAGGGTTTCTCCAGTCTCTGTCAGACCCGTAAGTCAGGTTTGTGTGTGTGTGTGAGAGAGAGAAAGTGAGTTAGAATTTTGTTCTACATTTTTCTCCAGCTCTGTGTGGGACCTTGTGTTGTGGTCCCCTTCCAAGCAGTCGGTGTTGGTAGCCGGGCACTGTCTAGCTGTGTTAGACTCAGTCTGGTGGAAGCCGTGGTGGTCTGGGTCTGTCGGTGCTGAGGCCATTGGTCATAACCCTGTGTTTTAGTTTTCTTCATTCTCCCATGCTCTAGAGAGGGTGAAAACCAGTGAAGTATCTTAGATGGCCACTCACAAGCCTTTAAGACGCCAGATGTGATTGACTAAAGTAGAATGTAGAACATTTTCCGTATAAACTGTGGGCACCCAAGTTGATTGCATCCTCTTGCTGTTGTGCACGGTGCTGCAGTAAACCTTAGTGTGTGTGCATCTATTTGTGTGACGGTCCTTATTTCTCTAGGATATATACCAAGAAGTGAGATTGCTAGGTTGTATAGTATTTCTGTTTTCAGCTTTTTAAGAAAGTCTAAGTCAGTTTCCAAAATGGTTGTACCATTTTGCATTCCCACCAGTAGAGGTAGGTGGTCTGTGGGGTATAATTGATCTTGAGTGATGCTAGTTGCTGTTCAGTTTGATTCCAGCTTGTTTTTTTTTTCTTTTCCAATTTGGGGTGACCTTATGGATAAGAGAACTAGACATTGCTTGGTCCTGAGCTATTTTCATGGTCTTTCATGTGTTTGAGGTTATTGTTGTGGGTATGGTATTAATCCATAAGTATAGGTTATCCTAAAATATTTGTCTTTGCATTAATTACATGAATTGAAAGTGGATTTACATTCTGTTAGTAATTCATGAGTAGATGATAAACAGTTTGCATAGTCTGAGCCTATGCCAGCAACCTGTATATAACGTTCGTCAATCCATATTAAAAACTGTTTGCTGATCATTCACCCGTCACATGACTATGAAATCTTTGAAAGTAGAAAACAGTCTTATTTAATTTTGTATCTCTGACAGGTGCTCATAAAAGTACTCAGAAGGAATTGTGGTAAGTGTTTTGTCTCTCATATATCGGGCTTTAGAATGATCTATTATGTAGTACTGTTGTTAGCTCCATTCTACAGTCAAGTTAACTGAGGCTTGAGGAGATTAAGACACTCTTCAAGTCACACTGCTAGTAAAGGGCTGGTCAGGAATTTGAAGCTAGGTATCATGCCTGGGGCTATACTCTTATTTATTTTTTTGATTGTGTTTTAAGCTAAAGTTTATAGTTCAAGTCGGCTTCCCTTACCAAAACTTACACACACTTTGTTATATTACCCTCGCTGCTCTCCACACACTGTGATAGTCTATTCCTTGTCACCACCCTGTGTGTCCCACATCCACTCAACCAGCTCTGGTCCTCCTGTGCTTTTTCATCTCGCCTCTGGGTCGAGCTACCTAGCCAATCTCCTGTATCTACTTAAGCCAAGAAGCACACTCTTCACTAGTATCATCTTACATCTTATGGACCAGTTCAGTCTTGGTCTGAGGAGTTGGCTTCCGGAATGGCTTCGGTTCTGGCCTCACAGAGTCCAGGGCCGTGTCTTCTGGGTACCCTGCAGCCTATCAGACTACCAAGTCTAGTTTTTTCACTGTAGTTCTAGTTCTGCGACTCTCATTTCTCCTGCTGCATCAGGGACTCTTTGTTGAGTTCCCTGTAGGGGGGAGTCACTGGTGGTGGCTGGGCACCATCTAGTTCTTCCAGTTTCGTGTTGATGTGGCCCTTTTTCTCTCTTGGACTCCTGTTTTCCTTATGTCTTTGATGTTCTTCATTCTCTTTTGCTCCAGTTGGATTGAGACTAATTAATGCTTCTTAGATGACCGCTTGCTGCCTTTTGAGACCCCAGACACCATTCACCAGAGTGGGATGCAAGACATTTTCTTTAAAAAAACTTTGTTATGCCTGTTGACCTAGATATCCCCTGAAACCATGGTTCCCAGGCCCCCTGCTTCTCTTTCCCTTGAAGTATTTGGTGGTATTTAGAAGACGTCTTAGCTTTCGGTTTAGTCCAGTTGTGCTGACCTCTATTTTATGTTGTCCCTCCCTTTACCTAAAATAATTCTTGTCTAGTGTCAAAAACTGTTTTCTTCTGTTTAAACCTTTCAAGTCCTTATAATAGTGGTCTGATACAGTATTTCTGTCCTTTGTGACTAATTTCACTCAGCATAATGCTTTCTAGATTCCTCCATGTTGTGAGATGCTTCCCAAATTCACTGTTGTGCAAATATACCATAGATTTGTGTATCCATTCATCCCTTGTCGGGCACCTAAGTTGCTGTTGTGCACAGTGCTGCAGTAAACCTTAGTGTTCGTGCATCTATTTGTGTGACAGTCCTCATTTCTCTAGGATATATACCAAGAAGTGAGACTGCTGGATTGTATGATATTTCTATTTCCAGCTTTTTAAGAAAGCATAAATCAATTTCCAAAATGGTTATACCATTTTACATTCCCACCAGGAGTATATAACTGTTCCAATGATCCGACTCGACGGCACTTGGCTTGGCTAATGTCTCCACAGTCTCTCCAGCATTTAATAGTTTGTGTTCCTTGGAGGAATGCCAGCCTTGCTGGAGTGAGATGGTATCTCATTGTGGCTTACACTGGCATTTCTCTCATGGCTAGTGATGATGGGCATTTTCTCCTGTGTCTGTTAGCTGCCTGAATGTTTTCAGTGGTAAAAATGCCTATTCATATCCTTTGCTCATTTTTTAATTGGATTATTTGTTTTTTTTCTTGTTGAGGTTTTGGAGTATCTTGTAGATTTTAGAGATTAAATACTGCTCAGATTTGTCATAGCCAGCATTTTCCCCCCCATTTGACGCTGGGTGAAGTCTTTGAATGAGGATAAAAGGGTTTGATTTTTAGCAGTTCTCAGTAGTCAATTTTCTCTTCTGAGATTTCTGCATTGTCAATAATGTTTTGTATTCTGTTTATGCCATATATTAGGGACCCCAGTGTTGTCTCTGCTTTTTCTTCCATGACCTTTTAAATTATAGATTGATATTTAGGCCTTTGATTCATTTTGAGTTAGTTTTTGTACATGGTGTGAGATATGAGTCTTATTTCATTGTTTTGTAGATAGGTGTCCAGTTAGGCCAACACTATTTGTTAGACTTTATTTTCCACTACATATGGACTTGGGATTTTTTTTAAATATTAGCTGCTCAGAGGTAGATGATTGTATGTCCAGATTCTTAATTCTGTTTCATTGGCCTATGCATCTGTTGTTGTTCCAGTACCAGGCTGTTTGGATTGTGGTGGCAGTGTAATAGATGATAAAGTCAGGTAGCATAAGGCCTCCAACTTGTTTTTCTTCAGTAATGCTTTTCTTATCCAAGGCTTTTCCCCTTTCCATATGAAATTAGTAGTTGGTTTCTCCATCTCATTAAAAAGAATGCCATCAGAATTTGGATAGGTATTGGATTGCATCTGTAGACTGCTTTGGGTAGAATACAGCTACTCTTCTAACCACTAAGGAGGGTCAGGGAATGTGTTAGTCATTTTGTGTTCCTGAGATGTAGCACTGTGTCCCACTTATATTAAGTGGCCAGTAAAAGTGTTTTAAATGAAGGAATGGAAAAGTTAAAGTAATTCAAGTTACCTAGGTTTAGCAAATGAATTTCTTTAACTGCATAAATTGTCCGATATCTCTGTACTTCTTGCATATGTTGAAATTTTACTTACAAGAGTAAAGTGAAAAAATAAAGGATTTTGTAGAGTATTGATTTAGAAACTGTGCAATGTGGTCAGGACTTGAGAAGTATCCCAACGTGGCTGCTACTGCTGCTACCACTGTTCTGTTGTGACCTAGGAGATACAACTATTATTTTCTCATTTCTTAAGAAAATTTTTATTTAGGGCTTGCCAGGTTTCCTACCCTGTGCTAGGTAGGCAGTGGCGAGTTGACAGTCATGGTCTTGTTCTCAAGGAGCTTATAATCTAGTAGGAGAGGAAAATGTTCAGCATTTAATAAGACAAAAATATATGCATTTGTGACTTCTTAAGTGATAGATTATACTGTGAGAATACCTAATAGGAGAATTAGACCTCATTATGGATATTTGGGGAAACCCTGGTGGCCTCCTGATTGAATGGTATGAATGCTAACCAAAAGGTCAATGTTTTGAATCTACCAAATATTCTTTGGAAACTCTGTGGGGCAACTCTCCTCTGTCCTTTAGGGTCCCTGCATCAGAGTTGACTCCCAGCAGTAGGATGATGGGCATCTGGGAAGGGACACGGTTCTGAAAGCTGAACGCTGAGGAGTTAAACTAAGCAAAGGGAGGGGAAGGAAGAAAGAGCCGTCTGGGCAAACACAACAGCGTAGGCAGACGTCTAGTAGTCGATGGAGGGTGAGGTAGAACGCGTGCTGGGCCTTCAGAAGTAGGGCCAGCCTTTGGAGAGCCTTGTGGGGCATCTTAGGGATGTTTGCTTGATCCAGGAGGGAAGGGAAGGTGTTACAGAGTTTTAACAGGTGAGCAACAAGGTCACATCCCTTGGGCCACAGTAAAGAGTGAATTCAAGAGCAGGACTGAGTCTGTGTCACAGACTGTGGCACCAAAGTAATGACAGTTATGGAAAGGAAATACGTCGATGGATTTGAGAAGGACTTGGGAGGTGAAGTCTTCAGAACAGAAGGAAAAGAGGTCAGTGAAGGGTGCTTCTTGGTTTCTGTCCTATAGGTGGTGGGGAATGCCACCAGAGGACCCTCTAGGTTCAGCTGTTGATTTGAGGTACCTTCAAGACCACCAAAAAGAAATGTCCAGGAGGCAGCTAGACAGAGCTTCAGCACTCCAGGCAGGTGTCATCTCATTGGACATGATGTCTTCTGTCTCTGAGTTCCCATAGTGCTTTGTATGTCTCTTTCTGTGATTAACAGTTTCTGTTTTGGATCATGATTTCTCTCTGTGCCCTATTTGTTTGCTAAGTGAAGTTAAGTTTAAGTCCAAAAGTACTGGCCAACAGCAATAAGATTTCATAACCTTTGGGAATGCAGTATGTCTCACTTTGTATAATAGATGCTTAACTGAACAGTCTTGAAAATGGTCCTCATGAGGTTTTCAGTGTCTAGAAAGGGCAAGGTCTGAAATTGACAGCCACAGCACTTGAAGTTCTCTCAAGGGCTTCTGCTTTCGTCTTTTCCAGTTCTGGAGCTGGCTCTTTATTCTGATTATAGGTTAGGAGGAGGAGGAGATCTGCTTAAATCCTGGGGGTGCTTGTTTAACAGGAATGATGAGACACGGAGAATCTCCACCTAGCTCCAAGAGTACTGCATTCCTTTGAAAGATCAAAGAAGCAAATACGTTCTTCTCCCAAGTCCCAGATTACACTCGGGCGGAGGAAGAAACCTAGATCCTTGATAAACAGACTTACTGCAGGGACTGTTTAGGTCTGGCCCCCCAAGGGAGTTGTAGTGGCCATATCTGTGTGAAGAAGGGGAGTTCTGGGGCTAGGATTAGCTCCTTGTTCCCCTTTCGCAGGCGCGCAGCTCAGTGAAGCCTAGAATCACTCAGATTTGCAGCCCATGCTCCACAGTGGGTGTGGCTACTTTGAAATATCTCATGTATAGCATGATAGGAGGTCGCTAGACGTTTTCGTCATCATGACTTTAGACCCCTGATGATCTCAGAGTCCAAGAGACACAGCTTTGAGTATTCCACCTGGTTCAGGTTTGAGAGGGCCAGGTAGAGTGGGACCTGTTGGTAGAGCTGCTAGACTGTGTGATGCTCAGAGGCAGGAATGTACTCGAACTGCTCTGTGGAGGTTCCTCTCGGTGGCTGGCTGGCTGGGGTGGGAGGATGTGCTCTTAGCTGACCTCTTGGAGACGGACTGGACAGAGGTCCAGGGTGACTGAATTTGGGGTAGGAAGCCACTGAATGGAGCTCCTCCAAGTGCTCAGAGGTAAAGTTCGTCTCACGTACCCTAGCCCTGGGACATCAGGTGTCTTCCAGACCACCTTTGCCAGCAGGGAAGCAGTTGCCAGTTTCTTAAGAGGCCTGACTCTCCTTAACTCAGGGCAAGGATGTGACTTAGCTGTTGAGGGGAGGCTGTGTTTAGTTGGCTGGAGCAGGCAGTACCTGACAGGATCAATTCCCATTCTAGAATGAACTGGTCAGAGAGGGAAGGAAAGGCGGGACCTTGACCATCCAGGTTATTATCTCTGAGAACGACGTGGACAAGGAACAAAATAGACATCTCAGATAGCTATTGAGAAAAGAGTTGCCAAGGAAGCCTCGGTCCATATCACAGTGCTTGTGAATTTTGTCATCTCTGAAAGCTAAATATTATTGTCTCAGAGAGAAGGAGAGGAAGAGTGTATTTCTTATTTGTGGAGCTTAGTCATTTCACTCTGTAGCTACTTCTTGAACCTTGAGTCTTCCTTTGGCCTGCTCTGGAATGTCCTTTCAGTGGCTGGCTTTTCATAGACCACTCCCTTCTAAAAACGTTACCATCGTTGGTATCAGCCGGCATCCCAGACTCTTTGTCCTTGCAGGAGCCCATGTGTTTAGATGCTAGTGATTCTTGAATGGGAGAATTCCTGTCTCTTCCTTTTGGTGGCTGCCCCTTGCTATCTGGTACTTTACTTAGGAGTGTCATACACAGTGGACATTATTCATTTTAAAAAAAAAGGAAAGTACTGAAATCTTCCAAATGGAAATCACTGTGCTGGGTTTTAGAATGAAGAGCCATTGGATAGGTGTTTATGGAGTAAATTATTTCATACCATTTCACACTAAGATTTGTCTCTCCTTCTTCCCCTGGTTTGACGGGAGTGATTTTAACTAGCTTATCCTTGAACTAAATAGTCTTACGAGTGGCTATTCCTTGAGTGCCCTTCGTGGTTTCTGTAATTTGCTCAGTTTACCTTTCCAGCCGTAGCTTTCACTCTCCCCCCTACAACATCACAGCCCTCTCATGAAGCTCTTACAATCCTGCAGAGCCCTGGTAGTACAGCAGTTAAAACATTTGGCTCTGCTATCCTGAAGGTTGGTGGTTTGAATCTACCAGCCACTCTTTGGAAACCCTTTGGAGCAGTTCTGCTTGGTTCTATGTAGGGCTGTTGTCAGTTGGGATTGACTCGATGGCAGTGAAATAATCTCTAAATCAGAAGCTTCCAGAGGGCAGGGGCTTACTCCACAGGTGTTCCTGCCCAGCACCTTGAACTTGGTAGGTGTTAATGAAGTGAATCTCACTGGCGTCTCCGGTGATCCTTACCTTATGCATGCTGCATATATTCGAAGTCTCTTTAGCTAATGCATGATCATTTTGAGCTGATCATCCAGTTTCTGGACTGTTTCAAACCTTGCTTTTCTTTTAACATTTGGAGTCAAGTTAGAGGACAGAAAAAATGAAGATCTTACCTCTTTTGTTGCTGATATGAGAACTGTTAGAAATGGTTAGTTGAAGGTTGGAAAAATGAATGGTTGCAATAAAGATTAAAAATGTGTTGTGACTTCTTTATCTTTGGCTCCATTTTCATTAATACTCACAAATTGGTTAAAGATGTTTTGCTGGAGGGGCTGGTAAAAGTTAGCAATCTGAAACTTCATTTTTCTGGTGACTCAGTTCAGCTGCCACTTACGAATTCAGAACTGCAAGAAGGCAAGAGGAGGGAAAGAGGAGGAAAAGGCACAGAAGGAAGTAGGAAAAAGGGGATGTTCTGGATGGAGTCTGCCTGCGTTTCGTTTGCTCATTTGTTCCGGTGAGTTAGGGTCATGCTCTGAAGAGTCTGCTTCAGCCAGACAGGTATCAGCACTGACAGAGCCCGAGGATGTTGTGTCTAGAGAAGTCCTGGCGACAGCCAGGTTTTTGGGATGCTGTGACATCAGGGACAGGCCTAACGAGCTCGTTAGTGTCCTCGCCACGGAGGCGTTGGCACGCTTAGATGCCAGAGGACTCTGTGTTGCTTCAACAAGCCCAGAACCCTAGCAGCTATCTCACATGTTGGGAACTTACGGAAAACGACGCTTTTCTTGTTAGGAAGTTTTGTTGGCAGAGACACAAGCAAATTTTGCCCTTTGCCAAAGCGTTGGGAAACGCATGTGTGATTTTCCTTTTGGTCAACCCTCACTGCTCCTTGAGAATGTTCTGCTGATGCACATATTTGCCCACAGAAAGATTAATGGTCAAGAAGGGATAATAGGAAGGGATGCCAAGGTCTTGTTTCTGGAATGTTTAACTCTTTCACAGCATCGACAGTGTGCTTTCTTCTTGTTGCCTTGTTCCCCTTTGGGGTGGTGTGCCCCTCAACCATTATCAGCCCCAATGGGAACCCCTCCATGTGGCTGATTCTTTAGAAATCACCTGATGAAATGAGTGATGGATCGTAGGGGGCATAAGTCTTCTTTATTTTGTGATTAAAAGCAGCAGGTAGATCTAAGACACGAACTCCTATTTGTTTGAGTCAGTAGCTTTTATGGATATATTCTACTTTTCCTGCAGGGTGTTTTGGCTTTGTGAACCCTACTTGAGATTTGGATTAATTTGAACCACCACTTTGAAATGGTAAATTTGATTAAATCACCATTGGCATTTGCTGGCAATATGTTTTATTGAAATAAGAAACATCAGAAATAGCAAAACTACATTTTCCCTCAGCCAGTTTGCTTTTCCAGTTTGAGTTTTACATCAACTACTTTATGGAGAAAATAAAAAAAATCACAAGCCACATAATTTAAAGTTTTATATTGAGGGTTTAGAAAAAGAATCAATAATAGTCTCGTGATGAAAATTGTGAGTCTTCATTTTCACTAAGAATAAATAAGTCTAAAAGCACTTGCTGCTTTCTTTATACATGATATAAAAGAGGAGAAGCTGAGATGAAGAAAACAGAACATCAAAAAAAAAACTTTGGGACAAGATGTTAGTATTAGCAGGACACTGTATGGAGGTTCCCTGGAAACCTTGGTAGTGTAGTGGGTTAAGTGCTGCGTCTGCTAACCGAAAGGTCAGCAGTTCAAATCCACCAGTCACCACTTGGAAACTCTGTGGGGCAGTTCTGTTCTGACCTCCAGGGTCGCCATGAGTTGGAACAGAATCAATGGCAGTGGGTTATATGGAGGTTCCCTGAATAAAAAAAGGTCAGCAGTTCAAATCCACCAGCTGCTTCACTGGAAATGTCATGGGACAATTCTGCTCTGTCCTATAGGGTAGATATAAGTTAGAGTCAACTTGGAAGCCCTGGTTTTTCTTATGCAGAAGTTAAAAAGTTTTCTGTGATTTGGGATATTTGGATCAATTGGATGTACCTGTGGATGCAATCTCAGGAAAGATTGTGTTCTGTTTGCAGCATGGCAAAGACTAGGTATCAATGCACACCTCTTTGAGGCTTCTTCCCTAAGTAGAAAAGAGGTTGATAGCCACTTTATTTCATAGTGCTCCTTATGCAAGAGCCAGGTGAGAATTGAACCTTTGAATTTAATTTCCAAAAACTGGTCTCCACAGGGAGTTCTGTTGTTCAGTTTTGTTGGATGGTAAAAGATATATGACCTGGTGTATTGCCATTTGTGACTTTTCTGTCAGAAAATAGAGCCAGATCCAGTATCTAACTATAGAAGTTCAGTCTCCTCAAGTGTATGATGACGTCTTGTCCCAAAGCTTTTTTGATGTTGTGTTTTCTTCATCTCAGATTCTCCTCTTTTATATTATGTATAAAGAAAGCATAGCACTTGCTGCTGAAGATCAGACTGCAGCCTTCAGTATAGACTACACCTCTACATAAGAAAAACAAAAATCCTCACAACAAGACCAGTAAGCAACATCATAAGTGAAGACGGAAGTCGTCAAGGATTTCGTTTTACTTGAATCCACCATCAGCACCATTGAAGCAGGAGTCAGGAAATTAGACGACATAGTGTACTGGATGAATCTCCTTCAAAAGGCCTCTTTAAAGTGTGAAAAAGCAGAGATGTCACTTTGATGACTAAGGTGCACCTGACCCAAGCCACGGTCTTTTCACGTGCTCTACAGATGTGCGAAAGCTAGAGAAGGAATAAGGAAGACCGAAGAAGAAGCAATGCCTTTGCTTTATGGTGTTGATGAAGAGTACTGACTATACCGTGGACTGCCAGGAGAATGAACACATCTGTCTTGGAAGAAGTACAGCAGGAATGCTCCTTGGCGGTGAGAACCGGGAGACTCTGTCTCGTGTACTTTGACCGTGTTGTCAGAGGGTCCAGTTCCTGGAGAAGTACATCGTGCTTGGTGGAAGGTTGGTGAAAAAGAGGAAGCTGCTCACTATGCTCCACATAGTGGCCCCAGCAGTGGGTTCAAACATAGCGACAGTTTTGAGGACGGTGCCGGACTGGATGCCGTTTCATTCTGTCACATACAGGGCACCCTGAGTCATAAGTGAGACTGACTGGGTAACACCTAACGACTACCACATACTGTGTTGTGCACATCAGCCAACTCAGATCCTTTGTAAGGAGACAGGATGCACATTTCTGAAAACACGTGTTCTGGCGAATTGTTTCCTCCCTTCGGAAGTGTGCAGAGGAGGAACTTCTGACGCAGAGAATGCATTTGTGTCGTGTCAGAAATCTAGAGTACTCCACAGAAATTCATGGTACCTGGGAGGTGTTCAGTAAACATCTGTCAAAACATTGAGAACGTACCCTATTGTCTTTGTCTAAACTATAAAGTTAAAAGACCTGCTCTCCACTGGTGCCTCTTTTCTTCAGTCTCTGCCTTGTTTTCCATTCCACCCATTCATTTAGTCATTTTCCAGGTTTTTAGGAACTATTGTTTATTCCCCTTGTAAAAGAACTGCAGTGACTCACATTTCCTCCCCGGAGTTCTGTGCAGGCTTCTGAGCCACAGTGTGCCTCGACCCGTCATCTGTGTTTGCTTTTCCTCCCGTGGCGTGCATGTGTGTTTGGGTGGAGGAGATAGTGTTTATCATCATAAATGCAGCAGTTGGGACCTACCACGTCTCTCAGAACCCCGGGATGTGGCCCAAATCCAAGACAGAAATGCAGACTGCAGGGAGGGGCTGGTCCAGCTGTTTCAAGTTGAGAAGCAAGTGTCAGAAGCCAAGCCCCGGGATGTGGTGTTGTCAGGGCCTGCTCTGTTGAATGCACTGGCTGATGCTGAGGGCCTGGCGTTTTTCTCTTTCTCCTGGTCCTTACACACGCAGTGGCCTACTGGGAGGTGGCTCCTTGGTTAACAGCCTCCACTGCTCCTCCTTTGATGCCAGTCTGACTTCTCCCTTTACTCAGAACAGCACTTCCACAGTTGGGTGTACTCTTGTTTGTTTGTTTTTAAAAAGGCATAATCTTTTGAGGGTTTCTAAAAATGCAATTCATTCTTCCTTATTTAATGACAAAGTGTACTCTCATCTGTGAGTTTCTATTTCTCTGTGATGTGTTGACGTGTGTGTGTCTTTCTCTAGTCTCTGCGTGTACTCATATGTTGATCTAATTGTTGCTGCAGGTTGTTTTTCCATAGCAGTGGTTGATCTTTGCTGTCTCTAAATCTTTGGTGGTGGTTTAAGGATATATCAACATTTTGAAAGGAGAAGCAGTCACTCTAGGTCTCCCTCCAACGTGTCTCATTTCATTCATGCATATGCCTTCCAGTTGTGACGTAGCTGTTGTTAAAGGATGTTTTGTGTTTTTAGTGAGATTTGAATTCCCATCCTGAGCCACTGTCTCTACCCTTTGGATTTATAAAATGCCTAACCAATTTTAAACGTCTGTCATTTAAGCTGGAAAGCCCTGCTGGTGTAGTGGGGGAGTGCTGTGGCTGCTAACCGAGAAGTCAGCAGTTCAAATCCATCAGGCACTCCTTGGAAGCTCTGTGGGGCAGTTCTGCTGTGGGGCGGGTCTCTGTGAGTCAGAATCTACTCGGTGGCAGTGGGATTCATTTGGGGGGCTTTTTATAATGGGAGCTCCAGTCCGTAATAGACCTCAGTGACCTCTGCAGGAATAAAATGGCCCAAACAGGAAGAGTTGTAAAGGTGTCAAATGAGTGATAAGAACTGTGGTCACTGACAACCATGTTTTTACACAAATAACGCGCCCTCCT
This sequence comes from Heterohyrax brucei, assembly GCA_028571685.1. NCBI lineage: Eukaryota > Metazoa > Chordata > Mammalia > Hyracoidea > Procaviidae > Heterohyrax > Heterohyrax brucei. Next base: position 22,985,975 of record CM053149.1, on the reverse strand, counting down.
TGTGTTTGCTTGCCAGCTGTGCACCCCTCTGAAGGTGTGTCTGTAAGTGCACGGTGCTGATTTGTTCACAGCCGTGCTTATGAACACACCTCACTGGGGACGGTATGGTTGACCAACCAACAAGTGTAAGAGGTGCGTATTATGGGCATAAAAATACCATGAAATCCATAAAGACTTAATGCAGATAATTTTACTAGAGACAGGGAAACTCTCCATTTAGAGACTCTTTTACTTGGTGCAGAAAAGCATTCTAAAACATTTGTAAGGTATCATTAGAACAAACTCGTGTTCCTTAATTAATGTGGAACATCTCCAAGGCTTTCACTGCGTTTTGCAGTCACCTTTTCAAATGTAATTATTTTGTAACTCAATGTAGGTCAGCAGCTAACTCCATTTCTCTGTATATTGTGAAGGTACTTAGTCAAAACATGAAAGTTATGTATTATGAGCCATTTTGGTGAATTGTTATTTACAATCAAGACAGGAAATGGGATAATTCTAGGCTTTCTGTCAGAAATCCTGTTATTATGTCTTTGATTCTTGCGTTTGTGGAGGGCACTTTTCTAATATTCAAAAGTTTAAATAATGAGGCACTAATTAATAGGTGTTCCTACTTGTTTTTAGAAGAAATGAGGACTTATATAAACAGCTAATTTGGTTTCTTAAAATTTTTTTTAACAAGTAAAATACATTATTTTAATTTCCTAATGCTTCTGTGGTACAAGGATTTTTTATTCTCCTTTTACACAGAAGAAGATTAAAATGAGTACTCTGGGGAAAAGTCAAAATGATTAGGTAACATTGATAAATGCTGAATATTTTATCTCCTCTCCCTTCTGTAGCTGGCGTGGCCAATTCTATTCATGGGCTGTGAGAATTTTTGTAGGAAAATACGTGTCTGGATTTTTCGTATGTGTTTTGTTTTTTAAAACTTTTTATTGTGCTTTAGGTGAAAGTTTATGCAGCAGATGTGTTTCCTCTTCAGTAATTCATCCACAGATTGTCCTGTGACATTGGTTACAATCCTTGCAACATGTCAGCACTCACCTAGTTTCCACTCTGGGGTTCCCTGGGTCCGTTTTTCTGGGTTCCCTGCCCCTTCCCTGCCTCTCTCTTTGCTTTGGGGTAAATTTTTCCCTTTCTGTCTGATATAATCGATAGTTCTAAGGAGTATATTCCTGATAATGTTGTTAATTGTGGAGGCTGGTCTATTACTTGGCTGAAAAGTAACGTCCGGGAGTGGCTTCAGTTCTGTGTTAGAAGGCTGCCTCAGGGCAGTGGTCCTGGATGTTCCTGCGGTCTCCCTCAGACCAGCGAATCAGATTTTTTATCAGTTTGATTTTCTACATTTTTCTCCCTTTCTAATTGGGGCCTTCTATTGTGTACCTGGTCAGCATAGTGGTAGTGGTAGCCGGGCACCATCTAGTTCTTCGGGTCTCAGGATAGAGGATGTTGTGGTTTGGACTGATTGCTGCTGGCTTCAGTCTTTCATTTTCTTTACTCTGCTTTCCTCTATACAGGAAGAGATCAATACTTGTATCGTAGACGGCTGCTTGCAAGCTTTCAGTACTTCAGACACTATTACCAGTCCAGGATGTAGAACATTATGACCTATGTTATACCAGGTGACGTAGGCCAAAACACCAAACGAAACCTGCTGCCATCGAGTCAATTCCAGCTCACAGCAACCCTGTAGGACAGAGTAGAACTGCCCCATGGAGTTTCCAGGAAGCATCTGGTGTGTGTTGCACTTAGCCTGTATGCCACGAGGGTTTCGTAAAATGGTCCTGAGCCCTCAAGCCTGCTGCCTCAGTCCCTTGAGGGGTTTGGCTATGTGTAATAAGTTTCTGTAACTGTTTTCCCTATATGCTGTGTGTTATATATACACACACATACATGAATATATATATACACACACACATATATATATATATGAGAACTTATATGGCACACACAAACAGGTATTTAGAAATACCCACAACTATACCTGTATATGGAAACCCTGGTAACATAGTGGTTAAGTGCTGCATCTGCTAACCAAAAAGTCAGCTGTTTAAATCTGCCAGGCACTTCTTGGAAACTAAACCGAGCAGTTCTGCTCTGTCCTGTAGGGTCACTGTGAGTCGGGACTGACTTGATGGTGTACCTGTATAGGCGTGGGGGTATACTCCCATGTGTTCTCCTGTGACTTTTAGCTTATAGATCTGGGTATCTACTCACAGTTTATTGTTACAGGTTGTATATGTTATAGTTTCTGTCACAGTTGCTGTTTATTATTGCACACCTCTTGGTGTCTTCCTTTGCTGTGGTTCTGTTGTGCTGACTTCCCCCATATTGTGTATTGCTTTTCCCTTAACTAGAAACGTGTCTACTGTCTAGTCAATGACTTTCCCTCTCTCTGTTTCCCATCCCTGGTAATCATCAAAGAATTTTTTTTTTCTGTGTGTAAACCTGTTCATGACTTTTTATAATAATGGTTTCATACAGTATTTGTTTTGTGATTATCTCACTCAGCATAGTGTCCTCCAGATCCCTCCAGGTTGTGAGGTGTTTCATACATTCATCATTATTCTTGGTGTAGTATTCCATTGTATGTGTGTACCACAATTTGTTTATTCTTCATCCGTTCATGGACATTTAGGTTGTTTCCGTCTTCTTGCTGTTGTGAATAGTACAGCAGTGAACGTGGGTGTGCGTGTGTCTGCTTGTGTGAGGGCGCTTCTCTGTCTAGGATACGTCCTTACAAGAGTGGCGTTGTGTCAAGACGGCCTCACTGTGCTAGGCCAGCCAGCAAGGCGTCTTTGCTCTGTATCTCTTCTCATTCGCTGTTCTTGTTCAGTTTCTTCTTCTAATCAGTGTTTGATCTAAGTCCTGATCTTTTTTTTTTTTAATTCTTGGGGTTCCACAGTTGTCATCTGTATGTCTGTCACTCGGCTTCTTAGGTCTCTGCTGTAGACAGGCAGCGTGATGTGTTGACTAAGCTACCATCTCAGCGCCACCTCTAAATTCTGCTATCTTGAAAGAAGAACTAAGAGTCTAATAATTCTAAGAATAGCCATTTTTCCAGCTCATGTTTTCTTCTTTAATCTGTTGATTTTATTTAGTAGACTTGTACTAGGTTGTTAAGTTCTGAAATTCTGGGAAAATAAGGTTTTATTAGGTGATAAATTGTTTCCTCAGCTCTTTGGCTGTAAGGCTTTCTATGTGGATGGGAGTGTTCAAGTTTGTGGCTTTTCTGTGGACCTTTTCAGGGTTCACCCCTGTAGATGAATCTGCTTGACTTCTGATCTCCATGAATTAGAAAATGAAAAGGATGATAGTTAAAAATGGACATGGAAAGTTAGAAGATGTCACGGGGGAATGGACTGTAATTTAAGGATTATAAAAATTCGAATCATGCTAGCGCTTGCTGGGGGTCAGTAGCTTATTGAAAGAAGTTAAGACTGATTGCTGTGTGACCTTTCTTAATATACAAATGCAAGTTGGTTCATCCTTGGTCTCTGAATTTGCCAGGAGACCGTCTCATGGAACTCTTAAATCGTTTCTTAAGAAAAGGATGTATAACTTCAACTCTGTTGTAGTTATCTTTTCAGGCTTGGGAGTTACCTAGGAAACCTTTTCTGAACCTTCAGGCTAGATAGAGATGGTGGCTCCACTCTGGGTGCCCCTAACTTCCTAAGGCTTCTATTAGCTTATGATAACATAGTTTTGAAATTGTCTGTTTATGGCACCATCTCCAGTGTACTGTAAGCTTTTATTATTATTATTATTACTTCCACAGTACCTGCCCTGAATGCTCAATAGCTGTTTATTGAATGAAACTAAAGGACAAAATATGAAGTATAAAAATGAAGTTAGCATTTTGAATCTAATTGATCACTGTGATGCTCATAATATACACACATTGGCGTGTGAAAGGTAAAGGTGAGTGAAACTTTGTGCTTATTATTTTAACTCAGTATAATTTTTAGTTTGTTCCCTTGGAGAATGAGTCACATGGCTGTGTCAGTGAGTTAAGTTGTATCCTCCACGTGCCTTCTGCAGAGGGAAGGTGTGGGAAGGATTTGGGGTTGTTGCCTCTGTAGCACTGTGTTCGGGCACTGTCATAACAAGAGATGACAACTACCCTGCAGTGCCTTGGGAGGCCTCCTTATTTTATATTAATTTATTCTGAATTAGGATGTGTAGGTGGTTATATTCTCCTTTAGTGGGCGTTAGGAGATAGTGTATGCTTATTTCCAGTGGCAGCTACTACATCTGGGCTTCACCAATGTGACATAGCTAGTCATCTTTACTGAGGGAATCAGGACATTTCGCAGTATTGCTGTTAGCCAGTTGAAGATGCTAGGAGCAAACCAAACCCAACCCGCTGCCATAGAGTTGGGCCCTATAGAACCAAAAAAGAAATGGGGTGGTCCATGACATCATGACACCGTGAGCCATCCACGAAGCTCAAAAGCCTCAGTGATGTTGACAGGAATGGCCAAAACCCAAACGAAACCTACTGCTATTGAGTCGATTCCGATAGGGTACAACTGCCCCATAGAGTTTCCAAGGAGTGCCTGGCAGATGTGAACTGCTGACCTTTGGGTTAACATCTGGAGCACTGGAGTGGCTGTGGCACTTAACCACTACACCACTAGGGTTTCGGGTTTGGCCTGACGTGTTCATCAGGTCAGTTCCTGACTGTGCCTAGACCTCTTGAGGCAGTGTGCAGCACCCAACGAGGAAAGAGCCCTCCCTGCAGGGTCCGTTAGGTCCTGCCCTGGGAGTAATAGGCCTTCCTCCCCTCTGAGTGAAAAAGTCCGTGTGTGGTGCGGACAGTTAAGCCCTCACCTACCAACCAGCGATGCTTTGAAAGAAAGCCCTCACGGTCTGCGTCTCAAGGCTCAGAGCCCCTGACAGCCCTGTAGAGTGCAGTTCTTCTGTAAAGCACCTGGCGTCATCCCGAGCCTGGATCAACTGAACAGCAGCTGGTTGTTCAATGGTAACCTAACAGCTGACCAGAAAGGGTTACCTGTCAAAGAAACTCAAGATAGAGTACCAGGCTGGTGATCAACCCTCAGGTTACCCAGAGCCCTCTGGGATAGTTTTTTTTTTCCCCCATTAATTACAATAAAAGAATAAAGTTTCTAACATCTGTCAATTGTCTATGGTAAAGCCTAAGCCCCCGCCCGCCCCGCCCTTGTAGCCAACACAGTGATTTTCTTCTGTGGATAAGTCTCTTTCTAAGTCCTTGTAATCGGGGTCTCATACAGAGTTTGTCCTCTTAACACTGATTGATTTCACTAAGCATGATCTCTTCCAAATGAGACCATGTTATGAGATGTTTTCTAAAATCATCATTGTTTTTTATCACAGCATAGTGTTCCATTAAGTATATCTACTGTAGTTTGTTTATCCATTCATCTGTTGATGGGCATCAGGGTTGATTCCATCTTTTTGCTGTTGTGGACTGTGCTGCAACAAACATTTGTATACATGTGTCTGTTCATGTGACAACCTTTGTTTCTGGAGGATAAATTCCAAACAGTGGAACTACAGGCCTATGTGTTTGCCTAGGATACTTGGTATACCCAACACAAGTATAGGCTCTCTGTGAGCCAGCACTGGCTCGATGGCACTGGCACTGACTTGATGGCACTGGCTCTTAACACATGTTTAAGATTTACAGTTCATCTGTGTTTTTGCTTGAAAAAGAATGTCAGTTGAGTATAGAAAGCTGTATATTTTGAAAGGGAATTGGAAGCAGGAGTCTCATATTTGTGGGGCATCTGACTGCCCAATTCCTTTATTTTCTTTATTCCATTTGATTCTCACAGCAGCCCTGGAGAGGAAATAAGTATCCTTTGTAATGCATGAGGGAGCTGAGGCCAAGAGAGGACACATGTAGCGACCCAAGGCCATCAGCTACCAGGAGGCAGAGCCAGAATTTGGACTCAGATCTGCCACACCTTTCATCCTCTGTATCCTCCCACCTGTGGTCAGCTGCAGAAAGGCCACCGGTCAGAGAGCTTTCCAGTGCAGACACGCAGCCCCTCTGCTGGTCACCCCAGGGTACAGCTACGTGTAGCACGTGGCACACTTTCAGGCAGTACTGATTGAGCGAATCAAAGTCACAAGGTAGAAAAATGATTATTTCAGCCAATGGCAAGTTGTCTGTGACATGACATTTGTCACCTTTAGAACATGATTGAATTACTGAAAACCTTGTGACAGTATTGAGGGATCTTCGCAAGTGGCCACCGAACAATTTAAAGATCAGTGTTTAGAGTCACACAGTGTGTGAAAAGTGGATACACAAAGCAATTCAAAAGAAGATGCCACCAGGTTTTAAATGACTAAAAGGGTTAATTCTGCCTCCAGAGAAAATTACAACTGATTATAAACATAAGTATATAAGAAACAGTCATAAAAAAACTTTCGATAGCATACTGCACTTCTTTTCCGTCAAAGTTTGGACATTTCAATATGACTGTTATGGAGGTTTTGTAAAGCAGTATTTGTTTTCACATAAAGGACAGTACAAACCCCAGGTTAGTTAAATGTTTGTCTTACTATATAGGGTAGCTTTCAGGCATGTAAAAACATTAAAGAAATACTTCCCGATACACTAAAGCATCTTTAACATACCAGTACAGTAATGATGTTTTAATAGGTCTTAGAATATCTGTTGTTATGAACCATTGTTTGTACCTCAGGATTTTAATATATTAATCTATTTAATATAATAGATTTCACAGGGATCGTTTCTTAACTGCAGGTTGTGTGTAAGTTGGACGTGTGTAACTTGGGGACTGTGTGTATGAATGTACTAATTTAAGAAGTAAATGTATTCTGCCAGTTCTCAGGCAAACTGTAGAGCTGTCAGCTGCAGGAATCTGTAAGGATTTTAAGTCTGGAGTCTGAGAGAAGTTCCATTAGGTTGAGGAACTCAAGCTTTAGTTAAGTGAGGATTTTTAAGTAAGAGGAAAAAGGAAATTTTTATAGCCATGGAGCTTCAGTCTGTACTCGTGTGTTGCAGTTGGTTGGGTCCCTTCGGTTACCCCTCCCCCATTAAATAGATGCTTATAGATGCATTGGTTGATGTCTTGTTCTTTTCATGTTAGGTCAAGGTGTGTTTAGAACTAGCAAAAACCAGTCCTCCTACAGTGAAGGAGAGTGCTTCTTTTCAATGATCCTTTCCAAGTTAAGTGCTTTGACTGTTCTTAAGAAATTCATTCTACAGTGTAAGTGAAGATACTTCAGGTATTTTACAACTTCATGTAAATTCCTTGAGGTTGATCGTTTCCTTTTCTTGAGGGGAACGCAGTGCCTCTTGAGTTTAAGAAGAAACTTTTGTTGCAAATGAGTGGCTCCTTCTGGGGAGGTAGTCTTTCAGGGGACAGCCACATCATTTTCAAAAGGAACTTGACATTTAGGATTTCTGTACCACAGGTTGAAAGGAACTGCCGTCTTTTTTTCTGTGTAGTAGTTTTATGAACAGTGTAATTTTGTGAGCTTTGAGACTAACCAATTATTTTTAAGTGGTTATCTTGAATGAGCCAGTTGATTTCCATCAATCAGGTGAAACACAAATGTAATTTGCATTTATTTAGCCTCTAAATTTCCAAGTCAAACAGGCTTTTGGTAATAACTGAGAGAAAAAAAATTGCTCATAATTTTCATAAATTGCCTGTTTGCAATATTAGTGTTAATTCTTCAAGTTTTTGTCTGTGTTTTAGCATTCATTACAGCTTCTTACATAATATCAGATACATGAGGTCACTGAAGTAGCGTTTGGTGATTCATTTAGTCATTTATTATGGAAATCTGTGGCTGTGCTGTGATTTCTCCTCTCCTCTCTCTCTGAAGGCCTGTTAACCTTGCTTTCTCTTTATCTATAATGTGGCTTTGGGGGATAATAAGGCATAAGTGAACACTCTGGGAGTTTCAGTCATGATGTTCATGTGTAAGTTTTTAAAATATGAGTTGTTCCTACTGAAAAATTTATATTGCCCTTGCCTACATTTGAGTGAGAGCGCATCTTTCTAGTCATTCTTTCCTGCGTTCAGTGAGTATTTGCTGAAGGCTTACTTGGGACAAAATACCACACTAGATACTTCTAAGGGGAATTTAGGCTTAAAATATGACAAGGCCTTGCCTTTAAGGGGCATCATATCTAAATTTGTACAACTCAACATGTGAGCCACTAGCCACTTGTGGTGACGGACACCGAAGGCCATTAGTCTGGATTGAGATGCGCTGTAAATGCAAAACTGTGCCAGATTTTAAAGACTTAATATGAAAAAAGAATGCAAAATGTCTTGATTTTTTTGATTGCATAATTTTTAAAAGGGTAGTATATTGGGTATAATGGATAAAATAAATTATTAAAATATATTCACTTTTAAAAAAATTTTTTATTTAATATAACTGGGTGAAAATGTACATTCCCTTATAAATTTACATACCCACCTATATGCAGCTTCCACTGCTCTCCCTGTCCGGTGACAGCACACTATTCCTCTCTGCTCCATACATGTCTCCTTCTCCCAACAGTCTTTTTCCCTCCTCTCCCCCCACTCTCCTTCCTCCAGCCAGAGGTCAGCAGGATGACATCCTACAGATGTATAGAACCACAAAGTGCATCCAATATATGGTCACTGCATCACCAAGTCCAATCCATTCCTGTCCGAAGCGTGGACCTTCGTTATGATTTATGGTCAAGGGCAGCATCAGGGCTAGGGGCCATGCTCCCAGGGGAACCCCGAAACCACTGGATCATCAATTGAGGTCTTTTAGTGGGGATCTCAGGGTGCACCCCTTTTTTTTTTCTTGTGTTGCCAGTGAGACTCAACTTAGTGTGCTCCATCGTGGCTATCACTGGTGATGGCCGGGCACCATCTGGTTCTTCTGGTCCCAAGTCGATGTAGGTGCCCACTAATGTGGGTCTCTGTCTTCTGAGTTGTCTTTCCCCCATGTCATTTTGGTCCTCGGTTAGCAACCGTTCCTGCTGAGTTGGGACCATTTGCTGTGCCCTTGGATGGCAGCTTGGCAGCTTTTAAGACCCCAGACGCCACTCACCAACATGGGTCGCAGAGAGCCCTCTTAGCAAAATGCTAGTTGTGCCAATTGGCCTGGATTTCGCCTAAGAGCATGGTCCCCTGCCCCCTGCCCCAGCTACTCTATCCTTGCAATATTGGGTTAAGATGGAAGGAGTATTGAATTATGCTGAAGTCCACTTAATATTGTTTTTGTTTCTAATGTGTACTGTCACCAGTTTCACCCAAGCAGATTTCTAGCAACTATCTAATCTAAACCCCCCCGCCCTCCCTTCTCCCCTCCCTTGCAGCTGTCAAAGAGTCTTGTCTTCTATACACGTCTGTTTTTGAGATCTTATCGTAGAGGTCTCATGCAATATTTGTCCTTTTGTCACTGACTACTTTCACTCAACATAATATCTTCCCAGTTGAAACCAGGTTATGAGATGTTTCCTGAAATCATCATTATTCTTTATCATTGTGTGGTGCTCCATTGAGTATATGTACCCTAGTTTACCTATCCATTCTTCTGTTGTTGGGCATCTGGGTTGATTCCATCTTTTTGCCATCGTGGACTGTGCTGTGATAAACATTCTGGTGCATGTGTCCGTTGGTGTGAAAGGCCTTGATTCTGAAGGATATATTCCAAGTGGTGGAATTACTGGGTCAATTACTGGGTCAAATGGTATATCAATATCCATTTTTTTAAGGAAGCACCAGATTGCTTTCAAAAGAGGCTGGACCATTTTGCAACCCCACCAACAGTGTAGGAGGGTTCCACTTTCTCCACAGCCTCTCCAGCATTTGTTGTTTTGTGTTTTTTGGATCATGGCCAACCTTGTTGGGGTGAGATGGTATCTCATTGTCGTCTTGATTTGAATTTCTTTAATAACTAAAGATCGTGAACATGTCCGCATGTGTTTTTTGGCTGCCTGGATCTCTTCTTTAGTGAAATGTCTGTCCATCTCCTTTGCCCATCGCTTAATTGGATGATTTGTCTTCTTGTTGAAATTTTGTAGTATCTTATAGATTATGGAAATCAGGTGTCAGACTGACATAGAGTTTCCAAATATTTTTTCTCATTCTGTAGGTATTCTTTTAATTCTATTAATAAAGTCTTCAGATGAGCAAGTGTTTGATTCTTAATAGTTCCCATTTATCTATTTTCTCTTCTGATGATTGTGGTTTGTTTGACAGATTTTGGAGTCTGTCCATATTGTGTATTAAAACTTCCATTGTTGTTCCTACCTTTTCTTAGATGAGCTTTATCATTTTAGGGTTGATATTTAGGTCTTTTATCCAGTTTGAGTTGGTTTTTGTATAAGGTGTAAGATATGGATCTTGTTTAAGTTTCTTGCAGATGGATATCCAATTTTGCAGTACCATTTGCTGAAGATACTGTTTTTACCCCAGTTTAATGTCTTAGGGCCTTTGTCGAATATCAGCTGTTCATAGGCAGATGGTGTCATCTCTGGGGTCTCAAGCTGTTCCACTGATCGATCTGTCTGTTCTTATACCAGTACCAGGCTGTTTTGACCACTGTGGCAGTGTAGTATGTTCTAAGGTCGGGTAATGAGAGGCCTCCCAGTGTGTTCTTCTTTAGTAGTAGTACCTTGCTTGACCGGGGCTTCTTCCCTTTTCAAACAAAATTGGTGATTTGTTTCTCCATCTCATTAAAAAATGTCACTGGAACTTGTATTGGGATTGCATTATATAAATAGATTGCTTTGGGTAAAAACACTTTTTTTTTTTTTTTTTTTAATGTGACTGCTACCCCAACAAAAGCAAACTGCTGTGGTCGACTTGGTTCTGACTGATAGCAACCCTGTAGGAGACAGGAGAACCACCCCATGGAACTTCCAAGGAGCAGCTAGTGGACATGAACTGCAACCTTTTGTTGGCAGCCAAGCTCTTAACCACTTTTTCACCAGGGCTTCAGCAATGTGACTTCTAAAAATTCATGTATGTGACTCGCATTATATAATTTCTTATTTTATTTATCGTGGTTGAGTGAAAGTGTACAATCCAGTTTAAATGGGCATGCCAGCGTATCTGCAGCCCCTCCTGCCCTCCTTGCCAGGAGACAGCACACTCCTCCTTTCTGTTCTGTACATGTCATATCCTCTTTACAATCTGCGGTCCTCTCTTCTCCACCCTCTGCACTCCTCTCTAGTAAGAGGCCAGTAGGACGACATCCTACAGATGCACAGAACCATAAAGTGATATAGTCACTCTGTGTCACCAAGTCCAATCCATTCCTGGGCGAGGAGTTGACCTCAGTTGCCCACCACCAATTCCAGCAGTGTCTCTGCTGCTTTCTAGTGCTGCTACCAAGGGAAAGTATGCATCTGCTCAGATAGAATTCTTTGTTTTTCCCATAAACAGTGTATGTGGAGAACCACAGAAACACTAGCAATCAAAGGATCACAGGATCGGAAATCAGAGTACATGATTTCTTACTAGTTCTTCCATTGGCCCATCGCTGTGTAAATGTGAGGCTAAAGGGCACACTTTTCTTGAATGATAATGCCGAAACCAAGGATTTCAGGTGCTCAGACAGGGTAGTAATAGCAAGAGAGGGAGGCGGCCGGCAGCACGCGGGGAAGACGGCCTGATTGCCGGCAGATGCCAGCCAGGCGCTCCGGGATTGCCCTCGCCTGGGGGGTGACGTAGGCCGAAGGAGTATCAGTGATGAAACCCTCCCAGGATGCACAGGCTCATTCTAACAGAGAACAGTGATGATTACAGCAATAATATCCACTGCATTAATTCTATTTGACATCGGTTGCGTGCATGAACAACTTTGGTTGACAATCCTACGTTTTCTGGTTTAATGTACCAGTCCTGTGAACGAGGTACTGTTATCATAGTCCCTGTCCCAGAGAGGCCCATGTTACACACGAAGTGACAGAGAAGTCAGACCCAGGCCACTGGTTCCTTAACCAAGAGCTTTATAAGGAGCTGCCTGAGTTTACCCATCACAGCCTCTTTCCACCTGACAGCCAGACAGATTTGTGTGGCAGCATCAGAGGCTATCAGTCAGCTGATTTCCCTTTTCTTATAAGAGGACAAAGGGTTTATAAGCTCACAACAAGCTCTTAAAGGGCAGCTCTGCACAGTGTTGACAATTTGGATTCGTGAAATTAATTTGGGGGTTACTTTCAGGTGAACTTCTTTTTTCGCTGCCCGGTAATTACAGTAAATAAGACTTACGGACTTAGAATGTAATTTCAGAGTCTCAGCCCTACGCTGCTTTCACATTTATTACTGCGGTCGTTTCTTACAAAGCCCTTTAATTAAGGACAAGTAATTACTTTGCTTATTTTATGCAATTAGTGGCTGAGGTTTGGAGAGGTTTGTTGACATCCTCAAGGTCTGGAGCTAGAACTCAGGACTAGGTGGCCGAGTGGGCAGCGCAGGGCAGGAAAAGGGACCAGGCTGAGCTAGCTGCAGGACCTGGCTTTGCACTTTGTAGCTCCAGCTTTGGGCGCAGACTCTCTCAGTGTCCAATCAGAAAACAGTTTGTGAAACATGGAATTTAATCTAGGGTATTGTTGCAGGTGGCAGAAGAATCACACATCTAAATGAGGGGTGGTAAGGTCACCCAGAGATTAGCACAGTAGCAAGCCACCCCTCCTTCAGGCAGGAGGGATAGGGAATAGACAGTAGTCCTGGAATGGAGGATCCATCAGAGCTTGAGAGGAGATGCTTCCTCTTCTAGGGATTCATCGGGCAGGAAGAGGAGTGACAAGTGCCTGGGCTTTGCCCTTCTTCCCCTCTAGTCTGCTGCCAGAGCCTCGTGGGTGAGACCCAGGCAGGATCCAGCCTCTGGCCCTATAGAACAGAGCCTGAAAGGGGAAAGATGGGACCTGTCCCCCATCTGAAATGGGGTCGATAGGTCCTGCCTCATAGAGTTGAGGATTTAAAGAGACAGTGCTTGCAAAGTGCCCGTGTGTGATAGAGCATTTCATTCTATCTGGGCATCAGCTGAAACTCTCCTCTTTTTTATAAGAAGTAAATCATAAGGGAAATCCATTACATTTTCTAAATCAAGGGCACTTCCAATTTTGTTTGGGAGAAATGTCTATAAGAGCTAAGACTGCCCAGAGAGAGCTAATACAGGCCGTGTAGAGGCGTGGTTTTCCCATATTCCCCTCTTTTTTTTTTTTTTTTTCAAGAGCCTTTGGTTTCAAGTTTTAGTCTTATTAAATTAAAAGCTCCTTTAGAGCAATGCTTTTAGAAGCACAACTGAATTACTTATAAACCAAATATATTTATAATAGGAATAAAACATGGTTTAGCTAAAAGCTACATCTCTTTCCAAATGACCAAATGTGATTCGTGTGTTGCCATTATAATTTCCAGCATACCCAGGTGAGTTTTAGATCATATTTGGGCTGGGGCAAGGGGTGGAGATGCGTCAAATCAGATTAAAAGATAAACTTCTTGCTAATTTAATTTTTAGATGCATTCCTTAAATGCCACAAACTTAATCCAGCTACCTCACAAAGGATTGCTGAACTTGAAGAGTTGGATTTTAAGGAGACTTATAGGGAGACCCTGGTGGCATAGTGGCTTAAGGGTTATGTTTGCTAACTGAAAGGTCAGCAGTTCAAATCCGCCAGGTGCTTCTTGGAAACTCTAAGAGGCGATTCTACTCGGACCTGTAGGTTGCTGTGAGTCAGACCTGACTCAACGGCAGTGGGTTTGCTAGGGTTTAGGGAAACCCTGATTGTGTAGTGGCTAAGTGCTCTGGCTGCTAATCAAAAAGTCAGCAGTGCAGATCCAGCGAGTACTCCTTGGAAACTCCATGAGGTGGTTGTAGTCTACCTATAGGGTTACTGTGAGTCAGAATCAACTCCTTGTCAATGGGTTTGAGTAGTTTCGGTGGGGTGTAGGAAACCCTGGTGGTGTAGTGGTTAAGTCCTACAGCTACTAACCAAAAGGTGGGCAGTTCAGATCCACCAGGTGATCCTGGGAAACTCTACGGGGCAGTTGTACTCTGTCCTGTAGGGTTACTACGAGTGGGAGTTGCCATGATGGCGGTGGGTTTGAGTTGAGGTTTGTTGACCCATGGGTGACACAGATGGCTGCTAATTGAAAGGTTAGTGGTTTGAACTAGGAGAAAAAAGCCCTGGTGATCTACTTCTGGAAAGATTCCAGCCAAGGAAACCCTATGCAGTTCACTTCTACTTTGAAACACAGGGGGATTGCCGTGAGTGGGAATGGGAGCCCTGGATTGTCACTAGTGACAGATATGACAGTAACGATGTTGTGTGTGTAACACATTCATGTTCTCACTTAAATCCTAGCTACCGTGCACGGGCCTATGTCCTGGAGGTGAGGCTAGAGTCTCTTAAATGATTCATTGGAACAAACTGGCTCTTCGTGTCCTTCAAGCTGCTTCAGCCCTCACTGGAGCTCCGAGAACTGCCCCGCGGCCTCCAGCATCCCCTTTCGGACAACTGTTGTTGTGTGCCGTCAAGTCAGTTGTGACTTGTAGCAACCCCATAGGACAGGGTAGAACTGCCCTGCAGGGTTTCCTAGGCTGAGAATCTTTACAGCAGAAGTAAACTGCCACACCTTCTTAGACAAAGCAGCTGGTAGGATCGAACCACCAGTCTTCCAGTTAGCAGCTGAGTGCTTAAACGCTGGTGCTGCCAGGACTCCCTAACCACTGTACTTCCCTGTGTGAAGGGCTCATTCCTGCCGCTTATCGTCCCCTGTGCTGGCCTCTGCCTGCATCTTCACATCTGGTAGATCCTAAACCCTATTCTCCTGTGTCCCCCAATCACAGGCTGCACAGGAATGGCTGTGAGGTTTGCAGAGACCAGACGGTGGGAGCTGAGAATGGGGACTCTGAGTCACAATGTCCAAGGGTGTATGCAGGCCAGTGGCTGCACATGCCAGCACAAGCAGGGCAGGTGGTCCCATCCTGCTACCCAGAAGGTCCCTGCAGATCACAGGGGACTTACAGCCAGGACCTGCACAAAGATGCCTTTCAGCCAGGCAGGGTAGGGCTCAGGTCAAGGGTCTGTCCCCATGAAGGAGGAGAATGTAGAAGCCTCAGGAAGTCTCCAAGAAGCAGCTGTAAACACTAGGCCATGATACCCAGAGGTGGATGTGGTTCAGGGCAGCAAGAAAAAAAACAGACCTCACAAAAAGGTAAAACTGGGCTCTCAGCCTGGGTAGGATGGGCTCCCAGACTGGACACAGTACGGTCTGTAAGTCAAAAATGTGATAATTAACCAAAGTTGGCCAACCTGCTGACCACTGAGTGTGGGAGCGTCCCCATAGCCAAGATCATACTTGCCTGGTACCTGGAGCTCTGCTTAGTAAAGCACTTAACACATTATCAGTAAGGTCACTTTGAAGCAGTGTGGGTCTGTATTTGTCCAGAACAGTCCTGTTATTGTGAGGTGTTTGTTAGTAATTCCCACTTTCACTGTCAAAAGTTATCCCAGTTTGGATGGTGCTCTACCTTGGGGGAAGACGGTCAACCAGTGACTGGTGGTTCCAGCTGTCCCTATGATCTATAGGTTGGGGACTTCGTGTCTTCTTGAGCCTTCTCTTGGGCATGGCACCATTTCCCAGCCTTTGTCTCTGCAGGTTTCTTTTGGAAGAAACTCCAGCCTCAGTGAGTCAGCACAGGGTTACAAGACAAACAAACTGGAGGGTCGGCTTGGCAACTTGCAGGATTCAAAGCCCTGTTTGGAGCTGGTCGGTGGTTGGTAATCTGATTCTTGGAGTAAGGCTCCTTCCTACCCGGCTTCGGAAGGGGTTGAAGTGATTCATTTGCAGGTGGACTGAAGAGTTAGTCCTTGGCTTTACTCCTGGAGAACTTTGATGAAACAAAATACAGTGTAATTAAATGTGGCATTTTAGGCTTACGTTTAATACTGTTACATTAAAGTTTAAGCATGCCTTATAATGCCTCTGTGTCATTCTCCAGGCACCATCCTGGAGTATATTAATGAAAACGCTTCTAGCTGTAACTCACAGACCTCAAGTTTGCAGTATATATTTTGCAGAATCATACATGCGTCTTGGTTTTATGCTCTATACAAAATAGCTTAGAGGTTTCCGCTGAATAGTGTGTCCTGGCTTGTAGTGTTTGCAACGTGAGCCAGGTTCAAGAAGCAGTATTTAGAGTGAGTTTGGGGCCTCCTGCCCAGGGTTAACTGTGCGTTTGATGCTTGTGGTTTTCTCTCGGTTGCTGTGACTTAGAGTCATAAGGGCTGGAAATGACGGCACAAGATTTCACTAAGGCAGTTAAATTGCTTTAGCTACTGGCAGCACATACCATTTAAAATGCATTAATGGTGCAATTTTGCTGGGTTTTGAAACTGTTTTTCATTTTAGTGTGATGAGTGAATTGATTTGAAAGGGTCTTGTGGTTCACAAGAAGCCCCCAGGGTGCAGTGGTTAAGAGCTTTATTGCTAACCAAAAGATTGGCGGTTCGAACCCACTGGCTGCCCCACAAGAGAAAGAGGGGACAGTCTGTGCCTATAAAAGACTGACTGTCTTTGAAACCCACTGAGGTGGTTTAGGTCTGTCCTGTACAATCACCAGGAGTTGAAATCAACTGGGTAACGGGTTTTGGGTTGTAGTTTTGAAAGGACGTATGGTGATTCAGGAAAAGGGCAGAACTGGGCCTTCTGCAATCCAAATTGGCATTTCTCTGTTTTGTAAATGTCAATTAATTGGTTGAATGTTCTGGAATCCTGCCGTACAGGCACTGACATTTTTATTGATTTCTTGATCTAAATGAGTCTTTTAATAATAAAAGCCAGAAGCCACTGCCATCGAGTCTATTCTTACAATGACACTACAGGTCAGAGCAGAACAGCCCTATCAGGTTTCCAAGGAGCCCCTGGAGGATTTGAACTGCTGACCTTTTGGTTAGCAGACATAGCGCTTAACACTTGCACTACCAGGATAGTTTAAAAAAAAAAACAACTTAGGGCCTACTGTGGGTTTGACCTAAAGCTGGTATGTGTTGGTGCTGACATGAAGTGGACACAAAAATGGTGAAGGCGTGTCTGTGACATGTCAGCAGATGTCTGTGTCAGAGAATCTTGCATTATTTGTATGTGACATCTGTAAGTAGAAAGCAGTAGATTTGGAATTGACTGTCATCTTCAAAATTTTGTAGTAATTAAAAAAAGTTTTTGTTGTAATACATATTACAGTATTTTGAGGTACCTGTAAAAATTACTTTAAAACCATGCAGAGTTCTCTGTGGTGTTTGGAATTGTGGTGATTCGGGTGGTAATCTTTGAGTTCGCTCATTCCTTCATTCAGGGTCTCAGTAAGTTGTACAACACTGAAACATGATATGTGGGATCCGTCAGTTAAGTTCATGAACTTGCCACTGTGTGCTTATGTTAGCACCACTGTACAAACAACTTGGTAAGGTTTCATAACCTTGGTATGTCAGTGTCGCACAGCTGTGTTCGTGTCAACATTCAGGGTGTCTTGCTGAGTGGTGTTTATTATTGTGTCTTTTGTTGCCGTTGCAAGAATGTCAGAGCTTGAACTAGAGCAACAAACACACATGAAATTTCTTGTTAAACTTGCTAAGAGTAGAAGTGAAATCAGAGACCGGTTAGTCCCAGTTAATGGGGATGATGCCATGAGGAAAACGGCAGTGTACAAACGGATCAACGTTTCTCTGAGGGGAGAGAAAGCATCACTGATGTAGAGAGGTCAGAGTGGCCACTAACGAGCAGGACTGACTAAAACATTGGAAGAATTTGTATCAAGACAGTTAAGCAGGTTTACTATTTTGAAGTACTGAAAGACTACAGGAAAAAGTTAGATGAAAATGATCTGAATTTTTCAACAATAACTCAGGACTGTTGCATCACGGCGATGAGGGAGTTTTTAGCCAGTAAACAAATAAATGTATTGAAACACCCTCCCTACTCACCTGACCTGGTCCCCAATGTCTTCTTTCTTTACCTGAAGATAAAGGAAATATCAAAAGGTAGACGTCTCGATGACATTCGAAACATCAGGGGTAAGACGATGACAGCTCTGATGGCCATTCCAGGCCATTCCACCCTTAACTACTTTAAAGGGTGGAGTAGGTGCTGGCATCAGTGCACAGCTTTCCAAGGGGAGTACTTCGAAGATGACCCGTAGTGATACTCAGCAGTGAGATGTAACACTTCTTCTAGGATGAATTTGTAGACTGACTTGTCAGACCTTAAATTGTCATACCTCGAAAGTATCTTTTAGCGCAGTTTGATGAGACTGACAGTGTAGTAACAAGATATCTACATGAATGGGCTGGTAATTTTTGAAGTTGGAAAGCAAAAGAGCCCTTATTCATGTGCTGACCTTTAAAAACAGGAGTTGTGTTTGCACACGTGGGGAGGTGCATGCTGCCAGTTTTGTCCGTATTTGCATGTTGTGTACTCGCACACTGCAGAGGCATCCCAGAGTCGGTGCTGAGTGCCCTGTCACAGAGGGCTGGCTGGGCCTCCTCTCCACGCTGCTGGCAAAGCTTACTTTCAGCCTCCTGGTGCCCTGCCTTCCAGGCTCCTCATTTCAGGGTCTCTGCTGCCGCCTGTCTTTTCATGTGCAGTTCTTTCTGATAAGCCTTTGATTCCTTTCCATAGCTTTATCTACCTCCTTGACATCTCCACTTGATGACTAACAGCATCTCAGAATTGCCATGGTCAAAGCACAACACTTGGCTTACCCCCCCCACCCTGAAAACCTACCCCTTAATATTCTCCATTTAGATAAATGGCACCATCACGTACCAGTTAAACCAGAAATGTGAGAGTTTTCTTAGATGCCTCTGTTTTCCCTGTGCTCCATCCTGCCCGTCAAATAGTATTGTTAGCTCTGTAACATGAATTATCTTGAATTCTTTGCCCGTCTCATCTTTGTTGCTACCGCTGTGTTCTCTGCCACCATCATCCCACAGCTGGACCATTGTGGTTGTCCTCTCCACTCTTGCCCCATTCTAAGGCATTTCCCACTGACACGCTCCTGAAAGGGTTAATCAGAGCACAGACACTCTGCTACAGGGAACAGCCTTTAGAATTAAAGCCAGACACCTTCCTCTGGTCCACAAGTTCTATGAGATCTGGCTCCCTGCTCAGTGTCATGGATTGAATTGTATCCTCTCAGAATGGGGGGAGGGGGGTGACGGGGAGAGAGAGAGAGAGATTGAGAGAGAGAGATTGAGAGAGAGAGATTGAGAGAGAGAGATTGAGAGAGAGAGATTGAGAGAGACAGAGAGAGATTGAGAGAGAGAGAGAAATTAAGAGAGAGAGAGAAATTAAGAGAGAGAGACTTCCTCTAAATAGTCCCCTGAATTTGGACTTCTGACTTCCTACATTGTGAGAAAATAAATGCGTGTAGCAGTTTGGGTGGGCCACGATTCCTGGTATTGTGTGAAATTATTGTAAATCCTGCCTCAATGATGTTAACAAGGGAGGAGGGACAGCAGGCAGTTGTGCTGTGGGGCAGGACTCAGTATGGAAGATCGTATTGTGCCTTGAAGCAGCCTCTTGAGATAGAAAAGGTAGAATCTAGCAGACAGATCTGGGGACCTCCTACCACCAAGGAAGCAGTGCTGGGAGCAGAGCGTACCCTTTGGAAAGAAACTGGGCCTCAAAAGCTCTCAGTCAGGAAATGCTAACGACAGGGACTTCCTTCCAGAGCCAGCAGAGAAAGACTTCCCGTGAAGCTGAAGCTCCAAACTTAGACTTCTAGCTGACTGGACTATGGCCCAGTAAAATTTCTATTTTTAAAGCCATCCACTTGTATTTCTGTTACGGCAGCACCGGATGACTAAGACAGTAACCAAGACACTCCCTGTGTGGTTTCACATCCTTGCAGTCTCACCCAGCTTACTGCGTGGACTTCTTTCAACCACTGCAGTGCTCAAGCTCACCTGAGCCTCAGGGTCTTTGTACTTGTTATTCTCACTGGAGGAAGAGTCGAGTCGGTAGTTGAGGATATATGCACCCAGAGCTACGGTATTTGGGACACCTGTCCAGAGCCTCATCTAGATCAAGAGCAGGAAGAGAGGTTGGGAAGGAAGTACCCTCCTTGCTTCTTGAGCAAAGCCAGGACCAGTTCTTTGGGGAACAACTCAGGGTCCATGGAGAAGACCCACAAAGGTATCTGCCTGAGGGCAGAATACCAAACACACTGCCAGTGAGTCAATCCCAACTCATAGCAACTTTATAGGACAGCATAGTACTGCCCCATAGAATTCCCAAGACAGTAATCTGGACCCAGGCAGATGGCTGCATATGTCTCCTGCAGAACAGCTGGTGGATTGGAACTATCAACCTTTTATTTAGCAGCCAGGTGCTTTAACCAGGGTGCTTTTGTGGTTGTTCGATGCTGCAGAGTTGGTTTCTGTTCACAGCGACCCTATAGCCTGTTGTAGCACTGAGCATACTATTTTTTTTAAATTATGATTAAGTGAAAGTATACCGTCCAAGTCAGTTTTGCATGCTTGCCTCTCTGCAACTGATCTGCCTTCCTCACCCTATGAGAGCACAGTCCTCCTTTCACTCTTTGTTTCCAGAATCCACTTAATGAACACCTGTCTCCTCTTCTCTCTAGAAAGAAACCAGTAGGACAGCCTTCTATATATGTGTAAAACCATCAAGTACACACACCACATGCTCACTCTGTGACCCCTAGTCCCGTCTGTTCTTTGTGTGAATTGTTGACCTTAGTACTGGTTTCAGGGCTGGGCTAGCAGGGGCTATTTTCCCAGGGAACCCTCCAGGCTCTCAGACCATCATTGCAGATCTTTTCATACAGTTCTTGATCAGCACGTGTCTTTTTCTCACGCTACATGAGGGACTCTGCACTGGGTTGCCTGTCAGGGCTGTCTTTGGGGAGGTGGGGCACCATCTGCTTCTGCTGGTCTTGTGCTGATGTAGTCTCCCAATCATGGGCCCTTCTATCTTGTGGGCTTATTTTTCCTTGTGTGTTTGATGTTTTCAGCTGTCATCTGTTCCAGGTGGATTAGAACCAATTGATGAACCTAGGATAGTAGGCTGCTGGCTTTTACGATCCAGACAGAGCATGCTGTTTTTTTTTACCACATCTTGGACATCAGTTTTTTTGTTTTTTTATCTAGTGTGGCATTGGGCTCAATGGAGAATTCAGTAAGTGAGTGAAATTTTAAAAAGTAAACTGCACATCAGAAGTTTGTGTTCTGGTTGGAGAAAGTTCACAGATTTTGTAAACACTTGATGTCTGTATGGTACTGACATCAAGCACAAAGACTTTTAAGACAAGTTAGCCTGGAGAGGCGGAGTCAAGATGGCAGACTAAGCACACGTCTCCTTATATCCCTCTGGAAACTAAGACCTGAATTAATAATCAAATGGAGCCTTCTGGTCACCTAATCAGCCCCAGGACACGGCACAGGGCTATTACTTTGGACTTCATTCCACTGAGTGAAAAACCTCCTCTCTTACACTGACTTCCGCACCTGGCTATCCCTGGCTCTCACAGACTGCAGACAGCGTAGAGAAACATCTGCAGTCCATCCTCACAGTACCTCTTCCAGCCTCTATATACTCACATGGGTCCGAAAAAGCAACAGACACTTGTGGCATACAAGAAATCACTCATGGCTTCAGAAGGCTCCCAAACAAAGCAACCAAGGAGTTTTCCAGATGAAGAAACTTTTATGAAAGCATCAGGAAGTGAATACAAAATGATTATATACAGAGTCCTCCTAGACCTTATACAAAATGCAGGAGAACAAAATGAAAAATTAAGATGTTCAATCTGATGGAACACCAGTACTCTGAAATCCAACAGATCAAGAAGAAAATCAAAGACATAGAAACTTCCATGCAAAGCCAAGAAAACAGAATGGAACAAATAGAAAAAAGAATTTCTGACTTGGAACGCAGAGCTACTGAGGCCAGCATCTAGGAGCAGAAATCAGAAAAAAGAAACAAGAAAAATGAAGAAACATTAAGAAGCATGTGGGACTCTATTAAGAGGAACAACCTTCAATTAATTGGAGTCTTTGAACAGGGTGAGACATCTGAGAACACAGAGTATCGTTGCTGAGCTGCTGACAGAAAACTTCCCAGAAATCATGAAGGAAGAGAATATAGACATCTCAGATGCATATCGTATGCCACCCAATATTGATCTCAAAAGAAAGACTCCAAGACATATTATAATCAAGCTCAACAAAATGAAACATAAGAAGCGACTCTTAAAGGCAGTAACACTCAAAGCAAAGCTAACATTCAGAGGGAAACCCTGTAGGCTCTCTTCAGATTTCTCAGCAGAAACCATGCTGGCACAGAGACAGTGGGATGACACATTCAAAGCCTTGAAGGAGAAGAACTTCCAACCAAGAATTATATATCCTGCAAAACTATCTTTCAAATACGAAAATGAAATTTAGACATTCCCAGATAAACAGAAACTCAGAGACTTTGTAAAAACCAAACCAAAACTACAAGAAATATTGAAAGAAGTTCTTGGCTCTGGCTTAGAAGAACAAAACCACTAACTTTATATTTTAGAACGACTTTACTACTCAAAACTCTACTCAGTTAAGGAAGGCTCCAAAGCCAATCACAGCTTTGATAAGGAAAGAAGCAATCCAGTGATCATCATGAAAACTGTGGTGTCATCATATTAAAAAGAGGGATGCACTACAGTAGTTATAGTCCTTCCAGATGGAGAGGAAGATGACAAGACTAGTAGTAATTAAAATTGGGTTTATATGTAGTTTATTAAGGGGGATCACAGGGGCAGCTGTAAAGCACAACAAAGATGTATCATATCATTTCAGGAAATGTAACACAGGAGTCTCAACAACCACAAAACCAGCTCTGAAAAAGGTGAAAAATCAACTCACAAAAAGAACGTCCCAGAACAGACTAATAAGAACAACAGAGAAAACATCAACATAAAAATAAACACATCACAATGGCAGCACTGAACACATACCTATCAATAATTACATTGAATGTGAATGGATTGAATGCTCCAGTAAAGAGACATCGAGTGACATCTTGGATCAAACGACATGACCTATCCATATGTTGTCTAAAAGAAACTCACTTGAGACCTAAAGATAGGAACAAACTGAAAATTGAAGGTTGGAAGAATATATATCAAGCTAACAATGAACAGAGAAGAGCAGGCGTGGCAATTCTAATCTCAGACAAAATCAATTTTAATGTCAAATCCACCATCATGGACAAAGATGGATACTATTTATTGCTGAAAGGTTCAGTACGCAAGTAAGACTTAACTATATTAAATATTTATGCACCTAACATCAGAGCACCTAAATACGTCAAAGAAACACTGACTACACTCAAAAGAGAGTTAGATGACTCCACAATAATAGTGGGAGGCTTCAACACTCCACTCTCAATACTAGACAGATCATCTAGAAAAAAACTCAGTAAAGATACAGAAGACCTCATTGCCACAATTAACCAACTAAACTTCATTGATATATACAGAACTTTCCACTCATCAGCAGACAACTACACCTTCTTCTCCAGTGCACATGGAATATTCTCCAGAATTGACCATGTGATAGGCCATAATGCAATGCTCAACAAAATCCGTACCACTGAATTACTGCAAAGCATCTTCTCAGATAATAAAACCATCAAAGTTGAAATCAGTAGCAGAAAAAACATAGATAGAAAGTGGAACTCTTGGAAACTGAACAACATCTTGCTCAAAAAAACATGGGTTATAGAGGAAATCAAGGATGAATTAAAGAAATTCATGGATTCCAATGAGAACAAAAACACTTCCTACCAGAACCTGTGGGATACAGCCAAAGCAGTGCTCAGAGGTCTGTTTATCTCCATAAATGCACACATCTGGAAGGAAGAAAGAAACCAAATCAAGGAACTAACCCTACAGCTTGAACAAGTGGAAAGAAAACAACAGAGGAACCCCTCAGGCACCAGAAGAAATGGGATCATAAAGATTAGAGCAGAGCTAAATGAATTAGAGAATAGAAAAACAACTGAAAAAATTGAAAAGACCAAAAGCTGTTTTTTTGAGAAGATCAACAAAATTGACAAACCACTGGCTAAACTTACTAAAGAAAAGCAGGAAAGGAAACAAATAACCCAAATTAGAAATGAGAGGGGGGTTGTCACCACAGATGCAACAGAAGTCAAAAATATCATAACAGAATACTATAAAAGACTGTACTATAACAAATTTGAAAACCTAGGGGAAATGGACCAATTCCTTGACTCATACCACCTACCCAAATTATCACAACGTGAAGCAGAACAACTTAATAAATCCATTACAAATGAAGAGATTGAAAAGGTCATCAAAACACTGCCAACCAAAAAAAGTCTGGATCCAGATGGCTTCACTGCAGAATTCTACGAAGCATTTAGAGAAGAGTTATCTCCAACAGTACTGAAACTATTTCACAGTATAGAAAGGGATGGAGTACTTCCAAACTCATTCTGTGAAGCCAGCATAACACTGATACCTAAGCCAGGGAAAGACCCAACAAAGAAAGAGAACTACAGACCAATATCACTCATGAATCTAGATGCAAAAATCTTCAACAAAATTCTTGCCAGTAGAATACAACAACACATTAAGAAAATAGTCCATCATGACCAAGTGGGATTCATACCAGGGATGCAAGGCTGGTTCAACATCAGAAAAACAATTAATATGATTAACCACATAAATAACACAAAAGACAAGGATCACCTAATTTTGTCCATTGATGCCGAAAAGGCATTTAATAAAGTCCAACACCCATTCATGCTAAAAACTCTTAGCAAAATGGGCATAGACGGCAAATCCCTCAACACAATAAGGGCCATTTATACAAAGCCAATTGCCCACATCATCCTGAATGGAGAGAGACTGAAAGACTTTCCCTTGAGATCAGGAACTAGACAAGGATGCCCACTCTCACCTCTTCTATTCAACATTGTGCTAGAAGTTTTAGCCAGAGCAATTAGACAAGACCAAGAAATAAAGGGCATCTGTATCGGCAAAGAAGAAGTTAAAATCTCCCTGTTTGCAGACGATATGATTGTATATGCAGAGAATCCCAACGAATCTATACGTAAACTGATAGAAGAGTTCAGCAAAGTTTCAGGATACAAGATAAACATAAGTAAATTAGTAGGATTCCTTTATACCAACAACGAGACTGTTAAGGAAGAAATTATCAAATCAATACCATTTACGATAGCCCCTAAGAAGATAAAGTACCTAGGAATTAATCTAACCAGAGAAATAACAGACCTTTACAAAGAGAACTACAAGCCCTTACTACAAGAAACTAAGAGAGACTTAGATAAATGGAAAAACCTACCCTGCTCATGGATAGGAAGACTTAACATTGTGAAAGTGTCTATTTTACCCAAAGCAATCTATTTATATAATGCAGTCCCAATACAAGTTCCAGTGACATTTTTTAATGAGATGGAGAAACAAATCACCAATTTTGTTTGGAAAAGGAAGAAGCCCTGGTTAAGCAAGGTACTACTAAAGAAGAAGAACACACTGGGAGGCCTCTCATTACCTGACTTTAGAACATATTACACTGCCACAGTGGTCAAAACAGCCTGGTACTGGTATAAGAACAGACAGATCTATCAGTGGAACAGCTTGAGACCCAGAGATGACACCATCTGCCTATGAACAACTGATATTCGACAAAGGCCCTAAGACATTAAACTGGGGTAAAAACAGTATCTTCAGCAAATGGTACTGCAAAATTGGGTATCCACCTTGTACAAATTGGGTATCACACCTTGTACAAAAACCAACTCCAACTGGATAAAAGACCTAAATATCAAACCTAAAACAATAAAGCTCATCCAAGAAAAGGTAGGAACAACAATGGAAGTTTTAATACACAATGAGAATAGACTCCAAAATCTGTCAAACAAACCACAATCATCAGAAAAGAAAATAGATAAATGGGATCTATTAAGAATTAAACACTTTTGCTCATCTGAAGACTTTATTAACAGAATTAAAAGAACACCTACAGAATAGGAAAAAATATTTGGCAACTCTATGTCAGACTGACGCCTGATTTCCATAATCTATAAGATACTACAAAATTTCAACAAGAAGAAGATAAACCATCCAGTTATGCGATGGGCAAAGGAGATGGACAGACATTTCACTAAAGAAGAGATCCAAGCAGCCAAAAAACACATGCAGACATGTTCATGATCTTTAGTTATTAAAGATACTCAAATCAAGACGACAATGAGATACCATCTCACCCCAACAAGGTTGGCCATAATCCAAAAAACACAAAACAACAAATGCTGGAGAGGCTGTGGAGAAAATGGAACCCTCCTACACTGTTGGTGGGGTTGCAAAATGGTCCAGCCTCTTTGGAAAGCAATCTGGCGCTTCCTTAAAAAAATGGATATTGATATACCATTTGACCTAGTAATTCCACTACTTGGAATATATCCTTCAGAATCAAGGCCTTTCACACCAACGGACACATGCACCAGAATGTTTATCGCAGCACAGTCCACGGCAAAAAGATGGAATCAACCCAGATGCCCAACAACAGAAGAATGGATAGGTAAACTATGGTATATATACTCAATGGAGCACTACGCAATGATAAAAAACAACGATGACTTCAGGAAACATCTCATCACCTGGTTTCAACTGGAAGACATTATGTTGAGTGAAAGCAGTCAGCGACAAAAGGACAAATATTATATGAGACCTCTACGACAAGATCTCAAAAAACAGACCTGTGTATAGAAGACAAGACTCTTTGACAGCTGCAAGGGAGAGGAGGGAGGGGAGTAGGGTTTAGGTTAGATAGTTGCTAGGTATCTGGTTGGGTGAAATCAGTGATAGCACACATTAGAAACAAGAACAATATTAAGTGGACTTAAACATAACATGAGTACTCCTTCCCTCTTAACCCAGTATTACAAGGATAGAGTAGCTGGGGCAGGGGGCGGGAGACCATGCTCTTAGGCAAAAGCGAGGCCAATTGGCAACACTAGCGTTTTGCTAAGAGGACTCGCTGCACCCCACATTGGTGAGTGGCATCTGGGGTCTTAAAAGCTGCCAAGCTGCCATCCGAGGGCACAGCAAATGGTCCCAACTCAGCAGGAACGGATGCTAACCGAGGACCAAAATGACATGGTGGAAAGACAACCCAGAAGACAAAGAGACCCACATCAGTGGGTGCCTACATCGACTTGGGACCGGAAGATCCGGATGGTGCCCGGCCACCACCAGTGATAGCTGCGATGGAGCTCACTAAGTTGAGTCTCACTGACAACACAAGATGGTCCAGTGGTTTCGGGGTTCCCCTGGGAGCATGGCCCCTGGCCCTGATGCTGCCCTTGACCATAGATCATAACGAAGGTCCACGCTTTGGACAGGAATGGATTGAACTTGGCTATGTAGTGACCATTTATTGGATGCACTTTGTGGTTCTATACATCTGTAGGATGTCATCCTGCTGACCTCTGGCTGGAGGGAGGAGAATGGGTGGAGAGGAGGGAAAAAAGAGACTGTTGGGAGACGGAGACATGTATGGATTAGAGAGGAATAGTGTGTTGTCACCGGGAAGGGAGAGCAGTGGAAGCTGCATATAGGTGGGTATGTAGATTTATACGGGAATGTACATGTTCACTCAGTTATATTAAATGAAAAATTAAAAAAAAAAAAAAGACAAGTTAGCCTGTGCTCAAGTAATTGTGTAAGATTTCATGGAAGACTGTAAGTTTTGGCAAGACCTTAGGATGGAGTAGAATTTGGAGCTGTAAGAATGGAAGGCAGAATACAGACAGGAGAAATAAGCAATGGCGTGGAAGTGGCCAGTGAAGACAGAAATTATTTCTAGAGCAGAAAATGGTCATCTATCTAGAGGGTCTGTAATTATGGAGCAATGGAAACAGTGAAGGGAGAATAGTGGATACCAGAGTCAGAGCACACTGAGAGGGTCTTAAAGCCAGGCAGAGGGGTCTGGACATGGGGTATAGCATGAGAAAGCAGATTCTTGATCACGGCACCCAGTGAGATGAAGCTCAACTGCCTGATTGCAACACGTGACTAGTACTGTGGAGTGACAGTGGGCTTTAGTGCTGAGTACTTGGGTAAGTTCCTTTCTTCTCAAGCTCTCAGTTGTCTTGCCTGTAGCACGGATGTGAAGGTTAAAAACAAAAAATGAATACCTGTCACATAGAAAAGCACCCAGTGATTGGTAAAATAGTAGTCATTGTGTTCGTATTTACAGTTACCGTCACAGAGAGTACTTGCTGTAGTTGGTGGTGGTTTTCAAGGCAGGAGAAGATAGATGTAGGCTTTCCTGGGGGGCATCTGATAGACGTGCCCCCTGGACTCGGCTTTCCTGAGTAGACCACTCTCTTAGCACCCAGCATCGTAGCCACTAGCTGTCCTCCTGTAGGCAAGCCACTTCACCTCGCTGTGAAATGAAGAGCATCACGTTCCTGACATAAAATTGTTGAGTATACGTAGTAAGTGTGTAATAAAGAAACTGTATGTAAAATGGTTCCTCATTCCTGAGCCAGAAGATTCAGGCAGTGGGACCAAAGGCAGAAACGGCTCATTGAGATGGAGGAGCTGGTCAGGGAGACACAGGGAGCTGAATCTGAGAGATGCTGAATTAGGGGACAGACCTAACAGAAGCTAAGAGTAGAGGCCCAAGTTTGTAAAGGGAAGAGGGAGGATACCATGTTGGAAAATGAGTTTTGTTAATAAATTTCTCTTTGCTGTGGCTCTTTGGTAGCCGATGAATAATTTGTTACTTGCTAAAAATAGTTATTTGACCACTGACTAATATTTGCTGTAGAACTATAATTAGCTGGGTTTTCCATTTTCGTGATAAATGTTCTATATGAAAGTTGAGTAGTGAAAGCTGAAGAATCATAGACCATGAAAGCGTTGACCCTTCCTGTCCTTGTCCTGTCAGCGGTATCTTCACGCTGCTTTACCTCCAGCAGCCCTCTTGTAATGGTCAGATTTTTTTGAACAGCTCTTTTTGACATGAAGGTTATGTGATTTGTCACCAATAAATTAAAGAAATGACAAAAGGATTTCTGCTTCTTTTAAAAATAAATATATCTTACATAAACAGTCATATTGGTTAAGCTAAAAAACCAGCCTCTGTTGTCCTATTAATATCTAGCCACCTGACTAGAAGAGATGCATGTTATGCCTGTTTCCAAGAAAGGTTATTCAACTGAATGTGGAAATTAGGGAACGATATCACACGCCACCAAAATTTTGCTGAAGATCCTCCACAAGCGGCTGTGACAGTATGTTCACTAGGAGCTACCAGAAATTGAAGTGGGGTTCTGAATGGGATGGAGAACCAGGGTTATCATTGCTGATGTGAGACAGATCTTGGTTGAAAGCAGAGAACACCAGAAAGATATTTACCTATGTTTTTTTAACAATGCCACAGCATTTGACTGTGTTGATTGTAACAAATTATGGATAACACTACACAAAGAATGGGAATTTCAGAGTGTTTACTTGTGCTCATGAGAAACCTGTAACAGGAGGCAGTTGTTCAAATGAAATTAGGGGATTCTGTGTGGTTTTAAGTTGGAAAAGGCATGTGTCAGGGTTGTTTCCTTTCACCATACCTGTTTAATGCCGAACAAATAGTCTGAGAAACTGGACTGCATGAAGAACACACACACCCACTGCCATCAAGTCAGGTCTAACTCTTGGAGACCCTAGAGGTCAGAGTAGAACTGCCCCATACAGTTTCCAAGGAGCAGGGCATCAGAATTGGAGGAAGACTCATTAACAACCTGCATTATGCAGCTGACACAGCCTTGCTTCCTGGAAGTGAAGAGGATTTGAAACATTTACTGATAAAGATCGAAGACCACCACCTTTAGTATCGATTACACCTCAGCATGAAGAAAACAAAAATCCTCACAACTGGACTCATAACCAGCATCATGATAAATGGAGGAAAAGTTGATGTCAGGGATTTCATTTTACTTGGTTCCACATTCAATACCCGTGGAATCAGTAGGCAAGAAATCAAAAGATGCTTTAACCGAAACCAAAGCCATGCCATCTAGTTGATTTTGACTCAGAGGTGACCCCATAGGACAGAGTAGAACTGCTCCATAGAGTTTTCAAGGAGCACCGGGCAGATTTGAACTACTGACCTTTTGGTTAGCAGACATAGCACTTAACCATTACACCATCAGGGTTTTCAGTTACCCTGAAGACTCATGTGGGTCTGACCCAAGCTGTGATGTTTTCAGTTGCCTCATGTGCATGTGAAAGCTTGACCTTGGCTAAAGAAGACCGAAGAAGAATTGATGTCTTTGAATTGTGGTGATGGAGAAGAACATTGAATATACCATGGATTGCCAAAACTACAAGACATAGCACTTAACCATTACACCATCAGGGGTTCCAGAAGTTGCATTACATTGGAAAAATCTTCTGCAAAAGACCTCTTTAGAGTGCTGAAAAATAAGGTGCCACGTCCGGCACCCCAGCGACCTGCACTGGGAAGGGTCCAGGGCCAAAGAGGCACAGGAAAGGGGATGCAAAAGACTCAGTCACACAAAGAACACATCACACAAGATAATGTTGGGGCCAGGTGGGACCAAGGTCTCTGATGGAGAACGATGACCACCTTTCCTTTGTTACAAGCTTTATTTATACATTCCAGAAGCAGGTAGACAACAGGGCAGCACACATTGCCAGAAATGGTTAGGATCTTTGTAGGAAATATTTGGATTGGTTACAGAGTACACGGAAGTCTTGTCTCCAAACAAAGGACACGGAACAAGGAAGCAGCTTAGCCTAAGCTTTTCTTTTTAGTTGTGTAAACAGTTTTAGAGTGTTAAGCAAGGTTGGGTAAGGGGAGAGGGAAGAGAGAGGGAAGGGGGTTAGAGTATAAAACCTTTTAGCCTGCGTCAATAAAGATGCTACCGTGAAGACTAATGTGGGCCTGGCCCAAGCTATGGGGTTTTCAGTTGCCTCATATGCATGTGAACGCTAGACCTTGACTAAAGAAGACCGAAGAATTGATGTCTTTGAATTGTGGTGCTGGAGAAGAATGTTGAATATACCATGGACTGCCAAAACAACAAATCTGTCTTGGATGAAATGTGGCCAGAGTGCGCCTTAGAAGCAAGTATGGTGAGACTGCCTGACAGGAAGGTTCAGTCCCTAGGAGAAGGACATCGTGATTGGTAAAGTGGAGGGTCAGCAGCAAAGAGGAGGACCTTCGACAAGGTGGACTGACACGGTGGTTGCAACAGTGGGCTTCAGCGCGACAGTGGTTGTGAGCATGGTGAGGACTGGACAGTGTTCTGTTCCATTGTACGTAGGGTCAGTGTGAGTTGGAATCAGCCTGACACCTAAACCACAACAATTAGTGTGAGTCAGAACTGGCCTGATGGCAGTGGCTTTGGTTTGGGGTTATTAATTCCAGAGAATCACTGGCTTTTGTGTGATTACCACTTCATCAAAAGGAGTTCCTGTTCTGATGGCCCAGCACTGGTGGAACACGCCAGTGGCTCTGGAATATAAGCCATGGCCCATCACTCAAAAGTTTCACCTTCTACTTGAAGAGAGAAGACTAACCCACATAAAACAACTAGTAAACTGAGCAAGACTATCACTGAGCATTAAATTATAGGGTAGAGACTATGAATATGGGAAGGAGAGAACATTGAGGGCTGGACTAGAGTGGGAAAACCTCATGAATGGCTTAGTACTTAAAAGAATATTTTGTAGAAAGCTGAATTTCCCTTTTGTAGAATTGACTTTTTTCCCCCCTAATCTAATCACACTGAACACACACTGGCTTCATATGCAAAGAAACCGTTAGATTGAGAAACAATCCCAGGAGGAGCTTTGGTCTAATAAGAAAAGAAATGAAAATGATAAACAAAAATGACTGTATAATAAATAGTCAACGGAACAACTTTCCCTACATTTTAATTTAAAAATAATGATGGAATTATTAAAATTTCTGATTGAATGAGCTCTGTGTGGTTACTCCTCAGCCCAGGGTGGGTATGGAGCAAGTTAGTAGCTTTGGGGGCAGTGGCTTGGCTTCCACAGCTCTGGAAACTTCACTTATTCTCTTATTCCCAACCACTCCCTGATTACCTTTCTTTTCCATCAAACTCAAACAATGCCAGATTTAAGGATTTTAAAAGAAAAAAGAGAATCTTCCTTCTTAAGCTACCCTGAAGTAGTGAAGAACCAACACAGTTTAGGTGAAGAATTAATATATACCCCCCAAAATGTTATTTATAGCGTAACTTAGACTTGATCACATGAAGTGATAAACAGTCATATTATGCAGTGCAGCTTGCATATCTTTTAAAGTTTAGTACAATTTATTAAACAGTTATTAACTAAAATTATATAATCATACCTTGAAATAGCTCTGGAGCATTGGACATCGGCAGGCTGTATAATGTGCTGAATAAAGAAGTAGCATACACATAGCTGAGCAAGTGTTCACAGCAAAGTGGACCATTTAAGTGTCATTATTATAGATCATAAATTCAAATTCATTAGCATAAGTATTTTCACTGGAATGTAAAGTATTGGTAGTACGTTTATTTGAATTCACTGCCACTAAGTTTTCATTTTGAGAAAAATTATGACCCTTACGTTGGACATGGATGTGCTTTATGGTTTTGTAAATGCGAGTAAATCTTTCAGGAGTAAGTAATCGTGCCTCCACGAGAGAGTGGTACATTGACGGTATTACTGATGTTTCATTATGGCCCTCAGAGTTGACACTTAAAACATCCTGTCTTTTAAAGGCAGATGTAACCCATTTCATAGAATGACTTGCAGGCTTTAACCTGACCTTGAAACTTCCCTTTACAGAAATTGGAAATTTGTTATCTTTACACAAAGCTGTTCTGAACATAGGTTTGTCTGCAGAGCAGATAACCTGGGATGTGAAGTAGAAGGAATCATCTGAATCATGACACAGAAAATGCTTTGATGGAAGCCCTTTGGATTTTTTTTTAAAGACAAATATTATGGGGTTCATTGCTTGAAGTTTCTACTTTTTATAAGAGAATGCAAACCCTGGTGGTATGGTGGTTAAGAGCTGTGTCTGCTGACCAAAAGCTGGCGTTTGAATCTGCCAGGTGCTCCTTGGAAATTCTGTGGGACAGTTGTACTCTGTCCTGTAGGGTCACTATGAGTTGAAAAAGGCTTGACAGCAGTCTGTTTGGTTTTTGGTTCAATGTGAATACTTAACATATAAGTTGTTTTACTTTTTTATTAAATTAGCGGGGTGTAAAATTAACAACAGACTTGGAAAAATCATTTCTTGATCCCCAGAGATGTGGGGATGAAGTCTTCTGAAGCTTTATTTTGAGAGGACATCTGGCCATCTGAAGATTTCACAGTAAATCTTGGGCATCACGTTGGCTTGGTGGCACTCTCAGGCTCTCTGGTAGTGTGCAATAGGGGCATCAGTTACACAAGGCCCAGAAAGAGGGATGTGTATTCTGTTACTTCTGAGTGGGACTAACTTTCAGCACATCCTATAAATGATCAAGATATTGAAGTTACACATTTATGATGCTATTTCTTTTTACTTGTCTTTCATGAAATTTATTTACTTAACAAGATAGAAGACATGGAAAAAAGACGGGGCATGGAAGAAAGACCCCCTGCAGGGTCCGTATGAGTTGAAATCCACTAGACAGTGGGTTTGGGAATAAGGGACAGAAGGCACACTGGTGGCCCAGTGGTTGCTGAGCACTCAGCTGCTAACCAGGAGGCTGGCCGTTGAAACCCACCAGCAGCTCTGCAGGAGAAAGATGTGGCAGTCTGCTTCTGTGAAGATTCAACAAACCAAACCAAACCTGTGGGCCCTTGAATTGATTCTGACTCATAGTAACTCTATGGAACAGAGTGGAACTGTCCCATGTTATGTTCAAGGAACAGCTGGTGGATTCAAACTGCCCAACTTTTGGTTAGCAGGTGAAGCTCTTAATCAGCACACCACCAACCTTGGAAATCCCATGGGGCAGTTCTACTCTGTTCTCTAGGGTTGCTTTGTCAGAATTGACTTGAAGGCACACAGCAGCAACAACATGAAACATGCAAAATTCCAGGCAGCATTTGAAACTTATTAAATGAGTTTACATATGAACTTATTTAAAGTAGATACTGTAAATAACGTTTTTGGGGAGTAAATACTGCTTTGATCTCTATTTTACAGATAAGGAAACTGAGACACAAAGGACGTGGAGTGCTGTTACATCTTTGGCTTTGTAGTATTTCTATGAATGATTGCTGAGACAGAAAGTTTATGCACTGTTGGATTATTTTGTTCTGCCTGGTATAAAGAAAACCATTACACAGCTGTAAATGAGAGTTCCTTCTGTAATTGCTGTTTTCACTAATTAAATTCTATTTTATCTGGAAATTAAGTAATTGACATTATCTTTCCTTTCCCTTCTCTTTAACCCTCTCTCTTTGTATAACCTTTAGTCTTCCTTTAGAATACTGTAAGACAGGTACCCTTTGCCTTTGCTCTTAGGTTGGCATTCTTCCTTAGGAAATGATAATCATTTTTTCTCTGCCTTCTAAAATTAACATTAGTAAGACCTTGATTCTAACTTCTTAAAGGAAGAGGGATCAGTTTGCAGCTCACTTGCAGAATCTTATCACAGCTTGTAGAGATTCTGAAACTCACCAGTTGCCCATCAAAGATTAATAACTATGTTAGGGACAGCTTTGTAGTACTGGAAAATTTAGGGGCTGTGGAAGAGAATAACTTTTTAATAAAAATATTCAGTATATGCAGTGTATTTGCAAATACTAATTGAGTAGACAACTTGTAGTTAGTTGTAAGTGTATCACCTGTAATCCATCTGAACTCTAATTCTTAGATTTTCCTCTGTATGTGGTTTATCTCTCTGACAGCCTTAAAGCTTTTCTCTTTATATTCATTTTTTAGCACTTTGATTATGCCATGTCTAGATGAATGTCAGTTTAATCTTTCTTGTGGCTCTTTGAGGTTCTTAGATCTGATTTTGGAAAATTCTAGGGTATTGTCTCTTCCAATATTTCTTCTGTTCTATTCTACATATGTCAAAACGGTAGCTCTTGGTTGCCCTGCTTTGTATTTTTTTGACTCTTTGGTCTCCTTGTGCTTTAGTTTAGAAAAATTTATGTTTAGAAAACTTACGTTAACATATCCTCAGGTTCACTGACTTTTTTCCCTTCCATTAGCTGTGTCCAGTCTGCCTGTAAATCCATCAGAAGAGTTTGTTGTCTCTGATAATTATTTTTCTGGTGATTGTTTTTAAACAGTATTTTCATTATACTTTTTTTTATAATTTCCATCTCTCTGTTGAAATACTCCATGTAATCATACTTATTGCCACCTTTTCCACTAGCTCCTTTAGCTATTAATTATAGCTATTGTAGTCTATTTCTGATAATTGCAACATCTGGACTGCCTCTGAGTTTTGTTCTGTTGATTTGTCTCTTCACAGTGAGGGAAACCCTGGTGGCATAGTGGTTAATTACTGTGTCTGCTAACCAAAAGGTCGACAGTTCAAATCTACCAGGAAGCAGTTCTCCTCTGTTCTATCATGATGTTATGAGTTGGAATCAACTTATTGGTGGTTGAGTTTGGTTTTGACAGTGGATATTTTCTTTTCTTACACTGTTTTTTGTATCTTGTAATTTTTATTGAATGCTGGACATCTTGTCTAGTAAAGCCTAAGATAAATAGTGTTTATATTCAGAAATGAGCATGCCTCTTCTTCCAGCTTATTAGTATTGGGAAGTTGAGTCAGTCTCAATGGTAACTGAGCAAGGTTTGGGTGTTTAGTTCAGTTACTACCTTCAGTGCACCAGTGACTTCAGATTCCACTGCGAGCAGCTACTCCATCCTTTTAGCTAGAGCTGGGACTAGAAACTTTCACTTTCAGCAGAGTGGAGGGGGAAAAGGTGGAGCCACTGAGGTAGCAGGTAAGAAGAAATTAGCTAAAACTTTAAGAAATTCCCAAAGGCCGAGTGTGGGCTAGTATGCATGTTTAAAGCACCTTGGTCCCTCAGACATGGGGAGGTCGCAGTCATTCACAGGTCTGCACCACCAGCTTACAGCTGTGATGTAACTGTATCACAGAAGGGTCTTTTTCCATGATCTTGCCCCTCCTTCAGTGGTAGACTGCTAGCTACAACTCAGTGGTAGGCTTTCAGTGTGGTCGGGAGGATTCCTGGTTCTCCTGGCCCAGTTACAATCTCATGCAGCCCTGTGCACCTGACTGATTCTTACAGGCAGTTCTCCTCAGATGCCTGCTGCACTCCCCACAGAAGACACACTCTGCTTGTACCTGTTGTGCAGTCGGGTAATCAGTTTCCTGTCCCTTTCTGAGGGGTAGCAGAGGTCTGCTTTCATTGATAGAGGACTCTAGGTCCAAAGTGTGCTTCCACCTTTGCCACAGAGGTTAGCAGGTTTTTTTCTTGCCTTCAGATGGAGACAGATTTTGCTTCCACCCTTTCCCCTGTGGCGTGTGGAGCAAGAGGCCTTCTTCCTATTTCTACCCCAGCTACTTGAGGCTTTTGCCTCATACGAGAGGAGGTTTGGGAAGGAGGTGGAATTTCATGCCGTCCCCAGTAGCAGCCATCACCTCCAGTGTGTCTGTACCCCTAAGGTGAGCTCACTGTCCTGCTAGGCCCATATCTTTCTTGAGAGCACTTAGCGCAGGCCCCGTGGAGAGGGCCTGTGAATGACTGCGACCTCCCCATGTCTGAGGGACCAAGCTGCTTTAAACATACATACTAGCCCACACTTGGCCTTTAGGAATTTCTTAAAGTTTTAGCTAATTTCTTCTCACCTGCTACGTTGGTGGCTCCACCTTCTCCCCCTCCACTCTGCTGAAAGTAAAAGTCATTCCTTGGGACGACTGGTCACTCTTTGGACGTCCACTTCCTCGGTGACTTTGCAACATCGTGCTTGTTACCTTCAGTGCATCACTAGCTTTGAAATCTGATGAATTCAACAAAAGTGACCCTTTTATAGGTTGTTTGGCTGCTCGTCGGAGTGGGAGTGATGTTCTCTTACCGCATTTTGTAGCAAGAACCATCATCTAAAATGTCTTGGTGTCTACCTTGTGACTTTCTGATAACCTAAGCAGCCCCAGCCATGGTCAGACCTGTGTGCCTTCGTGGACTCCTTAGCAAACCTGGATCAGGTGGGATTTGGGAACACAACAGAAAGCTTCACGGCAGGGGAGGACTTGCTGAGGACAGATGTCCACAGGCCAGTCCGCTTTCTGGCACTTATAAGGAGCCCTTTGATGTGAACAGGAAGCTGCATTTGGTTATACCTTGCTTTTCTTCAAGTTATTCTAGTTTATTCTCAAATCATCTTATTTTATAAAATGACCTTCAAAGTGACAGCTTTGGTCTGTTTTTAATCTTTTTTGTTCATCATGGGTAGCACATCTACGTTTTAAAGATATGTGAGAAACCTTGCAAGGTCCCCTGATGTGCCCCCCACGCCTCATTCCTTCCATTCAGAAGCTGAAGAAAGGCTATGTTTGTTTGATGGACCTTGAGTTGTTGCTTGTGTGTGTGTGTGTGTGTGTGTTTTGTTGAAGACAGTGTTTCTCAGTTCTTTTTAAATCTTAGATGTTCTTTGATAAACAAAGATCTCATACCCCTTTTAATGTTTATAATTGAAATTAAAATAAATACCATGATGGAAAACAAACCAGAAGGATAAATGGGTGCTGTGTTTCTTACTGTCCCCCTTCTTTGCTGACGCACCCATATTCCCACATTGGAGTCACTCTTGTGTTCACTATTTTTCCCAGTGATTTGAATCTAGAAATTGATGTGTTGGTTTTTCATAAGGTTTACTGCAGAACAACCAAACAGAGAATGGCAACCAATACAGGAGAAATGCATTAGAGAACAGGAGGTGAATCCCTTGTAGCCCAGCATCAAACGCTGACTGTGTGCCCTTAGAGAAGACTTCAGCAGCTCCCTCGTTCCCCGTTTCTCCAGAAGAAGCCGGAAGAACCGTAGGGTGAATGTGAAGCCCAGAAGACGTGACATCTACTTGTCACCTCACTTTTAGGATGGAAATTGATGAAATTGACCACGTGTTGCTACTTCTTCAGTATTCCAGATGGTGACTCTAGTGACTGAATGGCGGTGAGGATCTTCCATTCAATAAAGTAGGCAGTCTTGTTAGAAATAAATGTGTTTGTCCACAGGACTCTACGGCCATTTCCATTTTTAATGCTAAGTGTAAATTCTGTCAGCATTTTTACTCTTCCCGTGTTTTAGTCAGTGCTGCTCTAACAGAAATACCACCGAGTGGATGGCTTTAACAAAGGAAAGTTTGTTCTTGCACTGTCCGGTAGGCTACAAGTCCAAATTCAGGATGTCCGCTCCAGGAGAAGGCTTTCCCCTTGTCAGCTCTGAAGGAAAATCCAGTGTTGCATCGGTCTTTGTCCAGGGAGCGTTTTGGCACAGGAACCTCAGGTCTGAAGGATGTACCTTCTCCTGGTGCTGCTTTCTTGAAGGTGCGAAGTTCCCAATTCTCTGCTGGTTTCCCTATCCTTTTATCTCTTGTAGGATGAAAAGATTAAGGGTGGGGCAAGCCATACTCCAGGGAAACTCCCTCTGCAGTGGAGCAGGGAGGTGATCTTATAAAGGGATTTACAGCCTCACCCTAATCCTTTAACATACAGCACAGGAAAAACATAAAACAGAGGACAATCACAGAATACAGGGAATCATGGCCCAGCCACATGGCTACATATATTTTGGGGGAGACATTTCAATCCATGACATCCCCAGTCAGTGTAATGAAGAAAAATTTCCTTAGCACTAAAAAGAAATCCAGTGCCATCGAGTCAGATCCGACTCACGGTGACCCTCGAGGCCAGAGTAGAGCTGCCACTTGTAGTATCAACAATTTCTTGTTTATCGCTTGACCTCAGGCATTCCTGGTGCAGAATTGTTACTCAGCAACTAAGTGTTAGTTAAATGAGTGAGTGAATCTGGGAGGGTTTTGTTTTCTAGTTCTAAATCCTGTGATACCAGGGAAGCTGGTTTTCCTCCTGTCGGGACATATCCTTCTTTTGCTTTGTTGTGTTTCTCTGCTGTAGTTAGTAAGTGGTGGTAGAGTATCAGATGGCCTCAGTGGACCAAGTTTCCATCCTCGTATATTCAGCACTCAGAAGCTTTAGGTGACAAGTACTTAACGGTGTTCTGTCAGCTGTGAGACATGAGCTATACTATTTTAAAATGTGTTTTAAGGCATCTTTGTCTCAAAAGAAACTTGCGTTATTTTTCTGACTTTAGCCACATTAAAACTCAAAAAAAAAAAAACCCTGCTGCCACCGAGTGGATTCCAACTCATAGTGACCCTGTAGGACAGAGTAGATCTGCCCCGTAGAATTTCCAAGAAGTGACTGACAGATGTGAATTGCTGATCTTTGGTGAGCCACAGTGTTGCATGTAAATTATACGCATTTAATTTTCTTTTAATTAAAAGCTTTATGCTTAGTACATAGTTTGATTGCTTTTCAATGCTTAATTGAAACCAGCCGACATTAAGAAGCGACAGGGATGCAGATAGTGACTCCACTAGCTTAGGCAGGCACGTGATCACTACCTGGCTAGAGAGTGAGTGCTTTAAAGGTGAGGAGCAGGGGGAAGACCCCAGAGGGTGAGGCAGCTTGGGAACGCTGCCTTCCTGCCTCTGAACTCCAGCTCTGCTTCCCTCCCACATGAGCGCTTCTGTTGTCCCTGTCATCATGGGGAGTCAGCGTGCCTCCCTGTCTTGGCATCACATTCCCGAGCTGGAAGCGGGTGATTCAGGTCCACCCGGTAATGAGTACAGGCTGGCTGGCACCTGCTTGCTTCCTTCCTGGTCTCCACGCCAAGTGTATCTCTGAGTGATGTTCTTCCAACAGCGTTATCTGTTAGTGAGACAGGGAACACAGCCTGCCTGTGCGGTGGGGAAGACAGGGGGGTTCCGGGGCGGAAAAGTGACAGGAAGTCTCGGGAAGGAGTTGTTCCTGCGGTCCGTGTATCAGCCTGTGCTGGCGCGTCAGCATGTTTGTGTCACTGCAGTCGATGATCGGATGTTAGGGACCAAAAGCCTCGACTGGTTTGTGAAAAGCAAGACAGTGTTTATTTTTAAAGCCACGTGCGATGTTTCAGCTGCCGCCTGTCCCACAGATGTGGGCATGTGAATGTGTGTGTGCTTGGGTGCACACCGTTAACCTGACTTATGATTCGGTTTTCTCTCTTAATCGCAAATAAAGCTACAACTTTGAAATGTATCATTTGTTTCAAAATAGGATGTGGTGGTAGGTTGTTAACCCAGAGGTAAAACTGGCAGCATGGAAGATGGCAGTGTTAAGAAAATGCTATATATATTTAATGGGTAAATGAATAAATGTCTCCACGTACCTTTTCACTGGTGGTACCTTTGCTGTGCAATTTATAAGGAAAATAAAATTCTGTTATGTAATTAGTATTCTATATTAAAGGTGACTATATCTTCAACAGTGCAGACAACCTTCTTTCTGAAAAATAGGAAGTTTATACGTTCATTTCATGCTCTTACGCATGACCGATTACAAATTTAATTTCTTGCCAACTGAATTGTATAGGCAGAATGCAATCTCAGCTTTAGGGATTTGGAACAGCTATAATGCAATCTATCTAATGGATACAATTGCCACAGATTTTACATCTCTGACACTTTATTGTTTAGAGGATATGATGGTAAAGAAATACTCTGCCTTGTGGCTTTTATGTCTTGTCTTGGCGCTCAGATCACCAAAGCCTCTTAGGCTCATTTTGAAACTCTAGGGCAAATGATACCCATATGATTTAAAGTTGAAGTTTAATTACCTTCTGCAAATTGCTTATGAAAGTATAGATAGTGAAAAAGTAGAAGTGGCTTTGAATTTCAGATGCAGAAAATAGCGTATTAGCTTTTTAGAATATAGCAGAAATTCTAGTCAAAATAAGTTCCATCATAAGCAGGAACATTGGA
The DNA here is from genome assembly GCA_028571685.1 of Heterohyrax brucei. Taxonomy (NCBI): domain Eukaryota; kingdom Metazoa; phylum Chordata; class Mammalia; order Hyracoidea; family Procaviidae; genus Heterohyrax; species Heterohyrax brucei. The sequence goes on along the minus strand of CM053149.1, from coordinate 22,944,892 downwards.
GTTGCCTTTGCATAGTTTTTTGCCTGCTTCTTAGTGTCACGGAAGGAGTATAATGAGAACCCTCATCCCTGTTCTTTAGCTGTGAGTACAGTGAATTTTATTAGAAATTCATAGCCGAAAGGCAGTAACTTCTTTTGTAGGCTAAAGTTGTGAAAGATTTTGTGAGGTCATTTGAGCAATTAAATAGTAATAATAAAGGTGTATGTAGGGAACAAGACTTAAATACACATGCTGATACAGTGTCAGCTTCTTAGGGTGGCAGCCTGTTACAATGTACAGGAAAGTTGAGAAGTTCATTGTTAGCATTACAGACATCTGTAGAAATAGGTGCTGCCACAAGCTTTTGACATCAGAGTGTTAATAATCTATTAATATTGGGAGGACACAGATGATGCCATTACAAGCATCAGCCTGGTGCATAGTAATATAAAAAGCAACACAGAAACCAAAAACCTGTTGCTGTTGAGTCAATTCTGACTCATAACGACCCTCTGGGACAGAACAGAACAGCTCCATACCTTTTTGATTACCATCCAAATGCTCAGCCAGTAACGCGACCAGGGCTCCAGGTGTATGGTCAGGTTCCAGTAAATCTAACTCTAGAATGTTAGTAGCACCTTTACCTGTAGTCTGTGCCTCCCACCCAGACAGTAACTGCAGTAGCAAAACAATTTCTACCAAAATTATTTAGGACCATAATTAATATAATTTGAAACAGTGAAGAGCCAAAAACTTCTGCTGGAATTCCAGAGGCTACCGATTTAACAGACTCTGGTAGTCTCAATAATTCATATTGACTGTTTCTGGGTTTTGTATATGTGTGTGTGTGTGTGTGTGTATAAACCAAACCTAATGCCGTTGAGTCGACTCCAACCCATAGTGACCCTTTAGGAGAGAATAGAACTGCTCCATAAAGTTTCCAAGAAGCACCTGGTGGATTTGAACTGCTGACCTAGGGGTCAGCAGATGTAGCACTTAACCACTACTGTACCAGGGTTTCCACACATGCACACACGCACACACGCATACACGCACAGCAAAACTCATTTTGCTGTCAAATTGATTCTGACTTATAGCCACCCAATAGGAGAGAGTAGAATTGCCTTCTAGAGTTTCCAAGGAACAGCTGGTGGATTCAGACTGCTGAGCTTGTGGTCAGCAGCTGTCACTCTTAAGCATAGCTCCATCAACACTCCAGAAATAGCTCAGACGTCTTGTGGAGTCCAGGTTTGCAAGTTTTTACAAGTTGCAGTGTGCATTCCCATCACATTCACCCAGGGAGCCACTTGAAAGGCAAATTCGTGGGCATCACCCCTGGAGATCTGATTTCATCAGCCAAGGAACCTGCTTTTTTAACCACATAACTCAAGTGATTCTGAGTCCAGTGATTTGGCAACAAGCATTTCAGCCACACAGGTGATGGAGATGTGTATACAAGCAGGGCCAGCTTCTCGGGCAGGTGACCCATGCAGCCACCCAGGATCACCCAGGGCCCCAGGCTCAGCTTCTTGCTCATCAGTCACCTTTTTGAAATTCTCAGAAATGTTCCAACAGAAGGTCTTGCATTTTTATTTTGCCTTGGGCCCTGCAATTTATGTAGCTGATTCTGTGTACAAGATTTTATTGTATGTTATCGAAATTGTATTGCTTGTTATACGTGAATTGCTGTTACTCGGTAATGATTTCTTATCTGTTACCATTGGGTTGTGAACTCCAGGGCCACTTCTGAGCTTTCAAAGTTAAATGAGTCACCATTCATCATAGGACACAGAACAGGAAATCCTAATAGTTTAATTTTTTTTTTTCAAAGAAATAAAACTGTTATTCCTAGTCTTGAGCATAGAAGCCTCTGTTTGGTTTATTTTAATTGTTTTTTTTCCCCCCTGCTTAGGATGGTACAAAACAGAAGAGGGAACGGAAGAAGACCGTGTCCTTCAGCAGCATGCCAACAGAGAAGAAGATCAGCAGTGCAAGTGACTGCATCAACTCTATGGTCGAGGGTTCAGAACTCAAAAAGGTCCGCTCCAACTCCAGGGTGTACCACAGGTATTTCTTACTGGATGCTGACATGCAGAGCCTGAGGTGGGAGCCGTCCAAGAAGGATTCTGAGAAAGCTAAGATTGACATTAAATCCATCAAAGAAGTGAGAACAGGGAAAAACACAGACATATTCCGCAGCAATGGCATTTCTGACCAGATATCGGAAGACTGCGCATTTTCGGTCATCTACGGAGAGAACTATGAGTCCCTCGACCTGGTTGCCAACTCTGCAGATGTTGCAAACATCTGGGTCACTGGACTGCGGTACCTCATTTCCTACGGGAAGCATACCCTTGATATGTTAGAAAGTAGCCAGGACAACATGAGGACTTCCTGGGTTTCACAAATGTTTAGCGAAATAGACGTGGAGAACCTGGGACACATAAGCCTGTGCAGTGCTGTGCAGCATATCAGAAACCTCAATCCTGGGTTAAAAACAAGCAAAATTGAGCTTAAGTTCAAAGAACTGCACAAATCCAAGGACAAAGCTGGTACTGAAGTCACAAAGGAAGAGTTTGTTGAGGTTTTCCATGAGCTTTGTACTAGACCTGAAATTTATTTCCTTTTAGTTCAGTTTTCAAGCAATAAAGAATTCCTTGACACCAAGGACCTTATGATGTTTCTCGAGGCAGAACAGGGTGTGGCACACATAAATGAGGAAATAAGCCTTGAAATCATTCACAAATATGAGCCATCCACAGAGGGTCGGGAAAAGGGCTGGCTGTCGATAGATGGCTTCACTAATTACCTTATGTCACCTGACTGTTACATATTTGATCCAGAACATAAGAAGGTCTGTCAGGATATGAAGCAGCCTTTGTCTCATTACTTTATAAACTCATCTCATAACACGTACTTAATAGAGGATCAGTTCCGGGGTCCCTCTGATATCACTGGATACATTCGCGCCCTTAAAATGGGTTGCCGGAGTGTTGAACTGGATGTGTGGGATGGGCCAGACAATGAACCCGTCATTTACACGGGCCATACCATGACCTCTCAGATCGTCTTCCGCAGTGTCATTGATATTATTAACAAGTATGCCTTTTTTGCTTCAGAATACCCTCTTATTTTGTGTTTAGAAAACCACTGTTCAATTAAACAACAGAAGGTGATGGTTCAGCACATGAAGAAAATTTTAGGAGACAAGCTCTATACGACGTTACCTAATGTTGAGGAATCTTACCTGCCATCCCCAGATGTCCTGAAAGGTAAAATACTGATTAAAGCCAAGAAACTTTCCTCCAGTTGTTCTGGAGTAGAGGGAGATGTCACTGATGAGGACGAAGGAGCGGAAATGTCTCAGAGAATGGGAAAAGAGAACATGGAGCAACCCAACCATGTGCCTGTGAAGCGATTCCAGCTATGTAAAGAACTCTCTGAGCTGGTCAGCATCTGCAAATCCGTTCAGTTCAAAGAATTTCAGGTGTCCTTTCAGGTGCAGAAGTACTGGGAAGTCTGCTCCTTCAATGAAGTGCTTGCCAGCAAATACGCCAATGAAAACCCAGGGGACTTTGTCAACTACAACAAGCGCTTTCTCGCACGGGTTTTTCCCAGCCCGATGAGAATTGACTCCAGTAACATGAACCCTCAAGATTTTTGGAAATGTGGTTGTCAGATAGTGGCCATGAACTTCCAGACACCGGGGTTGATGATGGACCTGAACATTGGCTGGTTTAGACAGAACGGCAACTGTGGCTATGTCCTTCGGCCAGCCATCATGCGGGAGGAGGTCTCCTTCTTCAGTGCCAACACAAAAGACTCTGTCCCTGGAGTCTCGCCTCAGCTGCTTCACATCAAGATCATCAGCGGGCAGAACTTTCCCAAGCCCAAAGGATCAGGTGCCAAAGGTGACGTGGTGGATCCTTACGTCTATGTAGAAATTCATGGGATCCCTGCCGACTGTGCCGAACAAAAGACCAAAACAGTGCACCAGAACGGAGACACGCCCATTTTCGATGAAAGCTTTGAATTTCAGATCAACCTCCCGGAGCTGGCCATGGTGCGCTTTGTGGTGCTGGATGACGATTACATTGGGGATGAATTCATCGGCCAGTACACAATTCCCTTTGAATGTTTACAGACGGGCTACCGCCACGTGCCTCTGCAGTCGCTGACCGGAGAGGTCCTGGCACACGCTTCTCTGTTTGTCCACGTGGCTATCACCAACCGCCGAGGAGGAGGGAAACCCCACAAGCGGGGCCTGTCGGTGAGGAAAGGGAAGAAATCTAGGGAGTATGCTTCACTGAGAACACTGTGGATTAAAACCGTAGACGAGGTGTTCAAGAACGCCCAGCCCCCTATCCGGGATGCCACCGACCTGCGAGAGAACATGCAGGTAACATTGTGGCTCAGACGTTTATTTCAGCAGTTTCCTGCTCTGTACACAGTTGGATTCTTTCAGATGCATTTTTATGAGTCTGTTTGATTTCAGATCATTGGTTTTTCTAGTCGGTTATCAGAAAGTGTAGTGCTAGCTTCATGTTTTAGCATGTAAATTTCCAACACCACAGTGGATGTGGACAGCGGTGATTCCACATTAGAGTAAATCAGTCTTGGCACTGTCCTAGACCCGGTCATCCTGGTCCCTGTGAATGGCTGTTGGCCAGCGCCCCGCTCTCTCTGTCAATGCAGGGGGTATCTCTGGGGTTTGCGTTCTGAGCGCCTTTTTGGTTTTAGCCATTTTTGGAAACACAGACAGCTGTTTAATTAAATAAAATACATGAGGGGAGTATGTCTGTAAGCTATGAGTAGTCTGAGATCATAATTACCTTGGAATACATAAAGCTAGAAGCAGTCAAAGGAGAATTATGGATTTAATCAAACACCTGCAGTGTACTAGGACTCATGAGTGATACAGAACTGTACAGCACGAGCCCCCCACCCAGAGACCTTGGCACCCCCTGTCCTAGTGTGTAAGAAGCGCCCTCTGGGCAGTAAGTCTTCTGTGTGTGTTTATAAAACTGGATTTACTTATAGCTTTTTGAATGACTATTATATAAGGAATGCTACCAGCAGGTGTCATCTGTCCCAGAACTGGTGTCTCTGCTAGCCTGACAAAGCAGTCCATGGCCATGTGCTATGAAGAGATAAAGCAGGAGGTGTGGCAGAGTGATCTGGGGACCCGACTTCAGAAAACACAATATTGATTCCATAGGAGTCAATATCAAAGTGATTTGGAACAAAGTAATAGATAGGTGGATATCTATGTATAAGATGATATTAGCAAAAATGAAATATTTATTTTAAAGCAGAAGTACTGCTTGTCCTCGAGAATCCAGTTACTTGAGAGTGGAAGGCGGAGGGCCTGGAGGGTCTACATTCTTCTCCCGTGGCAGCTGTGCTCAGCCCAGACGGGAAGCCTGTGGGCCTAGAATGACGTGCCTGGCTCCTGATTGGATTAGAATTCACCAGTTATTATACTGTAGCTTAGTGATAAAGGGCCTCAGCATCAACATGCCAGGTAGAGCCTTGGCTCCTCCTGTACCCTGCTGTGTGACTTTAGTCCTAGAAGAGAGAGGAGGGCAAAGGTTCAGTGTCCCCATCCACAGTACGGCTTATTGAGAGCAGCAGATGAGGTCACGTGTGATTCACCTAGTGCAGCTTGGTACTCAGTAAGGGCTCCAGGAATGGCAGTGAGGGCCCTTTACATCTTGGAAGGGCTTTCCTTAATGAGTATTTTAATGGCATTTGGTGATTTTGAAAAAAAGAAAGCAGCATTGATACCAGTGAAGATGTGGGTAGGGCAAGGTGTTGCATAGCTAGGACACCCTACTGTGTGCAGAGTGAACAGCAGTGTCCTTCCTGGTTCTGTAGACTTGGAACCAGCAGGCACAGACAGGGAAGATGGATTCACATTCCTGTCTCACACGTTTCTCTTTCCATTTAGGGTGGCTGGTACAATTGATACTTCCTTTACACCTGATATGACTTTGTTAATCTTTACCTCTTTTGAATGCAGAAGCCACCCTTTTTGTTTGCTTATAATTGCATATCAGTATGAGCATTACCATCAAATTTCATCTACAAAGAGGCTTTCCACTTCTGAAGAATTTGACTTAGTACTTTGGACAAATTGGTTTTACAAATATCTGTAACTGTATTTACTTTGGAAACTAGACTTTTTTTCCACAGGACAAAACAGTCATGAGCTAGTTCTGTCATAACTTTTCTAATAACTGTTACACTGGGAGGTTCAAGTCTAATCAGGTATGTGAAGTATCATATACAGAAGAAATTAAAACCTCTGGTTAGTTACAAAGCACCTCTCTTATTTTCTGCTTAACAGAACGCAGTGGTGTCGTTCAAGGAGCTGTGTGGCCTGTCCTCCGTGGCCAATCTCATGCAATGCATGTTGGCAGTGTCACCCCGCTTTCTGGGGCCCGATAACACCCCCCTGGTGGTACTGAATCTCAGTGAGCAGTACCCCACGATGGAGCTGCAGGGAATCGTGCCTGAGGTTCTTAAGAAGATCGTGACAACCTACGACTCGGTGAGCCAGTATTTGCACATCTGAGTGACCTGGGTATGAGGTATTGTTGAACGATGACACATCAGACGTATTCTAAGAGGTTCTGCTCATGTGTGCTTTCCTAGTCCATGTGCTGGAAAAGTAATCCCCCTGAGTTGGCCATATTTAAAGGAGTTTACTGTTTGCTATTTTAAAAAGCAGGGTTTAGAGGTGTTTGCTTCAGTTAGATTAAACAGTGGCTGGCTTCTCAAGAATTAGCTCTCAGTGGATTTCAAAAAGATGTACCATTTTCCATGCATATATAACAACATTTTTCCTCCTACAACCAGCCACTGATACACTCATTTTTATTTTGCCTTCGTTTTTCAAACTGGTAAGTGCAAGAAATTTAATTTTTGAAATCTTAAGTTTTATATGCCACGAAGAGGCAGATGCTTCCATCCCTTGACTTGACCCTGTGTGGTGACCCTTCCATACAGCAGTGGCTCCACCGCCCATGGTCTGCCACTCGCCTGACGTTCATGCAGTGTCCTCAAGGCCCCTAGAATATTGTGCTTTTGAACTTAAGTATTTGTTGGATTTTATTTGCACCCTGCTCTTCTCATATTTTCTGGTTTGTTCTAACTCTGTGAGAGAATTGAGTGAATGAGCAGTACCACTTTTAAGTTCTAGTCATAGTTGAAGCTGTCAGAACACCTTGTGAGTATGGTCAGGACTTGCTGTAAGTCGGACACCACTCCCGGGGGACAGGCCATCAGCCCTCACTGCTCAGGGTGCTCGGGAGCTAAGAGGCCTCACCTCCTACTTCCTCCCGGCTGAGAGCACAAGCTGGACTCAACAGAACAGTGGGCTGCTTCTGCTGTCACCTGTCATGGTCGAAGGCAAAGCAGGATTGGCATAATAAAGCATAATAGAAACATGGTTTATTGTTTTATAAATTGCTCTGTAAAGTGCAACTTAGAGGGATTTATGTAGCTCAAGGGTAGAAGGGGGGAGAAGTACCTTAGACCAGTTTCCCACAGTGTGTGCTGTGGGCCTGGGTTCTTTAGGGTGCTGGTAATATTACCCAGGGAGAGGGTTCCGTGGTGGAATAATTTGGGGAAATATTTATTTGAAAAAAAAATTAATTAGAACTTCTCAAGGCCTTTGATTTGCTGGCACAGTGAGTCCCTGAGAGGGAGTTGGATGTAGTATGCTCTGTTTTACCCATTGACTTGACCTCAAGGAATTCTAGAAAAACACATTCTAGAAAATGCTCCTTTTGTCTTGGAATGAATAAGATCTGGAGGTACAGATTAAAAGAAAGCGGCTTATCATTTTATTACCTTTAAAAAGTGATACTGCAGCTGACTCCTTAGATTCTGACACAGTCACAGGTTCTTACCATTCTCTGTGAGTTCCTGCTTGGAGTTCATGGTGAAGTGAGTGATACCAAGACGGAACCTCAGACACTAAGAATTGCCGCAGGATGTGTGACACCCATGTTACAGAGAGGAGGAGGGCCAGGGTCAGATGTAGCCGATAAACCGTGGGTGCAGCACTGTGCTGGGTGTGGAAGGGCCCACAGAGATGAGCCAGGCAGTCCCCCAGCTTCTGGTAAACGCAGCGGACTGGGAAACAAACCAATGTAGGAAGCTTATACTTAGATTGCTCTGGTGGGAGGGAAGGGGGGCAGGGAGAAATGGAATGATAGAAACAGAATACAAAAATGGAAAGATATGAAGAGTTTTTCCATGCTGTGACCCAGACTACCTAGGTAAGAAGCCAAGAGAAATAGTTCACATCTGTAAAGGCTTTTTAAGCTGAAGCCCCAAATAAAATCGTCAGATGTCGTGGAGCCCTGTTCTCGTTGACCAAAAATGAACATGAACCACCCCCGTGGATGTTTTCACTGATGTCTGGGGCAGCCGTGTTGTGACATTCGTTCATGGCAATCTTGTTAACAAGATTCCCTAAGGACCAGGGTTGGGGGGCCCCGTGAAGACAGTCATGTGGGAAATGCCCGGGACCAGTTCAGTGCTGAGTGCTGATCCGGATCAGGAGTGTGACCGTGATGGGGTTCTCAGTGACTGTGTTAAATGACCTTACAGGTGCCAGTGACACCTGCGGCCCTCACCCTCGTGTTCGGCATAGGGATAGCTCAGTTCCTCTCGCTTCCCTGCTCCGTCTCCTTCCTAGCTGATAGCACTTCACCACATGAGGCTTATGGGCATGTAACTTGACAGTTGTGTTGTCACAGAAGTAATCAGACAGAATGTGTTCACTTGTCTACATGTTTTAAATTGTGAAATTTCTTATTTTAAATGTGTTCTTGAAATAACGGTTCTGCATTCTACCCCTGACTTTAGTGATTTGTTTTTCACTCCAGGGGATAAAAAAAGCTGTACCATATTTCACATTAAATTCATATTATTTACACAGCAGTATTATAACTCTTGTAATGTTTTATAGTCCTTTTTTAGTGATGTAATGATTTCTCACTGTGTAGCAATTAATTTATTAAAGTTGAGTGAATAAATATTGATGGAGAACGTATGAACGATCTTGGACAACCTGTAACTTTAAAAATAGCTCTTTATTTTTGCAATGTTGTACTGAGCTTGACCCAAAATTAACCTTAGAATTTTGATCTTATTTCAATTTGTTGACTTCCTATTTATAATCTGAAGATACCAAAGGGCAGAGGTAAGGGCCCTTGGAGAAAATCACTCCTGAACTCTGAGTCATTGCCAGTCTATACGGCTGAAACATAACTTGGTGTGAGGATGAGTACTGTGGTACTTTCTGAAAATGCACAGATAGGTAGTACACCATCAGGACTTTGGTTACTCTTTGGTTTCTAAACTTTTATTAATAAAATAGTGTGTGAGAAATACACCACATTTTTTCTAAAACAGGGGAAAGATCATGGAAATGTAAACACTGTATAAGCTCATATGAAGTCTAGGGAGAAATGCCCACACGTAAGGCAGCTGTACACCCAAGCTTTCTGAGGACAGGCCTTGTTGGTACACGAGCATCATTAGTAATAATTCCCTGTGTAATTCTTAGCAGTCTCCCTGTTTGGACAATTGATGGTATAGTCACCGTGGCTACAGATGGACCTAATGGACTCTGGGATTACCAACAAATAGAGCCTCTTCTCAGCTCAGTGCCGACGGATTTTGCCATGTCTGTGGGTTCTGGAGGTGGGGAGATATCATCCCAGATCCTCCTTAGAAAGGCAGGTGTCAAAGGCAGTCAGGAGTGGGGGATGAAGAGGACAAGCACAGATGTTTCCTTAGACTAGGCAGATGAGGAGGTGGATGAGAATGAGAACTGGACTCAATGTGGAGAGGGAGACTGAAGAGGTGCCAGTCAGCGGGGCTGGAGTGAAGATGCCACAGTCTAAGGTGGAAGGCACCTGCTGGTACTGTACCGGAAGGCCTTGTCATGCTATGGGGGGATGTAAGGGCCAGCCTGGGCCTTTACACGGGGCTTCCTTGTACCTGTGAGCTCGATGTCTGTAAGTACCCTATTCTGTTTCTTAGAGACTCAGCTTCTTCTCCTGGGTCAAGATTCCCCAGCTGGCTTGTCATCTTTGACTGTCTTCACAATGTTGACTCATGAGCCCTTGTGTTTATACCTGTGTGATTCTTCTCAGCAGATAGGAGGTGTCTTCCATTAATAAGCCATCTGGTTGGGCACTCTCTGACCACCCTGTGCTTATTATATTTCATTGCCTAATATACATTATATTATACTTTATGACTGTGAAATCAGGACTCATACTTTTTCCTTAAATAATCGATTCACCTTAGTTAAATATCCGGAAACCAAACCCAGTGCTGTCATGTCGACTTCAACTCATAGCAACCCTATAGGACAGAGTAGAACTGCCCCATGGAGTTTCCAAGGAGCACCTGGCGGATTTGAACTGCCGACCTTTTGGTTAGCAGGTGTAGCACTTGATCACTATTGCCACCAGAGTTTCTTCAGTTAAAATGGCAGTGTTAAATTATTCTAAAGCAAAATATAATAGAAATCTAACCGGTTTATTTCAACAGGAGCAATAAAATAAGTGACAACGGCGTTGCAAAAATAAAACTCCTTGCCACCGAGTTGATTCTGACTCATAGCAACGCTGTGGGATAGAGCAGAGCTCCTTCATACGGTTTCCCAGGAGCAGCTTTGGTCAGCAGCCAGCTCTTAACCAGTGGCTACCAGGGCTCCTCAGTTAAATAGCACCTACTCTTCCAGTGATGAATCGATGCCCTTTGTAAGCTTTCGCTGAGTGTAAAACACTGTTGACTCGTTAAACAAGCAGTACGATTGCGTAGCAGCGCCCTGGTAGCATGGTGGTGAAGTTCTGAGCTGCTAACAGAGGAGGGGGCAGTTTGAATCCCCCTTCCCCCCAAGCTGCTCCTTGGGAGGAACTGCTGGTAGTCCGCTCCAGTGAGGAAAATAGCTGATGAAACCCCACAGGGCAGTTTTGTTTGGTCACATGGGTCCCTCTGAGTTGAAATCAACTTGATGACACCCATAGCTGCCCAGGAAGTGCACACCAGGGACTGCTTTAGCTCTGTGAGAGAGTATGAAGCCAAATAAGACTTCTGGCTTGGCGTGCGGGTAGCTGAATATGTATTAAAAGAGATGATTGATCAATCAGTGGATCTACTGTGATCTAACCGATACTTAAATATGTAAAGAACGTTTTGAATGCCCGAGGGAGAGAAGGATCCGTTTCAGCTTTACGGATTAGGAAGATTTGAGGAAGGATACACAGGCCTTTGAGCTTGGCCTTTCAGAATGAGTCAGATTTCACCTAGTAGAGATGCCAAGGAGGCTGCCGCAGCCTGCTGGCTCAGTGGTGGGAATCTTGCCTTCCACACTAGAGACCCCGGTTCGGTACCTGTCCGGGGCATCTCCTGTGCAGCCAGCACCCATCTGTTGATGAGGATTGAGTGCAGCCCTGATGCTGGACGGGTTTCAGCGTGCCTTCAGACTAAGATGGACTAAGAAGAAAGGCCCGGTGACCAGCTTACAAAAACTTTGGCTGACTTTGTTCTTTTGGCCTTGGAGTCTCCATGAATTTGGGGCTGACTCAGTGCAGCTCAAAACAGATTGAAACTCGGGAGTACCTGGGTAGTGACGATAGTTAACATGCTTGGCCCCTAACTGCAAGGCTGGATATCTGAGTCCCTCCAGAGGCACCTTGGAAGAAAGTACAGGCAGCCTGCTCGTGGACAATCAGCCATCGCAAACCCTGGGAAGCACAGTGTCCCTGGGACACACAGAGGGGCACCGCAAGTTGCAATCAGCTCCATGGCTGTTGATAATGCAGCCGGAATTGGCAAGTGAAAGAGTTTATAAATGGGAAGCATATGTCTTAGGAAATCCCAGGTTGAACTGGGTGAGTAGTGGGAGTCTTTGCATAGTTTTGAGCAATAAAAGAGTCTTGCCAGTGTTAGCGTATAGATGACGCATGGAGGGTTGTAAGTAAAAGTGAACTCAGAGCCCCCCTGTTGAGTACTTTCGTTGGATGATGGATGGAAACCAAGCAGCCTCTCTGGCCAACACTTGTTCTTCAGCCCTGTCAGACAGTTAGCCACGGAGGGCATGTAAGTGAGTGATCAGTGCACCCGTATCACTGCCCTGATAGGATTTCAAAAGAGCGTTGGTGGATTCAAATTTCCCCCCCTTGTATTAGGAGGCTGATCTCTTAATCACTATGCCATAGAGCTCAGCCTTCAGTAATGGTCGGTGTTTTCTGAACACTGAAGTTTATTCATGTGGGCTTGGTCTTTAAAGTCACAGGCACCGTGTGGAGTCTTGCTTCTCATGAGGCTGGAATATAATTCATTTGCATACTTGGGCAGATATGATGAAACCAAAATAAGGAAGATGGTAATCAATAGTTAAATCATATTCCACCCAAAGAAATTTAATTATAAGTATCTGAACTCATCTTTTATGTTATTAACTCAGAAGATAAAGTTTAAGTATTTCACTTCAGATTTACATAAATGAACTTGACTGCATCTACTGTTTACAGCCAGATATTGAGACTTAGTTTATTCTCTTCTGTAATTGAAAGCTGGTGAGAGAAAACACCATTTCTGTAACCTGAAGTTTAAGCAATTTTGAGTGCCCACAGTCCCTGAGGTCTGCAGACAGCTTGTACTTGGCCGCTAACTGAAAGATTGGCAGTTTGAACTTACCCAGCAGTGCCACTGCAGAAAGCTGTGGCAGTCCCCAAGATTGTAACCATTGAAAACCCTAGGGAGTGCAGTGGGACTCCGAAACACATGGGGTCACCATGAGTCAGGGGTTGGCACAATACAATTGGCATCACAAAGTTTAATAGGAAAGTATCCTGTATCCCCTTTTGGTGAGTTGCATCTTGAGTCTTATAAGCTAGCTAGCAGCCATCTAAGATACATCAGTTGGCCCCAGCCCACCTGGAGTGTGGAAGAATGAGGAACCCCAAGGACATAAAGGAAAATGTGAGCCCGAGAGAGAGAAAGGGCCACATAAACCCGACTCCACAATAAGCCCGAGACCACAGCTGGATGGTGCCTGAGCACCGGTGACTGCCCTGTTGGGGAACACAGCAGAGAGTCCGTGGCAGAGCAGGAGAAAACCGGGGTGGAGAAGTCCAATTCAGGAAGTCTGGACTTAATGAACTGACGGAAGCTAGAGGGACCCCGGCGGACACAGCCCCCATACTGTGCTAGCTCGTCACTAAAACCATCCCCAAAGCCAACTCTTCAAAGATTAGGCTGAACTGTAAGACGTAAAATGACTTGTTCAGGTATTATGGTAAAATTGGACATTTCTAGATAAACAGAAATTAGGGGAATATGTAAAAATCAAACCAAATTTAAAATTATTCAAGAGAGTCCTTCAGTTTGAGAACAAACATCAGACTACAGCCTGAATCTAGGATGCAGGGTTGTACCAGGCAGATACCAACGTAGGAAATGAACTCGCAAGGACTATCCAAAACCAAAGGAACTACAGCAGGGAACCAGGGTTAGTCTGTAAACCACAACATCAGAACAGTAGAACCCCAAACCCAACCCACTGCCATCGAGTCTATTCCAACTCATAATGTGACCCTGTGGAAGAGGGAATAAATGGGGTAAATACAGAAATTTTAATGGAGTAAAAGGCAGAGCATGGCCAAGTTAACAATAGACAGGTCCAAACCTGGGAAGACACAGTGGAATTTCAAGGTAACCACAGAGAGAGTTGTTAAACCTACCACTCATCAGAATAAAGAAGGAAAACAAGTCTCAATTAAAATGAAATCTACAAAAACAAAACAAAAGAGAAAGCCACAGACCCAAGGAATTCAGCACAGAAGAGTAAGAGGAACAAAGAGTGTCAGCATCACAAAACCACAGCAGTGATCCGCTGTTCGCAAGAGATACACTTTAGAAACAAAGACAGCTGGTGCTAGCAAAGGGTCAGATACACTGAGCGATGGAATAGAACTGAGAACCCAGACATAAATCCATCCGCCTCTGGTGCCTGGTCTTCAGTGAGGGCCCAAAGTCCATTAAGCGGGCAGAGGACAGTCTGCTTAGCAGATGGCACTGGCAAAACAGGATGTCCTTTCCTACCATGGAGCCAACTGGAGGGATTGTGTGAGTGAAACAAGTCAATCAGGGGGAGAGGTGTTGTGTGAGACTGCTACTATGAAAACTTACAGAAAGGGACCAGAAGAACCAGATGGTGCCTGGCCACCACCAATGATAGCCATGATGGAGCTCACAAAGTTGAGTCTCACTGGGAACACAAGAATAAAAAGAGGTGCACTCTGAGAGCTCCATTAAAAGACCACGATTGATGGTCCACGGGCCTCGGGGTTCCCCTGGGAGCCTGGCCCCTGGCCCTGATGCTGCCCCTGTCCGTAAATCATAGTGGAGGTCAACTCTTGGACAAAAATGGATTGGACTTGCCGACACAGAGTGACCATATCGTGTGTGCACTTTATGGTTCTGTGCATCTGTAGGATGTCTTCCTGCTGACCTCTTACTGGAGGAAGGGGAGTGGGTGGAGATGAGGGGATAGGAGATTGTTGGGAGGATAAGACATGTCTAGGGTGGAGAGGAAGAGTGTGCTGTCCCCAGACAAGGAGAGCGGTGGGAGCTGCATATAGGCAGGCATGCAGTTTATAAGGGAACGTACATTTTCATTCAATCATGGAAAAAAAAAACCTATGAAAAGGTTTACACGTAGAAACAATCTCTGTTGGTTACCAGGGAGGGGGGAAGGGGCAGGAATGTAAAACACAAAATTTTAGAAAAGGAATCAGATGACACTTCTGAAGAGTGTACTTTTTACCTCAAGTAGATACCTGAGACTGAGTGGGCAGCTCTTGTCTGGAGGCGAGATGAGAGGGCAGAAGGGGACAGGAGCTGGTGGAATGGACACGGGAAATACAGGGCGGAAAGCAGGAGTTTGCTGTCACAGGGCGGTGAGCACAGCTAGGGTCACTTAATAAAGTGAGGTTAGGTTTTTTGTATGAGAAAATGACTTGAGCTGTAACCTCTCCCTTTAAGCACAAGACAGGCAGCTGACATGATGGCGGTAGGTTTGGTTTTTAGTAAGTAGCTTGCTGCTCTTGAATCCGACACAGCGCTCCGAAGACCAGACCCGCCTCAGTGTTTGAGTGCTGTCTTCCCTCTCCCCGCCCATGTAAGGGACCTCTTTTCCATTAATGTTATCATCCCGTTAATGTTCCTGAGAGTGATAATTCTGCTTTCCAGCTGACTTAGTTTATTTAGATGGATCAGCATGTTTTAGGCTTGAGTTTTCTAGAACTTGTATGAGATCCATACTGACACAGAGGCCAGGGAGTCTACATTTTTCCTTTAGGGAGTAAAAAAAAGGGGGGAAGATTTAAATATTTTGTGTATTATATGGGAAAAAGTTGTCTTCAAAAGTTTTGTCATTGATTTTGCTGCATGTTTGTGTACTGGCACATGTTCCCAAGCCATTGTAATTAAACTGAACATTAGATCAGAGAGAATGAAAAGGATAGATGAGGAAAAAAATCATGAAAGAGAACGCTCCCCAGCTCTCTGTTAGGAGAGGAGTATGGCTCTGTGTACATGCCGCGGCAGACTTGCAGGCAGCTGTTTGCTCAGAGATTATGCGTTAATTCATTCTCAGCACGGCAGTCTCTGTGTCCACACTTTGTATTTGAAATTAACTTGTTTTGAACATCTTTTCCTTGAAACTCCTAAAATAAAAGTTGACTTTAATTACCTGCAGGTTTAATTAAGAAAATGCACTCTGGAGAACCCACGTGTACAGTAGAGAATAGGCGTTTTGTTTGTTTGTTTGTTTTTAAGTGCTGAGAGGGAGCAGCAAGATGCTTTGTCTTAAAGGATGTTATTTGCTCTCTGTGAATGTTTTTAGGTAACTTTTTGAGTTTCTTCTCCTCCCACGTGACTCAAAATATTCCTTAAATAAAGCAAGGGTCTTTAAGTAAGATATGTGAAATGAGGACATTTTTTTTTTCCCCGAAATACAAACATATTGGCAGCAGGCACACAGCATCAGGAACCTTCTGTTTTATGTTGTTGATATAGTTTCGCGTGTGTTTTTCTTGCCAGTGATTAATGCAGTGAAGAGATAAATCACACCTCATAATTAATGGAGTCTGGCCATCTGGGCCAAGCCAGAGACGATCTGTAACGAGGTTTCTATTGATTCCATCTCCTGTTGTGGCTCCTTTTATCACGCTTCTGCCACCGAACTTGACATTAAAAGCTTCGTTTAACTGGAGGTGTCAACTTGACCAACATTTATGACTAGAGAAAAAAGGCCAGATAGAATGGTAGGCTTTCAGATAAACTGAGGTTTTTAAAAAAAAAAAAGGGATACATTGAGTAACCATGGATGTAACCTGCAGTGTGAAGATCAGAACAGCTGTAACCGCCAAGCCAAAAGAAGGCGAGAAGATTTAAAAGATTCTGTGTAATAAGAGCATCGCATGTGGGCAGATGAGACGCAGCAGGGTGCCCCAGGAACAGGGCAAAGAGGAAAATCTTGGCAGATCATGTTTCCCGGCAAGAAGTATGTGTGGTGATTAAGGCTTTATTTTCTGATCTAGCTTTCTAGTTTTCTGTATGTTCAGAGACATGGTTGGTTGGGAAACCCTGGTGGCCTAGTGGTGAAGTGCTATGGCTGCTAACCAACAGGCCAGCAGTTTGAATCCACCAGGCGCTCCTTGGAAACTCGATGAGGCAGTGCTACTCTGTCCTCTAGGGTCACTGTGAGTTGGAATCAACTTGATGGAAGTGGGTATTTTGTAGAAAAATGGTTGAGGCGCACAGTTTTGAGTATTCACACATACACAAGACAGATAATAAATGGGGAACATCATGTTTAGTAAAGTAGCAGGTCACTGAAAATGAGAGAAACCTTTAGAGACAGGTTGACACAGTAGCTGCAGCAATAGGCTGAAACATATCAGTGACTGTGAGAATGCTGCAGGACTGGCCATGTTTTGGTCTATTATGCTTCTGTTTACTGTGAGTCAGAGCCAAGTCCAGCTAGCAGCAGCTAGCTGTGAACATTTGTGAAAGAGTAGCATTTGTGGGGCTGGTAGTCACCTTGGGAGACACATCATCATGTATGCTTTTCATCACTCACAGTTGATGTCTGGTGTCAGTTTTCTAGGAGGGAAGAGAGGAAAGCCTTAGTGTGGTTTACCGTCTTGTCACATGCTGTCCTTAGACAAGGAGTGGTAAATGGTATTAGCCGCCATGGTATTACCTTGACAGATGAACAGTCTGATTTACAATTTGAGTAAGCTGTCCAGCCACTTGGGTGCAGGAGAAGTGGGTGCCTGCTGTTAACATCACTGTACGTCCTGAGGAGGTTTCATCTGAACCAGAGCCACCAGGGGAACTGTTACAGCTGGGGCCCATTTTATGGCAAGGTCTTCACTGTTTTAATTTAACTGTTTGAGACTTTCTCGTGCATTTTAAAGGGACTGAGAAACATGGCTTATTTTTCAAGCACTTGATTTCACTGACTGTGGTTGAAAATAGAGAATGTATCTGACACCTAAAGCCCAAGAGAAGTTGGAGAAATTTTCTCAACTTGTGCTTTGCAGCAGAACACTAGTACATATTTGATACAACTAAGATGACTGGAATGCTGTGATCCTTTTCCTTCCTGTGCAGGAGCAGAGGGATTGCTCCCTATACTCCCATCAGATTCCACACTGTGTTTCTCTTTGAATAGTTTCTCTCAAGTTTATTTTTGCCCTTTTCTCCTCTTGACCAGCAGTATTTTGTTCTTCTTTCTGCAGAGGCTCAAGGTATCTCAAGTTACTTGCTAACATCCTCTCTCCATCAAGGACCCTAAAGTATACTTTAAAAAATACACACACACAGAGACGTTATTAAGATTTGGTGCGTGTCCCAGGGGCATTAACTTTGGAGTTCTTTGGGCTAGCCGTGATGCACAGTGGTGCCATACACCTACCCATGGCTGTCTCCTCTGAGTCTTTCCGGTCAACTTTTGGGGTCTGTCATAAACAAGTTGCCCTTGAGCTGGTACCAATGTATGGGAACCCCCATAAATATTGGAGTAAAACTCTTTCATTGGTGGTTTGTTTTTTGGAATTAGGTCACCAGGCCTTTCTTCCCAAGCTCTCCTAGACTTTGAATAAAGGAATGTGTGTTGAGCAGACTGTTGTCCTTCCATCCTTGTGGCTGTCATCCTGGTCCAGCTCCTCGTCACCTTATGCCCATGAAGCAGAGTCTGAGTTCAGACTTCGCACTCAGTTCAGATTGAGAAAAAAATACTTCCCTGTCTTTCCTGGTCAGGGGTTGAAGGAGGGGAACCTGACTGTCCCTAAATTGTAGTTAGTTCACTGTTGAATGGATAGAAAGACCCCAGAGCAACGCTGCTTCTAAAATAGGGGAAAAGATGTTTTTAGAAAGTAAGTTTTGTGCTAGTCCCTTTATGCCTCTGTCACTGCTGTAGCCAGCCAGCTTGTTGGATTTCCCATCCCACTGCAGGTCAGTTTGGGGACTGGAGTAAAGACCTTCCTGCAGTACCACCTGGAGACTGACTAGGGTATTTCAGGAGGAAGCAGGAAGTGCAGCAAGAGGTGTGATGCGGTAACCAAAGCCCGAGGTCAGCTGGAAGGATTGTGTTGTGATCATCAGGAGACACAACAAGAGAAATAGAGCCAGACTACAGTGTTACCTGGACTGTCATTGTTAGGTATCAGACTGCTTGGAACATTCTGGAAGAGTGGCATCCTTGTATTGTGTCTGAATTAGGTGAAGCTGTTATGTTGAGCCAAACAATTGACAAGAGAGAAAAAAGGAGGGAGGTATGTGCCGTCCCACTAATACATACGTCATTCTAGCTGTCAGCGTTTTCCAGATTCAGATTTTTTTTTTGCTCTTCAGATACTCATCAAACACTGTGGTAACATATTTCTCCTCCCCCCAAAATAAATAAATATTTTGGAGAGTCCAGGATCTGTTCAATATCTTGGTTTGTAATTAATGACTGTGGTAATGTCCACAGTATGTGTCTGTCATCTCTTCTTCCAGTTACGTGGATTGCAGTTGTCCTCTTTGTGGAAATCTTTTTCTCAAGCATAAAAGTTAATGATCAAAGAAACAACGAACCTAACTGGCTTTCAGTGAATGGTAATTTGTGCGTCTTTATGCAGTTTGGGAGTTCCAAATTCTTTCAGAGTCACAAAAATGAAAATATGCTGACCCAGGGTTTCTACTTGGTAGCTCCCTAAGGCATTCTGCCTCTCCTGCCCAAGCAGGTGGACCACTCTTCCGCTGGACCCAGAGATGAGCTGTGTCTCCCCTCTGCTCGCCACCCGGCCCTGTGGGGGTGGCTCTCTCAGCCTGACTGGCTGCTTTGGAAGAGAAACCCATGCACTCATCTTCAGGGCTGTCAGCCTACGGAGAACAGTGATAGAAACCTCCGTCTCCCGAGTGTGGGCTCCACGTTGAAATACCGGCCGTCTCGGGGCCACACTCCCTTGGAGGACCCGGGAAATGAGTGCACTGCCACCATTTCAGTTGGTTTTCCTGATGGTGACGATTTTAGACTAGGTGGACAGTTGTGGGTATGAAGCCTAGCGTGGCTCTTCATTCCACCTGGGAGGGCCACTGCCTTTGCCACCCGTGTCTGGTTGACCCTGCTGTGAGGCGCCGTTCCAGATGCTGACTGTTCTTCTGTGAGTTATGTAGAGACACACTGCCTGAGTGGTTATTTTAACAGTGCTAGTTTCAAAATGTTACATACAGTTAACCAAGAAGAATCACACATGAAACTTTTCTCTTAGACTTATTTTTCTTTTGTCAGATGTTAATCAAAGGATTGAATCACTATCAACAGATGACGGATATACAAATTATGCTACATACACACAATGAAATACTACACAACAATAAATAACAATGGTGAATCCAGAAAACACCACACAGTGGTTGAATCTTGAGGGTATTATGCTGGGTGAAGTAAATCAATCACCAAAGGACAAGTATTGCATCAAACCCCTGTTATAAAAACCCAAGAAAAGGTTTCCACACAGAAAAAAGCAGTCTTTGTTGGTTACAAGGCAGAGGAGGAGGGAGGGGAAATTGCCAACTAGATAACAGACAAGTGTTAGTTTGGTGAAGGGGAAGACTGTACACAACAGAGGGGATGTCAGTACATGTTGACCAACCGAAAGTCATAGAACCTTCCAGGGCATGTACCAACACCTTGAGAAAGTAAGTTCCTGAGGCTAAGGACTGGGGACCATGGCTTCAGAGGACATCTAAGTCAGTTGGTATAGTTCATAAAATGTAGATCCCACCTTGGTGAGTAGTGTCTAGGGTCTTAAAAGTTTGCAGGTGGGATCCCATCTGGAGCAGAAGAGAATGAAGAAAACCAAAGACATGAGGAAGATGCTAGTCCGGAGGACTGATGGACCACGTGAACCATGACCTCTGCCAGCCTTGAGCCCCGAAGAACTGGATGGTGCCCTGCTCTGCCCCCTAACTACTCTAAGCAGGGCTCACAGTAAGGGGTCCCAGACAGAGCAAGAGAAAAATGGAGAACAAAATTCAAATTCACAAAGAAAGACCCGACTTAGTGGTCGGGCAGAGATTGGCAGAACCTGGAAACGATGGCCCCTGCACATCCTCTTCCCTTAGAATTGAAGCCACTTCCAGTGTCCCCATTTCGGCCAGACCTATAAAAGCAACAGGAACGCACATGACGAGCTTTGAGTAGATGAGACCAAATGGGCAAGCCCCACCCAAAAGCAAGGACAAGCAGACAGGAAGGGACAGGAAAGCTGGGTAGACAGACACAGAGAACCCAGGGCTGGAAGGGGGGGAGGGAGAGTGCTAACTTGTGGCAGGGGTGCACCCAGGGTCACAAAACAATTTGTGGATAAGTTTTTGGTTTAAAACTTAGTTTGGGTTTGCACTGTAAAGTTTAACTCAAAGCAGAATAAAATTAAAAGAGAAGACTCATTTGACATTTTGTTCTGTCTCCTTTGTCTGTATTCAAGTTAGAGTTTAGGAAGCATGGAGACTGCAGTGATCATATAAATTTATTGTTTGGAATCTTGGTGTCCCCGATAGCATCCCCTGACTTTATAAACGGATGACGATTCATTCATCAGGAAGGAATTTTTTGTCACCCATTCTTCCTCTGTCGTTTAGAGCAGCGTATGCTTTTCTGTTTAGAGATTCCGCAGTGTTCCAAGTGCAGCTTGGAGTTGAGCTGGAAAGGTGGAAAGTAGCTCAGTGGTTACATCAGATACTTCTATTAAATTGTTACCGGTGATACACAGATTTATTTGTAAACACAGTGATAAATTCGTCTTTTCAAGAACACAGTCTTTGGTTGCACAGTTACAATAATTTGGGTGAAATTTACAACCTAAAAATGAAACTGTTAAGTAACCAGTTCATGTGAAAAATTACAGACGTCAGGTTTTTTTTTTTTTTGAGTTAATGTAATTGCTGACTGTTACTTGGTCCACCTTCTGGCATCTTCTCTTTGGCAGGCAAATGTATTAATCCCTGACTTTTTTTTTCTGTCTGTGGTTCCCTTTAGTCATGATCTGGGAAGAAAATTTCTTTTAATATTTTTACAAAGCCTTTTGAGTCATGAGGTAGTGATTTTGTTCCGCAGTCAGAGGTATCCTTCGAAGTAACGTGTTGACACCCTGGAAATTTCGAAGCCCATGTTCTGTTGATATCTTACATTTGACTTACTGCTCACAGTAAGAAACATTACCTGTGGATTCTCGAGTTCTCGTTTTTGCACAGGTGGGCGGGCTTACCCTCACTGTCACCCCGGTGGGTCCGGACGGCAGCTCCCCTGTACGCGGTGACTGCCCCCGTCAGTGGGAACTGCAGGAGCTGTCACTCATTATTTGATTTTAACACGTTCTGTTGAGGATTCTTTCACTTGGTTTCCCTCGCAGTGCTGTAAAATAATGAGTGACACGCACCCCACTAAAATAAGCAGCTTTAATTTACTGCCAGAAAGCTGATTTTACCACCACAGGAATTCATCAGGACTAAAAATAGCACTTAATAATAGTTTTAAAGGCTTTTTTAACTTAATTAGGGCACTGTAAGCGCTGAACTATAAGAAAATTGCTCTCACAGTAAACTCAGTGGGTGGACAATATGATCTCTTAAGAGTTAAGTTTAACTCCACGAGCTTAATTACCAATTAGCTTAAAAATAATGTTAAGGCATTTAAAACATTTAGCTCCCTGCTGCATTTAGCATTAGACGTGTCTTTAGAGCTAGGTGTTTTGGATTTTTATATGTCATCTCTTTCGATGGCAGTGGGTGGGTTCGTCTACTTAGGAAATCTTAAATTCAAGTATTTTAAATGTTGATCAGTCTAGTATTTTTTTATAATTATACTCTCCTACACAGGCAAGGCAGTTATATCATCGCTTGTTATTATATGACAGAATAATTTTAGTTTTTAAACTAAAGGAAAAAAAAAAGTTTCTTCCTGAATAGAAGTGGCTGCCTGACTATTTAGCTAAATGTAACTGGGATGCTATGTATGAATTTTTAGTTGATCTCCTCAAACTAAGCCCTGTCTTGTCAGACTGTGAAAGTCGCTGACCATGTTGTTGCTGTTGTTGTGTGTGGCCGCGTCACTTCTGACTCAGGGTGGCCCTGTGGGACAGAGCTGACCTGCCCTGTAGGGCTTGCAAGGCTATCACCTTAGGGAAGCGGACAGCCACCTCTTTGTCCTGCAGAGCAGCTGATGAGTTGAGTGGGAACTGCCAGCTTTCTGGGTAGCAACCCAGCACTGACCCACACACAGCTGGGGCTCCTGCTGACCAGTTTGAGAATCTCTATAACCAGATGGCCTATATAGTTCGTGAAATATTTTTATTTTAAAATGCTAAGAGTGCGTGATTTTTCATGTTTTCCTTTTTTTCCCCTGAAGTGTGCATAGAGCACGTCAAACCATAGTATCGTGAGTAGTTTTTGTCCCATATCACCGATAGTCCTGGTGGTGCAGTGGTGAGCTCTCGGCTGGTAACCGAACGGTCAGCAGTCTGAACCCTCCGGCCGCTCCACAGGAGAAAGATGTGGCTGTCAGCTTCCATGAAGGTGACAGCCTGGGGGACCCCGTGGGGCAGTCCTGTTCTGTCATGTAGGGTCAAAACCAGTCAGAATCAACTCAGTGCCAAATGGATTTCGTGGGGTCACCAAATAATGTCACATTTTAGAATAAACCCAAAACTAAAACCCACTGCCGTCGAGTCAGGTCCGACTCATAGAGACCTTAGAGGTCAGAGCACAACTGCCCCATAGAGTTTCCAAGGAGCACCTGGTGGATGTGAACGCCCAACCTTTTGATTAGCAGATGTAGCACTTAACCCACTGTGCCACCAGGGATTGGGGAAAAAAGACCCCATCACAAGCTGTTTATGGCCTGCAAGCTATGAATGATTTTTACATTTTTAAATGGTTGGGGATTTTTTTTTTTTTTTTTTAAAATAATATCGTGAACATGAAAACTACTGTGAAATTCGAATCTTAGGATCCATAAAGGGGGAGCACAGCCATCCTCACTACTGGCGTATTTCCTGTGACTTCTCATGCTGCTAAGGCAGAGTTGAGCAGCTGAGGCAGAAACGAAGTCCTGCAAATCTCTGAAATACTTACTCTCTGGCCCTTTAGAGAAAAAGCTTGCCAATCCAGCAAAAAGAGGGTTGGAAAAAGTCCCCCGGGTATTTTGATAACACTAGTTTCCAGATTTACTTTTGCTGGCTTAAAGAATGGTTTTAAGTGTTTTTCTTTTCTTTCTCAATTATGTCCTGAGTACAGTTTGAATTTTGATGCCTGAGAACATCAACATAAATTTAGTTGTTCACCCAGTAGGAGAAGTGTTATTGTTGCCTGAGTGTTCCTCTCCTTGAAGAGACAAAGCAGTGAGCCCTTAAAAAAAGAAAAAGAAAAAACCCTTATACTAACTGTGTCGTTTTTGTGGTCAGGAGCCCGAAGAGACTAGAGACAGAAACGAGGTGAAGAAGACTGGTGGAAATGAGCATTGGCTCTGATTCCTTGTAGTGCCCAGGAGACAAGGGTGCTGTGTCAGCAGAACATGGTGACAACCAGCCGGTTTCCTGGATCTTCATGTTATGGCCCTGTCCTGAGAAAAGTAACTAACTGAACTGTGCACGCATTTAGTGAGATGCGTGACCGTGACCGTGACCGTGACCGTGACCGTGACCGTGCTGTGTGGTAATTAGACGGAGCTGAAGTCCGTGGTCCTTTTCTCAGCCAAGTCAAGCCTCTCTGGTCAGGTGGAGCCGGGCCTGGGGAGAGAAAGGGGAATTGGGTGGAGTTAACAAGTGGGTGCTACAGCATTGCAGAAACCCCCCCATTTCCTGTCACCCTCCCTGAGGGAGGGAAGAGAGTTTTCTCTCTAGCTGTAAAATGCTGAGCTAACCACACTCAATTCCAGGCTGCCTCCCAGGGAAGGGATTAGAAAGTGTGCCAGTGGCGGAGACCCAGGGAAGGAGTGGTAAGGATGCTCCCAGCCCCTCTGTCGACCGGCACAGCCTTGCTCTTTCGGCTGGTCCTCTCCTTCCGGCCCTCCTTCCAGCTTGTAATTACACACTCACTCATTTGTTTCCTTCATGAAGTTGCTCCCCTCTCTCTCTACCCCAAAATGCAAGCTCCAGGATGATAGGCACCTAGCATCTCCAGTTCACCAGTGTCTTCCCAGCACTAACAGCCACACTGGCACATTACTCAGAGGGTAATTTCTGGTGAGTGGATGAAAGTGTCCTTGATCTCAGGGACATAGCTATCACGTGCCCTTCCTACCCAGGGTACCTGCATTCCCCCAAACTCAATTTGGAATCATATGCACACAAAAAGCTTTCTTTGGAGAGCTAAGGAGTGCTGGGGAGAGGAAGAGGGAGGAGTGAGGATTCCCCATCATTCACCTGGCCTGGCTGGGATAGGAGACTGATCCATTCAGCATGCCTTCCCTTTGGAGGGGGATGGCCCTCGTGTGCACGGATTTCTGACTTTCTAAAGCAAATTCCTAAACCCATGTGTCACGTGATGTAACTGTACGAGGCTCTGGTGTGAAATGCTTTTAACACTTGAGCTGGGGACAGAGAAGGTGAGGGAGACCTTTGGACCATGGGGGTAGACATAGGCTGGGAGAGCAGAGCAGGCCTCGAACTCCAGACCTTCCTTTTCTTGCTGTAGTCTCACCTGCAACGCCCACCAGCCCATGAGGGAGCCATATCGCACCCCTTTAGTCCAGGGGGAGGAAGCTTTGACCCCCACACAACCCAGGAGCTCACCCCCACTATAGGAAGTCCATATCTGTATCCTTATCACTGGCATCATGGGCTGACTCCCAGGACAAAGGGGGCCTGCTGCTCAGGGCGCCTAACGGGAGATACACTGTGGGGTGCTTTGCACCAGACACGTTACTAGTGAGCACAGTGATGAATTCATGCAGCCCACTCGGGTAGGTGTGCAGAAAGGGTGGACACACATGTACAAGATTGTTCATTCTTATACAAAGACAATGCATCTCGAAACTGGACTGTGAAGGACCACGAAGGAAGACCCCACACCCGAGGAAATAGATGACTGCTGTCTCGCTTTTTTATTTTCCTTTGGGTTTGGTGGTGGGGAGGGGGGTGGTCAACCCAAACAGAAAATACAAAATACAAGCCCTGAAAATGAGATAGTCCCAGTCTACTGCTTTCCCTTGTGGCTGTGGCCAAGTCTGTTTCTTCATCTGGAAAGTGGGCATAATGTCACCACCACAACTGGCTGTGCCCCTGAAAGAGAAGACACTTGTCGGTTACCCAGAACATAGTATACCCGCTGTCAGTGGCAGCCACTGTCACAGTCATGATGAGTTTTCACAGGCCAGAAGCACGCAGCTCTTGGAGCTTTAAGACCTCTTTGGGCGAGTTCTAATGTCACTGCCAACTGCAGACCAGCACTGGCTTGTCATGCTGTGCTCTCCTGCATGGGGAGCAGAGTCACTCGGCTTCGTAGGGGCAGATTTTGAATGAGAGCGCAGAGTCGAAGGGACGTTTCCTGCCGCCTCGCTAAGCCGAGTAGCTGAGTTACCTCTCAGCTCTGCAGCAGAGAAGATGCTGGGCCACGTGAGTGGTGTGGTCCACACCAGAAAGAAGGGGTTTATGTGGCGACCACTCTGGTAGCTGCTTGAACGCTTTCCTGTCTTCCCTTCCGGCACTGCCATTCCCGTGATAATGTGACTGCTTCTCTGTGCTTGGAAACACAGGCTTTCACGGCAAGAACGTCTCCGATTGTGTTTCTCTCTTAAGTAGCATCTATACTTAGTTGCTTGGTGAAATTAGAGGGTGAGTGAAAAAGAGAAAGACCCTTGACGAGACGGACTGACACAGTGGCTGCAGCAGTGGGCTTCAGCAGGAAATGATTGTGGGCATAGCACAAGGCCAGGCATTGTTTTGTCCTGTTGTGTGTAGGGTTGCTGTGAATCAGAACCAACAGTGCCTGACGACAACATAGTTAGTTATCACGGACTTGACTGATACTGATGATACTTCCACCTGTGATTGAAATTGAATTACCTTCTGTTAATTAGGAGTTTCTAAATCTCGTGGTGGTGCAGCGGTTAAAGTGCTCGCCCACAAACCAGAAGACAAGCAGTTTAAACTCAGGAGAAAGAGGTGGCTGTCTGTTTCCAGAAAGCTTTACAGCCTTGGAAACCCCTTGGGGCAGTTCTGCTGTGCCCTATAGGGCCGTTAGGAGTCAGAATCAACTCAGTGGCAGTGGGTATTGTTTTTGTTTGTTTGGGATTTGGTGGTGGTGCTGTTGGAATCACCTTGAACCCTTAGAGAAAAGGCAAACTATAAATAAGCAGCAAATAAGAAGTCATACTATGTTTAATTCAAATTTTAGCTTTTGAAATTTAATTAATTCATTAATAATAGTTTTAAATGAATATTTCAGAACTCTAAATGGCCCTTTAAAAAAAAACACCTTTGCATTTGAGTTGTTTCTGACTCATAGCAGCCCTGTAGGACAGAGTAGAACTGCCCCATAGAATTTCCAAGGAGCGCCTGGTGGGTTCAAACTGGCAGCATTTTGGTTAGCAGCCATCACTGGTAACCCCTATGCCAGCAGTTTCCTCGTGGTCCTTAGTTATGTGACAAAGGCAATGGAGCATCCGGAAGGTCCTGACTTATGCTCCGGAAGCAGCTCACTTGGTGAATAGTTGTGTTTAATGAGTTCAGGCACCTGCGTGCTTGTGCGAGAATGAGGCAGGCCAGGTTTTGAGCCATTCTAAGCCATTCCTCGAGACATTACCTTCCATCCAGGATGTCGCTTTTTCCAAGGCCAGCGGAGGAGTGGAGGGACTGGGGCCCTGGCCCTTCTCTTTCTCTTTCCAGGCATATGTCCTAGAGCCCGGAGCAGGAGGGCAGGTTGTAGACTGCACCCCCACTGGACTGTGTCCCTCTGCCCGCAGGCCCAGTTGACAGTTGCTTTCTGGGTTGTTAAGGCTACTGTCTTACACTCATCCCTTCCTGTCTGGTGACCACAGAGGATGTCTGAGCACAAGGTGCACTTAGCCTCCTTCCACTGGGGGCTGAGACACTTATGAGGATGTTGTATAAGCATGCTGTTGCTATAGCTGAGAAAAGTGATTTTATTATTAAGAGGCTAACGTGGCCAAAGACACCAGAGAGGACAGGGTTTGTGTGTATGTCCTTGAGGTGACCATGGTGCAGAAGGCTTTGTCTGGTGCAGAAGAGTGGCCTGTTTAATGTGACAGTCCTGGTTCCAGCTTCCTGCAGTCAGCAGGTACAAATTGATACGTAGCACATGAAGTCCTCTTAGAGGACTTCTGTTTGGGTAGGGTTTATCAGGAAGTAGAAAGATCAGAAGACTGTTCTAATTCAGCCACTCGTGAACTTTCTAAAGACATGCCTCCCTTACAGGAAAGCATGGCATGGTCAGTTATTACCTGAACTGGTAGAGCTTACTACATTGCGTTTCTGGTTTCTGGACAGTTTTATGATTACAATGAGGTGGTTTTTCACAGTAGTTTAGATTCCGTTTTGCTGCCTGATTTGCTCCAATTTTTTGTTTTCTCGGCGAATGTTGTAGTGTATAGAGCTAGAAACAGTACAAAATCGAAGCCCAAATTCTTTTCAGCTTTCAAGTTCCGTTGATTTCCTGAAATAAGATTAAATAGCATATTCAAATTTTTGACTGAAATTATCTAGAGAATTTTCAAATTTTCCAATAATTTGTAGTGGGGTGAAACCAAAAAAATCAAACTTGTTTCCATCAAGTTGATTCTGACTCACAGGAACCCTGTAGGACAAAGTAGAACTGCCTCATAGAGTTTCCAGGGAGCACCTGGCAGGCTGAAGCTGCCGACCTTTTGGTTGATAGACGTAGCACGTAACCTCTGCACTACCAGAGTTTACCATATAGCATGCTAAACAATTAAAAATCTGTGTATTGACTTCATAACTGATCTTGTGGTAGAATTCAGATCCCTGATTTTCGCAGAGCTCTTTCCTGCTTTCCGAAACTGCTTTGCACGGTGGAGCTTTTCCAGCCCTGGTGTGTTTAAGTATATTTGGAGCCATCTGGATACTTCTAGTAAATGCTAAATCCCAGTATATCTAGAAGCATGAGTGAACGCTTTCTAAATAAAAGTTTGGTTGTGGCTTTCTAATTCATTCAGTTGTCTGTCTGCGTGAAATGAAAAAGTCTTATCTGATTTAGATTACAAGCTTTGGTGAGAGAAATCACCCATGGTGTACGCTGTGTTAATTCTCCTAACTTCTCTGCTTCTGTGAGTTTTGTTGTTGCTGTTTTTGTTTTTCTGGTATTCCTCTACGTGGTACTTTTTTTTTTTTGCCCAGTTTCCTCTTTTTGGTGATTTCTCTTATGTTTGCTCCTTTCTCCTCCCCTCCCAGCCTTAGAAATACGTATTACTAAGGACTTCTAGTGGCTAACACTGGAAGTGCCGCTCACCTACCCCACTCGTGCAAACATGGGATGGATCCCGTGAGCACTGGAAACCGCAGCGGCTGGCAGAAGGTTAGGGCCCCCAGCGATCAGGTGGCTGTTGGGACTACACGAGACTTAATTTTCATGAATTTTACCCTGCATTCAAGTGCTCATTTGGATGCGTCTAGGAGAATTCTGTATCATATGGTGTACAATAAACATAATGCCTCTATCTTATATATCCATATGGTAATTCACTTTAAAAACTGTACTTGAAGTTTAATCTGTGAACAGCAGCCCCATCTTCGTGTGGACATGGTATATGTGGATTTAGAATGAGAAATAGTAGATATATTGGCTGTGGCAAAGGACACCTGTTTTTCAGTGGAGAAAAAAGTAACATTAAAAAAAAAACTGGATGCTTAGACAAATGAGATGAAATGCCTCTTTGCAGAATTCTGTCTGAAATTTAATGCAGAAGAGATCCAGATGATGCCAGTGTGGAATGATGCAACAAGAGGACCACGTCACCACTCCCAGATGCTACCCTACCTCAGAAGGGAACTTTATGAAAAGTTCTAGCATGCTAAAAAGTGAGAGAATTCTTGGCATCTTGAACATGGGCCTGAGGTCATTCATAACTCCCAATAGAAGTCCAGAGTTATATAGCATTTGGCATCTATTCTCTGGCAACAAATAGTTTTAAAGTGTTGAGCACACAGCAGAACTAAGCTTAAATCATCATTTGTGTTTCATGGGTTTGAGGACATAACCTCTTATGCTTCGAAACAGCACTGAAGAACTTAAAAAAAAAAAAAGAAACAGGAAAATCCGGAAAAGATTTGGAAATACTTTCCCATTTACATTCGATTTTGATGTAATACTTGTTTTTAAAATACAAAGTTGTTTCAACATGATGTATAATGTTATAGTTTAAGCATAACACAAATTGCACATTTGCTACTGGACAGTTTTGTGTACAAGAAACACTCCAAACCAAAAACAAACTTGTTGCTGTCAAGTTGATTCCAACTCATAGTAAACTTATTGTGCAGAGCAGAACTGCCTTGGAGAGCTTCCAGGGAGCACCTGGTGGATTTGAACTGCTGGCCTTTTGGTTAAGCAGCCATAGCTCTTCACCACTGCACCACTAGGGTTTCCACAAGACACAGTAGATGAAATAAACTGTAACATAGATGAAATAAACTGTAACCATGTGAACTGAACATACAAGGTCTGACAAGTTTGTGAACTTGTCATCATGCTCTTACATTGGCAGCACTGTACAAACAACTCAGTAAGGTTTCATGACCTTGGTGTATCAGTGTCTCACAGCTGTGTTCATGACCGCATGTAATGTGTTGTTCAGTTATGTTGATTATTGTTGTGTGTTTTTGTGGGCTGTCACGAGAATGTTGGAGCTTGAATTAGAGCAACAAACAAACATGAAATTTCTTGTTTAACTTGGCAAGAGTGGAAGTGAAATCAGGGACATGTTAGTCCAAGTTTATGGGCATAATTCCATGAAAAAGACAGCAGTGTATGAATGGATGAAATGTTTTTCTGAGAGTAGAGAAAGCGTCAGTGATGAAGAGAGGTCAGGGTGGCCAGAGAAAACATCGCTGATGAGGAGAGGTCAGAGAGCAGAACTGATGAAAACATGGCAAAAATTCATTGAGTTGTGTATCAAAGTCATCAGCTGACTCTGAGAAACGTAGCAGAGCAAGTAGAAGTCGATAGGGAGACAGGAAAAATCTGAACTGAAAATCTTGGCATGAGAGAGGTGTGTGCAGAAATGGTCCAGAAGAAGCCTACCAATGAACAAAAGCAAAGGAGAGTAGAAGTCTGCCTAGACCTTTTGGAGAGGCAAGACAATGTTTGAGGCTGTGTTATCACTGGTGATGAAGCATAGGTGTACCAATATGACTCTGAAACAAAGCATCAAAGTGCACAATGGAAGTCAGCCAATTCTCCATGACCAAAAAAGTTCCGTCAGTCCAAATCTGGAGTGAAAAGGATGTTGTGAACATTTTTTGATGAGGGATTGTTCATTATGAATTTGTACCAACTGGACAAACAGTTAACCAAGTTTACTATTTGGAAGTGCTGGAAAGGCTGTGTGAGAAAGTTAGACAAAAACAACCTGAACTTTTTGCAAGTAACTCGTGGCTCTCACATCAGGGACAATGCACCAGCTTACACAGCACCATCTGTGGGATGCACCAGCTTACACAGCACCATCTGTGGGGGAGTTTTTAGCCAGGAAACAAATAACTGTATTGGAACACCCTAACTACTCACGTGATCTGGCCCCCAGTGACTTTTTTCTTTACCCAAAGATAAAGGAATTATTAAAGGGAAGCAATTTGGATGACATTCAGGACACCAAGGGTAATACAATGACAGCTCTGCTGGCCATTCTAGGGAAAGAATTCCAGAATTGTTCTGAAGAGTGGACTAGGCTCTGGCATAAGTGCATAGCTGATGCCAAAAGGAGTAGTTGGAAGGTGACCATAGTGATGTTCAGCGGTGAGGTATGAGGCACTTTTCCTAGGGTGAGTTCATGCACTTAATTGTCATGCTTCGTATAAGTGCCCCACCTCAAATATCTGGCATCTCCTTTGCTCACTGTGTGTTGTGAGCCACACCCGTCCACTTCTGATGTCACAGCCTCCTGTCAGGTTTCAAATAATACTCCTTCCCCCACTGCACCCTTTCGACACTCACTTCTACTTGCAAACTTTAAGATTTTTCTCGTTTTTGAGTCCCACATTGCATGGAGTATTTTTACTTCTTAACCTTTTAACATATGTGAAACACTTACTTTTGTCTTTTTTTCCAAGTGTCACTATGAAATTTTTGAATGTTGTACCCCTAACCTCGTTTTTCCCATAGCCCTGTGTTTCTAATGCACAGTTTTGCCTGGTGCAGTTGTCTTTTGGAGGGAGTGCGTATATCACGTTAAGACAGAACCAACTTTGCTTGCAGTGTACGTTCTGCGACAACCCAAGATCACCAGGCGACGAAATCAGGGGTTCCCAACACTGTAGGCACACCCTCCTTCCAGAAACTCTCACCTTCCACATCTGTAGATGTTCCCTGTCCTTGACCCTGTCCCTCCCTCTGATGACTCCCTCTGTGTCTCTCAGTCCCTGCTCTCCTCTCTGTTTACCTGAGTGATTCTGGAGCAGCACTGGGATGTTGGAATCTCAACTGCCTTTAACATTTCTCCCTCAGGGAGAGTGTTGACTTGTGGGTTTGATACCCAATGTCACCGAACAATCTTGTACTGATTGTTGAATGAGAAGCAGTTTTGTTCTATAAACCTTCATCTAAAGTACAATGATTTTTTTTTAATTTACTTGTTAAAAAAAAATGTTCACAAGACCCAAAAAATAGCTTCTCCCTCAGAGATGTTGCTACACTTTTTCATCTCAGCTCCTGCCTCTGGCCTGAGAATTCCCGATTCCCGGTCCTGGAAGCTAGCTGTCACACAGTGCTGATGGCTGCAGGAGACTTAAACGTCTGCCCTGATGTAACCGCCAGTTCAGCTAAGGTGAAACCCCACATTCTCACTGAGTTGCCATATGTAAAGACTTGGTTAACTTTGTCAGCGGTGAAGTCTTTTACAGCCGCAGAGTGTTAACCAGTGTTCCCCACCCCATTTTTGTCTTCCTTCTTGTGTCCGTGACACTCAGCCTTGAGCCCTGCTCCGTCCCTTCATCATTCCTGGAATGAAAGGAAGCCCAGTGAATTGTCCAAAATCAGACACATGACCCTTACATAAGAAACACAGAGATGCTTTTTTCCAAAATAGTGTTATCCTAGTGGATATTCAGGTTTTAAAGTAGAAAGCGAAGAAGCAACCTGAAGAAATCTAATAATACGTAAATCATTACTGAGGTCAACTCTTCAGATGGGAATCGATTGGACTTGGGGACACAGAGTGACCGTATCATGTATGCCCCTTACAGTTCTGTGCATCTACATGAGGTCGTCCTACTGGCCTCTTACTAGAAGGCAGTGGAGAGGAGGGGACAGGAGATTGTTAAGAGAATATGACAGGTATAGAACGGCAAGGAGGGATGTGCTGTCACTGGGCAAGCAGAGCAGAAGGAACTGCAAATAGGTGGGCATGCAAATTTAAATTGGATTGTACACTTTGACTGAATCACTATTTTAAAAAAAAAGCTAATAGACAACCTATCAGTGTAGGCATATTCCTTTTCATAACCATATCTAGAAACTAAAGTTTACGTTACACTAACATGGGGAATTACTTTCAAAACATAGAATCCTTATGAAAGACATTCTGGTTTCCTTCCAGCAACATAAAGTATAAAATGTCATGTTTACTTTGCCTGTAGTTGAAACTTCCTGTGTTTCATCTGTTTGAGTCCTGGATTAAAACCTTCTGTTGGAATTGATGAAGTTTGTGAATTGGGTTTCTAGGCTGTGTGAAATAAAGTTTCCTGGATGAGGCCCAGAAACTTTGGAAGTATTGGAACTGGACAGTAATATGAAATCCATTAGCAACAGCTATGTAAAAACATTGTATACTGTATAATGGTAAGAGTGTCCCTGCAGTAGATTCCTGGGGCTGGCAGCAGGATGCCCAGCTGCCAGTGCCAGGAAGTCTTTGCAGGGTTTTAAAGGAGATTGGTGACATTAGTGCATTTGCATTAATGCAAATAATGCTTATAGAATCAACCAGTCTCCTTCGCTTTCCATATATTGACATATTGATGTAAAAAATACAGAGGAAACAAGATAACTTAAAACTTGCGTTTATTTTGGCTCATCTTTTAATGACACACATCACACGTCTGCTCTTGTCTAGTCCCAGGTGCTGATTTACAGTTTCCGTATTAAGATATAAATGGTTTCTCTTTTAGAACGATGAATCATTAATTGTTTTTGCAATTTAAAAAATAAATTCTCCCAAAGCACTTTTGGAAACATTTGGAAAGAAGCAACTCTGTGTCTCTGTTGGTGTTTGGGAGGCCTGGTGGCACTGTGGTTAAGAGCCCAGCCACTAACGTCGCAGTTAATTCCGCAGCTGCGTCTTAGAGATGCTGTGGGGCATTTCTGCTCTGTCCCCTAGGGTCACCATGATTTGGAATTGTCCAGGCAGCAGCAAGTCTGGGTTTTTTAAATCTTTATTTTGGTTTGGTTGGTGTTGGAGGTGATCCCACTCTGGTGTGGGTGGTTCCTGTCAGAGGTTAGCATTCTCTTCTGTTTTTGTAAATGGGATGCCCTTTCATGGTGCCACACCTGTAGGGTTGCTACTCATACATCTAGGTCTGTTTTGGTATTAAACAACTTCATTAGTTATTAATGAGGTTGGTGGTTTTTTTGACTTATTACCTTGGAACAGTTGCTTAATTCTCAGGTCTTCAGTGTCCTCTCTGTGAAGCTAACACCAGAATACCTGCCTCACGTGGATACTGGGAGCAGCAAATGGGATAGAGAGCCCAGAGGTCATGGCTGGTACAGAGGAGGCTTTGAATGACTTTCGTGCTCATTCATTCATCCAACGTGCATACTATGTTTAAGCACAGTTTACTATAAATTAGCAGGCCCAGAAAGAAATTAGTCTCTACTAGACAGAAATGAGTCTCGGCGAGGTCATTCACTGCCACTGTGTTGTCTCCTGCTGTACCCTCAGTGGCCCATTTCTTGTTAGCCAGATGAAAGCCGGCAGTCAGCCAGCTGGGCGAGGCAGGAAGGAGGGCCCAGGGCCTGCCCTGCCCTCGGTCTGCCGGGCTCTTCCCCCAACCTTTTTCTAGGGGTCCACAGTGCAGACAGCTTCTTCAGTAACACCGCAGGGACTCTCTCATGCAAGGAGGACTTACATTCATGCTCAAGAGTCACAAATTAATGAACTCATCCTTTGAATGGGAACTATAAACTATCACATATTAGTGTCAGTGTAAATATGTACTTCAAGTATAAAAAGAGATCCACTGGCAGTTGGATGTCCCCTCACAGAAAACAGGCCAAACATTTAATAACAGGAGAGCCATAGGAATCCTCTCTGCTTGGGTCTGAATGAGTTGCCTTCCTGTCTTGTCTGAGATCTGCTTGATGGTGTACTGTGTGTCTACCTCCTCTTAGACTGGTTCCACCATCTGCAAAATGCCTGCTTCTGTTGGCACCAGAACCGGAGAGAACTGTCACCTCCCTGTATTTGTGCTCATCTATTAGCCACCTGCCTCTTCATGTCTGTCACTAATAAGTGAAGGGGTGGGGCGTGGACTCACTTCGACTGCCCCGAGAAGAACACCTGAACTGAAGTGCCAGCCACAGACTGTCCTTCTTTTGGTGTCACTGTGGAGACCATGACATCGCCAGTACACTGTTGTTGAAGAACCTAGCCAGCAGGCACGGTTTAGGGGTGTTTGACTTTATCCTACCCAAAACCACACGGGCTACAGTAGCCCCCTTCTGTTGTGATAAATTTGTTCACCTATCTCCTTTTCCAGCCACACTTCCCGGGTCAGCAATACTCTTTATTCATTCTTAGCACTTAGCTTAGGGTCCTTCACGTAGAAGGTCCTCAATGGGTGATTGTGCCAAGAATAAAGCAATGACAAACCAATGGCCCTTCAAGTATTACAGAACACAGGAGGCAGACGAGTATCCACAGCCAGACATGCGAGATGGACCTGAATTCCCGAAGCCTAGAGTGTGTTTGACAGCGGGAAGATGCATAATCAGCAGGTTATTGTATCTCAGGGGTGCGTCACACCAGACTTCCCAAGTAAAACTAAAATTAGTATTGAGTGTTTGGAGTCTTGCCCATGAGCCTATGAAAAGGAAGCATATTCATTCTGCCAGTGTTGGGGGCTACAGAAAATGCCCTATCAGGCCTTCCGGATGAATGGGGAGTTAACCAACTCACACTTGGTCAGTGTCTTCACTGCGCCAGCCCCTTCACGGGTAGGCTTCCTTTTGATCCCTACAAATGAGACACAGTGTCTGTAACTAAATTGTGGCTCAGACAAGTTAGATGTCTTATCCTAGATCTTATCCTTGATGACAAACCTAACAGGTAGCAGAAGCCGTGGAAATCTGATGCTCTGGTATAAGTTTTTGTTAACCACTCACCCCTAGAGACCAACTCTGTGTATAAGCCGGTGTGTTCACCTTCGTTCCTGCGGTCACTGCTCCCGTCCTGCCCGTTCAGGTCATGACTGGGTTCATCTCATTGCTTGCTTTTTGGGTTTTTGTCTTTTTAATTGGTGTTTGTTTCTTTCCTTTTCCTGCTTGTATACTGGAGGCACAGTTGGGCACTTCTTTGATACTGGGCGGCAGCACCCACGATCGCTGCTTAAAGCAGTTCTTGGTGCTGCTCATTTCTCATTTGGCTTGACATCAAAGCTGAAAAAGGTTACCGATGACGGTAGGAACCTTTTCAGTATGCAAATTATGTAATGGCACAAATGACTTTATGTTGGTTATAATCAAATTCTTAACTATTCATTTTTATCACTGCCTATTCAATATGTCAAGCTGTGAAGTAGAATATTTTAATTTACAGGAATGACTCAGATCTTGAAGAAGAAGAAATTTAGAAATATTGAATTCCAAAGTGCAGACTCCACCTTCTGGCAGATGGACTTTGTGAAGATGTAGGCTGTATCCCATCGGTCACTCTACCCCGTTCTATGCAGTGACAGCCTGTAGCTCCTCTGTGAATAGCAAGTGGAGGCATCAATCAAGGCCTGCTCGGGCCTTCGCACCTCCCACTGTTTACGGGTCCCTTTTAGAACGCTGGAAGTTGATCAATGCTGTTTGCCTGACTTGAAGAATCTGGTGCCGAGTGCCTTGCTAAAAGGCGTGTCGACTGCACTTCGGCTTAAATAAGGGTAATTAATCAAAATAGAATATTTCTTCACTTTTACAAAGAATGCTACCTCTGCATATTTCATTATTATAAAATTACTCACATGGCACTGAGCAATAAATGCTGTCAAGAAAAACAAGGCAGAATTTTAAAAGGATGAGGAATAATGGATGCATGTTGGTTACCGGAGATAGGATGACCATTTAAAGCAAGTAATATAACGCAAAATCTGTGGGCATTTGAATACAAGCAATTAGAACTACACTTAAGGCAAGCATATGAATTATGCTCATTTAAGTCATAAGCCATGAATCTGGTGATGTCATTTTTGCACAGCGATTTTTCGGCCAAAAAGGTGACTTCAGACAGGTATTTTCTTAGCTTTTTGCAGAGCAGGATAACTGATCAGCTGCACCCTGATGCCTTTCTCACTCATGCTTGGACTCTTAAAACCAACACATGCAATTTAGAACACAAAATAAAATCTGAATGTTTAAAAATCACTGACAAAGTATCATTACTAATGAGGAAGAGTATCAAACACATGCTTTTGGTTTGGTTTGGTTTTGCTCTGCACTGTCAGCTTGCAGCTGATTTGCAGATGAAAGCATTTGGGCTGCAGTGGGTGAGGTGCATAGGCATTAGAGCTCTCTGTAAGGTGAAGTTGCAAGTTTCCTTAAAATGAAATGGCTGAAAATGTGATTTGAAACCCAGATCAGATGCATGTACATATTTGTGTGTAGTTTTTCTATGCTGAAAGAGGCTCGGCCTGGTACTACCTTGAGATTCAAGTTCACTGTTGTGCTAGCCTCACTGTCCCAGAACACATTAATGCAGTCATGTTTAAACTGTCAGGGGAGGATGCATGATGTGATTGTTCTCATGGAGGACACCCACACATTTGGACTGAAGCCTGTTTTCAGGGGGAACTGTCAGCCCTTACTTAGGGAGGGTGTTGGAGAGCTGTCGGGTCTAATCTGGATGTTCTGGATGTTTGCTTTGCAGATGATCCAGTCCCTCAAGGCGCTGATTGAAAATGCTGATGCTGTGTATGAGAAAATTGTACATTGTCAGAAGGCAGGTGAGCACTGTGTTCCTGTAGAAGAAATTTCACAGCATCATGTACTTTATCCCTATATCTGAAAGAATGTTGTCATTTCATCTTTTTTGACATTGTATCAAAAAATCAGATCAAAAAAATTTGCCATGGTCAAAAGTACTCCATCTGCTAATCAAAAGGTCGGCAGTTCAAATCTGCCAGGCGTTCCTTGGGTACTCTGTGGAGCAGTTCTGCTCTGTCCTATAAGGGTTGCTAAGAGTTGGAATTGACTCCATGGTAGTGGAGTTGTTTTTTGTTTTTTTTTGAAAGAGACTAGAAATTCAATGGTTCACAACCTTGTTGACAGACTCACCTGGGAGAGCTTTAAAAATGTGTGGACATGGGTCTGCAGTGAGGCCTGGGAATTAATGGTGGTTACAGGTTCCTAGATGTTTATGGTGTCCGGCTGAGATGACGAACCCTGGCACTGATCTGTTCCTCAGTGTCAGCTCAGACCTTGTACCACTCTTCATGCCTTTCAGGCACACAGTAGAAAAGGTGAGGCTTGAGGAGAGGGGTTTTTTAAAAAAGAGAATGGGCTCCCATTACCACTTCTTACACTCTTGTTGATAAGTGAACTTATCACCCAAATATGAGGACTGCCAAGTAAGTTCATGAACTCATAAAAAGTGCTGCATAGCTCATTGCTGAAGAGCACTATGGTCACCTTCCAAGTACTCCCCTTGGGAAGCAATGCCATGACATCAGCACCTGGTCCACTGTTCAAAACCATTTTGGGACTCTTTCTGGAACGGCCGTCAGAGCTGTCATTGTGTGCTTGTGTCCCGAATGTCTTCAAAATGTTTTCCTTTCAAAATTTTGTTTCTCTTCAAGTAAAGATAATAGACATTGGAGGTCAGATTAGGTGAGTAGGAAGGGTATTCCAATACAGTTCTTTGCTTACTGGCTGAAAACTCCCTCACAGACAACTAGACAGTTAAAAGTTTGAAAACTTGCCCCTTGCCCCACCATGTGCAGGGGCCGTTCCAGAAAGAGTTCCAAAATTGCTTTGAAGGGTGGACCAGGCGCTGGCGTCGGTGCGTAGCTTCCCCAGGGGAGTACTTTGAAGGTGACTGTAGTGATATTCAGCAGTGAGGTATGTAACGCTTAGGACAATCAAGTTTGCAGACTTGTCAGTCCTCATATTACACAAGATGTGGAACTTCCCTCCTGTCAAACGACCTTTTGCCTAGCTAATTTTAGCTGTGGTGACACCAGAAATGTCAGGGATTCTATGTTGTGATAAGAAGAGTCGAAATGGGGCTCTTTCAGTTTTCAAAAGTTGTTTGAATGTCAAGTTGGAAAATTCTTACCTGGAGAATATTTAGAAATCATAAATAAGGATGTTCTTAATTTTAGAGCCTTTTTGTGGTTGCTGTTCGCTCAAGTCAAGGCACTGTAGCCGTTGCGTAGTCCAGGCAAAATTCTCTCTTGTTTTAAAAGTGAACCCATTTGAAATACGTGGAAGACAGAGGTGCGTCTGTGTGTGTGTCTGTGTGTGTTTATTGAAGGAATGTTTACTAAGTAATCAGCAAACACTAAAATGCTCATCTTGTTTTACTTGGCTCACTGGGAAAATTCTTCAGGTCGTGTCTGGGTTAAACCTTCCCACCATCTACAACTACAGACAAGTTGCTGCAAACCCTGTTTTTGGTTATACCCTTCACAGAGTCATCCAAGAGTTCCCTAGAGTTGCCTGTATCTAAACTAAACTCCTAACATCCGGGGTCCTCTATCAACTGGCCAACCCATTTTGCCAGTGTTATATATTTATTAATTAAACCACATGTTCATTCGTTTAGTAAATATCTTTTGAACTTCTACTATGCATAAGGTACTTGGTAGCTCCTGCATACCAAAATGGAATAAAATAAGCAAGATTGGTTTTTGCCTCTTACATCCTTAAAGTGAAGTTATGAAAGTCAGCGAGTACTGAAGTGGGATCCATTCCATCAAAAAAACAGATCCTTAGGGTGTATCACTCAGGACTTTGAAGAGAGCTCACCAAGGCAGTGGAGGGCCACTGGGTTTTGAGCAGAAGAGGAGAGGAATCGAGCTTTGAGGCGATGAGTGTAGTAGCTTTGTACAGAATAGTCTTGTCCATCAGGTGAAAGTTTACAAAGATTAGTTTCCCATTCATTAGTATATACATAAACAGATCCATAATGTCGGTGTCAGTGGGGAGTGCGCCAGCGCTGTCCTCTTGTCCTTCCTAGGTTCAGCATTCCCTGTTGGCGTGATTTTCCACCCTTTCCTGCTGTCCCATGTTTAGTTTGGGGCTCATGTTGTCCTTTTGATGTCATGTAATTGATCTAAGAAATGCATCCCTCTCCAGTTTTAGTGTTTCTTTCATGGGCCTGTGTATGGTGGTGGCACAGTGGTAAAGAGCTCAGCTAACCAGAAAGTCAGTGGTTCAAATCCACCAGCTGCTCCTCAGAAACCCCGTGGGGCAGTTCTGCTCCATCCCGTAGGG
Source organism: Heterohyrax brucei (assembly GCA_028571685.1). NCBI lineage: Eukaryota > Metazoa > Chordata > Mammalia > Hyracoidea > Procaviidae > Heterohyrax > Heterohyrax brucei. Next base: position 22,904,440 of record CM053149.1, on the reverse strand, counting down.
TCTCTGTGAGTCAGAATCGACTCAACAGTAACGGATCTGGTCTGTGGTTCTTAGGAAAGGTTGTCTCCAGGAATGGCTTTGGTTCTAGCTCAGAAAGGCCGTAGTATCAGGAGCTCTCCCAGTCTCTGTCGGACCACTAAATCGGTGACTTTGATTTGTTGTTTGTACTTCTTTTTCCCGCACTCAGTCCAGGATCCTCCGTTGTGATCCCAGTCACAGTAGTCAGTAGTGGAAGCCGGACACCACCTGATTCTTCTGGTCTTGGGGTCACGTAGGTGCAGGTTCCTGTGATCTGTTAGTCCCTTCGCTATTGGCTCTCTCTCGTCTTTGATTTTCGTCACTTTCCTTTTCTCCAGACAGTAAGAAACCAATAGTTGTGTCTTAGATGCCCAGTCGCAAGGTTTTGTGGTCCCAGACACTCACTACTCAACAAAGCAGGAGCTGGAACTTTGTCTCTGTGAGCTGTGCTGTGCCGATTAACACTGACACCCCCCGAGTCTGGGGGTCCTTCACCATTGAGCCTGGGAACTTCATCCAGGGAAGTATAGTGTTAGATCTGAAAAGCTGCCATGACTGTCACCCTTGTGTGCTCTGTGGTCTATTCTAGTACGTAAGCGTCGTCTACAGTTACGTATGTAGAATGATTCACCATCAAACAGGGAGCTGCAGACAGCTGTGTTCCCTTACACCTTCCCACACCTCTTGCCATACCTGTGTATCGATTGGTAAAGTATTGTTTGTTAGTACTGTTGGTTGTTTATGCTCTAGTAATTACCGTTGATGTTCTGTGTTCCTCTCAGGGTCCCCCTTTGCCCTGGTCCTGTGTGACTGACTTCCCCCATATTTTGTGTTGCCTTTCCCTTCATCAATAGAAACACATGTCTCCTGGCTATTTTGGTAATTTTCCCTCCTTCCCCCTTTCATCTCTGGCAACCACCAAAGGTGTTTTTTTTTTCCTCCTATATATATACTTCATGTTTCTTTATAATTGTGGTCTCCTACAGTATTTGTCCTTTTGTGATTGACTTATTTCATTCAGCATACTGTCCTCCAGACTCATCCATGTTTTGAAATGTTTTGTTGGACTAGTCACTATTCTTTCACTGTGCAGTCTCCCGTTGTGTGTACATACCAGGGTTTGTGAGTCCACTCATCTGTTGGGGAGCACTTAGGTTGTGTCCATTTTTTGTAGTTGTCTGTAATGCTGCAACCAGCATGGATGTACATGTGTCTGTCTGTGTCACGGCTTTTTTTTTCGAGTATATACCCAGGAGTAGGATTACTGGATTATACCATATCTGTAGGTCTAGCTTTTTAAGGAAGCCCTGTACCGTTTTCCATACTGGTTGTACCATTTTCCATACTGGTTGTACCATTTGACATTCCGCATAGCTGTGGGTAAGAGTTCCAGCTTCCCTCCAGCATTTGTTGTTTCCTGGTTTTTTGAGGACTGCCGCTAAGACTAGGGTAAGGCAGTCTCTCGCTGTAGTTTGGATTTGCGTCTTTACAATGGCTAATGATCACAAGTATTTTTTCCTATTTGTGTTAGCCACCTGAATGTTGTCTGCAGTGAAGTGTCTCCTCGTATACTTTGCCCATTTTTTAATTGGATTGTTTGCCTTTTTGTGTTAACATGTTGATGTTTTCTGTGAATTTTAGGGATTAGATCCTTGTCAGCTATAACATAGCCCCAAATTTCTTCACAGTCTGTATGTTCTCTTTTTGCTGTGCTGGAGAAGCTTTTTTTTTTTTTTTAATGCATTTTATTGTGGTTTATGTACAAGTATGCAGTCCATATCAATTTGCCATATCACATCTGGAACTCACACCACTTTTCTGTGCTCATTGCTCTCCCCTTCCCTTCCCCACACCCTCCTTTATCATCCAGAAGTTCTCCTGCCCACTTGACCAAGACCTGCCCCACCTCCCCCTGTCTCCTCACCTCCAGCGATGAGCTATTCGGACAGCCCCTGTGTATCTAAGTCCAGCAGTCTGTTTGGCGCCGTGACCACTGCATGTGTTACGTGCTCCCGTTCAGTCTTTGTCTGGCGAGCTGCTGTCGGTGCTGGATGCGATTTGGGGTTACAAAGTCCAGGCCACACACTCAGCGGGCCCGCCACATTGCTGGACTGTCATTCGTGGCCATTTGGTGGAGTTCTAGTTCTGTATACTCATGATGTGCTTCTCCATTCTTTTAAAAAACACCGTTGGAATTTGAACCAGGATTGCATTATATCTATATATAGATCGATTGCTATGGGTACAGTTGGACATTTTGACAGTGTTGAGTCTTCCATCCGTGAGCAAGGTACGTTTCTCTACTTATGTAGGTCTCTTGGTTTCTGGCAGTAGTGTCTTGTCATTTTCTTTGTATAGGTCTTTTACATATTTGATTATGTTTACTCCTAAATATTTTATTTTCTTGGGGGCTGTTGTAAATGGTATTGATCTGGTGATTCACTCTTTGACATTCTGTTTGTTGGTGTAGAGAAATCCAGCTGATTTTTGTATGTTTATCTTGTATCCTTATGCTTTGCTGAACTCTTAATTATTGTAGTTTTTGTTTTTTGTGGATTTAGAGTTTTCTGTATGTTAAGATATCATCTGCAAATAGATATACTTTTTATTACTTCCTTACCAATTTGGATGCCTTTTGTTTCTTTTTCTAACTTGATTGCTCTGGCTGGAACCTCCAGCACAATGTTGAATAAAAGTGGTGACAATAGGTATCCTTGTCTGGTTCCCATTCTCAAGGGGAATGCTTTCAGACTCTCTCCATTTAGGATGATGTTGGGTATTGGTTTTGTACAAATACCCTTTATTATGTTGAGGAATTCCCCTTCTCTTCCTATTTTACTGAGAGTTTTTTATCATGAATGAGTGTTGGACTTTATTAAATACCTTTTCTGTATCGCTTGATAAGATCATATTCTTATTTTTTATTTATGTGATGTTTTACATTGATTGATTTTCTAATGTTGAACCATCCCTGCATTCCTATAGTATAAATCCCACTTGGCCATAGTGAATTATTGTTTTGCTATGTTGTTGAATCTTACTGGCTGGAATTTTGTGGAGAACTTTTGCGACTAAGTTCCTGAGGGATATTGGTCTATAACTTTCAGTTTTTGTGGTGTCTTTACCCGGCTTTGGTATCAGGGTTATGCTGGCTTCATAAGATGAGTTTGAGAGTATTCCATGCTTTTCTGTGCTCTGAAACACCTTTAGAAATAGTGATGTTAACTCTTCACTAAAAGTTGGGTGGTGTTCTCCAGGACTTCTTTAGCTGTTCTCTGCTATTTATACAAGTTGTAGGGTTAATGCTTTCATTTGGGCCCTTTCTTCTTTTTCAAAGTGTGCATTTATTGGTATAAATTGACCTGTGAACACTGCTTTTGCTGTGTCCCAAGCTTCTGGTAGGACGTGTGTTCATTCTCCTTTGATTCTGTGAATTTCTTTACAACATCCTTGATTTTTTTCTATAACTTGAGCAAGATATTACTCAGTTTCCATGTGTTTAATTTTTTTTTTTTTTTTGCATGCTTTTTCCATTATTGATTTCTGCTTTTATGGCTTCACGGCCAAGAAAGATGCTTTGCAATGTTTCAGTGCTTTGGATTGGCTTATGGATTGCTTAATGGCCTAATATGTGGTCTCTTCTGGAGAATGTTCCATGTGCATTGGAAAAGAAAGTATACTTGGCTGCTGTAAGGTGGAGTGTTCTCTGTCTGTGAGGTCAGGTTGGTTGATAGTGGCATTTTGATCTTCCGTGTCTTGATTGAGCGTCTTTTTGGCTGTTCTGTCCTTCACTGAGAATGGTATGTTGGAGTCTCGTCCTATTGTTGTATAACTATCTATTTCTCTTTTCGTGCTTTTCATGTTTTGTATAATTTGGAACCCTGTCATTGGGTGCATAAATATTTAATATGGTTATGTCCTCCTGGTGTATTGCCCTTTAATCACTATCCAGTGTTCTTCCTTACCTGTTGTGGTGGATTTTACTTTAAAGTCTGTTTAGTTATAAATTAATATTGTCACTCCTGGTTTTTTTTAATGTTTGCGTGATTTTTTTTTTTTAATCCTTTGAGTTTTAGTTAGCTGATATCTTCAAGTCTAAGCTGTGTCTCCTGTAAGTGGCATATAGATGGTTCTTTTTTTTTTTTTTAATCTTGCCACTCTGTTTATTGGTGCTTTTAATCCATTTATATGCAGCATAATTATTGATAGTTCTGAGTCTAATGCTGTGATTTTTAAGCCTTTTCGGTACATTATTATTTTTGTTCAACTTATTTTTCCTTATTTTCTTTGTTAGTTTCACATTTATTGAGTCTGTGTTTTTATTATTATTATTATTAGTTTGATGTGTAGGATTGTGGTTTCCTTGATATTTACCCCTGTTTTTCTCTTTATAAACCAATCTATTATTTCTTCATATCACCTGGATTTCCATGCCATATGAAAAATCTGACTATGTTTTTTAGTCCCTCTTCTTTGTTACAATGTTATCATCTTTTACACAATGACATCTGTTTACCTATTTCCAGTGTTTTAGATTTGATTTATTAATGTGATTTCTCTGGGGATGCTGGGATGGTGTCTTGTTGCTGCATCCTAGTCTTGGCTTGTTACCCGATGTGTTTTTTTTACCTGAGAGACTCACTTTAGTATTTATTGTAGTTTTGGTTTGTTTTTTGTAAGCTTCCTGAACTTCTGTTTCTCTGTAAATGTCCTTATTTTGCCACTTCAGGGACAGTTTTTCTGAGTCTGATTCTCAGCTGGCAGTTGTTTTCCTTGAAGTCTTTATATATGTCATCCCATTGCCTTTTTGCCTGGATGGTTTCTGCTGAGTAGTCCAAGTTCAGTCTTACTGACTCTCCTTTGTAGATGCCTTTTGGTTTCTCCCAATCTGCTCTGAAAGTTCTCTTTATGTTTGGTCTTGGCAAGTTTGATTATATCATGCCTTGGTGACTTTCATTGGGGATCTAACTTGTTTGGGATTGATTAACATTTTAGATAGCTATCTTCTATCTTAAACAAGGTCATGGAAGCTTTCTGCCAACAGAACTTTCACAATTCTCTCAGTATTTTATGTTATCCACTCATCTTCTGGTACTCCATCACTTGTAGGTTTTTCCTTTTGGTTTCCAAAAAAAAAGCCAAAGCCGTTGCCACCAAGTCAATTCCAACTCATAGCAGCTTTATGGGACACAGTAGAACTGCCCCATAGGTTTTCCAAGGAATGCTTGGCAGATTTGAACTGCTGGCATTTTAGTTAGTAGACACATCAGTTACCCACTGTACCACCAAGGTTTTCTTTCCTCTTAATAGAAACCCTTAATAGGGTTTCTTTTTTTTTCTTTTGATCATATTTCCGCAGCTGTGTTGCTGTCAAGTGCTGTATCTTCAGTTTCACGGATTCTGACTTCCATTACCTCAGTTCTGTCCCTGTGGCTTTCTGTTGATTTGTCCAGCTCTAAAATGTTATGGTTAATCATCTGAATTTCTCTTTGCTCTCTCTCTATGGCTTAGTGCAGCCTGTCAAATCTGTTATTAGGCTCTTTTCTGACCTTGTAAGTTCCTCTATTGCTAGGTATGTGTACTTCTTGGGTGGTTCCTCATTTTGCCTGATCCCCTTGATCTCTTAAGGAGTGCTGAATATTAATCTTTTTTATTCTGCCTTGGGTAATTCTAGGAAGTTCTCTCTATTCAGAATATTTATTCTTTCTTTTTGGGAGTTTCCTGAAGCCATCATCGTTTGCCTCTGTATGTGATTTGATATTTGTCTCGAAGCCATTGATATGTTATTATGTTTATTTTCTGTTTGCTTACTGGGTCCTAGCTCTTGTTTTGTTTTGATAAGCCCAAATAGGCTGCTTGAGTGAGTTAATTTGATTACTTCACCATCTTTTCCCCATCTCCTGGAAAAGTCTTGTAATAAACTAAGTGTATGATCTTTTTAGGAGGTCCTGCTTATCTAGTTCATTTCTGCTGTTTGTATGTTTTTAGTTATTTTAGGTAGTTTATTTATTCTGTATATTGTGGCCTATAGCATTTGGTTCCTGTTTTTAATTCCATGATCTGTATAGTTGTAGGTTTTATTTTTCAGTCAAAGACATTTCTGTGAGTATCTACTTCACTGGACTGTCACAATCTTTCTCTCTACCTGTCTGTATTTCTTTTTTGCTTTTTAAATTTGTCACCACATTTTTCTAAGAGACCTTTTGTGATTCTGGGGCTGATTTTACCCAAACATGCTTTGAAGCCCTTCAATCCATTCATTTGCTTCAGCTGATAGAGCTTCTTTAATAGTTGTGTTTTATTAATGTTCTCCACCTTCCGAAGTGAATATTCACCTCCTGCGGCATCCAGAGTGTATATTGAGTTCATCTCTGTATTTTACCTGTGACATCTGCTCTAACATTCTGTGCAGAATTGTCATCCAAATACTGACTGACCAAATGTGATTTGGCTTTTATTACGTACTCAGTTCTGTGAAACACTGGGTTCCCTGCAAGAACTGTGAACTATTAAGATTGGAAACTATAGGTGTCAGGGGGGAAAAACTTTATAAAATCAGCCATTTGAATTATTGTCAAGTCTTCGCAGATTCATTGGTTTATTAAATCTGATCATTTCTAGCATAATGTGGCTTTATGTTGGTCTCTTTGGTTTCAATAAGGAATATGTCTGTTTGTGTTTAAAATACAGCTTGTCTTTAAAAGCTGAAAGGATCTGTCTGATGGGGGGAAAGAAAGAATAACCAGTGTGTAATGGTTCATGTTGCCCTGAGTTTAAAGATCTTTAGAAGCATACTAAAGATTATCTTTTAGTTTCACAGTTACTGTGAACCGCCTACACAGCCCTTCTGTTATCTGAGGACTTATTTTAGAGTCCTTTGATCTTTTGTTTCTTGTGTTTACAGTTATCACAGAGGCAGAGTCATTAGTCATATGAGGAATTGCTAATTTTTATTGGGCTCCAAAAACATTTGAGTAAGATTATACTTTTGTTAAGTAATTGTTACTCTGTTGGCAGAATTATAATCATATAAAGATGAAAAGATGTAGGTCACCAAAGTGCTGCAAAAGAGGATTATTTTAGCACTCCTTTAAACTTTTAAGCACAAATTTGCATTCTCACTACATAACCCGCATTAAACAATCCAGTGAAAGCAGGGAGTCGGCCCCTGTGCTTGCCATAGCACAATCAAAAGTGAACCCCTTCTGGGCAGGTTCAGAGTTCTGGGTGTGCAATGCATTTTTTTAAGAGACAGAACTGTGTCTGCTAATACTGATACTGGCGAGGAGGAAGGCAGCAAGATCACATAGGTGGTGAGCAGTTTGAGGTAGCCTGTGCACCCCATTCTTTCAAGAGAATGTGGTAACACAGTGTTGGAGAGTGTGTTAGTCATCTAATGTGGCTGTAACAGATAACACGAGGGGAGGGCTTTCAAAAGAGAAATTTTATTGTGTCACCGTCCTGTAGTTACAAGTCCAAATTCAGGGTGTCAGTTCCAGGGGAAGGCTTTCTCTGCTGCTTCTGGGGAAAGGTCCTTGTCATCAGTCTTCCCCTGGGCTGGGAGCTTCTGAGATGCCGGGACTGGGGTCCTTTTCAAAGCCCACCTTCTGCTCTCAGCTCTGCTCACTTGGTGGCATGAAGTCCTGAAATGTCACTGCTAGCTGCTTTCTTTTGCATCTCGAGAGATCTCCTCAAAGACCATGCTCTTCGGCAAAATCGAGGCCAATTGGCACAACTAGCATTTTGCTAAGAGGGCTCTCTGCACCCCACATTGGTGAGTGGCATCTGGGGTCTTAAAAGCTGCCATCTGAGGGCGCAGCAGATGGTCGCAACTCAGCAGGAACAGATGCTCGCCGAGAGCCAAAGTGACATGGGGTAAAGACAACCCAGAAGATAGAGAGACCCATGTGAGTGGGTGCCTACATAGACTTGGGACTGAAATAACTGGATGGTGCCCGGCCACCACCAGTGATAGCCGCGATGGAGCTCACTAAATTGAGTCTCACTGGCAACACGAGAATAAAGAGGGGTGCACCCTGAGATCTCCACTAAAAGACCGCAACTGATGGTCCAGCAGCTTCGGGGTTCCCCTGGAAGCAGGGCCCCTGGCCCTGATGCTGCCCTTGCCCCTAAATCATAACGAAGGTCCATTCTTCAGACACCAGTGGGTTAGACTTGGTGATGCAGAGTGACCATATTAGATGCACTTTATGGTTCTATGCATCTATAGGATATCATCCTGCTGACCTCTGGCTGGAGGAAGGAGAGTGGGTGGAGAGGAGGAGAAAAGAGACTGTTGGGAGGATGAGACATGTATGGAGCAGAGAAGAACAGTGTGGTGTCGCTGGACAGGGAGAGCAGTGGAAGCTGCATATAGGTGGGCATGTAAATTTATATGGGAATGTACATTTTCACTCAGTCATAATAAAATAAATAAGAGAGAGATCTTCTCAAGACCCAATAAAGTCTTAGGCTTTGACTCCTGCCCCACCAGCACAACCACCCCTCATCCTCCTCATCACCGTCATCGAGGCAGGATTGACAACATATAGGAACATCCCACGATACTGGGACTCACAGGTAGGCGTACACACCCACACACACACCCACATCCATCTTCATCAGTGTAACAAAAATGCTTATTCTTCAAAAAATAGCCGAGTTGGTGGTTAGTTAAGAAACTCATGCAGGAGAGCTGAATGGCAGTCTGCAAAGAGAAGAAACATAAAAGTTCATATAGATTTATTTTTACAAAGTTCGTAAGAGTTGTTACGATCTTTTAGTGGAAACATTATTTCCACTGTCTAATGCCTACCTCTTTCTCTCTTTTGATGCCAAAAATCATGGCCTGTCTTTGAGTCATAATTTTCTTTCTGGTCGTTGCATTGATCAGTTACATAAAAGATGGGAAGATGCTCTCGAAGGAAACCCAAGATGCTGTTGCTTCAGTGAACCAGATTTTTTTATTTTGTATTTTGAATTGTGATTAAGTGAAAGTTTACAATCCGAGTCCATTTGCCATATAAAATCCTGAGCATCCACCTCTCTGCGTCTCTGTGTACTCACCTCACCGTGTGACAGCATAGTCTTTTCTGAACCAGATCTTTTTTTTTTTTATTTAACATAACTGAGTGAAAATGTAAATTTACATGCCCCCCTATATGCAGCTTCCACTGCTCTCCCTGTCCGGTGACTGCACACTATTCCTCTCTGCTCCATACATGTCTCATCCTCCCAACAGTCTCCTTTCCCCTCCTCTCCGTCCACTCCCCTTCCTCCAGCAAGAGGTCAGCAAGATGATATCCTATAGATGTATAGAACCATAAAGTGCTTCCAACATATGGTTACTCTGCATTGCCAAGTCGAATCCATTCCTGTCCAAGGAGTGGACCTTTGTTATAATTTATGGGAATGGGCAGCATCAGGGCCGGGGGCCATGCTCTCAGAGGAACCCCAAAACCACTGGACCATCAATTGAGGTCTTTTAGTGGAGATCTCATGATGCACCTCTTTTTATTCTTGTGTTGCCAGTGAGGCTCCTCTCTGTGAGCTCCGTCATGGCTATCACTGGTGGTGGCCGGGCACCATCCGGTTCTTCTGGTCCCAGGTCGATGTAGGCACCCACTCTTGTGGGTCTCTCTGTCTTCTCGGTTGTCTTTACCGCATGCCATTTTGGCCCTCAGTGAGCATCCGTTCCTGCTGAATTGGGACCATTTGCTGTGTCTTTGGATGGCAGCTTGGCAGCTTTTAAGACCCCAGACGCCACTCACCAATGTGGAGTGCAGAGAGCTCTCTTAGCAAAATGCTAGTTGTGCCAATTGGCCTGGAATTTGCCTAAGAGCATGGTCCCCCGCCCCCGGCCCCAGCTACTCTATCCTTGCAGTATTGAGTTAAGATGGAAGGAGTACTCAAGTTATGCTGAAGTCCACTTAATGTTGTTCTTGTTCCTAATGTGTGCTGTCACCGCTTTCTCCCAACTAGATTTCTAGTAACTACCTAAACTAAACCCTCCCCCCCTCGCCCTCCCTCCCTCCCTCCCCTCCCTCCCTCCCTCCCCTCCCTTGCAGCTGTCAAAGACTCTTTTCTTCTATACACAAGTCTGTTTTTGAGATCTTATCGTAAAGGTCTCATACAGTATTTGTCCTTTTGTCGCTGAGTACTCTCACTCAACATAATGTCTTCCAGTTGAAACCAGGTTAGGAGATGTTTCCTGGAATCATCGTTATTCTTTATCATTGCGTAGTGCTCCATTGAGTATATGTACCACAGTTTACCTATCCATTCTTCTATTGTTGGGCATCTGGGTTGATTCCACCTTTTTGCTATTGTGGACTGTGCCGCGATAAACATTCTGGTGCATGTGTCCGTTGGTGTGAAAGGCCTTGAATCTGTAGGATATATTCCAAGTAGTGGAATTCCTGGGTCAAATGGTATATCAATATCCATTTTTTTAAGGAAGCGCCAGATTGCCTTCCAAAGAGGCTGGACCATTTTGCAACCCCACCAACAGTGTAGGAGGGTTCCACTTTCTCCAGCCTCTCCAGCATTTGTTGTTTTGTGTTTTCTGGATCATGGCCAATCTTGTTGGGGTGAGATGGTATCTCATTGTTGTCTTCATTTGAATTTCTTTAATAGCTAAAGATCGTGAACATGTCCGCATGTGTTTTTTGGCTGCCTGGATCTCCTCTTTAGTGAAGTATCTGTCCATCTCCTTTGCCCATCGCTTAATTGGATGGTTTATCTTCTTCTTACTGATATTTTGTAGTATCTTATAGATTATGGAGATCAGGCGTCGATCCTGAACCAGATCTTTTTATCAGATGATTTTAAATGGAATAAATTATTGACAAGAAGGAAACAAAATAAATCAATGACAGACTTCTTGGTAAAGATGGTGTATTAACATATGCATTTAATGTGTTCTACTGAAACCTCAAGAAGACAGCAAAGGGGGTGGTTAATGAAGGCGTAAATTCATAAGGACCAAGTAAGTGGGAGCAAAAACACTTTGGAAGCTGAAAACCAGATGAAAAAGTGATCATTTACTTATCGCAGCCCAGAAAGCTGAGTCCAGAGCTGACAGGGAGGAAAGGGGACCAACTATCTGACCGTAAGGCCACTCCGTAACAGGCAGCTCAGAACTTGGCGGCACCAAGTGTCTCTGGAATTTGCAGTCAAGACAAGAATAAAGGCAAAGAACCTTTTGAAAGCTGGATAAAGAAGCAGTTAGGGTCTCCAGCCACAAACCAGTTTGGTACCCAGTTAGTGGGCGACACGGCGACTCTGTTGCCACCTACAAAAGCCTACAGCAAGGAAAACCTTGACAAAATCGATATGTCTTTGGACGATATCATCAAATTGAATCGAAAGGAAGGAAAGAAGCAGAATTTTCCAAGGCTAAACAGAAGACTCCAGCAGCGTGGTGCCCAGCAATTCAGGATGAGAGTGCGATGGGGAATCCAGCAGAATTCGTTTGGTAAAAATAGTCTGAGCCGTAGAGGAAGAGCAGTGCCTGGAAAAAGATGGCCTTGTGGTCTTATCACTGGCCTTGTAGCTAGAAAAGCAACTGGAGTTCGAGAAGGAATTAGTCCTATGGCTCGACCACCTCTTAGTGACAAGAATATAGAGCAGTATTTTCCAGTATTGAAGAGGAAGGCAAACCTGCTGAGACAGAATGAAGCGCAGAGGAAACCAGGTGCAGATCTCCAGAGACCTAACCATTTAAACAGAAAAACTAACATTCCAGCCAATTTTACCAGGAGTGGCAATAAATTAAGCCATCAGAAGGACACTCGACAGGCAACTTTTCTTTTCAGAAGAGGCCTGAAGGTTCAGACCCCACTGGAGGACAGACATAGTAGGAAAGAGAACTGGTCAGGGGAGGACTTCCACCACAAGTGGAGGGGTTTTAACTGTATCCAGTGACAGTCGTGGAGCGGCTCAGTGCTCACGTAACTCAGAGACCACCTTTAGCTTGGACCTGTGTATCCTCGTTCTTGGCAAAACAGGAGCAAGCTGACCTAAAGAAAGTCCCTCAGGGTGTACCCCCGCAGTTTGATGTAAACAGTGCCAGCAAACAGGGATGACTTTGAACTAGCAGTTTGGGATCCTGAAGGAACAAAGAGCCGGCCTGGCGTTCACCAAAGGAGGAAGCCGCTTTGTAACTGGGGATAGATCCCATGTCAAAGGGACTTCTGAGTGATGACTCTGAAAAGTTGAATTATTTAAAGAGCTTGTTGCAAAAATTCAAGAAACTTTATTCACAAGGCTAAATAACTCATTATTTTTATTTTTGAAGTTTTTTTTCCTAACAAGGAGAAAAGTATAAAATAATGCCCTGAAAGAATAACAGGGAATATATTTGTTCTAAAAATTTCCTGGCTGCCCAGACAGAGCACATCTCCTTTTGACTTCTTTGGCTCCTGATACAGCAGAAGGCAAACAGGAAAACAGAAATTGATTATTTTTATGATAGTGGCATTTACTATCTCATCTCCTTTGCCCATTTTTTAGGTTTTTGCCTTGGTAAATCTTGATCTACAGAAATACGAGTAAATCCCTTTGTTGCTGTCACCCTTTAATAGTGTTGGTACAGTGCGTACAGTTGTCTTTTCTTTGGTAGAGATGTTTTCTAAAAATTCATTAGGATTCCTGTTCTGGGTTTTAAGATTTATGGGAATATCCAGAACTAATTTTTCAGATGATATTAGTTTGTTACCCTGGATCTGTAGATCTCTAATGACAAACTTTGAACAAGAGGTAGGACTCTAGACCATAGTCTGTGTTGAAGCTGTTGGTATTTGGAGTCTGTAGATGTGTGTTTACAAAGTTACCAGATAGTTTTTTTGGAGGAGAAGTTCCAATATAAAAAATCTGTTTGTTTAGTAAACGAAGAAAACATGAGTGGGAATAGCAGGTTGAAGAAGAGTTCACTGAGGTCAAAAATTTCAAAACCCACGTTATAAGTATATTCTTTGGTATACTATAGCCCTAAGCTTAGTACCCACAAAAATTCTTAAAATGGTATTTAAAATAATTAAAATGACTGATTCCCTTAGCTACTGATTGTTCCCTTAGATATTTTTGTAGTAAAATTAGTAGCCGCAAAGTCCTACCCTTCCTCATGTTCAAATAGTTAAATTTTATGTTTGTAAGCTTGCTAAATTCAACAGTACACAACTTCAAAAATAATTTTGCTTATATGAGGAAAAAATGCAAAGGTGATTTATAGAGGTACATTGTAAGCTTGTATTATATATCCCTTATTTCACAGTATAAAGTTCCAGCATTGATGGGAAGAAAAGCCCCTGCTCTGAAGAAGTGTGAGCAGTTAGTCTGCTGTGCCAAGATAGTGCGAAGTCCTCAGATAGTTTTATACTATAAATTGCAGTAAAATATTCCAGCTACAAGTTACAAGTGTGGTCCTTTTTTAGCTTGACCTTTTGGTTTACTATAATGTTAAAAAACCTCTGAATAGGCATCAGTTTTTCTAGAGTGTGTTATTATTGTTGACTTTTTCTGTTAACAAACCAACACGTTCTGGCTCCTGCCTGGCCTACTCTAGACATTAGACTTCATTCTTTTCTCAAATGCTCCTTGGGTTACACTGTTGGGTTACTAAGAAGCTAGCCTGGAAAGCTGTCAACAACTGTTTCATGCTTGTACCAAAGAATTATACCTGATCCTAAATATCTGATATTTTGCCAGCACTTCTACTGGTAAGGAATTATGGGAAGCCAGTACAGAATTTGAAATTAAATTCTAGTCTCTCTTTAGCTAATTTATGCTTTTCATTGAGGCCAAGGACCCATTGCAAAACATTTTTGCACATGTGAATGCTTATGTGATCCCAGAACACTGTATTTTAGACTGGTTTAGAGATAGCTTACTTTAAAACAAATTAAAAGCAACTAAGAAGGAATTTACCGTCTTTAGAACAATTTGTGAAAATAGATTGTAAAGGCAATTTTTATTTTCAGTTAATTTTAAATATTATACAGAACTATTATTAATGCCATTTTTTTAAAACCACAAAAATTGCCCCCCAAAGTGCATCAAACAACATGTCTTTGGTATATTAAACTTCTACTCTTTGTGCATCTATAATTTTCTTTTTAAATATAAAATTTTACCTTTGGTACAACTAAATTAAACTCTTGAGTGTTAAAAAAAAAAAGCAGCTAGATCCCAGAAACTACCTGTATTCTGACAATTGGCAAGAGACAAGTGGCAGACTTTTCATCCTTTGGGCACAGGAAGCGGGTGATAGGAACCCCAAGGTCAAGAAGGGAGGGTGTTGACATGTCATGGGTTTGTTCACCAGTGTCACAAAGCATCATGTGTACTACTGAATGAAAAGCTTGTTTTTTCTGTAAACCTTCATCTAAAGTGCAGTAAAATAAATAGAAGTTGCCTTTGAGTCAAACAGTGGTCTAGATAAACTATGTGCCGTCATCTGTCAGTAACAGAGATGCCAAAGGTCTGACTGGAGCTGTGTTTTATGTTCAGTGTAATTGTTCTGAGATGATGCTGTCTACATCCTTCCAGACTGCAGATTATTGATCAGTTTTGTCTTAGCCCGTTTCCCTGGCATGGTTAAGGAAATTGGGATGTAAGAGTCTCTGGAGGATTTTTTTTAAAAAAAACATTTTTGACTCCCTAGTCTAAATCTCAAAATCCTGGTGGTGTAGTGGTTAAAGGCAGCGATTGCTAGCCAAAAGGTCAGCAGTTCCAATTCACCACGCACTCCTTTGAAACCCTATGGGGCTGTCCTACTCTGAACTGTATGCCTCTGCACTCTGTATGAGTAAGAATTGACTCAAAGCAACAAGTTTGGTTTTTTTTGGTTGTCTAAATCTTACCCTGGTTTGTAAATTGTGTATCAGATGAACTTCAAGAAATATCTTGAAAAACATAATTTACAACTTCATATTGAGAATTTAATAGGTAATACTTGGAAATAAAAGCACTAATTGATATCAGCATAATACTGAGAATTATGGACATACATACCAAAAGAGAAAAATCTCAGGCTGGAGGGTTTGAGTGGGATTACCTCTAAGGAGGGAAAAATGGATAACAGCTGTTTGGTTCTTTAAACCATGTACATATGTCTATGAGCCTGGTACAAATAAAAACTAAATTAAAAAAAAAAAAAAAGCTGTTGAGAGACCTCCCTTGCTGCGAGTGCACCTAGGGGATACCCACAAAGCCTTGGGGACAGTGGTAGGTGACTGGGGATCAGAAGAACCTATGCTGGATCTCTGTCTGGCTTCCCTCACTTTATGGAGACACATGATGGCAGAAATGATGGCTAGAGACCTGGGTCCTCTTCTGTGGGAGCGCTGGCCTCATGATCTTTTTAAGTGACTGTTAGAAGGAGGGAGGAGTCTGCTATAAATGAAAGGCAACCCCCCCAGACCAGCCCCATTGAAGTAGAAGCTGATTTCCCCCCTTTTTTTATTACCATTAAGTTGAAAGTATACAATCCACATCAATTTTGCATGCCCACGTATCTGCAGCTCCACCTGTTCTCCTCCCCAGTGACAACACATTCCTCCTTTTCACTCTGTACTTCTCATATCCTCTTCACGAACACCTGTCCCCTCCTCTTCACCCCCTTCTCTCCCGTCTAGAAAGAAACCAGTAAGACAATCTCCTATAAATGTGTAAAACCGTAAAGTACACACACCACGTGCTAGAAACTGACTTTTTAAAAACTCTTAAGGGATTCTCCTGCTGCACGCCCAACATTGCTTTGCCACAGAGTGAAGTGGGCTTTGAAGTAATTTTCCAAATAGTGAAAGTTCTAAGTACCCTTTATTTTAATGAGCTTAATTGAAAAATTTGGGTAAGGGATTCAGTACATCCTGCGTCCTAAAATTTGCTTTGTTCAACTACTTTGAAGTTTCCTCCTGATTTGTCTGGGTCACATGGGGCACTCTCTATTACCGTGCTACAGTTGACTGTGGGGGCTTCCTCAGGAGCCCTAAGGCTGTGGGGGACCCTTCTCCTGTACACTTAATGGCAGGCCTGTTCGGATTTCGTCCCCAGTGTTGACGCTATTGTGTCATTTCCTTGCATTCCGCTCTTACTCCCTACTGGGAATCTGTGCCGTCTTCCCAAAGGTCTATTTGCACACCACTCTTTTTCCTTTCTAATTTGCTATTTCCAGTCTGCTGAGCAGTTGGCATTTCCCCAGTGACCGAGCATGATAGACTTGTCTTACCTAAAATCAGATAGAGATGCTGGTGGCAGCATGGCTAAGTGCTGCATCTGCAAACCCCAAGGCCTGCAGTTCAAGTCCACCAGGCGCTCCTTGGAAGCTCTGACGGAGCAGTTCTACTCCGCCCTGTAGGGTCGCTGTGAGTTGGCATTGACTTGATGGCACTAGTTTTTTGTTGTGGTGGTGGTGGTGGTGGTGGTTGTTTAAAAGCAGATGAAGAGCCACCCCACCGTCACCTGGAGAGAATGAGCAGAACCCCAGGCCTCACCTACATGAAACGGCTGGATCTTAGTGTGTTCTTAGGTGCTGAGGTTCCCAGATAACCAGCTTGTCACCGTCTGTCATTTGGTTGGCTCATATCATTATCTCACCCAGTACAGTAAACTAAAAGTCATCTGTTAGGTCCCTTCTGAAGGCACTTCACACATGCTTTGTTTGAGAATTCTTGCAAGAAGGACCCTGGATGCCTTCTGAGTTGTGGCTTTGTTTACATCAGGATGTTTCTCAGCTCTTAGGTTTTGTAGACGTAAAAGGTATCTGGAGACCCACATCCTTGAGCCCCTGTACCATGTCTTGCTGTGTGACGTGAGATTACTCTCTTGATCCCTCTCTGGCCCATATTCTTCCTTCTGAAGGAGTCTGTGAGGCCCTGGGAGTTCGATAATACAGTGACCTGAGAACAGTTGGATAAGCAGCAATTTTGAAATGGATTGAAATGAGAGTTACTTAGAAAGATGAAAAGACTGAAGAGGTAATCCCAGCCACTGGCCAAAGGGTCCAGCAGTGATGGCCCATCAGCCTGAGTTTGCAGGGAGAAAGTTAATGCTTAGCTCGGAAGGTGAGAACGAGTCGGACAGAGACAAGGAACTTACCCTCTACCGTGCACTGCTCCTTGGGCGCCCTCAGCAGCATCATCGGTCCCTGTCCTGAGGACTGGGTGCTGGATCGCAGAGCCTCTCGCAAGCCCACGCTAATGAATTAACTAACAGTGATGCTTTGGGAAGCTAAGCAGCTGCAAGGCCCTCCGTGGCCTCTTTCTGTCCTTTTAATTCCCCCAAGGGACCCTCCACCACTGACTAGGGAGGGTGGGGAGGGAGTGAGCTGCAAGAACTGCACAACGGGGGGAAAACTTCCCCATAAGAAGCTGATCCCGTGAATCCCCCCACCCCCCATCTCTCATCTCCTGTCCTCCTAGCCCCATGCAGCTTTAAGGTTTCCATATCAGCTTTCTGACCAGTGGTATTTTCCCTCAGTGTGTTCACACTCTCCTGAGGATCCTTGATTAAAATGCGGTGTCTGTGCCTCTCCCCACAAAATACTGAATCTTTTGGATGGTGCTCAGCAGTTTCCATTTCAGGGAGCACCCTCGGGCAGAGCAGACCTCCCCCAGACGTCTGGGCTCCTGTGCGTATCTGAGCTGCGTCCTCTGCCCCTCAAGGGGAGCCATGCTCGTGACCCCTGGGACTCACATTCAGTCACGCGATGGACTGACAGGCAAGTCACCTTCCTAAAAAAGCATGTCTGTTCTTCATAACATCTGTCACCGGTGAGACTTCACCCATGTGATGAAGAAATGGGGGAGAAATGAGGAGCCACTTGGCTTTCTTGGACTATCTATCTTGTGATTAGACCCCAAGGGTAGGCCTTTTGTTGTTTGTCCCTCAGCCCCCTCCTACCTTTTAGGTTGCCACAGCGTTGGGAAACCTCACTTTCTGATGTAAGCAGCAACTCATAGGGCTGTCTCAGCAGATGCCCTGCTTGAGGGGGTCAAGGCCGACCATCGTTCTGTCAGGTTGCTTTCAAGCCAGTGCTTATGTGAAAAAGCTGTGTTTTTGTTTTTCTTTTGGGGAGGGGCTGGGGGTTGTTACTGCTTCTATTGTATGTGTCTGTTGGAACCGAGAACTACAGTTCATATAACATCCACAGGCAAAATAAATCACCCTCCTCTGACGAGTCCCAGAAGGCTCAAAGAGATCTATCTGTGTCTGTATATGACCCTAATACGTATCCTCAGCTATAAAACTAAGACATTGGTGATCTCGGAGATCTTTCCAGCTCTCAGATTCTAAAAGCAAGCAAGCAAACAAACAGAAAAACCCACTGCTGTTGAGCTCATTCCGACTCATCCAGCACAGCATTGAAGAGCCCGCAGGGTCACCATGACTATAAATCTTGATGTGAGCGATTTCCAGATCTTTTACCCCCCCAGAGCAGCAGGTGGATTTGAACCACTGGCCTTCTTGTTAGCAGGCAGGTGCTTTAACCACTGAACCAACAGGGCTTCGGGTACAGATTCTTGAAGAATCTAAGTATATAAGGAATCACAGTAGGTAAAAGTCAACAGATGTATTCTGAGAATATTTTAACAACATTGAGAGATAAATCTGATAAGTACAAGAAATTTGCAGCCACTTGAAGTAACCTGTAGACTTTCACTGTAGGTCAACGCCATTGCAATAGCATGTCCTTGCACCTGTTAACGTACTAAAGGGGAAGCAGGGTCACGAATAGGTAGAATGTGATCATTGTCAAGACACCATTCTAACGACTTCTTGGAAGTGCAAAAAAGAATGATAAAATATCTCGGCTACCATTGACAGTTACAAAACACAGCCAAGTTGAGTGGTGTAGAGAAACAGGTTCAAAAGAAATTTGAAGAAGAATAGTGTGCAGTCACCAGACAGGGAGAGCAGTGGAAGCTGCATATAGGCGGGCATGTAAATTTATACATGAATGTACATTTTCACTCAGTTATGTTAAATAAAAATAAAAAAAATAAAAAAATATTGAAGCAGCAATCCTAAAGGGTTTTGTTGGAAGGTAGCCTAGAACTGGGGCCCCAGGGAAAGCAAAATTCATGTAAGTAAAGCAGAAGGCTCAGGGCATTATAGGTGGCATTAAGCTTTGAAGGCTTTCATCATCAAGGCATGCTTTCAGTGAACATGAAACATATTGGTCTAGTTGAAGACAAAATACTTGCTTCACAAAGCACCAGAAGTTTGAGTTAGAATTATAAGTTGGGTCAAATGACAAAGCTCTTTAATTCAGAGCTGAAGGGTTTGGGCTTGATGTTTCTAGGGCGGTGTTTCCAGAAGCCTGAATCATGGAACCATGAAATGGTCTTTCCTTGAGCAAAGGATCTCATCATCAAGTGTTGGTAGCCCCGCTTATTCCCCTTGGAAGAATCTCAGTACACAGTAGTATACTAAAGATCATATAATTTAACTCAACTTTTCTCCAAATCACTTGGTCATAAAACTCTTATTTCAAGTTGTTCCATTGTCTTGAACACTTCAGAAAACCACTGAAGGCAGCGGGCCCACTGAGGAATCAGGGACCGGCTTGGGGACTCACAGACTCTTCTATCTCCTGTGCCCTCCTTGTTTATACATTACTGCCAGTGATAGAGTACACTGCTTGAAATGTTAACGTAGGAAGCAGTTAGCTGTGAAGGTGTGCTGAGTGTGCTATCCTAGGAGCATGGTCATGGGGAAATAATCAGCTGTGGAAGCAACGATCGTGATGCTGGCTGGGGGTGGAAGTCAGGCCTACAGAGAGGACTGGCCATCATCCGAATGGAAGAGCTTCTTAAGTGGATGAGCTTAGTGGAAGATAGGGTTGGCAGGAGAAACCCCAAACTCTGAGTTACTATTGTGAGCCTGCAACTCAGCCCTGGATGCTTTACTTCAGCCTAGAAACTTAAACACATCGCCTTCACACCTCGTACTACTTGCCCTCTTCTCCTTGGTCTTTTTTCTGTGGTAGTCACTGCGGTATGACATACATTCATTGTCTATTGTCTGTTTTCCCCCAACTAGAAAGGAAACACTTTGAGGACAGAGACTTTTATTTTGTTCCGAAAGCCCGCTTTGCTAAGTAATCGTCACATCGAACTGAGCAGAGAATGCCGCTGTTAGTTCTACATTCTTCCAGCAGACCTTTATCAAGTTCTTACTGTCCATCTGACTGGAAGCTAGATGGTCCATGGATGATGAGGATGCAGACCCGGCCTTCAGAGGGCTTCAAGTCAGGTGTTGGAGAGAAGTGTGTGAACAGACCTGTAGTATACAGGGTACTGAGTCAGCTTTAAGGTTGTGGTGCACACCACTGACAGCCCAGAAACGCAGGGGGTGACTGACGGCCTGAGGGTGAAAGCAGGTTTTACAGCAGCTGAGAGCCGAGATGCTTTGTTTAGGAGGTAGAAGGTCCAGGCAGAAAGAACAGCATGTGCAAAGTCAAGTCTGCACCAGCAGAAGTGAATGTTGAGGAGGGGAGCAGCGACTGAGGCTGGTGACCTGGGCAGTAAAAGAACAGAGCCCATGAAACTCCAAACCAGCAACAGTTCTACATGACAAAAACGATCAGAAACAAAGTAAAAGCAAAAACTACACACTGTGAAGAAATATTTGCAATGCATAACATAAAGGGCTAGTACATGTAAATCACATTTATATATAATACATCATGTATAATATCATATTTATATATCACATATATAGTACCATATATTTAAGTCAGTGAGGAAAAAAGCCAAAAACCCGGTGTTCTTATTTCTTGCTAAGAAGATGAATAGACAGTGCACAATACAGGAAATTCAAAAGACTTTGAAACCAAATGAAAAGGTACCCAACTTCTTACATAAAAGACACAAACTGACAAGTATGCAGAGATCTATGCATTCATTTAACAAATTTTGTAGCTTCCTACCGTCCACAGTTCCAGGTACAGGTAATAATAGTCATGGACAAAAAAGAGTCTAAATCTTTGCCTTCATGAAGCTTAGATCGAGTTGCAAGGGGACAGAAGCTAAACAGAAAAGCAAATATGTAAAATATTTCTCGTGTCAGATGGTGACTTTTGTTTTGGTAGCCAGTAAAGCAGAGGGTGGGGGTTCGGGGTGAAGGTGCCGGGAGGCTGTCTTAGTGATGTGTGGGAAAGGCCTCAGTCAGGCAGTGATCTTCGTGCCCAGATGGGATTCGGGGCGGAGGAATGAGCCATGTGAGTGCCTGGGAGGGAAACCCTGTGAAGGGGAATGGTCATCTGAGGTCACAAGAGACTATGGAGAGAGAAAGTGGAGCCCAGGCCACCAGACGCCAGGGAAATGGGGAGGAACCAGCAAGGAACACCAAGAGGTGGAGGCCAGACAGTAAGAGATTAATGCTTTAAGGTTCTGAAAGCTCAGTCATGTGATTCGAGGAGATAACACTTTTCATACATCAGATCGGAACTTTCCTGTCAAATACCCTGAAGTTTGATCACAGGCAGGTCCTGATGGATTGGCGGGCACTCTCACATGGTTGGGAAGCATATAAATCAAGTCCACACCTCGGAAAGCAGCATGTATCTCCTTCAGTCATCTAGTGCTGCTTTAACAGAAATATGGATGGCTTTAAAAAGAGCAATTTTATTTTGTCACAGTCCAGTAGATTAAAGGTCCAAATTCAGGGGGTCTTCTCCAGGGGAGGGCTCCCTCTGCCAGCCCTGGAGGCAGGTCCCTGCTGTCAGCCATCCCCTGGCCTGGAAGCTTCTGAGGTGCAGGGACTCTGGTCCTTTCCAAGAGGCGTGCTCAGCTCCTAGCACTGCTCCTTGGTGGTCTGAGGCCCTCAGATCTCCAGTTGTCTCCCTTTCCTTATATTCCAAGAGGCTGCCCAAAGGTACAGCACAGTGCCCCTGAGTCCCGGCCCACCAGCACAACTACTGGGCTTCTCCCTAACTAACACCGGGGAGGCAGGGCTGACACCACGCGGAGCATCACACAGTGCTGGGAGACGTGGCCCATGGGGTGCCTTTACACATAGTTGGGGGACCACAGTTCAGACCTTGACAGTGTCAGAATTACAAACATATGTACACACCCTCTGAGCCAGAAGTTCCTTTTCTAGAAGTCTGTTCTGCAGAGAGGCTCATAGACTTGGTGGTATGACATACGTACAAGTCTGTCTTTGTAACACTAGAACATTCTCAGTGGCAGATTAAATTCACTGGCTAATTACATTATGATCATACAGTGGCACATTATGCTGTCATTGTAAATAATAAAGAGGCATATGCACTGACACATCTCTACCGCTGCACGCATACTGTCCATGCATACAGAAAAAGGAAAATCACATACACGTATATAGGTAAAAATGCGAAACAATTCAAAAAGTAAGGCGAATAGCCCATGTTAGGGGCACACACTGTTTTAAAAGGCGGGCAAAGGGAACAGCTGTGTCTGCTGGTGTTGCCTACACCGTCTCGGGCAAAATACCTGAGAAGAAATAGTCACAGTTGCCTAGTGGGAACAGAAGGCTGGAATAAGGAAAGGAAAGATAATCCACTGTATGACGGTTCTAAATTGTTGAATCTTATTTCTTCACACATCTCCCAGTGAAATGAAGTGGAGAGAGGCCTGCTGCCCACTTCACCCCTCCTTTGTTCCAGCTGCCATGAAGTCACTTTCAAGTCATGGCAGCCCCCGCATAGTGGAACAGAACTGAGCTCCCTGGGATTTTCAGTGGCCGATTTTTCAGAAGTAGATTGTGTGGTCTTGCTTTCAAGGTGCCTCTGGGTGACCTTGAACTTCCAGCCTTTCGGTCAGTGCCTGATCGAACATGTGAATTGATTACACTTCCTCAGGATATTCCTCACCTTACCTCACCCCAAGTGAGTCAAGGTGCCTGTGTTTGGAAAGACACTGTAATTAGAGTCCGTAAAGGACTGAAAGGGATGCAGCTTCCTCTCACCTAGGCTGACCTGGATGGAGGTGCTGGCAGAGGAAGAAAACTCTCCTGCTTAGGATTCATTCAGAAATTGTGCCACGGTGAGTTTGGCATCATGGGGATGTTAATCATCTGTCTGGGTTTCAGTGATACATTTAAGAGACCTGGTTTATCTATTCCATCTCACTTGGAATGGCTTTAATGGCTCAGAGTATTATCTTAAAATAATTATGCTTTTGTTAATGCCAAGATTGGGAAGAAGGCCAAGAAAGAGAAACTACCAACTGGAACATATGAAAGGTGATTAGGCATTGACATGACTGCCTGGGGGTTCTGGGAGAAATGCCCACCTGTCAGTGATGCACTCGGACAGCAGATGTCTGGAGGTTTTGAGCAGAGCTCATAGTTTATATAAAGCCAAGCCAAGTTTATATAAAGGCTGTATATTTAATATAGGTATTATGTAAACCGGAGCCTTGGTGGCACAGTTTGAGAGCTGTGGCTACTAGCCAAGAGGTCAGCAGCGTGAATCCTCCAGCTGCTCCTTGGAAACCCTGTGGGATGTTTCTGCTCTGTCCTACGCATCTGCTCTGAGTTGGAGCTGACTCGATTGCAAGGTTTGGTTTGGTTTTGTTGTTTTTGACGGAAATCGGAGCCCTAGTGGTACAGTGATAAAGCACTTGGCTGCTCAGCAGAAGGTTAGTGAGTGGATCTAACATACCAGCCATTTCTTGGGAGGGAGGTGTAGCAATCTGCTTCTGTGACAGTGTACAGCCTTGGAGATGCTACGGCATTGC
The DNA here is from genome assembly GCA_028571685.1 of Heterohyrax brucei. Taxonomy (NCBI): domain Eukaryota; kingdom Metazoa; phylum Chordata; class Mammalia; order Hyracoidea; family Procaviidae; genus Heterohyrax; species Heterohyrax brucei. The sequence goes on along the minus strand of CM053149.1, from coordinate 22,880,696 downwards.
CAGGAGCCTGAACTGACTCCATACAAGTGGGCTTTTTGGTTTTTTTACTTATATATAAATTTGATGGGGAAAAAAATGATCAGATAGCCATAGTTTGTTCTTATTTTGTCACAAGACACTTCTGTTGAGTTCCTTTAATAGTGTAAGATAAGGTGGCCTCTTGGCTGAAGTCCTCAGTAAACCAGAAACCCAAACCCCTTGCTACTGAGTCAATTCCAACTCATAGTAACCCCACAGGACAGAGTAGAACTGCCCCATGGGGCTTCCAAGACTGCAGTCTTGGAAGGAGCAGATGCCCGGTCTTTCTCCGGCAGAGCGGCTGGTGCATTTGAATCCCCGACCTTTCGGTTAGCAGCCAAGTGCTTAAGCCCTGAGCACCAGGGCACTGGAGGTCTCAGACCACTAGAGGGAACCTCTGGGGAGCGTCGGCAGCGCTGCAGTTCAGTGCTCAGCTGCCACCCCAAAGGTCAGGAGAAAGATAAGGCCGTTTAATCTGTAAAGATTACAGCCTTGGAAACCCAAGGAGGGTGGTAATTCTGCTCCAGCCTATAGGATTGCTATGAGTCAGAATTGACTTGATGGCTGTGGCTTATTGGGAATTTTCTAGGTAACAGGCCACTAAAGCTAATTTGAGGAATGTGAAATAAATTAGAATGTATAAATCGATCTCTTTTTGTCGCTACCTGAAAGATGCTATCCTTTGTTTTTCGTTTCTGTTTTTAGGACAAAAAATACATATACTTTTGCACTATTATGCTCATGATAGGGAAGCTTTTTAGGACCACAAAATAAATTTTTCACTTGAGAAACTAGTCTTTAAGTTTATCAGAGCTAAAGACATCAATATGTCTCTTTATGAGTATTTTTAAAATTTATCTTTGCTTCTAAAAGTTTTTAGCCATGTGTTGTATGCTGCAGTGTAAATTCACAGCATTTAGGTTGGTGGAAAATCCCCAAGCACAGTGTTCCGTAAGTCACCTGCTTTACTTTTGGCAAGAATAGACAGTGTTCATTTCAGTCTGAAGGCGAAATGATGTGATGTTTCTGACCTCCTTTCAAAGCAGATACATTGTGTGTATCATGTTTTATGTAATTGTGTCATGGGAAGACTAGGACTTGAGATACCCCAAAATTTCTCTTCCCTACTTTCCATTTCTCCTATGTGGCACATCAGAAAATTGGAACTCATTTATTTTTATAACACATGATATTTCATCTATCAATGTTACATTTGATTTTATGTCATTAAGATTTAAGCCTTTCAAAAAGAATATTTAAAACTGTAGATTACGTTCTCAAGTAATCATGTGATACCAGAAAATCTGAGGTGTTTAGATTTTCAGGAGATGATACAGAAAGAAATGGTAACTTTCTAAAATTTATTTCTTTGCATCGAAGTCCAATAATAAACATTTGCAAGGCCATGGCTATCTTAAAATCGTAACACTGCAGCTGTAAATCAGCAGGTTAAATGGTTAGTGCAGTCCCCAGCATGGACCAGTGGCCCAGCCTGGTTCTCGAGTCCCACCGTCTGTGTCTTTGATCCCTTTAGACCAGAATGAAGCTAGATGCATGTCGACTGTCTCTAGACTGTGGATTCTTCGTCGGTGTTTCTCAGCTCTTTGACAAGCTGTTTCCTTGGTTCTCAAATTCATCACCACAAAGGAATCTGAGTGGATTTTCTTCTTAACATTCCTAAAGAAAAATAACCTGCAGCTTCTCCCTAGAAACAGAAACGTGGGGCCATAGAGCAAGAGGAACCTCACTGTAGCTTCTTGACACAGAGAGGCCAAGGCTCAAAGGCCACCCTGTCATCCAAAGAGCAGCCACACCTGGCCCCGCCAGGTCTGTGAGGGACACCCTGTCCATTCACTGCTGTCTGGATGGCATTTACCCGCAAGCCTTGACCTGTCTTCCTGTGCTCTTGAATGGATTTGTGCAACTCTCACACCCTTCAAACCCTAATGCCTTTATTTTTACCACTGAATAATTTGGCACACTACCATTGCCTAATGGGCCACACTATTCAAAGGAGATCTGCCTAGTTGGTGCCAGCTTTCAAGTGACTGTAACTAAAACTTACAATGATTTCCGTTTCTTTGGCCAGAATTAACTGTTAGCTCTTGTCTTAGCAGCGTGGTTCTGAGTCAAAGAATCCTGGTTCCTTCTCTCTCTCTATTTAGCAGTTACCCCAAATGTTACATTTCTTCCTTGAGCAAAACGTGGACAAGGCCAGGCTTTGGTTGAGGCTGTCACGATACCATTGAGTTTAAATCATGCTAGTATGTGAGACATTGACTGACTAACAGACAAAACACAATTATTTTGCTGAACCAAGACCGAAGAAACGCATTGCCATGAAGTCAGTTCCAACTCACAGTGACCCTATAGGACAGAGTAGATCCACCCCACAGAGTTTCCAAGGAGCAGCTGGTGGATGTGAAATGCCACTTTTTTGGTTAGCAGCCATAGCTCTTAACCACTAGGCCACCAGGGTTTCCCTTTTGTTGAACAGGTAACTTCAAAATAGTAAGTAACCATACATGGCTTTAAAATACACACATTTCTGATACAAATGTGCTGGCCTTGCATTTGGAAGATACTAGAAACATACTGCAAAATGGAACTTGTTTCTGAAAGAAAAAAATGCACTTCTTATTCCCTCAACTTACTGGCTGGGTTTCTATTTCTGAACCTGGTGATTGTCTTCACAGTGGGGATTCTTGCCACTGTCATTACGCAGCAGCAGCAGCCAGGAGTCTCCCTCTCTGTTACTTCTCCCCAGTGGCAGCCTGGGAGCTTCCCATGGGTCCATCACACAGCGCTCAGTGCATCAGCTAAGAGCCGTCCTCTCTGAGAATATTAGAACTCTTTTGGCTTTAAACTTGTAATCAAGAAACTTCTCAATACTGGTATTACAGATGGCCATTACCAAAGAAATTCTCAGAAATCTGTAAGTTTTTTGTAGTGATAATTCAGCCATGAAAGCCGTGTGCGTCTTAGAGCTGGGAAGCCTTGGGTGTCACCCATCTTTTCATACGCCCTCCTGCCCTGCCGACAGGGTGCTGTGTGGGGGCAGTCCTTGCTGTCTGCTCAGACAGTGACAGCGGCAGTGTTCTGTTCATGTCACCTGCTCAGAAGGAGAAGCTAGTTCTGGTGAGTTCTGTGTTCTCTTACCCTTTTAAGAATTGTAAAGGATGTACTTTGCAAGCATTATTAATAGCCTGCAGAGGAGGGCTGCCCCCCCCCACAGCACTGCTTCTGTGTAATTAACAGCCCCCCTTCCCAGAGCTGAGAAGCTGTCGCTAAATGATTGTCAGCACAGACAGGCAAGGAAAGATACTGGAGTTCGTAGGGTCATTTACAAGAAGGCAGGAGAGTTGGGTCAGGGTGCCTCTGTAAGCTGACCAGAGAAGAGCCACCAGCAGTGGCCAGATGTTGTGTGTAGGTATCCTGGGGCCCAGCTGGCACCAGAAGGTGAACCAGTAAAGCTGGTTCTGCCCTGTCCCCTGCACCCGAGACTCCCACCTGTCTTGTGTGTTCTGAGGACAGGAGCAAAGCAGAGAGCCTTTAACTTCGTCCTTCCCATAGTCTGAGCTCAGAATCCCATTCTGTCACTCAGGATACTAACACTGCCAATCATGGGAAAAGTTCAAGGCCTCCCTGTCTTCCTGGGTAACTGTCCAGTCTAACTGCTCGCATTTTCATGATCGCCCCAAGGGCACTCAAGTCTCTTATAGGGAGGTATTTATTTATTTCTCTCTTGTTACTGAAGTGAAAAAACAGGATGAGATGCTTCTGTTTTTCAGAAATTTAAGCAGGTGATTTGTTACTTTATGTTGGAAGGCTGAAGGGTCAAACAGTAATTGCCGCTTACTTGCAATTAATTCTGTCACTTGTACATTATGGTATGTAGTCCTTCTATGCCTGCTTAAGAACGCTGCAGTTAAACCATAGAGATCGGCAGTTCTAGTCTCCCGGCTGCTCTTCGCCAACTCTGTGGGGCAGTTCTTTTCTGCCCCGTGGGGTCTCTGAGTCAGAATTGACTCAGCGGCTGTGGATTTGTTGATTTTCTACGCCTACAGAATCTCTCCTCGGTCGTATCTGTTGCCTACTATCAAAATCCCAGTTGGATATCGTGCTTACAAAGTTAGGCTAGCGTTGGTTTTAGAAAAACAGGAACTGTGAATGTCTTCTCCTGGCGTCACTGGTTACTGCGATGTTTGTTTTTCTCATGCCTCTAAAAAAGAGCTACTGTACTCCAGGACAAAGTTATAAAAGATTTTTTTGATCAGAGTCGTCAGAATATCACTGGTTTCCTTACACGTGTTTGCTGCCCATGCTCCTAACAAGCTGTGTTTCTTACGTGTGTTCAGCTTATTTAAGTAACGACTGTGAAGGCAACTTTTAATGGGACTCAACACAGCGTGTATCAAATGACCTACCTACGGTGTGTGATCAGTAGTGTTAGTGGCTGAACAATTAGTGTTGTTACTTCAAGCATCAAGAATTATTTTTATTGCCCCAAATGGTGTCAGTGTTATAAAGAGACTCATTTAAAGGCCAGTCAAGAATATTCACTTGTAGATTTGGTCGAGTCCGACAAATGCAGAGTTAGGCACACCGTGCTCCCCCTCCCTGTTCCCTCCCCTTTAGGTTATGCCTGGTGTCTGTCCTCAGATGGACTCTTGACATGAACTTAAAAAAAAGAAAACTCTTCCCCTTTGAGTTGATTTTTGACTCATAGTGACCCGATAGGACAGAGTAGAATTGCCCCATACGGTTTCCAGGGAGCTGCTGGTGAACCAGCCTTGTGGTTCACAGGTGAACTCTTAACTATGGCCTCACCGGAGTCCCATCAGCAGGATAAGAAGCATATTATTTTTCCTTCTTTTCATCTCTGGTCACCAACATTATAGCCTCCATAGAGATAAACTGCCTTGTGATTTTCGGGACAAGTACTGGGGTTCTAGTCTCAGCTCTGCACAGCCTTTGATCTGTAAGCCTGACAGATCCCTGTTTGTCTTCCAGACTGGTAGGAGACAGTCACTGGTCTCTGCAGTGGCATTTACCTTGTTCATATTATGAATTTTCAGTGTTAAATTTCCACAGTATTAAATTTGTGTACAAACCCACAAGGTTTATTGACCAATTCCTGAAATGGGAGACATGTGATCTGGAGATCAGAACTGTTCCAAAGTTTAGTACAAAGCAGAAGGGTTTTTGTCAGCACAGACACAGAGGAACAGTGAGACTGTAACAAACAGATTACCCATTGATAGGCATTTTCTTGCCTTATTTGGGACTAAGAGGAAATTTTGAACTCCATTAAACTGAGTGGGCACGTCTTGATTGTTTAGCATAGCTTTCTGTTTCTGGGAACGTCACTTGATTGACTTGGATCTCAACTTCTAGGAAGGTTAGGCCTTTACAAGAAATAGAAACTTAGGTCACAGTTGGCACAAGGAACTCCATCTTGAACTTAGTATACACAAACCGACAAGGAAGTCCAAAAACTTAACTTTTCTAAATATTATGTACGTCACTGCTGAAGAGCACGACAGTCACCTTCCAGGTAGTCCCCTTAGAGAGCTGTGCACCAAGGCCAGTGCCTAATCCACCTTCAAAGCAGTTTTGGAGCTGTTTCTAGAATGGCCCTTGTACACAGTAGCACGGTGGTGGCAAGTTTGCAAAGTTAATTGTATAGTTGTCTATGAGGGAGTTTTTAGCCAGTAAACAAATAACTGTATTGGAACACTCTCCCTACGCAGCTGATCTGGCCCCCAATGACTTTTTTCTTTACCCAGAGATAAAGGAAATGTTGAAAGGAAGACATTTGGATGATGCTCAGGACATCAAGGGTAACACGACAGCTCTGATGACCACTCTGTAAAAAGAGTTCAGAAGTTGCTTTGAAGGGTGGACTAGGTGATGGTGTCGGTGCACAGCTTCCCAAAGGGAGTACTCCGAAGGTGACCATAGTGATAATTCAGCAGTGAGGTATATAGCCCTTTTTCTAGGATTAGTTTGTGAACTTAGTCAGCAGTCCTCATGGAGTCGGGTCAGTGTCATCCCATTTCCAAACAGGCACATTTATGAAATGCCAGTGGTGATGGGAATTATTTTAGCTATACTCAGAAAAATCATCTACATTGCCAGTTCATTGCCACATGTTGGATGCAGAAATAACCGACTTCTTTTTTTATCATTTCTTGCAGCCATGGAATTCCACGAACACTTGCACAGCATAGGCACAAAGGAAGGGCTGAAGGAACGGAAGCTGCAGAAGGCAGTGGAAAGCTTTACCTGGAATATCACCATCCTGAAGGTAGCTAGCTGTGTTCTTTCTGATGCTAGTGCTTCTGCAATATTTTTCTTGCATGCTTCTTCCTCTCAGCAGAACATCTCCCGCATTGTACCTCAGCAGCTACTTCAGGCTGTAATGTGGTCACAGAAATGCCATGAAGGACTCTGTCCTCCAGGGGTACAGCAGCTGGTCATTGTAAGTAGGAACTGGAACATGGAGATTTGGATGGTTGGTGTGTTGCAGATTCTGACAGAAAGAGAATGGACCACACAGGTTATTTTAAAAGCATTTTTAAAGTTCATAGATGCTAGTTGCTATATGTGAATGACAAAAAATTGATTACAAAGGAATGGTGAGGCATTTAGAAATTCTAGGTACCTGAATTTGTTTTAACGCTTTGAAGCATAATCACAGCCTTAATATTAATGTGTTCTTGCTCTGCGTTTGTGCACTATGAGTTGATTGCAATTTATAGTGACCCTGTAAGAGAACGTGACATTGCTTCCTGTGCCGTCCTTACAATAGTAGGTTTGCTGGAGACCACTGCTGCAGCCAGCAGTCGAGTGTCTTTCTCTTCTTCGTGACCCTCTGCTTTACCAAGCACGATGTCATTTCTCTAGGGAGTGGTGCCTCCTGATAACCTGTGCAAAGCAGTATGAGACCTAGTCTCTCCTTCCTTGCTTGTTAGGAACAGTGGAAAGCTGTATTTCTTCCAGGATAGGTTTGTTGATTCTTCTAATAGTCAGTGCTGCACTCCATATTCTGCACCATAATTCAAAGGCAGCGTTTCTTCTTCAGTCTTACTTTGTTCATTGTCCAGCTATTGCATGCATTTGGGGAGATGAAAAAAACCATGGCTTAGTTAGGCACATCTTAGTCATGAAAGTGACATCTTGCTTTTTAAGACTGTAAAGAGGTCTCTTGACACGGATTCTAATATGTCATGTCAATTCTTGATGGCTACTTCCATGATCATTGACTGTGACTCTAAGTTACTATCTTCTCCATTTTTTAGGATGTTGCCTATTGGCTCAGTTGTGAGGATTTTTGTTTTATGTTGTGGTTTAATCTACAATGAAGTCTGTAGGCTTTGATGTTTGTCAGTAAGTGCTTCAAGTCCTCCTTGCCTTCTGGTTGTGCCATCTGTATAACACAGGTTGTTAATGAGTCTTCCTCCAATTCTTCTTCACAAAGTCCAGCTTCTTAGATTACAGACTGAATAAGTATGGTGAAAAGCGACAGTCGTGGCACACATCTTGTCCAGTTTTAAACTGCACAGTATCCCTTGGTTCTGTTCTAACTGCCTTTAGGTCTATATACTGGTTCCACATGAGCCCGATTAAGTGTTTTGGAACTACCCTTCCTTACAGTGTTAACCCATAATTTGTTGTCTTCCATACAGTTAAATGCTGTTATGTAGTTAATAAAACACAGGTAAACAGCTTCCTAATTATTCTCTGCTTTCAGCAAAGATCCATCTAACATCAGCAGTGATAGCTCTCATTCTACTTCCTCTTCTAAATCTGGCTTGGGTTTCTGGTAGTTCCCTGTCAGTGTGCAGCTGCAGCTGTTTTTTTAATTATGCTTTGCAAAATTTTGCTTGCATGTGATGTTAAGGATATTGTTTGATAATTTCTGCATTTCACGGAAGTGCCTTTCTTTGGAATGGGAATGAATATTAATCTCTTCCAGTTGAGTAGCCGAGTAACTGTCTTCCAAATTTCTTGGCATAGAAGGAGGAGTGCTTCCAGCATTGCATTCGTTTGTTGGGGCCTCTCAGTCGATATTCCATCAGTGCCTGGAGCCTTGTTTTTTGCCAGAGCTTTCATGCAGCTTGGATGTGTCTGTTGAGTGCCACCAGTTCCTGATCAGGTACTGTCTCCTGAAATGGTTGGACGTCAACTCGTGCTTTTCAGCCAGTGACTCTGTGTATGCCTTCCATCTTCTTTTGATGCTTTCTGTGTCATTTAGTTCTTGCCTACAGAACTCTTCAACATTGCAACTTAAGGCGTGATATTTTACTTTGATTCTTTCACCTTGAGACCTGCTGAGCGTGTTCTTCCCTTTGAGTTTTCTAACTCCAGCTCTGCACATTTCGTTAGATGACCTCTCCAGCTCTCCCTTCACCTGTTTTGTTCAGCTCTTTTACTTCATCATTTCTTCCTTTTGCTTTATGTACTCTACGTTCAAAAGTAAGTTTGAGTCTCTTCTGACATCCATGTTTGTCTTTTTTTCCTGTCTTTTTAATGACTTTTTGCTTTCTGCATATGTGATGTCCTTGATGTTACTCTCCAACTCAACGGCACTTGGCTTTGGCTTGATGTTACTCTACAGACCTTATGGTCTTTGGTCATTGTTGTTCTCTGTGTCAGCTCTGCTTGAGATGATCTCTAAATTCAGGTGAAATATAGTCAGGGTCATACTTTGGCTCTTAGTGGACTTGTTTTCATTTTCTTCAGTGTGAACTTGAACATGAGCAACTGGTGGTCTGCTCTGCAGTTGGCCCCTGGCCTTGTTCTATCTGATAATATCAAGCTTCTCCATCATCACTTCCATGTATGTATTCCATCCGGTGGTGAGGCCTGTGTGTGTAGTTGTCATTTATGTTGTTGAAAATAGTATACATTTTCATGACTGTGTTGTTGGTCTTGCAGAATTGTCAACTCATTCTCCAGCATCGTTTCTATCACCAAGGCCATATTTTCCAACTACTGACCTTTCTTCTGCTTCCAACTTTTGTATTTCAAGCACCAGTAATTATCAGTGCATCCTGATTGCATGTTTGATCAGTTTCAGACTGCAGAAGTTGGCAAAAATGATCGAGTGCTTTATCTTTGGCCTTAGTGGTTGGTACATCGATTTAAGTAATAGTAGTATTAGTTCATTTTCCTTATAGGCATATGGATATTTTCCTATTACTGACAGCATTGTACTTCAGGATAGATCATGAAAAACTCTTTTTGACAATGAATGTAATGCCAGTCCTCTTCAGCTTGTCTTTTCCGGCATAGCAGACCGTATGATTGTCTGATCTAAAATGTGCACTCCCAGTCCATTTCAGCTCACTAATGCCTAGGGTATTGATCTTCAAGCATTCCATTTCATTTTTGATGACTTCCAACTTGCCCTGATTTCTGTTTCATACATTCCAGGTTTCAATTACTAATGTATGTTTGCAGCTATTTCTTTTCATTCTGAGTCATGCTTCATCAGCAAATGAAAGTCCCAAATGCCTTACTCCATCCAGGTCATTAAAATCAACTGTTTTGAGGTCTTTTTTTTTTTTTTTAATTGCTCTTTAAGTGAAAGTTGACAGCTCAAGTAAATTTCTCATACAAAAATTTATACACATATTGTTTTGTGACATTAATTGCAGTACCCACCCCCTGCCCAGTGTTGTAACAGCACCCTTCCCTCCCCACCCCAGAGTCTCTGTGTCCATTTGACCAGTTCCTTTTCCTTCCTGCCTTCACAACTTGAGTTTGGACAGCAGCTGCCCATTTGGTCTCGTGTACCAGAGTGAACTAAGAAGTACATTCCTCGCCTGTATTGTCTTTTATTTTAGGTTCCTGTCTAATTTTTGTCTTAAGAATGGGCTTCAGGAATGGTTTCCTCCGTGGGTTAACCGTACATCCAGGGCTAGCGTTTTCGGGCTTCTTCCAGTCTGCCAGGACATTGAGTGTGGTCTTTTTACATTAATCCGAGTTCTGGTCACCGTTTATCTGTTGCCCTGTCTGTGACTGTTTGTGGTGTTTCTTGTCCGGGTGGTCATGTGTCTCTGGATGCTGTGTTTGTGGGTACCTCCCGTTTTTACTCTGCATGACTTCCAACCTGAGAGGCTCATTTTTCATTACTGTATTAGATAGTATTCACTGCTAATTTTGTATTTTCAGAAGTAAATCACTGGCTCCTTCTTCCTAGTCTGTTTCAGTCTAGAAGCTCCATCAAACCTGTCCACCAGGGTGACAGTACTGTTATTTGAAATACTGATGGCATAGCTCTCAGTATCACAGTGACATACAGGCTACCACAGTGTGACAAACTGACAGGCAGGTGGTAGTTACCGGTTTTTTTATACAAATAGTACACATGTTACACATTTATTTTAGCTAATAGTGGCCTCCCCTTTCCCATACCCCTCCAAGTATTTTGGGGATATTTTTTTAATCAGCACAGCGTGCTTGCAAAAATACCTCAAGCGGTTGGCAGAAAAAAACCACAATGTAACATGCACATTATTAGTTTCTGATCCCAGGAAAATATAGACTTGTGTGGGGTGCAATACCTAAAGGAGCTGTCATTTGAAAGAACTCATACCTCATGAGAGGCGCCATCTCTGTCTGCATATAACACATAGTGGCATAACCATTTTAAATTATTTTTTATTTAAAAAGTAAAACATCTTAACATAAGGAAATTTTCAAAAAAGCAATAAGCAAAGATAAACATAGTCTCAGCATCCAGAGACAATTACTGTTGGTATGTTGCTGATTTTTTCGTTTTTTCTCTTGCCTGCATGTAACATGATTTTTAAAATAATGCTATGTATGTGCCTTGAGATTTTTTTGAGTTTTGTCTCAGTGGTTTTTTCCTTTTATTCTCGGTCTTGGAAACTTGAATAATAGTAACAGAGAAGTTATTTCACTGTGCATCTTCGACAGCCGAATGTAAAATGACTGTCCGATTACCCACCTTCCAAGCTTGCTTAGGTTGAAGTTGAAGACTGTAAAGACGTGATCAGCAGCTGCCTCTTTTAATTTGCTGGATCCCCCTCAAGCTAAGAGTCATCCCAGCAGCCAACAGCAGTTTTGTGATTTGATTTAATAAAACGTCCTCCTCCTGAAGCTAGCTAACTTGCATTTTCTCCTATTAAACCCTTACTCATTTTTATAATTAAAATCATTTTCTTGACTTCTTCAAACACTCTCCTTCCTACACATCTACTTTTTTGTCCCCAGATCTTCCGCTTAGAGTTCAGCTGTGATGATTTGCAGTTCAGTAAACAGCAGGCGTAAGAATTTACAATGAAAAGCCATTTTGGCTTTACAGTAACTCACTGACTCACTCCAGACCAGAGATTGGGGAAGGGGGGCAGGGTTGGTACACTACAAATTTCCTGCAAATCTCAGGGAAAAATGTGAGAGCCTTTTAAGCCCTCTAACAGGAACAGATACTCGTTTTTCTTTTATTTCCCTATAGGGATATATATAGACTTAGGCACCAAAATTTCACCCATCCGCTAGTCTTGCTGCTTCTCAGTGGTCCAGCACCCAGCAACAGCAGCAGCGGTACCTGGGAGCTTGTTAGAAATGCAGAATCCCAGGCCCCATCTCAGTGGTGCTGAATCGGAACCTCTAGTTTTATGAGATCCCCAGATGATTCATAGGCACATTAAAGTGTGAGAAGCCCTGGGCCAAAGCCAGGCCAACAGGAACCTGGTACGTAGGCTGCTTCTTGTCAGCTGGTGTTCATTAACCTAACAGATTTTGAGCAGTAAATGCTTTAGCCAAGTAGCTGCACTGCGGAAATCGACTTTCTATCTGAGTTATGTCCAGGCAGAAAGAATTAACGTTTTCAGACGTACATTCTCATGGAAACAAATGCACAGGAAGGGATTACTAGAGCTTTTTAAAATTTTTCAGGATACTGTTTGCCACAGATGGTATTTGAGAGTGGCAGAACCTAAGTGAGGAGTGGGGAAGAATTGGAGAGAGCGCGATGTCATTTCTTTATAGTGGAAGAAGTTTTTCTTATTGCTGTTATTTTGCAGATTTCAGCTTCCTTTAGAAGGATTGGAAACCCTGGTGGCGTAGTGGCTAAGTGCTGTGGCTGCTAACCACAAGGTTGCCAGTTTGAATCTACCAGGCACTCCCTGGAAGCTCTGTGGGGCAGTGCTGTTCTGTAAGGTGTCGATGAGCTGGAATGAACTCGACGGCAGTGGGTTTGGTTGGTTTGGTTTGGGGTTTAGAAGACTCCCAGTGGGAGTCGTGAACGTAAGTTTGAGTTCCTGGGAGGAGGGAATGGGATCCCTTGAGTTCTCACCACTTGCTCTTTGCTGTGAGCTGGGAGAGGCAGCACACTCCAGGGCTACACGTGGTATGCAGGAAATGCCCTCGCAGTGGGCATAGAGGCCTCTGGAGGGTTTCAGATGATCCTAAATGTCGGGGGAGGAGGGGGACATGCTGTCGGGAGCCCTGAAACTGAGGCCACTGTGTAGAAATTGCCTGAAGTGCTTAACAATGAGTCATTGGGCACCACCAAACCTACTAGATCCAAATCTCAGAAGTAGAACCCAGGATCAGCTTGTTTAACAAGCTCCTCAGGAGATTCTGAGACACAGGTAAAAACTGGAGTACATGGCCCTAGAATCAAATCCGCAGTCTCTTTCTTTCCCCTGTCATCACACTGATGTGAACAACACAGGAGGCAGGGGACCGACCCTCCTAGATATGGGGCTTTCTCACACCTACCGAGGACTGTTGGTCACCCTGAGAAGAGACCAAGGCATCCATTCCAGTTTTTATAATCTTTAAGTGGAACAGTGCCTAAGTGCTACAGCTGCTAACCGAAAGGTTGACAGTTCAAATCTGCCAGCTGCTCCTTGAAAACTATGGAGCAGTTCTACTCTGTCTGTAGGGTCACTGTGAGTCAGAAGCGATTTGATGGCAGTAGGTTTGGTTTCTTGTTGATGTTGTTTTACTAGGTTTGTTTTTTTAATTTAGCAATTTTTAAAAATACAGAAATAAAGTCAGCACGGACACCATACCTAGAATTATCCACTATTGGCCTTGTGACTTCAAGTCATTTTTGTCCTTGAAGAGAGATTGTTCAGTTGTTTTTGTAGATGTTTTCTCATAAGAAAGAACTATTTCCACTGTAGAAAAGACAGAATTTTTCAAATGACCTTGTGCTTTACCTCTGAGAAATGAAAAGTTCAACTTCTTTCTTCCAGGGACCTTCCTGTATCTTAGCAGTGGGTGGAGATAATCGATGTCATTGTTTCTAAGTCATAGAAAACCTTTTCTTTAATGATAATCTGGTTTCTATTCAGTATGACCAGTTTTAGCAATGCAGTCAAAGTTCTCTTTTTCCCCTGAGACAGCCATGCAGAACCTTACACACACGTGTGTGCAAAACACACACATTACTGTGTAACCCCGGCTGCTCTCTCCACATGCGACAGCTTGGTGCCCTTTTGTGCCCTGTATTTCCCATGTCCATTCAGCCAGCTCCTGTCCCCTCCACCCTCCCATCTCACCTCTGGGAAGGAGGTGCCCAGTTAATCTCCTGCACCGACTTAAGCTGAGCCGCACAGCTCTCGCCAAGATCATTTTATGTCTTCTAGTCCAGTCCAGTCTTTGTCTAAAGCGTTGACTTCCAGAATGGTTTCAGTTTTGAGCTTACGTGAAGTCCAGGGCCCGTGTCTTCTACAGACCCTCCAGTTTGTCAGACCAGTAAGTCTGGTCTCACTAACGGGATTCAAGTTATGCACCCCACTTTTCTCCTGTGTTTTTTGTTCCCCATCAGGGCAGTTGTTGGTGGTAGCTGGGCACTATCTAGTTTTTCTGGTCTCATGCTGATGTAGTCTCTGGATTATGTGGCCCTTTCTGTATCTCAGGCTTGTATTCTCCTTACGTCTCTGATGTCCTTCATTCTCCTCTGCTCCAGGCGGGTTGGGAATAATGGATGCTTCTTAAGTGGCCACTTGCTAGCTTTTAAGACCAAGACACCACTCAAGAAAGTGGGATGGTAGAACATTTTCTTAAAAACCTTTGCTATGCCAGTTGACATAGATGTCCCCTGAAACCATGGTCCTCACGCCCTTTCCCCTGCTACTCTGTCCTCTGAAGTGTTTGCTTATATTTAGAAAACTTCTTAGCTTTTGGTTTAGTCCAGTTGTGCCGACTTCTCTGTGTGTTGTTCCTCCCTTCACATAATCTCATCTAATATTAATGAATGTCCCTCTCCATCTGTCCCCACCCTTGTCACCATCAGAGACTATTTTTTTCTGTGCTTAAAACTGTTTCTTGAGTCCTTGTAACAGTGATCTCATGTAGTATGTATCCTTTTGCAAATAATTCTACTCGGCATAATGCCTTCCATGTTCTTTCATGTTGAGATGTTTCCCAAATTCATTGTTATTCTTTGTCATTGCGTAGTGTTTCCTTGTGTGTATGTGCTGTAGTTTGTTCATCCATTCATCCGCTGATGGTCACCTGGGTTGCTTCCACCTCTGCTGTTGTGGACAGTGCTGCACTGAACATTGGTACACATATATCTGTTTGTGTGACAGCCCTTATTTATCTAGGATGTATTCCAAGAAGTGGGATTGCTGGATCATATGGTGTTTCTATTTCTAGCTTTTTTAAGAAAATACCAAATCAATTTTCAGGGTGTTCCATTCTTTCCACAGCCTCTCCAACACTTCTTATTTTCTGGTTTTTGGATTAACGCCAGCATCGTTGGGGTAAGATGATATATCATTGTAGTTTTGATCTGGATTTCTCTAAAGTTAAATAATAATGAGCATTTCCTCATGTGTCTGTTAGCTACCTGACTGTCTTCTTTGGCAAAGTGCCTGGTCATATCATTTGCCTGTTTTTTAATTGGTTGTTTCTTTTTTGTTGTTGAGGCTTTGCAGTATCTTGTAGATCATGGAGATTAGATGCTGATTAGATTTTTTCTGTCCAAAAGTTTTTCTGAGTCTGTAAGTTGCCTTTTTGATCTTTGGTGATGTCTCTGGATAAGCATAGGTTTTTGATTTATAGCAGTGCCCAGATACCTGTTTTCTCTTCTGGCATCTGTGAATTGTTAGTAATGTTGTGTATTCCGTTTATGCTGTGTAGCAGGGCTCACAGTGTTGTCCTTACTTTTTCTTACATGATCTTTATCATTTTAGATTTTATATTGAGGTCTTTGATGCATTGTGAGTTAGTTTTTATGCATAATGTGAGATAAGTGTCTTGTTTCATTCCTTTGCAGGTGGTTCTCCACCTTGGCCGATACCATTTGTTAAAGAGACTGTCTTTTCCTCCGTGTACTTAGGGCCTTGTCAATTACCAGCTGCCTGTAGGTGGGTGATTTTATGCCTGGATTCTCGATTCGGTTTCATTGGTGTACGTAGCTGTTGTCAGATCAGACCAGGCTCTTTTGAATTCCACCGCTGTGTATCAGGTTCTGAAGTCAGGTACTGTGAGGCCTCCCACTTTGTTCTTGTCCTTCAGGAACCTTTACGTATCTGGGGCTTCTCCCCTTCATGTCAAGTAGGTGATTTGTTTCTCCATGTCTTTTAAAAAAATGCCATTGGTGGATCCATGCAGTAGGTTAGGTGCAAGCTACTTAGCTCTTGAGAATCGAGTGCAGTTTGCACTCGTTCTGGAGGTGCGAACAGACTGTCCCCTGGTGAGGAGGTGCCCTTGGAACGCCATTGCTGCGTTCAGCGTGCTGGCCGCAGCTGACTCCCAGCAGGTCTCATCTGGCCAGTTGTAGGCACTTAAGGACCTACTGTCCCTTCCCCATTGCTCAGTTTGATTTCTCACCTTTCCCTTTGGTGTTCAGGGCCCCTGGAATGGCATATATAATCCATTCATTGGTTCTTTTGGATCTTTGTTGTTAAAGGGATCACTGGAAGCGCCTGACTACCCGGCCTTCTTGGCCTCACCTCAGTCTTGGTTCTTAAAAGTTAGGAATAGGGTATTAATTTTAGATTTATCTATGCAGCCACTTTAAAACTGTAAGATGAGAGGGCAGAGATCTTTTCTTGATGAGAAAACTGAGACCCTGAAGACTGGAATGGCTTAGATGGCTGCTTGAAAGCTTTTAAGACTGCAGATGCTACTCACCAAAGTTGGATGCAGAACAGTGTCTTTATGATCTGTTAGCCAGTTCACCTAGATGTCCCTTGAGACCATGACTCCTAGCCCTTAGCCGCAGTTACTTGGTCCCTCAAGGAAAATTTACCAATTTGAAATGCACAATTCAGTGAGTTTTGACAAATGGATATAGTCATACAGTCACAACCTACTTTCTATTATTTTATCTATTCCAGGAATCATAAATTGAATCATAGTGTAGTCTTTTGTGTCTGGATTCTTTCATTTATCACAATGCTTTTGAGATTCATCCAAGTTAATGTCTCTTGATAATTTTTATTGCTGACTACTATTATATTTTATGGCTATACCATAGTTGGTAGGAAATTCGCCAGTGGATGGGCTTATTTTTAACTATTATGAATTAATCTGCCGTAAACATTGACATGGAAGTCTTCGTGTGGATGTATGTCTGACTTGAAGAGAACTGCCAACGCCTTTGCAACAAATGGTTGTACATTTTGCATTCCCAGCAGTGACTGCGAGTTGCAGCTGTTCTTCATCCTCATCAACAGTTAATATCGTCAGTTTAGCCATTCTTGTGAACATATAGGTGTAATTCATTGTGGTTTTCATTTTAATGACTAACACCATTGAGCTTTTATTTTTTTTAAATTTTGTAGCTTTTTAAAATTTGTAATGGGCCTTAGTGTAATCTCCTTTGTTTCTTCTGCTTGGGGCTTGTTGAGATTCTCAAGATATGTGGATTTACAGTCTTAATTACATTTGGAACTTTGTCAGCCATTGTTTCTTCAAATACTGTATGTCTTATCCTTTCTTTCCTCTTGGAATCCAGTTACACATGTGTTAGGGTACTTTCTACTATCCTACAGGTCACAGTTGCTCTTTGAATTGTCTGTTTTTACTTTTTGTTTTGTTTTTAATTCTATTGCTCTATCTTAAGGCAGTGTTCGCATGTCTTAAATGTCTAGTCTTCTGTTAATCCTACCCAGCGTATTTTTTATTCCCTGAATTGTATTTTTCATTTCTATAGGTTCAACTTGGTTTTTGTCCCCCACTGTCTCCCTTTTCTCTCCTCTTTACGCTCGTCGCATCATCTGCCTTTCTTTAAAAAAAAAAAAAACAAACCAAGAGTTGATTTAATACCCTTCTCTACTAAAGTTTATCATTTCTGGTCCTCAGATGTGAATCTCATGATGTTTACCACAGGGGTTTTTTTGGCTGTATTTTAAATATTGTTGGCATGTTTCTGGCTTTGTCTTGGTGTACAGTTAAGTCACTCAGTTCGATTCTTTTAAAGATTTTACTTAGGGAAAGTCTAAAACTGTCTTTAGTTGAGGGCTGATTTGACCCCAGTGCCAAGACAATTCTGGAGGTGGCTGCTTTTCTCCACATCTGTTCTCTGCTCATCTGGATACATTTGCTCCATTCTATGCCCTGTTCCAACCAGCTTTCTCCGGTCTGCTCGCTCACAGTTGCTGATCCTATGCCTTTGGAGAACGTTACTTGGTGCCTTGTGTCTTAGATCTATCCACTGTGGGTGGTCATGTGTGACCTATGGGGACTTTTCTACCTGCTCCTTTCTGATCGCTCTTTCCTAGGCCTTGGCAATTTCTTCATATGTCAACACAGATCATCACTCAGGCAGAA
This sequence comes from Heterohyrax brucei, assembly GCA_028571685.1. Classification (NCBI taxonomy): domain Eukaryota; kingdom Metazoa; phylum Chordata; class Mammalia; order Hyracoidea; family Procaviidae; genus Heterohyrax; species Heterohyrax brucei. The sequence continues at coordinate 22,862,906 of CM053149.1, read as the reverse complement.
TTTGAGGGGACGTTGCTACATCCCTGAATATTCTAATAACCTCTCAGTATCTCCCTCATGTCCTCTCCCCTGCCCCTAAATTTCTAGCTACTCTGACCTCCAGACTCCATCTCAACTCAGTAAGACCATCTGGGACTCTGTTGGGGTTCCTCCTTCTTATACCATAGCTTGAAAACATCAAGGCAGTGAGCTGGACACCCTTTTTCTGCCCCATCTCTCAGGAATTACTGTCTTGCACTGTCTGAAAACTGTTTTAATAGATTTTGTTGCTTTTTAGTTCTAAGCCTGATCTGTGCTATGTTTGGGTCACTTCTTCTCATCTTCTGTCTAATCATCTTCTCTTGTGCTGCTTCGGGAAACACAAGGAAAGGATGTTCAGTGTTGGGTTGCCATACGTGACAAGGAGCAGACCAGGCTATCAAGAGCATGGTTTTGGACATGTTCAGTGCAAGAGGAGATGCCACGTAGGCGTCTCAAAGATCACTAATTGTCACTAATAATAAGAGTGTTTAAGAGAATGGAATAGCTAATTACAGCCTCTTAAAATTGAGTTTATGTGTCAGTCTCACAAGTGAAGGCAAATAAACCCTGTAGGAAGAAACGACATTCCTGGCACAGTGTGTGATTATTTGTATACAAAGACACCAGAACTAGTGAAATCTCAGTCTGTGAGTCCCGTGATTAGTAGGCATGAACCAAACTGGAGCTCCTTCAGTTAAACTCAGCTATGGAACATCTATTTATAGTCCCTAAGGGTCTCTATAAAGTAGGCAAATCATAAATGGTCAGTGGTCAACAGCCAGCCATTCTGTGGACTCAGGCCTCGTGGGGGCTTAAAAGTGCGTTGTAGTTTGGTCCCACCCAAGTCTGATTTTGATTCTAATGCCTTTCCCTGCCAAGGTAAGTCCTCAGTAGGTCCCCTCTGCAGCTGGCTCCAAGCTGTAGGAGCTTTGGTGGTGTGGGAGCACACTCCTCAGATAGCGACTGTCTTGTTATCTGACATTGTGTCTTTACGATAATTGTAAAAACTCAGACTCTGGTTTGTAACATTTCTTGTATAACATCTGGCAGTAACGGATACCAAAGTGTGAGGAGAAAGGAACACGAGCTGTGATGGTTCAAGTTCTGTGTCAGCTTGCCTAAGCCATGGTTCTTGGTGGTTTGACAGCTATCTACTGAGATTACCTGGTGTCCTGTGTCTTAGGAGATCTTTCCACTCCTTTTCCACCTAACTCTAGTTTTTACACAGCACCCGGGTCTTTGGAAGTGAAGCATGTCAGTAAGTGAGGAGTCGGCATGCGATGAAAGGGCTGTGCATGTTGGAGGCAGTGCGGGAGGAAAGAAGGGTTAGCACCAAGGATAGACGTGTGACGAAGTCAGCCCCCAGACGGCTTTGGCAATGTCTACAGATATTTTTGGTTGTCACAACTGAGGAGAGGCCGCGCAACAGAGACTTCTCTGGCCCAGAGTGTCAAGAGTGCTGAGGTTGAGAAGCCCTGTGTCTGCTCAAATCTCAGAGACCCCCTGGCTGTGCTGCCGTTGGCCCCACATTTTCTGACCTGTGTATGTGTTAGGCTGCGTCTGTGAAGTTGATGGTCTTACCTCACAGAACATATTACACTTTGGCTAAGAAGATCTGTCCAGAGTATAAACTGCATTCTTTCACTCAGCAAATACTCAGCGAGGCCCTACTGTGTGCCTCCTACTGCCAGCAGTTACTGACGGCCGGATGGGCTTCAAAAGCAGTCTTAAAAGTAACCTTCAGGGACAGAGGACAGATTAGTGGCTTCCAGGCATTAAGGAAGTGGAAAGGAGCGGAAGGGCTGTGACTGGAAGTTCACAGCAGCGGGAGATCTGAGTGGTGGCTTCATGAAGCTACATGTGATCAATTGGCAGAACCACACATACTTTGCACCAATGCTGATTTCCTTGTAAGATGGAACTAATGGGGGCACTAATGGGGGCACTAATGGGGGCACTGGGGAAGAGGTACCTAGCCCTGTCTGTACTGTATTTACAACCTTCTGTGGATCTAAAGTTATGTCAGAATAGAAAGCTGGAGGAGGAAAAGATTGGGCAGAGTGCTCACAAAAGATGTGCACACATAGGACTCTCTTCAGGTCTGTAATGGAAAGACAGCAGCATGTTTGCGTAGGGTATCAAAAACCAGAAAAAATGGTTTTCTAGTAAAATTGACCTACTGGGACACAGAACCAATAAGAAAATACTTCCTTACTGAGTCAAAGTATGTTTCAGTGGAAGACCCATATTGATTGTCAGGTTACAGTGGCAAGTCACATAAGTCCCGTGTCCTCTGATAACCACGTCATTGTGTCTTTTGTTACAGGGACAGGCCGATCTGTTGAAGTATGCTAAAAACGAGACTTTGGAGAACCTGAAACAAATCCATTATGCTGCTGTTTCATGTGGACTGAACAAACCGGGCACTGAAAACACCGACACCCAGAAGCCACGCCGGAGCCTGGAAGTCATACCTGAAAAGGCAAATGATGAAAGTGGAGAATGAGGAGCTGGCTCTGAGTCATTACGGAGTTTGTAACTCTAGGACCAAGTGTAGACAAATGGGACGTTTGCTTTGCACTCACTAATGAACATATTGGGAATTTTAAAGCACAACTGGAATAGCTAATTACAGTCTGTTAAAACTGTGAATGTATGTAGCAATCCTGCGTGTGAAAGCAAATAAACTCCTTAACAAGAAATTATATACCTGGCCAGAATAGCCTATATTTCTATACAAAGACATCATAACCCGGTTCTGGTGTGAAGAACCGATTCTTCTCTCTAGCTTCACTGCGAAACAGACATTTTCGTAACTGAAAACTGTTCTAAAGATGGAAATGAATTGTCAAGTTAGTTATTTATTGGAGACAACAAAACTGATCTGCACCTTTGACTTGTGTGTGACTGCCAGGGTCTTAGGGTTGTAGCTGGTTTGGGCGGTGCGTTTGCTGAGCCATAATTGCTAAAGGACAATGTAATGGGACAGGTCCCCTGAATGTCCAGGGCACCTTGGAGAGCCATCGCGTGTGAGGAGAACGTGCAATTAGACTGAAGCTCCCTGGCTGAGGATGTGTCTGCGTCAGCACATGGGACTCGATACCGTGTCAAAGCAACCATTCTGGAAGCCACACATTGTAAATAGTTTTTCATTGTGTGAAGTAGTGTTCACATTAAAAGATTGTTTTATGATATTTCTATCTCAAAAGACTTTGTCTCTTGTTGTTAGGTGCTGTAGAGTTGATTCTGATTTATAGCAACCCCCTGATAAACACGGTAGAACTGTCTCCCAGGGTTTTCTCTAGGCTGTGATCTGCGGGGAACAGACCGTGGCCTATTTCAAACCACCGGCCTTCCCGTGAGCAGGTGAGCCCAGTAAGCACTGTGTGGCCGGGAGCCAATTACCTGTTGAACAGCTTCGTCAAAAATAAGATGCTGGTCTGACTTGAATTGCCTTTTGATGCACTTTTGCCAGTTCGGCTAATGGTAAGTGACTGATGTAAAGTGATCTCGGGGACACTCACAGCGTCCTCTTGATGCTTCGTTAGCGCCCTGCACCCAGAAGTAGCACCAGCAGGAAGCCGGAGGCAGGCAGAGGGGGCCCAGGCAGATGGGGCTTTCCTGCCGCCCAGTTCCTGCAGCTACAGGCCTTCAGTCGCCCCTTTTCTTACAGAAAGGGAGATGGCCGGGCAGATACATTGTTTATTCCTGCCGTGGATCCTCCGTAACCTTTTGAAAAGGAATTCCTCTGCATTCTAATAGCGTGCTTACTCTAAAGTCCCAATCTTTACCAGCCTTTCTCGCAGATGTAATTAATTCCAGTTAGAAAATTAAAGCTGTTAACATGAGTAGGAATACAAGTTCTGTGCACACCCCGGCCCAGCCAGTAGGGTGGGCTCAGCTTTAAAACGGACTCTACATGCCAAAAAAGCAGCACATAGCAAGTATTTAAAAGTGATTTATAGAATGAAGAATAGTGTACAGTTTAAGGTGGAACTCCATAGATTACTTTTAAAGTGTGATCAGGAAAAAAAAATGCTCTGCCTATGATACTGACAAAGCCACACGCACTGACACTGAGTCACTGCCGACTCACAGTGACCCTAGAGGTCAGGGTAGAACTGCCCCATGGCGTTCCCAAGGAGCACCTGGTAGATTTCAACTACTGGAGACCTTTAGTGCTTAACCACTGCACCACCAGGCTTTCCAGCATCATACAGATGTTGGCTCTGGCACACAAATGAAACAACTGCAAGTGAGGCACTTGGAATTTGCGGACGTTTAGTCAGGCTTAGAATCCATTAATTGTAGAACTGAAGCAGCATACAGAAACAGTCTTGACGACATTCTTTTCCAGATGTAGAAGCAGGTGAAAAAAAATGCGTTCCCTACTGCCACCGAGTTGCTCAGGGGTCGTGTTGGGACTGGGCCCGGCCCAGGGTTCGCTCTGCCATGCCCCGCTACAGAGTCAACCGTCCTCTGACTCATCTCAAAAGAATACGCAGAGTGATGGGAAAAGGTAAGCCCCCTGCGGTGGGGGTTGTTCCCAAAGTCGCAGGGCTTTTCCGGTGTCTGCCCAGGTCCTGTCCCAATATTCCTGCAGCCTTCATTTGCTATGATGACCCTAACTGGCAGTGCCTGCGTAGATGGGCCAGTTGAGCTATTCTCATCCCCTTTTCCCATTCAAATGGAGACAGGAAAACCTCTGCCAAGCTGGCTAGGGTCAAGGTTATGATTTATGGCCTTTGTAAGCACGCAGTTTTACCTTGCAGAGGACCAACTGACCTGCTCTGAGATTGAACCTGTGAAGTCCTTATGTAACCCTCACTAATCAAATGAAAACCTGCACCTGGGTTTCACAAGTTGCGACAGCTGAGATAGCGTGGTTCCCTTATTGATGCCAGCATTCCTTATGTAGACGTATCGAAGGCACCCACTATAAAGGCAAAAGTACTCCGTTAAATGGACTAGTGTGTGCACACCCCTCCTAGTAGAAAAGTGAGATCAGAAGTAATACGAAAGCAGCTGGTAAAGCTCTCAAGACAGGATTGGAAAGAGCTAAACAAAAATATGCACCGACACTGGCAAACTTGAAGTTAAGCTGACTTCCGAAGTCCAGCAGCTGTGTTGATGTCATGTGCAGAAAGTCCATCCTGAGGCATCTGTGACACCCCGAGCACATCCTTGGCTCATCTTTGCACCTTCTTGCTAAGTCCGTCCTCGACTTAAGCCATTGATGGGCTTTGGTGTCTTTTCTGCATTGCTCTAGTTTCTGCTTTCAGCAGCTGTGGCTTCTGAACAGTGAGAAAGAAGGTCTGTAAGTCCAACAAGTAGACCTCCTTCATCTTAGGGCCGGTGTGCCTGAGGCCAGGACGTGGGGCTAGAGCTTTTCTCAGGGTGGGTGTCACCTAAATCGCAGGGATGGCTTTGCTTCACCTGCATGGAGTCGGAACACACATTCTCTGAAAGGGGCAAGTCCTCCAGCTTGCAAATGTTTCCACAGAAGTCTTCGTCCTGCAGCTTCGTTGTGGATGTCAGGGTTCTGTGCGTTTGTTGGCTCTTTAATCAAGTGCTTCAGCACTGTATTGGGAAGGCAGATGCTAGTGCATTCGCAGCACGGCCGTGCTGAGCGTGAGAATGCCCTAGCTGGATTTCTCTCCCGGCACTTTCAGTGGCTGCTCAGGTCTGATATGCACAGACCTCACCTTGTCCACTCTTGTTGCCAGGTACCATCAAGTTGATTCTCCTTTCCTAACACTACTGTGCAAGTCCCCAGATGCGTTTTTTGGTTGCAGTCTTCACAGAAGTGAGATGCCTGGTCTGTGTCCTGCAGAGCTGCTGAGGGGGTTGGAGCCAGCGACCTTTCGGTTAGCAGCCGAGCGCTTAACGGTTGCGCCTCTGTGCTCCTTAACGTTGCCAGTTATTTGAAGAATTTTCTATTATGTTCGACAGTGGACCTCTTTGTTGAGACTTTGCATGCAAAAGGATTGTGCTTAGGTCACTGCATATCATTTCATCCTTTCGATAACTGGCAAGGTTATTTATTGAGTCGATGCCAGTTAGAGACCCTAGAAGACAGAGAAGAACTGCCCCATCAAGTTGCCAAGAAGCACATGGTGGATTTGAACGGCTGACCTTTTGGTTAGCAGCTGTAGAACTTAACCACTGTGCTACCAGGGTTTCGTTATCTGATGTTAGATGTGACTAAAGGATGACTACAGACAGGTTAGGTAATTCAGTGGCCTCAGGGTGTTCATGTCAGCATCTGAACCCAGATCTGTCTACTTCAAAGCTTATGCTCTCAAGCAGTGTCTACTCTCCTGAGTTCCATATGCATCTCCTCTAAGCTACAGGATGGGCACTGCCTCACTCAAAAGAGGGCAGCAATTGGCATTTCAGCCCTTCCATGCTGAACGTGAGCTCTGTAAAAGCCACCGTGGCTTACCCTTATCTTAACACATTCTGGACATGGGATTCACCATGAACAAAACCAGATACATTGCCAGCTCCCAAGGAGCTCACAGCTTAGTTGGGAAGAGAGACATTTAAACATAATTCCAAAGATACAGGTACATTTAAAGACCATTGGAAGCATGATGAGCAGGCAGTGCCAAGAGGCTACCCGGGCTCACATGCTGGCTGCGAACTGAAGGGAAGTATTCTTAATCTACTTGGCCTCTGTAACTTAACAAGGATTAAAAATGCCTCTTTCCTTCACATGGTTCTTGCGAAGGTTGAATACAATTTGTGAAGAGCTTGGACCAGCACCTGGTTCACAGAGGGGTTGAATGGGGTCATCGGGGTGACCTAATGGGGTCTCTCATGGCTGCAGTCACATGGCAGATGGGTCTGTAGTCATCTCGATGGGGTTGGGCATCCAAGAGAATGCAAACTTAGATAACTCAAGCTCAAGCTTAGACTGTAGCTCCTGCACAACGGCCTCTCAGTATGCACTGGGCATCTCAGAGTAGGCACTGGGTTCCCAGAAGGATCACCCCAAGAGAGTGTTCCAAGAGACCCAGTTGGATATTGCCCCGGTCCAAGGGGATGGAGAAGTCAACAGCTTTTTGAGAGAGCGCGGCAAGGTCACTTTGCAAAAGAGGAGGTTCTTTTTGTTAATGCCACCTCTGAAACAGGCTGTCACAGAGAATTCTCTGACAAGCAGCTGAGACCTGAAGGATGTGGGGGCAGTAACCAGCCAAAATGCCGTGTTACTCCCACACCTGCAGAAAAAGATTTGGGATGAAGTCAGACAATTCATACAGAGAAGCCAGCACGTGCAAAAGCCTGTGATGGGAAGGATTTAAAAGAATGTCAGATTATAGTGCGGAGAAGAAAGAGAAGGTATGAAACGACTTGGGAAGGGGCCTTATGGGACTTAGCAGAGACTGGTCTTACTTTCCTAACCGGTTAGTATCAAACACTAATTTTATTATATTTAACGCAGCTTTTACGGGTTTTATGTAACTAAGAAAGTAGTAGATGCTCATTGTTACAAAAACTGCTGAAAAATGTATATTAAAATGTACGTGTGCCCCACGTATTGTCTCCCACTCCCTGTACGAAGAGCCATCTCCTCACGTGGACCTCCCCCCATGTGAAGAGGCACTGCCAAGTCCTCCTCATGTGCAGCACTCCCCATGTGAGGCTACATTGCCAGCTCCTTACACGGGGACCTTCACATGCTACCTGCTGCCTGCCAGAATGCCCCTCCCACTGCTCCTCTCTGAGATCTCACTTTGAAAATCAAGAAAAGTTACTCTCTTTAGAGATCAGAGAAAACAAAGGATTCAGTCTTGAAGGAATAAAGCTCTAGTCCAGAAGATGATAAACAGCAATTCAATTTTATGAACTGAAATAATACATCAAAACCACAGATGGAGGTAGAAAAGTTGGTACTCTCAACCACTCATGTTTAAATATGACTATTAGAATTTACAAGAAAAAAAATACTTCCCTCCCAATATTTTTAAAGCCTCTCTCAAAACCATAAACCAAAAAAACATTATAAAAATCCTTTAGTAATGGACTGCTGTAGCCCATATTCAAGGTGAACATTCTAGACATAAAATATGACGTAGATAATATTCAAAACAGAAGAGGCATCACATGAAGTAGTAACAGCCTCCCATCCTGTCCCCTCAGCCTCAGTGCCAAGAACTGACAATCCTTAATCACTTCTGGTTTTTATTCTTCCAACAGTTGTCTTCCAAACTTTAGACCAGTGCTGTTTAGTAGAACTTTCTACGATGAAAATGTCTTGTATCTGTGCTGTCCCACACAGTAGTCTCCAGCCACATGCAGTGTCTCAGTCACACCGGCCACAATTCATTGGCAACATGTGGCTGGTGGCTGCCATACAGGACAGTGAAGTTGTTAGACAATATGCTTGTGCCTCTGCTTCCTGCTGCATCAACTAAAAAGACCTGCTGACTCCTCACGAACCAACATCAAAACCTTTATTCATCCCGCAGCTCCTCTTGGTCCTTAGTTCCCAATCCCTGCTGGAAGCCTCTTTATTTTGAGCTCAGCTGGCTTGCTCTTTCTGGTGCTGTTGTCTAATTTCTCTCTTTCTTGTGGTGAGAACATGCACACCAAAACATCTTCCACATTTACAAGTCAATGGCATTGATTACATTTTTCATATTGTGTTGTCATTGTCATTCTCATCTAAAAGACTCCACCACCATTGGCTTTCTATAGTTTGTAATCATACATTTAAGTTCCTGGATACATCAATTTTTTACTGTAATACTTTGATCTACCATGTTAGATCAGAAAATTAATGTTTTCCAGCATCTCTCTCCCCAGCTTCTGCACTCAGAACTCCTCATCACCACAGAACTGCTTGTATATTGGCAAGGTATCTGGATACTATTAATATTCTGTAACTATAAACCTATGTCTTCTCTAAGAGGACTCTTAAACAACCAGCCTTTACAATATTACAATTACATAAAAAGGAGTTTGTGTGTGTGCCTAAACCTGCATAGATGGAGACATTTTTAATCCCCTGTCACCAAACTTGTGTCATTCATAGGAGAATATACACCGAGCTTTCATTTCTGACCAAGATTATAGTGAATAAGGAGCAATTTTCTGCATCAAGTAACCTAAAACCACACAAAATATATGAAACTGATTTTCAAGACACTAGACATGAGGCATAGAAAACAGTGACCCTTGAGAAAGGGGGAACAAATGAGCCGAGCCTGAGGTAGCCCAACTTACTATCTTGAGAGAGTTTCCAAGCCACAGTGCAAGAAAGGTGAACCCAGGCACAGTCTATCAGACTCCATGCATTATGGAGATCCAGCTGAGAGACCACTGAGACGAAGGTGGCTACACCCTGCAGGACAGTGCACTGGACAGGAGAGAGTTGCACAGAGAACTCTGAACGTCTCAGGGAACTGCCCTCTGCCACTCAGCAGACTACTGAAAGCAGCACACAGGTGACAAAGCTGCCCCAGAAAGGGAGAGAACCCTGCAAAAGGTCTAGAGCAGCATCTGACAACCTTTTCTGTTGTTGGCTTTAAGGAATAGAAATTTAGAGGTGGGACCAAGATGGGCAGTAGATGGATGTTTTCCGTGATGCTTTCTTCTAACAAAAAACCAAATGATCCTGTATATATGACATCCTAGGAGCCCTGAACATCAAAGGGGAAGCTGAGGAATTGGAATGAGCAAAGGGGAAGGGAGAACACTATCAGAAGCACAGAGGACTCCATAGACCTGACCTGCCATGAGGCAGCCCCAGCCATAGCTACAGCCTGGAGGTTCATAGGCATGCCCCTTGGGGGAGGTGATTGTCTGGAGAATCCAGTTGTGCCACTGGAGCCAGTGAGGGACAGCACCAGATCACAGAAAGCTAAGTTGTTAAGTATTAATTGCCACAAGGATCTGAAGCTTTCCTTCAGTGTGAGCCTCTCTCCCTTCTCCCAGAGCTCCACTCTCCCTTCTGTGCACTGTGCCCGGCTCTGGAGTCTGACACCATTAAGTGAGCCAGAAGTGGAACTCCTTAAGCCCACCCTGAGCCATTCTCCAAGACTCAAGGGGATGAACTCATATAGCACACTCAGGGAAGGGAGAAAAAGGGGAAAAAGAAAAAGATAAAAAGCTTTTTCTGCTGACCTCTCTAGGCCAGAAAATCAGGACTGCAACTATTCCTGCACCTAGACTCAGACATAAGGGTATACAACAGCCTCAGACATTCAGAGACTACAATTTACTGATGGCTCAGAAACTGCAGTCCATATTAGAACACTTAAAGGGGTGGACTATGATCTCTTCAGAAAGCTCCCAAAACAATGAAATTTTCCAGAGGAATAGAAATTTCTGGAATTAGCAGAGGTAGAATACAAAAGATTAATATTTGAACTCTTCAAGAGATGAAGATGAGGCAAAATGTGGCAAAGCCTAATGACAAATTGAACAAGCTGCAAGAAAGCACTGAGTGGCAAAAATCAGAAATTCAGAAAATTCATAATAAAATTATGGAATTAGATATCACAATAGACAGTCAAGGGGGCAGAACTGAGGCAATGGAAGCCCAAATTAGTGAGATTGAAGATAAAGCATGTGACATCAACATATCTGATGAAAAATCAGATAAAAGAATTTTAAAAAATCAAGAAACACTAAGAGGTACATGGGACTCTATGAAGAGGAATAATCAATGACCAATTGGAGTACCAGAACAGGGGAGGATAACTGAAAGTACGAGATAATTCTCAAAGATTTACTGACAGAAAATTTCACTGATATCATGAAAGATGAAAAGATATTCATCCAAAGTAGTATTCATCAAACTCCATACAAGATAGATCCTAAAAGAAAGATACCCAGGTGTATTGTAATCAAACTTGCCAAAACTAAAGTTAAGACATTTTTAAAAATGGCTAGAGATAAAGACGGGGGGTGGGTAACCTACGAAGAAGAATCAGTTAAGACTAAGTTCAGACTATTTAGTAGACACCAGGCAGGCAAGAAGGCAGTGGAATGACAGATACAGAGGTCTGAAGGAAAAGAATTGCCAGCCAAGAATTATATATCCAGTAAAACTGCCTCACAAATATGATGGTGAAATTAGGACATTTCCAGATAAACAGAAAATTAGGGAATTTGCAAAAAACAAACCAAAATTGCAAGAAATACTAAAGGGAGTCCTTTGGTTGGAAAACTGGTAATACCAGGTAACAAGCCAAGAGCACAGCATGGAACACAGCAACTGGTATCAACTCAAATAGGGGAATCATAAAAATAAATTATGAGCAAAGCACTGTAAATAGGGAAACTGATGTCACTGTGTAAACATTAAAAAAGAGAGACTCAAAATGTAGTCATAGATCTTTTATATGGAGAGGAAGTCAAGGCAATATAAAAAAATTAAAGACTAGTTTACATTCAGAAAAGTAGGGGTCAATACTAAGGTAACCACAAAGGAAACTATCGGTCCTGCACATTTAAAAAAAAAAAAAAATTGTCTCAGCAAATACAAAATCAACATTGAAAAAGATTAAAATGAAACACATAATGAAAACTACTCCACACAGAAAATTAAATTGAACAGAGGAATTATTTACAGTACAAAAAAAAAAGGCATCAAAATGACAGCACTAATCTCATACCTGCAGAAATCAGGGCTGTCACACGAAGAGACACATGCACACCAATGTTTACTGCAGCGCTGTCCACAACAGCAAAAATCCAGAATCAACCTAGATGCCCATCAACAGTTGAGTGGACAAATAAACTATGGTGTATTTACACAATGGAGTGCTATGCAGTGGTAAACAACAACGAACTTAAGAAGCATGACATGGAGTCATCTGGAAGACATTATGCTGAGTAAAATTAGTTACACAAGGACAAATACTGCACAAGACCACTATTGCAAGGACTTGAGAAAAGGTTTAAGCACAGAGGAAAATCATCTTTGATGGTTATATGAGGGAGGAGGGAGGGAGGGAGACGGGAAACCATAAACTAGATAGTAGATAGTAATTGGGTTAGGTGACGCGAGTGACAGCACACAGTAGACTGGAGGTTAACACAACTGGACTACACCAAAAGCTAAAAGGTTTTCTGAGTAGAACTCAACATTTTGAAGGACAGAATAGGAGGGGCAGGGGTCTGGGGACCATGGATTCAGGGGACATGTAGGCTAACTAGCAGAACTAAGCTTTTTTTAAAAAAAAAAAGAAAATCTCCCACTTCAGTGAGTGGCATGTCGGGTCTTAAAAGCTAGCAAGCTACATCTAAGTAATATCAACTAGTTCTAGTCCACTTAAAGGAAAACGAAAGTCATCAAAGACCTGAGAAAAATATGGGCCCAGCAGATAGAACATGCCATTTGATCCAGAGACTACATCAGCATGGGACCAGAAGAACTAGATGGTGCCTGGCCACCACCAATGATTGCCTGGACAGGGAACGCAGCATAAAGTCCCCAATGTAATAGGAGAAAAATGGAGGTGCAGAACTAGAACTCTCTTAAAAAAACCACACTTGATGGTCCACCAGACTGGTGGGTTCCCTGAGGACATGGCCCCTGGACTATAAGACAGAGTGGTGCTGGAGAAGAATATGTGTTTTGGCTTAAATATATAAATAAGGCCATCTGAGCAGCTCTTGTCCAGAGGTGAGATGAGAGGGGGGAGGGAGACAGAAGTTTGTTGAATGGATGCAGGAAGTACAGGGTGGGAAACAGAAGTGTGCTGTTGCATAGGTGAGTGGATGCTGGGTTTCATATGGCAAATTGTGATTGTAAATTTTCACTTAAAGCACAATAAAATTTAAGAAGAATAGGAATTTATTTTCTTATAGTTAAACAAGCCAACCCAGTGCCATTGAATCAATTCTGACTCAGAGCAACCCTACAGAACAGAGTTGAACTGCCCCATAGAGTTTCCAAAGAGTGCCTGCTGGATTTGAACCACTGATCTTTTGGTTAGAAGACGTAGCAATTAATCACTACACCATCAGGGTTTCCTCTTTTAATTTAGTAGTCTATAAATTTGAATTCAAGGCACCAGGTATAAGAGAAGGCTCTCTCTGTGGGGAGATTTTTGTCTCAGTTTCTGCATCTCCAGTGTTCCTCAGTTCCTTGGGATCCCTACTTGGCTTCCTTCTATCTCTAATCAGCTCTCTCTCTCTTTTTTAAGTTTTATATAAAAGTTCACAACACAAATTGGTTCTCATTCAAAAGTGTATACACAAATTATTTTGTGACTCTGGTCGCAATCCCCACACTGTGTCAGTATGCTCCCCTTTCCTGCCTTCTCATCTTCCCTCTTGAGCAGATGTTGCCCATTTGGTCTCATGTATTTGACTGAGCTATGAAGCACGCTTCTCACGTGTGTTTTTGTTTGTTTTCTAGGCCTAGCTAATCTTTGGCTGAAAGGTGGACTTTGCGAGTGACTCCAGTTCTGAGTTAACGCGGTGTCTGGGGGGGGCCTCGGTCTCAGAGATTCCTGCACTCTGTGTTATTAGACCAGTTAAGTCTGTATTTTTTTGGTAAATTTGAGTTTTGTTTTACATTTTTCTCCCACTCTCTTCAGGACCCTCTATTGTGACTTCTGTCAAAGCTATTGATGGTGGCAGCAAGACATCACCTATTTTTTCTGGGCTCAGGCTGTCTCAACCTATCTTTAATTACCAACTCCATAAGGAATGTTTTCAGGTCATTTTTTCCTGCTAATCCTTCCTACCCCACACGAAATGTTAATACAGATAAAAGTATGCCTATTTATGAGCTATATGGAGATGTACATATAAACACACATGTATATATTCCTTGTACATAAGCTTTTCTTTTCTCAAGAACTAATTTTTAACCCCTTGACAATGATTTTATTACCCCTACTGAGAATGCATGGAGTACAGAACAGTACACAGCACTCACACAGGCCAAGAATCCTGCTACATGCCACCATCCAGACTGGAAATCCTCATAATTCACAGGGCACTAGGCCAAGTAGTCAGAAGTGTCTGCCTTAACAGTGACAAATAACTATCCCCAGACTATATATGTTGTTCTGAATCCACCATACAAACTTTAAAGGCAAGATTTAAAAAGTCAAACTGTCTCCAAGTAACTAAACTGCCTGAAAAAAGTTCACGAATATTTATATGAATATAAAAATAACCAGGACACAACCAGGTATAATTCATAATGTTCGGAATTAATCAAAATTGATCAGAAATACAAAGAACCAAGAAAGTATGACTTATGAGGGAAAATCCATTAATCAAAAGCAACACAGAACTGACACAGATATTGGAATTTATAGACAAAGGTATTAAAACATTGTGGCTGTTTTGCATATTTTTAGAAAGTTTAGTGGCTGACAATATTCTAAAGCCACCAACCAAATACCTAGAGATGAAAACTTTAATGTAGCAGATGAGAAATACAGTACATAAGATTAATAGCAGATTAGACAGCAGAAGAAATGGTAGGTAAACTTGAAGACATAACAATAGAAAATATCTGAAATAAAAAATAAAAACGAACAGAAAACCAGTGAATCGAAGGATAATGTCTAGCGGCCCAGTATACAAGTAACTGGAGTTTCTAAAGGAAAAGAGAGAGTAGCTGAGAACACAATATAACATCTGCAGAAAGAATCGCTGGATATTTTCCATACTTGATGAACATTGTAAATTCACGGATCCAGTAAAAACCTTATAAACCCCAAGCCCAAGAAGCATGAAGTTGACTAAGGCATAATATATCATAATCAAAGCCAACACTTATAAAAACAGAAATGAGAATGACAGATTTTTTTTAAAATGTTAAGGCAGTGAAACAACATCTTTGAAGTACTGAAAGAACAAACTGTCTCCCCAGATTTCTAGACCTAACAAAGACATGTTTCCAAAACAGACAAAATTTAAAAATGTCATACATACAGAAGCTAAAAGAATTCATTGCAAACAGATCCTCAGTACCAGAACAATTACAAGTCCCTCAGAAAGATGGAAAATAATACCAGTGTCTTAGGCGGGGTTCTCTAGAGAAGCAAAACCAGTAAAGCTAATAAAGATTTACATAAAACTAAAATGCCATTGCCACTGAGTCAAGTCCAACTCACAGGACACCACAGGACAGAGTAGCATTGTCCCCGTAGGGTTCCCAGGGAGCTGCTGGTGGACTCAAACTGCTGACCTTTTGCCTGGCAGTCATGGCTCTAACCAGTGCACCAGCAGGGCTCCAAATATCTGTATAGAGAAATTTATGCTAAGGAAATGGCTCCCGCGGTTGTAGAGGCTGGAATATCCCAAGTCTGAGTCAGGTCAGAGGTTTCTCCTGATCCATATAGTCACAGGGGCTGGTGACCCAAGATTAGCAGGTCTGACAAAAGTCTCTTGCTCACAGATTGCAAAGACCAATGAATCCCAGGATCAGTGACCAAACTGGTGGGTCAGCTGTGAGTTCAAGTCCCAAGAACTGGAGGTCAAGTGAATAGCAGTCAGCTGCAGGATCCACAGCGGGCAAAAGCCCACACAGCCTTGCCGGAGAGTTGACCTGTATTGGCTGGAGGCTATAACTCCAAGGAAACTCCCCTTTGACTGATTTGACTGCTCACAGCAGATCCTGCTACAGAAGTGATCACAATTATCAGATCTCATCCTGGAAGTGACTGCATCCTCATATGACTGCCAAACTATTTCATAACTGCCAAACCACTGAGGAAACGTAGCCCACCAAGTTGACAGATAACCCGAATAATCATAACCAGATTGACATTTGAAACTGCACAGAGGCCTGGAGAATACTGTAAACGGTAACTACAAGCTAAATATATGAATTTTTTTTAATTTTTTAAAAATCTCTTTAAAACACAATTGTTTGAAAATTTTCACAATGTAGTATATGGTTTATAACATAAGGAAAAATGTAGAACAACAGCATAAAACCCTAGAGGGTATGAGTGGGTGTATATCATTGTAAGGTTCTTATACAATATATGAAGTGGTAGAATGACATATAAAGATAAAATATGTTGAAGACCTAGACTACAAACTCTAAAACAGCTACAAACAGTTACAGCTAAGAAGCAAGAAAGAACAGTGAACAATTTAAAAATACTTGAAAGAAGGCAAAAAGAGAGAAAAAGTTGAACAAAGAGTAAGTGGGATAAACAGAAAAGAAACAGCAAAATTAAATTAAAAGCTGATATACTTGACTTTTACATAAGATTCTATTTTACTCTTCAAAAGACACAATTGAGGAAAGAGTAAAGCTGCAGACTAGTAGAAAATACTTCCAGCATTACACTGGATGAAAGATTTGTTTCCAAAATAAACTAAGAACTCTTAGGATTCCATAGTTAGAAAGCAAACAATGCAATAAAAATGATTAACGAAAGTTTACAAAAGAAGATATAACCAAAAACACATGAAAAAATGCTTAACATCATCAGTTATTACAAAAATGCCAATTAAACTACAATGAGATACCCTTCTATAATGACAAAAATTAGAACAATTGATAATACCAAATTTGGTAAGAAGATGGCACAACAGGAATTTTCATACATTGTTGTTGCGGTGTAAAATGGTATAACCACTATGGAAGACATTTTTACTTTATATGTAGCTGTGCAGTTACACATATACATATGTAATTGTTTAATTAAACATCTGCATAACTTGACCTAACAATTCCTGTTTTAGTCAGCTAGGGCTGCTCTAACAGAAATACCACAGAGTGGATGGCTTTAACAGCCAAGCCAAGTGCGGTCGAGTCAGATCCGACTCATGGCGACCCTACAAAGGAAGGTTTATTCTTACACAGTCCGGTAGATTGCAAGTCCATATTCAGGGTGTCCGCTCCAGGGGAAGGCTTTCCCTTTGTTGGCTCTGGAGGAAAGTCCGGTATTGCATCAGTCTTTGTCCAGGGAGCGTCTTGGCGCAGGAACCTCAAGTCTCCCGGTGCTGCTTTCTTGATGGTGACGAGGTTCCCAATTCTCCTTGTTTCTCTTTCCTTTTATCTCTTGCAGGCTGAAACAATTAAGGGTGGGGCAAGCCATACTCCAGGGAAATTCCCCCTACAGCAGAGCAAGGAAGTAATCCTATGCAGGAATTTACAGCCCCACCCTAATCCTTTAACATACAGTTAAGGAAACCACAGAATGGAGGACAGTTCCAAGATACTGGGAATCATATCCCAGCCACATGCTACACATATTTTTGGGGGGACACAATTCAACACATGACAATTCCAATCACAGGTTTTTTTTGTTTTTTGTTTAATTTTCTTAGGAGAAATGAAAATTTACATCTACCATAAGACTTGTTCAAGGGCAGAGCCAATGTGGCACTATGAACAGAAGCATCTGAATGAAACAAATGTGCAGCTGAAAAACAACAACAAAAAAATAACTCCTGCATGTCCCAAAGGCAGCAGAAAATATCAAAATATATTTAAAAAGAAAACGGGATAGGATGCTTCCAGCAAGCATCCAACATCAACCACCAGATGACCTAACAGCAGAGGAAAAAGCACTAAACTACCTGATAAAACCTGCTGCCGTCAAGTTGGGTCCAACTCATAGCAACCCTATAGGTCAGAAAACTGCCCCATAGAGTTTCCAAGGAGCGCCTGGCAGATTTGAACTGCCAACCTTTTGGTTAGCAGATGTAGCACTGAACCCACTATGCCACCAGGGCTTTCATTTGATGATGAGTCCCAGTTAAACATCCATAAGGTTAACTTGGTCTTTCTCGCCTGTAGCAGGACGGCTGAGAGGAAATCAGTTTTAACTTGAAGTAGTTTGTGTGGTAGCCCTAAAAACAGTGTACAGGGTTTTGTAGTGATCGTATTACAAGGTGAGGGCCTCTGCTATCTGCACAGGTGTGGTTAGCCCGAGTTTACTGCACCTGACATTACTGTGATGGCTGATGTGAAAGGTATTAATCCCACCAAAGAAACCAAACTGAAGGTTGTCATTAGCAACTTGGACAGAAGGATGTGGATTTCTTAAGGACAGTTTAATAGAAAAGGGACATGTATCAACAGCTTCTATATCCACAAGGATAAATTTAGAGTAATGAACACAGGAAGAACAAACAATTTTAAAAGCCTTAGATGGGGCAGGGCCTGATTCATCCCGATTTAGCCGAGGACCTGTTGGGGAAAATGACAGTAGCAGATAAGGGTCATGAGTCAGCGAGGCTAAGTGTTGATTGGAAACATTCACAGTGAAGTGTGACGGTGGGATGAATAATGGGTGGTGGGCAGGGAACAGAGAAACGGGTCAGGCTTCTGAGAGAGCAAGAGCTGTAAGCCCAGAGCTCCCAGGAGCCAGGCTGGTGGCATACATGTGTGACACAGGTGGGTGTGCAATATGAAGCGGTAATGCCTGTGGCTAAGGGGAAGACAGATATCCCTTCTAAGAGCATTCAGATTTCACACATTCAGCCCCCCACACCCCCACACCCCTGCAATATCTGCTCATACAGAACTTGCTCAGGACCTACAGCGTGCCATGTCTTTGGTGTCTTGAATTATCAGTGACTTCTGTCTCTAGAAGTCCCGCATCATTATGGTCACGGCTATCACTTGCCACTGGGCTACTTTCGTGTTGCAGTTTGATAGTCACCCAGTCAGTCTTGTTTTGCAGTGCTATCTGGTTTTCCTTTCCTACAAAAGGGAAGGGGGCTTTTTAAAAATGTGGGTCCAGGGAGAAACTCACTCAAGCGTGGGACATATACTGAAGTAAACACATTCTGTAAGTCAGTGCGTGAGAAAATACTGAGAACACTTCTCTGTGGGTTAGACTTCATCCCTCTTCACCACTGTCATGGACTGAATTGTGTTTCCCCCAAAATCTGTGTGGCAATTTAGCTAGGCCATGATTCCTGGTATTGTGCGATGTTCCTTAAGGTGTAAATCCTGCCTCCGTGATGTTAAGGGTAGGTGGGCAGCTGTTGTGTTGGTGAGGCAGGAATCAACGCTTAAGACAGTTTTGAGCCTTGAGGCAGTCTGTGAAGATAGGAAAGAAAGAAGCTAGCAGAGTTTTGGGGACCTCACACCACCAAAAAGTAATGCTGGGAGCTAAGGACGTCCTTCGGAAAGGACTTGAGTCCCTGCACCTCAGAAGTTTCCAGTCCAGGGGAAGCTTGAGAACAAGGACCTTCCTTCCAAGCCAGCAGAGGAAACCTTCCACTGGAGCTGACACCTGGATTTGGACTTTTAGCCTATTGGATTGTGGCAGAATAAAATTTCCCTTTTCAAGCCCTCTACCTGTGGTGTTTCTGTTAGAGCAGCACTAGCTGTCAGAGATAACTGCTGGGGTCATTTCACCTAAAATGTGAAGGAGAAACTGAGGCAGAGCTCACTGCAAGTAAACAGATGGGAAGAAGTTTGGGGATAGTGCCTCGGGGCTGTCTCTGCCAAGAAAAACTAATCACCAAGTGAGGACTGATGTCAGCTTCCCAGTCAGTGATAACAGTGCTTTACTCTCTTCTCCATGCAGACAAGGAACATGCTGATTTAGAGCGGGAAATTTCCTGACTCTAAGAAAGCCACATGGAAGCGGGCTACAAGAGACTGCAAAGCCTGATTTTCATGAAAACTGACAGAGACTTTCTGGGCCAATCCAGAGAGCAGGCTGCTTTGAACACAGAAATGATCAACTTCCAAATTCCTTGCGGTTATTGTCAGTTGCTGTGGAATCGGCAGAAGCTCCTGGAGATCTTATTTATAATATAATGAAACACTGCCCAATCCTGCATAGCCTCACAGTCTTTGGTCTGAGCCCACTGTTGCAGCCGCTATGTCATTCCACCTCATGGGGGGGGAGGGGGTGGTCCCTCGTTTTTGCTGACCCTCACCAAAAACTTCTACATGAAATATAGGGTCCCCAAACCCAAAACCCACTGTCAATACTGACCGTGTAGGACAGAGTAGAACTGCCCCATAGAGTTTCCAAGGAGTGCCTGGTAGATTTGAACTACTGACCTTTTGGTTAGCAGTCATAGCACCTAACCACTACACCACCAGGAGTTCCATGTAGGTTAGGTACCAACAAGTCCCACTGTAGCCAAGTAGGTCCCAACTTACAGGCAGTGTTATAGGACAGAGTAAAACTACACCATAGAAAACAGGTTTTCCTAGGCTATAATCTTTACAGAAGCAGATTCCCACATCTGTCTCCTACAGAGTGGCTGGTGGGTTCAAATCGCCAACTTTTTGATTAGAAACCAAGCACTTAACTGTTCCACCTTATGGGTACAAAATGAACAGAAAATTCAGAAAACAGAATTTTGACAATTATGGAAGCTAGCTACAATTGAGTAAGTTACAGCTTGATAGAAGTAGAATTTGCAAGGTTTTCTTTCTTTTCTTCTTCACCAAGAAGGGAAAGCCACTAAAAGCTGATTTAGAGAAAGATAAAGAGATTTTTAAAAACCACCACCAAAATTACCATGAACATAGTGAGCATTATCACCAGGATCTGCATTTAATTTGCAGAGATGTTTAGGAGGGAAAAGAACTGTCCTGGTTAAGGCAGGGACATGAGGGCTGAGGAGATACTGTGCTGGCTCATGGCATTTGCTAACCCAGGAAATCCTGAAGCGGGGATGCTTAAATGAACAAGAGCAAACCGAAGTCTTGTTCACAAGCTTTAGGTGGGCTTGCTGAGACTTGAACCTTGGTATTTTTGTACTCTACAAGATGTGACACCATCGGGCTTAGGTAAATCAATTGGATTGGATGGCCTAATAGCTCTTCAGAACTACCACTGGCTGCTGCAGTCACCTAGTCCAGTAATTTTTTCAAAATGTAGAAACTGAGGCCAGGAAGGTTAAAAGCAACTCTTCAAGGTCACAAAAACTGTCTAGTAAAGTCAGGTGTTAAGGCTAGACCCTGCAACTTTTGATTTTAATTGCAGTTCTCTTTCAACTCTGTTATTACAATGTTGTTTGATTTTTAAGATTATGTCTAGCAGCAAAACTACGTTCTATAGAGATGATTCTGCAGTGTGTGTAGGTTGACCATTTAAAATCCCCTGGTCAAAGTGGTATTACGTCAGACCCTCGTTTAGATTGTCTTCATCTTGGTTGTTCGGAACTTAGCAACTAAGCAGCAGAGGTACAAACAGCACATTGTGTGGCAAACTTTAGTTCTCTAACAGATTTTGAATATATATATATTGCACCTGCTTTCACTTAGGGATTTTAACAGCATCTTACTATGAGTAAACCAAAAGCATTTTTAAAAAAACAAACCCCAAACCACACTGCTGCTCAGCTGATTGACTCATAGTGACTTAAAGGAATATAATTTCTTAAAAATGACATCACTGAAGCAAATAATACTTATTGTTTGCTATCAATTATACCAGAAGTAGAGATTTGGGCTTAAAAGATTTTTTTTTTTTTAAATCCATGTATCTTAAAAAACTAAAAACAAAAAGGAGTTGCCATTGAGTTGATTCAACTCATGGGATCCCATGTGTGTCAGAGTTAAACTCTGCTTCATAGGGTTTTCAGAGGCTGATGTTTTAGAAGTCAATCACCAGACCTTTCTTCTGAGGCTCCTCTGGATAGACTCACACCAACCATCTTTTTGTTAGTAGTCAGGCACTTAACCATTTTCACCACCTAGAGACTCCAGAAAGAACTGTAGGGAACAAGAGCTTGATCTTATATCCAGCAAAGTTAATTCTAGCTTCAGAATATAGGAAGAAAAAAGACTGGCAATACTGACACCTACTACAATTTACCTTAAAAAAGAAAACATAGAGATGTGGCCAAGATGGTAGACAGACAGCTCCCATGACCCTTCTAACAACAAAGACCCCAAAGAACAAATGAGTCCAGTACATATGACATCCTAGGAGCCCTGAACATCAAAGAGAAAGTTGAGAAATTGGACTGAGAAAAGGAAAGGGAGAGTGGTGTCTAGGGCACATAGGTTCCCACAGATCTTACCCACTAGTAAGTAGCCATGACCACCAAGTTGTGGGCCTAGCACAGAGATTGCCAGACATTCTCCTTGGTGGAGATGATAGTCTGGAGAATCCACTCGTGCCTCCAGATCCAGTGAGGGATAGCATGAGATCATTGAAAGCCAAGTCTTTGTGTGTAACCTCAAGTAACATGGATCTGTACCTTTCCTTCTATATAGGCCAACTCCCTTCTCCTGGCACTCCCTCTCCCCTCTCTAAAACATGCCTGACACTAGAGTTTGACACTAGTAACTGAGCTGGAAGCAGGACTCCTGAAGCCCACCCTCAGCCATTGTCCCCCTCTCTTCTCTGCATTGCACTTGGCTCTGGAGTCTGATGCCATTAACTGTGCTGGAAATAAGACTCCTCAAAAGCCTAGCAGGAGCTATTCCACAAGACTCAAAAGAGAAACAGTTTAGTACACTCAGGGAAAGGAGGAAAAAGCAAATTGATATATATATATATATATTCTGTTGACTCTTCTAAGCTGGGAAATCAGGGCAGAAACTGTTCCTTCAACTAGATTCAGACATAGGGGGATATACCAACCTTGCAGACACTACGGGATGGCTGTTAGCCCCCTGCCTTTCTCAGTGACTACAGCCAGACACTTGGGCCTATGCCAATCACCCTGCCGATCTAGTACAATAGGCAGAAAGCCAGCAACACACACTTGGTGACTGCCCACCTGGACACCTGAGCTGAATCCATATAATAAAAGTAAACTGTACACTTTAAGACAATAAGCTAGAACACAGTATGAAAACATAAAATAAGTAACTACAGATGGCTCAGAAACAGCAGTCCTCATCAAAGCACTTAAAGGGACAGACTATGATCTCATAAAGCTCCCCAAACAATCAGATTTTCAAAAGGAAGAGAACTTCCTGGAATTATCAGAGATAGAATGCAAAAGGTTAATATTTAGAACTCTTCAAAAGATAAGGAAGGATATGAGGCAAAATGCAGCAGAGTGAACTTCTAGAAAGCATTGAGTTGCAAAAATTAGAAACTCAGAACTAATACAATTACAGAATTAGACAACTCAGTAAAAAGTCAAAGGAGCAGAATTCAGTCAATGGAAGTCTGAAATTATGAGACTGAAGATCAAGCATGTGACATCAACATATTTAAGGAAAAATCAGATGAAAGAATTTAAAAAATCAAGAAACACTAAGAATTACATGGAACTCTTTGAAGAAGAAGAATACAAGTTATGGAGTACCAGAACAGGAGGAGATAACTGAAAATACAGAGAGAATTGTCAGAGATTTGCTGACAGAAAACTTCTGTGATATCGTGAATGATGAGATGATATCTATCTAAGATGCTCTTAGAGCTTCATGCAAGGTAGATCCCTACAAGAAAGACATCAAGGTATGTTATAATCAAACTTGTCAAAACTAAAGAGACACTTTTAAAAGTGGCTAGGATAAAAGAAAAATAATCTGCAAAGGAAAAATCTAAAAGATTAAGCTCAGACTACTCAGCAGAAACCATGCAGGCAAGTTGACTATAGGATGACATAGAAAGCCTTGAAAGAAAATAATTGCCAGCCAATAATTATATATCCAGAAAAATTGCCTCTTAAATATTATGGAAAAATTAGGACATTTCCAGGTAACAGAAATTTAGGGAATTTGAAAAAACCAAACCAAAATTATAAAAAATGCTGAAGGTAATCCTCTGGTTAGAAAACTAGTAACACCAGGTAACTGTCTTAGGCTGGGTTTTCTAGGGAAGCAAAACCAGTAACACGTGTAGGTACAAGGAAAGATTTATAATATATATATATAGACAGATAGACAGATACAAATATAGGAAACAGCTCACGTAATCACAGAAGCTGAATGTCCCAAGCTCTGGCACAAGCCTCACGAGTCCACGGAAGCTGAGGAACCCAAGGTCAGCAAGTCAGAGACCAGAGTTGCAGATCACCGGTTGTGTAGGTCAGTGGATCCCGAGCTGGTGGCGAGACGAAGCGACAGAGGCTGGCGAACCCAGGATCGGCAGGTCAGGGAGCAGGACTGGGCAGAGGCTGGCGAACCCAGGATCGGCAAGTCAGGGAGCAGGACTCCCAAGTGCCAACTGTAAGGACTGATGAGCCCAACGGCTGCTGATTGCTCACGTGGCCAGGAGCTCCTGCTCTCTTCTTCCAGCGTCTGGTTCCGGGACTTGAGCTACCAGCTGTTGGGCTCATCAGTCCTTACAGTCGGCACTTGAGAGTCCTGCTCCCTGACCTGCCGATCCTGGGTTCGCCAGCCTCTGTCGCTTCGTCTCGCCACCAGCTTGGGATCCACCGACCTACACAACCGGTGATCTGCAACTCTGGTCTCTGACTTGCTGACCTTGGGTTCCTCAGCTTCCGTGGACACGTGAGGCTTGTGCCAGAGCTTGGGACATTCAGCTTCTGTGATTACGAGAGCTGTTTCCTATATTTGTATCTGTCTATATATATATATATTATAAATCTTTCCTTGTACCTACACGTGTTACTGGTTTTGCTTCCCTAGAAAACCCAGCCTAAGACAATCTGGTACCAGGAGTGGTTCTAGGGAAACAAAATTGTAAAAATGAATCCTTTCAAGTGGTTCTTGAGTCTGGCTTAATAGTAACCTGTTGCTAACTCTGCTCCTATCGGTAAAAAGTGCCCTGCTAGTCCGTGGGCTGAGGTGGCAGTACACATCCGCAAAATAGCCCCACTGATAGATCAGATATTGGTGAAAGGTGACCCTCAGGGTGAAAACATGTGTGATGACTTTTCGAAATTATGTGTGGATGAGCAGTACAAGGAAGTTGGTTGGCTGGTCCTACTTGCATTAGATAAGCTGGTGAAGGAAAAAGAAACAAAGGACAATTTGAGAACCTCGCTACCATCAAGCAAGCAGCACCGGGAACAGAGCGCGTCCTTCAGACCAGAGGTTCTTGCGTGAGCACGCTCCCTGGACAAAGACTGATGCAATACCGGACTTTCCTCCAGAGCCGACACGGGGAAAGTCTTTCCCTGGAGCGGACACCCTGAATACGGACTTGCAACCTACCGGACTGTGTAAGAATAAATCTTTCTTTGTTAAAGCCATCCACTCTGTGGGGTATTTCTGTTAGAGCAGCCCTAGCTGACTAAAACAGTAACAATCCAAGATCAGAACACGGAACAATTGAACATCAACTCAAATAGGAGAATCAGAAAAATCATAGGCAAAACACTGAAAATTGGGCAACAGAGATGCCATTATGTAAACATTATAACAAAAAAGAGGGACCCAAAAGGAAATGTCATCTTAGATCTTTCATATGGAGAGGAAGTCAAAATGATTTAAGTAAATTAAAGACTGGTTTAAATTTAGAAAAATAGGGGCAAACATTAATGCAACCACAAAGGAAACTATCAATGCTAGGAATCAAAATAAAAAACAAGAAAAACACGAAGTCTCTGCATACACAAAACCACCAACATTGAAAAAGATGAAACATAAAAAAAGACTCAGCATAGAAAATTAAAGGGAGCAAAGGAATTCTCTACAACACATACAAAAAGATATCAAAATAACAGCACTGATCCCATACCTATCAATAATCTCACTGACTACAAATGGTTTAAATGCACCAATAAAGAGATGGGAAATGGCAAACTGGATAAAAGAACATGACCCGTCTATATGCTGCTTAAGGATACACACCTTAGACTCGAAGACACAAACAAGCTACAACTCAAGGATGGGAACAATACATCAAGCTAACAACATTAAAAAAACAGCAGGAGTAGCAATATTAATCTTGGATAAAACAGACTTTCAAGTGAAATCCATCATATTGGATAAGGAAAAACATTATATAATGATTAAAGGATCAATACTCCAGGAGGGCATAGCCATACTAAATATCTACTTACCAAATGACAGGGCTCCAAAACACATAAACACTAACTGCATTGAAAAGAGAAATAGACAGCTTTCCAATAATAATAGGAGACTTCAACACATCACTCTCAGAGAAGGATAGAAAGATCTAGAAAAAAGCTCAGTAAAGACACAGAAGATCTAAATGCCACAATTAACCAACTTGACCTAATAGACACATACCAAAGGATATGAAGACATTTCACCAGAGAAGACATCGAGGATGCTAACAGATATATGAGGAAATGCTCACAATCATTAACCATTAAAAAAAATCCAAATCAAAACTACAATGAGATATCACCCCACCCCAACAAAGTTGGCCATGATCCAAAAAACACAAAACAACAAATGCTGGAGAGGCTGCAGAGAAATTGCAACTCTCCTACACTGGTGGTGGGATTGCAAAATGGTACAGCCTCTTTGGAAAGCAATCTGGCGCTTCCTTAAAAAGCTGGTAGTAGATATACCATTTGACCCAGTAATCCCACTGCTTGGAATATATCCTACAGAAGCAAGGGCAGTCACATGAACAGATACATGTACATGAATGTTTACTGCAGCACAGTCTACAAGAGCAAAAAGGTGGAATCAACCCAGATGCCCAACAACATGAATAAACAAACTATGGTATATATACTCAGTGGAATGCTATGCAATGATAAAGAATAATGATGATTTTAGGAAGCATCTCATAACCTGGTTTCAATTGGAAGAGTTATGTTGAGTGAAATCAGTCGGCAGCACAAGGACAAATACTGTATGAGACCCCCACTGACAGTCTCATGTACAGAAGAAAAGACTCTTTGATGGCTGAAGTGAGAGGAGGGAGGGAGGGGGAGGGTTGGCTATAGATTAGATAGCTGATGGAGATTTGGTTGGGTGAAATCTGTGCCGGCACACATTAGAAAGAAGATCAGTTTCACTGGACTTCACCATAACCTGAAAACTCTTCCAATCTTAACCCAATACTGTAAGGATACAGTAGCAGGACCAGGGCTCTGGGCACCATGCTTTCAGGGGATATCAAGGCCACTTGGCATAACCAGCCTATTGCTAAGAGAATCTTCTGCACCCCATACTGGTGAGTGACATCTGGGGTCGTAAAAGCTAGCAAGCTGCCACCTGAGGTACACCAAATGGTCCCAACTCAGCTGGAACAGACGGTCACCAAGGACAGCAACAACACGAAGGAAAAGAGCCCAGAAGGCAGAAGGACCCATGTGAATGGGTGACTATATCAACATGTGACCAGAAGAATCAGATGGTGCCCAGCCACCACCAATGACAGCTGTGATGGGGCTCACAGTGTTAAGTCCCAGTTGCAACATGAGAAAAAAAAGGGGTGCACCCTACGAATGCCACTAAAAGACCACAACTGAAGGTCAAAGGCCTAGGAGTTCCCCTGGGAGCACGGCCCCTAGACCTCATGCTGCCCCTAATCATAGTTCATTACTGAGGTCTACTCTTCCGAATGGATTAGACTCGGGGACACAGAGTGACCGTATCGTGTGTGCACTTTTTGGTTCTATGCATCTATAAGATGTCATCCTACTGGCCTCTTGCTAGAGGGGAGTGGAGAGGAGGGGACAGGAGATTGTCATGAGGATTTACAAGTACAGAAAGGAAAGAAGTGTGCTGTCACTGGCAAGGAGAGCAGGAGCTGCAGGTAGGTGGGCACACAAATTTAAAATGTACTGTAAAATTTACTCCATCACACACACACATAAACTACAATGAGATACCATCTCTCACCCAACAAGGCTGGCGTTCATCCAAAAAACACAAAATAAAAAATGTTGGAGAGTCTGTGGAGAGAATGGAACTCTTCTGCACTGCTGGTCAGAAGTACAATGGCACAATCACTTCAGAAATTGATTTGGTGCTTTCTTAAACAGCTAGAAATAGAAACACAGAATGATCCATAGCAATCCCACTTCTTGGAATACATCCTAAAGAAATAAGGACTGTCACAGAAACAGATAGATGCACACCGATGCTTGGGTTCCATAGAAGTGACACAAGCGCCATCATTCCCCACCTCCCACTGCCACTGAGTTGAGTCCAACTCACAGTGACCCTATAGGACAGAGTAGGACTGCTCCAGAGAGTTTCCAAGAAGTGCCAGCTGGATTCAAACTGCCCACTCTTTGGTTAGCAGACGTAGCACTTAACCACTATGCCACCAGGGTATTCTGGGAGGCAGGCAAAACCAATAGGGAGATGCAGAGATGGTGCAGTTCCAGGCTCTGCCCATTTCACTGTAATCCTCCTTCTATACCCAGGTTCTGCAGATGCTAGTTTGCACTCCTAGCTACTTAGCAAAGAAGAATAAAAAGGTACATTCATACAAAGATTGTCAATAAGTGTTCATAGTACCTTTATTTAGAGGAGCCACAAACTGGAAACAACCCACATGTCCATCAATGGGTGAAAAGAATACACCAACTGTGATGTGTTTCTATTACACAGCAATGAACAGGAACAAACCTTTAACAACAGGTAACAGCACAGATCATTCTGAACAGATGTTGAAAGGAAGAAAACCAGACACATAAAAAGGCCGTGGTGTATAAATGAATTTATTTGAAATTGACACAAAACTAAATTATGATGAGAGAACTCGGAACTGGGGCTGAGTGAGGACCGACGGGACGAGGAAGGGGCCTACGAGAGCCTTGTGGGATCACAGAAATGGACCGTACCTTGACTAGGCTGTTGGTTACACAGGTGTACACATTTGTTAAAGTTCACTGGACTGTATACTTAAATTATACCTCAATATTTTGTAATTGCAAATTTAAAAAAAAATTTAACAAAGGTAATTTGGAAAACACGTCTTCCAGATGAGAACATCTGGGCCCAGAGAACTGAAGTGACTTCCCAGGGACAGATGGGGATTAATCCCTATCCCTGTCAGCATGCTCCTCTACCCTGTCCTCAGCACCGAGTTTCCCGAAAGCTGACAGCACATTGTCTGCCTTTTTGGTCACCACTGTCATTTGCTTTCTGAAAAACAGTTGCTGTTGAAGACACAAGACCACAGTGTGGATTCACAATGATTTGTCCTTGGGATTGAGCTGGCTCTCCACCGCCTGGTGGGAATCGGGACAGAGGAGCAGGAGAAATGGTCTCACAGCCTAGAAACTAGGCTGCACACGGGTGCCGGGGCTCAGCAGGAGAGGCTGCTGGCCACCACAGGGGTCAGGTAGTTTAGCCGAGCTGAATTATGTAGCTGAGCAAGACTGAATGCGTGGTCACACAATGGATCTCTTTTAAGTCCATTTGGTATGTCCAGCTCAGCGAGCTGCGTTCCCCCAAGGTGTCTAATCAAGAGCTTTTTGCTGTGTTCACTGGAGTGTTTTCTGGAGTCCTCTCTCTTTTTGCTATTTCTTTGACGCAAATGTAAGGCAGCTTGTGGAAGAAATGTGGCAGGAGAAAAGGTTCTCTAAATACATTGTGCCTCATACATGTGTGTTTCTTTGTTTCTCTATGTAATCCATAAACAAAGGGATTATACAGTCTGCATTCATTCTACACTGATCTATTAAGTACCTGCATGTGCCAGGAGACCAAGAAACGAACCCCACTGGGAAAATCTGCAGCAAAAGACTTCTTTAAAGTGTTGAAAATATGTCACCTTGAAGACTAACGTGTGCCTGACCCAAGCCCTGGTATTTTAAGTTGCATCACACACATGTGAAAGCTGGACAGGGAGTTAGGAAGACAGAAGAATTGACACCTTTGAACTGTGGTGATGGAGAAGAATATTGAACATACCACGGACTGCCAAATAACAAACAGATCTGTTCTGGAAGAAGTACAATCAGAGTGCTCCTTGGAAGCTAGGATGGCAAGATGCATCTTACATACACACTGTGGACATGCTGTCAGGAGGGACCAGTCCCTGGAGAAGGACATCATGCTTGGTAAAGTGGAGGCTCAGCATACAAACACAACTGCAATTTTTAATAGGCATTTTAAGGAAACAAACCAAGACTTATGATAAAGAATAGTAGGAGGGAATCTACTTCAGGCACACACAGCATGGAAGGCTTTTCTAAAAACATGATTCTGAAAAGGTGCATTTACTCATATGAAGAATGATAGAAATCGCTTTCTGGGAAGAGAAGAATGTGTGCAAAGGCCCTGAGGCACACGGGAGCTCTCATTGGACAATGGGAGGAAATGAGCAAGGGGAAAAGTGGAGCTAGATGAATCTGTACAGAGATAGGCAGGTGCCAGATAATACGGGACCTTGTAGGCTGTGGTGAGGAGGTTGAGTTTTATTCTAGGTAGGACTGGGCTGCTAGCAAAAGGATTAAGGGTATGATTAAATTTTTGTTATAGGAGCTTTCCTGGTGCTCAGCAGCAGTTCCTGGGTGATGCGAATGTTTCAGTGCTCCACTGATAGTCAAAAGATAGGTTTGAATCCACCCACAGGCACCTCAGAAGAGAGGCCTGGTGATCTACATTTGAAAACTCAGCCACTGACAACATGTAGAACACAGGTGCACTCTGACATCGATTGTGTAGCCAAGAGCTGGGATCAACACGGCTACTGATGGTGGTGGTGGCCTGTTGCTCACTGAAGGAAGTAGCTGAGAATTGTAGGAGTTCTAACCCTCAGAATGCTGACATAACATTTCATGGCAGATAACGGTGACGACCTCGATTATGATACTTAGAAACGGACAGCAGGTGAATCCAAGCTATATTTTGGAGATTAAGTTTCTGGGGGACTAGATAAGTAAGATGAGAAAGAGGAGGAAGCCAGCACAACCTCTAGAATTTTGGCTTGAGAAACTGTATGTGGAAGACTAGGAAAGAAGGACATTTCAGGGAGATCAAGTTCCTTTCCGCACATGTTTGAGATCCGGTTAGATATCTCAGTGGTTGAGCAGGCAGTTGGGTATAATGGGTTTGGAGCCTGGAAGAGCAAACAGTCAAGGCTAGAAAGACAAATTGAAGTCCTCAACAAATACATATGGTATTCATGAGCTCCCTGCATGGTGCAAATGGATGATACTAACTACCAGCCAAAAGGCTGACAGCCAAACCCACCCAGAGGGGTCTCAGAAGCCAAGCCTAGAGATCCGCTTTTGCACGACTACCAGCCTTGAAAACCCTATGGAACGGTTCTGCACACAAGGGGCTGCCGAGAATCAGAACCGACTTGGGCGACGAACAACATGCTTGTCCAGCTAAGGAGGTTCAGGAGAACGGGGCAGAAGGTGGGGATCAAACAGAGGACCCAGGAGGGCGCTGTGAGGAACACCAGCATTTACAGCTGCCAAACACCTTGCTTTTCTCATGAAGCAGGAGGGCACTGCTTGGAATGATATTTCCCATATCCTTTTAAAAGAGCACTGCCAGCCAAGATACTTTATATAAAGGGCCAAACCCATCATTATAAATAATGTGTCAGGGCAGGAGACGGCGGAGGTACACGCTTTTGATGGCTCGTCACCGCACAACTCATCCTTGTCCACCACCTCCTCAGCATCACCTAGTGTCAGCGAACGGGGTAGGACAAGAGCTGTAGGCGTTTACCTTTGAGGGTCTCGGCCAAGTAAGACACCACCATAAAACAATGTACAGTATGCATCTCCTGCAGAATAAAGCCCATATGTCTTCATGTCACTGTCCTTCATGAGTGGCCTCCTGCCTGGGCTCCCACCACTCTCCGTCCGTCATCCTTCCCTCCCACAGTGCTGGCTGAGACACTCTACCTTCTCCTGGCATGTCTTTCTCCCTGCCCTTGTCCTACCTCTGCAGGCTACTTTCTGCCTGTCTTTCAGTCATCCCATCAGCTTTCCATTCTTGGGGAACATAGCTTTCCCATCCCTTGTGCTCTCTAAACCCTGGCCTGGGGTGGGGTCCTTCTCCTTGCCTCACCCTGTCAGCCTGGGCATCCTGTGTAATGCAGAAGGATGTACTGGAGATCCCAGTCTGAGATTTTTATACCTTTTGATGGTTCACTTTTCCCTTCCTAGTTCTCTCCTTGCCCCTCAACCTCTGAGCAGCTGTGTTCATTGCTTGGCTAAGCAGACGGGATGGCTGAGGGGAGGCAGATGCCAAAATCCTAAGTCTTTGAAAGGCACAAATGAGAATTTGGAGAGAGTAGAACTCCCTGAGCTGAGCGAAGAGATGATAAAGTGGTGGACCTGGAGGAAGAGAGACGTGCTGGGATCGGGGGGCTTCAGAAGTCCTGAGGTGTCCAAAGAGTTCCCCCAGCCCATTGTCTCCAAATGCACACAGCCCCTGTCTCCAGCTCCTGGGGCTTTACCAAGGGTCTAGCTTGGCTACATCTAGTGTGAACTTCCTTTGGTAATACTCCATTTATCTACTGCTGTGTAACAAATGTACACAAAACTATATGGACAAAACATTTTATTCTATTAACTGATTCTGTAAGTTGGAAAGGGGGCACCAGGGTTGCATTCTCCTCTGTGATGCCTGGGACCTCCTCCAGGATAACTTGACAGTTGGGGACTTGAACAACTGGGGCATCATAGCTGGGGTTGGAGAACTGTCTTAGGCCGGGCTCTCTAAAGAAGTGAAACCAGTGAAACATCAATACAAACCAAAAAATAACCCACTTTGCCGCTGAGTTGGGTCTGACTCATAGCGATCCTATAGGTCACAGTAGAACTGCCCCATAGAGTTTCCAAGGAGCACCTGGCAGACTTGAACTGCTGACCTTTTGGTTAGCAGACATAGTATTTAACCCACTATGTCACCAGGGCTTCTGTAAATACATACATACAACGAATCATCTAACCATAGAGGCTGGAATATCCCAAGTCTGTGGGTTAGGACAGAGGCTTTTCCTGGCTCACGTAGCTACAGGGGCTTGTGAACCCAAGACAGGTAGGTCAGACAGCAGGGCTCTTGCTCCCAGGCTGTGAAGATGGGTGAACCCCAAGATCAGCAGGCAAGACCATAGGTAAGCTGCTAACTCAAGTCCCAAGAACCAGAGGTGAGATGAACAGGAGCCAGCTGCAGGATCCAGAGCAAGAAAAAGCCCCAAATTCTTGCCAGAAAATCCACTCTATACTCGGTGCAGGCCACACCCCCAAGGAAACTCCCTTTCAACTGATGGGCTACTCACAGCAGATCCCATTACGGAGGTGATCACATATCAAATCTCATCACGGAAGTGATTACACCATCAGAGGACTGCCCAACTATACCATAACTGCCAAACCACTGAGAATCATGGTCTAATCAAGCTGATACACAACCTCAGAGACCACAGGGACTCAGAATCGAGAAGGCTTCTTCATGCACACCCCTTGCTCCTGAGCTAGGATGGAAGAATCTGGGGCACAAGTGGGCCTGCCAATGATGGGGGAGGTCAAATGTATTCTAACACGGCTGCTCAAGGCTTCTAGAGGGAGTGTCCCAGAGGACAAGGCAGAAGCCACATATCCTTTACAATCTAGCCTCAAAGGTCACATAGCATTATTTCTGCCATAACCCAATGATCAAAGTAGTTACAAGTCCAGTGACACTCAAGGGAAGCCACATAGACCCGTCACACACACCTCTTAATGGCAGGAATGTCAAAGAATTTGTGGCCATGTTTCAAAACTGTCACCAGCTGCTACTCACTCCAGAGCCCAACTTCCTAGCAAGACAGACAGGCCTCTATACCTCAGCTGAGGCTCAGTCCTCACCTGGCCTCTGTGTGGACATGTCCCTGGCAGGGTCCCAACTCCTGAGCCTGGGGCAGGAGAGGAAATAGGTGGAAAATCTTGTGCCTGCCGCCAGAGATCAACCCAGAGCCAGACCGCGGTAAGGCAGCTTCCCTGGTGACTATGGCCTTTGTCTGACTCCCTGCCCTCCTCAGACAACAAAGGTCGTTCCCCAGGCCTGGCAAAGTCTGAAAAAAACTTTACTCCGGGCTTCCTGAATGAATTAACAAATAAACCTGTCAATAAAATTAAAGACTTACATGAAAGTGTTTATTCCCCAACTGCTCAGTTTATGCACTCTCTCTCCCTCACACGTTGTGGGAAGTTTTTACTTCCTACAAATGGCAAGGAAACAAACATACCAGGATACACTGCATGTGTTTATTTTTCTTCTAGACTTAGCAGTCAGAATGCCTGGGTGCGAACCTCGCTCAGTCACTGACCAACCAGGTGGCACTGGGCAACTGAACTGATAGCCCAGGCTTTTGTTTCTTCATCTCTACGGAAATCACTGCAGTGCTACCTCTGAGGGATGTTTTGGCACTCTAGTGAGCTCACAACCCGGTGGCATAGTGGTTAAGTGCTACTGACAGAAAGATCAGCAGTTCAAATCCACCCGGTGCTCCTTGGGTGGAAACTATGGGTCAGTTTTACTGTGAGCTATAAGGTTGCTATGACTTGGACTTGACTTGATGGCAGGGGGGTTTGGTTTGGTTTGGTACAGGTACAACATGCTTAGAATTTTGCCTGGAGCATTGAGAGAGCTGAGTAAGTGTTAGCTGCTTTTACCTTGCAGAGGCAGTGCTGGTTGAGTGGTAGAGCTCTTATCTTCCATGCTGGAGACTCAGGTTCACTTCCCAGTCAAGGGACACTCATGTGCTGCCACCCCTGTCTGTCAGGGGATGCTTGCATGTTGCTACGAAGCTTCCAGACTAAGACAGATGAAGAAAGGCCTGCTGCTCTATTGTTGCCAATCTACCAAAGAAAACCCTATGGAGCACAACGGTCGGACCAACCCCTGTGTCACGGAGATGTTACAGGAGCAGGTGATATTTTGTTCTGTTGTGCATGAAGCCTCCATAATTTGGGAACCAACTCACTGGCAGCTAAAAACACTTACTGTCTTTATTATAACTAGTATTATTCTTGTCCACCAGACCTTTCATCAAGGATCAAAGTTACCCACTAAGAAGCTGCCTAAGGTAAAAAACAGGTCCAAGGAGGCAGATGTGCCAATCCTAACGCTCCATGACTGGCGCAGAGCACTGTGGGTAGGGCCATGGCCATGTGTGAAATCGGCAGCCACGGCCTTGTAGGGCCTGCAGCATCACATGTTTGCCTGTGAAGGCGTAAGCACCCGTGCCAGGTATGCCTTCTTCCCACCAGAGGGCAGAGGCTCAGGACAGAGTCTCTGGGTGGCTGGCAGCTGGCCTGGGGGCTAGTAAACATCAGCCCCAGGCAGGTCTGGGTGGTAGCAGGGAAGTACAGGGGTGCTCAGGGCAGTAGCTAGTCACCAGTTCTCATGGAAATATTTCACATTCCTGCAGGTAGAAGTCCCAGTGGCAAAATGGTCAAGTGACCAACTAGTAACCAAAAGCTTGGCCACTCTGGGAGAAAGACCTGGTAATCTGTCTCCCTCAACACTGCAGCCAAGAAAACCCCATGGAGCTTTCTGCCCTCTCGTATGGCGTCACTGTAAGTGACGCACCCAGCAACAACAGCAGCTGGTATGGGCATCCCAGCATGCACTTGTTCACCTTCAGGCTGATAGGGGAAAATGAGCCAACCGTCCCAAGTCCCTCCCCATCCCCACCTTTCACCAGTCTACTTCCTGGTTACAGGAAGTGGAGGCTCATTTATTTGAAACAAACCAGCTCAGCTTAGGAGAGAGAAGGCTGGACCAAGGTTCATTGGCAACCCCCATTTCCTAGGCTGTTCTGCCTTATCTATAAGGACTTACAGAGGCCACTGTGGGTCCAGAGACCCCAGAGCCACCCAGCATGCAGTGGAAGGAACTCAGAACTACCAGATACTGCTGACCTGGGGCTTGGCTTTCGGGCTGGTTTGGTGTCCTAACACAGGACTTAACCCTTGGAGTGGATTCCTAGGTTCTTAGCTATGAAGCCAACAGGATAATTCACAAATACAGTGTAATATACTCACACAGCAGAATAACTTAAGACCAATGATAATAAACAAAATACCACAACTCACATCATGGATGGATTTCACATGTATGTTTGCCTGTGGGCCAAAGCCTGCTTGATGTCTTTTTTGAAAAAAAAAAAAAGTCTAACTCATAGCAACCCTACAGGACAGAGTAGAACTGCCTCCAAGTTTACAGGGAGTGTTTGGTAGGTTTGAACTGCTGACTTTTTGGTAAGCAGCCACAGCACTTGGCAGGACTCATCTTTTAGATTCGTGTTGTGCCTTGAGGCAATCTCTTGAGACACAAATGAGACCTCATACTGTCAGAAAAGGGCAGTGCTGGGAACAGAGTGTGTCCTCTGGACCCAGGGTCCCAGCATGTCACAAGCATCCAGTCCAGGAAAAGACTGATGACAAGGACCTCCCCTCAGAGCCAGCAGAGAAAGACTTCCCCTGGAGTCAGTGACCTGAATTTGGAGTTTTAGCCTACTAGACTGTAAGAAAATAAATTTTTCTTTGTTAAAGCCATCCACTTGTGGCATTTCTGTTACAGCAGCACTAGAAGACTAAGACACCACATGACCCGCAAACGCTGAAACATTGACTGTGTTAGTCAGCCAGTGCTGCTCTAACAGAAACACCATGAAGTGGATGGCTGTAACAAAGGAAAAATTTATTCTCAACAATCTGGTAGGCTACAAGTCCAAATTCAGGATGTCTCCTCCAGAAAAAGGCTTTCCCCTTTGTTGACTCTGGAGGAAAGTACGGTATTACATCAGTCTTTGTCCAGGGAGCATCTCGGTGCAGGAACCTCAGGTCTAAAGAACGTGCTCTTCTCCCAGTGCTACTTGCTTGATGGCGTGAGGGTCGCAAATCTCTGCTTGCTTCCCTTTCATCTCCTGTAAGATGAAAGGATTAAGCATGGTGCAAGCCACACTCCAGGGAAATTCTCTTTACAGTGGAGCAGGGAGGTGATCCTATGAAGGGATTTACAGCATCCCCCAACCCTTTAACATACAGCACAGCAAAATCAGAAAACAGAAGACAATCATAGAATACAGAGAATCACGGCCCGCACGTGGCTACACATATTTTGGGGAGGACACAGTTCAATCCATGACATTTACTATCTGGCCCTTTATAGGCAAATTTTGCTGACCACTGGGTTAGAAGGTCCCATACCACCTGGCTTCTCTCCACCCCTCCAGCCTCCTCTTTGGTTCTGTCCCTTGTCCTCACTATGTCCAGTCAAACACCATACTCACACCGACCTCAGGACCTTTGCACATGCTCTTCTCTGCCAGGAAAGTGCCACCCCTCTGCAGTACATCACCTGGCTGCCTGCCTCTCACCATTCCAGGCTTAGCCCCGGTGCCCTGAGGACTGTCCTTAACACATGATTGCTTGACCACTCCCCTTGCTCCCCCTGCAGTCACTCTCCAGCTTATCAACCTGCTTTCTTTCTTGCAAAGGAATGATCACATTCTAAAATGAGTTTTGTGCCTACTGGTTTACTGTGCACTGACTGCCTGCCCAGTGAGAATGCACGCACCATGACAGTCAGGACTTGGTCCATCTTACTCACTGATATGCCCTCAGCACTCAGAGCCACTGCAGGTGCTCAGTATATATTAGCTGAATAAGTAAATGAAGGGACGAAGATTTCCTTTAAAAGACAGCGCTGTTGATGAAGGCCTCATGTAATGCTGCCAAACTGGGAGGTAATGCCCTTGCCATAGAGTGATCCCCTTTGATATAGCAGGTATGTAATTCCCTGCAATAGTCTGTACTATAGGTAGTAGTATCTCCATTTTACAGATGAGAAAACTGAAACTCAGGCAAGTGGCATCACTGGGGAGCTGCAGGGGATGGAGGGACTGGCTGCACCAAAGGACACTGTTGGGGGTGGGAGGGACACCATTATGATGGACTATAAAAGCTTTGTATAGTATTTCAACAAAAATGCATTATTTTTCATAAAAAACAAAAAAAGATTTCCTGTAGAAGCAGGGCAAAGATGGTCCAGTAGCTGGACACTTCCTGTAACCTAACAACAGAGACCCCGAATAATAAATGAATCCAGTACCCAGGACATCCTAGGAGCCCTGAATATCAAATGCAATTTGAGAAATTGGACTGAGCAAAGGGGAAAGCAGAATAGTGCCAGAAGCACATAGGACTCCACAGACCTCACCTGCTGGCTGCTGGGTGGTAGGCCCATCATGGAAAATCTATAAGACAAAGCCTGAACTACTCAGCAGAAACCATGCAGGCAAGAAGGCAATAGGATGACGTACACAAAGCCCTGAAGGAAAATAACTGCCAGCCAAGAATCATACATCCAGAAAAACTGTCTCTCAAACATGAAGGCAAAATCAGCATTTCCAAATAAAAAGGAATTCAGGAAATTTCAAAAACTAAACCAAAGTGACAAGAAATACTAAAGGGAGTCCTTTGGTTAGAAAATTAATTAACATCAAGTAACAGCTTAGGATCAGAATACAGAACAGAGCAAGTGGATACCAACCCAATTGGAGGAATCATAACACTAAATCACAGGCAAAGAAAGCACTGAAAACAGGGAAACAGAGATGTCGTTACACAAACATTGTGATAAAAAAGGGACCCAGAAGAAAATGCAATCACAGATCTTTTATATGGAGAGTAAGTCAAAACGATATAAAGAAATTAAAGACTGGTTTAAATTTAGAAAAACAGGGATATTATGAAGGTAACTATAAAGTGAAGGCAATTCTATGTATAAAAATAAAGAAGACATGCAGTCTCAGCAAATACCAAATCACTAGCATTGAAAAAAATGAAAAGACAACACATAAAGAAAAAACACTCAGCACAGAAAATTAAATGGAATAACAGAATTGTCTCTAACACCCCAAAATGGTATCAAAATGACAACACTAAGCTCATACCCATCGACAGTCATGCTAAATGTACAAGGACTAAATGCACCAATAAAGAGAAGAGGAGTGGCAGACTGGATTAAAAAATATGTAGATCATTACTATCTATATGCTGCCTACAGGATACACACCTTAGACTCAAAGACACAAACAAAGACGGAAAAAATATATCAGGTGAACGACATTCAAAAAACAGCAGGAGTGGCAATATCAACCTCCGATAAAACAGACTTTAAAGTAAAATTCACAACACTGGATATTGAAGGTTGTTATATAACAATTAAAGGATCAACACTCTAAGGAAATATGATCATACTAAATATCTATATACCCAATGACAAGGCTGCAAAGCACATAAAACAAAAATGGACTGCACTAAGAACAGAAATGGACAACTCCACAATAATAGTAGGAGACGTCAGCATATCAGCAAAGACCTAAAGGCTACAGTCAACCAATTAGACCTCATAGGCTGCACGGAACCCTCTACCCAACAGCAGTCAAGTATACTTTCTTTTCCAACGCATACAGAACATTCTCCAGAACTGCCCACATACTAGGCCACAAAGGACAAAGTAGCAGGGACAATGGTCTGTGGACCACAGTTTCAGGAGACATCTAGACTAACTGGCATAACTAAGTTTCTTTAAAAAATGATCAATGTGCTGCTTTGGTGAGTGGCATCTGAGGTCTTAAAAGCTAGCAAGCGGCCACCTAAGCAGCATCCACCTGGCGTAGAGTAGAACTAAGGATATCAAAGACATGAGGAAATTATGAGCCCAGCAGACAGAAGGTACCCTATGATTCGGAGAGTCCATCAGCATGAGACCAGAAGAGCTAGATAACGCCCAGCCACCATCAATGACTGCCCTGAGAGGTATCAAGTCCCTGATGTGGCAGGAGAAAAACGGGTGTGCAGAACTAGAACTCTGCTAAAAGACCACATCTGATAGAGGGTCCCCTGGGGACATGGCCCCCAGACTCTCTCTTAGCCCAGAGCTGAAACGAGTATCAAAGTCAACTCTTTAGACAAAGACTGGGCTGGATTGTAAGACATACAATGACGCAGGCAAAGAATGTGCTTCTTGGTTTAAATGTCCATGAGGCTACCTGAGCAGCTCCGGTCCAGAGGCGACATCAGAGGGTGGAGAACACGAGTCGGCTGAATGGATCCAGCAAGTGGAAGGTCAAAAGGAAGACGGTCCTGTCACGAAGGGTCGGGCCGAGGGAGAGCAGCAGAGTTGCACGACGGTGTGTGTGCAGGGTTTTATACAGTAAATTGATTCGGATTGTAAACTTTTACTGAAAGCACAATAAAGTATTTTAAGAAGAATAAAATGATTCCTGTAGTTGGTTCTAACAACAAAAACATGGCTTGTAAGCCTGGCTTACAGTGATCAGTGCACAGGCTGAAGCGGTATACTATCTTGCGTTCAGAGCCTTCTACCGTGGTGCGCTCAGAGCCGTCGTTATCACCCAGTGAATCACATGGTGTCATCTGCCTGCGGACAAGCACATCCATTGTGTTGTTTTTGTTGCTGCTACAGTTGCTAATTTTGTCCCATTTCCTGGTGCTTTAGCTACAGGATTGTGGTAATCAGCATGGATGGGAGAGTGACACCATGAGCTATCACGCTGGGTGACACCAACACTTGTGACATCACTGGCTCTGAGTAGTGAATCAATCTGCCCACAGTCACAGTTAGCACGTGACGGAGCAAGATCAGACCTGTCTAAATTCAGTGTGGAAGCTTTCTCTGTTGCCACACTCTGTAACCCAGCCCAGGCAGTCGTGTCGTGGGTACTGGTACAAATGGTTACTATGTCTGGCTGTTAACCGGTTAGTCGCTTGAGCCCACCCAGAGGTGCGTTGGAAGCAAGGCCTGACATTCCACTCTAATGCACATGGGATCAACACGCGTCAGAATCGACTCAGCTGGCACCTGGTCCTCCAAGAAGCTTCCTTCTGTGGGTGCAGCTCAGAAACGCCTAGAATCCAGCTGACAGACGTCTTCCCAGAATTACGGGTCCTGGCTGCACGTATGCTATTGATCTGCTGCCCTCATTCATTTCTTTAAAAAAATCCAAATAAAAACGAAGGCCAGCAGTCAGTCTGAGTTAATTAACTCTTCTGGCAGCTGCCATCTGAGAGTTAGGAATTATCCTGAGCCAGTAAATTCTGATTTTCTTCTTTTTTAGTGATGTCAGATTGGACTAAAGAAAATATGGGGAAAATGAAACGCTATGTCTTTCTTACTGCTTCAGTTGCCCGAAGATAAATGCTTTTCCTGATGATAAATACACCATAAATTCTCGTAGCAGAAACTGAAATTCAAACAAATAGGCCGTATAATCCCATTTGACTGTGGTTTTCTTTTTATAGTCAGCTTGTTTACTGCTTACTGAAGAGAATGCCTGACCCTTGACTTTGAGGGATTTTAAATTCAGGGCTAGCCCCAGTCCAAACACCTGTCTACGTCTTTGTTGTCCTCACTTACTAAGAGGTCACACAACCCCCAAACTTTTGAGCTGCCAAACTTCTGAACTCCAAAAACTTTGATCCAGAAGTTGAAATGGGCACAGTGATCACACGAAAAATGAGGAAGAAACACACTTCCAGGAGTCAGGGCCCTGAGTCTGGCTCCGTACTGCGACCTGGGACAAAGCAATTAATTTCTTCATTCCTCACTTTTCTTACCTGTTAACTGATTGTATCAACAACTGTCCTGTCCACCTCATACAGTACTGTCTTAGTCACCTAGTGCTGCTATAACAGAAAATACTATTAAGTGGATGGCTTGAAGAAAAGAAATTTATCTTCTCATAGAAAAGTAGGCTGAAAGCCCAAATTCAGGGCCTCAGCTCCAGGGAAGGGCTTTCTCCATCGGCTCAGAAGAAGGCCTTCACTGTCAGTCAGCCCCTGGACTAAGAGCGTTCGAGGCTCAGGGACCCCAGGTCCTTTTCAAAGGGTATGCTCTGCTCCTGGCACTACTTTCTGGATGGCATGAAGTCCCCAGCTCTGCTTGCTTCCCTTCCCTTTATATCTCAAGAGACTGCCTCAAGGCACAACACAGTCATACACATGGAGTCCTGACCCGCCAACACAACTGCTCCCCATTGTTCCTCATTAACATCACAGAGGCAAGATGTACAACATACAGGAACACCACACAATACCAGGAATCACGGCTTGGCAAAATGGATACACACATTTTTGAAGGGGCACAATTCGATCCATGACAAATATTTTACTCACACTTGAAATAGTAAACCCAAACGAAACCATTCGCCAACAAGTCAATCCTGACCCATGGTGACCTCATGTATGTCATTAGAACTGTGTTCCATAGGGTTTTCAATGGTTGTTTTTCAAAAGCAGACCACAAGGCCTTCCTTCCAAGGCTTCCTTGGGTGGATTTGATCTACCCGCTTTTTGGTTACTAGTCAAGCATTTAACCATTTATAACACCCAGGGATTCCCCTGAGATATGAGATATGAAAATACTTTAAAAAGGACAGAACTTGCTTCTTAGGTTGGTTTTATCATTAAAAGAGATGAGTAGCTTTACCCAGTGTCCAAAAGCCACTCTAGATACCAGATTCATAAATTACAGCGACAGCAAAGAGAAGGAGTACCAGGCGCAGACCCACAAGCTAACCGTCACCTGCATTAAACAAAATAACCAACAAACACATTTCTTAATATGTAACAGCATGTTAAGTTGGAAGTTTTGACAGAGGCACCATCATATAATAACTGTGAAATTCTACAGTGAGAGAGGAGAAATTAGGTGATGCTGAACAACTCACTGAAAAGATCTAAAATGATTTGGAGAGTGAAAGTGAGGAGAGGATTTATGAAGAAACATTTTTGGAGAGAACTACTTGTGGCCTAGGGTCTCACCTTCTCCCTAAGGAAGTGCGTTTCAGTCTTAAGGGAGAGGAGATGTATACGCTAGCTATTGCTGTGTAGCAAGCCACCCCAAATTCAGTGTCTTAAACATAACAAGTATTTATTTAGTTTACTAGCCTGCCGATTGGCTAAAAAGTAGCCGGGCTAGGATGATCCCACTGATGTGTGTGCAGTCAACTCTTAGATCAGCCAATCAATTCATTTTTTGCCCTGTGTCTCACCCAAATGCAAACATGTCCAAATGCTTTGGACATGCGGGCTGAGCACCAGCCAACATCACAAACTAAAGATGCTTTGCCAAGTGAAAGGAATTTGAGCAGAGAAAGCGTTCAGCAAGACAAAACACAACTTAATTAGCTTGTCAAATCTATCCTCTCCAAGGGCAAGGATACAATAGCTTCTTGTATAAACTAATTCTACCTCCCTACAATGCTCAGCATCCACTGTCTTGCTTTTCTTCATGTTCTGATTTATGATTCTAGTTCTATTAATGAATTACCACAGAATGTTCACAACCATTGCACGTTGCAGATGAGAAATACTTTGTACCATTAACCTTCTTAAGCCTAGAACAGGATTTTCAGCCTCAGCATGATTGACAGTTAGGTCCAATAATTCCTGGTTCTAACAGGCTATCCACTGTACTCGTTGCCTCTACCCTGACTGGGTGGCTATTGAGTACTCTGTTGCTAGTTGCAAGGTTAGCATTTGGAAATCATCCAACTACTCTGAGGGAGAAAGACCTGATGCCCTGATTATAACCAAGAAAACCTCATGGGCACTTGCACTCCGTCACACAGGGTTGCTATGAGTTGGAATGAACTTGATGGAACACCACAGCAACAAACCAGTAGACGCAGTACCCATTTCAACAATCAAAAATGTCTCCAGTCATCGCCAAATGCTCTCAGGGGTGGGGTGGTTGAGAATAACTAAGCTGATATGAGATGCCGACCCTGTCGTGAGTAACCAGGCAAATGCTGAAATCCTGGTGACTTAGTGGTTAAGAGTTCAGCTGCTAACGGAAAGGTTGGCAATTCAAACCCACTGGGCACTCCTTGGAAATCCCAGGGGGCAGTTCTGCTCTGTTCTTACGATCCCTGTGAGCTGGAATCGACTTGACAGCAGTGGGTTTGATTTGCTTATAGTCTAGGCGAACACTGAAAATGAGTGGTTTTAATTTATACAAATATCTAATTAATTTTTGTAAAAATTTAAACAGTTTTAAATTAGGATTTTTATATTCATCACTTGTAATTTTTATCTAGATTTTTAATTTTAAT
Source organism: Heterohyrax brucei (assembly GCA_028571685.1). Classification (NCBI taxonomy): domain Eukaryota; kingdom Metazoa; phylum Chordata; class Mammalia; order Hyracoidea; family Procaviidae; genus Heterohyrax; species Heterohyrax brucei. The sequence goes on along the minus strand of CM053149.1, from coordinate 22,819,059 downwards.
TGCTAACTGAAACTTTCAGAAGAAAACCTTTTAAAAACCATAAAGTAATTTTTATTTTTATATTTAACTTAAATTTATTTTAAATTGTGTGTAACTTAAGTTTGTGTAAATTTAATGAAATCACATATACTTTGAATGTTTTTCAATCCTTCAGATTAGTTCTGTCAACGGAATAAAAATTACATGCAAATCTTGACTATAAAGACATGATGTTAAAAGTAATAATTAACTTCGGGGACTTCATATATAATTTATGAATTTTTCTTTATTTTGCTATTCATCTGAATATCACTGGTCCATGAAGAGTACAAATGCACAATGATTAAATTAAATGCTTATTAAATTCAGTTGTTTTTGTTATTTTAATATTTATTTAAAGCTTTGCCTTTATTCATATTGCCAGTGCTATCATTTGTGAAGGTAAAAGAATAGAATGCATTTTTTAATGGTTTTGCTAGCTTGATTGATACTATTTAATATTTAGATAAATGATACATGACCCTTCAATTCTTACTCTGACCCCAAAACCACACACACAAAGAATCTGTTGCCATCAATTCTGACTCATAGCAACCCCATAGGACAGAGGGGAACTGCTCTATTGAATTTCACACTAGCAGCTGGTGGTTTTGCACTGTCGACATTTTTGGTCAGCAGCTGAGTTTTTTCACCAGGACTCTGACTCCAGACCACACAAATACCAGAGATGGACATCTCCCGTGGTTTGTTTGCATTTCTTTGAGCACCTTTCTATAGGTTTATTGGCCATTTGACTATCCTCCTTTGTGACATAATTCATCGAGAAGTTGACTCAGTTTTCTGTAGGTTATCTGCCTTCTGTTGTTGATTTGCAGGACATCTTTATGTATTCTGAATAGGAACCTTACCTTGCCCAGCAAATCTCCTCTCCCATTGTTTGGCTGGAAGTTGATTCCCTTAGCAGCATGAAGTGAAGAACTGATGTCTTAATGTAGTCCTTTCATTACTCTCATCAATGCTTTCCTTCACTGTTAGTACCTTTTGGGGTCCTGCTGAAGAAATGTTCTCCCCACCTCAAGGTTATGGAGATCTCCTTCTGGGTATTAACACGATATCCATAATAATAGATGCAACTTGACAAGGATCACAGAGATGGCACAGGGCCAGGCCATGTTTCCGTCTGTCACATACAGCATTGCCATGAGTCAGAGTGACCTTGGTGGCAGCTAACAGCAGCAAATATCTCTTAGGAGTTTCACTGCTTTGCCTTTTATACACAAATCCACATCTACCTGGATTGCATTTTATATATGGCACATAGTTACGGGGAAACCCCAGCAGTATAGTGGTTAAGTGCTATGGCTGCTAACCCAAAGGTCAGCAGTTTGAATCTGCCAGGCTGTCCTTGGAAACTCTATGGGGCGGTTCTCCTCTGTCCTATACAGCTGCTGTGAGTTGGAATAGACTCGACGGCACTAGGTTTATGCAGTTAGGGCATCAAGCTTCATTTTCCCGTACACAGAAAAGCCCAAAGGATCTACAGATAAATTATGAGAACCAATAGGGGAGTTCAGTGAGGTTGCTGGGATCAATATATAAAAATAAATTGCATTTCACTTCCAGCAAAAACTAGAAAATGCCATTTTAAAAAGATATCATTTATAATAACATCAAATATCTAGGAAACAAACAAACAAGCACATACCGTTGAGTAGTTTTTCAGGACGCAGACTTCTAGATCTTTCTCCTGCAGAGTGGCTGATGGGTTTGCAGCATGACCTTTCAGAAAGAGATTGAGTGCTTAACTATTGTGCCCCCAGGGCTCCTAAAATACAGTTTTGAGCCAGACAGAAAGAAATCTAATGCAAGCCAAGACGATCTTGGAGGTCAACATGATGCTATACACAAAAGCATCATGAGGTCCCTCTACAGCAAAGACCTAAACAACTAAGCCAAACAGACTTCAATTCTGGAGTCAAACTGCATCCAGTGAAGGAATAAAGAACTTGATTAAGCAGTGAGTGGAGTAAGAATCTAACCGAGAACAAGAGAGAAAACAGCTAAGATGCAGAGGTCCCCTACCAGCCAACGTGACATGGAGTCACCGTCTTGGACTACAGCCACCAAGGAATGCAGACAGCGAGTATGGGAAGGTGACGTCTCACCTAGCAGGAGACAGAACACCCGGTAAACAGGAATAGAGCTTTCCCACAGCCCACCTTCTCTGTACGTGGGCTCCATCACTCTCCACGGTTGCTCGGCAGGAAAAACACCAGCTCACTGCGGCCTGGGTCTGCGTTGTCCCCGCTTGGCCAGCTCCTTCAGCATCATTTTCTCATTGGACTATGTATTTTTTGTTACTGTTTTGGTTTTTTCCTTGTTGGCGTCTCCCTTGATGTCCCCGCCTTTCCTTTCTCCCACCCAGCTAGCTCCCTGTGTTGTCTCTTCCCTTTCTTGTGGGGCTGTAATAATTTTGTTTGTTTGTTTGCTTTTTGTCTTTTGCTCTTGCTGCTTCTCTCCTTTGTCCAGCTCACCCAGCCCTTGGCACTGCCTCTGCCCCCTTGGGAGGGGCCGTGTGGCACAGTTCAGCTGGACAGCCACCACGAGTGGCCTCCCTGAGTCTGTTCTATTGTCAGTGACTGGCTTTCTCAACACCATTTCTCTTATTACTATCTATTTTTTGTTTTTAATTTTGTTGTCATTGTTTCTCCTTTTTCCCTCCCTCCTTTCCTTTCTCCCACGGACCTAGCTCCATGCACTTTCTTCCCTCTTGTTGGGCTGTGCTGAGCCACTTGGCTGAAGACCCTCTGGCATACAGACTCCCCAGGTCTGTGTTGCCCCCACGGGCAGCACCCTTTTTTCATTTTACCTTATCTTTCCCCTCCTCCCTATCACATAGGTCATGTGTTACCTCTGCCCCTTCCTGACTGTGGTGCTGCCATGGATTGAATTGTGTCCCCCCAAAAATGTATGTGTTGATTTGCCTTGGCCACGAGTCCCAGTATGCTGCCCTTCCTCCCATGTGTTGTGAATCCTGCCTCTGTGATACCTGATGATGGAGAATGGGCAACAGTTGTGTTAGTGAGGCAGGACTCAAGCTGTGAACTTGTAGGATATAAGGGAAAGGAGAGAGAAAAAAAGTTGGGAATCCTACACCCCCAAGAAGGCAGCATCACATCCTTTGGACCTGAGGTTCCTGTGCTGAGATGCTCTCACTGGATTTGGACTCAGCCTACCAGACTGTGATAAATTCTCTTGCTGAACGGACTTACAATTTGCAAACAGATTTGCACTTGACTGGACTGTGACAATACAAATTTCTCTTCATGAAGCCTTCCACTCGTGGTATTTTCTGTTGGAGCAGTACCAGGTGACTAAGACAGGTGCCATGTTATCTAGAGAAGCAGACAGCAGCTTGCCACCACCCCCATTCCACACTACCCTCAGTGGCCTACCCTCCACATACACATTTGTCTCTTTTGTTACTTTTTATTTATTTTTGCTATTTGATTGGTTTCCTCTCTCTCTTTCAGTTGTTTCCTTAATGTCACCCACCTAGCCTCATGTGCCACCCATGCCTCTCCTGGACAGTCTTAGTCATACCACACAGCTGAAGAGATACTAGCACATAGCCTTGTAGGGTGTGCCCCGCCCCCATTTGCCAAGCCCTAATGTGCTCGACGGCACTTGGCTTGGCTTGGCAATGTGCCACCATTTTATGTATTTTTCCTTTTTTCTTCTCATTTTCATTTTTTCCATTTTTGCTTTTGTTCTCTCTCTTCTTTCACTCATCCACTTAGGGGCACATACGACATCTTTTCCCTTCCCTCCTGCCTATCTGCACTTTGTGCTGAGTGCCATGCTTCTGAGTAACACCACTGCAGTCTTCTGGATCCCATCCTACACTGGCCCCAGCCTTGCCTCATCAGATCCAGTTCATGCCACAAACCACCCATCCCTGTGCCTCTACCCATAGTGGACTCCACTTGCTGCATCATGGCTGGGTGACCAGACCTGCCCACCTGGACTAGGGATAAGAAGTACCCTGTCCACATGCAAACAAGCAATAAAATACACCCAACTCACCTGCCTCAGGCATAACCAAATGAAACAAAAGAGGAAGACAAAATAAATATATCTACAATCAATAAGTGAAGAAAATAACTACTGAATGTCCCATAGACAGCAAACAATATCTACATTAATAAAAACACAGGACAACATGGCTCCATAAAATGCCAAAAATAAAAGGCAGTGGAAATACCTGATAAAAAACCCCAAACCAAACCCACTGCCATTGAGTCAGGTCCAACTCATACCCAACAGGTCAGCATTTCAAATCTGGCAGGCAGTCCTTGGAAACTCTATGGAGCAGTTCTACTCTGACTTCTAGGGTCACTATGAACTACCTGATAGAAGGTTCAAAAGTAGTATTCAGAGTTATTCAAGAGATGAAGGAAAATTTATATAAAAACAAGGGAAAAATAGGAAAATACAGAAAAATCAGGAAAAATACAGACAAGGTAATGAAAGAATTCAGAAAAATAATAGAGGAGCAAAATAAACTCATAATCAGATATCATACAAAATCAGCAATTTGAGATCCAAAAGATAAGCAAACAGGATTTCAGAAATGGACACTGCAATAGAAGGTTCTAGAAGCAAATCTGAAACAATGTAAGACAAAAACTGTCCACTGCTGATTCTGAATCATAGCAACCCTACAGGACAGAGTAGTACTGAAGAACTACTCCACAGAGTTTCCAAGGAGTGCTTGGTGGATTCAAACACTGTCCTTTTGGTTAGTAGACACAGCAGTTAACCACTACACTACCAGTGTTTCCAATGGAAGACAAGATCAGCAAAATTGAAGACAAATCCTTGGACAACGCTTTGAGGTAAAAGCAGAGAAAAGAATAAAGAAAAATGAAACCCTGAAAATGCTGTGGGATGCAACCAAAAGGAAAAAATTGCATATGACCAAAGTTACACACAGGGAGAGAAAACAGAAAATGCGCAGAGAGGATGACTGAAGAGGTGCTGGCATGTCATGAAAGATAAAACGTCGACCATCCAAGAAGTTCAACAAACCCCATACAGGATAGACCACAAAAGAAAATCACCAAGACATATCGTAATCACACTGGTTAGCACCAAAGACAAAGAATCTTGAAAGCTGATTGAGAAAAAGCAAAAAATCACAATGAAGGGGAGAAAGACTAAGCTCTGATTACTTGGCAGAGACCACACAGGAAAGAAGGCAATGGGATGACATATCTCAAACACTGAAAGAACAAAACTACAAACTAAGAATAATATCTCTTGCAAAACTTTCGTTCAAGTATACTGGGGAACTTATGATATTTCCAGACAAAGTGAAAGTAGAGGAATATGTAAAAATATGTAAAAACCAAACTAAATTTAAAAGAATTATTAAAGGGAGTCCTTTGATTATAGAATCAACATCAAACAACAACCTGAATCTAGAACACAAGACAGCATCAACCAGATATCAACCACGATAATGAACTTTCAAGGATAAAACAAAATTAAAATGTTTATAACAGGGAACTAGAGAGGTAAATCTGTAAATGACAACAATGTCTGTTTTATTAACAGAATAAACAGGATAGGTCTAGGATTTTCAAATGCAGAGGAAGTCAAGATGATACCAAATAATGAAACATTTGTTCAAACTTTGGAAGATAGTGGTAAATTTCAAAGTAACCATTTCTTCAATAAAGAAAAATGTAAAATCTCAGTAAACATAAAATCTAAAAAGCTAAAGAAACAGGAAAACAGTCCCCCAACTAAAGGAATTCAGCAAGAAAAGAGTAAGAGGAACAAAGATAATGTTGTCACCCCCCGAAATGCATTGCAAATAACAACAATAAACTCACATCCACACCTACCAATAATCACACTAAAAGTACAAGGCTAAAATGCACCCATAAAGAGACAGAGTGACAAAGAATGGATTAAAAAAAGACTTCATAATACTGTCTACAACAGACACCCCTTAGAAACAATGACAGAAATATATTAAAAGTCAAAGGATGGGAAAAAATAAATCAAACAGCAACCACAAAAAAGCAGGTGTAGCAATATTAATCTCAGATAAAACAGACCGTGAAACAAAATCTACCACAAAAGACAAAGGAGGACATACATTTCATGATTAAAAGGACAACTGACCATGAGGACATAACCATGAAAAATATCAATGCACCCAGTGACAGGGCTGTAAAATATATAAACCTCTAACAGCACCGAAGAAAAATCATCAGTTCCAGAAAAACAGTAGGAGATTTCAGCGTACTACTCACAGCAAAGTATGTAACATCTAGAATGAAGTTCAACAAAGATACAGATCTAAAGGTCACCATCAACCAACTTGACTTTATATACACATATAGAGCATTCAATCCACTGGCAGCAAAGTACACAGTCTTTTCTAGCAGTTATGGCATGTTCTCCAGAACAGACCACATCTCAGGACACAAAGCAACCTTCAAGAAAACCCAAAACACTGAGATAATGCAAAGCATCTTCTCTGATCACAATGCCATCAAAGTAGAAATTAATAACAGGAAGAGCAGAGAAAACAAATACATGGAAACTGAATAAAGCCTTGCTTAGAACCAATTGGGTAATAGAAGAAATCAAAGATGGAATAAAGGATTCCTAGAATCAAATACGACGGCACTTGGCTTTAGAATCAAATAAGAATGAAAATGCATTATGCAAAAACCTTTAGGATACAGCAAACAGCAGTCTTTAGAGGTCAATTTATAGCAATAGATGCACATACCAAAAAAGAAAGAGACAAAATCAAAGCATTAGTTAGCTATACAAATTCAACAAACAGAAAGAGAACAGCAAAATGAGCCCACAGCCACCAGAAAAAATAGGAAAGATCAGAGCAGAAAAACAACAGAAAGAATGAACAAAACCAGAAATTGTTTCTTTGACAAGATCAACGAATTCAGTAAACCATCAGGTAAATTAAGGAAAGAAAAACAGAAGAGTAAAATATAACCCAAATAAGAAACTGAATTAACTGAAATAAGAAGGATCATATCAGAATACTATGAAAAACTATACCTCAACAAGTTTGAAAACTTAGAGGGAATGGACAAATTTCTAGAATTACTCTAACACAAACTGAAGTTGAGAATCTGAACAGATCTGTAAGACAAGAAATCAAAATGATTTAAAAAAATACATGTACTCCTCAAAACAATGAAAAAGCCTTGGCCCAGATGACTTCATTGGAGAATTCCACCAATCATTCAGAGAAGAGCTTACACCAATACTATTAAAACTATTTCAGAAACTAGAAAAGTAAATAATACTTTTTAATTCATTCTATGTAGCCAGCATAACCCTGATGTCAACACCAAAGACACCACAAAAAAAAATTACAAACCAGTATCTCTCAGTGATACAGATGCAAAAATTCTCAACAAAATTATAGCCAATAGAATCCAGCTTCATATAAAAAATAATACACCATAACCAAGTGGGATTTACAGCAGGCATACAAGTTCAACAGTAGAAAATCAACCAACATAACCCACCATGTAAATAAAACAAAAGACTCAGATGCTGATCTCAATAGAAGCAGAAAAGACATTCAGTGAAGTACAGCATCCATTACTGATAAAAATTCTCAGTGAAGTAAGTATGGAAGGGAAATTCCTCAACATAATGAAGAGCATTGTCATGGGTTGAATTGTGTCCCTCCAAAAATATGTGCAGCTGTGTGGCTGCGACATGATTCCCAGTAACTTGTGACTGTCCTCCATTCTGTGGTTTCACTAAACTGTATGCTAAATGGGCTGTAAATTCCTGCATAGGATTACTTCCTTGCTCTGCTGTAGGGGGAGTTTCCCTGGAGTATGGCTTGCCCCACCCTTAAGCTTTTCAGCCTGCAAGAGATAAAAGGAAAGAGAAACAAGGAGAATTGGGAACCTCGTTACCATCAAGCAAGCAGCACCGGAAGAAGAGCATGTCCTTCAGACCTGAGGTTCCCTGCGCCGAGATGTTCCCTGGACAAAGACTGATGCAATACCGGACTTTCCTCCAGAGCTGACAAGCGGAAAGCCTTCCCCTGGAGCGGTCACCCTGAATATGGACTTGCAACCTACTGGACTGTGTAAGAATAAACCTTCCTTTGTTAAAGCCATCCACTCTGTGATGTTTCTGTTAGAGTACCCCTAGCTGACTAAAACAGGCATCTATACAGAACTGACAGTCAGCCTCATTGTTAACACGAACCCCCTCCCGCAAAAAAACAAAAAACCAGAAACTCACTGTGGTCGAGTAAATTCCAACTCCCAAAGAGTAGAACTGCCCATGGAGTTTCCAAGGAGCACCTGTCAGCCTTGTGGTTAGCAGTCTGGCGGCATGCCACCAGTGTTTCCATTGTTAACATAGTGAGGCTGAAAACATTCTCTCTGAGAACAGGAACAAGAAAAGGATGGCCTTTATCATACCTATTAAACATGTGCTGGAAGTCTTATCTAGAGCAATCAAGCAAGACAAATAAAGGGCATTTAAATTGATAACAAATAAATAAAACAATCTCCATTTGCAAATGACATAATGCTATACAGAAAACTCAAGGACTCCACAAGAAAATCACAAAACAGAAATATTCATCAGATTAGCAGGATACAATAAAAATAGACAAAAATCAACTGGATTCTGATACATCAACAAAGAGAAATACAAAAAGAATATCAGGAAAGTAATACATTAAAAAAACCAAAAAACTCCACTGCTATCAAGTTAATTTTAACTCATAGTATAACATCCCCCCACAAATAAAATACTTAAGAATAAATTTGAAACCGGAGGCATAAAAAATGCCATTTTATAACAGTAGGAGGGATTGAAGTAGGCAGTCAGGACTAATTCTTTACCTGTTATTCAGGACTAAGTCTTCACTTATTTTTCTTAAAGTTCCCAGCTTCCTAGCACTACGTGGCTCAGGCAGGACATCACACATTAACTTACAGGAGCCACTGAAATAAAACCTTCGTAGCCTTTACCGCTTCCTTCTTAAGATCATCAAACAAGTGGAGGCACCAGTTCGACAACCCCCTGCTCAGGTGACAATCTACAACCTCCAGACCCCAGTTTCTGAGGCCTGGACCTCTAAGGCCTGCCGCCAGATGATGCCCACCCCCCAATTGCCCACATTGTTTCTTTCCTCACACCCACCCCTGCACTGGCATATAGACTCTCCCTTTACAAACCCTGAGTTCGCCTGACAAATTCAGACAGGCTCTGAGGATGGCAGTCCCCAGTCCTCTGCACTGCCAACACACAGAAGTAAAAACCTTTATTTTTTTTACCCAACCTCCTGTCTCAGAGATTGGCTTTTCCATAGATGCTGCGAACCCAGAGTTTGTCCAGTAACAAATCTAACTAGGTATGTAAGAGGCGTGTCCAAAAAAACCCTACAAAACAGTACTGCAAGAAACCAAAATGGAGCAACATACATGGAAAAACCTACTATGTTCATTGATAGGTAGACTCAACATTGTGAAGATGTCAATTCTATCCAAAGCAATCTACAAATATAATGCAATCCTGAAACAAATATCAAAAGCATTCTTTAAAAAAAGTAACCATTAACTTTATATGGAAAGGAAAGAGGCCTTGGATAAATAAAACATTACTGAAGAAGAAGAACAAAGTAGGACTTACACTCCCTGAACTTGGACACCTGATATACAGCTAAGGCAGTCAAAACATCTGGTACTGGTACAACAGGCACACTGACTGGTGAACAGAATTGAAAACCCAGATGTAAATTCATCCACCTAAGGTCACCTGATCTTCGACAAAGGCTCAAAGTCTATTAAGTGCTATCTTAGGTATCTAGTGCTGCTACAAGATAAATACCTCAAGTAAATGGCTTTAGGAGGCTAAAAGTCCAAATTCAGGGTTTCTGTTCTAGACAACGTCTCTCTGTCAGCTGTAGGGTAAAGGAAGGACCTTGTCATCCATCTTCCCTGCTAGGGAAGCTTCTCAGCACATGGACCTGGGCACCAAAGGATGTGCTACTCTCCTGACTCCTGTCTTGGTGGTATGTGGTGCCTATTCTCCTTGTCTATCTGAGTGGCTGTCCTACCTCCTTGGCCCCAGGAGTTCCCATTCTTCTGTCCCTTGGGCATGGCAATCCCACTCCCTCAGCTTTGGGCAGCAGCTCTGGCCCAATGTCACAGCCTATGTCTCTACTCTTCAAAGTCCCAGAGGCCATGCTCCTACGTTTGAGACTGAGGCAGCTCTGCTTCCTGTGTTCCTTGTCTTTTCAGGCTCCCTGGCCCCTCAGGCCTCAGTATGTCTGCCTGCTGGGCAAAGCATTTGACTGCCCTTTAGTTCCACTGATAACTGCATGGAGGGATCTCTAAAACCCACTGCTGCTGAGTGAATTCCAACTCACAGTAACTCTCTAGGACAGAGGGGAGTTGTCCCATAGAGTTTCCAAAGAGTGCTTGCTAGATTCAAACTGCCAACCTTTTGTGCCAAGGCCCATCACCCACAGAAGCCCCTGTGAGCAAAGCTACACGTCTATGTGATGGCAGGCAGAGGCATCTCACCCTTGGCATATTTTTGGCTGTACTCTCCCTGATAATATTTTGCATCCTAATTAAACCTTCCTCAAAAGTACCCTCTCATCTCTTGGCACAAGGATTAAGGAAGATGCCTTCTAAGAAGGGCTTTACAACTCCCTCGGCTGAATGAATCCTGACACAGCATGCCCAGCCTGGGAACGCCAAGGATGGCCCGGCACCGCTGGCTTCCCCCAACTGCACATCTCCCTCCACATGTGAAATACAAGATTGCAGGAATGCCCTGGGAAGCTCCCCAGGGACGACCCCCCACACAGCCCTTAGATATAGACATCCCACTCCCTGCATCAGGAAGATGGATAGGCTCCCAAATTTATTATAATTGGTATGGCAAATGAGTAAATATTAAAGAAATACCCTTCTTAGAACAGCTTAAGAGAGGCATGAGGTGGGAAACAGTAGGCACTTACTGTCCCCACAGGAAGAGATAAAGTAAGAGCAAAGAAGGAACAAATAGAGACAGCCAGATAATAACCTTTAGATGAGCCTACCCCTCTTCCTGCACCTTTAACCTTGAGGCATAGATAGAGCTGATTGAGCTCAAGGCATAGCTTTGTTTTCACTGTTAATTATCACCACAATATACTTGTCTCGGGCCATTGCCTAGAAGGCCCTAATGACTAACATGAAAAGAGACCACGAGGTATCAGTTCCTTACTAGCCAACAGCTTATGTGGTCAAAGAGCAGGATGAAATCACGTCACCTCATTGATTATATAAAAAATAAAGAAAGACAGGCCTTAACAGGCTGCTCACCTCCAGATTCCTGGTTGTCTGAGCCTCATTTCTTCACTGACGCCACCCATCCCTTCATGATCCCAGACCCTGCCGAGGCTGGCACCTGGCACTTTTGGTTAGCAGAAATAGCACTTAACCACCACCGTGCCACCAGGAGTTCCAGAGGCATCTTACTCATCATCAACATCACCTGGAACGCACTCAGCACTCTTGTTGATGAGTCAGCAAGCCCAGCTCTGTTTATAAGTGCCTGGCGGCATCCCACTCCACCCAGACACCTCCTGCCCAAGGCACTCATCTCTCTTGCTCCCTGGGTCCACTTGAGCAGCTTTTAGTGCTGGTCTCCTGCTGCCATTTTTGGGCTGTTACATCTTGCTATCTGTGTCTGACATCTCCACTGTAACAGCTCTCCTCATTTTCTTCTGAGTCCACAACAGAATTATCTTTGATGTCTGACATGGATTGAATTGTGTCCTCCAAAAAATACATATAGAAATTTGGCTGGGCTGTGATTACCAGTGTTGTGTGATTACCCACTATTCTGTGACTTTCCTATGTTGTTAAATCCTAATCTCTGCCTGTGGGTAATAAACAGGATTATTGTAAAAGAAGAGCAGGGTGGGACTGCAACACCCTCACTGTCATGGGTTGAATTGTGTTCCCCCAAAAATATGTGCAGCCGTGTGGCTGGGACATGATTCCCAGTATCTTGTGACTGTCCTCCATTTTGTGGTTTCGCTAAACTGTATGTTAAAGGGGCTGTAAATTCCTGCATAGGATTACTTCCCTGCTCTGCTGTAGAGGGAGTTTCCCTGAAGTGTGGCTTGCCCCACTTGCATGCCCCACTTGCATGCTTTCACCCTGCAAGAGATAAAAGCAAAGAGAAACAAGGAGAGTTGGGAATCTCGCACCATCAAGAAATCTGCACCGGGAGAAGAGCGCGTCCTTCAGACCTGAGGTTCCTGCACCAAGATGCTCCCTGGACAAAGACTGATGCAATACCGGACTTTCCTCCAGAGCCGATAAGGGGAAAGCCTTTCCCTGGAGTGGACACCTTGAATATGGACTTGCAACCTACTGGACTGTGTAAGAATAAACCTTCCTTTGTTAAAGCCATCCACTCTGTGGTGTTTCTGTTAGAGCAGCGCTAGCTGACTAAAACACTCACCAACTCAATTTCCCTGGAGTGTGGCTTGCACCACCTTTCATCCCTTAAAAGATAAAAGGAAGGGAAGCAAGCAAAGGGTTGGTAATTCACACCATCATGAAAGCAGCACCGGGAGTAGAGTACATCCTTCCAACCTGAGGTTTCTGTGCCAACATGCACCCTGACCAAAGATGGATGCAACACAAGGACCTTCTTGCAGAGCCAACAAGGAGGGAAAGCCTTTTCCCAGAGTGGACACCCTGAATTTGGACTTGTAGCCAACTGGACTGTGTATGAATAAACTTTTCTTTGTTAAAGTCATCTGCTTGTGATATTTTTGATAGAGCAGTACCAGATAACTAAAATAATGTCCATAATTCCACCATCTCTTCAAGTGATCTAAACTTTTGCTATTAAGAAGACCTTTTTTTTTAAAAAAAACGAAAATTTTATATTTTACTGTGCTTTAAGTGAAAGTTTACAATTCAAGTCAGTCACACAAAAAGTCGTACACACATCATTATGTGACCCTAGTTGCTCTTCCCACACTGTGACAGCACACTTCTCTCCACTCCATTTCCCATGTCCATTAAAATGACAGTGTTTTATTTGTGTTGCTTTTTTTTTTAAATAGTGCTGACAAAACTGTATATCCATCTGTAAAAAAATGCAACAGGACTCATACATCTCACACTGTACACAAAAGCTAATTCAAAATGGATCAAAGACCTAACTATAAAAAACCAAAATGTGACAAGGCTCATAGAAGAAAAAATAGCATCAAGGTTAGAGGCTCTAATATACAGCATAAATGGGATAAAAGCCTTAATTAATTATACACCAATACCAGAGGATAAGCCACATTACTCGGATCTTCTAAAAATTACACACGTATGCTCATCCAAAGACTTCATCAAAAAATTAAAAAACAGAGCCTACATACTAGGAAACAAATTTTGGCTATGACAAACTCAACACAAGTCTAATCTCTAAAATCTCTAAAAAAACCACAACATCTCTACAACAAATACTCAACAAGCCCGTTAAAAAATGGGCAAAGGATCTGAATAGATACTTCACAAAACAAGATGCTGGAGCAGCTAACAGGCACATGAGGAAATGCTTGTGATCACTAGCCATTAGAAAAATGCAAATCAAAACTACAATGAGATATCATTTTATCTTGACATTACTGACATGAATCAGAGGAACCAAAAATAACAGAGACTGGAGAGGCTATCAGGAGATTGGAACTCTTATGTTCTTCTGGTGGGAATGTAAAATGGTATGGTCATTTTGAAAAATGATATGGCACTTCCTTAAAAAGCTGGAAATACCATACAAGATTTGACAATTAAGTTTGCAAACTCATCCTAGAAATAATGCTATATACCTTGTTGCTGAATACCACTATGGTCACCTTCAAAGTCCTCCCCTTGGGAAGCTATGCACTGACAACAGCACCTAGTCCACCCTTCAAAGTAATCTGGGAACTCTTTTTCTGGAACAGCCATCAGAGCTGTCGTCATATTACCCTTGATGTCCTGAATGTCATTAAATGTCTTCCTTTCAATAGTTCTTATATCTTTAGGTAAAAAGTCACTGGGGGTCAGATCAGGTGGGTAGAGAGGGTGTTCCAATACAGTTATTTGTTTACTGGCAAAAAACTCTCTCACAGACAGCTATACAACTAAGTTTGCAAACTTGTCACCATGTGCAATAGTCTTTCCAGAAACAGTTCCAAAATTGCTTTGAAGGGTGGACTAGGTGCTGGCATCAGTGCATAGCTTCCCAAGGGGAGTACTTCGAAGGTGACCATAGTGATACTCAGCAATAAAGTAGTGTAGTACTTAGAACAATTAAGTTTGGGGGACTTACGATCTGACAATCTTATGATCCCAAGACCTAATGATCTTATGATCCTATGATCTAACAATCCCACTCCTAGGAATATATCCTAGAGAAGGAAACAATCCAAGTGCCCATCACTAGATGAGTGGATAAACTGTAGTATATACGCACAATGGGATGGTACACAGCAGTAAGAACAATGATGAATCTGCAAAACATCTCACAACACGAACAAACCTGGAAGGCATTATGCTGAGTGAGGTCAGTCAATCACCGGACAAATCGAGTGTGAGACCACCATTATAAAAACTCAAGAAAAGATTTACACACTGAAAGAAACAATCTTTGATGTTACTAGGGAGAAGAGGGATAAGAAGGGAAAGACACAAACTAGACAGCTGACAAGCAATACCTTTGGTGAAGGGTAAGACAGTACCCAATACTGAGGAGGTCACCACAACCTGACAAAGACAAGGTCATGGCAGCTTCACAGACACATTTAAACTCCCTGAGGGATCGTACTACGGGGCTAAGGGCTGCAGACCATGGTCTCAGGGAATGTTTAGCTCATCTGGCGTAACAGTTTAGAAAGAACAAGGTCTACATCCCACTTTGGTCAGTAGCATCTAAGGTCTTAAAAGTTTGTGAGCAGCTATCCAAAATACTCCACCGGTCCCACCCTGCCTGGAGCAAAGGAGAATGAAAACCAGAGACCCAAGAGAAAGATTATTACAAAGGACTAATGGTCCTCAACTACACAGCGCCCACCGGACTGAATCCAGCGCAACTTCATGGGCCCAGCTCCAAACCCTGATGGCTCTGATTGGTGTCATCAGAGAGAGTTTAAGTCAGAGCTACAGAAAAATATACAACAAAATTCTAACTCACAGAAAAAGACCATACTTACCGATCTGACAGAGACTGGAGACACTCCTAGAGCATGGAGCCCATATACCCTTTTAGTTGGATGGAACTCTGTCCCTGAGATTCAAGGAGGTGGTCTTACCAGATGATCAGACCTCCCATTAGCTGCAAACAGCCTGGTATGCACGCCCCACAGGGATGACCAGAAACAGCCCGGGGGGGCCCCACCTGGTATAGCCATGAAACCATAAATAACTTCCCGCTTGTCTTCTCCACCCTCCTAACTGAAAGCTCTCCCCTCATCAAAACCTTGACCATAAACAAACCTTGCTCCTCCCCATTCTAATCAACACTTCTTCCTCATTCAGACCATAAATCCCCTACTCAGAATTTATTGCTGCCCCTCTTCTCTTTCTTTATCAAATCGTAACCCCCCTCACCCCACATTATCTTGTGGAAACTTTAATAAAACTATAGAAAACTTGCCCTACTGGGGAGAGGTGGGCCGAGACACCCTCAGCTCAGACCCTACTCTCGTTCTCTTCGAATAAACTTCACTGGACCTTGGACTGGTGTATCTCTGCCCCTGTTTTGGGCCACCCTCTCCCCAGCAGTGCTGACATCAATCCTGAGATCCACCCTTCAACCAAGAGTCTGATGGGTCTATAAAGCAAAACAAGACTCACTGGTCACACTAGCCCAGGGACAAGGACGACAAAGCAGGAGGGAACAGGAATGCTAGTGATGGGAAATGGGAGAGTGTTGACATGTCATGGGGTTAGCAACCAACATCACAAAACAACACGTGTATTAACTGTTTAATGAGAAACTAATTTGCTCTGTAAACTGTCATCTAAAGTACAATCAAAAAAGATTCATAAGCAGAAAATTATGCAATATTATGGAAAAAAATGAAATAAACCTAAATAAACGGCAGGGGGTGGGGGGCTGGGGGTTCTGGCTCATGTACGTGGATGGCTGTTTTGTTCTGTCTCTCCCTTCCACACTGCCTCTCCATTGTTGGACAGACTTTGCTCCCAGAAGGCACCAGCTTGGGTCACTTAAGCCTCCCTGGTCTGTTACATTGTCCCAGCCCTTCATCTCTGTCACTTTTCGAAGTGAGGATATGTATGTGTGTGTATACATACACAAGTATATACACCTGTATGTGTACATCTATGTGAAAATAGAATCTATGGTAAAGTGGAATCTAGTCATAAACATAAGTTAAAATTGGCTGAACTGTGAATTGGCTAAGCTATTAAAACACACAATGGCTGCACTTAAGCCAAGCAAGACAATGAGAAAATACAAGTTCATGGCCAAGATGAGAAAAACAACTGCCACATGGACATGGCCACAGACGGTCAGAGAGATGATCAAGACCATAACTAATCAGGAAGAAGTCAACAACTAGAGGTAGCAGAAGATAAGAACCTCTGGACTGGATGATAGCAACCAGAACCAAGCAAAAAACTTGTCCTAAAAACCTGGCACTCTGGACTTGGGGCCCAGCAGTCCCCTCCGGAGGGTCTGTGCCCGTGGTCTGTTGCCCCGACCTCATTGGCCTCATCTTCGAAGGCCTGGGAGCACAGTCTCCTCCGGGACTTTGTGCCTGTGCTCTGTACTGTGCCTCATCTTCAAAGGCCTGTGGTGTCTGCTGGTTTGCTGTGCTGTGACCTGATCCTGGGACCTCATCCGCTTGCCATCAAAGGTTGGTTCGGGTGGCTGTGACTGTTTTCCCATTGCTGCCTGCGTCTGCTATGCTGTCCCTACTGGCTAATCTACCTCTGAGGCGCCTTACCATTCTCCTGATGTCTCAACAGACGGCTTCCAGCGACTGTGACAAGCCTTCCATTAGTGCCTGAGCTTGGTGAGGTGTCCCTGCCTGTTTCACCTCGGAGACATCCTGTCATAAAATTCTACTCCTAATTCTCCTGATGTCAGAACAGTGAGAGCACAGCCAATCCTTAAGTTTCTTAGGGTGAACCCTGCTTTTAGGTGAGTGTGTTGACATACGAACATCATGGGACCCCCGGTGGAGCCTGTGGGGGTCTTGACGCAGTAAATCAGAGTTCCCAACTGATGTCAATATAGCTAAGAGCTCTTAAGTAATGTAAATAAGAGGGCTTTATGTCCTGGGGCTTGCACCTGCCTTTCCCCTGCTTAATTGTAAATATGTGGTTTGATTCAATAAAGCCTATGACTGACCCCAAGGCTTGGTAGTTACTTCTTTTCCTCTCACGACCCCCGACATTTCCCGGGTGCTCATGACACTTCTTTCCCGGACCCTCCCACTTCCGTCTCCATTTACTTTGGCTCCCCCAAAAGTAAGAAAGAAGTGTCGGCCCAAGAGCAGTCTGTTGTTAACCAGCTTTTCAGAATTTCCTAGAGTAATTTTCAAAGTGCAGTTTCTGCCCCAGTACACGGGGGTCTTGTTTGTGAGACATGAGGAGGCACCACCCCAAATGCATCTTCTAAGTTAGAAGCTCAGTGCAAATGGCAATGGGGCCTCTCTTTTCTTCATAAATGAGTTGATGTCTACATAACACTGTCAAAACCTGAAGATAGGAAGCCAGGAGTCTCCCTCCAACCAGATTACTCTTTGAACTCCGAGTGGGAGCCCCCACAACAGAAAAATACAACACAAGTGTATAGAACCGGGGACACTACCTGGACTGGGAAGTAGATTCCTGAAGGACTTCTGACGACAGAGCCGTGGGCTGAGAAGGTGAAAACCAACTGGACGGGCACACAGGTGGCTTGAGGTGGGGCAGGGACAGGAGCCAAAGCAGGAAGATGTCTTAGTTTGAAATACAAGTGGGAATGCTCACAGCAGGAGAGCACCAGGGCCTAAAGCGACAGCGGAGCTCCTGAGCAGTAAGTCAGGACACCTCTAAACGACAGGTCGCTGACCCACGCCCTCCCAAAATCCCCTCCGGAGAGAGGCTAGGTGATCCCCTTCTGTACTGGTGACTGCCAAGGATCATGGAACAGAATCAACTTCACGGCAATTCCTTTGGTTTTCCTCTTCTTCTTTTTGGATATTTTCTAGTGGCCATTTGGCCTGGTTTGTTGGAGGGGTGGAGACTTGCTACAGTGTAATGGGTGGCTTATTATTTGGTCCAGCTGCCACTTGTTTAATTAAGAAATGGCTCATACAAGTAAACGAAGCAATGAGCTATCTCTGGTTGGCATGTCAGAATATATACCCCAATGTGGGACTCTTAGAAAACTCCTCTGAAGAAACCTCACCCCTGCACGAAGAAGCCTGGGCATGCAGGCCTTCTCGTTAACGTCCTGGAGGCAGGATTTACAACGTGGAGGAACATCCCACAATGCTTCCCACCTGGAGAAACATCCCACAATGCTTTCCACCTGGAGGAACATCCCACAATGCTTCCCACCTGGAGGAACATCCCACAATGCTTTCCATCTGAAATCATGGCCTAGCTACATTGCTACACAGATTTCCGGAGGGGGAGGGGGAATCACAATTTAATCCACAACAGGCTGTTAACAATCAATTACAGATCAGTTGTTCATATGAACGTTGAAGCTGATGAAAATAAAACAAGTCCATGAGAACCCAAACACAACCTTAAATGTTTCCCATCTGAATTAAGGGGACCACACCAGGAACGGATTTGATGCCTTGAACACTGTCTTAGTCATCTAGTACTGTTGTAAGGGGAAGTACAAGTGTATGGCTTTAACAAAATTTATTTCCTCGCAGTCAAGGAGGCTAAAAAGTCCAAATTCAGGGCCTCAGCTCCAGGCGAGGGCTTTCTCTTCCTACTGGCCCTGGAGGAAGTCCTTGTCCTCAATCTTCCTTCCCCCGGTACGGGTGCTTGCTTCTCAGATCCAGGGACCCTGGGGTTCACAGGACACAGTCAGCTCGCTGCACCACTTTCTTGGTGGTGTGAGATCCCCAACTATCTGCTCCCTTAACTATCCTTTCATCTCAAGAGATATAAAAGGCAGAGCTGGCCACACCCCAGGGAAACTCCCTTGGCCTTGTGTCAGGGATGGGACCTGGTAAAGCTCTGTCAGCTAGTGCTGCTTTAACGGACATACCACAAGCGGATGGCTTTAAAATGAGAACTTATATTTTGTCACAGTCCAGATTCAGGTGTCAGCTCCAGGGCACGGCTGTCTTTGCTGGATCTGGAGGAAGGCCCTTGTCGTCAATTTCTTCCCCAGAATGGAAGCTTCTGAGGTGCAGGGACCCTGGTCTTTCCAAAGGACACCCTCAGGTTCTGGCACAGCTTCTAGGTTGCAATGGGTCCCCAGAGGTCGCGGGTAGCTTCTCTCCTTTGCATTTCAAGAGACTGCCTCAAGGCACAAAACAGTCCTACACAATGAGCCGGGCCCTACCCACACAACTGCCGCCCATCCTCCCTATTAACACCCCAGGGGCGGGATTTACAATATCCCACAGCACTGAGAATCACGGTCTAGCTAACTTGCTACGCAGGTTTTGGGGGGAACACAATTTAATCCATGACTGGCTGTCACAATCCCCCTCTGATCCTCTTTAACATAAAATTAGCTCCCTGGCACTTGCGGCGTCTCCCATGGGTGCGCGCGGCGCTCCTGCTGCGGGTGGAAGCCCTCCGGCTGGGTTACCCGGAGCGGCTGGGAGGGAGGGCGTGGCCGCGCGCGCATGCGCGGTCATGGTGCCGCGCGCTCCGGGACGCAGCCCCAGCTCAGTGTGCTGCGTGGCACCCGGACCTTCTAGGGCCTTCTCCACGGGCTGGTAAGCCAAGGGGAAGAGAATGATAGGTCACACGGGGCCTTCGTGGTCAGGACTGGAAGGGGCACCGACTGCCGACTCACATCCCATAGGCCAGAACCCTGGTCCTTGGCTATCCCTAACTGCAAGGAATCAGAAGAGATCATTTGTTGCAGCACCATAACCCAGCCCGACCTGACTCATCCAGCGTCTCTCCCTGGTAGCAAGCACCCCTCGGCCCTAAGTAGCTCAGGAATGCACCTTCCCTACAGGACTGCGGGGAGGATGAAACACGATCAGGATCAGCCTGCTAACGGACCTCACACAAGGCTCTGAACAGTGTGAGCAGCTAGAGTTATGGGGTTAGATCGCCTGAGGGAGGGAAGAGGACTCTGTAATACAAAAGAGGGTCTCTCTTTCGCTTTTGACCCCCAGTATCTGTCAGTGCCTGGCATACAGGGTAGTCAGAAAAATGCCCATTTCCTTCTGGTTCTTTGGGTCTGCAACTCAGAGGCTGAGCTCTGGGAGCCCAGGGGTCCGAGGGAGGTGATCCCCCACCTCCCTTCACCCTCTCCTGCTCCACGTCAGTAACCATGGTAACACCAGGTTCTCCCCGCACCTCCTTCAAATGTGTGCTCCAGCAGGCCGCTGAGCCTGCTTCTCCGCCTTCCATGTTGCACACAGCTTGTTGCCTGTTTTATTTTAAACACTAAAAACAGGTTCATGGATATCAGGTAACAATATGTGCTCAAATGTTAACTGCTTTAATCTTTTAACCGAGTCACTTAAGCTCCTTGTCCTTCAATGTCCCATCTGTAAAATGAGGTTCAGAATGACGATCTCCTGAATCCATCTTTCCTTTCTGATAGACCTTTCACCCTATCAGTATTTGGTCACTTACATGGCTGCCTGGAATAATGTATATGCTTTCCAGGCTTCCTTGAGTCAGATGACTGAGTTCTGGACAATGGGAAACAAACAGAAATGTCATGAGTAACTTCCGGGGAAAGTCCTAAGTGAGTAGCAAGTATGCACTTCCTAAACCATTTCTTCTTTCTACTGGCTGGACTGTGGATGTGATGGCTGGTTCTTGGGCAGCCATCTTGTGTTTTGAGAAAGATACCAGATGTTGGGGATGGCAGATCAAAAGGACACCAATTTATCTACCAGCCTAATGCTTCTTCCTTTTGGACATCATTTACTTGACAATGAACCACTTTGTCGTTTAAGCCTCTGAAGCTTGTGCAGCAGCTTTGGTAGTGAATGCACCTCCCCCACAGGGCTGCAGAGAGGATGAAATGAGATCACTGAATAACGCACCTCACACAAGCCTCTGCACAGTGTGGGTAGCTAGAATTATGGGATTAAATTGCCTGGGGGAAGGGAGGAGAGGAGACTTTGTGATACTGTAGGGGTGTACAGCAACATTTAGACTTGTATAGACTCAAGGGCATCTCCTCACTCTAAAATCTTGCAGATGTGCTGAGTGTAACAACTTGAGATGTTTTACAGAAGCCACTGATTTGGGTGAGGAGAGAACCTGTGAGAGGCCCCCAGGGAAGGACCTTACAGAGTTTGCAGCTTGACCCCAAGTGACATCATTTCCGGGGGCAAGCAGGGAAGGAGTTTTTAGAACGCTGTTGCCTGAGCCATTCGAGTGGGCCGGCATTTGAAGGAAGACACCAGACCCCGTTGCATAGTGTGCCTGTGACAGTGGCCCTGTGCTGGTCTCAGGAGCCAGTCCCCTGGCTGTGGAGACAGGACCTCTCGATGGAGACTTGTTCTGCCACCGTCCTTATCCCCAGTTGTCCAGCCGGTCAAGCTTCATTTCTCCTGTTACATGACTGATGACGTGCTCTGCAGTGCCTTTTATTATGTTCTGAAGGACGCAGTGACCTAGTTTTCATGGGGACGCAGGGAGCCTGCTAATGGGGGAACAGCAGCTGCCATGCAGGCTGTTGTGGGGAATGATGAGATGCCCTCCTCTTCCCAGAGGTGATGTGCTGGGCCTGCTGAGGTCAGGAATCACTCTCTGGGCTGGGAGGTGACGGAGGGGTCTTGCAGCAAGGGGTCCTGCAAAAAAGCCACTTACCAGCCAAGGCAGTGAGTTCTTGAACCAGATGGGGAGGTAGCCAACATCACTGCACACCACTGACATGCCTGTGGGCCTGTGTTTCTCAAGAGTCCTCACTCATTTACTCATCTGTCAGTGGGACCCTGTGAGACCCAGAAAGCTTGATGGACACCACTACCACCAAGGCCATTCAGGCGGTGAGGCCCCTGTCCATGCTCTGTGTGTGTTTTTGTGTATCTCTACATCCCTCTGCCCCACTCAAATGCTAACAGCTTTGAACTTCAGTTTCCCCAGAAACTGGAGACGGTGGCTCTCTTTCCCCTCCACATACCTCCTTTGCTGGCTGGAGCTCAGATAAGGCCCTGGCCTCCTCCCTCATGCTCTTCTCCCATTCTGGGGCCCTTGTAGCTGTGCCTGGGTGCTGCTGCTTTCTCTTATCAGTCAGGTTATGTCAGGCTACGCTGCGGTGACAAAGGGAACCAGAAATCTGAGCAGCTCTCTTCCTTGCTTATACCAACTCTATTGTGAGTCTCAGGACTGGGTAACTGTCTGCCATGCATTCTGTCAGCTGTCAACAGTCCAGAGGCTTCAATCTGTGATGTCTTCTCCATACGTGGGTCACCAAAGCAGGGCAAGACAGAACGAGTGGGTTGGTACCTTAAAACACTTTAACCCAATAAAAGCAAATATCACTCAGAGGACATCAGAGGACATCTGCCATCTCAGAGGAGAGCAGAGCTGAGAGTTGATGGCATTGTTGAGCACCTCGTTTTTTCAGTTTTGAGCATTCATTGTCGAGAGGAGAACATAACAGCTGTGCTGTCTTCCCTGGGGCTTTTGGTGCATGTGTTCTGCTATGGCCAAGGAGTTGGAAACAGGCATGTAGCTCCAGCCCTAGGGACTACGTGGCTTTGCCCTGGCTGGAACCAGGCACCGTCCCAAAGCTGACCCCGCCAGCAGCCAGGGTAGCCTTCTTTCGCCTGTGTCTGTGACATGAAGGAAAACACTCCCAGACTGGAGGGAGGGTTTGGGTTTGGTAGTGGAATTTCTCTTTCATCAGGGGCCAGCATCTGTCCTAACCCTGAAATAGCTCCCTGCCGCCTTCCTGGTCTAAATCTTCTGTGGCTCCAAGTTTATTTATACCCAGCGTGTCTGGCAGCACCCCTTTTCCCAGCTTCCGCAGGGCAACTGGGGTCCTGGGTCACAGTCACCGAGCAGGACAGTCCGGGTGGCTGTCCTGCGTGCATCCTGGGGGCAAGGAATGGCCACAGCTCAGGGGCTTGGCTTCTCCCCTGGCCGGACACCACCGGGTGCCGTTTCTGGGGCTGTGGCCTTGCGTCCTCCGGAAACCACCGTGTGGTGTGTGGGCAGCTGGGGGTCGGCTCTGCAGTGGCCTCGTCTTGCTGTGGAACTGGTGGACCCCAGCGTGGGGCAGTGTTCTTGCCTCAGTACTAAGGCTTTGCCTCAGTTTCTCACAGCCTCTTCTGGGAAAGCATTCTGGGGTCAGGACCTGGGGTTGGGGGCAAAGGTTAGAGATTGAAGGTCTGATCCTTTGAGCATTCAAGGAGGCGCCAGACATGAAGGGCCCTGTGGCCTGGTGGTGAGCGCCTTGCCGAGCGCAACAGGGCCGGCCGGTTTGGTTTTGCTTCTGGATTTTTTTGTCCTCTGCAGATTTTAAGTTGCGGTCTTTCTCACTCTCGCTAGCTTTTCTCTTCTCCTTCCCTTCCTTCTTTTCTCCACGTCTGTCTGTCTCCATGTCTCTCTCTGCACGTCTTTCTATGTTATCTCTGTGTCTCTCCATGTCTCTGCCTATGTTTCCTCTCTTGGGGTTCTCTCTATGTCTGTGTGTCTGTCTGTCTCTCTCTGTGGGTGTTTGTATCTGTGTCTGTCTGTGTATCTCTGTCTCTGTTTATCTCTGGGCTTCTCTGTATCTCTCTGCATGTCTCTGTGAGTCTGTCTCTGTATCTCTGGGTGTTTTTATCTCTGTATATCTCTGTGTCTATATCTCTATGTCTCTTTACCTCTTTGGTTCTCTCTATATGTCTGTTTATTTCTTTGGATTTCTCTGTATCTCTCTGTATCTCTCTGTGTGTCTCTGCTCTAAGTGTCTTGCTATCTTGATGTTGCTTTGGGCATCTGTGTCTCTCTTTTTGTCTCTGTCTCTGTCCTGTGTCTGTCTCTCTGCCTGTCTCTCTGGCTCCTTCTCCTTGTTGTCCTGGTTTTCTCCATCTTCAATGTGTGTCTGTGTGTCTCTTGGTCTCTCCCTGGCCCAGTGTGGAAGCTTTGGCATGGAGACATGGGTGAATAAGGGCTGGCAGTGACTGCGAACTCCAGGAAACCAGCCAGCACTGACTCATCCAAAAGGAAATGCATGGTGCATTTCATTTCTGGGGGATGAACCTGGGGGCGCATTCTGTGCCAGCCCCCGAGCCTCACCAGCCCCCCGCATCACTCTGGGGGCCTCCAGCTTCAGTAGGCACCCTCAACCACCCCCAAATGCAAAGCCACTCTAACCTCAGCCTTACAAGACAGTCTGGTGTTGAGAAAGCGTCTAGTGTCTACGTGTACCCAGCTGATACACAAAGTATTACACACAGACGTTGGACTGGCTGATCAGCCTCCCTGAATGTCTAGGTGGCCACAAGATGATCTGGGAGGCCTTCTTATTGGAAAAGCTTCTGTGGGGACCACTTACATTTGAGGAAAGGTGACATTAATGTCTTCGCTCTGGTGGCAAAGTGGTTAAGAACTGGGTTGCTAACCATAAGGTCAGCAGTTCAAATTCATCACCTGCTCCCTGGAAACCTTATGGGGCAGTTCTCTGTTCTTCAGGGTGGTTGTTACGAGTCAGAACCAACTCGGCAGCAGTGGGCTTTGGTTTGGACTGTGGCCAGTGTGGGTGGCCCCAGTGACCCAGAGCCTGCGGGAGGTGACAACCAGGTCTGATTCCGTCCATCAGACCCAATTCTCAGTCACTGCACAGCGCTGCCTCATGTGCCCTGTTTCCTCAGACACTGCTGGCTGAGGCCACTCCTGCCACAGCAGGGACAGCGCGGACACCTGGCCCTACACTTCCGGCACTGTCCCACACGCTTGCCCGAGCGATAGCAGTAGAGGAGACCAGGCCAGAGACCGTGTGCCCACCACTCACGACATGGGAGCAGGCCGTTCGATGGGAAACCCAAGAGGGCCACCTCGTGGAGGAGAAGGGCTCGGACAGAACGCCAGGAAAGCCTTAGGTATGAAGTCCCAGCCCCAGGCCCTGAGATGAGACAAGTGTGGCCATCAGGGTGGTGAGCTCAGAGGGAGAGCCCATTCCGGGCCTGGGGACTTCAGCTTATGGTAAAGGGGACCCATGAAAGGCAGTGGGTGTCCTGACAAGACTGTGTTTCATGCAGGCAGAGAAGCCTGGCAGCTCTGGCCTCAGAGGGCTGGGAAAGCAGGGTCAGAGGGGGAGACATCAAGCTGGAAAGTAGATTCGATCCACAGAAACCAGCCTCTGCAGGCAGGGCCTGGTCTGCTGAGGGACTACCCAATGCCAGTGACACCGGCTGCGTCTCGTGTGTGCATGTGTGTGCACATGTGTGTGCATGTGTGTGCACATGTGTGTGTGGAGGAGGTAACTTACAGATGTTCTGCTAAATTCCTATCTGTTCCCGGGTCTCCTCTTCTGCCACTTCCTGCAAATGTCTCACTCTGCCACCTCACAGAAAGGGAAGGCAAATAAAACCCAGCTTGATATGAAATAACAACAACAACTTTCTGGAGAGATGGAAATAGTCTGCATCTGGATAGGGGAGGTGGTTACGTGGTAAACATCTGTTAAAACTCACTAAACTGAACCTTTATTTGTACATAAATTTTAAACTCAATTAAGATAAAAACAAACAAAACCAATGGGCTCCCAATTAAGAAAAGGAAAGAGAAAACACGGGAGGGGGCAGCAGGAACCTTCCCAGAGTGAGTAGAATATGATTTAGCATCTTGAGGGCCCCCTTAGGGTAAACTGAGGTACCCATCACAACTAAAACAGGCCACACACACACACACACACACACACACACACACACACACACACACACACACTCTGACAGATACCGTTTGCTGTGTGCCAGTGGCCACAGGAGTGGGTGGGCACATCCTGAGAGTGAGGACTTTTGAGGTCCGCCCTCTGGGGACGTCCCTTGTGTCACCCTAGGCTGTTCCTGGGTGTGGATCATTCCTGTGCACTGAACATGCCACATTTTATGAGAAGCCACAGATCCTGATTGCCAGGTAAAATCTCCCTTTTCTTACAGTATACAGCCAATTTCTAAATCTTAGAACGTTAGGTGGATCTCCCAAAATGCATCAAGTCCTGCTGCTGGTTAGCTACTGTCTCCTTGGAAGCTTTGTCCTTGGAGGGTTTCAGTGACAGACAGGTAGCCATGGGTCTGCCACTCCCGGTGTGTAGCACAGATGCCCGCTGTCTGATTCAAATAAAGGGGTTCGGGTGGCCAAAACTGCACTTGAGTATGAACCGAAAGGTCAGCCGCTCAGACTGACACTGCAGTACCGCAGAAATAGGCCTGGCAAACTGCTTCCCCAGAGACGACGGCCAGGAAAATCCTGTGGAGCACAGTTCTGCTCGGTAACACACAGGGTCACCTTGAGTCAGAATGAATTCAAGGACAATAATGATTTTCTTACCATTCAAGTGGCCAACCATGGAAAGCCCTGGCTCAGATGACACTTGGTTTCTAACTCAGAGGTCAGCAGTGTCAACCTGTCGGGGGCCCTGAGGAAGAAACACGCAGCAGTCTATGTCTGTAAAGACTTACAGCTTGGGAAAAGCTGTGGGGGCAGTTCTCCTCTGTCCTATAGGGTCACTATGAGTCAAAATCAACACCTGAAGACTTTATGGAACACAGTTCTACTCTGTACCTATGGGGTCACCGTAGGTTGAAATCAACTTGATGGAAACTAACAACAATAATCAATTTTCTTTAAATCAGCAAGTTCAACTTTGAACCTTAGATACTCTAGACGTCTCCAGCCCAGACACACAAGAGTCCATAGTGGTGGGAAATTCCTAGAGACCCTTGGGTGCTCAGGACCACAGTGAGGGGAACCTCTGAGGATGTGCAGCACAACCCCCTTACCCCATCCTGTGGACTCACTAGCCATTCTTCACTGCTCCCGTCCGAGACACAGTGATCCTTCTGTCTGGAACAACCTTCTCTGCAAACTGTCCGGTCAACTCTAAGTTCACTTCATTGGAGAAGTTATTCCTGCTGCCCAGTTGTTCCTGGTCTAGGTCAGATCATGTCCCTCATCTGCTTTCCCACACCCAGAAAATGTTCCACTTGAACTTTTCAAGGGGTAGAAATGGTGGCAACAAGTTCCCCAAGAGCAGTCATTCAGCTGAGCTGGGTGTGTGGCCCTCGGGACTCACCACAGTCCAACAGATGTTGAGTTCCTGATACAGAGATCATCTGGCCCTGTCACACCTGTAAAGAAGGGCAGCAAAGGCAACATAAATAAAAGTGGTGGTACAGGCTGCCTTGTCTCTTTTCACAGTCTGCAGTGTGTGTGGTGGACTACCCACATTTTCTGTCTCTCAGGTTCTTTGGTTGTATAATTTTACCACCGAAAGCACTTGCTGCCTTCTAGTAGAGACTTGTATGATGGTGAAAGGCAAAGGAAACAGGAAGCCAGGGGGATGGGGCTTGCAAGTAAGGTAGTGCAACCAGGATGTGCGACTGTTTTGCTTTTGTGCTCCTAGATAGCCCTGTAAACGTATTTACGGTTTCCTGTGTGATAGTTAGGGAGTCCTAGTTAAGTGTTTTGGGTATGGGTGTGTGATATTTGGAAAACCAGAGGTTTCCAGTAACCTAATGTAAGAAGACACCATGAGGAACATCAGCAACCAGGTCCAATGTAAAGATAGGTTATGGCTAAGTACAGGTTCCAGAACCTTGCAAGTTCTGTGGTAACCATGTAGTACTAGATAACATTTCTCAAAATCCATATTGTTATTCTTAGGTGCTGTTGAGTCAGTTCCAATTCATAATGACCCTATGCACAATGGAACAAAACACTTACCTGGTCTTGTGTCATGCCCACAATTGTTTTCATGCTTTAAGCCCACTGTTGCATCCACTGTGTCAATCCATCTCATCGAGGGTCTTCCTCTTTTTCGCTGACCCTCCTCTCTACCAAGCATGATGTCCTTCTGCAGGGACTGATCCCTCTTGACAACATGTCCAAAGTCTGTAAGATGCAGTCTTATCATCTTTGCTTCCGAGGAGCACTCTGGTTGTACTTCTTCCAGATCTGTTTATTCTTTTGGCAGTCGATGGTACATTCAATATTCTTCATCAGCAACACAATACAAAGGTGTACCTTAATCTTCAAGGTGACATCTTTACTTTTTAGTACTTTAAAAAGGTTCATGGCAGCAGTTTCCCAGTGCAATGTATCTTTTGATTTCTTGACTGCTGCTTCTGTGGGCACTGAAAACCCGCATTACCAACCCAAAATTTAAACACACTTCATGACTCAACATGCTTCCATTAATGAAAACATATAATATCAAAAAAATTCCAAAGAGAAATTAACTAGACCCTGAGTTACGGAGGGAGTGGGCCTGAGAAGCCTGTGTCTGCTGAGCACTCGCTGTGAGCCAAGTCCTCCTGTTCACACAGGTCCTATAAGTTAGGCATTCACAGGTGAGACAACAGAGGCTCAGAGAGGTTGTGCTGGTTGTTCAGTGGCACACAGTGTGTGGCAGAGGCCTCCTTCATTCCTGATCCATTCGTTGCCTAGCCTCTCCCTCTCGTTAGCAGACCCAGCTGCACACCACAGAGACTCTGTCCCGAAGGCTGTAAGGGCCTCACTGAGCAGCTTTGCCACAGCCAGGCGCCTGGCTCTGTGTTTGTAATGGGAGAGAAGGACACAAGTGGGAGTGCAGGGGTCAAAATGAGTTGGGAAATTTAGAAAGCAGATCTGGGTCACTCATTTAAGTCGGATATGCTTCTTTGCAGAAAAGGGCCAGTGTCCTCAGTGTTGGTTTGGGTCATAAGTCACAGCAAATTATGGGGCTATTTTTCAGGTGTTTCTGAGGAAGACCCCCAAGTTCAGAAGGTGTTTTGCAGACCTCTGCAGTGAGGATGGGCTAGGCCAGAGACTCCCTGGAGGGATGAGGTGAGAGAGAAGGGCAAACGGGGGCTCACAGTAGCTAAACTAAAATGCCAGTTCCTTCTTCAGCGCTTTGGTCAATTACCATCACTGGCTGAACTCTGCCCAAAGTTGGGTTGCATTCTGGGAAAAGCACTTGCCAAATCCTCCCAGAAAGAGACCTGGAGCCTGTATCCCCTCCTCCAAACTGCATCTGATTTGATCAGGAACCACCCTCCTGGGTCCCCCGGGGCCACCATCGGTCTGTGGGCATGTGACCAGGCCTCACTTCTTTGGACAAATTGGGGGCATCCTAATCTATCTGGAGTCAAAAGTCACTTTTTCTGCATGGCAATTTCCCTTGTGGCCTCATGGAACTCCCTTCTTGGCTAAAGAAGTCTTTCAAGACATGTGAACTGGATTTTGTACACTCTGAAGAGAGATAATATTCTTTAAACAGTAGACACTGACCCATCTGTGGTTCAGAACATTTAGGATGTCATGCCTAGCCCTTAAGGAGCCCTGGCTGCACAATGGTTAAGCCCTGGTTGCTAACTGAAAGGTTGGTAGTTCTTCCATGGAAGAAAGAACTGGTTAATATAGTCTTGTAAAGATTACAGACTGGGACATCTATGGGACAGTTATACTCTGTCACATAGGGTTGTTAGGATTTGGAATCTACTGAATAGCATTTTAAAATAAAGAAAATAAAATTATGGCACAAAGTATCAGAAGGGCATTGTACCCAGTGTGTCTTGGTCACCCTAGTGCTGCTGTAACAGAAATACTGTCAGTGGATGGCTTTAACAAAGAAAAGTTTATTCTATCACAGCTCACCAGGTTAGAAGTCCAAATTCAGGGCGTAGGCTCCAGGCAAAGGCTTTCTCTCTCTGTTGGTTCTGAAGGAAGGTCCTTGTGATCCATCTGTCTTCCCTTGGTCTGGGAGCATCTCAGCACAGGAACCTCAAGTCCAGAGGACGTGCTCTGCCCCCGGCACTGGTTTATTGGTGGTGTGAGGTACCCGGCGTTCTGCCTGCTTCCCTTCCTTTTCATTTCCGGTTAGGTAAGAGGTAGTGCAGGACACACCCCAGGGAAATCTCCTTTACGTTGGCTCAGGCATGTGACCTGAGCAAGGCTGTCATGTCCCACCCTAATCCTCTCTAACCACAGGCAGAGACTATGATTTATAACACTGGAAAATTAAAAAAATGGAAGGCAACCATATAATACTGGGAATCATGGCCTAATCAAATTGACACATATATGCGGGGGGGGGGCACAATTCAGTCCATGACTCCGTGTGTGTGTGTCTGTCTGTCTGTCCCCTCTGCATGGTACAGACGCACCCCTGGGGTGTGGCTGCTCTGGCAGGACAAGCCTCCCAGCAGCCCTTGCCTCCAGATGGACCCCTGTGTGACCAGCATGCTCTCACCATGGAATGAGGTTAGAATGATGTTTTATTTCCAGCACTCTGATGCTGGGTTAGTCCTAGGGCAGGGGGGAGCCTCCAGGTGGCCGGGTCCCTGAACCACCCACTGCCTAGAGGCGAGTCATCCACTTCCCAGGAAGCCTCACGTTGAGCAGTAACATGAGCAAGGATGAAATTCCCTGTGTTAATCACTGACATTTCAGGACGTGTTTGGTGTAGTATCCCGACTCAGAATCCACTCGTGGCAAAGGATTTGGGTTTTTTTGGTTTCTGTTATAGCAGGAATAAATGCGAGTTTTATTGCCAGTCATGGTCAAAAGAGTCTGAAAACTTCTGACCTTGTCCAAGCTGCTCATGTTTCACACAGGCACCCAGCAGCATGTCAGAGAGGGTGAGGGGTGACCCGTGGTTTCCTCTGCGGCCAGCAAGTCCACTCATGCCACTCTGCGTTGTTCACCACAGAACTGAAGCTGGCTGACCCGAACCTGCAGGCTGCTGGGGCAGTGTCCGTCCACTTTCCTCCCCTGTTTCCGAGGGTGGGTCTAACATTTGCACTCTGCTACAGGGCCTCCATCCCCAGAACCCCCACCCATGGTAGGGACTGGAAGGGTAAACTCTTGGCCCTGTTCAACTGGCTGTCACCTGGCTTGTGCTGCAGGCTCTGTGGTTAGCATCTCTGCAGCCCAGAGCTGGCTTTCTCTGAACTGGGGCACAGGGTTCCAAGAAAGCCAGCAGGAGCTTTGCTACTGCTGTCATGGCACCAGGAGCCTCCCATGCACCTAGCTACACCACCAAGGAACAAGCACCTCCTCGAATGATCGTGTCTGTATAATTCTCTCTTCCTTTCAACAGTTTATCTGTGAGTAAAGAAAAAAGTAATCAGGGGTGAGATCAGGTGAGTAGGGAGCATGTTCCAACAGAGTTACTTGTTTACAGGATAAAAACTCCCTGACAGATGGTGCTGTGTGAGCTGGTGCAATGTCGTGATGTGACAGCCATGAGTTGTTGGCAAACAGTTCAGGTCATTTTCATCGGTTTCACACAGCCTTTTCAGCACTTCCAAGTAGTAAACTTGGTTAACTGTTTGTCTAGTTGCTACAAATCCATAATAAACAATCCCTCTGATATCAAAAAAGGTTAGCTACATTGTTGTGACTCTTGAACTGTCGGAAACTTTTTGGCCATGGCGAGTTGGCTGACTTCCATTGTGCACTTTGATGCTCTGTTTCAGGGGCGTATTTGCACACCCATGTTTCACCACCAGGGATAGCATGGCCCAAAACATCATCTTGCCTCTCCAGAAGGTCTTGGCAAACTTCCTCTCTCTTCTTTTGCTCATCAGGGAGCTCCTTCGTGACCATTTTTGCACACACCTTTCTCATGCCCAGATTTTCAGTTAAGATTTTCCTGTTTATTCACATTTGCTTGGGTTGCTATGCTTCTCATAGTCAGCCAATGATTCTGATGCACAGTTCAACAAATTTTTGCAATATTTTCATCAGTTTTGCTGGTTACTGGCTGTCCTGACCTCTCTTCATCAGTGACACTTTCCCCTCAGAAAAATGTTTAATCCATTTGTACACTGCCATTTTCTTCATGGCATTATCCCCATGTTCCTGATTTCACTTCCATTCTTGCCCACGCTGAACAAGAAATTGAATGTTTGTTCGTTGCTCTAATTCAAGCTCCAATAGTCTCACGACATCACACAAAAACACATAACAATGATGAACGCCCCTCAGCAAGACACCACCACACGTCAATGTGAACACTGCTGTGAGCCACTGACATACCAAGGTTATGAAACCTTACCGAGCTGTTTGTACAGTGCTGCCAATGTAAGCACACCGTGGCAAGTTCATGAACTTCACCGTCAGACCTGGTATGTGTGTTTGTTTGCACCGAATTGCTGTGACGTTGATTCTGACTCAAGGTGACCTGTGTGTCACAGAGCAGAACTTCATTCTGGTCGCCAGACCTTTCCTACAAGCCCCCTTGAGGTGGGTTTGGATGGTCAAGCTTTTGGTTAGTAGCCCGGTGCTTAACTGTTTGCACTGACCTACAACTGGGGCCCTCTCAGAGGGCAGAGAGTGAGAAAGGCCCTGGCATCTTGGGTGTTGACAGACAGAGTCCAGGGTGCTGGTGTTTGATGGGCATTCAAATGACCCCTGAATGGATATGGGTTGGTTTCAGTGCCAGTGGGCTCCATCTTTCCCAAACTGTCAACAGCGCTGGGATGTCATCTGAGATGACTCTGACTCTTTTCCTAAGGATGATGCTTGTGGGAATGAAACAAAGAATGACACTGAGGCTGAAGGGAAACCTGGACAGGCTGGGCCTCAAAATCTGGGGAGGGAACGTGCTTCCCAGTCGTCCCACTCCCGGCATTCAGAGCCACCTACCTGCCACCTCCTCCTCGATGCACTGCTCCTGGGCTATCACTCATAGCCCATGAGCCCCAGCTCAGTCACTCCAAGGGAGGCCGGGCAATGTGGCCAAGCTGTGTGCCCCGAGCTTCTGAAGAGTCTGTGCCACACCATACCCCTCTGAGGTCGTCTTGTTCATTCCATTACTGGGCATTACCTCCACTCCCTGGACTGAAAGCTCCCTGAGGACAGGGATCTTATCTAAGGTGTTCATCGGCTGTTGTCAGGTCTTTACACAGATACCTGGCACACAGTAGGTGTTCAATAAATATGGGTGAGTGATTAGCTAAGGCCCAGGCCCTCTTCTGAAGAAGAGAAATGCGAATTGTAGACTTGAACATGAATACGGTGACAGCTGGGAAAGATGTGTATTGCTGGCACTGGGGAGTTTGGAGGAAGCGGGTCATGCTCGTCAGGGCCTCAGGGGAAGTCAGCCACTGCTGCAGAACCACTCACCCCAAAACTCTGTTGTTGTTAGTGACACCGAGCTGACCCCCAACTGATGAAGCCATGCAGAGGGAAACGTTGCCCAGTCCTGCTCCATCCGTATGGTCAGTTGTGGTTCAGACCACTGTTATCCACTGGCTGACAGTTTCAGAAGCAGGTTGCCGGGAAATGCATCTCAGTCTGGAAGCCCTGCTGAGACCTCTCCAGCATCCGAGCGACACGCGCACCACCACAAACAGGTGGTAGCCACGTATGAAGTGCTTGGGCTGGGAATGGAACCCAGGTCTCCTGCATGGAAGTGAAAATCTACTGCTAAACCACCACTGCCTTACCCCCCAAACTCAGTGGCTCGGAGAAGCACTTTGCTCAGGCTTCTGCAGCTAGGGAAAAGTTTGGCAGTATGCCTCATCTCTGCTCTGCTCAGCATCAGCGGTGGCTGAATGATCCACACTTTCAACCAAACTCACTCCCGTCTGGTACTGGTCTCTCTGTGGAGCCGCTTAGGTTTCTTTGCAGCAGGGAGGCCGGATTCCAAGGGTGAGGATACCCAGAGACAGGAGGTAATAATCTTTTTCTAAACGCCTGGGCCCAGAAACTGGCACTGCATCACGTCCACTGCATGCTATTGGCCAAGAAGTCAGACAGCCAAGATTCAAGGGGCTGTTGGTAGGAGGGACAGCAAACAATTTGGGGGCCACACTTCGAAATCATCACAGAAGGCCTCCCAAAGTGGGGAATGAGCAGCTACAGGGTTTGGCTAGAGCTGGTAAGCTCTCTGGTATGGCTGTAGCAGGCTTAGTTGGCTGCAGAACGGGTGAGGCCTCCTGGCTGCCTTGGAGTAGCCCCGGGTCCCTGGGAATGGGGGACTGTATTCTATAAAGGTGGCCAAGCACTATTTCCAGTGTCACATGTGCTTCGAGAATGATGGTCTCCCTCATCAGTAAGTGCAATCGATTTCCCTTCCTTGGGACAGTCTTATAGGACTCCTGGTGGCACAGTGCTTAAAGTGCTTAGTTGCTAACCGAAAGGTCAGCAGTTGAAAACTCCCAGCTGCTCTGTGGAAGGCAGTCCCAGCTGTCTGCCTCTGTGAAGATTACAGCCCCGGAACCCGAAGGGTTTAGTTCTGTTCTGTCCTTTGGTGTAGCGATGAGTCAGAGCTGACTCAACAGCAGTAGGCTTGTTTTTTGGATTTTGTGACTCTTGATGAATAGAATTTGGCAAAAAGTGATGGTGTATAACTTCTGAGGCTGGGCGGTAATGGTGAAATGGCTTTCACCTGATGTCCTCTCCCTCTCAATTCTATTTCTAGACACTTGCTCCCCCTGGCAGCCTAAAGTAAGGGCTCAGCACCAACCATGGGACCTCTCGGTGAGCAAGCCTTCAGAGGATCCCAGTCCCAGCATTTGGATTTTCCATCTGAGGCCCCAGAGACATACCATTCCCTGTGCACAATCCAAACTCCTGATCCACATAATCCATGAGCGTAATAAGCAGTTGCCCACGTCATGACGTTTTGGGTAATTTGCTCCACAGCCATGGTGACTGGAATAGGGGTCAAAGTGAAGTACAGCACTGGGGACCTCTAGAAAGCAATTTCATGGGCGGGTGGAGTCTGGCAGAACCTACCCCGGGAGCCACGGTCACCTGAAGCAGGTATCCCATCAGGTGTAAGGTGGAGTTCACGGAGAGGCGTTTTAATGCAGGGCACAGCTGGGGAGCAGCTTCAGGCTAGAAGAGGATTTAGCTGGAGAGCCAGAACCTTGTGGGGGTGGGTGTGGACCAGAAGACCAGGTAGGACGTGGTGGGGACAGGAGCCAATCTTCACTGAGGCTCCAAGAAGCCTTAGCCGGAACTGCTTCTGGGTGAGTGTAGCTAATGCAGTACCCCACAACTCACCACAGCATGAGCCAGGCGCAGCAAGTGGGGTCCAGGCCTCCTCTGCAGAGTGGGCTGGGGAGGGGGCTGGTGGCCAAGCCTCAGGAGGGACGGAGGCCGGGAGCCATGCCCAGACCAGCGGGGCCTGATGTGGACATCGGGGTGGACGCAGGCCAGCGGCAGAAGCTGAGGAGGCGGGAGGTGACAACTTCTATGTGGATGGCCAAGGAAATATCAGAAAGGCAGTAAGCCCTTTACTGCAGAATCTGCAGTCCTGACCCAGGAAAACACGAGGAGCTGGCGCCCACCGCAGCCCAGGTTTGTGCCAGCGCTCCTGCCTGTTGAACACTCCTTGATTGCTTGGAGTCTGAGAGACGCTGATGGTCTTGCTGCCACTCGGCCCCCTGAATCACAACCAGGATGGTGCCCAGGAGCCTTCTGGTGTCCCCACAGCTGACGACCTATGCGCTGCGTGCACTGGGCTGGCCAGAGCTGATTCACCAGGCAGCGCCAAGTTCTCACCGAGGGGCCAGTTCACCATTTCAGCACGTCTGTGGGAAAACACATCTTGCTTGGTTGCTGTGAGCCAGTAGTTTCTGGTATGCTCTGAGCAGGAAGTAGGGTGCCCCACAACTCACCACAGAGGGAGGGACGCGCACTCCACCAGGCCCAGCTCACCTGCCACCTCTGTGGTCTCTGGGGGCTCACCCAGGCTGAGCTGGGCACCCTTTCTGGGCTTTCTGAGCACCTAAATCTCTTTGTTTGGTATTCCTAACCCATAATTATGTTTCCTCTGCTTTTGCCTGTCAATTTGACAGGTTTTTTTGTGGCTCCAACATTTGTGGACTATGGCACACTGAGTGAGGGCGCTCAGTTGGGTCTGACACACCATGGCCACCCCAGTCCATGGACAGGACCTGCTGTCCCATTGTACCTCTGCTGTCCCGAAGCGGAGGTTGGTGCCTTTCTGGCCTGTGACAACTGCCCCTCTTCCTGTTCTGCTCAGCCACCTGCCAGCTGGGGTGAGCCCGGGACACCCGTTCTGCCTCAAGAAGGGGCCCAGGTGTTGTAGTTTGAGTTCCCAAGATGCAGAGCTGAGAGAAGAGCAAGTCATTGATTTGGGAAGAGGAAACACCAGTGCGGGGAGGGCGTGAGTCCAGGGGAGGAGAGGACCTGGCCGGAATCACTCAGAGAAGCCCTGCCTCAGGGACACCAAGCAGGGCACAGCTGTCCAGGGGTTGTGACTCCCACCAGCAGGGGAGTGGAGCAGTCACTAAGTCCTGGTGTAGCAGGGAGGCAGATGCTTCAGTCTCACTGGGGTGGCCTGTCATTGGTCTGCAGAGTCTGGATCACCCCATGGCACAGGACCTGAGGACCACACCAACCCTCCAACCTTTCGATGGCAGCACCTGCAGTTAATCACATCCCCTGGTGGGGAGGTAGCCCAGCACAAACTCTTGTCTAAGGTGCTGCTGACTTCAGAGGTCTATTAAACTAGGGCCACTTCTCTGCTTTCTACCTTGTCATATAAGACTCAGAGTGGGATCTGATGGCCAGAAAGGCACCCTGCCTCCCTCACCCTCTCACATCGTCCCCGCACCTGCTCCATGTTAGCTGGGCTTGGTCAGTACCTGGGCTCCTGCTCCCTGGGGCTGGAACAAGTCAAGTCACAGTCTCAAACTCATCTTTTATGACAACCATTCGGGTAGGGTCCCTCTGCCCAATCATTTAAGTCCATGAGTTATCCCTTTCATGCTCAGTGGTACAGACAGCGACCAGGAGCTCTGTCAGCCTCTGGGGTTTACTGGGAAGCCACTGGACCACGGACAGTACAGACTGCCTCCAGGCAGGAGCCTTTATGACTGTGTAAGACTGAAGATATGGGCATGGGCCACAGATTCCTGTTTCTCTAGGGTATTATGTGAGGGGTCTGTATTTGCAGTAGAAAAAAATAGAAATTTTGAAAATAGTTATTTGTTACACATATGTACCAAGAGACCCCTGTGGGAGGTACGTCATCTGTACCAGTAAATGCTTACAGTACGCTTGTGGGTCCCTCTCAGTGACACCTACCAAAAATTCAGACACACCCAACGATTCAGCATGCATCCATTAACGAAAACACATGGTACCAACAGAAAATTCAAAGCAGAAGATAACTGGGTCACCCCAGGGTTTAAGGCCTAAACTAAAGCTGGATGAGAAAAAAAGCCACAGGATGTAAATGGCTCAAGTGAGCAAGGCATACAAATCAAATGAACTGGACCGTTAGGAGAAAAACTGTACAGCAACTGACATCAGAGTGGTCTCAAGCTGTTTACGTGGACTTGTTCTTTCTTTCCCACACTATAAAAACACAATTTGTGAAAGCCACAGTGTGAGAGCATATTTGGCCTGCAAGGAGGATGCCCAGTGTAGCAGCTATTGGCCTCTGCATCCAGGCCCACATGCCCCTCATTCCCATGGAGCATCCCCTTTGAGCCTCCCCAGTCCCCTGCTCTGGACTCCCTAAGACAGCCATGCGGCTATGCGGGGGATGCTGCCCTCGCTACCTCATGCTCTGTGGTGACCTCTGTGGGTCACAACAACATAGAAGCAAACATGAGATCTCACCTCAGCCACCTCTTTGGTGCAGCCTGGACGGTGCCGCGTGCGAGCATTCAGCTCACTTGTATGCAGAGAAGGCAAATCACAGGGGGCCCTGGTTTAGTTTTAGAGTCACGTTTATTTGTCAGTGATACTATGCTTCCCCATATTGCAGTTAGCACTGAATTCAGAAGGAGATCATAATTTCTGGGAGATTAATCCAGTATAATTTGATGTTTAAAGCGTTAAATGACCCCTTGGCATATACACAATGTAAGGCAGAGTAATTACGACTATCTTCTTCCTCTAGTCTGTAACTTCTGTACGCAATGTACAAAGATCAATTTTAACTCAAATTTCCAAGCTGATCAAACAGGAACGCATGAAACACATAGGAATGTGTGTATATATATAAAAAAAAGACAGTGAGAATTAATCTAAGCTTCACTCATACAAAATGGATTTGACTGTGAATAATCAAACCAGGGGAGGGCTCACAGATTACATTCATCAGAGAAAAACAAAAAGGTTTCCTATAGTCAAGATTTTAAAAAAATGTGCAATTAAACAAAAATGCCTGATAAAAATAATAAAAAGGAACAGACACTCTTTAATGGCACTGTAACTACCAAAAATGCAAATGATGCTTCAACTATGAAGAGCAAAAAAAAAAAAAAAAAATCACTTAAAAAAAGCAGGATGGTAATGTAACCCTCCAATACTACTGACCTAGGGAATTGGGGTTGGCACTACCGTGCCTCCCGCGCTCAGGCTTTTCTCGTCCCAGGGGACGAGTGGGCTGTGGGGGCAGAGGCGCAGCCCCTCCGGGGGAGCCTGCCAGCGCTCACGCGGCACCGAGGCAGATATGTGGGGTGGAGAAGGGACCACTGAATGCTC
The DNA here is from genome assembly GCA_028571685.1 of Heterohyrax brucei. Taxonomy (NCBI): domain Eukaryota; kingdom Metazoa; phylum Chordata; class Mammalia; order Hyracoidea; family Procaviidae; genus Heterohyrax; species Heterohyrax brucei. The sequence continues at coordinate 22,780,207 of CM053149.1, read as the reverse complement.
AGCCGACCGAAGGCACCAGCTCAGCTTCCTGGTGGTGGGAGGGCACCCGGTGGCCTCTTGGGTGGCCAGTGACACTTGGCTTTTATGATACTTGCATTCAAGGCAAAGGAAGAGCTGAGGAGGGCAGGTGACAGTGGCCACGCTGCCAGGGGTGGCCGGCTCGGAGGCCCTTCTCAGTCACCACATTAGAGCTGGCTGCACAGCACCACAGTTCTCGCCTCAGAACTGGAAACACCACCACTGCCACCACTGCTTCGCTGTGAGGTCACTTGCTGGAGGAAAACACTGGGGGCCTACAGTGTGCCTGGGGTACACTGTATTCAGCAGCTGCATGTGAGGTGCAGAGGTGCTGAGACCACTTGAGTCAAGAGCCAGAGGCTCGTCAACACATCTGCTGAGCCACTGCAGAGGACCAACGCAAACAGAGCCATCCCCCACCTTGTGCTGGACGTTGGGAGGTCTCCCTGCTAGTTTAGAGCAAATCCTAGTACTAAAGAGACCCTCTCTGCAGTGGGTGTCTCTCCAGTCATCACCGTGTCCTGGAGAGGGACTGGGAGATCCTGTCATTATCACATCTGGCCGCAGGGAAATGCACGGGTAGCAGAGGCAGGGATGCTGTCTTTCACTTGTCACCAGGCGGGTTTCCACAGCTGGGAGCCTCGCCATCCTGAGAAGAGGCTCAAGAGCCAGTCATGCTGAGTAAAGCCACTTCTGAATATTGGTGAAACGGGGCACTGTGTCCCTTTGCGTTAGAATTCCTGCTCAGGCAAAGGCCAGCAATGGCCCAGTGGGTGTTCTGTGCCCACGCTAGACCCCTAAGCCACAGCTGAGGCCCAGGAAGGCCCGGGCATACCATCCCAGCTGGGCACTGCCCAGTGTCCATCACATTGGGCTCCTGGAGGGTAGGGGGCTGTGTGCAAGTCCTGAATCCCCGCAGCATCTGTTCTCCAGGCAGCCCTGCTCCCCTAGACAGGCTCCAGGTCTAAACTCCCTGTTACTGCGGCCTGAAGTCCCGCAGGGCTCCTGAATCTGGGTGACAATGGGCTTGGCCTTCCCCCTTGACTCCTCAGCCGATGGGTGAGTATGGCTGTTATCAGAAAACTGACTGTCTGGAAGTCAGGCACACATTGTCCAAAGGAAGGAACAGTAATGTTCTAGCAACTTCTGCAATCAGTGCAGCAAAGACTAGCTGAAAAGTGACCTTGTTTTCTGGCTGTGAAAGATGCTAAACGGTGAAATGCAGTTGTCTAAGGAAGGACAGGAATGGTCTGAGGTTTAGTAATGTGTTCTTCAATAAATCAAAAAAATTCAACATGACCTCACACCTGAAAATGATCCTTAAGTTTAGACCCTGTTTCTAAAGATGATTGTGACTTTCCTAATGAGTCAGTAACGGGGTTTTCCAGCCCTGGAATCCACTGGTTCTAGTTCTTTCCACTGAATTCGGCTCCGCTCTATGGCTTTCCAAAGAAAGAGAGAAGCAGAGGAGATAGACTTCTACACAGGAAACGTTTTTGGTATCAGCCAGTTTTTCTACGCCTGGTGCTCTGACGGGGAGGATGGGAAACCAACTCTTCCTCTTTGTAAATATAACTGATGGCACTGCCGCTCCTCAGCTGGGGAAGAAGGGACAGAAGAAATGTGCCCCTGACTATGGCCAGGTCTTTTCTGAAAGTGAGTATGTGTTGGGGTGGCTGGGGGTGCAGCAGCGCCCAGAGAGGCTCTCTGAACTGTGCTGACCATGCCTGAGTGTTGTGGCCACATTTGCTTCATCTGAATTTTTCCGAATGTTCCACTGGGCTGCACCAACGCCAAATGCATGCTGGGAAAGAAGCACTGGTTTCCAAGAGGTCTTCCCTGGAGGAGCCTAGGTCAGCCTCAGGCCCCGAGGGGTGGCTGGGTCCCCACGAGACGGGACAGGGCACCAGGACGCGACACTGCCGTCAGATGTCCAGGGGGCTCACGATGGTGAAGCCCGAGTCCTTGCTGTGGTTGCTGCCGTCGTCGTCGGGGCTGGAGCTGGGGTTGCTGGAGGAGGCCGAGGCCGGGCCCGTCAGGGGGTCCGAGAAGACCAGGGGCGAGCGAGCCAAGGCCTCACTTTTCCTGGACGTGATTCTGAGGGTGCGAAGAGGCTGGGCCTGGCCAGAGAAGGGCGCCCTGGCACTGCCACCGTCGTCTTCTTTGGAGACCAGGATAAAGTCGTCTGAACTCCCTCCGTCTGCGCGCCCTGGCGTTTCTGAGGGGGCCTGTGAAGTACAGCGAGAAGGACACGCAGATGAGAGGCGACCGGCAAAGTCACAGGGGACAGCCTCCACGTGGGGATGCCCCGTCGAGAAAGGGACTGCTCGGGCCGCGCTCTGCAGCTGCGGTGTCCGGCCTTGCTGCGCCGGGGTCCTGTGCCTGGCTTGTGTGGGCCCGGCAGCGACGTGCCAAGGTCCCCCTGCGCAGGAATGTGGCCCTGAGTGTGGGGGAAGAGGAGCTGCCCAAAGAGGCAGCGTCTGTGCCGCAGGGAGAGCGCGGGCTCAGGCTGGCATCCCTGCCAGCCTGGTGGGGGAGCCTGCATGCAACCCGCCCATCCATCCCCCCTGAGCTGTAATTCTCCCATCTAGAAACGGGGGTGATGACAGTGCCTCCCTCTGGGGGGTGACATGTGTGCATGTGAGTCCCTGGTGTGAGCTCCAGGCCCAGAGTGATTTTACCGCTCACTTCAAAGCCAGGTTTCCGAGGGCCTAGCATGTCTTGTCTCACACCCCTCTCACACCCACACAGGGTTCCTGGCCTGGGGGGCTGCTTACTTCCCAGAATCTATGGTGGGTTGGCAGTAACAGAGCCCACAGATGGGACCCTGTCTCTGATCCAGCTACCATGCTAACCTAGTCTCCTTCCGCTTCCTTTCCAAGCAAGGCTTGGACAAAGCTCTTGATGGGAGAGGGCGCTGTCAGGAGGAGCATGAACTGTCGGCCCCTCGGCAGGTGAGCCTGGTCCTTCTGAACTGTCCTTCAGACCTCCCTGGGTAACCAACCAAGAGGACAACAACAATCTGTTCCTAAGTTCTCAGTCAGCTGCGGCACCAAGAGGCCTCTGACAGACCCCGTGCGTGGTGACAACATCTGTAGCAAGCATCACCAAAGCCGCCCAGCAGCGCCCCACCACCACCTTGACACCTCACCCCACCACGGTAACTGGGAGCTCACAGGACAGCAGCCACATCCACCGCCTCGGACACCCCCAGCACCTGACACAGTGGAACCTCGGCACAGCGTGGAAGGGGTGAAAATGCCTGCCAAACTCTCATGGGGCACCCTTAGGATGGGTGATGCTGGCTCCAGCCTGACCCTGAGCAGGAAGCGAGCAAACGCAGCCGGCTCCCAGCCCTGATGGCTGCTCCATGGCTTGGGACACGGGTCCCTGCAGGAAAGAGCAGGGCCACGACATCCTGTCTATTAGATTCCTACCCCTTAGCAGACTCGCACAGCTCTGTGGCCTTGGCAGCCGAAGGCCTTCATTGTCTGTTTGACTTACAACTGGAATTCCACTCAGCTTTCCTCCCCTAAAGGGCAGAGGAGTATACCTCCTGTCTCTTCCTTCCTCAGAGAAAACAATCTTCTTAATTTTTTTTTTAGCCAAACCACTAATGACCATGCGGAAGAGGCCATGCAGGGAACCGGTAGAGACAGAACCATTTCCTCTTCCCCCACAGTCCTGAGGAAGAAGCTAGAAGCACAGAAGGCCACAGTGAGAGCCCAGGACAGGCTGGCTGTTCCAGAAGCACGTGCAGAACAGCAGCGCTGCCCAATCCTGCATGGGGTCAGAGCCCCGCAGGGCGAGGGAGGGCCCAGGGTCCTTCAGCTGGTGGACATCACACAGCCAAGTCACTGAGTCTGCATGTCCCCTACCCATGGACAGGGCAGCAACCAGGAGGTTCTACAAATAGGAAATCCCTGACTGGCAACTGTATAGAATAATCAAGAAGTTTACAATTTAACTAATTGGTATTCTGGAAAGATCTTTTTTCCGTACTGTTTTTACGCAGTCAGCTAAAAACTAACATTAACTGTTCAAATAAACTCGCTAATAAAAAATGGAGACTCACGTTTATAGCCAGGCTTGTGCCCAACAATGTTTGAATAAACAAATGAATACTGTAAAATAACCTATCTGTGAAGGGAAGGAGAATTTGGGGGGATTGAGCCGACGGAACTTGCACTGTTCGGTTACACTCACACGGCTAAGAATACAGCCTTGGAGCACTTTATGAAAGCTTCCCCTCAAAGCGGGATGAAAGTAACTGGAGTTCCCTTGAAGCTGATTCTTGAAATGGAAGAAAAAAATCCCAACATAACACACTGCTTTGCTGTTTTAAAATCACAAACGATAAATTATTTATATGCATCTGGATGTTAGTGTTTCAGAAAGTGACTTGGAAGAGATTTTGCTAATGCTTATTTTTCATGATGAAACTCTGTAAACGGATTTTTAGTATGATTAGGAATCAAACAAACAATCTTGCAGTCGTATCAGATAAAAACAGAGCGGCAGTCTGGTGGACCTGGAAACCTACCCACTGGACTGAGGCAGGGCTTCCGCAAACCAGGCTGGGCAGCTGGGTGCCCGAGCCTGGTGAGCCCGCGCACCTCTCCTGCTGTGGTTTCATCACCGGTAGGTACAAGGGGGTGGGCCGAATTAAGCACACAAAGAACTAGTTAAATGTTTTTCTAGCTGGAAGATTCTGTGATTCTATCTTAAATTAGACACCTGAGAGCAAGGGTCAGCAAACTAAGACCCACAGGCCACATCTGGCCTGTAGCTTGTGTTTGTACGTTCTTCAAGCTTGGAATAAATAGCTCTTGTATTTTTTAAATATTGTAATCAACAAACCAACAAGAATGTGTGACAGAGACTATACATGGTCCACCAAATGTAAAACATGCACGATCTGGCTCTTTGCAGAGAAGTTTGCTGACCTCTGTCCTAGATGATGGGCATTCACGGATGTCTTTCCCCATGAATGTTTGGTGAAAAGGTCCTAGCCAAGTGAAATACACTCAGGACAACATCAGGAAGGTGCTGGCATTACTTCCTGTGACAAAAGGGAATGGAAGGCATTAGCTGGAGGCAACTGACTGATAACTAAGGCAGAAAGCTGGCCCGCCAACCTGCAGAATGGATGTGGCCGCCACAAGGCTCGCGACAAAGCTGCTGCAGACAGCTGTGCCATTCCAGGGGAGGCCAGGCTTGTCAGCATCACTGTGAATGGCGCCCCCTGGGGCACTGGAGTGTAACACCTGCACAGCTGGGCGTTTGTTCCTCTGAATCATGGGAGATTGTTCCAGGACACCCCATGGGTACCCAAATCCGCAGATGCTCAAGTGCCTTATGGCAAATGGTATAGTATTTGGCATACACTCTGAGGACATCCTCCTCTATACTTTAAATCATCTTTAGATTACTTGTAATACCTAATACAATGTGAATGCTATGTAAATAGCTGTTAGACTGCACTGTTTAGGGAATCACGACAAGACAGAAGGCAAACAACGCTCCAACAACGAGACCTGGAGAGACTGAGGGCCTGTGAAACTGCGGCCTGCCAGCGATAGCAGGGTGCGCCTACACAGTTCATTTGCGTGCAGTTGGTGGGCCAGGTGTGCACCTGATTCAAATTTTAATTTTTAGAAGACTGCCCCCTGGGAATATTTTTGCTCCATGGTTACATCCATGGGTAGGGACCCTGGACAGGGAGGGCTGACTGTAGAAACAGCCCTAGTAGTATTCCCAAGTGAACTTCATACATGTGACCTTGAGACAATGGGAACACCCTGCACTGAGCGCACGTGACAGTCCCCATCACAGACGCTGTACCTGCTTGGTGGCCCCGGCTGCCAGGCTGCCCCGGGCCCGACCACTGGAGCAGTAGTGGTCGTCCGTGATGGTGATCTGCTCATTCTCCTCGGCCTCCAGCTGGCTCTGGTTGAAACGTAGGGAACCTTTTAGAATGTCTTTGATCTATTTTCAAAGAGGAATAAAAATAAATGAAAAAGATGAGTGAGTTTGTTTTGAAATGATAGCCAAATCTCTAATACATTTAAATTTACAGTTGTCATAGACCATTTTTCCAAAAGTATGGAAATTAGCATATCACAAGAAAGAAATAAGAAAAAGAAATCCAATTCTTTCAAAGTCACTGACTTATCAGTGACAAGGACAATTCCAGAGTATTAATGGCCAGGTCTTCACAAGGTCAGACACTGAGTGCTACATCCTTGACAGCTGTTTTAGGCAGGAGGTGCCATCTGCTGGTACGAAACGGCCCCACCGTAGCTGGGGCTGGGGCTAGTCCAGGCAGGCCTCTGGGCCCAGCACACTACTTCCCACTGACATTTATATGCAAATTTGCTCTTCAAGTAGTGAGCAAAAGGGGCCTTGAAGGCCTGAAGCCTGCTGGAGGGGGAGGTTATGGCTTGTACTGCAGGACATTCCTGTATTTATGGACTGGATGACTGTACACAGTGCTGGACCATGCCACCACAGCTGTGACCGAGGAGCAAGCAGGATGGGTTTGGTGAGACAGAGGGCAAGGAGGGGGAAAGCACTCTGGGCTGCAGGCCAATCAGACAGAATTGCTAGAAGCAGCAGCAGGTAGGAGGAGACAGAGATTTAAGAGGTGCTCTGTCTGAGGGGCAGGGGAACAATGGTCCCAGCACCAGCGTATTCCAGGTCCTGGGGTGCCCTTCCCCAGAAGGCATCAAATGAGTGGTCTGCGGGACACGAGGAATTAGTTACATCCATGCACATACCTGCTTTAATCCTGCCAGGGAAACCAAAATTTGGTCTTCTTTTTCTAGATTTTCTTGTAATATCAAATCTTGAATATTTACTGGAAAGAGAAGAATGGTATTCTGTAACTGATATTCTGGGCACAACCTACCTACTGGCACCCCAAGCTTCAGACAGGATGTTCTGCTGAAGCGCAGTGGGGAAACTGAGCCAGGACTGGCACCGATCCAGCTCTTGCGCCGTGAGGCCGTGTGGCAGCGGAGGGCCTTGTGAGAAACGCCCTAAGCTGGACTTAGAAAATAAACACAGAAGTGTATTTGAAAGAAAACAAAGGTTGTGCAGAGAGGGCGGTGACGAGCCTGGAGGGTACAGCTTCCTCCAGCATCACTGACAGCTGTGGCTTCACCCCTGTGTTGCCGGTGCTCCTCTGTGTCACGCAAAGTGGCCGGCAGACTGGACTATCCATCCCATCGCCAGACGCAGCTCTCTCGGCCTGGGCTTCCCGCACTGCCTCACAGCTCAGTGGTGTCAGCTCTCCTCTTTAAGAACCAATTCCTCCTAGGTGACCGGAACTAATACAGACGCTGTCTTACAACAGTAAGATGTGCTGGCACGTCAACATAATGGCAAAAATAAAAGGATCGACTCCCCTCCCCTCGGCACCACACGCAGACGTTCAGCTGTGACGCCTAAGGACCAGAGACTTCACTGGGTCATCCACGTGACCTCACGGGACAGGTCTCCCCTCCAGCCCTGACCTGAGGGGTCTGCCAGGTCGGCTGCCAGCCCCCAGGCCCAGCACCACCCTGATGGCTCACCAACACGCCACCTTCTCCCGCCACCCCCGACCCGGGTGCAGGCAGTCCCACCAGTGGCTGGGCCCACTGAGGCAGGGGTTCTCAAGGACATGCTGGGGAGAGGAGGAGGACTGACGGCCCATCCCCTGGGGTACACCAGAGAATGTATGGGGGGTGCTACAAAAGCCAAGCCAGCCAAGTGCCGTCGAGTCAAAGACATTTAAAAAAAGATACCGATATGCTCCCCAACTTGAAAATCACAGGGCACAGTTTCACCCTCCATTAATATCTTCTGATTTTGTATTTTCTGGGGCCATAAAAGGCCTCATTTATAATGCTTTACATGGCATATTCCTGGTCAGACTTCGTGCGTGCCACAAATACTTTCTGTGACAGTCACAGCTGTGAACAAAGCAGACAGGGTCCTGTCCCCCTGGCGCCTCCTCTTGGTGACGGCACAGCCACCTGTTGGCTTGGGCACTGAGCTGCAGGAGGGCTTGGCGGGTTCAAACCCTGCCAGGCACGTGGTGGGCACCTACCCCCGATGGGGCCTGAACACCCCATGCTGGGCCCGAGGGACAAACTACCGGAGCTGAGCACAGAAAAGGGGCTTCGGTCCCTCGGGAGAAGCCCTGACCTGTATGGCACCTTCTAGTCTGGGGAAAGGGCATCCCAAGAGCCATGTCCCTCTTTCAGTGGCTTCAGCAAGAGCCAAGACCTGGCGAGAAGGTGCTGACAACGTCTCTGGAGACATCTATGGGACTCGTCTGGCTCCACGACTTGTCTTCCCCACCCTTTCTCGGCACCTCTGCCTCCATGCTTTCCAGAGTACTGTGTCAGGAGGCTGGGTCCCCAACCAAGGCCCCCAAGTCAGGACCTACGGGAGGCTGGGCCTAGGCACATGCATGTGAATATGCTCTTTAGACGACTACCGTGTCCACTCGGGTCTGAGAGGGGCTGCGTTCTGCGGGAGGCCTTGGTGGGTGCAATCAGTTGAAACACCACTCAGCACAACAGTGGTGGCTTCAGTCCACCCAGAGGTGCCTCAGAAGAAAGGCCTGGCGATTTCCTTCCCCAAAATCAGCCACTGACAACACCACGGAGCACAGCTCTGCATGGACACGTGTGGGGTCGCCGGGACTGAAACCAACTCAGCGGCAACCAGTTTTATTCTGAGGTGGGAGTCTTCTTGTCCAGCTGTCACATCCTGCAACAGCTGATCAGAAAGGCACACCTTTCTGAAAATACTTTTATTTCTACTTGGTGAAAACTTGACATGACATACTGACTTTTACTGAGGGATGGGGATTTGATACTTCACAGACATCGGCCAGAAAACTCGTGAGAAACATATGTATAAATCTGTGATGTCTGTAACGTGAAGAACACGTTGTGGGTGAGATGAGAGACCACCGCCCAGTCCACGACCTTCCCCGCTGTAAGCCGCAGCTGCTGACACGGTGTTCTGAATACTCAGTGCACAGACATTTGTGAAGAGCTGCAGACAGGGTAGCAGTGTGGTCAGCACCCAATAAATACCAGGTATTATTTCAGAGGCAAACGTCACACTGACTAAACAGGCTCTAAATGACTTTATATGTCTTTTTTTTTTCACCCCAAGCAATTTTATCATAAACATGTTCAAACCTACAGAAAAGGTGGAAGAATTTCACAGGCAGCCCCCCAGGCTTCCCCCAGCGAGCATTAACCTGGGCTGTCCCCGTGGATGACACTTCTGTCCATCTCATTTTCTGATGCATTTCCAGCACAATGGAGAATACCAGCAGACTTCATCCTAAGTATATCAACAAGTATTTTCAACACTGCACTTTTTTGTGTGTCTAGTTTCTGACATATATTATAACAGAACTGGACAGCTCTCTCTTCTCACACTACCTCTTCTTGCCATGGAGAGTAAGGGACACTCGGAGAAAGACTAATTCTCCACCGGTGAGTATGGCTGCAGCACCGATCGGGGGCCACCAGGAGACAGATGGTCACTCACACTGAGTCATCTGGGATAAGTTCAGCATGAGGACTGAACTGCACAAAGTCCCTTTCCGCAGTGTCCAGGCAAATCACAAGATAGCACAGTACCATGGGGCTGCCGCAGGCCAGGAAAGGTCGGGGAGGAGGTGGTCTCAGCGCCCAGAGAGAAGCAGGGCCAGCGAGAGTGGCCTGCCGCCACTGGCTTCTGGAGGAGGGAAACAGCCAGTCCTCGACACCCCAGGAGTCGGGGCTGGCAGCGGGGCTGGGGAATCCGGCCCCTCCTCCACTCAGGAACCCAGTGGAAGCCGGGGGCAGGGGAGCTAAGGATGCAGTGCCTGGAGGCCAGCGCCTCCGTGCACACACGAGCAGCAGCGGAGGAGGCCAGAGGTAAGATGCCCAGCAGATGGCAAGGGCAAGGACGCCTGGAGAGGGGCTCATCTGAGCAGAGGTGGCCTTTGGACAGGCACTTCTCTTTAGGCTCTTTCCGAAGCAGCCACCATGCCACAAGAAGACTGGAAGGCCAGGCGTGACGAGCCGGCAATCGGATCACGCTTCCTTAGCGGAACTGGGCCTCCAGGGCACTGACGCCAGGGAAAGCCAGGCAGTTCCCTCCACCGCCAGAAGACAGAGAGGCAACATCTCATTGCTTCACACCGCCGTCTCGTGGGCTACCCAGGACTGTCTGAGACGGTGTGGCCTTGGGATGAGGACTGAGTTTCACAATAGGAAGTGTGGACTGTGGCCCTGACTTCTCCACACTGCTCTGTCTGGCCTCCTCTCCCCTCCAGGGCCTGGGCTGTCGCTGACACCAGCACCCTCCAGTTTTCTAGGACTTCCTTCTCTGCCGACAGATACACTTACAGGTCTCGAGACATGGGGAAAGACAAAACAGAAAAACGAGAAAATACAATCTTTCTGAACCTGCTAGATTCTAAAGTCATTTAACTTTCTTGTTTCTTTTGATACCAAATCTCTTTAAAGAAAAATTTGGACACAGGCTTGGAAGAATATCCAGTATGACTATCACTACCACTGCCACTGAGTAGATTCCGACTCATAGTGACCCTACAGACAGGGTAGAACTGCCCCATGGCGTTTCCAAGACGTGCCTGGAGGATTTGAACTGCTGACCTTCTGGTCAGCAGGCCCAGTACTTAAACTTTATGCCACGAGGATTTCTAGTATGATTATAGCACCATTAGTATATACACTGATTAAGTTTGTCAGGAAATATTAAAAAATACGAATGGTGGTTGGAGTTTAGGTGGCATGGATAATGAATGAATTTTTCTCCTCTTTTCCAACTTTTCAGAATGTAATTACATTAGCTTTATTGTTTTAAACAGTATTATTATATATTAAATAATGCTCGCTGCAGAAAAACTGAAAGATATAAAGATTCTTCCCCCCCCTGAATTCTATCAGAGATAATTGCTTTTTACATTTTGGGACATTTTCTTTTAGTTTTCCTCCTATGCATGTAAACCAATACATGTTTTCTGTGACCTCTGTAATGAAAACCATGTTGAAAATTCTAGGACAATGATGCATTTGTCCCTTCGTCCCACAGCGCTAGGTGCTCTGGAGGTGCTCTTGAAGGGTTGTGCAGATTCTAAGACATCTGCTTTGACTACAGAGCCCTAACTGGCTGTCACACTGACCCGGGATCAGACGGATGCTTTCTCAGGCAAGGGTCTCCTGCAGTCATCTCAGAAGACTGCCTCCCCCTCTTCCCTCACTCCCCATAGCGAAATCACCAGCAAGTGCTGGCGACTGTACTCACAAAACATACTTAAAACAAATCAATTGCTTAACCCCTCCTCTGCTGTCACCCTAGATGGAGCCACTGTCACCTCTGCCTTCAATTGTCCCCGTCTCTGTCTGGGATGCACAGCTGGCTTGACACCCTCGGGGTAGAGGCAGCCCCCTGCTGTTCATCCTCTGGCCAGGAGGCTCTCTGTCTCCCTATCTCTGAGGGTCTGGCTTCTGACTGTTCACTTCCTGCTCCTGTGTCACCTCCTCAGAGCAGCCTTCCTTCCTGTCTGCCCGAACTAAGGCAGCCCCAAGTGCCTCTCTGGTCTCCGCCAACCCGTCTACTCTCAGCATCGTAGTGTCGCTGTGTGGCACCAGCATCTGCACGTGATGCCCCCAGCTGGAAGGACTCTCCCAGGTGGTCCTCTACGAGCCTCTGTTCCCAGCTCTTAGGGTGAGCGTGTGCGGACTGACTGAAGGAATGAGTGTGCAAACACAGGAATACACTCCTGGGACTTGTATTTCAAAACATGGCTACTCAAAGTATTCCCAAAGTGTCATTCTAACAAAAAGCAGAGACAGATAGCTTTCACAAGCTTCTAGCCCAAAGACTTACTGTTAGAACCTTCCATGGGAACATGAAGCCTGCCGATTAAATCTGACAACTCATCCTACAAAAAGTGCTCCGTACCTCACTGCTGAATATCACCACAGCCACCTTCGCAGTCCCCTTGGGAAGTTATGAACTGACGCCAGTGCCCAGTCCACCCTTCAAAGCAATTTTGGAACTCTTTTTCTCGAATGGCCATCAGAACTGTTGTCATATTACCCTTGATGTCCTGAATGTCATTCAAATGTCTTCCTTTCAATATTTCCTTTACCCTCAAGTAAAGAAAAAAGTCACTGGGGGCCAGATCAGATGAGTAGGGAGGGTGTTCCAAGACAGTTAATTGTTTACTGCCTAAAAATTCCCTCGCAGACAACTATAAGTTAAGTTTGTGAACTTGCCACCGTGCCACTGTGTGCAGTGGCCATTCCAGAAGGAGTTCCAAAATTGCTCTGAAGGGTGGACTAGGTGCTGGCATCGATGCACAGCTTCCCAAAGGGAGCACTTTGAAGGTGACATTCAGCAGTGAGGTAGGCAGGACTTGGAACAATTCAGTTCACGGACTTAATTGTCGGAGCTTGGACATCTAGACACCAGGCTGACAAATTTGTTGCACGCTGCGGCAGCAAAACAGCAGATTTCATTTATTCAGAAAACCTGACTGCAGTTTTTGCCTAATAGAAAGCCCCGCTCCACAATCAGAAGGCAAGCTGAAATGGGAATGGAGTAATAGATGTAATTACGGACTGAACGTTTTTCATTTCCATAAAAGCCTGTAACAATTTGTTCTCTCAATTAAAGTAAAAGAAAAACACATACACACAAAATCCACTCAACAAGACACAACAACAACCAACTGCAGAAAGCTGAGAAGAGCCGCTTCTGGAGGTCTTTTTAGAGCTGACAGCGGTGGGTTTTGCTTTTCTAACTGCTATGGTTTTCCAGGCAGAGCACATGAGGACCTGAGGGTTGGCTGCATCAGCGGGGCGCACAGCACTGTCTAGGGGGCTAGGGGGTGAGGTGGCCTGGGTAGGGCCGCGGGCTTTGCCCCACGGTGCTGTAGGGTGGGGTGATCTACCAGCTCCCACCGGGCAGGCAGGCACTGCAGGGACAGTGCCCTGGCCCCGTGAGGACGCTCAGCCACAGATATAGTGGCACCTGTGCCCTCTGCCCCTGTCCTCTTCCTCCCTGAGAGGCTGCCAGGAGCTCCACGCACCGCCCTGTGGGCATGCAGGTAAGGGTCACAGCCTGAGGACTTGGGGGACAAGCCAGGAAGGAGGAGCTCGGCTCACGGAGCACAGCATGGAGTCACTGTCCCTGCCCAGACTGTCTCCAGGCTTCTTTCACAGCAGAGAGAAAAAGAAAAAAAACAAACCAAACCCTTGGTTGGTTTATTCCATGGTTACCTGGGTTACTTTATTTGCAGTCAAATTCCCTAACACACAGGGTGAAAACCATCCAGTTCCTCTGCTGAAAAGTGACCAAGGCCCACCAGTCTTTACCCAAGTAGAGAACAGTGTCAAGTTCTAGGCCGGGTGTGCAGGGTGGTGTGGGACAGTGGGGTGCTCCCGGGGAGGGTGAAGGCCCCGAGTCTGCATCCGTACAGTGCACCCTGACCCAGCTATTCTGCAGTCTTTTTTTTTTTTTTTTTTAAAAAAAAGCAGGGTCAGGTATTGCCTTTTAAGATCTGAGGAAAATCAGGGCCTTCTTCCCTCAAAACCCAGACACGAATCAAACGTTTAGTTAATTTCAAGGACACTCCCCTACCCCCAACCCCGCTTTAATCACTAAGCTAGCCTCACTTCAAGAACTACAAATTACAGAAATCCAGGTCAAACAAAAGGAACCTTCAGAGCCTATTAAATGTTTCAGCTGTAAGATTTTTCTATTTCCCTAAAGAGTGCCGGCCATGCAAATCCTGCCCCTCACCAGTTCCATGACACATTTCTTCAAAAGAACATTTACAAGCATCCTGGCAACATATGACCATTACATAACAAATCTACTGCCTTATGTAAATTGCATCTGCATGTAAAAACTGAAAAATATAATGATGTTGTCTTCTGCCCTAAAACCCTAACGGCACAAATGTGGAACATGCAAATTTCCTGGGTACTGTGCATTTCTCCCCTGCAGCGAGAGCTTCAGCACAAAGGCTCTCTCGCTCCGCTTCTGTGTAGAAGGAGGTCTAGGCTCCTGACAGCCTCCCTAAGCTCAAGTATCGCATAGGATAAATGCTGGAACCAGGGAAACTTCACAGAACTAATCACACACACAAATGGCCTTGACATTGCAACCCTGTGATTTCTTTCTTTCTTTCTTTCTTTTTTAATGACACACCAATGCCACAAAAAAAATCTCTAAGGATAATGAAAGTGGTATGCCAACTACTTTTTCCATGTCTTGAAAATCTTATTTTCTTTAACACTAGAATCAGTGTTTTGTCTACATGTTTTACACAGCTGATGCAAAAGGTAACATAAGCCTATGTTCTGTGTGAAGGGGCTGGGAAAGGGGACAAAAGCAGAGAGTATTTGTCAATAGTGAAGAGGGAGCTGGGACCGTGACTAAAGCTCTTTGTGCCAGTGAGACATTCTGGTAGCTTCCTCACAGGGTTCCTGGGAAGAACGAATGAAAAGACGCAGGTGAGGCACTCAGCCCAGTGCCCAGGCCACTGTTGAAGCTTAGGAGCGGGCCACTTTCCTTCTGACACGGGCACCTTACCTCCTCGGACTGTGCCAACCACACACCGGGGAGAGGACTGCTATCCTCCTGCTACAGAGGAGGGTGCTAGGCCCAGCCCTGAGGTCTCAGGGCTGGAAAGTGGTGGAGTCACAGTGAGGTTCTGGACCCTGTGGACTCCCGAGCCCTTCTCAGTTACACAGCACCCATGCAGGAGCACAGGAGCAGAGACGCATGGGACGGCGTCTAGACCCTGACTCAGCTGGGCTGAGACTCCAGAGCTCTCTGTGCAGCAGGGGAAGGGACCTGATGAGGTCGGCCAGCGACATGAAGTCACCCCAGAGCGGACTGTGTGATCATATCTACCAGAGACTGCTTCGGAGCACTGGTGCTGATGTCTCACAGTGGAACTCCACTGACGCGCTGAGACGGCTGCGGGCGCTGTTACGCGCTGTCGAGTCACTTCCGACTCAGAGCAACCCTACTTACACGCAACAGGACAAAACCCTGCCTAGTCCTGTACCATCTTCACGACTATTACACTTGTGCCCACTGCTGAAGCCACTGTGTCGCTCCATCTTGTTGACGGTCTTCCCCTTTTTCTACTTTACCGAGCACGATGTCCTTCTCTGGGGAACGAGGTCTCCTGATGCACATCCGAAGTCCTGGAAGCTCGGGCAGCCAGCCCAAGCACTGGACTTCTTCTAGCTTATGGCCTCGTTATAGGTCTCACTGCATAGTGTGCTCACTTCCCTCTCTAGTACCTCAGATACTCAAAGAAACGGATTCCATTTTCTGGGATTCTCTCACCTTGGACAGAAATTCAGTGCCTCTGACTTCTGGCCATCCTATCAGGGCAGATCCACACTCTAAAGAGGAAACATCCAGGCTACAGCTACAGAAACAGAGAGGTTACGAGTGGGGCTGGGGAGGCGGGGCCCAGAGCCACAGTGGCTGAAAGGTAGCCATCAGTCAAGCGGAGCAGGGGAGGACCTGTCATTTGTCACAGTTGGCTTTGGCTGGGCACTGGCAAAGGGATTCCTGGTCACAGATTGTGTCCCACGGAAGTCCAGAGCCAGGGAGAAGGTGGGGTTTGGAGCAGAGCGTAGGCTCACATGTTCATCGTGCATCCCCTAAAGCATGCTGCGTATGCGTATCTTTAAAATTGTCACCCTTTCCATAAGACTGTCCTTCAAAGACCACTGTGTCCACACATCAGCTTCCTATAAACAGCCTCCCCCCGACAGCAACTAGCTGTCAGGCTTTCTCACACTGCCTTGCTGCCTCCTGGAACTGTGAGGCTCGGGGGTTACAGGAATATCAGTTCCAACCGGCAAATCCTGGACTCAAGGTCTTCTGACTCCCAGTGCGGTGCACCGCCCTTCGCTGGATCTCTAGCTCATCCAAACCCCACCTCTCTCCGCTAACGCTTCTAAGACCTTGGTTTGCTTCATGTGAAGCTATGTGCTACCCTGAGCCTTTCTGATGATGCATATCCATTTTCTCTGTCTCTCTAAAGGTTTGGTCAACTCTTCCGCACATACTGTGCCCAGGATACTCCCTGGAGTTTTAGATTGTCACCTCCTTCCATCTCCTACTCCATCACAATCGACTTCTCCCAGAAGCTGTTAGAGTGTATCAGACAGCAGATCATCAGTTCATCTTGGCTCAAGGACCTACCTGAGCCCAGGACCCTCCTGGCAGCATCAGGGCTGATTTTTATCTCCCCAGGATCAGATATAGGTATTTCCCAGACAAACAATAAATGGGACACCATGATGGTCTAGTGGTTAAGCGCTATAGCTGCTAACCAAAAGGTCAGCAGTTCAAATCCTCCAGGTGCTCCTTGGAAACTCTACGGGGCAGTTGTACTTGTCCTACAGGGTCACTATGAGTTGAAATTAACTCGATGGCACTGGGTAATATAGAGTGAGAAATCCTGCTGGCACAGTGTTTAACTGTTACGGCTGCTAACCAAAAGGTTGGCAGTTTGAATCCACCAAATAGTCTTTGGAAACCCAGTAGGGGCAGTTCTACTCTGTCTTATTGGGTTGCTGTGAGTCACAATTGACTCAATAGCAACAGGTTTGATTTTTTAGGTTTTAATACAGGATTGCTGTGAGTTAAAATCTAGTTGACAGTAATGGGTTTTTTTTTAACATAATTACCTGGAGCCCTGGTGGCAAAGTGGTTTAAGCATCTGGCTGCTAACTAAAAGGTCAGCAATTTGAATCCACCAGCTGTTTCTTGGAACTGGATGGGGCAATTTTACTGTGCCCTCTAGGGTCACTGTGAGTCAGAATTGACTTGATGGCAGTGGGTTTGGTTTCAGTTTTAACAGAATTACCCAGATTCTGGGGTGAGGAGTGGAAGGGACAAGTGGAGAGAAGTCACAGGCACCAAGTGCTAGGCCAGGTACTGAAGGCTTTAAGTATCTTCTTACAAAGCAAAAATAGATCACACAGAAAATATAACCAACGGTCCTGTTTTATACCCAGATGACAAAACGGCTGAAGATTCTTAAATTCAGCACTGGGGGAAGAAGCATTACTTAGGAAAATGCAAGAGCAAAACTAGAGAAAAATGTGTATTACACTATTGAATATTAGTCTTGGGGCCAATAAGGTCCCCTTACGTGAACTGAGAGTGCTTGGCACAGATTCCGAATGTTGGCTCATCTCTACCAGGGGACATATTATGCCCCTGGTATCGGCCTCCCTGGTGGTGCAGTGGTTAAGTGCTCAGGTGCTGGTTTGAATAAAACAGAGGAGAAAGATGTAGCATTCTGTTTCTATAAAGATTTATAGCCTTGGAAACCCTGTGAGGCAGTTTTACATGAGTTAGAATCAATTTGCAGGTCAAAAATTTTTTTTTTTTTTGCCACCTTGCCAGCCAGAGAGTTCACAGAATGTGACTTCGTGCAGTGAAATCTATGAATGTCATTCAGGGCTTCCACCTTACATTCAACCAGTAAAGGAGACTTCATATGTATTTTCAAAATTAAACCCAAAAGGGTGGTAAGTGAGATGCCTTCAGCAGAATATGTTCTTCCAAAAATAAAAGCAGAAACATAGCTAGGGCCTTACCAGTAAGATAGATCCTGGAGTTTTATCATCATTCTTTCTTTGGGAGCTGGGAGTTAGGAGAGCAGTTTGGCGAACACTGTTCTAAAGTTCCATCATTTAGTCAAATAGGAACCTCTGCACTGTCTTTAATATGTATGTGTGCTTCACGGGTTTTAGGCCACAGAAGGTCTGCTGACTTGAGGCTCTTGTGAAAGCTAACCGCAGCTGGAATCTAAAGCGGTCCAGGCATCAAACACCAGCCTTCCCGTCTTGGGCTTCATTTTCTCTATTCACATTACTTGTCCTCAGCGTGAGTGGCTTGAGGGGTGTCATGGACTGAACTGTGCCCTCCCACAGGTGTGCAGCAGTTTCGTCAGGCCACCATTCCCAGTGTTGCATGGTGTTCCTCCAGGCTGTAAACGCTGTCTTGCTGATGTCAGTAAGAGCGGATGGGCGGTGGTTGTGCTGGTAGGGCACGACTCACATCTAACACCGCACTGGGCCTTGAGGCATCTCTCAAGCTACAAGAGAAAGAAGCTAGCAGAGAGATTTGAGATCTCGTGCCACCAAGAATGCAGTGAAGTGGTACTCAAAGCAGAGTGTGTCCTTTGGGTCCATGGTCCCTGTGTCTCAGAAGCTCCTAGCCCAGGGGTAAGACTGACAACGATGACCTTCCTCCAGAGCCAACAGAGAAAGCCTTCCCCTGGAGCTGAGACCCTGAATTTGGTCTTGCGGCCTACTGGACTGTGACAAACCGAATTTCTCTTTTTCAAGTCATCCACTTGTGGTATCCCTGTTATAGCGGCACTAGATGACTAAGACAGGGGGCCCCAAAGTCCTTGGGCTTCTACCAGTGTGGTAGAAGCCACCTTCCACAGAGTTGGGATGGACAGGTCTTCTGCCTATTGTATCATCGTGGGAGAGGGCCAGGAGGACACACGGGAGCAGCCTAGCAAGAGGGGCTGCAAACAGTCTGTGGGATCAGGCTGAGCTACACATGAATTGTCTGGTTTTGCTATTTCCTAGGTGTGTAACCTGAGCCACGATTTCCTCCACTGTATACAAGGGATAACTCTTTTCAACGGTGGAGTTGATGGGCAGATTAGAGGCACTGTTTGTGTGGTGCCTGGTGCTGTGTCTGACACTGAAGTCCTCAGATAACGGAGGTCACTATCACATGCGAGGGGGATCTGAGTGTGGAAACGGCTACTGTGCTTGGCTGCTGATAGAAAGGTTGGAGGTTTGAGTCCATCCAGAGGTGCCACAGAAGACAGGCCTGGTGATCTACTTTGGAAAAACCAGCTATTGAAAAACTCTATGGAGCCCAGTTCTATGCAGACACGCATGAGGTGGTCATAAGCTGGGATCAGCTCTACGGCAGCCGGTTTTATCAAATGTGACAAATATAATGGTTTCATCCTGCCATTACATTAACTGTTCCACCAGAACAACATACCATGAGGACAATCTGTCCCTTTCCATCTGGGAAGGCTGGCAAGTTTGTGGTATTCTGGCCTTCTGTAGGGGATTCTAGGGGATAAAATTCCCATAGTGAAGCTCCCAAATATGACTCTAAAAGAGTTGACCAAACTTTTATTTAAATATAAAATCCAACAAGATGACCACCTAACAGAAAAATCCCCCCCTTACTGACTAGAAGGATAAAAGTATCATTAAAAAAAATTGCACCCTGTGTGTTACTAAACCTATCGATAAAATGAAAACACTGATTGCCACTGAGCAGACTTTGATGTACCATGCCCTTACAGGACAGGGCAGAAACCGTGGTGGTGTATTGGTTAAATGCTATGGCTGCTTACCAAAAGGTCAGCAGTTCAAAATCACCCAGGACCCCTTGGAAATTCTACTGGGGCAGTGCTACTCTGTCCTATTAGGTTGCTGTGAGTTGGAGTCGACTTGAGAGTTAACAGGTTTGGTTTTCTGATTTTGAGACAGGATAGGGTAGAACTGCCCTGTGAGGTTTCCAAAGAGAGCTTGGTAGACTGAAACTGCTGACCTTCTGGCCAGCAGCCAAACTCTTAACCATTACATCACTAGGGCTTCCTGACTGTTAAAGTGGGGTGACAGTACCTATTTCAAAGGGACATTGGGGAGTTTATCCCTCGTTATCAAATCTATCCTGCTGGGAGCACTACACATGGCTGGGACTGCTAAAATGCCAGTGGAGTTACTCTTCAAAAGAAGTTTCCAGTACCCACTTCCAGGAGTTTTTTTTTTAAACATTCAAATGTTGAAACACTTTGAACTTAGGATAAAATTAATAATGATGAAGCATGTTGGTATTGAGGAGAGAGGCAGAGAGACAGAGAAGTATCAATCTGGGAAAATACACAGGGAAATGGAAGAGAGCCAGAAAGGATGGAAGACGGACAGTCTATGCTGAGGCTGTGTGATCAGAGCCGGCAGGCAAAGCTGGGAAGGAGTAAGGCAGAGAGTACGTGCTAAGTTTTTCTAAGCAGGTAACAGAGTTGGTACAGAGAACATGCTGGCCACGTTTTCTGATACTGAAACCAGATAGAAAGACATCAACTAGAAAAGAGCAAATTCAGATGGGCTGAAGGAAGAAATTCTGAGTTTCAAAGGACTGCAGGCTAGATCAGGATGCCAGAGGAAGTGGGGAGCTCTCCCGTGACAGAGGTTAGATACACACATCTGAGGTGTGAGATTCTGGCTACTTTCCACCTCAGCACCTCATTTAAAATGAAAGCTATGCCAAGGCACAGTAATTAGTCTCCATTCATCTGGAACAAGAGAGGAAGACAGAGAATTAGTAATAGGGGGAGGAAAGGAGATGTGTAGCTAACTGCCTCCAGGAACAACTGTTTCCTTTGTCCTGAGTCTAGAAAAACTGGATGGTGCCTGGTTACCACTACTGAACATCATTTTGATGAAAGATTCCATAGAAGAATCTTGATCAAAAGGGGGAAAATACAGAGCAGAATTTAAAATTCTTATAGAATCCAGGTTTTCTAGCACCACAGAGGCTGGATGAACCCCTAAAATTATTGCCTTGAGGTAATCTTTAAACCTTAACTCAAAAATGTCCCCTGAATTCTTCTTAAAACCAAACAATAGTTTAGCTTAACTAGTAAAAAATGTCTGTCTTGAGGACTACATTCTTTTAAGATTTATGTATATGGGATCAGTTTGACAACAGCAATTCAAAAGGAACCTTAGGAGGCAGTGAGTTTATGTTAGTGAGGAAGAAACAACTCAGAAAACAAGGGTGAAATGGTTGCGCAACTCAAAGACAGGAATCAGTGTCACCAGACTGTACCCATAATTGCACATGTAACTGTAAATTACAACTACTGAATTGGTGCATGTTTTGCTGTGTAGATTCTCAACAGCAAACAAAAATCTAAAAATAAAGAAAATGACGGTTAGGAGTACTTTAACTGAATTGTGCACCAATACTGTTCGCTTCTCCCACTGCTGGATGCCAGAAGTCTGTCTGAGACCTGGAGCACCACTTCATCTGTGAGTGTGGTGGAAATGACCCACATTTCAGGTCTGCAAACCAAAAGACCAAACCCAACGACGTGGAGTTGATTTTGACTGATAGTGACTTGAGAGAAAAGAGTGATCTGCCCAACAGGGTTCCAAAGGAGTGGCTAGATCTGAACTGTTGACCATTCGATCAGCAACCAACCATTTCATTAGCAGCCTTTGAGCTTAAACACTGCATCTGGGACCTCATGAATCAGTATTTGAATTTTTAACAAGATCCCCAGGTGAAGGGTAACCTTTTCTTCCACCAGGACTCTGTTCACCACAATTAAACACAGTATTTACAATTCTTCTAAGGACTTCTACAAACTTTGATAACAATGCAGTTGGCAGAGAGAGCTGTCTGTCACATTGTCTTTGCCTCCTTTTCAAATCTCGTTAGTCAATTACCTTACTGAGCATCCCTAAGACATCTATCTGTTGAAGGGTGTTTGAGCAGGAAATGGGATTTATAAAGCTCTTGCAGAAGCAGATAAACCACTTTTCAAAACTGGCCTCCCTCTTTCAGCTTATTCTTGTGTAAATATTATGACAAGAACAAAATCAGCAGTGCCGTGTGTACTAAACTAGCAGAAGACCTGAAACCCAACTACTGATTCAAGCGTGGCCTCCACAGAGGCATCCAAGACAGAGAAGCCAAGGGCCAGATTCAGGTCTGGACTCTGGTCAGGCGCTGGCTGCATGCCGCTCAACCCATCTGGGCCTAGGCCACATCTGAGGGAAGAGGCTGAGATGGCTTTTAGGGTCTTTATGAGTCAGAATTGACTCCACGGTGGTAGCTTTGGGTTTTTTGACTTTTCTGTATGTTTACTATGGGAAGCTCCTGTGAGCTATAGTACTGCCAACAGGGCACGCAAACACAGCGTCCCTGAACTCATGCACTTAACCCCCTCACTGCTGTACGAACAACCAATGCAAGGGCTAAGTGCTGGCAGCCCAAGTGTCCACAGACGCCCTGCCCACAGCTGGCAGCTGGGCCTGCTGCTCAGCCATGTGTGGTTACACGTGAAGTGCGGCACACCTAAAGATAACTGGAGCTCAGCCATGCAGGTTAATGCTGTCAATGGCTTTCAGCTCAGCTGTCTGGATGACAGGCAGGGGACTAACTACAGCAGTGGGGAACAAGCACCTGTAAAAAAGTCTTGTGAAGTCAACAGGAGACGTTTAGACTTAATGAAATACGTATTTTCAATCCCTGCCCCTAAATCAGTGAGTTCAAACAGTTTGATTATGGAAAGGCCATAAAACCAGAATTTTGGTGCAGTTGTGACAAAATTCCTATCCTTTCAAGTTTTGGGTTCCACACCATGAAGAAATTTCATTTTATTGCTATTATAATTAAAGGGCCTTGTGAATAAATGCCTTTATGTTGTCTTTAAATGTGTTGTCTCTGCTGTCACAAAGGCAGCCTTGAAACAAACTTGATGTTTTAAGATCTTACTGTACATCTGATGTAAATGCAGAGTGATCTGGAATTCCCTCGAAACAAATGGAACTTACCGAAAATAATTAACAGCAGCAAAGAAGACAGAGACACAGTTTCCAGACCATCTTCACCAGGTCTTTGAAAGGGTTCCTTCTGGTTAAAAGCCTTGTGGAGAAATTACACTTCCAACAAGTTTCCTGCTGAGAATTTGCCTCTCTACCCCAGATATACTTAATCAGAATCTACATCTTAACAATATCCTAGGTCATTCTTATGTATAACTTCCCGGGAACTTGTCAGAAATGCAAATTCTCCGCAGGAGTTCCAACTTGAACACATCATTTCCAAGGCCTGGTTTTCACAGGTGCCTCAGGGCCTGGGAGCCTGTTGGTGGAGTGCTTACGAGGTACGGCTGCTAACCAAAAGGTCAGCAGTTTAAAGTCACTACGTGCTCCTTGGAAATGGTTTGGGGCAGTTCTACTCTGTCCTCTTCAGTTGCTATGAATCAGAACTGACTCAACAGCAGTGGTTTGTTTTTCTGGTTTACAGCAGCCTGTCACCCAGTGCATACAGAATGGTTCCTATAAGGCCATTCTCTCTCAGAGAGTCCCCCCACATGACATAATCTTGGGACTAGCAGCTAAAAATTGCAGCACTTTTTGTGCTGTTTGATAAAGATACTCTGTTGGGTGCTGGGAAACCCTGGTGGTGTAGTGGTTAAGTGCTATGGCTCCTAGACAAAAGGTCGGCAGTTCAAACCTGCCAGGCACTCCTTGAAAACTCTACAGGGCAGCTCTACTCTTCTATAGGACTGCTATGAGTTGGCATTGACTCGAAGACAGCAGCTTTAGCTTGTTTGGGTGCTGGAAAAATTGGTACTGATCCCAGCTCTTCAACTAACAAGTCACTACACAGCCACATGGTCAAAGGTTTCATGAGTCTCTCAGGTTCTTTCCAAGAAGAGGAGAGGGAGGCTGGGGGATGTAGGAGAGTTAGGGGGTATTAAGAGGAAAGAGAGGACATCTGCTGATTACCCACTTAAAGCCAGGCCTTGCGTTGAACTTTTAAAATATGTAGGCAAGAAATCAGCCAGGTAAGTTGTTTTACCTTTAGTTTCTCATCAGGAAATCACTCTTACAGCTACCAGCGCTGGAGCTCACAGACTGTCCCCTTGGTGCGAGGTACATGCCCCTGAACTAGCCACAGACGTGCAGTTTGGGATTTTCCAAGCACAGGAGCTCAGGTCCTTTTGCAAATCCCT
This sequence comes from Heterohyrax brucei, assembly GCA_028571685.1. Taxonomy (NCBI): domain Eukaryota; kingdom Metazoa; phylum Chordata; class Mammalia; order Hyracoidea; family Procaviidae; genus Heterohyrax; species Heterohyrax brucei. The sequence continues at coordinate 22,756,320 of CM053149.1, read as the reverse complement.
CTGTGATCTTCCTTTTATCTGGCCCGCCACTGTTCATGTTTATTTACACAACACATAGATACTATTTTGCCAGTTGCCCTTTTCCATTTAATACTGCATATCAAGAAGGTCTTCCTATGTCAATCAAGTTAAAAAGGCTTGTACTCTTGATGAAGACTGCACTACTGTGCTGTGACGACCCCCTCACTAGTGGGTACTGTAGCTGTTCCAGCTTTGTAGTACTCTAATAACTGGGAAATAGAAACATAATGGCAAACTACTAAAACTACTAGAACATTAAAAACAACTCATAAGGAAGTGTAAGTCAAAAAGTAAATTAAAAGCTGCCCCTTCATTGATCTCTGTGCTTTCTTCAAACCTTTGTTTGAGTCAAAATGGCCTGTGACACAGGAGCACGGCCTTCCTAATGCACCGTCATAACTGGCAGACGACAGAATGCACTGTGGCCCCGAGGCCAGGGGTTCTGGGCTGCACCCCCTCAACCTCACTTAAGTACAGTCATGATGTCTACATGGAGCTACAAAGCTGGCTGCTACGCGAAGAGATTGTGACTAACAGTGAACCCCATCTACTCAAAACACATCTAGTTCTGTGGTCAGCTGAAGTCTCCCAGCTGGTGTGGGCTCGTCTTTCCATTTTGATCAAAGTGTACACCCTTCCACGCAACCAGAAAAATGCTCTTTAAGTGCTGATTGCAAGACCCAAATCGGGGCAAAAGCTGTTTGAAAATTCAGAGGCTTAACTAAAGCTGCTTTCAAAGCTGCTATCTGTACCAAATGACTTGGAAATTTTCTAACAGGATTTTCTACTTAGAATTCCAGTAAATTTTTCCTCCTGGCACCTCCATGATCTCTTATTTTGGTAAAAATCAAAATCAAGAAATACAAAGGTCACCCACGTAGTCAAAAAAGCAAAACAAGAAAAACTACATTTTAATTAAAAAAAAAATTAAAACCTAACCAAAATTTACTATATAAAACTAAAATCCATTGCCGTTGAGTCAATTCTGATTCACCGTGACCCCATACGACAGAGTGAATTGTCCTAGAGGATTTCTAAAGAGCAGCTGGTGGATCTGAACTGCTGATTTTTAGGTCAGCAGTCAAGCTCTTAAACACTGAGCCACTACATCTCCAAAATTCACTATGTAACATACACTTTTTACAAATGTGGAGCCCTAGTGGCACACTGGTTAAGAGCTCAGGATGCTAATCAAAAGATTGGTGGTTCGAATCTACCAGCCACTCCTTGGAGACCCTGTGAGGCAGCTGTACTCTGTTTGATGAGTTCGCTTGGAGTCAAAACTGACTTCATGGCAAGGGGTTAACTTTATATAAATGCCAAAAGCCAATATGTGTAGATATAATACACATATATAACCTCTTTAATAATCTTGCTAATTATTTTTACTGCATTTTAGAGTATGATGTGATAATGTGTGACTCATCTAAACTTTATTCTATATGAATTACAAAAATGATCATAAAGCAGCATATGAATCATTTCAAAAGATGGCAGCATGAGCTGAGACGGGTAAATTTCTTGCTGTGCTGAGAGAGGCTAGCCCACTGGTCGGCCACCCAGGTTTCTCTCTGGTGGCTTCCTGCTCCTGAGCCCTTTCCCTGAAGGAGTGGGGGAAGGTGGACGCCGTGCAGACGGCAGGATGGGGTCAGCGGCCGCAGGATGCAGGGAGGCCGGCGGGCCACCAGTTACATCTGTATCTCTCCAAATCCTTTAGGAGACGTTTATTACTTGCTAGAGGATGGTCTAGCTTAGGTGACACCCATGATGACAGCCATTTTGGCCGCCTGCAATGGACTGCTGACCTAGGAGGCTTAGAGAGAGATGCTATCTGAAGGTAGGGTGGATTACCAACAGGAAAGGCAGGCAGATGCTGACCCTGTTTATCAGATCATCTGGAGGGAACAATTTCACAATTTTTTTTTTCTCTCTTTGTGCCAACCCTACAGCGTGTTCCTACACAGTTAAAGCCTCTTTGCAGATTTACAGCCTGAATCTGACAGAGGTAGGTAACCCAGTCAACAAGGTGAGCATGGGCTTACTTACGTTTATTACTAATCTGTGGTGAAACTGTTCACTACAGATCATCTGGTGAGCAGGATAAGCGCTGAGCTGACCTTGTCTAATGAATAATTCATCACCCCTTCAGTGGGTTAAGTGCTACGTCTGCTAACCAAAAGGTGGCCAGTTCACATCCGCCAGGCGCTCCATGGAGACTCTATGGGGCAGTTCTATTCTGATCTCTAGGGTTGCTATGAGTCAGGCCCGACCCAACGGCAGTAGGTTTGTTTTTTGTTTTGTTTTGTCTTAAGGTGGAGTCCACCTCCAGTAAAGGTCTCAGAGGTGAGCTGCTCTTTGGGCTCTGGGAGTGGCAAAGAGCCTTGGAGGGTTTTCTCTTGCCTCCCTTCAGAGGTGGGATGCACCCTGATTTCCTGCAATGTCTGGGATTGCCATTTTTCACATCCACGTTGGCCCTTTCCATTGGCATACTGGTCTGATTTTCCGATTTTGTTTCCAAACTATAGACGCTAAACACTAGGGTCGGGGGAGAAGGGACATCCAGAACTAATGGACCATATCTACAGTGGCCTCCAGCAGACTGAAGCCTGTACAGCTGGATGGTGCCTGGCTACCACCACTGACTGCTCTGACAGTGACCGCAACGGAGGGTTCCCAGACAGAGCTGGAGAGAAATGAAGAACAGAATTCTAACTCAGAAAGAAAGAGCTGATTTGGGCCTCAGAGACAAAGACGAAACCCTGACGGTGTGGCCCCTGCACACCAGTGATGGAATCCAGCTCAGTGATGGAATCTCTCCTGAGGTTCCCCCTTCAGCCAAAGATTGGACAGGCCCATAAAACAAAATGAGACTAAAAGGTCACACCAGGATAATGGTAAAAACTAGAAGGTAAGAAGGGACAGAAAAGCTGGTAATAGGGAACCCAAAGCTGAGATGGGAGAGTGTTGACTTGTTGTGGGGTTCTTAACCAGTGTGTACCAGCTGTTTAATGAGAAACTAGTTTGTTCTGTAGGTGAAAGTCTACTGGGGAGAAAAAAAGGATGTCCATAGCAGCTGAACAGCAGTGCAGTAGCTAATACAAAAGCTTTTGCAAGCAGCAGGGGGTTACTAAAGCGAAACATACACCACGCAGCAGTGACTATTTCTAATACGGAACACATATTTTTCACAAATGTGGAATAATGCCTGAAGACTTTACAGTGTGAGAGATAAATGACTCATATGTGAACTGAGCACCAGAGTAGGACATTTCTGAGAATATAAGCACAGTCAGATGTGAGAAAAAGCCATTTGGTCCTGGTCTGAATTTGCATACGTATCTAAAAAATGAAAACAGCACCGTCCAAATAATAATCACATTAGTGATTACAGACGGGTTGGATCAGCAGTAAAATTGATTATGGATCTTGAGAACTCCATATTTTATCTCAGTCTGAAGTAGGTACACATTTGCAAAGAGCAGCAGGGCAGATAAGAGGTATGCCATGTGGTCGGGGGAAGTGATGCCATGTGGTCGGGGAAGTGATGTCATGTGGTCGGGGGAGGGGCGCGAGGCCAAGCCGGTGCAGCAGAGGCGCGGTACCAGCCCTCCGCAACAAAGCCCTGAAACACCAAGTAGACAGGATACGCCCACCAACCACGGGACCCTGGACTTTACGTAAAGGGATAAACTATTAGATCAGACACCACTGAGAAGAAGACACTGATCAGAAACAGCAACTGAGTGGAGATAAGGAATAAAAGTTCCCTCCAAGTGGCACAACACAGGGCAGCTGTTTTGAGACAAAGCCAAAAGCCCTTCTATACAGAGTATAGAAAAACACCCTCATGGAATTCGCAAGTAGAAGATAGAGGAATAGCACAGGCATACCCAGAGACAGGTAAGATCCTGCTTGTTCGCCACAGCACAAATAAATGAAATATAGAGAAAAACAACAGGAAGAATCAAGAAGACCAAAAGTTGATTCTTTGAAAACATCAACAAAACTGACAAACCACTAGCCAAACTGACAGCAGAAAAACAGGAAGCGATGCAAATAACCCAGGTAAGAAATGAAATTAGGACATTACAACAGACTCAAGTGAAATAAAAAGGATCATAACAGAATACTATGAAAAACTGTGCTGCATTAAATTTGAAAGCCTAGAGGAAATGGACAAATTTCTAAACATATATTATCTGCTTAATTCAACACAAACTGAGGTAGAAAACCTGACCAGACTCACGACAACAAAACAGACTGAAAAGATAATAAAAGAAAAAAAATAAAACAACCCCCAAACCTGTAATAAATAAAAGCCCTGGCCTGATGGCTTCACTGGAGAATTTTACTGAACATTTAGAGAAGAGCTCACACCCACCAACCCACACCAGTACTGTTTAAATTATTTCAAACCACGAAGGGATACTCCTGAATTCATTCTATGAAGCCAACATAACCACTTAACTAAGCCAGGCAAAGATACCACAAAAAAAGAAAATCACAGACCAATGTCCTTCATGAATACAGATGCAAAAATTATCAACACAATTCTAGTCCACAGAATTCAGCATCATATCACAAAAGTCATGCACCATGACCAAGTAGAATTTATACCAGGTATGCAAGGATAGTTCAACATTAGAAAATCAATCAGCACAATCCACTACTTAAACAGAATAAAAAAAGGAATCACATGATCAAATGAACCAATACAGAAAAGGCATTTGATAAAGTCCAACACCTATTCCTGATAAAAATTCTCAACAAAATAGGAACAGGCAAGAAATCTCACCTATACAAAACCAATGGCCAACATCATTTTAAAGGCAGAGAGGCTGAAAGCATTCCTTATGAAAATGGAAACAAACACGGATTCCACTTATCACCACTGCTATTCAACACATGCTAAAAGTCCTAGCTAGAGAAGAAAAACAAATAGCGGGCATCCAAATTAATAAAGAAGCAGAGAAGCTATTCTTATCTGTCGACAAGAATGATACTATACATAGAAAACTTTAAAGATTCTATAAGAAAACTAGTGGAATTAATGCAAAGATTCAGTCGAGCAGCAGGATAGAGGACCAATATACAAAAATCAGTTGGATTCCCATATACACTGAAGAGAATTTGTAAAGGAAATCAGGAAAACTATACCATTTGTAATAGCACCTAATAATTATTAATAAATCTAATCAAGGATGTAAAAGACCCATATAAAGGAAACTACAAAACAGTACTGCGAGAAACCAAAAGACAGCTGCATAAATAGAGAAACATACTATGTTCTTGGATAGGAAGATTCAACATTGTCAAAATGTCAATTCTACCCTCAGCGCATCTCCAGATAAAATGCAGTCCTGATCCAAATCCTGACAGCATTCTTTGACCAGATGTAACAACTAATCATTAACTTTATAGAGAAAGGAAAGAGGCTCTGGATAAGTAAAGCATTATTGAAGAAGGCGTACAAAGTAGGCCTCAAACTACCTGACCTCAGAACCTCTATACAGCGTCCTGATAGTCACGACAGCATGGTACCGGTACAACAACAGACACAAAGACCAACGGAACCGAGCTGAGAACCCAGACAAAAATCCACCCACCCCTAACAGTTAAGTTGATTTTTGACAAAGGCCTCAGTTCCTTCAATGGGGGAAAAGACAGGGTCTTCAACAAATGGTATCAGTAAAACTGAATGCCCATCTGTAAAAAAATGAAACAGACCCATACCTCACACCTTACACAATACTAACTCAAAAGGAATCAAAGACCTAAATGTAAAACTCAAAACCTATAAAGATCATGGAATAAAAATTGGGACAACACTAGGGGCCCCCGACACACGGCCTAAAGAAGATACAAACTAACACTGCAAACACCAAAGGATAAAGCAGACAGCTAGAACCTCCTAAAAGTTAAACATCTGTACTTTGCCAAAGACTTCATCAAGTGAATACAAATTACTTGACCCTACAGCCTGGGAAAAATATTTTGGCAAGGGTCTATCTGACAAGGGTCTAATCCCTAATACCTCTAAGGTAGTGCAATACAGCAACAGAAAGACAAATAACCCAATTAAAAAATGAGCAAAAGATATGAATACATTTCACTAATGATGACACTGAGATAGTGAACAGACATGTTAGTAATCATTAGCTATCAGAGAGATGCAAATCAAAATCACAAGGAGATACCATGTCATCTTGATAATAGTGGCATTCATTAATAAAATAACACAAAATAACAGATGTTGCAGAGGTTGCAGTGCTGGTGGGATTGTCAAACGGTACAATCACTAGGGAAAATGACACAGCGCTTCCTTAAAACTCATGAAACAGAAATATCATATGATCTAGCAATCATTTTCCTAGGAATGTATCCTAGAGAAGTAAGGCTCATTACATGAACAGACATATGCACACCCATGCTCACTGAAGCATTATTCACAAAAGCAAAAATATGGAAATCATCTGTCTCCAGCAACCGATGAAGAGGTAAACAAATTATGGTACATACACCTAATGACAAAGAACAATGGTGAATCCAAGAAGCATCTCACAACGTGGATGACTCTGGAGGGCATTACGCTGAGTGAAATCAGTCAATCACAAAACGATAAATACTATTACAAAAAGTTAAGACAAAGTTTACACAGAGGAAGACACCACCTCTGATAGCAGAAACAATCTGTGATGGTTATGAGGGAGGGGAAGATTCAGGAGAAGAAATCATTAACAGGACAGTAGATAAGTGGTTACTGTGAGGAGGCGAAAGACAGTACATGTTACAGGGGAAGTGTCCATACAACGTGACTAAGGCAAAGTCACAGAAGCGTCACAGACACATCCAAACTCAGAGAGGGACACCAGGCTGGCGGGCTGAGGGCTGTGGAGCATGGTCTCAGTAGACATTTAGGTCAACCGGCAAAACAGTTCACCTAAAAAAATGTTCTACATTCAACTTTGATGAGTAGTGACTGGGGTCTTAAAAGCTTGTAAGTGGCCATCTAAAATACATCGACTGTTTCTATCCTGTCTGGAGCAAAGGAGAACGACAAAAGCCAAAGACAGAAGGGACGTGTTAGTGTAAACGATTAATGGACCACAAGTACTACAGTCTCCACCAGCCCGCGCCCAGAACAACTGACGGGGCCCAGCTGCCACCACTGACCGCTCTGCCAGGGATCACAACAGAGGGCCCTAGGTGAGTCAGAGGAAAATACAGAATGAAATTCAAATCCACACACGAAAAAGACCAGATTTAAACTGGTCTGACAGGGACTGGAGAAACCTCTGGACTATGGCCCCTTATAACTTAAGAGTTGACGTCACTAAAAGAAACCAACAACAAACAAACAACGTAAGGAACCGCGCTTCTTAGTTCTATATGTAAATGAAACAAATGCCAACACTTGCCCAAAAGCAAAGATGATGAGGCCAGGAGGACAGAAAAACAGGAGGAACAGAAACTGGGAAGCCGGGAACCCAGGCTGGAGAAGGGGAGAGTGCTGACACACAGTGGGGATTACAAACAACGCCACAAAACAATCTGTGTATAAACTGCTCAATGAGAAACTAATTTGCTCTGTACACCTTCACCTAAAACAAGAACAGCAACAACAAAAATGAATAAAAGAGTTGCGATCTACAGTCAGGTCACTTGACTTCGAATTTCCACTCTACTTATTAGTAACATAGTATTAGGGGAATTTTCTTAATCTCTTTTGGCTTCAGTTTCCTCATCCGCACAACGTGTATAGAGACACAGCAAATAGCACTTCTGCCCTAAGGACTGCAATGAGGACTCAGTGAGGTAATTTATGTCACATAGGGCCTAGCCTGCAGCAACCTAAATGGCTGTCGTTGTTTGGACTATAATTAATCTTGTTACAACTGTCATTATCCCCTGGGCCAAAAGAGCTCACTCACCGAGATGAATGTTCATCATCTTTGCACAGTACTTGCACATGGCATCCAGGTCATTCAACTGTCCTTGCAGGAAGGAAATCTGGGCTTCTAATTCTTCTTCCTAAAATGAAGGGGTAATGATACAGAAATTTGAAACATACATTGAGATAAAATCCCCAAAGCCCCTCAAATGATCTGAATTATTTTAAAGAGGTACAATCTCTTTTCAGTCTTAGAAAAAACACAACAAAGAAAAATAAACTCCTCACTGCCACCAGCAACACAACACAGAAAGGGTCAGTGGGAGGTTTAAAAATACCTGGAATTTTCTTCATTGAATGATAGTTTTGTATGATGTGCAAGTGTTTACAGATACAACTTTGTGCAAACAAGTACTCAAGACTCTCCAGTGAATTTTGAGCAGCACAAATTGGAAAAGGAAACGGGCTTTTTGTGGACGACCCTGCCCAAGCAGCCAGTACAAAAAATTTCCATTGTCTCTCTCACACATTTGAGAAACCAAAGATTTCCGTAAGACTAATCGCAACATTTTCTAGACAACGATCACAGTCTCTTAAAATGTGAGATTTCCAAAAGCACTTGGCAAAGTTTTGCACCAGTAGCCGAGTATCTCAACATAAAGAAAACAAAAATTCTCATAACTGGTCCAATGTGCATCATCATACTTAAAGGAGAAAAGATTGAGGGTGTCAAGAATTTCGTTTTACTTGATCCACAATCAACACCCATGGAAGGAGAAGTCAAAAAATCTGAACACACACTGCACCGGGCAAATCTGCTACAAAAGACCTCTTTAGAGTGGTGAAAAGCCAAGACGCCACCTTGAGGACTAAGGCAGTCCTGACCCAAGCCAAGGGGTTTTTAGCTGCATAATATGCATGAGAAAAGATGGACAGTGAACAAGGAAGACAGAAGAACTGATGCTTTTAAATTGTGGTATTGGTGAAGAATGCGGAATATACCATGGACTTCCAGAAAAACACATGAATCTGCCCTGGAAGAAGTACAGACAAAACGCTCCTCAGTAGCAAGGATGGGCTCACACACAGCAATGACTGTGAGCACGGCCCAGGACCGGGTGGTACTTTGTTTTGCTGTATGTAGGGCTGCCCTGGGTTGGAATTGACTCGAAGGCACCTACCACCAACAACCAAGGAGAAAAACCCAGCCATCTGCTTCCTTCAAGATCACAGTCTAGGATACCCACTGGCCACTTCGGCTCTCTCCTAGTGGGCTGCTGTCTTGCAGGACAGAATCAACTCAATGAGCCCGAACCTTCTGGGCTCGAGCACAGGGACAATTGGGAGGACGGTGCAGGACCGGGCAGCGCTTGGTTCTGTTGTGTGCAGGGCTGCTGTGAGCTGGAACTGACTCCACGGTCCCTAGCAATGACAGCAGCAGCCAATAAACAGCTGCTCTTGTATTTTCTCTCCTGATGTAACATTACAGTGTTTTATTTATTTGTTTGTTTGTAAGAAAAAAATAGTCTTGGCTGAGTCATCATCTAAATGGCAAAAGAGAATCTGATTGCATCAGATGGATAAAGTCTTTTTAAAGGCAAAAAATATCATGTGCAAAAACACTCCTAAGGAAATTAAGACAATTATGGGAATTTTTATCAGAGAAAGAGACTAATCTCCGTCATCTAAGATATTTTAAGCCAAGTTGGCTTGGATATAAAGAAAAGACATGGCCAAGGCCGGGGCAGGCTACAGAATTGATTTTCTAGCCTAAAATGCCTGTCCTTTCACTTAAAAACCACTGGTTGAAAAGAATGGAAGAAGAATCTGGTGAGACATCCTTCTTCTTAGGGGATGAGTCTACTGGGGCTTACAGGTGCAATGCAATAGTTAAGAGGTTATTTGTAGGTGTATTTCATTTTAACAGTGCACCTCTGAAAAGTCCTGTTTTTCAAGTGTTGCCTGGAGAACCAGCCCTTACAGTGTGTATTTCAGTGCTTGGCACAGAAGTCACACATAGCAGCTATTAAAAAACAAATAATTGTGACAAGAACACTGTAGAACCACATGTGTGAACCATGTTCTTCTGTACGCCACAAAGCACAGCAGACTGTCTCCTGATCCTCAGATAAAGACCAGAAGCCCCGAGGAAAAGGCCAGTGGGAGAACATTTACAGGGAGACTTTGGGTATAGCTGGTGCCATCACCCTTTAGTGGTAGCAAAGTGAAAAAGAAAGGGGGTGTTGAGGGCGTTTGTCTTCTCCCTTCTCACCTTTGTTTCTGCACAGGTTTGACTCTTCCTATTGTCTCAGGATCCTGTGGGAATCAGAGGATAGCTAGGTCTGTTGGTTAACTATTGCTGTGGTTAATCTCTGAAGATTAACCATCAATCCCCTCTACCTGGGACCATGCGTGTTACTCAGCTCACCATGAGTTGCACTGTATTTACCCTCTGGCTGAATCTGGGCTGGCCTTGTGACTCACCCAGATTTAGAGAATGGAGCAGAAGTGATGCCATGCCAGTTTGGGGCCACTCTGAGGCATGCCAACTTCCGCTTTCAACGGAGGAAGACAGCTGTCATGCTGTCAAGTCCTGGCTAGGATGCTGAAAGAGGGGAGAGATGGTGTGGAGAAAATGACCACAGGAGAGGTGGTAGACACATGAGTGAAGCCTTCCGGAACCTTCTAGCCCACCCCTGCTGCAGCTAGCCAACTGAGTGACCAGCAAAGACCACCCAGCGCACAGAAAAGGGTGGCGGAGCCCTGCCCAACTCTCTGACCCAGAGAACTGTAAGAAATAAGTGTTTCAAGAAACTAAATCTTGATGCGATTTGTTACACAGCAATAAATAAATAAAACAGCGGCAGAGGAGAAAGAACACTAAGTTTGCAGATGTATGAGAAAACTCGCATTTTGCTCCTGGTTCTGACACAAACAAGTTACGTGACCTTGGGTAACTATCCAGTTTGGACCTGAATTCAGAATTCACTAGAGAAGGTTCAAGTTAGAGACTTTGTTCCAGAGAAACTTGCAATCTGGAAATTTGAGAAAGCTATCTAAATTACTAGAGTATAAGACAGAGTACAAAAAAGCTTTATAATGAAGTAAGCAAAACTGCTATTGGAATCTTGGTTTCCTTCCTGTATCTCCTTCACTACCCCAATATGCTAACAGAATACTAATTGTTAAGAGGCACAGAACCCCCCGTCGAACAGTCTAGAACTGCACCAAGGCCAGGAGTTGGCAGGCTTTGAAAAGCACGGGGCCCCCAGGCTGTGACATATTCCTACTTGCAGGTGGCTACCAACTGGGGTACTGACAGCCTGCTGTGGACACAGGGCACCAGGAACGGAGTGCCGCCTGTCTCAAACACACCTCTATTTACTCTGCACACTAGTTTTATTCGGATTAGCATCTACTTCTTTTAAAATGCAGAAATTCTTGGAAGCTTTAATCTCTTGCAGTTATCGTACCTGCAAAAAAAATGCTGAATTGGGTAATACTGTAGTATCTATATTTTCATATCAAGAATAAAAGAAATAAAAAGACGTGGGGGACAAGGGTTTCCACCAGTGACTCATTTCAGAAGAGACAGGCCTGCTCTGTTACTGGTGAGGGCCTTGGACAGCTTCAAGTAAGCATGTAGCTTAAAAGGTGCCTCTTCCTCCCAACACCTGACTGGGATCAGTGGGAACACTACTGTCATAGAGATGGGTGACACAGACACTCTCTCAGTTGTGCAGTGTTCAACCTGCACATGCCTGTGGGGAATCCCAGAGAGCACTGTGGCCCTGGACACTTGCTGCAGGGACAGACAAACACACAGTTTTCCAAGTTGGTATTTTGCTGAGGGGTCTGGTGGCAGCAAAGGGACAGCCTTTTGCACGCTGAGTCCCAGAAAACCCAAGTCAACCTTGATACAAGCGGCCTCTACACTGCGGAAAACGGGCTTTCATTCTACATGTAAGCGCCTCTTGCAAAGGAAAGCTTACACAGAAGCCCAGTATATAGAGGATAAAAGAGGACCACTCTGGAAGGTGTGCAGGGTGAAGGGGTCAAGAACCTCTTTCCTTTGGGAGTCTGGGATTCCGCATTTTACCTTTCTCACGTTTGCTTCACCTTAAAGCTTTCCTAGAACTTTCAATTGTCACTCAGACTTTAGAAATAAAAATGGAACCCCTTGGAGGCCAAAGGTGGCTCGTTATTTACTGCTCACTGCATTACATAATTACAGACATAAAAAAAAGAGCCAAGAATCCAGCTTCTAAAATTATGGGAGCCCCACTTCACACCCCGACCTTAGTATCTCCTGTTCCCCATTCCTCTGAACTAACGGCTTTAGTCATTTTTTTGCAGCACGTTGGTCCTCTATAATCAAAACCAAATGCTTGGCTAATTGCCACAAGATTTGATGAAAGCAACCAGTTAGGTTAAAACATAGTTAGGTTAAAACAATTAAATGAATTCTAAGTACAGCGTTTCATGATTTCCTATTGGAAAACACTGGTTTCATTTATGCTTTTAAAACCTTTATGGCTCAGTCTAGAAAGATTATTAGGGCTCAGAAGCCCATTACCACCATAAACGCTAGATAGCAAACGGAGTTCCAAGCAAGAAATGGACAGAAGACTATGGAGTACAGCCCCATGCAGACCACAGTGTGCAACCTGAACAACCATCCTTGGTAGCCCTGCTGGGAAGAACCAGAGGATGAGGGATGTTCCATCAGCAGAGAAAAGAGCCAGCCTCTAACCCTCCTACAGTGATCAGGATGCACCTGTCATGGAGTTCTGCATCTACGAACTCAATGCATCCGCACAACACATCCACGGGGTAGATTCTCTCGTCACCTCCTGCAGAAACCGGGATCCACTTCTAAGTCACCTTCTCTGAAAGTGTATGCTGGTCCCTAAACCCACTCCTTCTGCTTCCTCCTTGGGCACCCATTCTGTGTCATGCCCAGTTTCTACTGTCCTTCTGACCAGCAATCTTCACCTTGGTTCCCTTGCACAGAGAAACACCAGTCACAACACTGAGTCCTAACCTTGACTTACCTGCTACGTTGTGTCCCTCTGAAAACATTTAGGTTGTGTTCTGTTTTGCTGTTTGCTGAGTGATTTTTATTTTGACTATAGAATCTGAAGAGATGAGTTTTTAAATTTGTCTTTAAGAAGTGCTATTTCCATTGCCATTCCCCTACAGTAACGTAGCACTATACTTCTCCCCAAATATCATACATCTCAGTTGACCAAATTACAATATATAGTTTTTTATCTCAATTTTATAAAATGTTTTGAAGTTTTCCTGCTATTTTTTTTTTTTGTTGTTGTTAATAATTGGACAGGCTTTTATAATGCACTCTTTTTTCCCTTCTTCATTTGTTTATTCAGCAAATCTATTTGTCTGCACTGGGCTAGGCCTGGTGGGTGATAAAGACGTGAACACGGACTCTGGTCTCTGGAAGTTCAGAGAGCCGGACGTGTACACAAAGCCAACCCAAGTACACAGCCTTCTTGACACTGTGGGTGGACTAGAAGCATTAGTGGTTTTATTTCAACTATTTGAAGCTTTTTAAACCAAGGTGTCTGTGTTTCTATAAAGTAAAATCCAAACTTTCATATCATTAAAATTTAAGACTTTTTTTTTTAAGGAAAAAAAAAAAAAAAGCCAAGACAAGAATAAGTTCTTGAGAAGAGTCAGCAAGGGGAGCCCACAAATCTCTGGGAGGGCAAAGGACTTCCAGCTTGCGGAGGTCGACATAAAAGGTTTTGGGGGGACATAACATTTTTGAGGGGCCTTGGAGGAGGCGACTTTACTCTGAGGATGATTCAGAAGGGGTCTGGGAAGCAAAGGTGTGGAGGCAGAGTGTGGGGCCTGGGCGAGGACGAGCCACTAGGCCGGCCCAACACCTGAGGACAGCAGGAGGTGTCTGGCAAGAAGGCTGCAGCCCTACCACGACGGTCTGGCTGCAGGGAGAAGGTGCACAGAGGTATCAGCTGGGGAGTGATAAAGAGTGGTCTTCCCACTTCTTACAGACATCACTACGGCGGTGGTTGGAGGAACTAACTAGAGGCTGGCTAGACAGCCGGCCAGACGGTAACTGCCTCTGAGAAGACGGCTGGTGCTCTTTGGGGAGAAAGGAGAAGGATCTGATTATCAACTGGCTGTAGAGTGGACAGAGGGAGGGAGAGCCATCAAGGCCAGTTGTGAGGTGTCAGGCTTCGGGGCTTGAGGGAAAGAGGATGGCACACGGGCTTCGCAATACGGACTCTGTGATGCTGGTGGAATTGTGGGTTAGGATGTTTATAGGGTGTTAGAGAAATGTGACTGAAGCAGGGAAGGGGGAGGAGAAGGAGAAATAGAGAAAGGGAGAGGATAGAGCTGGAAATGTAATTTAAGAGTTCCTTCACAGAGGTAGGAAACCCTGGTGGTATAGTGGGTTAAGTGCCACGTCTGCTAACCAAAAGGTCACCAGTTCAAATCTACCAGGTACTCCTTGGAAACTCTATGGGATAGTTCTACTCCGACCTCTAGGGTGACTATAAGTCAGACCTGACTCGATGGCAGTGGGGTTGGTTTGGCTTGCACAGAGGTAACAACCAAAGCCCTGAGGGTACAGTGGCCAGTGTAGATAACCGGATCCAGGGCTAGGACCAAGGACAGGGCTTCCCTGAGGACACGCACTTAGAGAAATGGAGGAGTTCATTAGGCCCTGACCTTTCTGGGTCTGCTGCATGTTAAAAAACAAACACCCACTGTTCCAGCCCTGGCGAGGGGAGAAGAGTTTTTAAACAATCATCCTTGGTGCACTTTTGCTGGTGATCATTATGTTTTCAGGGTCAGGGTTTGGCTCGCAGACTTCTGTGGCCCCGCTACCTGTCTACCACAGGGGGAGCTCCCAGATGATCATGCAGCCTCTGCAGCATCTTTGCACAGGGTCCTTGGCTTGGGGGGAAAGGAGGGCAGGAGGAGCACAGGGTGGAGCTCGGCTCGGCTTCCAAGCAGGTGTCCTCAGATCACAAGAGAAGCAGACAAGGGAACTGACACCTACCGCAGGCTAAATATAGAAACCTGAAAATCACAAAGACACCCGGTCTTTTCCAAGCAGATGGGGAGTGAAAAGTCGGAAGTGACGGAAGAGGACAGTCTCAAGGAAAAAAATGGGAAGGCCATGGATGCTCACAGGAAGCTGTGGTTACACAAGGGCCACACACACACACACACACACACACACACACACACACTCGGCGTGGAGGAAATCCAAGTCTGAGCGTATGTCACCAGCAGAGGAAGACATCACCAGAAGAAATGGAGGGGGAGCACAAAGAATGCTTTTGTGCAGTATCAAAATAAGGTGCATGGGCACATAAAGAAGCCAGCCAGGCTGGAGAGCAACCTGCAATACGTGTCAGTGGACACCAGGCTGGGCACTTGGCCACCTCTGTGACCTTGGCCAGAAAGGTCTCCTGACCTCTGTTTCCTATCCATGAAATGAGGATAATAGTAACTTCTACATCACAGGATTGGTGGAGCATCGAAATCACACACTTCCGAGACGCAGTACTCTGGACAGTGCTTGGCACGTGGGGAACGCTCAGTGAAGAGCAGAACTCACACTAGCAATCTGCCTTCTTTCTCAGCCAAAGAGGCAATGCTGTGCCCCGTTATGGGGGGGCACACTACTGGGGGACACCTGAGTTGTCCTGATGGGATGGGGGTTTTCACAATAATCACTGAGATGTCTCTCCGCCCCCAGGTCCTACCATGATGGACACAGGCCTTCTTACCCATTCTAGCGTAGAATAAAGGCACTTTGCTTATTATGTATTGCTGTGGCTTAATTTATCATGAAAATTAAACCTAAATTCAACAGCACCTTTTCAGATTTTTTACTGCTTTAGTTTCCTCCAAGTTGAATAAAAATTAGTACATTTAAGAAGGCCCACCCCATACATTTTATATCTGTCTGTCTGTTCTACTCTGGTGGCTTGGTTGTTGCTATGGTGCTGAAAAGATTCAGAGGAGCTTCCAGACTAAGACAGACTAGGAAGAAGGCCTGGCAATCTGCTGCTGAAAAGTAGCCCATGAAAATCCTACAAATCACAACTCAATACTGTCTGATATAGTGCTGGAGGAGGGGGCCCCTGGGTTGCAAGTTACTACACAACAGCTAAAATAATGGACTCTCAGAGATACCACCCGTCATGAGGAATGGTATGGGACTGGGCAACGTCCCCTTCTCTCACCCATAAAGTTACCAGGAGTCAGAGCAACTTGGTGGCAGCCAGGAGCAACATATGTGGCAAAGTCACAGGCCACCTTCCTTAGACCTGCAGTGATCATGTGGAGTAGGAGCTGGCATCTGCTAGCCCAGCTGCTCTCCGCAGGCACTCACGGCCACAGAGCACCCCGACACCTTCCCTGCGGTGGCCCAGCAACTGGAGGGCAGGGCCACCACAAGTACAGGAAAAAATGATGATTTTTTTCCAAGTAAGAACTTTCTCTGCCACACTTCATTTAACTTACACCCACAACTGTAAAGTTGACCAGAACCTATCACATCTACGTTCTCCATCATTGGTTAACTTTGGTGGTGAAAAAAAGCCCCAAATCTCTGTTGGGGTCTTGTTGGCAGGCGAAAATAATGCATACCATGTGCTTGCTATGGGTGGAACCTACGAGAGGATGGACTATACATCATATTTTAAAAATCAAACAAGTAATCAAGTAATCAACAAGTAATCAAACAAAACTAACAGGAAGAAATTCCCTATTGAGGAAATAAAAAAGGCCTTAGTTTCTTACCCCATTTGATTCTGCTGGTTCTTCCTACGAGGCAGAGATTGCCCTGTGCCTAGTCATGACTGGTGGTGCAGTGGTCAGGGGCCTGGCTGCTAACCACAAGGGCCGGAAGTCAGAACCCAGGCACTCCCTGGAAACTCTACGGAACAGGTCTGTTCTCCCCTTACAGGGTCACTTGGAGTCAGAATCGATGAGATAGCAGTGGATTTGGCTTGCTGTTTGTTTGTTAGCCATGACTAGTACCTCTTTGTAGACAGAGGTAATCACAGCCTCTACACAATTTCCACAACTGCAAAATGAGGGGTGATCTCACTCTAACCTCACAGAGATTCCATGTGAGGGTTTGGGATGTAACGCATGTGAAGAGCGCTGGTGGAGGAGTGGTTGACAGTCCCACCGCTCATCCAAAGGCTGGCTGTTCAAATCCCCAGCTGCTCCCTGGGAACGCTATGGGAAGTACTACCCTGCCTCGGTAGGTCGCTCTAAGTTGGAACTGACTCGATAGCAATAGGTTTTAACACACATAAGATGCTTAGAACAGTGTGGAGCACACGAAAAGTATTCTCTAACCACCAGCGTTTAGCCACTATCTAAGGAGAACCTGTTCATGTGAGGCTATTTTTGCAGCTTGTGTGATCTGCAGAAAAGTCTTATTTCTGATTTCCTGTTCAGTTAACATCACTTAGACCAATCTGTTTCAACCTGTGATACCCAAAAATAGCACCTGGGAAACTTGTGAAAAGGCAGCTCTTACGGAATCTGAGCTGGGGCCTGCCGGTCTGCATCTCACAGGTCACACTTTGAGTGGCAAGGACTTAGCCTACTCATCTCCTGTCCTCTGGTTACGTATGAGCACAGCTTCCACTGGCCCTGGAGAGACTGTGGAGCCCTTGACTCGCCCTGCTCTAAGCAGTCCCGACAGATGGCCGCACCATCAGCTCCACATCTGGCAGCGGTCCAGAGCTCGCTGCTCCCCAGGAGCAGGCTGCAGGGCGGGCGGAGCAGGGTGGCAGGCTCACAGCCCGGCTTTCCAACCTCCCTGAAGCCCTTTTGCAGAGCAGGGCTTCTTTATTCTCCCCAGAGCTGATTCTCAGGCTAGTAGGCGTCAAGTTACTCCACTGCAAACACAACCAGCTACTCTGAAGCCAGACAGAAGTTTTGCCGGGTTTTGCATGTTCAATTCTGCAACTCTGGATAAACAGAGGCTGTATCTAAGCTTCACAGAAGAAGAGATGCACGCCAGTAAAGAAAACAGTAGAACACATTCATAATCCAGTGTTTAAATTCATCCCTAATGTTTTGCAGATATTTCTGTAATCACTCTAAGAAGTATCATTTCTTAATACTTCTAGCCTTTAGAGAAATGCTTTTATCCTATTGCCATGTCAACATTTTGAGCTATTTTAATCTCACTTTCCCTTTTAGAAGTTGCTTGTTGCTTATGCAGTTTTAGAACCATGTTGGGAAAACAATAAATAGAATAAATTAGACAAGAATGGAGCCAGGTGGTAGGATCACGTGCTATGCTTTCTAAAGTAAAACCCAGACAACACCACAATTCTGAAATACACATCCCTAAACCAGGACTGAATTCACAGTGGTGTAGTCAGAAGATCAAATGTCACCCACAAAGTTACACATTTTAGTGTTTGCAAAGTAGCTGCTGTTTTTAAATAACTATATGCACACGGTACGTCCTAGTAACTTCCTTTTGTCATTGTTAGGTGCCGTCAAGAAACTCCCTGGCCTACTAAAATTTGAAAGGTGTGTTACTGTTATTAACGCACTCTCCTGCCTTTGGAACATTTTAAGTGGATAAAAGGTGTCTCCTGGAAGGGCCTGTGGAGAGGAGTCTAATCCAATAGCATCTGTAGAGAAACAGCCCCATCTTTTGGACTTCTGGGCTACCATCTCCATGTTGCATTTTTGTAATTAGGCAACCTGACCCAACTTCTGTTAACCAGATTAGCTCTCTCCTCCACCAAGCCAATTAGCACAGCTGTTACTCTATTTAACAAGGGTTCTTCCCTCTCCACTCACATGTGATCAGATGAACTCCATAAACTGCCCATCCGGCCCCGGGGCCTCCCGTGGAGTTTCTCATCCTGTTGCTGGCTGGGCAAAGCGATCTGCTCAAAATCCCTTGCTGTTTCTGGCACTACACGCAGGCATCTGCACAATGGCTGACCCAGATAGGAAGGCCTTGGCCAAGGTTGCTTTCTTATGGCAAAGCTAAGTGACCTGTGTGAGAGGGAAATGTGCACCCCTGTACCGCCATTCTCTGGGGTGACTGCCCTCCACGATGTCCCAACAGAGACCAACCAAAAACTGCACCCTGCAGCAAATCCAGGCTGAAGATCATGCATAGTTAAGACATTTAAGGTACGACTGGTAAAGGAAAGCGAGTGTTGGCAGGCCTTCAATCTTTCTTTTTCTAGTGCAAACGCCACCAATTCTCAGATTTCTAGACAGAATACCAAAAAGATGAGAAGGAAGTAAGTGTCTAAATTACTAGGTTTGTTTTATACACTGTGATGTGATGGTGGGTGGCCTGTCTAGCCATGGTGTTCCACCCAAGTGACTGGGCAGGACTGTGTGACAGGGTAACAGTAGCTTCCAAAGGACTGATCAGTTTTGCCATCTGCTAGGCTTGAGATGAGCCACCCCAGAGGCAGGAAACAGAAGATCCCACCACCACAGAGAAGTGTTAGGGGCCAGCATGTCCTTCGGACTGTGGATCTCTGCACGGAGAAGTCCCTGAAGCAGGAGACAGACAGACATACAGAGAGAGAGAGGGAGAAGCTGCCTGTCAAACTCACTGTAAAGGCAGTCTATCATGACGCTTGTTCTGAAAATGTGAATTTGTTCCAAAGAGACTGGCATATGAGGGAAACAATATTGCCCCCAAGAAGCACTAGATGAATGCAGAAAATTGCACTGAGCTGAACTCAGACACGTAGGAATGCACAAAATGTGTACGCATGTCCCTCAAATATCTGCCAGGGACCTCAGTCCTCTGTGTGTCATGGACCACGTCCATCCGCATCACGTATTAAAATGTTGTGTCAGATTTCCGATGACCCTCCTTCCATGGCTTCACAGTGCCCTACAAGCTGCGCTCTTGCTGATGCCCACCTTCCCAGGTAAGTGTCTGATCTTTTTCAAGGTAAGGTGCCATTTTTACTGGGGTACTAATGCCTTAATCCTTTAACATGCCTAAAACCATGCTACTGCTTCTATGGAATTAACCTTGTTTCATGCGTCACCGATGAAGTTTGTGAGTGTTATCTCCTAGCCCCGTATTTCCCATGAGCCCTGTGGTTTAAAATAGAGAACGGTGATTTGTTGGAATACATGTTCACGCTATAACAGGCCTGACTGTTCTGAAGACGGCTGTCCATCTGAAGATGAACAAGTTTGGACTTACTCAAATTTATATTTCTCCTTGTGAAGATAATCACCTGTAGAAGAGCTTTAGTCTGGAGATCATGGGACCCTGTGTCAACTGACCAGAGGTGCCAACTGAACTTGGACTCTCCGGAGAGGACAGTGCTGCTGTTGTGTTCACTCCAGGTCTTCCTTGTCAGCAGGGCTGTGCAGTCCCAAGCTTCCTTTAAGGGGGAAGCAGACCCAACACACAATTACAGGGCCAGCCTGGTCTGACAGACTTCAGGATAATCCCCTTAACACTTGCCTCAGAGGTTCCCGGGTATCCCAAATAGGTAAGAGCTCTTACTAACCACAAAGTTGGAGGTTCAAGTCCACCCAGAGATGCCCTGTGAGCTAACCTCCTCCCCAAAGCCCTGTGGAGTGTGCGGCTCTGACGCACATGAGGTTGCTATGAATTGGAATGGATTCTACGGTGACCGTTTGATTTCTCATTATTCTTGTCAGCCACTAGAAAATTCTAGAAATTCTGGGCACTGAGACCTTAGGAGAAGTCTTGGAGTGACGGGTGTGGTTCTTAAAAATGGCCTTGATCTCTAGATAGTGCTATGTACTACTTTCATTCTTACCTTCTTCCATGTTATTTAAGCAAATAAAACAAGGACATTAAGTTAAATTTGAATATCAGATAAACAATGAATAATTTCAAATACAAGTATGCTCCCTGCAATACCTGAGACACACTTTCACTACAAAAAAAAAAGCTTCTTTGTTTATCTGAACTTCAAATTTATCTGGGCATCTTGTATTTTACCCGGGAACCCTGTCTTGAGAATGTCCCAGCAGGAGGACACAGCCTTTCTTTCTCCTCGAGAACACTGCAGCTTCTAGGAGGAAGGGCTTATTCTGAAGATGTGCTTGGTAAGGCCTGATTATCCAACTGGCAAGGTAAGCATTGTGCCTACCTTGTTTTCTGGGTCATCCACCCCTTTCAGGGACTATAAATTTGAAAAGAGGCTTTGATTCTCTAAAAGGCGCTGCAGGGTTCGGAAACAGCCTGATTCCAGTTATACCTGGAAGAAGGACCTTTGATGTGATTAAAAAAAATGTGAAATTGTTCACTACGGATGATCTGGTGGTAAGCAAGGCAAGCACTGTGTTTACCTTGCCTACTGGATAATCTGCCCTGAGCCAAGAAATGGAAGGAACCTGGGTCCTTGAAGGTATCAGTCAGCTTCTAATCAGTGGTTCTAAACCCTGATCACATATTTGCATAACCTGAGAAGCTTTTAATAATTATCAATGCCAGGCCCATATCACAGATTCCAATCCAGGTCTAAAGTTAACAGAATTTTTTTTATTTTTTTATTTTCAAGTTCACGAGGTCCCTTGACTTCTTAATTGTGCTAATAACTACCTTTATTCGATGGCACTTGGCTGGCTGGCAACTACCCTTATCATTTGAATTAAGTCTGAGTCAGGATTTCTGCTCTGTGCAGCTTAAGGCACTCAAAATAATGACAATCTCCTTGGAGTGAAATGCAAGGTAAAGCACTGGACTTTCTTTAAAATTAATTAATCCATCTTGTAATTTTAAACCTCTATTCTTGGCAACAAACAAACAAAAACAAAAAACAAAACTACAGCTGGCTGTACACTTATGAGGAAAGAGACCGTGTGCTTGCTCAACTTTCAGACCTAGTTATTATTTTTTAAAATTGCTGTAAAAATGCACATAACACATTTGCCAATTCAAAATTTTTCTGGTGTACAGCTTAGCGACAGCAATCACATTACTCTTCAAAGCTAATTCTGAAGGGTTCAGCAAGGGTGTCAAAAGAAGAGCTGGATCATAACCAAGGACTAAGTGCAGGGTGACTATGATCACGGACTCGCAGGAAAAAAAGCACAACTCACTATTTCTGGCAATAAGTGGATACTAGTACTTTTATCACTGTTCAGCTGGATGACAGTCCAGTTTCACTATTCTTTGAGTTAAATTTAAGACTGTCATAAATGTTAGCCTTATTACATAGTGGTACCATGCTAATTTCATTCTGATGTTCGTCAATGTTATTTAAAGAAATACCATTCTTGAATTTTATGGAATATGTATTTTTATATCCTGATGAATGACTAAGGGCTGCATGTAAAGTACAGAACCGTGCTTGACACCCCCAGAATTGGCAAGAACCTAGCCTGAGAACACCCTAATGCCGAGAAACTTGGCGTTGTTCCTGGCTGCTTATTCCAAAGTGACTGAGGCATTACACTGTAGCCTACATAGCAGGGCACCTTCAATACTGCAAAAATGTGGTTGTGTGTATGTGGGGGCAGGGAAGAGGGACAGGTTAACGACGTACTTTGCAAGCTCTTTGCATTTCCTTATCAATGGAATTCCTGAGATAGACAAGAGGATGGATCTAAGGATTCAGAGAGAAGCTGCAGATTTTCACCAGCTTGTTTAGGATTCTCTCCTACCTTTGGTGTGACCTCTGAGAATAAAAAAGTAACAACAATCATGAGCTCAGAGAGATCAGGTGGACTACATGTTTCTGTTGCACAGACAAGGTATGATGGGACTGGATTTATTTAATGACATCGGGTTATTTTTAAGACTTCATCGAAGAGGGGAGAAAAGATAGACAGGAACCCTTCAGGCAGAACATTGAGAACGCCAAAGGCGAACGAAGAACTGGTCAACAGGACCAAGAAAGTCAGGAATCAGAGTCTGGTCAGAGGTCCACAAATAAGCCAAAGAAATGTGTTGCCACTGATTTGGTTTCAACCCAAGGTGACCCCACCTGTGTCAGAGGCACTAGGCCTTCCTTGTGAGGCACCTCTGGGTGGATTCAAACATCCAACCTTTTGGTTACCAGCTGAGCACGTTAACCTGTTTCTACCGCCCAGAAATTCCAATGAACTAGCTGTGGGAAGTTGGAAGCGGGGAGCACGTTTTCCTTCCCTCAACTGCTTTCTGAGTTGAAATATTTATTCTTTCCTCTCTTGTTTTCAAATGTTATCCATAACTTCCTAAGATTTAAGATAAAGCCAGTGGCATTACTGGCTTTGTACAAAATTGAGTAACTGCAATTAAAAATTTTCTCTTTACTGGCGGGGCCAAGACAGTGGAGCAGTTAGATGCTTCCTACGGCCCCTCTTATGACTAAGAGCCCCCCAAACACGTGAATCAATTAGAAAGGACCGCTAGGACCCTTTAAATCAAACGCAAAGCTGAGGAATTGGACTGAGTGGCAGAAGGAAGGAGAGAAAGTTCAGAAGCAGTGAGGACTTGCCAGACCTGACCCAGCAGCAACTGGCACCCTGCAGGCTGGATCTGTGGGCACAAGTGAGGTAAGGCAAGCAGTGGTGTGTGGGATACATTTTCCATATACGGAGAGATCTAGTGGCAGAGTGTCCCCTCACACCTCCACAATCAGTGACAACCAGCAGTCTTTTGGCAAAAGATAAGCACACGTGTCTAACCTACTATGTACATCAAAAACAGCCCTCTGGGAAGCACCTCTCTCCATTTACCAGCTGCCTTCCCACTCTGCACTCTGCACCAGGTCTGAGTGGGCTTCAGAGATAGACACATCCCCTGAGATGAAAGTAGGACTTGGCACCTGCTCTGAGCCATTCTCCCAGCCTTTGAGAGGGAAAAAATTAATAAACAGGGGAAAAAAAAAATCTGTCAACTACCCTACACTGGGAACTCAGGGCAGGAAGCCCCTTTGCCTAGGCACAGGTACAAGGGGTCCACATACTCTGAATGCCTTTCACTCCTGCAGAGACCTGTGTGGGCCCACCGTAACAGCTTCTCATTAGCACAGGGCAGCAGGGCACATACCTGAAGTCTAAACGTGACTGTGTCAGCTATATGTGGGAAAGGCAGACTTGTGACACTGGACACGTGTTGCCTAGCAGGCAGGGCCCTAACCTCCTCCCAGCAGGATAGTGATGGCTCCACCCCTACCACCAAGATCTCCTGACGGGGGTCCCAGCATAAGCGGTGCCTCCCAGTTGGTACAGCTCAGAACACTGAATGCTCACAGTCTGGCTGCCAAACCCACCCAGTAAGGCAGCTAGGGGACAGGAACATACTTTCCTCACAGACACTCAGGGGCAGCCATCAGCGTCCTGCCTTGCTCAGTGGGTGACCCCTACTGCAGCCAGATTGTCCCTGATCATCTAGCTCTGTAGGTGAAAGCTTGTACCACCCACATGCTCGTAGACTGACTACCTGGACACCTGAGCTGAATACAGACAGGAAAAGTGAATGGACTTCTGGGCTCCCATGCCTAGGAACACCTCTAACCACCTGGCAACAGATGTTAGAGCTTCAAAGGCACCAATAATTCAACTAGCTCACATAAGCAGCCTATGTGGGTATATCAAGACAAAACAAAACATGGAGCTAGGACATAGTCAGCAAGCATAAATAAATATAGTAACTTATTGATTGCTCAGAGACAACAGTCAAAGAGAGAGGCATCCCATGGAGGCTTCAGCAAGCTTCCAAAACACAAAGGATCAAGAAATATTCGGGATGAAAAGACCTTCCTGGAATTACTGGATATAGAATATAAAAGAATAAACAGAAGGTTTCTGTTTACTGACCTATGTAAATTTGTAAAATGTTTTGACTAGGAATTACAAGGCTGTAGACAAAGGAACTGCACATAAAGACTGTACTGTGCAGTAAATCTGCTTCTCATGAGTAGAGCTTGAGAACTGTGAAGCAGCTACCCAGGGATACTGAAGTTACGCAAATAAGGAAACGACTGGTGGATGATGAGGACAAAATTTCTGCCTTGCAGAGTGTGAAGTTATGGATAAACAAGAAAGGAAGGTTAGAATAAATCCTGTGGTACCAGATTAGACTCAGAGAAATCACTATGCATTTGTATTTTTAGATAGACACAGAAACAATTTCAGATATGCACATGTACACTGGATAACATACACATACGTGTTATCTGGCTATGTCTGCTAAGAGGGCCCAGAGCAAAGGCACTCCAGTAGCAACCAGCAAGCTTGGTGCCCAAATCTTGGTTGCTAAGTCTCATTTTTTTAAAAAAGGAACCAGGGATCCTTGAGAGTTACAGCTGTTTCCAAGATGGAGCACAGGAAATACAAGTGACGCTGGGATATCTTGTTGCTGTTGTCACTGTGTGCCAGGGAGTCAATTCCAACTCACAGTGACCCTACAGGACAGAGCAGAACTGTCCCATAGGGTTTCCAAGGATGGGCCAGTATATTTGAACTATTGACCTCTGGATTGGCAGCCTGAGCTGGCACCATTTCACCAAAGAAGGTACCCAATAAGCAAAAGGATGGAGGCATGCCAAACACATGAACCAACGAAAGAGCAAATAAAACAATTTTAGCAAAATACTAACAATAATTTATATATACATATAAAACACAGTGTTAGATAGATTATAACTGAGAGAGAACGTGTGACTCTTTCTCACACAGAAATTCCAAATAATACATGCACATACTCTGTTCTGCAGGAAGCAGAGACTAGCTGCCAGTCCAAGGGGGTGGCCTAGCCTTACTGCCACCCTTCACAGAGCAGGGCAGGGAAAGGGGAAACAAATGGAAGAACCTGGCCAATGCCACCTGAGGCTGAGTGACAAAGGTTAACATCACCGGCAATGTCAAACAGCTATCAATGCACCCCATGACACAGGGTGATGAGCAGAACACTTCAACAGAACCGCAGTCCTTTGGAAAACCCATGGCCCTGCCTAAACACGAGGGAAACAGGCTACCCCAGAAGGCCGTACTGTGCACAGAATGCTTCGTCCAGTGCTCCGCAGTACTGTCAAGGCCGTGACAAACACAGAAAGGCTGAGAGGCTGTCATGGACCAGAGGAGACTGGGGACCCATATTACTGAAATGAAGTGTGGTACCCTGGACTGGACGCTGAGGGCATGAAGGGAAAAACTGGTGAAATCCGAACACAGTTCAGAGTTTAGGCAACAGTCATGTTCCAGTGTTAGTTTGTGAATTGTGCTGGATGGGCCACGATGATGTAAGATGTTAACAACGGGACACCTAAGGGAAGGGGGTCAGAAAACTAGTTTTATTATCTTTGCAACTTTTCTGTAAATTTAAAATTACTCCCCCCAAAAGTGTGTCTTTCTTGCCCCAGATTCCATGCTATTCTCTCTAGCTACCGTATTAACAGCTTCTCTGATTAACGTGTTATCAAGTTGCTTTGGACTGCATGAAAATCTTTCCTCTTTTTGAGAAGAGAGTTTTCGAAACGAATAATTTTCTTCAAAAATATTTCTTAAAATTTTATAATATTTAACAGTGGGAAAAGGGAGTTGAAGTTGAAGATATGTATAACATAGATAAAGACCTACTTCTTAACAATTTGAAGATATTTCTTTTCACAGACAGTAACGCATATGTGATGACATCATTGGAGAATATATAACACACAGCATATGATTATAAGTAAAAATATAGCAAGTTGATCAAATAAGACCAAGACTTGCAAACATGACAAGAAACTTAACAGTGACTTTATTTACAGCTTAAGTAGATTATGGTGTATCATTTAAAATGGTTACAAAAATAAAATTTTCTATCCAGAAACCACAAGAAAAAAGGTAACAAATTCAAAATTCTACAAACCATTACAACTTACATCCTGTTACTGAGAACACAGTGGGTACCAATAAGCACAGTTAATACACAGCTCTTATTTTCTGTGAGTTGTAAATTTGGTTTTTGATTCTCTCCTTTCACAGCTAGGGAGTTAACTAGGTATTTTTCCCCCTGGAATGAGAATCTCAATGAATGACAAATCTGCAATTAAAATACTGAACAACTCCACTCTTTTCCCATGGTTTTCAGAAATAGTCAACAGTTGCCAAAGGCAGAAGCATCCTTTCAGGGTCTTAAAATAGCTACAAGCCTCTCGTGTCCTGGTAAGCACCAACTACCACATCTAAGTACGTATGCACACACACACCGCCTAATTCTATGCTACATGACTCTTCTGAGCTCACCAGCTTTCCTGATAAGGGACTTCTGAAAAAAAAAAAAAAAAACCCAATGCAATGTATCAACCTTACTTAGATCCTGATTTGAACAACTCAAGTAAAACAGTATTTTTAAAACAACTAGGGAAATTTTAATACGGATGGAGCATTTGAAACCATAAAGGAATCACTGTTTTTCTAACAGCAGGGTGGCTATGTGTGTATGTGTGTGTGTGTGTGAGACAGAGAGAGAGAGAGTGTGTGTGTGTGTGTGTGTGTGTGTGTGTGTGTGTGTGCGTGCGCATGCATGTGCACCCATGCCACGATTAATAAGACCAGCAAACCATTGATGACTGTTGAAGCCAGGTGACAGGAAAACAGAGGTTCAAAGCACTCACTAGCATATTCTCTCAGCTTTTGTGTTAACTCTGAAAACAGGCTAAAAAAATGTTCAAAAACAAAAATTTTCGTAGATACTTGCATAGTTACTCTCAGTACGCGGGTTGGGTGGGAGGGGCAGAGGGAGGTGGCTGTGCCAAAATTTAGAGGCACACTGCCTTCTGCAGCGTTCCCAGCATCTGAAATAACAGTGAGCACACCGTCCTGGCCCATACGCCAGCACTCACATGTGCAGGTGAGGACAGACAGCGGACAACTCACAGCGCCCACATGCATAATAGAATGAAACACTGCCTGGTCCTCCGACGTCCCCCAATTCATCGCTACTTAAATTCACTGTTGCAGCAAATTGCGTGAACCCACCTCATTGAGCGTCTGCCTCTTTTTCGCTGACCCTTTACCTTACCAGGCGTGATGGCCTTCTCCAGGGACTGGTCCCTCCTGATAAAATGTCCAAAGTAAGTGAGATGAAATCTCTTCATCCTCACTTTAAGGGGTATTCTGGCTGTACCTCTCCTGATGCAGATTTGTACGGCCCTCTGGAAGTCCATGGTACAGTCAATCTTCTTTGTCAATGCCATAATTCAAAGGAATCACTTCTCTGGCTTTTTTAATTCACTGTCTGGCTTTCAGATGCACACGAGGCAACTGAAAATACCATAGCTTGGGCCAGGGGCACTTTCTCAAAGTGACATCTTTTCTCTTAATATTTTACAGAGACCTCTTGCAAACATTCATCCAATGTACTGTCATTTGATCATTTGATTTCTTGTCTGCTTTCATGAGCACTGAATACAGATTCAACTAAAACAAAATCCTTCTCAGCTTCAATCATTTCTCTATTTTCAGGATGTTGGAGCCCTGGTGGCGCAGTGGTTAAGAGCTCGGCTGCTGTGCAAAAGGTGGGTGGTTTCGATCCACTACCTGTTTTGTGGAAACTCTAAGGGCAGTTCTACTCTTTAGGGTCCCCATGAGTTGGAATCAAATCCACGGCATTTTATTCCCCTATGATTTTGCTTATTGGTCCAGTTGTGAGGATACTTGTTTTCTTTAGGTTACTATACAATCCAGACTAAAGTGTAGTCTTTAATGTTCATCAGCGTTTCCAGTCTCCTTGGCTTTCAGCAAGCAAGGCTGTATCATCAGCACATTACAGGCTGTTAACGCGACTTCCTCCAATCCTGACACGGCGTCCTTCTTCACCTAGGCCATGTAACAGACTTCACTGTGCCCTGAAAAAGCATCTGTCAATTTGGCTAGGCCGTGGTTCTACATACTGAGTGGCTGTCCACCATTTAGTGACCTGATATGATTATTCTATGTGTTGTAAATCCTAACCTCAATGATGTAACAAGGAAGGAGTTGAGGCAATTGCGTAAATGATGCAGGACTCAGGGTCAGGTGGTTTCTTGAGTGAGTCGCTTTTGAGATACAAAAGAACCAGAAGGGGAGTGCATTCTCTGGCACCATGGGTCCTGTGCTGAGAGGCGTCTAGGCCAGGGGAGGTTGGATGACAGAGACTTCCCCTAGAGCTAACAGAGAGAGAAAGACTTCCCTGTGTTGGCATGCTGACTTCAGACTTTTAACTTCCTAGACAGTAAGAAAATAAAATTGTTTGTTATGGCCTGTGGTATTTCTAGCAGCACTAGATGCCTGATTCAGAAGTTGGGATCAGTAGAGCAGCAAGCTGCTGTAAGAGATACCTACAATGGAGAAGCAGATTTGAAACTCTGAAGGGGTAGAGGCTAGAACAGTTTTAAAAGACCTAATAGTAAAAGGTAGTACTAGGGTTGCTATGAGTCAGAGTTGACTCATCAGCACCCAACAACCGTAAAAGCCTAGACTGTCTTGAAGAGACTATTAGCGGGATTATGGACATCAAAGACAACACTTGTTGGGACTCAGGAGGACGTGAAGAGCGCTATGACACTGGTGACAGCACCAAGGGTGAGACTCAGAAGCAGAGCAAAGGCAGCAGGAGAATGAAGAGACCAGCACGAGGCAGCGCACGAACTGACCTCACAGAGTGAGAGTTGACTGCTCTTGTGCAGGTGGCTTCCTGGCAGAGTGGCGGGGTTGGGGGGTGCCTGGGTCCTTCTTGGTGAAGCTCCCCATGGTAACTTGGTTTGCTGACCCATGGAGCAAGACTGTTGAGTGCCTTCTGGTCAGTGGGCTGAAGTTTACTGGCACAGTGTGGTGCCTCCATGAATTTGTCAGCAGAGCCAAAGGCTTTGGGACATTTACTGGAGCAGGGTCAAGGGGCTGAAAGGCCAAGGAGCCAGGAAGCAGAAGCTGAAGAGACTAGAAGCACAGGAAGCAAGATTGCCTTAATCAATATCAAAGAGTTTAGCCACAACTTCTGGGGTCTAAAAGGATGGAACTACAGCCTCTGGAGTTTCACAGCTTCCTAGGTTTCAAAGAGTAAGATCTTTACCCACTCAGTTATAGAGTGTGGGGCTGCCCTACATGAGCGCCAGGGGGATGAGGCTGGATCTACTGCCCAAAGCTGCAGGGGTGGAAGAAGGGGTCCAGAGAGCCCAGTGCCTGCTGGGGCTGAGGGGTGGAGTCATCACTCAGACAGATTAGGAGAACGGGGCTGACCACATGTTAAAGGAGTAGAGTTGATATTCCAGGGGGCCCAGAAGGGAAGCTAAAGCCCAGAGCTAAACGGGTCTCCACTGAGAGTCTGGAGAGTGGGTTGCCACCCAGAACCTGGAGGGCTGGGCCGTTGCCCCAGTGGTCTCAGAGAACACAGGATTATTTTCAAGGCTTGAAAACTAATGTAATGTGTTCTTCTGACTTTATTTGGCCCCTGTTACTCATTCCTTCCTTTCAGTTTTGCCCACTTGTAAGGGTGTGTCTACCTCATGCCTGTGACAGCATTATACTTTGGAAGTAGGTAACTTGTATTCTAGATTTCACAAGATGAAGAACCGCTTTTTGGAATTTGGAATTGATTTACGACGTTTGGGATGACATGAAGAGGGTGAATCTGTTTTACATGTAGCAAGGACGTGAATTTTGGGTGGTTAATGGGAAGAATGTCATGGATTGTATTGTGTGCCCCACAAATATACATTAACTTGGCTGGGCTGTGATTCTCATGAGGAGTGGCTGTGTGCTATTTTGATCTGATGTGATGATCCCATGTGTTGTAAATTCTAACCTCTATAATTTTAATGAGACAGAGTAGAGGTGGTTATGTTAATAAGGCAGGACTCAATCTACAGGGTTAGGACGTATCTTGAGTCAGTCTCCTCTGACATATAAAAGGGAACACAGAGGAGGGAGACCTCCTACCACCAACAACGAAGAACCAGGGGAGGACCGGTGATGAGGACCTTCTCCCAGAACTGACAGAAGAGACAGTTTATCCCTGGAGCTGGCACCCTGAATTTGGACTTCTGGCTTCCTAGATTGTGAGAAAATAAATTTGTTTGTTAAAGTCATTCATTTGTAGTATTTCTCTTAGAGAAGCAGCAGATAACTAAGAAAGTACAGTTTCTTAAATTATGTGCCCAGCATACAGACTGAATAAATATGGTGAAAGGATACAACCCTGATGTACACCTCATATCTGTATCCTCTTGGTCTGCTCAAATGACTTCCCTCTTTGTTTATGTTCGGGTTCCATATGGGCACAGTTAAGTGTTCTGGAATTCTCATTCTTCACAATGCTATCTGTAATTTGTAATGATCCACAGAGTCAAGTGTCTTTGCATAGTCCACGAAACACAGGTAAACACAGTTCTGGTATTCTCTGCTTGTAGACAAGACCCATCTGATATCAGTAATGACACCCCTGGTTCCATTTCCTCTTCTGAATTTGGCTTGAATTTCTAGCAGTTCCCTGTCAGTGTACAGCTGTAACCATTTTGAATGCTCTTCAGCAAAATTTACTTGTGTGTGATATTAAAAACACTGCTCGTTAATTTCTACATTTTGTTGGATCACCTTTCCTTGGAATGGGGGACAAATACAGATCTCTTCCAGCTGCCTGGCTAGAGAGCTCTCTTCCAAATTTCTTGGAATAGACAGGTGAGCATTTTCAGCATTGCATCTGTTTATGGAAACATCTCAATTGGTATTCTATCAATCAACAGATGTCAAACAACAGATATGCCTTTGGTTTCAGATGACAGATCATCTGTGACTACCTAGAAGAAGAAAAAGAGCCTAGGTTGGAGCTGTACTCATTACACAGCCAGGATAGCTTCTGGAGATTACATTTTCACATCAAGAGGTCTGTTGCATGTGTCGGCACTCTGATGCCCAGCTGGAGACGGCAGTGTCTGGCCTAGGTCCTTCTATCATTTATGTAATACCCCAAAGAGAGGTTAGCAGTGACCATGCCCCACTTATACTTGTCAATGAAGGAAATGAAGGATCAGGTTTAACAAAATATTTGAAAGGCTGATTATCATGATATTTCCCAGAGCTTAGTTTTCTGACTTTTTGTCAAGCTGGGAAATAAGAATCCTAAATACAGAGCATGAACGGTGATGTTATTATTTAAATATAAAGAAAGTTTGCAAATTTGGTATTACCTTCTGATGATCCATGTATTCAAAACTTTTAAAATCCTTTGGCCACATAGTACTGTCAAAGTTGAGAAAGGTCTTGGTCATGTTTTTTTTTTCAGATATTCTTAAAAGTTGCTTGTGAGCAGCTGCACTCCAAAACCAACAAAAAAACTGTTGGCGTCCAGTCACCTCTGGAGACAGTGCAGAACCGCCCCATACGGTCTTCCTGGAGCAGCCGGTGGACCAGAACTCCTGACCTTTCTTGGTTAGCAGCCGTACCTCTTAACCACTGGATCACCAGAGCTACCTTTACAAGGAAACAATCGCCAAAGGGAACTTTATGTGAGCCAAGTTCACCGGTCTAATCCAATACAGCTCATGCTAAAACCAATCAGATAACCTGTAATGCCAGACAGCCTTCCTGCGAGGACTAATAAAGCACGAGTGGTGAGCGCTCTGGCTGAATTAACTACGCTCCATCTTATTCTTTTGGCCAGATGGCTTTTGTTTTTGATGTCTTATTAGTTTTTCACGCCAGTGCTCCCTGTTTTCCTGGTACCATCCAGGTTTTACTGATTTTATCATCACTGCCACCAAACAGAACGCTCCCAAACGGAATCTTCCCACTAGCTGCAGTTACCTCTTGAGGCCTTCACTAACCTAAAACCCTAACTAATTAGGAAGTCACTTCCTTTGGGCACAGGGATTGGGAATAGACATTACCTTTGTGGGGACAAAAACTGCCCCTTCCCCAGGCAAGCACAGCTGCGTATCAGAGCACACTATTTAGTGACCAGAGTGTGGCAGGATCTCAGGTGGCAACGGCCCCTCCAGGAGGCTACTGTCAGTACTACACAGACCGCACAGCCGAACACTCTGGAACTCTGTGCCTGCCCCTTTTCTCATGCTTCAGGGTGTCAGGTTTTTGTGCAATACCTCCAGAGGTACTAAAGCCTGTCTGACATGCAGGCATCTTGGAGCAGAAGGCTGAGAGAGGAAAGGGCAGAGTTCAAAGAGAAGAAGCCGTAATAAAAGGCCCTGGCCTCTGAGTGACCCTCTGAGCACAGAAGCTCTGGCTACAAGGACTAACTCAACAGTTGTCCTTTAGCTTTAAGGATTCAGGGGGAAGGTTAAGGCTGCCTGCCTGATACATGGTTCCGCCTTTGCCCGTTAGGCCTTGAACTCCTCTATAGGAGATTTAGTTGTTCTTTCTAGAATGAACACCCAGTGTATTAAAGATACAGATCCCTGGGAGAGCTAACATGGTCATTTCAGAGGACAAATGATGAGGTGCCAGGGTCAAGAGACTAAAAAGCAGGAAAGCACTGTACTGAAGAGGATGGGGATGCCACAAAGGTCAAGTAGACAACTTCACAGCTTCAGAACCTGGCCTCTCGCTTTGGCTGACCTCCATCTACAAAGGACAATGAACAGCCCTCATTTCATCCCCTGGCATGAACAGGCATGTTTTAGGGCACCAAGCCAAGGTGGCATTGAAAGACTAGATAAAAGTTTCAAGAATGGTCACTGGAAGGCAGCAAATACTATGCACATTTAATTTACATGATTCAAATCTATTGGAGTTTCTGGCCAGGGATTCTAAACAGGAGGTGTGACAAGTCTGAAAACTTACTTGTTTTAAATGCTACATACCTCATTGCTGAGTATCACTATGGTCACCTTCAAAATACTCCCCTTGGGAAGACATGCACTGATACCAGTGCACCCTTCAAAGCAATTTTGGAACTTTCTGGAATGGCCATTGCAGGCGGTGGCAAGTTTGCCAACTTATTTGTATAGTTGTCTGTGAGGGAATTTTTAGCCAGTAAACAACTGTACTGGAACACCCTCCTTACTCACCTGATCTGGCCCCCATGACATTTTCCTTTACCCAAAAGATAAAGGAAATATTGAAACAAAGACATTTTGATGACATTCAAGACATCAAGGGTAATATGATGACAGATCTGATGGCCATTCCAGAAAACGGGTTCCAAAATTGCTTTGAAGGGTGGACTAGGTGCTGGCAGTGGTGCAGCGCTTTCCAAGTGGAGTACTTTGAGGTGACCATAGTGATATTCAGCAATGAAGTATGTGGCACTTTTTCTAGGCTGACTTCGAGAACTTAATTGGTAGTCCTGGTATTTATAATTTCCTCACACAAGCCATCCTCAAACCATTGTGTATGCCTTCTAGAGAATATTCAGCAATGGGTGCCAGCTGGCTTCTCTGCATTTTATGGAACTGATGGAGATGAAGACAAATGACGAAGGAAGAAGGCCCAGCAGGGTGGGATGAGTGTTCCATTTGTCCTCAAAGGGTATCATCTTCAGTAAGAAGGGCAGTACAGTCCAACTGAACACTCCACTTCCTGTGCTCTGCCCCCATAGGCTCCTAGGACTTTTTAAAAAATTATTTTAAAATAAAGTTATAGATGCATAAAGATGTTAAAAAGTTGGTTGCAAAACCTTTTTACAGAAGCCAAACTAAAGTATCATGCCATGAACTTCTGAAAACAGTGAGCTTTTTATGATGCTTCCTTTCAAGTTCACTGGCTTTGCAATGAGATAATGGAATTGTATGAGGCTGTAAGACAGAGACAGGAGGAAGGAAAACTTCTGCAAAGACATCTTGTCTGGATACCTTCTCTGATGGAACTCAGGTACAAGCAGCAGGACTCTGAGGTCTATCATTTACTTTGTACTCTGTTGTTAAATGGTCTGAGCTGGTCTGGTCACGGCTGACGACGCAAAACTGGACGAGACCTTAATTCTCACAATTCGTGGGATCCCAGACAGTAGCCAGAAGGAGACAACTCAGGTTCTGAGACCCCCTGAAGGGGAGACTTGGAGGAGCTGCGGTGAGCACTTTCAGGGACCTGATGCGTGAGGCTGGATGAGGAGCAGGACAGTGCAGAGTGACATACGATCAAAACAGGGTAAGCTGCCATTTTTTACAACATCGATGCTGCTTCTGACTGTCATGGATGGAACGGTGTGGCCCTAAATACAGGTACATTAAGCAGGTCGTGATTTCCAGTATTGTGTGACTGTTGACCATCTTGTCATTTAACATGATTTTCCAATGTGTTGGAAATCCCAACTTTGTGATGTTAATGAGGTGGGATTAGCAGCTAGCCAAAGCCAAGTGCCGTGGAGTGGGGCAGTTATGTTAATAAAGCAATCTACATGATCAGGTTGTGTCTTGAGCAAATCTCTTTTGGGATATAAAACAAACGAGTGAGCAGAGAGACACGGTGGACCTCACACCACCAAGAGAGTAGTGCCAGCAGCAAAGTGCACCCTTTGGACTCAGGGACCCTGTGCAGAGAAGCTCCTAGATCAGGAAAGGGCTGATGATAAGGACCTTTCCCCTGAGGCAACAGAGACAGAAGGCTTTCCCCTGGAGCTGGCACCCCAGACTGTGACAGAAAAAATTTCTGTTTGTTAAAGTCATCCACTTGCAGTGTTTCTGTTATAAAAGTACAAGATAACCCCAGCACCAACTGTTCAAAAGCCAATAGGCAAGAGATCTGGTTGCTATGTAAAGTGTAGGCTGCCTGTGTTTTCTGTGAGGAAGACGGCCTTTCTACCAGGGCTCTGTCCTGTAATTTTCCCCATTCTGGTTACTGTTCTGGGTCACCCAAATTTTAAAAGTCTGGTTCTGTTCTGTTTCATTTGCTCGGCCATGAGTGAATCTGCCAGAATCACATCAAAAGCCCCTTCTGGTAGACAGCTTAGGAAGACTTCATCCCCAAGCTTGTGACAGTTTAAAGGTGTGTCAACTTGGTGAGGCCACGATTCTCAGTAGTATATGATTATCTTACATTTTGTGATCTCTGCTGTAAGGGTAGTTTCCTTGGGAGACAGTCTCCATCTAACACCTGTGGATATTCTGGCAAGCTCTCTGCCTCATTCCTGCACCTGACCTGTCATCATCTGACCACTGGTTCTTAGGACGTACACAGCAGCCTTCTATTGTTGAGCTACATGGAAGTGGTATCCACGAGATCAGACCCAAGCAGGACCAAAACGCACAAGTAAATTACCTGAAGGAAAAAGTAAATCACATGAGAAAGTGGCCCAAATGCCCACGGTCTCCATTCCTGTCACAATACTTTTCCTCTCCCAGGCTGCACCTATGGCCTCACGGGCAGTTCTGTATGATCAGTTGACTAAGGGAAAGAAAACTTATGCCCAGCCTCCAGAAGGTTCTGCATAATGATGGCAGTAGCACTGCAGTCCCTTTCTGAAGGACAATGATGAAAGGAAATCCAGCCAATGGGTACAACTCTCAGTAGTGCCCCTGGCTGTTCACTTTGTTTAGAAGGAGAAATGGGCAGATGTGCAATTCTGATTCATAGGCTGCGGTCAGTGATTTGGCTAGATGGTCATGACCTGGAAGAAACATGATTGGATAATTGGCGACAAGGAGGTATGGGAAAGAAGTACATGGACAGACCTTTCTGAATGGGCCAAAGAAGTGCAGATATTCGTGTCTTGTGTGAATGTTCACAAAAGGTGATCTTGGCAGAGGAGGATTTTAACACTCAGCTGGATAGGATGATGCATTTTGTGGAAACAAGGTACCCTCTTTGCCCAGCCACTGCTGTCATTACCACAAAAAGCTTAGGAACCAAGTGGCCATGGTGGCAGGGATGAAGGCTGTGCACAGGCTCAGCAACATAGACTTCTGTCTACTGAGGCTGGCTTTGCTACATGGCCACTGCTCAGAGCCCAGTCTGCCGGCAACAATGACCAACACTGAGCCGCTGATGTGGTGCCATTCCTGTGGTGATCAGCCAGCTGTGCGGTGGCAGGTTGATTACACTGGACTGCTTCCATCACCAAGAGGACAGTGTTCCATTTTTACTGAAGCGGACACTCACTCTGGACATGGATTTGCCTCTACTCCACTTCATGCTTCTGCCAAAGCCACCATCTGTGGACTCACAGAATGCCGTACCGTCTTATCTATTGTCATGATGTCCCACACAGCATCACCTCAGATCAAGGGACTCACTTCATAGAAAAAGAAGTGTGGCAATGGGCCCAGGCTCCTATAATTCATCAGTCTTATCATGTTCCCCACAGTCCTGAAGCAGCTGGCTTAATGGTACTGTGCCTGTGAGGTGGCAATACTGTCCACGGTTGGGGCAATGTTCTCCAGGAGCCTACGTATGCTCTAGAACAGTGCCTAATAAATGGCACCATTCCTCCCACAGCCAGGATTCACAGGTCTGTGAATCAAGGGTTGGAAATGAGAAGGGCACCATTACCTCTAACGGCCTACCCACAAAACTTCTGGATCCCTGCAACCCTGTGTTCTGTGGGCCTAGAGGTCTAGTTACAAAGGGAAGAATGTTCCCACTGGAAGATACAACTGATTCCACTGATGTGAAAGTTAAGAATGCTACCTAGCTACTTGGGGCTCCTCAGACCTCTAGATCAACAGGCAAAAAAGGGATTTACCACACTGGCTGGTGTGACAGACCCTGATAACCAACGGGAAATGAGATTGATACCTCATAATGCAGGCAAGGAAGAGTATTTCTGGAATACAAGAGAACTTTCAGGAAATCTCTTAGTACTACCACAGTACCTTCTCATTAAAGTCAATGAAAAATAACAGCAATTCAATCCCAGTGAAACCACTAATGGTCCAGATCCTTCAGGAATGAAAGTTTGGGTTACCCCACCAGGCAAAGGTATTTGCCGAGGGCAAAGGGAATATGGAATGAGAAGTGGAGAAGATAGTTCTAAATACTCAATATGCCTGAAAATCCATCACTAAAACATCACGCATCGTAACAGAATTGGCTCTTTTCAATGTTAAATGCTTCAGGGAAGGACAATATAAACCATTTTGAAAATTGGCCATGTAATCAATTACAGAAATAAAGACCGTTAATTGTTATGTATACTTCTTCCTTGCTTTACTAAGTGTGTACATGTGCATATATGTAACAAATATTTTTCTTTTCTTCCCATCATTTATAAAATGTGAGATGTAAATGGGGCTAGTGTGCTTTCAGTTGTATACACAGTAGTTGTATGAAGACACAAGCACGACTGTATAATTGTATTATTTACATTATGTACGGTTTAAGGAGACACGTACACAGAAGCCAAGCTGACAAGGGATGGACTGTGACAGTTAACATTATCTGTCAGTCTGGGTGGGCCTGTAGTTTCCCTAGGGTTGGGGCCTGTATCTAATATATGAAGATGTTCAGCCAAAGCTCTCTCTCTCAATCCTGCATCTGACTCATCATCATCTGACCTTCAGTTCTTTGGATGTGCACCAGCGGCCTGAGGCATGGCCTGCAGATTTCAGGTTTGACAGCTGCTGCAACCATATGAGTCAGGAGAAGCCTCCAATCTGAAGCCTGATTTGCAGATTTGGGACTTGCCAGCCTCCCCAAATATGTGAGCCATTTCCTTGAGATAAGTTTCTGTCTGTATATATATTATACGCACATTTCGCTGGTTTTGCTCTTCTACGGAATCCAGCTTAAGACATTTTAATTCAACACCGAATGATGTTCAATGTCACGTTTCAAATATCCAAGTTCATTTGGGCCTTACATCAAAATCCCTATCAGGAGATTTGAAGAAGTTAAAAAAAAAAAAACTGCTGATATTGAAATGTATTTTATAACCATTCATTTAAATAGACTATACTATATGGGAATGTCTCTGAAATGGGAACGTATTTTAATTCAGTTATCTCCAACATTATTGATTAAGCAACAAGAGAGTACAAATATGTATTTGTGAATTGAAAAGTGCTATAATTGGATGCCTTCTAGAGGCCAGCTTTCAGTTGCTTCTAGATACTCATAAAGAAATTCATTATAATCAATACTTACCACATAATGTATGTTCTTAATAGGTATACATTATTGACTTAAAAAAAGAAATCAGATAATTAAGAAAATTCTGGCCTACTGGGAAGGCTACTCTCCTATAACCACCAATCTAACTCAAGATGCCTAAAAATCCATCACTAAAATATCACTCATCATAACAGAACTGGCTCTTTTCAATGGTAAACGCTTCAGGGAAGGATAATATAAACCATTTTGAAAATTGATACTTGAGGGTTAACTTATCTATCTAACTGCTTTTTTTAGCAGAGATGAGAAAATTCCAAGGAAACAGAAATTGTGGCTGGAGAATAAAAGAAGAAAAATTGTTTAGGCCTGTTGTGCATGTCTCAGACTTCAGGCAAGGGAAGAAACTCATTGTTGGGGACACGGAAGAGAAGGGAATCCCTACAGGACCCAGTGTTGGCTGCCTCCTCACATCCCCCCTCACCTGATCCCCACATCACAGCCTTCTCCCCTTAACAGAGAATTGTTTAGGAGAAGACACTGGATTTAATTCTTGCCAGTGAGAGGGGAGGGAAGCCTGATGGGGAACTCCCAGAAAGATCTCTCTAGAGGATGGTGTGTGCATGACGGGGTGAGTGGGTGGTTTCAGAGCTCCACCTGGCCCTGCGACAGCCCTCTTGAGAAAACGAGGGGACGGAGTGAAGCCAAAGCCTAGAGCGACGACAGGCGACTGGAAAGATGGTGATGTCACCAAACAACTGAAGTACCCCACCCCAGACCTGCCTATCTCAAGAGTCTCATTATTTGAAATAATAAACAGCACATTTCTTCATTCTTTAAGTCATTTTAAGGTAATCTTTTCTCTTTGAGATAATCTTTTACCAAAAGCAACTTGATAAAATCTTAACTATTTTCCTGTCTGCCAAAGGATATAGGGGAGAAGAGAACTCTAACAGAAAATATTTAAGAGTTTGCTAACAAGGTATTTCTAAGAATTTGCCCAATTTTTACAAGGAAAAAAATGGTTGCATAAAATGGCAAAAAAAAAAAAAAAAAAATCATATGTTTTTAGTTCAAGGCTACTGTCTCACACAAAGCTTGTCTAGACAAAAACAGTCCATAGTGGTTTGTCTATCTTGTTGGTGGTCTTTACAGCTCATGTAACATTTAACCTTACGATGCCTTTCATGTTGATGAATTTTAGTTATTTATTTTTATCTAGTTCAATTATTATCTACCTTCTGATGTGTTTCCTCTTCCCCTAATTTCACTGAAAGCACACTCACTGGGGTTTTCCTGTTTCTTACACAGATGACACTGTCTTATGTTTCAATTTCTGGATGATGGCTTTGAAGTAGATTAGACAACGTCTAGGTTGTCCGTAGTATCTAATTAACAGTTTGATTTTAAATAGACTTTCCTTTATCTGTGGCTTACTTTTGTTATTTTGTCATGACAGAGGGTATCAGTGAATATCACCAAAATAAATTCTATTAGTATGACCATGGTATATGTTCAAACTGACTGATGGCTGCTGTCAACTGCTGCTGGCTTTTGCTCCAACTCCTGGTGGCCTTATTTATAGCAGAAGACGACACTGCCGGGTCCTGAGCCATCCTGTTGGTTTGTGGGAGCCCATGGTCACAATTACTGTGTCAGTTCATCTTATGGAGAGTTTCTTGTGGTGTCGGGACCCTCTACTCTACCAAGCTTGATTGTCTAGTGCTTCATCCTTCCTGATGGCATGTCCAAATCAAGCTTGGTGAGCTGTCACCACCCTCACTTCTAAGCAACATCCTGGTGTACTTTTCCAAGACTAATCTGTTACTCCTGGAACTCCACAGCACATTCAATATTCTTTGCCTACGCCACAATTTCAGAGTATCAGTTCTTCTTCGGTCTTCCTTTTTCCTTGTCCAGCTTTAGCACGCACACGAGGCGACTGAAGAAGCCATGGCTCAGGGCAGGAACACCTTAATCCTCAAGGTTACATCTTTGCTTTTTAACACTGTAAAGAAGTCTTTTGTAGCAGGTTTTTCCTGCTGCAATACACCATTTGATTTCTTAACAGCTTCTTCCATGGCATTGACTGTTGATCTGAGCAGAATGAAATCAACGATGATTTCAATTTCTGATGGCGTTCAATTACCACAGAACATGAAGAGTGAATGCAGGGGTCAGGGAGACCCGGGAGTGAAATCCCGGGTAGTGCCATGAGCCTTCACGTGGTACCTCATTACATGCCCTGTTTCATGTAGGGATTTCCTGCTCCAACAAATTTTATTTTCCGGCAGATTAGAGTGAATTCTGAACTACGGATAATTTTAGATCTCTGGAAATTGGTGTGTAATTATCACAAAGCAGAGCAAATGTCTTGCGGTTCATCAAGACTTCAAAAATATACCCCTGATTGGCTGATGAACTTCAGTATTAGATCCAGTCACACAGATAAATCAATTTTAGAAATTTTCTTACAGTCAGTATTTTCTCTATCCTTTAATCTTAGCAAAGATATTCTTAGCAAATTATTTGGCTACAACTGTAGAACATTACTAACAGCGCTAAAACAAGTAAAAAAAAAACAACAGTGAGATGAATGACCAACTAAAATAGATTTCTAGAAACCTAAGTACTACATCTAATTTAGACTATCATGCAAAATAAAGCGCAAGAATGAAAAGTATCAAAACTCTTCCTATTTCCTTTTCAAGACAAAAAAAACAGAGCTAAATGAAACTAGGTTTGAATTAGGTGAGCCTGAAGGCTCATTTAGGGAGCAGTGGTTGCACAGTGGTTAGAGCACTAGGCTGCTAACTGAAAGGCTGCTGGCTCGAACCACTAGCTCTCCCAGGGACAAAGATGTAGCAGTCTTCTTTGATGAGGAGTGCTGCCTTAGATGGGGCAGTCCTCCTCTGTCCTACAGGGTTCCTGGAGGACTGCTGTGACTCAGAACTGAATGATGTTAGCAACCTTGGTTTGGGCTTAAGGCTCTTTTGGGAAACAACACAGGGGGACATGTCCCCATAAATAAATACCAATCATCAGAACAACAGTACTTCTGGTAGCGGCAGGAAGAGAAGGAGGGGAGAGGAAGCAGATACCAGAACTGCAGTGTACCTGCTGACCCATGCGCCCAGGACGTCAGAAGAAACAGCAATTTTTCTCCATGAAATTGTTACTGTTTGGTACCTACTTTTGCTATCAACTTTCTGAAGATGTTAAGGATTTCATTCTACTTAAATTCACACACTCAACGCTCACGGAAACAGCAGCCAAGTAATCAAATAAATGATGTATTGTATGGGTGCAAATCTATTGCAAAAGATCTCTTTAAAGTATTAAAAAGTAAACACGTCACCATGAGGATTAAGGTGTGCCTGACCCACGTCATGGTATTTTCAATCACCTCATACGTGTGCAAGAGCTGGACAATGTATATGAAAGACATAAAAAGAACTGATGCATTGGAATTATGAGGCTGGTGAAGAATATTGTGAATATGCTGCTGGCCAGAAGAACGAAGAAGCTGTGTCTTGGAAGAAGTACAGCCAGAGTGCTTCTTAGAGGCAATGATAGTGAGACTTGTCTGATGTATTCTGGCATGTTATCAGGAGGGACCAGTCTCTAGAGAAAAATGCGCTGGTATAAGTAGAGGGCCAGCAAGAAAAGGCGACGACCCTCAACGCAATGGATCGATGCAGCAGCAGCAACAATGTGCTCAGTCAGAGCAAGGAGGCAGTGCTTTGTTTCGTTGTACACATCATCAATAGCAGTCAGCACTGACAGCAACATTGACTTTCCATTGTTAAACTGATATTTACCATCTGTAAATTTGCTATCTACTTTGTAAGGGCCCTGGGAACACAGTGGTTGAGTGCTTGGCTACTAAGCAAACAGTTGGTGATTCAAACTTAACAGTTGCTCCAAAGGAGAAAGATGGGGCTGCCTGTTTCAGTCAAGGTTTGCAGTCTTGT
Organism: Heterohyrax brucei; assembly: GCA_028571685.1. Taxonomy (NCBI): domain Eukaryota; kingdom Metazoa; phylum Chordata; class Mammalia; order Hyracoidea; family Procaviidae; genus Heterohyrax; species Heterohyrax brucei. The sequence continues at coordinate 22,713,483 of CM053149.1, read as the reverse complement.
AAACCCTATGGGACAGCTCTCCTTTGTCCTAGAGGATCACTAGGAGTTGGTATCCCTTTGATGTTAACAGGCATCTAATAATTAAAATGTCTGTAAAGAACTAAACCAGCTCTGACTGTTCCCCAACTGATTGGACAAGATACATGGTGCATCCACAAAGAAGTGCTGCTACTAGCTGGGTTCCTACAGGTGCAGTGGAGTAGGTGCAGCGGGTGCCCGGTGAGAGGTCCACTGATGCTGATGGTGTGTGGCTGCCTGGGAGGATGATTCCCAGTTGTGGGCCTGTAAACTGTTACACTGTGATAGTCAACAATCTCAGACAGATAAATCAAACCAAGTTTATTTTTCACTTACACTTTATGTTATCATGGGTTGGCAAGCGGGCTCTGCTCACTGGGCTAGAGGGAAAGAGCAGGCTGTGGGAGGTCTTGCAGTGGCAATATACACACCATTCCACTCACAACTCACTGGACAGAACTAGCCACTTGGCTCTGAGAGATCACAGGAGACCAGCAAACACAATCCTACTGAGTGCCCACAACGGCGGAGAGCTTGTTGGCAGAGTATTGACTGCAACACACTGAGAAAAAACTTTTAGTTGGCAAAACGTGAGCTTTCTCTGAAAAATTCTGCTTCCTTCCTTCCTCTAAGTTAGGGAATGTAATAAATTTAGAATAGCAACTCGGCATTCTGTGTCTTAGTTCACCGCAGGTCTATGCAGGGAGTCAGACATACTCCTATTTTTGCTCAGCTTCTCAGTTTTAAATTACAGTACCACTGTAAGAAAAGCAATTAATTGGTGTTGTAGACTAATCCATATGTCACCAAAATGTGATATGATGCAAATGAAACACTCTCCATATGCCTTTCTTGTTTGTTATTTCCTTATTCTGGTTCTTGTCTTCACAGACACACTCCTTCCATGGGCAGACACCTCCTTTTCTAATTTATTATGCCAGCACATTCTATTTTTGTGGTAATTTTCAGTCGTCATTTTTCATCTAAGACATATATGCATATGAAGATCAAATGGTTCTACAAGGCTGGTTATGAAAAACAGCTCCCGCAGCACTGCCGTCCACTCCTGCTTCCAAGAGGCAACTGCTTTCAATTTTTAGTGATCTTTTTTGTTTGTTTTGCACCTCTGTATCTCCAATGTATACTGCTAATTCTTGAATTTTCCAGAGTGTTATCTGTTCATTTCCCACCACGGAAGGTGTAAGGCAGAGTTCTGCTGACTACCACCACCAGCAATCGCCTGCCCCTTTCCCCACCCACATGAAAGCACACAGTTCCTACACCCCATATTCTCAATAGAATTATACCATAGTTTTAACAGTCAGTTTGGAAACTCTGATGACACAGTGGTCAAGTGCTACGTCTGCAAACCCAAAGGTCAGCAGGGCAAGTTCTCCAGGTGCTCTTGGCAAACTAGTCATGAATTTTGCTATAATCTTGTTTCTTGCATTTCTTTTGCTGTTCTTTGGTGCCAACTATCTTGTTTTTTTCATTATTTTTTATTTTATTTTATTTTTTTAATTAACATCACTAATTCAAATTTGCTCCAGCTATATATATCTTTCAGTTTGTTCAAAAATACTAGACATTTTTCCAATTACATCTTTTTGGAAAGGTCTGTCTGTAACCTTCCTATCTGCTCCAGTCTGGGCTGGTTGCTGTTCTCTGAGCCTGTGAAAAAGCTATGCTATCTATAGTTGTGGAATGTCCCTTCACTATTATCCTGAGGAACATCTGTCTTGCTCTGGATTCTCTATTTCCTGGTTCTCATGTCTTCCTCCTCCTTAGTTAACTCCTTCATTTTTTACTGAGTACATTCTTTGGTGGATTCTGAAAAGGAAACCTGGGAATAAATTTTTTGAATCTTTATAACGTCTAAAAGTGGCTTTATTTTACTCTCCCTCCTTAATTGTGAGCGTGGTTGGATGGTGAATTTAAATTGGAAGTAGTCTTCTCTCAGAACTTGGAAGTATGATTCCATTGACTTTTGGCTTCCAGTGCTGCTACTGAGAAGTCCGTGGTTGTTCTAATCCCTGCTATTTAGTGGAAAATCACTTTCTCCTTCAACTCTGCAAGTTTGTAGCATAGTGATTAGTCTCCAGAGTTCTGAGTTTTTTTAGTGATATAAAAAATGTCATAGTTACAAAAACCTGAGTAGTCCCTTTCCTGGTAGTGGCTCAGCTTTCTCCATCTGGCAATAATCTTTTATCACATTGTGTAGATGGGAGTGTGAGTTTGCTGTTACTTGTTTAGGGCATTACATGGGCTTTTTCAAGCTAAAGACTCAGGTCTTTCCTTAGTTGAAAAATTTCTTATTTGCACTTTTTGTGATTTCCTTCCACTAATTCTGTCTACCTGATGTCTCTGCAGCTTCCGAGTTTTTTTTGTTTGAACTTCCTGGAACAAGCCTCTACTTTTCATTTTTCTTTCTTACTTTCCATTTTTGTCTTACATTGTATTTTCTGGGAGATTTTTACAAGTTGACTTTTACGGATTGAATTGTGTCCCCGCTAAAATGTGCATCACCTTGGCTAGGCCATGAACCCCAGTATTGTGTGGTTGTCCTCCACTTTGTGAGCTAATAATGTGTTAATCCTAACTCTGTGACTTTAACGAGGCAGTATCAGAGGCAGTTACGTTATCAGGCAGGACTCGATCTACATGATTAGGTTGTATCCTGACTCAATTCCTTTAGGGATATAAAAGATATAACTCAGCGGAAAAGGGAGGGATCTCCTACCACCAAGAAGTGCCAGAAGGGCAATGTGTCCTTTGGACTTGGGGTCCCTGCACTGAGAAGTTCCTAGACCAGGGGACAATTTCTGTTATAGTAATATTAGATAACTAAGATATTCACATTCTAACTCTTTTACTGAGTTTTACATTTCAGAGATCATATTTTAATTTCTAATAGTTCTTATTTTTTTTTTTTGTTCTCTGGATTAAACACACACATTACTGTTCTTTTATCCTGGATGCAAAAGGACTAATGACCCCCAACTACTACAGCCTCCATCAGACTGAGTCCAGCACAACCAGCTGGTGCCAGGCTTCTAATGCTGAATGCTCTGACAGGGATTATGAAAGAGGCTCCCAGACACAGCTGGAGTGAAATTTAGCAGGACATTCTAACTCACAAAGAAAGACTAGACTTACTGGTCTGACAGAGACTGAAGAAACCCTGAGAGTATGGCCCCTGGCCACTCTTTTGACTCGGTACCGAAGTCACTCTTGAGGTTTATCCTTTAGCCAAAGATCAGACATAATCATAAAGCAAAACAAGACCAAATGAGCACACCAGCTCAGGGGCGAGGATGAGAAAGCAGGAGGGGACTGGAAAGCTGGGAACAGGGAATCCAAGGGCAAGAAGAAGTGTTGACATGTTGTAGGGTTGGCGGCCAATATCATGAAACAATATGTGTATTAACTGTTTACACAGAACCGAATTTGCTCTGCAAACCTTCAGTGAAAGTGCACATAAACACAAAAGGTGACTTTCATATTCACGAAACTATTAGCGATAGTTTTTCTGAAGCTGTCTTCTTCCTGCTTAGCTGTGTTTTCTCCCAGATTCTTTTCGTGTTAGTTTTTACATCAGCTGTTACCTTCAGGGATCTAGTGATCCCTAGCTATCTCACTCATACTGTGTAAAACTAAGAAGTAAGAGAAAGTTCAGCCCTTGGATGGGGCTTGCTGATGGTTGGGTCCATTGTAAGGTCAATCTATTTTCTTGGAGCACCTCCTAGGTCAACATCTTTGTGTTTTGTTAAAATTTTGTCTTTTAATTACAGAACATTCTTTCAATCTCTTGCCTGGCCTGGAAGGTATACACACACTGGTGTTATGGGAAGAAGTAGAGGTAGGTTTGTGGGCCTCAAATTCAGTATTTAAATCTATTTTTCACCCCCTTTCCAGTAGAGCTTTCCCAGACTGGATTGGGCCCTGATATGGCTCAGTCTGGAACTGTTCTGTTTTACTGAGAGTACAGCAGTAAACCTCCAGTCTGCTGTCAGCAATCTAACTGCTTTACAAACAGATTTTTGATCTTTATCCCTATTTCTAGGTTCTGCATTTTTAAAGGTTTTTGCAATGCAAACAAAGTTGCCTCTAGATTTCACCTTCTGCTGACTCTAGCTTTACTTAGGTCAAATTGCTTTCTAAGTAACACCATTTATTGACTCTCCGTTTGTTCTCCTATCCCTTGAGGGCTTACCTTTAACTACCCTTACTGTTCTTAGAAGCAGCCCAGCTGGCACCATGGTTAAGGGCTCTGCTGGTAACTGACAGGTTGGCAGTTTGACTCCATCAGCCACCTCAGGGAGCAAAAGACCTGGTGACCTGCTCCTGAGGAGGTCACAGCCTAGGAAACCCTGTGATGGAGGTTCACTCTAACACGGGCCACTATGAGTTGGCATTGACTGGACAGCATGTAACAACAACAAAACAACTCTTCTTGGGCCGCAGTTTTAGAGGGGAACGGAGGTAACTGCTTGCATTCAAGCTATCATTTTCAACTGGAAAATCCCACATAGCTCTTTAACAAATCTTGACAGTGCAATTCTGATGTACTGAAAGGGATCCCAAAAGAGAATACAGTCAACTCTTGTGCCTTCAGAGGGCGAAGTGTGAAGCTTAATTTGCAGATGAGGTGACTGAGGTGCCAGGAAAGCGAGTGGCTTGCCTTAGGTCACACAAAGTGTGTTACTATCTAAATGTTACTATCTAAATTTATTTTATGCAACTTAAATAATTCTCCCTTGAAGGTTTTATAGCCAGTATTTTGTTTTTGTTTTGCATTATGGACAACTTCAGTAATAGTTAGATTTCTGTGCTAGTTTTCCATCTGCATTTTCTTCAGTTGGGAATGTGAGCTTTTCATATTCGAAAATCAGATGTTCAACTGGTGATAAAATATGGTTAGGTATTTTATTTCTTGTGTAGTTTATAAATATTTCAGATACAACCATATTTTTAAAATGTTTCATGTACTTAAGATACATCCTTCTGAAAAATTCACACAAAGGATCTCAGCAACTACCAAACTCACCAGAATTTAAATATAATTTGTATAACTTTAAAGAATAATAAACCAACTGTTTTACATTTTCTATACTTAAGACTAAACAACAACAACAAAAACAGCTGCAATTGTTTGCAAGTGTCATCATCTCTTATTTGGTACAATGCTATTTATTAAATTTTAGGCTTTGATGGAAAAGCACTTATAAAGAAAAACAGACTGGATTTGAATTTCTTTAATAACTAAAGATCGTGAACATGTCCGCATGTGTTTTTTAGCTGTCTGGATCTCCTCTTTAGTGAAATGTCTGTCCATCTCCTTTGTCCATCGCTTAATTGGGTGATTTATCTTCTTACTGATATTTTGTAGTATCTTATAGATTATGGAGATCAGGAGTTGGTCTGACATAGAGTTGCCAAATATTTTTTCCCATTCTGTAGGTGTTCTTTTAATTCTATTAATAAAGTCTTTGGATGAGCAAAAGTGTTTGATTCTTAATAGTTCCCATTTATCTATTTTCTCTTCTGTTGATTGTGGTTTGTTTGACCGATTTTGGAGTCTGTCCACATTGTGTATTAAAACTTCCATTGTTGTTCCTACCTTTTCTTGGATGAGCTTTCTCATTTTAGGACTACAATGAGATACTATCTCACTCCAACAAGGTTGGCCATGATCCAAAAAAACACAAAACAACAAATGCTGGAGAGGCTGTGGAGAAAGTGGAACCCTCCTACACTGTTGGTGGGGTTGCAAAATGGTCCAGCCTCTTTGGAAAGCAATCTGGTGCTTCCTTAAAAAAATGGATATCGATATACCATTTGACCCAGTAATTCCACTATTTGGAATATATCCTACAGAATCAAGGCCTTTCACACGAACAGACATATGCACCAGAATGTTTATCGCAGCACAGTCCACAACAGCAAAAAGATGGAATCAACCCAGATGCCCAACAACAGAAGAATGGATAGGTAAACTATGGTACATATACTCAATGGAGCACTATGCAATGATAAAGAATAATGATGATTTCAGGAAACATCTCCTAACCTGGTTTCAACCAGAAGACACTATGTTGAGTGAAAGCAGTCAGTGACAAAAGGACAAATACTGTATGAGACCTCTACGATAAGAGCTCAAAAACAGATTTGTGTATAGAAAAAAAGACTCTTTGACAGCTGCAAGGGAGGGGAGGGATGGAGGGCGAGCGGGGGAAGGTTTAGATTAGATAGTTGCTAGAAATCTGGTTGGGTGAAATCGGTGATAGCACACATTAGAAACAAGAACAATATTAAGTGGACTTTAGCATAACTTGAGTACTCCTTCCATCTTAACCCAATATTGCCAAGGATAGAGTAGCTGGGGCAGGGGGCAGGGGACTATGTTCTTAGGTGAAATTGAGGCCAATTGGCACAACTAGCGTTTTGCTAAGAGGGCTCTCTGCACCCCACATTGGTGAGTGGCATCTGGGGTCTTAAAAGCTGCCAAGCTGCCATCCAAGGGCATAGTAAATGGTCCCAACCCAGCCAGAACGGATGCTCACCGAGGACCAAAATGACATGGGGTAAAGACAACCCAGAAGATAGAGAGACCCACATGAGTGGGTGTCTACATCGATTTGGGACCGGAAGAACTGGATGGTGCCTGGCCACCACCAGGGATAGCCACGATGGAGCTCACTAAGTTGAGTCTCACTGGCAACACAAGAATAAAAAGGGGTGCATCCTGAGATCTCCACTAAAAGACCTCAATTGATGGTCCAGTGGTTTCAGGGTTCCCCTGGGAGCATGGCCCCTGGCCCTGATGCTGCCCTTGCCCATAAATCATAACGAAGGTCCACTCTTCAGACATGAATGGATTGGACTTGGCAATGCAGAGCAACCATATATTGGATGCACTTTATGGTTCTATACATCTATAGGATATCATCCTGCTGACCTCAGTCTGGAGGAAGGAGAGTGGGTGGAGAGGAGGAGAAAGGAGACTGTTGGGAGGATGAGACATGTATGGAGCAGAGAGGAACAGTGTGCTGTCACTGGACAGGGAGAGCAGTGGAAGCTGCATAGAGGTGGGCATGTAAATTTATATGGGAATGTACATTTTCACTCATGCATATTAAATAAATAAAAAAAGAAAAACAGACTGGGGATTGGGCAAGATTCAGCTTATTTTAAAGTCATGCAACTTTCTTTTTCCCAGTGTTAATACACACCATAGCCTTAAAACATTACTGAGTTATAATAATAAATTTAAGATACTTTTGATGAAATAGTTTCTTTAGTTCATAAAAGCTTTAACAGCCTTTATAAAACTGAACACTTACGTTAATTCTTAACAAATGCGGCATTACAGAGGAAAAGTAACGGTCAAAAGAAAACTGAACTTAAACACTTACAGATTCTTTCCTGCCCATCGTTTTGCTGTGTGAGCGGGAACGGGAGATGTTGCTGAAGAAGGAATCTTTCTTGGTAGCAGATGATGGCGGGGAGCCGGTGAATTCTCTTCCTCCAGGCAAACTCTCAATGCTTGGAGATGAACTGATGTTCTTAGAACTTTGCCCTGTAAGAAAAAATTCAGTAACAATAATGAGCAAGCAGGCTCTCACTAAGCTACTGAATTTATTGCCCTTTGAATAAATGATCATCAACTATGACATGTATCTACTACGTCAACATACAATGAGGCTGTGGAGTATTGAAATGCATGCGTCTGTATGTATCAGACTAGCTGTTGAGTGTTTTAAGAAATACGAAGTGCTGCTATGGTTTGTTTTTTTTTTTTTAAATAAGTAACTCATACTACAATTAGTCCAAGCATTGAGCACACACGCATACACACAATTAAATGACTGGATTTCTTCCTCACTAATGGAACCACCCTTGATAACGGAAACCAGAAACTACTATACCACATATTATTTAAAAAAACAAGACCATTGCTATTGAGTCAATTCTGATTCACTGAAATCCTATAGCAGAGTGGAACTGCCCTATAGGGTTTCCAAAGAGCAGCTGGTAGATTTGAACTACCAAACACAATACCACCAGGGCTCCTTATATGCACACTGTAATAATAAGGTAAAAAGAAGATCTGCATCCTTGATGAATGTCCTTATAAAGAGCCTGTTTCCCTTTTGTTAACTGCAGAATGGAGACCTATGGCTCTAAGGTTGTTATGAGTTGGAATCAACTTGAAGGCAATGCGTTTGGTTTGAGTTCTGGTGATCTGTCATAGAAGCATCTAGAAAAGGGACAAGGCAGTGGCTTCACAGGGCCTCTGGGTGCACCCGTGACCTCCAGCAATGCCTTTTCCACTGAGGTTCTGGGACACAAAGCCCTCTCAGACAGGACCAAGAGCTCTAGCAAGTCCCGCTAAGAGGGTAGCTTGGTGTATAAGGCCAGGCGTACAGACCTGTTACAACCAGACCCGCTCAGGTCTTACGTACATAACGGGGATACTGTCATTTGGTTGCTATGAGGGCTTAGTGAACCAGCAAATGTATGAATGAGTGCCTGCACACATCTATTCATCCAACTACTAGCCATTAAAGGCCCTGTTGAAGGTCCAGAGAGACAGTGGAGACTGAGACAGTAAAACATGTCACCCTTCACGGAGCTGAGTTTCTATCGAGAAGAGACATATCGATAGGTAAAACATATGATTTTAGCTGGTAATAAGTTCTATGAAGAAAGATAAAGCAGGAAAGACGGATGCGAATGTCAGAGAAAGGTCCTGCAGATTTAAACAGAGCACGGAAGGTGTCACTGAAAAGTTGACAGGCAAAAACTTGAGGGAAACGAGGTACTAGGTTCGTAGATAACATGAGGAAACAGCAGGTGCAAAGGCCCTGTGTTTTCAGGGAAAGGCAAGTAGGCCAGCGTGACTAAAGCTGAGTGTGAAGGGAAGGACAGACCTAGGGGACAAGGTCTGTGAGCAAGCAGGGGATCAGACCAGGTAAGGATCTGCAGACTATTTAGATTACTTTCACTCTCGCAGAGAAGCCACTGGAAGCTACCAGAGTGTTTTAAGAGGATCACCTGGACTTCTGTGTGGAGACCAGAATACGGAGAGAGGTAAAGCAGTGAAAACGATGGGAAGCCAATGCAAAAAACCCATGCTCCCAGGATGATCACAGCTGGGTGGTGAGAAGTACCCAGATTCTAGAGACTATCAGGAAGGAGTAGGAGAGAAAAGGGTGAGTTCAGTGTAACTCCAAAACGTTTGGCCTAAGAACAAAGAAGCCACTATTTACTGAGTTGGGAAAGACTGGGGCAAAGGTGAGCGGAAGGGGTCGGTTTTTAGCAGGAAGATCAGCTTAGCTTTAGAGAAGTAAGATATCCGGAGCCCTCATGGTGACGTGGTTAAGAGCTCAGGCTGCAAACCAAACGGCCAGTTCAAATCCAGCAGCTGCTCCTTGAAACCTCCATGCAGCAGTTCTACTCTGTTTCATAGCATTGCTATGAGCTGGAATCAACTCAATGGCACATGACAACAATCAGATGTCCAAATGGAGAGGTCATGTAGGCAGTGAGGTATATGAGACTGAATTTCAGGAGACAGGCCTGGGCTAGAGATATAAATTTAGGATCCAGCGGCATACAGCTAGCATTTAAAGCCATGAGACCAGGGGAGATCATTACGGGAGAATGAATAGCTAAAAAAAAAGAGGTGAAGTTCAAAGATTAAATCCTTCAAAATGTCAAGGTTGAAAAGTCAGGAAGATACTAAGAAAGCAGCAAAGACGACTAAGAAACCAAATGCATGACAGATACTTCATAGGCAGACTCCCAGGTGCAACCAAATCATTACGTTACAACTGGGCTAGTCATCATCCACTTCCAGCCTTCCATCCCCAATGTCAAGGTAATTCTATTCCACGGATGCCTCCTCTGTATCAGACACTAAGAATTCTTTGGGATTTTCTATATACAAAATCATGTCATCATCTCATTGTATTCTGCAAGCTCAAGCCTTGTGATTTCCCATTTGATCCATTGGTTATAGAAGATTGTGTTGCTTGATTTTCAGTCATTTGTGAATAACCAAAAGGTCAGCAGTTCAAATCTACCAGGTGCTAACCCAACAAATGCCCTGGAGATACAGGGGTTCTCACCGAGTGAACTCTGATAACTCAAATAAGTAAGGGTGAACCCTGAAATGGGGCCTTCCTAATGAGCTGCTGGACAGGTCCAAAGTGACAGGTCTCCGGAGTTGGGGCTTTTGGGGTACTCCAAATCCGTTCTGCCTCCTCCAGTGGCTGCTACTATGCTTCCATGCCTGATGCTTTTCATGGCTAGTGCAGACCTGGGGAGAGGCAGATAGGAAGGGGCAAACTGAAGTGCCATGTAACTCATTCTTACTGAAATTAAGCCATTTTTCTTGAATAAACCTTCCTCAGGTTACTGCAAGCCTTTGGCTAAATGTCTAGGGTTCTGCAAAGAAAGGATTTTGACAATTCTTCCACTGTCTTCTTGCTTTTATGGAGATGCTGATTTTCAAAGGTCCTTAGCTAACCACAAGGTCGCCAGTTCAAATCCACCAGTCGCTCTTTGAATACTCTGGGGGTCAGTTCTACTCTGGACCCTAGGGTCACCACGGGTCGGATCCGACTCGACGGCACTTGGCTTGGCTTAATGTGTCATGCCAAAGGTGCTTCCTGCACATTAAACTGTGGTCTTGGAAATTCATGTATGTCACATATGAATGCTTCATTCTTTTAAATGGCTGTGAAGGGGAAAAAAAATGCAGCCCTCTTGAATAAACACTTTTTTTTCCCTTCCATTTTTGCCTTTACCAACCCAAATACAATAAACACTCTAAGGGTGCATGCCTCTAGGCACAGTTAGCTATTCTATAGGGTGGATCTATTGAAGTGGAAATGCTAAATCCATTTTAAACTGAGAAAAATGGCTCATATTACCTTCTCCTAGAGTTTTAACAATATAAGTCCATCAAGAGACTGGAAGAGGTCTCATTGCTCTGCACCTCTGCAAAGACTGTATATATTTACATACACACAAACATGAATGTGCCATGTATAAATGTATATTTATACATGGCACAATTATACATGTATAACTGTAAATGTAACAATACGATGCATCATTATATATTTATTCGGTTAATCTGATGGAGGGAAAAATTAGTTAACTGGAAGCTTCCAGATAACTAGTAAGGCTGAATATCTTTTAACATATATATAGGCTATTATAAGGTCATGTGTGAATTGTCTCTTCCCATCTTACTTTTGAAACCTGATTTACAGGAGTCCCTTTTAAGTCGTCATGAGTCAGATCCGACTCGATGGCACTTGGCTTGGCTTTTTTCTAAATCCTGGCATTAGCCCTTCGTGTGTGTGTATACTGTTACTGGCTACCATTGAGCTGGCTCTGAGTCGAGGTGACCCTGTGTGTAACCGAACGAAACACTGCCTGGTTCTCATCATCTTCATGACCATGGCTACGCTCAAGGTCATTGCTGCAGCCATTGTGTATCTGAGTGCCTTCTGTCCTAGGGAGCTCATCTTCCAGTGCTGCACTGGACAATACTGGGATCCATTCAGAGATCATGCACTAATTTTTGGAAGGTTGCCAGCCCTTTCTTCCTAGTCTGCTTTAGTTGGGATGCTTCACTGAAAGCTGTCTACCATGGGTGACCTTGCTAGTGTTCAAAGTACAGGTGACATAGCTTCAAGCATCACAGCGACATGCAAGTCACCACAGCAAGACTGATAGACAGGTGGACATAAATATACGCATTTCTTTCTCTTACTCTTTAGCCTGTCTTTTAATTTTGTTCAGTGTTTTCAAATTTTTATTTTGTAAAATGTGTCCATTTGTTTACTATTTCCGTTACAGCGCCTAGGTTTACGATCCTGCTTAGGAAGACATTTCTTACCCCAAGATGACATAGTGGCTTTTAGATGTTTGTTAAAACCTAGGTTTGTTTCGCCAGACAAACTGGAACAGAAGAGAACAGAGGACTCCCTGGGACTACTGTCCCAAGATACGCTTTAAACCAGGAACCAAGTCCATCCCCTGAGATTACCCTTTTGTAAAATAGAATGGCGCACAAATAAAGGATATTACCCATAAGATAGGTGCTCTACTTAAAAACCACCAATATGAGACCAAAAAGGTCAACAATTTCTCTAGAGCAGTAAGGGGACAGGAAAGGTAGGTACTGAAAATGGAACATTAACTAATGTCACTCGACAATTCATGGAAATCAGCAAATGGGAACCTAACTTGGTGTGTAAACTTTCACCACAAACCTAGCTGTTTCTCTTCCTTTCACGAACACTGCCTTCCTGGTCTGCAGAACTCTGATTCTGAACCCGGGAACTTGAGCTGCCTCGGGAAGCTGGCAGGCACAGTTAAAGCGAAAGAAACAGTTTTGAGTTTCCAACGACTTTCAAAAGGCCACAGAACAACGGATCCGTGTTAGAAGCCAATGTGTTTTTATTTACAAGAACATAATGTGATTTTCCACAAAATGAAGTGGAAAAACATCCAGCCTTATATAATGGAATTTATCTTTTTCTTCACAGTTTGGATGTGCTCACTTATAAAACTCTCTTGGGCTGGTGATTATTAAAAGGCATTTCATACTACTGTGAACTTCTAGATTTTTTTTTTTTCTGTGTTTATTCCTCTGTTATGGTTTTCTACCTCTTTTGGGGGTGGGCCAATTGTAATTCCAACCTTCCTTAAAAAGATGCATACACAGTAGGCAGAATAATGGCCCATGTCCCTATCTCTGGAACCCTCAGCTGCAAAAGGGACTTTGGAGATCTGAATCAAGTAAAGGACCTTGCACCGGGGAGAGTATCCAGGCTGGCTAACCTAACCACATGAGCCCTTGAAGGTAGAAAAGAAAGGCAGAAGGGTGAGTCAGAGACAACAGAAAAATAAGAAATTTAAAGGAAGGGAGAGAGTTGACCCGGTGTTGCTAGCTTTGAAGGTGACGGGGCTCATGAACTAAGGAACACGGGCATCCTCTGGAAGCTGAGGACAGTCCTTAGCTGTCACTAAGGGAATACTGACGTTGGTCTTCTAGCCACAGGAACTGAATTCTGCCAGCCCCCTGAATGGGCTAAGAAACAGATTCTCCCCTCGAGTCTCCAGAAGGAGACACAGCTCTGGGGACACCTCGGTTTCAGCTCAGTAAGATGTGTGTCAGACTTCTGACTTACAGTACCCTACAATAACAAATCTGGACTGCTTCAGTTTACATGTTTAGTCACACCATAATTCTTATTTTGTATATGTTAGAGCTTTTTTTTTCATTTGTTCATGATCAGACTTGCTGAATATTGGATTATTTCACTGTTTTTTAGAGTCACCTCTGGTTTCATTGACCTAATCCATTTTTTTATGTATTGCTAATCTTTAAAAAAAAATCCTTATTCACTCATTGTACCTAATGTTTATTTTGATGTTCTTTCCCCAGATTCTTAAATTGTATGTTTAGACTATTAATTTTCCAGTGTTCCTATTGTCTACACTTGCTCTGAGTAGCATTTTATCTCTGTCTTTCAGGACTTTGATATATGCAGTGCTCTTATCATCACTGGCTTCTAAAAAATTTAAGCTTGGCCTCTGATTTTTTCTTTAAGAGTAATTTGAAGGGTGATATTACATTTACAGGTAGACCGATATGCATGTGTATAAACTAAAGACATAGTTTGGGGGGTTGTAGTTCCCCACTAGCTGGCCTCAGATTCTGTATATCCCTCAAATGTCTATTTTATCCTTGCATTCGAATGCTAGTTTGGCTGAGAATGAGTCTACTTCAAAGCAATTCTCCCTCAGAACTTGGAAAATCAGCTCAAATGTCTCCTGGTCCTCAGTTTACCAATGAGGAGTATGTCAATCTGATGATGATCTTATAAACAAACCTCTGTTTTTGTTCTCTCTGGATGCTTTTAGGGTTTTCTCTTCATCTTTGAAATTCTATAAGTTGTCCATGGGATTTCTAGGGATGTGTCATTTCACTTCCATCCAGCTCACTAAATTGTTTTCAATCTTCAGGCTAATATCTTTCTTCAGTTCTGGAAATTTTTTGATTATTATGCTGTAGTTATAATCTATAGAGTCTTGAATTTGAGATTACAGTTCAAATCCTTAGTCTGCAAATTCAGGTAGAATCATCTAAATTTTATTATATTTCTGGAAAAAGAATTTTGTGAGCTATTAAGACTTCATTTTTTTCAAAAATGGATGTGTTGCTGAAAATTTAATAGTTGTAAACTGTTACATATATATCAAATCTTAGTCGGATCCAACTCGACGGCACTTGGCTTGGCTATAAAATTTTCATTGTAATTTTCCCAGTAAAAAACTGTAACATTAAAGAAAAAAAATCTTAAGAATTACCTGTTTGAATAAATCCACTGCTTCCATGTTGAAATTATATAAATGCAAGAAATCTCTTCCCATAATTTTTGATTCCTCTGTATTAAAGCTAAATGCTACTCACTTTTTTCAGCCCTGCTGCCTTCCCTATATACAGACATACTTCTCTAGTTTATATACTCAAAGCAGTCAGAAAATTACAACACACTACAGCAATGTGACATCTGTAAAATGTTAGTCCATGTATATATCTGAACCTTTATATGCATGTACGTGTGTGTATGCAAATAGTTAAATCTTAATGACATTGTAATGTAGTTACATATAAGAAAGCTGAGGCCCAGAGAGGATAATTAATTTGCCCAAGGACATGGAGTTATTCATACAGCTAGTAATATCATAAGTTAAATTCATATTTGTCTCAACTTAAAAAATTATGCCAACATATCTTATTGTTGTATTACAGAGGGCAACTCCAAGGAGCCACTAATTGAAAATGGGGGCGAAAAGATTTGGGGAATAATAGGCTCACCTACACAATTTTTAAGGGACATGTATTTTGAGATGGCTTTTTTCTAGAAACAGAAAACAGCTGATGTTCAGGCCTCTTACATTCAAGTACAAGTGCTCTGCTGCATTACAGAGGCCAAGTTTCACTTCTGGCAGGGGCTGTGGGCATTAGCAGCTCTGCCTTTTGGGAAAGGATGGCACAGGGACCAGTGAGGTGTGAGGCTACAATGAAGGCCAGCTGGGGTGGAGTCAGCAGCAGGGTGACTGGTTCGGTTTTCTGGGGTTTGATGTTCGATTTGGAACCAGCCTACGTGAAATGCCTATGTCTTGTCGGCTTGCCCACAAGAAATACAGTCTGAGTCACATATGTAATAATTTTTAAATTTTTTAATGTCCATGTTTTTAAAGTAAAAAATATATAATTTTAAGTTTATCAAATATTTTGTTTAATTAAATGTATTTTAATTATTACCATAATGTATATTATCACTACACCATGTAGTTACTACTAAAGAATACTGAGCTATATTACTTTTTCACATATTTCAAAGCATATTTTACATTCACGGCACACAGTTCAAGGGTACAGAAGCCACATGTTGCTAGGGGATGACAGTCACTAGATAGCAAAGTTATAGACTACTGATTGGCTTCAATTTCCAAACTTTCTCCATAATAGGTAGGCTATTACATTTAAGTAATTATCAACAAAATAAGGTAGCTATGTGCCTAGGAGAAATATTTAGAATTTCTACTTTAATAAATTTAGTGTATTAAGTATTCATAGTGAACACACAGTTTAGAAAGAACTTGAAAGCAATCTGCTCCCTGGAGGGGCAGCAACACCCACAGGTTTCTTTTGCAACAATTATTCTGCTTAGCAAACAGCTTTTTCAGGGATAATACTTAAGCCAGCTACGGTTCAACACATCTTTGAATGACCAAATTCTAAATTAGCAGAAGCGTTTACAAAGTACTCTGTCTACCTCTTAAATTAAAATTTTGGGGGGGTGGTTTTTAAACCCAACCCTGTACAAAGTACATTTCTCTTCAATTACAGAAACTGGCTTACTAACATTTCTGTGCCCTTTGGGAATTCAAACACTGAGGTCACTCTCTCCTGGAGGCAGTGGCATGTGTTTCCTAAGGGGACCACTGCCCCAGGAGACCTGTAACAGCAGTGCTGGCACCTTCCCACCCCTCCTCTCCCCTTGAGGCTGGAGTCCTCTGGCCTTGGGACAGAGAGAAGGGCTATCCGACTTTCCAGCCTTTTTCACCTCTCGGCCACATAAACATGGCAACATCTGTATGGCACGCTGGGGTGAGTGAAGAGGCATTCCATCACCCACGGCTTTCCACGCACCACTCTGGAGTTGCAGGGTTGGCGGTCTCGAGAAGCTAGTAACAGGTAAGCTGTCAGGTAGTTCCCAAGCCCTGTAACACTTCTTAAGGTTCTGACTGCTGAGAACACATTTAGTTTCTTGTGTGGCACCACAATTTAAAGCCTATTTTTAGAGGCAGTCTTACATAAGCTGCTCTGGCACTGCCCGGACGGCCCCTGCAGCACGAAGGCACTCTCTCCCCACCTGCGGGGACTGTGGGGGGGGGGAGCCAATGGCTTTCTTCAGTTCCTCTCTGGGAACTGCTCTCAGATGAACAGATCCGCGGTTTAGGGTGGTGGGAACAGAAGTCTTAAGGTGACAGCTCCAAAGAGCCACTCCAGCTCCGGGGGTTCCCCAGCGGCTGCAGAGCAGTGCCACATCCCCTCTTCCCAGGGCTGCTTCTGTTAGCTCCCTTTAAAACTCCAAGGTCAGTCTGTCTCACCATCTGTTGCTCAGGAATCCTGACCCAAGACGATTATCTAAATTTATTTCATAGTGTCAAATATACTGAATGTACAAAAGTAGAGACCAATACTCAAGCCCCCTCAGGCATGCATGTATTAACGGAAGTATGCATCTTCCATTCACGACCAGACTTGGGGAACAAGCCCCCTGCAGACTGAATCCACAGTCCAACGTAACAAAGGCAAACACCGGTGTACAAGACACGATCGTGTGAGCACCCCAAAGGGAGCAGTTACTCCGTCTCAGGCCATTCCAGGGGCTGTGGGCTAACCCTTCACACCTCAAGAGTGCTGGAGGTATGGTTAGGGAGGGTCTTTTTGGGCAAAGGACACAGTATTGACAAAGGCGCTTAGACTCCTGGGAGCATCAGGCTGACTCTGGACCTGATTAAAACCTCTACAGTCCCCTGCTACCCGTAAGTAATTGAAAATGACACCAATATTGAAGTGCAAATAAGAATAAGGAAGTCCAACAGAGTGCTTCTTTTTCCTTTGATGATTATTTCTGTCTCGCAGGGAAGGGGGATGGTCACATACTGAATTCTTTCTAAGAGTTGCTAGTGTGACTCCACAGCCCCCCTCTTGGCCATCCAGCCCTGGGGAGATGCTGAGAGAGAGAAGATGAGGCTGTAAAAACAGGGCCAGCAGGATGGAGAAGAGCCCCTTGTGCTCCCACCAAGCAGTCTGACCTTTATCCTGCCAGGAAATGAGGGGAGTTACCTTAGGATTTTCGACAGGGAATTAGCAGGAGGATTACAAGGCTTTGGGTTGAGTGAGGCAGCTGTTGTCTGGCCTGGGCGAGAGATTATCAAGGTTTAAAACTAAGGCTCTGATGGTAGATTTCAGAGGTATTTCACAAGGTGCAACTCTGCAAGCCCACCCTCACTTGGTTAGACACACCTAGGGTTTGGTCTGTGCTCAGTTGGTACCCCAGCTGAGTGGCCTACAGCAAGTCACTGATCCTCTGTAAAGCCCGGCTCTCACATCCCACACCTGAGCACAGCATGGCACCTATTTCACAAAGCTGCTATGTGTTCTACGTAGATACTGCGTGTACAGGGTTTAGCAGCGTGGGGGATGCGTGGTGGTCCTATGCTTCAAGCCAGTTAGCTGAATTCTCTGGGAGGCCAGTGGGACACGCAGCCTAGGTGAGGACCCCTCTAACAGGGGTGCAGTCTGTAACCCAGAGCACTGCATAGCAAACCACTTGGCCTCGATTTGGGGGTCATCACTGCTAGTAACGGCGTCAATCTACTGAGAAGTTAGCATACACCTGGAAAACTTCTCCGAGCCTTTCACACACATTATCTTATGGAGAACACATCACAGGTAAGTGAAGTAATTTTTGGAATAGATGTTCCAGAAAAATGCATTTTCTAGCTAAGTAATGCTTCCTGAAATTCATTTTACACTATCACATATTTGTCTGCCTGAACATAATTGAGCGATGTATTCTGTTTCAGCAACATCACTTCCCAGCAACAACCAGAGTGGCCATAACTGTGTTGTCCACGAGGACCACTGTTGTTGTGTTTTTCCTCTTGTCTCTTCCCTCACTCCCGTGCCGAGGAGCTGTCAATACTTCCTGTTATCACTGGCTTCTCCCCCAGTTAACCTGACCTTCTGCTCTCTCGTCTCTACCAGTTGGCTGCTTGTCACCTGCTCAGGGTCATCACTTTGACTAGTGCTTTCCTCAGTTTCTTGAAGGTCTACATGGAATGCCGTCTCCAGACAAACGAGTTGCTATCACACCAGCGTGACTCCCAGG
The DNA here is from genome assembly GCA_028571685.1 of Heterohyrax brucei. Lineage (NCBI taxonomy): Eukaryota > Metazoa > Chordata > Mammalia > Hyracoidea > Procaviidae > Heterohyrax > Heterohyrax brucei. The sequence continues at coordinate 22,694,965 of CM053149.1, read as the reverse complement.
CTACCGTTCAGTTTTCTTCTTTGAAGTTATCAGAAGAAATCTAACCATGGCTACTCTTGGGAAAATGGGCTGGCAGAAAGAGATGGGTAGAGAGAAGGGAATTTCATTTATTTTTTTTTTAAATTTCATTTTTAGAGTAAAGGCTTTACTTGGGACTGTCTAATACTATAAATGTCTTACTTTTACCATTAACGGTTATATCTGGGTCTGCGTTTTTTTTTTCTTGGATCCCTTTTTCTGTTCTTATATGTAATAAAATCCCGATGTTGTAGAATGACATATTCTGTGTATATGTTCACATACATAATACAAACACATACACACACATACAAATTTTAGAAATGTCTATGGCAACAACTCAAAAAAATCTAAATTTCCTTTCTAATGGTTCATTACGTGACAATATTTATATACTTCTATTTCTTTCGGAGGAATTCTAAGTTCTCTTTGGAAATAATATGTGTCTATGTGTGTGTACACACATATTTGAAAGCTTTGGATTTGCTGATAATTCCTAAATATCTCTTGTAAAAGCTTTCTGGAGGTAGGTATGCATTACCCAAAAATAATTTCAAAGAAACCCACCGGGCTACGTATTCATAAAAGAAATTATGATGTGGCATTTCTTTTGATTGCAATCTATACTGAGAGACATAAAACGGAACTTTCGTAAAAACAATTTACTGACCTTAAAAGGTCAAGCTACAGATGTGAACTTTCTTGACCAGTCCTTGGAAGTACTGATATTTATTTCATTGGCTGCAGAAAAACTTCCATGATTTTGATAAAAGATATTTTGGGAAAGTCTAAATAACAGCTTTATTTTCCTGAAATGTAAAGTATGTATACTCTTGAAATAGTATATAGGGACTATAATGGGTTTGGTGCCTCTGATGGAATTCTCTGATTTCTATTATTATTGATCTAGTTAAGCACAGATAAGTAGAAAGATTTTTTACTATTACTGTGACCTTTAAGGATTTTGTTTATTCCCACTTCTATGTGCTTCTTGACACAAGTCAAGTGTGCCGAGGGAAGGGCAAAGTGGTTTCTGCTCAGCAGGGTGGATGTGGCCTCAGCGTCCATCACGGCTGTCACGATCCTCACCACAAACTAAGACTTACTTACTGAGACTCAGGTCTCATACAATAGCTGGAGCCTTCCCCGGCAGGCTGATACAATCTCTGCCAGAGTCCAGGAAACAGGGGAGTTCTGGGTAGGATACCCAGAAAAAGAGCTGGTTCCTGACTGTGTGGGCCTGACAGGGCCACGAAGACACGGGTTAATGGCCAAGCAACTTGAAGAAGGTGCAGGGAACCAAAGAGGACAGAGCTTGCACACAGCAGGCACTCAGTAAATACTGATGCATGAGATGATTCTCCTTTAACGTACAACACACAAGGCAGCTGAACAAGATGACATCACCTTCCTCCTCCAGGTTGCATTAAAAAAGTACCATGGCTCATGTGGCTCTGGCCTGCAGGAAACAGTGGAGCAAGTGATCAACACAGAAGTCAAAGAAAGCAAGTCAGCCTTCGAGTCTCTTTTCACAGGTGTCAACCGAATCCTGTGCTTCTTAACTTTCGGAGAAGGCCAAGACTTGCTCTGCAGCCGTGAACTTTGGAAGAACAGAACCCCTGGGGAACATCTGGAGGGGCTGCTCGGAGCTTCACTGTAGCCAACAGATTTAGCTCTGGGCTACTGACAACACCAGCGTTCACTCAGCGCAGTGATTGGCAAAGAGAAACCACTTGGAAACCACGCGATCTCGGCTACAGCACTCTTTAATTATGGGCCTGTCATAAACAGTAGGTCTTTCAGTGGCACCAAAAAGAATAAACAGCTCTTCACCAAATCCTGAGCTGGAAAAGCTGTTAAAGGTCCTGTTTCGATGACCAGAATACACCCAGAACCTGCAGCTGTGAAACACAGGGGTACACGAGCCGGAGGAAGACAGCAGTCCTCTGTACCACAGTTCTGTTTGTTTGTTTGTTTTAATTAAGCCAACATGTAACAACCATCTACTCATCACAATCCACTCTACTCTGTTAATTTATTTAAAAAAGCAGGGATACTATGAAGACACATGATTATTAGAACTGTATTTTAATCTTGATAGCTTGACTATATTGCATGGAAATTTTAAATTAAGAAAAAATCTGATAATAAGAATTTTAGATCATACAGTTAGCTTTCTAGTTGGAATCAGAATAGAAGATGCCTCCAGTTAGAAGGGAGGCCTGGTGGTCGAGTGGTTAAGAGCTGAGCTGTTAACCCCAAAGTTTGCAGTTCAAATCCATCAGCTGCTTCTTGGAAGCCCTATGGGGCAGTTCTGCTGTCCTGTCCTGTAGGAACTGGCTCCGCAGCAACAGGTTTCCTCCTTTGTTTTTTAAGTTAGAAGGGACTTCACAGATCATTTGAACACAGGCTTCCATTTACACAGTAATCCTGTCTAGGATATATTTCAGGTAAAAGAGTACATAATAGAAGACTAAAGTAATAATTTAAAATACTTGTTTTTAAATTTTACTAGAGCTGCTGAATATGAATTGCTACTGCTTCTTCTTTTTCTAGATTTTGAACAAAATGATGTGATATTAAAATGTTGTCTATATTTCAAGTCATTGTCAGTTACTGTACATGGGGATTAATCACACCACACTTGAACTCTGTTAGCATAGTTCATAATTCTACTTCACAGTCAGGGAAGTCTTCTAAGTGAAACACAATGAGCATCTGTGGTTAATCACAGTACACAGATGGTTAACCTCAGAATTTGTCTGGGACTGTCACCGAGCACCTGTGCAATGCAAAGAACAACTTGGTGTGAGCTGTCACACAGAATGTACTGTTAAAATGACCACAAAATACAGTGTGACCATATTTTGCAAGGAAAACAGGCCGGTGTGCACCTAACAGGAAACCTGCGTGACAGCCAGATCCAGCATCGCTGAGCGGACGGGAGCAGTGCTTTTGTTTGAAACAACGGCGCCCCCCTGTGGCCGCGCAATGGGAGTGAACCGACACACAGGATGAATGGAGGCGGAGCGAAAAATGGGTTTTGAGAGAAGGTAATGACAGTACCGCAGGCAAAGGAAACCACTGCACTGGCGTGGTAACTGTACCTTGGAGGTCAGTTAGGGTCTGGACAGGAGCAGAAACCTGAGCATCGCTTCCTGTAACTACATCGCCTAGATTTCATAAGAAAAAATAATTAGATTTAATGAAAAAAATCATCAATTTTTCTTTCACACTTTTAATAATGTAATACTTTTATTAATTTAATTATTAAAAACATTACAGAAAACACAAGGCAAACTTAGAAAATATAAAATATTTAAAAAAATGAAGTAACTTTTAAGGCATTTCCTAAAAAGCTGTTGCTTTTTTTTTTCTTTTAAACTCGGGTACAGGAAACCTGAGCAAACAAAAGATTTGCTAAGAAGATTTCATGATGCTACAAATAATAAGGTAAGTTTATATTTCTTTTCTGAAAAAGAATCATTCTTTCTGAAAAAGATTTTTATCCAAAAGTTATATGTTATTTTCTAAGACATAGACATTCTTTGAAATTGATATCCTCCTCTATGAGACATAGGTTATTAATAAAGCCTGAAACTACTTCTTCAGTCATAAGATCAAGTCCTAAGTAAACCGATACATTAAGTGAAAAGTTCCAATTTCAAATTAAGTCACGAAAAGATTTCATTAAGTTACCACATGCTCTTAAAAATCTCCGCATGTAAAAATAAAACTGTGAACTGCAGCCCCTTTAAACTTGACTCAGTTATTACAGGCAAGGTTTCGTTTACAAATTAGGCTTGCAGTAAAGGCTTACAATAAAGAAGCATTCAAATTCCAAAGGCAATTACAGTTACAGACAAAAAAAGTACCAGGAAAAAAAGAGGGCATTTTAAAAGCCCAGGAAAGGAAGCTCACTAGGAAATCCTGTGAACTTGGGTGATGCTAGCAGTTAGAAAGAAGACTTCGGTTCTCTTACTTCCTTTTTGTATGACCAAGTTCAACACTGATCCCACTAACTGTGAACAGAATCAGCCTCTGATAGCTCACCGTCTGAATGAAGGCTTGTGCTATTTTGAGATTAATAAGCTAAAAAAAAAAAGGCCTCTTGAAAGTCACCACACTTTCTATGTATGATAATGTATGATTAATAGACTTGCTCCACTGTAGGTTTTACACAATGGTTAAAAAAAAAAGTCAACTTTTGAATTGAGTAACATACCCTCGGTGTCCTGACCACTTGCTACAATTACGATTTTGCTCATCTGCAAACTGTTGGCTTGTAATTACAGCCTTCCCATAAATTAACAGTGCCCACATTTACACTCTTTCATAATGCAAATAGATCTATAAATAGACAAATATTCCAAACAAGTGATAAACAGCTTTGGACAGACCTACTTAGGTCCTGAATTTTCATACAATAGGTAACTCTCAATGCACTGCTCAACGGTGCGCCTACATTCTGTGCACCTGCTGGCCGTTTCCAATTCTACACCCAGCACCCACTGGAGTTTGCTGCATCTCTATCACCTATCAGTGTGCATTCAGAGACTGAAAGCCCGACTTAGCACAAAATCTCCCCATGTAAATCAGGGGTGAACATCTGTGCTGCCCCCTCCTCCTTCACCGCCCCCAACACACACACAAACCACAGCGTGCGCTCCAGGCAGCACAGATGTGACTTTCTCACTTTCTGTTTAACTTGTCCAGTATAACCCACTGCCATTGCGTCAGTTCCAACACACAGCAACCCCACAGACAGAGTAGAACTGCCCCATAGAGTTTCCAAGGAGCACCTGGAGGATTTGAACTGCTAACCTTTTGGCTGACAGCGAAAGCACTTAACCACGACACCGTCAGGGTTAACTAATCTATGAAAATCATTGGTACTAGTCCTCCTCAGAAAGAACAATTTTTGAAAGCACCTTTCTTTTTTTTTCTAGTAGAACACTGTAAAAGGCTACTGTGTTTCCAGCCGAATGCCAGGAGGATGGCTGGGGTCACACCCCAGCACAAGGCCCCGGACAAGCTCAACACTGCCCTCACTTGTCTCTGGGACCGGGAGTCACACTTGCAGATGTCTCAGTGTGGCATTTAACAGTACACAGATGGTTAATCTCAGAATTCGTCCAGTACTGTTACAGAGCACCTGTGCAATGCAAAGAACAATTTGGTGTGAGCTGCCACACAGAGTGTAGTGTTCAAGTGACCACAAAATACAGTGCGACCATATTTTGCAAGGAAACAAGCTGGTGTGCACCTAACAGGAAACCTACATGACAGCCAGATCCAGCATCCCCAAGCTATGACAGGAGAGGTGCTGCCACCAAAAGGAATCCAAGTCGGAGAACTAGTTTTCATTCAAGAGTTGACAAATACATGTTTGCCTCAGGAACTACAGAATTTGAAGAGCTGAGACGCTCCTGGGATCAGCGCAAACCTTGCTGCAGAGCAAAGGGCCGAGAGCATTGGGGTTTTGCTGAGGGTCCCACGGTCGGTGAATGGCAGGGGAGCACCCACCCAGACTTGTTTGTATAAACCCTATTCTCTGCCTTTTACTTTATTTTGCTCAATCCTCTCTGTAGGGAGGGACATTAGCAGGAATATCCACCTTTGAATATGAAGGCAGACGAGCTTTTTTGGGAGGGAGACTGACATGAGAAGTGTGAAACAGACAGAAGAGGTGCCAAACTAGCCACCTTGTCTCCGCGCAGGGCTGAGGGACAGAATGCCCTGGGGAGACCCAGGTCCCAATACATAAGCACTCTGTTGTCTCCTTATAACTGGGGACTTGGTTTTCATCAACTGTGTCATCTTCAGGCACTTCCTCTTTCATTCACTGTGATATTAATACTTGACATTTCCTCAGAGACACAACTTTATATTTCTATAGTCATTTGGCTTGGTTCCTCAGAAAATTTAAGCTACAGCATTAAGAGATTCTCTGACTCATTTGCCTGCCATCAGTTAGAATTACTACTGACTACAGCTTGTTATCAAAGCAATATTGAAATCATATTTGTTTAGAACAATAAAACAGTACAATTAAGAAATACAGAAAATAACATTCGTTTTCATTCGGGAAGGGGGCATGTATGTCTCCTGGCGTTATAATACATTTACAACACGTTAATGATAGGAAGTCTCCTTTCCTTTAAATGTGCGATAGTTCTACATTAAACAGGGAAGACTGTAATTTAAAGACGATATTCTTATGTATGGTAAATTGCATATTCTAATAAACTTTAAATACTAATTATATCTAATATTCACATAGGCAAAAAAAGATAGGAAATATGATATAACCAATGGAGGAATATATGTGTACACAAAGTCACTCCTGGATAATATTATTTTGCATCAGTGGGAAATAAAAAAACAAGTAACTTAAGTTTACCATTTAAATACCAATACTTTATAAAGTTTTCATAATTTGGGGTACACTCTCTTCTTAAACAGAGTATATGGAACATTGTTTAAAATCTTCTTACTGACCCACTATTACTAGCGTGACTGTCAACATCAGGTAGTAAACACTGCTTCACACAGGGACCCCAGTAAGACAGCATCGAGCAGGAGTCCGGGTATTCACCCCAACACTGACTGTGTGCTCTGTGATGTCTCAGAACTGCTTTCAGTAGGCTTCTTGCCCTTACAATACTGTTTCTTGCTTCTGCCACTGAGCTGGAATTGACTCGACAGCAATGGTTTGGCTTGGGTTTTGGATAATGTAGGCAGCAGAGCCCCAGCATTGCAAATAAACGGAGCTGCTTCTAATCTGGGGAGCTGATACATCGTCTCTTTGAAGAGGAGTGGGAAATAAGGGTAGAAGAGTTCTGAGTAAGAACTGGAAGAGTTATTATTTATTTTTTTTATGGGTGAGTATGTGAGGGTGGTAAGAGACTGGACAGAGCCCTAACCCAGAAGCCCAGCAGCAGTAATGCAAAGGCACGCTGTGTAACCCAGCAGCCACTTGCTGTCCCTCATACAACCAGGGACGTGGACAGGAAGACCTCTCACTTCTCCTCGCTCCAACATTCTGCAGGTCCACCATTTAGTACATGGACTCTGATACCTATTTTGGTTGCTCAAGATTTTGTTTAGCTTCTTCTCCTCCTAAGGTTCTGGCCTGCACCCCTCAGAGATGAGGAGCTGGGTCAACGGCAGCAAGGCTGTCTCTCCCTCCACATCTCACACGGCACAGACAAAGGTTGTGACCAGCAGGGCTCAGCGTACTGCCACGTCCCCTTCAGATTCTCTTCAGTGGCGCTTTTATCCAAAGTTAATAGAGGACAGAGTGAACCAATCTCATGTTTAGTTCTGATTGCTTGGGCCATTATGCTGTACAGGTACCGATAACACACAGATGTGTTTATATACTAGGATATAAATTAAAAAAACAACTTATTTCATACAATAGTCTTAATTAAGAAAACCACAGAGCCTGATACTCCAAATTAAAAAGAGTAAAACTTATTTACTAAGCTTTGCTTTGTTTGGGTTTCTAGGCTGTCACACAGGCACACACATAGCGTGTTTTCTCTGGATTCACCAGTGTTTTCCCTACCTTTGTTCAGTTGCACGGGCATGCTTTCTGATTTCATCAGCCTCTGCTGCTGCTGCTGCTGCTGCTGTTGTTGCTGCTGCGGCTGCTGCAGATGTGGCTTTGGGGCCTCAGCTGTGGGCCGGGTGGCAGTCCCAGCGGTTGGGGAGCTGCTGCTGTTGGCTCCAGGTCCAGGGCTGCCGGCACTGCCTGGGGCCACTGCTGGGGAAATCAACTTCCTCCCAAAATTAATCAGGCTATTAGAGACCTTATTTATATTCAAGGGAGCACCTTTGGCATTGGTCCTGAAAAAGAAAACAAAAATTAAGTGAAGAGATACTATTTAAATTAGAAGATACCTCTCACATTATTTAAATTACAAGATACCTCTACTTCACACACTCTGTTGGTATAAAATCCAGCCTTACTTGCTTTGAAAAAGGCCACTTACCAAATCTGTTATGTATAAGGTCTGACAATTAAATCCGTGAACTTGATTGTTCTAAGTGCTACAGACTTCATTGCTGACTATCCCTATGGCACCTTTGAAATACTCCCCTTGGGAAGCTATGCACCAAAACCAGAGCCTAGCACACCCTTAAAAGCAATTTTCTAACTCTTTCTGGAATGGTCACTGCACATGGTACGGTGGCAAGTTTGTGAACTTACTTGTATAGTTGACAGTGAGTGAGTTTTTAGCCAGTAAACAAATAACTGTATTGCAACACCCCCTCCACTCACCTGATATGGCCCCCAAGGACTTTTTTCTTTACCAAAGATAGAGGAACTATTGGAAGGAAGACATTTTGATAAGATTCAGGACATCAAGGGTAGTATGATAACAGCTCTGATGGTCATTCCAGAAAGAGTTCCAAAATTGCTTCAAAGGGTAGATTAGGCACAGGCATTGGTGCATAGCTTCCCAAGGGGAGGACTTGGAAGGTGACTGTAGTGATATTCAGCAATGAGGTATGCAGCACTTTTTTGTGAACTCAACCGATGGTCCTCGTATCATGAGAAGCAAAAACAATAAAATTCTTAAAAATGTGGCTGGTGACCCAGATGTAAATTCATTCACCTATGGTCACATGATGTTCGATAAGGGCCCAGAGTCTGTAAATGGGTGAAACGTCAGTCTTTTTAACAGATGGCACTGGCACAACTGGAAGTCCATCCGCAAACAGATGGAACAGGACCCGTACTTCACATCATACACAAAAACGAATTTCTAAAGGCACAAACTATAAAGTTCATAGAAGAAAAATATACCATCAGTGCTAGAAGCCCTAATATATAGACAGCATTTCCAGCATACAAACCATAACTAATGATACAAAAACTCCAGAAAATAAGCTAGACAACTGGAATCTGCTAAAAACTAAACTCACACTCATCCAAAGAAAGGCTTCACCAAAAAATTAAAAAGATAATCTATACAGTGCGCAAAAAAATCTTTGGGCTATTACAGATCAGATGAAGTTCTAATCTGTAAAATCCACAAGAAAATCCAACACTTCTACAACAAAAACACAAACAATTCAATTAAAACATGGGCTAAAGAAATGGATACCACCAAAGAAGACATTCAAGTGACTGAAAAACATGTGAGGACATGCTTGTGATCACTAGCCATTAGAGAAATGCGAATCAGAACCACAATGAGCTACCATCTTACCCCAGTGTTACTGACAAAAATCAAACAGGAAATACAAATGCTGGAGAGGCTGCAGGGAGACTGGAATTCTTATGCACTGCTGGTGGAAATCCAAAATGATACAGTTATTTTGGAAAACAATATGGTACTTCCTTAGAAAGCTAGAAATAGAAATACCATATGATTCAGCAATCTCACTCCTACAAACATATCCTAGAGAAATAAGAGTCATCACATGAAAAGACATATGCACACTCATGTTCCTTGCAGCCTTGTTCACAACAGCAAAAAGACAGAAATAGCCTAGGTGCCCGTCAACAGATGAATGGATAAATGAACTGTGATACAGACACACAATGCAGTATATACAACAAAAAAGAACACGGAGGAAACCGGAGGGCATTATACTCAGTGAAATAAGTCAATCATAAAAGGGCAAATATTATAAGAGACCACTGCTGTGAAAACTCATGAAAGGGTTTACATACATAAAGAAATCAATCTTCGATGGGTTGCAAGAGAGGGGGGAGGTGGGGGTGGAACAACACTATATATGTAAGTAGCAACTCTGGTGCAGGGTAAGACAGTACACAACACTGGGGAAGCCAGCACGACCTGCACAGAGCAAGGTCATAGGTGCTCCACAGACACATCAAAACCCTCTGGCCTCAGCTCAGTAATGAAGTCACTCCTGAGGCTCACCCTTTAGCCAGAGGGATAGAACTGCTGGGCTGAGGGCCACTGGGACCATGATCTGGTAGAACATCTAGCTCAATTAGCATAAGACAGTTTATAAAGAAAACTTTCAATATTCTACTTTGGTGAGCACCATATAGAGTCTTGAAAGCTTTAAATATCCTGGATGAGCTGCCATCTAGGATACTCCACTGGCTTCACCCCGTCGGGAAAAAAGAAGAATGAAAAAACTAAAGATACACGGGAAGAAGACTAAGGGACCACAGCAACAACAGCCTCCACCAGACTGCGTCCGGTACTACTAGACGGTGCCCGGCTACCACCACTTACTGCTCTGACAGGGATCACAACCGAGGGTCCCAGACAGAGCTACAGAAAAATGTAGAACAAAGCTCTAAGTCAAAAAGAGAGACCAGACTTACTGGCCCTGTGCAGACTGGAGAAAGCTTGAGAGAGTGTGGCTCCCCGCTCACCTTTTCAGCTCAGTAATGAAGTCACTCCTGAGGCTCACCCTTCAGAGATTAGATAGGCCCCTAAAACAAGATGAAACAAAAGAGGCATGCCAGCCCTGTGGCTAGGACTAGAGGGTGGGAGGAGACAGGAAAGCTGGTAACAGGGAACCCAAGGTTGAAGAGGGAAAAGTGCTATCACGTTGTGGGGTTGTTAACCAATGTCATGAAACAGTATGTGTACTAACTTTTTAATACGAAACTAGTATTTTCTGTGAACCTTCATTTAAAGTACAAAAACCCCCACAAAAGTGTGGCTTGTGGAAAACAGTCTTAATACTTCTCATTCATTCATTCATTCAACAAATACAGCCTATTACATGCCAGCACTGTGCTATATTCTGGGGTGAAACAATTCCCACCACAGAGCTTCTAGTCTAATAGGAGAGAAAATTCTTCGTCAAATACCTATAAATAAATGTACAATTAAAATGTGTGATGACGGTTAGGAGACAGTGAGCCCTAGGTTGCTCACAGAAGCAGGTGCCTGTGAAACAGGTGCAGGGTGGATTTCCCATATGCCCTGGCACATCTGAACTAAGTCACATTTACGCTCATTGTGAAAAGTAAACATGTCTGACAGTCGTGACATCAGCTTATAGAAGTCATGTCAAGTGTCCGACCACTGAAACTCCAGTCCACTCCCAGCTACCCAGCACTCCCCATCTTCCTTCCGCATTCACTTTCCTTGACAGCATTTTTCCTTGCCTGACACACTACATATTTCACTTATTTGGTTCTATTTGTCTACCTCCTCCAATCCCACTTCAAATATGCTTCAAGAGGGCAAGAATTTGTGTCTTTTATGCAAACTGCTATACTGTTAGTGCACAGAACATCATAAAAAACAACCCACAGCCGTCCAGTCAGGTCCAACTCATAGTGACCCTAGAGGTCAGGGTAGAACTAACCCACAGAGTTTCCAAGGAGCGCCTGGTGGATTTGAACTAGCAACCTTTTGGTTAGCAGATGTAGCGCTTATAAACCATCATAGGTGCTTTACTAATATTTGCTAAATGGCAACCCCATCTACAGCTGTTGTTTCTGCTGCCACGAGTTGGTCACCAACCCACGGCGATGCTGTGCACTTGAAAGGCAACAGCGTCTGCTTCTGTGCCACCTGGATGACCAGGTTGTGGCTGAGTCTGCTATGGTCCACAGGGTTTTTCTTCTCTGATTTTCTGAGAGAGATCAGCAGGCCTTTCACTGTAGTCTGTCTCGGGCTAGAAGCTCTGTTGACACCTGCTGAGCATAACAGTGACATGCTAGACTCCCCTGTGACAGATGGTGGTGGCCACATGAGGTGTACTGACCAGGGATCGAGCTGGGGACTCCCACACAGAGGGCGAACATTCTACTATGGAACCACCAATGCATCCTGTCGATGGAAGACAGGTCCCTGCTGCTGTCCACGGCCATCTTGCCATGTGTGTTCTGGATCTCCCCTCCTGTGGTTCTATGCTACTGAACCTTCCTTTCCTCCTTTTTTGACTTATCCTTACTGTTAGCATGCACATGCATGTGAATTTGAGGTCCGGCAATTAAGTCTGCAAACTGAATTATTCTAAGTGCTACAGACCTTACTGCTGAGTATCACTATGGTCCTCTTCAAAGGACTCCCATTGGGAAGCTATGCACCAATGCCAGTACCTAGTCCACCCTTCAAAGCAATTTTGGAACTCTTTCTGGAACAGCCATTGCACACAGTGGCAAGTTTGTGAACTTAATTGTATGGCTATCTGTGAGGGAGTTATTAGCCAGTAAACAAATAACTGTATTGGAACACCCTCCCTACTTAGCTGACCTGGCCTCCAATGACTTTTTTTGTTTATCTGAAGATAAAGCAGATATTGAAAGGAAGACATTTTGATGACATTCAGGACATCAAAGGTAATACAATGACAGCTCTGACAGCCATTCCAGAAAAAGAGTTCCATAATTGCTTTGAAGGGTGAATTAGGAGCTGGTGTTGGTGCATAGCTTCCCAAGGAGAGGACTGTGAAGGGGACTGTAGTGATATTCAGCGACGAAGCATGGAGCATTTTTTCTAGGGCGAGTTCACAAACTTAGCTGGCAGTCCTCATATAACTTTTCCAAAGAACCCTCATCCTTCTTTGCCATGCCATTTCTCTCTCTACTCATATATTTTCAGAAGGTGTCTTAACTTGCTATTTCTTCTCCCTCAGTCTTTGGCCCACCGACTCCGGCTGTGGCCTTTGCTCTGGAACCACTCGTCAAGGTGTCCAGTGACTTCTACATGCAGATCAAAAAGTCTACTCCTATTTCACTCTGTGCTTGAGCAGAAACCAATTCCCTTAGCCCCCCCCTTCTCCTCCACGTCGGTCCCGGGCCCCGTGGCGTGCCCTCGCTGGCATGCCTGCGCTACACTGTTCCAGCAAATACGGGACATCAAGAAAATAACTGTTAAATGAACTTCTCCAAATAAGTCATAATGTTGTAGTACCTCAGGGCTATTACCTTCAAGATCAGTTATGATTATAAATTACTGTAGTTGTAGGAAGTAATCCCATCCCACAATAATACTGAAGTTGGTATTTTTACTGCCTAAAGCCTTAATCGAAGTTTGTTTTCTCACATTTTGCTTCTTTCCATAAAAGCAGAAAAGGAAAACCAAGTTTGAGGACTCCAACTACATGGTTTTAGTTAATTTGAGTTTTACCGTCATGTCCTTCTCCCAGATCTACCTGGCAGTATGACACAGTAATTCTCCTAGTTTTCATACATTCACTGTATCCTTGGCATTGCTAGACACAACTCTAAAACAGAACTAGTCCATGGTTCTATAATAAAAAAAAAGAAAGAATACCACACTTCTTCCTTCCATAAAGCTTTTTCAAAGAGTACTAATATTACAGGCTAGGTATCGGAGCCTTAGGTTTCTTTCGAGTTTAAGACCCAATATGAGCTTTACTTTTTTTTTAAAAAAGATCTATTTATTTATAACAATGCACTATGAATAAGAAAAGCATGTTTCAAATAGCAACTTTTAAATGAAGTTTTATCTTTAAAGAATTAGCTATTTAATACCCTTCCCAAACTTCCTGAAAGTCAAGTTTCTTGGTGGAGTTCAGGCTATGCAGAGGTTACACCCCGCTGATTCGCAGTTTCCAGCTGTGTTCTGACTGGGCAGAGCATTCCCCTTTAAGGGAGACTATGTGATTTGCTGAGAGGTGGCTCTCAATACACACTTGAAGAAAGAAGGACAGACGTGAAAGGAACTCATTCACTCTAGATTAAGGAGGCCCTCTCCTCTGGCGCAGTACTCCATTCAGCAGCCCGCCTGCACCCCCATGTCTTTCTTTTTTTATTTTTGCCGAGTTTTTTTAAAATTGTGATTAAGTGAAAGTTTACAACCCAAGTCAATTTTCCATATAAAACTCCAAGTACCTGCCTCTCTGCAGCTCTATCTGGTTTCCTCAGCCTGTGCCAGCGCACTCTTCCTATTCCTCTCCAGTTATCCACTCAGTCAACACTTGTCCCCTCCTCTCCACCTGCTCCTCTCTCTCCAAAGAGACCAGCTGGACAGCCTCGTTTATATATGTATGAAACCATAAACCACACACACCACCTGCACCTCTGTGTCCCCAGGTCCAGCCCATTCTTTGAAGTGTTGGCTTCAACACTCCCATGTCTCATGAATGGTGGCAGAGAGAAGAGCCAGCATGGTATAGCACTTCTGTTACATCTCAGTTTTGCTTGTCTGCAAGTCAAGATTCATAATTCACAAATATGAAGAAGTTATAATGTTTTTACCCTTTCTTATAAACAAAAATGTACTAGTCAAATTCCCACACTGCCAGTTGTAAAATTTATATGTTGATAAAAGTACTAAGAAACTGCCAGAGCGTTATCCAGAGAATATGGTTAATGCATCTTCATTACTACTAATAACTATGCAAAACATATAGATCAAGTGCATGCTGAGCTATTTGTCACCGGAATAGCTCTTCAAAGGGGACAGACACTGCTTTCCTTTTCTGAATTTGTGTGTGTGTGTGTGTGTGTGTGTGTATGTTTTAATGATTCTCTCCCTCATCCATTACCAATAACTTCCAGAAAAATATTTTCTTTTCAAAAACAACAGTTTAAGGCAACCATATGCATTTGCTGGATATAAACACCTGTAAACTATGTACTTCTAGAAAAACATGCTGTCCATTGCTTGCTTCACAAGCATGGCAAGTTTTAAGCCAACAGCATGAGCAGAGTTCGTTAATTTAGATCCAAGTGGTAGTGTTCTTTGGCAGTCTTGGTGGCATTGTGGCTGAGTGCTGTGGCCTCTAACCAAACGATCAGCAGTTCAAATCTGACAGGCACTCCTTGGAAACTCTACGGGGCAATTCTACTCTCTCTATAGGGTTGAACTGAGTTAGAATCAACTCAATGGCAGTAGGTTTGGTTTGATTTGGTAGCACTCTTCAAGTCAACACTAAACAATTTTCAACAAAATATCAACAGTGTGATATACACTTTTAAGTCATGTGTGCTAGATTAATGAAAATTGATAGAGTCATCAGAGATCCTATGGACAAGGAGAACCGGATTGCATTAAAGACAGAAGGCAATGTGTACATAAATAGAGCTGAAATAAACAGTAATTAGAATCTGGAGTTAACAAGACATTAACTATCAAACCTAATGAGTAACCAATTCTGTGTAATCAATCTTTCATTGCTATTGCCCACTACACACACTTATTAAAAGTAGTACTGCTATGAGTGTCAGACCTGACTCAATGGCACTGGGTTGAGTTTCGGAGGAATTGTTTTGGAATTGCGTCAGGAACTCACTTTGGCACAACTTATGTAGCAGGTAAAATCACAGTTAATAGAACCTATTTCCTGAAGATCTAAAAAGTCCTTCAAAACATCTGTCCCAGACCCCAGCCCTGACCCAGCATCACTCTGGGGCCCTGTGGTTTAGTTTAGTTTAGTTTAGTGGCTGACCCTGGCTGCCTTTACTCCACACCGGGTCACCTGTCGTCTGGCTTTCTGGCTCACACTTGCCTGAGAAGCTTCTAAGGTCTCCATTGCCTTCGTAACTGTCAGTGCCATGACCTGTTTTCGTTCACTTTCTGAAGGTTTTAAAACTGTATTGCTGTTTTAAAAATTGTCTATACCCTTTCCCCTCCTGCATCCAAATCACAAGCCATCTCAATTTATTTCCTTTTTATCTGTGTTTTCTTTTTATTTTTAGGCCTGATAGTAAATATCTAAAACTAGGTAATTTTTTTGAAACAAAAATTTGTTGAGGTATGTCTGTATTTTTTTTTTTTTTTATCAAAGTATCAGGTTTCAGTTCATTTATCTCTGCATCCTAATTTGTATTTTTCTTTGGTATCTTGTTCCTTGTCTTCCCCAAGAGTGAATGTTTGGGTCATTCACTCACTCATTCACTTATTCTTTCTTTCTTTTCCCAATAAAGCTTTTAAAGCTATATATTTGCATCTGATGAGAGCAATGACATCTAGCCTTCCTCCTCTAATCTGTTATTTATTTCTAATTTTCCCTTTGACTCAATGTTATTTAGGAGCCTTTTAAAATTTCAGATGGCTGGGTTTGGCTTTGGAAATGGTGGCAGAGTGGTTAAGTGCTACAGTTGCTAACCAGGAGGTTGGCAGTTCAAATCCGCCAAACACTCCTTGGAAACTCTATGGGACAGGTCCACTCTGTCTATAGGGTTGCTATGAGTTAGAATCGACTTGGTGGCAGTGAGTTGGTTTTGGTTTCACTGAATAAAAATATCAGAAAGGCACAAGTAATGTTCTCTTTTTTCCAAAAAGATTACATCATCATCATTAGAGGCCAGCAGGCCAGTTCTGAACGCCAGTGACGCCAAGTGCCACAGAACGAAGCACTGCTGGCCCTACACCAGCCTCGTTGCTACATTTCAGCCCCTCGTTGCTGCCACTTTGTCATTCCATCTCCTCGAGAGTTTCCCCCTTTTTCAGCCTACCTTACCAACCAAGATGTCCTTCTCCAGGGACTGATCCCTCCTGATGAGATGTCCAAATACATGGATGAAGTTTTGCCATCTCCATTTCCAAGGAGCATGCTGGGTATACTTCTTACAAAACAGACGTTAATTCTTCTGGCATTTTGTGGTGCATTCAATATTCTCTGCCAACACCACAATTCAAAGGTGTTGGTGTTTCAGTTTTCCTTGTTCACTGTCCAGCTTTTCTAGGCATACAAAGCAACTGAAAATATCATGGCTTGGGTCAGGCACATCTTATTCCTAGTGATGAACTAACATCTTTGCTTTTGAACACTTTATAGATGTCTTTTGCAGTAATGGTGCACAATCTAATATGTTGTTTTATTTTCTGACTTCTGCTTCCATGGGCATCGATTGCGGGTCCAAGTAAAATGAAATCCTTGACAACTTCAACCATTTCTCCATTTATCATGATATTGCTTATTAGTCCAGTTGTGACAACTTTTTTTCTTTATGTTGAGGTGTCATCCACGCTGAAGACTACAGTCTTTGATCTTCCTCAGTACACGCTTCACGTCCTCTTCGGTTTCAGCATCCACGGTTGTGTCCGCTGCCTACTGGAGTCGTTAATGAGTCTTCCGTAAATCCTGATGCCATGTTCTTCGTATTTTCTAGCCCTCATACTATATGCTCAGCATAAAGATTAAATAAATAAGTACAGTGAAAGGATACAACTCTGAAATCCACTTTTCCTGACTGTAAAGCATGCAGAATGCTTTTTTTCTGTTCCCATGACTGCCTCCTGGTCTACTTCTATATTCCTCATGAGTACAATTAAGTGTTCTATATTATAGAAACAACAAACTTAAAATTGTGGCATCAATGCCTTGGAAAATTATAGACTAGTGACAACAGTGGCTTACACAAATAGCTTTTTGACCAGTTAATGTTGAAATGCATTTGGCTTATCACAAGTAGCCAGTATGGGTTACCAAATACAACTCATGCCCAAGCACTGTATTTCCCATCGGACTGTGTTGAGGTCTATTAGATTTTGTCAAGGTATGTCAGTGCTGCAGATAGAATGGACAACGACGGCTGGCTGGTTATAACCGCACAACTGTACCCCAACGGTCCCTCGTAAAGGCATGTGTCTCAGGCTTTGTTCATGTCCTGCTCCCTATTCTTTTCTTTTCTTTCTTTCTTCTTTTAATATTTTTACCTTCCATCAATGAGTTGTTGAACTATAGACGAGTCATTTATCCTGTCTGAGCCTGAGTTTCCTCATCCCCAAAAGAGCAGACGGAATGACATGAGTTAGGTGACCATTCTGAGTTCCCTGAAATAGAAGACAGCCCTGGGGTACAGCGGTTATGAGCCCAGCTGCATTTAATCAACAGGTCAGCAGTCTGAATCCAGTAGCTGATCCTGGGAAACCATATGGGGCAGTTCAACTGTTTCCTATAGGGTTGCTATGAGCTGGAATGAACTCAATGGCAATGGCTTTGGTTTTGAGATGGAAGATTCTATAATTTTGTTACCTGGAGAAAAAACAAGTGCTTTCCGAATTTTAGACTAAAGACTGTGGAGACACCTAATACATCAGATAAAAGAATAAAAAATTTAAAATAATCTCAACATGCTGGCATGAGAGACGCTTACGCACTTAGGTTTTTTCTTTTTTAACATTCGCTGGCTGAGTCTAAGACAGGAAGCATAGATTAACAGGAGTTCATGCGAACTCCTAAACACTGGTGTTTTGGTTTGGTCCCCATGAGCCCACAGTGGTGCTGTTAAAGAAAGTGGGGATCTTGGGCTGCCTGAACACGGGACGAGTGTTCGCATCACAGGGGCCACTGCACAATGGTGGCAGTTGTCGGTGATGAACTAACTTCTGGCAGGATTAAGCGCCCTCGCTATCAAACAGGGGAGAGGCAGTGAGGAGGTCTAATTGCCGAAGGAAGCCAGGAGCAGACACTTTGACACTGGGATGGCTGCCAGGAAGGAGAGCAGGGCCCTTTATTTGGTACAGCTTTAAAAAATGAGATAAAGTGGGCTCCGTTTAATATACTGAGTGACTCACCCTTGAAACTGTACAAGCAGAGACTGGAAAATCATTTTTACGCCCAGTCGAGAAGCAGGACTGGTGGTGCAGTGGTCAAGCACTTTGCTACTAGCCCAAAGGTTGGTGGTTCCAACCCAGCAGCTGCTGCTCCTCAGTCTGGTTCTGTAAAGGTTATAGCCCAGAAAACCCCATGGGGCAGTTCCACGCTGTCCTATGGGGTCACCATAAATCCGAATCAATTCAACGGTGACCAGAGATGTTAGTCTGGGACTGTGAGGAACAAGGACCAAGTCTCATACTCACCTTTAGGCCCTATCAGATCCCTCTGCCTAAATTTATTCTCTTATTTGCTCTTCCTTTCTTCTCTGCGCTCATCCCCTTTGGGGCGCCCCTCCCTTCTCTTCCCTTTCGTTTCTATTATATTCTCCTTTTATTATATTCTCATTCTATCTACACTTTTCTCCTACCCTAAAAAATACAATCTATTCAAAAACAATTTTCTTAAGAGTAAAGAGCAACTAAGAAAAGGATGTTGACAGCCTGTAAAAAAGGAAAAAAAAAAAAACTATAAGACTGGTTTTTGGCTAGAAACAATATTCTCTTTGCATTTCTGTCTTCCTGGTCTACTGCTAGTCATCTTTTCAGAGGCGACTATGGTGCATATTTATTTCCACCGTGGCTACAGATATATTTTGTTTGAAAAACTTTAAATGACTGTCGCCGTAGTGAGTTAAGCGCTACGTCTGCTAACCAAAAGGTCAGTGGTTCAAATCTGCCAGGCGCTCCTTGGAAACTCTAGGCGGGAATTCTACTCTGACCTCTAGGGATGCTATCAGTCGGGCCCAATCCGACTCGATGGCAGTGGGTTTAGTGTGTCAATGTATTAACATGATACTTTTCAAGACAATGAATTCTAATATTTAAGCTAACAGTCACAACGTACTTCTACTTAAAAATTCTGTAAGTCGAAGGCTTTAAAATTCTTAAACTGGTTTCCAACTTTAATTCTATAACTTAAAAGTTGAGAGTATCAAATTTGCTTTAATGAAAAGACAGCTCTATCTAATTTCCGTTTACTTGCTATATTGTGAGGTTTCTGTTATCTTTGAACATGAACTCATTCGACATCTCAAAGAGCTCTAGGTTTCTTATCAGTCTTTAATAAGACTCAATGATGAAAGTTAGCACACCATTACTTATTCCTCAGTCTGAGTTTCAAGGGAAACATACGTTTCCTTTCACCTATAAAGACTAGGATTCTTCCATATGTGTCAAGTAAATATTTTTTTTAGTCAAAGCGATGGGAAGCGAAAGGAGGAGAGCCTGTGAGGGATGAAGAAGGCTGGCGCTGATAAGTTGCTGGATGGAAGCTAGACTGTGGGGCTTACCTAACTGGCTCCCCAAACAGTTAATAAACCTGGTTAAACTGTTACAGAGTTCACTGTGTCCACCTAGGTGATGCGCTGAAGTCTTGACCTGTGTACCCAGGAATACTCACAAAGTTCACTGTGTCCACCCAAGTGACGCGTTGAAGTCCTGACCCCTGTACCCTTGAATGTGACCCTGCTACCAAGAGGTAACACTACATATAGTGGGCTGGCCTTATCCCTACACGACTGGTGTCATTAGGAAAAAGGAGAAGACACACAAAGACAGGAAAATGACAGCTAAGAGAATGTGCCTCTGCAAGTTGGGAGACAGCAAGGATCCCTGGCCGTCCCCAGAAGCTAGCAGAGGAGCATGAACAGAATCTCTCAGATGCCTCAGGAGTACACGTGGCCAGCACCCACATCACAGGCTTGGCGACTCCAGAACTACAAGACAATAAATGGCCACCCTTACAAGTCACCCAGTTTCTGGCCTTTTGTTAAGTGAGCCCTAGCCAACTAATACATTAGCGTAACAAATAACTACGTACTAATCATGCTACATAAAATTACTACATAAACTTCTTAAGGCACGTCTCTAGGAATAAATACCAAGGTTTCCATTTCTAGAGTAGAAAGTTTCCCACGATTTTCTTTTCTACCCCAGTGTACCCCAGTGATGTGGTCCATAACTGAAGAGTCATTTAAAAAACACAAACCCAGTGCTGCTCAGTTGCGTCTGACTCATACTGACCCTGTAGGTCAGGGTAGAACTGCTCCATAGCGTTTCCAAGGAGCGCCTGGTGGATCGGAACTGCTGACCTTTTGGTTAGCAGACGCAGCACTTAACCCACTACGCCAGCTTTGAAGAGTCATTAGGGTAAGGGAAATTCTCACGCCTGGGGCATCATGTCAGACTGGGAGAGGATATAATTCTGAGATGCTCACCAGCCTGGGACTTGGGCTCTCTCCATCTCTCTGTCCCCACTTGGAGAATCATTATTAACTACACTATAAAAAAAAAAAAAAAAATCACAAATAGCTGCTGCTAAAAACACATCAAGAGTCAAATGGTCCAGTTTTAAGGCAGGTGTATGAGAGCCAGCAGAGGACAAGGAAATATGTAAGCCCCAAAAGGAAACAGTCATGTTTAAAAAATACAAGCAGCAAGCAGAAGAGAGAACAGGTTGGATATAGGAAAATAAAATAAAAGAGTAATTTGTTTTCACTTCAGTAAAAGAATCTGCAGGACCTCTATAGCATGAACTATGTAACACAGCTGAGAGAAGTTATAGAAAAAAACAAACCTAATAAACCAGTTGGTGTAGGGCTGGCTCTGACTCACGCAGACCTCACATGCGTCAGAGGAGAACTGTGTCTACAAGTTTCCAGCGGCTGATTTTGGGGAAGCAGACCGCCAGGGCTTTCTTCCAAGGTGCCCAGGGTGGACTTGAACTTCCAGTCTTTGGGACAGCAGTGACACACGGGAACCATTTGTATGAACCAGGGAAGAAAAACTAAGGCAATGAAGAGACAGTCCTGTTCATGGATTAGGTGACTCAATAATGTTAAGAAGCCAGTTCTTCCCAAATGGGTTTACAGATTTAATGCAATTCCAATAAAAATCTGAAGACTTTTATAGAAATTGATAAGTTGGTTTTAAAATCTGTATGGAAATGCAAAGAATCTAGGCTATCCAAAACAGTGAAAAGAAGAAAGTTAGAAGACTCCGACTACCTACAATCAAGACTTGCTGGGAAGCTACGTAATCAAGCCTGTGTGATAAGAGAGAGGCGACCACTGTCACTGTTGCGTGACTTTTAAGTTGATTCCAGCTCACAGCAATGCTACAGGACAGGTGAAATGGCCCCCGCACTTTGCTAGGCTGTAGCCTTTACAAAAGCAGATGGCTACCTCTCGTGGAGCTGCTGGGAGGTTCCAGCCACCAACCCCACGGTGTGCAGCAGAGCACTTAACCTCTGCACTACCAGGGCTCCTTAGAGAAAGGACAGACCTACCTATAAAAGGAACTAAATTCCAGAGATAGACTCACATAGGGTCAACAATATTGATCAACATTATTGATTTTTAACAAAGATTAAAGACACAGGAGAGAACACTGGGGCAAAGGAAATACTCTGTATCTTGTTTTGCATTACAGGTTATAAACAACCATCAAAGCTCATCAAACTGAGGACTTCAGATTTGTGTATTATATGTAAGTTACTCCTAAATTTACATGAAAAAAAGGAAATAGGTCTATTTACTCTGGACTAGACACACAATGCCAAGCCAAGTGCCGCTGAGTCAGATGCGACTCATGACAGTCCTACCATTTTATACTAATTAGTTAGGAATTAACAACTGTTGATAAAACAGAAGAGGTAGTTCAGATTCAGTTGTTCTTATAGCACAGAAGTATCACATAATTACATTTATACAGCTATCAGTGTTCACTGAAACCTCGTTTAGCTACCAGTACTGACAACCACGGCTTCCTTGGGTTCAAGGCTTAGAGAACATTATTAACGCATTATTTCTTTACCACATTTTAGCAATAATATCGCTGGAAAGACGCAGCCATTATGTCAGCAAATACAATAAAGTTTAATTTAAGAAACTTGTTGACCACATAAATGGAAACTATCCAAGATAATTTTATAACGTGTTTTTTAATTATTCAGTCGTTAAGCTGAGTATTTAGTGAACCATGTCACCAGTGACCACCGTGTCTCACTTACTTTATTGGCTCCAGATAAGGGAAGGGACTGTATGTTTGAGAAACTTTGGTGTCATTTTACACTCATTTGCAAAACAACCTATGCATGTATTGAAAGAGAGACGGAATATGACTATACTCTTAATATAAAGAGATTGTGGTCTAAATGGTAAATGTAATTGATGTCACTGATTTGTATACTTAAAAACGGTGCAACAGCAAAGGCTGTTTTATAGGTACATGTATCACCACAATCAAAATACAAAGGGTGAGAGGAGAGACTGAGATTGCAGTCTGGAAAAACTGTGGAATTCCATTCTGTGACTACTCAGTTGGGTATTTTAGTAGTCACAGATTCTTAAATATATTAGATGGGCCTTTCCAAACACTGGTCACAGTTTGGATGTATTTTTTTACACCAGCAATTTTTGGTTTTTTAAGGACAAAATTGGGGAAAAATATGAGTGTTAAATTGCCATTCTGAGCTCAAAAGTTGAATGAATTTAAGAAAATGTCATTTCTCTCTCTCTTTTTTTTTAAAAAAATTGCAAGCGAGTGAAATCAGAGCACAGTGAATATTACCCATGCATGTAATGGAAAATCTATCACTAAAATACCTAGGCATTTGCTTTTAAAGACTTAATTATAGCAATCCATGGTGAAGCAGAGAAGAGAAATCAGGCTTGATTTCTGGAGATATTCTTATCCATGAAATCACATGCCGTCTTTGCTTCCTCATCCCTTATTTGGATCTGCAGCACAAATAGAAGTCCATTGCCATAGACACAGCGGGTACTAGCCCCCGGCTCAGCAGATGCGAGCCCCCAGCTTAACCTCTACGCCTTGATCATCTCTAGGTGTTTCCCCGTGTATGTGTGTGTGTGTGTGTGTGTGTGTGTGTACACATATGTAGGAATTAGCTCAAATGGTCAAGTGCTAGCTTACCACCTGGCAGGTAGCGGCATCAATGCCTTTATTTTCCAACTTAGAAAACCTTGGTAGCATAGTGGTTAAGCGCTGTGGCAACCAACTAAAAGGTCGGCAGTTCAAATGCACCAGGAGCTTCTTGGAAACTTTGTGGGGCAATTTTACTGCCCTACAGGGTTACTATGAGTCAGAATCAACTTGATGGTAAGTTTACACACACACACACACACACACACACACACACACACACATAGCTATTCCTTCTGGATCACTCCCCCTGCTTCCTGCTATCTAGCAACAGTCTCAATTCACCAACTCTTTAATAAATTCATAACTGCTAAGAAAACAGTAGTCACACTAATCACGGCTGAGGGTCCAGCCTGGTGAAAGAGTCTTAGGTCTTCAGTAGCTAAACAGGAACTTTAGCAGTTGTTTCATAGCTACAATGGGCACAGTAAACAAACTCCCCCCACCAAAAACCAATTCCATTGCCATCGAGCTGATTTTGACTCTCTGTGAACCTACGGGATACAGCAGAACTGCCCCACAGGCTTTTCAAGGCTGCAATCCTTTAGGAAAGCAGACTGCTGCACGTTTCTTTCATGGCACGGCTGGTGGGTTCAAACTGTGGTTCAACCGAGCGCTTAACTGCTGCATCACCAGGGCTCCTTAAACTAAACACACCTCAGTGGTATAATACAGTGGCTATAAGGGCTCCATACGGAGTTGGAGCCGAGCGACTAACCACTGAACTACCAGGGTTCCTTTGGAGGTCAGCAAGCACAACTCTACACTCCCTCAGCTGATGACACAGCACCTTCGCTGAGGCTGGCTGCTCTCACTGGTTTCTAACTGGCCAACAGGAAACCCTGGTGGTGTACTGGTTAACTGCTATGTCCACTAGCCAAAAGTTGAGCAGTTTGAATCCTCCAGGAACTCCTTGGAAATTCTGTGGGCACGTCTACTCTGTCCTATAACTTCACTATGAGTTGGACTCGACATGACACCAGTTGTTTTTTGGTTTAATTGGAAAGATGGTTCTTTTTTATTGTTATAATTCCGTTGTATTATTTTTTTTATGACATATGAGTTTGAACAGCTTTTTAAATGTTACCTCCAATTTTTCTTGAACTGCGTGCCTGCTATATTCTAGACACCACTCAAGGTGTTGGGCATACAACTGCTAACAAGACAAGTATGTGGCGCTGACACTGTAGTACAAAACATAAACAGTAATACAAAATCAACACAAAAAAAGGTAAAAATACCATTTCCAGTACGAAAATGTTATGAAAACAAACAAAGCAGAGTAAAGGAACAGAGGGCAAGAGAGGGAGAGAGAGAAGCGGTTCACTGTCTTAGACAGAGTGGCCCAAGAGGGTTTCTCTGAGAGACAATATCTGAACAGACGGAACAGTGAGAGACTGTGCCATGTGCACTCTTGAAGAACATTCTTGGCAGGGAGAAAACTAAGTGCAAAGCTCCTGACATGGAAACGTGCTGTGTGCCTGAGGACCTGGAAGCAGGTCAGTTGCAGCTGAAGTACTGTGAACAGGGGACAGTGATGGCAGCCATGGTGACCGGAGAGACGACAGTGGGATGCTACATCATGCGGGGTCTACCTCGGAGCCATGGAAAAGGCTTTGGATTTTATCCTAAGTGCTTTGAGACGTCAGTGGCAGGCTCTGGCAGTACAATGATACGATCTGACTTGTGCTAAGTAATTCATTTGGCTGCTCTGTGGAAATAGGCCCATAAGACGGAGCTGAGGAAGAAGACAGGTCAGCAGACCACAACAGCTGAGATGTGCCATGACGGTGACTTGATATTAAGTAGTGCAGAGAGAGAAAACAGACGTGTTTCACGACACACTTTCTAGAGATTTGACACGGGATGCAATGTGTGATATGAGCGAAAAAGACGGGTCAAGAACAAATCCAGGGTTTTCATTTTTATCAACCAGGCAACACTATTCACTGTGATGGAGACACGGTGGCAGATAACGGTTTGTGGGAGCGGACCATCGAGAGTTCAGTCTTGGAAGTACTCAACCTGAGACGCATGGGGGACATCCGGGAGGAGACACTGACTAAGCAGTGGGATACACAGGTCTGGAGTTCAAGGAAGAGGTCAAAGGAGACCTGTAAATGTAGGACCTTCCTGCCACAGATGTCATTTAAAGCCACAGGCCAGGGATGACATCCTCTAGGGAATGCATGTAATAGAGAAGAAAAGAAGCCAAGTGGGTGTCCCAACATTTTAGAGGCTCAGAAGTACGATCCTACAGAGAGCGCGCCATGGGATGCAATGGCCACTGACACGGGTCCCTGTGTCCTTTTAAGCTACAGAAATTATACATTAACGATAACACTTTGTCAGTCACATTCACTGCAAGTCTTTTCCCAGTTTTGTTTGTCATTTGGTTCATTTCATGCTGTTTTTGACACACCTACTTAAAAACTTAGCTGCACAGTACAACCTACCAGTCTTCCTTCTTTGTGAATTTTTCCATTACTTTCAAGGTTAAAAAGATTTCAAGTAACCACAGATGAGACAGGCGTTTGTGTCTTATTCTCATTTCTGGCTGACTGCACTGTGATTCATTTGGAACTTATTTTGGTGGGTATTCAGGTTTTAAGATGATCTGCCAATTCTCACCACCATTCATTGGCTCTTCCTTCATTCACTGGTCTGTGATGCCTTCTCCAGCTCATATTTGGTCATGTTTCAATTTTAAGCTTTGATATTGCAACAAGCCAACTTCCAGTCATCAAGACGGTAACTTTGTTTTATTGTTGTTTTCAGGTGCTGCTGAGTTGGTTCGGACTCAGAGCAGCCATATGCCTGGTCCTGCGCCACGCTCGCCATCGCTTAAGACTGTCACTGCGGCCACTGCATCAATCCATCGCATCTACGGTCTTCCTCTTTTTTGCTGACCCTCCGCTCTACCAAGCATGATGTCCTTCTCCAGGGACTGATCCCTCCTGACAATATGTCCAAAGCGTGTAAGGTGCAGTCTTGATATCTTCACTTCCAAGAAGCACTCTGGTTATATTTCTTCCAGAACGCATCTATTTGTTCTATCGGTGGTCCATGGTACATTCAACAATCTTCTACAACATCACAATTCAAAAGCATAACTTGTTCTTCTTCTGTCTTCCTTATTCATTGTCCAGCTTTCACCTGCATATGTGACTGAAAATACCATGCCTTGCGTCAGGCGCACCTTGGCCCTCAAGGTGACATCTTTACTTTTCAGTACTTTAAAGAGGTCCTTTGCAGCTGATTTTTCCAAAGCAATGCATCTTTTGATTTCTTGACAGCTGCTTCCATGGGTACTAATAACTTGTATAAGAATATCCAAGTGCTTACAAAGATGTAAAAGCGAACTAACATTCTGCAGGAGAAAAATTCAGACAGAGAAAACTAAATAGAAGATACAATATGAAGGGTAGGAAGAAAAGGATATAAAGGTCTGACAATTAAGTTTGTAAAGTCATCCTAGAAAAAGGGCTACACACCTTGGTTGCTGAATATCACTACCATCACCTTCAAAGTATTCCCCTGGGGAAGCTATGCACCAACGCCAGCACCTTCAAAGTAATTTTGGAACTCTTTTCCTGGAACGATCATCAGAGTTGTGATTGTATTATCCTTGATGTCCTGAATGTCACCGAAATGCCTTCATTCAATATTTCCTTTATCTTTGGGTACAGAAAAAAGTCACTGAGGGCCAAATCAGGTGATTAGGGAGGGTGTTCCAATACAGTTATTTATTCACTGGCTAAAAACTCCCTCACAGATAGTGCTGTGTGAGCTGGTACACTGTCATGATGCAAGAGCCGTGAGATGCTGAAGAACAGTTTAGGTGATTTTTGTCTGTTTCGTGCAGAATTTTCACCACTTTCAAACAGTAAACTTGGTTAACTGTTTGTCCAGCTGGTACAAATTCATAATAATCCCTTCGATAAAAAAAAAGGTTAGCAACATTGTTGTGATTCTTCATTTGGACTGATGGAACTTTTTTGGTTGTGGAGAACTGGCTGACATCCATTGTACACTTTGATGCTTTTCAGGGTTGTAATGGGTACACTCACGTTTCATCACCAGTGGTAACATGGTCCAAAACATCACCTTGCCTCTCTGAAAGGTCTTCTCAAAGTTCAACTCCCTTTTGCTTTGTTCATCGGTGAGCTCCTTCAGGACCACTTTTGCACACATCCATCTCATGCCAAGATTTTCAGTTACGATTTTCCTAACTGTTACTCTATTGGTGTTTACCTGGTCTGCTGTGCTTTTCACAGTCAGCCAAAGATTCTGATGCACAATTTGATGAATTTTTGCAATGTTTTCATCAGTTTCTGCTTGTTACTGGCTGCCTTGATATCTTTTCATCAATGATGCTTTCTCTCCCCTCAGGAAAATGTTTAATCCATTTCTACACTGCCATTTTCTTCATGGCATTATCCCCATAAACTTGGACTAACATGTCCCTGATTTCGCTTCCAGTCTTCCCAAGTTCAAGAAGTTGAATGTTTGTTCATTGCCCGAATTCAAGCTCTGACATTCTCACAACAGCACACAAAAACATGCAACAACAGTAATGAACGCCACTCAAGAACCACCAAATATCCACACAAACACCGCTGTGAGACACGGATACACCAGTGTCATGAAACCTTACTCAGTTGCTTGTACAGTGCTGCCAATATAAGCGCACGGGGGCAAGTCTGCTAACTTAATTGTCAGAGCTCGTATTTCCTTTCAAAATAAAAAGGCAAATGCTGAAAAAAGATGTAGAAAGATAATCCATGTATGCATATAAATTTAGTTGAATGCTTTCTGTATGCCAGCCACTGCCCTAGGGGAATGAGACAGAGTGCCTGTCCTTAAGAGGCTTATATTTCAATGTGGATGTCAAAGCCTACATAAAGGAATTCTGTAACATTAGTTAGTGATAACTGGTGCAAAGAGACTAAGACTTGACAGCGGGATTGAGTGATTTAGGAAAAGGAGACAAAGCAGGGAGGTCCAGAGTGGGCTCTCTGAAACGTCACTGGACGGAGCCTTATAAGTAATAAAGAGGCACAGGAAGACAGGGTGGACCACCCCAGGAGGAGGGAGGAGCTGAGCGCGAAGGCCCTAAGCAAGATTAAGAAGCAGACAGCCAGCGGGGCTGCCGCACACCCGCTGCCCTTGAGTCAACTCCGACTTATAGCTGCCCTCCAGGACAGGGTAGGAGTGACCGCCCCCGAGGGTTTCCAAGGCGGTACGCTTTACAGAACAGGCCACCACCTCTCTGTCCTCAGAGCTGCCGGGCTCTCCTGAGCAGGCTAACACTTAACCGCAGTCACGGGGCTTCCATCTCACGGGAGAAAACCCTGCTGCTGTTGAGTCGGTTCCAACTCACGGCGCTCCCCAGGGGTGAAGAGAAGGGGATCGTGGAAGGGGATAGAGTCAGAGGGACGGGGAAGGTCACAGGAAGGAGACGAAAACAGTGGGCAACGGTGCGGTATGTAAACTAAGGTCTCTGGCTGTTGTATGAAACATGACCTGGTGACTGGGACTGAAGTGGGAAGCAGAAGGAACTCCCACCAGGAAAATCTTGTCTAAAGACTCTAGGGCACCTTGTTCTTGTAACAACACCAAGCTCGCTGTGTGATGCGAAGAGGAGGAAATGTCAGTGAGGAGGCTGTAAGGTGCCCAAGGGCAGGGGATTTTTGTCGACTTGGTTCACCAGGTGTCTGCACTGCCTAGAACAATGAGACTCTGTCACTCAGTAAACGGTTGAAATCAATGAAAGAAGAGCATCGATGGAGTAGCCTTCTATTTACGAAACAAGAATCAAATGAACTGAATTTATTATAAAAGGCATCACAGGCTCCTGAACCAATCTCAGAATTCAACCATACATCAAAACACAGAGCAAGCAGATTTCAATCAAGGGAATGGTTCCATTTATAATAACAGTGCACTAACACAGAGTTCAAATTTCAAATGTCAGTTCAGCTACTTTCTTGTAAACCCCTTCCCACCCCTTAGGCTGTGAGTTCCAACATGACAGAAGCTAGGCCTTCTTTTTACTTGCCAGTAAGAGCAGAGCGTGGCGTGTATAGATACTCCACTGACGCGCATTTGGACTGCTGGAATCCCACGGAAGTGTCTATTTCCCACAGTGCAATGCTTCAGGGAGACTATGTGGACAACTTGGCAGCATTTATCATTACCAACATTGTGTCTTGCAGAGTAAACTTTGAAATTACATTCTAATTTGAGATAGTTCTGGTTTGACAAGTTAACTCTTGAGACATCTGAGTATAGTATTATGAAAGAACACAACTGTTCATCAACCCTTTATGCCAATGTTAATTTCTTTAAAAAGAGGGATTTTAATGTTTTTTTATTCCTACAGTGACCCTTAAAATTTCTATGTGTATAATCACAAATGCACTCACAAGATGCATTTATAAGCTTATTGTGTAGTTCTAAAGACAGTTGGGAAACCCAATTTTAATTTTGTTACTGAAATAATTTAAAAATATATTATAGAACTGCTTCTTTTCAATCAAAAGCAAGAATCTAGAAAGAGATTATACAAGTAGGCACAATTTATTCAGGTTTATTAGTGTTAGAAAAAAGAAAGTTGTCTAACTTCAAATTGTAGCAAGTATGCTTATATTTAATTTTTCATTTTGCCACTAACATCAATGCATGTCATTTTCTTATGTCTTAAAAAAAAAAAAACTCGGAAGATAATTATTTAACCAAGGTTTATTATGTGTACAAAAAAACCCAAACAAACTGATATGCTAAAATCTGGAAATTTATAGTTTCAGCAGATGTGTAAAATTTCCTGATAACCTCTGAGAACATCTTTGTGACTTCCCTAATCAGAAAGGGGACTTACCGGCTTTTATTCACAAGGTCTGCTCCCCGGGCTTTATAATAATCCAAATTTTGACGGAATTGATAAGTCACTGGTCTTGGATTTCTCTAAAGGAAAAAAAAATTAAAATGTATGAAATTGTTTATACATCCACACTTAGAAAGAACAGGAATGATTGTCTTTTAGATTCCTTTAGGAAAAAAACATTCATAACCATGAAAGTTTAGTAAGCAGAGGGCTTGAACTATCACTGTCACTGTTCAAGTTTTGCCTTAACTGATCTTAGACCTGATGAAACGGAATTTATTTAACTAGATTTTATTTTCCGTTTCATAGCTCACACTGACTTATTGTTATTTATTTTTGATGACTGATTACTTCCAAATACAACTTTCTAAAACACAGTCAGATGAAACTATCCACTACAACACTAAAAGATTATACGAGACTTAACACAAGTGCCATCTGTGCTAAAGGATGAAGAGACCCAAAGTGTCACGGAGGCTCCCTTCTGGAGGAAGAGTAAAAACGACCATTAGTCATGCTAAACATGGCCACTAGGTGGCAGACCGAGCCTTTCTTCTCCTAAAGCGCCCGTGTTATTTCAGGATTCAACAATTCTTTTCAAGTTAACAATTTCTGTGTCACGTATTCTTAAGCTTAGTAAACTCCCTAAATGTGCCAGGTGCTAGAAATACTAGTGGGGTAACCATCATAATACAAAGGCAAAGTGACCAGTATATGTTTTAATAAAAGCGGCAATAACATTTCTCTCTTCGGCATTTAATATTATTTATAAACACGCTGGAAATTTTCTTGAATCATTAGGTGGGGTGTGTCTACTTAAATATGTTGCCTTCTATTATTTAAATGTGTCAAGTGTTGTATAAGTAAATAAAAATTAAACAAATATACTTCCAGTTTACAAATAAACATTATTAATAACATAAGTGGAACACATACCATCATCGCTAAAGTGTTAAATAACACATATTTTCCATAGAAAAGTTAGAGAGAAAAATTTATAAAGCAAATGTATTCCAATGTTTACCTGAGCACGTAATTCCAGTTAATAATTAGGACTCTGAACCAGGGCATGCCACATCCTTAGAGAGAACTAACTAGATACAGAAAGCCTGCCTGCATTTTATCTTAAAACAAAATTACCCATATGCTTTGGTACGAATCCTTGGAGACATAATTCCAAAGCACTGGTATACTTGCATATAGGCGGAGGTATGTAATTGCTAAGGTTAAATAGTTTAAAATTCATCAAGCTAACAAGCTGTATCTTAATGGCCATGATGGACCTTTTCTTTTTTCTGCTGAAAAGAGAATATTTACAGAGCTCAACCCTTTCATATCTCTTCCAAGCCAGCCCTAATCATCTGACAAAAATGACAATCCCTTGATTTAGCTCCAGCTACTACTCCACTGGTTTGGTATTCAACACAATTCCACAATAATGAAATCTGAATTGCCTTGATGAAGATAACTGGTGCTTCCATGACTACCATACTATTAACTCAAGCAGTGCAACTTTTCCCTCTCTGGGAATGACACAGGTTTCCTCACTGCAGCAGATGACAACCTGGACCCAAGTATAACGGGAAAGTAAAATAGGGGTTCCAGGCACGGGCAGATTGCCAGTGCATTCACAACCTACTTTTAAAATTAACTTCTGCATCACTATCACTCGTGCCTCAATTTTGCTCTTTATTCTCAGTACCTGGAAATACATTTTGTTTTTGCTAATAGGAAGAGCTTTTCGTCTCTGACTTCTAACAAACTAATAAAGGATTATGTTACTTTTTGCTAGAAAACAATGGAGAAGAGCTCACACGGAGCAATTTCTTGAAACGTCTTTATAAAGAGAAGACAAGCAATTCAAGACACGAAGTGCTGATCTATCTTGGCACTTAAAGCCATTATTAGGAATAATGATCTAGCCTGAACGTATGAACAGCCTCAAGTATTGCTTTCACTGAGGCCTATTTAAATTCCTCTGTGACTGACTGGTATCAAAGGGAGAGGCAGTTTAAAGCACTACTTTACTGGGGAGAAAAAGAAAGAATCAAAAGACCAATGTTGAAAAACAGCATTTGAAATGTAAGAAAATAAAATCAGAGGTTACGGCTGCAAGTTAGTCAACAGACTTCTGTTTGAGAAGATAACGGTATTCCTAGACTAGAAACATCTAACAGAAACATAACATGGGCCACGAATGCATGCTCCGTCTATAACCCCAAAGTTTGTAACAGTCACATTAAAAAAGAAATTGGTGAAAAAATGCAACTATATATTTTATTTAACTTAAGGTAGCCAATATATTCTCACTTTTACCATGCATTCAATATAAAAAACAGAAACTGTACATTCCTTCTTTTGGTTAAGAGCTTGGCTGCTAACCACAAAGTTGGTAGTTTGAATCCATTAGCTACTCCTAGGAAAACTCACAGATCTACTCTGTCCTATAGGGTCACAATGAATCCGAACTGACTCGATGGCTCAGATTTTTTGGTTTCTTTCAGAGTCTTTAAATCTAGAGTTTCTTTTACATTCACTTCACATCTCAGTCTGGACTGGCCACACTTCCAGTGCTCAACAGCCACGTGTGGCTCAAGATATATTAACACATTAAACACAGCCATCAAGTTGATTCAACTCAAAGCAACCCTATGGGACAGAGTAAAACTTCTCCATAAGAGTTTCCAAGGGGCACCTGGTAGATTCTACCCGCTGAACTTTTGGTTAGTAGCTATAACTCTTAATTGCTGTACCACCAAAGTCTTCTTATAAATGTAGAAAACCACCCTCTGCCCCCCAAATCTCATTGCTGTCTGCTGTCGAGTCAGCTGTGACTCATGCTGACCCTACAGAGCAAAACTGCTCCAAAGAGTTTCCAAGGAGGGCCTGGCAGATTCAAACTGCTGAGCTCTTGGTTAGCAGACATAGCACTCAACCACTACAACACTATGGTTTCCTATGAATGCAA
Source organism: Heterohyrax brucei (assembly GCA_028571685.1). Lineage (NCBI taxonomy): Eukaryota > Metazoa > Chordata > Mammalia > Hyracoidea > Procaviidae > Heterohyrax > Heterohyrax brucei. The sequence goes on along the minus strand of CM053149.1, from coordinate 22,661,622 downwards.
GCTGGGAGATAAACGGACATGCAGAATGACATCTGGGACTACACGTACAAAATGTTAACAATAATTTCTTTAGGGGGAGGAGAGGAAATTTACAGAATTCTAACTCTATGTAACTGACACATTTTAAAAGTCAAGAGGGAGACTTGCTGTCTTTATTTTTGAGAATTTTTCCAATAAAATTTTATAGAAGTCTAAGGGTTCTGATGCTTAACCTCTAAAGATTTGGAATGCCTCTAAAGTGTTAAGTACCACTAGAACTGAATGTAGTTACAACCCTGGGTCAAGGAGCCCTGGCGGTACAGGACTAAAGTGCTTGCCTGGTAACCCAGCGGTAGGCTGTTAGGACCCCCCAGCTGCTCTACGGGAGAAAAGACCAGTCAGTAAATAGCCTTGAAAATCCCATAGGTCAGTTCTACTCCGTCTTCTAGGGTCACTGTGGGTCAGAATCAACCCTGTGACGGTGAGTGTTTACGCTGTAGGTGGCAGAGACCACACCCCATGACAGTTGTCACTTCTCATTTGTGCAGGACACGTAATATCTAAACCTTAAGTCAACTTTCACCTGGATTGAGACAATTTATAATAACTTTCAACCCAGTTTCAGAGAGTTAGAATTCGATGTAATATAAGCTTTCCTCTAATTTAAGGACATTTTAAAAAAAGTGTCTGTTTCAGTGCATTTTCTTTGGAAATACAGATGGCAGTTTGGTGTCCTCGGAGTCCCTGGTCTATGGCAATACCTGCTGGGAAGAGCAATACCTACCTGTCCTTTAATGTTACCAAAATTTGTCTTCACTTTCAAATAACTGGACCAACTCCTCTTTGTCACGAATTCTGTCACAGTCACCTATCTTTTCTTGCTTCACTGAAAAGGCTTCAAGCCTTGTCGTGTGTGAACCAAACCCAAATTCACCGCTGTGGGGTTGATTCGGACACACAGTGACCCTAAAGGACAGAGCAGAACCGCTCACAGGTTTCCAAGCCTGTAAGTCCTTATGGAAACAGACTGCTACAGCTTTCCTGCTTGGAGTGGCTTTAACCTCTGACCTGCAGGTTAGCAGCTGAGCACTTAATGGCCGCACCACATGGGCTCCTTTTTCTCGCATTACAGTAAGGCTGGCAATGCCGGTGGTGTGGTGGTTAAGTGCTACAGCCGGTTAACCAGAAGGCTGGTGGTTTGCAGATCTCCTAGGTGTCTCTTGGAAACTCAACAGGGCAGTTCTACTCTGTCCTACAGGGTTGCTGTGAGTTGGAATCGACTTAACAGCAGTGAGTACAGTAAGGCTAAAAGATCCTGTTCAGACTTAGTTACAAATTCTTAGTGGCACGCTCAGGAACGGATCTTGTTTGTAGTCTGCAGACTGTCTGTAAGCACATCTCTGCACCAGGCTGCGTACGGAGGATCTCGCTTGTAACCTGCAGACTGTCTGTAAGCACACCCCTGCACCACTCTACGTAAAGAGGATTGCCAGTTACATCCCGTGACCTGGAAAGGCTATTTCACGACATGCAAAGATGCAGGAATCTCAAATTCACTCCATCCTAGGATCACCATGCCATCCACAGACCAACCAGGGCTTGAAATAAATCATCTGCAAGATTTTAGCTAACTTCCCAAGTACTCACAACTGTTCTGTTAACACACCTCTTCTTAAAGCTTCAGCATTTTGTTTTATGGCAATATAAAAGGGATGCTGAAAATTTCATCTGTGACACAGGCAGGCTGTTTTTTAGGGGACAGTGGTAGGCACAGGTCTCCTAGAGGTGACTATATAGGAAAAAGACAAAACCAAACAATGCCAACAACAACAACAGAAATCCCAATCCACGCTGGACTTGACTTCCAAAAGCGTTTGTTAACTTCTCATGATCACATAATCAATTTACAAGTAGTGCTTAAATTACAGCAATCAAAGCAAGAGATAAAGCTGACTGATATCTAATCTCTCAGTTGCAGCTAACTTTCTCCACTTTTAAGGTCTATTATATTCTAATACAGTAAGCTTCCCTGTAGTGCAATTTCAGTAAAAAACAAACACTGTCCTGAGTAAGGTTGAACTTGATGGTGAATAGTTATTCCCCTTCTGCCCTTCCCTGTAATGAAAATCTTTAGATCACCACACAACTCCTGCACACTGCCCCCTCCACCCAGGACATCTTCCCAATCTTTCAACTCAAATTCCAACTCTTCTTGTTGTGGGAGGGCAAAAGCATCTAAACGCTAACTCACTGGAAGTCCATCTAATGACAAGATGGTCACACAGCACCGCCTTGCCCTGTTCTGAGCCTGCTGATAGTAAATCCATTCAAGAAAGTCCATTGCAAGTAACCCCTCCTAGCTCCTCTAACTCCCGCACCTCAGATGAAGGCAGGGTCTCAAGAGTCTATGTTAAAACCCAAGACTCTAGAGTCCCTGTGGCATCGTTCATCTGCCCCAGATGCACAGGGCGCCTGCTGGCTGAGGCCAGGCCCCTGGGGTCATGAGGGCTCTGTGCAGATCCCAGTCTACCTCCTTTTATCAGCTGAGAGACAGTGGGTGATGAACTAGTTACCATCCTAGCCATGGCTTCCTTATCTGCAAAACCGCAGTGAGGATGAAACAAAACCAAGAGGGCACGTGTGCCCAGCACAGCGCCTGGCACTGCGTAAGGACGAGAGGGACGGGCAGCTCCGACTGCTGGCCACTTCCACCGAGCGCTGACCAGCAGGCCTTCGGCGGCTGACCTGCCCGCTGAGCGGCCGGCAACCCGCGGCACCAGCAGGAGAGAAACGGAGGCTTCAGACTCCCATGTGTGCACAGAGAGCAGATTTTGTCAAGTGTTACATTTTTAATACAGCAAAAGACACCTACCTATTTAACAAAATACATCATACACCCTGGATCTCATTTGTAGAGACAGAGACCGTCTTATTTCTCAGAAGAGGAGCACACACATTCATAAATTTTAAAAAGTTGTGGCGATTTCTTGTGGCATGTCACAATTATTATCATTTTTATTGGTTACAATTCTATCCCTCTTTACTAGAAAAACTGATTACATTTATAATACATTTGACATGAAAAAATTGGACAAATTAAAAATTACTTTCCACCCCCCCAATATTGTGCTGTCAACCCGTAAGTTTTGGCATGTCACGTTAGAAAAGGGGAAAAAATAAGGCTCAGAAGGAGAAACGGCGCTGTAAAAATAAGTGGAACGTTTCTGCCTGATGAAAAATGAGGCTCTTATTCTAGTGAGAACGTTATTGCCTGGATGCCGGGGGGAAAGCAGCCGCCATCAGAAAAACGAACGGCTCAGCTGTTTGTAAGCAAAAAGCTCTGGGGGAATTTCTCAGGACCCCAAAGGCAAAGCATTACAGGGTTATGCAAACATATGTTGCAGGTGTTTTAGCGGAGACAGGTGGGCAGGCCTCCGCCTCGGAAGGGGAGTTGGTTTAACGTGCTGTAACTCACACGAGCTAACCCGGAGCCGCCGAGGGCAGAGGTGTCGCGGCCACGTGAACCGGGCAGGGCACCAACTCGCCCGACAATAATCACCCTGTCAGCACCAGAATTTTCCCGCTCTGAGTTTCACAGACAACAAACACTGCTGATTATTATTATTACTGTTTTTAAACTAAAGGTATTTTAAACCTGGAACAAAGACCAGCCTGAAACAGTGGCAATTATCAAAAAAGATAAGGGTGAAGTATTGTCGCCTTTATTTAAACAAACATTCCTAAGGAGACAGTTTGTTGTAATATCCTCTCTTTGGTTCACTAGGCAACATTAGATTTATCATAATTCTCCTAAAGCCTAAGATATTTCTATATTAAAATGCTAATTTTGTCTTTTCTTTTGCCTGTAATTAAAGCCGGGGAAATCTGTGATCTGATATTCACTGATTGCTGGAGGGTCCACAAAGGTCTCACCATTTCTGTCCCTATTGCCACATACTGCCCTCTTCATTAAAATTAGACACAGGAACACGGTGGATCAAAAAGGCAGACATTATAATCCTAAGTGCTCACAAAACTCCTCTGTAAGGGAGTTTCATTCATTCACTTACGTAAATGAAATGTATGTAGACACGAAAATAGTAATAAGTAGCTTTGTCTGGATATTGTTACCAAACCCAGACTTTGTCTTATTTGGTTTCTTCTTAACCGACAGAGTAAGACTTAAAAAAGAAAAGATAAAAAACTTCAAAGGCCTAAAAGAAGAAAAAGTTCAAAAAAGGAAACAAAAACACCATTAATTTGGTGGAGACACAGACAAAACCTATGAGCCCCTGCCAGCCTCATTTTCCATACCGAATAAGCCCAATTCCCTATAGTGACGTCCCCAAGCACACCCTGGCAAGCCGAGATCTCAGATGGCAGAGACGCATTTTAAACCACCTGTGCATTACGCTCGGCTCTGACTTCACACAATAAATAGACACCAAAAGAGAAATAACATTTTTTCCTGTTTCTAATGGATTTACATTTTTGAACGTAGCATGCAGGAAGATGGCAGGTTAACAGGGCCCTTCCTCTGCCCATCATTTGCTATTTATACACCTGGAAAGTAGGAGTTTAGGTCTATGTATTTTATTCTAATACTGGGCCTCAATATTTTTTTTTAGATAGCAGTTAGCTATTTTTACTACTACTGACCCTTTACCCTTTTCCTTGATAGTCCACGGGAGAAAGAAAAGTCTCACTTCAACGGTTCACAGAAATTTGGAAATTCGTTGTCTAACATTAGTGCTCAAATCAGTGATTTAAAAGAAAAAAAAATACTCGCAGATCTCACAAAACAGCTCAATTTAGGAAAAAGATGTTAGAAAGTTTAGGTCTTTGATATAAAAATTCTCATTGCAATTGTCTACCTTTAGAAATGTTTAGATATTTAAATAAAGCTATCAACACAACAGAACCCATTTTTAAAATGGGTTTTGTGGACCCCCAAGAATGAAGTCTATGTGATCCCGATGGGCCAGAGAACCGGTCTCAGAGATTCTGCCTTGACCCTCTGCTTGGTCTTCTCCCCTTTATCACCTGCTTAGTAACAGTCAAGGACACAAAAGAGAAAGTCGCACACACGGAGGCCTGGTGCAAGGCAGCTCTGCACACCGGTACTTCTAACGCAGATGGCGGTCATCTAGATGAAAAGACATCGGGGAGGTAAAAAGGGTATTTTTAAAGGATGTTAACTCTTAATAACTTTCACAGTGTTTGCGATGATTCTTTAGTGCAATAATGTTTTATTACAGAGTCGTGAAATTTCTAAATGATGGGAGAAATCCGAATACAGATCTAAAACACCACACAAATTAGTTATCTTTTTCAGAATTAGCCCTATCTCTCCTTAAGAAAATGTGTCACGTTTGACCACAAAGAGTCCATGTAGACTGAATCCTCCTTTTCTATTTCATCCTGTATTTCATGTGTCATTAAAAAAAAAGAACACTGATCTCAGATGTGAATGGATTTCTCTACAGAGATTAAAACCAAACCAAACCGCTTGCTGTCGAGTCAATTCCAACTCATAGTGACTCTACAGGACAGAGTAAAACCGTCCCACAGAGTTTCCAAGGGCAGACTGGTAGATCTGAGCTGTCAAGCTCAACTTTGATTAGCACACAAATGCTTAACCACTGCATCACTGGGGTCCCAAACAGAGGATACTGTTGTGTTGCAGGGTGCCTTTGGGCTGACGTGGACTTGTAGCAATCCCATTTATAACAACGAAACACTTCCCAGTCTTGTGTCATCCCCACACTCCAGTTGTTATATCTGAGTCCACTGTTGCAGCCACTGTGTCAGTCCATCTCCTTGAAGGGCTTCCTCTCTTCCACCGACCCTCTACTTTACCCAGCATGATGACCTTCTCCAGGGACTGGTCCCTCCTGATAACACACCCAAAGTATGTGAGGCATAGTTAAGCCATCCTTGCTTCTCAAGAGCACTCTGGTTGTACTTCTTCCAAGTCAGATTTGTTTATTCTTTTGGCAGTCCAGGGTATATTTAACATTCTTCCCGATACCACAACTCACAGGTGTCAATTCTTTGGTCTTCCATTATTCATTGCTCAGCTTTTTTATGCATATAAGGCGACTGAAAATACCCCGGCTTGGGTCAGGCCCATCTGAGTCTTTAGAGGGGCATCTTTACTTTCCAACACTTTAAGGAGGTCTTTCGTAGCAGATTTGCCTAATGCAGTGAATGCGTCCTTTGACTTCTGGACTGCTGCTTCCACGGGCATTACTGTAGATCCAAGTACAGTCAAATCCTTGACAACTTCAATCTTTTATACACTTATCCTGAAGTTGCTTACTGGTACAGCTATAATGATTTTTATTTTCTTTATGTTTAGGTATAATCTACACTAAAGGCTGTGGTCTCTAACCTTCCGTAAATGCTTCAAGTTCTCTTCACTTTCAGCAAGCAAAGTTGTGTTATCTGTATAATGCAGGTTGTTAATCAGTCTTCTGCCAATCCTGATGCTGTTTTTCTTCCAACAGTCCAGTTTCTGGATTATGTGCCCAATATACAGATTGAATGGGTATGGTGAAAGTATACAGTCCTGACAGATATCTCTCCTAAATTTAAACCATGTAGTATCCCCTTGTTCTGTTCGAACAACTGACCCTTGATCTATGTGTACGTTCCCTGTAAGCACAATTAAGTGTTTTGGAATTCTCATTTTCTATAAAGTAATCCATAATCTGTTATGATCCCTACAGTCAAATACCTTTGTATACTCCATAAAACACAGGTAAACACCTTTCTGGTATCCTCTGCCACCAGCCAGGATGCAGCTGATGTCAGCAACGATATCCCTCGTTCCCTGTTCTCTTCTGAGTCCAGCTTGCATCTCTAGCAATTTCTAGTATTGCAACTCAAGTCTTGATGTTTTTTCTTCAGTTCTTCCAGCTTGAGAAACGACAAATGTGTTCTCTCCTTTGGGTTTTCTATTTCCAGATCTTTGGACATGTCAGTATAATACTTTACTTTGTCTGGTCTTTTTTTAGGACTTTCAGATTTGCTGTGCCTTTTTCTCCCACTCTAACCAGGACCTTCTATTGTATCCCTGGTCAGAACAGACAGCAGTGGCAGCCGGGCACCATCCAGTTCTATTCTCAGGCCAGAGGAGGTTGGGATTTGAGTGGGGTATCAGTCCTATGGACTGCTTCTCTCTTTGTGTCTGTGGTTTCCATCCTTCTCGTTCATTCCAAATGGGAAGAGACCAGTAGCTGTATCTAAAATAGCTGCTCATAAGCTTTTCAAGACCTCAGACAGCACTCACCAAACCAGCATGCAGGACATTATCTCTATGTAAACACATTTAAAAGAAATAATTAGCAGAAATGGAAAAGTCATTCTTAAAATTCCTATGGAAATGCAAGGAAGCCAAGATAGTTAAAATAATCATTTATGAGACAAAAAAGAATTGGTGGACTCACATTTCCCAATTTCAAAACTTACAACAAAGCTACCGTAATCAAGATAATATGGAACTGAGAGTCCAGAGATAGACCCTCACATTTATGGCCGGCTGATTTTTGACAAAAGGTTAAGATAATTCAATGACGGAAAAGAATAGTCTTTTCAGTACACACAAATACATATCTACACGTAAAAGAATGAACTGGAGAAAAGTTCACTGGGTAGTCACAGAAGCAGCCTGTCCTAGTAGGTGCAATTTTACTAAGCAGAGGTCACATGAGTTGGCCATGAGGACGTGAGCACCCCTGACTGATGACTTGGTTCACAAAGGGGCAGCTGGCTGAGTAGATGCAGGGTGGTGACCTGCCTGGTAAAGTACAACCCAGGTAAGGTAATTCACTTTCAAAAATCAGGTTGCACTTCTTGCAGACAGTAGATAGACAGCTGTTTTTGTGGTATGAGTTTTTGCTTTTCTCTAACTTTGTAGGAGTTTTACTAGGACACTGTGAGAAGCTGGATGTCATTTTAAAACAAAGCACTGCTACTTAACCCAGATGAGAAGGAGGGCTACCAAACTGCCAGTGGGAGAAGGGCAGAAAGAGCAACCCAAGCAGTGAGGAGAGAGCACAGAAACGGATCAAGGGTGGAGGCTGAAGGCGCTATGGAAAGAAGCTGCCTCCTCCCTCCATCCATTCATCCACTCACCCTTCTACCCCAATATTTCCTGTGCATCAGGTACTGTACTAAAAAACAGAGAGTCAGTTACGCATCAAATTGTGTTCTACCAAAATATGTGCCATAATTCAAACTCCATACCCATGCATGCAATCCTATTTGGAAATAACATGTTCTTTGTTATGTTAATGAGACCATACCTGAGGAAGGGAGGTTCTTGATGGAATCACTTTTGAGTTATAAAAGTGCGTATTAGTCACACTCTGTGAAAGACGTCAGTCAGGCACTGTGTGACAACTGTCTACAAGTCAAGGAACAAGAGAATGCCCAGGGCTCCCCATATGGCCAGTGCTGCTGATCTATTGTCAGCCCTCATTCTACACCATCTCTATTTCTCCCCTGTTTCTGTTCTATCTTGTTCCTCTATTATTGTCTCGTTTGTCTTTTATTTATTTTCATGTGGCTGTTCCAGTCCAAAAGAGCACTATTAATTCCTGTTTACTCTGCACACTAGACAAGTCAACTCTTAACAGAGTATTTCGTCTGCTTTCAACCTCAGCTGACCTCTCCACAACATCTATCACTGCCTGTTGTCACCCTTGGGTAATGACAAATTCTATCTTCCCCCAGTTTCCCTGCCTGTGCTCTTTCCACTCGCCTCTACCATCTCCTTGACACTATTACACGCTGTGATTTCCTCCTCAGCTCTCTTCTCATCTTTCCAACGAGGACCTCTTATGTTCTCTCAGCAACAGTTACTATCTATATTCCAAGACTCCTAAATCTGTACCTCACATGTTCCCAGTTGCCTTCTGCACATCCCTGCCAGGATATCCTACAATTTCTTCAAGATCAAATCATTATCCAACCTCGGCTCACGTACAGTTGCCCCTGGCTGATTTGCTGACCCACACATTTCTCTGCCAGCTCAGTCAATGCACTGAAAACCTGGCAAAAGCAACTACCTGTTCCTTGAAGTTATCCTCTGCATTTTGTTCTCAGAGGTTCATAGGTGAACTATGTTAAAGGAAGAATAAAAGAAGGACAGAAGGACATAAACAGAAAAGAGGCAAGAAAAGAAAAAGGAATAGCCACAGTATCTACATTGTTTTTCCACAGCAAAAGGGGTGGTTGGTAGAAAATGATAATTTTAATAAAACACACACACACACACACACACACTTTTCCAATGAAGTACTTCATAGCAGCAAACTATTAGTTACCCTGATGATAATGAAAACTCTCCTCCCTTGTAGAACAAGAGGTCAATTTCTTTTGAATGAATAATTCCTAAACATAATTCTGAAATTTTAATGTTTGTTCAATGGTATCTTAAATGCAATTTCCTAAACAGTTGGTTAGTCTCTAGAATTCAAAAGCAAGGGAGTTCAAATCAGCCAGCCTAAATAAGGTAGAAAGTATGCTAAGTAGCAGGTGCCCAATTAATAGTGGACATTCTCACCAGCAGGCCCTCTGTAAGTGGCACACACAGTAATACACCCCATTAGAACCTTTATGAGAAAACCTACTTAGGTTTCTTCCGATGCTGTCTGGGAAGATGAGGGTGAAAGGCTTATTTATTTCCTTGGTTTATAAAGACAGTTCCAACCAGGCCTGTCACTTTTCTACCTTCCAACTTGCCCACCTGGCGGTGTCCCCTGAGTGCAGCTCAGACTAAAGCACCATACGAGGTGCACTTTAAGTGAAATCAATGTGAAATGCTCTCTACTTTTATTGTTGTTGTTATAAAGAGAGAGAAAGGAGTGATGAATAAGGCACTTGCATTGTACCAACAGGAACCTCAAGAAAAGGCCAGAGAAGCCAATCGCTAACAGCCTCTACTTCTGAGTCGATGGTGGTCAGACCCAGGGCTGGCAATCTTGTGAAGCATCTTACAGCTCTCAGCATCAGCAATCCATATCTCTTCAACATTCTCAGTAAATACTACAGAGAAAAAACTTGAAAGGACTGTCAAAAAGCTAAGAATGGCAGTGTGAAGAGAGAATCTGAAACTCGTGATTCACTGAAGCCATCATACAACAAAGGGTGATACGGAGTTAGCAGCCCTAAAAGAATGACTGTAGGGAAGTAACAATAATTTCATGTTGGTCTTTTTTCTTCTTTTTATTGTGAATTAAGGACAATTTTACAGTCCATATCATGTTGCCATATAACACCCAGAACTTTCACCTCTATTCATTTCTAGCTGCTCCTTCATCCCACCCTGCTCCCGCCACATGGCAGCATGCTTCCCCTTTTGTTGGGAACTTCCTGTGACCTTTTGATACAGGTCTGGCCCTCCTCACTCCATCAACTCAGCTCCAGCAAAGTGTCCCTCAGACAACCCCATGGGCATTTTTAAAGGTTTGTTTGCCTCCAGTCACTCTATGTTTTGTACGGGCCAGGCCCGTCTTTGACTCATACTTGTCTTTTGAGAAATCAATTTTATCAATGCCTAGGAGTAACTGAGGTACCCTTAATGATGAGAAAGAGTCAAACTATAAAATTAACACAAAGCGCACCGGAGCTTAAGTATGCAAAGGCTTGAGAGATGAGATGGTTTCTAGATACAGAGACTGTACATGTTTCCAAAGAGCACCTGGGAGATTTGAATTGTTGACCTCTTTGTTAGCAGCTGTATCTCTTACACACTAGGATTTCCAATTCTACAGAAAGATACCAGCAAGGGGGTCTGTTGTGGCAGCAGAGAAACGCAGAGTCAGAGAGGCACATATGGACAGAGCCAGGGCGAGAGAGGGCATGGGTAGCGCTCAGTGGACTGTACACTTTCCAGGCCCACAGTCACACCACGAGAAACAAAAATCCTCACAACTGGACCGGTAAGCAACATCATCATAAATGGAGAAAGGATGGAGGTTGTCAAGGATTTCACTTTACTTGTGTCCATGTGGAATCAACACCCACAGAAGTAAGAGTCAAGAAGTCAAAAGACATACTGCATGGAGAAAACCTCACAAGTGCGGATGTCACCTTGAAGACTAGAATGTGCCTGACCCAAGCCATAGTATTTTCAGTCACATCATACACATGTGGAAGCTGGACCGTGAACAAAGAAGACAGAGGAAGAATTGGTACCTTTGAATCGTGATGTTGGAAAAGAATGCGGAATGTACCATGGGCCACCAAAAGAAGAACCAGATTTGTTCTGGAAGAAGCACAACCAGAGTGCTCCTTGGAAGCAAAGATGGTGAGATTGCATCTTACATACTCTGGACATGTTGTCAGGAAAGATCAGTCCCTGGAGAAGGACATCCTGCTTGGTAGAGTGGAAGGTCAGTGAAAAAGAGGAAAACTCTTGATGAGATGGATTGGCACAGCGGCCACGACAATGCACTTACGCAAAAAAATGATTGTGGACATGGTGCAAGACCAGGCAGTGTTTTGCTCTGCTGTGCACAGGATCACTATGAGTCAAAACTGACTCCCTGGCACCTAACAACAGTCACACCCCCTTTACTGTGAAGCGTATAGGTCAGGCTCTCCTAACCTGGTTTCGCTAAATAGGCCTTCCCATCTCCATGTACCCAACTGCAGGTTTTCTGAGGAGCTTTGTGGTTCTGATTGGGTTTTGTACATGTGTCTACAGTACACTGGTCACAGAGACTTGGGTTTTCCCTCACTGTAAACTGCTATGTGATTTCAGAATGATGTGATCGCCCACCTAGATCTGCCAGCAGGAAATGAACGAGGTGGTCACAGTAGTAAAAGGATGTCAGTTTTGTGGCTATTCCATGGCTCACAGCAGATTAAGAAAGGGACTTACAATGGCTTTCCTGGGAGCTCAGCGTTAGGACTCTGAGCGATGGCTTTTGGGGGGGGGGGCAGTACTGGCAATGACAGATTTCTCAGGGTGTGTGACTCAAGGCCAGGCTCCAGCCAGACATAAGTTCTCCAAGGCACAAACTTCCCACTGTTACAGAAACCTTTTCTCTTAGAGACAATCCCCTCGATGAGCCAGAAGACGTACAGGGATAAGCATTTCCATTTTTAAGAAAGCCGCCAGATGCTCAACACACTTGCTTCTTCTTGCTGGACACACAGCGGAACTACACCTCTGGTGTCTCAGGTGGCCGGGTGTAACCACAAGAGTGACTTCTGCCCAACGAGTTTGAGCCAGGGTGATGCATGCCACCTCTGTGCTGGTGATGCCCAGCCCTCGACGCTCTTTTCTTAGCCCCTTGGAGGTGTCAGCGTGCTGACGACCCTACAGCATCAGAGGTGAAAATGACAGCGCTGCCTGATGAGCTGCACGAGGCAGTGACGTCCCTAGTCTGCAGTGACGTCCCCAGTCCTGCCTTATAACGGACTGTTGCGTCGGAGAAAACTAAGCATTCGCTGTTTTGAGCCATGAAAACCCAGAGATTCTTTTGTTACAGCAGTTGGTGTATCTTAACCATTACACTATAGCCAATGAAACAGAATAACCACTGTAGGAGCAATGCATATTTCAATCTCAAGTAAAAAAGGTGTCCAGTGTGACTTTCTTTGTTCAAGTACTTAATATTTCATTCCCTCTCCCTTCCTTTCTCCTCTGCCTCAAAGTCATATCATCACTTTTGACCATCTGAACTGGCTCTCTTGACAGGCTCACTGTAATCTTCTATTTTATCACTGTCTCCTTATTGGCCCCCACCAGGGTAGCAGCCCTTGTAGTCTCATGGTTAAAGGAAAACATTTAAAGGTCAATTTCATTGTACAACAGTAACTACTAGTATTTTTAATTTGTTTCCTCTGCAAGGCTCACCAGGTATTACTCTTTAGACAACTAGAAATCAGAGTTGGTAAGTTAATAAATAACAGACGAATTTTCACACCTGGTATTTAGAGACCATGAATAAATGAGAAACCGGAAGTAAACACTATGCTGGGAAGGGCAATCAAGTTAAAGAGCAGGGTTCTGTGCTCCTTACACATGACCAGAGTGTTTGTATTAACCGGGTCACAGGTGCCCAGGAACTGGAGGACGTCGTGAGTACAGAAGTGGTGAGAAAGCTCTGGGTTGGAGTCTGCAAGGAAGGTAAGATCAGTGATGAGAGGGGGTGGGGGCTCCAGTGTGAGAACAGGGCCTGGAATACGGCTCCTGGCTCTGCCAGTGAACTCCGAATGACTCTGGGGAAGTCACTTTGCCCGCTTCAGGTCTCAGGAGGAAAAGGGATTATAATTACATGACATCATGAGTCTCAACTTACTCTAAAACTGTTTACAAAACAATGCGTACTTTCATGGCTAACTGATTTGGGACAAGGGTGCCAAGTCTTTTCAATGGAGAAAGAACAATCTCATCAACAAACGGTGTTAGGAAAATTGGATGCACATGCAAAAGAATGAAGTTGACCACAAACTTCACATCAAACAAGAACATTCACTCAGAATGGATCCATAATCTAAATATAAGAAATAACACTGCAAAACTCTTAGAAGAAAACACAGGAGTAAAATACCAAAAACCTGGTCTTGGCAACAAGTTTTGGGACAAATAACAAAAGAAAAAAATAAACTGGACTCCACTGAAAATAAAACCCTTTGGTCATGAAAGAAGTTTATGAGGAAAGTGAAGAGGCAGCCTGCAGGAGGAGAGAAAATACCTGTGAACCATACACCCGGTAACATTTTAATATCTAGACTACATGAGGAACTCCCACAATTTAAGAGAAAAAACAACCTAAGTAAAAAGCAGGCAAAGGACCCGAAGGAGATACTTCTCAAAAGACATGCAAATGGCCAACAAGCACACGAAATGATGTTCAGTGTCATTAGTCATTAACCGATTGCCATTAAGTCAATCTGACCTCACAACAATCCTACAGGACGGAAGAGCACTGCATGTCAGCCTTTTCTTAGCAGTGATAACTTCCTGTAGCTCTGAACCACGCTACCACCAGGGCTCCCACTCGTCACTAAAATCCAAAAAAAAAAACAACAACAACAAAGATGACGAAACCCACTGCCACTGAGTCAATCCTGGCTCATAGCAACTGTACAGGACATAGCCGAACTGCTCCACAGGGTTTCCAAAGAGCGCCTGGTAGATCTGAACTGCTGACCTCTTTGTTAGCAGCTGTATCTCTTACACACTAGGATTTCCAATTATTTCAATTCCAGAAATGACACCTGAGATGGCATGACAGACCTTTACAACAGGAACAATTTTGTTACTGCAAATGCCTTTTTCAACAACACAGACAGCAACTACACGTGACCTTCATTGGATGGGACACACAGGAATCAAGCTGACTACATCTGCAGACAGACAGGATGGAGAAGCTACATGTGATCTGTCAGAACAAGGCCCCGGGCAGCTGCGGAACAGTCTATCAGTCTATACACATCCAAACTGAAACTGAAAAAAAAATTAAAACAAGTCCACGAGAGCCAAAATAGGACCTTGACTACATCCACCTGAAATTCACAGACCATCCTGAGAACAGATTTGACACACTACACACTAACGACTGAAAAGGCAGAAGAATTGTAGAACGACATCAAGGGCATCACAGAAAGGAAGAAAAGACCAAAATGCATGTCAGAAAAGACAACACGGAATAGCTGAAGCAAAAGGAAGAACTGCTGTGGAAGACCTGACCAGATTTCAAAGGGCAGCCCAAGAAGGCAAAGTAAAACATTACAATAAAGGGTGCAAAGACCCGGACTCAGAAAACCAAAAGGGAGGAACGTTTGCAACATCTCTGAAGCTGAAAGAACTGAAGGAAAAATTCATGCCTCAAATTGCAATTCTGAAGGATTCTATATGGAAACTACTAAATGACACAGGAAGCCTCGAGAGAAAATGAGATGCACAGAGTTACTGTAACACAAAGAACTTGTTCACATTCAATCATTTCAAGAGGCAGCATATGATCGAAAACCAGTGGTACTGGAGGACGCAGCCCAGGCTACTCTGAAGGAAACAGCAGAACAAAACAAATAAAAACCCAAAAGTTCCTGGCTGGAAACAGAAAATACCAGAAGAATGTCTGCCTGTGTTTTCCTGATGGCAAAGGCATTTGACTGTGTGGATCACAAGAAACAGCGGACGACGCTGTGGAAAGGAGGAATTCTAGAGCACTTACCTGTGCCCAGGAGGCACTTGTACAGCCATCAGAACTGGGGGTACAGCACGGTTTCAAGTCCGGAGAGGTGTGGGAAAGGCTGTATGCTTTTACCACACTTTCTCCATCTGTGCTGAACACATAATTCAAGAAACAGATTATAAGAAGAACAATACAGTATCAGGATTGGAAGAAGATTTATTAACAACTTGTGAAATGCAGATGACACAACTTTGTCTCCCGAGGACTTGAAGCACTGACGAAGATTAAAGACTACGGGGTGGCTTGCACCCTCAACAGAAAGAAAACAGAAATCCTCCCAACTGGACCAATAAGCAACATCATGGTAAGTGGAAAAAAGATGGAAGTTGTCAACAATTTCATCTTACTTGGATCCGCAATTGATGCCCTTGGAAGGAGCTGTCAAGAAATCAAATGACATACTGCACTGGACTAAGGGGTGCCCGACCTAAGCCAAGGTATTTTCAGTCACCTCACACGCATGTGAAAGCTGATCAGTGAATGAGGAAGACCCAAGAATTGACATATTTGAATTGTGGTACGGGTGAAGAACAGTAAACGTACTGCCAGAAGTATGTACAAGTAAGTTTTGGAATCAGTGTAGCCAGAATATTTCTGAGAAGCCAGGATGGCAAGACTTTGTTTCACATGCTTTGGACATGCCAGGAGGAGCAGTCCCCGGAGAAGGACATCATGCTTGTAGAACTAGAGGGTCAGGGACAGAGATGAAGCCCCTCCACGAGCCTGACACAGTGGCTGTGACGTGTTTTGCTCAGGCGCACACAGGGTTGCTAGCAGTTGGAACCAACTTGATGGCACTTGTCCTGGATTGAATTCTGTTCTCCCCAAAATGTGTCTATCAGTTTGGCTTGGCCATGATTCCTCTTACTGCATGGTTGTCCACCACTTGGTGTTTTCACTACGCCGTCAATCCTAATCTCTGTAGCTAACAGGGCAAGACTGGATTATATTAAAGAGGATTATCCTCTTTAATTATTCTAAGGTTATCTCTCTCATCCAATGCAAAGGCAGTTTCCCTGAGATACGGCTTGCACCATCTTTTTCTCTTTTATTCTACAACAGATAAAAGAAAAAAGGAGCAAGTGGACAGCTGAGAACCTCACACTACCAAGAATGCAGATATGGAGCTGAGTGCATCCTGCAGACCTGAGGTTCCTGCACTGAGCTGCTCCCATGCCAAAGAAAACGGGTGCAACACAAAGCCCTTCCTCCAGAGCCACTGGAAAGAGAGAGCCTTCCCCTGGGGCTGCTGCTCAGAATCTGGACCTGCAGACTACTGGACTGCGAGAGAATAAACTTCTCTTTGTTCAAGTCGTCCACTTGTGACATTTGTCACAGCAGCACCAGATGACCATGACAACAACAACAGAAAACTGAAGTTCTCGGACGTGCCACAACATGGATGGACCCTGAAAACACCATGCTTAGTGAAATAAACAGAAATATGATGTGATTCCACTTACATGAGATATCCAGAACAGGCAAGTACACTGAGAAAGAAAGGAGGTTACTGCTTACTAGGGCCGCTGGGGGAAGGAAGTGGGGAGTTATTACTCAATGGCATTCTGCTTCTGTTTGGGATGATAAAAAAAAACCTGAGAAATAGCAGTGGTGACTGCGTAACATTGTGGATTTTATTTAAGAAAATCACCAAACTCTAACTTAAAAATAGGTAAAATGGCATAATTTTTGTTACATGTTTGCTTTATTGCAATAAAAGCAGAAGATTATAAAACATAATATTTATATACTGAGTATTTTAAATGGACTTACTATTATTTTTTTAAATATTGGAAACATCTAGAAAAAATGCAGCAGACTTCAAGTTACAAGAATACAGCCGGTGGTGCCCGGCCACCACCAGTGATAGCCACAATGGAGCTTACAGAGAGGAGTCTCACTGGCAACACAAGAATAAAAAGGGGTGCATCCTGAGATCTCCGCTAAAAGACCTCAACTGATGGTCCAGCAGTTTTGGGTTTCCCCTGAGAGCATGGCCCCCCGGCCCTGATGCTGCCCTTACCCATAAATTATAACGAAGGTCCACTCTTTGGACAGGAATGGATTGGACTTGGCAATGCAGAGTGACCATATATTGGATGCACTTTATGGTTCTATACATCTATAGGATATCATCCTGCTGACCTCTGGTTGGAGGAAGGAGAGTGGGTGGAGAGGAGGGGAAAGGAGGCTGTTGGGAGGATGAGACATGTACGGAGCAGAGAGGAATAGTGTGCTGTCACCGGACAGGGAGAGCAGTGGAAGCTGCATATAGGTGGGCATGTAAATTTATACGGGAATGTACATTTTCAGTCAGTCAAGTTAAATAAAAAAAAAAAAAAAAAAAGAATATAGCCAGAAGACTGAGATGGAACAGAGGCACTTCTCAGTGAAACTGGGGGGCCCATCAGTTCACTGAAGGGGTTTGAAAGAACTCCTTCATTCATGAGGATAACGGTGTTTCCATGCTGTCCTCGCCAGTGGGTGGACCAGGGGGACTCCCAAACTGTCTGTGCCCTGAGGACCCACCTCACGATTTTCATTCTGGCACCGTATCAGAATCACCTGGATTAGATTTCAGGAGCTGCTGGTAAAGGGTTCCCTCAACTTTTTGGTTCTTTCTTTCTTTCCTTGGAAAAATGTGTATGTGTATTTACTTAAAAATCACATACATGTGTCATCTGTGCTAATCTATTATGTACACTGCAAAAGAAACACACAATAGAATTTTTAAATGACATGAAAAAACGATATTCGAATTATCATTTAATCACTTTTTTTGCTCTGCTTAGACACTAATATTTTTAGTATTACGGTAAAATATGTCTCTCTGTGTTTTGAAATTCCTAGTACTATGCTTGTGAAGGTCAGTATTTGTGGCTGGCGCTCTAGAAAAAGCGATCTCACAAAGAGACACAGGTCTGATGGACAAAGGGCATCACTGGCTGCCTCGACTAAGCCAAGTCTCGTTTTGCAACTGATCGATTGTGCCAAGGTTTTCATTAAAATTTGGCTAATAAAATTTCTATTTTCCTCGATGTCACCCAGTTATTCTTCAAATCTACTTGGAAGGCATTGCACTTCTATATTTTAAAGAAATCAATTTAAACCTAATATCTCTTCTTTTAGAATATTAAGCAAGTTAGAAAATTCTGTTTCTATGATTTTTTAGCGTGTGTTGAGAGTTTTTAACAAGTGATACACTTAAAATGTCTTTGGCAGGCAACAACATCACAAATGGAGGAAACATTTCAAACACTTCCAAATACCGAATTTCAAAATGTTCTCTCCATAGCATGAGTTTCTTTGAAAAAGCTCTTAACTTTTCTCATTGTTAAAAAAATGCCACCATTACTTCAAAGAGACAAATGAAATATTTATTTTTTCAAAAATAAATACTCGCTTGGTAGTATATTCACTGACAGCTCTTTGTCATCAAAACAAAGTTAGCCAATTTGCATGATGTGTAGTTTTGAAAAGAAGCCCTGGGGAGAGGACTGTTTTAACTCCTTGGCTGCTAAAGAGAAAAGGCTGGCAGGTCTGAGGCCACCTGGTGCTTCTGCAGGAGAAAAACTGGGTCATGTCCTCCTGTACAGACTATAGCCTAGGAAACCCTATGCGACAGTTCAACTCTGTCTCTCAATGTTGCTGGGGGTCGAAAATCCGCTCGACAGCACCAAACAACATATTTTTCAAAAAGAAATCATATGTGAGAACTCTCTGATGTACACTAGTTATTACGCATCATTGAGTTGGTTCCAACTGATAGCAACTCAGTGTGCTGCTGAGAGAACACCCCCGGTCCTGGGCTAGCCTCGCAGCTGTGGCTCTGCAGAGCCTGCTGTTGGTGCCACTGTGTCAATCTGTCTCTGATGAGCAGATGTAGCACTTAGCTACTGTGGCACGAGAGTTTCCCTCTTTTGGTAGTCACTGGTATACTCAATATTCCTCGCCAACATCTTCATTCAAAGGCATCAATTCTCGCACATCCTGCCTTCCTTATTCATTGTCCAGCTTTCACATGCATGTGAGATGAGTGAACACTCCATAGCTTGGGTCAGTACAATCAGCAGGAGATAACAACTGAGCCAATAGAATTTTATGGTTCTTGGTATCTCTTCACTATGGTAAAAGACAATATAACCTCCAAATCCACTTCAATGGGCACTCGCAATGGCATTAAGTCAAAGGTTCTGAAAACAAAGAGATGAGTCAGAGGGTACAGCTGCCGCTCCTTTTGTACCTGTAGTCCCCTTGTTCCTTAGACTCACAGGTGATGTGTGACTGGCTCACACACAGGCCACGTGGAGGCACTCATGTTAACCCACATGTTGTTGTTGCCAGGTGCTGTCTAGTTGGTTCTGACCCACAGCAAAACCTACACAGAACTGCCCCATAGGGTCCTCCGGAGGAGTGGATGGGAACCACTGACCTTTGGGTCCCCAGCTGAGCTCCTAACCACTGCGTCCCTGGGACGTCGTAAATCTGTAAATCGTAAACCTCAGTTTTTTCTTTTTTGAGAAAAACTCCTAACACAGAAATGTCATTAGCTTCTTCTCAGTGGAGCATCTTGCGCAGTCGTTGGCGATGCACGTGCTCCACTTTGAGATCAGGGAGCAGAGCCCAGGTTTCTGTATTTAGGTGTCTGGCTTTCAGCTTGTGTAATAATTTCTTTTTTCCCTTCAATCTAGTGTCTGCTTCTTGAGAGTGTTCTCTCTGGCCCACCACTTTTAGCCTACTTACAAATACAGATTTCTGGGTCCTGTCACAGAGCTCTAGGGGTACAGTGCTTCACAGCCCAGCTGCCGACCCACAGTTCAGCAGTTTGAATTCACCAGTTCCTCCCCGGAAATTCGATGGGGCAGTTCTTCTGTTTTAAAAGGCTGCTCTGAGTCACAACCCACTGGACGGTAGTGGTTTTTTTTTTTTTTTTTTTTTTAAATCATAAATCTCATGGGAGAAAGGCATGGTAGTCTACTTCCAAAAAGATTACAGCCTTGGAAACCCTATGGGGCAGTTCTACTCCGTCCCGTAGGGTCACTATGATTCGGGATGGACTCAATGGCCGCAGGTTTGGTTTTTGATCACAGATTTCCATTGGCGTATCTTGGACCTGGCCTGGGAATCTGTATTTTTAACAAGCTCCCCAGGTCCTCCTTCTGCATACCACAGCTTAAGATCTGCTGAATCAGATAAAGTTTCCTGATGAAGGGGCACCGTCTAATACTACATTCTCAGCACTTGGCACACGAGAGACAATGAGCAGTGTTGATCTGAACTGCACTGCCTTTGTTATTGCTGTCAGGTGCTGTTGAGTTACTTCCAGGTCACAGAGACCCTCCGCACGACAGTGTGAAACACTTGCCTGGTCCTGTGCCATTCGCACAATCCTTGCTGTTGGAGGCCGCTGTTGTAGCTACTGTGTCAGTCCCACTTTGTGGAGGGTCTTTTGTTGTTGTTGCTGCTGACCCTCTCCTTCACCAAGCATGCTGTTCTTCTCCAGGGACTGTTCCCTCCTGATCACATGTCCCAAGTACGTGAGATGAAGTCTTGCCATTCTTGCTACTAAGGACCATTCTAGCACTTCTTCAAAGACAGATTTGTTCGTTCTTCTGTAGGCCCACAGTATACTTCCCATTCTTTGCCAGCACCATACTTCGGGAATTGTGATGAGGAATGTAATTCCTCTTCAGCGACAGAACGTGAAGGTCTGAGTAGGGTAGTTAGTTTCTGTTCATTCATTCATTCTCTCTCACTCACCACTGTAGGTATGTGGGAAGTGGTAGTAATTTAAATAGACACAAAACACGGCCTTCGTGGAGTTGGTATACTATCAGGAGAAGACACACATTCCAAATTAAGTACCTACTATGGCACTAGGCAATACATGCTACGGAAAAAAGAGAAAACTAAGGGCATCAGGAGTGTTCGGGCAGAGGAAGACTGGGGGGCAGTGAACTCAGGGCGACTCGAACGACTGAAGACTTGAAGGAGCGACTCAAGGGAATATTCCGTTCACTTCCTACAAATCACATTCATCTTTCCTTAGGTGTCCCAATCAAGACTTGTGAGAGATTTCACAAGCTACTGAATCACAGCAAGAGTTCAGTAAAATTTGTCTGAAGGAATAAAAAAGCACACTGGGGAACAACAATGTAGATAAATGGTAAGATTTTCTTTCCTTTTAGTCATTCAAGTTCCTCTTCTAAACTAGGAAAAGCAGTCAGGAGTTAATCGAAATGGACAGTGTCACTTGTGGGATGTGAAGACCACCCTCACACATCAAATGGTACAGCAAAGCCCCGTTCCACAGAGTCCAGCTGGTCTCTGCTGGAGGAGCGGTGTGGCTCCAGGTCCATCCGAGTTGTCTGACCACTACTGAGGCACAGGGAGAATCTTTTCTGTTTCTCTCCCACTACAGGACTTTCGATGCCTTACAAAAGAAACTAGCTTCTCATTAAGCAATTGGTACACATATTGTTTTAGTTACCAACCCTACGACACGTCAGCACTCCCTCCTTCTGTATCATGGGTTCCCTATGACTTCCTTTTCTGTTCCCTCCTGCCTTCTAGTCCTTGCCCCTGGGCTGGTGTGTCCCTTTAATCCTGTTTTGTTTTATGGGCCTGTCTAATCGTTAACTGAAGGGTAAACCTCAGGAGTGACTTCATTACTGAGCTAAAAAGGTGTCTGGGGGCCGTACTCTTGGGTTTCTCCAGTCTCTGTCAGGTCAGTTAAGTCTGGTCTTTTACTGTGAGTTACAATTTTGTTCTGCATTCTCCAGCTGCCCAGAACTTTCTACCATGATCCCTGTCAGAGCAGTTGGTGGTGGTGGCCAGGGGCCCAACTAGTTGCACTGGGCTCAGTTTGGTGGAGGCTGTGGTAGTCATGCTTGCTTAGTCTTCTGGACTCATCTTTCTCCTCTGTCTTTGGGTTTCTTCATTCCCCTCTGCTTAGGACACACTGACAAGTGGGGGATCTTAGACTGCTGCTTATAAGCTCTTAAGACCCCAGATGCTACTCACCAAAGAACAGAGAACATTTTCTTGGCAAGCTGTGTTATGCCAGGTGAGCTAGATGCTCCTTCCCCCAGACCATCGAGAAAACAGTGCAATGTGGAACACTGACTTACATTTTCTAACAGGTCAATCATCAAAGTATCTGAATTGGATAAAATATATTTAAAAGTTACTCAGAATAAAATAATTTTTTTAAACAGCTATAACTTTCTGTTTGAAGCATAAATTTTAAATAAGGCAAGGTTAACTCATCATGGTTATAGTTCTACTAAATGAATATACTGAGTTTTCTTCCTATAAGACCAGTGTATTTTATTTAACACTTTAAATTAACAGTAATACATTTATGGAGCCAATAAGGGGCAAATAAAATACCCAGTATGACCACAACCACTTATAAGAATCCTGGTGTCACAGTGGTTAAGAGTTTGGCTGCTAATCAAAAGGCTGGCAGTTCAGATCAACCAGCTGCTCCTTGGAAACCTATGGGGCAGATCTACTCTGTCCTACAAGGTCGCCAAGAGTCAGAATCTACTAAAAGGCCATTTTTTTTTTGTTTCAAAACTGGTTAGTATAAATTCACTTACACTAAATAATTAAAATTTTTTTAACCCTGCTATTTTATCAGTTTTAAGTTTATAATCTTTTTTTGTAACTTGTGATCTGTCATTTTCCACTTTTTAAAATTATAAAATGACACAGAAACAACTCAAAGTCGAGGCGCCTCTTTTTCTGAACAAGCTGCTTTACTAAAAACAGCAACAAAAACCACCCAAAGTCACTGCCATCCAGTCGATTTTCACTCCTAACAACCCTACCACACAGAGCAGACCTGCTCTGTGGCGTTTCCTAGGCTGCAGAATCTGCACTGGCTGACTGTCTCTTCTTTCTCCCATAGAGCGGCTGGTGGGTTTGCAACACCAACGTTTTGGTTAGCAGCCAAGGTTTTAACCACTGCGCCCCCAGTGATCCCTCACGACCTTATACACAAGAAGGAATTCAAGTGATTAGCCAGACCGTCACAGCATCTAGAGCTGGCCGTAACATTTAGGGACCACAGGACAACGGAGGCTTTACCAGCCACCCCCTCCTCTTCAGAAATGAAGAACCTGAAGCTGAGTCAGCAGCACGAGGCTCAGTGACTGTCCTGGGGGTGAAGTGGAAGCTTGGTGGTCATTTCAGGTCCTCGGCCTCAGGGACCATCACGCCCATTTCACTGTGACCTGTTGGGACAGTTCTATAAGTGTGGCGTCAGGGAGGCTTTCCGGACACACATGCGCAGGATTCATAGATTTTAACAGCTTGACTACTCCTTTATGATAATCGTTTTTCCTAAAAACTCAGATTTCCCTCACTTGTGTCGACGGCACTTGGCTTGGCTGGTGTGATACTGAATAGAAGGCAAGAGATTGGCTTATAGATTTTTGTCTTCCATACTGTTAATGCGAACAGCATTAGCCCATGGATTCAGTCTCTTTAATTATTTGAAGAAAAATAACTCGCCACTTTAACGAGTAAAGTTGGGCAAAGAGCCCCTTCAACTAGAACATCCTGAATGACTGTTTTCACAGAGTTCCACAGCTTTCTTCAGGAACCCTAAATAAAAACCTGGGCACTTTTAAAAAAGTTTCTTCAAAGATCCAAAGAAAGGCATTTATTGTGAGCAATTCTTCATGGTCAATAAATGTAGGAGAAATGACAGGATTGACATCCTTTTCATACTGGTTTTGTGTTCACACCGAGAACATTTTTTTATGGTCTGTCGTAAGTCCCAAGTTTGGAAGAATGTGCAAATTGACGCCAAATGATACATATATGACCAAATGAGGACTCGACACACAGTTGCTGGGACTTTTAACAATTAGTGTCTTCTGACAGAGGAGGCACTCAGAGGGGGTCACATTTGTCCCTCAAGTCTGTGAAGGGGTCACTGAGGTGAAGGCCGGACAGCCTGGCCCAGGCTGGCCATGCGCTTCAGCAATCTTCCTCATCTGTCCTTCTCACCCTTCTGCTGGTGTTCATGCTGGAATAAGGTTTCCCAGGAAGAGTTCTTCCAAACCCAGGTGGAAAACCTCATACTTCAAGCAAACTTTTAGACCAAGTCTGAATGAGCTGCTCCTTTTTCAGTGTTCTCATTTCTACTTCCTATCACAACTACTTGAAGTCTCCAGATGGTTTCATGGTTAACACACTTAGCCACTAACTCAAAGATTGGAGATTTGCGCCCACTTAGAAGCAAGTCAGAAAAAAGTCCTGGCAGTCTATATTTGAAAAATCAGCCACCGAAAACCCTATGGGGCACAGTTCTCTCTGATGCACACAGGGTCACCGTGAGTCTGAGTCAACTGGACTGCAGCTCGTACTGCCATAAACAGTGACCTACTTCGTCTACTGGGGACTGTGACTTCACCACATGGCTCAACTTGTGTGCTCTGCATCCCATAGTAGTCAAGAGAGTATCTGCTAAATTAAACTGTACTGCATGTAACAGAACCAGAAGATTCTGAAGGTTCCGTCAACACAGCGGGTGGGGCCAGAAGCGGAACCCAGCTTTCGTGTTTCGCTGTTGCGGCTGACGCTAAGTTTGCGGTCTTGGACATCCAGATTCTGAACCAGCACAGCTCTCCTTCTAGAAGCTACAAAAGACACGTTAATAGTATATCTCATTCTGATGTTAACTATAAGTAGGGCAAGATGCTGACACGAAAAAGAGCAAAGCTAAGATGGATGGTATAAAAGGTTGTCAAGATCATTTTTTTAAGAAAAAAGTAACCCACATACCACTAAGAGAGGTGGAGTCAGGGCAGTGAGGTCTGAATCAATGGGCCTACTTGCTAAGCCAGCAACTCATTTACCAAGGCTTCTCGGCTGAGAGGAAGCGTAGCTTAAAAGAGGATGTCTTCTTTATCAAAAAGAATCATTACAAATCCAGTTATCTTCCGGGAATTTCAAACTATGATCTTAAAAATGCTCTTATTTTCAGAAATGCTGGTGAAGACGCGGGGAGACTGGAACCCTTCCCCACTGCTGGCAAGGATTGTCATCAAGTGGTTGAATCACGGTGGAAAATAGTACGGTGCTTCCTCAAAAAGCCAGAAATAGAAAAGCCTTCTGATCCAGCGATCTCGCTCCTAGGTATATACTCTAGAGACGTAATGCAAGAGACGCAAACAGGCGCCCGCACGCCTGTGTTCATTGCAGCGTTAGTCACAGAAGCACAAAGATTGAAACAACCTAAAAGACCAACAACAGATAAACAAACTGCGGTAAATCCACAAAATGGGTTACTACGAAACCACAAAGAATAATGAGGAGTGCTCAAAACATCTCACTGCAGATAAACCTGGAGGACATTATGTAGTGTGAAATAAGTCAACCACAAAAGGACCCACACTGTGCAATCACACTCTTATAAGATGACAAGAAATGACACATATACTGAGACCAGTGTCACTGGTTTCTACCAGGGATTGTGGGGGGACACTCCAGATAGCAGACACTTGTTACTTTTGGTGATGGGAAGGCCGCATCGAACGTGGTGAAGTGCACACAGCCTGGCCGAGGTGAAGGATGTCATTGAGAAGCACACAAGAGAAAAGGGCATTTTTGGTACAGAATATGAAAAATCCAGTTTGGGAACAACTCAGACACACATGAAGACTTTATTTTACATTATCATACCATGTTAAACTTACACACAAGGACAAACAGGCTAACGAGAAGCCTTCCCCGGCTCCTCGGCCTCACCTTAGGGAGGCTCCCCGATGCCCTGGCTGCAGCCACACTGGTTTGTGTTCAGCTCCAGGGACAGCTGAAGCTGCTTCCCACCCGGGAGGCCTTGCTCTCGCTGTCCACCTGTCTCAGCGTTTCTTCTCCCTGTTCTTTGTGTGGCCGGATCCTTCCTCCGTCAGTTCTCACGTGACATGCTACCATCTCAGAGAGCTATGATTCAAAAAGAGCAAACCCGCTCCCACAAGCTCTCAACTCTGGTTGTGACCAATTTACCTAACTTAGGCCTTCATTTTCCCTTATTATTTTGATGATGATATCCTATTTCTGCCCTTTTAATAGAGCATCACAATCTGGGGACACCTTCTTGTTTACTTGTTTATTACTGTAAAGGTCATGTCTTTCTTGTTCATTATTACATCACAGGGTCTAAAGAATGGCTACTAGATATCTAGGAGATACCTAGTGAAGACCTGCTGAATGAATTCAAAATATGACAAAATGCAAAATTATTCACAGGTTCCTAGGAAATTCCCGACAAGTTTTGAGAAACTCATGATTCTACTTTCTGAAACATATAAAGACAATAAATAACAAAACTTCAAATACTGATTTAATAAAGCTTACTTATATCATTCCTTTATAGATCTATGTTAGAGTGCCACCATTTACTTACGTTTTTGTTTTTTTTTTTTTTAAATTGACAGTTTATGTCAAAAAGCCCAGATTTCTGTTTGGATGTGAGAATATACCTAATTAGTTACTAATAGCTAAATATTAACTACAGTAAACATCCAACTGGTTGTAGCCTAATGAGAAAAAAAGAATAATATACCAGTCACATAGTTTAGGAAAAAACAAAAAAAATCAAACCAGCTTTTCATATGTCACTAACAGAAAACAGAAAAACAAATGATTCGCAAAGAATACCAGCTTTCAAAGACATCTTCCAGCTCTCTAGAAAAGGGATCAAGGGGACAGGAGGGACTCTGGCAATTGTTCTGTAACAAGAAATCCTTACAGAAAGTTAGGCTGGAAACATACTACAGAATCGGAACAGAAGCTCTGACGGAGGAGTATCGGGAAAAGTAAATAAAGGGATGCTATGTATCCCCCCGAAAGAGTCACTGTGGGTGGCTTCTTAGGTTCTGTACCACTGAGACAGCCACCACCCAGAACGGAGAATTTTCCAACATCGTTACTGGACTGGTAGCCTCCTTGAATTCATTCACTGCTCATCATTTCTGCTCTGTGGCATTTTACTGAAGTCGCCTGACCTTCTCGAAGATGCTGCATGTACTGCAACACACGCTGAGTTTTTCTGTTTGTTCTCCTTTTGCATCAAATGAGTAAAAATTTGATCACCTGCGTAAAACCTGGTATCTCAGTATTCACACTTCTTATAATTTTAAGAAGACAAAATTTAATATAACCTCAAATAAAAACTGAATGAGAACTGGCCAAGCCATACATTTTTTTATGGTGTGTTTATGTGTACAAGAATGACTATGAAATTTAAATTGTCTGATATCTAGCAATCTTCTTCTACAAACAATAACAGTCACAGCTAAAAGAGTTGCTTGCAAACTTAACCAGAAATATTTTTTTGAACATTTTAGCCTTAAAAACAAAGAGTAGCTGTCCAATTATTATCTTATAATGTAAAATGGTAATCCATGTACTGTATTTCATTTGTAATAAGTCTTTGTGATAAGGTTAGCACTTCAACACAGAATACAAACAAGAGAACGCCAAAAAATGAAAATGACTTTGCTCATGTTTCTGTATTAGAATTTTATTTGCTAAAGGGTAAAAGCAGATTTGCAAAATTCACAGTTAACTTAAAACAATAGTTTTAAACCTTTTATTCCTAGCCCTTACTGCCTTCAGGAAGGGGAGAACATCTGGTTATTTAAGGAACACAATATGTTCACATTTCCTATGACTTTTGTTTCTAATTGGGTTTTAAAATTTTTTTTTTTTAATTTGAACAACTAGTTAGAACAATGTCTTTTTATCACTTCATATTTTTTAGACTGTCCTCCTCCTACCCGTCTACCTCATTTCGTGGATTGTTCTGGAAACCTGCTCAGTGCTACTAACATGAAAAGACGAGAAAGTGAGCATTTGGACTGTGGGATGAAGGGGCTACACCTAGAAACTGCATTTACAGTGTACAGAGTATAGGACAGTACCGGTAGATATGTTAGATATGTTAAACATTTTGAAAATTTTCAAATAATTCTTGGGTCGCTTAGGTACTTGGCAGTTTCCCTTATGGGAAATGCAAATAAGTGTCTATTAAAAGTAGAAGAATCTGTCTGAGAAATACTAGTCACTGTGATTCCATTATTTTTAAAGCTAACAAAGCTACAGCTTCTGTGCAGAGGGAAGTCTGAACACCTGGTTTCACGGCTAGCTCTGCCATTGACCTTAAACGAGTCACTCAGCTCCCCCTTGGTTGGCAGCGGGTGCGTGAATGAAAGAAGGATGCCAGATTAAGATGATCTCTAAGTTTTCGCCAGTTCTGAAATTCCGACGGGTTAAGCATATTAGTAGATTCTTTATTATTTTCCTTTTTTCCATAATATCTGAAGGTAAGAAGAGGCTTTCTAATAAATCTGACACACAGCAAATTAAGAAACCAGATGCCCTTTAAGTTGTCAGTCAATTCATCATTTGGATAAAAATGACAGTTCACATATAAATTTGCAACTACCTAAGGCCTCTGTAGAAACCCTGGTGGCACAGTGGTTAAGTGTTACCTCTGCTAACCAAAAGGTCGGCAGTTCAAATCCACCAGGTACTCCTTGGAAACTCTATGGTGTAGTTCTACTCTGTCCTATAGGGACACTATAAGTCAGCATCAGCTCAACGGCAGTGGGTTTGGGCTTTCTGGAAGGCCTCTGTGGAACACGGACATGGGCTCTAGAAACCTGCTGGGTGAGCACGCTCTGCCTAGATTAGAGTCAGTGGAGTGCACTGCAAAAGAGGATAAAGTGAGTCAGAATTCAACTCGACTACTGTTTTCCTAACACTAACCGCACACAGGACACAAAACGAATTGGTAAAAAGAACCATACCACCACTGCAACAAAACACAGCATCATCCAGACCTGAGGAAGAAGAACTCACACGCAGAGAGCTGAAATAACAAGGTGTGTGCTCAGCTGCTAATCAAAAGGTGGGAAGCCTGAGTCCACCAAGTGGTGCCTTAGAAGGAGGGCCTGGAGAGCCGCCTCCCAAAGGACACAGCCAGTGAAAACCTTACAGAGCACGATTCTACTCTGACACAGACGGGGCTGCCACGAGTCAGCAGTGATGTCTGTGGAACTGGTGGGGACACACAGGAAAGGTGGGCACTTTCTGAGCCTGGGACGGCAGCCCAAGGCAGGCAGAACAGATGCTGGGAGTCTCAGAGGACGGGAACAGCAGACACCAGGAATCACGGTCTCCTCTAGCTCAAGTACTAGTGGGAGACTTACGAACTTTCTGACCCTGGCAAAACCACCACTGCCGGTGAACTGATTTCTGACTCGCATAGCAACCCTACAGGTCAGAGGACAATGGCCCCACAGAATTCCCAAGGAGCACCTGGCAGATCGGAACAGCCAAGCTTTTGGTAAGCAGGTGTGGCACTTAACCACAATGCCACCAGAGTTTCCACTACGTAACCTTAAAACTAGTATGCAAAGAGAAGCTGCTCTGCTTACCTCGGAAGGGTGTGGTGAGGAACCGAGCAAGCGTGTCAAAGTGCTCGGAAAACCGTGAAGACGTTTGATCCAATTATTATCGGCCTGTTGACAGTTTACAGGCCCGTTATTTCATTCGGTGTGTTCCAATGAGACATCTGTCCACGGCCAGACAGCCTCCGACACAGAACAACGAGATCCCGGGGTCTCCAGCTCTGCTGGGTTTAGAGGTGGCGAGAGGACCAAGTGCTCTTCCAAAGCCTGACAATGAACTTATGAGAGCTTACAGTGCCTTGTTTATTTTTCATTTGCTGAATCTGTCAGTGGCAGTCCATACAACTGCCCCAGGAAGCTGGGACAGAGGGGCGTGTGTGGTCATGCTTCCAATCCCATCTTTCTACTAGAGTACGTGGTGGTGACTTGGAACATGGCCTGACTCTGAGCCAGAGGGAAAAACATCCAGGAGTGATTCAAGTATGTCAAGGGTTTCACTGTTGTTACTACACAGAAAATAAGTACAGTACTCTGCTGCCTCTGGATTTTTACAAAACAACACTAGGGGCACCAGTACCACTTTTCTCTTTCCTCTCAGCACACATGGCCTCCTTTACAAACGCTACCTACACTGAAAGCTATGTGGATTTCTACGGTATACATCAGCTTGCTGTTTTGTTTTCTTTCCCTCCCGAATTGTCCCCTGCAGCACTGGACTGGAGCTCGTTAGTTCATTAGAAGTCAGTTCTCTATGGAAAAGGGGTGCTTATTAGAGAGATCACATCAGACAGAATTTAATCCAACCTCCAAATGTTACGAATGGACAGCAGGACCCGGTTAGCTGAGTTTCTCCAGACTGCAGCGACAGCAGGTGGTGGAGCTCAGGCTTGACTCAGAGCCTCAATCCTTCAGCCAGTCTCTGTGCAGGTCACTGCCCTGCCACGGAGGCACAATCAGCCCGAGTGCCAGTTGACATTTGTTCTTGCCTGGCATTTACTTAATCGTGTACACCAAGGTGTCAGTGACTACATACAATTAACCACAACTACCACATTGCTGAGTCAGTCATCTGAAAGCCCCCTGATGCTCGGTGGCTTTCTCTGCTTCTCCCATAGATACCCTCCCTCCACAAGCCTGCTCCGGGGAAGCCTCTTCAGCAGGGCCGCCTCGGTCCCAGCTCCTCACGTCTCAGAGCTGTCAGCTGAAGGTCCCGCGTTCTGCACTGTTATTACCTTGACCATGTTTCACTTGGTAAGACTGTGACTGTCCAGGTGGGGAGCTCTCTTTCTCAGGCATTTATACTTTATAATTATTATTGTTTTTTTTTTTTACCTTTATGCTTACTGAAGTTATTTTGCTAATGCTATAGGATTTGCTTCATTATATGTTTATTTACATGACTCTATAAAATGCATGCCACTAAAATCATACAAACAGCACTGAGATTCCTATAACACTGAAGGGCTTAGTACACAGAGTTCTGCACCTGGATGAGTGAGCGATGCATACGAAGAGAAACCAAACTTTTCTGGCTAGAGGAAAAGGACCAAGATAGATAGGTTTCGATAACATATTTGTTTCCCCATTTGATTAAATCAATCACACAAGTAGAAATTTTAAAATGCTATTCATGTTTTTCCACTCTGTGTAACTCCAGGAATGCCCACTTCTCAGCAGACAGCACTGCCTGAAGTTGGCAGACCAAAATTCAGGGGTCTCATCAGCCAGTAACCTCCTTCTTGACGCTTCCTAGAGATGTTTCTTAATTTCAGTTAATTTTTGTAAAACGCATGCACACGTGCGCAAACACACACTTACATGTTCATAAGTACAATAAAAATAGAAATACATGATTTTTTGTTCTCCAGAGTCAGACTTTTAAACCTTATCAAAACAAACA
Organism: Heterohyrax brucei; assembly: GCA_028571685.1. Lineage (NCBI taxonomy): Eukaryota > Metazoa > Chordata > Mammalia > Hyracoidea > Procaviidae > Heterohyrax > Heterohyrax brucei. The sequence continues at coordinate 22,630,090 of CM053149.1, read as the reverse complement.
AACAATTCAAAAGCCAAAAACTTCTGTATGTGTCTGATGCTTAGTAAATTTCTGATGCTTAGTAAAATTGCTTTATGTAGAAGAAACTACACATAAGCATGTTAATACTAAGGAAGATTAATATAGGCATAAGGTAATAAATTATTTTATATCAATTAAAGAGTAGAGGATACACTCAAATGTTGAAGAAGAAAACCAAGGAAAGGGGAGAAATCCTTCAGATCTGAAATTTACATTGAACTTGGAGGGCCAAGTTGATCAGACAGAGCTTTGGCAATGCAATCCACAGACAGACTGACTCAAAGACAGCTCAACAGCTGCCAACTTCACTGCTGGAAGGTCTGCCAAGGAGCCAAAGGCTGGGATTACCAGCCAGTGCCTGGCATTCACAAACTTGTGTTTGAAGCTTTCTCTCTCACACTTCATCCAATATTTTTGTTTGGCTCAGAAGCAGGAAGGATTCACAGATTTTTTTAGATCTTTAAATGTTCTTATTTTCAAGAAATATAACATTAGTTGTAAAAGAGCACACTTTTGCTCTAAAGTGTAAAGACAATTTTGGTGCACGGCTTTCAGTTCCAATACAGAAATCGGCTTAAAGGCTGTTGGAGCTTGTATCTTATTAGATTACCTGTAGCCCACAAAATAAAACATGCCGTGTTCATAAGACAGCATAATTTGGTATTTTATTGTGTCATAAATTCTTATAGAACCGGTCCATTTTATTGGTCTCATTTCTTGGTCTTCAGATGTCCCTGAGGGTCTGCTTTGCTAGGTCAGCCCCTGTGAGGGAAGCCACCGGCCGTGAAGCGTGGCTTTAAGGGGAACCGCTGCTAAGTGCCTCCTCAAGCCGTGAGCAGGCAGAGGGCAGCAAGAACCACCTTTCTTCTGAGGGATGAGAGACGTGTGCTCTAGGGCTCCCTGGCAGTGGCCACTGACGCTGTCTGCTGTGGTGCTTGTCAGTGAGGCACATAAATTTTGGTCTAAAAATTAGGTAAATTCTATCAGCTCAGCCAGCATTTAGGAATTCTTGAAGTCATACACAGAAACACATTTTTTACCACAGTTAAAACTGTGTTTCTCTGACTTGGAAGCTTACCTTTGGGTCTCGAAGGAAGAGAGCCTTAAGGATGAGTGAGTGTACATCCCCCATAGGTGGGTAATGCATCAGAAGGCCAAGACAGGTCTGGTAGTTACTAGAAATCACTGAACGAGAAAGGGGGAAAAACCAAATCACTCAGAAGTAAGACAATTTCATATATTTTACATTCCTAAGAGCACAGAAAGTGGTAACTTAAATTCAAAGAAAGCAAACCAATAATTCTACTGACTGGATAAAGGGAAGCAGGGAGAAGGGATTCGGACCAAGTGTCCTTTGAAGCAGCACACTGAAGTGTTAGCTGCAATCTAATACACTAGCACTTGTCATCTGGAGCTGCTGGGAAGAAGAACCTCAGGTTGACACATGCACGCGCGCTTGCAATATAAACTCTCAGAAGAATGCACGTGTATTGCAATTTATATGGCCGTGTTTAGCTGTCTCTAGTTTTGCTGCCTAGAAATTTACTGGCCAAAGCATTGTGAATGGAAAAGAACCAGTTTAAAAGTCCCATACGATAATATTTACCTTGATTATTATGCTTCAAAACTTACATTATATTTAGTTTTTGTATCAATAAAATATTATATAAGTGAAAACTAAAGAAAACATTTTTTCCCCATTTTTTGGTTTTCTAAAGGTTACAGGGAGATTATCTATGCAGCATTTCTTGGAAGAAAAGTGTCAAAATCTTCATCTGTAAGTCCAAGTGTGTTCCTTAGACTGTCATTTAAATGTTTTTTCAAACCAATCTAATTATGAGTGCAATTATTAAATGCATCTTTTGAGGCAGGTCTAAGGAAATGACTTCATTTCTTGGTGACTCATCTGCCACTCCATCACGTGCCCACTAACAACACTTGTTTGGTGAGCCACACTACCTGTCTCCGCAGCACTGACTACGAAAAACTTTGCAGCCACAACTTTGTGGGATCAAACCCAATCCTCCAGTCATTCATCAGAAAGGTTAGGTGAAAACTCTTCCGCAAGAAAATGACTGTGATTTGATGCAAAACATGGAAATCACAAAATAAACAATTGTTTGTGACGAGAAACACCCTTGGTTTTTAGGTTCTTTTTCTTCTGTTGAAAATGTGATTTCTTCTTGTAGTTCCCCACCCTGCCCCCTTTCCCATGAGGATTCCAGGGAACGGAGATGGGACCAGGCAAAATGAATAATTATAATCTGTGTAAGGAACCACTTTATCATCTTCATTTCTGTTGCTGATCTGACAGCTTGTAATTTCATACATCTGCTTTCATTTGTAAAGCTCTCACTTATCCTACCCTTTTGGTATCTGTTCAGACTCTTCTTCCTTGTTCATCTACCTATATTCACATGCAGTTACCTATTGTCCTTTTCTCTCCAGAACTCCAAAAGCTATGACACCAAGAATAGCAAAGTGTGCTCCCGCGGTGCTTTCTCTGAGACCCAACCAGCCAATAAAACCTAGATGGTCAATTCATCTTCCTACTTACTGTCCCCAATGCTGTAATGATTATGTATCATAACACAGGACCATTCTGAGTGTTATTCTGTAGGACAGGCCAGAAAGGGTTCTGAACACAGTACTGGAAGACGAAAGTGTGATCCTGAGGTCCACACTAGACACTTTTTAAGAGTTCACCTGAAAATGCAATGACATCATCTGTGACTGATGGACAGGAGTAGTTCCATTACATGCACGGTGTCCCTCTAAACTTAAGTTTCATCATTTGGAAAATAACTTTCTGATAAAAAAAAAATTGATCTATCTCATTCAATCCAGTAATTCTTTGTTGAGTACCTAATCTATGAGAGGCACTATAGCAAAAGCAGACGTCAAGATGAACAAAACACAATCACTGCCCCGAAGGAGCTCCAAGCACAGAAGGGTGGACGTGTGGCAACAATGGCGGCTGGTACTCCCGCCACTGTCACTGAGACAACGAGGAACTGCTGAAGACTCCCTGTGGCTCGGCCCGGCGCTGAGAACTTGACCCACGGCATTTCATTTCACTCTACAACAGTCTTGTCTTAAGGGTACACGCATCGTCCCTGTTTTACAGGTAAGAAAACTGATACTTGGAGGTACTAAATCATTGCCCCAAATCACGTACGGATTTGGTGTTGGGGTGGAGTTTGAATCTCACAAGTCTAGTTTTAGGGCACGGCTCTAGGTCATGGCTGATGCATGGCTTTAGCTTGAAAGCCACTGTTTAGACAGCCAAATGAGACGACGGATGCTAACTGTACGAGACTAAACTTGGTGCCCCCACAAACGTGTGTAGCAATTTGTCTGGGCCGTGATCCAGTACTGTGAGATTGTGCACCATTTAATGATTTTCCTGTGCTATACATCCTAATCTTTGCATGTGGTTAACAGATTGGATTATGTCACAGAGGATTAGGATGAGACTGTAACATAACACTCTTACTATGGGAGTTTCCCTGGAATGTGGCTTGTACCACCGTTTAACCTCAAGGGAAAAAAGGAAGGGGAAGCACGCAGAGCATCAAGGACCTCATGCCATCAAGAAGACAGTACCAGGAGCAGAGCGGATCCTTTGGACCTGAGACTGCTGTGCCGGGATGCTCCCAGACCAAAGAAAGACTGAGGCAACACAAGGACCTTCCTCCAGAGCTGACAGAGGCAGACCGGTTGCCCTGGAGTCGGCACGCTGAATTCAGACTTTTCAGTCTGCTACTGGACTGTGTAAGAGTAAACTTTTCTCTGTTAAAGCCACCCAATCCCGGCATTTCTGTGACAGGAGTACCAGGTGACTATGACAGTAACTGTTACTGTATACAGTAAAGCTGATTGCTACTGTCACTCTTGTGTGGTGGTTTTAAATAGCTGGAAGGACTGGCACAGTGCAGCTGCTACAACAGCCTGATACAGACAGATGCCTATTTAGAGGGGCCAGAGCAACAGCTCTACCTTATGACGACTTCATAGATTTGAACGTATTGGAAATTATAAAATCAGAAGGGAAGCCAAATAATGCATTGGTAGTCTATTTCCTGAGTGAAGGGAGATAATATTCCTTTTCTCATCCACCCATCCACCCACCCATCCAATCGCCAAACGCAAAGACTATTTCCTGAGCATCTACCAAATGCCGTACACCCGGAGAATACTCTAGGCACTAAGGGATACGATGGTGATTTCGTAGGTCCTGCCCTCAAGAAAGTGGGTCAGGCAGGTAGTTAGTCTGTGGCTTATTACTCTAACTTTTCCTACATACACTAATAACTACCAGGATAATGCCATCTCTCATCTATTAATAAAACTGCATACTTTTGAAGCGCCTTTTAATTTGCAATTACTTGTACTAAATATTAAAACTCTTTTTGAATAACCATATCCAATTTACAGTAGGGAGAAGGAAATTATACAAGCTGGTTCAGAAACAAAATAGCAGGGATCTAGCAGAATTAGGAGACATTTTTTTAATAACTACAGGAAAGTTTCTTTGAACATGAAAAACTAGTCTGTAACACAAGGTTAACTCTAGCAGTGCAAGACAGTGACCTGGGAAGCAAAGTGAAAGATTAAAAAAGCCAAGTTTTGGTTTCCACCTAGATTTGAAATCAAGTATTATATATGTCTTAAAACCAAAATATTGAAGTTAATACTCTGAGGACCTGACTGAAATGGGGTAAAGATAAAATGCTACGTAAGAAAACATATGGATTAGAAATGAGAGCATATAGACTAGAACACTATACTAGCCACTTATTATTTGTGTGCCTTTAGGCAAGCTGTTGAACTTCACTGGAATTTTATTCCCCCCTCTGCGAAGCAGAGCCCACAGGGCCTCCCTGTCTGTAGGGCTGCTACCAGCCCGGCCCAGCCCAGGCACTGTGTTTTCCACCTTGCTGGCCCTGCCCTGCTGGGGGAGGCACTGCCCCTGCAGCAGGGCCGGCCTCTCTCTCTCCGCCTCACATGGACCCAGGACTGGTGTCCAGGGTTCTTCTTTCCCTTCCTAGATTTCATTTTGTCGTCATTGTTGAGAATATACAGAGCAAAACAGACACCTGTCCACCAATTTAGTGACACTGATTACATTCTCTGAGTTGCACAACTATGCTCACCCTCCTTTTCTGAGTTATTCTGTCACTGACATAAATCACTCCCCGCTAAGACTCTTGTCTAATCTTTTGAGTCGCTGGTTTCTGTCCTTCACTGGTTCAAGGAGATCAATTATAAACAGTTTTCCTTGTAGAAACAAATCAAAAGTAATAGTATCAATAAGGAGAAGCAAAGAATGTAATGTCTTCAGATGGTTTAAAACAGTGCCAATCAATGACCTGTGGATAACTCAAGCTAACTGTGCTTACAACTCCAACTTTTCTCAACACTTGTTTTCCAAATTATTTAACTGTCTATTGAGATATACTTCCTCAGAGTAGCAACATGAAGTGAGAAGAACTGCTACAGAACACAAAACTAAATGAAAATTTCTTTAAATTTCAGAAAATAACATCTACCATTTATTAAGCACCTGTGATACAGTCCAGCTCCAGGCTGGACATACAAACACTCTCTGAGAACTCCCAGCCTTCCCCTTCCTTAGGACAGTATCAGTGGCAACTCCTTGGATGCTGTCTTCCCTAAGTGTGTGTCTGTGTTTATTCTGTTCTTTCTGAAACTCAGAACTGATTAGGTTTAGAACCCACCCTTCCCTGCCACAACCTCATCAAGATAACAAAAGGAAAAACCCTCTCTCTAAACAAGACCCAGGCTAGGACTTCAACACATATTTTGAGACAATATGATTGAATCTACAATCTTCCACACTTTGGCCCTCCAAATTCATGCCCTTCCCATGAGCAAAACACACTCTATCATATCACCCCCTCCCCGCAGTCTTAATCTATTCATTTCAGCATCAACTCTACGTCCAAAATCTCATCTTCTGAAACATCAAATCAAGCAGAAGTGAAACACTGGGGCAAAATTTCATTCCTCTTACAGACCTGCAACACCCAGAACACGAGTGACTTACTTACAAAGTGCAATGGTGAACCTGGCATTAAGTAGCTATTTCCATTCAAATGAGAGAAACTGGGGGGAATGGAGGGGACACAGGTAACAAGCATTTCCCAGACCAGCAGGTTTCATTAGCTCTTAAGGCTTGAAAATAACCCTGTTTTCCAGACACATCTGGACAGTGGCCACAATTCCCTGAACTCTGGGCTCTAACCAAGTTCCCCAGACTCTGGACAGAGGTGTGCTGGCACAGGGTGTCAGTCCTGCTTTCCAGGCACACTGAGATGGTGCTCTTGGCCCCCCAGAACAGCAGTCTACCCTCAAGACTGAGGTGGTGGTGACCCCTCTCTTTGAAACCTAGGCAGCAGCCCTACCCTTTGAAACCTATGGGGTGATGATACCACCTCTTGAAGCCAAGGGAGCAGAGACTCTGCTCTCCCTTCCCCCTTCCCAAGTACTCTTTCTGACAGTTACAGTGGACTCTGAGCTGCTCCCAGGATTGTCCTTTCATACCCATGTAGCTTCATTAGCCTATTTCCTGCCTGCAGAATTCCAGGAGGCAGACAGCTTTCCTTCCTTGAATCCTGTCTCTGTCCTTTCCAGTCTCACTGACAGAGTTTCTGGTGAGGTTGTTGATTAGATCCATCAGTCATGGGCCTACTCTCTTGAATAAAAATTATGTAGCCAGACTCTTGGGTCCATTTCAGGACATACTCTCTTAGTCTTCATAGTAATATTTCCTAAATTTTTATATCTGTCTTATTTTGCAGTTAGTTTCTCAATTTCTCTTTCTGCTTCTGCATTTTACTGTCAGCAACAAACAGAAAGCATACTGCAACAGAAATATCCTCAGCTAAGTACCCAATTTTATCACTTCCAACTTCTCCCTTCCATAAAACATTCAAACACAATTCAGACAAATTCTTTGCCACCTTATGAACAGACTCACTCTTCCCCCAGTGTCCAATACTGTGATCATAATTTCCTTTTAAAGTCTCACCAGAAATACATTTAACATTTACATTGCTGGCAACATTCTATTCACTGTGACAGAAGCTTTCTGCCAAGTCTCAAGTCTTTCTGAGTGTTCACCAGAATTGCCCTTAATATCCTTACTTGGCTCTAACAGAGGGTCCTTCTTTGTGGACAGCCGTAGGAGTGCTCTCAAGTTCCTTGAAGTCTGTGTTCCCCCAGTGTGTGTCTACCCTGCTCCTTTTACATCTCAGAAGTGACTAGATTTAGGGCCTACTCTACTCTGGTATAACTTCATTAATATAACAAAAGAAAAACTTTACTTTCAAACAGGATCAAATCCACAGTTACAGGGGCCAAGACTCCAATACATACGTTTTTGGGACACAATTCAATTCATAACAGTGGGTATCCAGAGTCAGAAAAGAAACAGTAAGCCTTATTCATAGTCTTTACCTCTCAGCTTTTTATCTGAATAAGGAAAACTATTAAGTTAGGTATTAGTTAAACATAAACACAGAAACATATATGTAAATTTTATTTTACTGTACACAGTGTCCTTTAATGCTTTACTCAGAAATGCAGATGGTCAGTGCATAAGGCTGAAGTATAAAAGCTATTTAAGAAGTGTTACTATTCCTGTTTGTTAGACTTTGTACATTCAATCATTCAATAAACATTTATTAAATGAGTTGGATCCGCCTCAGTGGCACTTGGCTTGGCTTTGTCGCCAATATTGCAACGAGTCCTAAGGTCACAAAAACCATCTCAGCTTTCTCTTTATAATTTCAGTGGAAGAGAAGAAGAAAACTAATCGTAACACAGGACAGCTAACACTGGTCCATGCCAAGCATCATGACAACATGGAAGACTCTTCAGTCAGTGGTTCAGTCAGCTAGGGCTGCTCTAACAGAAATACCATAGAGTGGATGGCTTTGAGAAAGGAAAGTTTGTTCCTATACAGCTCAGCAGGCTACAAGTCCAAATTCAGGATGTCGGCTCCAGGGGAAGGCTTTCCCCCTTGTTGGCTCTGGAGGAAAGTCTGGGATTGGTGGTCTTGGTGCAGGAACCTCCCGTCTGAAGGACGTGCTCTTCTCCCAGTGCTGCTTGCTTGATGGTGTGAGATTTCCAGTTCTCTGTTTGCTTCTCTTTCCTTTTATCTCTTGCAGGATGAAAGGATTAAGGGTGGGGCAAGCCATACTCCAGGGAAATTCCCTTTACAGTGGAGCAGGGAGGTGCTCCTATGGAGGGATTTACAGTCCCACCCTAATCCTTTAACATACAGCACAGGAAAACCACAAAATGGAGAACAGTCACAAAATACTGGGAATCATGGCGCAGCCACATGGCTACACATATTTTTGGGGGGACACAGTTCAATCCATGACAGTCAGTAAGCGTTGGCCAACAGTGAAGCACACAGGCAGGACACTGAGTGACCTATGGCTGGGGTGAGAAAGGTCAGTGGAAGTCTCACTTGTATGCAGAGGCTCAAATTTAGATTGTACTGTTTTTAGCATTTGATAAAGGATTCTAAGTAATGTGACCAGATTTATATTTCAGAAAGTTGGACACTGGCACAGGAAGATCAGTGGGAGAGAGAAAAGCAGGGGTAGGAGCCCAGTACGAGATCATGGCAATACTAGAGAAAAGAGAAGATGGATAACGTAAGAAAGAGAGAGGTGCACGGCAAGGTGAGCAGAAAGTGCAGGAAAAAACGGATAGTTTTTTACATGATTAAATTTGGGAAGTGTGTTTGCTGCTATGAGAGAAACACAAAGCCAGCCAGCCAAGTGCCGTCGAGTCGGACAAACAAATTATCAACACGAATGTTAACAAATTTTGATACTAATAAGGCTACTAATAAACTATAGCAATTTTTAAGTATTACTTTTTGAAATTTTTAATCTAGTTTTTATTTTATGGAAGTCACGCATGAACGTTGCTTTAAGAGTCTAACGAGTGTATTTTCTTGCGAAAACAGTACGCACTCACCCCTCCTCGTTTCCTAATCTCCAGGGACAACTGCTTTCTTTTAGTTGATTTTTAAAAATATTCATCTTCTCCATTACTGAAAGATATGCTATGTTTCCACTTATTTTAAACATCATCTACTGCCTTCCCATTCTGGAAGTTTTAGCTTGCGTTCACAGTACCAAGTCCCGCTCTCCACTGAGCTGCGCATCACACGTGTCCACTTCCTGTCCCTTTCCAAGGAACTGATACCATAATTTTCAACAGATTGATATTCAAAGGACCAAGAAGTGTTGGAGTCCCAGTGGCACAGTGGGTAAGAGCTGAGCTGCTAACCAAAAGGTCAGCAGTACGAACCCAGCAGGTGCTCCTTTTAGAAACCCCTCGGGGGCAGTTCTAACCAGTCCCACGGGGTCATTATGAGTTAGAAACAACTTGACAGCAATGGGCTTGGTTTTATTTGTTTTCATTAAATGTTAACACAACTGATGCACCCACGACTACATTTTCTTTCTTACACAGCTCTTTCTTTCCCTGGAGTTACCATTCTCTTTAGTTATGTACATATTTAACACTAATTTAAACCCAACCCTCCTGGCTGTATAAATCTTTCGTCAATATCTTTAAACCTTTTAGGTCTTCTACTGATTTTCTTTCCTTGGAGAAACTTCTCTTGAGGAGTCCTGGCCTGCTCCCTAGTTTCAGGAACACAGGTTCTGCGTCTCTGGCTCACGTTTAGTCTCCGCCTCCCAGGGCACATGTTTCTCGCTCCCTGGTCACAGGAACGTTCTGCGTCTCCGGCTCATGTTGGGCCCCTGCCTTGCAGGGCATGTGGCTTGCTCTGGTTTACCACTTTGGGTGCAGCACACTCCACAGGCTTGGTTCACAAAATAATTGTCTTTTAAAATCTTCACTGGAAGTTTCTAATCTCAGTCTTACTTAACAGCTTAGTTGGAGACAGAATTCTAGGTTGGAAAGACTTTTCCCTTAGAATACCGGGAATGCGGATCCAGAGTTTTCTGGTTTCCAGTTTTTAGTACATTGTAACTCATCGTAATTCCTGATCCTTCACATGATCTCTGCTTTCTTTTCTTCTCTCTTTCCTCCCAACGCTCTATGTTTATGATGGAGTATCTTGACTTGCATCTATTTTAATCCATAACTGTCCTTTTCAATAGAGAAACTCACATCCTTGGTCCAACTAGACATTTCTCTCAAATCGTTTCTTTCCTTTTCGTTTTTACTTGTTCTTCTTTTGGACATTTCATTATCTAGATACTGGTTTTTGTCTTAGTCATCAAGTGTTGCTTTACAGAAATGCCCAAGTAAAGTGCTTTAAAAAGAGAAATTTTATTCTGTCGCAGTCCACTAGGTTAAAAGTCCGAACCCAGGATGTCAGCGCCCAGGGAAGGTTTTCTCTGTTGGTTCTGGAAGAAGGTCCTTGTCAATCTTCCCCTGGACTGGAAGGTTCTGAGGTGCAGGGACCCCAGTCTTTTCTAAACGTCATCCTCAGCTTCAGGCACTGCCTCTTAGTGGTCTGAGGTCCCCAACTTTCCCCTTGCCTCCTTTTCCTTTGTATCCCAAAAGGTTGCCTCTAGCACAGTACAACCCCATTCAGTGAGCGCTGTTCTACCAGCGCAACTTCCACTCGACCTCCCTCCTCAGCACCAGAGAGGCAGCATTAACAACGTAGAGGAACAACACACAAAACCCGGAATCACGGCCCCGACAAAACTCCACACACAGTTTTTGGGGAACACAGTTCAATCCATGACAGTTCTCCTGATCTGGTTTTCTAATTTTCTTTCCCGTTTTCTCTTCCTTATTTAATCCCTGCATTTTTTTCTACTTTCTGAGGCTTTCTTTTAAGGTTATATTCCTATCTTTTTTTATATCACATTGCAATTTCTAAGAGCAGTCTTTTCTTTGAACTATATATCTTCCTAGTTTTCTAAGGGTATTTACATATTCATACACACACTCTTTCTTTTTCCTATGAAGTATCTGAAATCCTGGTGGTACAGCGGTTAACTACTATAGCAGCTACCCAAAAGGTCGGCAGTTCAAATCACCAGGTGCTCCACGGAAACCCTACAGGACAGTTCCTCTCTGTCCCATTAGGGTGGTCATGAGTCAGAACTGACTTGACAGCAGGGGGCTTTGGTTGTATAGTCTCGGTTTTCTTCAGGCTATTTTCTTCGCTGCTTGGGTTTAGGTCTCTGCTTTTATTCTGGAAGCTCTACTCCAATGGGTGGTGACTCACGGTCACCTGTTCACATGTAAGAGTGTGGTACCCATGGAGCTAACTGAAGCTAGCTTTGGATGGATATATGGATGGATGGATGGACGGATGCATGGATGGATAGTTGGATGCATGCAAGGATGGATGGATGGATGGATGGATGGATGGATGGATGGATGGATGGATGGATGGATGGATGGATGGATGGATGGATGGATGGATGGATGGATGGATGGATGGATGGATGGATGGATGGATGGATGGATGGATGGATGGATGGATGGGTTTGTCAATCTGAAGTTCAGGAGGCCATTTCTCGGACCACCCCTCAGCCTAGATTTTTAGGTCTTTTGTTTTAGATAGCATTTCCCACCCCTGAAATCCTCCCAATCTTCTTCCTGGACGGGCAAGGTCTGGCGTCACTGTCCTGGGAATGAGACAGTGAAGAAGGCCAGGGGCCCACATTCATTCAGATTCCTCCTGAGTTCAAGACCAGACACCCTCCATCCTAACCTCTCCAGCAGATCAACGATGGAGTCTGGGAGGTGGTAATCTGGGTGTAACACTTTTCTAACTACCACCAACCAGTTCTATTTTCAGTCTTTACTGTTATCTTTCCCCAATCCATGACTTCCAAGGTGCCTAGTGCTGCCAATGTCTACATTTTTAGGAAGCTTCTTGGTCATTTTTTAGCCTTCCCCATTAACAAGTTTGGGTAATTTAGTTTTCTTACACCTGTTAAGTCAATTATCAGTCACACATCTGTTTTCCAGCCTCCAAAAATTACTGTGATCTCCTTCCTTATTACTTGTGTTCTGTGGGTTTACACTATCCCAGTGGGCTCTCAGGAGCAGTGGGAGTGAACACAGGAGTGTCATACACCCTTTTTACATGAGATCCTTAGTCACTGACCACATAATTACTCAGTCACTGGGACAGGTGAACGGAAGGGTTAGGAGGAGGTAGGTGGCTCATCCTGACCCTCGGGCCCCTGTCACTGCCACCAGCAGGGCTTTCTGCATTCACACTCAGCACCAATGGACGGATATGGATCTTGAGTGAGATTCTAGCAATACATATGTGATTTTGTTACTTTTTCTCCATAAGAGGTATCCTAAAGTCCCTAGATCTGTATGTTGTATTGCTTTCTAGGGTAAATGAAACCAGAGACAAATCTAGGAAGAGGAACATGGCAAGGAACAAGAACACGGAGAGATGCCGTAACAATATTGGGAGCTAAGACTGCAACCTATCATAGGACAAAATGGGATGCTGCTCTTGTTGTTAGGTACCATCAATCCAGCTCTGACTCACAGCATCCCCCTGCTCAGCAGAACCAAACCCTGCCCGGTCCTGCACCATGCCTACAACTGTTTTTATGCATAAGCCCATTGCTGCAGTCACTGTGTCCACCCATCTAGTTGAGGGTCTTTCTCTTTTTCGCTGACCCTCCACACTCTACCAAGCATGACTGTCCTACTCCAGGCACTGATCACTCCTGACAACATGTCCAAAGTATGTAAGACGCAGTTTCACCATCCTTGCTTCCAAGGAGCAGTGGTTGTACTTCTTCGGAACAGATTGGTCTGTTCCTTTGGCGGTCCATAGTACACTCAATGCTCTTCTCCAACACCACAATTTGAAGGTGTCAGTTCTTCTGTCTTCTTTATTCATTGTCCAGCTTTGGCATGCATATGATGTAACTAAAAATACCATGGCTTGGGTCAGGTGCACTTTAGTACTCAACGTGACATTTTTACTTTCCAACACTTTAAAGAGGTCTATTGCAGCAGATTTTCCCAATGCAATGCATCCTGACTGCTAGCTCCATGGGCGCTGATTTGGGATTCAAGCAAAATGAAATCCTTAACAACCTCAGTCCTCTCCCCATTTATCATGATGCTGCTTACTGGTCCAGTTGTGAGGATTTTTGTTTTCTTGATGTTCAAGTGCAATCCATACTAAAGACTGTGGTCTTTGATCTTCATCAGTGACTGTTTCAAATTCTCTTCACTTCCAGCAAGTAAGGTGTGTCACCTGCATAACACAGGTTGTTAATGAGTCTTCCTCCCAATCCTGATGCCTTGTTCTTCATATAGTCCAGGTTTTGGGGTTACTTGCTCAGTAAACAGATTGAAGAGCTACGGTGAAAAGATACAACCCTGATGCACACCTTTCCTGATTTTAAACCATTCAGCGTGCCCTGGTTCTGTTCACAAGACTGCCTCCTTTCTCAAGCACAGATTCATCATAAGCATAAGTAAGTGTTCTGGAATTTCCATTCTCCATAATGTTATCCATAACTTGTTATGATCCACAAAGCTGACTGCCCTTGCATATTCAACAAAACAAAGGCAAATATCCTTCCGGTATTCTCTGCTTTCACATCCTTGGTTCCACGTCCCCTTCTGAATCTAGCTGGAGTTTCTGGACGTTCTTATCAATATAATGCTGTAGTTGCTTTTGAACGATTTCTAGCAAAATTTTACTTGTATGTGATATTAATGATACTGTTTGATAATTTCTGCATTTGGCTGGATCACCTTTCTTGGGAACAGGCATAAATAGGGATCTCTTCCAGTCAGTTCGCCAGGTACAGCCTTCCAAATTTCTTGGCAGACATGAGTGAGCAGTTCCAGTGTTGTATCTGTATCTTGAGACATCTCAATTGATAGTCATTAATTCCTGGAGCCTTGTTTCTCGCCAATGCCTTCAATGCAGCTTTTTCCTTCAGTACCGTAGGTTCTTGATCGTATGCTACATCTTCAAATGGTTGAACACCCACCAATTCTTTCTGGTACAATGACTCTCTGTATTCCTCCCATCTTCTCTTGATACTTCCTGAGTCCTTCAATGCTTTCCCTGAAGAATCCTTCACTACTAGAACTCAAGGCTTCAATTTTTTTTTTCAGTTCTTTCAGCTTGACAAATGCAGAGCATGTTCTTCCTTGTTAGTTTTCTATTTCCAGTTCTTTGCAACTGTCATTATAATACTTTACTTGTCTTCTTGAGCTGCTCTGGGAAATCTTCAGTTCTTCTACTTCATCATTCCTTCCTTTTGCATTAGCTACTTGACCTTCAAGAGGAAGTTTCATCAGAGTCTCTTCTGACATCCAATTTGGTCTTTCCTTTCTTTCTTGTCTTTTTAATGACCTCTTACTTTCTTCACATACGATATCTCTGATTCCACAACTCATCTGGTCTTTGGTCATTGTTGTTGTTAGGTGCTGTGGAGTCAGTTCTGACTCATAGTGACCTTATATACAACAGAAGAAAACACTGTCTGGTCTTGTGCCATGTCCACCATCACTTTTATGCTTAAACCCATTGTTGCAGCCACTGTGCCAATCCATCTCATTGAGGGTCTTTCTCTTTTTTGGTGGACCCTCCACTCTATCAAGCATGATGTCCTTCTCCAGGGACTGATCCTTCCTGACAACATATCCAAAATATGTAAGATACAGTCTTGCTTTAGTCATTAGCATCCAACACGTCCAATCTATTCTTAAGATGGTTTCTAAAATCAGGTTGAATATACTCAAGGTGATATGTTAGCTCTTGTGGACTTCTAATTTTCTTCAGTTTCAATTTGAACACACATATGAGCAACTGGTGGGTTTTGCTACAGTCAGCAGCTGGTCTTGTTCTGACTGATGATACTGAGCTTTTCCATCATCTCTTTCCACAATGGTAGTTGATTTGATTGTTGGGAGTTCAATCTGATAAGGCCCGTTTGCATAGTTGTTTATGTTGGTGAGAAAAGGTATTTGCAAGCAAGAAATCACTGGTGTTGCAAAATTCTATCATGCGATCTCCAGCATTATTCCTATCACCCAGGCCATATTTTCTAACTATTGATCCATCTTCTTTGTTTCCAATGTCTGCATTGCTATCACCAGTAATTATCAATGCATCTTGATTGCATGTACAATCAATTTAGAACTTCGGAAGCTATCATTATCAAAAGGAACATTTCAAGATCTGTCCTGAAGTACAATGCTGTCAGTGATAGGGTAACATCCATAAGCCTACAGTGAAGGCCCGTTAATACGACTATTATTCGAATTTACACACCAACCACTGAAAGGCGAAAGATGAAGTAATTCATGATTTTTACCAGTTTCTGACGTCTGAAATTCATCAAACATGCAATCAAGATGCACTGATAATTCCTGGTGATTGGAATGCCAAAGGGAGTATCAGGCACTAATTCTGAACATGGAACAGAACTCAAGTAAGATAATAATTTCCTCTTTCATTTCTCTATTCCTGCAGCTGTATAAAATGAAATTATTCTCATATAGACAATTATCACATATATTTATTATATATGTATATAAATTATTCTACCTTCTGATAGAAGGTAGAAGACACTGTGCTATTAAGGTATGTCAATCTTTGTTAAGGAAACTTTAAAGAAGACTAAAATATATAGTAGTAAATTTGGTATTTGTAACTAAAAAGGGTACAGAAATATCCAAATTTGAAAGGGTCATAAAAAATACGGCAACATTTCAAATGTAAGAAGGAAGAGCTCTGGCAATCAAGAAGTACTTAAATATTCCTTCAAAAATTAGACATAATTTGTGTTCTGATAAAAAACTGCGACACATCTCCACGTGCTTTAAAGCAATCTTTCCTTCTAGTCCCTGAGGCTGGGTACAGCTTCTCCAGAAAAGACAAAACACATTCAATTTGTAGTTCAAATAAACTGCATTTTGACATCAGTGTAAGGTAGAACATGTTCGTAATGAGAAAACCTAGAAAGAAACTCCGTGATAAGACAGATGGAACACGGGCAGACAGAAAGGTAGTTAAACAGAGATCTAAAAGGAAATCCAGAGGAGCAATGAAACCACGAAGTAGACACACCACAACGTAGCCGGCACAGGAGCGCTGGAGACCCCGGCCGAAAATGGAAGGAAATTATTGTATTGTAACTTGTTTGTTTACACTGGCTGTAAACACACAAAGGAGGGAGTGACTACAAGTGTCATGAAAGAAACTTTCCATTTACAAAGTGAATTTAAAAGAAAAAAAAGACAAACATTAAGAGAGATTTCTGGTTAAAAAAACTTACTGTTAAATGGACTTGATTATAGCATTGTAGCTACTAATGTAATTTGCACGACAACAGGGATATTACATTTTAAATTAGAGAAAAAGTTTTTCCTTGGTATCAGTCAAAAACAAAAAATTAAATCAGTAAAAACATGAAAATTTTAGATAACCTAATTTACAAAGTAGGCAACTCTTTGAGAAAGCCATGTTGAAAAGTGTATTAAAAACAAACAAACAAAAAAATCCACTTATTTGAGTTGCTGTTCTGACAGCCAGAACGCGCCGCCTGTTCTCTCTGAGATCCCCGCACACAAATCCACTGCTAGCACCCAGCTCCCCAGAGTACACCTTTACCTGAGGCCACCCCAACTGTTAATCAGGTGCACAGAGAGCTTTATGCTTTGAAGGCTGTGGAATAACTGTAATACGTGCTTCTAGCCCTGACGGAGGTGACAGTACAGGTGAGGAGACAGGACTAACATGCAGAAGCCAAAGACCTACGTGACAGATAACTGAGTACCGCACCGAATGGTATTTATAACCATCTCACATAACTGCAAAAGTGCGAGATCAGTGAGGGCTGGAGTCCCCGAGGAAGGCGCGGGAAGAGGAACCTTGCCCTGGGCCTAGACACAGGAGCAGGGTTTAGGTCGCGGAGCCAGGCGAGGGAGCAGGAGTGAGCTCAGCACCAGTGTGAGGAGACAACGGCAGATAATCAGCGGAGGAGGAGCGCACCCTGATCGCTGCCACACTGCTTCCTGTGTCTGGACTTCTCTTTCTGCACATGTCATTGACTCACCTAATCCAGCAAAGGATCCAACCACATCATAACCACATCAGAAAATGGAAATGGTTATGGTTTGATTACATCATCTGGGAATGATTATATTTAGAAATAGATAGCATGGATCTTTAATAAACCACAAGTTTGGTTTAAATTAGCTATTTGACCATCCTTTCAAAGGCTTAGTTTTAAAATCTGGATAGAGAAGGTCTACATTGTTCTGTTTACCGCTCTGGAATTCTGTTCTTACTTAAAATTAACGTAGGCCTTGTGGGGCGGAAAGCAGAGAAGGGAAACCATCCTCTCTGTCACCAGCCGTGTGGCCCTGGGCTGGCTGCCATCACCTATAAACACAGAAGTCGTGCTGGATGAAGCTGGATGCCTCATAGAGAAACTGGTGTTTATAGGAATTCTATTACGTAGATGAATATTACATTTACTTGACTTAATTTCTTTCAAAGAGAATGAAACTCTGTTCAAGGTGCACACAAAAAAATTGCAACAAAACATTTACTAAAAATTAAAAATCAGATGTTAGTAGCAGTGAACAGGGGACACATTTGCCTGAGGCCACCCCAAGCGTTAACCGGGCACACAGAGATCTTTATGCTTTGAAGGCTGTGGAATAACTGTAATACGTGCTTCTAGCCCTGACGGAGGTGACAGTACAGGTGAGGAGACAGGACTAACATGCAGAAGCCAAAGACCTACGTGACAGATAATTAAGTACCTCACCGAATGGTATTTATAACCATATCTCACATAACTGTAAAAGTGGGAGATCAGTGAGGGCTGGAGTCCTCGAGGAAGGCGTGGGAAGAGGCAACAACTCCTACCTCCTGTGACTTCTGCTATTTATCTGCAAAGGGCCTCAGCATCTGCCCCATAAATTCAGATTCTGTACAAAATCTTCATCTGCTTTTAATCTCTACTAAGGAAATGCCACATAGCTTGTTATAGCACACAACACACCTCTCCCAACTCTCACCAAGCTGTGTTGAGACATAGGCATTTTTCACGTTGTTTCTCCCAATGGAATGCTGATTCCCTTACTAGCTTGCTGACACCTAGACCATCCTCCGTACTCACTCACAGCTAGCCTGGGGCTGGGGGCCTCGATGCCCATCCTTGAACTCTTTCAAGCACCTTGCTGACACCTCACCCACAGCACCAGACACAGGGGGCCAGGATTACTTATGTCAGTATTCTCGATGAGCCTGTGAGCTTTCTGAGGATAGTGGGTAGCATCTCCTGAATCCCTATTCTGAGATGATCTCATCCACAGTTTCAGTTTTAGCGAACTAAATAAAAATAAGTTGGACTACATGTTGAAATGAATAAAGGATTTCATTACCTCTGCATTTTTGCATGTTTCCATATGTTTTATCAAGTCATCAGTGAAAGAATTAAAATGTGCAAGGTCTCAGCTGTCAAACATTTCCCATGTTTTAGAAAATCAATTAAAAAATAGATTTTAACATAGGAAACAGGATGATTACATTTATATATATCTGTAATTCTGATGTACCAAAGTTAAGGAAAAAATCAAACTCTGAAGTGTTTAAGATTACAGAACATCAGAATATATTTGAACAGTTACTGGACTTGGCAAGTTTTAAGAAAATACCATCTAACAGCATTTTTATGCCTAAAAGGCACTTTTTGTCCCTTCTGTTTTTTATCAGTGACATTTTTAATAACCCCTTTGCTCCTAAATTTTTATTTTAAAGGAACTGTTTTTGATGGTATGTGTTTTCAGTATTGAATATATGAATATGTTCAAGTTTTTGGTTGGTATCGTGGATTTTGTGAAACACAATCTGGTAATACAAGCCACCAATAAGGCAAGTGACACTGTGGTGCCACTCATCCGTAGTAGGACAGTGTGCCAATAAGAACCCAAAGTGAAATTACTGCAGATGCCTTTCCATTATGTTACACAAAGAACCTCTGGTTTTCCAAATACCACACAGAAAAACTTAAACAAACCCCTCAGGACTCACTAACTGTCACCCAGGAAAGCCATAATTATGCTTGCAAGCCTCATCTCACAGAGATAAAGGGGAAAGAAAGGCAAAAGTCCACAGAGCTAACACATACAGGACACATCGCCGAAGGGAATGCTCAGCACACACGAGACTCCAGCTCAGGACTGCTGAGCCTCAGGCGTCTCAGAAGAAACCCACCTTGAAGCCAAGGGCCTTCTGACCGGACCAGCATAAAACCTATGAGGCCCAGAGGCGTAAAGAACAGCTGGTGCACTGCTAAACCGACAGTGAGCGAAGAGCTACGAACACGCAACTTTAAAATGAGGGGTGAGTACTGAGTATCCTAAAATCCAGTATCCATCAAAAGTACCCAATAGCCTTCCCTTCTTCCCAGATGTTTCCCTCTGTGGTTTCCATGTTCTTGCATGCATAGCTCTGGCTCCAAAAGAAGGAACTTTTCACTTTGTCTGTCAAAACCCACAGTATCTGACCTTCAAGGCACAAACAAAATACCATTTTTAGATAAAATGTGTTGCTCCTGTCATTTTTCCATTCTCAGCAATGTTCTAGAAATTAAAAAAGTGCCACATAAAATTTTAAAGAATATTAGTGTTACCAGAGGCATAGCACAGGCATCTGGCATGACTCGGTATTCATTGAACCACTAAGACAACCATATAGCGATTTAACGGTTAGGGTTATAAACAATCCCAAATCCCGCATCCTTCTCTGACAAAGTCCTACTCTGTGATTGCTTTCCATTTCCTAATTTAATCACAGCACTTTATGTAATCTTTCCTAATTATATTTTGGCTTACAAATCTCGTTTTGTGAACTGTGACTATTTCTCTGAGAAGGAAAACAATCTGACATATTTTGAAATTTAAAACATGCTCTGTTATTTTCTTCAAGCTGAGAACTGTCAGACCGCTCAGAAGGGTTAGGAACTGGCTTCCCGGCTAAGTCCAGCACCCTAAGGTAGATCACAGGAGGTGGGAACGCATCTGCAATTAGGCACTGTGTTGAGAAACACATTTTGCTAAAATACATTTGGTAAGTAGCTACATTTTCTTTAAATGTAATATTTATTCTTTTATTGGCAAGATGTCGATACTATAGAAAAAGTTCTAATCTCCCAATAAACATCTCTGAGTACTCCCTACCTGTCAGAAGATGGAGCTCTACACATATCTGAAATACAGACTTTTATCTGCGTGTTTCACAAATGTGTGTAATGAGGAGATTAAAACAAGAGTAAAAGTCTTTAGAAAAATGGTTCTGAAGAATATTTCAATTCTCTTACGATAAAATCACCCACTTTTTCGCATATGTACATTTTAACTAACAAACAAGATGCTGAGGATGTTTCTTTGATGTTTTAATGTATTACCTGCTATAAGAATGTACGTATATGTAAAGTCAGAGGCTAAAACACAACCGTATTATTTCAAAGGTAAACTATTAGGACCACCTGTTTGAATGCAGGCAAAGTCATGAATACTCACGAGCATCTCGGATGTAGAGTAACATGGCTATGAAGATATAATCGACTAAACTCAGGCTGAGCCCGTCTGCAAACAAGGCATCCCAGACGACCAGCAGATCCTGCAGGGGAAATTCTCGTCCAAACAGCAGCCGCACCCAGCGTCTGGGGAGAAAAAAAACAAAAATCCAGCCAATGGTCTTTTGAGAGCAACCTGAAGAGTGATTAGTTGCTCATGTGTAACTCTGAAAAAATTATAACTTAGATAACCGAGCACAGAGAGTATTACATATAAAAAATATGATACAGTAACATTCAGAGTTTCAAGCTTTTGGATAACTATAATTCTATGACTAGGCTATAGTTACTGAACTTTGTTCCCGTATGTATAAAACACAAGTTCTACATTAGAAAAAGGGAGAAATCTCTCTTTGTAATATGAATCATAAGTCCCAAAAGGATAAAGAAAAAGTGAGCATGAGAGGTCTGGTGGTTGAAGTTTCTGGTTAAAAATAAGAATTACCAAAATTCCGTGACCCCTGCTAAAAGTATGTCTAAGTCGTCGTCTTCCCTTTTTCATTTTTATCTTATTAACTGGCCTTTTGCAAATGTTTATATTACTATAGGCAAATCTAGAAAAGTACATTCTCACACTTCACTCCTATGTGAAAGATTCTTTTTTAAGTTAAGGGGCTGGGGATAAAACCTGTAGATACTTATTTATCTTTGCCAAGTATAGACTTTTTTTTTTAAATTGTGATTAAGTAGAAGTATACAATCCAAATCAGTCGTGCACGCCTGCCTGAGTACAGACTTTTTTGTTCAAAGAAAAACTGAAACAGAACAGTGATACCTAATTTTTAGCTTCAGAATAGAACACATCTGATCTGAGGTAATCTTTCTAGGGATGCATTTCAAAACACACGTTCATGGCCAGGAAAATGGATCTCTACAGCTACACAGACAGCTAATGAGAATATTAAACAAGGTATACAGATAATTGCATATTGTAAATAGCAACACTTTGGGGTTTCAATCTTTTCAATAAATGCTCATTAACCTATTTATAGCTAATCTTGTAAGACAATTAAAATAATTCTGCTTGATATATTTTTTCTGAATACATGTTAACATGGCTAGAATTTCCTCGCACATGCCTTTCTCTAAGAACTCAGGGTGGCATTCTATGCAATTCTGGCACAGAGCAAAGAATAAAAAATTCACATTTCTAGTACTCCCAAATAGTACAGAAGAGAAGAAATTCTTTAGAAATTAGTTGAGATAGTCTTGATTTCTTTACAGAATTTGAAACTGACTATAACCATCTGTGAGGTTAAAGGAAGGCCAAACGAAAAAAATTCAACTGTTTTCCTTAGGAAGAATTACATTAAGGAGGAATCAAGAAAGCTGTGACAAAACAGTGTCTATTCACACATTAACTATCACAGTTTATTAGGATGCATGTGGTCAAATATTTACACCATTTTATCCATATCATCAAATTAATGTACAGAATAGATTGCATTTTCAACTCAATTTTAGGTTTATTCCGTTTTCCAGAAAAAAATGTCTAGGTAACATTTATCCTTTTGAAACTACTACAGTATCTTTAAAATTTTTACATCCTGTTCAACTCTTACTCTACTGCTAACGGGAGGAGTGGCTAAGAACAAGACATACTTTTCTATCTGATATGCCTGTATTTATGTGGCTTAGGAAAAAACACTACTTATGCACACATTTCCAATTCCATCAGATGAAAAATGCTAATATTTACTGTTTTAAGGGGCAAGTACAAAAATAACTAAATTAAATGCATTGCTCTTCTTAATTACAAAGAATTAACTGGTCTTGCAAAAGTGTCAGGGGAGTCAGAAAAAAGGTGAAGCAAAAAAATCAAAACACATAGGTTGAACCATTTCGTGCACTTATTTTCGAAGAATTTTTAATTGATGCTTATGTCCACCTTCTTGACTGAAATGATTTAACCAGTCACAATGTGGTTATTCAGTTATTTAACTGAAACATGAAAGAAAAAATCTCTCTCTGAATAAAGGCTAGTGAAGGTTAGCACACAAACACAGAGGAGACTACAAACTCAGAGGCTCTCCTTCCCCTGAATAATTGCATCTATAGTTTCAGTACAGTGTTTCAAGAGCAAAAAAAATGATACAAAGTACTCTATTTTAAAATAAATCACCTACACTACCTATTATTTCTATAACAAAATGCCCTGCTGTGCTCAGCCTTTGCTCCTTTTCTTAAGATCTTCCTGCCTACCAACTGGGGTGGTGTGAGTTCAGCTTCAATACTGACACTCTAGAGACACAAACACACACCAGTCTCCACTGAGTGTCAGCAGAAGGGGGACAGCAGACATCTAATAATCTACACTGAATAACACGTAATGTTTCTTTTTTTTTTCCTATGTCAAATTGTTCACAAATTTAACATCTTCAAAACTGGATGGAATGCAAGTCTTCAGTGCTTTTGTAATCTGCAATTTGCTACTTCATTCTTGAAGTTTTACCTTGCTGAGGACAATGCTAAGTAAGTCTAAACTCTGTGTCTATGTACCAGAGAGAGAGAATCTCCAGCAAGTTCTCTTGGACTGGCTCAAAGGGTTTCCCAAGATCTTATTAAAAGCATTGTAAAGCCATCTGTCATGCCACCGAGAAGCAAAGGTGTGGCTGTACTGGACGTACAGGAATTCATCTTGTTAGTGGCCACCTGGAAATACTTCAGAAAGTGGAAGAAGAAGAAAAAAATGAAACGAAACACCTACAGAAATAGATAAGAAATTATTACTAGATGCATTTCATGTTTCCTTTACATGAGACTATTAGTAAGTTGTGCATGCAAGCACATTCTATTAAAGAAAAATGCAGTTTCCTCTACTTTATATGCAATTACAGAAAATTAAGGCCAAATTCTTAGCATGTTTAAGAAATACCATATGACTAAGGAAATGCTTTGGGACCAACAGTGCCGTTATTGATAATTTAATCATTTTTACTCTCAATTGGATTTAGTTTATACCACCCACAAAATTTCCTGTGCTATTTTGGATTTTCTTCATTGAGCTTAAAAGCTAGAGAAAATAAAAAATTCAGCTCTTTACGTAATGAGCTACTAATAGAAATTATATCAGTAACCTCCTGTATTCTTAGAAAGGAAAACTTAAACTCTAAGAAGGCCTTATCAAGAAGTCACTCCCACAGTTAACACATGTTTATTGCAGTGAAAAATACTTGGCCAGAATTTCAGTTACACTTAAGGGTAACATTAAACCTTTTTTTCCCTTACAGATAGCTTCACTTTAATTGCTTGATACTATTAATCTTTGTTTCTGTACGCTACACCTGCAGACTGTAAGGCTCATAACTATATACATTTAATCACTTGTGATAATATAATAATTCATATTTTTACCAGATCTACTTAGTAATTAAAATCTACACAAATAAAAAAGACCATCTGAGGCTTTTAATTTAGTAATAAAGCACCCAAAGGCAGGGCAGTTTCTATGTTTGCACTTAGACCACTCTTCCCAATTTTAAATTTCTGTGTAATGAAGCTGCTATTCCCAGGGGGAGAGGAACTCCTAACAGCGTTATTGCTTGGCCAATGACACATGGAAACACCAAGGGAAATCCATTTTTACCAATCAGTTTATGAAAACGACCCACGTGAGTGAGGCTTAAATACATCCAGCCTTCTTTAACTTCAGTGAGTTACGTGTAGAGCAGCCTGCAGGAACAAGTCATACAGGAAAGCTACAGGCACTTGAACGGAACAAATTTTCCAGAGGCTTCCCCTTTATTTACAGCCCTGTCCTAAGTAAGCTGTGATTTAAAAAAAGAAAAAAGAAGACAGTACTAGCGAAGCATTCGGCAACACCAAAGAACAAGATTCGAGTTTTGCTCAACGATATTAATTTTGTCTTTTGCTTTCTGTTATATTTGTAATTTTCAAAGCTAACAATTATTTAAAGCATCCATGCCTGGCAGGGGATAAACACAGAATGTAAACACTATCAGTGTTGCAGAAAAATAAAAGCAAACCAAAAGTGACTACTTCTTTGGTTAAGCAGCTCCTAGTAGTCAGTTTCTTGAAATTCAATTATCCTGCATTGTTCTCTGTACTGACTCTTTGCAAACAGTCTTCAACTTAGAACCCAAACCTTGCAGCTACTGTAACGAAGGTCACACGGCACTGTCATCATCTTTGTGCTGCCAAGTCACTGACTTCTGACTCACAGTGACTCCGTGTGTGACAGAACACTGCCTGGTCCTGCACCGCCCCTACCATTGTCGCTATGTGGCTGTCTGTGAGGTTCTCCCTGGCTGGTTTTCTTTGACCACCACGTCCTTTGTCCTACCCGGTCTCAGTCTGGAAGCCCCACTGACACCTGTCCATCACGGATGACCCTGCTGGCACGTGAAGATCAGTGGCACGGTTTCGTGTATCACGGCAACCTGCGAGCCACCACAGTACAAGTGCTTCAGAAACAGAAGGATCACATTAGGTGTTGTGTTTGAAGATTCAAATTTGCTTTCTAACTGGTCCTTGTAAGCCACAGGCTAAACCCAGCTTGATCTTGGCTTTCTGGAAACACACATAAGTCTAATTTAGCCTCTGCAGGGGCTGCTCCTAAACTGTAAAAAGTGTATTTTTGACTTTGGGGAAAATTCTCTGCTCCTTTGAGAGGGCAGTACATAGCCTTTTATTAAGGACGGCTTCTTATTCCAAAAATAAGTTCCTAATAATTATCACCCATTCCTGCTGTAATTTATTCTGTTTGGCAAGTGTGTGAAGCTGTTTTGTCAGAACAACCAGAACACATCCTCTATGAAAATAGTCTGAATGGAAAGGAGAGCCTATGGAGTATTTGCTTTTATGAAACTCATCAGAATAGTGGACACAGAGATGACCACCTTGTGTTCTGAGGCGGCATATAATTCCTGAACATTCTACACACATACACACACAGAGATGCACACACACACACCTCGTTAAGAGGCATGACTGCTATTTGGATTACAAATATGGTATTTCAAGGACTGAGTAATTTTAGGATGTGTGATTCACCCAAAATTCAAAAAACGCTGCTCAAAGATGTTACAACTCCAATATAAAGTCAGTTGTGTGACTAGAACGAGGTCTCTCTGAGAGTCTTGTCATCCGCTCCAGTCAGGGTACAGGGGGACCTCAGCCCTGTCTAGGGAGGGGCTCATGTCGCTGAGAAGGAATCTCTCTGCCTTAGCACTCACTCTGGCTCTCACGCACCTGTGTCACTGGGCATCTTCTTAAGAAAACCGCTTACAAATCACTACTGACTGCAAACACCAACAGGAAGAATGGACGTGCAGTTGGTGGTCATGCTGGGGAAGTTAATTTCAGGCTCTGTGAATCCTGGTTTTTACTAATACTCCACACAAATTTTAATTTTAGAATGTCTATGTATAAGCTTTATTTTCACCATTTTACCTCTAGGACAGGAATTATGATTGAATAAATTTTCTAGAAGAACATACAGAGAATGGCTAAAAATGACTGTTCCTATCCTGCCTAGCAGGAACTAGGAAACCCTGGTGGTGTAATGGTTATGAGTCATGGCTGCCGAAAGTTTGGCAGTTCAAACCCACCAGGAGCTCCTTGGAAACTCATGGGGCAGTTCTACTCTGTCCTATAGGGTTTGCTACGAGTTGCAATTGACAACAAGGTGTTTTTGTTTTTAATTAAAAAAAGAAAAGAAACACCTCGGGTGACTACATTTTTTAATTGTTATAGGCTGTGTTACTTCAAATACCGATAGGCTCTGACCTGGAGGAAGACTGTTAGAGGTGTATGTATAAATCTCCTTACACATTTAGGTATGTCACAGGAGAATGACATTAAGTGTTAACACCATTTGAGAAACGTCAGGTACTAAGTGACTCCGAGGTGAAGCGGGCCACCTGCTGTAGCTGAGTGGATTACACTGTTGGTGACCCTACGAGGGTCTGAGCGGAACTGTGCTTCCCAGGCTGTTTTTCAATGGCTGTGATCTTTTGGAAATTGACAGACCTTCCTTCCAAGGTGCTTCTGGGTGGATTTGAACTAGCAACCCTTCAGTTAGTAGCTGGGTGCTCCACTGTCTGCCTCACTCAGGACTCCTCTGGACCACAGCCACTCTCCTTCCATGAGCACTCTGAACCCGAATACCACCGTGTTGCTGTTAGGTGCGGTCGAGTCGGTTCTGAACATGTATAACAGAACAAATCCCTGCACCCGGTCCTGTGCCATGCCCGCCACCACTGTGACACTGAAGCCCCTTGTTGCAGCTGCCATGTCAACTGGTCTCCTTGAGGGCCCTCCTTTTTCACTGACCTAGCACAGGAAACGGCATGCCCCCCACAGGAAATGGAAATCTCGCCAACTAAAGGAATGGGCCAACGTCTACAGGGTGGTCACAGGTCAGGCTGAGCCTGTTTCAGAAGAGCACCAGGGAGACTTGAGACCCTCTGTCCACTCTCAGCGCTCACACATAGCTGTAAGCACCCTCCGGAATGAGTCTCACTGGCCCTGTCCTTCTCTGTCCTACAGGCTGCCCCAACCCTGCCTAGTGGCGAGGACTCTGTTTCACTCAGGCCTGACGTTTGGAGTTTCCATGTCTATTAGTGTCACTGCTCCGCAGTGGCATTTTCCAGATATAAACACACTGATTAACACAAGGATGCTCCTGATTGTGAGCTTACATCTTAGGCCCTGCGCAGGCTTCAGCGCTGCACGTCAGACTTTTTCCTGGGTCTCTCTCATTTCTTTGTAGGGATTTCGAGACATACACTCTGAGTTGTCAGTGATCACATCTATGCAGGATTACATGGAGACCTCTGAACCCCACCTGGACCTTCCTTCCTCACTGCCTGAACTCTGGTCTCCTGATCACCCGTAACTCTGACGTTCCTCAGTCCTCTGTTCTTTTGAGCTAACTGTACAGCCAAGGCTTGTAGTCTCCTGCAATTCTGCTACTCCAGGTGAGCTCAATGCTAGCACCGTCGCCTGGACGCTTGGTAGCAATGCAGAATCACAGACATGCTCCCCCATACAAACTCAGCGAATCAGAACCTTCACATTAACAAGATCTCCAGGTGACTTCTGTGTGCCTCAAAGTTGGGGAAGCACTGGATGAGGCGACAGATGTCTATCTCTTGCCCATATTCTGGCTCCACTTGTCAGAGTTTCTAAAACCTATCACTTGTGCATACAAAACGTTACTCATGGAGGACAGAAAAAGCTTCAGTTATTGGATGGCTCTTCCAACTACAGTCATGGCCCAAATGTTTACATGCATCAGGCTTTCCTGGAGGGCTGGTTAAATATAGATTTTGAGTGCCCACCCCCAGAGTTTCTGGTTCAAAAGATCTGGGTGTGGCTTGACATTTTGAACTAGTAGCCAGCAGATGCGGATGCTGCTGGTCTGGGGATCGAACTATGAGAACATGACATTCCAAACCAAACCAAATCCACTGTAGTCAAGTCAATTCCGACTCACGGAACCATTCTATGGTTTTTCTCCTTATCTCCTTGGCTTACTCCTGGGCAGATCCTCAAACCAGCTTACTCAACTTGTCTGGTGACTGGCCGCCATGCACCTAAGTGCTGGGACACAAAGCCCGTATAGCCAAACCCCTCTTAGTGTTCTCTAGTAGCTCTTATACAGCCTCCCTCCCCTGGACCCAGGAAAATGCTACTATGAAACACCATGCAAAGGGGGAAAAGGTATGGGTGTGGAGACGAGAGAGAAAGCTGGGCCACTCTGATTGTTATAAACTTTAAGTATATTATAAAATGAGAAAATACAAATGAAGGCTATCAAAGGTGTGACATTTGAAACATTAACACTTAGACGTCAATGTGTCTTACACATAAGTTTACTATAAGTGGTAGGCGTAGTCTCATTGGGTGGAAGAGTGCACACTCTAAATTTGAAGCTCTTTGTGTCTGGCCTGGGGCTTGGCCTCTGGCCTGGCTCTAACAAGGTGCCAGGTGGACAGCGCAGGACATGGCCCACAAGAGAAAGGGCAAGCGCATATGTGGGCAGAGAAGCCCAGCGCTGCCATGACCCACAAAGGTGTGCATGTACTGCCCAAGCAGAAGCCCAGTGATACTGCGGGCCTGGTTGAATGGTCATCTGCTTGGTGGCCATCCTGTCTCGGTTTTCTGTGAACCACCCTCACCTCAAGGTTCTGCACTACCAACTCACTCACATGGATCAGACTGTCCCCAAAATGAAACATGCATTTAAAGTGATGATTCCCCGACAAAGAGCTAAACTCTAAAAGATGTCTTTCCAATGGCTTTACTTCCAGTTCCACGATTTCCTGCTGGAAGGGAGACTTCAGAGTTAAGAGGGTTTTCTTGGAAACTCTCCCATCTCAGCACACAGTGGAAACACTGAAGACCATTCAAATGAGAACAAAGTGAGAACATTTAGTTACAGTTTGCTGAAGCCAAGGAGTCCACCACCATCATCTGTGCATGGCAGAGACTCAAAGGCAGTCAGGGCAAAGAAACCTTGACCATGAGACAAAGGGGAAGGACTCAGGTGTGCTGTGAGTACAGACTGCTGGCATGAGGAAGCAGGAGGTAAGCTAAATAGAAGCAGGCCCGTGACAGATTTAGGGAGCATGTTTGACCTTCTCTGGTGGGTCCAGAGTTGGAAGTGGGGCGATAAACAGGTTATTGCCAGTCACCGACCACATCCTGACTCCTGTGAGCTGACTAGGTGGGCAGAAGTTGTCGTCTGGCTTCCTACCTGCGGATGTGGGTCCAAGTTCCACTGTCATGCACAGTTTGGCTACTGACTGTTGACTTGTGTAGGCAGTCTTTCAACACAGACGCTGGCTTCTCAGACCATTACTGCATCCAGCCCCTGGAGCTAGCTAGAGCTACTGAAGTTCACCACTTTCCTTTCTCCAGTAGTTCTTTAGTCCAAATTTTGAAAAGTTTGAGATGGAGCAGCAGTAGGTGCTATTTTGTTTCCTTCTTTCCAAAATAGTGACACTAATTCAACCCTCTGTATCAACAGGAAAGAGCCATGGACCTGTTTGAGAACTTAATCAAGATCATGAACCCAGTCTTGAAAAATACCCACTCACATCACATTCCCTGATGTGCACGCCATTGCAGGAGCTTAGGTGACTTAAAACTCACGGCCATCAAGTTGATGCTGACTCATGGTGACCCTTCAGGACAGAGTAGAACTGCGCCATAGTTTTCAAGGAGTGCTTGGCGGATTCAAACTACCCATTAATGCAGACGTAGCCTGGGGATGTTAAATTGAGAATGCATGCTCTGTATTGTCTATTTTAGATGCTTGTATTGACATGAAAAGTTATAGTCTATTGAAAGAAATACATAGTGTATGTTTGCCTACTTCAACATATCTCCTCTGCACTTTCCAGGAATGACACACGCTCCCTGTTGAAGGGTTCGGGATTCAGTCTCTGCTAGCAGAAAGCCCCCCTGTGTAGTTGAGCTGGTGGGGTGCCTGGAAGTCAACATCAAGTTGGGAAAATGCTCATGATCTGGCAATATATAGTGTTTAAATGCTATGTCTGCTAACCAAAAGCTCAACGGTTCAAATCCACCAAGTCCTCTTTGGAAACTTTATGGGGCAGTTCTACTCTGTCCTACAGGGTTGCCATGAGTTGGAAGTGACTTGATGGCAATGGGTTTGGATTTTTAAATCTTCACAAAGCTGGGGGAAGGTATGGTGAGTAGCACAGACATCTTTGCTGACTTTCTGACCAGCTTCATGCCAGTCCTGTTCTGACTGTCAGAATGACCGTTATGAATAAGCAGGGATCTTCATTTAACAAATATTTCCTGAGTTTTAAATGTACCAGGTACTGTGCTAGGCCCAAGACGGGAAACTATGCTGACAACTCTCAATCACGGACATCAAAATTATCCAAAGTAAATTTTAATT
Organism: Heterohyrax brucei; assembly: GCA_028571685.1. NCBI lineage: Eukaryota > Metazoa > Chordata > Mammalia > Hyracoidea > Procaviidae > Heterohyrax > Heterohyrax brucei. Next base: position 22,599,535 of record CM053149.1, on the reverse strand, counting down.
AAATAGAAAATCCTACCAGCCTGGCTTCCCACAGTTACTTTGCCTTTTTCTGTGCCTCCTCCCCACCAGGTCCCTCAATCAACCAGTGTATGTTAAGGGAATGCAAACTAATGGCAACATTAGCAAAATATAATTAGGAAGGTAAAAACAATTTAAAACATTACTAAATACATTTCAAAGCCAAGTATTAATGGTTTTTGGATTATCCACCATTTGGGACTATATGTGCCCTACCTCCTACCCATTAATGCAGATAATCAAGAGCTGAACGTATTTGCATGGGGCCCAGGTGATTTACAAGGGGGCAGGGAGAGAAAGGGAGGGAACGGTGCCAGTGCTAACGAGGGCCACGAGCTGCCAACACCACCGCAGCCCCTATGAGGGCACCTGGGCTGGCTGCAGGGCCGAAGTCCAACCCAGCTGTAGTTAGTGAAGGACCTTTGTCTGGCCAAAGCAGCAAACAGGAAACAAAGGTGAGTTCGAGACCAGCTGGCTGCCTACTGGTTGACAGAATGCTTAGTGCCCAAACAGGTTCACAGTTTTACAGTAAATTGTATGTTTGTGTGCAATTATTTTAAAGAGACAAATATATGTTAAGCAAGAAAAATACGTTTTCTTATGGGCTAAGCTTGCAACTGCAACACAATGTTTTAACATAAACACAGAGGTTCTAGTGATAATGCAATACCATGCACTTAGATTTTTTTTTTTCCTCAAAGAACTACCATATATATGAGCTTCAAATACACCTTGATCCTACAACAACATTATTTCTCCAAGTATCTATGGAATACGTGCATTAGAATCACCCGGGGAAAAGTTCCAAGCACTCCAGAGGCTAAGACGGTGACTTCTGTATTTCCTTCCCTCTTGCTCTACGCAGGCCAGATGCACACGTCTTGCAGAGGCATCCGCAGAGGTGCGCAGCCCAGCCTGAAGCCACATCCCATCAGAAAGCCAACGACAGACTTGTAAGATGATTCTCCTACCTCCTAGCCAGTGTTCTTTTACACTTGTTCATATTCTTCACCTCCTAAAGGATTTCTAATTCAGCTTTATATAAAAAAAATCACTTCTCCACGTTAATGGCTGAGTCACAAGACTCAGAGTGCAGCGTGTACTGTGGCTGTGTCTGTCATCCACACAGAAACTGTGTTTTCTGAGTAGGAGAAACACAGCTTTCTAAAGGACTTACTTTGATAAATCACAATCTGCTATTTTATGAGTATCCCAGTCAGAATACAGCAGTAATTACAGCTACAGGACCCTACAAGATTTACAGTGCTTCCTTTCAGGGAAACTCATTAAGGAAAACTATAAAGAACTAAGAACTTACAAAGAAAAATTAATTGCTGCTTTTGGTCAGCCGACTTTTGAAAGACTTACGAGGTCTAGAATTGTATATCGGGCTAACGGAGAGAAAAGAAACTCAGTGAGGTTTAGCTTACTGAGGGCATCACTGTATATAATATGCCCATAAATTAATCTGCTCGTAAACCAACTCAAATATGAAGCAGAAGAAACACCACATAAAATACTTTAAATTTATTTTCATCAACAACACTCATTTCCTTTCCACATCAGCTACCAGTTACTGCGGCTGAGTCCTGATGCTGAGACGTGCCCCATCTACGATCTCAGGGTCCCAAACACAGGCAGCTCTGACCACAGCCTCCCATCTCACCTCCTCCACTCTGCTACTCCCTGTGAATTAAAATGAAAAATTTGTGGGGCCTTTTGTTTTGTTCATTTAGAGTCACATTTTTGCAAATGGTGATAAGGATTTCTTAAGTATAACAGGGCATACAATGAGAAGTTCTTCCTGCCAGTCTACCTTCTAAGGGCAGCCAGTGTTCTTCTGTAACAGGGACACTTTTTACACATGCACCCACCACTTAAAAAACATAAACAGGCATATACTGCATCATGTATTTTTCAATTAAACATTATGATTATTAAAGTGGTGATCATCAAAATCTATGTATATATAGAAATTCCATATTTATTTTATGGTTGCACAGTATTTCACAGACTGGCCATATCATGACTTAACCACTCTTTGTCTTTTAGGGAATCCCTGAGTGATGCAGTTACTATGCTTGGCTGCTGGCTTTCTCTGGGCTTTTCAGTGAAGCTCATGTGTGTGTGTACATGCATGCATGCCTGCATGCATGTGCACATACATGCACACAGGGTCGGGGACAGAGACAGATTCATCTCAAGGAAATGGCTCAGACAGCCATAGAGGCCAGCAAGTCTCAAATCTATGGGTCAGGCATCAGGCTGGAAGATTCCAAGGACTCGTATAGCTCTATACACTGATGAACTCAAGACTGGCAGGTCAGAAGGCAGGCTGCTGGCTCATGGGCTACGGAGGCCAATAAATTCCAAGATATGGGGTGATACAGGAGGCTGCTAGCTCAAGTCCCAAGAACTGGAGGTCAGAGGATGACGAGCTGGATGCAGGATCTGGAATGATCAAAAGCTCGCAAGTTTTGCCAGAATGTCCACATATATCTGATGCAGCCACTTCCCTGAGGAAACTCCTCTTACAACCAAGCGATGGATCACTCACATCAGATCACATCATGGTGGAGAATGCCTTCTATCACACAGTAGAGGATGACTACATCACTGCCAAGTCATGTAACTGCCAAACCACTAGACATCATGGTTCAGCCAAACTGATACAGAACCTTAGCAGCTGCTAACTGAGAGGCTGAAAGTTTGAGTCTACCTAGTGGTGTCTTGGAAGCAAGGCCTGGCAATCTACTTCCAAAACATCAGCCACAGAAAACCTTACAGGGCACAGCTCTACTCTAATACACATGGGGTTGTTCAAATCAGAATTGACTCGATGGCAACCAGTGGCTTATCTCAATAAACCATGTCATTAACATGCTACTGCTCTGACTCGACAGCACTCGGCTTGGCTGGCACTGATTATCTTTTCAGAGGTCTTTGTTCTCATCTCAGGAAGATGTGAATTGCATACACCATGTTACCTCAACACTTGGATTTAGGACCCTTCGACGGCAAAGCATAGTAATGAGTAACCTCAAGAAAAAAGGACGATTTGGGAACAATGTAAAGCACTGGTTCACTAAGTGTGGGGTCTGAATCAGCCTATCAGCCTCACCTAGAGATCTGTTCAGAATGGAAACTCTTGCACTCCACTAGAACCCTATTAGATCTGAAACTCTGGAGGTAGGAACCAGCAATCTGGGTTTCTTAAACAAATGGTCTGGATGACTCACAGTTCCTGGGTGGTGCAAATGGTTCCGTGTAGGGCTGCTAACCAAAAGACTGGAGATTCCAGGCCACTCAGAGAAGCCTCTGCAGAAAGGCCTGCCTACTCACTTTTGATAAATCTGCCCCTGAAAACGCTGGGAAGCACAGTTTTACTCTGACACACATAAGATGCCATGAGTTGCAGTCAACTCAGTGGCAACTGTGTTTTTTCCCCTGGGTGATTCTGACGCGAGCTCAAGCTTGAGAACCATCCCTTTTACAGCATATAAAAGGTTACAGTCTGGAACCTAAAAGTTATCAGGGACCAAGGCAGTTTCAGAGATCTTCAGTTTATTCCATCTCTCCTGGGCTATAGGGAAGTCTCTTTCCGAGGCAGAAAAATTATCATAGAGTGTTAAATTTACCAATGTAAATTTACAGCTAGTGGACTTTCTCACCATAAGAATATAAACATTTTATTTCAGTTGTGTCATATCACTCATGCATCTGGAATGTTTCTGTGCAAAAATTACAGTTTGCTGTTTTCCAAATGGCTAGGTGGTTCTCAAGAGTGAACTGCTCAATCATCTATTGGCTTCTATTGCCTCCCCACTGAATTACAATTCTACTTTCATCATATGGTGAATTCCCATAGGTACCGAGGGATCTGTTTCCAATTCTCTATTTTATTTTACCAACCACAGGACCTCTTTAAAGTATTCAAACGTAAAGATGTCACCTTGAAGACTAAAATGTGCCTGGCCCAAACCATGATATTTTCAGTCACATCATATGCATGTGAAAGCTGGACAAGCAACAAAGAAGACAGAAGAAGAATTGTTGCCTTTGAAGAGTGGTGCTGGAAAACAATGTTGAATGTACCATGGACTACCAAAAGAACACACAGATTTGCTCTGGAAGAAGTACAGCCAGAGCGCTCCTGGAAGCCAAGATGGGAAAACTGCATCTTACATACTTTGGACATGTTGTCAGCAAGGATCAGTCCCTAAAGAAGGACATCATGCTTGGTAGAGCGGAGGGTCAGTGAAAAAGAGGAAGACCCTCAATGAAATGGATTGACACAGTGGCTGCAACAATGAGCCAAAGCCATGTGGCATGGAGTCATTAAGCATAAAAACGATTGCGGACAAGGTGCAGGACCAGGCACTGATTCGTTCTGTTGTTCACAGGGTCGCTATGAGTCAGAAGACTCGATGGCATCTAAAAACAACAACAATCAGCCTACCTGATTATGTGCCAGTTCCAAACTGTTTTAATTATGGTATCTTTACAACACTTTTAAAACAGTGGATGAGACTACTAAATCTTTTATTCTAGAACATTCCTAGCTAAAGTTGAATGTATATTTTCCAAAGATTTATTGTAACTCATTTTAAATCATGAATATATGTACTATGTATATTTTAAACTAAGTGAATAATTTTATTATTTATTTTCCACAAAAGAAACGGATGTATTGCCAAGTGCCGTAGAGTTGGATCCTTTCATTTATATTTTCTTATTTAAATCTCTTTTCAGTTTTATTAATTCCTTCTCTTTGTTACATTTAAATTTATTCCACTGTTATAATCTTTGTGTATTGAGATGAATATTTAATTCATAGAGTTTTATGTAAGTATAAAAATTTCTAAGGGCTCAAATTGATAGGTCTTAACCAACATGTTTTAGCTATCATTATTTCCTAAAATTTTCACAATTTCAGTTTTGATTTCCTTTTAGCAGAAAAGGAGAACTTTTGTGCTTTAAGTGATAGGGTTGGTGATAAATGGAAAGATATACCACGTTTAATGATTAGAAGAATCAATATTGTTAGGCTACCAATTTTCCCACCATTGATTTCATAAATTCAATACAATTCCAGTCAAAATCCCAGTAAGATTTTTAGTGGAATCAACAAGCCCATTCTAAACTATGAAAAGGAAAGGAGTGAAAACAGCCCAAACAATTCTGAAACAGATAAAGTGGAAGACTCAATCTACATGATTTCCACAATTACTATAAAGGTGGTACAGGGATCAAAATAACATAGTATCAATAAGAGGTAATTAGATCAGTGGAACAGAACAGAGAGTTCTGAAACACACCGACACATAGGGTCCAGTAATTTTTGCTAAAAGTGTCAAGAAATTTCATCATGAAAGGATGGTCTTTTTCATAAATAGTGCTGGAATAACTGGATATGTAATGCAGAAGAATGAGTGAGCCTTGGACTATACCTCATACACAAAGTAAAGAGGTAAGAGCCCTAAAGACAAAAACTATAAAACCTGTTGGAAAGAAATCTAAAATTGTGCAACACTGGTGTTGGCAAAGATATCTCAACACACAGAAAGCACTAATCAAGAAAGACAAAACCGATAGATTGTACTGTACCAAAACTTAAAAACTCTCTTTGAAAATGCAAACACAGGCACTATGTTAGAAGAAAATATGAAATCATTTGTGAAAAGAGATCATAAAATCATAAGAAACAAACAGCTCCATTATTTTTTTTAAAAAATGGGTCAATGATGAGACCAGACATTTCACTGAAGAAGAGATATGGATGGCAAATATATGAAAACTGTCCAATGTCATTAGCTGTCAGGCAAATGCAAATGACAACTACAAGGATACACCACTACATACCTACGAGAAGGGCATTAAAAAAAAAAAAAAGTAGTAGGAAGAAACCAAATGGTAGCAACGACACAGACAACTGAAACTCTTGTGCACTGTGGTGGGCTGTAAAATGGTGCTGCCATTTTGGCAAGCACCTCAAAAACCATTTGGCAATTTCTTCTAAAATTAAACACAGACTTACCAGATGATCTGGGTTGGTGATTGGTGTTTACACAGGGAAAAACAAAAACTACTTTCACACAAACACCTGAAGATGACTATTTATAGCAGTTTATCTACAATGGCCTCAGACTAGAAGCAACTCAAATATCCTTCAGTTGGTGAAAGGATAAATTCACTGGGGTGTATCCAAACACTGTAATACCATTTGGTAATGAAAAGCAATGAGTTACTGATACAGGAAACAACACTGATGAGTCTTAAAATGAATTCTGCTGAGAGAAATCAGACTTCAAAGCCTGCCTACTGTGTGACTATTTGATGATACTCTGGACAAGCCAGACTGAGGAGATTGGGGTTGGCAGGGACTAGGGGCGGAGGAAGAGAAGGACTACAGAGGGGCATAAGGGACATTTCTGAAGTGAAGCAACACTTTTACATATTGGTTGCAGTATAAATATATGTGTATTTGTCAAACTAGAAATCAGTAAGTCTGACCTAAAAAAAAATAACTGGGGTGCATCAAGTAACGAAGACCTTGAATGCGAAACAGATGAAAATGACTGATGGAAAATTATAAAAACTCACATTTCTTAGGTTAACAGTAAAACTAAGTGAATGGGAAACACTGGTGGAATAAAAAAGAATACTAGGAGCACACTCACTTCCTACAGCACTACGAGTGTAGCACGTGAGGAAGAAATTGGAGGAATATTAAGTGACCTCATGGAAATGAAAACAACCATCACAAAGATGTTACTGCTAGAATCCAAGGAAAAGTCTGTCCTTACATTGAAAATACTGAAAAAGAGAAGAATCTGAAATAATCAGAGAGCAGAGTTGTATTGCATCTAAGCTGGGGGACACTGCAGGACAGAAATGAGCACAACTCACTGCCAGTTGGGTGGCACTTCAAATTTGGGACCTGTTCTCTAATCTACCTGCTATTATTTACTTTCAAGAATCCTCAAACAGCTGTTCCACACATTGGGATCAGGTTTCACAGCTGTCCTCAGTCAGTGCGAGAGAGGAGTGTGCTTGCTCCAACTTGCCCAAAGCAGAACCTCTATACTAAGATGTCAAGAATCACCTTAAACTGAACATGACCGCTATACTAAGGTGTCAAGAATCACCTTAAACTGACCATGACCTCTACACTTAGGGGTCAAGAATCATCTCAAGCTGATCATGTTCAACACCAAACTCCTGCTCCTCCCTCTCCTTCCCAACTCAGCAAATTGTAACCCTATCCTTCGAGTTTCTTAAGGGTCCAAAACCCTGGAATGATTTTTTGATTTTCTTTCACATCCCACATTTAATCCATCAGCAAGTCATGTGAGTCTTATTTTCAAAATAAATTCACAATCTGACCACTTTTCACCCACGTGGCTGATACCCCCTTGTCTTTCATCATGGTACCACCTTGATCAACCATTTGTTTTTAAAATTAATCCTTCATCTAGTTAAGAATACACAGGACCTAGGAATGCCAAGCACTGTTACAGACGAGTTAATGACAGTAATCAAAAGAGACATACAAAAAAACTGTCCTCACAGAGTTTACCTGCTAGTTGAAAGTGATTTCTAGTGGGAAATGAGTATTATTTCAATCTCCTCTTATCTGTTCTCGTGACTTTCGTCCTTGTCTTCCAATTGCCCAATCTCATCACTGATTCCAGAGTGATTATATTTCAAAGGGAAAGTTGGCAATGTCAAACCTCAGCTCAGATGTCACTAACGGCTTATCAGCTCAGACACAGGAAAAACCTATGTCTCTTCAATGGCTGCAGTCTGTGACGTCACTTCCTGCTCCTGTGCCATTCCCTTTGCTATTCTCTGAGCACACCACACACGCTTCCGCTTCTGGACATTTATTCAAGGTGTCTTCTGCTTAGAGGCCTCCCCCCCGGTGGGTGCCTGGCTTACTCTAGACCTACTTCAGTCTTTATGCCAACACGACCATTTCAGCAAGACCTTCCCTGACTGCTGAATTCAGAACTGTGCCTGTTTAATCCCCTAAAACTCCTCACCTCTAGTCCCTACCTATTTTTCCCCATAGCACCTGTTACTGCCTAAAAATGTATGTTTTCATGTTTATATGTTTGACAAAATATATTCCCATGTTTACATATAATTTTTTCCATTATAACAGAAGTGCCTAAAGGATATAGGTTTTTTTCTTTCTTTTTTACTTCTATAAAATCGTGCCTATAACACTGTCTGGCACATAGTAGATGTTCAAAACATTTTTTTGAGCATTGCTCAGAAAGTCTAGTGAAGAACCATGACATACTAGAGCTGGAGGTGACCCTAAAGGCCTTGGAGTCCTGTCTTTGTCAGTACACACAAGTGACAGCCTGGGTGGGATGCCGATGGTCCCCTGACTTATGACAAGGCTCCGTTCCAATGACTCCATGGTAAGTCAGGTCTGACATCAAGTTCAATACCTCATTTTTTTTTTTTAATTTAGCTTTCATTGTCATTGATGATTATCATCAGCATCTTTATAAATCTGATCTTTGTTTTTGGCGGTTGGAACACTACTTATAAACTTGCAGGTATGTTTTAATACATACAAAAAAAAATACACATGTCCATCAAAGCATGAACAAGGCCGGTACTTTTCTCAAGTTATAACTCCATTTGTGGTGGCTCTGGATGATCTGGATTATCCCTGAAAATGAGGATGGTGTTTCTAGTCAGAATTCAGGGACAGTGTATGGACTGTTTACCTGCTGCAACATTGCATGGAGTCCATATTACTAGCCATACAATGTAAAAAAAACAAAAACAAAAGACCAACTGTCAGTGTGGTATATTATAACTTGGATACATCATAAATATGCCCTTGTTTTGACATCTATTGCTAAGAACTGTTCTTTCCATCTCCATGATCATGTGTTCTGCTCTCTCTCCAGTAACCAAATTTGTCACAGATTATCCATTTGCAATCAGACAGCAGGCCAGTGGCAACTGGGCACATAGGGCAACTGAGAGGTTAAGGACACATCTGGCCAAACAATGAGACAACAGTAGAAATGGGATAACCTCCACAATTCTTCGCTTGCAGTACAGTACTCCTTCCTGAGGATACATGGGTCCTCAAACATCAGCAATTTTACATCACTACCTTCCATCATCTTCTATAATGTGGGTTATTTTCTGCAATACGAAATGAAGCCTTCATAAATTAGTATGGAGACCCAGAGCAAGAAACCTATACTGATTGTCTCCAGCTCAAAAATCTCAAAACACTACATATACAACCCATAGAACTGACTTTATAAACATGAACCCAGAACTCCTGGGATTATCTGTCTGCATTAAACATTTAGCACTGTTTCGGTATGAATTGTTTATAACATTTATTTATAACATTAAGCTCCAGTTAAGGGCTAAAGAACTAGCAATTTTAACAGAAAGTATTTAGTGGAGAACACTAAAGAAAGAGGGAAGAAGAGATGGGGGCAGGTGCCAAGGCAATGATCCCCTGGCTCCACAGGTTTGCCCTGTACCAGGCATGGCTAAAAGCTCCTCCACTGCCATCCTGTGCCCACGAAAAGCAGCTTTCCTGAAGAGGCAGAAGATGACACAGGCTTCTGCCTCTGGAATAAGTGTGTTAATTATAGGTGATAACTTGTTTAGGTCCTTTATAACATCCATAGGGACAACTTGATGAACATTATCACCACTCACCGGTCCACGTCTCCACCAGGCCATTCACTGACAGAAACGGACTTATGTACCAAACACACTTTTGGGCAACAAATGATGGCATGATAGTCAGCACTTATGGCTGGGGAAAATAAATAAGCCACATGTGTACATACTGTACTTCAGGATACCAGGGTGACCTAAAATTGATCATGCTTACATAGAGGGATTCTCAATTATCTTAATTTCATGAGAATTTGGCTGTAAGTTTTACTTCTAGTCATCAAGTGTTTAATGAATGTGCAATCACAAAAGAAGTCAAAAATTACAACCCTAGACCTAATGTAAGTTCACTTGCAAAATAAGTGATTATACACAGTGTTTTAGAAAATGGTCACAAAAATAGGTCTAAGATTTGTAACATTAAAAAACCCTTTGCTGTTAAGTCAATCTGATTCACAGTGACCCTACAGAACAGAGTAGAACTGTCCTCTGGGGTTTCCAAGGAGCAACCGGTGGATTCCAACTGCTGACCTTTTGGTTAGTAGTTGAACACTTAACCACTGTGCCACCAGGGCTCCCTAACATAAAAAGGGAAGATGACATTGACAGGAGTGGCCCCCAGAAAGCAGGCCTCCTGAGTTTCAGCCCAATGTGTTTCCCACTTTACCACTGACCTGCACCCCTCCTTTGTCTCCTAAGTCCCCAGACTTTTGTTGGCCTCACTTCCTAAATGTGATCTAGGATCCAGGAATACATATTTCAAGATGAGAACTAGTTCTATGGATTCTGTCACCCTTAAGCCTCCATGCCAATTCCCATAATCCTCCATGCCTATTCCCAGTAATTGGTAAAACACAGCACCGATTTTCTCTATACTTGATCTTGGGCTAGATGCATAAAAAGCATTTGGGGAGAAACTCAGGAACACTGGCTGACTGCTTGTTATGGTCAAACTGTGTCCCTCCAAAAGCTATGTTGAAGTCCTAATCATACATGTGTGAATGTGATTCCATTTGGAAGGAAAAAGATCACTGACCTTTTTTTTTCTTTTTCTCTTTTTATGTGAATGTATGGGCTGCTGAGTGTTTGGAAATTTCCCAAACACAATGACTGCCATGAAGAGTTAAGAGTACTGTTCCAATTGTGATGGCGTACTCTTGGAAACTTTTGAGCAGGGAACTGTCACAATGCCATTTATATTAAAAATGGGCCACTTCTGCTGCTACGTGGAGAGAATAGGATGAAAGCAAGGGGACCAGTGAGGTGGAATTACGGCTGTCCAGGCAAAGAGATGACTAAGAGGCCTGGACCAGGGGGAGCTAGTAACGAACTGGGGAGATTCTGGATATAATTTTAAGTCAGAGCCAATATGACCTGTTAATGGATACAGGACTAGAAGGAAAGAAAGGAATCCAGATGACTCCCAGGTTGTAGACAAGCCAGTGTCATTTTATTCTCAGATGGGAGAAGATGGGAATCTGGAGAGCAGATTTTAAAGGTCAATTAAGAGTGTAGCTTTGGACATGTTAGTGAGAGGTGTCACGGGGCCTCCCCAGGGATGGTTAGCCAGATGGGCATTCGAGTCTTCGGCCTCAGGGGAGAAGTGGGTCATGAAACGAGCAACGACGGTTACAGCACAGCGCTCCTAGGAGACAGGGGTGAGGCTGGAGGACCGAGGCCTGGGACAAGCAACACTTAGTAGTTGAGTAGAGTAAAATGAGTGAATACAGCAGCTTTAGAAAGAAAAGCCAGTGGAAACAGAACAAGTCAGAAGAGGGTATTCCAGAAGTCCATCAAAAAGAACATTTCAAGAAAAAAGCAGAAATCAACAGTTTCAAAGATAAGAAGCTATGTAAAAAATTGACCATTCTCTTTTAGCCACTTGGGGATAAACCTGGTCAGATGGGATGGGGGCAGTGCTGGGGAGAAGGGATGACACCATGAGAACAGTAGGTTTAAGAGAGAATGAACCCTGAAGAAATAGAAACTGCAAACAGCAAGAAATCTTGTAAGAAGTTCTGTACTAATGGGTGGAGAGAAATAGGAAATTGCTGGAGAGAGATGTGTGTTCAGGGAAGGATGTTTCATGTTTGTTTCTTAGCCCTCCAGATGAGTGATCACAGCATGTCTGTGTGCTGATAAAAAACTTCAGTAGTGAGGGGAAAATAATGCCAGAGCGAATACATGTCACCGCAGGAACAAATCATGTAGAGGGCAGTACGACCCAGTGCCACAAAGGACACATGGAGTCAGTCTTGTAGGCAAGTCAGGCCACATACAAGAAGACGAGAAGATCGGCTTCAGGGAATGTGAAGCAGTCACTTTCTATTACCACAGTGAAACAAGTAGCAAAGCCACCACAGAGGTTGGGGAGGTTGGAGAAAAATTCCATCTGTGTAAGGGGACAGCAACACAGGAGGGTTGCTGGACAGCACTGAGGTCCCCTGTGGCTACAGACAGCGAGTTCAGTAAGCGGGGCCGGGTCTGCTTCCTGCTGCTTTCATGGGCCCATGTGCAGGCACGAGTAGGATTCGAGCTCTGCCAGGTAAGCACCACAAAGGGATAAAGGGACAAGGAGGTTGAGGATAAACGCAAGGGACTGATGGTGAAAATGATGAGGCGTGGAACAAGGTGCAGTGAGTACTAACACAAGTAACAATGAAGAAAGTTGGAGGGTGAATGAACCAGAAGTCAAACGAATCGGAGCTAAGATAATGAGGTATCTAGACTAGAGTAATATGCTTGAGGTGGTGTGCGACTGGAGATAAAAAGCTTTCAGAGGTCACCAGGGAGTGAGTACTGGGGATAAGGAGTTCAGGGCTAACTAAAGTGTAGGGACAGACCCCATGTCTCACAGAATACTGACTTCATGGCCACGTGGAGTTACAAGGCCATCTTTACTATACATCATCTAAATCAACTTCGGAAATTCAAATGTGTACGACAGGAATTCTGGAATTTTACATGCAGACTAGTGATTCACAGAACCAACATTTACTGCAGGCAGTTGTTTTGGACACTGTATCAGCGATTTTCTTTAACACATCCATTCTGGGAAGCAGTTATTGCATCTTGGTTACTATATACGGTTAGGCAACTGGCCCAATGTTGCAGAGCTATACAAATGGGGTTCAGGGTTGACATCTAGGATTGCTACCCCATAAAACTCAAGACTCTGCCCATTTTTAAGTGGCCTTTTCAAAGTCTACTGCTGCTGAGCTAACTGCAGCTCACGCTTGTTCCCTGTGTCACAGAGCATAGCTGCACCCGAGGCCTTTCTTGGCTGTCATCTCTCTGGGAGCAGACCACCAGGCCTTTCTTCCAGATGTGGCACAGCTGTGTGGGTTCCAACCACCAACCTGTAGGTTAGTCCTCAAATGCCAACCATATGTGCCACCCAAAGACCTTCCAAAGAAAGGTGACTCATAATACAATCCAACAAGAGGAAATATCTTTTGTTATTAAGGGTTCAGGGATCTGGTCATTCACTTCAAGGTTCAGCTATATCTAAGGATCAGAATCCTTATAAACCAACATTTGATATAAATCCTTGAATAAACTGTTTTCATACTTTTATAGACTTACATCAAAGCATTCAAAATAAAGGAGAGTATTTTAATTGTTTCCTTTGAATGCTTTAGGCTCTTCTGAGTCTGGTATTAAAACGGGCACGTGGAGTTCAGTATTTTCTAATTCTTGCCTTAAGTGATTTGCTTCTGTATATTTAAAGCAAACACTACATTTAATTTTTTCTCGGGGGAGGGGGACTAAACATGAAGCACAGATAAGTCAGTCAGCCTAAAAATAATACTAAGAATCTATATAAAATCAATTATACATGTACCCTTCTAATCAAGCTAAGATGACAGATATTTAAATTTAATCTAATACTTAAAATCTGAGTACATATATCCAAAGTGGATAAGAAAAGACATTATTTCCTCTAAGATAATTCTGAGAATGATAAATATTAATTCAATGATTTTAATAGTTTGGTGTTACTAACATTTCTTGGCAAGTCACGGTCCTGACACAGGGCTCTTAGTTAACTTTTATTCTGGCAAAAATGAAAGGTAAGACTAGATGGCTATTACCTGGAGTACGGATGTCAGGCAGCAGGATATCCACGGCTGAAGACAGCACTACTTGCATGTCACAGGTGATAGATCTGAGATGTCATCTCCATGACGTTCAGCACTTCTGCCCTGATCCATCCACTAACTCACCAGGCCCTTCAGGTGGTCAGGGCAGCAGTACTAAGAAGGACTCTGAACCACCGGGAGAAGAGTCCTTCTGTGACTCCACCTAGAAGAGCTGCAACTCCCAAACTGAGAATCACAGAAGAACATTCACTGGGGATGCTTTCAGCCAAAACTATTACTGGGGCCTGCTTGCATCTTTTCCTGTTTTAAAGGTTGCAGAACCCAAATAAGCACAGTTCCAGTCCTCTAAAATTAAGATTCTACACAATAACCCATGCTTTAGAAAGTCTACACAGAATCCAGGTTGTGTTTTACAGAACACCAAATTCTGCAGAATTCACTTCAGGTATTATGTCAGAGAACTTAAATGATAATTTTTCACTAAAGATGAGTGAGTTGTTATCTGGACAGAAGAAACAAACTGCATTGTCAGAATTACTGGAGGTAATTCAGATTTGGCACGGAAACCGTGGTAGCATAGCGATTAAGTGCTGCGGCTGCTAACCACAAGGCTGGCAATTTGAATCTACCAGGTGCTCCTTGGAAACCAGTTCTACACTGTCCTTTAGGGTTGCTATGAGTCACAACCGACTCAACGGCAACGGGTTTGGTTATTCTGGCACAGTGAGTATCTCAGAAGAGCTTTATAACCTTCTAATAAAATTCCCCAATCAGTATTGAAACAAAATAAAGCCCAAGTCAACTTCTTTCTGATTCCTATGCTGCTGAACATTGTAATACTTATAGTTACAGATCACTCTCATTTTCCCTAGCTTCAACAGCACACATACCAAGCACAAGGCTAACAAGGTATATCCACTGACTCACTTAACCCATTTAACAGTCAAATGAAGTCTTATTATTCTTGCTTTGCATCTGAGGAAACTATGGCTCAGAGAAATTAAATTACTTGGCCAAAGATAGAAAGTATGAGATGGAGACGGGAGATTCAAGCTTAACCACTATGTCCAGTGCTTTGTGATAATTTATTACACGGGTGTGGTAGTAAAGATTACGTGGTAACTTGGGTGGGCTATGATTCTCAGTGTTCTGACAGTTGTGTAATGTTGCAGGCACCCCAATGACGGAATGTGCTTAGAACTGGTGAGGGTGGGGCCTGTGGCAGCTTACAGCCCCCTCAGCCTCATCTATCTGCCTCTAGTTACTTACTTTTTTCTGTTCACTTTGCCAGAGCTTCTGGCTGCCTGTCAAGTCTTCCAACCTTCAGTTCTTAGGACCTGAGGCAGCAGCTTACCTGCTGATCTTGGGATTCACCCATCTTTACAGCCTATGAGTAAGAGTTCTACCTATCTTGGGTTCATCAGCCCCTGCAGCTGTGTAAATCACAAGAAGCCTTGCGGTCCTGCCTGCAATCTTAGAATCTGTCGATTTTCAAAGCCTGCAAGCAGGAGCCCTGCTCTCTGACCTGCAGACCTTGGGCTCACCGGATTCCACGGCTGCCAGAATTGGGAGAGCCCTCTGTCCTGATCCAGAGCCTGAGACATTTCAGCCTCTACAGCTGTGTCAGCTCTTGATACAAATCCCTCTCCACATATATTTATGTGCCTTACTGGCTGTGCTTCTCTAGAGAGCCCAGCCTAAGAAAATGGGTGAGAAGTAAGGTTGAGAAAGGTGAAAAAAGGATGTAGAAACAGAAAACCTGCAGGATTCTCCATTTACGGAAACAATCACACTAGTTAACTCAGTTTATCAGGACTGCACTTGACTGTGAGCAACATAATATAAATGAAATAACGTCTCAATAAGTAGATTATTTTGTCTCATAGAATCAGAAGTCTGAAACATATGATTGCTGGCTTTGGTTCTGAAGTTCAAAGATATCAGGCTGAGACCTTTGCAGGTGTCTTTCACATTCACTCACAGTTGTGATATGGTTAGTGTAGCTCGTGTCACTGTTCAGCAAGAAAGGAGAGAGTGACAATGAGAAAGGGCAGGGCCTCTGTCAGGACAGCAAACCTCTGACATCAATCCTTAGCTGATAAATCTAATTGATGGACTGTGTCCTACTGCCACCTGTACTGGGTACAGTACAGTCTATAAAACAAAAAACAAGACTTCAGATCAGAGTTATTGCAGCAAAAAATAAAGGTAGAACAGATACTGGGTAGATGATGGCTGCTGTATTTAAAATAAGGAAAAAGGAATTTGATATGTTTGGGTTTTATTACAAAAAACCATTCAATACCATACAAACAGCTTTGAAAACTAGAACAATAATATCTATTTCTAAGCGTAGAGTGGGTAACTGCCGAGCAAGAATCTATTCTGGCCTTTCCATTCATGGCCTCCATGAACTGAGAAAGATCCTTAATGCTTTAGCCAGTTGGAGGCAGAGGGTTCTGTAACTTGCAACCAAAATATCCTGCTTGATACAAAAGATAGATGTGAAGTTTAAATAAAGAACACAACTCTAATTCATTAAAAGCAAGACATAAATCAATAAAATCGACATATAAGCCAAGCCTCATTTTAGGCACTGGTTTAAATTTTCTCTCTATGTCAAATTTTTTATGATAACCATTAGTGAGTCCCAGAATGAACGTTTCATTTTTCTCCCATCCAGACTCTATTTAATGAAAAGTAAAAAGTAAAAAGACAGACAGTAGGAGAAAGAAGAGGTCTAAATTATTTTATCCATGCCAAGCCAAGCCAAGTGCCGTCGAGTCGGATCCGACTCATGGCGACCCTAGGGGCCAGGGTAGAACTGACCCGTGAATAAATAATCATGAATTAATTAAACTGACTGATGGATTCAGATTTTGTTACTTTCTTATCATCAAGTTGTAGTTTTCCTAATACAGTCTCCATTCCACTTCTTATCCAGTCCACAGAGAGGCAGAAGGAAGTATGAAAAAGGGAAGACTTACTTAAAAAGAAGAAAGTGAGTAATGGATTTCAAACTTCCTATCATTCAGGAGTCATTAAAGCAACAACCTCTGGCTCAGGCAATTCTGAAGTTGGACTAGAACAGTCATTTCTGATGAGCTGCTTTTATTGTGTGAATGTGTTCGGATACTCTTCACCTGTATGCGCCTCTGAGTTCCAAACGGTCGGGAGCTGCAGGAGGGCTTGTCTCTACACGGGGAAGCAATGCAGCGAGGCAGAGAGGGCAGGGAAAATAAGAGCTCAGCAGACACTGAGTTCAAGACTATGACTATTTTAGAGAAGCTGGTAACAAGGGCCACCCACGCCAGCCACTCGCTTATCTACTTGCCCATGAGTGTTTGCACCACCAAGAGCTGGTTATTCTCAGTCTTCTGTCTTTCCTGTCTAGTCACCTGCTCACTGAGCAGAGCAAATCGACAAGCCCCCTTAACTGGAGCACGGTGCCAGACACAAATGAATTCTTGCCCCAGTCTTAAGATGAAGTAAGAGAAATTAGCTGGTAAATGACTGGAGTGAGTGTATTTCAGTATCGGCAACATGAAAATACAAGTTTCAATTGTGATATTAAAGACGGTAATATTTACTTCATCTGTAATTGAAAGACATGTGCAAAACAATTCACTTTGGGAACACTACTATACAGTGCTTGCCGGAAACAAATTATGCAAATACTTACATCTTATAATTCATTCAGTTGCTTCCTAATTCTTCACTTTCCTAACTAAATTAGCTAAAAGGTGACGTACAGGACCAACAACCAAATGCCATCATCCAAATCAGTGTACAGTGAATTCATCTTTTGAGTTGTAAGACTGGAGATGGGCTGGTTTCTATTCTTGCTTTAAAGGAGTATTCCATATGAATAGACACACAGGGATTTGGTGGTCTCATTTAGATCCTACAGAAGCTCACACAAAATACACTGGTGGCAAGCAGTTAATTCATTAATTAACCAAAGTATCTGTGGGGAGAAGAAGGCACTGAGCAACACAGTACTCAACGTGCAGTTGTGGTTGTCTGAGGTCCCTGTCTGCAAAATGTGTGGTGGAGACTAGCGGTGCCTATGCTGTTTCTAATTATTCCAATTATCATGGCACACTATGAAAACTTGATTAATAATACTGAAGATATTGTTGTGGCAATTAGCCATATGGTTATGGGACTTTATTCTGTCACGATTTAGCCATTAGCATCTACTTATGTTTGTCAGAACAGTGCATCCGTGACAAGTTGAAGTTCCGCTCACCTTGCCGAGTCCCCTGTGAGCAACACTAGAGAACTGTTTACTCCTAGGAGCATCTTGCCTGAGTAAATTTTTCATGTGGCATCCGGTCTGACTGGGGACAAATGTCAAATAGCTTATGTGACGACCCATCAAGCTAAGTTTTCTCTGAAAAGCCACTCAGTGACTTGTGCATCAAAACAAATTAGTTTCAGAAAAGAATCTGACCGGTGATAGCTGGTTATCTATGCTGTCCCCTGACTATTTCCATGGTCAGTATATCAGAAAAAGTGATCTTCAAATATTGAGGTGTTAATACCTACAGATATGGTGTTTAAAGGATATATTTATACACGTATACACTAACATGAACACATAAAATATACTAACATATAAATACACCATCACATAATCAACAACAAATTAGTCACCTACAGTGTTGTGCATGGAATTCACAGTAAACTTATAGAAGAGAATTGAGGAGGTAATCTTTTTGGTAATGAGTAAGTGGAGCATTTAAAAACAAGAAGAAAAAAAAAATAGCCAAGATGCTAACTTCTGTGGGATAATGAATTTCTTCATGTGGCCCTCCTAGCCATGGTCTCATAATTCCTGCTCAAGTGGCTGGGTATGATTACATGGTAGGATAAATGGGGTCCACCAAAGGGACTGGTCAGTTCTGCCATCTCACCAGGCTTGAAATGAGCCATTCCAGAAGTGGCAAGAGACAAAAGATCCTATCACTACCACCAAGGAAGTACAGTCAGGAGCCAGCATGGCACCTGGACCAGGATCCTGGTGCTGAGGAGGTCGCGGAAGCAGGAGACCTGCAGACAGACCAAGCTGTCACCCGGAAGATGGCGAGAAGTGGTGACGAGAGAGATCAAGGAGCAGGAGACAGTACTGTAGGTCTCCCGGCCCACGGAGAGAGAAGGCTGAGTGCCTTAGAGCAGAGGCCCAGGGCCAATGAGAGGCACGTCTGCACACACAACTGGGCAGAGGCTGTCCTAATATAAGAGCTGTGTCCTGAATGTAAGAACTAGATCCTGAGTGTTCCTGAGCCTTCTGAAGCAAAGGAATTGGAAAGAAGGCTAAGTCACTGTAACGGAGGCTGGAATCAATCGCTGGGTGAAGCCAGCCCCGTATCCAGCAGTCTAGGTGATTGTATCTAACTTACACATGTTTATAAATATAAAGTAGAGTTGTAAGTTTTGAGTTGCCTGTGTAGTAGTATATTTTTTTCTTCTATCAGCCACCCAGTTGGCTGTTGGCTCTTTGCTAAGTTAGTCATTCATCACTCTGTAATCCGGAGTGTGGTTGGTGGGTTCTGTGCAGCCGTTATAATGAATTACCGACTCTGGCAAACACACCGACAGTGCCGTGGGAGGAACGGCTGGTGTCAGACTTGGTAAAGGTGGGGGAGAGGTCAAGTGTGTCCGATCTCCTCCTTGGGCTGTTAGGCTCCCTCCTCCTCGGGAACAGAGAGGTCAGCCACTGCTTCCGGGCCATTTTTAGATTTTAAAACTGATGCCAGACAGTAATCAAGAGCCTTGCAACAGACGACTAAAAACAATTAGGAAACCAGCTTCACGTTTAAAATGGAAAGAATTACAGCACTGTTTATTCTTTTCCTTTTTTAAAGTATTTAAAAGGTAAAGATTTGAAATAATTGATAGAGTAGCAGATTTCCAGACACCTTTTTTGTAGAAGCTGATGGGACAATAAAGAGGTCCCGCTGAGTGTTGACAAATCCTTCAGGCAGCCCAGAGCTCCTCAGAGTGAAGTGGGGGAAGAGGTGGGAATGGGAACGCATAAGGGGCAGGAGGAACTCTGTGTCTCCACCCCACAGCTGGGTGCCCTTTACACTGGGAATGGGTTACTACATGGAGGGACCTGGTAGTCACCCTGTCCCTGCCTGCAAATTTTCGGTATGAGACGTAGATGATGCGGTGCATTAAGAAGCCCATGTCCCTGCAGCACAGGCAACCCCTTCTGAGCGAACAAGGCTTTCAGACAACTGAGAGTCTGGAACTCCTACAGATACAGGCTCATGCCATATCCCGGCTGTCACCACTGGCAAGAGGGGTGCTGAGATGCAGCCACAGCTGTGGCAGAGCCATCACCTCTCAGTGAAGTGTAGGGCGCCACTGGCCCCTATGCCAGCACCTGATTTAGAATGTCATCGTGAAAGTGCATGTCAGGAAAGCAGAAAGTACAAACCATGTTTCGTCACTGTGACAAAAGGAGCTTTTGTCAGCACATCCTGAAGACTTATTAAGTGTGGTCCCTTGGAGTTTCTACCCTCTTCTAAGGACAGCAGAAAAAGCAAGGGAATCAGAAAGACGGCTAAGTCACCATAATGGAGGCTGGACTCAACGGCGGGGGGAAAAGATTGACCTCTCTAGTAGCCTAGGTGACTGTATCTAACACACATGTGTTTATACACAAGTCGAGGTCAGAGTTTTCAGTATATTTTCTTCTTCTATCAATCAGTCACCCAGTCCTTTTCTCTGCTGGCTGTTTGCTAAGTTAGCCATCCACCACCTGATCCCCTCTGTAGATGTAACCTCCTGAACTGCAGGCATAGCCTCGGCAACTTACCACTCTATGAAAACTGCACATTAATATCTACAGTGGCCTATTAATTTTGCATAGTGAATAAGTTGTAATATTTTTGGAAAAAAAGTGTTTTGAGAAAATTGTTCTGGAAATGTGTACAAAGTATGTAGCTATCTTTCCCATGATTTCTACTACAATACTGTACTCTCCTGTAAGACATTTCTGTTTTAAGTTATAATAAATAACAGTGATTGCTTTCCTGCCCACTCTCCGTGTAGGACTTCAGTTCCGCTGACACTACTGGAGAAGCATGCCCCCTGCTTGACATCTGAGGACGCTACAGAGGAGAGATGCAGGGTCCTTGCCTAAGGTCCCCCAAGTGGCAGAGCTGGGATTCAGGTTCAGGCAGGCTGCGTCATACTCTTAATCACTGCCTTCCAAGAAAAAGTATTTAAATGAGCAAAACTTCCAAACTACCACACTTTAATGAACAGAAACACCTGGCAAAATATTAACAGAATATGGCAAATAACTGCAAAATATTTGGTTGAAAACTGCAGTTAAGAAATGACAACGCACCATTGTAAGACACATAGATTCAAACCAGCCAAGCCAAGTGCCGTCGAGTCGGATACGATTCATGGCGACCCTAGGGGCCAGGGTTAGATTCAAACAGGCAACTGAAAACCAGACACATGCTAACCTTTCAGGTGTCTCCCCGCCCCAGAACACCCCTTTTCTCTGCCTCTCATCCTCTGCCCCGCAAGGTGCTTGGATCTACGGCTCCAACTCCACTGATGCCCCAGCTCCCCTGGTGCTGACCTTACCACTTCGCACAGACTCCCCGTCAGCCCATCGCTCTGCTGCTGCTTATCTAGGCCCAGGCTCCGTTCTGCCCTGATAGAGCTCTTCTGTCCTGAACTGCTCATCTTTGAGTTCCTTAGTCTGGCATCAAAGTTCTGATGATCTGCTGAATCTCATCTTCAAACACTTTCCCACATGCAAGAGGAGGCCTCATTGGAGTCTTTCCTAAATGTAGATTAAAACAGTTATGTTCCTTGATGACCTCTGTGCATACAGGAAGCGCTCGTCCCCTTTACACGGATGTACGCAACTTCTTTCAAACCTCACTCAAGACCTCTGCCTGCCTGCCTGCCTGTCTCGAAGCACAGCTGGCCACTGCCTTCCGCGGTGTCACACTGCTCTACAAATGAGGACGCCATGCCTTTGGTGGCCAGGACTGACTTCTACACCGCACAGTAAGTTTTCTGAGCCGCAGTCCTAGAGCCATCAGCAGTACATAGGTACTGAATAAAAGGAAAATGTAGACTCGACATTTAATAACAACTTAACCTACATTGAAAATAATTAGTTTCATGTATTCCTCTATATAGTAGCTAATGCCCAGGATGAGACTACAATGAATTGTTTCTTATTATAAATGTAATCCGTATTTGTCTCTGAAAAGCTAGAAAACAAAAGCATACACAAAAAGAAGAAAACAAAAAGATGTTCATGGTTGCTGCCTGGAGACAACCTTGTATTATAGCTTTCTTATCCTGTTTCTCGAGCCCCAGCAGAGCAGGGCTTAAGAGTTTTTCCTGGTAACCAAAAGGCTGGCAGTTTGAATCCCACAGCCACTCCTTGGAATTCAGAGGGGGCAGTTCTACTCCATGAATAGGAATTGACTCAGCAGTAAGGGGGTTTTTGTTTGGAATCCTATTTCCATGCATATGTGATATATGAGCATATTTATTTTATAATAAAAATAAGTTTATAATACGCATATATTATAATCTTCTTTCCAGGTAAATAACATTCATCTCTAAAGAGTCACTGGAAACTCTGGTGACATAGTGGTTAAGCACTATGGCTGGTAACCGAAAGACTGGCAGTTCAAATCCACCAGATGCTCCTTGGAAATTCTTTATAGCACAATCTTTATAGTAAAATCTGTTTATCATTAATTGCTTCCTTTGAATAATTTCCCAGTAATGGAACTGAACGATAGAGATTATTAAGTTTTCTGCAACAAAATTTCTGCAACAAAATATCAAATCAATCTTTTCATGAAACCTTGCTGACATACCTCACTAAACCGAATCCACTGCTCTTCAATCGATTCCAACTCACAGCTCACAGCGACCTTTCAGGACAGATGGAACTGCTCCATAGTGTTTCCAAGGCTCTAAATCTATACGGAAGCCGACTGCCACATCCTTCTACCATGGAGAGGCTGGTGGGTTCACACGGATGACCTTTTGCTTAGCAGCCAAGAACCTTAACCACTGTGCCACCACAGATCTGGCCAACACAGGGTATGTTATTCAAGTGTTACTTTTCTAATGCAACAGATAAAAATGATGTATCATTTATCACCGTAACTGTAATTAGCAAGGTTTTCACTGCTGGTGGCACCTTGGTTAGGAGCTAGGACTGCTAACCCAGATCGAATCCACCAGTCACTCCGTGGAAACCCAACAGAGGCAGCTCTGCTCTGTTCTATGGGGTCATTGTGGGTGGAAATCTACCTGATGGTAGCAGGCTTGGTTTCTGTTTTGTTGATCACTGAGTTCAGTTCTTTTCAGATGTTTACTACATACACATGAGGTCCGACAATTAAGTCCGCAAATTTAACCGTCCAAAGTGCTACATACCTCACTGCTGAATATCACTACGGTGACCTTTGCAGTACTCCTCTTAGGGAGCTGTGCACTGATGCCAGCACCTAGTCCACCCTTCAAAGCAATTTTAGAACTCCTTCTGAAATGGCCATTGCACACACTGTCATGGTGGCAAGTTTACAGACTTAACGGTATAAATATCTGTGAGGGAGTTTTCAGCCAGTAAACAAATACCTGTAAGGGAACACCCTCCCTACTCACCTGATCTGGCCCCCAACGACATTTTTTCTTTACGTGAAGATAAAGGAACTATTGAAAGGAAGACATTTTGATGACATTCAGGACATCAAGAGCAGTACAAGGACAGCTCTGATGGCCATTCCAGAAAATGAGTTCCAAAACAGCTTTGACGGGTAGACGTGGCACTGGCGTCAGTGCGTACTCTCCCAAGGGGAGTACTTGGAAGGTGACCGTAGTGATATTCAGAGATGAAGTAAGCAGCACTTTTCTAGGATGAGTTTGTAAACTTAACTGGCAGACATTGTATATATGTGTAAATTTATTATGAAATGTCTGTGCCATTTGTGTATTTTTGACTGAGTTTCTAATTATTTTCCTAATTTAGTGTTAAGAAATTTTAACATTGTTAAGGATATTAATTGAATCCTCTCCTTTAGGTTTCTTGTTTTAAAATGACATCTAGAAAGCTGTCCACCTATTCAAGAATACATTAATATTCAGCTATATTTTCTACTACTTTTAGTTTCACTTTTTACCTTTAATCTCCATACCACATGGAATTAATTTCAGCATATGAAGTGGGTAAAGACCTACCTAACTGTTCCCTAATAAACTGTTAACAGTGCTGACTGACTAGTTCATCCTTCTCTGTAAATGTCAAGTTACCTCTATCATCTGAATCCATGAATGCCTACAACAAAGACTCAATACCTATTCAACATCATTAGTGTATACTAATTTATACATGTATTAAGTCTGTCTATGAAACAAAACACTAATGATGGCTAGCATCTATGAATTCTAGACAGAGATACTGAATTCAGCAGTACAGGCAAAATAGGTCAAGAAATTAAAATGAAAACTGGCAGAGAGATAATACCAAACCAAATCCACTGCTGATCACAGCGACTCACAGAGTGTCTGAGGAACACCTGGCAGATTCACACTGCTGACCCTTTGGTTAGCAGACGTAGCACTTAACCACTACGTCACCAGGGTTTCCACAGGGCACATTAAAAGTGAGAAAGATGAAGGGGAAAAGTAGCAGTGTACCAAGGAGGAGGTGGAGACAACAGATGAATTACATCTCATGGAAATTGTCTGAAATGGAAAGGTCTCTGCTTTTTCTTCGGTTCTATACATACATCGGGGGGTCATAAATGCCCCATACTCTAGTTCCTTGCCTCAATTACTCTATCAGTAGT
Organism: Heterohyrax brucei; assembly: GCA_028571685.1. Classification (NCBI taxonomy): domain Eukaryota; kingdom Metazoa; phylum Chordata; class Mammalia; order Hyracoidea; family Procaviidae; genus Heterohyrax; species Heterohyrax brucei. The sequence goes on along the minus strand of CM053149.1, from coordinate 22,574,886 downwards.
GGTTCGCAAACTTTTAACTTAGATCAAAATCACTTGGAGAGTTAAAACAGAGGTTCCTCAGCCGCTCTCACAGTTTCTGATTCAGAAGGCGGGCCGGACTGACAACTGTGCATCTCTAACAAGCTCCCAAGGGATGCCTGTGCTGCTGGTCCTCGCTCCACACTGGAGAGCCACCACTACTCACAAAAAAACTGTCTCTCGGTATGCTTCTTCTATTTAAAAAACTAACCACTCTTAAAATATCTGGGCTACCATTTGAACAATACTTCTTTTCTCAATGCAATTAAAATCAGTATGTGATTACATTTTATTTTATTTTTTTAAAATCTAGAACAAAAAGCCAGCAAACGTTTGCAAAGTTGTTTAGTTTGCCTGATGTCCAGTGATGATAAAAAAATTTTCAGACACTCTGGGGTTTCTAAAAATACGTGAGGGAAGAGAATCAGCAGAAAGCTGAGAGGTTCCCCACACTAAAATTGTTGTTTTCTCCTTTTCAGTAAACTGTCAATGTCTTCAGCCACAGTAGAGCTCATTTCTGAGGTTCTATTTGGACCCATGAGTTAATCGCACTGGGAGGAGTCACTCTAACTCACATGCTTTTAGGAGTAATGATACACTTAAATGATTAAACAATCAGAAAAAAATGTGTATCTCTATAATGAAAGCAGTTAGTACAGATCCGTGGTTTATGTGAGTATCGCAAGTCATTTGTAAATAACATGTTCATTTTAGATATGTAAAGAGTTCTGCCATGCCCTATGAAATAAATTATATTTTATTGGTGCTCGGGTGTTCCATAACTTTTATTTATTTGCTGCAAGAGTGGAGAATTAAGATAGAGTAGTTCATTTCACCAAAAGACTGACAAATGGCTCATTAGACACTTACAGAGCTGAAGCTAACTGTACTTTTTTTTGGTTGTGTTGTGACTGCCTGCTTAACATGCTCACACTGGGGTCACTAGTGCCCACTTCTAATGACTGCTCCCCAACAATTCTCCAAAAGGAAAAAAGTTAAAAGGAAAAGATAATGCCATTTATAAGGTAATTATATATTTCTTTGCCAATATAAACAAACTCAAAAAACAGAAATTGGGTTGCAGGAGTGCACGGAAGAAAGAGAAAGGATTCACATGATGGTCTTTGCCCACTGGGCCACCAACAACCCCCAAAGACAGTCCCCAAGGACAGTCACCTCCCATCACCTAACAGCTTGAGTCACAGACAGTGGAAGAACAGCTCTCTCTCTCTCTCTCTTTGTTATTCAGATTAAACGTCATTTCCATTATATACTTATTTTATTTTGCCAGAGACATAAGGTCAGAATTGATTGAATATGTACTACCTGCATATAATGACTTGTCGTTTTTTACACTCATGGGCTAAAGCTGCACAATAATGGCCTGTGGAGGAAGAGACAGATGCACTAGCAGTCATTCGCCACACATCTGCATTAACAAATCATCATTTAATTGAAGCCCATCCAACAAGTTTATGCTACTTAAATAAAGTTCCTTTCAATAAAAGAGGCCACAGTGACACACGGTTGTTAACTACAAGAAAAAAAATTAAAAATGACACTTTTCTGTCAAAGGCTGAGGTGTGCATGACACAACCATTTGTTAATTTTAGTTTGCATGGAATAAACAAGCTGACAAACAGCATTTCAATTCTGGCTACTCTGCAGCAGGACTGTTCCCTTTTAGAGGTCCTTATTCATTAACACCGCATGAGTCCCTACTTCAAAGATTTCCCTTCCACCTCTCCACCTCTTGTAACGTGAAACACGGCTTACACAGAGCGGTACATGCGTGCTAATATTTATGCCAAAGCACTCACAGCAATAGAAATAGAAAATCCTGCCCTTATCAGGGAGGATTATTGTTTTTTTAAACATTACACTAAGTTTTCTGTGTAAATTTTTAGAAAATTAACAATTTAGTCCAGGTTTTTATGCTTTAAAAAAATAAGTAGGGAGACAGCTACTGTGCAAACACTGACTTCTCGACCTTGGCTTCTTACTCTGCTGCTCTTCAGGCCACTTTGAAGAACACGCTGACAGTGTTTCACTGCATTACCTAATTCTTTTCTTTAGAAAAGAAGCCCCTCAGCACTACGAAGTTTCTCACCATAGTGAAACAAGTTTAAATACGTAAGACAATTTTTTTCCACCTACTTCTCCAACCCTTACGTGAAAATGGCTCTTCTTTGTTTTTGCTAAAAGATAGGGACAGGTATTTAAAATCAGCCCCTGTCTATTTATGAACAACCTGAGTGCACAGCACAGTGAGCTCCATGGACAGGTATGTGTACATGTATCTACTTACGTACACAGACCTGTGTGTGAGAAAGATGCTGTCGGGGACCTCATTCCGACAGTTTCTAAAGTGACAAAACCTTCATCCTTACATGCATGTTTTATTTCTACAAATAAAAATCACCCTTTACTTTTCTCCATGTTTGCACACACTGATAATGTGTAAGCTAGCCAGCCCAGAGCCGTTGAGTCGGATCTGACTCAATGATGAGTCGGAATAATATGTAATGTGTTTTATTTTTAAGAAGGCAACACGAATCCATAAAGTGTTAAAATAAGCCTTCTCATTGTTTTATATACTATCTTTTAAAACAAGAGAAGCACGATTAGAGAAAAATCAAAATATGTTGGTGGTTTTTTAAAATCTATACCACCTTATTAGGCGGCTTTGGGTTCCTTTACCAGTTGACGGCAGAGACAGGTAAAATTTCACCTTGGTATAGGATTCAAACTAAATTACAAGATATAGAAATATATCATAAATCAACTTCAAATACTGAACAAAAGATAAATAACAGAAGATTTATTTTCTGACATACAGAACAGTCTCTAATTATAACACAAAGCAAAAAAGGAAAAAAACAAAACCAAAAACAAAAACCCTACTGTGCTTCTCTGGCAAGTTCTCTCTGCCCTTTTTATATGCTAACTCGGAACAGTAATTACGGATCTTACAAGTTGACTTCTGTTTTCCAGTACTATGAGTTCTACGTAAAACATGCCTTTTCACTGAAACAATTACCATTAATCAAAACACCGCGAGCTAATACCACTCAAGTCCAACCTACCGCTGTGCCCAGCAATATATCAAACTGTCTGTTGTCAAACACACTAAGCAAAACTTAAACAGACTGTTTTCACTACAAATAACAGGGGGGAAAAACAAAACAAAACAAAAAAATGCTTGGTAAGTAATTCTATCTCAGAAATCCATTCTGTCCCCGGATTTTAAGTGTTCAATCATAGTCCAACACAGACAGATCACACTATTTGGCTCTGAAAAACGAGGCTCAGTGGCACTGATACATGAAGCCACCTGCAAAAGACTTGGTATTAGAATCAAACGTGGTTAACCTCTGATAATTCAGCACACTTAAATATACCACATTTTACTTTTTTAGGGGTTTGTAATGCTTCATTTCCCAGCAAAAACTATCAGCACAAAGAAATTGTTTTGATTGCTGTACAAGGGTAAGAAATAGTAAAACTATCTCCGTAACACATGTACAAAGCTCACTAGCTTATACAGACAAGAGAAAATGACAAATTATCTACTCAGTTTCTAATTTTCGTTCACATAGTACCCAATATACGGCTACCTATATACAAAGCATCATCTCTAAATGGTGACTAAGCAACTATCTTGAAAGGCTTTTCAGTTTTCCTACTGTGCCCTGTCCTTTCCCTACTTTACTCTGATTCTTCTCTTTCTTATCCAACCAAAAGGTCAACTTCTCATCCAAAGAGAAAGAGACAAAACAAATTTTATGTATCAAAAAGTCAGCTATATGACAATTTCAACCAGTGGCAATGCCATAGTAATTTATAAAAGGGGACAGGGAGAGCAGAGTTGAAAAACAGACAGACCAGGCATTTACTACAGGCAAGCTCCATCATGGATTTCTGAGCTTTGTAAGCCCAGCTCCCAAAAGTGTAATTAAATTTTTATTTATAATGTATAATGGCTCTGTGACTGTTAACTTCATGTTGCTCATGCCTGTTCCCCAAATGCTCAGACACACCAGTGTGAGATTGCAGTTCACATTTATTACTAGACACTACATATTGATGATGATTCTTTTCATTTAAAAATCAAAACTAACATTAATAAAATATATTCATAAAACAAAGGAAGGACATGGTATGTGATGGCTGGGACAGAACACACGCACGTGAGCAGACTGCTCTGTCACAGAGTGCCAGCCTGTATAAAGGACACTACACGTGCAGCAGAGAAGGTTGTCAGGGCCCTACAAAGCACAATGCACTTTTCCTGCCAGTGATATCCAAGATCAGTGCAAATCCAGCCAGGGAAAGGCTGAAGGCCGCCCAAAGCCAACGGGTTCATCTTCACTGGAGCAGCCTATCTGCACATATCTCCTTTCTGATAAAATTTATCACCTTTGTCTGGCCATTAACCCTTTCCCCTTCTCCTTTAGGTATCAACTCTTGTATACTTTACACCTTCTTTTAAATGCTTAATACAAGCAACCGCAGGAGAATCTCTTCTCCCCTTGAACAACTGCAAATAAAGATGTCAGCTATCGAGTATATTTGTGGCATCTCCAGCAGCTGCTGTTAAATACCAGCTGGTCTAGCTGATTAAAATTACCTCCGAGTTGGTATTATAAAGATGCCTGGGCAGCGCTGCTGTATTAATGGATTATTGAGTGAGCGATGAAAACCTTGGCCAGCTGATGCGTTTTATTACAGATAGGCTTTATGATGTGTAATCACTGTAATTTTTACAACTGGAGGAAATATGAAAAAAGGAGTAAAAAAAAAAATCCCCACAGAAACTGGTTTGACTAGATTATGCCTATCATTCTGTTTCTTACTAAGGAACCAAAGTACATAATTACTGGGTTATAAATAGACAGGTATGGACGTATACACACCATTTGTCCATTTATTGATACGGATATACTCTCAAAGATACAGACAAGCAGAGAATGCACATGGACAAATCCACTATGCATGCAATTTGTGTGAATAGATATTTACTATGCTGCTGTCTGCCAAACCACCCAATTGGCTACAATGGGATCACATGACATAAAATAGTTCTGCACTGCTCACCAGCTGGGCAATAGCTGCAAATCTAAATCCGGCCAACTGGACTGTGGTTTGCAATCCAAGGGGCAGGATCATTTCACTCCTGTTACCATTTCCCTTCAGTTGTTTTCTTATAAGCCAAGGTTTTTATAGAAGTCTACCAAATTGTCTCCCAGGCCCTCTAACTTTGAGCTTATGTTCAAAAGAAGGCATGCTAGTTTACTGGTTCAGCTATTTTTTATGGCTACTGCAGAAGTCTGTAACTTGACTTGACCAGTGTCATTGGTCTTTCAAACGCACTGTTTGTTTATGGCACGCTCAAGTCTCCTGTAGGCTCCCAGTTGTTTTTAAGAGTGAACACTGAGGCTCAGGAGCCTGCGATCAATTAAAATAGCTGAAGTAGAGAACAAAACTTACTGAAGTATGTCCCTCGGTGAATTAATATCTTGTAGGAAAAACAGCCAATCCAGATTAGGTTTCCTCTTTAGGTTATCTGTGAGTTTTACATTCAAGTAATACTTAAGAGCATGATATTCATCATCAACTATAAACAAGTATGTTTTTTTGGTTTTGCTGTGTTATATGTGACATCAATTTTTCACCAGAGCCAGTTTAATAAAATACATGTGGCTAGAAAGTAATAAAAATGGTATTTTTAGAGGAAGATATCAAAATTTATACATGAAATGATTCATCCAGGGCCCGTAGTGGGTTCTTCTGAATACCTCACGTAGAGGCTGCGTGCTGGGCTCAGAGGGAATGTTTTATTCACACACGTAGCCAACACTATATTACAGCCAACCCCCAAACAAACTCACTGCCACTGAGCCGAATGACTCACAGTGGCCCTGAAGGACAGAGTAGAACTGTCCGACAGCATTCCGACGGCTGTGCTTTACAGAAGCAGACTGCCACACTTCTCTCCTGCAGGGTGGTCAGTGCGTTTGGGTGGCTAACCTTTTGGTTAGTAGCTAAGTGCAGGAGATGCGGTTAAAAACATGAAAAACCAGATTACACAATATTGTTAGAGGTCAAACACATTTTGGGTTATTTGATCACACAGTATGAATGAGGTTTCCTATGCGAATGCTATCCTAACGATGAAGAGAATTCCAGAAGGAGAACTCAGAAGTGCTTTGGGTAGTACAAACAAAACAAAACAAAAACCCAAATTCACTGCCATTGAGTTGGGCCCAACTCATAGCAGCCCTAGAGGTCAGAGTAGAACTGTCCCATAGAGTTTCCAAGGAATGCCTGATGGATTTGAACTGCCAACTTTTTGGTTAGCAGACATAGCCCTTAACCCACTACGCCACCTTGGGTAGTACAGTTTCATTAAAGTGTATATATAACTTCTCACAGTGACTTTGCTTCAGAAGTGCCATGGTGGTTTTCAAATATAAAAGTGCTGGTATGCCACTTAAAAAAGAAAACAAACAAAAAAAACAGCAAGTGATCATTATTAGTTAAAAATGTAGTCAATGCCACTAAATTTTACATGTAACAATAGTTGAAATGGCAAATGTTTTGTTACATGTATGTTTTGACACCAACACCACAAAATGTTACTAGAGATAAAAGAGGACCATTTATAACGATAAAACCTATCAGGCAGATACAATTATATATATACCTGTGAGTGTACAAAACACACACACATACACACACGAGGTCTGACAATTACGCTTGCGAACTCATCCTAGAAGAAGTGCTACATGCCTCACTGCAGACTATCAGTACAGTCCCCTTCAAAGTACTCCATCTGGGAAGCTATGCACCCATACCAGAGCCTAGTCCACCCTTCAAAGCAGTTTTGCAACTCTTTCTTTCTAGAATAGCCATCTTTTCGGGGAATGGCCATCAAAACCAAACCATTGTCATATAACACCCTTGATGTCCTGAATGTCATCAAAATGTCTTCCTTTCAATATTTCTTTTACCTTTGGGTAAAGAAAAAGTCACTGGGGGATAGATCAGGTGAGTAGGTAGAGTGTTCCAACACAGTTATTTGTTTACTGGCTGAAAACTCCCCCACGCACCACAACACAATTTAGTTTGGGAACTTGCCACCTTGCCCCTGTGCTCAATGGGCACTCCAGAATGAGTTCCAAAATTTCTCTGAAGGGTGGACCAGGTGCTAGCATCAGTGCTTAGCTTCCTGAGGGGAGTACTTTGAAGGTGACCATAGTGATATTCAGCAGTGAGATACGTAGCACTTACAACAATTAATTTCACAGACTTAATTGTCAGATTTTGTATATTTCTATTCATCCAGTAACAGAGCAGTAAAACACATAAAGCAAAAACTGGCAGAAGTGAAAGGAAAAAGAGACAACAACTTAACAATAATAGTTGAAGACCTCAGTACAGTATTTTCAGTAATGTTTGCAAGGTAGAATACCAACAAGGAAACTTAAGACCTGAACAACTTATATCTTTTTATTTTATTTTATTTTTTATTTAACATGACTGAGTGAAAATGTACATTCCCGTATAAATTTACATGCCTACCTATATGCAGTGTCCACTGCTCTCCCTGTCTGGTGACAGCACACTATTGCTCTCTGCTCCATACATGTCTCATTCTCTCAACAGCCTCCTTTCCACTCCTCTCTACCCACTCTCCTTCTTCCAGCCACAGGTTACCAGGATGATATTCTATAGATGTATAGAACCATAAAGTGCAACCAATATATGGTCACTCTGCATTGCCAAGTCCAATCCATTCCTGTCCAAAGAGTGGACCTTTGATATAATTTATGGGTAAGGGCAGCATCAGGGCTGGGGGCCATGCTCTCAGGGGAACTCTGAAACTACTGGACCATCAATTGAGGTCTTTTAGTGGAGATCTCAGGATGCACCCCTTTTTATTCTTGTGTTGCCAGTGAGACTCCTCTCTGTGAGCTCCATCGTGGCTATTGCTGGTGGTGGCCGGGCACCATCCGGTTCTTCCGGTCCCAAGTCGATGAAGGTACCCACTCTTGCGGGTCTCTCTGTCTTCTAGGTTGTCTTTACCGCATGCCATTTTGGTCCTCGGTGAGCATCCGTTGCTGCTGAGTTGGGCCCATTTGCTGTGTCCTCGGATGGCAGCTTGGCAGCTTTTGAGACCCCAAACGCCACTCACCAATGTGGGGTGCAGAGAGCTCTCTTAGCAAAACGCTAGTTGTGCCAATTGGCCTCAATTTCACCTAAGAGCATGGTCCCCTGCCCCCTGCCCCAGCTACTCTATCCTTGCAATATTGGGTTAAGATGGAAGGAGTACTCAAGTTATGCTGAAGTCCGCTTAATGTTGTTCTTGTTTCTAATGTGTGCTATCACCGATTTCTCCCAACCAGATTTCTAGTAACTATCTAAACTAAACCTTCCTACCCTCACCCTCCCTCCCTCCCCTCCCTTGCAGCTGTCAAAGAGTCTTTTCTTCTATACACAAGTCTGTTTCTGAGATCTTATCATAGAGGTCTCATACAGTATTTGTCCTTTTGTCGCTGACTGCTTTCACTCAACATAATGTCTTCCAGTTGAAACCAGGTTAGGAGATGTTTCCTGGAATCATCGTTATTCTTTATCATTGCGTAGTGCTCCACTGAGTATATGTACCGTAGTTTACCTATCCATTCTTCTGTTGTTGGGCATCTGGGTTGGTTCCATCTTTCTGCTATCATGGACTGTGCTGCGATAAACATTCTCGTGCATGTGTCCGTTGGTGTGAAAGGCCTTGATTCTGAAGGATATATTCCAAGTAGTGGAATTACTGGGTCAAATAGTATATCGATGTCCATTTTTTTAAGGAAGTGCCAGATTGCTTTCCAAAGAGACTGGACCATTTTGCAACCTCACCAACAGTGTAGGAGGGTTCCACTTTCTCCACAGCCTCTCCAGCATTTGTTGTTTTGTGTTTTCTGGATCATGGCCAATCTTGTTGGGGTGAGATAGTATTTGAATTTCTTTAATAACTAAAGATCATGAACACGTCCGCATGTGTTTTTTGGCTGCCTGGATCTCCTCATTAGTGAAATGTCTGTCCATCTCCGTTGCCCATCGCTTAATTGATGGTTTATCTTCTTCTTATTGATATTTTGTAGTATCTTATAGATTACGGAGATCAGGCGTCGGTCTGACATAGAGTTGCCAAATATTTTTTCCCATTCTGTGGGTGTTCTTTTAATCCTATTAATAAAGTCTTTGGATGAGCAGAAGTGTTTGATTCTTAATAGTTCCCATTTATCTACTTTCTCTTCTGTTGATTGTGGTTTGTTTGACAGATTTTGGAGTCTGTCCTCATTGTGTATTAAAACTTCCATTGTTGTTCCTACCTTTTCTGGGATGAGCTTTATCATTTTAGGTTTGATATTTAGGTCTTTTATCCAGTTGGAGTTGGTTTTTGTATAAGGTGTAAGATATGGATCTTGATTCAGTTTACTGCAGATGGATAACCAATTTTGCCAGCACCATTTGTTGAAGAGACTCTTTTTACCCCAGTTTAATGTCTTAGGGCCTTTGTTGAATATCAACTGTTCATAGGCAGATGGTGTCATCTCTGGGGTCTCAATTCTGTTCCACTGATCCATCTGTCTGTTCTTGTACCAGTATGAGGCTGTTTTGACCACTGTGGCAGTGTAGTATGTTCTAAGGTGGGGTAATAAGAAGCCTCCCAGTGTGTTCTTCTTCTTTAGTAGTACCTTACTTATCCGGGGTTCTTCCCTTTCCAAACAAAATTGGTGATTTGTTTTTCCATCTCATTAGAAAATGATGCTGGAACTTGTACCAGGATTGCATTACATAAATAAATTGCTTTGGGTAAAACAGACATTTTCACAATGTTAAGTCTTCCTTTCCATGAGCAGGGTAGGTTTTTCCATTTATCTAAGTCTCTCTTAGTTTCTTGTAGTAAGGGCTTGTAGTTCTCTTTGTAAAGGTCTGTTGTTTCTCTGGTTAGATTAACTCCTAGGTACCTTATCTTCTTAGGGGCTATCGTAAATGGTATTGATTTGATAATTTCTTCCTTAACAGTCTCGTTGTTGGTATAAAGGAATCCTTCTGATTTACTTATGTTTATCTTGTGTCCTGAGACTTTGCTGAACTCTTCTATCAGTTTGAGTAGCTTACTTATAGATTCCTTGGGGTTCTCTGCATATACAATCATATCATCTGCAAACAGGGAGATTTTAACTTCCTCTTTTTGGCTTGGCTTTGCCGATGCAGATGCCCTTTATTTCTTGGTCTTGTCTAATTGCTCTGGCTAGAACTTCTAGCACAATGTTGAATCGGAGAGATGAGAATGGGCATCCTTGTCTAGTTCCTGATCTCAAGGGAAAGTCTTTCAGTCTCTCTCCATTCAGGATGATGTGGCCAATTGGCTTTGTATAAATGGCCCTTATTGTATTGAGGAATTTGCCATCTATGCCCATTTTGCTAAGAGTTTTTAGCATGAATGGGTGTTGGACTTTATCAAATGACTCTTCTGCATCAATGGACAAAATCAGGTGATCCTTGTCTTTTGTGTTATTTAAGTGGTTAATCAACAATTTATATCTTAAACAACTAGATTTAATATCAAAACCCAAAACTTGTTGCTATCCAATGGATTCCAACTTACGGAGATGCTACTTGATAGAGCAAAACTGCCTCACAGGGTTTTCAGGGAGGGCCTGGTAGATTCAAACTGCCACAAGCTTGACTAACAGCTTAGCTCTTAACCACTGCACACCACGGCTCCATGAGACATCTATAAAACAGTCCATGCAACCAAGAAAGCATTCTTCTCAAGTGCAAATGAACAAAATCCAGGGTGGACCATCTACTGTGGCAATAAAACAAATCTCAGTAAATGTGTAAGGATAGAAACAATACAACCACAATAAAATAAGACAGAGAAATCAGTAACTGGGAAATGTTTGAGAACACAACAAATATGTGGAAATTAAACATACTCCTAAACAACCAATAAATCGAACAAAAAAAATCAAAGAGCCATCAGAAAATACTTTGAGATGAATGAAAGTCAAGACACACATACTAAAACTTACAGGGTGCAGCTGAAGCACAGGTTAGAGGGAAATTTATGTATCTTTAAATGCCTATATTGAGAGAGAAGAGGGCTCTCAAATTAGCAACTGAAGCTTTCATCTTAATGTACTTGAAAAAGAAGAACAAACTAAACTAAAGCAAGCAAAAGGAAGGAAATGATAACAGATCAGACTGGGAATTAATGACACAGACAACAGGAAAATAAAGAACACTGATGAAGCCAAAAGTCGACTCTTTTGACAAGTTCAACAAAACTGACAAATCTTTAGCTACTTTGATCAAGAAAAGGAAAGAGAAAATTCAAATTACTAAAATCAGAAATGAAAGAGGGGACATTACTACTGATCTTAACAAATAAAAAGGATTAAAAAGGAACACTGCAAGTAACTACATGTCAACAAATTACATAACTCAGATGAAATGGACAGATTCCTAGACAGACACAAACTACCAAAACGCACTCAAGAGGACACAGTCTAACTAGACCTATAAAAAGTGGAAAGATCAAATCACTAATCAGTAACTACCGACGAGGACAAGCCCAGGCCCAGATGGATTCACTCCTAAATTTTACCCAACATTCAAAGAAGAATTAATACTAATTTTTTACAAACTCTTCCAAAAAAAGTAAGGAAACATTTTTGAAATCATTCTACAAGTCCAGTAAATACTGACATCAAAACGAGACACGTCAGAAAAAAGTAAACTACATCCTAACATATTCGTCATGAATATGGATGCAAAAACCCTCAACAAAATACCAGCAACCTGAGTCCATAGTCTATAAAAAGAATTGTAGACCATGACAAAGTCAGATTTATCTTGGTGACACAAAGTTGGTTTAACATCTGAAAATCTATTAATACAATATATCAGACAACAGAATTAAAAACAAAAATCACAGCATAATCTTTACAAATACAGAAAAAAAAGCATCTGACAAAACTCAATGCCCTTTCATAATGAAAACTCAGAACCAGTTGCCTTGAGTTGATACCTATCCATGGTGACCCTATGAGCTTCAGGGTAAAACTGTGCCTCACAGGGACTCCAGTGGATGACTCTTCAAAAGTGCATTGCCAAGTCTTTCTTCTGAGACACCTCTGGGTGGATCCAAACCTCCAACTTTCACTTAGCAGCCATGTGTGTACACCTTTTCATACATGGACCCCAAAGAACACTCAGTAAGCTATGAGTAAAAGGGAATTGCCTCAACTTGATAAAAAGCATCTAGGAATCCCCCAGGGCTACTCTATTAAACAGACGAAAACTGGATGCTTTCATCCTAAGGTCAGGAACCAGACCAGGATTTCCACTCCAGTCAAATCTATTTGTCATTTTACTGAAAGGCCTTTCCAAGGCAATTATGCAGTGAAAGGAAATAAAATGCACTCATTTTGAAAAGATGATATAAAACTGTTTCCACTCACAGACTACAATTCTGTAAACAGAAAATCTGAAGAAGTGCACTAACAAACTACTAGAACTTAATAAATACATTCAGAAGGTAGATAATACAAGATTAATACACACAAATCATGTTTCTTTTAACTGGTAATGAACAACCTGAAAATAAATTAAAAACAATTCCACAAAAAAACTTAGTAGTAAATTTAACAAAAGTGTAAGACTTCTAAACACAGCAAATATTTTTGAAAGATAAAAGACCAAAATAAACAGGAAACTTTTCCATGTTCATGAATTGAATGACTTAACATGGTTAAGACAGCAGCAGTCTCCAACACAACTTACTAATTCAACATAACACCTGTTAGAATCTTGGAAAACTTCTTTGTAGAAATAGATAAGAGGATTCTAAAATTCATATGGACTTTCAAGGGACTCAGAACAACCAAACAATCATGAAAAAGGATCAAGTGGGAAGACTCATGTTGCCTCATGTTAAAACTTACTACACCTCAATGGGAACCCAGCCATGTGTGGTACCAGCATAAGGATGAGACATCCAGAGCAATGGAACAAAACCGACCACACAGATATAAACCCACCCATTTGTTGTCAGCTGATTTTCAACCAGGGAGCCAACACCACTCAATGAGGAAATACCTTTTCAGCAAAACATGCAGGGACAACTGAGAAACAACATGCAAAAGAATAAAGTTGGACCCTTCTTTCTTTCTTTCTTATTATTATGATTACGTGAAAGTATACAATCCAAGTCAATTTTGCCTGCCTGCCTCTCTGTGACTCTATTTTCTCCCCTCCCCCTGTGACAGCACATTCCTCCTCCTTTTCACCCTTTACTTCCCCTCTTCTCCATCCTCTCCTCTACCTTCTAGAACGAAACCAGGAGGACAGTCTTCCATAAATGTATAAAACCATAAAGTACCCACACCACATGCTCACTCTGGGTCCCGAAGTCCAGTCTATCCTTAGTCTGCAGTGTTGACCTCCAGACTGGTTTCAGGTCTGGGACAGCAGCAAGTCTAGGGGCCATGTTCCCTGGGGACCCTCTAGGTTGTTGGACCATCAATTCTGGTCTTTTAGTTGAGTTCTTGACCTGCACCCCTCTTTTTCTGGTGCTAACTAAAATTTCCTTAATGCGAAAGCCTGTCAATGTTTGTATATCCAGCTGAAGAGCTACATTCGGACCGACTAGAACAGACAGCAATCTCAGGTCAGCAGCTGGTTGGGAGAAGTTGTGCAGTGGTGGGGACGCACCCTTTGGGATGAAGGGCTAGCCTCAGTGAGGTGCACTAGTGTCCAGTTTTCTTGGGATCTCCCTCTAAAATGTTGGGCTTGGGACACAAGAGTTAAATCTACGGCTTTAACAACTGCAATGGACAAAACAGTTGAATCTTCTTTCTTCAGATATCATTAAACAGCAGGGGGGGGTGGGAAGGCAGAGGATTGGTGATCACTGCTTTTCTGATTTTAAAAAAAGACACAATGAGACAAAGCATAATATAGAAAATTGAATTCACTACATAGTCACCAAACTGAAAAAACAAATCCCAGTTTCAACATGCCTCGCGTCCTTTTCTTTCTCCTGCGTTTACGTCCCAGCAGAATGCATTGTTTGGAGCTGGGATGGGGTGGTGGGCAGGCAAGAAAGGGGATGCAGGAAAGAGGGGTGGCAAAGAATAAAAGACAGCACAGGCAGAAAGCCACAGAGGTGGAGGGGAGCCAGGACAAAAGCCCATCACAGCACCCTCGCCAGCGCTGTTGGAAAGGAGGTGCAGGCGCTCTGGCGTCAGCAATAAACCAGTCGTAGAAGATAAATTAGACAGCCCATCATGCTCAGGGCACTTTATCTGTGACCATTTCAAACCGCATTTTGCACAAAAGAATAGAGTGGGAGTGAGAAGTCAACAGACGAGAGAGAGGAAAACATGCCAGGAGCCACAGTTCACCCTGATGTGGCACTGGTGTCACCTACACCAAGAGGCAGGGGGCACCTGCTGGGAGCTGACAAAGCACAGAACCACAGCTCCTTACCACCGATGGGGAAGAGGCACTGGGCGGATTGGGCTCACTCTAGAAACAAGCCCTTCCCACCACTCGTTAGTTTGCGGCAGTGACATTACCATCCTTTTTATTATTATTTAGAGGTAGAAAGTCTTAACTAGACTTTTATGATCTTCACTATGGCTCATCATTATCTTTAAATTTATCAAACGCTTACCAAGCATTTACTACGCACCAGGCAGTATTTTAAATGCTTTGTAAATACTAAGTCCACCCTACAAAACTATTAAAGCAAGTACCTGATCGCTAATGCAACTTGTCTGTTGTTTACTACTGGGTCAGAAACAAAATCAGGTTCTAGGTTACACTGAACGAAGAGTTCTGCAACCGACAGAAGTTATGCACAGGATATAAAACAAAACAAAAACAAAAACAAGAAAAATCCAGTGCTGTTGAGTCAATTCTGACTCACAGCGACCCTACAGTACAGAGTAGAACAACCCCATAGAGTTTCCAAGGAGCATCTGGCAGACTCGAACTGCCGACGTTTCGGTTAGCAGATGTAGCACTTAACCATTACGCCGCCAGGGTTTCCACACAGGATATACATAAATATTAATTGGCTTTTTCTCTGAGTATTTCTTGATTCAAATTAAATCTTGCAGTTGTTGTTGTTAGTTGCTGTCAAGCTGATTCCGACTCATAGCAACCCTATGAACAACAGAGCGAAACACTGCTGTTCGTTTTTGTGCCATGTCCACAATCGTTTTTATGCTAAAGCCCATTGTTGTGGCCACCGTGTCCATCCATCTCATCAACGGTCTTCCTCTTTTTCACTGACCCTCCACTCTACCAAACACGATGTCCTTCTTCAGGGACTGATCCTTCCTGACAACATGTCCAAAGTCTGTAAGACACAGTCTTGCCATCTTTGCTTCCAAGGAGCACTCTGGCTGTACTTCTCTTGGAACAGATCTGTTGGTTCTTTTGGCAGTCCATGGGACATTCAACATTGTTCTCCAGCACCACACTTCAAAGGCATCAGTTCTTCTCCTGTCTTCTTTGTTCATGGTCCAGCTTTCACATGCATATGATGCGACTGAAAGCACCACGGCTTGGGTCAGGCGCATTTTAGTCTTCAAGGAGATATCCTTACTTTTGAACACTTTAAAGAGATCCTTTGTAGCAGATTTTCCCAATGCATGGTGTCTTTTGACTTCTTGACTGTTGCTTCCACGGGTGTTGATTGTGGACCCAAGTAAAATGGAATCCTTGACAACCTCAATCTTTTCTCCATTTATGACAGTGTTGCTTTCTGGTCCAGTTGTGAGGATTTTTGCTTTCCTGATGTTGAGCTGCAATCCATACTGAAGGCTGTGCTCCTTGATCTTCATCAGGAAGTGTCTCAAATCATCTTCCTTTCCAGCAAGTAAGGTGGTGTTGTATGCGTAATGCAGGTTGTAAATGAGCTGTCCTCTGATCCTGATGCCTCATTCTTCTTTGTATAATCCAGCTTCTCAGATTATTTGCTCAGCATACAAATTGAAATGGTATGGTGAAAGGATAAAATCTTGATGAATGCCTTTCCTGATTTTAAACCATGCAGTGTCCCCTTGTTCTGTTCGCATGACTGCCTCTAGTTCCACACATTGATTCCTTAAGTAAGCACAATTAGGTGTTCTGGAATTTCCATTCTCCGCAGTATTAGCCTGATCCATGCAGTTGAATGCTTTTGCATAGTCTTGCAATTAGAAACTAGTTATTCCAATGAAGTAAACCGACAAGTTGTAACCAGCATCAGTATGATAAAATTCTATCCATTAAAATACATCTCCAGCCCTGCACACCCCACTTCCTCCCACCTCAGGGGCAGAAACTGATCAAGTTCACTGCTGAGGAACTAGACGGCTGGCTCTCTGGAGCGTCACTGCTGGGCTGACTTCTGATGGTGATCACCGATGGTCACTCTTCTCACTGTCGCTACTCTAACTGTTCAAGTCCTTGTAATTAATTAGGCTAGCCAGCCAAGCCAAGTTCTCTTTAATAAAACAAGTAGCTATTTAAAATAGGCGTGATTTCTCCACCTGTACCTCATTCTTCCCAGTTGTCTGAAGACAGAAAGACTAAGTTTATCATTACTTCAGATGCATCTCAGGGTTCGTAGCTAATCTAATGACCATTTGTGATGAATAAAGATCTTTCTAAAAGACATGACATGTTTTCTCCAGTAAAAGCCCCCATAGCACATCTAATTTTAATAAAGGAGTAAGTTCAAAAAAGAAATTAAAAGCCTGGAGATTTTCTTTTTTTTTTTTAAGCACACATATCAAAGGACTTGCTAGTCATAATAACAACATTTTGGGGGTGATGCACAGGTATAAAAAAAAGCATCTATAAAATCATAAAAATAGCTAATAACAACTCAAGTAAAATCAGTCTGCCTTCTTGATCCCTCAAGTAAAATTAAAAGCATGTTTTTACTAGATAGAGCAAACTTGAACGTAAAAAACAAAAAAGCAAAAGCCAAGTGCTATCATACACAATAGCATCCCTATTTCTGTACTTAAATCCCGCTAGGAAACAGCTGACGAGCCCCAGACAAGGAACCGAGGTAGCCAGACGCAAAGATAAGAAACAAGAAGCAATGTGCCCACTAGTGTTTCACTTGCAGCCCAAATCAGTCAAAGAAGAGAACTGTTCTGGGAGAGTTCTCCCTTGTTGTTAGCTGTCAGCCCCTGAAGCAAGGTGACCCCATGAGTCACACAGGAGGGCTCACGGCAGGAGAGCTCTGATTTTATCCTTCCTAAGAGTGTAATACACGATGAATTCTCTTAATTGATATGGCAGCCTTTTGTCAAATAATATCCTATGAAATTATGGGTTTGGTAGAGGTTCTTTCCATGAAGCAAGCATATCACTTTTTTCCCCATTGTGTTTGTCAGTTTGTCACACTGTGGGGACTTGCGTACTTCTGTGACGCTGGAAGCTCTGCCACCAGCGTTCACATACCAGCAGCACTTCAGCAGAGCTCCCCGACTAAGACAAACCAGACGAAGGACCCGGCAGTCTACTTCTGAAAAGAATGAGCCAGGGAAAACCTTACGAACTGCAGCGGACACTGCCTGACACAACGTCAAAAGGTGAGCCCCGCCTCCCACGCTCACAAATGCTCTAAAGATGAGTAGGGCAGAGCTGTCTCCTCAACGTGGAGCCCAGCAGCTAAGGCCAAAGGAACAATGACGTAGTAAAAGAACGGACGATTTCAAAGGGTGGCACCAGAAGACAAAATGAAGTATGACAACGACACGTGCAAAGGGCTAGAGACAGAAAACCAGTAAGGAATGACAAGCGCAGCATCTCTCAAGCCGAAAGGACTGCATAAAAAAATTCAACCCTCTAGTTGCCACAGTGAAGGATTCTACAGGGAAATATTAAATGACTCTGGAAGCATCAAAAGAAGATGGGAAGGATACACAAAGTCATTAAACTGAACAGACCTGGTCGACACTGAACCACTTCAAGAGGTAACAGATGAGCAGGAACTGGTGGCACCAAGGGCGAAGCCCAAGCTGCCTGACGGCACTGGTGAAGAACACGCTTCCGGGAACCGACGGGGTACCAGCTGAGATGTTTCAACAAACAGATACAGCACTGGAAGTCCTCACTTACCTACGCCACGAAATCTGGAGGACAGCTACCTGGCCCACGGAGCGGGAAGAGATGGATATTTATGCCTATTCCCAAGAAAGGTGACTGAACCAAACAGACAATTATTGAACAGTACCATTAACAGTACACATAAATAAAATTTTGCTGAAGATCATTCATGAAATGGCCTGCAGCAGTACACCGACAGGGAACTGCCAGAAATTCAGGCCAGATTCAGAAGAGGATGTGGAACCAGGGTATTACTGTTGATGTCAGATGGATCTCTGAAAGTAGAGAATGCCAGAAGGATGTTTCCTTGTGTTTCATTTACCACGCAAAAGCATTCAACTGTGTGCCTCATAACAAATTATGGATAACACTGCGAAGAATGGGATTTCTAGAATACTTAATTGTGTCAGGGGGACTCTACACATAAATCAAGAAGCAGTCATGTGACCAGAACAAGGGGACATCACATGGTATAAAGTCAGGATGGTATCTTTTCACCATACCTATTCAATCTGTATGCCGAGCAAATAATCTGAGAGGCTGACCACTCCTTTACAACCTGCATTATGCAGATAACAAAACCTTGCTTGCTAGAAGTGAAGAGGGTTTGAAACACTTACTGATGAAAATCAAAGACCACAGCCTTCAGTGTGGCTTGCTCCTCAACTCAAGAAAATAAAAAGCCTCACAACTAGACCAGTAAGCAACATCATGACAACTGATGAATAGAGACATGGATTTCATTTTACTTGGTTCCACAATCAACACCATGGAAGCAGCAGTCAAGAAATCAAAAAGACACTTGGTTTGTGGTTACAGCAGCTCTGCAAAATTAATGCACTCTAGAAAACTTGATTTACAGGTATCTGTCTGAAGCACTAATAACTCCCATAAAGGTTTTACATAATATTAAGCAGCGTCCCCAGAGGTGGGGAAAAAAAAAAGAGTAGAAGCGTCAGTCTGGTCAAAGACATATGGATACATGCTGTAATCACTGGTATACATAATACGAGTCAGGCTAATTTTCAGGTATACTTAGAGTATGATTTTGTACATGAATTATCACATGGCAATCAGAAAGAGCTTACAGGACAATTGTAGATACTCAATTTGCCTCTGTTTTCCTTGGTCAAGGAAAGAACTGGTCAAGGAGAGAACATCAGTCAGAGCGACCCATGAAATTAAGAAGCAAAGAGTGAGAAATGAAGGTGAGAAACTGAAAATGAGAGACTGATAACTTAATATTAAGATTTTTAGCCACATTTAACTATTATTTTTCACTAAGTCCTGAAAAATTTACCTTCCCGCTCTAGAATCTACAGTCTTCGTATGAGGGTCAAACTTATCTCCCATATCCTGCTAACTAGTAGATTCAAAGACAATGTGGGCTTATCAATGAAATCATCACTCTGTTGTTAAATAGACATCTTAAAGACGATACTGCATTATCCCACTGTTGTTTAAAAGTACTTGGACTATGTTTCTGGTGAAATTATATTTTTAACAACCTCACTGGATGATAGTAGTGTGTGTAAGATTTTGGGAAAATATTGTTTTTCCTGTAGATAGAGTAGGCTGAGTTAAAGACATCACAACAATTACGTAGTCCCAGTTTCATCAGCTTTCTTTAGAGAACGTAGATGTGATCGGGAATTCATCCAGATCTTGTTCGTGGGTTTAACACTGTCTTTGACAAAAATGTAGTCTTCAAGACACCAAAATAAAAGAACAGAAAGAGTCAGTACCTTTGTACAGCCCAGGAGAAATGCTGGGGTTGGGGGCATGCTATGCTATAATTTGTTATGGCTTAGAAATGTTCAGCGTGTATTTTTCAGGCACAGATGGATATCTTGATGAGCCCGGGTGGCACAGTGGTTAAGCGCTCAGCTGCCAAACAAAATGCTGGGGTTTAAACCCACCAGCCACTTTCTTGAGAAACACGTGGTGGTCTGCTTCGGTTAAGATGCACAACCTTGGCGACCCTATGGGGAAGTTCTACTCAGTCCTATAGCATTGCTATGAGTTGGAATTGACTCACTGGTATAAGAGATTAAGCATATCTTCTGTATCAATCACCCCTGATTCTGACTTCCAGCTGAAAATTTTAAAACAGAATACAATCTTATATTTGGAGGAAATTTTATAAACTATGTTACACACATTGACATTTAATACATGAATGGATTAAATGCAATTTCTTAAATGATGCTTCAGTTGTGGAGCTAGTAAGCTTATAATAAAAGAAAAACTTTTGTCAAGTGCTATGTATTTTGGAAATATTGTAAAACAGTCATAACTAATAAACGAAAGTGCCATGTTTTCTTTTTTTTGCAGGGGAATGGGGGTTGTTTTCATTACTCCTATACATTCATCAGGTGCAAAACAATACTGAAAGGTACCATTGATTTTAAAGTTACGGGCGGAATTCTAAGTAGGAACAAAAAGAAACATCCTGGTCTAAATTAAACATCGCATTTTCAAATGTGTAGATTATCATCATATTGGAAATGACTAAAGTCTCAAAGCTCATATGGCCTGTTATATTTAAAAGTTTTACAACCAAGTCTGTATACAACTATACTTACTGAAAATATTTTCTCTGTGTAAAAAGGACCACAAATTAAGAAATCAAATTGCTCCATTTGCACTGGATGAACATACTGGATAGTTAATCTTAATTTTAGATGTCTAGTCATTTGGATCTCATGTCTACACCTTGTGGCGTAGTGGTTTAAGTGCTACGACTACAAACCAAGAGACTGGCAGTTCAAATCCACCAGATGTTCCCTGGAAACTCTATGGGGCAGTTCTACTCTGACCTATAGAGTCACTACGAGCTGGAACCGACTCGATGGCACCTAACAACAGTCATTTAACTTGGAGCCACGGTGGTGCAGCAGTTAAGAGCCCATCCGCTAGCCAGAAGGTCAACACTTCAAATCCAACCAGCCACTCATTTGAGAGCCGCGCTATTCTGTCTTATCAGGTTGCTAGCAGTCAGAACTGACTTGATGGCAATGGGTTTAGTTTATTTTTCTTTTTTAATAGTCATTTTAACTAGTTTTGAATTAAGAAATGAACTCACAATGTCAGTTGGAGATCAATACTCCTCTCATGGTAACTGACAGAACAAACAGAAAGCAACAAAACATATATACTAACTTGACCTCGCTGACATAGAACATTCCATCAAACAATAGCAGAATTCTCTTCTCCTGTGGACATGGAATAGTCACCAACACAGAACACAATTTGTCACTGCTGCCGTCTTATTTCCTCACTTGATTTCTGTACGACAACGCAGGCAGTGCAGTCTTCTTAAACCACAAACATGATTGACATGATTGATCATGACACCAATCTGTTTCCATGGCTCCTTCTCTCCCTTGCCCTAGAATAAAGATCTAGATCAATGTGTACAACAATAACAGAAATTATTCAAATAGGGTTGGCTACTGAACACCTGAAACAGGGCCTACGACAGAGAAACTCAGTATTTACATTTCATTTAATAGCCACACTTGGCTAGTGGGAAAACACCAGACAGTCCAAACCTAGATTGTTCTTAGCATGGCACACAAGAGTTTCTCTGTCTTTATTTTGCCTTATTTCATGAAACCCACCCATTCTCTCATAAAACTCCCTCTAGTTATAATAAACTACTTAGTGTTTTCTCAACCCACAATATCTCAGACATATCTATCTTTGCTCATGATATTCTCCCTGCTTGAAGGTCTTCTCACCTAATTTGACTGTATGGTCTTACTCAACACTGCAAGACACAGTCTAGGTATCATCCCTTCCAGAGAGATTCTTTTAAACCTTGGAGTTACTCTAGGAACCTTTCAGTCACCTATTTAATATCCACGCCCTCACCCTCCAAAGTGCCCACCTCCAGGTGATGGGATCACAATTAATCAAAGCTAACTACAGATATCTGTATATTGCCTGTTTCCCTAATCTTTATGGCACTTCCATTCCTGTTACTTTTGAGTTGATTCCAACTCACAGCCACTCTATGGGATGGAACAGAACTGCCCCATGGGGTCTCCAAGGAGCATCAGGGAGATTTGCACTGCTGACCTCTGGGTTATCAATCAACCTCTTAACCCCTGTACCCCTAGAGCTCCTTGTTGCAGCTAGTGGTGGCTATGTGATCAAGTTCCATCAGTGAATTTAAATCTATGTTGGCTACAGGTGGTTGCTGAGAAAGCTTGTTTCAGTTGATCGAGAACATATATGGCTGGTACCTGTCCCTTTCTGTACTTCCTGCCTTAAACTATGTAACTGATACCTGGCTGTAACACCCGTGTTGAGACTACTTAGCCATAAATACAAATAAAACAAAGAGAATCTCATGATACATAGGCTTTAATGTTGTTAAACCAGTCAATTACTGTCACTAGCAGCCTGCCTTTGGACTTCTTGTTTTCAGGCCACTGCTGCTTGAGTTTCTGTTACTTGCAGTCAAATGCATTCCCGATGTAACACTCCACTTTTGTGCTCTCACAAACAAGTTATGCCGTGCATAGCTCTGTCTTAACAATTGTTACTTGTATCAATATATTATTGTTTGTGTATCTGTCACACCAGGCCAACCAGTCTACTAACTACCGTATGCCACTTGATTAGAAAGTGAAGTGAATAGCAAAGCCATAATTTAATCTAAATCTAGTATCAGAAATGTAATTAGCTGCCATTTGATATAATAACTCTGTGATAAACGTCTTTATCCACAGACTGTGCTCCACTGATTCACTTATGGTATGTTATGCTTAACAGAGAAACCATGCAGCCAAGGGTCCAAGTTTACTGCGTACTTGATCCACTTCCCTAGATGCCTCCAAACTGATACTGCGTGCACTGAGCAAAATTTTCTCCAGTACTCATCAGGATAAGTGAAAACACTTTGCTATTTAATTTCTATTTCTTTACTCGAATAGCTGAAAACTCACTGTGCTTACTGGCCACTGGTATTTTTTTCCCTATGAGTTGCTGGTTCACTTCATTATTCTTATTCTTCATTTCATTCTTCACTTCATTATTCTACTAGTAGTAGTTTTTCACTAAATTTAAGGGCTCTTTATATATAAAGAATAAAACTTTTTTCTTTGCTACTTTCTTCACATATGTTGCTTGTTTTCCTTTAACCAGTATCTCTTTGCATTGAATTTTAATGGTTCGAACTTCTTGAGTTGTCCCATTTCAACCATTCACTCTAGAATTTCTTTCACTTTATTCTTCTCAGAAAAATTCAGTCACGGAAGATTGGTTATATATGCATGTATGTTTCCTTCTAATATTTAAAGTTTCAATTTTTTATAATTATGATGTGATATTCCTATAGCTACAAATATTCACCACAGCATATTTTGAATAATCAATTCCTCACATAATTTATGTTCTTGTCTTCCCATTCATCTATCCATTAATTCACTAAAAAATGTTTACTGAATGTTTACTGTACGCCAGGTTCTGTTAGGTAGGCATCTGAGATAATTAATGAGTAAGACAGGCAAATTCTTTGCTGTCACGGATATTACATACCAAAGTTATGGTTGTAATATGCCGGTTATGAACTCAAAAGCTTATTACATATAGAAGGATATTTTGTTTTCTTCATTGCTTGGTTCTGACCTTTTTTAATATTATTATTGTCATTTTTTTATTCTTTTTACTGAACTATATCAATATATTCTACCTGTTGCTTTTAAGCAGCATGTAAACCCTGGTGGAACAGTGGTTAAGAGCTGTGACTGCTGACCAAAAGGGTGGCAGTTTGAATCCATCAAGTGTTCCCTGGAAACCCTGTGGGACAGTTCTACTCTGTCCTATAGGATTGCTATAATAAGAATTGACTCGACAGTAAGGAGTTTGGTTTGGTTTTTTAAAGGAGCATATAGTAGGGTTTTGTATACAAAGCCAGTTGAGTGAGAATATTTACCTTTTTTAAGATGAGCTTAAATATATATGAGACCATAGCCATAACACAACTAGCACAGTGGTTAAGTGATAGGCTGATTAAGTGGGACATTGGCAATTTGAACCAACCAGCCACTCTGAGCGAGAAAGATATGGCAGTCTGCTTCTGTACTGATTATGCCCTTGGGAACTCTACAGGGCAGCTTGTCCTTTAAGGCAGCTACAAGTTAGAATCCACTCTACAGCAACAGGTTTGATTTTCCACACACACACACACACACACACACACACACACACACACACACACACATCTGTGTGTGTGTATACACATACACTTAGCACTAAATGGCTGGTTCTTAATGAATAGTAGTAATAAGGAAAGAACATAAGGGCAATGCTTATCAAGGAAAGCATAAGGATGACAAATAACCAACAGTACTGTCATAATGGCACTGCATATAGTAACAAAGGAATTCCTGGTGGCTAGTGGTTAAGTGCTACCTCTGCTAACCAAAAGGTCAACAGTTCAAATCCACAAGGCATTCCTTGGGGCAGCTCTACTCTGTCCTATAGGGTCGCTATGAATTGGAATGAGCTGGATGGCACTGGCAATGACTTACGGCACCATACGCATCTTTATGCTTTTTTGGGGAAGCATTATTGTTACTTTCTTTTGTTATCACTCTTATTAAGTGAGTCTTATTAAGAACCATTCCTATCAAGTCTCATTAAGTGCTTTGCACTAAGCACTTAAAAATTAACAATGATGAACATTTAGTGAGTTCTTACTTTGTGCTAAATATTGTGTTCTACATAATTCTCAGTTAGTCCTCGGTATCATCCTGGTCACACTGCTTTCTACCTGTGCTTTTAGATTTGCTTTCCCCTTGGCTGAATTATCGATTTTTATTCATTTATCAGTGGTAAAGTACTTTTTTACTAGA
Source organism: Heterohyrax brucei (assembly GCA_028571685.1). Lineage (NCBI taxonomy): Eukaryota > Metazoa > Chordata > Mammalia > Hyracoidea > Procaviidae > Heterohyrax > Heterohyrax brucei. Next base: position 22,549,816 of record CM053149.1, on the reverse strand, counting down.
AAGACATGAATGGTACCCTCCCAAAGCTCTTTCATCCTTGATTGGGTATACCTTTTCCTTCTTGGCCTTTGTCTATTGCTGTGTCTGTGGCACACAGTCAGGCTGCCACCAACTAATCCTTTTTTATTTTTTCATTTTGTTTTTTGGAAGTTCAAGATTAAAGTAACAGATTCCTCCAGATTCCTTCATATCTCTCCCTTTACCCTAAAAAAGGCCAGTACTGGACTTGAACAAGAAGATTTAGGCCTAATGCTACAGCTTATTATGATAAGGCATACTTTTCCAGCTGGTACAGTCTGTGCTTGCAGAGTTTGAGCTCTTTTGGCCTGATTTTTGGCATGGACTGTGTGCTTTAAGCTCTCCAGTGCTCTTGATTTACAATGTCTTCTTTACTAGGCTGGTTTTTAATCAGTAATAATTAGACTTCTCTGATTCTGCACCTTGTACCTATCTTGTCACCTATAATTTGGCTCATGGTCCAAAACTGACATACAATACACCTTTGGGTGCTCTAGCTTTCTACACACTGATGAACCAAAAAAAACCCCAAACCACTGCCATCAAGTTGATTCTGACTCACGGTGTAGGAACCGCTGCACAGGATTTCCAGGGAGCAGCTAGTGGATTTGAACTGCTGAACTTTTTGGCTAGTAGTCAAGCGTTCAACTGCTATTCTACCACGATGCCATACGCTGATAGTACTGGGCAAATCACAGTATGAATATAAGCTGAAAGGTTAAAAGTCTGGCGTCTTGGTAGCTATCTGACCAAAATAAACCCGTATAAGCCCTAATTTGCTGATCCACATAATAGGAATGGTAACAGTTCTTATTTCACTGTGTCATGAGGATAAAATATGATGATCTATGTAGAGGTTTCAGCACAGTGTCTAATCCATTAAAAGCACTAAGTCAGTATTAGCAACTGTTAGTCATTATTCCAATAATTCAATGTATTTTTTTCCATCATTCTTAATCTGCGATAATGTTCCATGTAGAAGTGAAAAGGCCTAACGTTTTCAAGACGAGTAATTCTTGTGGAATGCTCACTGCAGGGGAAAAAAAAAAAGCTTTTGTTGGATCTTTATCTTCTAATCCCTTGTATTCTACTTAATGTTTGATGTATAATATGAGGCTCACGGAGAAGAAAGAAGACCTCAGTCACTGACTGCACTCACAACAGGAAATGATTAAACTGTTAAGCCAGCCAAGTGCCTTGCATTTTAAGGTAGAAAACTATACTGACTTTAGATGACTGAGAGTCATATTTTTCAACCATACATTTGTCTATGCTTCAAATATAGGTTAAAAAAAATTCAGCACTCCTATATAATTATCTTGTGATATGTGTTAAAAATGACATACTATGACACAAACATTTTAAAATTCTATCACAAAATTTAGCAAATTATTTACCAATAACAAAGAATCTCCCAACTAAATTACTATAAACTACCAGAACAAAACAACTGCTAATCCAGAAAATAAGAAATAGGGGACATAGACAATGTATAATAAACATCTGGGGGATAAGGAATTTATCCCATGAGTATTGTAAAGTGTTCGTAATTTAAGAATCCCAAAGCCAAAGTGCGTTATGAGGGTCTTTCCTCAAAAGTAACATTAACTATGCACATCCCACAGATGCCTATTATATATTCTATTTATATCAAGGTATAAAATGAGGTCTTAAATATACAGATTTGATGTATTTAAAGGTGGTAATATAAAATATAAAAAATATCAAACAGTGGTAACGTTAAACTTAATTATGTGGCTTCCTTACAAAACAGTATTGCACTAAAAAGTAACAGCCGTTGATGACATGACTCTTTATACTGGAATTTGTGATTAAAAGAGTCTTCTGGAATCACACTAAGGTATGTACTCATGGGACTCACAACACTAGTTTTTTTGATGCTTTTGCACAAACACAACCCTAAGTGATGGAATCACAGGTCATTCCTTTTCTCATACTAAAAATGAGGACACCACAAAACATAACACTAAGAAGTACCTTTAGAAGTCTGTATGCAGTCAAATGTCTCACTATAGAAATTACTCAGTGTATACTGACAAACTCTTGTTTAAAAAAGAAAAAATGCACTGACATCGAGTTGATTCCTACTCATAGTAACCATATTTCATGGAGTAAAAATGCTCTGTAGAGCTTCCAAGAAGCACCTGGGAATTCAAACTGCTGGCCTTTTGGTTAGCAGATGCAGAGATGCCAGTAGGGTTTCCAGAACCTCAGAACTTAATCAAAACAATTCATTACACATCAATAAACAGCAAAGAAAAGCCAACTCAAGTTGTAAACTATTTAAACTAAAGGAACAGAACTTCATTTTAAGTATAACAGGAGTAATCTTTCAGAAAAATAATGAAAAACTAAAAATTTCTTTCATCGTGTATTATTTTATAATATCGCTTACTCGACGGCACTTGGTTTTACACACTATTCAACATTTAATTGCAAATTATCTTTGTTTAACCAAAACCTAAGTTTATTTAACATTTCCTAACAGAAAAACAAGCTAAAGTTATCCAGGAGATAAGGCACCTAAATATATAAAGCAGTAATGTTAATGAAGAAGTTCTTACATGACACTTAGAACTTATGGGCACTCATTCTCATATCTCAAAAGAAATATAAATTTACTGAAAATTAACATAAGCTAATTTGGAATGACTTTAGTCAAAGTTAGTGCAATTAGTTTTACACTAACCATTAACAAGCTAAGCCAAGTGTGGTCAAGTTGGATCCAACTCATGGCGACCCTAGGGGCCAGGGTAGAACTGACCCCCAGAGTATTCAAGGAGTGCCTGATGGGCTTCAACTGCCAACCTTGTTAAATAAATTTATTGGGAAAATACAAGAAATGCGTCTACACATGACACATACGCTACCTTGGAAGATATCCACACATATTCTATGACAAAAACTTGGACAAAAACTTGAACAAAAACTAGTTTTAAAAATTGAGCAATTGCTCTAGAGCCAAGGTTACCAGTTAAGATTAAAAAAAAGAAAAAAACCTGAATAATTACTAAATCTTTTTCTTAATGATAATTACAGCTGTATTAGAAAGCAGATTTAAACAATGTTTAATGTACCATGCAACTGACTAAAATTAGAAACCTGGACTCACTGGGTGGTATAATTTAGTCTTGCTGACACTCCCACCCCCGATGTAAGCACGTATTTATGATTTATCCCTCATTCTATAGAAATTGTTGGTATTTTGCCATTGGCCTATTCATGACTGATATTTTTGCCATGTTGTTTTTCTAATTGTACTGGAACATTTTAGTTTACAATATATATTTTCTGAAAATCCGAATTCTGTAAAATTGTCATGCAAAAGCATACATTATGTAACACAAGGGGTCTGATCCACACCCTGAGGAAAACCAGTCATTAACTGACAACTGATTATTTCATATTCGTCTCCTTGATGATACATTTATCAAAATCACTAATTATTTTCAAGTAGTATTCTAGATTGTAGAACTAAATTAACAACTTCCTTTCAACAGGAATATACAGTACCATCAACAATTATTTAGATTTGAAATACTCATGGGATACAGAACAAAATATAGCATTTCAAATTCATTTTCATGAGATATTCACCTACATTACTTATTAGGCTTACTGGCAAATTTTTGTGCCAAATTGTTATGAAAGTGTTTAAAAGCTTACTCTGCAATTTCTATGTTTCTCGACTTACCTCTTCAGAAACACTGGTCTAATGGACAGCTATCAGGTGTGTCCAGCTGAAATGCCTTAGTGAAGAAACCACAGAGAGCCAAAGGCCAGAGGTGGACGGCTTAGTGGGTCTCATGGCACACCATATCCAAACAGACATGAATAAAGGATTGAGGCTATTGTAATGACAGATGACTATGGTGAAAGCACTGCCAAACGTCTTTGGAATGCTTACTACACACTGAGTATCATGTTTTCTGCACATTATGATTTAATTCTTACAAGCACCTTAACAAAGTATGGACAATTAATTTTAATCTCCATTTCACAGATAAAGAAACCCAGGCTCAAAGTTGTTAAACAGGTCTGTTTCACTTCAATAGCTGTAACTACTATTTTATATCATACCATACTGTGGCAACAGTTCCTACTGGGGACCAACAGACAATCAACAGACAGCAGTACAGGGAGGCAGAGTCAAGATGGCCGACTAAGTACACGGCCCCTTAGATCCCTCTGGAAACCAAGACCTGAACTGAAAATCAAACAGAGCCTTGTGGTCACCTAGTGAGACCCCAGGACACGGCACAAGCACTAAACACTGAACAAAAAACCTCCTCTCTTTTGGGGACTCCCACTCCTGGCTAGCCCTGGCTCTCACGGACTGAAGGTAAATGCAACATTTTGACTTTTTTATTCTCTGTCTTGGCTGGTGGGCTGAGTGGGGTCTTGCCTAGTGGCTAGCTCAGATGCACTGCTGGGGGGATAGACAGGCAAAATTCCCATATTTTGAGAGTCAGGCTTCGGACTCTGTTAATCTAGCCACTTTGGGTATGTCTTTTAATCACTACCACAGTGTGGTTTGTACGGAACCGCACTGCCAGCGTATGGAATGCCATGTTGGATACGGAGATTTTAGCAGGACCTAATTCTTAGCCTGGGAGACAGCACCTCCAAACAAGATAGTGCATCTCTGACAGAAAAGCAGCACTTTACAGTGTCACCCACAGTGGGGGCCTGGCAACAGAGGCAGAGGAATCACTACTTCTCAGCACCTCTAGCCCCTGTATCTGCTGCCTGTGTGGAGGGCGCCGTCTTACATATGGTGGCGGCAGCTGGACCTATTTCTTAGGTTGGGAGCCAGAGCCCACCCACAGGAGAGTGCTTTACTACCAGAAAAGGAGTAGTTTACACAGTGGCACTTAAGGCTGGGCCCTGTTAGCAGAGGCCAACAGGGCAGTAGCATTGTTATATTTTGAATTAGTTTGTATCATCTGGGGTTGGATATAGAGGTGCTCACTTTGCCAGTTTGGAAGAGGGACCTCTACACCTGAAAACCTGACTAATTTGGGAAGTGGTCAGATACCTTTTGCTTTACATTTTAAGACAGCCTAGAGAAATATCTGTGGTTCATCCTCACAGTACCTCTCCCAGCCTCTACTTACTCACATGGACCCAAAAAGCAACAGACACTTGTGGCATATAAGAAACCACTCATGGCTTCAGAAGGCTCCCAAACAAAACCACCATGGAGTTTTCCAGATGAAGAAACTTTTGTGAAATCATCAGAAGGTTAATATGGAATGATTATAGATATACAGAGCCCCTCTAGACCTTATACAAAATGCAGCAGAACAAAAGGAAACACTAAGCAAGCTGTTCAATCTGATGGAACACCATACTCTGAAATCCAACAGATCAAGAACAAAATCAAAGACACAGAAACTTCCACTCAAAGCCAAGAAAACAGAATGGAACAAATGGAAAAAAGAATTTCTGACTTGGAAGACAGAGCTACTGATGCCAGCCTCTATGAGCAGAAATCAGAAAAAAGAAACAAGAAAAACGAAGAAGCATTAAGAAGCATGTAGGACTCTATTAAGGGGAATGACAATACTAGACAGAATATCTAGAAAAAGGCTCAGTAAAGATACAGAAGACCTTACTGCCACAATTAACCAATTAAACCTCGATATATACAGAACTTTCTACGCATCAGCGGACAATTGCACCTTCTTCTCCAGTGCACATGGAACATTCTCCAGAATTGACCATGTGTTAGGACATAATGCAATTCTCAACAAAATCCATACCACTGAATTACTGCAAAGCATCTTCTCAGAACACAGAGCCATAAAAATCGAAATCAATAGCAGAAAAAACACAGACAGAAAGTGGAACTCTTGGAAACTGAACAACATCTTGCTCAAAAAAACATGGGTTATAGAAGAAATAAAGGATGAAATAAAGAATGAATTGCAATGAGAATGAAAACACTTCCTACCAGAACCTATGGGGTACAGCCAAAGCAGTGCTCAGAGGTCTGTTTATCTCCACAAATGCACACATCTGGAAGGAAGAAAGAAAGAAATCAAGGAACTAACCCTACAGCTTGAACAAGTAGAGAGAATAACAGAGAGACCCCTCAGTCACCAGAAGAAACCAGATCATAAAAATTAGAGCAGAGCTAAATGAATTAGAGAATAGAAAAACAATTGAAAAAACTGAAAAGACCAAAAGCTGGTATTTTGAAAAGATCAACAAAATTGACAAACCACTGGCTAAACTTACTAAAGAAAAATAGGAAAGGAAACAACCCAAATTAGAAATGAGAAGGAGCGGTCACAACAGATTCAACAGAAATAAAAAATATCATAACAGAATACTATGAAAGACTGTACTCTAACAAATTTGAAAACCTAGAGGAAATGGACAGATTCCTTGATTCATACCACCTAACCAAATTATCACAACGTGAAGCAGAACAACTTAATAAACCCATCAAAAACGAACAGATTGAAAATGTCATCAAAAAACTGCCAACCAAAAAAAGCCCAGGCCCAGATGGCTTCACTGCAGAATTCTACCAAGTTTTCAGAGAAGAGTTATCTCCAATACTACTGAGACTATTTCACAGTACAGAAAGGGATGGAGTACTCCCAAACTCATTCTATGAAGCCAGCATAACCCGGATACCAACCAGGAAAAGACCCAACAAAAAAGGAGAACTACAGACTGATATCACTCATGAATCTAGATGCAAAAATCTTCAACAAAATTCTTGCCAACAGAATACAACAACATATGAAGAAAATAATCCATCATGACCAAGCTGGATTCACACCAGTAATGCAAGGCTGGTTCAACATCAGAAAAATAATTAATGTCATTAACGACATAAATATCACAAAAGACAAGAATCACCTGATTTTGTCCATTGATGCAAAAAAGGCATTTGATAAAGTCCACCACCCATTCACGCTAAAAACTGTTAGCAAAACAGGCATAGATGGAAAATTCCTCAACGCAATAAGGGCCATTTATACAAAGTCAACTGCCTGCGTCATCCTGAATGGAGAGAGACTGAAAGACTCCCTTGAGATCAGGAACTAGACAAGGATGCCCACTCTCACCTCTCCTATTCAACACTGTACTAGAAGTTCTAGCCAGACCAATTAGACAAGACCAATAAACAAAGAGCATCAGCAAAGAAGAAGTCAAAATCTCCCTGTCTGCATATGATGTGATTGTATATGCAGAGAATCCCAAAGAATCTATAAGTAAAGTACTCAAACTGATAGAAGAGTTCAGCAAAGTCTCAGGATACAAAATAAACATAAGTAAATCAGTAGGATTCCTTTATACCAACAACAAGACTGTTAATGAAGAAATCATCAAATCGATACCATTTTCTATAGTCCCTAAGAAGATAAAGTACCTAGGAATCAATCTAACCAGAGAAATAACAGACCTTTACAAAGAGAACAGACAGCAGTACAACTTAGGCTGACATGCAGGGTCAAAGGGAAAACAAAGATGCTTGTCTTTCTTTGTGCTCCATAAATAGTAACAATAAAATCAAATAAGTAAGTGTAACAGGTGACTAAAGCGTCTGTCTTATAAAATGGGGGTCAAATTGAAAGAATGAATAACCTCTTATTCAAAGATTCAAGGGAAAAAAATCTTGTTTTGAGACGGTGCAGATGAGACACTATCTAAAATTAATGGGACAGATAAGGCAGTGAGGACCATGCCTGGCCCTGGTGCTGTTAGTCCTTACTTATAAATAACAAAGTCACCATCAAGGTTCATGGAATTTCCTTAGGGAAGTGCTGATCAGATGTCAAAGCAGCCCCATGGCTTATTGTAGGAAGAGAAAACAGATGGAAACCAAAGTCAGAAAAGGAAACTGGACGGTGTCATCTCCACATCACTGCTCCAAATCCCATGCCGTCATCACCATGATACAAAGCACCAGGTCAACCAAAGCAGTAAAACATTACTGAGCATTTCAAAACAACGATACATGGGCCAAACACTCATTTCCTCCCTTCAGCACTGAAGCCATTTCTAGACCTTAGTAAAAATTTTTTGAGGGTATAAAATAGGCTTTGTATTTGAATGCACAAATTCTTTGACTATACAGCTACTTTAAAATGAATTTTTATTCCTGGAATCACAAACATATTATCTGTACTTATAAATGACAGGAACAGTTCACTCAGTGTCCCACAGTGCTGCCCAGCACCCACATCACAAACATTCTCATTTTCTAGTTAGGAATTATGGAGCTCCTCTCAAAGATGAGGTCAAGCTTAAGCCACAGAAATGAGTTGTCAGGCTTGGAACAGGTAAACACTTTCCCAGTGACCGTTCAGGGAAGAACAGCTGAGAATTATTATTACTAGAAGACTGTGTATCACATGAACACAAATAAACTGCTCGTTATTTATAAACAACCTTGCTTTAGTTGTAAACTTTTGACTCATGTGGAATATTTTACAGTCAAATAAAGAATTCCTACTTATTAAGCACTTCTCAACAATTCATCAATTTTTCAAATGCTACTAAACTTACAGAAAATTCTTTACAAGCAACTGTTTAGCACTAGATAAGAATATTCTACCATTTCAACATAAGGATACATTTGTTGTCTATAGTGCTATATGGCTAATTCATATTTACTAAAATCTCTGTATTTCTAATTTGCCTATACACATTTATAACCCAAACCAAACGAAACCCATTGCCATCGAGTTGTATACACATTTATAAGCCACTGATACATATGAACTGTCAGTGTTGTTTCATCACTTTTCCTCAGATTTCCTCCTTTCCTACCTCCTGGCATCCCCTGCTACTGCACATTCTAGAAGCTTCTATGGCCAGAGTCGCAACCTTTTGTGTTCTCTAGCTTAGAACATCTAAAGAATGATGGCTTCCAATTCTTCTGCTACAGCACGTTACAGAAGTTATGTGGCTGAAAAGATTAAGACAATATGTTTCCTGGGAAGGGGCACATATCTTATTAACAGAAATCCACTTCTGAAGGCTGAGCAGATGATAAGTGTAAGATTAAACTGAAAGAACCCAGACATCTCAGAGGATTACCTGGGTTCAGGGCTGACTTCACGGAGGTACGACCTGTGCATTTGCAAACAGCTTAGAGTTTAGAAGCCCCCCTGCTTGATTTAATGATATTCTGTTGTGCTGGAGTTCTTATGATTTCTACACAAAGGCCCCATAATTTTTATGTTTGTATCAGGCCCTGCAAATATGTAGCCAATCCTGTTTATGATTTTAATGTGTGTAAACTTAATCTAAGCCTTAGTTTCAACTTCGCCTAGGCTTCTGCTTTCTCATTTGAACCAAAAGGATAACATCCAACCGGTGAGGCTGATAGGAGTATTAAACAAGTCACCACACATAAAGTAATGAGCACACAGTCTAGCACACAAAACAAAAAAAAGAGATGTGACATAAAATGGAATTGGGAAACTTTTTGTTCTTACCTTCTACAAACTACCACAAATCATAATCAAGTAGAGTTGAAATTTAAACATTAATACTTACAACCCATATATCTGTGGTGCAATTTCTAGCCTGTTCAAGTGCATGTAAAGCTCAATATCATGCTTCTTCAGTAGATGATCCTGGATCTGGTTGACTTTAGTAACAATAGCAATTGTTGGCCCTAAATCCTGTGGCCTGGCAAAGGGAATTGGGGTCATCAGTGCTTCTTTCCCCTAAAAACATAAAGACAGGAAAAATCCAAAATACATTATTTCAATATGAAATTAAAAAAAAAAAAAAACCAAAACATGATTAATCCAAACCCACTGTCACTGAGTTGTGCTTGACTTATAGTGACCCTATATGTCAGAGTAGAACTGCCCCATGGAGTTTCTAAGGAGCACCTGGTGGATCTGAAAAACATCATTGCCAAGCCAAGTGCTGTCGAGTCGGATCAGACATCATTATTGAATTTATATATAAATGGAAGTTTAAACAAGACCTACCAACTACATCACATATTTCATGACAAATGCTTAAAATGTGGAACCATACGCTGATCATAATATAGATAACTTTGCTCATCTGGCAATGGTCAGGACATGCCTTCTAGAATGTTCTAGCTGTATTTGCTTAACCAATTCCTCTCAATGTCATTAAGTTTTACAAGATAATCTTGGCTAGAGGTAGAGGTGGCCACTGTATACCCTTTGACCATGCCAAAGCCAAGTGCCGCCCAACTAGTTTATATCTAACCATAGTACCTAAACGACAAACCTTAATGGAAACATATTTCTTAAGTATACACTTCAACATGAGAACTATGTTAGTCTGAGTTCAGGGGTAAGCATTCAAAAACAGGAAATAGAGGGCAGAGCCAACATGGTGCTGTAGACAGAAGCACATGACTGTCCCTCCACAGCCAAGACTTAAAAAATCAGCTGAAACTAGGGACAAGTGTCAATCCTGGAACCCTAAGCAGCAAATGAAGACATAAAGAATTCAACCAAGGACTGAACGGAGTAAGAGACTGACAGAAAACAGACTGTGAGGAGACAGAGCTGTGGTTCCTTATCAGTTAACACAGCATGGATACATCACCTTAGACTTCTGATGGAGACAGACGAACCGTGAGTACAAGAAAGCAACCTCAGAGAGTTCACAAGAGATGCACACCAACTGGACTTGTCCTGCTGCACCACAGCTGAGTAACTGGCCTAGTCCATTGGACAAGTGGGGTGAAATATCATGCCCACAGACAAGAAAACAACCAAGAATTGTTCTCTTGCCTGTCTTCTTAGACATAACCAAATAAAACAAAAAATCAGGAGAGAATAAACAAATCCACAGTCAACAGATGAAGAAAATAACCACTGAATGGCCTGAAGACAACAGATAATATCAAAACATTTAAAGGAACAGGACAGGATAGTTCTAGTAGATGTTCAAAATAAAACACCAGATGACTTTCCAGTGAAAGAAAAGGCACTGGAACTACCTGATAAAGAATTCAAATGTCTAACATTCAGAGCTATCCATGAGTTGAAGAAAAAAAACACAGAAAAAATAAGAGAAATTGTAGAAAAGGCAGACAAAATCATGGAATGTACAAATAAAACAGTATAAGAATTCAGGCAAATAGTACAAGAACAAAATGTCAAAATAAATTCACAACTAGTAATCATACGAAAGAATAATTAGAACTCTAAAAGATAAACAAAATTTCAGAAATGGACAGTGTATCATAGAAAATCTGAGGAGCACATCTGAAACAATGGAAGACAAGATCAGTGAAACTGAAGACAAATATTTGGATACCACTTTAAACTCAGAAAAATGAAGAAATCCTGAAAATGATGTGGGATACAATCCAAAGCAAAAATTTCCAAGTGATTGGAATTCCAGAATGGAGAGAAAACAGAAAACTGTACACAGAGGTCCACTGAGGAACTGCTGACAGAAAAATCCCCTAACAGCAGGTGAAAAGCTGACCATCCAGGAAGCTCAATGAACCTCATATAGGATAGACCCCAAATGAAAATCATCAAGGCGAATCATAATCACACTAAAACCAAGGGCAAAGAAAGAATCCTGAGAGCAGCATGAGTAAAACCAATTATCACATACAGAAAAAAAACAAGACTAAACTCTGATTACTTAGCAGAAACCATGCAGGTACAAAGGAAACGGGATGACACACACAGAACCTTGAAAGAAAACAAAATGTCAACCGAGAATAATATATTCTGCAAAACTCTCTTTCAAAAATGATGGTGCAATTAGGACACTTCCAGATGAATAGAAATTAAGAGACTATATAAAAACCAAATTTACAAAAATCATTAAAGAGAGTTCTTCAGTTTCAGAAGAAACAGCATCACATAACAGCCTGAATTTATGACACAAGACCACATCAGATACTAACCTAGGAAATGAACTGTCAAGGATAAATCAATATTAAAAGATTTATAACAGGGACCCACACAAGCTAATCTGTAAATGACAAAAATGTCAGAACCATAAAAGAGGGAATAAACGGTGTAGGTATAAGAAGTCTCTAACAGAGAGGAAGGCAAGGCTATACCAAGTAATGAAAGAATCATTCACCTTCAGGAAGGGTAAACTTCAAGGTAACCACAAAGAAAGTTAACAAACCTACTCACCAAAATAAAGATGAAAGACAGAGTCTCAGTGAAATGAAATTTGCAAAAACATAAGAAATGGAAAACAAAGCCTGCAAATGTAAAGAATTCAACATGGAAGAGTAAGAAGAACAAAGAAAATGTTAGCATCAGAAAAAAAAAAAAGGCACTACAAAATGACAGCAATAAATTCACAGGTATCAATAATTACACTGAACATAAACGGCCTAAATGTATCCATAAAGAGACAGACAGTGACAGAATGGGTTAAACAAACAAAACAGTATTCATCAACATGTTATCTACAAGCGACACACCTCAGAAACAAAGATGTAAATTTACTAAAAATTGAAGACTGGGAAAAATATGTTACACAGATATCAAAAAAGTAGTACTGCTAAGGCTAATTTCAGATAAAGTACACTTTAAAACAAAACCCATCATAAAAAACAAAGAAGGGCATTACAAAGTGATTACAGGGATGGTCCATTATAAAGATACAACCATAATAATTATCCATGCACCCAATGATAGGGCTCCAAAATACATAAAGCAAACTAACAGCACTGAAAAGATAAACCAATGGCTTCACAGTAAGAGGAGACTTCAGCACATCACTCTAGTTCATCTAGAAACTCAACAAAGATACAGAAGATCTAAAGGACACAGTCAATCAAGCCTCAAGACATATACAGAATACCCCATTCAACAGTTGCAAAGTATATACTCTTTTCCAACGCACATGCAACTTTCTCCATAAAAGACCACATCTTAGGCCACAACACAATCCTCAACAAAGTCCAAAACACTGAGATAATACAAAGCATCTTCTCTGATCACAAAGCCATAAAAGTAGAAATTAACAACAAGAAGAGCAAGGAATAAAAATCAATCACATGGAAACTGAATAACATCCTGCTTTAAAATCACTGGGTTATAGAAGAAATCAAAGATAGAATAAAAAAATTCATAGAGTCAAACAAGGATGAGAATGTAACCCATCAAAACCTCTGAGACACAGCAAAACCTGTCCTCAGAAGTCAATTTACAGCAATACATGCACACATCAAAAAAGAAGGGATGAAATCTAAATATTAGCTACACAACTTGAACAAATAGAAACAGATAAAAAAAATGAGCCCTCTGGCACCTGAAGAAGGAAAATAATAAAAAGTACAAATAAACAGAGAATAGAAAAACAATACAAAGAATCAACAAATTGAAAACCACTGGCCATATGGACAAAACAACAAGAGAAAACACAAATGACGTGAATAAGAAATGAAATACAGGACATTACAATAGACTCAACTGATATAAGCGAAATTATACTCCAATAAATTTGAAAACCTAGAGGAAAAGGGCAAATTTCTAGAAACACAGTACCTATCTAACACAAACTGAAGCTGAAACTCTGAAGAGACCAATAACAAGGGATTGAAAAGGTAGTAAAAGACTGTCAACAACAATAAAAATGCCCAGGCCCAGACAGCTTCACTTGAGAATTCTACCAAACACTCAGAGCACAGCTTAAACCAGCATTACTCTTACTAGTTCAGAACACAGAAAAGGAAAGATACTTCTGAATTTCCTTTCATGAAGCCAGCATAATCCTGATACCAAATTGAGACACAGACACCACACACACACAAAAAGAAATCACAGATCACTGTGTCTCATGAGTATAGGTGCAAAAATTCTCAACAAAATTCTAGCCAGCAGAATTAAAAACCATATCAAAAAAATAATACAGCATGACTAGGCAAGATTCATATCAGGTATGCAAGGATGGTTCAACATTAGGAACTTAATCAGTATGATCCACCACCAAAATAAAAGAATCACACAATCTTCTCAATTGATGTAAGAAGGCATTCGACAAAGTCCAATACCTATTTCTGAGAAAAACTCTCATTAAAAGGTACAGAAAGGAAATTCCTCAACATAATAAAGGGCACCTATACAAAACTGTGAGTCAGACATTTATACAAAACCAACAGCCAAAATCATTCTTAATGCAGAGAGGCTGAAACCATTCCCTTAGAGAACATGAACAAGAGAAGGATGCCCTCTGTCACCACTCCTATTTAACACTGTGCTTGAAGTCCTAGCTAAAGCAGTAAGGTAAGACAAAGAAATGAAGAGCATTCAAACGGGTAAGGGAGAGGTAAAGCTGTCCCTCTTTGTGATACAATACATAGAAAACCCAACAGACTCCATGAGAAAACTGCTGGAACTAACAGTAAGATTCAGTGGAGTATGAATCAGATTTCTATAAACCAATAAAGAGAACAATGAAAAGAAAATCAGAAAAACAATACCATTTACAACAGACTCTTAAAAAATACTTAGGAATAAATCTAACCAGAGACGTAAAAGACCTATACAAAGAAAACTGCAAAATACTACTGCCAAAAAATTAAGAGAGACCTACACAAATGGAAAAACATACAGATAGGTAGCCTCAACACTGTGAAAAATCACAATTCTACTCAAAGCTATCTAAGAATACAATGAAATCCTAACCTAGATACCAGCAACATTCTTTGAAGAGACAGAAATACTAATCATTAACTTCTTACGGAAACGGAAGAGGCCTTGGATAAGTAAAGCACCACTGAATAAGGGAATAAAGGTCTGAGGCTGCACTACTTGACCTCAGAACCTACTATACAGCTATGGTAGTCAAAATAGCCTGGTACTGGTGTGACAGTTACATTGACCAATGGAACAGAACTGAGAATCTCGATGTAAACCTATCCACCTACAGTCACCTATCTTCAACAGTGGCCTGAAGTCTATCAAATGGAGAAAAAGACAGCCTTTAAACAAATAACGCTGGCAAATAACGTCCATCTGTAAAACTGAAACAGGACCCATAGCTCACACCATATATAAAAACTAATTCAAAATGTATCAAAGACTTAAATATAAAATGCAACACTATAAAGATCACAGAAGAAAAATAGGATCAACCATAGAAATCCCAATACACAGCATTAATAGGATATAAACCATAACCAACAATACACTAACTCCAGAAGATAAGCAAGATAATTGGTATTTTCTAAACATTAAACACTTGTGTTCATCAGAGGATTTCTCCAAAAGAATGAAAGGAGAATCTAAAACAATCCCCACTGCCGTCAAAGTAAATTCTGACTCACAGCAACCCTATCGACTGGGGAAAAAAAATTTGCCTATGACAAATCTGACAAAGTTCTAATCTCTAAAATCTATAGGAAAATCCAACACCTCTGCAAAAAGACAAATAATTCAATTGAAAAATTGGTAAAGGAAATGGGCACTTCACCAAAGACGACATTCAAATGATGAACAGACTAGAGGAAATGCTCATGATCACTAGCCATTAAACAAAGAATAATCAAACCCACTGCTGTCTGGTTGATTCCAAGTCATAGCAACCCTACAGAACAGAAGAGAACTCACCCACAGAGTTTCCAAGGAGTGCCTGGTGGATCTGAACTCACAACCTTTTGGTTAGCAGCCATAGCACTTAACCACTATGCCACCAGGATTTTCCACTACAGAAATGCAAATCAAAACCACAACAAAATACTATCTCACCCCAGTACTATTGGCACAAATCAAAAACAGAAAATAATAAATGCTAGAGAGGCTGTCAGGAGACCAGAACTCTTACACAAAGCTGGTGGGAACATGAAATAGTATAACCACTCTGGACAGTCACACGGAGCTAGAAACAGAAATGCCACTCGGTGGTAATCCCACTCCTAGTGATATGTCCTAAAAAATAAGAGCTGTCACACAAGCAGAGATGTACACCCATCTTCACTGCCATACTGGTCACAAAAGGAAGAAGACAGAGACAACCTAGATGCCTGTCAACAGACAAATGGAAAAACTACAGGGCACAAACACAACAGAGCACTGTGACATGAGGCAGAACAACGATGAAGATGGGAGGCATCTCACAACATGTTATGAATCTGGATGGCCTTACGCTGAGGGAAATAATTCAATCACAGAATGCCAAGCACTGTAGGAGACAACTACTGTAAAAACTCATGAAAAGGTTGACACACAAAACGGAACAACCTTTGGTGGCTAACGGCGAGGGGAGCACTGGGGATGGAAAAACACAAAACACGTAACAGATCAGTGGTTAGGACAGTACACGGTACTGGGGAAGCCAGCACAACCTGTGAAAGGCAAGGTCGTGGAAACTCCACAGACTCATTCACAGTCCCTGAAGGGCCAAAGTACCAGGCGGTGGGGATCATGGTCTCAGGCAACATCTAGCTCCACTGGCATAACGTGGTTTATAGGGAAAAAAAGGGTCTATATTCTACTTTTGTACCATCTGGGGTCTTAAAAGCTAAGGAGTGGCCATCTAAGATTCTCTACTGCTGCCAGCTGGTCAGGAGAAAGGGAGAAGGCAGGAAAGTAAAGACACGAGGGAAAGACGAGTCGACAGGACTAGGGGCCACAGAGACAACAGAGTCCACCAGGCTGAGTCCGGCACAACTAGACGGTGCCTGGCTTCCACTCCTGACTATCCTGACAGGGGTCACAACAGATGTCCCTGGATAGAGCTGGAGAAAAATGTAGAACGAAATTCTAGCTCACAAAAAAGACTAGACTTACTGGTCTGACAGAAACGGGAGAAATCGTGTGAGTTTGGCCCCTGGGCACCCTTGGAGCCCAATAAGGAGGTCACTCCCGAGCTTTACCCTTCAGCCAAACATTAGAGGGGCCCATGAAATGAAAAAGACTAAAATGGCACATCAGCCCAGGGGCAAGGACTAGAAGGCAGGAGGGACAGGAAAGCTGCGAATAGGGTTTCAGGGTCTAGGAGGGTGAGTGTGACATGTTGTGGGGATGTTAACCAATGTCACAAAACTATATACTAACTGTTTAATGAGAAACGAGTTTGTCCTGTAAACCTTCACTTAAAGCATTATAACTGAAAAAAAGAAAATTTTTAAAAAACAAAAAAACAGGAAATAAACGAGTGCTAGAAAGACAACACTCTGAGTGCCCTCTGGTTGATTTAAATAAAAAAAAAAAAAGGAAAACCACTGCCATCGAGTCAGGTGCCAACTCACAGCGATTCTAGAGGTCAGAGTAGAAGTGACCCATACAGTTTCCAAGGAGCGCTTGGCAGATTTGAACCACCAACCTTTTGGTTACCAGACATGGCACTTAACCCACTACACCACCAGGATTTCTCGTTGGTTTAAAGAGCTGAGTAAAAAGATTCTGAAACTCTCCAGAACAAAAGTATTGATGATTTAAAAAGAAATTTACGTTGGGTCATAATCTCCTATTACGAGAGATACATCTCTAACTGCCTGCAATGCTTTCACGGGAGTGCCAATGACCCCCTCCCCAAAGCCTGACCTTCCTTTCGACCGTCCAGTCCCTGTTTTCTCCTTTCCTGCAGTCAGCATTTATAACATGATTCTCATATTTTCTGACTACCACTCATTCTCAGTCTACTGCTCTAGCCGAAATTCATCTTACTGTTTCTCAACGGTGCTTCTTCGTGGAGTCTGGTCTTGGTGTTATTCCCTACTTAGATGCTCCGCCTACTTGTCCTTAGCCATACACCCTGCTTCCACCAATATCCATCTTCCCAGAAACTTCCTCATCTGCACTCACAGCCTTGTACTATCTCAATTGCCTCCCATAAATTCGAACTCTCACAAGGAATCGGGGATTGCCGCGACAGTCTCACACACAGTAGGCCTTAAAACAAGCTCTCTCCTGATGTCCCCCCAGCCCCATCCTCCAGAAAGAACGCCTGCTCTACTTCGTTCCTCAGAGCCCCTCACTGTCTTCTCCAGCTCCACCATCACCGCTCAGTCTGAGGTTCTACTAATTTCCTTCCCTCTATCTGTTATAATTCCTTTTACGTCCATCTTCTAAAATACAATTTGATCTATCTAAAACATAGATAACGCCAAACTGCCTTGTTTAAACCTCTTCAGCAGCTTTCCGTCATTTTCACTCAGGAGGAAAGAAAACATCTAAACTTAACCAGATCCACAGGGCCAGTTCTTATTCTCTGATAGAGGCCTGGGGATGCCATTCCTGTACTCAAAACACACTCTCCCCAGTGTCTCCACTGAAGAATTCTCCAGTGTATTTCAAGACCCAGCCCAACTGTCAGGTCACCCAGAGAGCCCTCCTTAGTCTGATGACCGACACTCAATGCGCGCTTCACTGCTTCCCTCCTCTCCTAACCTGGTGAGGTATCTAGAAGGAACATCATCTTGTTATGGGACAAAGGTAAAGAAAATTTCCTTTTCTCAGTCTAGGAGGGAAAGACTACACAGAAAAGAAACTTAGAGTTCCACATAAGAGTATCAGTTAATCACGCTGGTTGGTGGAGGGTACAGAAAAGCGGAGAAGCATGTATTACTGTAAAGGAAAACTTCATTTCTTCCAGGACCACTTCAAATCTTAGAAGGAAAAATGCAGCCTCTAACTGCTCCTATAGTGTGTGACCCCTTAGTGTGTTTGGGGTCCAAATGATGTAAGACCATGTTAATTTTTAATGGCTCATTTTTTTGGTGATAATTTGTCTGGACAAGGAGAAATGTTATATATTGTTGTGACTGACTATAAAAATAATACACTGAAGACACTCTTGAAAAAAAATGCTATATCTAGTATACTTAAAAAATTAACCCTGTTAAGGTTTTGGTCCTGTTGACATTAATTTGAAATACTTGTTTTAGAGAATTCATATTAACTATAAGATACCACTCATACTGAAAAGATAGTGCTTAGTCTAATGCCAAATTCCCATAAAAAATGACCAATTTAATATTTTATGCATTGTAGTCACATAGTTTTTTTCTGCAATGGAAGACCTTGTATAGTTGAATACTAGCTAGATATGGGTGGAGACACTGTGCTCAGGTAATGTTTCAACCAATAAGGTGGAAAATAGATCCCTCTATCTACCTGTATTAAGACCTTATGTATAGGGTAGAAATACTATTTCAGGCTTTGCAGGGAATTGATCCTAAAAGCATCTGTTAAAAAATATTTAACTTAATGAAATCATGATTGATTTTTAGTTTGAATACAGTGAATTATCATTAAATCAGTAGTGTATGTAGCTCAGTTTTCAAATACTTGATAGGGATTCATATATGAAAAACAAAATCAAGCTTGTTGTTATACAGTCAGTTCTGATGCACAGGGACCCCATATAGCACAGGCGACAACTACCCCATAGGGTTTCCAGGGCTATAATCTTCCCAGAATCAGACTGCCATTATCTGTCTCCTGGAGAGCAGCTAGTAGGGTCAAACTGCTGACCTTTTGGTTAGCAGGTGAGATAGTCTACTAAAAAACTACAGGCTTGCATAGACTGTACTTTGGAAAGAGTTCCCCTGTGCTCAGAATACTTATAATAAAATCTCTGAAGTCTAAGAAACTCAAAAGTAATGCCCATGATCACTTAAATGCTGTTAAATAGCTCAGCTAATCTGACAATAAAATCACGAGAGAAGATAAAGTTAATAAAAATATTCCCTTATCTCCAGGATTTCTTATCATAATAAAGAAAGCTATTCGCATTTATCAAATATGATCAAATGAGATTGCTACAACTATCAGTAAAACTACATTTTTTTTTTTTTTAACTATTTCTCCAATATGCTACTCAAAATGTGTTGTGCAGGTCAGTGCCAGTTCACAAACTGTTTGTTACTGGAACATAATGAGGTAATGAGTTCAGGTCAGAATAGAAACCAGCACACTGCTTCCTTCATCAGGAAAGTCTTACTATGGAAAGACTGTTGAACTAAGCATACTGATACAGTTCACATTCAAAGAAAGTGGAAAAAAATGAATGGTGGAGATTGAAACTTTTAGAAACTTTTGAGAAGTCCCATCTATGTATTCCTTCACAAACTGAATGTTTTTGTGTTGTCTTAGCCACTTTCATAATCCTGACTCAGTGACATCAACACCACCTAACAGGGAAAACTGAAAAACAGTAACCCTCATATTTTAAACATTCAGTTTCTCAGACTGTGAACCAGTCATAAAATACAAAATGACTACCGCATGGAATGATCTTGCTGGCTGCATTTGAATGTGTTCAAATACTCTCTGCTCAAAATTTTAATGTTTACAAATAATCAGTCTATTACTTCATCAAATTACCTGCCATCAATATAGGGTAGTTTGTTACTGTCATGGATTGAATTGTGTCCCCCCAAAAATATGTATAGAAATTTAGCTGGGCTGTGATTATCACCAGTATTGTGTGATTGCTCTCTATTTTGTGATTTTCCTACACTGTAAATCCTAATCTCTGCCAGTGGGTAACAAATAGGATCATGTTAAAAGAGGATCAGGATGTGAATACACCCTTACTATGCGAGTTTCCCTGGAGTGTTGTGCATATCACCTTTCATCCTTTCGTCCTACAAGACATAAAAGGGAAGAGAAGCAAGCAGAAAGGTGGGAGCCTAGCAGCAGTGGGAGCAGAGCACAACGTTCAGACGTGAGGCCCTGCGCCAAGACGCTCCCTGACCAAAGCCTAAGGAGACACAAAGTCCCGCCTCCAGAGCCAACAGAGCGAAAGCCTTCCCCCGGAACGGACACCCTGGATTCCGACTCGCAGCCCACTGGACTGTACAGGAATGAACTTTCCTTTGTTAAGGCCATCCACTCGTGGTATTTCTGTTAGAGCAGCACTAGCTGACTAAAACAGTTATCTGTGCATACAGTACGTTTAACATTCCACAACTTCACATGCTGCACCTGTAACATGTTGACAAACTGCTGAAGGACAGCTTGAGCACTGAAGCCACAGGTCAGCTAACTTTCTGTAAAGAACTCAAGAGTAAACATTTTAGGCATAGCTGTGTTCCAATAAAGCTTTACATATGGATATGGAAATCTGAATCCCATAGAATTTTTATCTGTCATAAAAGAGTCTTCTATTTTTATTTCTATCAACCATTTAAAAATACAAGTACCATTGTGAAAGCTATACAAAAATAGATAATAGCTGAAACTGGCCTGCAGCCAAGAGTGTGCCAACTCCTGACTGAGCTCAGAGGCCTAGACAGCATCCATTAGTGAGACAGATTGAAGTGACGGTAACATACGGGTTTCCACGTAGAATCCAATTAATAATAGAAATATAAAGGAAATCAACCATACTGGACATAATATACCAAATACTTTCCATAATAGGCCCTGCCAGAATAACCTACATTTTTTTCAAATACTGTGTAATACCAATGAAAAGACAATGACCTCTAAGTTGGCATGTGTCTTAAGAAGTATACCTAAATCTAGAACTTCCACCCCTTAGAAACATACCAGGAAACTGAAAATATGTTAAAACAAAAACTTCTATATAAGCGTCCAGAGCAGCAGCGATTGCAATAGCCCCAAACTGGGAACGGCTTAAATGTCTATCAATTGATGAATTCGTAGAGAAAATGCAGTATGCCATACAATGGAATATATTTAACCATAAAAAGGAATTAAGTATGGAGACACACTACAAACATAAATGAACCTTGAAAACCATTATGCTAAACAAAAGAAGCCAGTCACAAAGGCCACATGCTGTGTGAGTCTATGTATACGAAACACACAGAATAAACAACTCCACAGATACAGAAAGTACATTAATGCCACAGGCTAGGCAGAGGTGACAACAGAGTATGGGTTTGTTTGTTTTCTGGGATGATGAAAATGTTTGCTAATTAGATAGTGATGGTTGCACAGCCTTGTGAATATACTAAAAACCACTGAACTGTACATTTTAAGTGAGTAAATTTATGGTATGCAAGCTGTACTGTAGTAATGTAGCTAAAATGTTAATGAAACAATGGTATGATGTACTGATGCTACATGCATGAATTCAGCAGAGATCCACTACTTTTTGAACATGAAACAGCTACTGAATACAGATTGATCTGTGCACATCAGTAACAACGTCTATCAGTGCACCATCATTGCAATGAATCAAATACATATGAGGTCTGACAATTAGGTCTGTCAACCTCGTTGCCCCAAGTGCTACAGACCTCACTGCTGAACGTCTCTACAGTTACCTTTGAAGTATTCCCCTTGGGAAGCTATGCACCGATGCCAGCGCCTAGTCCACCCTTCAAAGCAATTTGGGAACTCTTTCTAGAATGGCCACGGAGCATGGTGGTGTGGTGGCAAGTTGGCAGACTTAATCGTGTAGCTATCTATGAGGAAGTTTTAGCCAGCAAAGGAGTAACTGTATTGGAACACCCTCCCTACTCACTTGATCAGGATTCCAGTGACTTGTTTCTTTACCGAAAGAGAAAGGAAACAGTGGAAGAAAGACATTTTGATGACACTTAGGACATCAAGGGAAATACAGCGACAGCTCTGATGGCTATTCCAAAAAAAAGAGTTCCCAAGTTGCTTTGAAGGGTGGACTAGGCCCTGGTGTCAGTGCACAGCTGCCCAAGGGGAGGATTTGAAGGTTAACTGTAGTGACGATATTCAGCCATCCCATAGGCAGCACTTTATCTAGGAAGACTTTGCAAACTTAACTGTCAGACCCTGTAGATTTACCAATCTATCCAAGTTTATAACAGTGTTATAAAAGATGACTTCATGAATATACACACCCATTTAAAGAAAAACTTCTCACTTACGTAGATAAAATCTTTCACACTGTCATTGCATACCTTCAGATACTATTAGAGAAATGGTTTATATGGCTGGCTTACACTATTTTTAGATTTTCATTTTTTGGTACTAGTAATTAACAGTGGCTTTTATATGGATTATTTGTTATCACTTACTGAAATCATTTTTTTTCCTCAAGTATAGTTTTTAAGACTCACCTTTTGACCATCGTGTTCAAAAGTAGAAAACCAAGGTTCAGCAGTTTCCATAAGTTGTGAGAACATAGCACTAAAAATTAGGAAAATAATACAATGCTAAGGTTACACCTTCATAAAAGTGAGGGTAGTTACACCTACAGGGCACGGTCTTACTCTGTCCTATAAAGTCACCCCATGAGTCATTCTGAGTCAAAATGGACTTGGTGGCAATGAGAGTACATATATATATATATATCTACATATGTATATATTTTTAAGGATGCCTAAGTGGGGGCGGGGGGTGGGTGGAGGAAACAGAAAACAACAAATGTTGGTGAGTAAGAATGTGAGGAAACTGAAATCCTTATCCTTTGCTGATAGACATGTTATGGGGGACAGTCTCGGGGTTCCTGACAAAGCTAAAAATAGAACTGCCATACAACCCAGCGATTCCACTCTCAGTATCTACCCAAAAGACTGGAGAGAAGAGACTTGTGCAGCGATGTTCAGGGCAGCACGGTTCGCAACAGCCCAAAGGTGGACACAACCTAAATGTCGTTCATCAACAGACGACTGGATAAATAAAAAGTGTACACATATACGATGGAACACTACTCAGCCAGCAGGGAAAATCAAGGCCATTTTTTTTTTTTTTACTTTTATTAACTCTTTTGTTGTGCTTTGGATGGGGTTGCAAAGCAAATTGGTTTCTCATAAAATAATTAATAAAACCAAACGAACAGAAAGGAAGGATAGTATGAAGAATCAAGTAAAACAAAGCCTTTGTACTCACTAGGCATCATGCTCCAGATACTCAGGGTTCAGGACGGTTTTCATTTCCTCACTTAAAAAAGCAATACAAGCAATCAAAGTAGGCACTTTTTTAATTGAAAGGAAAGCAGAGGGTGCCTTATTCTACACTTGGCCAACTTTCATGTAATGTGCAAATGAAAAGAATTAGCCTTTTTAAATAAGAAGAACAACTCCATTAACAAATAAAATCCTTTCTTTTTATAAAAATCAAAAACAAATTAGCTGCCTTGTCTATTCCACAATGAGATAACTAATTATTCCAAATAAGAAGTACAGAGTGTTACCATCTAGTCCTTAAACATGCTTGGTCTAGAATAATTGATTACTACACAGTGTATCACTTGTGGAAGTCCAAAACACGAAAAAAATCACAGTTACTGGCCAACTATGCAATATCAAATATTAACTTTTTCTTAGTAGTTTCTATTTTTACTATATTTTAACAGCAATTAATCAGTGGCAGCACCTCTTAAAAATCTATTTTATGGTGTTGCTTTTACTTTTTTACAGATTGAAATAGCTAAAGGAGCATGCCCAACTCATTTCAAAGCTATCTTCAATCATTAACACTTTCATATGAAGTATATACACATGCACACAAATTTTTAAAAGATAAAACTCGCACAAGAAAAAGAATTTAACACTAACTTCATTCTTACTATACTCTAGAAGTAACTGAAGCAAAGGCAATTAAGACATGGTTACTAATGTCAAGATCCCATAAATATGGTGAAATTTACAAAAGCTCCACAGACACTAGAAAATACTAACCTATTATAGTAGCCAAAAGCTATTTTAACAGAGGTTCTAATATAAGCTCAGTAAAATGGACAGCTGCATTTGGTTAAGCCAGCTTTTGGTTAATAAAGTTAATATCATGTGAAAATATTAGCCTATGGATCATTCATGACAAAGTCTGACAGTGCTACAACTTGCCATCCCCAAAATGCTCCTTGGTTGCCTTTCCTGACCCTCAGGTAAGGTTCTCTTAAAGTAATATGTGATTTCTAACAATTAGCCTAAGACAAATGCAATTACTAAGTTTACTGTGGAACTAATAATAAATATGTATCTTAAAAACACAAGAAGACATTTTTATTTACAGAATAGGGTTCTTTGTAGCACTGTTCCCTTATTTATGAACTGAGCTGAGACAAATGTGGTGACAAGTATCTCATCGATGAGATTCTCAATGCAGCTTGTACTGAAACAATGCTCTGCTGGAGGACCATATACATATACACACACGTACTATATATATAATATATACACATATATTATATATATACACACACATTATATGTAAATATTATCAACTATTAGTAGTTAGCCATTATAACAAAAATTTCCTCTCCCTGACCCCTTAATTATATGCCTCCCTATGGTACAGATCAAAGATTGTTAGCAACATTTACAATTCCAAATTTGCTCCATCGGGGAAGCGGGATTAGAAACATTAAGGGGAATTCACATTGCACGCTTGTAATTGGCCATGTGAAACACAACCACATTCACAGCTTACAAAAAGTTACAAGTACCTTCAATTTAAAAGGTTTTGCAGTAAAGAAAGATTAGAGCAGGGCTGAAGGAAAAGAGACGGAGCTTCTCTAAGAACTTGCCTGGGCTGGGCCGATTCACTGGCGTGCAGGAAAGCTTGGTGGTCGCAGTGGAGGGTGAAGACAATGGGTGCTAACAGCTCGTGCATGCCCTGGGACACGGGGGCAAGAGAAGAGGGGGGTTCAGATTGCATCAGCGGCTATTACAAGCTCAGGTCAACACTCAAACTTAACGGCCACCGGTGGCATCACCGTATTACTTAGAAAAGAATAAAAATGGAAAGCTACAAAACAAGATTTTATCTACTTTTAGAATTTGATTCCAATTCAACCACAGCACTTACTTTTCTTTGAAACGTGGAGAGCAGCTCTCTTTGAGAGAACAAAACAAACAATAAATTGGCATGGTAGACAACCTTGCACCTGTCAGTTGCTTCAAGATCTGCACTCATAAATATGAATTTCATTTATGCAAATTCTAATCATGCGCTACAGTGTGAAGATCTGCAGTAAGAAGGGCAACTGAGAACTGCAGACCGGAGGAAATTACACCCAATGTTTTCATGACATAATCGTTCAAAATTAGGATGTCTGTAGATTTAGGAAGAGCTGAAGTCAGCTAGCTGAAAATGCTGGCTAATAGAGGGAATGGTCTTCAGCAGGGAGGACAGAAAAGAAAGTTTTAAAAAGATAATTTTCAACATGTTCAATCAGAAGACTATCATTATTTATTTATTTAGGTCTACTTCAACCTAGGCTAATTTTTAGTTTTTATCTAGTGATTTCACCAATATAATTGTCTTTTTCCTTACAGTGTGGGTTCACCTGTGGATTCCGTGAATAAGTACAGAAATAAAAGGTATGATATTAGTTACTAAGCTGTCTTTAAAAGGGTACTGTAAAAATCCATTATTTACCCATCACTGTGCAGAAATGTTACTCCACATTAGTGATGTACCACATTCATTAACATTCTTTTTTCCTTAAGCATCGAGATATATTTTAACAATTTAACAGTGGATTATGCTCATGTCTGCCTCTTCAAGTGAGCAAATTATCGTTTTACTTTTGCTTAATAACTAAGGATGATCTTTTATAAAATGACAAGACAAAACATCCCTTTGGGAGGAAATAAAAATAAAATACAGGAGCAGAAAAGAGGGAAATTTTTGCTGGCATAGCTTAGGGATGCTTCCTGTGAACTCCACAGCCCTCTGCTCTTAGACGTACTGCCGCTGTCCCAAAGGTAAGATAAAACAGCAAACAATGCTGGAGTCCATTTACAAGTCTTCACTAACCCCAGATAAGTGGGCTGTAATGACATTTTCACAAAATACTTTGAAACAATGATAACTTAGTGTAACTTAGGACAAACTGCCACACACCAGTCTCTCTGAGGTCACCATCTCCTGTCCCCTAGAAGAACAAGGTAGAACCCCAGAAACAATGGAGTTAGGGGCTGCTTTGTTGCTGTAGTTAGTTACTGCTGACTCAGCCCAGACCCGTGGCTCCCCCACCAACACAGGGACAAACTCTCCTGTTCCACAGGCTGCTTCACTGGCTGATTTTTATAATTAGATCACCAGGCCTTTCTGAAGCATTACTAAGAGTGATGTCTAAATCTTTATGAGTTTATCCTCTTGAAATGAAAAATTAGTCATTTTAATAAGCCAGCCAAGTTAGCCAAGTGCCGTGGAGTCACCATTTTAATAAGAAAGTGTCCTAATTTTTTAATTACCCCAAATAGCTACTTACTGTGAGAAACTATGGGAAATCTATTCCCTACCCACCCTCCAAAAAATAAGCCAAGAAAGATGAAGGGGGAGGGAGAGAGGAAAGAATTACCAACGAAATAAATTAAAAACTGCAATCGATAGCCCTGCGGTAATCTTTTTGTCCATTTCTGGTTATTTTCCTTAGATTTCTCTAAAAATAGAATTTGTGAATAAAAGGGTAAAACTATCTGATACACATGTACACAACTAAGCTGGCTTCCAGAAAGCATTCCTTCACTGTAGAGCACAAAAACTGCCTTCTGTCCACATCTTCACCTATATGCCTTGTGGTTTTTTTATAATCCTCTCCAAGTTCACAGACAAATTGTCATTTTAACATCTTCAAATGTTAGTAAAACTAAAAAGTGTCACTGCTCACTTTTACTTAATGAGCTGCCTTTTTCCCCCTAGTGAAGCATGCTCTTTCCCTCACGCTGTGGAATAGTCCTTCATCAACAAAGGATATGAATCTTTTCTTGTTTCTGTTATAAATAATTTCCAAAATTTATAATCTGCCTTTTAATTTTGACTATGATACCCTGTACCACAGTGGTATACCTTAAATACAGTCAAGTCAATAAATCATCTTCATGGTCTCTTTTGTGCTTTCATAATTAAGAAGACCTTTCTCATCTCAGATTAGGTTAAGCATAGATTTTTTTTTTTCCCAGATACATCTTCACTCATCTGGTACTAGTTTCAATTAGATCACGAGGAATAACTAGGTTTTTCCTTTTTTCCTCCAAGAGAGTTCCACTAACTTACTGAATAATCACCATTTATTGCATAACATATTTCTTCTAAAAGAACTAAAATAATACCTTACTGTAATGTGGATACATAGCTTGTACTTCTTCCGGGCTTTTATGGCTACACTATTGGTTTAAATGCTCTTAACCAGAATGTTACCACTTCAGTGTTATGAGCTTTAAAATGTTCCAATTTCTGGTATGGCCAAGCAAACACTCCATATTTTCTACAAAATCATTTTGTCTATTCTTAACTCATTTTTCATCCAGATTAACTTTAGTACCGTTAGTTACAGCAAATGCTAAGCAAGACACTCCAGTTACTTAAAACATACAGATTAACTTAAGGTGAACTGATATTTTTAAAAACACTGAATTTTCTAATCTAAAATTCTGCACAACTGCAGAGTTTGTATTAGGTTTACTACTAGATTTTCCTGTTGTCAGGGCTGGGATCTTTTGTGTGGTCTTTTCCATTTTGTCCTCAATATACTTGCTAACTTAATTAAGGCTGGTGGATAAGAAAGGGCTCCAGTCGAAATACATTTTCCCCACCATCTTTAAGTGTTCTCTTTCCCTCGAGTTTCTGGGTTACTCTCGTCACAGGTTCCCCATCTGTCCATACAGCATCCATTCCTTCTAACAACTATTTCTTAAACGCCTATGATGCGACGTGTACACAAGACACCAAGGTGAACGAAATGGGCAACTTCCTCATCTTTACAGAGCTTGCAGTCCTGGCAGCAAGGCACATAAATAAAACAATACGCACAAAAATTGAAACTGTCAACTGCAGCCAAGTGACGTGTGCATACATCTATGTATGTGCATGTGTTGTGAGGGCATACAGCAAGTGAGACAGAGGGAACGAGACAGCTGGAGCATGCCCTACAGCGTGACTCTAAGCTCCTTAAAGATATGGGCAGTGCGGTTCATCTCTTTTTACACTCAGCTGCTTCTATAGGCTTAGCACACAAGAGTGTGCTCACAACATACTGATGGATTGGATGAAACTCAACACACCAACACAGTGGCAGAAATCAAAATATAATATTGAAAAGAGAAAAAGAATAACAGTAAATTTTATTTCAGTTTTTCAGATCAGTAAGTTAAGGTTCTCTGCACATCATGGAAAAGTCGGTGTCCTCTGAATACTGCAGAATGGACAGTGAAGACAATCTCTGACTGTCCAGTTTTGACTTCTACTTAGAGATTCTTTTTTCCAAACAGATTTGAAAGATATTGTTAGTTCTGCTCGGATCCGACTCGATGGCACTTGGCTGGCTCTCATTTCTAAGTTAGTAAAGTCTGATCAATAATTACAAGTGAAAAGCATATAGCTTTCTTCAGAGGAAAAGAGAAATATACAGGATGAATGATTAGAAGTTCAGTTATGATGCAAATTTTATGAAATATAACTAAAAATTGTACTGTCAAACGTATTTCTTGGTTCTGAAAATATGTATTTGCTTCCATCTACACTGTCAAACATTTTTGCTTGCTTAAAGCCTTGAGCCCTGCTGGATAGTTAGTACGCACTGTGCTCCAAACTCATGCCAGTTGAAAATAAAGGTAACAAAGTTTTCTTCATCAACAGCCTGTAGGCTCACAAAATTGAACCTGTTCTTTTTATCTGCCTGTGTTCATTTAGCCCACCAAGTAGTCTTTATTAAAGCAGAGGCATCAGGCAGTCAAAGTTCATTAATACCATTTATATAATCTCTGCAGTTTCAATTAACTCAGCAAGACATTCGACTACATGATAACAGTCTCATTAATTCAATAAAATCCCATAACTATTAACAATATGGTCGATGTTAAACGGGGTGTCACCTAGTACAAAATAATAGCTTTAACAGCTTGTGATGAAACTCAAGGTTTTTTTCTTAAATTTGATCCAGCTAAATATTCAGTCCTTTTTCAGCAAGGTATTATGTCTCTGTAAAGAATCCTTAGGATTTAAACACATACAGAGAGTAATTAGGTCTTTTAAAGTAACATACAGAAGAAAGTCTGTAATGCTTCCTCATTAAATAATTGGTGACTTTGTCTAAATTATCAAGAATTTTATATTCCATATTTCTGCCTAGCTGACAACACAAATACAACAGGTTACATACACAACAAATGGTGGAGTTGTGCAGTTAGTGTTTCTGTTCTTTGTCAGTGAAACGTGTTCCCACTGTTACAACATTTCCTTAGTCTAGATTTTTCCTTCACTACCGAAAAACAAGTGGACAATGGGATAACTGCATTCTAGTGCGATTCCCTGTCCTCATGTCCTTTACTGCTGGGTAGTTTTAAATGTTTGAGAAACGAAAAGGAGACAAAGAGGAGCAAAACTTGATAAAAGCCAACACAATGAGGACAGGAAAGCAGGAAAACAAAGAAACTCCGATCCTTGATGAATATTCTACCTACTGAATGAGCGAATGTGTTAAGTTCACTGGCACAGTGGTTCAAGTGATTGATGGATACCTAGAAGGTCAGTGGTCAAAACCCACCGCTGTCTCCACTGTAGAAAGACGTGGCAGGCTGCTTCTGGGGACCTTCACAGCCTTGAAACTCGATGGGGTTCCTGCGAACTGGAATCAACTTAATGGCAGAGTGTTTGGGTTTTGGTTTGGTAGGTCACTTCACCACAGACTTCTTGCTATGTGTGTTAATGACACCCTTAAAATTTAAGCAATTTTAAATTGGTTCGCCTGCTACTTGTTCCTAAAAGAAATCCTACTGACAGAGGCTGTTTCATTTGTTTGTTCTACCCCAGTATCCGCTTTTCTGGGGGTAACCTTTAGACTTCATGTTGTCCATCATGCTCTGGTGCTGCAGTGGCAAAGAGCTCACCTGCTGGCCTAAAGGTCAGCAGTTCAAACCCACCAGCTGCTTCTACAGCTGGAATCGACTCAATGGCATTTTTCCCCCTCCTAGGGAAGGCTTTTCCCGCTCTGAGATCAAATGAAAGTCCGTCTAAATTTCTTTTAGCATGTTTATATATTCTTACATCACCTGAGATTTATTTTCAAATACAGATGTAACAATTATTTTTTTCCTCTAGATGGATAGCCAAATATACCAAATCAGTATCCTTCCCACTGCATTAAAATATTCTACTTATCACTTTAAGATCTCATATACTGGGACCTGTTTTCAATCTCTTCCATGCATCTATCTGTTCATTTCCATGATACTGCTATATTGCTTTGATCACAGAACCTTTATAGAGATTTTAATATCGCCCTTTGTCACTCTTTGATGTGGTGAAACCTATGTGAAGCTGTTCACTACAGATCAGCAAGTAAGCACAAGTAAGCTTCCTCTGCTGCCTGTGTCATCTGTCCCTTGAAGTGACAAGGCTGACACAGGGAAACCCACAGTCAGTGTCACGGAACAGTGTGTACAAAAATTGTTGAACAGGAACCAAACTTACTGCATAAACTTTCACCTAAAATAAAACGAATTACTTTGTTAAAACAAGTGTTTTTAATGGCTTCTCCTTGCAAAGGTAGCATGTTTATACATTAACTTCCAAAGGATTAACATTTTCATTTAGTCCTCCCATCTAAGAACAAGCTCTTATTATTTTCCATTTATTCAACTCCTGCTTTTCCTCCTTCAATAAAATTTATAGTTTTCTTCATAAGCTTTTGTATCTTTCTTGTTAAATTAATGGTAAAAGATTTTATAGTTTTGGCTGCCATCGGGAATTGGATACATATTTTCCATTTCTAATCCTAAAAGGTTACTGCTAGCAAGCAATTAATATAAAAACACATCACTAATATAAAAATCAAGATAAACTTAGTTGTCTTGGGTATTCTAGGTATAGAATCAAAACAAATGCATTATTTAGGATAATTTTACTCAGATTTGGTTTAACATTTTAACATTTTTAGGTTCATTTTATTTCAAATTAAATATTTTGCTTTCATCACAGTTTTTTTTTAAATATTAAAGTGAAGTCAGGTGGTCATCAGCTGGACAGTTTATGAAGTCACCTATTTTCACCACACCCATTTTTCCTGGAAAAGGAAAACCCAGTTACTTCCTTACATATTAAATAATTTACATTTTAATGAAAACACACACCTCAACTATCTGTTTTGTTTTAGTCATGGGATCAGTCAAATCATAGGATCACAAAGAAACTAAATATAAATTTTAAAACCTTCTGTGAACTTCCACAGACTTTCTGAAGTTCCATTACTGGCAAACTTTAAAGAGTAAAGGGATACTTTATTTTTTACATGGCATTTCACATATTTATAGATGCTGTACTTAGAAACAATATTTATACCTATAACTCTAAAAGTTTTATTACAAGATTGGCTTCAGAGCGGCTGTTTATAAACAAACTCCCAGAAGCTGAAAGAAAAGATTGAGCATCCTTACAGAAGACAATTTGGTGAAATGCCCTGGAATGAGGCAGAAGCAGATGCACCTCAATGAGCTTCCTCTGCTTGCTGTGCAGCAGACAAGCAGGCCTTTGATTGCTTTACCATTACCATACAACTCTGAATACAATAAAGGCGACATTATTGTGCTATCATTTGTCAAGCTGTATAGAAAATTTTGAGTCAATGGATGCCACCTGTACGATATTTTCATTACCTGTTTATAAAGCAACTGCTCGTTTTCTCTGGCATAACAGAAAAGAACATCTGTAAGAATTTTTCTCACATTTTCTTGTTGGAAAAACTGCATTTCAGGAAACCTGAAAAAAGAAAGCACAGGATTGAAAAAGACCGGCAGCTTCAGGCCTCCCCCTCAAACTCTCATCTCCGAGAGGCGCCGAGGCGCTGCCTCAGGTTTCCGCACAAGTCTCTGCGGCCACGCAACTGATGTCACTGCTGGACCGTGCGTCCCTTCCGCTGAGGGAGAAACGGGGGATGAAAGCAAACGATTACATCCCCAACTACACCATTACCTTCGACAGCTAAGCTTTTCAGGTAGCTTCATACATTTAAGATCATCAAAATTATAACACAATTAATTATTAGGCACTATGGCACTTTTTAATTTCCTTGGGGGGGGTGTTTTGTTTTAGCCATTTGATCCTTATGACTAGAATGTAATTTTCTAAGTATCAATTTTTTCAAGTAGTTATTACTATCTTCATTTTTTTCCTTAATGTAAACATCTAGATTTTAATTATTATACATGACCGTACTGTCAGCTGTTTAAAACGCAGGTTTCAAATAGAACAAAAGTTAGTAATCACTGCTTAAATACTGTCTGGATCAAAAATTCGACCAGTTCCTTTGAGGTAATCTTAAATCGAAAAACAAAACCAAAAAAAAAAAAACACAGACTACCTGCTTGAAAGAAACTTAAATAACTGTTTATAGTAGAATAATATATAATTATAACAAGTCAAACAGTAAACACATGGCAATGCAACACTCAGTGACTCTAAAAGGAAGGGAATGTCACACAGGAATGAAGAATTGATTGGGTTCAGTGGTGCTGCTGTTAGGTGCTCTTGAGACTGTTCTGACTCACAGTGACTCTATGAACAACAGAACCAAACACTGCCTGGTCTTGCACCGTGTCCACAATCATTTTTATGCTTAAGCCTACTGCTGCGGCCACTGTGTCAATCCATGTCATCGATGCCTTCCTCCTTTTTGCTGACCCTCCACTCTACCAAGCCTGACGTCCTTCTCCAGGGACTGACCTTTCCTAACAACATGTCCAAAGTACATAGGACACAGTCTTGCCATCTTTGCTTCCAAGAAGCACTCTGGCTGTACTTCTTCCAGAACAGATCTCTTGGGTCTGGTGGCGGTAAATGGTACATTCAACATTGTTCTCCAACACCAGACTTCAAAGGCATCAATTCTTCTGTCTTCTTTGTTCATGGTCCAGCTTTCACATGCATATGATGTGACTGAAAATACCACGGCGTGGGTCAAGGGCATTTTACTCTTCAAGCGTTTCAAAGGGTTCAATAATAGAAGAGTTGAATACGAACTTGAAGGAGAGGAGGAACAAGTAACACCACTGGGAAAAGGAACCTGAACAGAAGGAAAGACACGGAGGCACAGAGGGCAAGGGGCATTTCAAATGCGCAACGCAGGGCAATCATTCACAATCAGAAGGGACAGAGAATTCAAGCGGAGAGCAGAAGAACGGGACAAGAAAAGGCTGGGCAAGTCTTGAAAGAGCCCTGAATGCTGAATTTACAGGCACAGAGAAACAACAAAGTGGCTTTATTTTTAAACAGGGAGGTGAAGATGAAAGTATTTTCTAGGTCTAAGAAGGAATAAAGGAATCCTGGTGGCACTGTGGTTATGTGCTCAGCTGCTAGCCCAAAGGTGGCCCGTAGCTGCTAACTCAGAGGCAGTTAGAACCGTCAGCTTCTCTGCAGGACCACGCTGTGGCTGTCTACTTCCGTAAAGATGTGTAGCCTTGGAAACCTGATAGGGCAGTTGTACTCATTCTACAGAGCTGCTACGAGTTGGAACTTGACTCAGTGGCCATGGGTTTGGTTTTGGCTTAAGTGGAAATGACCTGAAAGAGGAGAATTTAAAGGAAGGATATAAGAGGGCATTACAATAAACTGGGGAAAATAAATCACAAGTTCGAGTACAAGAGCCTGTGTTTAAATTAAATTCACACTGACTACCTAGCTGTGTCACTGTGAGCAAATGATCACTTAGCTGCCTCTTCTATAAGGAAGGGTAATGACCCTCACCAACCAATCAAGATGAGATGAAGTGGAAGCCCCAAGGACAGCGCCCAGCAAGCAGTAGGTGTTCAGTACTAAACATCACCATCGGCCTTGGGCATTGGGCACTGGTGCTCTGTGGAACGAGAATGTGAATCAGAACTGTGGCTTTGGAACTGGAAAACAAGAGAAGAGGTGAGCGACTGAAGAGGAAGCCCACCAAGCTCATGGAGGTACGGGGCAATGTTAAAACAGAAAGACATGCCTTACTGCTTCTTTTAAAGCACAGTGATGGCTGTGTTACTTCTGCTTACAATGGTTTACTGCCTCTGAGTCTGGGGACCCTGTTCTGTCTTTTTGTTTCATTCTGAACCACTTTGGGCTCCCTGTGAGTGTTATAACTCTCTCGCCCAGGATGAGTCCCTGGGTGAACTACACTAGTGACTGCTGGAGCACCCCTTTTCTAGTCTTAATTTTTAAAATCAAGTCCATTTTATCTTCCTCTGTTTTTTGACTTTTGCTTGAAACTACATTTGGTATTGTACTGTTCAGATACAAAGCTTTGATCTCTTCCGAGGCAGCAAGTCGGTTCATCCTTTCAGGGGCCAGTAAATAACAATCCAGAGATCTGAGCTAGGTTATCTCACATCTCTGGAAACCTAATGTGATGACACTTAGACAGTCCCTACGCAGCCACAATGGGAGCTCACAGGAGACACAAGATGCACAAGAGACCACGGTTCCTAAATAAGGGAAACTTAACTTGGAGGCAGAGTCAGAGCACGTGTAATACATCCTAAAAGCAAAAGAATTTCCAGAATGATGTCAAATGCACTGAAGAAGTAAAGAAACACAAAACTTTTCCAATGAACTATTTGGACCAGAGAGTTCCTAAGGTCATTAGAAGATGAAATATCCCAAGTTAAAGTGATCAGGCTGGAAGAGGGTTGAGTAGTTAATAACTGCAGTAGAGAAACTTCTTGCAAAAACACAGTCATTAAAGTAGAAATAGAAGAATGCTTTTGAGAGGTGTAATCTTCTCCTCCTCTTCCTCATTCTGTAACTTAAATCTAGCCCTCCTGTTGACCTTTATGTCTCAAGAGTTAAACCAGTTATCTTAATGATTTTGTGTAGCCCTTGTCTTAACTGCTCTTTAGAAATTTTCTACAGACACTTGGCTGCACCACATTGCATGTAGCTGCTGTGACATTAAAGTGCTAAAAAAGGCTCCCTTTACTTTGCCAACAAATACCTATGAACTAGATAAGAAAGAAAACGAAAATAAAAAACCACTGCTGTCGAGACGGGTCCAACTCACAGTGACCCTAGACGTCAGAGAAGAACTGACCCACAGAGTTTCCAAGGAGTGTCTGGTGGATTTGAACTGCTGACACCTTTTGGTTAGCAGACGTAGCACTTAACCCACTAGGCCACCAGGCTTTCCGTGTTAAGAGCTTAATACCTTAATACCTAACTTTCAAAACTGTAAACTATATTACACACCAATTCATTGCTTCATTTAAATACATACTAACCACTTCTAAGATTAAAAACTAGAGATTTACAGGAATTAAATTGCAGGAAGATAATTTAAATTATCCACTTTTAGCAAATATCCAATCAACTGAAAATGTGCACCATGCAGGCAAAACCTAGCTGGGTGTGCAACGGGACACTGTCTACACTCTGCTCCACAGTGCTGAAGGGTTAATCTGCAAAGCTTCAATTCACCCTCATTTTTCAGGAAAGTACAATCTGCCCTCTAAATTCTGATGCAGAATCCATGGCATCAATAAGTAAGGGAAATGTGAAGTCCTAAAAAAGGAATTCCTGCAACTTCAGAAGTTGAAAAAGGAACCGAAGTTCAGAGAACATCTGAGCTGAAAGTGTGTTTGACGCTCAGAGGAAGCGATTAACAGCCAGGAACCTGAGTCACAGAGACACAAGTCAAGTCCCGATGCACCCGGGTAGTGAGTGAGCAGAGCCACAGGACCTGCCCCACGGTTTCTCTAAGCAGCTATACAGGAGCCAGCGAAGTGCTGCTGTCACTGTTAGGGGCCTCTGGGTCAGCTCCCAACTCACGGCACACCCAGGCACAGGGGAAGGAAGCACTGACCAGTCCTGCCTTGTCCCCACAATCGGTTACAAACAGGGCCATTCTAACTTAGGGGGTTTTCATGGGCTGACTTTTGGAAGTAAATTTCCAGGCATTTTTTTCCCAGGCTGTTTTAGGAATAGAAGCTTCACTGAACCATACTGAGCGTCACGGCAAACCCTGAGCCTCCACTGACAGACGAGCGGTGGCTGTTCCTGATGGACGCTGGCTGGGAACCAACCTCGGGTCTTCCTCGTGGAAAGGCGCTGGTGAACTGTCCAACTCACTTAGGATGATCCCATGAGTTTAGGGTAACGCAGAAGAACTCAGTTTACAAGGTTGACAAATACACCTGAACAATAATAAGTTTCTGTAACAAATACTTGATTGTAATCTTAGCAGATTTCAAACCAGAAGACATTATAGCTGTAAAATCCAGAGCCACTACTGCTGAGTCGATTCTGACTCACAGTGACCCTAGAAGACAGAAAAGAACTTGCCCATAGAGTTTCCAAGGGGCACCTGGTAGACCCGAACCACCAGTCTTTGGATTAGCAGCCAAGCACTGCTAATCCTAAACTCTAGCACTTAACCCCACTATGCCACCAGGGTTTCCCACTATATCTATAGGAATCAGAAATAAGAAGGGAAGAGACTAGTGAGCAGCATTTCCAGGAGCAGCAATAATCAGCTCTCAATGGTATGCTTAGGTTTCAGAATAACTTCCTTGCCATCCATTATGCCGGCTGGTATGGATTCAAGTCCTGCCTAATATTTGAACACCAGTCTAACCCAGACACCACTGAAAGGGCAAACGTGTTTCAGAAACAATACAAGTGACAGAATACAGATACAAGCCAGATTCAGCACTTGTTAAAGGTTTTGAAAAAAATAATCCGCATTTTCTCTAGAGTTACCAGCAAAAAAGACTGAAATGGGGGTAACCTCAGGAATGTGGTAGAAAAATCAACTGGAATGAAAATGTAAACATGCATGACTCATTGAAGTAAAACATCTGATAGGAAAAGACAAATTTTGTTACTGTTAAATATAAAAGTTAGGGTTAGGGTCGAAACATTAAAATGGAGATGGGAAACAGGTAAAGGCAAAACTCTGACAACAGACACGAACAGCTAGGAGAATACAGTATTACGGTATTCCTTAATGAAATTTAATCTAAAATAGTCTAGAATTTTCACTTGATAAAAAAAAATGGCATTTCAGCTCTAACTTTTTGGTCCTTACTTAAAATTCAGCAGTTCTCCCTTAAAAAATCTGAAGGGACTTAGATTTTGACAAATGTTACACAAAACAATTCCAGGAAATATCACAGAAGTTTTACTTTCCATCTTGAAATAAGACAAAAATGGTAGATGATATAGAGTCCACCATGATTAAAAAAAAAAAAAAAATTCATTATGGAAAACCCAAACATTTATTAACACTGAACCCCAATCTATCCATTGCTCACCTTTATTGCTAATCAATTCTTGTTTTACAAAACAACTCTACCCACCTGCTCCCATGCTGTACTATTTTGAAGCAATTCCAAGACTTCACTATAGTTATCAATACTGCATTAGGTATCTCTAAAAGATAACCAACCAGGTAACATCAAGTCAGTGTGCACTCTTGATGATCTCATTTGTGTCAGAGTAAAACTGTGCCCCACAGGGTTTTCAAGGCCTGATTTTGTGGAAGTAGACTGCCAGGCCTTTCATTGGAGGCGCCTGTGGGTGGACTCAAACCTCCATGCTTTGGGGGAGCAGCCTAGCAGGTAAACTGTTTCCTCTACCCAAGCAGAATGCTTTAAAAAAATAACCATAGTACCAATATGATGTTTAAAAATAACCCCATAATTTCAATAGCCAATGTTTAAATTTTTCTAAATTATCAGAATTTATTTTGTTTGTTGACATCAAGATCTAGGAATGTCTATACAATACAAGCAGCTGATACCTCTTAAAAAAATGTTTATTCTACACATCTGTCCTTTCTCTCTCTCTCCTTCTTTTCTTACAACACATTTAAATAAATCAGATTCTTTAGCCTGTAGAAAATTTCCACATTCTGGATTTCACTTCTTCTACCTCCACGGCATTATTTAACATATTCCTTTTCTCCTATATTTTCTATCATATGGTAGATTGAAAAACTTTGTTAGATTCAAGTCGGTTTTTGACAGGCTTCTTCCTGGGTCTTATGATGGTTTTAGAACATGTCTACAAATTCTTTGACACTCTTCCCATCAAAACTGGGGGAGTCTACCTCCCCTCACTTTGAATATAAAACCTAAAACCAAACCCATTACTGTCATGCTGATTTCAACTCAGAGCAACCCTACAGGGCACAGGAGAGTTTCCAAGAAGCACTTGTAGGCTCCACCAAAAGTGGGGCAGTCTTGTTCCCCTCGCTTTGAATACAGGCCGGACTCAGGGGTTAGCTTCCCATGAATCAAATATGGAGCAAGGGAGGCTGCCGTGCAGCTTCTGCCTTGCTGTCTCTCTGGACATATCTGGGTACTCTGCCACCACGCTGTGAGAAAGGCAGGCAGCTGCATGGAGAGGCCACGTGTAAGTGTCCCCACCACAGCCCAGAGGTTCTGGCTGAGAACCAACACCAACAATCAGACATGCAATGGTACAGGCCTGTAGATGATTCCTGACCCAGGCTTGAGGTGGTGGCCAGCCATGCAGAACGCAGCCGTCAGGCACAGCCTATTCAAGTTGCAGATTCATTACTAAAATCAACCCTGTTGCTTTTAGCTTTGTGGTGGTTTGCAATACAGCAGTGACTGAAACAGACTGTGTTGTGTACTTCTATCAGGAGACACCTCGTGTTTGTCAGCTTGTTTTTGCTTCTCGTGAGACTAGCAACCACTGAGGACCATTGCCTTGACCTATTTATGCATTAAAACCAACACCAAGCCCACTGCCATCGAGTTGATTCCAACTCATAGTGACCCACTAGGACTGAGAACTGCCCCATAGAGTTTCCAAGGCTGTAACTTCTACAGAAGCAGAATGCCACATCTTTCTCCCACAGAATGGCTAGTAAGTACAAACTGCTGACTTTTTGGTTGGCAGCCAGATACGTAACTACTGAACAACCAAGGGTCTCATTTTAATTCGTTAAAAACCAAACTTACTGCCACTGAGTCGATTCTGACTCACAGCGACCCTACAGGACAGATCAGAATTGCTCCAAAGGGTCCACACAGCACCTGGTGGGTTTGAACTGTCGACCTTTTGGTTAGCAGACATAGCACTTAACCACTGCACCACCAGGGTTTTCTTTTTATTCCTTAGAGGTCATAAAATGGTAACACTGCAGCATTCCTTCTTTCTTTAAATATTATATATAGAAAAGCTTCCCTTCATCAATGACTTGGTTATTCTGAGATACAGTTCATAATTTTCCAAAATGTTGTGGATTTCTATCACATTTGGGTCATGCATATCTGCTGTGAACATTTCATGACACCAAGATATATAAACGATAGAGGAATCACTAATTCTGGGAAAAAGCTCGTTTACGACAACCAGAATGTTCTGTTTGCTTTGGGGGTTATCTCCTCACAGGACTGAAGGGGGCAGAAATGAATCAGAAGCAAAGGACGAAAGGCAATGATGCACTCACTTTACGGCACCCATAACCAGGGACCCAGGTGCCTGGTGGGAGTCAGCTGAAGGACACTCAACAGGGCAAGGTCTGTCACAACAGAGACAATCAAGGCCTGCACACCATCTGGGCTGCCCGCAGTGACGGCTGCTCAGACAACAAAGAGAGGAAAGGAGTAACTCCTAAGTAAGGAAAGGGTTAAGATAAAAAAAAGAAAAAGAAATGACAAAGGGCTTTGTCCCTGCATTTAGTACATAATTAGGCAATTAGAAGTATTAAAACAGACAAAGCATTGAGCCTAGATGAATTACTGAAGTTGCAAGCATTCAATAAGATGCCCCAAGGGAAACCAGAGAGCCCTTGGTGAGAGCTTACAGTCACGCTGTAGGACACAGGGACACAGGACGGCCTGCCGAGCAGCCCAGCTAACTTGAAGGAGCTCTGACTGATTCCATGCCAGTTGTTCACAGCCAGAAAACCAAAACAAGCACTTGCCCCAAATTTAAAACCACGGAGTGGGAACTCCCTAGAATACCATTTAATACCAAAATAACTTACTGTGGTTTATTGTTTTATTAGAGGAAAATAAAAAATCTAGCCAAACTAAGCAAAGACAGATTTGATGCAGAATGAAAGCAGGCCACAAATTTTTTTTCCTGTCTGGGCTCCCTGTTTTGGTTGATGACTTCACCTTTCTTCTTGTTTAACCAATCCTATTTTCTTTTCTTTCTGGCACACCCAAACCAAAGTCAACACCATCAAGTCGAGTCCAACTCACAGAGACCCTAAAGGTCAGAGTAGAACTCCTTCATGAGAGTTTCCTAGGAACACCTGGTGGATCTGAACTGCTGACCTTTTGGTTAGCACATGTAGCAGTTACCCACTAGGCCAGCTGGATTTAACTCTCTAACTTCCTTCTTAGTTAGCTGTGGCCACGGGATTGCATGAGAGGCAGTGGAGTGAGAGGGGAAGTCAAGTGTGATCATGGTCCCAAACACATTTCCCCTTCCATCTGGGTAGGGTGGACAAGACTGTCAGGGTGACCTGGGAAGCTGCAGGCAGATTGTGGTAGTTTGTAAGATATGTCTGCAAATTATTTAACAAACCTTCCTTCCGAGGTTATAGCATAAAAATGGTATAGCTTAAACGCTTAGCTCCCTTTCTCTCTTGGATCTCCTGACCTGGAAGAAGTGGCCTCTAGAACATATAAGCAGTCTCATGGAGAGGGCCATGTGGAGACGCATCAATTGGAGCCTCCAGCCCTAGTCACGCCTGCAGATGACTGTAGGTGCAGAGGGGACCTGACTGCAACTTCATCAGAGAGCCAGTCAAAACCTTCTAACCAAGCCGCTCCTCAATTCTTTTTTGTTTTTTAATTTGGCTGGTTTTTCTTTTTTATTGTGATTTAGGTAAAAGTTTACAGAACAAGTTAGTTCTTCATTAACCAGTTAACACAGAAATTGTTTTGTGACACTGGCTACCGACTCTGTAATGGGGTGATAGTCTCCCCTTCACCCTGGGGTCTCTGTTTCCATTTCCAGTTTTTATGTCTTTCCTGCCTTTTTGTCTTTGCTTTTGGACTGGCATGCCATCAGTCTCACACACATAGCATGTGATGAAGCACATGCCCCATGGGTGTTATATGCGGCCCTATAGGCTGTCTAATCTTTGGCATAAGGGTAAACCTCAGACGGATGGCAGCACTGAGTTAAAACAGTATCTGGGGGCAACGTTCTTGGGTTTCTCCAGTCTCTGCCAGACCAACAAGGCCCTCCTCCCGTCCTTCCTTCCTTCCTATCTTTCTTTTTTTGTCTGGTGAGTTACAATTCTGTTGCACATTCCTCTCCTGCTCTGTCCAGGACCCTGCATTGTGACGTGGTTTCAACCAGGTGCCACCTAGCTGTTCCCTGCTCCTCAGTTCTTCATCCACAGCAACCCTGAAATAGTAAATGGTTATTGTTTCAAGTCAGCATCTTTTGGATTGATTTATTATGTAGTAATAGATAACTAATACAGGTTCTGATACCTGAGACTGGAGTGCTGTTAGAAAAACAAATTAATAAATTTCTGACCTCGTGGTGGAAGTGTCCACAGGGCTGGAGAGAGCACTAGTGAAAGACTAAGGGGTACAGAAGACACCGGTAGCAGAGGACAGATGGCTCCTGGGGCAGGGGCTGCCCCTAAAGCCTGCAATGACAGTGGGGAAACCACTACTGGAAACTGAAGAGAAGTGGTTTCTTATTACACAGAAGTGGCAAGTTTGGCAGTATTCTGCTAAATGGCACACACAAAATGTACCTAGTGAACCAGGTGATCTAGTGAAGAGCGTACTGAGGCGGAATGTTTAAAGTACCACCTGGTTTATTCTTGCTACTTAGAGTACAATGAAACAGGAGACAAACAAAAGATTCACTAGGCATAATACAGGTGCCAGGACTTGCTGGGTTTGAAAAGAACACTTTTCTCATCCCAGGCTTTCCAGTCGGCAAACAGCATCAACATCAAGACACCGCACAGATTAAACGGAGGGTACAGTTAGGATAGCAAGGTCTAAAGATGGAACCAAATGTGTGATGGGAAAACCCTTTGTTAAGATTGCTGAAAGATCCCTGATGGTGCCTCGGGTAGCCCGTTACTCAGACAAAAGGTCCCGGAAAAACTTACAGAGCATGTCTCCCAGAGCTCCACAAGGAAAAGTCAGGGATGCTGTTAAACGTCCCACGCAACCCCCCAAAACAAAGACTTCCTGTCCCAAGTGCCTGTGCTCCTCACTCTGAGGAGCCCCGCATCAAGTATGAACCAGCAGAGCAGACACTGTCTTGACTTGTTAGTCCTTGTCTCTTTCTAAGTTAAGAGTCCAGACCCTCGCCTCGTTTCTATTTCCACCCCTTTGGCTTCACTGAGTGCTTCGCACACAGAAGGTACTCAGTGAGTGTCTGTTTTTATGAAGTTTTCATGTTAAATTGGGGCAAAGAAAATTAATATAAACTATATACTACTATATTCGTATCCTAACATATGGAGTCCTAGGTACCGTCTCCACTTCAGTCATTAACAAGTTATATTTGCATACTCGAGTAACACTATTTTTGAGCTTCAACTTTACACTTTGGCAAAAAGAAAAAAAAAATGATGAGATAGCTGCCAATGATACAGATAACTAACATGGGTGCCAGGTACTCGCAATATAAAGACACAATACATGAGAACTAACCCACAAGAAAATCTAGAAGAGAAAAGAGACATGCAAAAGAAACAGCAAAAGTGAGAAGGCGGGGGACAGGCAGGTGGGGCTGGAGCGTCAGCAGGAGTGCCTGTCACCACCGAAGTGCAAGTTTTCATCTAAGGTTCCTTCTAGTTCTTCAAGACACTCAGTCACATAACAAGCCTTAAACTTGACTGTCCCCCCCGCCACCCCAATCTTTCTATTCATATCATAAAGGTCAAAACCAAAAATAAGTTGATGGAAACATACATATTTTTTTTAAGTCTAAGACTTTTCCATAACTGAAAATACAGATTTAATTTTGCATTTTTCAACAATTAACATAAAATCTGAAAGTAATTTGAAGCATTTGCCCTTGAAGTACCAAAGTAGATTCAACAGCAAATTGGCTTGAATGTTCTTAAAAGACTCCCTAACTCTACCAAACAGGAAATATTCTCTCACGGGAGTAC
Organism: Heterohyrax brucei; assembly: GCA_028571685.1. Classification (NCBI taxonomy): domain Eukaryota; kingdom Metazoa; phylum Chordata; class Mammalia; order Hyracoidea; family Procaviidae; genus Heterohyrax; species Heterohyrax brucei. The sequence continues at coordinate 22,505,881 of CM053149.1, read as the reverse complement.
CTGGAGAGAGGGTACTACCCTACCACTTAGCTAACTTTCCTTTTCAACCTTCTCTTTTCCTTACAGAAACCCTGGTGACCTAGTGGTTAAGGGCTACAGCGGCTAACCAAAAGGTCAGCAGTTCAAATCCAGCAGGTGCTCCTTGGAAACTCTATGTGGCAGTTCTACTCCATCCTACAGGGTCGCTGTGAGTCGGAATTGACTTGACGGTAGTGGGTTTGAGTTTGGGCCTGTCCTTCAGGGACCTGCAACTGTGAAACCGAAAACTAACAAACCCAAACCTGGCTTATTTAAAAAGGATCTTGAAAGCCAAACCTTTACAGCTCAGCAGCCTGAGATGACATAACTGCCATGTCACGCACTACCGCTCCCAAGTACGAAAGACAAGGAGCAGTAAGACGCCAACCGAAGCCCATCTGATGTCCTGCAGCAAATCCACCTATATTTTCACTCAAATACTGAAAAATTCTCTGTAAGGTTAAAAAAATTTTTTGTGCCACAAATTGGAAAAAATGTGTGGTAAGACTGTATGTGCTTAAATGGAGTGGAAATTGGAAAAATGCACTTTGAAACATGAGCAGTACAGGATACACACACACACACATACACACACACGTGCACACACACATACAACGGCAATGAAATATTTTGCTTTTACCTTACATGTCATCAAATGAGGAAGGTCTACAGGCCATTTGACAGAAGAATTGTTTCTTGTATTCCCGAAAATCTGTTTTTCTCCCTCTTTAATATTTAAGAAACACACACACAGGTTGCCGACAACTCGTAGAGAGCGGCTTGTGTTGTAGTTTTCACTTTGTCGGCTGTGAGCAAGTGCATATGTGAGGGCTGGTCGTGCATGCACAAGCATGTACTTTGTCTGCATTAAATAAAATCACAGCACAACGCCGAGTGTACCCGCTCTGTCGCGTGTGCCTCGAGTCCACCTCCAGGAGACTGAAAATATAAATACAAGCTGCTATTTTGGTGTGATCACACGAAGATGGCAGCTTGTGTTTTTTTCTTTTTCTTTTTTTTTCCTTTAACATTTTAACACTGGGCAGATTGTCTGCATTAACACACACCAAAATCCATTCTGCTCTGAAACCGCCTGTAAAATCTTCCTTCCCTGAGGAATTTGCTTTTTATTTAAATAAAAAAAAAATACGCTTGGAGGAAACTGTGTAAAAGATACCAACATTTAGGACTTCTTAACTTTCTGAAAGTGTGAAAATCCCCACTGGATGAGAGTACTGGTGGTAATCCTTCCAAAACAGGGAATACAAGCAGGACAGTCTTTTAAAATTAAAAAAAAAACAACCCACAATCAGTAAGTTAATTCTGAAGATTACTTTCATGTATCTTCAGTATAGAAAAGTATTTCAAAAAGTCTAATTTCCAGTGGTATACTACAATGTAACATAACTACATCTCACTAAAAACTGTGTTAAGACTTACATTCTATGAAAATTCATGTAAATTTCTTAAAGGCAGAGAAAGGAAAGAAGCAAATATTTAACAGAGACCACATCTAACTGTTCAATGTCATAAATACCTATTCACATCTTATACTACTGAAAAATACACCAGCAATAAATCATCTGTAACAGCACCGTCCAAAGGAACTTTCTGGAGTGACGAAACTCTTCCATCAGTGACTTGTCCAAAACAGCTGCCATGAGCACTTGAAATGTGGCAACCATTGATGAAGAACTGAATTTTAAATTTTATCTACTTTTAATTCACTTAGATCTAAATAGTCAAATGTGTGGCAGCTAACAAACTACAAAAACTGTGGCTTGAAAGAGAATTTTAGGGGTTATTAACGCATACACAAGGTATCAGATGACAAGACCAAAGTTTGATTAAATAACTACATGAGATTATATCTGAGGCTTAGCCTATCCGTAAGCTAGAAGTAAAAAGAAGCATTAACATGAGGAAGTTGCATGCATCTTTAAAAATCTAACCATATCATGGAGATTCAGGTAGGAAAGACACTAATTAACTGATAAATGAGCTGCCTGAAGTTTTAACTACAGCAACTAGAAACACCCGAGACCAAAAATGGAAGATGATGACGAGCAATAAGCAATCAGATCAACTTTTAAATTTAGTTGAAGTCACAATGATAAAAGTAAGTTAAAGAATTTTAATAATCTGCATAAGAGAAATAACATTTGAAGAAAAGCTGAGAATGTTTGGCAATAGCTTATAAATATGTTAATCTGCAAATGATGTTATATACACTGTATATATATATCTAACTAGACTAGACCTTGATAGACCAAATAACAGACTTCTTTGGCATCTAATATGGAAATGACATTTTAATCTGAACTCATTATTTTTCATCATTTTACGTAATAATGAATTTCATTTAACTTGAAAGGCTTTGAAGCATGTCAAAACTGTTTCGGAATGGACAATCTTGAGTTCCGTATTAGAAATACTGTAAAGTGGAAGAGCCTTGATTTAACCTTCAGGTTATCGTTTCTTTATCAGCAATAAAAAAGGGAACAGTTAACAACCTCATCAGGTGGAGATAAGGAATAATTAATTGAAACAAATGGAAAATCCTTCACAGTATAAAAAGTGTCAGTGGAATAAAAGAATATCAAAATTAGTTGAAATAGGAGACAATACTTAATAAAGCAACATACTCAAATCAAATAAATTCAATAATGATGGCAACAACAAAGCTTAGGAGATCAAATTATCTTCTTTAAGGTCCATCTGAAAGGTTGATTTTTTTTTTCCCCCAAGTGTGCTCATGGCTATGAAGGCAGAAAAGATGCTGCAGACTACTGTTACTAGAACTGAATAACTACAACTGATCACCTGTAGTAAGATATGCAATCAATAAGGATTTTTATACATGAACTCCATGCCGTGCACTGAAAAAAAACCCAAACCCACTGCAGTCAAGTCAGGTCTGACTCACAGCGATCCTAGAGGCTAGAGTAGAACTGCCCCACAGCATTTCCAAGGAGCGCCTGGTGGATCTGAACTGGAGATACTCTGGTTAGCAGATGTAGCACTTAACTCACACCACCGAGGATTACCCACGTCATGCATGGAGGCAAAATATGAGAGTAAGCCCATGCCCTCCAGGGCCTTACCATTAGGTTTGGCAGATGAGACGTATCACGGATTGAATTACATTGCCTTCAAACATGTGTCTATCAATTTGGCTAGGCCATGCTTCTCAGTACTGTATGATTTCCCTATGTGCTATAAATTCTATCACTATGACGTAATAAGACGGATTAGTGGCAGTTACACTGATGAGGTCTACAAGGTTAGATAATGCTTTAAGTCAATCTCTTGAGATATAAAAGAGAGAAGCAGGCAGACAGACAGGGAGGGGGACCTCCCCAAGAAAGCAGCACGGAGAGCAAAGCATGTCCTTTGGACCCCAGGTTCCTGTGCTGAGATGCTCCCAGACCAAGGGGAGACTGATGACAAGGACCTTCCTCCAAAACTGACAGAGACAGAAAGGCTTCCCCTTGAGCTGGTGTCCTGATTTGAGACTTGTAGGCTACTCAACTCTGAGAGAATAAACTTTTTTTTTGTTAAAGCCATCGACTTGTTCTAGCAGTACTAGATGTCCAAGACATGACCTGTGCTAACACAAGAGCTCTTCCACAAAACACTTGTACTGGGGGCACCAGTCAGCCTGCAGTGTGACTAGTTTCATGTTTTTTTATCAGACTTCGAGCTTCTCAAAGGTCCATGTTATATTTTTCTTGGTGTCTCCAGTACCTGACACCTTGCAGGAGGTCACTGTGACCATACTTAACCTACTGGCAGAGGGACTTCAGTATCTAACCAATTCATATCTTAAAGAGTTATTCAGAAAATTCTACTAGAACATAGAGCAGGTAAAGATTATTTCCAACTGCAAAGACTGGAAAATGCTTCACGGACACGGCAGTGATCGTCTCAGGTCTTGACGGCTGAGTCCGTAATTCGACAGGGAGCAGCGGAGGGCAGCGGCTCGGCAGCCGAGGAGGGTAGACACAAAGCCCGAGGAGGGGAAGCGCAAACCCTGATCACAAAATAACACCAGAAGCACTGGTCGAAAAGGGGCTGTGTGTGTGCCAGGGAGGCTGGAGAGGTCCGCTCTTTCACAGGGCATGGGGATGCATGCGAGGTTCTGGAGTAAGCAGGTGGCGTGACTGGAAATGCGACTTGTGAAGAGTGACTGGGCTGCGACGCATGGATGGACTGAAAGGAAGACACTAGACCCAAAGAGAACTACTGAGCAAGAACCACTAGACAAGAGGCACAAGGACCTGAAGCAGAGCAGTACAAGTGGAAGACAGCCACTAAACATTAGGAAACTGCACATAAGGTCCCATCAGTCTGCAGTCAAGGAGCCTGGGTGGCATGGTGGGGTGAAGTCCTACAGCTGCCAACGAAAATGTCGGCAGTTCAAATCTGCCAGGTGCTACTGGAAACTATGGCACAGTTCTACTCTGTCTGTGAGTTGGAATCAATTCTACGGCAGTGGGTTTGGTGGTCTGAGGTACAGCAAGGAGTTTGCAGTTGGCAGCCAACCAACCAACTGGACCCACCGGACTCCTCTTTGGAAGGAAAGACCTAGCCTTTTGGGCTACTCCTAAGTTAAACAGATAATCTGAGCTGACCAAAAAGATCTCATCCCTCCTGCCCCCGACTACCACTGCCAGCGATGTATGGTTTGACTGTAGCCTGAACCCATTATTCCTCTGAATTACTTTCCTTTGTTAATTATAATGACAGTCCATGTCATCTGATCACTCAGTGCTGGGGACTGGAAGGAGATAAACGCCAGAGAGTCAGAGGTCTCAGCACTGTAAGAATACTACCAGGAGCTGAGTAGGACAGACAGCTACAGGAGGACCTGCAGGAAGCCACTGCCACTGGATACCTATGAAGCTCACACACCAGGCTCACTCCCACAGCCCAGTGATTTAGACCATGTTTACCAGCATTTATATAATGGTTTGTTTACTACTTGAAATCCAAACACATCTAATTTAGGCCCTGTAAGAATCCTATGGGAACCCTGGTGCCATAGTGGTTACATGCTATAGCTGCTAACCAAAGGTCAGCAGTTCAAATCTGCCAGATGCTCCTTGGAAACTCTACAGGGCAGTTCCACTCTGCCCTGTAGGCTTGGTATGAGTTAGCGCCAACGTGACAGCACTAGGTTTTGTTTTGTTTTGATGAATGCTGTAAGGTATATACAATTATCCTCAATGTATAGAAGAAGAAACTGAAGGGGAAAAAAGTCGACAGTAAACTGCCAAAGATCACAGCTGGAATCATTCTAGGATCTTCTGACACACATTCTGTGTACTTATTACAACATAACAGGATCCCGGGTGGTGCAGCAGTTAAGAGGCTGGCTGCTAGCTAAAAGGTTGGCCACCTACCAGCTGCCCCTCGGAAACTCTAGGCGGCAGTTCTACTCTGGCCTGTAAGGTCTCTAAAGAGTTGGAATCAATTTGATGACCTAAAACGATAAGGTCTAACATCTAAAATTTAAGAACAGGCAGTGTTAAATAAGAAACTACTCTTATTTATACAGTAAACACTGAGTAGACTGAGAAGAGCAAGTCTGATAACTTAAATGGCTCCAAGAGCAGGAGAAATATGGCGTGTGAGAATAAGTTACCATTTATGAGTTAATCTGATCAGAAAAGTATTCAAATGTAGAAAAATGAGATAATTTTTTCCAGCAATACTAATATACTGACTATACAATATAACCTTAATTGGGTAATACAAGCATATGACTTCAAATAATCATTAGAAATTGATGAAACAATGTTTCAAAATATTATTTTAGGATGATCAGTGTTTTACTAATTTATTTTGAAAAAGGCAACACAAAAATGTGTATTTTAGGACTAGAAAATAACTGATTATCAAAATTAGGCTTATTTTGACTTGTTAACATAAGTAGAACACAGTATTCAATTAAGCCTCCTCTAAGCATTTAGTATTTTGCTAAAATCACAAAGCAGTAATACAGATTTGACCTATTGAAAGCAATCTGTAAACGGTTGTACATACGTTCTTTTGACATCCTGTTCAATCATTGATCGGAGTTCTTTATCTTGGAAGAATTTGTTCCAAAGACTCTGAAATAGGGAGAAAAACTGGTTTAAAGTAAGTCCCCATCTTTGCTTAACTTTTATTATCTCAACTTAATAACTTAAATTATTTTATTTCACTTTCTCTGAGTTATTATTTCACATTGCTGATAGGCATAGTATTTATTAAAATCTCGTTTAAGCTATGAAACACATCTTTATTCCAACATCAATCCCTCCAGCTTGCTATTACTGTGTATCTTTTCTAAATTTCTGTCTAGACTCTGTATAAAACTGAAAAATGCTCTCCAGGGCTATAAATTTGCAGCCACCCCTACCATAATCAAAACGTCTGTTAAGACGACAGCAGGGACCAGAGAACAAGGGGTCCCACCTTGAACTTGACTGGAATTCCCAAGGCTGTGAGAAAACTATGTCAGGTTTTCTACAACGCTGGGTATTATAATTCAGCATCTTTGTATGTGCTTCTAAAAGTGTGTATTGAGGTAAAACTAAAAGTTACTTAACAATATTTTATGCTGCTATACCACAGATTACATTATACTAATTCCATGTATTAGAAAAAGAAATGCTAGTATTATGCACTAACAGTGAAAAAAATTCTTTTTGTAGGGAAACAGATAGGAGTTGGAGCAGCAACAACTGAAGAAGTTATACAGGGGCATCTTTTAATTATCCTTAGTGTTCACTAGAACACTCGTGGGAAGTAGGCCTGAATTTTTAAACTCTTTTTCACAGGCTCACGACCCAGAGTTACTTTGTTCCTCCCGGGAGTTAGGCTGGCCAAGTGAACCCTTCTCTACTGTTATCTTGAAGGGAGTCTCTCCTTAGTCCCCTGCTGACTTTTCCAACCTGGGTGAGACAATTCTAGCTCCATCCTTATGGCCTCCTATGATAGCCTCAGCTCTGACAGAGGGGACGTCCCCTCTAGAGGACCCTTCCACTGAAACAGATCATAAACTTCTGACAACATGCCGCGCACACTGTGTAGAATCATCTGGCTCAGATTCTGGGGGGTGAGGGCGTGGGACAGTGAAGAACAGGAGGCATGAAAACACTACTTTCACGGTGACTCACACAATCACTCTCAGGAGGATATTCTTAGGGGCAAAGGAGGTAAGGTAAAACTGGAGAAAGCTGAACTTTACCCCTTCATCCTGTGAAAGGGGATTATTGATCATCAAGTCTTGCTGGTCAACGACCTTCCTCGGGTTGGTGATATGCTGGGAGAGAAAACACACATACACACACACAAGGGTAAGAGGCTACGGGACTTCAAATCATATAGAAAAACATGATTACATGAATTAAAATAAAACTTACTATTTCTTTAACGTTGCTATACCATGCTCTTAATTCTTGAATTCTACTTATCCACTGACTTTTATCTTGAGGAAGAACACAAAGAAAAAGCTGTCGGGTGGGGGAAGAAAGAGGAAACTTTTGTAAAAATCCTAAAAAGTGAAACGTGAAACTATGCCAAACAGAATCACTGAAAACTGAAAGATATTCACATTCGTGCTATTTCATATTCATGTCATCATTGCAATTTCCAATAATTTATATTTGGGGATATTTAAGACATATATAACGGGACGATTCAAAAAGTCAATAATCAAAGACCCGGAAAGAAAATCCCCAAAGCTACATTACAAGGGGAATCAATCTTCCCACCAGACCAGATTAATATTAAAAATGAACAATACAAATGCATTAAGGTTACCATATAATTCTCGTTTTATATTCCAATCATAACAGGGTTGTTAAACCAAAAGAAAAACAGACCTGTTGCCTTGGAGTCACTTCTGACTCAGGGTGACCGGACAGGACAGAGTAGAACTGCCCCTTAGGGTTTCCAGGCTGTGACTGGTGGATTCAAAATGCTAACCTTTAGGTGAGCAGCTATAGCCCGAGGCAGCTCCCAGCCACTGTGTGACCAAGCCGTAAGGGGGCTGTTGGGTGGCATCAATAAGGACAAGGTCCAATCAGCCATTTCTAGGTTTAAGTTTTTGCCTTACAAGAAGCCAAGTGGGGGATAAAGAACAGAGATGAACACTCTGAGGACACAATCTAAGAAGTGACCTTGTCCATTTTACAGCAGAAAATGCAATTTACAACCGGCAGTCAGCTTACGAAAAGAACGAGCATTCTTAAAAAGACCAATTTGATTTAATTTAGTTTAACACATTAGAATAAAACTGGATTTGGATTTATTTTAGCGAAGTAAGGATACTAAAAGTTAAACAAGAAGGAACGGGGGTAGGGCACTGGTATTTGTCTACAAACATTCCAGCAGCAAGTCTCCTCCTCCAGTGCCTGCATCCAAGGGAAGAAAAATGTATTTTAATTATTCGACCTAAATTATTAAATCTAAAAGGGTCCCGTATATCAGATGTTTCTCACTGTCTTGAGTCATACGCACTCCGTATGCTAAATTTATGCAGACAACCCTACAAACTTTCAAAGAAAGTCAATTTAGAAACAAGTCTAAACCTCAATTAATTATAGCCAATAGGAGAACAAAAAGAATCATTCAAATCAACTGAAAAGACAACTGTGAGTCATTGTTACCAGTTTTGGTGGCCAGTGGCCCTTCTTTACTGAGGAGACAGACTCAGTCTCCTCCCACTGCTCCTCCTTGCTGCCCTTCATTTTGCATTTCTAGTTAAAAAAATTGAAAAACCCTTTCCATCTGCTATTTATGAAGTGAAAAGTAGGATAACGACACGGTGGTAGGTGAAACAATGAGCACTGGCAAGCCGACCCCGTCCTCCCCGCCTGCCCAGCCTGCAGTGGCAGCCCCCGGGACCGGAAGCATCTGCTCTGAGTCCCACGCCCTCAAATGAGGTGTCAGGCAGGCATTTCCAACGACTTCCCTGGCCATCAGCAGTTACTCAGGACCAAGGTGATTCAACCTTACTGGCAAGTGTCCTATAAAACAAAGTGGATGGTCAAAAGATTAGGAGTGAAGTCTCCTAGAAAATTCAGCAATCCTCTGCTCAGGCAATCTTGCAAGGTAACAGGTAATGTGTTGATAGATTATTGCAACCACAAACTGTAAATAAATATTTTCTTCTTACCTTCCAGCAAATACTGCGGAACCTGCTGCTTCTCAGCTGCCCATTAATCCCCTTAAGCCTTATGGTTGCCAAGTAATTGTTGTTTACAAATAGTTCTTCCCATTCTTTCCTGTTTGCAAGAAACCAAAGCGTGGAGATCCTTTTGTTAAAATTCTTCCGCTTGGAAAGGAGTGTTACAGGAAATCGATTTTAGAGAAATCTACGGAACTCAACTTTTAAAACATATATATTTAGTTGAGTAGTGTTTCTGAACGCATGGCTGTCTTTTTGGACCCAGTTCTTCTGCAGATTTAATGAATATGTAGATCACTCTAATTATGCCAGCTACTGAAATTCATAATGTCTATGGAGGCTATTTCCTTTCCTCCAAAATGTGGATAGTGCAACTCCATGAATAAACAAGAAAAAATTAATATTGATATAAGTATATGACCGCTTTAGCCACTGACAAAAACATATCTGCCCCAAACATACCCAACAAAAAGGTGTTACTATTGATTATATTGGCTTTTCACATGAAATATCCGACCAAATGAACCTGTTTCTTTTAAATGTCAGGTCAGGCAGTTCAGCATAATAGAAGACTACCTTTAGTGCTATTTACTATTGAAATCTCTGCAACTTCTTTCTCGTGATTAGTTTTAAAATTTTAACAGGTGTGTGCAAATTTCAGAAAAAATCAAAAAATTAAGAAGCCTCACAATATAAACTGTTAAAGGTAAGCTTGAGCACTTTACAGCACCCACGGCTGACTGGATAAACAACCGAAATACGCCTCCCAGGCATGCAGACGCTGGGGGGCCTGACACCTGTGCCTCACTAATAGACAGGGAAATCTGCTCTACTGGGAAACAATTCGAAATTAATCGTCCCAAAGCATTTACTGAGTTTGAATAAAGTAATCAGACCTATATTTCCTGCATCTTGCACCCAACTAAACATCCAGAATTATATGTCACCAGTTGAGGTTAGTAATTTCAACTTTAAATCAAATTCCAACATGCTGCAAGGAAATAAACTTATAATCTAGCATTAATTGTCAAAGCCAAAACCCTGCTGATGTCTTAAGAAAGTCTCTAAAACCCAACCACCCTTCTACATACATGCAGTGGTCACTGGCCAGATTCTACTTATTTTTGGAAGGACAACAAGTGTAACCAACTGTGTAACTCAAGTTCAAAAGCCTGATTAGGAAGAAGGCTGTGTACTCTCCATGGAGTTCCAGAAGGATGACCAAAGGCAACGGCACATTCTCTCTGCTGCCACCAGCAAGAGAACCAGCTTCAACCCCACAGGGATGCGCCCTAACCACGCCAAACAATCCGCAGCAGGGGCCCGCGGCTAGGTATGCGTGACGGGACACACATGTCAATCCTGTCCTGGGAGAAATACATTCCCACCACTACACCATAAAAATTTCTCATTCCTATCACTCTATTCATAAGAAAAGACAGTGTTTCATTTTTTAATTTGCATTTTTGTTATCAGTAAAACTGAAAATTTTTTGTACTTTTTGGTCATTTTCAATTCTTCATTGTTTAACTTTCTGTCTTGTCATGTGCCCCCTTTTTTTTTTAATTTAACATGACTGAGTGAAAATGTACATTCCCGTATAAATTGACATGCCCACCTATATGCAGCTTCCACTGCGCTCCCTGTCTGGTGACAGCACATTATTCCTCTCTGCTCCATACATGTGCCCATTTTAACGCATCCAGGATAGTGGTTAAGGCTGTAAATTACAGACACACTCCTGGGTACAAATCCTAGCACAGCTATGTACTAACTGTATATCATGTTTTTAAAAAAATTAATGTTATTAGTGTGCTTTCTTACTGACCTGAGAGGAATTCTTCCTACATTAAAGATGTCACACCTATGTCTGCCATACATGTACAAACATACATACACCCAGCTGTCTTGATTTTTAACACACCAAACTTTAATTTGTATACAGTTTAAATATCACTGTCCCTCGCTATTCTTTCCAGTGCTTTCACGTCCAATCATTTCTTAGCCACTCCAAGATCAAATACATATTCACTGCAATCTTGTTACCAGTCAGACAAGTCCACGAATTTAATTGTTCTAAGTGCTGTATACCTTACGGCTGAGTATTCCTACGGTCATCTTTGACGTACTCCCTTGGGAAGCTATGCTCCGACCCCAGCGCCTAGCCTACCCTTTAAAGCAGTTTCGGAACTCTGTCTGGAATGGCCATTGCACACAGTGGCAAGGTGGCAAGTTCACAAACTTAACTGTACAGCTGTCTGTGAGGGAGTGCTTAGCCAATAAACAAGTAACTGTAGAACACTCGACCTGCTCACTTGATCTGGCCTTCAGTGACTTTTTACTTTATCCGAAGATAAAGGAAATATTGAAAAGAAGACACTTGGATGACATTCAGGACATCAAGGGTAATATGACAACAGCTCTGATGGCCATTCCAAAAAAGAGTTCCAAATTGCTTTGAAGGGTGAACTAGTCACTGATATCAGTTCATAGACAGCTTCTTAAGAGGAGTACTTTAAAGGTGGTGGCAGTGACATTCGGCTATGAGGTGTGTAGCACTCTTTCTAGGATGAGTTCATGAACTTAACTGGCAACCCTTGTATTTTTTCTGATTTTAATCCATCTTTATTACCTAAAATATTTTAAACATATTTTAACTTCCAAACAACATCACATATATTACTCATATTTTATACTGTTCAACTTTTGCTTCTATCCAGTTTTCCAGGACTTTGTTACAAGCAAAATAAGCAGACAAGTTCATTAGAGGCATACATCTCAGAAATCATAAGGAAATTTAAAGAGCTTGTGGTCTGGCCTGGTCTGTGAATAAAATGCATAGATTTGAAGAAGTATTTTAAGCCCCCAAAGAATCTTGACTTGTGAGACAGGCCACGCAGTTCTGAAGGCCTAAAAATACCAACTCCTTCCAGGTAACAGGAAAGTAAGATGCCACACCTCCTATCACCTCTCCTGGAGTCAGCTCCCAGTCACAGGGACCAAGACACTGTGAAAGTCTGCACACTGCTGGAGGCTAGACGCACTGCCATCCCGTCTGGTTAAGTAGCAGTCTTTTAGGGTCAACTTACACACTACTTACCTAATGAAACATAACTATTTGTTAGTGTAAATAAGACCCGATGCCTTGATACGGTGTTGGTACAGAGAAAAGTCGACATGGAGCCATGTGGAATGGAAACATTATTTCTGAAAACAAATGTATTCATGGGTACTTATAGTTCAATTAAGGCACAACATCTCAAACTAAGGAGTTCTAACAGAATGGCCAGAGGATAATCTACTATCTGTCTCTTTCATGGAACATTGTTTCATCAGTAAACAGTGATACAGAATAAACACAGTAAACATTCACAGTACCTAACTATGTGCTTAGCCCAGTCCCTGTGTGGCAGAATGGATTAAGCACTGGGCCCCCAACTGAAAGGCTGGCAGTCTCAGCTCACCAAGAGGGAGCTCAGAAGGTCTGGCCTCTTCTTCCCAAGGAGGACAGTTCTACTCTGGAGCACACGGGTGGAGTCATCATCAGCTGATCTGTTTCTTTTTCATACGCTTAAACCCACTGCTGACAAGTCGATTCAAAGAGACCCTACAGGACAGAGCAGAACCATCCCACAGGGTTCCCGGGATTCGAACTGCCAAGCCTGAGCTCTTAACCACTGCACGACTAGGACTCAGCACTTACAAAGCTGTGTTTTAAAAAGCATGAAGTAAGGAAGCAGATAAATAGATGTGGAAACCAGTAATATACGATTAATGCAAAGTGCTTTGGTTACACAGAGGAGGGAGAAACAGCTTTGTACCAGCATACTCAAATTCACGATGGTTAATAACAGACCCCAGAAGACAAAATGTTGACAAGTTTAGGCCTTCTAGGGGAGCTAGACAAAATGAAAAGATTTTTATGGCCATAAATATGAATGGGGAAAGATCAGGGAATACTGAGGAATCAATGGCAGAATTTCTGAGTTAAATTTAAAGAAACAGAGGCAAAAGGAATTGCTAAACTCTCCTTTGCATAACCATACTATATATGTGTGTCTATGTGTATATACAATCTGAGTGAAATAATTCATAAAAATATGACAATGTCATTAAAATAATAAAATAACTCCACTTACAACATCATCACTTCTCACCCGTACAATAATCACTCTAAGGTTGCATATTTTTTTTAAAAAATTTCATCGTGGTTTGAGTACAAGTTTACAGTCTCTATCAATTTGCCATATAACACCCGGAACTCTCGTCACTCTTCTACTTTAACTGCTTTACCCTCCTCCTTCCTCAATCCCACCCCTAAAGCCCTTCCCGTGACAGCACACGCCCCCTCTTCTCATCCAGAATTTCCCACAGCCTTATGACAAGATCTGTGCCCCCTCACCCTATCATCTCACCTCCTGCAGTGGGCTTCTTGGACAGTCCCATGTACCTATATAAATCCAAAAGTTTGTTCGCTGCCAACCTCACTCTAGTCAATAGTTTTCAGACTTTGTCTGGATATCTGGCTTGGGTGCTGTATGCAGTTCGGGGTTACAGAGTCCAGGGGCCATGTCCCCCATGGAGCCTCCAGACCCACGGACCATCCAGTGTGGTTATTTGGTAGAGTCCTAGTTCAGCCCTCCAATCCTTCTCCCCCCATGTCAGGGGCTCCATACCATCTGCTCCATCTGGGTGGTGACTGGTGGTCGCTGGACACCACTTAGTTCTTTAGGTCCTGTGCTGAAGCAGACACTGGCTCACATGGCCCCTTCTATCTGGGGAGCTCATATTTTCCGCTGGTTCTTGATCTTCTCCGTTAACCTATGGTCCAGACTGACTGGGACCAACTGATGCTACTTAGACGGCAGCTTACTAGCTTTTAAGATCCTAGACATCACTTATCCAAGTGGTGTGCAGAAAGTCTTCTCTAAAGATAATAAGAAAATAAAAGCTTGGGTATGCCATTAGTCTAGATGTCCCCTGGGAGCGTGGTCCCCTGACCCCTGACCCTGTTGCTCTGTCCTCCCAAAGAGTTGAGCTCTAACTAGGAAACAATTTAGCTTTGATGTTTAATAGTTGTGGGTGTTTCTTTTTTGATGTGTGTTGTCACATCCTACATCCAACCCAAAACTTAACTATTATCTGATTAGTAGAAATCTCTACCCTTCCTTCCCCACTCTTGTAACCATCAGATTCACTTCTTCTGAGCTTCAATGTTTCACAGCGTCCTTATAATAAGGGTCTCATACAATATTTGTCCTTCCACATCTGGTTGATTTCCCTCAGTATAATGTCCTCTAGGTGTTCCCATTTCAGCAGGTATTTCCCTAAATCATCATTGCTCCTTATCAATGTGTAGTACTTCATTGTATGAATATATCACAGTATGTTTAACCATTCGCCTGTTGATAGGCATCCATCTAGGTTGCTTCCATCTTTTTGCTATTGTGGAGAGAGCTGCAATAAACACTGGTGTGCATGTATCTGTTTGTGTGCTGGTCCTTATTTCCCTGGGATATAATCCAAGGAGTGGGACTGCTGGATTGTATGGTATTTCTATTTCTAATTTTTTAAGAAAGTGCCAAATCAATTTCCATAGTGTCTGTACCATTTTACACTCCTGCCAGCAGTATAGAAGGGTTCTCACTGTAGTTTTGATTTGGATTTCTCTGATGGCGAGTGATCATGAGCATTTCCTCATGTATCTGTTGGCACCCAGTGTATCTTTTCTGGTAAAATGCCTGTTCAAATCATTTGCCCATTTTTTAATTCGGTTGGTTGTCTTTTTCTTGTTGAGATTTTACAGTATCTTATAGATTACAGAGATAGATGTTGACTGGAAACATGGTAGCCAAATAGTCTTTCTCCTGTAGATGGTCTTTTTATTCTTTTGATGAAGGCTTTGGATGAGCATGTGTTTGATTTTTAAGAGTTCCCAATTGTCTGTTGTCATTTCTAGTGTTTAAGCGTTGCTAGGGATTTTCTGTAGGGTGTGAATGACATGGATTAGGGCTTCCATTGCCATCCCAACTTTTTCTTCCAAGACCTTTATTGTTCTACGTTTTATGTTTATGTCTTTGATCCAGTTTGCTAGTTTTTGTGCATGGCATGAGACAAGGATCTCGTCTCCTTTTTCTGCAGAGGGATATCCAGTTAGGCAAACACCATTTGTTGAAGAGGCTGTCTTTTCCCCACTTGACAGCCTTTGGGCCTTTATCAAACATCAGTTTCTCATAGATGAATGACGTTACATTTGGATTCTCAATTCTGCTCCATTGGTCTATGTGTCTGTTTTTGTGCTAGTACCAGGTTGTCTTGACTACTGTGACAGTGTAGTTGGTTTTAAGGTAGGGTAAGTATTTATAGACGAAGAAACTGAGGCTCAGAAAAATTAAATAACTCATTGATTAAAAAAAAAAGAGTGAGAATTCAGCAAAGTCCCTTACTGTACTAACATGGGAATATCCAGTAGTGTAGCAGTCAAGTGCCATTATCTGCTAACCAGAAGGTCGGCAGTTCAAATCTGCCAGGTGCTCTTTGGAACTCTATGGGACCATTCTACTGTGTCTTATAGGGTCACTGTGAACTAGAATCGACTCAACAGCAGTGGGTTTTGTGGTTTTTTTGTGGTACTGACATGGGTTCATAAACGTATTGCTGTCAAGTCAATTTTGACTCACAGCAATCCCATAAATGGAACAGAACTGCCCAGTAATGCTTCCTAGGAACGCCTGGTGGATTTGAACTGCTAACTTTCTAGTTAGCAGCCATAGCACTTAACCAAGGGTCGCTCTCAGTCAGCACTGACTCGATGGCAAGGTTTTTTCCCCCCTGCTTTAACATGGGTTGCTCTGAGTTGGAAGCGACTTGACTGCAAAGGGCTTTCTGGTGCAGTACCACAGAGACGAGAAGCACTGAAAGGGAGCACAGCACCCTAGGAAGCAGCAGTGAAACGGGCTCTTAGAATCACGGCAAGAGAGACAAAGTCCTTCGACTTTTCAGCTTTTCAGTATCAAGTCCAAGGTTGGAGAGAAAAGTTTTCACATGTTGGACTGCAACAGTAACTCAAGAACCTGGAATTTAAGGTACTTAAAAGCCTTAAATGGAGCAGAGATCAGAAACCCAGGCCTTCAGGACACCCTTGACAAAGCACTTCTGCCACCTAGTGGCAACTACTCGCCTCGGAGGCACTGGGTCCCCGAAAACACAGGCAGCGGCTAAACAAGGAGAACAGTACTCCTCTGTCAGTTTGTCACACTGTGGTGACCTGCATGTTGCTGTGATCCAGGCAGCTTTGCCACCACTTTGTCAAATACCAGCATGGTCACCCTTAGTAGATGGGTTTCAGCAGAGCTTCTGGCCTGAGACAGACTAGGAAGAAGGACCTGGCAACCTCCTCTGAAAAAAAAACTGGCCAGGGAAAAGCAGCAGTGGAACACTGTCTTGACAGGGTGCTGAAGACAAGCCCCTCGGGTTGGAAGACATTTCAATTACAACTGGGGAGAAGCTGTCTTCTCAAAGCAGAAGACCATAAGGAAGCATCAAAAGACAATGGAAGGAACACAGAGTCATTGTATCGAAAAGCACTGGTCGACACTCACCCAGTTCGGGAGGTAGCATAGGATCCAGGATCGATGATACCGAAGGGAGAGATCTAACCTCCACAAAGACACTGGGGAAAAAACAAGGCTCCAGGAATTCACAGAATACCAACCGAGGTGTTCCAACAAACAGGCGTATGGCTGGAAGCACTCACTTCTCTACGTCAAAAATTCTGGAAGACAGGTACCTGGCCAATCAACTTTCAGTTGATTGAGATCCATATTAATACCTATTCCAACAGAATGTGAAAATTCTCAAACAATATCATATGCAAGTTAAATTTTGCTGAAGATCATTCAGAAGTGCTTACAGCAGTACATCGACAGGGAACTGCCAGAAATTCAAGCCAGATGCTAAAGAGGACATGGCACATGGGATGTCACAGATGATGTCTGACGGATCTTGGCTAAAAGCACAGAATACCAGAAAGACATTTACCTGTGTTTCATTGGCTATGCAAAGGCATTTGACTTTCTGGAGCCCGATAAATTATGGATAAGAGTACAAAGAATGGGAATTCCAGATTCCTTAACTGTGCTCATGAGGAAGCTGTACTTAGAACAAGAGGCAGTTGTTTGAGTCAAGTCAGGAAAGGTGTGCATCAGGGTTGCAGCCTTTCACCACACATTCAATCTGCATGCTGAGAAAATAAACCAAGAAGCTGGACTAGATGAAGACGAACAGGGCATTAGGATTGGAGGAAGACTCATTAACAACCAGCCGTATGCAGATGACACAACTTTGCTTGCTGAAAGTCAGTAGGAATTGGAAGCACTTGCTGGTGAACATCAAAGACCATAACCTTCAGTACAGACTATCCCTCAACGCAAAGATGACATAAAGTCTCACAACTGGACCTACGAGCAACATCACAATATGTGGAGAAAAGAATAAAGTTGTCAAGCATTTCACTTTACTGGGATCCACAATCAATGCCCATGAAGTAGCAGTCTGGGAGCCGAATGACTCCTTGCCCTGGGCAAATCTGCTGCAGATGACCTCTGGAAGGTGTTAAAAAGCAGACGTCTAAGGACGATTGTGTGCCGTGCCCAAGCGGCGGTGTTTACAGTCACCTCATACACATGTGAAAGCTGGACGATAAATAAGGGAGACCAAAGACGAACTGACATCTTTGAATTATGGTGCTGGGGAGGAATATAGCATATAGACAGTCCATAGTACACACTGTTGGGGTATGTTGACAGTTCATCAACAGTCCATAGTATACAACCTCAGACCACGTTGACAGTTCACAGTATATACCCTTGGAGTATACTAAGCGTTCATTGACAGTCCACAGTATACACCCTCGGACCATGTTGACAGTTCATAGTATACGCTCTCAGAGTATACTAACTGTTCATAGACAGTCCACAGGATACACCCTTGGATTATATTGACAGTTCATAGTATAGACTCTATTCTCCCCCAACACTGTAATTCAAAGGCATCAATTCTTCTCTGGTCTTCCTTATTCACTGTCCAGCTTTCACACGTACAGGAAGCAACTGTGAACACTATGGCCTGGCCACACACACTCCAGTCCTTAAAGAGACATCTGCTTTTTCACACTTTACAGATGTCTTTTGCAGCAGGTTTTCCCAGTGCAAGGCATCATTCAATTTCTAGACTGCTGCTTCACGTCAAGGAAACCATGGTTGCATGGTGGTTAAGTGCTACGGCTGCTAACCAAAAGGCTGGCAGTTCAAATCCACCAGGTACTCCTTGGAAACTCTGTGGGGCAGTTCTACTCTGTCCTGTAGAGTCACTATGGGTTAGAATCAACTGAACAGCAGTGGGTTTTTTGGTTTACGGACTGTCGAAAGGATGAACAAATCTGTCTCGGAAGAACTGTCGTCAGTACGCTGCTTAGGAGTGAGGATGGTAAGACTCGGTCTCACACAGTTTGCACATGTTATTAGGAGGGACCAGTTCCTGGAGGTTGTCGCTTGTAGCGAAGCAGAGGGTTAGCAAAAAGAGAAAGACCCCCAAGGAGACGAACTGACCCAGTGGCTGCAACAATCCCAGGACGGGGTGGTGGTTCATTCGGTTGCACACAGGGTCACCATGGGCTGAAACCAACTCAGTGCGACCTGGCAACAAGAAGCAAGGAGAGGTGGAGATGGGGAGGTTTCACCTCTTGTTACAGTGGCAATGCACCAGTAGGGACTGCCCTAGAAGTCTTGTGTTTAAAAGGATTCTGAGCCTAACTGGGTGCATCGAATACCGTGACTGATTAAAAATGTTGGCTGGGAGCACTGCAAGGAGTCTACAGAGTACGTGGACAATTCAATCATTTCTCTGTACATGGTTTTATAGCATGGAAGTCAATTAGAATATGCAGTAAATAAACAGAGCTGCTGATTATACGACTATGTGTGTGTATGTAACTATATATTTTAACATAGTATTTTCCCAAGACATGCACATAGAATCAGTATGAGACTAGTTAGTAACTTCTAATTTAATTAAATACTTTCAAAGATTTAAACAATGCATAAATGACTGAATTATGTGCTAATTCAGGACTAGCTAATATTTGAAAAATCATGCTACTAATTATGATCAAAATAGTTTCATCTAACACAAGAGAAAAGGGTAAAAATAGTTTAATCTGTAGATTATAATCTAGACTATATAAAAATATATTAAAGAAATGTCTTCAAAGACAAGACTATACCATTATCAAAATATTTCACATAAAAGAGTATATACCTTTTTTATCATTTTAAAGGTAAAGGTACTGAAAATACTATTCAAATAGAACAAGGAACATCTAACTTAAAAATCAATGGAAACACGAGTGTAAATTAGAGATGTCAGCTCAGACTGTAAAGTGTGGCACCAGATATCCGTAAGCTACAACATTAGGACTGCAGGTGCCAACATCAACCAGATAAACATGATGTTATCTATAATTACCTCATTTTTAGCTTAAATCACAGGTAATGAGGGAACTCGGAGTCTCTAAAAGGCAATTAGAAACTGTACTGGCTTTTTTGCTTTCTGTATCAGGAATTTTTTAAAACTTACTTTTATTTAAAGCTTTTTTCTCCCTTCAAAAAGAAATATCAAGGCATATCACTTCTAAATATATAAATAAATATAAAACCAGAATGCACAATTATCCACAAGCTTAAAATAGATGGCTTCATATGGCTGGGTAAAGCATGTTCTCATACAATGAGGTATCTTTGAAACAAAGGCAACAAACAGTTCACTACGTGGAGGTGTGTTAAAATTCACGCTAATGGTCTGGTTCAGTTTGGAGTTCCCTGTGCACGGACAGACGCCGGGCTTCTACCCCAACGTCCCTGAACGTCCCCAAGGCTGTGAGACAGGAGTCGTCACCATCGACTGGGCAGAACATTCATCTGTTGCCAAACACACCACGGAAGAGCTCCTAAATTCAGGAGTATATTAAAATAGCTACACCCAATAATCACATTTGTAAAGAAAAAGAACCAAGAAAAGCTTCATCACAATGTTATTAAAAATTAAGCATTTAATAAAGGTCATTATATTATTTATCAAAGAGCAAGCATTTAGCAATGAGGTGAGGAGAGGATCCTCTACCAGACAGTCTCTATGAAGTTGTCTAGAATGAATAATTTTACATTCCATAGTCTATTGGTGTTTCTTATATAATTAACAATTAAGGGAAAATCCCCTTCTCGGCGACTTCTCCCTGCACGCCCTCTGCCTCCCTTCTCCCCATCCCCACCCCACCTCATTTACCTTGATATTGAACTGTCTATTATACGCTACAGAACTTGCCACAGGCCATAATGTAACCAAGGCTGTAAGGTAAATGCTTACACCATCGAAAACAAAGTACTTTCCAGTAATTTAGAAATAGGCATTTATATAGTAAAATCTGATATGCTAATTAAAAGTCAATCTCATCTCTTAAAGCCTGTGTTTTCAAGACTGGGCTGACACAAAATGTATTATACATATAGAAACACATGCATGCCTGAAATAAAGAAATACTTTCTCTTAAAAAGATTATACTTTCACTGAATCCATTATTCACTTGATAAACCTCCAGGTCAGCACTATCCAACGAGGCTTTCTGAGACAATGCACAAATGTTCTCTAGCTGACTGTCCAATGTGATATCCACTAGTGACATGTGGCTACGGAGCAGCTGACACACAGCAGGGCAGCTGAAGAGTTTCATTTTAATCAATCTAAACTTTACATAGTCTCATGTGGCCAGTGGCTCTTGTATTCAACAGAGGCTGAAAGTGTTGATAAAGATGAGACATAGTTCATTCATACACGTGTTCAATCTCAAAACTGTCTCCTATAAAAGATTAGAGATATAAAGACACTATACACATGATGCACACTCACAAGTTATAACTGGAGAAAGACAGTTACACATTAAACAGTACATGTGGTTAAATCAAGGTTATTCCATAAGATGTAACATAGTATATGATTATTCTATGTGCACAGTACATGTACATAGATTATTCTATGTATACCGTTATGTACACAGATTATTCTATGTACATAGTATATGATCATTCTAAATGAATGGTGCTACTAATAAGAACTATCCGTGACAAGTATAATAGGTTATTTTTTCTTAGCCCCATTTCATTGCCTCTTCCAGTCTGTTTCTTGTCACTAGCCACTCCTCCTGACGACTATCTCTCATTTTCCTCTTCACACGTATAGTGTGTGACAAGTCAGAAAAAGAAATCTCTAGTGGTGACACTGCCACTTCTATTTGTGATTAAAACTGTCAATGCTAGAAAGAACTAGACCCACAATTTTGACCATGAGCCTAACAGAACCACACCTAGCAAGACATGGACTTAAAACTTAGAAAATGGTAGCATAAAATGAATATAACAGGCCACATGACAAAATCAGCTTTACTTTAAGGTCAATTATGTATTTTACATAGGATTGAATTAATGTAACTGAGAAAACAATTTCACATTTGGTACTGAAAACAGAAAGAAACGTCCCCATCCTAGGACTACAAAAAAATCTGAATTGTTTATATTCAAAATAGCATAATTCTGCTAGCTTTAAAAGTCATGGCTTAACACAACACTGCCCTGCTTACCCAGAATGCTGAGAAGTCAATGTGCGACACATGCAGAAAACCCGTGACGGACAGAACCTGACGAGACTGCCCTGCTGTTCCAGAGTCTTACAAGTTTTCCGTCTTTGACGGGGTACAGTTTGATCGCTTTTCTACCCCTCGTTTTACTGGAAAACATCTGAGTTTCCCTTCTCTGACAAATTTGTGCCTTATGTGGTTTCTGGCTTTTCTACGTTTTACTGTGATTATTTATTTATTTATTTTGTGGTCTCCACACAAAAATGTTGAGAATTACAAAACACGTCCAAGGTTTAAAAGGCAGTTTTACTCAGATACGGCACACATCCCGAGAACGCAAGGCTACTTGCCCCTGTGGTACATAATCCCAAACTGCCCTGCTTTGGAGTTGTCCACTCTCACGCCCCTTCACCCTCAGGCTACCAGCTACCTGTTTGTACAATGAGGACACGTTGGTGGTGGGAGCTTTCCAGATGCTTCTGACTCACAGTGCTCTCACTACCAGCCACATCAAACACGGCCTGGTCCTGTGCCACCCTCGGTATGGTCGCTATGTCTTAGTCCCTTGCTGTAGCCACTGTGTCAGTCCATATTGTTGAGGGTCTTCCACTTTTTTGCTGACCGTCTACCACCAAGCACGATGTCCTTCTCCAGGGACTGGTCCCTCCTGAAAACGTGTCCAAAGAACGTGAGACAAAGTCTCACCATCCTCGCTTCTAAGAAGCACTCTGGTTGTACTTCTTCCGAGCCAGACGTGTTTGTCCTTCTGGCAGTCCACGGTATGTTATAGTCCGTATTCTTCACCAACCCCATAATCCCAAGGTATCAGCTCTTCTGTCACCTCCCTTATCCGTGGGATATGTAAGCTTTTGGAAATCCTCAAATCTGTATCCTTCTGTTATTTGCTTACTTTGTCTTTTTAAACATAAAGACAGAAGACTAGCTTTTAATGCTTGCTCATACATTTTAGGCTATTTCAATACCATAAATTATTATTATTTTTAATTAAAAATAAAAGAGGTGAGATACAAGACTTAAGTCGGAGCAAGAACCAAAGGGATTCTCCTACAGCTACATTTCCTTTACGAGCAGATGTCTTTTGGCTGTTCCAGTATTTCCCTCTAAGTTTTGGATTACATTCTGGTTTGTTCAGGCTATTTGAAATTTTACTTCTAGATAATAATGCGTTACTGCGTATCCAATGAAAAGAGGGGGAATCCCTCTTCTTACAACTGGACATCAAGGAGGGGCAGATGGGTTAGGGGACCACCAAACCACCTGACCTACAGTGGAGGACTCAGTGGTGAGCCCTATTCTGTTTCTCACGTATGCTGGACCAGCACTGGGAGCTGGATTCTCATCACTGATACTTTCTATTTAAACAACAGCTCCCCATCACAATGGCAGAAGAAACTTTCCAGTATTTCTTCACCCTAATTAAATTACATTCCACAAAACAATTCTGTATTAGGCAGAAATATTACATTTTATCACATTTGGAAGTTCATTTACTTCAATAGAACCAAAATATAGTCCAGATTTATAAAAGATCTTTGGTAATTTGCATTTTCTGTTATCAATACAAATAACAAAGCACAGCTATCCCCAACGAGATGCCACGAAATTTATGTGATCTCAAGTATTTTTATATGAACCAAAGAGAGGCTTCTGTAAAGCTGTTACACAGAATTTTATGACAAAAATAAAAATTAGGATAGAAAGAAAAACTCTTGTTTTTCTGTCGAGCCTTCAAGAGGCTTATGACTAGGAGTGATATCTAGAGAGGCAGAGGAAGAAGACGGGCTTCCCTTGTTCGGGTCCAAGAGCAGTCTGACGGCAGGAGGAGTAGCAGGGGTCAAAATGCCACACGGACCACGCTGACTCCATTAATGGGCCCCGTCCTTTTGAGCCACTCCTCAGTCTCTTCTGTGGAGAAACAGTTCACATTCAACCAACACAAAATACAGAAAAGAAGAGACATGAGCTCTGGGCATGGACCTCTGGTAAACTGGGGCAGGGTGGGGTGCGGTGGGGTGGAGGGTAGGGGGGCAGCAAACAACAACAGCGACCTCAAAGATTACAAACATGTTAACCGAACAAATCCCAGGCAACAAGAGAACTCACCAGTTACCAACAATGACAGTGGAGCTCTGACACTTGCGAGAACTTTAAGATCTAGAAGCTTATTAGAAAACTAAGAGTTCAAAGATGGTGAACAACTGTCCTGTTTTGCTTGCCACGGGCTGACAGATTTGCACATGACACCTGAACTGTCTCTTAATCTGAACAAGTAGACAGGAATAGAGCCTTTGAAATCTTGAGAAAATGTCAACCAGACGAAGCTACTTTTATATCCATCTCAGAACATTGCATCTATAATCATGGGATGAAAAACCATGTCCATATGTTCAGATGATACTAAGATGTCTTTTAAATTTCAAATATTCTCTCATCGGCGAGTTCTTTTTTATGCCATAGTCTACTGACTCTTCCCCCACATTTCCTAGGCACATAATATCCATCCTTGAATGTATCATTACCAACTATTTCAGAATAATTTTGTGTGACTGTGACCACTTAAAGATCATAGTTTCAACTCCCAGTTAAATTCTATCACCATACATTCAAATATACCAAATATCTCTGATAAAGAGAACTAGGAAATCTTAATACTATCAAATAATAATCTACAGAAAACAATACTGTTACTAAAATGAAACATCTGTGTCAACACCCACATGTTATGGGTCATACTAGCTAGCTTTCTTTAAAAAGGTGTAATTTTGTCTTTAACAAATTTTAAGTCTAACCAAATCTATTCATTCTAACACTGCAAAAGACACTAAAAGCAAGCAAGCCCTGCTATGGCATAGAAAACGCAGAGCGTCTCTGTTCACACTGCTCACCTCCCCAAAGACTCCTGCCTGTCCATCGCCTAGCAAACCACTACCCATTGCCACACTCCTTGAGTTCTAAGTATCCCATTTGGTCTTCTCCCGGCTCTTGGTAAAATCTCCATTCTAACACTAGTCATCATCTTTGTGAATTCCACGTTCACCTCCTCTTCTAGGTGGTAAAAGCCCAAGAGCATGGGCTGTGTTTTATCCCTATTCGAGTCTTCAAGGTTTACAACACTGGCTTGCCTATAACAGGTACGGTAAAGACTCATAGATTGAAGACATGCTAGCTCTCTTGTAACAAAACCCCAAAACAAACAAAAAGAAGAGCACCACAGGAACAAATGTTGGAAAAGCATGTGCAAATGTTCTGGATTAAAAAAATCAATCACGTGAAAAAATAACCACTGCCATTTTCCTCCAAAAAAGGCAATCTGGTATAGAAAACAGACAAATATTGAATAAGAATGTCTATAAAAATAGTCTCTGAAAGTTTCTCTCTTAAACCACATTTTCAAGAATTACAATTTTCAACACATCAGAAATCAGAAATTAAGCATTATATAAACTACATGACTATAAATCCATTAAAAGCCCCACTGCCATGAAGTCTATTCTGTCCTACAGTGACCCGACAGGACAGAGCAGAACTGTTCCACAGAGTTTCCCAAGAAATACCTGTGTAAGTAGATCAATCAACAAGCTATTTATAATTTTTTTTAAATTATAACTTTCAAATTTGAATCCTGATTTATACAATATTTACTTAAACTGTCATTCCAGTAACATATTTGCACATTCCTGATCATGTATTTAATGATTATCTTACAGTTCACTTCCATACTTAGAGAAGTACAGCCTGCTGTTACACAAATGATGGACCCACAGTGCTAGGAACAGAGCATTTCAACTTGAACACTGGAGTACAGCAGAGGTCCAGAGGAAGAGCCCATTGGCGCGGACAGACTCAGCAGCTTATCCTCATGTTTCAAATGTACGCCTGTGTTTTCAAAGATTAACAGTTATACGGCCCCTGGATAACAGGGCTTGCAGCTGACGATATCAATAAACCCACATGATTTTTCCCCCTACCAGGCGCTCCTTGAGTACTCTGGGGGTCAGTTCTACCCTGGCCCCTAGGGTTGCCATGAGTTGGGTCCGACTCGATGGCACTTGGCTTATCGCCTGGCTACTGACAATGAAAAGGGCTTGAAAGGGCTTCTGAAGGGAAGGAGCTCAAATGGTAACATGTATGTCCAGTGCGTTTTGGTGAACTTAAGGATGTTAATGTGAACAAAATTGCTACACAGCTAATTTTTTAAAGAGAAGGTAATAGATTTTCAGTGCCTTCAGTGATTAATTAGTTCAAACAGACTGCATGTTACAAAATGCCATCTAGAGTGACCAAATCCACTATCATCAAACAATACTAAATTTACTTCCAGAAGATATATTCATCATTCAAGTGTGATTTTTTCCTTTTTCCTTTTCCTCTCAAAGACAGCCCCATTACACAGGTAAGAACAAAAGGTAACCTTCCAGCTTTGGTCTCCCAAAAAATGCAAAGGTTACTCCCCAGAGGGCGCTATTTACAATTATCTTATAACTGTCAAGTTTGTGATGCTTACTGAGCCAACAGAGAAACAAGAACCACAAAAATGTAATACTAAAATTGTGAGGCTAACTATATGTACAGGTTACTTAAAAATTCCTCCTATATAATCTATTGGTAAGGACACATGAATCTGACTCTAACTGAGGTATCCAGTCCCTGAGCGGTCCAAACATGTGTGTGCTTGACTAACTGCAAGGCTGGCACTGGAACATTACCCAAAGGGTCCTCGGAAGAAAGCTCTGACGTCTTGCTTCTGAAAAGTCACATTCGTGACAACCCTATGAAGCACAATTCTACTTTGCAGAACCTGGGGTCCTGGTGATTTGGAATCCATGTAACAGTAGATGGTCTGCTGGGGGGTGGGGGGGTTTACAGTTACTCAGCGTAATGCCAACAGTTACCATGCTGAGCTTCTAAATGAAAGACTGGCAGTCTGAGCCTACCCAGAGGCACCTGAAAAGTCAAGTCTAGCAATCTACGTTTCAAAAATCAGCCACCAAAAACCCTGAGTTGCCTGAGTTGGAATAAACTTCAAAGTGATTTTTTTTTTTTTAAGGTTACACAGTTAATAAGTGGCGGAGCTAAGACATAAACTCTCGATCTTTTATTTCTATCCGTGTGTTTTACTCAAATTATTCCCCAGATCACATCATTTATTCTTAAGAATTTATAGAGTTTTAGTATTTCATAGATTCCTGATAAAATACAGGCAACACAACACAGTAAGAACAGCAATGCTCTAGGAGTCAGACAAGAACCCTAAGGCTTGGCCTCCTTCCTCTTTTGCAAACTCACCTAGAAGCCCTGGGGAAACTACCACAGTGACAAGCTCTTCAGAACTTCAGGTGACTGGGTGACGGGGTTGGAGTGGGAAATGCAGGTCTCTATTATCTTTAGGGACACTTCTGGAAATTACAATGAGTCTACATTTTTTAAATAAGAGGTTAGCAACTCTATTATTCTAAGAATATGACCATAACTTCTATCATTCTAAGAATATAACCATAACCCCAGTTTTCTGCATTTTAAATCTTGTTCTTCAAACTATGCTTCTGCCCTATAACCCCTCCTATAATATTCTCAATCTCTTCACTTCTATTTCAACAAGACATATGATTCTCTTATAAACCAGTGGGGAAAAAAAAGGTATTATGACCAAAAGTATATGGACTAGGGAAACCCTGGTGGTGTAGTAGTTAAGTGCTCTGGCTGCTAACCGAGAAGTCAACTGTGAATTTACCAGATGTTCCTTGGAAACTCTGTGGGGTTAGTTCTACTCTGTCCTATATAGTTGCTACGAGTTGGAATCAACTCAACAGCCATGTTTTTAAATATGTAATAGAAGAATATTTCCTATATCTTCTCAAAATATTAATGTATATAAAATAAGATACATAAAAATCTTTGTGATACAACGTGAAGTCCAATTTTTCAAATTTACTCATTCCAAAGAATTCAAATTAATGTATTTTTACCTACTGAGTAAAAGATTTAACTTTCAGATTCAAAAGGATAAACCAATTATACATATAATAAAACACCACTTAGTACAACTTCAACAGTCTTTTGATCAGGGAGTGATACTGAATTCTCATGCTGGAAAATAAGGCAGATTTAGAAGCTCAAGTCAAGTAAAAAAAAAAAAATTGACCTCTACACTTAGGAGCAAAGTATTGCTGTCATTTTTTTCCCCCTTTCTTTCTTTCCCTAAAAGCAATAAAACAAAGTATATTATCGGGGGAAGTTTCTTTTGTTTCTTCAGTAAAATTTGTTTTGAAATATGAAACAGAACGTCTTTGGGGGGGAAGCCAAAGAATATG
This sequence comes from Heterohyrax brucei, assembly GCA_028571685.1. NCBI lineage: Eukaryota > Metazoa > Chordata > Mammalia > Hyracoidea > Procaviidae > Heterohyrax > Heterohyrax brucei. The sequence goes on along the minus strand of CM053149.1, from coordinate 22,477,665 downwards.
AACTTTTTTTCAATAAAAATAACACAAATAATCACATAGTATACAAGTATGCAAGATCTTTATAGATTTTTTTCAAGTCTCAAGGTAATCCACCTTCCCAGTTTTAGGATTTGTTACCATAAACGACACTGGTAAGTATTCTGTAATCCTTGCTGTATCTACATAACTTTCGGTTTTTAATTTAAAACCAAAGTTCCTAAATTGTTATAATCTTCACTTTACTGACTCTGATTTATAGCTGCATGGCCACTGGCCATTAATATTTTGAACTGCATCTCAGAGTCAATACTGTGTTTACCAAGCATTATTTGAAAATCAACTAACTGTCAAAATCCAGAAGGTAGGACATTTTGTCTAACAGCAGTCTGGGAAAATATTCACAAACGATACCATGTGATTTACTATTGTAAACAGAAAATCTAGAAGAGCAGAATTAAACATAATATACAAATTTATTTTAAAATAATCTACAGTGATATATATATTCTACCCTATGACATTTATAGAATGCCAAGATGATGTCTGAAAATTAAACAGTAATTTTAGTTTACCGTATATTGCCAAAGGACTGGCCTGATTTTTTTCCCACTAAATTGATTCATAACCCAAGTTGATTGTTGGTATCTGGCTACATAAGCACAACCTAAACCTTATTAATAAATGAAGCATAAATAAAGTTAGTTTCTATATTGGGAATTATTATACTTTAAACATTGTACAGTGTAGTAGTTTGAAGCACTGTAATGGCCCCAAAACAACAGAGAGTTTTGGTTTTTGCACTTCTGTAGAAAGTGGTAATTTGACCAATAAAAATATTTAAGAACATAGGGTAAAACAGGAAAGTTTGAGAATGTTCACCTTCGTTTTATTTCATAGGTCACTGTTATGCCATCTAATAAGATAATTAAAAACATGCAAGCAGCTGGTACTACAGCTAAACAGATTAATGTAATGGTCTGTAGTCATATGTGCTGGCAAGGGGCTCGCCTCTTTGGCGAGGAGAAGGTCAGCTGCCCTTGGGAGGAGGAGGGGGAGAGGAGGAAAGCAAGCACCCCTCCCACCACGTGGCCTGTGCTGCACTCACTACCTTAGACGTCCACTGCAAACTGCTAACTGACAAACTGCTCCTCTTCCTTCACACCCAGCAAGGTTCTTTCGGTTTTAATGGTTAAATGAGAAGTAAGAAAAAGCTCATATAATTTGACAGAAAACATTAACACTGGTCTCTAAAAAGTACACGGTACATTTCATAAAATCAATAATGTCTTCTCAATTCTTCTAAATTTCCATTTTAACATGTGAACTGCAAATGAGTTGGGAGATGTACAATCAAATTTTAGTCCAAACTTTCAAAACAAGATCTGGCCTATTACTCAGGCATTATATAACCATCATGCTGGTGCCTCAGGAGTTAATGCAGCTGTACTCTATCTGACTCAATGAGGCAAAACTACAAAAGACAAGTTAACATCTCCTAGGCTATGAAAAACAAATCTATAAGTGTAGGCACATAAAGCTATAGTCAGCATCCATCACTTTTAAATTTCAACTCCTATTTGTCATAGTTCCAGAAATTTATCCTTGAATTTATTCTAACAGTAAAATATCTTTCTGTTGTTTGTACTAACTACACAAATTTGTTATATAAATACAACTTAAAATACTACATCAGAGATTGAGAGTTACGAATCGTAGGCTAAGCTGTTCTTAGCTCCGTTTCTGTTCATAGATGAAGTTCTTTTACCATAAGAAACAACTTTTCCAATCTTTTTGTGTCTTTAAAGTATTAAAAGAAATTCTACCAACACCAGAAGATTGGTGATGGTGGCAACGATGACAATGACCAGACTGGGAGACAAAAGCAGTTAAATAGTTCTTCAGCATTTACCATGTGCCCTTATCCTGATGACAGCTACGTTTTACAATTCCCACTTCAAAGATGAGAAATCGAGGCTGAGGCTTGTTCAAAAGTCTCCATGGTATTTGGAACTAAGATTTCACTCGATTCATTATCTCAGGTATAATTTAAAACAAAATAAAGACCAGGCCGTCTTTAAACTGAAAAGCTCAAACAACAACAACAACAAAAAGCGAACCCATCGCCATCCAGTGGATTCTGCCCCATAGTGATCCTCCCTACAGGACAAAGCTGATCTGCCTCACAGAGTTTCTGAGCAGCACCCACTGGATCTGAACTACCAACCTTTTGGTCAGCAGTCTTCGCACTTAACCATTATGCCGCTAGGGTTTCTGATCTAAGAACAAATAAATAATGGAAAAGATAATGTCTGGGTGACCAATTTACAAGTTAATAAAACTTCTACATACACTATAAAGGGGTACATGTTTTGAAGGGTTAAATGAAAGTTAAAGAAACCAAGTTGCCAGTTTACGTGAGGGGAGCATGGCCTTTCATTCGGATTTTCAAAAGGCTTTTATTTTCTCTCAGTCCTTAAAAAAGCTGTGAAAAGGAAGCCTGTCTAGTGCCCATTCTACAGATGTGAGAGTAAGGCTAATCCTCACCCTGAACACAGGGCACACAGTTTGGATGTGCTGGTGCCACACTTATGACCTGAGCTGTCTAAATGTGAAGAAAGATCAGGATTTGGGAAGCACTTTAGATAGCAAAGGCAGATGGGTTAGGCTAAAAGACGTTTAAGGACTGGAGGACCAGTATTTATGTCTTTGTAAAATCTTACTTCTGGTTTAAAACAGCTATACTGGCAAAAGAAAAATAATTTCCATATGCAAAAGTAAATTTTACTGACAATTCTGTTGCCATTTCTGTGTAGTTCTGTAACTATTTCTAAGTTCTGGCAGTTAACTTTACTATGAATTATACCCTCGAGCTGTGCTTCTATGAATTCTAGATTTATCTGAGGTGTCAAATTTACAAGTAGCTCATTATGTTGTAAGAGCTATTGCCTAATGAGTAGAAAAACACTCATTTCACACCTTAAATATACTCTAATGGTATTTAATAACAGCACTGGCCTTCCAACTATTAAAAGTTGCTTTTATCTACTGTAGTATACCTGAGGTTTTATCTTGTCTTTTTAATTATGACAATAAATTAATACCCTAACACTACAACAATGACAAGCATTGATTAAAAATATATTAGTTAACAATATTAGGATTCATTGTTCAAAGCTGCATTAGAAGTTCATTTTTGAAATACAATTATCTTTCAATGCTACCAAAATATTTTAATTTTTAAACTATTCAAGGACAAAATAAACACCAATATAATGTCTTAATAATAACACACTTTTTTAACTCTGTATTATGCCCATTATTTACTATAATTAGCTAACTTACAAATCCAACTGTAAAAGATAATTTTCCAACAACATTTATATACACACGAAGGGGTTCTCTGAAACATATCTTTATTTTTGTTTTGTCTTGGCTATTTTTTACAGTATTTGTACCTAATAATGGTATTAACAGCACGAATTTACATATATCATCATATTAACATTTCTTAGTTGCATGCCAAATGATGTATATTTATTTAACTCTTACTGATGTTTCTGGTGGCGAGGATGCCACAGTTGTGTCTTGTTCAGATAAGGGATTTTATCTATTATTTACTACATCAAATTCAAGCTTCACACTACACTTCAGGACAGAAAGAAGGATTCAGAGGATTCCAACATTTATAAGGTAGGATGGGTACCATGAGAGCAAAGGCAAACATTTGAGCTTTACTGCTTTCCTAACACCCTACCAGAATCCCATGGGAACACAAGCTTTCTGTAGTACCTGGGATACTTGCACAACGGGTGACTTACACAGATCCCAGCTAGTAAAAAATACAGATGTCAAGTGCTTCAATTACCATCCCATTTCTGGAATTCATAAACAGACTGTAAAAACTTTCTCAGCTATCACATCCTCATTAAGTGCCCAATGTATACAAGACCCTTCTCTAGATGTTAACAGGCTGGATAAGCAGAAACAAATGACAGGATTTCAACTAGGGATACAGTGTATAAACAAAGCATTAAACTACATACTGATTACATAAAAGGAAAGTCAGCTTGGTGTTCCAATGAGCTTCCAAGTGTACAGCAGTTTTTGTGTACATTTCACAATGTTGTACACAAGTATCAAAACTAATGAACCCAAAGGATTCTGTGTTTCAAATTTTTTTTTTTCAGGATTTGCATTGCCATCTAGAATACCAAGACATACCATTAATGGACCTGTACTTTTTTTTTTTAATAACTGAGTTTCTATACCACTTCAGTTCACTATATGAATTTTAAAATATTGTCAGGAGTATTCTCATTGTTCTCCTTAGAATTCCCTGTTATGAATCTACAAAACTCATAAACACCTACTTATGCTAAAATTCAAGTTATGAGGAGAATATTAACAAAATACTAGATAGACACACGTTTTCCTAACTTATGCATCTTTTTTAAAAAACCAGCAATTGAGATGTAACTACCCTGTTTACTGAAGAGCAGAATGAGGTATTAACCAACAGCACTTAATTTAACCATGAATTACATTTAAACTCTCTTAGATTCTCACGAGCAATACACTGTCTTAGCAGAGACCTTCAACAAAGAAAGCCGTTAGTACTACGATACACTGAAAAAATAAAAACAAAAATATTATAATGAAACTTAATACTACGTGTGCAATTACTCCAACTACCCTGCTACAAGATAACATGATACATCTGAAATTAACTTCATTTTCTCAAGACCTCAGAATGCCACACTGCACGTTACACATGTAAGTCTGCAGAATTGTCTCACATCACAATATTCTTTGTATTTGTCATATTTTTTAAGCACAGGTAGCAGCTTCTTACTGTTCTAAGACCGTAATCACAGGATTACGTATCTTGCACATTTCCTATTAAGATAACTTATGTATGTATTCATCACCTACCTATAGGAATTAAAGGTCCCATCAGAGTCTACAACTGAACTTGTTCTTCTTCCATTTTTATTTGCATCATCTGGAAAACAACAACAACAAAAATAAAAACCCTGAATAATGGAGATACTAAAAGTAAATATTCCAATTAAAAAAACTACTATGTGACAATTCTTTGCATTATATTGGTCAACAAATAATATACCCTCTTACTTCTCCCCCCAAATTATCTTCGGTAATCAAGGTCTCATATTTAAAAAATTCATTTCGATGCCAAAATATAAACCAATGCTACTCACAAACTTAACAGTAATACGACCAAAGTAATTGCGAACAGGAACATATGAAGAACAATACAGGTATTTTCTTCTTATGACTCATATACAGAGTTAAAACTGATAAATAATTTAATCATGTATGTATTGAATTATACACTCATCTTTGTAAACACAGCACATTCTTTTCATGACCAAGTCACCCATTCTAAAGACTACAGCAAGCAGACTGGAGCAGGCAGACAGCAGCCTTGAAAGCTTCTCCAGCCTTCCGTTCTCTGCCCCCCAGGAACATACAGCCAGCAAAGAAGGAAAACAGAAGGCAGACGGGGAAGGTGGGAAACAAGAACACATTTTAATGAGCTTTTAGAACACCTTAGCATTTTCCGTAAAACTTTATGTTTTAACTGTGGTCAAAACCTCAGTTGTTTAAAAAAATGAAAAGAACAAACACATCAAAAGGTATTTGTGTCGTCTACGGTAACATCAAGCATTTGGGGGAAAAAGGCATTTTTACTCAAGAAACTGGCATATTTTTAAAATCAAATTTAGAACACATCCGCACCTGTCTTAAAGACTACAGAATAAAAATAAAGAAGTTGAAAAATATTTACCAATAGCTCAACATAAAATATATATTTCTAATGATAAAAATTTAATTTTAATAGCTTAAGTTTTTACAGTATATATGTTACAGTCTAGTCCTTATGAAACCACAGTTTACTACTGTTAAATACATCAGTTCTTTGAAACAAAGACAAGAAACTGATTGCATTTTAGGGGACTAATTCCTATAACTCGCATCATATTATATTCATTTTTATGATATTTAAAGCTTAATAATTTAATGATGTATCCTATTTTAATTTATACTTTTAATCCACCCTGAACAATCTCAGGTGCCACTGGAGATCACCACAGTTGTCCTGGTTAAGTCACAGAGTAATTACAGAGCTTTCACTTTAAAGGTGAGATTATTTTTAATTATTGAGTGTGGCACTTAAGGTACCATACTTATATAATTATGCTACTCACTAAGCGGTTACTGAAAGCCAAAATGTAATTTTAATGGCAGCTACCTATTCTTCTTTGCACATTTTATAGCTGACAAATCAGTCAAGAACACTGGTTCCCTGCACCACCCTTTCACTGTACCCACATTTTCAGGAGGAGACACATGGAATTAAGCCCACTCACACAACTTTTGACTAACTACCTTTTTCCCCCCAAAATTCAAGGTTTTTTTAAAAACAAAAAAAAAATCACAAACCATATTATAACTAGAAACTGGTGATACATTTTACAGATGAAAACAATCCAAAAATGTATAAATAATTAAAAAGAAATCTAAGTGAATACATGCTGTTAATTCTTTGAAAATATTGGTAAGATTACGCATACAACACAACACACTTTCTTTACAAACCACAACTATTAATGGTAACATAAAATAAAAATTAGCAAATGAAAATTTCATATAACACATGTTCTTCAACAGCTTGTAGGCATTTCCTGTGAAACATTCTATAATCAGCTTGAGTAAGTATGTACTACATCATACATTTCAAGTCTGAACCTTATTTCTCCTTCAAATGGGAGACTGTGATACACAAAACCTCAAGAATAAGATATTTTTTTCTTTATACTGATATTTATCAGCTCGTATACAGAATCTCTGTGGTAATTCAGAGACTTCTGGTTTTTGAAATTATCAGATTTTATCACCATAATATAAAGGTTTTCCTTAGTCCATAACTGTTTCTAGGTTACTATATCAACATTTAACATCACCTTCATGGTATACAGAATGAAAAGAGGAAAAAAAAAGCAGGTTGTTTTTTTTCCCCTCAAAAACATACCAAAGAAGGAAGTGAAACTGTTTCACTAACAAAATCAGAGAAAAGATTTCAGAGTTTGTTATATGGGGAAAAGGCAATAAAGTTTTGAAGCTGGAAAAACGGCTTTGTTCCTTCAATCCCCTCGTTGAAATTAATTATAGCAAATGTTTATGAAAACATCTGTTCCTTACAGTTATAAATTCTTAATTTTAGTATGGGTGATTCCAGGCTCTTATTTTGGAAGGAAACTAAGTCTGACAATTGAAAGGTTTACAAAAGAACAGAGTGAAACTGTAATTCTGGAAAACTACATATATGGTGTGCTATATCCTGTAGGAGATTTTTGTTTGTGTGAAACATTTACAAGGGCTTGAAACTGATAACTAAGAAAAACTGAAGAGAAACAGAAAAGGCTCATCTTTCGTTTACATTGTCATATAACAGAAAAATATCTGTAATACAAAAAAAAAAAAATACCAACTCAGTACTATAACACATGATGCTCTGGTTATGCATTCTAGTTTGCGGTGACTAAAGTAAGAGGAGTGTTAATTTTCTCAGGCATTTCAGTAGGTCTAACGACAATATGATCATGGAAACACACGTGTAGTGCTACCCAAAAATAACAACAGAGGGTGCAAGAGAGTTTAATATGATATTTTTACTTGCTGTTTAGATTCCTGAACGAAGTTGTCAGGTAGCCATAACTGTAACACAGGCTCCTTTTTGATGATACACATGCATATAAATATATCATTAAAGTCATCTTACACTAGGGCCTTTAAGAGATCAAATAGCCAAAACATCAAGTGTGTTCTAACATAACAGACTTCCTTATACTTGCCTGGAAAGTAATTTAACTCACAATAGACTAAATTTTTAAAACACAGTGGAGATTTGAAAGGCATTACAATTTTTAATGTAAATTAATCAATGACCTGAGTATGTTCATTTAGTAAATTTTGAATACACCCATAAAATACATGTAATACTTATAACATGCACTACACATACAGTTATATATACATGCATAATGCATTGCAAAAGTGCACATTTACAGCAAACAGCTCACTATAGTTGTGGCCATTACTGCTTGGAATTTACATAATGTATCTTTTCTCATTCATTGTAAGTAACTTTGTAAAACAAGTTACTAACATTCACGATTAAAATAAGTTGGCTGACAGGAAAAAGTAGCCTGGCAGCATCCTATTATTTTAAATGTGGATACAAAGAACACAGAATTTTCCACAGCAATTTCTAACATTTATGTATATAATTTATTAAGCCAATAATACGTGTAATTGTGACTGGGATTTAAAAATGTGATCAGCGGAACTCAGTACCTCCTTTCAGCTTTAACTGCCGTCGTGTTTAGCTAAAGGCATTTATGGTTTCTATCTGTGCACTGCTGAAATCATGCTAAGCGCAGGTTTACAATGGATTTCTAGAGTGCTTTTTATGCACGAACATCTGCTTCATGAAGGGAGAACCACAGATTTTAAACTAGGTTAAGTTAAAAACAGCCAGGGTACCACTATAAATAAGTACACCTACTCAAATGCGCCTTCACGTTTACAACGCAAAACATCAAGTTTTAGAGAGCCGCATCATTTTAGGTACAGATTCTGCAATGTAGTACAAAATAAAGGTTTTACCTCTGAATTGTTGGACAATCCTCATCAAGTGCAGGTGACAAGTATTTCTTAGTAATGGTAAGAACTCTTGGTTCAAATGAAGCTGAAAGCCAAGTTAACAGCAGCCACATTGTATACGTGATAATATCGGTAACCAGGGTGAAGACCTAAAACCTCTTGTCTTTTAAATAGCATGTTACTGAACTTCTGTTAAACTTAAAATTACTAAAAAAGTAAAATGATTTTTTAAAGTCATGAATAAAGTATACCTGTAGGGGTAAAGCATGATGACTCGGCATCACCCATGAAGGCAGTGGCCAATGAGAAGGGTAACTTACGGCAGCAGTCAGGCCAAACGTCGGTCTCCCTAGGCTGAGGGCTCACGATAAAACCCTGGGCCACCCATAAAATCTAGAAGCTGATCCTCACATCAATACAAGCAGCTGGTGTATTTAGTAATTTTCCTTATTCTCTACTATTTCTAATCTACCTAGCATTCTAATAATTTAATGGCCATATTCAGTTCTCTAAATCAGATTTTCAAATTATTATAGAATGGAATGTCAGGTGTGAAACATCAAATACACAGAAACTACAATGACCAGGAAACCCTGGTGATGTGGTGGTTAAGTGCTATGGTTGCTAATCAAAAGGTCAGAAGTTCAAATCCACCAGGAGCTCCTTGGGAATTCCATCAGGGAGGCATTACTCTGTCCTACAGGGTCTCTATGAGTCAGAATTGACACAATGGCAATGATTATATTGAATAAGTAACATTTCCAAGTCTATCATTTTAATTTAAACATATGATTTTTTTGTTGTTCTTATTAAATCATTAATACAAATCTTAAAGAAGGGGAGGGTAGCATTATACATACATTTATATCCTAGTAAGGGTTTACGGTTGCAACTTATAAATACAATGCAAATAAATCTGCCTATGAGTGGATACATAAATGGCTGGATAGATGATACCCAGGCAGAGAGATACATGCAGATGAGCCTGTACAGACACACCATGGGTTTAGTTTTAAAGGGGGGGGGGGGGTTAAGAGGCTGCTGATACTCTTTGGTTCTAGTTCAAAGTATTTACCAGGAAGAAATACTTACAGAATCAATAAAACTAAACTGAAACATACAGTTCAAATACAACTAGAGAGTGGTTTATCACAGCAACACAACCGAAAATTCAAGTTCAGGCAAGTCCGATCTCAGGACATGCTCCTGAGGACATTTACCTGCTCATTTTTCAGTTTTCTCATCCGTAAAATGCAGACAATAATAATTTCTACCACAAGGAGTGCTTCTGATGACTAAATGAGACAGACACATGTGAACTACTGAGTACAGCATACGGCACAAAGAAAGTCATAAATAATTGTTACCCATCATTATTATGAATGCTTTATCATTTTTTTAAATCGTGCATGTAGCTATGGGACAAAAGTAAAGCCTGTTAATACTATGTAAGGCTAACATATTTATTCATGACTTAAATAGCTAAAAACTACAACTTTTCTCCTAGTAATGACAAAGTGTGATTTCAGACAAAGCTTTGTAGTTAACAAGGAGTTTGTTTTGTGAGTTATACAAGGATGGTATAAATTGAGGACTTGGGTTGTCCTTGTAATACCCTTCTTGACAGTGTGATCAGACCAAACATCAAATGTAATATATAGAGAGAATGGAGAACATGGCAAATTTAAAATTACATCTTTGAAATAGACAGGGATCTAATTCACGAGTTTAATATATACAAATGTTCCTCAGGATTGGTAAAATGTAGATAAAATAAAACTGCTATCAGACTAGAAATAAACCAAAACGCAAAGTGGTTCTACCATCCACTTTTATTACAATAAGGAATAGAATGAGATTAGACTTAAGCTCATGAAGCTTCTGATCCTTCAAACCACCTGAGGACAGGTGCGTGTGTGTGTGTGTGTGTGTGTGTGTGCGCGCGCATGCGAAGGGGACTGCTTGTGTGCTACACAGGGTACGGCAGACAGAAAGGGACACGGATAAAGAAGGGAAAAGGGTTGAGATTTACTCCTAGGTAGGGTCCATGATGCTCTACTTTTTAAAAGATTTCCTGGGTTATTTCGATGATCCATGGTACTTTCCTGGTCCAAATTTATAAAAGCCTACATTGCCAACGTTGTGTTGTAATCCCTATTGTTTTTGCTGGTGGATTTTTAGAAGCGGATCTCCACGTTCTTCTTCCTGGTCTGTCTTAGTCTGGAAGCTCTGCTGAAAACTTCCCCAAGGGTGACCCTGCTGGTGTCACCTTCCAGAGTCACAGAACACACAAGTCACCACAGTAAATCAACGGACAGATGCGTGGCAGAAGACACGAAGACAGGAGAACTGCCCCCTCAGAGCAGAGTTGACCCGAGCAATGACAACGGAGTCAATCTTCCCAAACCGTCATCCGCTGATGGGGTGCAAGTCACAACGGGAAGAAACGGCTGCAGACATCGACTAGTAATCCGAACGTGGGATGTGTGAAGGATATGAATCAAGGAAAACTGGAAGTTGTCAAACATGAAGGTGAACACTTTTAGGTCAGTATCCTAGGTACAGTGAGCTACAAGGGACTAACATTGGTCATTTTAAGTCTAATAAACATATGGTCCACTATGGTGGGAACCATAAATTGAAAAGGAATAGCATTATATTCATTATTAAAAGATAATTTTGAGACCTTTGCTGAAGTATAACACTGTCAGTGATAGGTTAATATGCATCAAATTTATATTTCAACCACAAACGCCAGAAATGAAGAAATTAAAGATTTTTATGAACTACTGCAGTCTGAAATTGATTATCAAGATGCACTGATAATCACTGTTGACCAGAACGAGACGGTTAACCACAAAGAAGAAAGATCAGTAGTAAGAAAATATGCCCCAGGTGACAGAAATGACACCAGAAATCACATGATAGGATTCTGTTAAGACCAACAACTAACAAATACTGTTTTCAACAACACGATCTATCACCATACGTGTGGACTTTGCTGGATGGACTCTACGGAAATCAAATCCACCACAACTACGGAAAGAGACGATGGAGAAGCTTAAGTGCATCAGTCAAAGCCCAGAGCTGAGTACTGAAGAGAACAGCCATTGTTCACGGGCAAGTTCAAACAGAATCGGAAGAAAATCAAAGGCAAGTCCACAAGAGCCACTGTACAACCTCAAATACATCCAGAATTTACAGACCACCCCAAGGACAGATTTGACACACTGTGTTTGGTGACACAGAGGGTCAGTGAGGGCATGGGGGATCCATGATGAAGGGGGGGCTGGCAAAACGCTGCAACGATGGATTGCAACACAGCAGTCATCATGAGGGTGTCACAGGATCAGGCAATGTTGCTTTCTGTTATACATAAGGTCACCACGAGTGGAAGTCAACTTTATAGCAACTGTTTATCTGTTTATACGTCATCACTGATCACTACCAATAAGGAACAAGCTTTCACCTGACTTTCCAGCAGCAGTGGTGGACTGCAGCGAGCGGTGCCGGCCCGGCTGATTCACGTAACACAAACAGTAGCACAGCCTGCTTGTTGGCGGGGGCAGGAAGGGAGTGCGGGCTCCAGCTGCCAAGCCAACCATCGCCCTGGACCTCGGTGGTCTTCCCCCTCAACATCTGGGCCTCAAGTGCACCTTCTTACAAAAGATAGCTGCCCAGTGGCAATACCGGAATTTGAAAATTATGAAAAACAATTTTAGACTAAGGAAGTAAAGAACAAAATAGATTCTGAGAAGAACTTCCTGAGAAGTAAATGTGTTAAAAAATGAATGAAAATAATTGTTTAAAAGTCGGGGCAACAGTAGTAAGCCCAGTGATCATAATTTGTCCTTTCACTACATTTTCATATTCACAAAATTACAAGTAACACTTTGATTTCAACCTTGGCTGACTGACACTTCCAGTTGTACTACTTGCTCTTATAAAAATTTAAGTGAACAATACTCCCCCATTTAAAAAAAAAATGCTTTCCAGAGGTCATCTAATGAGTATTTAGGAAATTCTAGCCCTAACATTAAATTAGTTCAGTGTCTAAATAAATATAGAAAAAGTGATAGAACAGTAGGGCACATCTGATACTGAAGTCCCATTTCATTTTCTAGAAATCTCTTAAATTATAGCTATATTCATATTAGCTAGAATTATTCTTTCTCTTCAATGCATAAAAACAGAAAACATCTTTTTCTACAAAACAGATTTCTGTTGGGCACCCTCTTTTCCACTACCAATTCTAACCAGTGCCCGAGTCCTCTGGGTCATTCTAACATCTAGGGGGCCTGTCTTTTCGGTTCCTGAAATAGTCAGCCAGAACTACTTGTACGGTATAAATTACCATCCATCAAAAGAGTAAATAATCCTACTTGCATCTTTAAAATGATAGCTAACTTAAGGATTTTTTTTTAATATGATCCAATTAAAAAAAAAAAAAAGGGTGTTTTAACTACAAAGTCCCAAAGCTAAAGTGAAGACCATGGATAAGAATTCTTAAACATACGATTGAGTCTTACAAAAGATCTACTAATCTAAATGACATGAAAATATAGTTATGCCAAAACTTCGAATTCAATGTAAAATTTTAAAAAATGTTTACCAATTCCTTCAATTAAAAAAAATACAAAAGGATTTTGGCTGACCCTAACTAAAATAGAAGCTTTATTTTGCAAATTATTTTCATGACATGAAAGAAGTGTTACTACTAAAATATCATTTCAAAAGAAGGAAATAAATTCTAAATTCATTTTAATTTACTGTTTTATGATCAAGTATAGTCATTAGTAGAGGTAACTTTTTTTAACCTGAGAATAACTAGAAATTTGTGAAAAATAATGACTACTTCTTTAAGCCTGCTAAGAAATGTGGAATGTACAAAATCCAAATGTCCTTGTAGAATATCTTAAAAAGTTATCATTTATTTAGCATTTTATCCAAACTAAGAAATAGTTATCTAGACAAACTGTAAATGGGCCCTAATTAATGCATGCATTTACCGATTACAACTTCTAGTCATACACCTGAATTTTGGGATTGATTTTCCAGTTTCTTTAATTCGTCCAACAGCCACAGTGCTGGGCACTTACCACATGTATCTCTGGCAGTGATGCTAGAAATAAGGAAAAGCTCAAAATCCAGCCCTGATGTTCCCACAGGGGAGAGCACAGCTGAAGCAACACAGAATAGTATCTCCGAAAAATGTAGTAGCAAAATTATATACCCTGGTACAGCAACATGTGACAGAAGAGGGTTCTCAAGTCTGGCTGCTTAAAGAAGCCATTCCTAGATAGTGAACTAAGACATTTGCAAGAAAAACAGGAGCCACTTAGTTCCCCCATGTCCCCTTCACTGTCCCACTTCCACCAAAAAAAAAAAAAAAAACAGGGAGAAAAGAACACAAAGGGCATTCTACTAGAACTCAGCATGCACAAAGATGGTATCAGGGCTGTGCCAATGATGCTGGCCTCTCCCTCAAGATCAGTGGAAAGTCAGTGAAGAAAGAATTCTGAGCAGCAGCAGGATCTGATCAGATCTGCAGCTTTAAAAAAAAAATCAGTTGACCTTTGGGATATGAGGCGGGGAGTAAGGAGAGGCGGACTGGATGCAGAAGACTGGGTAAGTTCTTGTGGTTGTTCCAGGCGAAAAACGATGATGGCAAGGACAGTCCCCATAATGACGATCACTATATCAATACTGGCATATCAATACCAACCATCCTAAGAATGACAAGCTATGCTGGTTAAAGCTCATAGATATTTTACTCCCATTGGATTCATCTGCTCATTCCATGAGTACTTACTGAGAGCCTATTAGGTGCTAGGCATCGTTCTGGGAGCTGGTAGTGCTGTCGTGAACAAAACAGCATGAAGGTGGGGAAAGAGAAAGCACACACACACACAAGAAAATAAATTCCTAAACAGTAAGTTTAAATGGTAGAGTTATAAAGAAGTGCGGCAGAATAACTTGACATTCAGTGACAGAGAGAAGGGATGACGCCCACTAAAGAGGTTATGACATCTAACCTGGGACTTCAGTGACAAGAAGAAAACTCAAGCCATCTGAACATTCAGGGCGAAGGTCACAATACTCAGAGGGCTTACAGCCTGAGCTGCCTTTTAGAAATCAAGTGTGGAAAAAAGCCAAGGGTAGAGCTGGAGATAAGGTCTGTGCGTACAGAAGCATCGCAGAACACAGGACTCGACAGAAGGCAGGGAGACTGGATTTTGTAAGTATAATAAGAATCCACTGCAAAACAATAAAAGACAGTAAGACAAATGATCTGATTCATTCTTTAGGATGGCCATTCTGACTGCCACATGAAGAACTGGCTGAAGTGAGGCAATAAAGGAAGCAGAGAAAGCAGGCTCTAATCACAAGACAACCTGATAAAGCATGCAGACACATCTCCTTATCTTTATTGAGAGTGCAGAAATTATCAAACAGTACCATTAACATCACACACAAGAAAAACTTTGCTGAAGATAATTCAAAAGTAGTTGCAGCACAGAACAGAATCACCAGAAATTCAAGCTGAATTCAGAAGACAAAGGAGAACAAGGGATCTCACTGCTAGTATAAGACTGATTTGGGCTGAGAGAGACAAGACAGAAAGATATTCACCCGTATTTCACTGACCATGCAAAGGCATTCAACTGTATGGATCATAAATTATGGAGACTGTTTTGAAGAACAGCAATTCCAGAACACTTACCTGTGCGCCCATGAGGGACCTGTACTAAGACCACATTATTCAAACAAAATAAGGGGTTACCATGTGGTTAAAAATCAAGAAATATGGGCATCAGGGTCGTATCCTTTCATACTATTTATTCAGTCTGTATGTTAAGCAAACAATCTGAGAAACTGGACTGCATAAAGAAGAATGTGGCATCAGGACTGGATGAAGACTTGTCAACAACCTGTGGTATGCAGGTGACAAAACCCTGCTTACTCAAAGAGGACTTGAACTGCTTACTGATGAAGATCAGACATCACCCTAAATAAAACAAAAATTATAATAACTGAACCAAGAAGCAATAGGGAAAATAGGGCAATTACTGAAGCTGTCAAGGATTTCATTATACTTGGCTCCACAATCAGTGCTCATGAAAAAGGAGTAGCCAAGAAATCAAACAATTTATTGCACTGGGCAAGCCTGCTACAAAAGACCTCTCAAAAAGTGTTAAAAAGCAAAGATGTCACCTCAAGGAGGAAGGTGCGCCTGACCCCAGTCACAGTATTTTTAATCATGTTATTTGCATACAAAGCTGGACAATGAATAAGGGAGACTGAAGAAAAACCGACGCCTCTGAATTACAGCATTGGCAAAGAATATTGAATTTATACCATGTACTGCCAGGAGAAGGAATAAACCTGTCTTGCAAGAAGTATGGGCAGATTGCCCCTTAGGGGTAAGGATGATGAGACATACGTACTTTGGACATGTCATTAGGAGGGACCAGTCACTGGAGAATGACATCACACTGGGTGAAGTAGAGGGTCGGTAAAAGAGAGGAAGACCCTCAACAAGGTGGACTGACGGGCTACAAGGGCGGCTTAAACACAGGAGTGACTGAGGATGGTGCTGGACACTGTTGGACACTGGGGTCACCATCAGCTGGAACTGACTCGTGCGCACCTGATGACTACAAATACAGCGCATTCACAGATTCTGCGTATTGGAGCACCGACACATCTGAGGATGGATTATTCTGCCTACTTGGCCAATGTAAAGTGACCTTCTTATAGATAGCATGTGATTGCTTCTTGCTTTTTATCCTGACAATCTCTTAAGCAGTATGTTTAGAGTATTTACAGTCATGTGATTATTGATGGGTGCAGTTTAAAAGACAGCTCCCACTACCTGTTTGGTTATTAACTCCATCTATTTTGTACCACGTGCTTGTTTCAGTTTTAGTCATCTAATTCTACTTCCTGAGTCAACTGAGGATACCTTAGGATTTCAGACCGTCACCTCTACTGAACTAGTTTTCTTTCTGACATCTTTTTAACAGCTGCCCTAGAATTGAGGTCAGAAAATCAGTCTGTGGGCCAGTGCTGTGTTTTGTAAAGCCTTACTGAAACACGGCCACGTTCATTAGTTTAGGGACACTCTAAGAATGCCACAGCTGAATAGTTGCAGAAGGACTAGGTGATCCATAAGGCTCAAATATTTGTATTGTCCTTTAAGAAAAACTGCTGCTGAAACTCCATCCAGGGTTTAAAGACACACGCTATATTTATTTGCTTTTACATATTCTATACATGCATCACAGATCGCTACTGGTTTTGCTTTAGTTACATTTTAAAACAATTCAAAATAGGACACACAGAAGTTTATTGGACTTTCATACCCACTTCCAGTATTCTTCTCTTCTTTGTGTAGATGCAAGTGTCTCCGTGCTACACGCTCAGTCTGCCAGACAAACAACAAATCTTCTGTAGAGTACGTCTGCTGGCAATAAATTCCCCTGGTTTTTGTTTCTCTGAGAATTCTTTCTTTATTTTTTGAAAGCTGTCTTTAGGGAGTACAGAATTGACTGGTTTCTTTTTATTTTTTTAAACACTGGTTCAACATTTTAAAGACAGTTTCCACGGTTTGTGAAGAGGTAACTAATTGTTACCCTTGTTCTTGTGTAGGTAACGTACCCTCTCCCACTACAGATTTTCTCCGCTTTATGTTTTCAGTCCTTAAATACAGCATGGCCACAGGCTTTTTATGTTTCGTTCTGTTTTTTATGCTTACCTTGCTTGTGTTCTCTGAGATTTCTGATCTATGGTTTAGCATCTGTCATTTACTTTGGGGAAATATTAGTCATTATTTCTTCAAATATTTCTTCTGCCTTATACTATCTATCTCCTCAGATTCCCATTGCATGTATTTCTGCACACGCTTGGATATTCCACTCTGTTTACTTCATTCTTATGAGTTTCAGTTTGACTAATTTCTATTGGTCTCCCTTTCAACTTAACTGATTATCTTCTTACCTGTGCTAATGTTATCATGACATTCTTCACCTGTTACTGTGTTTTTAATTTCTAGGATTTCATTTTATTCTTTCATAATTTTCATCGCTGTAGAAATTAACCATCTGACCTTAGATGTTATCCAGTTTTCTCCTTAAGGCCTTTAATGTATTAATCATAACCCAAAAAACCCACTGCTGTAGAGTCGATTCTGATTCATAGCGACCCTACAGAACACAGCAGAATTGCTCCACAGAATTTCCAAGGAGCACCTGGCAGATCTGAACTGGTGACGTTTTGGTTAGCAGATGTAGCACTTAATCACTATTCCACCAGGGTTTCTTATCAATCATAGTTATCTTAAAATCCCTGTAAGATAATTTCAACATCCGTGTCATACTGATACCTGGTTCCATTCACTGCTGTGTCTCCTACCAAGTTTTTTCCCTTGCTTTTTCATTTCTCCTCTTTAGATGCTCTTTGTCTATTTCATCTTGTATAATGACAGCAGAGACTCCAGTGGTTACTTTTTATGACTGGAACTGAGCACTATTTTTTATGACTGGAACTGGGCACATTACGTTCAGAAGAGGTCTGAATTAATTTAATCAGGAGTTGAGCAAGGAATGAGGTTTGTTTACCTTCAGTTTACACAGACTGAACATCATATACTGTTATCTCATGTCTGGGATGGAATTCGTTTGCCAAAGATTTTTTGGTTGTTTGTTTAATTCTCACAACTGCTCCACCCTCAGTGTTAAACTTCCCATTACTTGACAACTGCTATATTGTATGAAGCAAAAACCACACTTGTTACCACCAAGTTGACTCGGATTCACAGTGACCTTCTAGGACAGAGCAGAACTGCCTCACAGAGCTTCCAAGGGGTTGCCTGGTGGATTCAAACTGCCAACTGTTTGGTTAGAAGCTAGGCTCTTGATCACTACACCACCAGGGTCATATCTTGGCATTAAACCCACTGCCTGGGAATCACAGCTACCTTAAGAGGTGAAAAATGGGGAGAAGTGTCCTTACAGGCAATGGTGACTGCTGCAGCTGCCCTCAAAGAACAAAGCTTTGTGCCACAGGAGGAAAAGGACGAGGAATCCAAGGGCATTCACTGTCCCTCCTGATGTGGCTGCTATTTTTCCCCACCGAGTTTGTTACTGCTTTTCACCACAGGAGAGATTTTCTTTGATTGTCCCACAGCATTCACAAAGCAAAAGCTTTCAGAAGGGTGTGGGTGCCTCTATATTTGTAGTTTCCAGGAGCTGAGCTCCTTGGGTCAGAAGCGAAGGACTTAACCACTGCACCACCAGGGTACTGCTGGGCACCCAACCTCCAGCAGTTCGACAATTATCTGAGTTTAACCCCTTTGGCAGGCACCTGCTGTGTCTTTCTTGTCGAGGTTAAATGAGTGCTCTCATCTTGTCTCTCTTTCTCTGCAGGTGCCTCCTTCCTCGATTCTGGGCCAGGACACTGACACTTTAGCACGAGTGTTATCTGTCCAACTTTCTACTGTTGCCAGGTTAGAAGTGATACTCTTTCCAGCTCTCTACATCCTTCGTTCCAAAAGAAGTCATCTGAACTACATGCTGACCAGGTCTCAGCAGAGCTTCCAGCCTGTGACAGACTAGGAAGAAAGGTGCAGCGATCTGCTTCTCAAAGTCATCCAGGGTATACCATACAGATCAGAACGGCCGGCTCCGCAACCCAGTACAGCGATGGCCCAGAGCCACGCACGGCCTCCTTCCATCGTGCATGGAGTTGCCATCATTTCAGAGCAGCTCAACGACAACTAACAACATAGCAGTTTTCAAAGCTTGCCACTGCAACTTGCCACTTAAATTCACTCCTTCACCAAACGTCCAGTTAACGCTGATTTTGTGTCAGGCACTGAGACGGAAGTTGATGCCTTTATTGTGCCAAATTAAACAGCTCACTAAAGTCTAGTCACACCAAATCCCTCACCAAGATGAGGTGAACCAATTCCTAACCCTAAGGGTAAGTACAGTTAAGTCAGGGTGGGGGTGGGGTCATGATTGCATTTATTTGCAATTAGATTTAGATAAATACTGTAATTTAATGTAATTCAACATCAAATGTAAAAAGTACTTTGTATGGCACTGCAGAAAACATACATAACGCTAAGATAAAGACAATCTCTTATCTCTACTTCAAGCATTTAAAAAACGATACTGTGGAACACACTTTGGAAACCCTGGTGGTGCAGTGGGTTAAGTGCTACATCTGCTAACCAAAAGGTTGGCAGTTCAAATCCGCCAGGTGCTCCTTGGAAACTCTATGGGTTAGTTCTCCTCTGACCTCTAGGGTCACTATGAGTCGGACTTCACCCGATGGCAGTGGTTTGTTTTTTTCTTGGTTTACACAGCACACTTGATCGTATATTCAATAGTTACATGTGTTCCAGGAGAGTGTTAAGGCCTGGGTTAACGAGTAAGCATCACTACTCACTGATAACAAACTAATGAATTAAAGGCAGAGTGTCCTGGAAGAAAGAGTTTTCCTTGAAAATTTGACCCTATAAGTTTATAGCATATGCCACACAAAAAATAGAATGAAAAAAACAAGTCAGGAGGATATAGTTGATTAGATGACATTGGATCCTATGAAGTTGAGGGTTGCCTGCATAAAATGTGAAAGATGTTTAGAGGTATCATTTCATCTCTGTACCTCTGATATTCATAAAACAAAATGTCTGTAAAATACTAATCCTTTATATCAAAACAATTAATTTTTTTCAGTTTATCAGATTGTACTGCAGTTGGGAAATGCAAATCATTACTTTTCTGGAAGAAATTAAAACATATGAGCCATCAATTACTTGCCTATAAGAAATTAAAGTATACAAACCACCAATTACTTTCCTATAAGAATTTAAGGTACATAAATCAAAAAAACACCAATTAATGAGGGTATTATTAGGAGCCACCCCCCTCCCCCAAATCAGGTATTTGTTAAGAGTCTAATGAGTATAGTCTCTACCTGCAGAAAATACCTGGGTAAGGGCATTTTTACAAATCTAATGTTAAACGCTTCAAATTCTAACATGGTAATGCATTCATGCTTCCACATCTTTAGAGAGAACATCCGAGAATGCTTAGCAATTCCCAATACGGCTCCTTCTTCTGCAGCTAAAACTGAATCCTTATTATCAACAATCCTTTTCTTTTCCAACAAATGCTCTTTCTCCAATGGCATGTTAGTACTAATAGTCACCTTACAGCCAAGTTCTTGATTCAGTCTCTCAGCAATTTTGTCTCTTTTAACATCCATTTCTACCCTTTTTGTCTATTACACATAGATTTTATAATTTGACTCTCAAAAGGTAACTCATTTTTCCAAATTTTCCAGTACTTAGCAGGCACATCCCATCATTTCACAGTATATTCTGAGAGGACAAAACAAATGATGGATCACTGGAATTGCAATTAGGGGGTACCAAACTCATCTGGGGCATGAAAGGAGACAAAGATACTACACGGAAATGTTCATAATCACACAATAATAAAAATTAGTTTCAATGTAATAGTGGGTCAGAGAGATTATTATACTAGCACATGTATGATTCAATGTTTTGATTAAAAATGCACTATATTTAGAGTGCTCAGAAAACTGGAAACAGAAATGCAGTCTACGATAGATTATTCAGACTAATATAGAAGTCTTGGCATGAATAATAAGAGAACTGTGGTTGATCCACAGAACAGTTGGATTATGAACCAGAATATGCAAATCAGGCAACTATTTATGATAATTATTAAAATGTTAACTTGCAAATAAAGTACTGAAACTAACATTCTACAGTAAGTTGATTCAAGCACAGTAAAGGAGAAGGTGCTATAATTAGAAATATATGTCGTTTATAGCATGCATTATTCTCAGCCATGTGAATACCAATGCAATAATGTGCTAATGAAAGCACACTGTTTAACTTCCTTTGAGTTAGGAAAATTATTCCTGTTTACTTTAAACTCACACACACATACACACACACACACCTCTGGTTGGATCTCCTTAAATTTCCAATTGGTTTTGTTAATATGTTCTTATGTATTTAATGTGGGCTTGTCTCAGATCCAAGACTTACATGTGCTTAAAGCTACTTACACTGATCTTCACTTACAAAGCCACCAGTCTGTAACCTGACCTCTGTGCGGACGGCTACTTCTCAGGAACTTCAGTATCGTCATTCATTTTCTTCCTCAATTATCCTCACAAGTAACTGTCAGAATAATCAGTACAAAAATAGCCACACTAACCTAGTTAAAACTCAAATCAAGGGTTTCTACATCTGTGTGGTGTGTGTGCTTTTTTTTACCTGATTTATCAATTCAGATCTAAAGTCCCAGACACTCAGAAGTCCCTATCAATTGGTCCCCTATCTTCTCTGAAATCTCAATGCCTTCCTTGAATCTCAATGCCCCGGAAGAGAATGTGGCTTTCCTCAGACCTGTCATCTCATTTTACACAACCCTTTATCTTCTCCTCTCTATCTGTGCTCTGAATTTCTGCTTTACTTATTCTGTTCTTTACTGCTTCTAACAGATACCTTATTTCCACAACTATCTTTTAATTTCTTATAGTATTCTATTTCCAATTTGCTTTTTTATCTCTTTCTAAATCTCATCTAAGTTTCTTTTAAGTACCATCTTTTAACATCTTTTATACTTTGTTTTCAAAGACTGCACTTGTACAAATGAAAATACATCTACCCCTCGTTATCAACTCTCATAATCTGACATCTCTCTCACATTTATGACAACAGAATAAAACTTATTATCTGATTATTTTGCCAATTAACAAAGCACATCTACCAGCAACAGACACTGAGCTGCAGGGTGAAAGTAACACAGGCTGTGATGGTTAAGGTTATATGTCAACTGGCTGGACCATGATTCTCTGGGGTTTGGCAGTATGACCTCATGTTAACGGACACATCTTCAGAGATCCTATTTCCCAAAACACTCACATTCACAAGTAGGATTTAGGACTTCAGTACATCTTTTTGAGAGACACAACTCAACTCGTAACAACTGGCTCGAGATTTTATTCTCTCCTTTCTGCTTTATTGGGACCTTATTCTGTAACAACTTGTGTCACTCATCTGCTTAAAAAACAACAAAAAACCCTTCATTTTACCTATCAAATAAGGTCCAAACTTCTTTCCAAGCAAATAAGACCTTGTAAAACATTATTTTCCCCTTGTCTTGTATCTTGCACTCATCACCAACAAGAAATACATGCTCCCAAACCACACGGTTAACTTTCCCAACATACAGTGTATCTTCCTTCTACCATTTCTGTTTTATCCTCCCTATATTTTGAAAGTTCTTCTCATTCTTCCCTATTAAAACCTGAGACATGTACAAGGTACATTTTAAATGGGATCTTTATTTTCCCAACTAGATTAGAAATTTCTTGAACACAAGGGTTCTCTCACTCATTAGTATTCCTAATCAGTATATTGCACCATGTTCTTAATACATATTTCTTCAACAAATAAAAGAATAAAGCAATTGAAGTAAAAAGAAACAGATGGGGTATTACACACAGTGCAACTACCTCCTTTAGAAAAGAAGCTATATGATACTTTGAGATTCCACAAAATATCAACATATATCCTCAAAAACTGTAATAGTTTGAAAAGAAAAGGAATTAAAGGCAAACTGATTCTTCCTAAAGAATAACGAAAACATAGCTGTTTTTTCTGTGGCCCATGAGTTAAGAATGCTCTCTGCATTTTAAAATGGTTCAAAAGAAGAATGTTTCATGACATGTGAAAATTACACGATATTTAATTGTCAGTGATGATAAATAAAGTTTTATTGGCACACAGCCACGCCTGTGCGGTTACACATTGTCTCGGGCCGCTTCTGCATTACAGGGATGTAGCTGAGTCGTGGCAACAACCATATGGGCCACAGAGACTATTTACTATCTGGCCTTTTACAGAAAACAACATGCCCCCCCCCTTGGTTTAGACCAGCAAAGCCATGCCTTGAAAAGGCTTACCGGAAGGAAAGGGGTACACTGGATGAAAAAGGCTCCCCCGACTGCAGCACAGGCCACTCCTGCTTCAGTGCCAGGCAGGTGGCCTTCTGTGCCGGGAAAGGCCCAAGTCATCCAACTAGTGGAGAGAACACAACCAGCTAAAAAATAAAGCCACTTTCTTGTTTAACTTTTTGGTTAACTTTCTTCTTTTAACTACTTTCTTTACCTTTAAAAAATCACAGCTGGTCCTCAGAAAAAGAATGTAAACCCACTGCCCACACCACAAATGCACACGTGCTTTTCAATTATGTCCCTACGCTTTATAAATGTGGATAAACTGATACCTGACTTCTTGCTGTGGTAAACCAGAATGTCTGTTCTAAACAGATCATGTGTTCAATATCAGGAACTGAGAAACATCCCAAAAAACAAGTGATCCTGGTATTTAAATATTAACAGTTACGCAAGTTTAATACCAACTGCACCCAGACCCTCATTTTGCTTTTGGCAGCTATTTTTAGTGTTCTCACGTCGAACGGAAACCCTGGTGGCGCTGTGCTTAAGTGTTACATCTGGTCACCGAAAGGTCAGCAGTTCAAATCCGCTGGGTGCTCCTTGGAAACTCTATGGGGCAGTTCTCCTCTGTCCTATAGGGTCACTAGGAGTCAGCATCGACTCGGCAGCAGTGGGTTTGGTTTGGTTTGGGTTTTATGCTGAATACCAAACAAGGTCAAACCTGCAAGGCAGCTCCTAGAAGAACACATTTTTAGCTAATTTCTTCTGGCTGGCCTATTAGGATGTGATGCCATTTTAGCTCAGATGTTGTCAACAGTAAGATGCCCTTACATTGGAGATAGATGACTGATAAAATGCTCTTCATTTTTCTACTTTAAAATTATCTTTGGCATTTTCTGTGGCACAAAATTCTGGGGGTGACAATGCAGCACTTTCCGGAAACAGATTACTTCTTCAAAAATACTCTGGCTTTGTCTACAAGCATCCCTATAGACAAAAACCATGGAAGAAGAGGTCCCAGTGAAAATACAAGTGAGTATTCTCACGCACTGCGATGAAATGCTACAGCCTTGCCTTTAGCATATTTACCAGGCAGAACATTTGAGACAGCTGATTTTGTAAAAACTTAGCTTCTGCTATGTGCCTAGTGAAATTCAGGGATGAAACATCCTCTGCTTTGAAAGAGTGTATCATTTAGTTGGGAAAACAGAAGAGTCAGCCAAATATAAAAAATATCTCTACACCAGGTTCTGAAACTGATATTCTATAGGTCTTATTAAGTAGTTGAGGCATTGAGGGGTAAGGAAACCTTTATCATTTCATTTCTCTCCTGTAATTACTTTCTTCCTCTTTCCCCTCACTCTAGAAAACTGTGGTGGAAATTTTACATAGTTTTACTAGACTGTGGAATAACCTGAATGGGTAGACACGGATCTAGTACATTAGCGATCCCTCATTTCATTTAAAGATTCTTTTTCTCTTTGTTTCAAGTTAGATCCCTAGAAAAGAGATAACCTATAAGAATAAAGGACCCTAAATTTCACTGATTTAGACCCTTTCCTGAGGATTTTAATTTTTTTCTTAAGCAATGATGTGCTCAGTTTTATTTTTATCAGACATGAGCAAAGTAGCCTACTTCTAGTAACTTAAATAGTTAAGTTACTGAGTACCAGGGTTGCAAATTTTCTAACAAAGAAGTCTAAGACTTTTTAAGGATGAAAAAGCCTGAATTTGGGAGATGAATTTTTAACAGCCCTGATAAATGTTTTGTATTTTCTAAAATAGAGAAATACTAAGATGTGGCATATTATTCATTTTTTAAATTTTTTATAATGAGTATGGCACAAGTAATTTCCACGTACCTTCCCCATGTTTGACAGGCACCAGAGGATCTCCTTCTCCCTAAATTTTAATGCAATGACTGTAAATGTTTTTGTTTTCTTATAGGTAAAATCCACACTATTTTTGTCGTTCCTGTTCTGACCCTGCATCTAACTGCTCAGTGCCTTCCTGATTTTATTAATCAGAACACTGACTTCACCTCCACCTTTCAGGCTCCCACTCCTGCTAGGCCTCCTCAGTCATTCCTCAGCTACCTCGCTCCTCACTTAGTCTCCTTTTATTTTTCCATATTCTCTCTGTGTGTGTGTATGTGTGTGTGTATTTTCCATTGGTTCTGCTTCTGTGGAAGACCCTCATTCGGGCTCTAGGAAGTGCAATGTTGATCTAACAAATACACAAAATAAAGGAGTGGCTTCGAAATTCAGTAACGGGCAGAGACTGGAAGAATTCTAAGGCACATGACAGAAGAAGCCTAAAATGCTTTGAAGAGATTGTTGGTAGAACTACAGACTTCCAAAACATTGCTGATTAAGATTTAGAAAGGAGTTTAGAGAGCTGAGGAAAAAGATTCTATTATCTTAGAGGATACACCTATCTTCACCCACAGAACGCTGCTAGAAGCAGGAACCTTATGCAGGTGTTTGCAGGGTACCTCAGGAGCATGGAAAGGAAGCCCATGTTACCAACGACTAGAGGAAAGGTTATCCTTGTTATAAAGTGGCGAAGACCTCAGCGGAATTATGTTCTGTTGTTTTAGGCAGAGTAGAACTTGTAAGTGATAACGCTGGATGTTTAACTAAGGAGATTTCTAAGCAAAAAAGCTCAACCTGGTTTCTCCCTGTTGCTTATAGTAAAATGGGAAAGCAAAGAGCTAGTAAGCACAGGGGAATGCTGAAAAAATGAGACCATATGCTCTGAAGAGAACACCCAGGATGTGGCTGGAAGACTGTTTGCTGAAGAAATCAGGTATCTCAACTTAGAATCCAACTCACCATCTCAGGAGAAACACTGTGCTCAGACCGAAGGGGCAGGCGCCGAACAAAGGGAAGGGTGGCTGTCACACCATCGGGACTGTACAGGCAGGAAACCTGCCAGTCAATTCATTCGGCTGGGGAGATGCGGTGTTCTTCAAGAGAAGGGCAAAACGACTGAGTGTGTGCACGGGAGTACTGAGGGCATGTGAGGCCACTATCTCACTGGTTCCAGAGAGTGGCACGATTGCTTCTATTGTTCCAGAAAGGGGGGGCCACCACTGCTGACCAGGAAGCAAGGTCCCTTTCAGTCCAGGGTGACTCTAACGCCAGTGGTGCTTTCACCAGTGCTGACAGGACCTCTGCAGGCCCTGACGGTGAACCAAGCCAAAGACATTTACCCTCAGATTTTTAAAACTTAACGGTTTGCTCTGCTGGGTTTCAGACTTGCTTAGAACCTGCGATGCCTTTTTTCCTTCCCACTTCTCCCTTTTGTAACGAAAATGTCTATCTTTCTGTCCCATCACTGTGGTCTGGAATTAGGTAATCGTTCACTTAGTTTCACAGGTCCACATATGGTGAATTCTGCCCCAGATGGGCCATACACGAAGCCTCAGGCATCCCTGAGTTAGACGATTTAGAAGAAGAGATTTTGGACTTAGAGTTGACTCAGGAATAGATTGAGATTTTTGAAGATGTTGGGGTGAGGTGAATACATTTGGCTCCTGGAAGGGACATTATTCTGGGAGATCAGAAGACAGATTGTTATGTGTGTAATTACATCTTCTCCCTGAAAAGGCATGCTGAATTCATAACTCTTGGAACTTCAGAGTTTGATCTTATCTGGAAACAGGGTCACGGCACAAGCAGTTAACTTCAATTGAACTGGAGAAGGATGGCCCCAGTCTCTTTATGATTAGGGTTCTCATAAGAAAAGAGGCAGAGAGACGAAGACGGAAGAAGGTCACACAGAGGAGGCAGAAACTGGAGTTACGCTGCTATAAGCCAAAGAATAACTGAGGCAACAGAAGCTAGAAGAGATAAGAAGCATCCTCCCCTAGAGCCTTCAGAGGACGCATGGCCCTGCCAACATCCTGCAGTCACATTTCTAGCCTCCAGAGCTGTAACCGAATGAATTTCTGTTGTTTCAAGCCGCTCGATTTGTGGTACTTAGCTATGGCAGCTCTAGGAAACTAACGCATCCTGACAAACACAAACGTTCTGACAAGCCTTCCCGACTGATCTGCACGGTGCTCTTTATTTTCAGTCTTAACTTTGCATCTTCTAGTAGAATCTATTCCACTTGCATATAGCTTTCTCTTACACCCTAACCAAGACCCACCCTTGACTCTAACTCAACCTGACTGTGTCAAGGTGAAGACAGATTAAATTTAAAAAATGTGAAGATGGGGCATATACATTTATTTAGAACAGCAACATGAAATACATGAAGTGCCAGTACTAAAGGACTCATATAAAGAATGATCGGAAAGTCAGAGGCAAACAGCAGCAGTGGCAGTGACGACGGAGACTCGGTCAACCTGGATCAAGGTACAGCCACCACACAGGCATACTTGAGGAGTCTGGTGTTGGCTCAAGGCTGGAAAGATGACTGTTAGATGAACTTGCTCGTGCATCATTCCATCCCCAGCTGAGCTGCAGGATGTGCTCAGCAGCTTCTACCCTAGAGCCTTCGCACTCACTGTCTCTTCTGCTTGGAATGTCCTTGCCCCAGATACTCACGTGGCTTACTTCTTCATCTCCGTCAAATCTTAGCTCCCAAGTTCATTTTTGTTATTTCATTCCTGATATGTACCCTGATATTTAATTCTCCAATCTCCTTGACTCAAACATATACAACTTATCTGTATAAATGGTCACTTTTTTCTTACTTCTAAAATAATTATTACTCTCTAAGTTCTCATTTTAATTCTCTATTATGTTTATTATTTACTGTCTCCCTCTGCTAGAATGTCAACTCCAAAAGAGCAGATATCTTTTTTTGTTCACTAATACATCCTAAGCACCTAGAAGAGTACTTACATCTGATGAAAGAATGCCTGCAGCTGGAGAAGTCAGAAGGGCTAATATACAGTGATCAGCAGCACTTATCTGCAGACCGATGCCACAGAAAATCCAGCCATGTCTCACCAGATGAAAAACACGATTCCTTTGAAACCAGATGCTCTTTCGTGGTTTGAAGCTAATGCTGCTTCTTATTCACTCGTTTATTACTAGAGGGAGACAGGAAGGCTCTTCCCTTGCAGAAGGGCGCACTAACTGACGCCATGATGCCCCTAGTTAACAAATCCCTGGACTCTCCATAGCAATGATGCTTAAGAAAGGCTGCACCAGAAAATCAAAAGCTGCATTTCTCTTTCCATTTACCTGAAATGGCTTGAGCCTGGAGAAGGGAATCAATGGTTCCCAAAGTCATCTGGTGGCTAAGCGGTCTGGGCACAGAACCGGAGTCCCTCTGGATATTTGACTAGGATGTGAACAGGCGCTTTCTAATACAGCTTCACAACAGCTTATGAATAATGACTTCAAAAACTAGAATAAGCATAAGCATCAAGAACTGAAGACGTATTAAAAACGACACATCTCAATTTTCAAATGTCCAAAACAGCAGCATGGAATCAGCAGAAGAATAAATTTGACTGTTAGACATTAAAATTTACGAAGAAACAATACGAAGTATTATTTAAAGAGCCCAGAGTCAACTGTTCTGTCACACTCTTTATTTCCAAGAGAAATCACCTATAACCATATTTCATTTTGCACTGTGAAACAAGACCCCTTCCCCCAAACTCCTTTCCCATTTCTGGCCATACTCATGTAACTTACTCACACGGTTTTACCATTTACTGTACGTAAGGACCATCCAGCCTGGAGACAATTCAATTACTCTTACAAGTGACATGCACCCCACAAAAAAAAAAAAAAAACCCACACAGATGTGGCATTAAGATTTACAAAGTTATTGAAACTTTTTAACAAGTAAAACGCATCTTTACTTAGCTACACCAGAATGAGGAATAAAGGGGTTTACATATGTTCCAATTCTAAACCTATCAATCAAACCCATGTTATTCCTTTGGGAGCTTATTTACATGCATATTTATCAGCCTCACATGCTAATTCCCTGCTGTTTTATGCCTGCGAGGCATGTTTATGAGTCATAATTGTTGATCTCATTTGATGTATTTCACTGAAGGAAGACATTATTCAGCTACGTGGCCTAGTGTCAGAGACTTGCAATGGCCTGCTCTTCCAAACGCAACTTGCTCTTTAATTTTTATTAGGACATAACTTACTGTGCAGGAAAAAAAGTATGCTGAAATAAAAGAATAAACGTTTTATATAAAGAATTTAGTTAACCATCTCATTTTTTATCCACTCTGCTCCTCCACTTTTGCTATGAAAGGCAGCTGTACACGTCACGTCGCTCGTGAAGTCACTACTCTTCCACACGCCTGTACTGAGTCTCTGCCTCATCACCTGCTACTTTAGCCTAACTTTTAGGTCCTTGTTCCAACTAAAACCAAAACAAACCCACTGCCATCGAGTCAATTCTGACTCACAGCGACCCTATAGGACAGAGCAGAACTGCCCCACAGGGTTTCCAAGGAATGCCTGGTAGATTCCAAGTGCTGACATTTGGGTTAGCAGATGGAGCACCTGACCACTACACCACCGGGGTTTTTCTCCTTCCTCCGGTTTCTCCTCAAACATGTGTTCACTCATTTACTCAGCTATGTCATTTCTTCACTATCATTTTGCTTTTCCCTCAATCAAGAATCAGTGACTTCTTCTAGACTCTACTAGCCAATCTATTTTTTTCAACTCATTTCAACTCCAGGTAGAAAGTCTCCTTAAAATCCAGAAATTAGGTAATAAGTAATTCTGCTTTCACCCTGTCCTTTAGAAAAGACTAAGTACAAACATTTTGTTTCACATTAGGAAGGCAAGGAGGCAGGCAGAAAGAGAGGGGAGGAGGGAGAGAAGGAGGGTGGAGGGAGGGACGGAGGGAGGGATGGAGGGAGGGACAGAGGGAGAGAGGGAGGCTACCTATTAAGGAGGAAAGGAGAGGGAGGGAGGGGGGGAGGGGGAGGGAGGGGAGGAAGGGGGGAGGAGGAGGGAGTGGAGTACAATTTAGCGACAGTATTAAGGAACAATACATGCGACGACTTTTTGTCACTGTGAAAGAGAAATGAAGTACATTACTGTGTAGTTAGATTTTGACAGAAAACTCCAAATTGGTGTTCTAATGAGGTGCCTTACAGTAGTTAAATAGATGATTAAAAATGTATGTAATAATATCACAAAAGCCTTGAAACAAGAGCTTCTACATCACCATGAGAAAACTGCCCCCTGCCAATTTTAATGACATGTATTTCTGTAAAGACAATAACTCATACTTTTCCCTCTGCAGTGATTTTTAGGTTTGCATGAATGTATTACTTCAGTATGGGTACCACTGCACGGGGTTAGCACGGCTCCAAGGGGCACCAGCATTGTGGGCAGTTGGGAGAGGTCAAAGCCTGTCCTCACACTTGTGCTTGAGGACCATGTGACCCAAGTGACGGCCAGACCAAAGGACAACCTAGAAAACCCAGACTGAGGAGAGTGGCAGATGGGGCACACAGGTGACACGGAACACAGAAGTCACGCTCTCATCCCTTGACTGCCATTGAAGAATACAAATTATAAAGACTCCTATTCTTAAAGAGTACTGGAAATTATTTCAGTAGCAGGACAAAAGTCTAAAACTACAATGAAAGGTTATCAGCATTTAATAGTCTTATTTTCTTATGCTCAAATAAAAAGTTCAGTTGAACAATAAGCTAAGAAAAAGACTTTAGTAGAAGAATCACTAGCATTTTAAAAAAAAATTTAAAGAAACTATTTAAGTCTCCCCATTTCTAGCATTTGCAAAAGATCTAAGAAAATCAGTGTCACACAAACAGTATTTAAAAAAATCAAAGTAGTTGATATCTGGGACACGTATTTACAATATCATGGGATCTAAAATGTCCTTTAGTGCATTAGAATCTGCTATGTTAACAGAATTTAATTGACTTTCTTTCTA
This sequence comes from Heterohyrax brucei, assembly GCA_028571685.1. Taxonomy (NCBI): domain Eukaryota; kingdom Metazoa; phylum Chordata; class Mammalia; order Hyracoidea; family Procaviidae; genus Heterohyrax; species Heterohyrax brucei. The sequence goes on along the minus strand of CM053149.1, from coordinate 22,446,084 downwards.
CCATAAAGACAAAACCAACCAATTACACATTTGCTGCTGCAGGGGTCAGAACACCAGTGGAGTTACCACAGAAAGAAAGACACTGACCCTTTAAAATGCTGTAGATAACATTAAGCTATACTAAGAAGACACACTAGACATGTGGTGATGTCACTTCCAGGACCTCATGGGTTTTTCAATGTTCTTATCACCATTATATAATTAGAAAAATATTAAAAGTCAATACTGATCTGTCATTTTAATACTTTCGAAAATTTTAGGCATGAAGACACGCCTGTTTTATGAAAGGAATTTTTTGTTTTTTGAATGAATGCTTCCTTCAGGCCTGACACAAACGCGGCCTCCCGCTGCCCTCGGGACAGCCTCAGCACACGCCTTGGCTCACGTCCTCCTCCTTCCCGTAATCTACACGTCTCGACATGCGGTACGACCAAACACGATACTACTCCACGCATTAATCGCACTCACTGTCGGTCTCCTCCACCAGGCGGTAAGCATCTTGAGAGGACGGGTTGTCTGCTTTCTTCACTCCCATCTTGCCAGCATCTAGAACAGAGCCTGGCATCCAGGAGGCACTCAACAGAGAGCTAGGGAATGATGGAATCAAGGAAACTTCACCTTTACCACGAACCTCTGAGGGCAACTGCTGAGTCCAGAAAGTAGCATTTCTTTTTCATTAACAACCAAACTAGGATACACTTTTCTAGGAGTGAATGTTTGTAACTCTATGAAATTCTGAGAATCAATGTTGTATCAGTATCATCAGAATTTGTGGGCCTGAGTCACCACAACACTTTAATCAGCCCAATCATCTTAGCTGAGCTAATTAATACACCAGGAGCTACCAATTCTCTCTATCAAAACCTAAAACAGCCTTTAGTAACCTGAGGACTTTCAAACAAAATAGACTAAAACTCAACTAACACACTGGTTAAGATTCCTCGGTGTCAATATCCTGAAAATTCATTTGAATCACCCGAGATCTAATAAAAGAATAATTATTGATCTTGAGCGATGTCACATGTCCTTACTGCAATATCAGAAATGTATGATTTAGATAAAGCCTGTTGTCACACAATTCTGACTGGAGACAACCCCACCTGCATGACAGCAGGACTCTGCTCCGTGGAGTGCTCAAAGGCTGACCTTTCAGAAGCAGGCCACCAGGAGCATCTGCCCAGGAGCGTTTGCCCAGGACCGTCTGGGCAGGCCTGGACCACCAGCCTTCCGGCGAACAACTGAATGTGTTAACGGTTTGCATCACCCAAGGACTCCATGATTCAGACAGGAAATGAAAATACCTGAGCACATTAGGGTTTGCATATGACTTTATACATCGGAAAATTTAGAGCGTTAATGATTCTCAAAAGACTACAACATTCATTCTTTACGTATTTAACAGTATTTCCGAAACTAAAAGCTGACGTGTGTATAAAAAAGCTGTAGTGTAGAGGGGAAAGGAGACTGTTGGGAGGAAGAGACATGTATGGAGCAGAGAGGAACAGTGCGCTGTCACTGGACAGGGAGAGCAGTGGACGCTGCATATCGGGGGGCATGTAAATTTATATGTGAATGTACATTTTCACTCAGTTATGTTAAATACAAATTAAAAAAAAAGCTGTAGCGTATAAAACACCAAGCCCTGATCCACTATTTACAAACGGTGGGAAAGAGGTTTTTAAACTTTTCGTGTACAGGGGGCACTATGGCTCAACATACTTAATTTTCTTCCTATCTCTCCATTAAATGAACATCTGTTCTGGCTACTAGTCAGTAAATCAGATTTGACAATTTCATTGAATATAAAGGTGGAAATGCCTACTAATGGACAGGTTTGTGGCTTTTTCTATTTTTTCTTATTTGGAAAGTAAATAAAAGTAAAGTGTTTTGAAAAACACAAAATGAGTATGTTGGCTAAAGTCCCTCTTATAAATTTTTTATCTCATTCCCTTAAAAATGTTTCGCTTTGTACCTGTTTAGGGTGCATCATGTTAGAACATTATAGTAATATCTCACGGGGGAGGAAGGGCAGTGAGTTTTTAAACCTCCCTTTTACACAATAAGTAAATCTCAAATACAAGGCTTTCCTCTAAAATAATTTACTTAGTGGGTAAAGTGACATAAAACCATGAGATGAGCAAAGCAACGGAACAGTAACCACTGTGCAACCTATTACATGTACACATACCCAGAGGCAATGGTGATTTTTGAAGAAACTGGTACATTCGTTTAGTTTACCATTGGGGAATACAGAACAGACAATTTTGCAAACACTTTAACGGAATATTAACTACTTTATTAAAACAGATTTCTGAGTTACAAATACTGAGATAGAAGATCTCCATAATCTAAATTTATTTATGTCTGTCATAGGAGAAGTTCTATCATATCTTTGTTTTCCTGGAAGCAAAAAACCATAGCCTCTAGGCCAGCTGGAAAGAGCGGGAAAGAAAGCCATAATGCTTAGGACACACTGAGCACCTGTGATGGAAAACCTCGGAGGTTAATGACCACAACTGAGCAACATGATGAACACGTGTAACATCACTGAACTACATATGGGAAACCCTGGTGGTGTGGTGGTGTAGCGGTTACATACTACGTCTGCTAACCAGAAGGTCGGTGGTTCAAATCTGCCAGGTGCTGTTTGGAAACTCTATGGGGCAGTCCTACTCTGACCTCTAAGGTCACTATGAGTTGGACCCAAATTGACAGCAATGGATTTTTTTTTGGGGGGGGGGGAACCATACATGTAAAGATTGTTAACATGGCAATTGTTACTGTCCATAATAAAAACACATCCTTTTTTCCTACTTAAATTATAAAAAAAGTAAATATTACATAACATTATAAATAAGGTCCTCCGTGTTAGGTATGTACAAAAACCTAGTGCCGTCGAGTCAGGCCCAACTCATGGCGAACCTAGATGCCAGAACAGAACTGCCCCATAGAGTATCCAAGGAGCGCCTGGTGGATCTGAACTGTTAACCTTTTGGTTAGCAGTGGTAACACTTCACCCACTACACCAGCAGAGTTTAGGTATGTACAGCATAAACCATATCTGAAAGGTGGAAACAACTTACCTGTAAGGGGAAGAAATAGTTGAAAGGTATTCAAAAGTAAAAGAAATGAAGAGTAGTATATTATAAATATGGAAATATTACATAAAGAACTATTCTAATCTTCAGAAGACATGGTCAGACATAGTTTCAGATAACTAAGATCTTCGCATTCAAACAATTATCCACAGTTTAATCCATTTCAATGTGTCATTGACGATGAAGGTGAAAACCAAAAAAGGAGATCCATAGGACCTCGAAAAGAGAAAAAAGCTTAAATTGGCAGGTTAATAGATAATGACACATTAAGATTCTTGACACATATTACCTAAATGAATGTGAAAGGACTCTATCAATTTATATTCCCATCAAAAGCACAAGAAGATAACGATCTCCCTGGACATTAGCCAATGCCCTGTTTTATAACTTCTATTTGACTAGATAAAAAAAAAATTATCCTGTTTTCATGTCATTCCTTAGATTCCAAGTATCATTCTGTACATAATTATTTGATTTCTTAAAGAGTTGTTAGGAATTACCGGTTTATGTCATTTGGCCATTTTTCTCATTATGTTTATCTTTCTCATTAAATTATAAGAGTTCTCAAACATCATTGTTTTTCTTATTTACTAACCTCTAAATAGGAAAGTGTCCTGGGGTGCTATGCTACTCTCCCTATTGACATGTTCCCAAATCAAACCCATGTGTTTATAACCTCTTCTACTAGTTCCTCCCAGAATTTCAGACTCACACATCCATCTGGTCAGTGGATGTACCACAGGATTCGATCTCAGGTGCCATGACACTGCGCAAATAAAAATTTTGATTTCTCCTTCCCTCTTTCTTTCTTCAAACTGAATTTTTCCCAAGTTTCCCTGATTTTTATAAATAGTATCATCTCTCTGGTTAGTTGCACAAAGCCCAGATCTAAGAATTTTTCCAGATTCTTCCCTTTTACTCAACATTCTGCCATCAATTCATCAGTATGCAGTCTTGTCTGTTCCACCTCAAAGACATATCCCTATCTATCCATTTCTCATCATTTCCATTACCACTACCTGAAATGCAAACTCCCCATCACCTCACTGGGGAACAAGCCTCACCTCCCGACTGGTCTCTCTCTCCACACAACCCTGCCTGCCCATTATCCAAGCAACAGCCAGACGACGACCTGTTCAAAATGTGAACCACAATGATGAAAATTTTAGCAGAACTCTTTTCACTGGAAACAGACAATCGGAGTCCAAAATTTATAGAGAAAGGCAAAGACACTAGAATAGCCAAACCAATTTTGAAAAGGCAGAATAAAGTTGGAATAACAATACTACTTGATTTTAAGACTTATCTATACAGCTGTGTTTCTCAACTTTTTTCATTATCACTTCCCTAAGGAACTGTTGTAGATTTTTCCCCCCAACTGCTCCTCATCCATGGATTTTTTTCATTTAACTTAATTTTTTAGACCAATCTTCGGTTTACAGAAAAGTTGAGCAAAATGTTGAGTAAGCTCTCCAGTATCCCCCTACAGTTTCCCCTATTATCTTTGATTAGTGCAACACATACGTATGTTACAAGCAATGAGCCAATACTCATACATTATTATTAATTAAAATCCATAGTTTATATTAGGGTTCACTCTTTGGTCCTACAGACTGTGAGAAACCCATAATGTCACGTACCATGCAGAACAGTTTCACTGCCTTTAAAACACCACGTCGCTATGAGTCAGAATTGATTCAATGGCAAAAGATTTTTTTTTTCTTGATTTCACCTCTTCAAAACTTCTTATTTCTCTGCCTCAAATCTCTAGCAACCACTGATCTTTCTACTGTCACTACAGCTTTGCCTTTTCCAGAATGTCACTGAGGTTGGAATCACACAGTACATAGCAATTTTTTGGCTTCTTTCACTTATCTGGGGCAGTTCGACTCTGACCTCTGGGGTCACTGTGAGTTGGACCTGACTTCATGGCAGTGGGTTTTTCATTTCTCCACATGTGTTCCTGTTTCTTCCATGTCTTTTCATACTTTGATAGCTCATTTATTTGTATTAATTAAGAATCCATGATGTTGATGCATCACAATCTGTGTATCCATTCACCTACCAAAGGACATTTTGGTTGCTTTCAATTTTTGATCATCATGAATCAGCCTCATAAATATTTGTATATAGGTGTCTGTGTGGACATAAGTTTTCACCAATCTATGAAATTATAATGCTGCAGATGTACAGTATCTCTTTTTTTTTTAATGGTCCTTTGGAGAGCCACAACCATGGTAACTATGGAACAAATTTTGCCCCTTTGAATACAACATCACCCCTGTTAAGACCATATGCTATATAGTTACAGTAATCAAGATAAGTACAGTACTGGCAGAAGAACAGACATATCAGTCAATGGAACAGAAGACAAAACCCAGACAGAGCTGCATACAAGTAGTCAAATGATTTTGAAAAAGGTACAAAAGTAACTTAATGGAAAAAGAGCAGTCTTTTCAACAATGGTACTGAGACAACTGAGCCATTCACAGCCCGCCCCCAAAATGAACCTCAATATAAACCTCAGATCCTATACACCATTAGCTCAAAATGGATCATAAATCTAAATGTAAAACATAAAATGATAAAACTTTTTGAAGAAAATATTCATGACTTATGGTAAAATGAAGAGTTCTTTGACAAAACTTCTCAGGTATCACTCAAACGGCCCAAACTGTTAAAGAAGAAATACTCATAAACTGTATTTTATCAAAACAAAATAACTGTGTCCTGCAAAAGACCTGCTAAGAGGATAAAAAGACAAGCCCAAAATTGGGAAAAAAAACACCTGGAAATCAAGAATCTGACAAAGCAGTTATATCAAGACTATATAAAGAAGTCTCTAGAAATAGTAATACAACAATGCAGTAAAAAATTGGCAAAGAACTTGAACAGACATTTCACCAAAGAGGACATAAAAATGGTAAATAAGCACCCCCAAAAATGTTCAAGGTCATTAACCATTAGGGAAATACAAGACTACAGTGGGCTACCACTATATACCTAATAGACCAAAAAACCAAACCCACTGCTGTCAAGTTGGTTCCAACTCATAGTGATCCTATAGACAGAATAGAATTGCCCCATAGAGTTTCCAAGGAGCATCTGGAGGATTTGAACTGCCGACCTTTTGGTTGGCAGATGTAGCAATTACACACTATGCCACCACAGTTTCCATATGCTAATAGAAGGGCTTAAGGAAATAGAAAAGGTCCTGAGACTACAAAAAGCTGGTTAGGATGTGGAGGAACTAGAACTCTCACACATGGCTGGTGGGAATGTAACTTGGTACAACTACTCTGGAAAACAGTACAACACACACTTACCATATCATTCAGCAATCACACCCCTAGGCATTTATCCTACAGAAATGAAAAATTTGTATTCATGTAAAAATCTGTACACAATGTTCATATTAACTTTATTTGTCAAAGCCAAAACCTGGAAACTCAAATGTCCTTCAGTAGATGAATGAACAAACTATGGCATATCCACATAGTGGAATACCACCCAGCAACAAAGAACAAACTACAGATACACACAATTTGTATGGGTCTCAAAGGCATTTTGTGGAATGGAAAAAAAGCCAATTAAGAAGTATTACATGCTATATGGTTCTATTTAGATAACATTATTGAGGCAACAAAATAGTAGTGATGGAGAGCAAATTAGTGGTTAGCGTTAGCAGAAGACCATGACTACTAAGGGAGGTAATACAAGCTAAGTTTCTTTCAGTGACAGAACACGCTGTATTAAAGTTTTGGTGACATTTACCCACGTATGCACATGCCACACAGTTGCACAGAACTAGACACATGGGAGAGTGACAGAACATGAACTAGAACACATACAAATTGTTGAAATATGAATAAGATCTGTACCTGAGTTAGCAGTACTGTTCCAAGATTGATTTTCCAAATTAGAAAATATAGAATGTTTACATAAGGCATTATCATAGGAACTCTATATCTTTGTAAGTTCTCATGAATCAAACTATTTCAAAACAAAACACAGTAATAACAGTAGTAATAAAAGTAAATTAGATCATGACACACTTTTGGTCACAAACATTCCAATGGCTTCCCAATGCTACCAGGATCGAATCAAACTACTTCCTTTGACTTAAAATGCCCTATAGGTTTTGATGACCTGTGCCAGTCTCTTAAACCTCACCTACTATCACTTTCCCCCTCATATCCATACACGCTTACCTAGTCGGTGTTTTTTTGTTTATCAACTATGATAAATGGCTATTCTTTTATGACTGGGATGCTTTTTCCTCTGGTCTTCACATGCCTACTCCCTCCTGAGACAGGACTTCCCTGAAGACCTGATTCAATCAAGCTATGACGTCACTTGCTATTATGTCACTCTGTTTTACTTCTCTGAATAGCCGTTATTCAGAGGTCATTTTCTTAAGAGGTTACGTGTTTTCTTAAGTGTTGCCATCTTTTCTGTCTTATTCACGCACCAGGTCCTCAGAGTTCAGAATATGACCAGGCACACAACAGGTGCTCAATAAGTATGTGCTCAACAGGTAAGTTATCAATGTCATGTAGCTTAGTAGTTATAGTATTAACAGGTCTTTAAAAATCAGCCTTCTCCTGTGATTTCTTATTCTTGCTGCCACGGTTAGAAAGTCTTCTTCCTCAACCCTCAAGAATACACATAAGGAATCATATTGTACGTAACTTGCTTTACTCCCCATAATGCTTTCTTGAGTCCCATTTATATGATTATGTGGAGTTAAAGAGTTCAATCATTTCCATTGTAGTATTCTATTAAAAGAGTACATGAAAATTGACTTATCCACTCTATGTCTGACAGACATTTGGACCACTTCCAGTTTTTCTGCTATTAGAAGCAATAGAACCATGAATGTTCTTACACACAGTTCCTGATGCGGATATGCAAGAGTTTCTCTATGTTCCTAGAGTGGAAGTGCTGGGACATAGCACTCAGTCATTTTCAACTATCCTGCAACACTGAATTATTTTCCAAAGCACTTGTGCCAATTTTAACTTCCACTGGCAAGATACAAGAATTCCCATTTCTTCTCCAGTGAAAAGCACATGAAATCTAAACCCACTGCTGTCGATTCCAACTCATAGTGACCCTATAGGACAGAGCAGAACTGCTCCATCAAGTTTCCAAGGAGTGCCTGGAGGATTCAAACTGCTGACCACTGTGCCTCCAGTGTTTCCAAAACCACATGATATCTGGAAAATACAACACGGAACCTGACTGCAGGATTTTAATTGAATTTTTCACACACTGACAAAATTTACCTACACTACACAGCTTCTCTTTTGCAAAATGCATCACCACTCATTTCCTTTTCTTACTGTAATAAATTCTTTATATATTATGGATACTAAACATTTGCTAGTTTTGCACATAGGTAGTTCCCAACTTATGATGAGGTTCTGTTCCCACAACTACTCCATCTAAGTCAATCTGACGTAAGCCTAACATTGCATTTTGGTCTTCATTACTATTCCCTTTTGTTACCAAGTATCTTTATAAATCTGATCTTTGTTTCTCTTGGGGGGAGTAGAAATGTTCACCTGAGAATAGTAACATCAGCAAACCAGCTGTAACATGGAATGCAGTACGTATTACTAACAGCGGATGTACCAAAAAACAAAGGACAGTAAGTACAGTTCATAGGAACTCAAGGACATCACAGACTGGTGACTGCCTGGATTACTGTCATCCTTTCCCAGGTTGTGGCTTATCCTTCCACTCTCTTTATGCTGTCAGCTGATGATAAAGTTCTTGATTTCAGAGTATTCAAATTCTTTAAATTTTTTTTTACCTTTTTTTGTGTTCTAAATAGTTTGCTACCCAAAATTCACAGTTTCCTACATTTTCTTCCCAGAAGCTCCATGGTTTTGCTTTACACATTTTGTAACTGAGAGGGAACTCGCATTTTTAATAGGACATGAAGAAGCGATTCATTTTTTCCATAAATGGAAAATCAATGTCCCTCAGAACCATTTAACAAATATTCCATTCTTTCACAATTGATATGAAATGCCAGCTGCCAAATATCTGATGTTCATACACCATCTAGATTTGTCTAGTCTTTTGTTCTTCAGACTAGTTTCTTTGTCCAGCAGGGGCCTCAGCCCATTAGTTTGTTATGTAACATGTTGTAGTTCTTCAGAAGTGTATTGGCCACTGAGCCTTTTGTTTTTCTATGTAAGTGTAAATATTACAGCCAACCTGCAAAAGTTACTGGAAAAAATCTGTTAGGATTTTGAATGGAAAGTATACTGAATCAAGACACTAACATGAGGAGAACCTAACAAGTCAGTGACAATGAGACTTCCCATCAATGAATATGGTGTCAATGAATACGGTGTGTTCTATGACTTATGGAAGTTCTCTTGAATGCTTCTCAATGTAGTTTCATAGTATCATTAAAAGCTAGCTCACTCCACACTGCATTTATTCCTAGGCATTCATATTTCTATTTACCATTATTAATGGTCTATCCCTACTAATGGTCTATTTGTAAGTGCAACAGATTTTTTTACTTGTTGACTTTACAATAGGGAATATTAGTAACTATCATATTAATTCTAAAAAATCACCTGTAGATTCTTTTCCTGTACCTAATATTAAAAACAATATGTTTTTTTAACATTTTACTATTGAGAATGTTAAGCTGCAGTTCCTTCACAAATACCCTTTTCCACATTATAGACCCCAAAACAGTTGCTATCAAGTGCACTTGGATTCACAGTGTGTGTGTTAGAGCAGAATGTGTTCCACAGGGTTTTCAATGGCTGGTGTTTTTTGGAAAGTAAATCAGCAGGCCTTTCTTCCTCTTTATCTCTGGGTGGACAGGAATCCCCATCATCCTGGTGAGCAGCCAAACATGTTAACCAGCTGCACTGCTCAGGGACTCATATTATGGAAACACCTGTCTCTAGAGTTTGTTTAGAGTTATTATTCTGTGAATCATAAAGTTCTCTGAAAATTTTTTTCAATGAAATACTTCACTTCTTCAGTCCATTACTATGATGAATCACATTGGTACTTCTGAAGAACCAGCCCTGCATTCCCAGAATAAACAAAACTTAGTAATTAGCATGATTTGGTTTATACACCACTGGATTAATTATTAATACTTTATTTACACCCATACTGATGACAATGAATGGCCTTTATTTTTTTTCATAATGGTTTTGTATGATATAGCTAGGTTATTTAACTCACATAATATCTGAGAACATTCCCTGTTTTTCAGTTCTCTGAAAGATTTTTTACTAGACTATAATTGTTTCTTTTTGTTATAAATAAACTGTAGAACCAAACTGGGTCTGATGGTCTCTTTGTGGAACTATGATTAAGTCAACTGCTTCATTACATAAATGGTTGCAGGATCACATTTTTTTTATTTCTTATTTTATACTGTAACACGTCTGTGATCCAACTGTACACAAATTTTGTCTTTCATAAAAACTGCTTTAGCAAATAAGTTATCTATATTAGTCTTTGTACATATTTTCATGTTTACATAACAGTTTATATAGCCATAGTTGATGCATAAAACATAAGTCAGAAGGTAACAAATGCACATGCTCCAGACTTAAAAGTACTTAGTATTTTACTTAAAATAGATTGAACTGCCTATCAATCAGTCAGTTCTTATATTTATGTAAACTTGTACATTCACTTTAGCTTTTCAAAACTTTTTTGTCATAAAACTATTTGTCATATTCCCTTTGTGTCTTTTTAACCAGTTTTTAACTCTGGATGAACTTATTTTCCAGATTCAAAGACTCCCTCTGGGTATTTAAAATATTTATTCATGTTTTTCATGTACAGTGGGTGTGGGCCATGATGGCAGACTAGATACACATCTCAATTCTCTCTGAGAACTAAGGCCTAGCAAAACAAGTGAACAAAGTAGTGGGACATTCTGGGAGACCTGAGATCTGGGGTAGGGTTGCAAGACTGAGCTGGGTGACGGGGGGGGGGGGAAACTATCTCTTCTGGAAGCAAGGGAGTGGTGCACTGAGTCCTGCTTCAGCTGGTGTATCATTTGAGAGGACTACAGAACTATGCCACAGCTCTCATTTGTGTAACACTGGAAAAACTGAACAGCTTCTTGATGACACAAAGAAAGCAAACAATAACTAACCACTTAAAGAAGCTGACCACCCCGGCTCTGGAAAATTCCCAAAATAAAGAATCAAAAACCTTCCCAGATGAAGAAGCCTTTCTGAAATTATTGGAGGTAGAACACAAAAGAATTATGTACACAGCCATTCTAGAGATTAAACAAAATACAGCAGAACAACAGAAACATTAAGTAAGCTATATGAACTGCTAGAACATCAACAATCTGAAATTCAGCAGATCAATAAAATTACATAATCAGACAATTCTGTGTAAAGCCAAAAGAGCAGGATCAAGGAAATGGAATACGGAATTTGTGAGCTTGAAGATAAAGGAACTGACACCTGCATTTATGAGGAGAAATCAGATAAAAGAAACAAGAAAAATGAAGAAGCATTAAGAAGCATGTGGGGCTCTATGAAGAAGAATAAACTATGAATAATTAGAGTTCTTGAACAGGGAGAGGTAACAGGAAATACACAGAGAATTGTTGAAGAGTTGCTGACAGAAAACTTACCTGAAATCATGAAAGAAGAGAATACAGATATTCAAGATACTTATCAAACACCACAGAAACCAGATCCCAAAAGAAAGACACACCAAGGCATATTATAATCAGCCTTAAAAAAATGAAACATAAAGAGAGGCTCTTAAAGGCAGCAAAGCTTAAAGCAAAACTAAGGTACAAAGGGCAGCCCTGCAGGCTTTTGTCTGACTTCTCTGCAGAAACTATGCTGGCAAGAAGACAGTGGGATGAGACATTCAAAGTCTCGAAGTGGAAAAAAATTGCAACCAATAGTTATATATCCTGCAAAACTGTCTCTCGAACATGGTGGTGAAATGAAGACATTTGCAGATAAACAGAAGCTTACAGACTTTGCAAAAAACCAAAGCAAAACCACAAGAAATACCAAAAGAAGCTCTATGTTTGAGAAAAACAATAACATTAAATGTATATATAAGGATGCAATTCAGGACACAGCATCCAGAGGCCTACTCAGTTAGGGAAGTCACAATAAACTTAATCAAAACTAAAATATTAAAAGTAGGGAACCAGTGATCTTAACAAGAAAACTATGACATCATCACACTATAAAGAGGGATATGTTATAGTAGACATAACCCTTTCAGATAAAAAGCAAATCAAGAAGATACACACAAGTTAAAGATTGGTTTAAACTTAAAACAGTATGGGAAATCAAGAGCAAACTAACAATGCTTTATATCAAAACAAGAAACATAGTACAGGAGTGGCAACAAACACAAAACCAACACTGAAAAAGATGAAAGGTAAACCCATCAAGAAAAACTCAGAACAGAATATTAACAGGAACACATAAAACATCAACAACAGGAAAAAAAAGGGCACCAGAATGACAGCACTAAACACATACCCATCAACAAGTACACTGAATGTAAATGGATTGAACGCCCCACTAAAGAGGCAGAGATAAAAGCTTGGAACAAAAAACACAATCTATCTATATGTTGCTTACAGGAAACACACCTTAGATTCAAAGATATGAACAAATTGAGAATCAAAGGATGGAAAAATATATACCAAGCTAACAACATACAAAGAAGAACAGGAGTGGCAATACTAATCTCAGATAAAGTAGATTTTAATGTAAAATCCACCATCGTGGACAAGGATGGGTACTATTTATTGCTGAGAGGTTCAATGCATAAGCAGGATATAACAATATAAAATATTTATGCACCCAATACTAGAGCATCTAAATACATCAAACAAACACTGACAACACTGAAAAATGAGATAGACCACTCCACAATAATAGCATGAGACTTTAACATTCCATGTAATATATCTTTAACCTGGTAATTCCCAAAATACAGAAAAACTTCTTTTTTTTTTTAAGTGTTCCCCACTGGCCACCTAATGCTGGGCTCTCTTATTTCTACCATTTTTTTCAGTTGACTGTCCTAGGTTTTCAGTTGATTCTCTTGTGTTTTCCCATCAGGCTGTCTTTTTTGACTGATTCTTAGTAACACAAAACATTTATAAAGTAATTGCTGATTGGCATTTTGTTTTGTTATCTGTGGCAAATCAGTTTTTAAAACAGTCCCAGTAATTCCCCTTCCTGAATACATACCTTTCGTAGCAACAGTTTGCAGCTTTTTCCAGGAGAGGTAGTGACTGCCACTGTAACTAGAGTGAGTCTTCCAATTCATGAACACTAAAATCTGCAATTATTTCATCTTTCCTAATTTCTGACACTGATATTTTATTAGTTTTTCAATATGTAAGTCTTGTACTTTTGTTAAATGTATTCCTAAGTACTGATTTCTTTTTAATGATATTGTGAGTGTAATAATTATTCAAGTTTATTGCTGGACTGTTCATCACTGAAATGTAGAAAAACAATTTCGCTAACCCTTGACCCTTGACTTTTGACTTGCTCTGGACCACAGAACATGGCAGACATGACAATGTGCCAGTTTCTTAAAACTCTGAAGCTTCTATTTATTGTCTTAGAACCCTTAAACTACCAAGCAAACAACTAAATGTTAGCCTGTGGAAGGATGAGACATGTGGCTTATGACTTGGTCATTTCAATGAAAAGCTAGCCAACTGCCAGACCCATGAGGAGGCCATCTGAGATCAGCCTGCCTCTAGCCAACCACAGACATAAGCAAGTTCAGCCCAGAGAAAAAGAATTACCCTAGTCATTGGCTTTCTCACGAGCAACAAAAGCTTTATTCTCTGTCATCACATTTTGGAGTGATTTTGTTATACAGCAAACATTACTAATCCACTATTTATAAATAACATGAACTACTATAGCTTGTTGTCCTGGTGGCACAGAGGTTAAGAGTTCAGCTGCTAACCAAAAGGTCAGCGGTTCAAATCCATGAGTCACTCCTTGGAAGCCCCATGGGGAAATTTTTACTCTGTACTATAAGGTCCCTGTGAGTTGGAACTGACTCAGCAGCAATACGTTTTGTTGGTTTACTATTATTCGGCACATATCAAACAGTCAAGTGACAGATACAGCTCTTTTGGGTCACTGAGCTCAGGTACACATCATGTGAAAATATCTTCATTCTATCAATGTAAAATATACCAGTCTAGTTCAAGAAATTTTTAGAAAACACTAAATTGGAAAAGTTGATATATTTTTACTAAAACAATTTTTTTTTTATAAATAAGGTAGAAAAAATTCTCTAAACAGGTTAATCAGAGAAGTTGATGTTCACAATCATGTCCCAAATCAGAACTCACAGCTTTGTGAAACAAGACAGGAAAAAACATGTAAATAAAACGACTCACTACAAAAATATTTCAGAAAAATTCACAATGCCAGTCTTGATAAGAATGACTGTTGAATAAGCATACTGTTACCTTTACAAACACATTATAGTTATGATATCATGATACTACACTAATTTTCCAAAGGACTCATCTCTTTCATATCCTAAGATACAAAGTAAAGAGATACTTAAATATCCACCTTCAGATTAGAGTTACCTGGGGATTGGGAGGGTTTAATAATGAAACAAATCATCCAGGACCTAAATATGAATAATGTATGTTGATGTTTCATCATACACGCTACAGGTAAGATCTCTTTGTTCCTCTGTAACGCATTATCTTTAATTCATAGTAAAAATGTAAACTTTCTGAAGTCATTTTTGTTTAAAGATAAGTTAAAATGACAATAATAATAAGGTATCCAACTTGACGGCACTTGGCTTGCCATTATACCTAGGAAGGTAAATACAAAGACACTTACTAGGCAAAAAAAAGAAAGAAAGAAAAAAAAATAATCCCATGATACAGTTGTGTATGCAATTTATCAAGAAATGTTGTAAAAGAACCCAACAAATGTTGGCTCACTCAGGAGCTTCTGGGCCGTCATTAATGGATTCAGGTTTTCACAGCTGAACTGCTGTACTCTGAAAAGATATTCATAAAAGGAAACTCACATTTACTGTTTAAACAAAGCTGTCAGGTTACCAGGATTGTAATTCATTTGCGTGTCCTGATACTTTCTTCTTAAAAAATAAAAACTGTAATGATCTTTATTTGCAAACACATTTTTTAAAAAAGTTTTTTGTTTTCCAGTGTGTACCTATATTCTGGAGAAAACACAGGGGGTGGGGGTTGGGGATAGAATTTTAAAGTAAAAGCGAGATTTGGTGTGGCTATTTTGTTTCATTACTAGTTCTTTTTCTCAAATTGATACAAATGATCTCCTTCTGTTTCTGTCTATCTGCTTGCCTTGTCAGTACATCTAATTGTCAGGGTTGGGGAAATCTCCTATATCTAAACAGAAGATGTGCAGTTTGTAACCTGCTTAATTCGCCTTATGTCCTACATGCCCTCAGTATGGTGTTCATTAAAGTCTCAGCTGTTTTGTTTGTAGCGGTGGCAGCCTAAACACAGGCTTATTTTTCTTTGTTAAAAGGCCAGATTGTGCATAAATATACCCCTATCTGTGGGGTTTTGTTTCATTTTGGTTTTTTTAATGGCAAGGAATTACCAAGCATATAAATGTTTCTTCTGCTTTTATTCCTTCCTCCTAAGTCGGCCATCTAAACTAACTTATATCCTTGCATAGGTGCTAAAAAGAAGAAGAGCATCTCTCAGGCTTTGGAGAGGGGTTCAGCTCTGGATCACTGTGCCCCTCCAGGACATAAAAGAACTGCCCCATAGCACCTGGTGGATTCGAACTGACAACACTTTGATTAGCAGCCGTAGCACTTAACAACTACACCACTAAGGCTTCGTAACAAAACATACCTCTCTCAAATTAGAAAAATCAGATAAGAATTCCAAGTTGGTAGAAATGAATTCTACAGACTGGTATTAAAAACCAACCCTTAAAAGCCTTCAGGTCCCTCCTCCCATACTAATTACTGATTGCCAGTAGTAATTACCCTCAAGAATTTGACTATATGCAAGGCTTAAATGAAGTCTACTAATATTTGCCTTGGCAGTAATATCAAATAGTTCAAGTCAATTATTATTATCTTTTAATGGTGAAGCAGTAATGTTTGAATAGAAGACTCCCATCTTTACATTTCAGTCTAGACCATCCTCAGAGCACCAAGGTCTACAAACCTACTAGAAACCCATAAAACCTACCACATTTCCAATTCAAGTTACACATAATGTTTGGTAACACCTAAGGGGCACTAGCCTGCTATGTGTATCAAAACATTATTATTGTTATTCTATTATTATGCTATGGACATTTTAGAGTATCTAGAAGTCTTTCTTTAATACATCTCATATGTAGAAAGGTACACTATGTACCATATACTAAGTAAGACAACATTTCACTGATGTCAGGTATGAGCCGTACCTAACTGTTTCAATTCAAGTACAAATCTAACTTCAGGACAGATTTGGGAACGAAACTCATTTGTAATCCCATGTAAATGTACATGGTTAATCTATAACCAGAATTTCTCCTTGGTTCTGGCCTAAAATTACACAAAGTTTTCAAAAGCAGTATGAATAAATCATATTGATGTGCAAGCAAATAATTATAAGACTCGGTTCATATTTAGCAAATAACTCACAATCTCAAACAAATTAAAGGTACATGGTATAGAAATGTGTCAAATATTTTATGGCTATATGTTTATGTGAAGCTTGGTTAACAAAAGATTTATTTTTAACCTGTCACTAAGTTACTTGTGAAGTTAATTTTAACAAGAAATTAATTAATTAAATGTACATAAAGCACTATTAAAACAGCTGCAAAAATAATCTAACCTCTGAATGACTAAAAAACAAATAGTCTCCACATACCAGTTTGGCCCTGTAATATACATTTATAAAAATAAAATTACTTTAGCCTAAACATAATGGCTTTAAGAAAACGATCAAAATTTTATCCTCAAAAGCTTTTCTTAAGACATCAGCTGACTACAGAAAATGGTTTCATTAGGTCAAGACACTGTCTATACCAACACTCCTTGAAGACAGCTAGTCAAGAATCAAAAGAACCTCGAAGCGTTTGCTTTCACTCCTCATGTAAGTTTTGTGAATCATTCCTCATTCATAGTTGATCTCTTTACAAAGACGCTTTCAAACAAGGAAGAGACAGTGACGGAACTCCTTGGTACTGACTTTTTATTAATCATTAACTGATGAAGGTTTAAGAAAAATTGCAACTCCTATGCTTGGCAACAAAGATAAAGCATCATAACTGAACACTGGCTGAACGTGAGAATACTTGGGCACTGAAGGCAAGGACAACAAGAAGAAGCTGGGCAAGGTCAGGATCACAGCCTTCAAAGGAAGTAAGACTATAATTATCGTTATGTTTCATCCTGAAGGACATGAACAGAAGGACTTGTTTGGTGCAAGGTAGTGTGCAATACAACTTCTCAGTGTAAAACCTATCATACCCCTGATGTTATCATTTGGAGAAATTTAATCATAGGGCTCTATTAAAGCTTAGGGTTTACTATGATACAGACAGAACTAAAACTCCAGAAGCAAATTAATCATAAACTCTAATTCAGAGAAGGGTTCCTACCCCAGGTTTGGAGAGCAACTATCACTAGTCCAAGCACTCTGGTGTGACCTTTATAAGCAGGGTAACAGGTAACGCCAAGTACACAATCCACCATTAGTGAAACTTTCCTTCCCTGGGTAAATTCACAGAGCTCAGGACAGTGTTTCTGCATTCACATAAAAGAGAAAAGGGAGAGGAATCAGACACCCACAATCGCAGACCTTCAATCTTAACAAAATTAAAGGCAGCAACATATTCAATTCCCAACTCCAAAACCAAACCCACTGCTATGGAGTTGATTCCAAGTCCTAAAGACCCTACAGGACAGAGTAGAACAGACTGGCAGAGTTTCCAAGGACAGCTGGTAGATTTGAATGGCCAATTTTTTGGTTATCAGGCCAGCTTTTCACCAGGGCATGTGTAAAAATGACTCCAGACATCAACTCTAAATTATTTAAGACTAAATACAAGCAACATAAAAACCTTGGAAGTATATTCAGTACATAACATCAAAGGTCCTTGGCTGATACAAACGCTTTGTGCTCAGCCAGTAACTCAAAGATCAATGGTTCAAAGTCACCCAAAGGTGCTGCAGAAGAAAGGCCTGGCAGTCTACTTTCACAAAGATCATAGCCAGGAAACCCTATGGAGCTCTGCTCTCCCCTAGTGCACGGTGCTACCAGCGGGGAGGAACTCACAGAACAGCAACAGATACGGGTTAACACAAGTAATATCAACACTAACATTTTTTAAGTATGAGGAAGGCACTTGGCTTGGCTTCTTAAAATGAAGCAAATAAGAAACAGATATTCAAGACTTATTGAAAAGGAGCCCCAGCAGCACCTCAGGTAAGCAGCTGGCTAATAACTGAAAGGCTGGCAGTTTGATGCTATCCAGTGGGTCCCCAGGGAAAAGACCTGGAAATGTTCTTCTGAAAATATTACAACCCAGAAACCCCTAAGGGGCACTTCTACTCTGCCACATACAGGTTCATTGGGAGTCAGAAATGGCTTGACAGTACCCAGTAACTTCAGAGCACAGAGGATGTGACCCAGCTGGTGACCGAGTCACAAGGACTCACAAGGACATACCAGCTGGGCCCTGAAGAATAGACTGTAGTTAGGATGATCTTGGGAAGTATCATTTAGGGAACCTTTCACTATAAACTTCTTGAACAGAACACAAAAGACTTTCTCTCCACTCTTCACTTTTAGCATCGAGTGAATAGAAAATTTGGAGGAACAAGAAAGACCCTCCAGACTATCCTTACTGAAATTTGTACCAATGAATGCTAAGACAAATCAAAATGTATGATTTGAGTTTCTAGTCAGGGGAGCTTTCCAAAGTTTTGCCCATTTGTAATGTTAATCTAAACTGATGCGTATCAGACATTCATTGGACTCTGGCAGAGAAGGCTGTAGCAGTGTGCCGTCCATTTTCCCATCCTGTCTATTCTAGTACATTCTTTGGACGTGGACAGATGCAGCTGTGGCAGCACGCTTGTCCACTTTCCCACTTTGGTCTGTTCTGTAGTCTTCTCTTGGATTCAGGCAGACACGGCTCTGGCAGCAGGGTAGTCCATTTCCTACTTTTGCCTCCTGCAATATATAATGAACGAAACTTTCTTTTTTCTTTACTAAACCTTATGATGCTTTTACACTATAACACCACCAACAAAAACAGCCACAGGACTTATTTTAAAAAGCCAGAGGAAAGATGAATGAAGACAGAAGCTGCTGTACCGTGGTAAGAGAAGGCTATGGCACTTAAAACTGCCCGCCTACCAGGTCAGTGCGGTCTTGTTAAGATAGCAGCCCTTACCTCTACTCTAGCACAGGTTGCTGGTCCCAGAGGCAGCAATACAAACCTTATTCCAAAGAAAAGTGATTGTTTCACCCTTTCTGAAGGCTCCCTGGAGGATCCACAGAAGGGCTTGCCAGACTCAAAACATTTCCAAGGCTGGGGTGGCTTTCCTAGCAGCATTTGGAGAAATCATTTGAAGTCCAAAGTATTCATCTCAGCAGCCTGAAGCTAGAAATAACAGCACAAGCAACAAACAAACTGAACTGCCTGGGAAGGAAAGGGTTGGGAGATGGAGAAAGTGGAATAAAGAACTTTTAAAAGCTCCCGTGAATATCAGAAAGTTGAGAGGTGCATGCAAAAAAATCATGCAAAGACCCTGGAAACCACCTCTGGCTGACTCCAGGCTTCATAAAAGCATGAAGTAAGGGCTAAATCAGACGTATAAGTGGCCTGACTAAGCAGTGAGCATGCTCCAATACAGAGCCATATGCGAAGTCTGGAAGCATATTTTTATCTTTTCCTTATGGCCCCAACCATTTGAATAAACTGTCAAAAACTAGTTTATCACTAAGCTAATGGAATAAATACGTGATAGAATACAGATTTTACAGAAATGTTTTAGAAAAGTCACTAAAGAAACAAACAACAAAACCCCACAACTTGCAAAAACAAACTCTAGAGAAGGGAGAGAATCTGATTTCCAGAGGTCTAAAACATTACAATATTTTAAATGTCTACCCTCAAGAAAGGTCAGTCAATACGATTATTACTCAAATTTACACCATTAAGCTTGCCAAAGATGATAAAACTGAAGATTTTTACCAACTTCTGCAGTCTGACATAGAGCAAACATGGAAAACAATCAATTCCTCATATATGCAATTTCAAGTTGAAGCTTAAGAAAATTAAAACAAATCCACAAGAGCCAAACTACAACCTTGCGTACAGACCACATGAACTTGGAGACCATCTCTAGAACAGATTTGACACACTGAACACCAATGACCAGACTAAATGAGCTGTAGGGTAACATCAAGGGCATCTGCCATGAAGAAAGCAAAAGATCATAAAAACACAAAAAAGAAAGAAAAGACCAAAATGCTTGTCAAGAGAGATTAAGAAATTAGTTCTCAAATGGTCCCAACTCAGCAGGAACAGATGCTCACCGAGGGCCAAAATGACATGCGGTAAAGACAACCTAGAAGACACAGAAACCCACGTGAGTGGGTGCCTACATTGACTTGGGACCAGAAGAGCCGGATGGTGCCTGGCCACCACCAGTGACAGCCAGACAAGAAATTCAGAAGACAGTCACCTGACCAACCAACTGGAAGAGATTCATATTTATGCCTATTCCAAAGAGAGGCGATGCAACTGAATACAGAAACTATGAAACAGTATCACAGGCAAGTAAAATTTTTGCTACAGATCATCCAAAAGCAGTTGCAACAGTACATGAAAGAGAAATGCCAGATTCTAAGCCAGATTTAGAAGAGGAAGTGGAATGAAGGGTATCATTTCTGGTGTCAGATGGACGGTGGCTGAAAGCACAGAATACCACAAAGAAGTCTGCATATGTTTTACTGACTATCGAAGGCCTTCAATTACAGTGATCATAACAAATCACTGAAAATATTGTGAAGAATGGGCATTTCAGCACACTTAATAGTGCTCATGGAGAACCTGTACAAAGACCAACAAGTAGTTGTCCAAATAGAACAAGGGAAACTGCACAGTCTAAAAACCAACAAAAGTGTGTATGACAGTTGCATTCTTTCACCATACTTATTCAATCTGTATGCTGGGCAAATAATCTGAGAAGCTGGACTATACGGAAAAAAATGTGGAACGAGGACTGGTTCGAATACTCATTAACAATCTGCAACACACAGATGACACAGTTTTGTTTGCTGAAATCAAAGAAGGCTTGAAGCACTTAGTTGATGAAGATCCAAAACTACAGCCTTCAGTGAGGATGACGTAAAGAAAACAAAGAAGCTCACAACTAGAGCAATAAGCTTCATGATAAATGGCAAAAAGACTGACGTCATCATAGATTTCATTTTACTTGGATTCACAATCAAAGCCTATGAAAACAGCAATTAAGAAATCAAATGACCCACTGCCTTGGGAAAATCTGCTGGAAAGGACCCCTTTAAAGTGTTAAAAGCAAAGACACTACTTTGGGGACAATGATGTGCTGATCCGATCCATGATATTTTCAATTGCTTCATACGCATGGGAAAGCTGGACAATGAGTTAAGGTAGACAGAAGAACTGACACCTCTAATTTATGGTGATGACAAAGAATACTGAATATACCATAGACTACCAGAACTAAAAAAAAATTCTGTCATGGAAGAAATACAGCTAGAGTGCTCTCTGGAAAGAAGGATGGTGAGACTTCATCTCAAGTACTTTGGACACATTATCAGAAGAGACCAGTCCCTGGAGAAGAACATCATTCTTGGTAAAGCAGACAGTCAGCAACTAGGAGACTAAAAAGGAGAAAGAATCCAACTATATGCAGTTCACAAGGGAGTACTTTTAGTGCCAAAGACATAAATTTGTTGAAAGCGTCATGATTAAAAAATATATCTCATGCAAATAAGAACCAAAAGAGAACTGGATCTGCTATCATCGTATTAGACTGAAGATATTTTTGGGAAAAAAAAATTGTTTTACAAAAGACAAGGGACACTGTCTATTAATAAAAAGCATCAATCCATCAAGATTTACCTAACAATTACAAGCATATACAGCCTAAGAGTAAAGTCACAAAATACATGATGGAGAAACTGATAGAACTGAAGACAGGAATAATTCTTCAGTACTAACAGGAGACTTCTACACCTCACTTCAATACTGTACACTAAATAAGATCAATAAGGACATAAAAAACTTGAGAAACACTATCAACCAGCTGCACCTGACTGACTTAAATACAACATTCTGCCCAACGATAAGGAGCTGGTGGCCTAAGGGTGAAGCATTCAGTTGCTAACCCTAAATGTAGATGGTTCAAATCCACCAAGCCACTCTGTGGGAGAGAAGACCTAGCATGAAACATCACTCTTACTGCCCAACAGCAGCTGAATACATACTTTCGAGTGGCCACAGGACATTTTCCACGATACACCTGTTAGGCCACAAAACAAGTCTCACTAAACTTTATACAACTGAAATTATACAAAATATCTTTTCTGACCACATGGAATACAACCAGCAATCAGTAACAAAGAGAAAAGGTAAAAGTTCTCAAATATTTGGAAATGAAGCACCTCATTCTTAAGTAGCCAAATGTATTCAAGAAGAAAACGCAAACAAAAGTAATTAGAAAATACTTAGACACAAATTAGAATGAAAGCACAATATATTAGATCTTACGTATTCAAGTCCACCTAGTACCCAGTGGGAAATTCACACTTGTAAATGCCCACTAATGCTGTAGAAAACAGTGTGGCAGTGCCTCAAAAAACTAACCAGGACCCTGCAATTCTACTTGTAGGTGTGAATCCAAAAGATTTGAAAGCAGCGGCACAAAAAGAGACTTACACACTGATGCTCCCCGTAGCACTATTCACAATAGCCAAAAGGTGAAGACAATTTAATGCCCATCAACAGATGAGTGGATAAATAAATTGTACATACATACAATGGGATATCCCAGTAGAAGAATGAAGTCTTGAGAAACACTACTCTATCGATGGAGCTTGAAGGTATTATGCTAAATGAAACAAGTCAAAGATTGTATGATCTCACTCATATAAAAAGACTAGAAAAGGCAACTAATATAGAGAGATCAAAGTTTATTAGCGGTTACCAAGGGTTGAAAAGAGGGGGAAAACAGAGGTTAATTGTGATGGAAAAATCACATCGATTAAGGGTAGGGTTGCCGAGCCAATTACTGTGATTGCTGTCAAGAAGTTGTATACTTATAAAACATATTGAATAAGCTATAGTTTGTGTGAAAAATATACTTACAACAATGACCAAAAAAATGTAGCTGCTGAGGTTGCTTATGTATAACCAAACACTTCATAGGATTTGGTTACTTGGTTTGGAGTTTCAGGGTCAAAGTTTCGTGGTTTCAGATAACTAGTCTAATAACATAGGTTTTGTGCTTCTGTTCCATCTCGTGGCTTGTTACTAATGTCTGGAGTCTTAGAAGCGTGCGAGCAGTCATCCAGGGCACAGTGGGTGCCTATTCACCAGGACCAACAGAGGAAGAGCCGGATGGTGCCCAGCTACCATGACTGAACGCTATGATCAAAGAACACCTCGGAAGTGTATAAATGGATACACATTTCAAAGAAATCCCGAGCTAGCAACAGGAAGGAAGTAATAAAAGATGTGAGGCGACAGAAGTCCCACTGGCACAAGAGTTGCACTGCTTGGCTGAGAACAGAAAGCTGGGTGATCTGAAAGGTAGGTCTGTAGCAAGAAAAAACGTAAGTTCATTCCACAGAGCAGAAAGCACCTCGAACACCACTTTGTAGAGGAAGAGGCTTTTAATAGCTCGCAGTGCGGCAGATGGACTCAAGTCCGAAAAATAGCCACACACCCCGTTCCGTTATCAGGCACACCTATATATACATTTGTCCTAAGAAAGCAGACAAAGGAATTTCCATATATCCTCCTAATTGGCAACTACAGCTACAGAGATTTTCATATTGCATTCCTATTGACACTGTATACTTAAAGAGACACTAGATAAGCAGCTAGCATTAAGTTACATGGGAAGAAGCTACCCTCTTCTCAGAAACCGGGCTTAGCTCTAGGACATCTGTGGGGGGAGGAGGCAGTGTCCTTGGGTTGGTGCCGGAGAGAGGCATCTGGACTTCCGGAATTTAAGTGGTATCTTCTTAAAACCTTTTTCTCCCTCTCTCGTGTCCAACAGAGAAAAGACCTAGAAGTCTACTCCCATGGTATTACAACCCAGGAGGCTCCACAGGAGAGAGCTCTCCTCTGTTCTGCAGGATCACTGTGGGTCAGAACTCACTTGACAGCACCCAGAAAACAACAGTAACGGAGTTAAACAAAGTGGACGGATTCTATTATTTTTCTAAACAGCAAAGAGAATCAATGAAATTAAAAGCTGGGTCTTAGAAAATGTTAACAAAATTGACAGACCTTCAGCTAGACTGACCAAGACCAAGAAATAGTCAAATTACTAAAATGAGAAATGGAAGCAGGCATTTTGTTACAAATCCTACAGAAATGAAGGAATAACTGTATGTCATAAAATTACATAACCTAAATGAAATGGACAAATTATTTAGAAACAAACAAACAGCCAAACCTGACTTGGGGGGGGGGGTGGTAGTGGAATTTGAACATATCTATTAAGAGACCGAATGAGCAAAATGTCCCAACCAAAAAAGTCCAGGACCAGACAGATGTCTTCATTGATGAATTACACCAGACATTTAAAGAAGAACTGACACCAAACTTCTCAATCTAATCTGTGGGTGGGGGAGAATAGGGAATACCTATTAACCACTCAAAGATGGTAGTATTTCCCAGATACCAAAGCTAGATAAAGCCACTACAAGAAAACTATAGGCTGATATCTTTTCTTAATACAGGCGCAAAAACTGTCAACAGAATGGTAACAGATCAAATCAGGGAGCACATCACACACCATGATCAAGTGGGACTTATCTCTGGGGTGCAAAGGTGGTTCAACATACAAAATCACTCCACTTAATACATCATATTAATACAGATTGGCATGATAGCTGTATTAACGCTTCTCTTCTACCTTACAAATTATAAATAACAACCTGTTCAAAATTAGAAAAATGAAAACGAAATTCAAGAATGTGACATGATTAACATTCAGATGACAATGAGAAATGTTCCAATCAACAGCCAACGTTTGGTCATACAAAAAAAAAGATGGAACTAGTTAATTAAACAGAGAAAGTTTGAAAGAACAGTTAGATGAAGAATTAGAGGGTAGAAGATAATGTCACTGGATTAAAAGGACCTACGCAAAGGACTAGATTCAAGGAGTGAGACAGAGAGCTGTTATAAACTAAAAAGATTGAGAAATGTGTAAACAGGGTGTAACATACTTACTTTTAAAAAATAATTTGTATTTTTAAGAATCCATAGTTTTGAGTATTCTGTGTATCTCAAACTAAGTATGTGTTCTATACTAAACTGGCATGCGAAACACAAAGAAAAGGTCAGCACTTGAAAACACAGTTCTACAAAAACCACTGTTAAGAAACTAAAACGACAAGCTACGGACCAGGAGAAAATATTTGCAAAACACATTATATTTAAAAAAAAAAAAAATGACTTTTATACCAAACACACAAGGAATTGTTAAAATATAACAGGAAAAAATTTTTTTTAAATAGCAGGAAATGCAAAAACAAACATTTTACACACACACACGTGGCAAATAAGCATGTGAAAAGATCCTTAGCATCATATTCTATTAAGGAATTGAAAACTAAAACAAGCAGCCTACTACTATATGTATCTCATCACCGCCTGACAGCAAGCTGATCCCGACTCACAGCACCCCTCGAGTTTCCAAGGCTGAAAATCTCTCCGGAAGCCCACCGCCACATCTTTCTCCTGAGGGGGCCACTGGTGGTTTCCAACAGCCAACCCTGAGGTGAATAGTTGATCACCTTAACCACTGAACAACCAGGGCTGAAAATTTAAAACACTGACACCACCAAATGCTGACAAAGACTAGGGGCAACTGGAACTTTAATTTGCTGCTGGTAGGAATATAAAGTAACACTGCTACTTTAGAAGACGGTCTAGTAATTTCTCATAAAACTTAACAGCTAAACAGTCTGACCACAGGATCCAACTATGAGAGCTACGCCCACATAGCTGTCAAAACTTAAAAGTAGCAAAGATGTCCTTCAATCCAAAAACCAAATCCACTGCCATCAAGCTGATTCCAACTCACAGCAACCCTATAGGACTGAAGAGGACTGCTCCACAAAGTTTTCAAGGAGCATCTGGTCAATTCAAACTGCCAAACTTTCAGTGAGCAGCTGTACCACTTAACCACTAAGCCACCTCAGCAGGTGAATGGATAAGCTATGGTGCCCTTGTACATTCATAAATTATTATTCAACATAAAAAGAAATGAGCTGACAAGCCACAAAAAGACACAGAAAAAAACGGAAGCACATATTGCTGAGGAAAGACAGTACGGCAAGTCTACATGCTGTATGATGCCAACCACCGGACACTCTGAAAAGGGGACACTGCAGAGACAGTAAAAAGATAACTGGCCTTCAGTTTCGGGGGTCAGGGTAAGGGGTGGAAGTGGAAGAAAGGGAGGGATAAATGGGTGGAACACATAGGATTTTTTAGGGACTTGAGACTGTTTTGTGTGACACTGTAGTGGCAGGTTCCTGGTATTTCACATTTGTTCAAACCCATGGGACTATGCAACACAAGAGGAAACCCTAATGTATACTACAGAGTTTGGTTAATAATAATGTATCACTACTAGTTCATCAATTCTAACACATCTAACACACTAAAGCTAGAGGTTATTAATAGGGGATAGTGTATACAGAAAACCCTGATGGTGCAGTGGTTAGGAGCCACAGCTGCTAACTGAAAGCACAGCAATTCATATTCATCAGCTTCCCTTTGGACTCTTTATGGGGCAGTTCTACACTACAGGGTCACGTGAGGTGGAGCAAACTTAAGGCCAACGGGTTTGGTATTTCGGTGTATGGGGAGAGGTAGTACATGAGAGCTCTCTCTACTTTCTGCTCAATTTTTCATAAACCTAAAAATACTCTTTAAAAAATTTACACTATTAGTTTTTTTCTTTTTGAAGAGAGAATATGATGCCACTTGAAAAAATAAAAATTACTGGAAGAGAGATCCTTGAGTCTAAGATTTTAATACTGAATCCCATACAAATTCCCTGTTTGGTCACACTGTGATTAAGCAGATGCAGAAAACCAGTCTGGAAAAGCTTTTTACTTAGAGCCTTCTTAAAAGCCTCACTCAGTCCAAGAGAGCACAAGCTGTTCCACAGGCAGATCAATCCTCATTCCTGAGACAGGATTAAATCCTTTAAGGGCATTTCAAAACAGGCAGCATCTTATAAGACAGAAGGAGAACTGAGAAGGAAGATCACACACCAAGACCCAGAAAAGATAATTAACTTTTTATACTTGGACTTCTCTGATAAATCAAAGTCCTCTTTTACCTTATTACATTTTACAGATCACATATTTAAATAATCAGATTCAGATCACTCTTCTTCAATAGATAACATCAGCAAAGGAGTCAAGCGACTGATCATTTTGTAAAACAAGTTTTGAAATTAGGTTGATGAGAATCAAATACAGGCCAAATGAGAACTGTCCCGGTCACTTAGTACGGCTCTAACAGAAACACCACAGGTGGGTGGATGGTTTTAACAAAGAGAAGCTTCTTCTTATCCACTCCATCAGGCTACAAGTCTGAACTCAAGGCGGCAGCTCCAAGGGAAGGCTTTTCCTCTTTGTCAGCTCTAGAGTGAAATCCCTGTGTTGCATCAGTCTTTCTGCAGTCAGGGAACATCTTGGCACAGGAACCTCCGGTCTGAAAGATGTGTTCTGCCCTCAGTGCTGCTTTCTTGACGGTATGAGGTCCTCAGCTCTCTGCTTGCTTCCCTTTCCTTTCATCTCTTTAGGATAAAAGGTGGTGCAAGCCACATTCCAGGGAAACTCCCTTAGTAAGGGTGTTGCAGTCCCACCCTAATCCTCTTCTAACATAACCCTATCTATTAACCACATGCAGAGACGAGGATTTACAGCATAGGAAAATCACAAAGTGGACGGAAATCATACAATACTGGGAATCATGGCTCAGCCAGATCACTACATACATCTTTGGGGGGATCCAATTCAATCCACGACAGGAACTATTTATTATAGTATATGTAACAAGCTAACCCGGTAGTAGATTACCTATGTTACAGTCAAAATGCTATTTCAAGAATTACCTAATTTCCCACTACTGCAAAGTAGATGTTCTTCCCCTAACTCACTCAACCCCTGACTCATCTGATCTATGAGCAATCTAGCAGACCAAGCTCAGAAAATGGGATACATAATGACGACTAATGGGGACTACTGCATAAGCATTTGCAATATACTCCTGTCATCGACTGAATTGTGTCCCTCGAAAATATACGTCAGCTTAGGCCATGATCCCCAGTCCTGTGTGGCTTTCCTTCATTTTGTGATTATTCTATGTGTTACAGGAAACGCTGTGGTGTAGCTGTTACGTGCTGTGTCTGCTAACCAAAGAGACAGGAGTTTGAATCCACCAGGTACTCCTTGGAAACTCTATACAACAGTTCTATTGTGTCCTATACCGTTGCTAGGAGTGAGAATCAACTTGATGGCACTGGGTTTTTTGCAACGCTATAAATCATAACCTTTGCCTGTGGTAAAAGAGGACTCAGGTGAGATATAATGTCCTTGTTCAGGTCCCAGCCTGGACCCAACGTAAAGGGAGTTTCCCTAGGCTGTGGCCTGCACCACCACAAGGAAACAGCAGCAAGCAGAGAGCAGAAAACCTCACACCACCAAGAAAGAGGTGCTGGGAACAGAGTGTGTCCCTAGTGCTGAGCACTCCTGTGCAGAGAAGCTCCTAGACAAGGGAAGACTGATGATAGGGAAATTCCTCCAGAGCCGAGAGAGAGACAGAAAGCCTTCCCCCGGCACTGATGCCTTGAATTTGGACTTGTAGCCTATCAGACTGTGACAAAATAAATTTCTCTTTGTTAAAGGCATTCACTTGTATTTCTGTTACAGCAGCACTAGATAGCTGAAACAACTCCTAAGAGCCTCTTTCCTAATAAAAGATACAGTTACTTTTTCAAACTCTGGACTCTCTCTAAGATTCTTGAATTTTACACTCAAATATTTACTTATTGCCCAATTTCACTTCTGCCTGTCTAAAAAAAAAGTCGTAATTTTATAAATTTTTGTTATTAGCCAAAGAGAAAAGAAAGGTTAAGAAAAGGAAAACAAGAGAAACATAAATTAACCAAATGAGGCAAAAAAAAGACTGTTAAAGTAATTTTTAAATTAGTTTAAATTTTAAATTAGCTTAACTACCCTGGTGGTGTAGTGTGTAAGTGTCTGGCTGCTAACCAGAAGGTCAGCAGTTTGAATCCAGCAGCTGCTCCTGGAAACCCCACGGGGAAGTTCTACTCTGTCCTATGGGGCTGGTTTAGTTATCCAGTGCTGCCCTTTAACAGAAATACCAAAGGTGGATGGCTTCAAAAAGAGAAAAGTTTTCTTTGTCACAGTCCAGTAAGTTAAAAGTCCAAATTCAGGTCATCAGCTCAAGGGGGAAGGCTTTCTCTGCTGGCTCTGGATGAAGGTCCCTACTATCCATCTTCCTCTGGAATGGGAGCTTCTCAGGTGCAGAGACCCTGGTCCTTTCGGAAGGATGTGCTCAGGTCCCGGCACTGCTTCTTGGTGGTATGAGGTCCCCCAAATCTCAGCTTGCCTCCCTTTTATATCCAAAGAGGCCACCCAAGCCACAGTACAATCTACCATCTCAAGTGCAGCCCATCCACCCTCATTAACATCACAGAGACAGGTCTTACAACAGGAAGGACAATCAGGGCCCAGCTAAACTGCCACACAGATTTTTGCGGGGGATACAATTCAATCCATGACAGGGGTATTACGAGTTGGAATGGCCTCAGTGACAATGGGTTTGATTTGGGGGTTTTAACCTCTAGCTACCATTAGAAGTTTCTCCTTCTATAGATGTGATAATAAATAAGACATGTTAAGTATCGGGAAAACTACTTGTATCATTTATATTCTTGCAAGCTTTGCTTTCTGGCTTTGTACTTTCTCCTTTATCACTTTCTATCTAGCAGCTCTTCTACAAAAATCACTGTCCATTAAAAGTTTCTTTCTTTAATAAGGAGCCAAGACTACATTATTACATTTTTCTATGTGAAGTATGCTATTAAATAATAGCTTGTACACTAATTAAAGCAAATGTAATTGTGAGAACACATTGACATTGTTAAAGTAAATTACTCAATTTGTTAATAGTTTCATTTCAAGTGACCTTAATTGTATTAATTGTGATACTAGCAAATTAAATCGAAGAGCATTAAATACATTGTTCTAATATGTCCTAAAGGAACAGATTCTCCATTACATCAGCAAAGAGAAAATAACGAATATGTAACTCCCCCACCCCAAGCAAAATGCAGACACACATACACATAATAGCCAAAAAGACAAAGTATTACTAGGCAGCATGTAATTATTACAATTTTTACAATTAGTAGCATGACATGAAACCAACTATACAGAAATTACTAAACTTTAGGTATATGCCCAATTTTAAGCATTCTTTTATTTCTGATTAAGCAGTAATTATTTCATTCATCATTAAAGAGTTCAAATGTTCAGAACGGGAAAACAAAGAAAGATGGGTGTCATGAATAGAACTGTGTTTCTCAAACAATGTGTGTGGTGGTTTAGCTAGGCCATGATTCCCCATACTACTGTGTGAAATCCTTCCTGCTGTAAACCTGCCTCTGCGATGTTCATGAGGCAAGATGGGCTGCAGTTGGGTCGGCGGGGCAGGACTTCACAGGTGGGATTGGACTGCGCCTTGGGACAGCCTCTTGGGATACAAGAGAAAGGGAGGCAAGCTGAGATTCAGGGACCTCATGCTGCCAAGAAGCAGAGTCATGAGCCAAGCATGTCCTTTGGGAAGGATCAGGGTCCCTGTGCCTCAGAAGCTTCCAGTGTTGGGGAACACTGACGACAATGACCTTCCTCTGGTGCCAGCCGAGAAACCCTTCCCTTGGAGCTGATGCCCTGAATCTGGACTTTCAGCTTACTGGACTGTGAAAACAAAATTCCTCTTTTTGAAGCCATCCACTTGTGGTATTTCTGTTGAAGCAGCACAAGACAACTCAAACAGTGGACACGATGTTGGTGGCTGCCAGCACGTTTCCAATGCGTGGCAATCCCACGTGTGCACAGCAGAAGCACTCCCTGTGGTTTTCAGAGCTGTGATCTTTGAAAGCACATGGCCAGGCCTGTATCCTGAGGAACCACCAACTTCAGATAGGAGTCTAGCCCTTCACCATTTGTACCCAGGGGCTCCCAACATGAGTATAAACCCACTAAAACCCACTGACATCAAGTCGATTCTGACTCATAGCAATTCTATATGATAGAGCAGAACTGCTTTACAGAGTTTTCAAGGAGTGCCTGGGGGATTCAAACTGTAATGCCACCTGGGTTTCCAAGATGGGTATAGAAAACTATGTTACAAAAAGAAATGTAATGAATACTAGAACTCTGTGTAAATCCAGCATTCCTTACTAAATTCCTAGCATCAAGGGGCAAGGATATATAATAAAAAATAAATATGGTCCCCATTAATTAGAAGAAACTTGTAATTCAACAGCAATAACAACATAGACTGTTATATGACTCTCAGTCTTCAGAATAAAATCAACACACCTCAGCCTGGAGTACGAAGTCCTCACAATCTGGCCCCTCCCTGGTAGTTCAGCCTCATCCTTAGTCATCCTCCCGTCATCTATGGTGTCCCAGCCACACATGACCTTCCCTTGGTCCCTTGAATACGTCTACTTCTATCCTACGGTCTTTCTTTCTACTATCACTTCCCTTTATCTGGAGCGGAATATCTATTGCTCACTTTCCCCACCCACACACGCATTGTCTTTACAGACCTGGCCCTTGTCTGTCATTTAGATCTAGTTTAAAATGTTACCCTTTCAGATAGATCTTCCCCAGTGATCTAAAGTGTTTACCTAGTCACTTATTGGACTGTAACATCACTCTATTTTAAATCTTTGCCTAGTATTTATCACTGACAATAGTTTGCATACCTTTTCCATTTTTTATTGTCTGTCCCTTCTGTGCGAACTGTGAAAAGCACTTAGTCTTATTTGTTCTGCATTCCATCCCCAGAGACTAGATGCTCACGAAATAACGTGAATGAATGAATGAACATTAGGTTTGTGGCCTGCAGCATTTATTCCACATAATAAAATACAGGTGCCTCTGATTTCTGTTCACTTACCAGGTGTTTTAGTCAGCTAAGGCTGCTCTAACAGAAATACCACAGAGTGGATGGCTTTAACAAAGGAAGGTTTATTCTTACACAGTCCGGTAGGTTGCAAGTCCATATTCAGGGTGACTGCTCCAGGGGAAGGCTTTCCCCTTGTCGGCTCTGGAGGAAAGTCCCGGTATTGCATCAGTCTTTGTCCAGGGAGCGTCTTGGCACAGGAACCTCTGGTCTGAAGGATGCGCTCTTCTCCCAGTGCGGCTTGCTTGATGGTAGCAAGGTTCTCAATTGTCCTTTGTTTCTCTTTCCCTTTATCTCTTGCAAGCTGAAAGCATCAAGGGTGGGGCAAGCCATACTCTGGGGAAACTCTCCCTACAGCAGGGCAGGGAAGTAATTCTATGCGGGAATCTACTCCCCACCCTAATCCTTTAACATACAGTTTAGAAAAACCACACAACGGAGAAGAGTCCCAAGATACTGGGAATGATATCCCAGCCACATGGCTACACATATTTTGGGGGGGACACAATTCAAACCACGACACCAGGTATCACTGAAATGTCTTAACCATCACATCAACATGTCTGCTTGGCAAGCTATCACAAGCACAATTAAAGAAGCAAATGGCTAGCAATGTCTTAAGTTTGGTCAAGTTAGTCATATCTCATTAAAACTTTTACTAAAAAGAAATACTAAGAAGTAGATTGTTATCTCGAGTTCCTCTATGTTTGGAAACAAGAATAAAGAAGGTAGGGAGGGGAATCAGGAGAAGAATTATTTAAGTACATAAATTCCCAAATACAACATTTATTTGCTAACATATTACCACAGATGCAACTTGAGGGAGTAAAGGTCAATTAAAAATAGTGGACTTCTGACTAAAAATTAAAGATATTTGCAAATTCAAGAGAGACAAAGCAATCAACTATACACAAACACAGCAATTATCAAATGGTAGATTATCAGATCATTTCCAAAGATTTAAATTATAGTTTTAATACTGCCAAGCCAGACTAGAGGTATAATAAAAGTATCCCTTAAATAACTTGACATATTACAAAACTTTGATTTACTATTTTCTTAATTTCTTTTACTTAAAATGCTCAGATTTTTGTAAAATAAAACAGTTTTAAGTTGATATATTGTTTTTCCCCTATTCTTTGCTATATATATATATATATATATATATATATATATATATATATATATATATGTATGTATATCATACAGGATTCTTTCTCAGGAAATTTAAAGATCTGAAGGAGCAGTACAGTCAAAATTTTTAATAAAACTAGAAGAAAATGTTGGGAACAAAAAAGAAAATGTTTGTAAAGATATCTTTTAAGAACCAAATGACATCAGAGAACCTTAGAACAAAACTATATCCATAAAGTTGAAAAAAGGAAATCAGTGAAATAATACAAACGCTTGGACAAAACAGATGTCTCTCTCTACCATGAATTACGTATATCATTTCCAGACTACTAAAATATGGTAATGTAAGTGTGAACAACCACAAATACAATACAGATTAAAACTCAGTCCAGTAAATTGACTATTCTGTCCTCACTATTCAAAAAAATTACCGGGATACATTAACAAATAAAAATCTTCTGAAGCGAATCTCATACATCAAATATTAGGTCTTCAAAAAGTTTTGTAAATGTCCAAGTGTAATGATACTAAAAGATTAAGGGGGAGAAAAAACTGCGTGCAAAGAAAATTCCACCAAATTTTATCACATATACTAAAAAAAATATTCCTGGCTGTCTGACACAGCTTACTGTGACAGAACAAAGTAGTGGGGTAATTTCAAAGCTAAAACTTGGGAAAACAGGTCTTTTGGAACTTACACTGGCAAAGGGGAAAAGAATCTGGTGAAGGGAGGAAGGTGGGAAGCGCATTTCCCAGAGGACGGTTTACATTTTTCTTACTCTCCTCATTCCCCCAGGATATTCAACTCTTCTCTCTTACTGGGCAAGATCAAAGTAGCAAATCTTGTAATTTTAAAACCAACAGGTTGGAAAGATAAGTTTTTAAAAACTGTCATGAAGGGAGTTGAGGAAAAGAATCAGAGGGTCTCAAATTCTAATTGTAAGGCACTAACCATCCTCTGCACTACCAAGCAATGGAGGAGCAGAAATCCGTTTCTAATGAGTAAATGAATGACAAGAAGCTGACGCCACTTACTAACTCTGAAAAACTTCTCTAAGCAACACAAGCTGAGAGTTGGGCATTGTTATCTCAGGATTCCAAACCCAGGCTCAATACTCTCTTCTGATCCCACCAACGAAGCAGCCAGGAAGCAACTAAGTCACGGTTAAAACTTCCACTATAAAGCCCTTCATCTAAGTGAGTTATTTTTAGGTCTCAAGAAAACACTCACTTTAAATCACCTGGGTCTCCTACAGGGTCACTATGAGCTGGAATCACCTCCATAGGCAGTCAGTTTGGTTTCTGGTTTGGGTCTGTGCCATAGATACATGTCTATTCAAAGGAACCAAAACCACCAACACACAACTGCCTGTTTCTGTGGGTTTAGGAATGCTATAAACACTGGCTGATCACGGCGGGGGCAAATCAGGTATGGAGATGCCCCCGCAAACTCCCTTTGTCAAGTGGGTAGTTAGTGGTGAGCCCTGCCACTGGTTACCGTTTCTCTGTTAGCTGCCACTGAGGTGGCTGACACACGGAGACCCCAAATGAAATGTTGCTTGCTCCTGTGCCATTTCTGTGATATATTTGAGCCCATTACTGAAGCTACTGTGTCCATCTTTTTCACTGAGGGTTCCTCTCATTTTAAATGACCCTGTACTGGTTTCCTGAGAAATAAATGATACCCAAGTATAGCCACAAGGTGGCTCAATGACTCGTCACTCAACTTCAACTCTAGAGCAACTCTAGAGAAGCCCACCTCCTCAGGTGCATAAAAGGAACTGCCAAGCCAATTAGAAAGGCATAGACAACTCAGTGAAAAATAGATCAGTCTTGAGACCAGGAGAGGTCTTTTTTTTGGTTTTGATTTTCGCTTTGTAATTTCAAGGGTCTAGATTTTACCAACAGTGAGTTTCACGGCTACCATTAAAATATCTAAGTCACTAAACTTCAGTTCATCAGCAGAGCATGTCTATAAAATCCACATACAGTCATCCAAATATAATATTAAAGAGAAAGTTGAAGCTTCATATTTAAATGCTTACCACTGATACTTAACCACTATCTTTTAATGTTAATTCTGAAACAAATTAGAAGTTCACCTCCTTTGCCTTTATCCATTCAAGGCTAGCAGTATCTTGAAAGCAGCTTAACCGCTAACTACAGATGATCAACACTCTTCCAATTAATTACTAAATTATGTATTTTATTCTTTCCATAAAACCCACTGCCATTGAGTCAATTCTGACTCATGGAGACACGACAGGCCAGAGTACAACTGCCCTGTGGAGTTTCTAAGGAGGGGCTCGTAGATTTGAACTGCCCACCCTTGCAGTTAGCAGCCATAGTTCTTACCCATTATGAAATACTGCTCACTTTGAACTTCCTGGGAACTCTAAAATCTGTGGCTTCCATTATCTGGGCACTCCATCTTTTCCCTACTTTGACTATGCCTCTGGTATTTTTTAACTACTGCTTCCTCCACCCAATTTGCAGTCATGGAGAGTTTCTATAAATCAATCCTCAGTTCACACTCTTTCCTTGATTTCTTATCCATCTCACACTTTGAACTGACATCTTTGGGGGAAGACTTTCAGATCTCTAACTCGTACTCCTCCAAACTCAATTCTCTTATATTCAACTTCTTTTGGACAGTTTAGAGATATGAGCAGAACAGAGCATCCCTGGTTTTCATTCTGCTTTGCCAGCCGCACTTTTACTCTCCTCCACCGTATCCTTTTTGCCACAAAGCCTTTTAATTGGCTTTCCTTAGAGAGGGGTCCTAGATCCTCTTCTCACAATATGTACTGTTACTGACCAATAACAACCACTCTTTAAAATATATATATATATACATATATGTAAACTAAAAAATTATCTCTGGCCCATTCCTATACACTAAGTTTCAGATCCACACATGAAAAACTTTCTTTTCACTTGCATATCATAAGGTACTTCTAACCCACATGGCCCAAACCTTCATCCCACTCACACCATATAAGGTCCCTCCTCTACAATTCCCTACTTCAATAAAGGCATTATTATAGAACTAAATGATCAACCTAGAACACTGAATTTCACCTTAAAGCCCCTTTTCCCTACAACCTTTCCACATTCAATCAGCTATTACATCAATTCTACTGTCTATCGCTCAAATATTTCTATCTCTCTCTGATTCCACTTCTGTGTTCACAGTATTAAAAAAAAGAAGAAACCCTATTGCTATCGAGTCAACTCCAACTCATAGCGACCCTACAGAACAGAGTAGATCTTCCGCATAGAGTTTCCAAGAAATGTCTGGTGGATTGTAACTGCCAGCCTTTGGATTACCAGCTGCAGCACTTACGGTTTCCAGTACTGGCCACTAAAATCTCTGACCTAGAATACTGTAATAGTTTCTAACTGGTCATTCAGCTTCCAGTTGCCCTAACAGTGTAGTTTACTTACACTGTCACAGACAAAATAAAATTTCAAAAATGCAAGTGTGACTAGAAAATTCCTCCACTGGATTATTCACTGCTTTTAGTGCCAAACAGCTTCATGGTTCCTGGCTGTAGTCTCACTGGCGGCCTTTAACCACACTACAATTGTTTGTATTCAGCGAAAGAAAAGCGATTACTCTCCTTCAAGACATAGAGAACATACTCTTTATTCAGTCACCTAACTCAGCTGCTCGTCCTTCAGGCTGTGGTTTAGACAGATACCACACTTTTCTTGACTCATCACTATCATAATGTAAGTTAGATCCCCCACAATATACTACCAGAGCACACTCAATGCCTTTAGGAAAGCAGTGTTAATCTCCTCTGTTAAGAAAGCCCTTATCATTCCCTATCTTAATTGGCCATTATTATGTCACTCTCCCCACAACCTCAACTATTATTAGCCATAAACAACATGGCATTCCAGACAGTTCATCTTTTTCAGTTCCAGCCCTCAGAACAATGTCTGGTATATATAATGCACTGAAATATTTAGTGAATAACAATAAATAAATTCTAAAATTGTTCAATACTTAAGAAAGTACTATTCTACAGTGTTTCATCAACAAAAGAAACTATGTACCACATTTACGAGTTTCAGAAACCAAGACTTAGAAACATCATAATAAAATTTTCGCTAAGAGCAATATATATAAAATGTGAACGCTAAATGTACATGGGAGTATCCTAAAACTCTAAGGCATGTGGCCTAAGATCTCTGGTAATTAGTTTGAGTCAGACTCCGTTTTGCTCCTAATCTCCACTTCTGTTTTTAGACTGTGCCTGGAATTTTCCAGTCTTTTACGTTTTAACTACCCCCCTTGAGCAATCAAGGAGGAAACAAGAATGCTGGTAAACATATGGTGAAATATTACCTGAGGAGGAGTTCTTGTGACTTTATTTTGAAAGTCGGCCTGCACAGATTATTCTTGGGAAGAATGTTAGAATAGATAAACTTATATGAAGAAAGATTTGTTTGCTCCCCTGAACTGTATTAAAAAATCTCTCTACCTAACCCCTTTACAGCACTCTGCTCTTAGCTTTCTGCTATCCAGATCAAATAGTTCTGTTCCTCAACAAAACTGTATTGTTCTCTGTTTACAGAGTTCATGCTTAATTTTGTGCTTTGACATTTCTGTGTTAAAAGTAGGAATACCAAAGCCCATTACTTTCTATTATCCCTAAGGCAAGCCAAACTTCAGCTCTGAATTCTCAGGAGTAGTCTTAAGGTAAATAGCTTTGGGAATCCACTCCCTTGCATAGATAACTCTTCTAGTTTTGAACAGATCTGTTTTAGTTTTTGTAAGTAAAGTTTGTTTTGCTGCAGAACAAACAAATTATTTGAGTTTTGATGAATCGTTGTGCTTAAGGCTGTCTCAGTACAGGGCATGCTAAATTCAAGGCAACAACTGATCTTCCTATGGGAATTCTGGCTTACTACATGGCCAGGAAATATGGATCTAAGTCTTGTTTGCATCTGAATTTTCGTGTGAGCCCTCTATTGACAGTTTGGTTAACAGCCAATTTAGGATTCTTTCAAATCAGAAAACCTAATATATTTAAGTATTTAAGGTCTACCTGGCAGAATGAATTCAGTTCAAAAAGAATGAAACCAGGTTTTGCATGACTGTCACAAAGGAATTCCAGAATCTTCTACACCACAATAATATGTGCACATATATTCAAGCATCTTAAAAGTCTCAATGGTGCTCACTACCAACAAGAGAGACACCTGTGAAAGGAGGATAGGCTGGAATATGAGATGGGCTAGAGCACCAGGCTACCCACAAGATACAAAAAAACTCTTGTGCAATGGAGGCACATTGTGAAACAAAACACTCACCAAATCTCTGGCAGACTCCTAGCTAGAAAACTTGGACTCTGTGGAACTTAAGTTTCAACCTAATGCTTAACATACTTGATAAAGGAGCCTGGATTTCATCCCTACCGGAACGCTGGTTTGGGATTTATGTACAAAAGTACTATAAACTCAGTATATGTGAATTTGAAATCTCAGTGATTATTTGAGTTGTCCTTCCCAGAGAACTTTTGTTTAATATGCAGTTGCAGCCAACATGTCTGAATAAAATTCCTTCATCTGAGACTAGCAAATGAATGAGTTCATCTGGGATCTATTTTTTTAAAATCAACCTTACTCAAGAACTGCTACATACATTTCTAAGACACAGTTATTTGTGGTATATGGTATTGTATAAACCTAGTTTCTGAGATGGCCTCACAGATAGGTGGACTTCTGTCTTTATCTGTTTCATTTTGATCTGAGAGCTTGCCTCTAGTCTACAATAACACATCTGAGTTTTTGTCTTATATCACGTTGAGGGTCACGGTGGGTGTTTTCCCTGTAGCTGTCTAAAATCTCAGTTCTTTCTTCTTCTGAGGGGGAAAAAAAAAAGGCTTCTTGTA
Source organism: Heterohyrax brucei (assembly GCA_028571685.1). NCBI lineage: Eukaryota > Metazoa > Chordata > Mammalia > Hyracoidea > Procaviidae > Heterohyrax > Heterohyrax brucei. Next base: position 22,406,418 of record CM053149.1, on the reverse strand, counting down.
CTTTATTTTGATGGCATAATAAAGTCTTAAAAAGGAACAAATTATTCAAAATTTCTTCTCTAAAAGATCCTATCAAGTGTGCAAAGGACAGGGCTATGAAAATAGTGATTTCCTAACTGTGGATGGTAATAGTAAATTAGATACAACATTCCCTTTAAAAACTTACTGTGATTGGTTTAATGATAATTATATCAATTAACTGATCCTAATACTCCCAAGAATTAATGAAATTACATTACTTATGACAAAGCTTTTTTCATTGTGATTAAGTGACAGCATACAATCCAAACCAATTTTGCATGTCCACCTATCTGCTGCTCTCTATCTGCTTTCCTCATCCAGTGAGAGCACATTCCACCTTTTCACCCTCTATATTTCTAGTATCGTATTTATAAGCACCTGTCCCCTCCTTTCCACCTTCTTCTCTCCCATCTAGAAAGAAACCAGTATGACAGCCTCCTATAAATGTACAAAACCATAAAATATATACATCATGTAGAATAACAAAGGTTTTTATGTTTCTGTTCACCTTGAAAGCAATCTTAAAAGCAAAACCTTTGTAAGTAATTTAAGCTAGATAATTACAGGAAAATGGTTATATTTAAGGAAAAGACACAATTCAATCTTAAAGTGAAACCAGTAGTTTCAAAGTGAGAAAAGGGAGGCATAGGACAAAGCTAGAAGAGAAAAAATGGCTAGAAAATAACTGAAGGATTCATTTATAAAACTGCTAAAGAGCTTTGGTATAAATAAAAGGTTGTGATAAACAGAAGGCAAAACTGCTTACCAAGGGAATAAAAATCAAATCAAACCCACTGCCATCCAGTCAATTCCAACCCATAGGGAGCCTAAAGGACAGAACAGAAATGCCCCATAGAGTTTTCAGGGAGCAAGTGGTGGACAAGAAGTGCTTTCCTTTGGGCTAGCAGATACAGCACCAAACCTCTAAGCCAGTAGGGCTTCCCTATCAAACGAAGAGTAAAGAAAAAAGGGAATTTGGTTACCTTTTATCTTTCACAATTTCTTGGCAAACTTAAACATACGTAAATGAATTGAGATGAGTGATTCTTATATCTGACCAAGAGCCAAAAGAGAGGAAGGGCCCCAGTCTCTGAGGCCATGCAGATCCAAGGAATATTTTGAAGGACCCCTCACACGTAGGTAAGAATGTTTAAGACAAAATAAGAAAAATGCTGTCTTACTATAGCTATCAGCAAATGGTTAGATCCCCACTATAAAAGAATTAAAAAGAAGCTCTATTAGAGAGGAATTCTAAGAAGCCAAAAGATAGAAATCACAATGAAATACACCTGAAATTAAAGAGTAGGGTGAATGGAGATGTTTTGATTCCAGAAGAGGAAAAAAAAAAAAAAAACATTAGGCTGAACAAATACAGAAATGATAATGATTTGAATGAAAACATATTTAAACAAACTATTTCAACAATAATTATGTTTTATGATATATAGAACTGAAATAATTTCCAAGATCGTTAGGTAATTTAGTGACATTAAATGTAGTTAATGTTTGTTATAATTTAAATTGATATGGTTTTCCTTCCAAAGAGAAAGGATACATATGTGGTCCTGCTAATGAGTGTGTTGTGCCATAAGCAAAATCCAAAACCTACTGCCATCGATTCCAACTCACAGTGACCCTATAGGATAGAGCAGAACTGCTCCATAGAGGTTCCAAGGAGTACCTGGTGGATCTGAACTGCTGACCTTTTGCTTAGGAGCCACAGCACTTAACCACTATGACACCAGGGTTTCCTGTATTATAAGACGTATGCAAAAAAGACAATGTTTAACAGTTTTATTAACAGCAAATTTATTTGACATTTTCAAAGATTTTATCTATTTTGGGTAAAATTTGATGAGTTAATTTATCAGAATTTTAAGAGCTTGAGAGTCAAAAAGCATATAAAGCAAAGAATTGGGTAACTCAGTGCTAAAATAACATGTTTTCTTTAATGACAAATTTGAAGAGTTAATTCCTTCTTTAATCTGCCTTGAGGGCAAGGGTTGTCTTCTTAGAATGAATTCCTGAGTCAAAACCCTAGCCCTATAATTTTGAAAAAAAGCTAAGATTTTAATCTTTAAGATTTCTGGTTAAATAATTTAAGTTTTGCTTCTCAGTAACCTAAGATAAACTGACAACTATCAACCTTCCTAGAAAGCCACAAAATATTTGTTTTATAAAAACAAATGTACTAAACAAAACAAACAAACAAAAAAAAAAACAACTAAGCCCATTGGCCACTGAGTCTATTCCAATGCACAGTAACCCTACAGGACACAGTAAAACTGCCCCATAGAGTTTCCCAGGAGAGGCTGGTGGACTGAAATGGCAAACCTTTTAGTTAACAGCTGTGGCTCTTAACCACTATGCCACAAAGGTAATAAAAGATTTATTTAATATATTATGACTTACATGAAGCATGTTGTCAGAAGTATCTAATTTTCTCTGAGTTAAGACTGAAGTGTCAGTAATGTTTGCCTGATATTAAACAGAGCATAATATTACATCATAATTTTATAACTGCAACATTAAATCTGTCCCAAATTTATATCCTTTGAATCTAGCTAGCATCACTGAAACAAGATGTTTTACTGGGGAATTCACATAGATGACATATGCAGGTTTTTTCTTTTTTTTTTTTTTTTTTTACTATTCAAAAGTTTAGAGATGTCATAAACTTGGCATATTCTTGGTTATGCCCTGACCAGTATTATGTCACAATTACTACGTGTTATATCTGAAGCTCTTTGAAAAGAAGGTTAATCACTATGTTTAAAGATATTTCTATCTGAACTTTGTTTTTAATTGTCTTTATTTGACTTTGCGTTACTTTTGTAGTTACTATCTATCAAGTCTTTCACATCAAAGAATTGTAAGTTAACTGCAGACATTTTTAAGTTGTCATCTGTAGATACATTTTACTTTGCTAATTCACAGAAAATGCTTGACTACAGTGTTTCACAAAAATGGACTATATCAGACTTACAAGGAAGACTATGATATTCAGTCTTCTAAACCAAACCAAGGTTTCCAGAACTCTTATACTGAAGTTGACAAGGTTTTTTAGATTGCTGCTGATCCAGAATTACATGTAATCAAAACTGACTATATAGAACTGACTAATTACTTAGGGTCACCATCAGTCACAGCCGACTCAACAGCATTTGGCTGGCTTGGCAATTACTGTAAGGTTTACATGAGAATATTGTTGATGTTTAATGTTCTATTTTCTTGATACAAACCTTGCCATTGAAGGAATTTCATATCATAGTGACCCTATAGGACTGAGTAGAACTGTCCTACAGGATTTCCAAGGAGCAGCAGGTGGCTTTGGACTGCCTTTCTTTCAGTTAACAGATGAGTTCTTAACCATTATTCCCCCCAGGGTTCCTTTTTATTTTACTTTACCTTTGTAATGTAAGAATCAGCTATTTCAACACTGCTTGCTATAAGATATCCTATGGTAACATTTTTTTCCACATCTTCTGACTGTTACTATTTGACTAGGTCAAATGATACATCTTGGCTATGTGACTCTAACTTTTGGCCTTGGTTCCCACTCGAATGGATTAGCAGATATACTATGGAAATGAACTGAACCCGAAGTCTAATATTAACTGACTTCCAGCTTCCAGCTCATATTCCCTTTTTAAGAGCTTGTTAGTCCAGACCTGTCTTTCAATGATTACATCTGGCTTCTATTTTTCTATCTCAAATAGGATTAGAAGCTCATGTTAAAGTTCTGACTACATATGTTCAGAATGGTTTAAATGATTCCACTCATAGACTCCAAGAAGCAAATACTGAAATGACAATGGGAGAAGCACCTCTTCAAAACCAAATGGTCCTCAACATTCTTATGACTACACTAAAAGGGCACTGCTCATGGTTACTGATGATATGAGCCAGCAACCAGCTACCTGCCCTGCCAATTTGGTGGATGCCTCCCATCCACCCTAATATTGTGCACCTTAAATTACTGAAGTATTAAAAAAATCTTTAATTAAATACACTAAAGAGTATTTTATGCAAGTTAAAGAAGCCTCTGATAACTAAAAGCAAGAACCTCAAAGTCTGCCAGATACTGCTATATACACTAGGAGTGTATATATGAGGATTGCCTATTAAATTCACGAACTCTCCCTAGTAAAAGTGCTACATACCTCATGGTTACCTTTGAAGTATTCCCCTTGAGAAGCTATGCACCAACACCAGCACCTAGTCTACCCTGCAAAGCAATTTTGGAACTCTTTTTCTGGAACGGCCATCAGAGTTGTCATCGTATTACTCTTGACTTCCCAAATGTCATCAAATGTCTTCCTTTCAATATTTCCTTTATCTTTGTGTAAAGAAAAAAGTCATTGGGGGCCAGGTCAGGTAAGTAGGCACAGTGTTCCAATACAGGTATTTGCTAAAAACTCCCTGACAGACAACTAGATGCAAACTCACCACTGCTCCACTGTGTGCAATGGTCATTCCAGAAAGAGTTCCAAAATTGCCCTGAAAGGTCAGCTAGGTGCTGGTGTCAGTACATAGCTTCCCAAGGGGAATACTTCAAAAGTGGCCTCAGCAATGAGCTATGTAGCACTTAAAATAATTAAGTTCGTGGACTTATCTGTCAGACCTTGTATATTGAAAGAGGCATCAACTCAAAGACTCCTAGGAAACCTGTGCAAAGGGACCAAACCTGGTCTTCCTTATCAACCCCTGCGCTGCCACACTAGAGAGAGTCAAACTTCAGGCCCATTTGTCAAAATTAAAGAAAGCTGAGACATCTCAGTGGACTAGCCTCGGGAGAACTAAGGAGTGACTTGAGATTCTCCAAGGACCAGCAGAAGACAGTATTTGAGGTAGACAGCTAGTTCCAAGATCAGAGAACAAGACCCAGTGCATGTTGCTGAGTTTTGTTATCTCTGCCCAGTAATCTTCACTATTCTAATTCTGCTAGCTTTGCTATGTGATTGTGATTTGAGTTTCTGGTAAGACTGGTAGAACATGAAACTCTGTTTCCTCTTTGTTCTTCTTTTACAGCAATTCTATCTGAGGCTCGAGACAAAATGCATTGGGCAAATTTGCTGCAAAAAATCTCTTTAAAATGTTAAAAAGCAAAGACGCCACTTTAAGGACTCAAGTGCACCTGACCCAAGCCCTGGTGTTTTCAGTTGCCTCATATGCAGACAAAAGCTGGACAACAAATAAGGAAGAATGAAGAACTGATGTCTCTGAATTGAGATGCTGGCGAAGAATACTGGATACGCATGCACTGCCAGAAGAACAATCAATTTGTCTTGGAAGAAGTACAGCCAGAATGCTCCTTGCAAGCAAGTATGGCAAGAAGTCACCTCACTTTGGCATGTTATTAGGAGGAAAAAAAATCTACGGAGGAAGACACCATGCTGGGTAAAGCAGAGGGGAGGTGGAAACACGAGAGCCTCCACGAGACGGACCGACACGAGCAGAATGAGATCCAACGTGACGATGACGGTGAGGGCGGCACCCCGGGCGCAGTGCTTTGTTCTGTTGTGCAGTGGGCTGCTATGAGTCAGTCACCTAGGGTACTGTCATGGCTGGAATTGTGTCCCCCCAAAAATGTGTGCAGCCACGTGGCTGGGGTATGGTTCCCAGTATCTTGGGACTGTCCTCCATTGTGTGGTTTTGCTAACCTGTATGTTAAAGGATTAGGGTGGGGCTGTGAATTCCTGCTGTGGGGGAGTTTCCCTGGAGTATGGCTTGCCCCACCCTTAATGCTTTTAGCTTGCAAGGAATAAAAGGAAAAAGAAACCAAGGACAATTTGAGAACCTCGCTACCATCAAGCAAGCAGCACCGGGAGCAGAACGCGTCCTTCAGACCAGAGAGGTTCTTGCGTGAGGACGCTCCCTGGACAAAGACTGATGCAATACCGGACTTTCCTCCAGAGCTGAGAAGGGGAAAGTCCTTCCCTGGAGCGGACACCCTGAATATGGACTTGCAACCTACCGGACTGTGTAAGAATAAATCTTTCTTTGTTAAAGCCATCCACTCTGTGGTATTTCTGTTAGAGCGGCCTAGCTAACTAAAACAGGTACCTAACAGAAACAGCTTGTTCTCATATCACAGCCATGAATCTAGTGGACAAATGTTTATTTCTTTAGCTTTCCCTTGCTAAGTGATTTCTGCAGCAAGATAGTTGGGGAATCATAATCTGACAGAAAATTCTCTCCCTTGGATCCTTACTGAAACTTTTGTTATGGACGATAATTAAAAGGAAATATAGCAAAAGTGAACTTTAATAAAGAGTTTAAAAAGAAGACATATGAATTTTGAAGCCTAACAAAAAATTTCAAGTACTAGAATACGCAAGGACAATAAAGCAGAGACTTCATGTATCACAACTTAGGAAAAGAAGAAGAAAGGTAAACGAAGGAGCAGATACATTAAGTAATTACTGATCAATGTTAGTAGAGGAGTTCAAACCAGTTAACACACAGTTCATTCATTCATTCATTTACTACTGATTTACTGACTGGCCATCATGTACCCAGTACAAGGTATACAAATTGTTCCAATAGGATTTCTGCCCTCATAAAGCTTATACTTTAGAGAAGGAGATGAATAATAAACAAAATAACAAATTAATGAAGGATTATATATTATGGTGAATGTCACGGGAAACCCTGGTGGTGTAGTGTTACGTGCTACGGCTGCTAACCAAACGGTTGGCAGTTGGAATCCACCAGGTGTTCCTTGGAAACTCTATGGAGTAGTTCTACTTTGTCCTACAGGGTCGCTATGAGTCAGAACTGACTAGATGGCACTGGGTTTAGTTTTTGGTTTCGGTCACGGATTGAACTGTGTGCCGACACAAAACGTGTGTGGCCTTTTGACTGGGCCATGATTCCTAATATTTTATGATTGTCCTCCACTTCACGACTTGCCTATACTGTACGTTAAAGAGGATTAGGGTAGGATTGTAATTCCCTTCCTAAGGTCACCTCCCTGCTCCACTGTAAAGGGAGTTTCCGTGGAGTGTGGCTTGCACCACCTTTTATCTTTTTACCCACGAAAGATAAAACGAAAAGGAAGCAAGCAAGCAAAGAATTGGGAACCTCACACTATCAAGAATGCAGCACCAGGAGTAGAGCACATCCTTCAGACCTGAGGTTCCTGTACCAAGATGCTCCCTGACCAAAGACTGATACAAGACTGATGCCACACAAGGACTTTCCCCCACATCCAACAAAGGGGAAAGCCTTTACCTGCAGTCAAGCCAAGCCAAGCGCCGTCGAGTCTGAATTTGTACTTGTAGCCTACCAGACTGTGTTAGAATAAACTTCTCCTTGTTAAAGCCACCCACTTTGTGGTACTCTTGTTAGAGCAGTACTAGATGATTAAAACAGTGAGTACTGGGAAGAACAGAACAGTGTCAGAGAACAATGGAACGCAGGGAGACTCAGAGTTTAAAATAACTCAGCACACGTAGCTAAGGCCAAGAAGGCAAGAAGATGGCCTTGCACATCATGGTCAAGAGCCTGAATTCCATTAGTAGTATAATAAGAAACCACTGATGAGCCTCAAGATTAAGGGAAAAAAAAGTGAGAAGACTTTTTCCACCCTAAAACGACTCCAGTTAATTAGACCAAGAGGAGGATTTAACGTGACATGGGGGCTTCAGGCAGCGTCCTACATTGTGGCCATAGGTATCTCCAACAGAAAAACAACCATCCTTTTCTGAAATTTAAATCCATCCCTACAATTTAATTTACACAGAAAAGATCCCATAAGATTTACATGGGGTAGATCCACATAGCTTTTTTTCCCTGCTGCTCACCCACTTTCTTCAGCCATCATGCAAATAAACCGGTGACGTGGTTTTCTCTCTGCTGCTCCCCTCATGTGGCTATTTTTATTAACCTTTTCCAGAACTCATACAATCGCTTAACAGCACTATTTCTCTGTAAATGCTAAAACTTGGGTTTGAGAAATCAGAGATGTATTCTGTTTATTTATGAAATCTGTAACAGGAATTTAAAAAAATATTCCTCATCAGACTTCTACAAAGGGACACCAATAATCGAAGCCCTGTCTTGGCCTACTTACAAAGTGATTCATCCAGCTGCCAGAATTCTTAAAAGATTGTGGCAAAAATGGCTAAAAGGCTCCAAATCCATGGAGAACTCCATAAGAGACATGAATTAAAATACAGAAATATCCCAGAAAGGTGGCGATTCTTTTAAATAAATCTGACAGCTACATTAACATGCAACACACATTCTTCCGTAAAAAGGCAACCTAAGAAGATAAAATAGATGCTTTATATAAAATATTTACACAAAATGCACAGACCGCACCACAGCTAGTAACCTTTCTGGCTTTGAGGAACCAGACATTTACATATCTTTCTTTCTGCATGTGCGTGTGGGTATGTGTGTTTTGTATATATTTTTAACAGTTGACAGCTGTTTTGCAGCACACAGAGATGCCACGCTGAATGAGGGTCTTGATTACTTCAAGATTAGCTATCTAAAGTTTCTATTCATTTTAAGTGTTGTTAGTTGGAAGAGTCATTAGTCACTTCCTTGTCTCATAGAACATCAGCATACATTTACATTGTTAATGAACATTTGGGGTAAATGAATTAATGGCACTTTTAAACATCAATTCAGTCCTAATAACTTTGTATGTCACAGAAATGTTAGGCTAGGATATAAACGAAAAGCCTTTTCAGTAAAGGTAACTACTCATTCCTGCAAACAATAAAGGATAAAATTAATTTAAAATGTTTTTTAACCGGGTTAAAAAAAAAAAAAGTCTCAATATTTAATGAAATAGACCCGAGAAAAATACGCATTTTAAAAACAGACACACGGCTATGCTTTAAAATAAGCATATTAGCCAGAAATAGTGTGAAAAATTTTAGTCCAACAACTTTATATACTTGTAGCACAAATACATACTCATTTTTCTATTATTCACTATGGAAGCACTGCTTGAAAAAATTAAAAATTAAATAATTTCACTTATTTAATTATGAATGCATCTTTATAGATACTATATTTAAAAGGAAAATCACCATAATATGTATTACTTTTACAGCTCAGTGATTCAAAAGTTAAAACAAAAAATGGACTCCAATAATTTCTCCAAATTATCAAAACCTTCAAAGGTAGTCTGAGTTAATAAATACCAAATAAGGAGCCCTGGTGGTACAGTGGTTAAAGTACTCTTTTGCTAACCCAAAGGTGGGCAGCTTAAACTTGCTGGCCCCTCCATAGAAACAGGATGTGGCATTCTGCTCCCCTTAAGACTGACAGCCTCAGAAACCCTGTAGGGCAGCTCTACTCTGTCCCTTAGGGTTACTCGGAGTCATAATCTACTAACTGAAGGGTAGTGGGTTTGGCATGGGTTTTTTTTAAACAACAAATGTAAAATTAAAAAAAATTAAAATCAGAAAAATAAATTTTAAGACAAATTATAGTATAACCAATAAAAATAACAGTGACATTTCATGATCCAGAAGTTTTTCAAGATGCATAAACTCTCTCCACATAGCCAAGAGCCTGTGTACTAAAGAAGTAGCTACTTTAAGTAGAAATCCATTTTTTTAATTTCCAATTATTTTTTAACGGCAGACCTTGATAGCTATACAGATTAAAAAAAAAAACTGAGGCACACAAAACAAACATTATTCTGACAAACTTATGATTTTTTAAAATAGGTATCACAATCATGATACACATTTTATGAGTAAAAAACTTTTAGTCAAGAAGTTAATAGACCATCAACTAGAAGTATTAATTAAAAATAAGAATGAGGTTCCAAGAATTTTCACAAACTCCTTGTCTCCTTCTAAGAAACTATATTACTACCATCATTAAGTGGGAAAAAAAGTTTAAAGCCCTAAGTGTAAGCAATAAAAACCATAAAGCGTTTAGAAGACAAACCAGTAATGCTTTGGGACCTAGTTTTTAAACAATGGATTCTTTGGCATAACAACAAAAGCACAGGTAACACAAATGACAAAATAAAGAAGTGGGACTGTCCTCAACATAAACACTTCTGTTTATCAAAGGACTTACTTACAGAATGGGAGAAAACAACTGGCAGCCGTGTAGCTGACGCAAGTTTAACATTCAGAACATGTCAAGGCCTCCTACAACTTAACGATATGACACAAAATACCCAAGCAAACTATACTCAAAAACTTGAGTAGACATTTATCTCATCAGTGAGGTTAAAAAAAAACAAATGGTCAACAAATACACAAAAAGATGCTGAATGTCATAGGAAATGGAAATCAAAACGAGCTATCACTTCACACCCACTAAGATGGTTTGATAAAAACAACATGTTTTGGTGATGATGTGGCGAAATGGAACCCTCATCAATTGCTGATAAGACAATCACTATGGCAAAGCACTTTGGCAGTTCCTCAAAAAGTTCAACATATAATCATGATTCTAGCAATTTCACTCGTAAGTACATACTCCAAAGAACTGAAAGCAGGGAGACAAACTGGTACCTGGACACTCATGTTCACTGCAGCACTATTGGCCAATAGCGAAAAGATGAAAACAGCCTGAATGTCCACACACAGATTAATGAAAAACCAAAATGTGGTACATAAATAATATTTCTTAGCCATAAGGTGAAATAAAGTCCTGATATACAATACAATACGAATGAACCCTGAGAACATTACATTGCGAGAAATACATCAGTTACTCAAGGACAAACATATGATCCCACGTACATGAAGTGTCTAAATCAGGCAAGTATATCACACACCAAAGTTTATTAGTGGATACAGGGACAGGAGAGAGGGAGGGGAAAAGGGCAACTCACTGTCTTCGGGACACAGCTTTAAAGGTGATGGAAAAATCTGGAAACAGGTCATGGTGATAGCTGAACAAGATACTAAAAAGCAACCAGTGTCACTGAGGGGTACGTGCAAAAAAATGATGAATGGCAAACACTTCATTACATATATACTCACTTTTTTTTTTTTTCAAAAGAGGGAGAGAATCAGGCAAGTCTTTTATCTAAGAATAATCTCAACTTGTTGAGGAGGCAAAGGGTAGGGGAGTTACCCCTAGAAAGTCAACACCAAAAACAGCCTTCTTATTAAAAGGTACATTGAAAAAGACCTTCTTACATCTCAACGTTCTTATGCTGAAGTCATTGTCTGGTTTATGATTTTTAAGAAGAGTCACCGTGCATTAGCTTTTGGCTGATGTTGCCGTCTAAAACTGAAAGAGGATTTTTTGTGGGATCCGCTGGAGTCAGAGTGCTCTACCCACATCAGGGAAACGTTCTTCCAGTCGCCCTGATCGGCCTCCCGGAGAGACTTCCACAGGCGCAGCAAGAGGCAGGGCTAACCTCACCGGGGAGCCCGCCTGCTAGCTTAGCCAGCACCAGCAGAAAACACCTCCACACAAAACTCACCTCCAGACTTGGTGGAGTAACTGGATAAGGGGTCAATGCCCACTTCCTGTTCTTCTGGCTGCAGAGGATGTCTGGTTTCAGATAAGGAATGATACATCGTTGGAACTGGTCAAACTCTCCAAGACTGACTACCTGGGAGACAAAAAAAAAATAGAGAAAATAATAAATTTTTTTTGCTTGTGTTTACTCAGAGTAACAAACACAAGATTGAAGTGATTAAATAAGCATTAGAGACATTAAAAAGTTTCCACAGGTTTTGACTGGCAGGCACAGCACAGATGCAAAAAAATGGCATGAAATTTCCATTTAAGCAATGTCTTCCAAAATTTTTAAACTTTATTTGTAATCTTTTACACCTCAATGTTGAATCACCTTTATTTTCAATAAACTATGGAATAAAAAGCTGAACTGTAAGTTAAATTATTCTCACATTTATAACATCTTATTTTTGCTGTCAAAGTAATACATATTCCTAAGAGAAACTTCCAAGACATAGAAAATAGAGTATATTAAATTATTCATATTTGTATTTAAAATATTACTGTTAATGCTACAGTTTATTGCATATATCCTTTCCAGTCTCTGTCGTTTATTTAAATTTTGAAAATGACCCATCATGCTAAACATACACATTCTGTAATTTAACTTCCATCATGAGTATTTTCCTTCCCAGTAGAAAAGGCTGTGTCACTATTAACATTTTGATGAATCCCTAGTATTTCAGTACATAGCGTGACAATTTAGGTATATCCAAGTTTAGGGCCCCGGTGACATAGAGGTTAAAAGGTTTTGGCTGCTGTCTCAGAAGGTCAGTGTTCTAATGACCAGTTGTTCTTTGGGAGAAAGAGGTGGCAATCTGCTTCTGTCAAGATTTATAGCCTTGGAAATCCTATGGGGATGCTCCATTCTGCCCTACAGGGTCTCTACAGGGTGGAACCAACTCCATGGCATTGGGTTTGGTGGTGGTTGTTTTAAACTCTAATTGAGATTTGGAAACCATGGTGATACAGTGGTTAAGAGCTACGGCTGTTAACCAAAAGGTTGGTAGTTCAAATCCACCAAGTGCTCACTGGAAATTATGGGGCCATTCTACTAGGTCCTCTAGGGTTGCTGTGAGTCACAACTGACTCGACAGCAGTGGGCTTGGGTTTGGGGTTTGCATTCCCATTGACATGAGTATTTCCTTGTTGGGGAGTGGGGAAAGAAGGCAACATGACAATTTTACATTGGATTTGCTTGATAACCAGTGGGATTACTGAAGTTACTATATGGTCCTCTAATACCTGCTTATTGTCTTTTGCAAATTAATTTTATTAGTGTGACTGTCTTTATGATTTAGAGGTATTCTTTAAATATCAAAGATATTAAACCTTCGTCATACGACACTTATTTTTCCCAGAGTGTGCCTGCCTTTCAATTGTGTGGTATTTCTGTTGTATAAGTAACTTTTTCATTTTTATTCAGTCATATGTATCTGTATCTCCTTTCTGATTTATGAGTTCTGCCTCTGGTGTTACATTTATAAATCAAGATTTTTATAAAAATATCCACTGCCATTGAGTCGATTCCAACCCTTAGCAACCCTATATGCTTACCTGTATTTTATACTTTGAATTCAGATATTTCCAGTTCTCATTTCTAGAAATTATTCTAAGTTAAACAAGTTTTACAAAATTAAAGTATTTTGAACTTCTGAGCTACAATAATTACTTATAAATTTTCTGTCTGTAAGATACAAATTACCTTCCCTAATCAGAATCCTTCCAAAAAATAAACTGGGTTCCCTGATTTTCCCACAAAATGAAATAAATAACACTCTTTTGTTGTACACAGGGTCTCTATGAACTTGCACTCAACAACTAGAACAACAACTTCTAATCTTCTAAACTTTAAGAGCAGACCAGTCACGAGAAGAGCAAGAAAGAACGAAAGGCAAGTGGGAAAAAGAATCTAACCAAGGTGAGGTAGTGCTCTTATAGGACACAGCCTCCACCTACAGACAAGGTTAGAGAGAAGCCTGTGATCATACAAAACTTAGCCACCTTTTCCACCATAAGATGTTCCTGTTTTCTACTCACTTGAAAGCCCTGACCTTGTAAAATACCCTTGGTACTTTTTCTTACTTTTATCAGAACCTTCTAACCCCTACCCACACGGCCCTGCGACACAGAGTCAGATGTTAGTCTCTACCAGTTGCCACGGAGTTGATCCCAAATCGTGGCAACCCCACGTGCACCGGAGAAGCCCCGTGGTCTACAGGGTTTTCAACAGCTGATTTGGGGAGGCAAATTGTCAGTAACTTTTAATAGCTTCTGGGTGGACTGGAATCTCCAGCCTCAGGTTAGCAGGTGAGCACATTAACCATGCCCACCATCCGGGGACTTCTAACTATTGAACTACCTGCTACATGCTTCCTAATACTTCTGTAAATAAGTAGCATCCTGGCACTCTGGCTAAGGCACTAGACACAGTTGTGTTTCATGGGGTTGACTGACTGACTCATAGTGGCCCTACAGCCCAGAAAAGAGCTGTCCCACAGGGTCTTCAGGCTGTAATTTTTACAGGAGGAGCTTGCTGGCTCTGTTTTTTCCTGTGGAGCCACTGGTGGGTTTGAACTTCTGACCTTTCAGTCAGCAGACAAACACTTAACTAGGATGTCACCAGAACTCCTTCACAGAAATAGACGGTTAGGCAAAACCAACACTGGCTAAAGCAGAAAACACTTACTGTCAGGATACTGTAAAAAGTTCTACAGCCATAAAGCCTAAATCCATAAAACCAGAGTTGCCAATATTTCAATATATACTGAGCATCTGAGGAGCCCTGGTTACACAATGGTTAAAGCACTTGACTGGTAACCAAAAGGTCAGCAGTGGGAAGCCACTAGCCACGCTGTAACAGAAACTTGGGACAGTCTGCTTCTGTAAAAGTTTACGGCCTTGGAAAGCCTACAGGGCAGAGTTCTACTCTGCCTGTGAGTCCGAATCAACTCGAAAGAAGTGGGTTTGGTTTCGGCTTCATGAGCTTTTGCTATGCACGAGAAACTCTGGGAAATATAACCTAGTAGAAGACAGCAAAATACTGATGATCACTTGTAATATAAAATGCAATCTGATACATTCCATTCTAAAAACGAATGAACACGTTAGGAAACAAAGCTTTCTACTATTAAGCAGCAAGAATCACCCAGCTCAAATGCCCAGTGGGGGTCGGGAAAAAGTAGTATTCTGATTAACACGTATAAATCATTGAATACATGTCAAAAACCATTCTAAGTGCTTCACACACACACACACACACACACACACGCGTCATTTTATCCTTCTGGCAGCCCTATGGGCAATCCTCATTCCATCATCGTTATGCTCATTTTACCAAACAGAAAACTGAGAAACGCAGAGGTCAAGTAGCTTTGCCTGGAGCTGCACAACTACCAAGCGGGGAAGCTGGAATCGGAAGCATCCTGCCTGGCTCCAGAGATCATAGTCTTTCCTCCTACACTATGTGCGGCTGTCAGTGACTCCATGAGAGAAACACATCAGAGATACAACAAGCAGGGGTGTGAATAATTGGAATTCAATTTACTCGGCTTTAACTTCTCAAGACATACTAGAAATCTGGCACTTTATGGAAAATCTTATTCGTAAGTGTTGGCAAATAATTCGTATTAAAGCAAATGAACACAAAACCTGTGCATGAGACAATACATTTTGCATTGCAGTTGGCTCATGGGCAATTATTGTAATGTAAATACATTACGTTGCATAGATATCATGTAGTCCCTTTATACGGCATATTGTCTATACATTTTGTTATACTCTTAAATGATGAGATCAAACATTTGAAAATGTGTATTCCAAGTTAACGACTAAATTTCCTTAAGATTGCTTTAACTATATCATCTTTTCATAATCTCTTTATCGTCCTTTCTTATTTTTATAGTCTACATCAAATATCTAGCAAGGTCATTTTTTTGTCTAGATCACAAAAAGTAGAGAAGTAACACACTGTTATAAATGTTAACTTTCAAAACGAAAATTTAAAAATACCTTTGTCTTTCTAGAGCTAAAACAAAATACTCTCCAATATACGTATGCTTGTTTACATAACTCAAGATACTGAAAGATATCTGTGGTTTTTTTTGACCTACCAGAAAAATTTCAAGAAGTTATTTAGTGAAATTTGCTTAAATTATAATTTTTTAGAAATTGACAATTTATGTCTATAGTAACACCCTTTAACTATAATATGAAATCAGCCAAATAATGAACAAGCCAATGGAAATTCATTGTTGTCAAGTTGATTTCAACTTAATCAAGTGGCTATATATTCTTATTTGCTTAGATACACACATTTAAAATGATTTCTGTAAAGATGTTTATAATTCAATCTTTAAAAACCTTGTAACCAGTAATTTTCCAGAAAACTAAAAAAAAAAGTCTTTTTTTTTAAATAATGGATTTAAATGATAACTTAGTATAAAAGAAATTATTCGATTGCTTTTTCTGTTTGTTGCTCTATTTTAAATCTCAAGGGCTATTTTTAGCTTTCTAAAATATAAAATAATACTTGTTTTGGTTATTATTACTGTGATTACCTTAGAAATCATAATTCACAGACACTTTGAACGTAAAATCATTTTCCTAAGCATTTCCTAATTCATGTTTTGCAACTATACCAACAAGACAATGTCAAATACGAAGGCTTTCCACATATGTATCTGTTTAATTTTTACTATGAATAATGGTGTTTCCCTATCAATACCAGAGTATAAGAAAATACTAGATAAAATTTAAAGGGTTTATGTGGGTAGGTGTAGAATTTTTAAGATAATCACTGTCCAAGTCAAAACGGCAAAACATTTTGAAATTTCTAGGAGTCCATTACACTACATATTTGTTTCACAAACTCAGACTTCCATAATTGCTAAGCCTTAATCTTTGCAATCTCCTCTACAAAGAAACTAGATATACATAATATAGAGATGGAGAAAAATGTATTAAGACCAAAAATATGCATCTTAGTAAACCAGAATAACCAAATACATTGCTTTCATGTTGGTTCCAACTCCTACCATGAATAAGTATTTGTCCCAAGCAGGGCAGAGCAGGGTTTCCAAGAAGCAGCTGGTGTACTCAAACGTCCCACCTTTCTGGTCAGCAGCCTCGCCCCCATCACTGCAACACCAGCAGCGGCTCTGACCTATAGTGGATGGATCTCAGGTCTCGGAAGGGATGTCTAGCTATCGCCAGAATTGCCCTGCCTGACAAAAACTGTACTCCAAGAGTTCAAAATAGATAAAGAGAATCTCATTTTTCCTAATCCAGAAAACATCAACAATGCATCTCCAAAACCTGGGAAAGAAGAGAAGGCCTCCCTCTTTTTGCCTGACTATCAATAACAGTTGGATTTTCCTGCTTCACAGGAATTTACAATTCATAAAATTCAGAACTGGTTTCACAATGTGGTTTCACTGTTACCCTGGTGGCAAGAGTTGACAAAATGGACTGAGATCCCCATTTAAAATCTAAGGTTAGTCTTAAGGTCACTGGCGGTGGTATCACAAGTCTGGTACCTACAGTACTGAATGTTAAAAAAAGTGGTCTGTCGGAAAGAAGGGCAGTCCTAGGACATTAGTTACTAAGTAGAATATTTAATGAAAGAGAAAAATCTCAGCATTACAGTTAAGAGACAGTTTTAAAGCAACACTGAAGTTTCAAAATGCTATTATTTTTTCCACGTAAACTAAAGCAATATAAATCCGTTAAACCAAACCTGTTGCCGTCAATTCAATTTCAACTCACAGCAATCCTATAGTTCAGAGTAAAACTGACCCACGGGTTTTCCAAGGAGCAGCTGGTAGATTTGAACTGCTGACTTTTTGGGCAGCAAACACTTAACCCCTGGGCTCCAAGGCAATAAAAAAGACTCTACGTGAAAATTTCAAACTGTCAGCATTGTACTGACACAACAGCTAGTTGACTAGCATTTTCTCTTTTAAAATGGCATTATATAAACAGAGCTTCTAGAAAAATAATTTATTCCCTCTAAAGTTCTATATATTTTAGCTTATATTCATTCCTTCACTGTTACTAATACTTAGGCATAGAATTAGCATTCTGAATTGTGTCGTTCTAAAAACATCCATATTCAGAAAAGCTCATATAAGCATACTTCATTCATTTAAATTCTTGATGGATGGTAAACTTAAAATTCAAACACTGAAATGAAGAGTAATATTACTTTCCATAAAGATAACTCCTATAAGAAAAGCATACCAAAGAGCTTAAATGGACCACTTCCAGAGTTCAATCATAAAGAGGGGGGAGGCTATAGCGTGAATAAGTATCTGTTACAAGCAGCATATATTTACTAAGATATGTCTATAACCTGAAATACGACTTCTTGGCTAGAAAAGGAAGCTTCTTTAATAACAGCTCTATTTTCATAATTAAGAGATGAGGTAAGTGAATATTATTGGTAGAATCAGCACAAAAATACATGTTTTTGTTTTAAATTTGGACATGATGGGGAAAGGAGGAGGAGGAGGGAAAAAGGAGAAGGAAAAACAGAGAAAACAAAGAAGAGAAAGACTACATAGCTCCATTTATAACTCCTGTCAATCTTTAATGCAAGAGACTATACTGGACTTTAGATAAGTTAATTAAGTATTAAAATCAATCATCTGAAAGTCTTAATATTTAATATTATTAGATTGTATATCAAAGTAGTTTTATTATTTATTTACTCTAAACCTTTCCAGAATACTTCATTTGACTACAGGGGGTCTGTTTCTCACAAGATAAATGCATTTACAATGCCAAATAAATTATATATAAAAGCATTTGTCTTAATACATGTCATTCAATATTAAATATCACCCATTGGTAACACCCTGAAACCCTAATTCACTTTTACCAACCACATAATTGTACTATTCAAGTCTTATCTTCTAGATAGGTATAAGACTACCTACACTAAAGGCTGACATACTAAGAATAATACCAGAGGAAATTAAAATAGATTTAATCTTTTAATTTCCATGCTATCATGACAAGATGTTTGGGGTAAACAATACAGTGTAAACTAAAATGTTAGATTCATAAATATACACATAGTAAGAAACATGTAGAATATACATCACAAGTTCACAGGTAGGCTTAAAAATTTTGTTTTAGAAAATAAGATTGTATTTGACCTTTCAATATATGACTCCTAAAAAGTAGCAGAAAGTGGTGGTTGTGACCACATAAACAAACCAACAGAAAATTAAGCATTATGAAGAGTTAAACTGGCCTAACAGAAAGTTCCCTCACTGTGTATCCTGTGTGTCCTGTGAATTCTCTCCTCTTGAAGTAGATGTTTAAGATGCAAAGAGAGAGGACTAGGGTGACCTAGCAACCACACCTTTCATCAATATCTAGCCATACAAAAATATTTCCAACTGTTACTTGCCCCATTTTGTATAAATTCCCCTTCTGGCAATTAAACTATTCAATGTGGTTCTCATAAAATCAAGGTTAATGTAATACATAATTAAAAAGCCATGGAGAATGACTAGACAAATATTTTTTCCCCAAATAATCTCAATTTGTCGGGGAGAAAAAGTTATCTTTGCTAAACCAACACATTTGTTGATTATATTTACTGAGTGCATGAATGAAGAATAAAATAAATGGCCATTTTTCACATGAAGTATAAAATCAAATTCAACATTTTATGTTAAAAACAAAAACAATAAGAAACCAAAAAAACCTGTTTTGAAGAATTAGGGGATGGGTTTCAGGAGCAAATTATTATTTGTAGAGAGATTCTTCTAGAAGTCCAAGTAGATCTGGCATGTATCCCTTGGCTATCAGTAAGTAATGAGTCTAAAGAAACTTTAATACTTAAAGATAACACTTATGCTTTAATAATAACACTAGTAGCCACACTGAACACACAAGACTTATTAGAAGTAGGCACTGTTTAAAGCATTTGAACATCTGAACATATTTAAACCCCATAACAATTGGATGAAGTAGATACATTATCCCCTTTTACAGAGGAAGAAACCAGAGAAGTTCCTTATTCAAGATCCCACAGCTGTTAGTGTCAAAACTATCTCAGATGATTTAATAAACGGCCTCACAAAATTTAAACCAGTATTTGTAGGATCCCATTGTCATCAAGCGGATTCTAACTCTATAGCAAACCTATAGGACAGAGCAGAACTGCCTAGAGTTTCCAAGGAGCACCTACTTTCAGTGAGGATTCAGCCCATTCAAACCGCCTTTTGGTTAGCAGCTGAGTAACAATCACTACACCACCAGGGTTTTCACTCCCAGGATCATTTCCTTTATTATATTAACTATAAGATACGGAAAATAGTCTAGCTTTCTTCCACAGCAAGCTTTTGCAACTCTAGGATAGGGAATTTAGTAGGTCCATAAGCTTAAGTGCTATGTCTGCTAACCAAAAGGTTGGCAGTTCAACTCTGCCAGGCGCTCCTTGGAAACACTGTGGCACAGTTCTATTTTATCTATGAGTTGGAATCGACTCGACAGCAGTGGGCTTTTTTTTTTTTTAAATGACTGTGAGGTACATTTGCCCTCTCAGATCACCATCTGAGATTAAATGCATATCTAGCGGGGACAGACAACACGCCAGCTGTGGATACAAGCATAATGCAGGTGTGCCTCAACAGAACTAGAACTTACCAATGAGTCATATTGGACCTTTGGAGTCACTATGAAACGACCACAGCTATGAATGACTTAAATCTACAAGTGCTCTAAATTTGTATTACCTCAGTCACTACAGCAGCCAGTCACCGCACCGAGGGAGGGCCACCACATCGGGAGCACCCGCAGGTTCTCCCGGACACATCCTCCCCGCCGTTTTCCTGCCCTCTCCACGTCTGCACCCGACGCAGAGGTCCCCCACCCAGCTCTCACCCATGGGCGCAGGCTGCTAGTGGCGCCCCTGCCCTTCCACTGCGATCAGTGTTTCCCTCTCTGGGATGCACCACGGGGTCTGCAGAGACATACATTTCAGTGTAACAGTTAGGCGGTTATTTTTTGGTTACCCTCTAGCTACGTACGGCAAGTGCTCATGTGTTTTCCATATTCCATGGTCAAAAAAGTTAGTGAAAGAAAAAAAAGCTTTTTTAAGAAAATACATTAAGTGTATTATACAGTAAAGTGGCAGAAACAAAATCCTTGAGACGGCAAGTAATAAATGACGAATGTTTAAAAAATTGTGCTGTAGCAAATGTCATTCTTATTGACTTTATTAAGCATTCCTTGAAATACCACTTCTACACTTTCCGTAAACTGTTATCCATACCTTAAGGAGTTCTTCGCTTACTGAGCTTATCACACATTTTTTTTAAGAGCAGGCTATGTATAATCCTCAAGGGCAGACAAAGTGCCTTTTCACTCCTTTGTAGTAACCTCCCAGAGTACACAGATATTACACTAACAGGAATAAGCATCTATTGATGAATTCATCAAAAGGACTTGAAACAGTTATAGACAAAGGTTCATGTATCGATAAGCTTTCTCTTTATGAAGTGCTCACTTATAACCTCTGCTACGCAGCAGGGAGTCTGCACCAGTTAAGCATGCATGAGAGTAAGAAGCCACACAGCTCGTAGTTGGAAACAAAAATGAAAATCAAACTGGTTGCTGGGAAGTCAATTCTGACTCTCAGTGACACTGCAGGGCAGAAGAAAATGCTCCACAGGGTTTCCAAGCAGTGGCTGGTAGATTCCAACTTTTGACCTTTTGGTCAGAGGCCAACCTCTTACAACAGGAAGAACTCTACCAAGAGGATTGGTACCAATTTCTCTGATACAGGACAGGTATGCGATGGGACACATCAGTACAAAGTTAAAGTTCTTTTCTTTTAAAGTTTTTGTTTCCCCTCTGAAACCTCTCCTAGCCTTCAATAGTCATCTGACTTTCCACAATGCGCTCCTAATTTGGTCTCCGTGTTTCTGTTCGTTCCCCTTTTATAAGCACTGTTGGCTGCCCTTCCAAAGAAACTGAAAAGGTGTTCAGGCCAGGTGCTCCCGGAGAGGTGGATCCCAGTTCCGGGGTGTGAGTCAGCGGTGGTCCATGGCAATCCCTGTTCTCTCGGTCAGATTGGCTGGGATGAGCTGGTCCCTGTGAACCAAGGTCCGTGGACAGATTTTCGGGGAAGGTTTTTCCTTCTCAATTAAAAAAAAAAAAAAAACAGCATTTTCTGCCTCTGCTGAACAGTCACTTCTGTACCACATCGAGGGTGACAGCACTCAATGACACACACTCATAGTCACAGTGGATCAACCAGACCTAGATTTTCCCCACCTCTGGCCTTCTTGTTGTATGTGGTCACAAACTCTTAGGAGGCCTGGCAGCCCGATGGTTAAGCACCAGGCTGTTAACCAAAAGGCTGGCAGTTCTCTCAGAGCTACCAGTGGCTCCGAGAGAGAAATGAGCTGGTGACTTGCTCCCACAAGGCCTAGGGAACTCTAGTGGGGGAAGGTTCTACTCTGTCCTACAGGGCCGAGTAGTTATCAAGCCAATGGCACACAAAAACTGGATACCCAATTGAGACTTACGACTAAATGAACTCAGCCTCATACATCATGATACATCAAATTCAATGCTATTTTTTCATTATAAATGAGCTTCCAATACACCACGTTTCCACCATTCAAACTCTCTAAGAGGACTAACTTCAGGTCTACACAGGACTCTGTGATCTCACCCTCCCCCAACACTCACTAGGCTCTGGGCCACACGCGTCTTTACTTGATTCCTTGAACAAAAACAAAGTGCATTGCTGTTTCGGGTCTTTGCACAGTCCCATTTCCTCTGCCGGAACACTCTTCCCATTCAGCCTTGGCAAACACCGTGGGGCAGTTCTGCCCTGTCCTCTAGTGTCTCTCTGATTTGGAATTGATACGACAGCAGCAGGGTCTTCGGGAGGCTGGGAGGCTGGAGAGCATCAGTGAGGTGGGGGCAGGTATCTGCTCAAAACCAGGTCAGCACAGAAAGCTTGTCCTGGAGCCCATCTGATCCACAGACAAATCTTGTCAGTTGTAACATCATAATAAAACCACCATTTTTCCCCAGAGCCACCCCGTCCAGGTCACTGCCATCTCCTGCATGGTCTGTTTAACAATCTCCAATAAACCAAATCCAGTGCTTAGAGTAGATTCCAACTCACAGTGACCGTGTATCTCCAACAGATCTCCTTAATTTTCACTTTGCAGTCTTCATATAGTTCATCTCCTCACAGCAGCCTCAGTGATCCATTTAAAATTTAACCCACCTCATGTCTCATCTCTGCTCAGATCTTGCCAGTGGCCTTTTATATCAGGGAATAAAATAAAAAATCTTTACAAAGCCCCACTTGATCTCGACGACAGCTTCTGCTGTGATCTTTTCTCCTGTATTTCTGCCCCCACCTCACTGATGCTCTCCAGCCTCCTGAAGACCCTGCTGCTGTCGTATCAATTCCGACTCAGAGAGACGCTAGAGGACAGGGCAGAACTGCCCCATGGTGTTTGCCAAGGCTGTGAATCCTCAGGAAAGCAGACTTCCACGTGCTTCTCCTGAAGGGTGGCTGGTGGGTTTGAACCACTGACCTTTCAGTGAGCAACCAAACACTTCAACACTTGCGCCACCGTGGCCTCCGTACAGTTTCCTCAAACATGCTACGCAAATTATCACCTCCGGGGGCCTTTATGTTTTCCTCTGTCCCCAAAGACTGTCCTAGGATATCCACATGGTTTTCTCCCCTATGGCTTTTGGTTCCCCGCTCAAATGTCACCTTATTAGTGAGGTCATCTTTGACCACCATACCACATACTGTACCTGCCCCACCTCTACTCCTTATCCTCTTACCCACCTTCCCTCTTCTTCATAACACTTCTCTACCCAACATACTGTGAATGCATTTGTATTCTGTTTACTGTGCATCAGCATTGTATTAGAAGCTCTGTGACTCTGGCAGAAGCCTTTTCTATACTATTCACTACTGTACCTCTGATACATAGAGCCAAGAAGGTACCCTTTTTATTACAGTGTTTCTGACAACAATCTGAAAGTGAAAATAAGGTACAGTTGAGAGGAAAGCCGACCGAATCCAAGTAAGTTATTAATTTTAATCAGTTTTTCAATACTTCTTAGGTTTATGTTAGAGAAACATACTGCCACAAAATCAATGCTAAAGAAATTAAAATCAAAGAAATTTGAGATGACAGAGCCAGTAAAGGAGACTAGAGATGGGTTAATCAAGATCTCATAATAATTACTTTTAAAACCAAGCACCAGTCCTAGTCCCCTGAGGTGACAGTCAGCACTGGACCAAGGGCCCTTACAAGAGAACCTGCTGCAGCTGAGCAGGCGCTTGGCGTGAATCACTGCTTCTGACTGCGGTGGCCCTCAGAAATGCAGGGGGTGCTCCCAGGGGACCAGTGGGTTCATAGACAACCCCCCGCCACAACTCCACCTCTCGCACAAGTCCTCCTGCCGTCTGCACACACCGAAACCGACATCAAGCAGGAAACTCTCATCTTTAACCTTGGCCTTGGCTCAAGACCCCCTGAAAGGTGAGCAGACCAAAGGCAGCAGGAAATCCTACCTGCATTTTACCCACCCTGTGATCTACACTGAGTCACGGCCATACACCTACAGGAAAAAGAACCTGTTTCTTGTTTGGGGCTGGAACCAGAAGGTGAGTTCTTCAACACTAGTGCAGTGGGTAAGAAATGGCGTAGGCATTTGCATTTCCATTGTAAAATTTGAGAAACTTCTTAGAAAACACTAACATGTCAGTAATTGCTGTATAACTGTAAGCTGTGCAAAGGTAACCATCATGGTCCTAGTAACAGGACCACGAGAATGTGTCATACACCAATGGTCACGATTAATCAGACAGTACGCACTAGGGGCTGATGACAAAAAAATTTAACCACTTAAATTCTTAAATATCCTTATGTATATTACTATAAAATAGAATAGTATTTCAATGATAAAAATTTGAATTTGAACGTATTTTACAATAACATTTGGCTTTTAAAGCAGAGAACACCTTTGTGGGTAATCTATTACGTCAATATTTTTAGAAATATATGCACAAATACAAGCAGGGTATGCTATACAACCAAATCTATCTACCTCTACTCTTGTTTTGAAAAATGTTTTTAATTTATTTCAATTAACTGTTTTCTCTTCAGAAGAAATTAAAGCCTAGATAAAAGATGGCACTTTAGAAAGCAACATAAACTATATCTATTTTTTAATTTCATATAATACCTACTTCACGACAGACGTGAGGATTAAACAAGATGATGTGTGGGAACATATACCTCAAACTGCAGTGCTACAGAAATGTTCCTTCTTGTGCTTCATTGTCAGTAGTAATCAACATTAACAGAACTTCCTAAGACAGCAGACATATGACTAGCTACATCTTTTCAAGGTTATACTCTTAACTAAATAAAAGGAGATACAGATTTTATGTAGAGTGTAGTGATCAACTAGAAAAGGAGAGGAAGAGCCTTCTTGCCAGAGAAAACATCACCTGCAAGGAGACAAGCTGAACCGACAGTGTGCTAGGAGCTGGGCTCAGGAGGTAGACAGAGAGCACCCAGGCCAGGCTTAGAGAACACACCAAGAGCCTCAATTTTTTCCTAAGGGCAGTGAAAGCCACTGGATACTTTCAGGTCAAGAAGAAGTGTCTTCTCCTGGTGCTTTTCCACATTTCACCTTTCTTCAGCTGTGTCAAACTGCATGTTCCAGCACCCTCACATACATGGCCTCCTCTAACCAGAACAACTTCTCTTACCTTCTTTGCCTAACCAACTGCCACTTTCCCGTAAGATTCCATCTAAAAGTCACCTTCCTCTGACACGCTTTCCCCGACTTCACTCACATGCCCACTGGGTCTTGTGCACCACTCTTAATACTTACCATTCTCCAATACAATGGTAGGTTTTCTACTAACTTCCACTCTAAAGACAGAAGGCGTGCTTCATTCATATATATTCTAACACATCACACAAAGAACACTCAGAAAAGCTGTTTACTGAAGGTGAAGAAAAAAAAGCACACACAGGAAATTCTTAAACAGAATTCACGTTATAAGGATTCAGTTATGTTTACTCCTAAACCAAAGCATTCAAATTCAAATGAGAAATAACCTTGCAGTATGTGATAAGAGCAGGTAACACCTAGTGCACCTTGTTTAAGCTTTAAGATCTGAGCTATCTCCCATATTGTTTTGAAAAGTTATACCATAAATATGACTTCAAACAGTGCTTGAGTAAAAACATATTGAGCAACTACTAAGGCCATCTGCTACAGCCCTGATCGTCATGTCAAACACAGAGTCAGTAGGCACCGAGCTTAGTTCTGTGCGTCACCTGGTGACTGTTGTCGTCACGATGCTACGTATCCCAAGAGCACTGAAATGTACTGTTCGTTTTTTGACCACAACTCTCGAGATTCATATGCCAAACTACAGATTACTCAGAATGCTTCCTTTTCCACAAAAGCAGAAACCTTTTTGAAATGTCAGCCTTCATAAAATTATACAGAATGATGAGGAAACTGGCTTATAGTGCATATAAATATGAGCACATATTAGGCTGCATTTAATCACCAGCTCAAACAACAACCTGATCTAACCTTTGACAAGTAAAATAAATGTTCTGAATAATTTAACTAAAGTAAACATTTGCTGCTAATGCTGGATAATTATACGAAGAGCTGAAAAGAGAAGGGGAAGAGAGATGATGGAGAGAAGGGAAGAGAAAAAGAGGGATGAAAAAATTCTAATTAAGGTTGAGATCTATAACTATTCATTGAAACATGATCTTTTTTTTTCAATAAATTCAATTCACACAAAAGGGTACTCAGTAGAGCAAAGCTGCTTTATACATACTCAGATAAAGAAACATTATAACTGATTGCAGAGTTCATTCTTTCAGTCCCTAAAAATTACCTGCCTCCCACAGGAACAAGACAACTAGGTCGACAGGAATTATGGCTCCTTTCTCTCAAGGGACTCCAAGGCCTATGAGACAGAGGCCAGGGAACACCACTGCTGGTGAGAATGTGAGACGGTACAGCCACCATGGAAAACTACTGGATGATTCCTCCAAAGACTTACACACAGAATTATAATAGGACCCAGCAAGCCTGATCCTAGATACACAACCAAAAGACCTCAACGCTGAAGCAAACAGAAATCTGCAAACCACTGTCCACTGCACCACTTTTCACAGTAGCCAAAACGTGGAAAACAACCTGAACATCTGGTGTATGTGTACAATGCAATGTTACTAAACCACAAAAAAAACAGAAGTCTTCGTGCATGCATTAAAAACATTACGCTGAATTAAACACCCAGTCACAAAAGAAGAAATACTGTACAACCCCATTTACAAGAAATAGGCAAATATACAGAGACCACAGCTTATTAGTGGTTACCAGTGGTAGGAGGGAGGGCAATTACTGAAGTACAATAATTTGGAAAAAAGATACTGCTTATTGTCACACAACGTGCAGGATATGATCAGTGTCACTGAACTACTCATGTAAAAAACATTGAATTGGCTAATGTTTTCTTATTTATATTTTTACCACCATTTAAAAAAAAACCACAACGTAGTATTACCAGACATTCACCAAAATGACAAAATTAAAAAAGCTGACAATACCAACTAGAATCAAGGATATAAAGCAACTGTAACTCTCATACATTGCTGATAAGAGTGTAAAACGGTACAACTACTTTAGAAAATAGTCTTGTAGCACTTCTTTAACCTAACCACATGCCTACTGTAATTCTGCCACTGTACTCTAACTACAGATTACTCAGAATGCTTCTTTTTCCACAAAAGCCCAATGGAAATACGAAGAAATGTTAAAAAACAGACACAAACAAGAATGGCCACTGCAGCTTTACTCACAATAGTCTAAAACTGAGAATGACCCAAATATCCATTAACACTGAAGTAGCAGAAACGAGAAATTGTACCACAGTCATACAGTAGGATATTACCAAGTAGTTAAAAAAAAAAAAAGGATGAACTGCTACATGTAAAAACACGACAGATGACAGTGTTGAACAAAAGCTGTCAGAAAAGAGTGCCCACCACAGAATTCCATTTTATAAAGTCCCAAAACAGGCAAAACTGAGCGTGGTAACTCCCAGAGGAGGGGTGACCACATGAGGGCAGGTATTAACCAACAAAGGGCAAGAGAGCATGCTCATCGTGCTAAAATGTCCTGTATCGAACTTGCGATTAGCACACTTTATGCCCATATCTGTTACACTTCTATAAAAACTTACAAAACAAATCAAAAAGAGCCCAGGAGCTACACTGGCAGACTTTACACCGTGAAAAACAAAAACAGTAAACAAAAAAAACAAACCCAAAACACCCAGTGTTATACTTGCCCAGGGGTGCTGTATCAGAAATACCACCAGTGGGTGTCTTTAAAGAGCAGAAATTTATTTTCTGAACTTTAGAAGGCTAGAAATGTGAACTGAAGGCAATAGTCAAAGAGAAGGCTCTGTAACCTCAGTGTTCTTCGATTCCTTGGCGATCTTCACGGATCGCTTACCTGCACCAGCACACGGTTCCTTTCGCTGTGCCAAAGCTGCTCCCCCTTGTAATTCAGAAGCAGTTTGGTTTAGGACACACCCTACACTGACGTGGCCCCAAGAACATAAGAAAATCTGATTTCCAAGATGAGATCGTATCTACAGGCACAGAGGTCAGGATTCAAGCACATTATTTTGGAAGTCATAGTTTCATCTGTAACATCCGGTTAAACTTAAATTTTGAAAAACAGCATGTGAAATATGCAGGACATATTTGCACTAAAAATTATTCATTGATTATCCAAGTTCAAGTTTAACTGGGCACATTGTGTTCTATCTGGTGACCCTACCAGTAGACGGATGAAGGTAAGCCGCCTTGGAAAAAAGGAGTTTCTGAGTGGTATTTAACACGCTCACCTGCTACCCAAAAGGCTGAACATCTGAGTCAAGACAGAGGCCACATAAGAGGAATGATCTGGGAATTTGCTTCTGAAAAATCAGCATCAACTCAAGGGCAGCTTTTTCTTTTTTGTTTCTTTTAACAAGTTTATTGCAAATGTTTTTAATGTTGTATAAGAAACGTAAAATATGATAAACTTTGACTGTGACTTTAAATAAAAAAAAATATATTGAATAATGTGCAATGTGAAGAAAAGATGTTATATTCCAGACGAAAATCCCAATTCAGTTGATCACTATCTTGACAAATGACTAGTTTATTTCCCCATGGAGCAAAGAACTTAGAAGCCTCCTTGGGTTACTATGTGTCAGACCCAACTCGACTACAGTGGATTTGTTTTTTCATTTATATACACTCAGGAGGCCTGGTGGGATAATGGTTAAGAACTCGGCTGCTAACCAAAAGGCTGTCAATTTGAACTCTTCAGCCTCTCCTTGGAAACCAACACTATGGGGCAGTTCTCTCTGTCTTACAGGGTCACTATGCATCAGAATTGATGACAGTGAGTTTAGCTTGTTTTGTTCATGTTTATATGTACTTAG
This sequence comes from Heterohyrax brucei, assembly GCA_028571685.1. Classification (NCBI taxonomy): domain Eukaryota; kingdom Metazoa; phylum Chordata; class Mammalia; order Hyracoidea; family Procaviidae; genus Heterohyrax; species Heterohyrax brucei. Next base: position 22,377,386 of record CM053149.1, on the reverse strand, counting down.
GAACAAGAACTAACAAGCCTCAGTACAAACATGTAAATGTTTTAACTGCAATAGAAGACCATCAATATTTGTACGGCTAAAAGAAATTCCAATACCTAAAATTTAATTACATATAAATATACACAGACCTTACACAAGTCAGCAACACGACTTGAAGGTTTCTGAGAACCTTTCATGTCCTTGTCAACTATAATGACTCTCTTCCTCAAAAGATATCTGTGCACGTACAACTTCTGTGCATGTTTTCTAAGACCAAAATCACTTAGATTTTCATGTAAGAAAACCAGTGTGTTTACACAGCATTTTTTTGTTGTTGCTAGATGCCACTAAATCATTTCCGACTTACAGCAACTCTATAGGATGCAGCAGAACTGCCCATAGGTTTCCAGGCTGTAAAACCTTCACAGAAGCAGACTGTCACATCTTTCTACCACAGACAGCCTAGTGGGTTTGAACTGCTGACCTTTTGGTTAGTAGCCCAGCAGTTAACCACTGACAGGCCTCCTTATATACAGCTTAAAAAAGAAAAACATACATCTGTATTTATGAGACAGAAAGTCAAAACACTGACACCAGAAGGCTACAGAAGAACACGCTAATTATAAAAGGGCAAACTTAATACATAGTGCTTACATAATATCCTGAGGTCACATAAGCACTCTATGGCTATGCTCAAAAATTTTTTCAAGACTTTAATGAATACTGGAAAATAATCCAATGAATTTCATGTAGAACAGACAGAGGCCTGGAAGTGTTTATGAAAGGATGCGATTCACAAAAATGCATGAATACTCAAATAGTAGTGCGGGTACACAGGCGTTATGGCAGAGGTACACAAACCCATCACAATTCAAGGAACGTTACTAGGTAACATATAGATCTCCTCTTCCTGTCAATGGAAACCCTGGTGGTGTAGTGGTTAAGTGTTATGTCTGCTGACCAAAAGGTCAGGAGTTCAAATCTACCAGGTAGGTGCTCCTCAGAAATGCCAAGGGGCAATTCTACTCTGACCTGTAGGGTCACCATGAGCCTGCACTGACTCGATGGCAGTGGTATTGTGGCTGTCGATAAACTTATGAAGAAGATAATAGTACTCTATCTTCAAAACACCATTCAATACTGCAAGAAAATGTTTAAAGGTTAAGTACATTATAGTTTTACCATCCCTACTATACTAATTTAAATCGGTGCGTAAGAAATTTTTAAAACTTTGAAAAACAACTATGCTTAAGCCTCAGTAAGCCACTTAAAGTATAAAGAAAACTGCATGCCATGCTTTGCCATCTATAAACCAACAGCAAAGTCATTTGGGATTTATTTATTTGACACAAAAAAATCCAACTATCTAGATAACTGAATAAGATATTTAAAGGCTTGGAAAGCTGTCTTGTTTTCTAATGGAAAGAAACAGGATCAAACATTTAAAGTGATACTGTGGCAAAGATCTTTTTCCAAAATAAAAAAGAGCTTCTCAAAACAGATAACTTCTCCTTAATAAGTTCTAATATTCTCACTGTCATTTAAGTTAATGAGTTAACAAATGAATGTTTTTAAGCTGTAACATTAAAAACTATAAAACAGTATAGTGTTTTAAAATCTAAAGCCTAGAAAATCAAGTAAAAGATTAAGAGAGCAGTTATTTTTAACATACTAGAAAGAACCTGTCCAGTAACTGTGAAGCTCTAAGTTTTCACTAAATATTTGAAGATTACTAGTTATTTACATATAAGTGCATACAAGCAATCCAAGCAGTAATCTTACATAATTTAATGATAATACGTTTGTATGATCTATTTTTCAAATTTAAGAAATTAATACTTTGCTTTCTACTAGGAATTATTTACATACAGCACACACATCCTCTGGGATTATTAGCACTGTTCTGCAGGCACTCTTGCACATTTCAAAATTAGGTATAAAATACTGTCCTTTGGGCAAAACTCTTACTTGGAATATTTACGTTTTCTTGCAAGCACCGCAGACAAGATTTCCCTTGATTATTTATGTAAGTCCTTAAACATTCCCAAATATATACAACTAATACATGCCTTCTATGGTTGTTTGCCAACTGCACTTTCTACCTGGAAGGTATTCTCATAAGGATGCTTTTTTTTTTTTTTACTAGCAACATGTTGAATAAAACGGCATAGCAGTGAAAACATGCTGGGTATGCGCACCCATTTATGTATATGTCTATGTGGGTGTGGGGAGAGGTAAGAGAGGCCTACTGGCACAGCTGTTAAGAGCTCCGCTTCTGGCCTACAGGGTGAGCAGTCTGTATACAACAGTTGCTCCAGGGAAACCATACTAGGTAGTTCTTGGTCCTATAGGGTCACTCTGAGTGGACACCAAATCAAAAGCAGTGAGTCTTTTGTGTGTGTGTGTGTGTGTGTGTGTGTGTGTGTGTGTGTACAAATACAGGAACAAATTCCTTTTCTACCATCTAATAATTCCTAAATCTATTTTCCCTACAATCAAAAGATAAACTATTTAAGACACAGTCTGTCTTAGTTTATCTCCTATGCAACTTACACAGGAGGTAAAAATGTATCAACTTGGGGGAATTCTGGCCAAAAAAGCACCCCAGACAGAAGCCCCACACCACCGCTCCACAGCAAAGACCTGAGAAATTGTGTAAAACACAGACACAATGTCCATCCTGGAATGTGAAGTGTCAAGTGAAGACATAAAGATCTCAGCCAAAAAGCTGACTGGAACAAGAAAATGAGAGAGAACAGAGTGAGAAGAGATATGACAGAAACTTTCCTAACAGATACCTGAGCACGGATTCACCATCTCGATGCCTACTGGGAGAGCAACAGACAGGGAGCACATGAGAGCAGGTCTATAAAGGTCACGGGGGAAGACAAAGAACCCAGTGGCAAGCAAGGCCTGCCCACCCCCATCCCATCCTCCTGGCTAGCTGCCTGGAAGCACAACTTTCATGCAGCTTAGATTCACCACACCCACATGTGAGACCTGCATGCAGGCCATACACAAAATCACCTTCAAGAGACCCAAGCAGGATATGGATCACTTACCGTACCTTCCCTGTGGCATCACAGCTGAGTGACTAGCCCTGCTGTTGGACAAGGAGGTGAAAAATATCATGACCACAAATAAAAAAAAAACAACACAGAATGCACAGCTTGCCTGTTCTGACATAACCAAATAAAGCAAAGAAAGCTGGATGAAACACACAGATCTACAATCAATAAACAAAGAAAATATGGAACGGCCCAAAGACAGCAGACAGCTTTAGTACATCATAAAACAGGATACAGATGTGGGGCCAAGATGGTGGAACAGACAGATGCGTCCTGTGATCCCTCTAACAACCAAGACTCCAAAACACAAATGAATTGAGTATATATGACATCCTAGGAACCCTGAAGATCAAAGGGCTTTGCTCAGTCCAAAGCGGAAAGGACAGTAGCTCAAGCTCTATATAGAATTTCACAGACCTCACCTGCTGCAAAACAGCCACAACCACCATGTGATAGTTGAGTTGGGGAGACTGGTACACGTCCTTAGCAGGAGTAACTGCCTGGACAATCCACTTGTGCCTCCAGAATCAGGGAGAAAAAGTACTAGATTGTCAAAAGCTAAGTGTTGCATGTAACCTACCAGGAGCAAATCTAAATTTTTCCTTAGAAATAAGCCTGTCTCCCTTCTCCAGGGCTCCTCACTTCCTTCCCTGCACTGCACCCAGCACTGGAGTCTCACTCCATTACCTGCGTGAGAAGCAGGACTCCTCAAGCTTGTCCTCAGCCGTTCTTCCCCTCCCTGTCCTGCAGTGCACCCAGTTCTGGAGTCTAACACCAGTAACTGAGCCAAAAGCAGGACTCCTTAAGCCTGTCCTGAGTCACTCTCTGAGACTCAGAGGGGGAACAACTTATCAAACTCCAGAAAGGGGGTGGTGGTAGTAGTGGAATTCTGCAGATTCCTCTAAGCCAGAAAAGCAGGGGAGAAACTGTTCTTTCCCCAAGACTCAGGCATAAAAGGGTACATCATTCTCATAGACAACTCATTTCTCAGTGGCTGCAGCCAGATATTTGTGCCTACACAAGTCACCTCAGCCCATCTAGGACAGCAGGCAAGACCCTGCACCACAAAAGTGATGCCTGATAACCTGGACTTCTGAGTTGAACCCATATAAGAAAAGTAAACAGACTCTTGGGCTCCCATGTCCAGTAACAACTCTAACCACCTGATAAAAGGACATTAGAGCTTCAAAGATGATAACAAGCAAACCATCATACCTGACCAGCCTATTTGTACATTTCAAAACAAGAAACTAGAACACAGTAGGCAAACATAAAATAAATACAATTTACTGATAGCTCAGGAACAGTCTATATCAAAGAACTTAAAGAAGCTGATCATTTCTTCAAAAAACTCCTAAATCACACTGTTCAGAGGAACAAACTTCCTGGAATTATCACAAGTGTAATATAAAAGACTAATCTTTAGCAATCTTCAAGAGATGAGGAAGGAATTGAGGCAAAATGCACCAGAACATAATAAAAAATTGAACAGGCTACAAGAAGCACAGAGAGGCAAGAAATGGAAATTTAGAAAATTAATAATAAAACTAAATAATTAGACAACTCAGTAGAAAGTCAAGAAAGTAGAAGTGAGGCAATGGAAGGCCAAATGAGTGAGACTGAAGATAAAACATGTGAAATTAGCATATTTGAGGAAAATTCAGATAAAAGCATTTAAAAAAATCAAGGAACACTAAGAATTATGTGGGACTCTATTAAAAGGAATAATCTGCAGGTGATGGGAGTGCCAGATTGGGGGAATAACAGAACATACAGAAAGAACAGTCGAAAACTTGCTAACAGAAAGCTTCTCTGATAGCATGAAAAATGAGAAGATACCTAACCAAGATGTCCACTGAAGGGTAGCTCCCAAGAGACAGACACTGAGACACATTATAATCGAACATGTCAAAACTAAAGATAAGGAAACACTTTAAAAGTGGCTGAGGATAAACAAAAAATAACCAACAAAGCAGAATCAATAAGACAAAGCTCAGACTGCTCAGCAGAAATCATTCAGGCAAGAAAGTAACGGGATGACACACACAAAGCCTTGAAGGAAAATAACTGCAAGCTAATAATTATATATCCAGCAAAACTGTCTCTCAAGCCTGATGGCAAAGTCAGGGCATTTCCAAATAAACAGAAATTTAAGGAATTTGCAAAAACCAAACCAAAATTACAAGAAATACCAGAAACAGTCCTTTTGTTAGAAAACCAACAACAGCAGGCAATAACCCAAGATCAGAACACAGAACAGAGCAACTAGATACCAACCCAAATACAGTAATGAGAAAAATAAATTATAGGTAAAACAATGAAAACAGAGGAACAGATCCCCTTCATTATAACAACAAAAAAAGGGACTCAAAAGAAAATTTAGTCACAGATCTTTCACAAGGAGAGAAAGTCAAGATGATATAAAGAAATTAAAGGCTTGTTTAAGTTTCAAAAAATAGCATTAAGTATTAAGGTAACCATAAAGGAAACTATCAATTCTATGCATCAAAATGAAAAGAAAAATATGAAGTCTCAGCAAACAGAAAACCACCAACACTGAAAAAGACAAAAAAAAAAGAAGACAAAAAGAATCAGCATAGAAAATTAAAGGGAACAAAGGAATAGTCTATAACACACAAAAAACAGGCCTCAAAATGACCTGACTAAATCTATACCTATCAAAAATCACACTGAATTTAAATGGACTAAATGCACCAATAAAGAGGCAGAGAGCAGCAAACTGGATTTAAAAAAACAACACAACCCATCTGTATGCTGCCTCCAAGTAACACACCTCAAAGATACAAACAAACTACAACTAAAAGCATAGGAAAAAAATATATCAAGCTAACAACACTCAAAAAAGAGCAGGAGTAACAATACTAATCTATGATAAAATAGACTTTAAAGTAAAATCCACCACATGGGATAATGAAGGACAATACATAATGATTAAAGAATCCATATTCTAGGAGGACACAACCATACGGAATATCTACCTGCCCAACTGTGAACAGAAATATACAACTCCATAATTAATAGTAGACTTCAACATACCACTCTCAGTGAAGGGCAGGACATCTATAAAAAAGCTCAATAAAGATATGGAAGATTTAAAGGCTAAAATCAACCAACTTGTCCTCAAAGACATAAACAGAACATTCCACTCAACAGCAACCAAACGTGCCTTGCCAGTGAACACGGTACATTCTCCAGGACCACATATTAGGCCATAAAGCACTCCTTGACAAAATTCAAAATACTGAAATACTACACAGCATCTTTTCAGACCATAAAATTAGAAATCAACAACACGAGAAAGGAAAAAAAAAAAAAATCAAACACATGGAAACTGAACAATGCCTTGCTCAAAAATGACTGGGTTACAGAATAAATCAAAGGCAGAAAAAAGAAATTCACAGACTGAAACAAAAATGAAAACCCATCCCACCAGAATCTATAGGACACAGAAAAGCAATACTCAGTGGTCAACTTATTTCAATAAATGCACATATTCAAAAAGGAAGGGCCTAAATCAAAGAATGAACTCCACAACTTGAGCAAGTGGAAATGAGAGCAGCAAAAAGAAAGCAACGAATAAAAACTAGAGCAGAACAAGAAGAATTAAAGAAAACAGAGAAACTATTGAGTTAATGAGACCAAACACGGCTGTTTGAAAAAAAATCAACAAAGTTGATACACCATTGGCCAAGCTGTCAAAATAAAAACTGGAGAGGAAGCAAACAACTCAAGTAGGAAATGAGATGGGAGATGTCACAACAGACCTAGATGAAGTTAAAAGAACCATAAAAGAATACTATGAAACATTATACTCTAATGAATTAAAAAACCTGGAGGAAATGGATAAATTTCTGGAAACACATCACCTACAAAAAGCAGCACAAAGAAAAGTAAAGCAACTAAATAAAGACATCAGAAAAGAAGAGACTGAAAGTGTAATCTACAAAACTACCACCTAAAACAAAACCAGGGTTGCAAAGTCGTTAAGCACTATGTTTGAATCCACCAGGCACTTCCTAGAAACTCTGTGGGGGCAGTTCTACTCTGACCTATATGGTTGCTATGAGTCAGAATCAACTTGATGGCAGTGGGTTTGGTTTGGTTTTGGTTTACCACCTAAACTAATCCTTGGGCCTGATGGTTTCACTGTAGAATTTATCAAACTTTTAGAGAAGCATTAATATGACTATTACTAAAGGCATCCTAGAGTACAGAAAAAGAATGGAATACGCCCAAGTTGATTCTACAGGGCCAGCATAACCCTGCTACCTAAACCAGGTAAAGAACACAAAAAAGGAAAATTACAGACTAGTATCTCTCACAAACTTAGAAGCAAAAATCCTCAACAAAATTATAGCCAACAGAATTCAACAACATATCAAAAAAATAATTTGTCATGACCAGGTGGGATTCAAGGATGGTCTCACATTAGAAAAGCAATTAATGTAATCAACCACATAAATAAAAGACAAGAACCACTTGACATTATCAACTGATGCAGAAAAGGCATTTAACAAAGATCAATACTCATTCACATTAAAACTCAGAGCAAAATAGGAGTAGAAAAGAAATTCCTCAACATACTAAGGGGTATCTACGCAAAGTCAATAGCCAAAGTCATCCTAAATTGAGAGAGTCTGAAAGCATTTCCCTTGAGAGAAAGAGCCAGACAAGGATGCTCACTGTCATCACTTTTACTCAACACTGTCCTGGAGGTTCTAGCCATAACAATTGAGCAAGAAAAGGAAATAAAGGGCATCCAGATAGGAAAGGAAGAAATAAAGTATCTCTATTTGAAGATGATACAATCCTATACACAGAAGACCCTAAAAATCACCCTAAAGAATCCATAAAAAAGAAACTGCTAAAACTAGCAGAAGAGTTTAGCAAAGTATCAGGATACAAGATAAACATACATAAATCAACTGAATTCCTTTACACCAACACAGAGACCATCAAAGAGGAAATCACCAAACCAACATCATTTATAACAGTCAAAGGAAGATAAAATACCTATGAATAAACGTAACTAGAGGCATAAAAGATATATACAAAGAAAACTATAAGACTGTACTGCAAGCAACCAAAGGAGACCTACATAAGAAACCCACCTTGTTCATGAATACAAAGACTTAACATTACGAAAATGTCTATTCTAATCAAAGCGGTCTATAGATACAATGCAATCTCAATACAAATTCCAATGTCATTTTTAATGATAAGCGGAAACAAATCACCAGCTTTGTATGGAAACAGAAGCAGCCCTGGACATGTAAAGCATTACTAAAGAAGAACTACGTGGGAGGCCTCACTCTACCTGACTTGACAGATAACAATGCCACGGTAGTCCAAACAGTCCAGTACTGGTACAAAATAAGACACACAGATTAATGGAACAAAACTAAAAATCCAGATATAACATCATCCTCCTATGAGGAGGATGTTATTTGTCAAAGGCCAAAATCCATAAACTGCTAAAAAGACAGTCTCTTTAACAAATTGTGTTGACATAATTGGATATCCATCTGTTAAGAAGATGAAACAAGACCCATACATCATACCATGCACAAATACTAACTCAAAATGGATCAAAGACCTACATGCAAAATTGAAAACAATAAAGATCATGGAAGAAACAACAGGGACAATTCTAGGAGACCTAATACACAACATAAACAGACTACAAAATATTACTAACAATGCACAAACACCAGAAGAGAAAATAGATAATTGGGAACTCCTAAAAATCAAACACTTATACTCATTACAGTTTCACCAACATTAAATAGTCTACCTACAGACTGGGACAGTATTTTTGGCTACCAGGAATCCGATCAGCATCTAACCTCCATCCAGTACAATGTACAGCAAAACCTCAACAAGATAAAGACAAATAATCCAATTAAAAAATGGGCAAAGGATATGAACAGGCAGGTCAACAAAGAAGACATCCAGGATGGTAACAGCTACATAAGGAAATGTTCATGATCATTAGCCACTGGAGAAATCCAAATCAAAACTACAGTGAGATACCATCTTACCCCAACAAGGCTGCCACTAATCAAAAAAAATACAAAATAATAAATGTCAGAGCAGTTGTAGAGAGACTGGAACTCTTCTACACTGCTGGTGGAAATATGAAGTGGTGCAACAACTCTGGAAGTGGATTTGGCACTTCCTTAACAGAAATTGAGGTATCATACAATCCAGCAATCTCACTTATTACAATACATCCTGGAGAAATAAGAACTGTCACATGAACAGATACACGTACAACAATGTTTGCTGCAGCACTGTCCACAGTAACAAACAGAGGGAATCAACCTAGGTGCCCATCAACAGATGAATGGATAAACAAATCATGGTATATTCACACAATGGAATACTATGGAACAAAAAGAAAAACAGTGATCTTAGGATACATCTGATAACCGTTTGGAGTCATTTGGAAGACATTATGCTGAGTGAAATTGGTTGCAAAAGGACAAATATTTAATGAGACCACTATTATATGGACTTAAGAAAAGGTTTAAACGCAGAAGAAAATAACCTTTGATAGCTATAAGGGTGAGGAGGAAGCAGGAAGAGAGAGGGGTATCTGTAGCTTAGATACCAAAACCAAACCTACTACTGTCGAGCTGATTCTGACTCAGAGCAACCCTACAGGACAGAGTAGAACTGCTCCACAGAGTTTCCAAGGGGTGCCTGGCAGATTCAAACTGCCAATCTTTTGGTGAGCAGACACAGCATTTGACCATTACACCTCCAGGGTTTTCACAGCTTAGATAGGATTAATAGGGTTAAGCGAAGGGAGTGGCAGCATGCAGTCAGTAGATGGGAGATTAGCACAGCTTGACTATACCAAAAGCTAAAAGGTTTTCTAAATACAGCCTAACATTTCGAAGGACAGAGTGGCAGGGACAGGGCTCTGGAGACCATGGTTTCAGGGGATATAACTAAGGCTAATTTGCGTAACTTAATTAAGTTTTTTTTCAAGTACATGTTTTACATTTGTTGGGTGGTGTTTCGGGTCTTAAACGCTAGCAAGCTGTCATTTAAGTAATATCAATCCATCTCAATCCATCTGGAGAAGAGAAGACATGAGGAAACTATGAGTCCGTGAGACAGACCATACTATATGGTCCGAAGACCACATCAGCACAGGACCAGAATAACCAGATGGTGCCCAACCACCACCAGTGACAGCCTTGACAGGGAACACAACATAAAGTCCCTGATGTAGCAAGAGAAAACTGAGTGTACAGAATGAGAACTCTATTAAAAGACCATTCTCGATGGTCCATCAGACTGGAGGGTCCCCTAAGGACATGGCCTCCAGACTCTCTATTAGCCCAGAGCTGAAACCAGCACCAAAGTCAACTCTTGAAAGGTTGAGCTGGACTACAAGACATATACTGATGTTGTGGAAGAATGTGCTTCTTGGTTTAAATACATACATGAGACTGTCTAAGCAGCTCTTGTCCAGAGATACAATGAGAGGGTGCGGGGTGACACGAGTTGGTTAAATAGAAATGGAAAGTACATGGTGGAAAGTAGGAGTGTGCTGTTATGGGAACAGGACAGAGCAGTTAGAGCTGCATGGCGGTATGTGTGCAGGGTTTTACATGGCAAATTCACTTGGATTCTAAATTTTCACTTAAAGTATGATAAAATATTAAAAGAACAACAACAACAAAAGACCAAAAAAGCACAGGAACGTTCCAGTGGGTGTCCAAAATAAAACACCGTAAGACTTTCCAGTATAAGAAAAGACATTAGAATTACCTGACATGGAATCTCAAACTCTATTATTCAGAGCTATCTATGAGTTGAAGCAAAAAGTAAACAAAAATAAGTTAAAAATAGACAGTTCCATTGAAAAGGCAGACAAATTAATGGAAGAATTCATGAAAATACTACCGGAACAAAATGCCAATATAAATCCACATCCAGAAATCATACAAAATAACAATTTGAAATTTAAAAGATAAACAAGATTACAGAAATTGATAAGGTCATAAAAGGGTTGAGAAGATCTGTAATGATGGATCACGCAGATAGTGAATTTGAAGAAAAATACTTGGATACATCTCTGAGAAAAATTAGAAAAAAGAAGAAAAATGAAGAAACCCTCAGAATTATGTTGGAAACAATCAAAAGTAATAATGTGCAAATGATTAGACTTTCAGAAGACGTGAAGAAAGCATATAACACAGCCATAATTACTGAAGAATTGCTGACAGAAGACTTCTCTCATATCATGAAAGATGAAAACCTGACGACTTAAGATCCCTATACAGGATAGACCCTTGAAGAAAGTCACCAAGGCATATCATAATTATACTTGGTGAAACCAAAGACAGAGAAGAAGTTCTGAGAGCAGCTCAAGAAAACCAAAAAGTCATATACACATACAGGAGAAACAGTAAGCCCTGCTTATTCAGCAGAAACCATGCAGGTCAGAAGGCAATAGGATGAGATAGATTAGACAGATAGATAAGTAACTGACTGACTGACAGACAGATCTCCCTCTTTTTCTCTCTATAACTTTGCAAGAAAAAAATCAGCAACCAAGAATAACATGTCTTGCAAAACTCTTGCTCAAATATGATGGTAAAATTAGGGCATTTCCAGATAAGTAAAAATTAAGTTCACATGTAAACACCAAACCAAATTTACAAGAATTATTACAGAATGTTCTTCATTCTGAGAAAAACCAACATCAGCAGCCAGATACAACCTAGGAAATGTACTTTCAAAGACAATCCAAAACCAAAAGAATTATAAAAGGGAACCAGAGAGGTTAATCTATAAATCATAACAACATTAGAATAGTAAAAATAGGAATAAATGGTGTAAATAACAAACTTTCTAATGGAGCTGAAGTCAAGGCGCTAACAATCAATTGGTTCAAATCTAAGAAGAGCAAATTTCAAGGTAACCATGAAGAACATTAACAAATGTACTCATCAAAATAAAGAAGGAAAACATCACATCTCAAAATAAAATCAACAAAAACAAAAGTAATGAGAAAGAAATCCATAAACCAAAGGAATTCAGCAGACGAGAGTAAAAGGAACAAAGAAAATGTCAGCACTACAAAAAAGGCATTAAGCCAAGTGCTGTCTAGTGGGATCCGAGTCATGGCGACCCTACGGCATTACACTGAAAACAAATGACCTCACTGCACCCAGGAAGACACAGACAGTGACGGAATGAATTAAAAAAGAAAAATACAGGAGCCATCAATATGTGATTTACAAGAGGCACACCATAGAAACAAAGACACCCAGTACCAGTACAATGCCAGATATACTCATCAATGGAGCCGACCTGAAAACCCAGAGGTAAATCTGTCCACCGACGGTCACATGATCTTCATGAGGGCCGTGTGGCCATCATATGAGGAAAGCACAGTCTTTTCAGCAGACGGTGCGGGCCAAACCGGATGTCACCGCATAACATGGAGCAAACTGGAGCGCATTATGCTGAAGGAAATGTATCAGTCACAGGGGGCAGGTGTGGTGTGAGACTACTACTAAGAAATGTAATGAAAAACACTGAGAGACAGAAACAATCTTTGATTGTTACGAGGGAGGGCAGAGGTGGAGGTCAGGAACAAGCCAAGGGGATAATAAAACCAAACCCAAACAAACAAAAAATTCAAACTGGGAGCAAAATAAAGTATCACCTTTATTACTTAAATTCAAAAACTTAAATAGTTTCCCAAGTCACTGATGGTTATCGAAGGTCAGGACTCCTGGCCAGGTGTGTCAGACCACCTTTACTAAGGGACAGTGGAAAGAGAGACACGTGAATGGATGACAGGAAGAAAACCTGGAAGGCAGCTCCCCAAATCTCTGCTTCATGAACACAGAGACAGAGCTGAAACTAACTTCATGTTTCCAATCATTTAAAACCCTGCCTCTCAGAGAAAGGCCAAAACTGCTCATGACAAGATTAACCTAAATACACTTAGTGACGGCGTCACTAGAGATGGACTGTTTGACTTGTTTATGTCAACGGTCCTTTAATATTTACCAGCTCTTCCCAGCTTTGGCTGTGAATTACAAAAAACAAAATTTAGACTGCTCTAACAATCCTGTTGGATTTTGGTTTCTTACAGTTTTATATTTATGTTACTATACTTTGTTTTTGGAACAACCTATGAAGAAAAAAGTCTGTAAACCTGGGAAGTCAGTGTCTCTCTCTTCCTGTGTGTGTGTATGTGTGTGTGTGTGTGTGTGCGTGCGTGCTGTTTTACTTTACGTTGAATTAAAACCAAGAAGACACTTTAAAATGTGTAGTAATTCTATTTTTTACCTTGATAGAACTGTTTTGATTCTCCTGGAATCCAGATTTCCAGGTTTATGGCAGTGGAGTGATCAACTGGCCATTTGCCCAGAAGTGTCCTTTTGAATTTTCACCCTTTAAGAAACTGGTTCCTTGGAGTCAGTCACCTTCAGGTCAAACAATAGCAGTTTAGCTGAGACTTACTTTGCCTTAGGCATTGGGTTCTTTTGGCAAAGCATCTAAGTACAGCCAGGTTCCAGAAAGAGAACTCCCAGGTCTGACTAGAGGTTGTGTTTTAGGATGCACAGCATGTCCTTGGTGACTCTGTACCCTGCTGACCCTGAAACCCTGTCCTACAAAGCTATCTCCTGAGAAATTAACATAACAATGATGTATACAGGCTGCTTTCACTGTCCCCACTTTGGCACTTCTTCAACAATTTGCATACATGGGGTTGAGGGTTTCCTAATCTGAACTGTATCTACTCACAATAAATGTATTAGTACACTAATTTTGGGTGTTTCTTTGTGCATTAAACTTTTTGGCAACCTATGTAACAAATCCGACTCGAGGGCACTTGGCTTGGCATGTAACAAAAATCAGCACTGTACTGTCTGAAAGCCCTGGTGAGATTTCCTGCAGCAACGACAAAGGAAGTGGCAGGGTTGGTGTAAGCATTCTTCTTCCTCAGAAAGCATCATAGATTAAGAAAGCCAGAGAATCAACTATTTGGATGGAAACAAGGGACCCCAGTCTAAAATTCATAAACTGTACAGAATTACACAGTTTACATTTAGAAATTTTCCATCTGTCAGGATACCAAGCATTGTTTCCAACTCACTGAAGGAGAAATTAAGTCACTTCAGATCCAAAATTCTTCAATTACATAAAAGATGTTCACATTCTCCTCGTTAGTGGAAAACGAGTCTGACACATGAGTATGTCTCCTATTAAATTTTATTAAATGTATATAGATACAAGTCAACGGATAAAGAAAATTTAAACTACACTAGAAAATCTGATTCAGGTTCAAATTAACATCCTCCTTGTACCTAGTCCTTCTGGCAGGACCTGCGCAAATCAGTAGCACACAAACTATCACTTCATTATCTTTGCACAAGACACTGGTTTTCTGTAACACTTCACAAAGCTTCTGAGATAGTGCCTCTGACATAACACCTCGGCTTCTCTCCAGCTTTTAACAAGCTAGAAAAAAGGGAGAAAGAAGAGACAATGTTGGTGTTACAAATGTGAGAACTCAACCCTTCGTGAACATTCAAATTAGCTATACATCTCAAAACATTTTCAACTATTTCTGTTTTTAATCTAGATGGGATACAAGAACTAAAATGGTCTCTTTTTTACTCACCTAAACACTCAATATACACTTTCTTGAATGTGTAAAAATATAAAATTGAAATTTTCTTCAATGATGTTATTAAAAAATGTAATTGACTAGTTCTACCTAGTATTCTTCAAATAATTAACATACTACAGGATCAATCATTCACCGTTACCTAATGGTGCTCAGTTCGTGGACAGGGAATAGTCTTCCTTAAAATAAATTATAATTAATAAACAAAGCACAGTAATTTCAGAACCTAGGCTATGTGCAGCTGATGTTTAAATGTTTTTTGGTTTTGTATTTTCAAATTAAATAAAGCTCAGTAACCAAATATGGTCTTTGAAGAAAGGTACTTCTGTTTTTTACATAGATAACCCAAGAAACCATCCACTGCTCGAGTCAATTCCAACTCACAGCGACCCTACAAGTCAGTGTAGAACTGCCCCATAGAGTTTCCAAGGAGCACCTCATGGATTTGAACTGCCAACCTTTTGGTTAGCATATGCAGCACTTAACCACTCTGCCACCAGTTTCCTTTACCTCTTTGGGGTACAGGGGGATAGAGGAATTAAATTGCCAGGTTATGTAGTCACCTAACCATTCAATAATGAAATCTGTTGATTGCGTAACAGTGGCTCATTTAGATTCTCTTCAATTATATTAGCAGAATAAAGATGTGAATGATTAGCTTTACCCACTTTGTAACACAGCCCAGGGCACGTGTGCAGTGAAACACAAGCAAAAAGCAGGCAGGATTTGAAGGGCTGTATGTCAAACTAGAAGGGAGCCCTGGTCGTAGAGTACCAAACCCAAACCCACAAGTCAATTCTAAAGTGACCATATAGGACACAGCAGAACTACCTCACCGGGTTTTCAAAGTAGTAATGCTGACAAAAATAAATGCCCAGGAAATGGACATTTTGGTCTGTCAGATTAGAAGACAGCTGTGGCTGAGTGGCAGAATTCTCACCTGCAAGAGACCCTGCAAGAGACCCAAGTTCAATCAGTGGCCAGCGCATCTCAAGCACAGCCACCAACTTGCTGTCAGTGCAAGCCTGGCTACTGCCAGACTCAGACAGACTAAGAAGAAGGGTCCTGAGATCTACTTCCAAAAACCAGCCAGCAAAAACCCTCTGGATGACACTGATCTCATCATCCTGTACCTGGGGTCGCTGTGAGTTGGGACCAAGCTGACAACAGCCAACACCAACATGTCAGAATAAATCTAGGTAGAAGGCAGTCAAGTATTACTCTCCAGCCCAGTCCACTGAGAGGCAGTCTCCCGAGACGTTTCTTCGTGTTTCTCAGACCTGTGTGCCGGGCACACGCCTTCAGTGGGCAGGAATCAGGTCCTTGTTGTGGGCTTTCATGGCTCTGGCACAGCTTCCTTTGCACATGATGCTTATTAAATCCTAGTTGAAAGGCATTTGACAATATATTTGCCAAAAAGAATTCAGTGTTCACTGCATGTGAAATCTTGCGCCTGTACCTTCTGATTTCAGCAGTGCCATGTGCGCTGCGACAGTGAAGGGCCTGTCAATGATTCCATTATAAACTCTGGTTTTCAGAGGTTTCTATCTTGGCCTATAAAAATAGATCCCGGTCTGTAACTTGGCAAACAAAGTACTGGTATCAGCCCAAGAGAACATTTTTTTTGTTCCAAAGATTAAAATAAAAATCTGTTTAGTAGTTTTAAGTTAAGGGAGTGTTAAAAAAAAAAGAGAGAGAGAGAGAGAGAGAAAGAAAGATAGTTTAGAACATTTTTAAAGACACACACAAAAAAAAACCAATGTTCTATGTCTCACTACCGCTTCATTATAGATTTTCAAATGATTAACAATATAAACCAGTGATACTGCGTAAATGAGAAACCTTAAATAAGGTTTTAGTTAAGAACATTATGGCAGTTACCAAAAATAAGAATCATAAATTCTTAAGCAACTACATATGTAGTATCTCAAATAATCCCTACATTTAAAGACTGTCCAAGTAACTGATAGTAAACCAAAGCTATTTCAAAGACATGTTTTTCAGATATGTAAAAATCACTTTCTAGTGAATCACTGTAGATTTTCTTCAGATCAGTAGAGGCAATCTTCAATACTACATTTGACAAATGCATCAAGAAGCTTCTAAGGAATATGATAACTCATATAGAAGAAAACCTGAAGTGGTCTTTACACACTGTTCACTAAAAGACAACCATTTGAATTTAAGTATTGTTAAGCTTAACATTGATCTGTTTCCTTCACACATGTACCATTTTATGCCACTGCTTTATCTTTTAAAAGGCTCATTGTTTGAAATGATAAGTATACATCTGTGAAAGGAGGTATAAATGGGTGTAATCTCCAGGAGCGCGATCTCAAAACAGCTATCACAGTTATAAGTATACATATACTCATTGGCAAAGCATTGTTAGGAATTTATTCTATAAATATAACAGCACACATGAAATTACATACGTATGTATATTTATACCTTTATTTTTATCTATATGGAGAATATTCCTTACAGATCCTTTTTAAATAACGAAAGGTTGGAACCAACCTAAATGCCCATTAATCATGGACTTGCTAAATAAATTATTATACATCCATAGAGTACACTAACTTTACAGTTACTAAGACAAAAATGAAGGATGAGAAAGATGAACAAGCAAACTAACAGTGTACTGATAAACAGTCTTCCAGATTACAATGATAAGTGAAGACCACAGAAACTACGTTACTATCTGTAGGGCAAAAAGCAAAGGAGGAAGGAAGGAAAAAGGGAAGACAAAGGGAAAGAAGGAAAAGGAAAAGGGATAGGAGGAAGTTATACACATAATCATATGCATCTACATTTTATCTTTACTTATATGTACACACACTCATAAACATATACACACATGTAGTTCTGTAGTTGGCCTGAGAATTTGCTGCTGGTCCAGGGCATCACACTTTTGAGAACCACTGCTGTAAGCAAACTGTCAAACTATTCAAAATCGTACATAAAAATCCACATGCAATGGCATTATAAATGTTATTATCGATAATCTATTATCAATAAAATTTAGATGATAATGCTTTAAAAAGTCTGGATGGTGACGCTGGAAGATAATTCACACTATTCCCAACACAAAATAAAGGAAAACATACTCTTCAAAATTATCCTCCTTTCTCCTATTTCTGCCACTAGGTGGAAACCAGTACAATGACTAGCTGTCAAATTACTGATATAAATTGAAAGACAGTAAAACCACCTGGTGTGAAAATTATGATGCTTGGCATGAATTATAAAAGAACAAATAGCTGTAGCTCCCTATACTGACATTTACAATAAAATGACTATATTTATTTTTCAAAATTGTATATGTCATTAGCCCATGGTCTGTAAACCATACGGAGGTTTCTGCTCTACTGTTATTCATTTTAAAAGGTTAAATGACTACTACAAACAACATATTGTGCTGAGACCACACACATGAAGAATATGAGCCTTCAAGGAGCTTACAGTCTAATGATTTATCCCTTAAGAAGGCATGCCTGCTCACTGCTGTGAGCGCTCTCCAGCCAATATACTTCTGTATAAAAGAACAAAACATCACCCAGTCCCAGCTATCTTGACAATTGTGCACAGTCATTTGTTAATAAAATTTTAAGTTTTTCCAAAGTTTGTGGATGCTTAATTCAATGGGTCACCAACAAGAGAGACATCAGCACTGATTTCCCTTTTATTTCTATCACCACCATCCAGAGTACATCACTCATCAGTTGTTGCCTAGTCCGTACCATATACCTTTTAATGGGTCTCTCTCTCCAGTCTGCCATACACATTACTGACAGAACCCTTCATGTCATGTCCCTGTTTAAAATGTTTCAATACAAACCTTTAAAAACATTAGCTTTTTCTCGATTTAAGTTATTGCCAATTATACCTATCAACAGATGTGCATAATGTCTAATCAATTATTAAACCAATAACAGTCTGTGTAGCAAGGCGGGCATAAGGTTATTTATTGAATGAGTAAATGCTTTTAGGAGAATAAGCAATTTACCTATAAAGAAAAGAAAGAGTTAACAGTGTCAAAATATCCCCAAGTACCACATGCAGAATCACACTGTTGTTGCTGTCCTTGTTGTTAGGGGCCCTCAGGTTGTTCCCAACTCACAGCAACCTGATACACAACAAGATGGAACACAACCTGATTCTGTGCCATCCTTACAATTGTTGTTAGGCTTCAGCCCACTGCTGTACCTGCTGTGCCAATCCATCGCTTTGAGGGTTTTCCTCTTTTTTCACTGACCCTTTACCAAGCATGATGTCCTTCTCCAGGAATGGCTCCCTCCTGATTACACGTCCAACATATGTGAGATGAAGTCTCACCACCCTTGCTTCTAAGGAGCATTCTGGTTGTAATTCTTCCAAGACAGACCTGTTTGTTCTTTTGGCAGTCTGCAGTATGCTCACTATTCTTAGCTAACATCATAATTCCAAGCATCAGTTCTTCTTTGTTCTTCTTTATTCACTGTCCAGCCCTCAGATGTATATAACAAAGCTGAAAACACTCACGGCTTTATTTAGGTGTTCTTCAGTCCTTCAAGTGACATCTTTGCTTTTTAGCAGTTAAAGGTCTTCAAAAGAAGTATCAAAACACAGACAGAATACACAGTGTCATTGCACCTCAAAAAAACTGGTAGATGGTTCAATCATTTAGAGCATATGATCAGGAACTGGTGGCAATGAAGGAATGGGTCCAGGCTGCATTGAAGGCGCTGGTGCAAAACAAGGTCTCAGAAATTGATAGAATACTAGTTGTTTCAACAAATGGATGAGGTGCTGAAGTGCCTACTTGTCTATGCCAAGGAATTGGGAAGGCAGACACCTGGCCAGTCAACTGGAAGAGATCTATATCTGCACCCATTCCAAAGAACAGCGAGTCAACAGAATATGGAAATCATTCAGCAGTATCACTAAGACAAGCACAGGACTGATCATCGAAATTTTTGAAGCAGTGAGGGTA
Source organism: Heterohyrax brucei (assembly GCA_028571685.1). Taxonomy (NCBI): domain Eukaryota; kingdom Metazoa; phylum Chordata; class Mammalia; order Hyracoidea; family Procaviidae; genus Heterohyrax; species Heterohyrax brucei. The sequence continues at coordinate 22,357,675 of CM053149.1, read as the reverse complement.
CAAACTGTCCAAGTTGTTCTTGATCTGTGGATACCTTGTGAAGTACCCATGGACTGTCACGCAGGTAGTATTTCTAGATTCCACTATTTGTACGGAAACTACCAAATCTATTTGGTATCATGTACTGGGCTTACAAAAACAATCTTAACTACAAATGAAAATTTAATTTTGACTTTCTTGCCATTTTATCATCAAATCTCTCAACTTACTGAACTAACATTGTTATGCATATAATTATCCATTTGTTTTACCTCTATTTAAAAAACAAACAAACAAAAATAGCCTTCAATTGCCAGGGAACAATAATTGTTGGCACCAAATTTTCTCTAGGACTTCTTCTCCTTTTCCTTTTCCCTTTCCTCTCAACAGGGTTCAATAACAGTTAAGGATCCAACTACGCTGCTAATACCCCTATACTATGCTACCAGTAAATATGTTTCATGCCTTCAAAATATTAAAGGGCAAAAGACCATTTTTTAAACCAAGAAAGACAATTTCCTGGTGATCTGACACAGTGTTTCCAAGCATCACTATTTCTGTTAGGTCCCAGAGAACACATCTCTTATTAGTCCCACAATTACATGATTCAGCAAACAGGCACACTCTTTGCCTTTTAACAGTTCCAATCAGTAGCAGATCTAGGTGTAATCAACAGCAGCAGGGGGCTTTAGGAAGCAAAACAAAACAAAAACAGTAGGAATCTTTACTAGAATACAGTAATTGATACAAGGGAGCATTATAGGATATTTTAATCCGAGTTAGCCAAAGATATTAGAGTCTGGTTTTATAATCAGAATGAAATAAGCAGAACTTTCAGAATCTGAAAACAAACACATTTTTAACAGCTAATAAGGTTAAAGTGAAAGGGGACTGTCTTCAGAATGAATCTTCTCAGTCTCAGAAGGGTCATTACTTCTACTTTGGTTATTTAGCACCCACTTAGCTGATAAATTAAAGCCTTCCTTATCTCCTACCGATACCAACCCTGAGTAATTTCATCATCACATATTTATAAAAATTAAAGCATCTCAGAGAATAACCGGTAACGCTTTTACTCCTTTTAGAAACAGTTAAAATTTTACCGGCAACATCAGGACAGCCTTAAAACGTAATTTAGCAAAATGTTCCCATTTCTTTCATTTTCCTATTTTTCATTCCCTAGGCCCAGAGTGTATGGGAGGTAGTTAAGTGATATGTCTGGTGCACTTAACAGCACGCAGGTAGCAGTGATTTATTTACATGAAAAATCAAAAGCCAATGGTAGTATGATGTGACGACTACAAATTTTAACTACACAAAAATTCACAAATGGAAATGTTACCATAGTAACAACCTGCTCACACTGCACGTGAGGATAGCTGATTTCATGATATAATTCCATAGCTGTTTATTGCAATATGTGCAACGAGACGGCTATGCAACCTCGATTCTTCTGCTTCCTCACTCTGCTCAAAAGGACGAGACATGAGGGATGCAGCCGACGAGTTCATGATCTTACCATGCTTTTCTTTTACGTCCTCTAAAACTGTCAAAATAAAACCATTAAAAAATAATTTGGTGACATTTAAGACACCTACCTATCGAACTCGATAGGTGACAAATTCCAGCCTAGTGTTAGGATCTCACAGAGCAGCAGAGAACTAACGTACCTGGTGTCATCATTTCTCTTTTTCAAAACACTTTCAAAGTTATCCAGCAACTGCCTTTCCGTGATTCTGCCTCAGGACACTTTGGTGTTTTCAAAGGAAAAATCTTGGGGAATAAAAGTCCTGCGCCTCCCTCTTCGGAAGTACACAAGACCGAGGTTCACAAAGGCGGCTGCCGCTGATGTCGGAGGTCTAGCTGATCTGCGGGTTATCCGTGAACCTGATGTTAACAGCAGCTGCCCTCACACGCTGTTCATGGCTGTGACCTTTACGGAAGCCGGCTGCCAGCTCTTTCTCCTGCAGAGCCGCTGAGGAGGCTCAAACCACTGGCTGTTCAGTTAACAGTCAGGCACTTAGCTGGTACACCACCAGGGCTCCTTAATGAAAATATTATCTACCATTATTTGTAAACCAAGATGTGTCTTGAAAGAATGCTACTCATAAGAGTGTCTTTAGACCCCTTTTAGCTACTCTTGAGGGAGGAAAATGTATTAAATACAAATATGGTAGGGACAGAGTAGAGAATGTTACTACCAATTTGTCCCTCCATACAGCAAAAAGAGTCACTTCGTAATTGAAGTGCTGAATGTAAAAACAATTTAGACTGAAAAATAATAAAGCCATTTATCTGCATTGATATAATAAAGAATATGTATGTATCAAATAAATTACAAAGTACATATTTAGCATAATTACTTTCTCAGATCACTGAAGTATAATTTCTTAGGCAAATTTAAATAGGACTCTGCAAATACTTTTCAATTATTCTCCTGAAAGTTATTTTAGACAGTGATAATTTTAATAACTTTTGTTATTAATTTTAAACTACTTCTAAGATTCTGGGATTTTTTTTGTAATATTTCTATTATGTAAAAATTTCTTTTCCATATCTCATTTGTACTATTTGAGGCAAACCTAAAACAGGTAGATTTTCTTTTTTTATTCAGTGATATAAACTACCACTGATTATAAAACACTTAAAGGTTATGCAAAAACTAACTCTCGTTGATTTTAATGTGTTTTCTCCATGACACATAAGTGAATAAAGATGACATTAACAGCTAATGAGTTAGAGAAATAAGCTTATCATATAGTTATTATTCCAAGCTACAAAAGAAAAATCTGAGTGTAACTACTCAATAAATACGCAACAGGTTGGACTTCCCCCATAAAGATAGTTTTTTAACAGTGGATGGGTTTGTACTTAAGATGGTCACATAAAACATACAATTCATCTGTTTAAGTACTTCCCAACCTCGACTGGTCTCTGTAAAGCTTCCTGTGAAATCATCTAACATGAATCAGGAGGACCCTGTGAGTATCACGCAGGCTAATATTTTGTTTGCATGAGAACATACTTATCAACAAATTGAATGTCTTAAAACACTGAGTCACTTATATCCACATCTATATGATGCGGATCTATTACTGAAGTACTAACAAAAATGTTGCTACTGTGAGTATATTTTAAACAGCTGAGATGTAAGCTCAAAACCGGACCACTGAAAGACCACTAGTTTTCCCCTCACCTCACGGATACACATCTGTGGTGAAAATTTACTTTGGAACCCTGACTGTGCTCCCTATAATTCCGACGACTACATCACCCTGAAACAACACGAGCTGCTGACAAGAGCCCTGTTCATCTGAACTGAAATACATCTAGAAATTGCAACAGGATTTGACAAATATTTAAAATAAAAAACGAGAGTGTCCATACACAAAGGCACTTTAATCTGTAATATTTCTATCATGGCCATAATTAAGACTGCTGTAAAACAGAAAACGTCACAAAAGAATTCCGAACTCTTTAATCTAATGTAAGTAATACTTTTAGTAGTTGGAATAAAATAGAGGATCTAGCCTTCTGGGAATAAAACGGAAGACATTTTAACAGTCAGAAGGCACTCCACCGGCCACGATTAACAAAACAGCTCTCTCTCCGCAGAGATGGAGCACTTACGTATCTCTCTGTGGAGACCACCCAGCAGCACACCCATAGGCAGCTTTAGGTAGGAGCACCAACCAGCTAAGCTGTCAGCACCCTGACTCGCACAATGTGCCCGTAACAGGGTGCACCTGTAAATTCCCACCGCTATTCACAGGAACCTGTCCCAAGCAGACAAATGTCCACACCCCAATTATTTTCTTCCCACAGTTATCATTTAAAAATTTATCTGGAAAAACAATTAAGATTATTCTTTAAACTTTTAGTATATAGCTTTCCTTCCAAGACAAATGAGAATTAAACAGTTGAGAAACAGTCAAGTAGCAGTAAGTGTGTGTGGACAAGCACGCACTCACACACACACACACCCAGCAAAAAGATTTTCTCCCGTGGCTACGCCATCGCTTTGCAGACAACAAGCTAATTTGGGTTCCTATCATGCATCTGATCGGTCATACAGCAATACAAAACAGAAATAAGGAAAGACGACCATCTGCTTGTTAGCTGAAACTATAAAAGTATATCTTTTTAATAAACAATAAAATTAGTTTGACAGGGCAGAGACCACCTGAATAGAAAATCAAATATTTCATGTTATTTAAGGTGTATGTCTGCTGGCTATTAAAATACTCCTCTTTAATTTATTACAGCAACACACACAATACTCATGTCATCCTCATTTTCTAAATCAATAATCAGCACAGCATGCTTCATTAACAGTGACCAATCACGGACGAGCTGGGGATCTCATTTTACAACATGAGCATCCCTAAGACATAAACCATCTGCTACTTGTAGTAACAGAAAAATCAAATTAATCCATTCTTATCATGCATTCAGATTTTAAAGCAATTAAAGATGCTCTTAGTGTAATCGCAGCCACAGAAGTAGTTCTGTAATGAGGGAAGCAAAGTCTTCACTGAACTTTCTGTCATTCTCAATACATTTGAAAACTTTACAAGCTTTCTGCACTCCAGTGGGCCATTGTTCTCTCAACACAGATGTTGAAAACAACAAGCAATTTTTATTAAACATTTAATCTTTGCACATTTGAAGGAGTTTAAATACTGAACAGTGATCAAAACATAAAACATATAAACACCAAAAGTAACTGCATATTAAAATGATACAATGACGTCTAGTTTAAACTTGCAGTAAGAGAAAATTCAGAGATGGGGTTTTTCGGATTCCTTCACCTCCTGCCCTGACTCACCCTTTCACTTCCTAACACATACGGTGTGTGTCGGTACCGTCTTCAACCATCTGCAGCACCTGAGCAATGGCACAGGAAGCTTGATTTCTAAATGGAACGGCTTCTACTTTTATGTAACTACTTTTTTTTCCCTCTCCTTAGGCAGTCTCTAATGTGAACAGCTTCACCAACTAAAGCGTGCACACACAGACCACCCATCCTTCCAAGTTGTTAGCACAAGGACCTTTGATGCTGACAGAAAAAAAAAGGTAAAAATCACAGAAATATCGAAGAAGTAAGGTTTTTAACACAAAGGAAGCAACATGGCTGGGCCAAGTTTTCCTCCCTGTCATAGATCCAAAAAAAAAAAATTTGAGTTTCAAACATCCAAACTAAGTTTCAAAATCATAATTGAAGCCAATGGATTCTGGAACTGTTACAAAGGAGAATCAGAATAATTATTAGTCTCCAAATGAAATCAAATTGTGCACATTACCCTCCCTCCTACGTCAAACAGCACATTGAGGACAAATAGAAGCCTGTAAGCAAGACAAGGGGAGGCTGTGGGGAACGGCCCTCAGGAGGCACCACCACGGACAGAGGCAAAGGATGAAACAGTGCATTCATTCCAAACAATCACCGAGAATGTAGTTCATGCCAGGCCCTGGCCTGGCCCTAGGACACAGCACTAAACCAAATGCAAGGCCTTGATCAAATAGAGCTTAAACGCTAGTGGGGGGAGACAGGCAATAAACCAACACAAAAACACCAGGGGGTGCTAACAACTCTGGTGAAGATGAAGTTGACTGACGAAGAAGGAGCAGGGGCTGGATTCGGGGACTCAGGTATCTGAGGAGGACGCATTTCAAGGGAGACCTCGGTGACAAAACGGAGCCCATCATAACAATGTAGAAGAGGGATATTCCAGGGAAGGAACAGCTACCACACTGGCCCAAGGGCAGAAATGAGTTTTAGGACAATTCCACTGTGTCTTGGGCTGGAGAAACAGTATATTCTGTTAAACATACATTAAACACAAAATTTTGCAGTGTGGTGGTTAAGGGCTACATCTGCTAACCAAAACGCTGGCAGTTCAAATCTACCATGTGCTCCACGGACAATCTACAGGACAGTTGTGTTTTGTTCTAGAGGGTCGCTACGAGTCCAAATTGACTTGACAGCATTGGTTTTTTTTAAGGTGTTTTGTTTACTGTTAATGCTCCAATCCCAAATTCTATCTGAGGAACAGAAGACAGTTTTTTACTGTAAATTATAGAATGAGACTTGGTGGTGCAGTGGTTAAAGCAATCAACTGATAGGTCAGTGGTTCCCAATCTCCGGTGGCTCCTCAGGAGGAAGACGCGGCAGTCTGCTCGCATGGTGATTCACAGCCCTGGAAACTGTGGGTTCCGTGTGAGTCGGAATCGGCTCACGGTCAGTGGGTACATGTTACGGCTGGAACTGTCTTCCCCTAGTACGTGTGCTGCATTGTGCCGGCCACAGGAGCCCTGGTGCTGCAAGGATTTCATGCTTGGCTGCTAACCAAAAGGTCAGCAGTTTTTTTCTTTTTTTAAAACATGTATCTCATACAAGTAAAAGCTATCATACGCAAACTTAGAACATGGATTCTGTCTGCTTGAAACTTGTGTGGACTATTGCTTTTTAAAATGTGAAGGTATTTTAAGCTGTGTTGAAAACTGTGTATTTTTTATCTGTGCAGGCCACCCACCAGCCTCCAACAGAGAAGCTTCCTGTGTATGCATTTTATGGGGTGAAATACACAATTCTCTCTGTTTAGGATCTTTGGGATGTGGAAGTTCGTAGCAGTTTGTCCCTTTGCTTGTTGTTATGATCGGCAGCACGCACAGCTGGCACTACCTGTTTTGGTGGTTCACTGGCCCTGTCACTTCACCCCATGTCACTAAAATGTTGGCTTTTGAACTGAGCCTTGTGCGTTGGCTCTCACTGGAGGATGGTGGGTCTAGGCCATCTGCTGTTGGGGCAAAGGGTTCTTGGGGTCCAGAGAACGGAAGGTTTGGAAAGTTGCCAAAGCAATTTGGCCTGACAGACATTTGATGTGTATGTAACCTGAGCCAGGAGAGTCCCCCCTTGGCTTGTCCCCTTCCTGCTCGAGGTGGGTCCAGTCACATCTTGCCAGGGCACTAGCAAGATGCCAAGAGCTAGCTCCCTTGGTTATGGTCATGTAATACTGTGTAATGACTTCTCTAAATTCATGAGGGGTAAAAATCAGGATTAGCACCCAGGTGGTTAGCAGGTCAGACACACTCCACTCCCCAGTGGGGGCAGTTCTACTCTGTCCTATAGGGTCACTGTGAGTTGGAATCAACCCAACATCAACAGGCTTGGTTGTTTTTGTTTGTTTGTTTTTTAATGTCTCTTGTCCTGGTTATAAAAGGCATGCAGGTTAAGATACGGTTATGATCCCACTTGAGAATAGGTTGTCTTTGCAGTGTTAATGACACAGGATTAGCGACGGTATGTCTTCAGCCAATCTCTTTTGATACATAAGAGACAGAACAAGCAAGCCAGAGAAGCAAACACACGAAGAGAGAGATGCCAACCTGCATGAAGACCGCCCAGGAGCAGAAGCTCAGAAGAAACAACGAGCTTCCTCCAGAGCTGACAGAGAAAGCCTTCCCCCAGTAAACCACACACTGAATTTGAACTTCTAGCTTCCTAAACTGTGAGAAAATAAATTTGTTTGCCAAAGCCATTCTTTTACAGTATTTGTTATAGCAGCACTAGATAACTAAGACACTATATGAGCTCAGTTTTAAACAAAACGACGGCACTTGGCTTGGCTCAGCTTTATGGTATGTGTTTCTCCTTTGTTGCATTAACAGACCGAGCACAAATCTAACCCCAGGCCACCATACTTATGACACAAGAAGGTAAGGAGAGAGAACAGTGTCACACATCCTTGCTGCTATTTAAATCATTCTTCACAGCCACAGAGAAAAATATCATGCTAGTGTCTCCAACTGTATATTCCAACGATAGCAAGATTCATGTTCTGTCTTCCTAGAAGCTCTTCTTACTCTTGTTTTCATCATTGTTAACAGCCAACTTTTACTGAGTCCATACTACCAGCCAGGTACCGACCTAGGAGCTTTATAGGAATTTTCTCACTTAATTCTGAAAACAACTGTGCCAGAGCATCCTATTAGCATTCTAACGTAAAGGAAAGAGGCCCCGAAGTTTGAGACTGGTCCAAGCATCACAGAACTCATAGGAAGCAAAGCAGTGACTGAAACTTTGACTTAACTGACTTCACAATCCAAGGTCTTAGCCACTATGATACAGTTTTAACACGCACAAAGCCATAAGAACTGTCATTCTTCATCTTTAAAAATGCCTCTTATAAAACCGCAGTAAGATTCTAATTGTCACTTTTATCAGACTGGCAAAAACCAAAAGGCTGACAACACACGCCGGTAGGGAGGCTGCAGGGAGGACCAGCTCTCCACACAACACTCATGAGGACAGAAAATGGCACAACCTTCTCAAGGGAAATTTGGCCACACTTAAAATGAAAACTACATTTTCTTTTGATCAAGAAAATCCACCCTGAAAAATTTTCCTACAAATATACTAGTACGCAGACACGTTTTTTCATACCAGTACACAAACATACATAGTTCATGTCCACAATCTGCAAAAAACCAAAAGCAATTTCCTGACTTTGACACAAACTCGTTTGCAACAAGATCTCACCTGAACTGGTGTAAGGCTATTTAGAGTCTTTATCCAACAGTGTGAACACTTGTACACTTTCCTTCAGGAGAAATAGCTTGTTTGTTTAAGGGACTCTCTTCAGTGGACGTGGTCTACAATACATGGAACACGCATCACACTGACATTTCTATAATACAAAAAAAATGTGAATTCTAAAACATATCTAATTCCCTCACAGGTTTCTGGTAAGGGATGGAGGACCTCTGTTAGCTTAACCAATGCAAGGCTGTTTACAAAAACAAAACAAGCCATGTGTTCATCACGAGCAGACTGGCGGAATCAAGCTTGGACAAATGCTCTTTCCCTCCTTTGAAGTCTACCAGCAATCTATTCACTATTGCTCAGCCTACTCCCCGTGGGCTGACACCTTAATGCTTGTACTAACTGACTCACAGTGACTTCACACATGTCATAAGCAGACTGTGCTTCATTCCCAGGTGCCTCTGGGTGGACTTCAACTTCCAACTTTCTGGTTGGTAATTATGCAGGATGACTATGAGTGCCATCCAGGGATTCCAAGGTTTGTATAGCATGCACTATTTTAAAAATAACTTTCATCTTCTCTGCCTTACAGTAAGGGATAAAAAAGACATCGGATTGAGTCTCTGTTCTAAAGAGCATAAATATATTTAGTGAGAAAACATCGCATATGGTAAGATTTGAACGAACAAGTCAAGGTCACTGAAAAGAAAAATACAACAAAGTCCTATTTACTATTTCACTAATCTACCCTTCTAAAAAAGGAACTCACTCAGAAGCATCTTTTGAAAGGCATCATAATAAGTCAGCTCACTGAGTTTAATCAGAGCTCTACAGGATGCCAATCAGATATAACCAGGTGGACACTCTCATAGATTAGCACTGGTGTGTGTCCTCAAAGGACAGTGAAGAAACAGGTAAGACAGCAGTACCCTAGGCCAGAACTTTTGTCTAAGATGGTTTCATTTGAATATTCTATGAGAAGAACCACCAAAAATGAAACTTCTTCCACTTTGGCCACACCTGTTTTCACTTCTTAAAGGATCAAACCTTCTGACCAAGAGGTGAATTACCACCATTTCTCACTGTTTTTTGGTTCGTTTGTTGTTGGTATGTGGTACCCAGGAACACATTCTATAAGTCAACAAAGATCGTTGACCAATTAACGATACCTAAATTCTCTGTCTGGAAACCCTGGTGCTCTGGCAGTCGTTAACCACATTTTTGAAGCACTTTTCTGCCCTACAGTGTCACTTAAAAGCTTTACATAAATGGGATTTGAGCAGCACTTTACAGGGCACTTAGTATTCAAATATTAGAAAACACATCCACATTCTCCATAAAATTTTTCCATACTATGTCACTAATTCCTCGCTAGGAAATAATAAAAAAAAAATAACCAACTGCCGTTGACTCAATGCCAACTCACAGCAACCCTGCAGGACACAGCAGACTACTCCACCGAGTTTCCAAGGAGCATCTGGTGGGCTCAAACTGCAGGCCTTCTGAGGAGCAGATGCAGCACTTAACCACTAGGCCACCAGGGCTTCCTACAACCCTTACATTTTTCTCTTCCCTTCAAATATTTAATATTTGTATTTCTCTTTTCAATACAAATTGATAAGGAATTTATTAAAATGAACCATACGAAATTGCTGTTATTTAATAGACCTGACCTTCCAAAAGGCAATGTCAAACAGTTGACAACTCCTTTGCATTACTCGTACTTTCACCAGGGCCTTCCCTTCAGGCCTAGTTATCACCCAGCTCAGCTCTCCCTCCTGTCCCCAGCACGGCAGCAGTTGCCGAGCTGGCCTCCGCGCCTCAGTTTCTCCTCCTCTCAGCAGCACCTCCCACATGGCAAGAATCATCTACGGGAGCACAGGGTTTAGATCCCGGCGCATCTCATCTCCAAATGGCTCCACACCTTTGTCTCTAATCCCCAAAAGGTCATTATGATACAACGAATAAGAAGTGAAATACGGAAGTGTAACTCATTCTACAAATTTGGTAATTTATTTTGACTAGGAACACATTTCATGAATGACTATTAAGAGACTATAAAACTCCTTCACAGGAAGAACAGACCTTTATTAATGGCCCTTAGAACAATGGTTTACCTGCAGAAATGCATCAATTCTTTTATTTTGGGGAATGCAAACAGTAATAATACAAGAAAACATAGACACACTGCAGGAATGTTTACAAAACTGGTCAACACGCATGTAGGAAAAGTCAACCAAAAAAAATAAAAGTAAATCCACTTCTGTCAAGTCAATTCTGACTCACACTGCCCCTATAAGACAACAGAACTGCCCCATAGGGTTTCCGAGGTACAGCTGGTGTATTTGAACTACTAGCCTTTTGGTTAGCAGCAAAGCTCATACCACCAGTGCTCCAGGGAAAGTCAAATTTTTGAACAAATTTTATAGTACTATGAAAGTTACACAACACAATCTAAAGTATTTGCTTCACCCAACATAAGATTAAAGTAAAAAAAATAAAACTTAACTGCTTACTATGAATACAAAGCATATTATTTGTTCACAGGTGTTTAAGTCATTAGTGAAAGAAGAGGTTATCAATTCTAACTATTCATTGGTAACAGAACTAGATGAGAAGAGTATAAAAATTTCAAGAATTTGCCATCAACAACTCTTCAAAAGCTAGCTACAAAATTTATGTACTTGAGAAAAGAACAGTAATGGGCCACCTTTTCCCATACATACAACAGTTTGACATACAATAGTTTAAACAAATTAACATTCCCATTTGGCTATAGTTAGACTCAAATCCACCGCCACTGAGTCAAGTCTAACTCATAGCAACCCTACAGTTCACAGCAGAACAGCCCCGTAGAGTTTCCAAGGAGCGTGTGGCAGGTATGAAGTGCTGACTTTTCAGTTAGCCAACATAGCATTTAACCCACCATGCCATCAGGGTTTTCTTGGATATAATTACTTCACATAAATAAGAAATTTGTTTGCCAAAATATCACTCTTCTAAATAAAAGATAAACAATGTAATTGGCTGCTAGTAAGCATTAAAACATAAAGATCTTTTTCTTGCTTTCCATGGCAACTTTCACCGGTGGTCCACCTCTGGTATTTTCCATATCTGAGCACAATCACAGCTATAAGATGAAAGAAAAGATAACATCCACAACTGGTCAGGTCACCAATAGTAGGAATTTAAGTAAGAAAGGCAGGATACAGATACAGAGACATGCAGCCTAATAACAAAAGAGAATCATCTTGAATGTCCATGGATGGGTAAGTCCTGACCTCTTAACCCAGCACACATAGGTTATGAAAACATTAGAAATTTGCATGACTAACAAACACATCTCTTGTGGACCAGGGCAATGTAGTTACTTGATCATAGCAACAAAAGTCTTCTTTCTACTAATACACATACAGAAAAAGCAGCTGATAAAATCCAACACATTTTGGTGATAAAACCTCAGTAATTTTGGCAACACAAGAATAAAAAGGGATGCACCTGACATTTCCACTAAAAGACCACAATACATGGTCCAGCGGCTTCGGGGTTCCCCTGGGAGCATGGCCCCTGGCCCTGATGCTGCTCTTGCTCCTTAAATCATAATGAAGGTCCACTCTTTAGACACGAATGGATTGGACTTGGCGATACAGAGTGACCATATATTGGATGCACTTTATGGTGCTATGCATCTATAGGGTATCATCCTGCTGCCCTCTGGCTGGAGTAAAGGGAGTGGGTGGAGGGGAGGGGAAAGGAAGTTGTTGGGAGGATGAGACATGTATGGAGCAGAGAGGAATAGTGTGCTGTCACCGGGCAGGGAGAGCAGTGGAAGCTGCATAGAGGTGGCATATAAATTTATATGGGAATGTACATTTTTACTCAGTCATAATAAAAAAAAAAACTTAGTAATTTATTGGAGCAGAAGGGAATTCCTGTCTGAAAAGCCCAGAGCTAACATCATTCTCCTTTGATGAACAAATGAAAGCCTTTCCCTGAAGATCGGGAAAAAGAAAACTTTGCTTGCTTTACCACTTCTATTCAGCACAGTATTGGAAATTCTAGCCAGAGAAATTAGGCAAGAAAAAATAAACAAAACACATCCAAATAGGAAAGGAAGAAGTAAAAAACAAATTTCTATTCACAGATGATGTGGGTGTATACAGAAAACACATACACCGAAAAAAAAAAGTAGTGCTAAAAAACAATTCAGAAAAGTTACAGAATACAAAGCCAACAAACAAAAATCAACTGGCTAACTATACCAGCAATAGGCAATCTGAAAGGGATATTACAGAAAACAATTCCATTTACAGTATCATCAGAAAGAACAAAATACTTAATAATAAATGTAGCCAAGGAGGTATGAGGTTTGTATATGAAGACTATAAAACAGTGCTGTAAGAAATTAAAGATCTAAATGGGCATCCCATGTTCATGGAGTAGAAGACTTAATACTGTTAAGACAGCAATATTACCAAATCAGTCCACAGACTCAAAGCAATTGCTGTCAAAGCCCAATAGTATTTTTTTGCAGATACAGAAAAACCCATCTTAAAATTCACATGGAATTTCAAGGGACTGAGAATATTCAAAACAATCCTGAAGTTGGAGAACTCACATGTCCTGATTTCAAAACTCACTACAAAGGTACACTAGCCACAACAGTATTGTGCTGGCATAACAATGGAAATATAGAGTCTCTCTCACTGCTGCTGAGTCAATTCCAACTCATAGTGACCCTACTGGACAGAGAAGAACGGCTTCATAGAGTTTCCAAAGAGCGCCTGGCCGCTTAAAATCGCAGACAGTTTGGTTAGTAGACGTTAGCACTTAACCACTACACCACCAGGGCTTCCAGAAATACAGACTAATAAGTGTCCTAACATAGCTCCACATCTACAGCATGTTGATTTTCACTTAGGGTGTCAAGACCATACGACAAGGAAAGCCCAATCTCTCCAACGAATGACTGTGGGGGAACTGGATCTCTACATGCAACAGACAGCAGCTGGACTCTTAACTTATAGCACACAGAACTGCATCAAAGGTTTAAACTTAAGGCAAAAGCTATAAATATCTAAGAATAAAACAGAACACAGGGCAAATTCTCATGACCATAGATTTGGCAACGTTTACTTGGGTACACTACCAGAAGCTCAGGCAGCAACAACAACAAAAATAAACTGGGCTTCATCAAAATTAAAAACTTTTGTGCACTAAATGACATGATCAAGAGAGGAAAAGTACACAGAATGGGAGAAAATATTTGCAAAACATATCAGAGAAGGATTTACAATAAAAAATACATAAAGAACTCTTACAATTCAACAACATTAAGATAGACACACAATTCCTGGGCAAAGAGCTGCAACAGATAATTCTCTGAAAAACAATAAATAGTCAACAAGCACATAACAAGATGCTCACTAGAGTAAGTCATTAGGGAAGTGCAAATTAAAACCCCAGTAACACTTTACAGACACTAGGATGGCTTTAGTTAAAAAAGAGAAAATACTAAGTGTTGACAGGAGTACTGAGGAAGTGAAACCCTTATAAATTGCTGTTGACAATTTAAAACAGTGCAGCTGCCATGGAAAACAACTGGGCAGTTCTTCAAAAGGTAAACACAGAATCACCATACAGTTTAGCAATTCCACTCTTAGGTATATACCCAAAATAAGTGAAAGGACCCAACAAGATGCTTGTATACAAACCTAACTAGAGCAATAATCACAATAAGCAGAAGGCAGAAACAAGCCAACTGTTCATAAACAAACGAATGGACAAATAAAACATGGTATATACATACAATACTATTTAGCCATAAAGAAGCTGTGATATGTGATACATCATCAATGAACTTTCAAAATATTATGCCATCATAAAGGAAAAGCACTGTATGATTCCACCTACATAAAATATCTAGAACAAACAAATCCACAGAGACAACAATATGTTAGTGTGCTAGAGCCATGAGGTAATGGGGAGTTATTACATAACTGATACAAAGCTTCTACTGAAAGTGATGAAAGGCGTTTGGACACAGGACATGGCTGCACAGCTGAATGTAATGAATGCACTGAACTGTACATTTAAAAGTTACTACAGTGACGTTTTATGGCACACATATTTCAGGATAAAAACAAAAAGAATTAAACATAACACCTGGCCCAGAATCCGTTAACTGCCTACCCATCTGAAGTCCCTTACTTGACCACAGTATCATCTTCTCATCACCCAAATGCAAGTACACTCCTTCACCTCTCTCACCTTCCATAACCACTCCCTAAATACTTAAAAATCTGTCTTCCATTTCCTAATCCTCAAAGTGTTAGTTCAAAAAGCCACAGTATCACACTTAACAGAAAACTGCCACAGGCAAACAGCCTTCCTGATCCTTCTGCCTCCAGTGATTGTGCCTGCAATCTATACACTGCGACTAGAGTCATCTTTATAAAACGCAAGCCGACTCTCATAATTGGCTCGATAAAATACAGATACATGACTATGACTAACAAGTTAGGCCACTGAAGGACACATTTAGTAAGATTTATTTAATAAACAGACATTCTTTACATACCCCATGGACTATCTGTAGATCTGTGATTAAAGAGGACACAAGGATAATCTGAAAACAGTCTCCGACCATAATAAAAATCTAGAACTTTTTAAAAATGCTAAAATAACCCATACTATAAAATCAAAAATTAAAATAAATTTAACTCTTAAATAGTCTATAACAAAAACAGGTTGTTGCAATTCGGACTCTACTCAATAGCATATAACAACAAACTACAGTACTAGGAATTGTACACATAGGTGATAAAACCATAAACAAACTCTAGTAAATTATTATTCTGAAAGTCAGGACACCAGTTACATTTGCTGTGGTGGGGACTGATTGGCATGGTCACTAGAAGTTCTGCAGTGACCGGCAAAGTTCTATTTCTTGACCACACTGATAGTCACAAGAACGTTTGTCTTACAATAATTTACCAAGATACCCATGTGTGGTTTTTTGTAATTGTGTTCTAGCTTGTACACCACCAGCTGCCATCTATTTGAGCCCACCTCGTGGTGACCCTATGTGTGCAGAGTGGAACTGTGTGCCACAGGGTTTCTAAGGTTGGAATGAGACTGCCACACCTGTCTTTCAAGGCACCTCTAGGTGGCCTCAAACATCGAACCTTCTGGTTAGTAGCTGAGTACATTAACGACCTAATAATAAAAAGGCTAAAAACTAATAAAATTATTTATATATGAAATTGACACACACACACAGATATGGAAACCTTGTTCTACCTGACGCTATTCAGTTTCTCCACTGTCTCTTTCCACAGATGCAGTCAATCTGACCCCTGTGTATTCCATTTGGGAGACGTCCATGTGTATGGTCACCAATGACGTTGGTGGAAAAAAAGGTATTTGCAGTGAAGAAGTCTTTGGTCTTGCAAAATTCTGTCATGCAATATCCAGTATCATTTCTGTCACCAAGGCTATAATTTTGAACCACTGATCTTGCTTGTTTGTTTCCAACTTGTGCATTCCAATCATCCATCAGTAATTATCAGTGTATTCTGTCTGCATGTTCAATCAATTTCACACTGTAGAAGTTGGTAAAAATTTTCATTTCTTCATCTTTGCCTTAGTGGTTGGTGCATAAATCTGAATAACAGTTGTATTAACTGGCCTTCCTTGTAGGCATATGGATATTATCCTATCACTGACAGCATTGTATTTCAGGGCAGATCTTGAAATGTTCTTTCTTAGGGTGAATGCAACACCGTTTCTCTTCCAGCTGTCGTTCCTGGCACAGCAGACCATATGATTCTCCAATTCAAATGGCCAATGTCAGTCCATTTCAGCTGGCCAATGCCTAGGATATCAATGTTTATGTGTTCTATTTCATTTTGGACAATTTCCAATTTTGCTAGATTTATACTTTGTACATTCCATGTTCTGCTTACTAATGGATGTTTGCAGCTGTTTTTTACCATTTTTACTCAAGTCAAATAAGCAAATAAAGGTTCTGAAAGCTTCATTCCATCTACATCATTAAGGTCAACTGTACTCTGAGGGGACAGCTCTTCCCCAGTCATCTTTTCAGTGCCTTCTAACCTGGGGGCTCAATTTCTAGCTCTGTATCTGACAGTGTTCTGCTGCTATTCATAACGTTTTCACTGGCTAATTCTTTCCATTAAGTAGATTTGCTGGAACAAAACCAGGTGCTAACTGTGGCAGACACCATCTATCGCTCAAATGCACAGTCAAATTGAAACTGAAGAAAATTAGAACAGGCCCATGAAAGCCAAAGCACAACATGAGCATATCCTGCCTCAGTAAACTCACCAGAGTTTAGAGACTACGTCAAAAATAGATTCGATTGTGCTAAAACGCTAATCACCAAAGATCAGACAAGTTGTGGAATGACATCTTGAAGAAAGCAAGAGGTCATTAAAAAGACCGGAAAGAAATAAAACACCAAACTGGACGTCACAAGGGACTCTGAAACTTGTTTTTGAACACTGAGTAGATAAAGCAAAAGGAAGAAATGATGAAGTAAAAAAAAACTGAATGGAAGATTTCAAAGTATGGCTCTAGAAAACAAAGCACTGTATTATAATGAGATGTTCAAAGAGCTGGAAACAGAAAACTAAAAGGGAAGAATATGCTCTGAATTTCTCAAGCTTAAAGAACTGAAGAAAAAATCGAAGCCTCAAGTTGCAACAGTGAAGGATTCTACAGGGACAATATTAAATGACTCACGAAGCATCAGAAGATGGGAGGCATACACAGCCATTGCATGAGAAGGAGTGGTTGATGTTCAACCATTTCAAGAGGCAGCGTATGATCAGGGACCAACGACAGTGAAGGGAGTTGTCGATGCTTCATTAACCACAATGGCAAAGAACAAGGCTCCAGAAACTGATGAACAGAAATTGAAATGTTTCAACAAACCAGTTCAGCTCTGGGAGTGCTCACTTGTCTGTGCCAAAAAACTGGAAGATAGCTACCCAGCCAACTTACTGGAAAAGATGCACATTTAAGTCTATTCCCAAGAAAAGTGATCCAACAGAATGGGGACCTTACCAAACAACATCATCAAATCATTGCTGGTGTCAGATGGATTTGGGCTGAAAGCAGAGAGTATCAGAAAGGTATTTACCTAAGTTTTATTGACTATGGAAAGGCATTTGACTGTGTAGAATGTAACAAATTATAGATAACACTGAGGAGAATGGAAATTCCAGAACTCTTAACTGTGCTCATGAGGGATCAGTACATGAATCAGGAGGCACTCATGCATACAGAACACAGGGACACCACATGGTTTAAAATCATGGTTGTATTCTTTTGACATACTTTTTCAATCTGTATGCTGAGCAAATAACCAGAGAAACTGGACTATATGAAGAAGGATGAGGCATCAAGATTGGAAGAAGACTCATTAACAACCTGTGTTATGTACACGACACAACTTTGCCTGCTGAAAGTGAAGAGAATTTGAAACATTAATGAAGATCAAAGATCACAGCCTTCAGTACAGATTGTACCTCAACATTAAGAAAACAAAAATTCTCACAATCAAACCAGTAGGCAACATTATGATAAATGGAGAAAGGACTATCAAGGATTTCATTTTAGTTGGTTCCATGGTCAATGCCCAGATGGAAGCAGCAGTTAAAAAATCAAAAACACTGGGAAAATCTGCTGCAAAAAACCTCTTTAAAGCATTGAAAAGTAAAGATGTCACTTTGAAGACTAACATGTACCTTACCCAAGCCATGGTATTTTCAATATTACATCAATATGCATGCAGAAGTTGGACAATGAGAAATGAAGACAGAAGAAGAACTGACCCCTTTGAATTGTGGGGTTAAGAGATGAATACTGAATGTACCACGAACTGCCACAGGATCTAACAGATCTGTTGTGCAATAAGTATAACCAGAGTGCTCCTTGGAAGCAAGGATGACAAGACAGTGTTTTGCGTACTTTTGGACATGTTGTCAGGAGGGACTAATCCCTGGAGAAGGACATCATGTTTTGTAAAGGGTCAGCGACAAAGAGAAAGACCCTCAAGGAGATGGACTGATACTGTGGCTGCAACAATGAGATTAAGCAAAAAAAAAAAAAAGATTGTGGGCATGGCAGAAGACCAGGAAGTGTTTAATTCCGTTGTGCATAGGGATGCTATGAGTTGGAACTCACCAGACAGCACTTAACACAGCACTTAACAACAATATACGGAAACCTGGTTGTGTAGTGGTTAAGCTACAGCTGCTAACCAAAAGGCCGGCAGTTTGAATCTACTAGGCACTCCTTGGATACCCTACATTAAGCAGTTCTACTTTGTCCTACAGGGCTGCTATGAGTCAGAATAAATTCTATGGCAATGGGCTTTTCTTTTTGTTTCAGTTTAAATGTATATAATAGTTTAAAACTTCACTAAATTAAGGCAAAAGAACATATAGTAGATAAAGTGACTAGCAGTCATCTCAAGACAGTCATAACCAAAGTAAAGAAATCAGCAAAGGGTGAAGCAAGTACAATCAAAAAGCTAGTTCTTCACTTCTTGGAAAAACTCAGTAGATAAAATCTGCTGAATTGACCCACAGAAAAAGGACACAGAGTAATACTAGGGACAATAAAGAAAATGTAATTCCAGACTTTTAATAAGATTTTTTTTTTAAATACTGAGGAAAACCGAATACTATTTATAGCTATTCATAGTTACAGGGTCATTATGAGTCAGAATCAAGTCAATGGCACTGTGGTTGCTGTTTTATTAAATTTATTTACAGGTTTATGCCAACAAATGTGAAGACCTGATTTTTACTTTTTTTAAAGAAATGCAATAAGTACTTTTCAAAACAACAACAGAAAATAAAAATTTCTGCAATCAATTCAATAAGCTGCCAACAACCTGAATATACCACCAACATTAAGGGACACCAGAAATGTAATCAGTTTTCCTTCATCACCACAATATACACCAAAGGCACCCAGCCCAGGGTACTGTGTAGCTAAATGTTAATAAATCTTTAAAAAAAACTACTACTAACACTTTTAATCAAGACTGTCAGGGAGATGCTAGCCAACCCAACAGTCAAGTACAAGAAGTGGGATGTATCAACTTCAAAATGAAGACAAAATCATGATTTGCAGATAAGATAATCAACTGAAAAAAAACTTCAAAAAAAAAAACCAAAATATTCAAAATTCAGGAACCACTGCTCCCTTGGTGGCATAGATGTTTCAACACTGGGCTATTAACAGAAAAGGTAGTAGTTCAAATGCACTCAGAGGCACCTTAGAAAGGGCTGGAAATCTGCTTCTGAAAGGTGTCAGTCACAAAAACCCTATGAAGCAGTTCTATTATGCAATAAACCCAGTCTTCATCAATCTATTTGGATTTTGTGTGTGTGTGTGTACGCATGTGCATGTGTGCGCACGTGTTCACAAGACAAGCCTCTATCTGTCCACAATAAAAAACCCACTGCCATCAAGTCAGTTCTGACTCAACAGCAACCATAGAGGACAGACGAGAACTGCCCCAGAGGGTTGGTTTCCAAGGAGCACCTGGTAGATTTGAACTGTGGACCCTTTGGTTAAGCAGCCATAGCATCTGGATTTCCATCCCAGCATGACACCAACAGCAAATTAGTGAGCTGTGAAAAAGCTAGGTGAAGAAATGGATTACACATCTGAAGGACATAAATTAATATTTGATTAAAGCAAGAAATACAACAAAGTAATGGATAAAGTTAGCACAATTATAATAAAAATCCTAAAGAAATTGTTGAGGACGGACGTGGCAGATTTAGCAAAGACCATATGGACTGTGTAAGAATGCCTCCAATTTTTTTTTTTTTAAAGAAGAATGAAATGAAGGGTATAGCTGACAAAGTGGAAAAACATTAAATTTAGTTATCTAAAACTGTAATATTTGTGTAAAGAGAGACAAACAGATCAACAGATTAAAATGGTCAAAGACAAATCTATATCAAAACTTAGAATATGATAAGGATGACATTTCAAATCAGTGTGAAAGGAATATTTTTCATTTTTATTGAGATGATTTTTGATGGATTGGATGCAATGAGTGCGGGACATTCTTCTGTTTGCACAATTAGGCAGAAAAGTGTTATTTACTGGAATCAGGGAAACTAAACGGAGGAAAAACAAATTGAAGAGTGACACCACAGATTCGACTTGGCAAAGGGTGGAAACTTCTCAGTGGAATCCAAGTCAGTGATTTAATATACGGTGACGGGGTTGCAACAGTAGTGTAAGCCTGGAGTTGTCAACTGGGAGATGTCAACACAAAGCTGGTAATTGCAACTATAGAAATCTATGAAACTGAAATTGCCAGGACAAAGTTAGAGAGAAAAGCTGGAAGTTGAGGAATACACTTAGAAACCAAGTAGAACAAAATACGCTAAAGGAAATGCAGCAATCTACCAGGAAACAAGAAAACAGGAATGGCTGAGGTACAAAACCAAAGGCACAGAGCTGCGTCTCAAAAGAGAGAAAAGCCAAACACAAGGTCTGAAAACATCTATCAGATTCATCAAAATACGTTCTGCAAGGTGTAAGATCATAGAGCCAAAGCCAGCCAAGTGCCGTCGAGTTGGATCCTAGAAAGAAATCCAAAACGTAAACAATTCAAGCGAAGAATTCAGATTTCAAACCAGTGTCTTCAGAAAGAACTTATCTACATGAGCTTTTAAAAGGAAAATGAGAAGAGAAAGACCAAAGACACAGAGAGAGAGAGAGGAGTCTGAAAGAACCCAGACAATCAAGAAACTATGGTTATCACTGGATAAAAAACTACAGATTCTTTTAACTGTACACATTCCTGTGCCTGACCATTTCGCCAAAATTACAAAGTTGTTACACACTAGCAAAAAAACAAGAGTAAATTAGGAAAAACTAAAAAAAAAAATGAGCTCCTCAAATATTTGTCTGCAGGAAAAATATTTATAATTATTTGAAAGGTTAAAATTTAAAAAAAAAATAAAAAAACCTTTACAAGGATCCCGCATAGATCCATAGCACTATTCATAGAATACCCACATCCGACGGCACTTGGCTGGCTGAAGTAAATGCTTTTATTAATTCTTTTGACCAACACTCATTAAATCGCTAGGCTAAAAACACTGGAGGTAAAAACCTTCAGATATTACCCTCAACCTTAGGAGCTCACAATGTAAAGGAAAATCAAACCCAAACAAATTCTGCTGCCGCTGACTCAGGTTTGACTCCTAGTGGCGCCATGTGCTGGAGAGCAGACCCGAGCACCCACAGCGTTTTGCTGGCTGCAGTACTGACAAAAGCAGACTGCCAGGCTTTTCTTCTGTAGCACCACTGTGGGGGTTCAAACTGACAACCTTCCAGTTAGAGGCTGAGATCAAACCATCTGCGCAACCCAGGACTCTTAATGGAGAACACAGCCATATAAACAAATAATTATAATTCAATGCAATGTATGTATGTAGAGTGCCAAGGAAGGTGTAAATTACAGTATTTTACCACAGAAATAAAATTTCAGCTGAATCCCGATGAAAGATTTAGGTAGGAGATGCAGTTAAGGTCATCTAATTCAAAAAGCAACAGTAAAACACACGCAAAGCGGCATAAGCCTATGTTTAAGCAAAGAGTGACCGCTACTGAGGTCTCCAAAATCTGCGTTCTGCCACCCTAACTCATCACGCTTCTCGCTTCCTTACGTATTTCCTCCTATTACTGACGAGGACCTCACACCTTCCCCCCACATCTTAAGCATTCAGCATCAACAAATGGTTTACCTTCTCTTTTTACCAATGTACTTTTAAAAAAATTAGCATTCATAGAATCCAATTCTGAGCATTCAAGTCTTCAACACCTAGACAGATTATTTTAATCGTTGAACCCATCAATTTTTATACTATCCCCTTGCCACTTAGTGGAGAAAGCAGAATATAATAAAGTGAATCAAAAATTCCAATTACAGTATGTGATTATGTTGTGCATTTGGTTAATTAATGTATGGGAGAGAAACTAAAGTTGAAAAAATTTGAGCATTTTTAATTGAATTAAAAAAATATAAATCCTTTCCCCTATATTTGAAAAGACCAATATCTGGTTGCTGTTATCCCACTGCTATGGAAACCCAAGTAGCACAGTGGTTAAAAGTTAGAGCTGCTAACCTACCAGACAGTAGTTCAAATCCAGCAGGTGCCCCTTGGAAACTCTCTGGGGCAGTTTTACTCTGTCCTATATGCTCGCTATGAGTTGGAATTGATTTGATGGTAGTAGGTTTGGTTTTTTTATTAACTCAGTACTATCAGGTCGCCATCAGTAAGAATGGACTCAACAGAAATTTTGTTTTTTTAAATATATATTGCTTCTAAGACCTGTTTCTAGGAAACAGTATGTCTGAGGAGCTGAAGCTACTGGAACATATTAATTTATTTTTAAGACACTGACTAAAAACACCCATTACAGATCACTGCTATTGTAATGTCTTCCTAAAGGGTAACTACCTCAGCAAACATCACACAGTAAGCTCAGCCCTTCATACATTTCCTACTTCTCCAATGTGCAGAGTCTTCCAGAGTTTCACCGGATATATTATTACACCTTGGTTCAAGCACCAAGACTAATGAACGAACTATAACTCCTAAATAATTTTTCTAGGCTTCTGTTTTAAGAAAAAACTTTCTTAATAATTCCAAAGAGTACTGCCATTTTCTTTGAAACAAGTACCAGACACAGATAGCCGCTGAACTGAAATAAAAGTTCACTCAGGAGATACACTGGTAGGCCTTCCATTGGGGACAATCCACTTCAAAGA